>JAUDYJ010000001.1:159997123-162909623 GCA_030761175.1 Masticophis lateralis
TTGCAGGAGGTGGAACAAAGATCCAGGTCATGACTTGAGCTTTCTCACAAAATTGTGGCTACTGTTGGAGCAATAGTAGAAGAAGGACTCTTTAGTTGGCTTAGGTTGGTAAGCCACTTATAAGCTTTGGAGATGAGAACCTATGCTGTTATCACTGCATGGCATAACTACTATAGCATGCTCCATGTTGGAAGACACTTCAAGCTATTAACTGGTATAGGATGCAGAGTCCAGTATCCTACCAAGATAACACCTATTATATAATCATTCTACTGTCAGTAAACCTCATGATCCAATTCAAAGTATTGGTTACCACTACTAAATTATAGTAGAGCACCAGATAAACATCAGGAACCACCTAATCCAAATAGAATATAGAATAATAAGATTGGAGGTCTAGTCCAACCTCTTGTTCAAGCATGAGAACTTAAACCATTCCAGCCAAATGGCTGCCTTCTTGAAAACTTCCAGTGATGGAGCACCCACAACTTCTGTAGTTAAACTTGATTCTTCTTGCTTTGTAAGAGCATCAAGGAAAGGTTTGCTCAAAGTCCAGTCCTTGATTGAGATAAAATGGGCATTTGCAGATCACAGAAAGCAGGCCTTCTCAGTAGTTGCCTCAATAACATGGAACATGCTGATGGTTGAGATATGGCTAATCCCTTCAGCCTAGGCATTCTGCAGAGCTCCAAAGTTTCTCCTTTCTAAAGCAAAAATTCATTTTGAATTGATGGTGATTAGGTAACTGTATTTTAATTATATTTCATTTCATTTCATTTCATTTATTAGATTTATATACCACCCTTCTCCTTGCGGACTCAGGGTGGTGAACAGCCAGAAATAAAAAGCAGATTTTACAAAAGTTAAAAGAATTTTAAAAGCAACTAATATAAATTTGGCCCATAGTTAAAAACAGTTCAATTAATAATTAATATCAAAACTCTAAAAATTTTACCATGGGATCAGGCCAGTCCGGCTAACTGGAAAAAGTAAGTTTTTAAGGCCCGACGAAAAGTCCGGAGGTCAGAGATCGTTCGCAACTCTGGAGGAAGGTCGTTCCAGAGGGTGGGAGCTACAACAGAGAAGGCTCTCCCCCTGGGGGTCGCCAGCCGGCGTTGTCTGGCTGACGGCACCCTGAGGAGGCCCTCTCTGTGAGAGCGAACCAGCTGGTGGGAGGCAATTGGTGGCAGAAGGTGGTTCCGTAAGTACCCTGGTCCTAAGCCATGGAGCGCTTTGAAGATAGTAATCAAAACCTTGAAGTCCACCGGCAACCAATGCAGCTCCCATAGGAGAGGTGTCACATGAGAGCGCCCTGTCGCGCCCATAATCCCCCACGCGGCCACATTCTGCACCAGTTGGAGCCTCCGGGTGCACCCCAAGGGGAGCCCCATGTAGAGAGCATTACAATAGTCCAGGCGAGAAGTGACAAGTGCTTGAGTGACTGTACGTAGGGAGTCCCGATCTAGAAAGGGCCGTAACTGGCATATCAGGCAAACCTGATAAAAAGGCCCCCTGGCCACGGCCGTCGTATGTTCCTCTAAAGACAGCCGTGGGTCCAGGAGGACGCCCAAGTTGCGCACCCTTTCCGTGGGGGCTGATGATTCGCCCCCAATAACCAGCGATGGCGTCAGCTGGCTATATCGGGACGCCGGCAGCCACAGCCACTCAGTCTTGGAGGGATTGAGTCGAAGCCTGTTTCTCCCCATCCAGACCCGCACGGCTTCAAGGCACTGGGACATCACTTCCACGGCATCGTTGGGGTGGTCTGGGGTGGAGATGTACAGCTGAGTATCATCAGCGTACTGATGGAACTCCACCCCAAAACCACGGATGATCTCACCCAGCGGCTTTACATAAATGTTGAACAGGAGAGGCGAGAGGACCAACCCTTGTGGCACCCCACACACTAGGTGCCTCGGGGTCGACTGCTGCCCCCCTGTCAACACAGATTGTGACCGGTCGGAGAGATAGGAGGAGAACCACCATAAAACGGTGCCCCCCACCCCCAATCCCTCCAACCGGTGCAACATGATACCATGGTCGATGGTATCAAAAGCCGCTGAGAGATCTAACAGGACCAGGATAGAGGAATACCCCCTACCCCGAGCCCTCCACAGATCATCCACCAACGCGACCAATGCTGTTTCGGTGCTGTACCCAGACCTGAAACCGGACTGGAGTAGGTCTAAATAGACAGCTTTATCCAGGTACTGGGGGAGCTGCCGTGCCACCACACTCTCAACAACTTTCGCAAGGAAGCGAAGGTTGGAGACTGGACGATAATTAGCCAAAACAGCTGGATCCAGAGAAGGCTTCTTGAGGAGGGGCCTCACCACCGCCTCCTTCAAGGCAGCCGGTAGGGTGCCCTCGCTCAAAGAAGCGTTAATAATCTCCTGGAGGCAGCCTCATGTAACCTCCCGGGAAGCCAGCACCAACCAGGAGGGACATGGGTCCAATAAACATGTGGTCGCGTTCAGTCTTCCCAGAATCCTGTCCACGTCCTTGGGAGCCACATATTATGGTTCAAGTCAGGTAAATTCACATTTTAAGGATTGCTTTTTTATTGTTACCATCTAGAGTTGATTAATGCAGTATAAAAAAGTTAAAAAAAGCACTTTTCCCCATAAATGAATGAATGAATGAATGAGTGAATGTATGCATGCATTATTCAAACACTCACATTCAATATCACCCATTGTTTGAAAAGGGTGTGCAATTGATTATCACAATTAAAAAAAGTTTTAAACTTACAGCACAGAATGATTACTAAAATTGCATTGTAGAACTGGATCATCGTACCATTGACACAAATAATTTTTTATTCCACCTTTTATCTAAGAATGCTGCCTTTAAATGAATGTGTACAACAGAACAGAGTATTGTGAAAAACGCAGCCAAATGAGATACAATTGGATGAAAACAAAGCTGAAATGTTTATATGAAAGATTAGCAATGTCCTTGGCCATTTGCCTTACATGGCATTCATAAGCAAAATATTATTTTCCTCAGAGAACATTTACTACAAACAACAGTGTTAATCATTTTGAAAACATTTTCTGAATTTCAAAATATTTTCCTAGGAGAATCTTATTTCTCACGTTTTGTTTCAATAGACACATTTAAGAGATAACAGTATGTTTGTAGGTTTTGAGGTACACTTTCGTACTTGAAATACTAAGAAAATAATATTTATTAGCCCATATATCCTAAATTCAGATTCCAGAAATAGATGTTTTAGTCCACAAATCTAAGCCAGTGTAAGAAAACTGTCACTAAATTCTTACACAAAGGATTGCAATTTGACCTCTCTATCCCTAAAATAAGAATTACAAGTACAGGTACGGTATATTTATTTTTAGGCTTCTCTGTTAAAATTTCGTTGCTCTCATTTGATCAAATGATGCATCTGTACTTTATCCCATTCACATCCTACTGTTAAAATAAGCAACAGGAGAGAGAGGGAGAAGTAAAAATCAGCATTATGAGAAAAGAACAATTTCATGTCTGAAAAAGCAAATTCTCCTTTAAAAATATCTTCCTAGTAATAATCCCATTGGTTTTGCATTTCTTTGCTTATTTTACTATCCAATTTATACTTGCAATGCTGTCGACACACCAGTTTTCAATGCAACATAAAACTGACATCAGCAAATAGCATCAATTATTAATTGTATTAAATAAAACAACAGAACAGAATAAATAATATCAATATAAGCATAATCAACTATGTATTTAAAATATGGAATATTTCATAAATTTGCATGAATGTACATATATAAACACCATTCTTCAGATTTTCAATTAAAAACAATGACAGGTAGTGGAACTAGGAAGAAATCCTGGAAAATTGCTGTTTATCTAAATTTGGCTTTAGGTATAAGTCATGTCATGGGAGCCTATTCATATTTAATTAGAAATGGCAATTTGATGGAGGGGATTTCAAAGCAAATGAACCACAAACAAATATTTAAATATGTGGAAGTTCAGTGTAACTTCTTCATACAAGTCTTTATGATGACTATGTCATACAAAATGTTACCACCAGTAACTGCACATTTCTTTGACATGTCTACGCTGTTGAATTTAATACATCTTTCATGTTAATTTTTAAAAAAATATGATTTTGTTTCAATGTTTACATTTTCTGGGGCCACTAAAATGTGCTTTCTGAAGCACACTGCACAAATAAATCACCAATTATTTCTTACAGGCATGAATATATGTATTGATATATATTGATATCAACAGTACTAAATTCCACTGCCAAATTAGTAAAGTGCTACATTTAGTTCAGCTTTAAATAAACAATATACTAATTTTAATAAGTCAGCAAAGATTTATTTTAGTTCTAGTTCAGACATACAGTCATGTGCAAGGTAATTCAATACTCATTGTAAGAAAAAACTATGAAAATTGTTTTACAGCTGGTTTTAATCAGCTCCCTTTGTTTAACATTAGAAACTAACCTCTAAAAGATATATACAAGCTGCACATCCTACAGGTAATAGTATCCAGATGGGATGCTCTTACTGAACATCATGCTCAATATCATAAAGAATATACTGTGAAATAAGCACCTTGGCATAGATCTTGATGTTAACTTCTACTGTGCTTCGCTTAGTCCTTATGCTTGATGAAACTTGGAGGAATTCCTCACAGGTAGACCAAAGAAGTTTCAGATCAAGATTTATGCAATTATACAATAGCAAATATTAGCTTACTAATAATACTTTTCATTTTTTAGCAGTACTATTAGATTTTCAGTACTTTTGCTGCAATGTAAACCAAATTATCAAAGATCCGCATCTTAGCTTATCAGCTTGATATAAGTTAGGGCAGTGATGGTTAACCTTTTCGGCAGCAAGTGCTGAAACTGGAGCATGCATGCATGCGTGCGCGTCCACGCCAGACCACTGGAACCCAGAGGGGAGCAGCTGACCAGTGCACATGTCACCAGCTGCTCTTCCGGGTTCTGTCACATTCATGTATGCTAGCCAGCTGCCCCGGTGTGCATGCGCACTAGCCAGCTGGTCAGCAAGCATGCACACACTGGAACCCAGAAGAGAGAAGCTGTCTGGCACGCATGTGTGCGATGGAACCCGGAAGGGCAGCTGGCGATGGTGCATGTGCCCAGAGAGAGGGCTCTGCATGCCACCTGTGGCATACGTGCCATAGGTTCACCATCACGGAGTTAGGGTTTAAGATTTTGTCATTTTTGTCCCTTTTGAGATTTAAAAGAAAAGTTTGGTCCTGTTGGTTTTATAAAATTGATCTTACTAACTTGCAAGGGCAGAGAAACTCTCTTCCTGGGTCCCTGCCAGTCAAAAGACTTTAACTCACAGGGTCCATAAGATAAGTTCTGCCACTGTATTTTTCAAATTGGGCTGACAGTCTCTCATATAGGCTTCCCTCACAGCAGCAGGCCCCATCTGACCCCAACCTGTGTTGTGCATTATTCTTAGTTTCACTTCTCTCTTTTGACCTTATTAGTGACTTGGCACACTTCTGCCAGCATGACTCTAGCACAGTCACTAAAACTACTGAGAATATTCCCATCATATTGATGTGATATTTCCTGGAAGGCATGTTTGCTAAAATAAAGAAACATCCAAATTATTTTCCTATCATTCCTACATTGCATATGAAATTATTAGAAAATGTGCTTTCCCCAATATTTTTAACCATTAACGCATGACACTATAAACGCTAGAACAGGAGTGAAAAAGGAGAAAATTAATCTTATTTGTACAAACTCCAAGAATTCTAATTTAAAATACAGGTTAATCTGGGCTATTTGCAGTTTCCTGCAATTCTTTCCATGTGCATAGCAGCCTAGGCAAAAGAAGTAGCAATAAACTGCATCAACGTTCTGTTTTCCATTTCTCTTCAATTGAGGACCAGAGCACTAGACTGGATATGTTTAGAAACTGAATGATTCATTTGAGCTTGGCAGAGAGGAAAGGGAAGAGTAGCTACCAATATGGGAACAGTCTGCCCCAAAGCCACAATATTGCAAAAGGCACACAGGCACTCACAGCAAGAAAAAAAGCTGGCTCATTTCTTAAAACTGAAACATTATTTAATCAAAGAAGTCCACAACCAATGCGTGCTATGAAAGTATCTATGTTTCTACATCACTGCCTATAAACTGGATAAGAACTAAGGTATGTTTTTAAATGGATGATGGTCATAGTAGGCAATGAATTAGATTATTTGTACAAGAACACACAGGATTAAATCATCCCTGAAACAAAGTTCGTGAACTCAAAGGATACTTTATGAACCCTTAGATGACACTCCAAGGTATATTTCTGTACCAGTTATATTTGAATTGTTGCTGGTGTCTATTCTTAGAAAATAAATATCCAGTCTTCTTTATACATTTTCTGATAATTTCCTATACGTGGAGCTAATGTACTTAAAACAACAACAATGAAGATTGTTAGGAAGCTGGCAGGATTTGTTTGTGCAGTGTTGAGTCAGAAGAATAGAAGTATATACAACTGCAAATAAATAAATAAATAAATAACATCCTGATTAATTACAGATAGTTACAAATAAATCTTAAAAGAAGAATTCGCTCAGAATTTCCTTGAAAATACCTTTATTTATACTAAGAATACAATCTGCCAAAATTTTAGGAAAGTCCACTCCACTCCATTCCAGAGATGAGAACAGGGATCACTGCCTAATGACTGTTTTTCTCATGCCTATACTTCAGACTTCCCACTAAAATGCAAATCTAAGTTTCACAAAACCCATGCCGTACCTACTTTCTCTTTTCCTTTGTATAAGCACAAAATACTTTTTAATTTGTGAGTAGAATACAATAGTTAAAACTAAATATTCCTTTTTTAAAAGCCATTTGAAAAGAAAAAAATACTGTACTTTATGCTTTCAGTGGTAGGGCCTGCATCTCTCAACATAAACTATTTCAGGATTTTCCTCTCAACACAGTTTTTCCCCCTTTGGTTTCCCTATGTCCAAAATATGATATTGAAGAAATGTCAGATTTAGGGGGGAAAAAAATCTAACAAGTTAGTGATGATATCAAAAGTAGACTTACAACTGACAGGGCATGAGAATGAGTTATAGAAGGAAATTACACTGGATCTACAAAAAAACTTGGCTGAGCTTTTAAAATTTAGAAAGGAAATATAAGTGACAAACCTGGAGAATGACCTGGATAACTTTTTCCTACTGGATTTATAAAAGAAGCTTGTTAAAACCTTGAAGATCTTGATGTAATGGTACAAAAACGAAATGAAGAAGAATCAAATACTCTGACAATACTGGAATTAAAGATTAAGACTGTTAGAATTAAAAGGAAGAAGTATAAAGTTGGTGTATGTGATCAACGTTAAAAAAAGAGAGATATCTTACTTCTGGCTGCTGACACCAGGACTGAAAAGATGTTTTATACATTTGTTTATAGATAAGAGATGGGACAGAGATAAATGTTTGTAACTTTAGAGAAAGTGAAGATTACTAAATTTGTTCATACTTGTTGAGATAAATGTTTGAAGTAACTTCTTTATATATTTCTTTTCTCTTGCTTCTCTTTTTCTTTTTCCTTGCACTTTTTCCTTCTATTTTCTTTTCCTTCTGTAAGTTTAGTTTGCATTAAATTATATATTATAATCAAAATTCTTAATACAATTATGCATAGATAGTAATTGTGTTTACTTCTTCTTGCCTAACTTCCAGGTACCCCAATTGTACCATCTGACTTACTACTGAACCCCCTTTTTTATATCTGCATAAAAACTCATACTTATTGCTAACAGGAATGCAATGTAGACTGGCAAATCATTTTGATTATTTGTGATAGAAATGTTTTAAGGAGGGTATTGTCTTGCCAGCAACTAATTAATAGCATGAAATGGATTGCATTCCCAAGTATCTCTTTACATTGGTTTACTTCTAAATAGATGGGTAAATAATTAGGCTAAGTATTAGAATGCACGGAAAGAGTGAACACTAGGTGTCAGTGTAAGAAATGAGGGGGGGGGGGGAACCTGTTGCTTCCAATCAGGTGGATAAGCTAAAAAACCAGAACCAGCTGTGACCACATTTACTTGTAACTGCATAATACTGTTAACAAGCCAACCTTCCTTAGAAAACTGATTCCCAAACCATCAGGTTCACTTGAAATCAGATAAGTATTAGAAGCCGCAATGATTTCTCTCTATTAAATGCCACTGAAGTGGTTGTTAAAATAAAGCAAAATACCTTATAACATTAGGCATTAATTTATTCCATCAATACTTGTCAAGGATGTATTCAGATGGCAGTTGACCATACCAACTGTAACTCTATAAATAAAGTTCCTTAATAACTGGCATAGGATTTGAGTATTACAGTTGGTAATTTGGAAAGTGTAATGGCTACTGATCAGATTAATTTATTTGGACTGATGCAGGACTGGTACGGGCATATGTGGTTGGAATATGCTTGACTATGCAAAATGGTCCAGCTGGAATTATCATTTTTTGAAAAAAATAGAAACATTGATTTACTTTAAATATAACTGATTCCTTAGTCCAAGGATTGCAGTCTGCCAGAAGTTTAGCTTAGACTAAAATTGGCAAGTTTTTTTTAAAAAAAATAGTTGCTTTATGCAGAATTGCTACTAAATCAGTATTAGTACCCAACTTTTTATTTCACAGCCATTATCACTTATTCACATACACATCTTCTCTTGTAGCTGCTTTCCTAAGTTAGCTACAATTTAGCTGAATTTTTTTTAAATGTCATTTTTATTTTGAAGGATACATAAAAATACATAAAAATAGGTAACACTTTGAATTTTAAACGTTCAGTGATGACTTTAGATTCAAGAGATGAAAGAATGTTGCTGCTTTGGTTGAGAAAATCCAAGAAACTTGTGACTGAATTTTAAAATAACCCACAACTTCTAAATTTTATTTTTACTATGGTTTTATTCTCCTAAAAGTATTTCTGTTCAACTGCACAGGTCAGGGTTGAGCACTTGGGATCCTCATAACCTCCTTCTCCACCATCACCCCTCCCCCCCCGAGATAATTATTTGTATTTCTCAGCAAAACAAGTGCATAGTTTCTGCAAGGCATAATGCAACCAGTTTTATCCTATTAAATCATTCTCAGGCCCAGCCAATTTCAATTCTTTGATGAGAATTTGGATGCAACTTTATCACAGCATCACGGAGTAGTAGTCCTTAAGGCTGGATGGATGGACGATATGATCCAATAAGCAGTGTTCAAGCTCATAATCATAATTCTTTAAAAGTCACAATTAAATTTGAGGAAAAAGATTACAGGGTGTCTTGCACACACAAAACAGGCATATAAGGCTGATTTTGCTTGTATCCAAACAAAATGTCAGGACTGTTCCCTGCCTTAACTGGACAAAAGAAGAGTAAAGCCAGTGTTTTCTACAGCTGTTGCTATGAAGTGCAAACTCCGATCTACATATAATAAACCTGCAACAAGAAAATAAGAATAGCTGTCTCAAAAATAAAACCCAGAATTTGTTTTATTAGATTTGTTTTATTAGAAAACTAAGAAATTCAACTGTCAGTCTGTTTCAGGACTCTCAGTTCTCTGGAGCTCATATTGGGGGCACAGAGGAAACATGGAGATGGGAGCATCCAATTTACAAAGTTTCCTCATGCAATCTGGAATCAGAGGCAATATCTATCTATTAAACATTTAGCTTATCAAACAAGTTTGAAATTATTAACTTTGGAGATGGAAAGGAATGAGGCTTTTTAGTTAGCTGCTATATATTGTAAACAGCTATCTTCAGGAAAAATGTATCAGCACTTTTAAATTTTCTTGTTGATTAATCTTTTGCGGCATTATAGAAAAAATTGCATTTGCAGTGACAATATGACATCACCGAACCGGTTCTGCCCCCCCTCGCCCCACTCCTACCCCCCGCGCCCCTCCACCCCCCGCGTTATTCTTATCTTTTATTTGGCCCCACCCCCAATCTATTGCTGCCTCCTGAGTCCTAGCTGATGGCTAGAGGGAAAAAAAACTATTTAAACTCTTGCCGCAGGGCTTCAAAGGGCTGCCCTACAGCTGATCAGTGTTAAAAGAAAACAAATATGTAGACTGGTCCCTGCAAAAATAAATGGATAGACCAGTGCCTGCAAAAAATAAATGGGTAGACCGGTACAGCTCTGCAAGCAGTTAAAAGCCTGGTAGACCAGTACCTCTGCTAAATCCTAAAGAATTGTCACATGACCATCAAGCCACACTCACAAAATAAGCCACGGCCACAGAACCGGTAGTAAAAAAATTTAGAACCCACCCCTGAGCTAAATAGTGATAAATCAAGGAACAAAGAGAAAGTAAAACATGTAAAGTTATAATTCAACAAAATATGTACTTCATAAGACAACTAAACAATAAAATGTATTTGGCATTAAACAGAATTGATGTTGTATTTTGACACTGCCTTCTAAGACAGGAGATAATTTTATTTTTATTTTATTTATTTATTTTCTTTTATTTATCTGTACTAATGTTCCATTACAAGGAATTACAAGGAACATTCAGATATTTGAAATGTATGCAGCTTTTTAAAAAGTTGTTATTTGTTAGCTACAGAGCACACATTTTTATACAATTCTTATTTCTTGTGTTAAATAGTAACATAAAAATTAATGCTACTTCCTAATGCTCTGATTTTTTTTTCTTTTTACAACTCTTTAATCCCTTTATTCAGGGTGGAGTTGGAGTGGCTGAATGGAGCGGAGTATTTACTGGCCAGATGCCCTTCCTGATACCTACATGAAGTTTGCAGCAGATATTTTCACTTTACACCTGATAGAGAAACATCTGCCACTGTTTAGGATTGAACTCTTAACCTTCCAAGTGGGAAGTGAGTGTCTTCACTTCTAGGCCACCATGCCACTCCGATTCCTAATGCTCTGATATCCTGTCAAATAAAAATATGGTTTTGATTCAATTTCTGGGCCTCCAGACTTCTGTATGATTGGAGCAAAACAGATTGGTGTTAAGACTGAAGATCCAATTCCTAACCAAATATTAGAAAATAAAAGATTTTACCCAGATAGTTTTTATATTTTCTTTACCTATTCATATGTATTTTCTGGTCTACTGAATTAAATATACAATTTTTTATTAAGCTCAAATGTTTAGCTATCAAGAAGATTGTTTCCATCCTGTGATTAATAAGATCCCAATGGGATAACTACTTCCTTTATTTTATACAATTACAAATTATATGACTTCTTTTCTATTTTGGTAACCTCTTTAATTAAGGTCCTCACAGGACGCTTTATTAGTTTTTAAAACTATTACATAAAACTAGGAGTGGCAAACAACTTTCTAAAAGTAGTTAAGCAATATTTGCCTACATTTAAATTTCTGATAATGAATTTAGCACACACGTCATTTAAACAAATCTAGGAGCAACAAACAGTTACAACTCATATTATTCATTCATAAATAAAAATATTTAACATAATTAGTATTTAAAACAACAAGTAGTTTGCAAGAATGCAAAATATTTTTAAATACTCTTTTATAGTACTTAAAATATTATCTAAGGCTAAATACAGATTACATACCAAACCATAATGGCAGCCATACTTAAAAATGCATTCTACAGGGTGTCTTCAATGTGCAAATTTGGAGCATGCAAACATTTATTTTTTATTAAATAATAATATATCCATTTATCATTTCCTATGTACTTTAATTCCTTCAGAATACGGAAAGTAGATATATATTGTGTTCATGTTTTTTTATCAATTGTTATATAGTTTTTGATGCAACAAGGCAAAGGGTATTGCACAGACTCTTGGCATCAGGCATGGGTAATATTTGACAGCTTTACTTCTACATTCTGAAATGCAGCAAATAGAGATTACCTATCCTGCTAGTTGTTAGTAATATTTATAAAATGAGCTATATATCATTATACTGATCTCACTTTGTCAGATACAGATATTTCACTGAAACTGTTGGTCTTCTGTTTTCATTTGTTCAACAACAACAACAAAACCTTACCAAATTGATCAGTTGAGTGTGGACAATGTCTTCAACCAATATTGCTGATTCATGTAGGGGCCTGCGAGCATCTCCTAAGGAAAACCTAAAGGACAATTTACTGTAATTAGCAAATTAAAATAAAATAAATGCAGAGAGAAAGAGAAAAGAAATATATAGTGTTAAATAGTAAAAGAATTTTAGACCACATGGTGCAAATGGATTGAGAAGAAAAAAAATGTATGTTAAACCTAAACCCATGACCTTCATGGCCTTTAGCCTGGGCATAAATCAGGATTTTAAGAATTATATTCTGTGGGAAGAAAATGCTTAGAAGCAATTAAGATGTCTCCACATTTCAGTGAGTAATTAATAACTGTATCCACCAAAAATTTCTCCATCGCTAAAATTTAAAAGTTTCTATCGGCTTCCTGAAACATTCCATTAGTGTAAACTTGGTAGATTTAGTAGGATTTAGGGTACCTAAATCCTGCTAAATAGGTACTAGGATAATAGGGTACTAGGGTAATAGGGATGTGGTGGCTCAGTGGTTAAGATGCTGAGCTTGTCAATCGAAAGGTTGGCAGTTCAGCGGTTTGAATTCCTAGTGCCATGTAACGGGGTGAGCTCCCATTACTTGTCCCAGCTTCTGCCAACCTAGCAGTTCGAAAGCATGTAAAAAATGCAAGTAGGAAAATAGGGACCACCTTTGGAGGGAAGGTAACAGCGTTCCATGTGCCTTTGGCATTTAGCCAAGCCGGCCACATGACCAGGGAAACATCTTTGGATAGCGCTGGCTCTTCGGCTTTGAAACGGAGATGACCACCCCCTAGAATCAGGAATGACTAGCACATATGTGTGAGGGGAATCTTTACCTTTACCTTTAGGGTACCTAGAAAATTGCTCCTAGTCCTATACTCTATACATTTACCTAATCTCCATCAAAAACATGATCATCACAATATCTTGGGGCAAAGAATAAACTGTAATAGCTTCAGAAGTGACTTGGGATATATTTTATGTAACCTTTATCTATGCCAATTTTATCTATAGAAGGAGCAGAATACCGTCTATAAGATGTGAAGCTGATAAACTGGTGGCTGATTCAAACTGGAGTAGCATCCATTTTCTTGACTTTCTTCACATGTTTCCAATTACACAGATGTCCCTTGATGGGATTCATTTGCCTCCCAACTACTACTGGATTTATCTACTCATCCCTTCATGACAATTGTATTTTTTGTTTCTGGCTTTTGGGTGCTGGATGCCCAAGCCTACCTGAGTCTGATTCCATCCTCTCCATGTTGTTAACCAATATATAATATATACATAGAAGCAGAAACAATGATTTAATAAAATAAACATCTCCCACCTGACTTGAAACTGCTTTTTTAAAGGAAAATGAGGCCTAATCAAGCAAAGAGTTTTTAAAGGTTTGACCAGAAATCATAGCAGAATAACACTTTTAAAAGCCCTATCCAATGAGAAGCATGCAGACAAGCCACCATCAGAAGCCTCTCTAGAAAGGATAATGGAATTTTATAAACAAACACTGGAATAGACAATTATTGTAGCTGAACCTCAACAACAGCAACCAACAAGGAGATTTTGACTCACTATCAAGAATCCAAAATCAGACTTGGAAATGAATGAACAAGTTAAGAAACTCCTGATTGTATTTAATTACCTACTCACTCTTCTCATAATATTTGGTGGGCCTTTTATTATTTTCTTTTGTATACAAATGGAGTTGTATCAATAATTATTCAAAATATTTGTATTACTGTTTTTTGAGTTCTAAAAAGCTTCCAGATACATCTAATAGAGATACAAAGGAAATTATTTCCTAGTGATGCAATGTGAAAAAAAAAAACGTTTTCTGAAAGTAATGCATTTTTACATTTTTTTCAGTTGTCATATTATTGTACTATTGAGCTAATTTCTAGCCATTATTCCACAGCAAAACATTTTTGCCCAGTGTGAAAACTTTTAACAGAAATAACTTTAATGGGGAAAAAATAGAGAATAATCATGAGCAAAATTTGGGAGTTGTAGTGAAGGGGCTGGCAACTGAGTTTTGCTCTTCAGCAATTTGTTAAGAAATACACAAATGTAAAAAGGTTTATTGTTCCTTTGTTGATTTAGAGATAATGTGTAATAAATTATGTTTATTGTACTTATGCCCATTATGCGTATTATAAATTGTTTATTAAATTGTGGAATGTTACGCATGAGTACATAGTTGAAGGTTGGTTGCTAAATGTAATCAGTGTAATATTAGTAAATATCAGGAAGAATAAATGGAATGGTTAGTGTAAAGTTCAAACTTGAGCAAGAAGTAACACAAGGATGTACTTTGTGCCATTTATTCTTTAATATATTTATACACGACTATGTAAAGATTGCTGTGATGATATTGGAAGTGTGATAGTTGGGAATGTGAATGTAAATCTGCTTTTGTATACATTTTTTTTCATAAACGTATTTTTTTATTTACAAATAAAGTAGCAAATGTTTCCAACACAGCTTCTTCCTTCAATCAATCATTTTTTATTACAATCACAGACCAGCATTAGAAATAAAGGCATTAAAAGAATAAGAATAATAGAGAAAAATAAAAAAAGACCATCAATGGGCAGTTAGAGACTGCCTAATTTTGTGTACAGCATAACAGAATTTGGGCCCATTCAGAGAAACTCCTTCATACTGATCTGATAATAGTAGTTTCATGTTAAAGAAGTCATATTTCCATTTTATTTTATTTTATTTTATTTATTTGTTTGTTTGTTTGTCAAGAACGTATTAGGTAATAAGTATAAACATGGATTGGATACATTAAATAGATACAAATAAAGGAAACATTAGGACAGGGATGGTAGGCACGCTGGTGCGCTTATGCATGCCCCTTACAGACCTCTTAGGAATGGGGTGAGGTCAACAGTAGTCAGTCTTAGGTTAAAATTTTGGAGGTTTTGGGATGAAACCACAGAGTCAGGTTGTGCATTCCAGGCATTGAATGATACTTATTGAAGAAAATGCTTAGATACACTATATGATGCAAAAAGGAGTACAGATCTCAAAAGAAATGTAATAGAGACTAAAACAACTATTAGAATATTTCCTATATAAGGAAAATAGGGACATTTTAAGATGCACAAATAGGCATGAGCATTTATCAAAAAACAAAAAAACCCCACCCTTCGCAGCATTAATCTTCCAAATTCTAACTTATATGAGAGAAGTTAGAATATACTATGATTAAGGACAAATTTAGGCTCCTGTTGGACCTGCACAACTTAGAACTCTAAATAAAAACATTCCTTGGCTCCATTCGTTGAGAAAGGTATAGTTTATTAGAGATCAAGTGTATTGCAGTAGTGAAAATCGCACTCCAAATTCCCTATGTTCTACTTTTCCCTTCCTTAAATGTATCTTATTACCATGCCACAGTAACCAATCAGGTTCAGGCAAGATGTTTTCATGGCTAGTTCAAGCATAGTTTGGTATGTGGCCCCCTCCTTCTTTCAGCTGGGTGACCTTGAGGCAGCATCTTGAGGAGACACAGCATTTGCTTTCGTTTCCTGAAACATTCCCCTTTCCTTCCCATTCCTCACAGTTCATGGCAGTCTGTCACCACCTAGTAGCAAAGCACAAGCAAACATAAGGTGGCAGGTGACAGCTCCCTTCATGGGGTGAAACAATGGCTGCATCCTATAGATAAATCCTTTAAAAATTATTAGGTGCAGTCTTAATGTCATAGTCAGCAAAACACAGAGCAAGCAATTAATGCTACAAAATTACTTGTATCCTAATAAAATATGTTTCTGAGAAAGACCTAGAAACAAACTTCAAAACACTCATGGTGGAGAAACATGTCCTCATGGTGAAAAAAGGCAATAAACGCAATAAAGAAACTGCATTCTGTCATATTAAATATGACAACTCAGATAGTTATCCTCAGGTTTTTGAGTATATGTGTGCGTGTATGTGTATGTTATAAGTCAATATAGTGGGAAGATGATTCTAGCAGCAAAGCAATTAAGGACCAAAGGGACTTCTTGTGTGGGTACATACAATATTTAGGAAAGCAGCATATTTTCCTTATCTATATCTTTCTATGTCTTTGAGCAAACCTTGATACTCTGGAAATATGGCAGCTGCTCAAGAATCAGTATTTTCTCATGTATTCTTTAAAAAAAGATGTAAAGATTGTAATCTAATAAAATCAATAATGTGTGCTTTTTCTTGGGAAATGATACTAATTCACAAAAGACAACCAAGGAAAATGCACAGCAATGAAAGCACCAGTGTTTCACATGCAAAGCAGAATGCAATTCAACCTACTTCCATAAAAATTTCTGCAGATACTTATGCATCTACAGAAACAACCTGATTGAAAGAGAAAGAGGAGAAACAAACAAACAAGCAAACCAGGAAGAAATCATCTATTTGCATAAAAAGGGTTTGACCTATTAAAGAAGAATGTTTAAAATACAAATTTTCCTACGTAAGTAGGTAGGTAAGTGGAGCAATAATAATGAATAGATTTTTAAATAATGAATGGATCTATATTAAACTATAGAGAGCCAGTGATTAAGGCACCAGGTTAGAAATCAGGATACTAAATATTTCCACCTTATGCACAAAGTCAACTGGGTGACCTTGGACCAGTCGCCCACTCTCAGCCCCAGGAAGAAAAAGGCCATGGAAAACCACTTCTGGAAAAAGTTGTTAAGAAATCTAGAGACTTGCCTAAGGCAGTTGCCCAGAGACAACACTGACTCGAAGACAATACTGCCCCCCACCCCCAATATCTATTGTGAATCTAGTAGCTCAAATACCAATAGACCAGATATTACTTGCAAACAATCAAGCTTCTCACTCTAACAATCACTCTAACAATCAAGCTTCTTTGGAAAATATTAGCTCCTTACATCTTATACAAGAAAGAATCAATGAATACAATGTACTGATAAGAAATGTTATCTGACTAATTTATGGCTCAGTGTACCATACACATACAGAGTGATTAGTCCATGGTTCTATTTGTTGTGTGAACAATGTAGGTCTACTGAGCTAATTCAATAAACCATAGTTAAATAAATGAATTAGCACATTTTTCAAATTCACCCACTAGGTACGCAGCAATTAATGGGCTCATCTGGTCCCTAGGTTCAGTGGCAAACCACCCTCTATAACAGTAATTTATCCAATTTAAGAAAGGCATAATACTTCCCAACACAAGTGTTTTATAGGCCAGAAGAAATAAACTTGTGGTTGCTCAGCTTTCCACAGAAGGAATGTCATTCAATTTTTTTGAAAAAAAAATCCCACTGAATTCAATGAAACTTACTCCCAGGTAAAATCTAGAATTGCAGCATCTGAGAGAATTCTCCAGCAGTATTAGCAGAAGGGTTATACTGCATAGCAGCTTTTCATTTAAAGTTTGTCTTAACTCAATTTCTTGTCACCCCTATATAGTAAATACTCTGAATTCAGTAAAGCTGGTTCTCAGTAAGGAACTCTAACATGTAGTTTTTTTAGCACTTCCAGGATTACATGACGTAGCAATAATGAGAAAAAAGTCTAATCAATGGCCCTATGCACATTCCTACTCTTTTCTCACCTTTTCACCAGATTCATTTCAAAGGAGATCTTCTGGGTAAATCAACTAAACAGTTAACTAATTCTAGCCCTTCAGTCCTTTTATGCATATATGTTAATCAATCCTAACAGGATTTAAAAATAAATATCAAAGAACAAAGATGTTAAATTTAATCTCCATTCTTTCAACTAATTTTCATAGGGCTTTCAGATCTGGTTGTAAAACCATGCCATCTACTGGTCATCTGGATTTTTACAGATATGGTAGCTCTGCTATAAATTAAAATAGCCACCAACAGCCCCTGCTACCGCCTCCCGTCCTAATGCTGTCCCCACCCTGCCCCCACACCACCACCACACCAGCCTCCGCTACCCTCTGCCATCGCCACATCACCCCTGATGTTGCTGACACCCATCCCCACTACAGCAGGCCTGACTGAGACTGCTCAAGGGTTGGATGTAGTTTACAGACCAGGGGTGGGTTCTAAAACTTTTTACTACTGGTTCTGTGGGCGTGGCTTATTTTGTGGGCGTGGCTTGATGGCATGTGACAATTCTTTAGGATTTAGCAGAGGTACTGGTCTACCAGGCTTTTAACTGCTTGTAGAGCTGTACTGATCTACCCATTTATTTTTTGCAGGCACTGGTCTACTCATGTATTTTTGCAGGCACTGATCTACTCATGTATTTTTGCAGGCACTGGTCTACTCATTTATTTTCTTTTAACAGTGATCAGCTGTAGGACGGCCCTTTGAAACCCCGTGGCAAGAGTTTAAACAGTTTTTTTCCCTCTATCCATCCGCTGGGACTTAGAAGGCAACAATAGATTGGGGGTGGGGCCAAATAAAAGGTAAGAATGCTGTGGGGGGGGCGCAGGGGTGTGGGGGGGCAGGGAGCAGAACAGTTCGGTGGCGTCATATCATCACCGCTACTGGCTCGGGAGAACCGGGCCGAACTGGGAGGAACCCACCAGTATAGCCTGCATGTATTATTACTATTTTAAGATTTAAGAGAGAAAAAGTGAAACTGTTAAAAACACAACTCGGGGCAAATTTTTTTATATTTGAACAGTACAGGATGGGAATAATAGAACCTTTCCTCTAGCATGAAAACAGGGCAGTATCTTTTCATCCTACCATACAGCCTTTTATAGAAAAGAAAGTTTCCCCTCTTAAAGCCTAGAGACATAAAATCAAAACATATTCCAGTAAGTGTACATTTTGTGTTGAGTAGGATTTCAAAACTATTTCTGCAGTTTTGATAGGATGTTGACATCAATCAAGTCCCTTATCTTAAAAGATGTGCTCATCACCTTTTCATTTGTTGCCCAATCACTGCCTTTCCTTTTTGTGATCTGACTTCCTTATCTAGTTGCAACATCTTTTACATCCCTTTGGCAAATTATATTAACTGAATGTGGACTGATTTTATGTGGTGAGTGTTCGTTTGTTTTAAATTGTGCCAGTTGGACATTATATAAGCAGAGACAGGATCATTTAAAATTCAAACTCCTATTCATGGACAGAGCAGTATTCCCCCTTCCTCCACTGGAGTCAAGATAAGATGTGGAGGGGGGGGGGGGAGGAAGCATTGTTTTCCAGGAAACTGGGGGATTTTATGAAGCATAAACAGTGATTAAAACGCTCAATATTCATTTTAAATTTATTTTCATTTATTATTGTAATGAGTCTTATTCCTCCTCCAGGAAGAGTTCTTCTCCCATTCTTTTTCAAAGTGCTTATTTCACTTCGGTGCTACTAAACATTACTGCTTCTTCTCTGAAATGCTTTTACTCTCTCAAATTCCTCTGGTTGATTCATCTGCCCCCTTTACTCTGATAATTTGTATTTCTTCAATGGACTTGCATCTTCATATTTTCCCACAAAATCAAATATGAGGATAGAACATATATATATGCCAAAACACTATCATGTATACTTTCCTAAAATTAAACTTTGATTTGATCCTCTTCCCAGAATGATTCTGTCACCACTACCAGCTCTTCCTTCTTTGGGAAAATAAACCTCCTACAAGGCTTAAGTGGTTTTCCGGGACTAGAGGTAGCCATTGTATGTTGAAATAAGTAGCTTGCTTCAGGGGGTGGTGTGGGGAGAACTAAAATAAAAATATTGCTACATACCTTATGAATGATTTCATTTTATTGCATAAATATGATAAAGCTAGTCTTTATGCATTTAATCTATTAAATTGTTTTAAAATCTTATCATATTTTTATAGTACCTCGATGAGTAATTCATTGTACTATACATTTTAATAGATTACAGTCCATTTTATCAGATGTCTCTTCTGAAACAATCTATATCCTACAATAACTTACACCATAATTAATACATATGTTGTAAGATTCTTTGCCATTGTTTTCTCACATTGTTTTATGCATTATATTGAAAAAATATTCCTATTAATTGTCCATAAAATGTACCAATATATAAATGAAATCTAATTTGTTTAACTATATTGTATGTTTTTCTACCATTCCATCCTGCACAATGTAATTTTGCTTTTTGGTTGTTTGTGCAGTCCATACTTCTTCAGATGTAGTTGTTGATCAGTTATGTTTGTTTTGTCAATAAAAGTATTATCCAGCCAGATCATTAGCATGGTCCTGATACACTTCAAAACATTTAAATTTGATGGTAATTAAAAATTATACCTAATAACTAATCAATGTCTATTTCTGTATTTTTCATAGAAATTCCCTTAATGTCAAACCCATAGTTCTATGAGAGACATATTTTAAAGTTATTTGAAATAGTAATTAAAGGTACAGCCAGTAGAAGTGTTATTGATACCAAAAAATAAATGAATATCAACTTTTATCACAAATTATACAGTTTCTGTGTGTATACTTTACAAATTTTTGTAAGGTTTTCCAGAAAAATCTGACATAAATGAATATTGACCCTGTTTTCCAAAACGGAACCAAAATATGGATCCAGAAAAACTAAGACTACCTAGCTTTTAACATGATATAAATGAAGTGTAGATCTTCAGATGACTGACTGTAATTCCCAATAAATAAATACCAATAAGTTTGTGTCTAAAAATTAGATGCTAGAATCCTGGCTTTGTACTAACAAAAGTGCATTTTTTATTTTTCTATGCAGAACATCACAGTGTTATAGCAAGATACACATGTCATTGTGTGCCATAATCATGGTTTACAACTATCTGCAAACCACAATGATTCACATCATATGCTAACCCCAAAATAAGAAAACATTGTTAAAGGTTTCTGTAATATATATACTATTTTTATAGTTACTGAGTTCAGTAGATAACTAGTTCTATCCCTGAGATACTGTGTGAAAAAATTCCAATAAAAACAAAAATAACTGAAGTCTGTTTTTCCTATTCTCCTTTTGATAATTTCTGATTTTTTTTTAATCCTTGTAAAATCCTACATTAACTTGGAATCATCACAACATGTTGATTTGTACATGTTTTAAAAATAGCTAAACCTATGCTGATTTCTACCAGTACAAAAGAGAAGTAAACAGTACATTACTCATTCTCAAAATAATTATGTAAAAGAACTTTATAAATCCTCTGACTAACAAAAAAGAAAACATGTAATATAATTTAGCTCAGTTTGTAGGATCTAATATGTTCCATTTGCTACAATAGGATTTAGTCTGGATCAAGAAAGAAATGAGATAATAAGCTTTCCAGAGGATATAAACTGGACTACGATTAAACTTTTCTGTAAATTAAGGAGCATACTTGTCTCAGTCCCAGGCATATCATCCCATGCTGAAAGAATCCAGGAGGACTAAGAAGAAGGAGAATGAAAAGGAAGGGAAGTCGAAGTGTACAACAGTGTGTATGACAGAGAGAATATCCACCGACCCTATGAAGGTGGAAAGAGACACATAGTCCAACCCCTGCTCAATGCTGGAACTTTTAAGCTGAGATCTCTACCTAGTCTTTCTTGAAAATATCCAATATCCAATAAACAAACACAGGCACACAGAGTAAGTGTCAACACTTAATGACGAAACCTTTTTCAGATGTACAGATAGTCCTGTACAGGAAATCCTTGACTCATGACCACAACTGAGCCCAAAAATTCTGCTGCTGAGCAAGACAATTGTTAAGTGAATTTTGTCCCATTTTACAACCTTTCTTGCCACAGTTGTTAAATGAATCACTGCAGTTGTTGGAAGTGTGAAAAATGGCCAGAAGTCATTTTTTTCAGTGTTGTTGTAACTTCAACACATTTTCTTGTATCTTTTTTTTTTTGTTGTCTGAAATCTGAATACCTGATATCTGCACGTGGAATTACACTTTTTTTGCTGAAATTGTCCCAGAATAGAAACCATATGAACGGTGAGATTGCTGAACTTACTAATAGTTTTAACTTGTCCTTTGTCTTCTTTTGTTTCTTTATTCATAGACATCAGTGAAGTGTAATGACTAGGTGGACTTTCAATAGAATATTGACATTCTATTATTTGATACGTTCTATTACTATGACTAGCAACTTGAACAGTAAAATAATTTAAAATTTGGAAAAGCACTGTACTGTGTTTTTTGAGTCTTGCAAAATTGTAATATTTACTCTGGTTTTTCCCCTCCATACAGCTCAGTTGACTGCAGATTAGATTAGATTAGGATTAGGATTAGATTTCTTTATTGGCCAAGTGTGATTGGACACACAAGGAATTTGTCTTTGGTGCATATGCTCTCAGTGTACATAAAAAGAAAAGATACATTTGTTAAGAATCATAAGGTACAACATTCAATGATAGTCATAGGGTACAAATAAGCGGTCAAATCATACTGGGAAAAAATCAATATAAATAGTAAAGATACAGCAACAAGTTACAGTCATACAATCGTAAGTAGGAGGAGATGGGTGATATGAATGATGAGAAGATTAACACATTAATGATGCAGACTTGGTGAATTATGCAAAACTTACCAATTATGCAAAACTGCTGCACTTTGAAATTAAAATTAATATATCTTGGATAATATATTCATTTTAACAGTGGCTGTTAACTCTAACCAGGAGAGTTCTTCCACCTTTCTTACTTACAATACAATTTCAAACTTACAATAACACAATTAAAATTGGAATAAAATATATAGGATCTTGCAAGAACGTTAATTCCAATTTTAACTGTATTATTGTAAGTTTGATACTGATAAGTCAATACAAAATGCCTGCATCTACCACTGTTCGTCTTTTAATTGTACTGCTTAAATTTGTTAAATATTAAATGTATCAATTTCTATCAATGTTCTCCAACATTGTGATTTAATGTGCAGAAAGAAAAAAGCATTAGCCAGCCTTAAATTTAGAAATTCTGGCTCATTTGGGTACATTTAACAATAATTCTAAGTTCAAAGTGGTCTCTAAAATCCCTTTATGACAAACATTACCGAGATAACAGTACATTAAAGTTATAGTTCAATCCATTTTAAATATTTTAGTCTTCGTAAAAATCACAAAACATATTTATAGTAAAGAACTCAAAATATATATTCTTTAAGGGGAATCAAGCAAGATTTTTGGAAGAAGAAAATAAGAATTTTCAAAAAGTTGATTATTTAAAGTAATTTGAGTTTTAATCTATCTGCTATAAAAACAAAGGCTGACAGTTTGGAGAATGTCTACGATTTACAATCATTAATTATGTTTTGTTACTGAGTTAGTAACTGAAAATGCAGGAACTGTATCAACATTCTCTGGAGCACTGTGGGAAAAATTAAATTACTAAAATATAAAAGAAGATTCTATTAAGCCAATAAAACCTTCTTTAAGACTGAACTGAAACAAAAACTTAATCTTTCTTTTTTTGTAGTATGGCATGACTGCTGTGGGTGCCAAATAGGGGAATGTTTGCCAATCCATCTCGGACTATAAATGGTAGAGCTTTAAACGATGGTTGGATCCAGCTAAACTGTAAAACAAAAATCTCATTAGGCATGAAATTCTGGTTATTTCCTTTCATATTTCTGTCCCTTTATCTTTTATTTCATTGTCATTCTCATAATGTCAAAATAACCTTGTTGTCAGAACTTGAACATCTGAAGGAAGTCTTGGACATACTGACTTGTTTTGTTGTTGAAACAAACTGAAAAATATGTCATGAAAGTAGGTATA
The DNA here is from genome assembly GCA_030761175.1 of Masticophis lateralis. Classification (NCBI taxonomy): domain Eukaryota; kingdom Metazoa; phylum Chordata; class Lepidosauria; order Squamata; family Colubridae; genus Masticophis; species Masticophis lateralis. The sequence goes on from JAUDYJ010000001.1 coordinate 160,020,866, forward strand.
CAAAATATATCAGGAAAGTGGGTATACAAAGTTATTTCATATAGAAAGTTATTTCTCTCTATTCAGAGATACCTTGATGCCACTAAAGAAAAAGCTTTTTTTCTACTGCCAAAATCTGTGCATATACTTAAGTACAGGACCGTGATGGCGAACCTACGGCACGTGGGCCACAAGTGGCACTCAGAGCCTTCTCTGTGGGCACACGTCGCTGCAACCCGAGACATTGACCCAACCTGGCCATGGTTGACGCCAACCTTGCTAACACGAGAGCTGGCGGGATGGGAATGGGATCTGGGAGGAGAGTACAATGGAAAGGAGGACAGGCCCGCAGCTGAGGAGCGAGCACAAAGTGCAGCAGTGGCTTCTTCCTCCTTTTCCTCACACAACCCCTTGGCCAGCTGTTGCAGGACTGGGAGGGCATGCGCAAGTGAGGATACTCGCAAGCAAGTGGCCGGGCTTGGTTGAACGAAGCCTTCAAGTGAGTGAGGAAGCACTGCGGGACCATGCCATTTACACTCACATCCAACCTGCTGGATTTCGCTGTCCCACGGAACCCGCTGCTGCTGGATAAGGAGGACAACGACGAAGACAAGGAGAAGAATGGTGAAGCTTTGTGCCAGCTGGCAGGAAGCAGGTCAGGAGGTGCTGGCTGGCTGGTTGGGGAGGGGGCAATGATGGTGCTTAGGTGGCTGCCACTGCCAGCAGCTTGCATGCCCTGACTGAAGCTGGAATTCGCTGGGCCATGGGAGAAATGAGAGGCCCTGCTGTCCTGCAGGGCCTGCTGCTCCTTGCGTAGGGAGAATGAGGAGAAAAGCAGCTGCTCAGTTGGCTCTTCTGCCCCCCTCCCCTCCTCGTTGCCAGCAGCTTGAGTGTCCCGACTAAAGCAGGGAACGCGGACTCGATCACTCTCATACACACAGAGAGAGTTTGGAGAGTCCCCTTCCTCTCTCTCTGTCTCGCTGTGGCGGCAGTTGCAGCACTTCAGTGCCTGGCTGGCAAGGGCGCTCAGGTAAGAAAGTGCAGGGTGTTTGGGGGGGGGGCAGCTCGCCTTGATTCGTACTCAACCTCCCCCACCCCTCGCTGCTCACGTGTCACCAGCGCCATTACCAACAAGTTAGGTGCCCTGGCTGAAGTACGGATCACTCTTTCTCCTATACATACACAACTGGATTACTCTCTTGCTCTCTCTCTCTCGCTCCATTTGCATGCAAGCTTGCTCCGAGGGAGGTCTCATTAAGTAGTTAAGTGGAAAGTAGTTGGGGGGGGAGCAGCAGGAGACCAGCAAACACTTCTCGCGCAGAGAATAAAAGTTTCTGGGACCCTGACTTTCTGCAAAACAGGATAGGTGCCTGAATCTGTGCGATATTATAGCACCCAGGAGCGTCCATTCTTGGCACGAAAATCATTTCCCAGCCAAATCTCCTCTCCCTTCCTCAAAGACAAAGAGAAACATGAGAGAAGATGGATGTTTGCAAGGTAAATGAGTCCTTGTGGCAGGAATGGAGGGGGAAACATGAAGTATTTTAGTGGTTTGGGGAGGCCTTGAGGGCCTGTTCTATCATTAATGCCCCCATGGCCTTCCCCAACCTGAGATATCTCACATGCACATTGGTATTCTTGAATTGTGAGCTCTCGCAAACAGCTATTTCAAGTGGGGAAAATTAGTTTCCTTTGCTATATTTCCAGTCTGAATTAGACCATGGCAGGGTCCCTACAGGAGAGCCCTTTTAAGGATTATGTATTAAAAGAAAAGTAATTAACTTACTTCTGTTGTTAAATGCTAAAGCTGTTGCTCATTAAAAACAGAGGAGTTCTGATCAACTATCAGAGCCATCATTTTGACAGTTTTGCTGTACAAAACTGCTGTTTTGTACAGCAAAACAGTTTTGTGGATGCCTCCATGAAATGCAAGCATGGGGGTCAACTGAACCTGGTTTGTTCTCAGTCTTTTAAGTGGCCACAAACTACTAGCAAAAGTGGCATTTGATCACAAGGTGAGGAGGCATCGAGAAATGTTTCCCCTTTTGCATTTGAGCTCCCAAGAATGGACAGGAAAGACTAAGAAAAAGAAGGAAAGAGGGGAAGAAAGTAAAGAAGCAAAAAGAAGGAAAGAGGGGAAGGAAGAAGAAAGAATGAAGAGGGAAGGAAAAAGAATGGAAGGAAGGAAGGAAGATTATAATGAGAGAGAATTTGAGGTAAATCCTGCCTTAGCACTTGACCACCACCAGCCCTGCTGCCTTTTGCCATCCGCTTGTCCACTCCTCCTGACTTCTCCTGGTGGTCTCCGATCCTATCACTGAGGATGCTTTGCTTACAAAACCAGGTCTCCTCATAAGGAGAGGGTGGGTCTTCCTCTGACCCACGTACTTTGCCCTCCTGCACACACGAGCAACCTGGCCAAGGAGAGTGAGCACAGCAACAGTTGGAGCTGGCCATGCCCACCATGCCCACACCCACCCTGGCCCCCGAAGTCAACCACAATCCTGATGTGGCCCTCGTTGAAACTGAGTTTGGACTAACAGATGACCTGAGTGCTGCATGTGTTGCTCTCAAACTTACAAAGTATGAGCCAAGGTTAGAAATATTATTACTGTGCATACAACAGCAAAAGTCACATTAATCAACAGCATGCAAAATGCAAACTTTTACCTTTCAATAAAAAGTTGTTTCATTCATTGAACCTCTGTTATTGTGGGGGGGGGGGGTTTCAGAGAAAAGACATTAATCACATATGAGTTATATCTCATAAGAAGAATAAATGAGAACAAATGAGAACAAAACCTCATTATTTAGCTTAAATTGCTGTGTTGGCACTTCGCAATAAATAAGTGGGTTTTGGGTTGCAGTTTGGGCACTCGGTCTCTAAAAGGTTTGCCATCACTGTACTAGGGTCACTATGTGCATGCTCAGACTTTACTTCTTTCTTTGGAGATTCCTGAGAATACCATGGGTTGTCAAAAAAAAAAAAAAAGCAAATGGTCCATACAACAATTCAATCCAGATGTTGGGATAGGTAGAAATAAAGAGAAGAAACCAACAACTAAGTGAATAGACTTATGTGAAGACTTATACTTCACCTTTAAAAAAAAAAAAAAGAATTCTCAAAAGCAGTGAGCAGAGATGCAACCAGACTGACACCTTTTTTCAATATTCTAAGGTGAAATTTAATTGGAATATCTGAAATTTAATCTGAATATCTGAACTCATCCAAGGTTTGTAGGCTTTCCCTAACTGTGTTTCAGCCAAGGCGAAATCTTACGGGCTTTTCTCAATTGCTACACAGAATTATGAGTAATCAGAATGACCTTATGAGAACAATTTGATAGGAACCTTAAAGGTTGCAGTAATAGAAGAGATTTCGTTAAGACTGCATGCTTAGAGAATATCAATAGAAACAGCAATAGTACAGAACATGCCAGGCAAGAATATAGCTTTGTGTATTTAGATGCTATCTTCATGGTATTTTATTATTTTTTGTCTATTTTCTATTACGAAATGTCTTTTTGTAATCTGTGACTGTCTCTGATACTGCATGCAATGTTTTTAATACATTCTCTTCTGCATTTTGCAGATTCAAAATCTTTGAAAGATAATTCTGTTTCTGGTCAGCAGAAATATGAATGTATTTTACTCTGAGTCAGTTACTCTGGTTCAGAAGGACCTTTGAAACCATTTACAATACAAACATAATTTAAGTTAATATAAAAGCACAAGAGCCACAAGACTTCATTGCAATCCCAGCAAGGCAGCAAATCTAAATAAAAAAGTAATTAAACAAATATATGATTGTGATTAGCTGTAGGCAAGTCTTTCAAGTGACTGCCTTTTTTACATCTAGAAAATACTTTTACGCTGGTCACAGCATAACAAAAGGCAGGGCCAAGATCAAACTTTTAGCACTGGCAACTTCCTGTTAAGAACAGAATTTCAAATTAACCTCCATTGCTCTCCTGAGCTGAGGATGAATCTCAGGGTGAATACTGTATTTCCCTTGCTACTTGGAAGAATGGTAGAAATTACCAAACTGAAACACCTTATATGCCATTCACAACACCCATTAGATAATCATTCTATTCGTGAACCCAGATTTTACATGACAGATCCTGAACTTCTGCCCTTCCGTCACTACTACCTACTGGCATTAATGCTACTCATATCAACACCAGAAAGAAATTTGATATATCCTTTCATTAAAAAGGAAGAGAGCAAAGCATGGAGGGGAAGAGAGGCGAAAGGGAAATTTGGGGATATTTGTTGTTTTGCATATTCAACTTATTTTCACAGCATCTGGAACAATTACGCCTGAAGAAACCCACATCCTAAGCCACAAACTGAACCACCTGGACTTGCCTTTCATACAGGAAGACTTCCAATTTAATAACTTCCTTTAATATCTTCATCATTTGTTTAGTTGTCTTTAACTAACAAAATTGCAATGTCCTTCCAGAATTAGATTGTCATGAGCTGACAAATGCAAAAAATACACGGAACTTTTCAAGATGGGTTCTAGCTTATTAAAGGAAGTGCTGGAGCTATTTAAATCAGTGAGCATTTTTGTTTTTTAAGATGAGACTTCCGAGTGGAAAATCTGATTTGGGATGGAAGAGGGAGATGTTATAATGTCATATAGGGATATCTCTTACAATAGGTCACACCACTTCTATTATTGTTGTTGTTGTTGTTGTTGTTGTTATCTCTTTTATTTATTAAACATGAATCTCAGTCAACTGAACATTTAAAAATGTGTCACAAATACCATTGACTGGTGCTAATGGTTGAAACAGTTGCTGCCAGCATCCTAGGTATCAACCAAGTATCTACTTAAAATATATGATGTTCCGAGAAGCACAGTTTTTTGCAGTTCTGCTGGTGTTATTGCAGGAAACTGCAATTTTTTGATGTTTTTTGTAAAATTCTTGGACATGATACCAAGTGCCCCAATGACAATGGATATCACTGTTACATGTTTCAACCATAGCGGCGTAGTTTCGATGGCCAGGTCGCGATATTTCATGATTTTTTCCAGTTCTTTTTCTTCAACTCTGGCTTCTCCTGGTACAGCGATGATATTATTATTATTATTATTATTATTATTATTATTATTATTATTATTATTATTGATATTACTATTATTATTTTCAAGTCACTGAGTAAATGGGATGATACACGTATCTTTTCAAAATTGCAGTATCAGTCTTTTAGCTATAAGAGCATGGAGAATCTATTACTGGATACAAAGTAATACAAAGTAATTTTTTGTTAGTATTATTAAGCTAATTCAAGAATGCAATTGCCATAATTCAGTCAGAAACACAGAAAGCATCAACACTTCCTAGGCCTGGCTAAGCTGTTCTTTTATAGACAGAACTTGAGCTCACAAGTTTCAGATACCATTTCCCAAGTTGGATCTTTTTTAAAAAAAATTAAAATGTTTCAATTAAACAAGAACATGAAAGGTTTGGGAATCACATTTCTAAAATTCTAGCATTCTATTATTTTAATTTAGAAATAAGCAGATGATCACTACTTTAGTAATGTCTAGACTACTAATATGCTTAATGTCATCAACTGTATTCAAAGAATCAATTTGACGTGTAGGAGATGGAAGTCATAGTATTATAGTAATTGGTATTTTCAACTTCTGTTAAAAAATATCCACAAAATAAACACACTTAGACAATGTTTGACAAATGCCATAATACACATGAAACGTAGTTTCCCAATTCTTGATTTAATAATAGAAGAGCAATTCAAGTCATAAATAACCAAAACTGATTTACTTTGTGTGTTTAAACCTAATAACCAATTAAATATTCTTTCATGCAAAATAATTTCATCCAAATTTTAAAAAAAAACAAAAACCTGCATGTTAGCCTCAACACTAATTTAGAACTTCTTGCCAAATATTCTTATTTTCTATATGGACCCACATGAGCTCAGCCTGCAGATTATAACAGTCCAATTCAGACAAATTATTAGTAATTCAGACAATTCAGACAATTGATTACCTTAGTAATCAATAGGTCTTAATAATCAAACTTCTTCATGTTGCTGATCAGCCAGCAAACTGCCACAACTGATTAATATAAATGCTGTATCATGAAGAGGGACATGTCACAACTACTACAAGAAACAATGGGTGAAAGTTCATCAGAGGGGGATTCAACCTGGAACTAAGAAGGAAATTCCTGACAGTGGGAATGATTAATTCAATGGAACAGTTTGTTCCTGGAGTTATAGGTGCTCCATCTTTGGAAGTTTTGAAGAAAAGATTCAACAACCATTTGTCTAGAATAGTGTAAGAACTCCTGCCTTGGGCAGGGGCTGGACTACAAGATATGCAAGGTCCCTTACTACCTTATAAGTCTATGATTCTAAACTGCTAATACCTACATGAAACTCTTCCATTACAGACTCACTCCTTAAGGGTGACATAATAGCAGTATTCCAGTATTTGAGGGGCTGTCACAAAGAAGAGGGGGTCAAATTATTCTCCAAAGCACCAGAGAGAAGGACAAGAAATAATGGTTGGAAGCTAATCAAAGAGAGAAGCAACCTGGAATTAAGGAGAGACTTCCTAACAGTGAAGACAATTAACCAGTGGAACAACTTGCCTCCAGAAATCATGGGTGCTCCATCACTGGAGGTTTTTAAGAAGAAGAGTGGACAGTCACTTGTCTGAGATGGTATAGGTTCTTCTGCTTGAGCAGGGGGCTGGACTAGAAGACCTCGGTTTCAACTATCTGAATAGCCTTACACAAACACATTTTAGTGAGTTTCATATATCCTCACAGAAGAAGAATATAAACACTTAGTACATCTCCAGGCTAGCAGAGTTAAAGCACAGACTGAAGATGTACTTCATGGGAGAGTAGGGATACAGATTCATTCCACTTCCCATTACTCTCTTCAATCTCCTCCTTCCAGCCTGATTCCTCTGATGCCACTGTTGGCTGCAATCTCTTCTTAGCTAAGTAGGTATTTCGCCCTGAATGAAGAGAGGGCAAGAATAACATTGTGTTTGAAGCAATATTGTTTAGTGAATGTATGGGAAATAATTGGAAAAAAAAAAACAATGATTTTAAAATTTTGCCTATGATAGAAGAAAATAATTTAATTTTGTGAAAAACAAAGATGAAAAATAAGAGTAATTTGTCCTGTATTTTAAATATAAATTGGAATTTTCAAAACTGCCTCAATTCTATATAGATTTGCAATTCTAATTAAACCATTGTATGCAAACATCATTTGATTTTACTTGTATCTGTGTTGGTTTTATTATCAGTGAAGTTGGCTTTTTACAGAATTTGTCTCCTTTCTCTGACTGTGCCATTCCTGCTATTAGCTCCAATGATACAGGATTAGAGAGGTCAGATTTCAGTTGGGGAAAAAATAATGATAATGGCTATGGGTCTTAAAAGAAAATGGAGAGAGGCCTGAAGCCCAGAAAGATGTTCAACCCAGGAGATGCCAAGCCTATGGTATCTACTTAGCAATTTATGTGAAAATAAGAGGCAAAGAAGAAAAAACTTCTATGAAGGGAAGGAAATAAAACAAATAAAAAACTGAAAGATACCCTTAAATTCTTCTACTTGCTTCTTGTCCTTGCTTTATACATAAAACTTAATTTCCTGACACTGAAACCCATTTCTTCTCAATAATCTCAACTATTGATTAAATACATTATAAGAAAATAATTTTGTACATGACAAGCAGAAGCCATATGATAGGAGAACGTACAGAGTTTAATATAGATAATCTGGAGGGTTATCTTTCTTGAAAACCCTCAGTCCATGTTAAGATATAGTGACATACTGCAAAGGATTCAATCCTGACTGATACATCAGCAGTACTTTGGCATAAATGAGACATTATGGACCATTTTCTCCCCACCCCCCTCTTTAGCTCATTATAAAATAATATTATTTCTATCAGATTTGGAAAGTCTCCTTCTACCAAAAATGTATTTTCTAGTGTCATACATATTAGCTGAGGTTTCTTTGTTATAACGAATGGCTGATTGATTATGTTTCATCAAGTCAGAATTGACATTTAGCGACTCCACGGATAAATTTCCTCCAGGAGGATCTGTCTTCAGCCTGGGCTTTCAGATCTTCCAAGCATGCATTCATTGTTGCTGTAACTCCACTCACTTTGCTGCTAGTCATCCTCTTTGTCTTTCCTTTCATCTTCCTTCCTCCTCCAGTGTAGGGAATTATAGACCTGATTTATAATGAGTGCACTAAAAGAAGCTATTATTTTTGCTTCCTGCTACAATTTTTGATTATGTCTAATAAGCAGATTTTTCGATCCTCCACATAAGCTCAGTTATTGATTTTGACCCAATATCTACAGTATCTCTCTTCATTCTCACTATAGGGAAAATGGAAGAAAGAAGTGTCACTTTGAACTCCTGAACAAAAAGCATGATATAAATCTAACAAACAAATCTTAAAGCTGTTTAAATCCCCCCAAAATGAAAGAGAAGTATTTGTGTTTTAGTCTTTTCCAATGAAACCATTGGAACCTTTGAATTCCTAAAACTTTGACTAGTTACTGAACAACTTTTCATAATATATGTACAGAAGAACCTATACACAGAGAACCTAGGAAATCAGTTAAGATTCCTCATAATGTGCATATATTAAATCTAGAAAGCTAGTTATTTTAAAAGTCATATGGAAAAATTATATGTATAATAGGAGTACTCCATTGGAAATGTTTGCTCCTTAACTCCCGTTCCCCCAAATGTGACAGGCATGAATTTAAACAACCTTTCTTGAAGGTATAATATGGAAATAAACCTTGAAATATGTGTTCCTTTTTTTTACCCACATTACACAGCAGCTTATTTTCTGGACCTATTTTTAAACTTAAGCTTAAATATAAAATAAATTGCTCTGGAGCTTACATTGTTCATCCAATTCTAAAAGGTTCCCAAAATTACATAGCTAGTTGCTCCCTTGACTTCTGGAATGTAACATTCTGGATAAATGGATTACATTTTCTCTAGTGCTTTCTGTTTTTTGTGTTTGATTGGATTTGACATTTGCCAATACATGATAGGCAGATACCCCCTTGAAGTTCTAAAAAGCAAAAGATGCTCAAACCACATGAGAAAATACCATTTAATTTTAGAAAATATAGGTATATCAGTACTATTTATTCTTCGGATAACAAGCAAAACTGTCCAATCTCACATTTTTCGACTTCTTTTACATAAGGATTTCCCAAACTTATTATGACCATTTTTATCATTATTGATTTTGACTGCCTTCAGCCACAGGAACTTTAGGTCCGCAGTTTTGTGTTTAAATTCAGGCCAGCTGTTCCAGAGTTGTTTCCAAGGCTGCAGCATATAGTCTAGTGTAATAGTAGAATTACCACAGATTACTATATTATCAGGGATAATTTTAAGAAAAATATTTATATATTGCAATAAAGGGATTTGGATAGAAAAAGAGTGGTTTGACAATACCTGCATCAAACAAAACACTAACAGAATGTAGAACTGCACAATTATGTGCAGCATAGTTTAAACAAACAGCAATCTGTTTGAAGGCACTTATAAAGAATGGATAATCAAACCTCTGATCCCTAAAGTTTAAAAAATTATAGACTGACATTCTAATTTTCAAAATCTTATTTACTTAATCTTTCTGTAACTTAATCTTGTGTACTACTAGAACAAAGAACATAAGACAAAAAACGGCATCTTTTTCCTCATACTTTCTACTCTATAGACTATTATGCATCATATTTTGAATAATTTGCCCTCTAAATTTCAAGGTAGTAAGAATTTTATATAATAATAATAATTCAAGTTTTATTTCATTAATATTTTTCAGCAAAGTGGACAAGCTAATAAATGTGCCAGATTATGAGAAAAATTCCTAAACATTTAATTCGCATCTGGCTAAAAGCCCTAACCTTAGCAGTTTTACTCAATGAACACCTGAATTATCATGAAAATTAAGTAAATATACTTCTTTTTTCAATTACATGCCTTAATATTTAAAAGGATCCATGTTTGAATATATCATGCCAAATCACCTATTCCTCTGAAGGCTCACTTTAAATTTAAAAATCTGGAGAAACCTAATTCAGATGAATTGGTAATCTGACCTAATGTATTCTAAAACAGAGTGCTTTAAATAGTCATCCATAATTAATCTATTCTTTAGTTTCTGAAACTGAAGATAAATATTCCTACTCTTGTCTTTGTAGTTATAACTAATACTGAACATTATTGATTCATATCTGCAATTAATGAAAATTATGGAACTCTGAGTTTATTTAAAAGATAACATAGCAACAGAATACATTGATATTTTAGATTGCTTTTGTCCTACGGTAATCTTTCAAATTTGCTGGATTTTCCTTATAGCTATAGCCAGAAGTTATAAAATGAATGCAAATGTGAATAGTGACAAAGGTCTGCCTTGCCTTGTGCCTCTAAAACAATTTAGCATAAAAGCTATTTCTGAAATTACTGAGACTTTTATAATAGGGATTGAACAGATTTCATTGTACCCCTCCACATTCTTATTTCATACAATAAAACTGAATACTGATCATTTAATCTTAGAATCTAGAATGCAATTTGAGTATTTGAGTATTTCTTTAGAAAAACTTTTTAATTCATTTTATTCTAAAACTTACATTTTAAAAGTAACATTCCAGGGATTTAATTCAGGGACAAATAGCCTTATTAGAAAGGAGAGACAGATCTTTAAACCAATGCACAATCAAATCCAAGCATTTGGTTAAGTCTTAGAAGGGAAAGGGTTCTTTTTTTTTTTTCCATTTGAGGATTCTTAAAACGGAAGTCTGGTGTTGCTCTTTCTCAGGAAAAAAGTAGGGTGAGAGAGCCCCTTTCAAACCCTCAAGCAGCAGACCACACAAGGGCATTTCAACTGGTCAAAGCTCAGAAATTCCAAAAGGAAGTCCTATGGACCAAAGAAAACAGCACCTTTTCCAGGAGAAACTATTTGTGGGACAAGTCTAAGATTTTTACAGCTCGGACCCTTTCAGGAGTGAACCATCGAGACTGGTTATCCAAGTACATATTTCTTTCTCACAAATATTGTCCTTTTCTGTAGAGATAATGGATCTGTTGATCTCTCAATATCAACTACTATGCAACAAAATAAGGACATAAAGAATATAATCCCTTTAATAATCTAGCAATTGTGGTTAACTGACCACCAATTCACCGCCCAAGCATCTCAGCCAAGTTAAACAAACCAAACATGTCTACCTTTTCAATATATGAAGAAAAAATGCATAAATCATGGGATTATAAGCAAACAACTTTTGCTTTCAGAGAGTTAACTTGGACTAAATAACCAGATTTTCCTAAAATCAACGAACCAAAAGTTTTAGGATAAGAGAAGGAATATGGGATGCAAAGAATTAACCACTACCTGAAAGGAATATATTATAATGGGCACATTGTAATAGGGGAACAAACAAAGAAGCAATAATTTTGTCAAACAATACACAGTGATGTGACATTGGAACTGAAAAAGTTTTATCTATGAGCTTTTCTTTATACACAGATATTTTCTTTCTTTTCTTTATACATATATATAGATATACATGTTACAATTTTTTTCATCATTTCTTCATCTGCTACCTCAGTATATCTGCTGGGACATTAACAATGAATTAGTAACATACTTTTCCATATTTTCAACCACATTAGTTAAAAAAGATGTTGAATTCAGAGATGATACAAAAGTGGAATCTTTCCATTAAAACTTTACACAGAGGGACTATCTGAGCACAGACACAAATGACGTACATTGTGTCACTTAGACAACAAAATCAAATATTATTGGTCTACACCCTTTCCTCCAACCCCAGTGACCCATGGCTGCACTGGAGGAATTCTGCTAGCAATGTGTAGATTCTTAATGTGCATTTGTTGAGGTGGGCTTAACATTCTGGGGGAAGATGAAAAGAAGCCATTTTGCAGGAAGAGCCAAACAATTCACATAGATTAAGGCAAGCCTTCATCAAGTGTTGCCAAACGTTGACTACATTCAACATGTTTAGATTGACTTTGAGAATGATAACAATTTTAGATGAAAAACAAAAATGTAAGAATGGTCCTGGCCGGAAAATTATTAAAATTGAATAGCAGAAATAAAGGTAAACATGTGGGCATTAAATTAGTCTATTTTGGCTTGAATAATAGTATTTCGCCTTATCTCTCCATCTCCACGTCCTCTACCATTCAAATTTTGAAAATGGGAGGGGTGAGAGAGAAAGAAAATACTACTCCATCATATTCACAGAAGTTATATTGATCATCAGGAAGCACTGTGTGACTAGTTTTGTTCTATTTAGGACTCATCAGATTTAGGGGATTCAAATCATCTACAGGGAACTTAGTTCATGGACATTTCATTGTAGATGATTACATAAAGTGTATTAGTTTTGGAATCTATCCATGTTTTAGTGCTCAGTGATACTGCTGGATGAGAAATAAGAAATCTATCAAAATAGTATATACATTCCACCTTTTCTTAAGATCTTAGAGCAGAAAAATACAGAGGTTGCATTATGCCATACTCCCATATATTGTACAAGAACTTCCTTATAGAATATCATAGTAATAGTAAAATAATTTCTTGTATTCATCTGTAGAAGACTGCTGTATAAAATATTCAGTAAAGCTCAGTAAAGCTGTTCACAATGGGCTTCAATATTTAGTTTGCATATTTTTCTAATATAAAATCTGAACTAATAAGTATATAAATATGAATCAATAAAACATTCTAATAACCATTTATAAATAAGAGAATAAGAAAATTTAAGCACAGCTCTGCAGCTGAACCATGCCATCATGCTATGTCACAAATTATATTTGAAAAACTAACAGATTTGAAAAAAAAAACCCTTTAGGGTGGTTGCCTTTGAGTTAGCATAGACTCTTGACAATTGCTTGCATTAGTCTCTACAGTTATCTTTATGTATCACTTTGCATTTATTTCCCATCCTAAGGCAGAAAACATAGAATTCTCATTTTCTCCCTATAGCATAAAATCCTCTGGACTAAAAGAAAGAACCAGATCACCCAATGAGCTCCATTGCCACTGGATTTGCTGGATTCACTTCCATTTTATGTAGGAGTCTGCAGTCTGCATATGTGCAGGAATTTTCCTATCTTGGATGGCAAATCTCAGATAAAGAAGGTTATTTGCACATAGGCGCCAGGAAATGGCATTAGAAAATATGACCCTAACTCTGTAAATAAGAGGAACAGGAGGAGAGGAAATGGGATATATGTGTGTTAGACTTTAATTAAAGTCTAACATTATAAGTGCTTAAGCAAGCAATGGTTAACCAAAGATTCTAGTTACCTGGAAGATTCTGTGAGCCAATGATATGCTGCCAAGTACGCTGTAACTTAAAAGTAACAAACTATATAAGGTCACTATGTAAGACAATAAACCACCACATATATCCTCAACCTTTGTTGCGTGTGGTCACTCAACAATCCTAGTCCAGTCCCTGAATGAACAGCGAGGTCTCCACAGCCTTCTAAAAGTTAAAAGGGTGAAGGCTTCCAAGGGATTAACATCTAAATTCTCAGTTTCAAAAATATGGCTGGACATGCATCAATTCACAATATAATTAATAGTTAAATACTTGTACAATTTTTGTTTTGCACTCAGAATATATAATTATACATTATGGTTTTGCCAATAGAAGACTATTGTTAAAAATGATATTACTTTTATGGTATTATCAAATATTCAGACTATCAGAGGCAGAAGATGCTAAAAGAGGCATTTAAAGAAAAAATAATAATCTAATTTTGAAAATGACTTTGAAGCAGGCATTCACTTTTTTGTCTCAACATGATAAAATTAAATATTTTATTATTTTATATACAAAGAAATAATCACCATTTATTTATTTATTTATTTGTTCAACTTGTATGCCGCCTTTCTCCGAAGACTCAAGGCAGCTTACAATGCATTTAAAAACCATATATAAAAACATTAAAAATTAAAACATTAAACACAATTAAAACCCATTCACACCATTCATGGCCGGATCTTGCCAGATCGCAACAGCGAAATCAATGGCCCCAGGCCTGCCAGAAAAGCCAGGTCTTCACTGCTTTTCAGAAGGCCAATAGGGTGGGGAAACTCCTAAATCAGATTGCAATTTTGAAGTGGTATATTTAGCTCCCTGCTTCATTCGAAAATGTTAAATAATTCTGTTTTAATGAAGAAGGAACAGAAAATTAGCATACTGCAAAGCACTACACTTTAGAATCTTATTCCTATGCAGGAACAACTTTGGTCCCACAATGATCCTACTGGGATTGTACAGAATATCTGGAGATGGGTTACTTTGTCTTCTATTCAGGTTTCTGACTGGCCATGCTTACTGTGGCAGCCATTTTGGGAGCATATCTTCCATATGCTTTCAAAATTTCCGATATGACCCTAGCCCAAAAAGGTTGCCAAAACATGATTAAGTCCCTTGTTACCTGGTATATAGCACATTTCAACTTTGGGCAGGATGTCATTTATATATTTTTTTTATTTAGTGGCAAAAATGAAGATTGGGGCTTCATGAAGTCTGCTCTACTTTTTATTTTATTTCAGGTTTTAAAAGTATAAATAAGGTTAGTTTTATTTGGGGGCACTGAAGCAAAGGACACTCCCATTACGATGTACCAAAATAAAAACAATTTCTTGCCTTTAAAAAAAACAAACAGCATAGAATATTTTAACTCAATAAAAATTAAGGCGTACATATTTTTCAGCTATAGTATTTATTAAAATGCCCGATTAGAGTTTAATGGTCCAGCATGAGAAAAAGTGACAGCTTGCACGGCTTTTAAAACAAATCTTTCCTAAAGCAGGAGCCAGCAGTTTTTATAGCAGGTATGAAAGAGGAAAAACCTAAGTAGAAAACTGTAAGATTTTCATACATTAATATTGCTGTGATTGATTTTGTACCTAATGATAATGCTTTTCATTAGCAAAATTAGAAAAAAATCCAACAAGAAGTGTGAAAATAATGAAATTTTGCATTCTTAAAAGAGTTTCACTGGGTATGCTGCTATACTAGTAAATATGGTTACCATTCTGTCTTTATATGGACTCCTACCATTCTAAAAATACTGTCCCACAGCTGTTTAAAATTTATTTTTTTAGACCATAGCACCACTGTTTGGTTGTTTCCAATTTCTAAAACCACAAATAGTAAAAGTGTACTCAGTCTACTGCAAACATAAATAGCAAATGCACGCTTCAGCACTTTTAAAAGGATATGGAAATTGGCAACAAAAATGCAATTCATGTTGAAAATTCAGGATGGCCTTGCCATATTTCTTGAGAAATACAATCAAGTTAAAATTAGGAAGATCTCTACTAGCTGGGTGGCATTTTTGCATTTATGTTTTTTTTTAAAAGCTGAAGGACATTCATTATGAAATTTCTGGCTCCTGATAGAATACAGGAATGGTACCTTTGCTAAAACCACATTCTCTCAACTTATGTTTAACATTACACAAACATATTTCACCTTAGATATCCCCTAACATTAATATATTCAATCAAAATCATCCTACATTCCTCAATGACAAAGCACATGCCTTTGTTGAGAATGAGGCTGGAATTGATCCTCATCCGTTAGGGTTGGGGCAAGGGCTCTTATCTGAAAGTCTAAGGAGCCACTGCCATGCAGAATGGAGAAGAATGGGATGGCTGGATTAATCCTCAAAAATCACTCTACCCCATTTAGAAAAAATCACTCCACCCCATTTTAGCAGTATCTGACTGATGGTTAGTTGCATAAAGGCTTAAAACTGTTTTTCAAAAACTAGATGATATAAAACTGTTTATTTAATCATGGATAAACGGCTTTTGCCTAATTAAACTAAATGGCATTGTACTGATTCAGTTTTTAATACAAACTACATGCACAAACACTTTGCTTATTATGAAGAATAATACCCCACTGCTCTATAAAAGGCCCAAAATGAACATGAATAGGATGACCATAAAGACACTGCTCAAATGAATTCGCATTGCTCTGTAAGTTTCTTAAAATGTTTTGAGTAATGTCCCAACATCTATCTAAACAGATCCTCTGCCAGCTTAGGATACATGCAAAATTGTGTCTAAATACAGCCTCTGCAGTAAATGAACACCTGGCATTGTGTACTGATTCAAGTGTTGGACTAGGAGTGGAAAGAATCAGGTTAAAGTTTACCTTCATCCATGAAATTTCGTTGGCTGGCTTCATGCCAATAATTCATATTCTCTCTCTCTCTCTCTCTCTCTCCCCCCCCCCCCCGGCCACTTCTCTGTCTTTTCCCAGGATAGCTGTATACAAAAATATGAAAAGGGATCACTATTAATATGATTTTTCTCCAATGGAAAATCATACATAACTGAAAAGAAACACAAGTAGATGAGCTAAATCTACTTTATTATAAGACTACATTAGCAGAATCCTGCAAATCTGAAAGAGCTAACTTCCTTTTCTCCACTGCTTGCTCCATTAAGACCTGTCCTTCCTTAATTTTTTGATCTGACCATTAAACAACAGCGGACTCCTGCCCCTCTTCTATGGTTATTTCTTCCCTTTCTTCAGGGTCATCCATGCATTCCATTAAAGATTATCCTGTCCTTTTCTCTGTTGGAGACAGAACATTTGAATTCTTTTAAAAATAAAGAGAAAAAATTGTTGAATCCCGCCTGGGAAAAGTGGGATTTACCATGTCCCCAAATATCCTACAATAAGTAAATGGAATCTTCAGGGGTTGGGAGAATTTTATTTTTCCAGATGTAGTTGCTTCAAAATATTACTTGTTTATTTGAAAATAATCTCAGCTCCAACTTTGGGTCAGTGCAATTAGCTGAAGACTTACTCGATTACAGATCAATTTATTCCGCATTACTATTTCCCTCACGGAACGTGTCCTCCATAATCATCCCAGTCTTGATGTAATGAATCATAAACTGGGCAACTGATATTCCTGTATTGCACTGAACAAACATCCAAAGTTGTATCTCATCTACCATAGAAAGCCAGATTGGACTGGAGATGAGCATATTCTTAGTATACCAGCCTCCACCAGCCTTAATGCTAATGAAGTTAGATGTATAGGTTATAGTCTCTGAGCACTAAAACATTTGCAAATGACTTATCACATAGCCTGGAAAGATGCTTTCTCATTTGTAATGAAAATGGAAATTCTGTGACTCCAACATAATGTACAAAATACATATCTAATCCTGCCATGTTCCACTCATTTAAGGCCATTGATGTCACTGGATCATCTCCATTATGTTAACTATTATACCATCATTAAGCTCTACATCTGAATTAATGAAAGGTGTGCCAAAGTTCTTTAACAGTAAAACAACATAAATATTTATTTAATTTGCACATTATCCTTGTGGCTAGAACATTCTGGGAAAGCCATCAAAAGTGGCCAAAAATTCAGAATGCTCTAGGATCATTCCACTGTGCAGCTACAAGTAAAACACAGAGCAGGAAGACACTCTGGAAGCCCCATGTAACAAATTTGTGTTAGTATCATACAACTTCCTTTTTAAAAAAAGACATCCGTAAAAACTGTTAACTGTTCATATTAAATAATATTTCCTGAAAAATATTAGCTTTATGTTATTCATCATACAGTAGGCTAACTAAAATTAAGATTCATGTTCCAATTAAAATAATTAAAGTCACCATGCTTTATGCTGACGTGCTTATTTATTTAAATTAACAAGAAATGTGGCTCAACAACCTTGAACCTCTTAGTTTGTGAGCTCATTCCCTAAACATGTATTTAGATGGGCTGGCTTCAACATAATGCTTTGTTACAAAAAACCATGAGCCAAAAGCTCATTAAAGGATAAATATTGGTTTAAATTTTAAATATGTTTGCAAAGGATATTTTTAAGGAGGAAAAATCATGTAGTAAATATGTAAGCTTTAATATGTGGTTTCTACTTTGTAGCAAACTGACTACAGCATACTACATTATGAGTTCAGAACAGACTATGCAATGTTATGGATCCTCTTAGGTAAAATGAAGTAGTCAAGACAACAGCTCTAAAAAGGTGTCATTAAACCTGGACTAAAACATCTGGTAGTTATACTGCAGTGCAGCTAATTAGTACCCATTGAGGTCATCATGTCTTCCTGAAAGTGAGATATGGAGATGTGAATCCACTTAGTTTAAATGCTTATACGCTTTAAAATCTGTTTTCTCATCAATTGTCACATGTGACTTGCATGTTTTCATAAGTTAATATAACCAGTTTTGTTTTGTTGAGTTTATTTTATCCAATAAATTCTTTATATATTATTTTATTATGCATGTCAAATTAAATTATTTTATTTTTATTTATATCCCTTTATTAGTTTTATTAATAACTTAATGCAATATATATACTCTTAACACCTTCTATTTTCCCCCAATAATAACACTGTGAGGTCTGTTGGGCTAAGAGAAAGTAACTGGCCCAAAATGGTTCACTTTTTGCTGGTTTCTAGCATGATGCCTTAACCACTACACAGAACTGGTTCTCATTATATTTTAATTACAATATATCTGTCTTTTATACTTTTTTATCTTTATTATGTTTTATTTTTCCTAAGCAGTAAAATAGAAAATCATATTGAGATAGATGCAATTTTTAAATTGCCCCCTAAAAATACTGATTCATGAAATTCTTCACTAAATATAAAATATTCCTTGTGCCAGATGTAGTATCTCAACTGATTATGCATTAAATCTAATATCCATTTTTAAAAATTTATTTATATGCCGCCCTTCTCCAAAGACTCAGGGCGGTTTACAAGGTGTTAAGCAATAGCCTTCATACTTTTGTATATTTATACAAAGTCAGCTTATTGCCCCCACAAACTGGGTCCTCAATTTACCTACCTTAGAAAGGATGGAAGGCTGAGTCAACCTTGAGCCTGGCGAGATTTGAACATGGAGTAATTACAGACAGCTGAATGTTAATTAGGGTGCTTAGTCTGCAGAGCTATCCAATGGATTAATTAATCCAATGGATTAATTTTAGAATAAAATATAATTTTTGTATAATTTATTCTACAGCAGCTTAAAAAACCATTTTTCATCAGTGAAATGCAAAGTATGTAGAAAAACTTCTGTAGAAGATGACCTGGCTGAACCCGAGGGAGGGGTCAAACGCATCATCAGTCATGAGTCTTTGTGTGTCCGCAAGAGATCTAAATCCAACTCACCTCGAATGCCTTCTTAATTCCCACTCATTTCCTTTGACCTCTAGTAGCTCAGATTCTTGTAGAGAGTTTAAGCTTAAAATAAATCTTTATACTCATTAGAACTGCCTGAATCTCCTGATTACCCTGGTGCTTGACAAAAGAATTAACATTATGGTTTAATTTACTACCTTGTTTCACAATAATCCAGAATTAAGCTTTCAGGAAAAAAAATATTTCAATACAATCAAAACTCCCGTAAATCAGAATGTTAATTTATTTACAATATACAATATACATGAAAAATTTTGTGAGAAGCTTTTTATGTAATCACTTTCAGACTAAAACTGGAATGGAAGGAACTTAAGGCTGGAAAAAATGAGAATTCAGAAATTTGACATTAAGTATCATAGTGATCATAGATCCCCATTTTTAAAACACTCTTGTGAAGAGAAAAAGAAATTTTGAGTAAACATAATAAAGGAAGTAACTGAGACGACCTCAAGACAGTCCCCACTCCAGTTTTTTTCCCCCTGAATCAGAACAATGTTACACAAAACTGTATCAATAAAGGAGAATATTTATGTACAATGTATAAGTTATTTTGTAGGAATATCAGAGGAAAAATGCTTATTTTTGCATTTTCACTTTTATATTTAAATGGGCCTAATTTGGGCCACTTTTATGTATACGTAATGTTGTCATAACTGCAGTAGAAATTATGCATTTGTTATTTCTCCCCAAGAAATAACTTCATCTGATGGTGCTTACATTATAAACTAGGCCTAAATATAACATATGGTTTTATTATTTCTCTTCTATCTTAAGCCTGCATTTAATTGAGTATTTTCTTTTGAATTATTATTGTTAGTTATGCCACTGCTCAGTTAGAAAAAAGCTCACCAAGAAACATATATATTATGAAAATAACTTATAAAAATTAATTAGATGTAAAATATATTTACATTTTTAATAAATTCATAAAACTATTTACAAACTACTATTACAGACAATATATTTCAAAAGAAACAAATTTAAAAAAACAGTTTTTCTTTGTAATTCAAGGTCAACAATACCAAGATAAGCAAAGCCTTCTGCAGAGAGAATTTATATGACAAGTATTGTTGAATATTGGTATTCCTCAAATTAGAACCATTTTTTAGCAACCATTCAAAGTTAAAAAAGCATTGAAAAGGTGACTTATGACCAGTCGTCAGCCTTATCATCACAGTCACATGACCAAACTTCAGGGGTTTAGCAACAACATGTACTTACAACGATAGCAGCATCCTGGGGTCATGTGATTACCATAACTTTCCCAGAGGACTTTCAATAAGCAAAATTAATGGGGAAAGTTGGAGTTACTTAATAACTGCAGGGATTAATAACTGTGGCAAAAAAGGCCACATAACATTAGGCATGACTCACTTAACAACCAATGCTTAGCAACAGAAATTGTGGTTCCAATTGTGATTATAGCCATAAATGCAGGCAAAATTGTTAAAAATGATGGAATATACTTTGACAATGCAGATTTCATAAAGGCAGTAGCACCAGAAAACGGCTACAAATATTTTGGAATTTTGGAAGCTTCTGATTTATTATAGAACTAAGAAAGTGCTTGTACAAATACATCAAAGGAATTCAGAAAGTTTTAAAATCAAAGTCAAATGATGGAACTTCTTTAAAGCAGTCAGGCTGGGAGGTGACTTGGTTGAGTGACATCAGGACCGGGTCTACAAATTCAAAGGAAGTCCCTCCTCCTGGCTGCAACTGTCAGTTTGAGATGAGGGCGTACTTGTAGATGGTCGTGCCTAGAACTATAAAGAAACAAGGTGAGAAAGACCTACCCCCTCCCAAGATATCATCCGACGGGGCCGGACCCAAGAAGGGTGGGGCTAACTGCCGTGCCCGACAGTCAGAGAAGAGGCGTATCAGGTAAGTACCAACGCCCATTCTCCATAGTCGGGCACAGCAGTCAGGCTGGGACATACCAAAGCCAAAGGTCCAGTCGGGAGGGAGAAGGCCGGCCCCGAAGTTAGGCTGCCGAAAGGACACCCTGTAGAACTCTTCGTCCAAAGGCCGCATCCGCCGACGCGAACTTGTCGACGCGTTAGTGTCTAATGAATGGCGTTGGAGTCGCCCAGGTCGCGGCACAGCAAATCTCATCGATGGAAGCGCGGGTGGACCAAGCTGCCGATGTGGCCGCACTTCTAGTAGAGTGGGCGGTGATCCTCCGCGGAACTGGAAGTGAACATGCTTCATAAGCCGCCGAGATGCAGGCTCTAATCCATCGGCCCAAGGTGGAAGAAGAGACCTTTGCTCCCAAAGAAGCCGGTAAGAAGGACACGAACAATGCATCTGACCGTTGGAAGGAGGCAGTTCGTGAGATGTAAACCTTAAGCACCCTCCGAACGTCGAGGGAATGCCATCGCTTTTCCAAAGGATGTCGAGGAGATGGACAATTCTATATTTCACCTCCTGAGCCCGGTGAAATATAGAATTAATTTTCGGTATAAAGGAGGGGTCCAGTCTCATCACGATTCTGTCCTGGTGGAACATGCAGAGCTCCTTACGGATAGAAAGCGCCGCCATCTCCGAAATTCTACGGGCCGAAGTGACCGCCACCAGGAAGGCTACCTTGAAGGAAAGATATCTCAGAGGAATGTCTCGCAATGGCTCAAAGGGTGGATTGGTAAGAGCTAATAGAACCTTCGGCAGGTCTCACGAAGGATACCGGTAGATAGTCGGGGGACGTATATTGGTAGCTCCGTGCAAGAACTGCCGAATCAGGGAGTTCTTGGCCATAGGCTCTGATGAAGCCCCTGACAGCACGGTGGAGAGAGCTGCCACCTGACGCCTTAGCGTATTGGGAGACAGACCGGAGACAAAACCTTCCTGTAAGAATTCGAGGACTTGCACAATGGAGGCAATAGTAGGATCCTGTTGTCTATGGAGACACCACTTTGAAAAAGAGCGCCAAGTGGCCTCATAGATACGGGTAGCGGAAGCCCGGCGCAATGCTTGGATTGTAGAAATAACACCTGCCGACAGGGAGCGAGGTCATAAGGACCCGCTCAACCTCCACGCGGTGAGGTGGTACCATTGAGGATCCGGGTGTAACAGTTGACCTTGTCGTCGGACGATTCGATCGTCCGGAATCCGCCACTGAAGTTGAACCGAGAGAGACCTGAGATCCGCAAACCAAGGGCGGCGATTCCAGGCTGGAGCAATCAGGATCAATTCCGCCCGCTCCAGTAATAGCTTTCTTAGAACACTGGGAATCAGGTTGACGGGCAGAAAGGCGTAGAGAAGCTGTCCCGTTGGCCAAGAACTTCGAAGAGCGTCCACCGCCTCCGCCCCTGGGCACGGAAACCTGGTGAAGAAGCGGGGTAGCTGGTGGTTGTCCTCGCTGGCGAATAAGTCCACTGTGGGCAGGCTGAAACGTCGCGCCACTTCTTGAAACAGATGGGGAGGTAATGACCACTCTGCATTGTCCCAAGGAGTGCGACTGAGCGAGTCGGCCGTTCGATTCTGAACGCCTGAAATGTGGGCTGCTCGCAATGATGTCAGATGGACCTCCGCCCAGAGGCCTATCTTCCGCGCTTCCCCCATCAGACGCCTGGATCGGGTGCCTCCGAGGCGGTTTATGTGTGCCTTCGCCGTCACATTGTCTGTTAAGATCAGCACATCTCGATGGAGGACATGTTCTTTGAAGGCTCTTAGTGCGAGAAAGACAGCCCGAAGTTCGAGCACATTGATATTGAGTTTCCGTTCCCTGAGGGACCACTTTCTTTGGGCTAGGTGAGGGCCGAGATGAGCCCCCCAGCCCGACAAGCTGGCATCTGTCGTTATCGTTAACCTTTGCGGTTCCCGGAACTTGGTGCCTTTCTGAATTGCGGGTGATGTCCACCAGGAGAGAGACTGGAGCACTGGTGTTGGGAGGACCAACCTGGTGGTCGAGTTGTCCCTATGGGAACGTTGAAAGGGGAGTAGCACCCACTGCAAGTCCCGGCTATGCAATCGAGCCCAAGGGACAATCCCAAAGGTGGAAACCATCTTGCCATGAAGGCGAGACAGCGACAGGATGGAAGTCGACCCTTGGGCCTGCACTCGGGAGGCGAGCTGCTGCAGACTGGCAATTCTATCTGGGGAAAGGAAGACCTCTGAAGACAAGGTGTCAATTACAGATCCCAGGTGATGGATCCTGATAGAAGGAGTCAGGTGACTTTTAGACCAATTAACAGAAAAGCCATGGTCCTGGAGGACCCGCAGCGTAGTAGCTAGATCAGACTGGGCTTGAGGTAAAGAGTTGGACAAAATAAGAATGTCATCCAAATAAAAAGAAACCCTGATTGGGATAGAAGTGAGAAACCCCATGAGGGCCACCATGATCTTGGTAAAGACCCTGGGGGCCGAGGACAACCCAAAGGGCAGGGCACAATACTGATAATGTTTAGAATTATAACAAAAACGGAGGAACTTACGATGGGCGGGAAGGATGGGGATGTGAAGGTACGCTTCTGTTAGGTCCACCGATGACAAAAAATCTCCTTCCCGAATGCCCAGTAAAATAGTCTGTAGAGAATTCATTTTGAACCGGCAATAGGAAATGTGCCGGTTCAATGACTTTAAATCTAGAATGGGGCGCCAATCGCCAGACGGTTTTTGGACTAGAAAAAGCCTGGAATAAAACCCCTGTCCTGTTTCCTGAGAAGGCACAGGCTGAATGGCTCTAATTGATAGCAAATGGCTAATGGCTGCCTCCACGTGTGCTCTTTTGGTCCTATTCAAAGAAACAGGGCAACGTAAAAATTTACTAGGGGGAGTGGAAACGAATTCTAGAGCCAGACCGTATCTAATAGTGTTCTTTACCCAACCATCCGACGTAGTGGCTTCCCAGGTAGGGAGAAAAAGGGTCAGACGCCCCCCAAGCCACGAAGGAGGTAGTTGGTTAGCGAGGTCTGCGGAAGGGGCGACCTCGACCACCCCTAGGGGCCCTTCTGGAGGGATATCTAGAAGACTGTCTGACCTGGTTGTCATGTTGAAACGATCCTTGCTGGTAGGTACGCAGGGATCTCTGGTAATATCCAGTGTCTGGGCCACGAAAGGACTGCTGCCTAAAGGAGGCCGACGAACGGTTGTCAGATCTAAGAGACATTGCCGGCAAAATCTTCCTGTTGTCACTGGTCTCAATCAGGAGGGGCTCAAGAGAAGCCCCAAACAATTTGTCACCCTCATAAGGAGCCAAAGCTAGACGCCATTTATGACGCATGTCTGCTTGCCAATACTTCAACCAGAGCAACCTGCGAGTAGTGACGGCTGCGCCCACTGCTTTAGCGGAAAATCTGGCAGCATTGAGTGTGGCATCTGCCGAATATTCAGCTGCGGCGATTATCTTATTGAGATCTTTATGTGTACGCACATCAGACGCTGGCAGCCGACCCTGCAATTTCTTTAACCAAAGAATAGAAGCTCGGTTAAAAAACGAAGCTGCAGAAGCAGCCTGCACTGACCATGCTGCCACCTGATGACCTTTAATAAGGGTTCGCTCCGCCTTCCTCTCTTCCGGACGCAGCGACTCCTCTGCTGGACCCGAAGTCGGAGAGGGAGATGTGAGGGCCACCACAGGTGCATCCACAGTTGGAATCTGCAAAACAGAAGCATACTCCGGCGCCACATTATAGAGGCGTCTGTCAAGACTATTGGGAACTGGCCCTGTGCTGGGATTTTTCCATTGCCTCTGCAGCACCTCTGCGAAAAGCTTAGGCGCAGGGACAACCTCAGATTGGACTGCTGGCATTTCAAATAATGAAGGATCCGGGACTGGATCATGCGGCTGAGTCTGAGGCTTGGCTGTTGGGAGGCCTAAGCCCGTGATAACCTGAGCCTTGTGCAGCAACGAACGAAACATGTGTGGATGAAACAACCCCACAAATGAAGGCTGATCAGGCTCCAGGCCCTCATCTTCAGACAAATCCTGGCCAATAATGGCCTGTTCCTCCTCACCAGAAAGAGACCCCTGGCTGTCTCTAGAAGGAGACCTCTGATGCTCAGGATCCTGAAGGGAAGCCTGGACTGGTTGAGATGTAACAGAAGGAGTATGGCGACTTAAGTAATCTGAAACTTTGGAAGAAGCCTTCTGCTGTAATCCCTGGGCAATGCCTTGTTTAATGGAGTCAGCAATTAATTGTGCCAAGGCTGGGGAAACATCCAGCTTCTGAGCTTGTAAGGCCTGGCCTTCCTGGATCATTGAAAGTTGCTCAACAGGGGCTGATTGCTGGTTTAATGGCAAGACAGGTTGAACAGAAACCTCAGAAGGAAAAACCGAATCTGTGTCCACCGCCACCTGGTCATCAGTTACAGAAACATCAGGTGATAAACTTGACACTATAGAAGGAAGAGGTGCAGGCACGGCTGAATTAGGAGGAGGTGGCAAGGCCTCAGGCGCCTGCCTAACCTGATCCCCTGAAGCTGAGGAGGCCTTATTACAGGCCTTTTCTATCGCCTTATGGCGCCTCTCTTCATCCCTAGACATATGAGGCCCCCGAGAAGTTTGAATCCTGGATCTCTTATGTGGATTAGGGGCAGAAGACCCCTCCCCTGGGTCTAACTGCTGCTGAGGACATTTCCCTTTATTGCTTTTAGTAGAAGCCCTGGCGTCCGCCATTTTAAGAGGGCTACAAAATGGCCGCTTCCCTGGCAAAGTCACGAAAAAAGGCCTACAAAGGGCTGTGAGGGAAACTTACAAATAGCAGAAGCGACAGTTTCGCCGAGGTGCTAGCCAGCCGGTCGAAGCACCCCAATAGCGGCTAGTAGTGCGGAATCCCCTGTGCGCTTAAATAATTGTTGAATCTGCTGTGGCGACGCCGCTCCCAACGGAACGCTCCAAACCAAGCCACAAGCTCAAGTGCGCGCCAGCCGGCAACAAACGCACTGAAAAATGGCGTGGAAACTCCCTTGCGCCAAAAGCTGAATGGACGAAACGCTCCGACCTTAAATTGAGGCCGCAAGCGTCGAAGACCGAATGCGACAGAGCGAACTCGTGGGCGTGGCCATAGGGATTGCCAGCCGGCGATCCTACCGCTGAGCGGTCTTCAGCGGAGCTGAGCTCACGCTGGGAAGCTTTATCTCGAGAAGGCAAGTTATTAAAGCCAAATGAGTCCTTTTCGGCTGAATCCTTCTCTTTCGGGTCTTTTTTTTTTTTTTTTTAAACTGAGGAAAGCTGTCTAGGCACGACTGGTCCCAACTCGACCGAGTCGAAAAACTGACAGTTGCAGCCAGGAGGAGGAACTTCCTCTGAATTTGTAGACCCGGTCCTGATGTCACTCAACCAAGTCACCGCCCAGCCTGACTGCCGTGCCCGACTATGGAGAAACATACAATTACATCAAGAAGAGCTTCCTTGAAGAAAATCATCCAAGGAAAGATTTTGAAAATAACAAAGATGAAAGCTGAGTAGAGAAAGCGCTTGACTTACAATCATTTGTTTAGTGAGTGTTCAAAGTTACAATGGCATTGAAAAAAGTGACTTAAGATATTTATCACATGATCATTGCAACCATCCTTATAGTCCCGTGATCAAAACTCAGATGCTTGGCAACTGGCATGCATTTATGACCATTGCAGTGCCTAAGGTCATGTGATCACCTTTTGTGACCTTCTGACAAGCAAAGCCAATGGGGAAGCCACGTTAATTTAACAATTGTGTTACTAACTTAACAGCCGCAGTGATTAATTTAATAACTGGCAAGAAAGTTCATAAAATGGGGCAAAACTCACTTAACTTCCAAGCTTAGCAACAGAAAGCTCAATTGTGGTCATAAGCCAAGGACTACCTGTATTGACAAGAAATAATCAAAAACAGTTTGTTAATGAGAAAAATACGCCAATGCATGATCAATGCTTAAAGCATATAGAAGGAAAAGCCAATAAAAAACTTATATGGAGTTGGCTATGACCAAGAGTGTTAAAGGAACAGAGATTTATTTTTAGTGGCCCAAGAATATGTTTTACTGACCAATGGCATGAAAGCAAAAAAATGCCGCAGGAGAAGGGCGGTATACAAATTGAATAAAATAAATAAATAAATAAATAAAATTCATCATGTAACAAGAAACAGCAAGCGTTGCCTTTGTAATGATCAGGATGAAACAACTGAAGAGTAGCTGCACCAAAAGTACACAAACTGATTACAAGCAGTGCTGTGACTGAATTGTCAAAATTCTTCATCGGAAACTTCATCAGAGGGTTAGATTTGAATACATCAAGAACCACTGGGACAATCAAGTTGAGAAGCTTTTGAAAAATAACCAGGTTCTTATGGGACTTTTCACATCCAAGTTTACAGACCTCCTCTTGTTCAAAACATGCCTGATATAACAGTTACTGAAGAAAAGAAAATATGCTTCATTGATATTGCTAAACCAGGTGATATAGGATTAAAGAAAAAGAGTAGAAAAAAGTTACAAAGTATTGGGACTTGCATATCGAAGCTGAATGCTGTGAAAAAAGAAATCTGCAATCGTGATTGGAGCCCTTGGAGCAATATCTAAAGGACTTTCTTAGTATTTGGTAATTTTGAATTCATCACACCTGAAGGAGGAGGAAGAGGAATATTTCATATGTCAACTAGGTAACATCAGTGCAAATGAATGTGGGATTGTGGTGGGTTTCACATATTCTTACCACTGGTTTGCCCCGCGTGCGCATGCGCCCAGTCTTCTGGTAGCACCTTCCCTGCATGTGCCCGGTCTTGAAAACATGGCTAAATAGGACGGCATTATGCCGGGGCAGGGGGGGAGGGGCATCCACAGTCGCTGCTACCAGTTTGCCTGAACTGGTCCGAACCAGCTGAATACCACCTGATTAACTATTTGAGTAATGAAGCATCTGGGTCAGAGAGCACCAAGGACCCCACAGTTGATCCTTGAACTACAGATACTCTCTTCTATTGGAACAATAATGTTTTTATATAGGATTCCAAATCACCACTTTTTCCAAATCTTCATTTCAAACTTAATTATAGTATCTTTGTATTATGAGTGATTAATGTGTGGCTTTCCATATTGGTTTATTTTTTTTATTGGATTTATATCCCATCTTTCTCGTAACAGTTCAAGCTTGCAGTGAGTTTCTATCATTGAAGGTGGATTTGAACACGGGTCTTCTGGTCCTAATCCAAAGACTTAATCATCAGCTAGCATGACTAATTCAAGAGATAGTAGGAGTTCAAGTCTAATGACAGCTGGTGGGACCACAAATTGCAGAGTTCCGATTTTTGTTTTCTAAACACAATGTTGACCTATACCATCTTTCTTACACGTGATAATAATCATAATTTGTTTAATACTAAAGTCAAGTGGTTGAAGGTAAACAGGAACAAAACCAAAAAGGAACACTGAGAAGCAATTAGAAGCAAAAGCATGCTCAAACAAATCTTTAAGCAAGAGTGACATTTTTAAAAAATAGTCATACCCGTTCTGAAACTACACAGAGCTCAATGAAAACTGAGCACATTTGGTAGACTCTAGTGTCATGCAATTTTAAGGACATATGCATGTGTAAATGGGAGAGAATATATTCTCTTGTTTGAACACTTGATGGTATTTTGGAAGAGTACATGGCTGACAGAAACACAATGATCAGGAAGTAAAGGATATATTACAACACATGGAACTGATCTGGGACTGCAGATTCAATTGAAAGTAAGTGCTAGATTATTGATTGGATTGGGTAAAATTGTATTATGCTACTGTTGAGCCACTTATACTGATTCCTAGGCGCATTGAAAGTGCTGATTTGTAAGAGTGTACAAATTATTCTGCATCTGGAAAGCACACATTCAAAACTTTTGTTTGTAGGTTGGAAAAAATGTGGCATTCCATTCCACATTGTTTCAAATGTTCCTACATCAAGCAACTGGTTTCTTCTTTTTAAAACACTTCTAACCCATGCAACCATGTCTCTATGAATGGAGGAAACAGCAAGCACAGATTCTGTCTCTGCTGTCCCTGGCTACAGCTAGTTGACCCAAGTAACAGTTAGATGTTTGAGAGTCAGCATATGCTTACAGCCTGGGAATTATTTTTAGACATAAGAAAAAGAGTACTGCCTATTTGTCCATAAAGTGATTTATTGTCATGGGGAAATTAGAATTCATGCAGTTAGTATTCCTGTCTTCATCTATTTTCTATCTCTTATGATCTTTGAGAAATGACAGGCATCTGTAGTTATTCAATTTTTTCAGATACTTTATTATAATAAAATAAGGTAAAAATGTAAGTATCACGCTATAATTCTCTTTCTATCAGCAAATTCAAAGAGCATTCACAGATCATTCTCTTCAAGTAAGAAAAAAAAATCTAGACTCTCTTGCAGTACAGGAAGAACATAGTTTTTTGCTCTTCTTGGTCTTCCCTCTTCTTAGTTTCTGGTCAGCTGGATAAATAAATGTAGACCAACTTTGACATCACTTTTTGAAGCTTTTAAAGATAAGATTGTCCCCATTTTCAAAAGAGGCAGTCAACAAGACTAGGAAGAAGATGGAAGGATATCAAATGTAAAGTCAAAATCCCAGCCCTGATCTTAAATAGGAAAACTGAAGGAATGCTATGGTCTTTTATATTAGTAATAGAACCTTCCTAGTAATAAAAATATAAACAGTAAAATCAATAGCACTTAGGTTATTCATGAACTAATTTTCAAGGTATATATTCCAAGCTTCTATAGTTAAAGTCTTATGGTACCAGTTGAGCTTCGCAAAAAATGACTGTCTTCATTGCTCTAGAAATATTATGATGGAAGAGATGGAATGAATCTTCAAGTTGAAAAATATCAGGAGGGCCAGAAGTTTCCCAATTCATGGCTGTGCAGTTTTTATTATCCTTTCATATTTGTGGGTTTTATAAGAAAAGAGGAAAAGGAGAGAAGAGGATGCTTATACACAACTTCCCCAAAACATTATTAATACTCTGGTGGTGGTTGGTTGGTTAGTTGGTTAGTTTTTTTGGCAGTTAAGCTGTATATAAAATAGCTACATATGAGAAACAGATCTCTTAAAAATACTAAGCCACAACCTAAATGCCAAAATCACATTGATGTCTGGAAAATTATAGTTTTAGTAGAAAATTATGACCCAGACATTTCTCTTTTATAAATCTATCAAACAATTATCCAATCTGAAGTATCAGCTACTTCATTAATATCATGTTATAGTAGAATCCAAACTGTAATGCAGTAAACACTTTCATACAATAAAATATTTATGGAGAAATATTTTAGGAAAAAAATCATTTAAGAGATTCATTCTCCTTTCATTGATGAAATGTTCCAATAAGTTTTTCAAAAGAAGGACAGAATCTTAAGTAAATGTTTCAAAAGATCAATACTTCCTATTTTTACATTTTGCAAGTTCCACTGAATGCTATGATGGGAAAAAAATCACCAGTGTGCTAGTTTCTACGGTCCTATAGACACTCGGCTTTTAAGTTCCATTTAATGAAAGTTCCATTTAACTTTTCCCAAATTGGCTTGGAAATGAATTGAGCTATTTTTATTAAAACAGGAAACAGCAATTCCAAATTTTCCCCAGAATTTGCCTCTATTATTCCAAAGCTATTGTTTGAAGCTAAGGATTTTGGAGATTTGAAAAATAATCAATGACATACCCACAGTTTAGGGGAATTCTCGTGGGAGCTTTTGCTGGCTAGCCAAGGCAGCCAAGCCATACAGATTCCCTGAGAGTTTTTGACAGCTTAAGGTTTCTACTGGCTATAGGATAGTAAGGACCATGTAGCTGGCCTACTTCCTAATCCTTAACTGCCTACAAAACCTTTTTGCAATAGGAAAAGCGTCGCTGAACTGCTATCCTTTGAGGGACAGGAGAACTGTGCATGTTCTTACATCCCAAATTGGATTCAAGATGAATCGGGGGGGGGGGGGGGGGAATAATGTAAATTTTATTCTTTGAGATGGTGAAGTTCAGCATTCATTTTCAAAACTGAGATTAATACAGAGATTCAAGAAAACCAGAATCTGTGTTCTAAGCAAAAGCAACTGAAGCAATACTACTCTAAAATGCATTTTAAAAAAAGATTTCCAGTCTACAAATTAAAGATATTGTACTAGAGCATCCTTAATAGAGTTCTCACTCTTTCTTTGAAATAGTTAACTATAGTTTATCTAGTAATATATCCAATATTGTAATATTCTGAAAGAAATAAATTTGAAAAATGTACAGCAGGGTTATCAAACTGGCGGCCCGTGGGCCAGATGCATCATGTGTAGGCCACGCCCCCCAGCTCCGCAAACAGGAAAAACATCATGAAACATCAGTGACTGCAATGTGACGCAGCGAGTTTGACACCTGTGGTGTACAATATTCAGGGAAAAAAAAACCTTTTTTCCTTATTCTTACATTAAACAAAATGCAGGAAATACCAACAATAGAGATTCAAAATTGTTTTGTAGCTACAGATCAATTCTAGTTCACGCATATATATTTGGCAAAAGCAATAACTACTACAGTTTCATCAGTCATGTACGTTTATAAATGTTTTTGCATATACTAACTACAACAGAAGGAAACACATAATCATAGTAATTTTATACCATAGATAATTTTTCACTGAATTTTTAATTCTTCAGTATGGAATGGATTATAGGATGTATAATTCTTGCATGCTGTTTCTAATTCAGAAGGAACAACAGGCTAGATGTGGAGCAATTCTAACCAAAGTCTCATCCAGACCCAAAGATTATGGACGCCACTGTAATTGAGTAACATTTGCAACCAGATAGTCATAGAGGGTGTTTTTTTGTTTGTTTGTTTGTTTTATTTAAAATAATACTTCTTTTACATTGGTTCCAACTAAAACATTAATGTTCTTAAAGCTTTTTACCAAAATGCCTAAAGCTGAATTTTAATATAGTTTCTTGTTTTAATTTACAGACTTTCCTTTTATAAAAAGGATACTGTTCGAATGTTAACTATATAGTTATTTTCACATTTAAGAAAATCATAAATGTTTCTCTCTTTTCAAAGTGCTGTAACACTGTGCATAGCTAATTATATTGTACCGTCAGACCTTGTCTTTTGAACATTCTGGCATTTCATAGTGGAAAACTAATTATATATCCCATCACAGTGGTATATACAATTAACCATACAAGACATTTCAGTTAGTTATGGTACAGTGCTGCACTTCCAGCACTTATTCTTGAAGTAAAAAAAACCAACCTCAATAGTTGAAATAGGCAGCTTAATTTGAAAGTGTAGACCACTCATGCTGTTAAAATTAATTCAATGGTATTCTCTTCTAGCTTCAGTATTAGAAGTACAATAGTGAGGAAAATTTGCACTGTCAATTTACTATCAATTTGTTGATGCAATGATTGCTAAATATGATCCAACAACAGCTCACCTGACCAGCACTAGTATGGTAAGTGCAAACAGAAACTCCAGCAAAGCTGTACTGTCATTCTCTCAATAAGGATACTTTCAATATTATCCCTTCCTGCAATCTAAAATATTGTTGTGAGAATCCTCTAGAAATGTGTAGGAAAAAATGCAAATATCAAGCCTTAGATAGAAAAAAAACTGCAACTAAAAACATTTTATTAAGCATGCTGTTTAGATCAAAACTAAATATCAGCCAATTTTAACTACCAAATGATGATCCATTCTTTTAAAATTGTTTTGGTAACAAAAAATATGGAACAGTGCTTATTTTATGCAACACTGCTTATTAAATGCCTTAAAAATCTACATTTAGGCAATAACGTTTTCACAAGAGCAAATTAGCTTGGTGATAGAACATATTTCATGAATGTTTTGTTGAAATCAAGATATATTACATCTATGACACTTTTAAGATCTATTAGGAGAGTTTGCTCATTAAAAAAATCTGACCATTTTGTTCTAGGGACATTCATATTGACTTCTGGTAATTGATGCTTTGCTCTCAAAACAATTACAGTATCACTTCAGCAAATGGTGATAATGAAAGAGCCAGGGGTACATTTTGTATCAAATTATGCAATATCATGAATGAATATATCACACTGGAAAAAGCTGATCTGTTCTGTGGCACCAATAATTTGATTCCTTGTAATGTAAGAGAAAAGAGTCAGTGAAGAATACAAGGATGATGCAAACTTCTGACAATGGATCTTGGGGAAAGAGGAGAAAGGGAAGAGAAAGAAAGAAACTAAAGTGAAAGTAAAATTACATCCCAAAGAACAAGCACAAATACTGTATGAAGATAGGTTCAACTCTCAAGAGAAAAATGAAATGTGATATGAAACGTATCTGGAATACAGTGAAAAGCATTATTTTACAGATTGCAACAGAAAAATGCATAATGTAATTTCCTATTAGCTATGCTAATGGAGCATTAAAAAGATACCTTGTGGAATGCTGAAGTAAAAGTTGCTGAATGAGAAAAATAATGCATTTAAGAAAATGTGTCCTAAAAGAATGAGGAAAGAAATTGCAAAGGATCGGTGTCCAACCTTTTCGCTTGCCTTAGCCACACTGAGTGAAGAGGAATTGTCTTGGTCAGCATATAACATATATATGAAGTAGTTAATGAATATGAGTATTACTAATATTCATTAACATTAATACATGTTAAAATTTTATGATCTTGTGGGGCCACATTACTAGTTATCCAAGCCTGCATGAGGTCCATGGACCACTTGTTGCACATACCTGGTTTAAAGTGTATAAGAAGAAAGGGATAGTTTCAAAGAGTCTTTAAAAGTGTAAATGAGATTAAAAATAACAATAGCAATAGCACTTACATTTATATACCACTCCAAAATGCTTTACAATGTCAGCATATTGCTTCTAATAATCTGGATTCTCATTTACTGACCTCGGAAGGGTGGTAGGCTGAATCAACATTGAGCCTGTCAGGATCAAACTCCTGACAGTGGGCAGAATTAGTCTGCAATACTTCATTCTAACCACTGTGCCACCACAGCTCAGATAACATCTGAAATGAAACTAAAGAAATGCTGTAATGGAGATTTTAGATATAGATGTGGAAATGACTGTGATATGACAAAGAACAGAACTGAAATTAAGGTAATATCAAGCGCAGGAAATCAGGAGTCCAGGCAGTTCAAATAAAGATAGGTTTATTGTATGCTAATGTTCTCTACAAGAATCTGAATTACTAACAATCAAAGCAACTTGGTGTAGATAAGGGTCAATGGAATTCAAGATGGGCTGAACTTAGATCTCTTGTAGGTGCAAAGGGATTCAACACTGATGACACATTTGACCCCTCCCTTGATCTCAGCCTGGTCATCTACAGGTTATAAATATTATAAATATTCTTATGCAAAAAAGCAGAAGGAAAGAAAGCTATAAATTATTATCAGAATGTTGAAAAATGGTGGTGCTTCAGGTATAGGATGAATACCCACACAACACCCACACATAGAGGAGTTCTAAACTGGAAAAATATTAAAAAGTGGATACAGTTTGCTAATGAAGTGATTAGTGTGCAACTTAAGATGCAGCTGTGTTCGATAACTAGACAAATGTTTTACATTCCATTAAATGAAGAGTAACGAAAGTAAATGTAAAACTGCAAGGATATAGTTAATTAAGCAGTTTGAGAAAATGCTTGCCAGAATTCTGATTGAAAGGATACAAGAGATGATAATGATAAAGAACTGGAAAATTCAGTACAGCTTTATGCCAGGTTTATTGGGGGGGAGGGGGGAGGAGAGATGTCATTAAGAAGAAATGTACAAAAAAGAGAAAGATAACATCTTTTAACCTGGTAAATTTCCTGATGCAGAGAAAACCTATGATGAAGCAAATTTATGGAAACCTGGCCATATATGGAATTGAAGTTTGGTTACTAAATACTCTTACTCTTTGGAGTAAGTCCAACAGATTGTAAAAATAATTATGGACCAGATTAAATGGAATGTTCATCATAGCTCATTAACTGACCTTGGCTTTTTTTTTAATGCATTTATAGATAAAAGAATACAGAATACATGTGTAAAATTAGAGCACATGTTTACGCAGATGATGTCAGATTGTTCGTTGAAAATCCAATTTTATTTATTTGTATCCCATCTATATCATTTTTACAAATAACTCAAGATGGAAAGTATATCCAACGCACCTTCTTTCTACTTTCTACAAACATCAACCTTGTGAAGTGAGTTGGGCTGAGAATGAGTGACTGGCCCAAGGTCACCCAGCTGGCTTTCACGGCTAAGGCAAGATTAGAACTCATGGTCTCCGGCTTTCTAGGCTGGTGCCATAACGACTAGACCAAACATTAGGTAAAATTTACAATTCACTGAATAACATGGCTCTGCAAATTTTATCTACAAAAGACCAAGACATTTCTGTTGTCGAGGAAAAGAGAAATGTCTTTAACAGGAACAGAAATGTCTGTTTTTAAAAAATGAGCAAGCAACTGCAAATTACCTGTAAGTGATGAAAAATTAGAGCAAGTAGATTAATTTGTGTGTCTTGATAATAAAATCACCAAAGTTGGGGAAATAAATGGAGCAATTTTGAGATGAACGAATGTTGATAGAAAGATAGTCTGATCTATTGTGAGAAATGAATATTTGCTGAAAGAAATAAATGGCTGGATATAAAAGCATAAACAATGTATAATTTTCACAATGTATAAAAATTAAGTTAATGTCAAGAACAACATAAGTTTAATGTAGTACAAATGGGTTATTTAAGAAAGGTGTGGTCAAACAAGAAAAGATGAGGTCAAGAATGCATACTTAATAAGACTTAAGACTCTTTGAGACTCAGTCATAAGAATGAATAAAATTTTATTTACAAAACAAATATATAAAGGGAAGCTTTGAGGAGGTAAAAAAACAAAGTCATGCTTGGATGAAGTTGACAAGACACTAAAAAAAGAAAGGTTTGAAGTTTAAACAAAACCAATATATGAATGTTAGTATACTATACTTTGAAATAGAAGCTTTCAGTCTAGTGGTGATAACCTATACTGATTTTTTGTATATATTGTCATCATGGGCCAACTTACAATGCCAGCATGAAACATCTTAAATTAATCTAATAGGGAAGTCAAATGTTCCTTAATATCTACCAGACCACATTGTTTAAATGTACATAAAACTATCACGATCCATAGAATTTGGGTTGTAAAACACACATCGATAGACATATAGAAATAGAGAGAAGAGTAAAAAACAGTTGATTTATTCAATATAAAATGTTTTTAAAAACCCTTTAAAACTAGAGAATGTGCAAAAGCTGGAAATGAAACTTCATAAATGTTATTATTTGAAAAATATGAGAGGTTAATATTTTCCTGATTTAAAAATTATTCTGTCTGTACATTCAAACAAAGTGAATACAGTATTACAATGTCTTCCGAATCCTGCTAACTATACAAAATTATGCTAAAAATAATAATCTATATACAATTAGAGCAATTAGCTTCAGAAAAATATTTCAAAAAAATAAAGTTATATAGGATTCAATGAGTGTGGTCCACAAAATATCAAGCAAGTGACCACCCATATATAGAAATATTTAGAGTATACTTTCAAAAACAATTCTAAAGCCATATTTTTGCCCACACATATGGAAAGAGAAAGATAAATATAATTTTTATAAAAATATCTAAATGTATCATTCAGATTCAGATATATTATTCTGAAAAATTAATAAAATTAGAAGATCTAATATTAAAGGATGAATGTCCAGTCAGATAATTACTAAACCATTAAGCATAAAATGTACAAAAATCCAGCATATTGTTTCTAAATTCAAAATTATTTCTTCAATTATTAATTACTTGGAATATTAATCATATTACTAACATTATTATCACTCAGAAGGTAATAACATGATCTTATTTCAAAGCAAGTGACTGTTCTTTTCCTAGGCTGAGGCAAAACACAATCTATAGATGTACAGCAATCAGTCTTCAAAACTTCACATTTATGCTAACATATGAAGCACAAATGGGACACGGTGGCTCAATGGCTAAGATGCTGAGCTTGTTGATCGAAAGATCAGCAGTTCAGTGGTTCGAATCCCTAGTGCCGCGTAATGGGGTGAGCTCCCATTACTTTTCCCAGCTTCTGCCAACCTAGCAGTTCGAAAGCACGTAAAAAATGCAAGTGGAAAAATAGGAACCACCTTTGGTGGGAAGGTAACAGCATTCCATGCACCTTTGGCATTTAGACATACCAGCCATATGACCACAGAGATGTCTTCAGACAGCACTGGCTCTTCGGCTTTGAAACAGAGATGAGCACTTCCCCCTAGAGTCGGGAGCATATATGTGCGAGGGGAACCTTTAACTTTGCCTATGAAGCACAAGATATTATCAGTGACAAATAACACAGTTCAATAATATGCTCTAGCTCAGGGCTGTCAAACTCCTGGCCCAAGGGGCGGATGCATCACATGCTGGCCACACCGATGCCGAGTTTAGCAAAGGGGAAAAAAGTCCCGATACGTCACATGACACCACGAGTTTGACAGCCCTGCTCTAGCTGATATCAGATAGTGGGCCATTAATTTAGAGCTTCTAGCTGACTTCTCAGCCCACTCCAGAAACATGGGCAGACATTTGTGTAAGATCTCCTGCCTTGTGCAGAAGGTTGAACAGAAGGTCCCTTCCAGCTTTGTGATTCTGTAATATTATTTTATCTCCCATTGGTTTTCTGTTTTCAAGGGGAGAAAATTAGTTATAGTTTATCAATCTCTCTTCATAAATTACTTTCTACTCCTCTGATTAGTCTCCTTGCGCCTAATCTAATCTCTCCTTGAAGAATTAGTCTCCCTTCTCCAGATTATTCTGTCTTCATCTGAAATTGTTCTAATTTGTCTAAACCCTTTTTGTAGTGGACTATTCAAAAAGTGTGGTGTATGTTTTTTAAAAAATGAAATCTAATAATTCAGAATATAGTGAAACTGTTATTTTCCCCGATTTGGAATCTAATTCTATTTTTGCAGTCTAAACTTATATTTGCCCTTTTAATAGTCATGTCACAGTACTTACTCATTCAGTTTGTGGTCATGTGGAGTTCCAACATCCTTTTGACATATGCTATTACCAACTCAAAAATGTTTGTTCTCTCATTATTTTCTTATGTTATTTTGCTTTATTCTGTTTCTATCTTTAGCGAAGTTTTATTACTATATGTTTAATGAAGTTATAGTCAATATTTCTAAACATTAAATAATTAAAAAGTCATATCTCACTAATATGAAGCCCTACTTAGTACATTGCTCATAAATCTGAAGTTGCCATCCAAAAGAGATTCAAATTCTATGGATATGGATCTGATTGTATCTTTACTCTATATGGTGCTTAAATAATACAAGGGAAAAAGCAGATATTATAGATACTAAGGGAGAAGAGAAATTGTATAATTTTAAACTAAATTTTAGGAAATAGTAAAGGCTAACATTTTAAATAATTCAGGAGTAGTGCACAATGATCTACTGGAAGAAGAGCAGTGGCAAACCCATTCTACAGAGTTGCCAGGAAAACTGCACGGCTGTCTCCATTAAGTCACCAGGAGTCAAGCTCGACTTGAAGGAGACTTTTCCCTTACTATTCCCTAGAAAATATTTCCATGGAAAACCAAAAGAAGAAACATTTTCTTAAAATGTTTATTTCTGGATCACTTAAATATCACAAAAATCAATTTATGATAAAATTACACCCTACCCTTAATATATTCTGAAAGTCTTTTGAACAAAATCTCACAGGGCTTCAATCCAAGGAGTTCCACTGTGGTAATAACTATATATTTTGTGCTTACTTGTGGTTTTGAAGGGATTCTTAAGAAATGGCATGTCTTTAAAGATGAAAATAGGAACAACAAACAGAATGTGTTAGAGTTTCTCAACAATCTATTAAAATCTCTACCTTATAGCCAATGTAATAACCACACCTTATAACAGCCTACACTTCTTTTTGTACTGCATTTTTAATATATTCAAGGATGGAAAGGCGTATTAAAATCAACACAATTACTCATTTACCGGGGGAGGAGAGAACTGACATATATTGTCCAGTCTTGCATAATTTTTGCATATATATTTATTTTCAAGAATAGCAGTAAGGGTCCGTATGAACAAAAATCTCTATCCGTATAGTCCTCTGTAATCACAAATGTGAGATTAACACAGATAACAAAAGTAGACTGCAGAAATCCAGATAACTGCTAGATGGCAATCAAATTCTACAGAAAATATTCTTGCTTTTCACCTTATGATTGTCTAGGTTTTCGGTTGTAAATTGAGAACTACCTGTATTTGAATACATTTTATTCAAATAATCTAGTGGATCTTGAGGTAGCAAGAAGCTGGATGTCTACTGAATCAGGATATACTAATCACTGTCTACTGGACAGTGCTCCAGTACCCTTGACTTTACAAAAAACATTCATCTTCCTTGTTTTCAATGCAGTTTCTTTTACAGTTGATAGCAATCCATCTTCTGTTAATTATAAGATTAACAGTAACCTCCCCTACCTGTAACCAAAAACCTGGAAGTTGGGATAAGCATCCTCTAGTAAAGTTAGAATTATCAGGTGGCCTAATTGGATAGCAAACATTCATTTACTAGTTTAAACAAATCAACTGGGATTGCAGACTTAATCTGCACAATGGACCATCCACTAATGCAGTAATTAGTAATTTTCAGTTATTAATATTTAATATGTAGGATGTTTTGGTTAAAGCTCTTTCTAGTAATATTCCATATGCAGGATGTTTTGGTTAAAATTCTGAAAAAAAATTATAGAAAGAGAGTGTACAGATGACCAAATGTCAGTAATTCTCAAGCATCATACACAAGTAAAGAAAAATCTAACGGGCTCTGCTAAAAAAAAAGGACCTCAAAGGCAAAATAGGGAAATAATTGCTTAAATAATGATTTTTTTAAAAAAACTTCTGCATTTTAGCATTTTGTTTTAGCTGTCTTGTCTTCAAGGATATTTGTGGTATCATTTATCAAGGTGTACGGACTGAACATTTTCTATTCAGTGGTATTCAGTGGTAACTGCCACTTACAACTGCCACTTCATCTTATCTGAAGAAAAAATAAATAAGGTTGAGGCAACTTAAATTCAGAAGAATTATTGTGCATTAATATTGATGGTGGGCTCCTCTACTGATGTAGTTAAGTTCTTCATATCAATTGACTGTACATTTTTAATAACCGGAAGACTTGTTCAAATATATATCATTGTTATCACTGCTGAAAAGAGGCAACAAAAATGTCCATCAAACTATCTCCCAATCATTTGTCAGGTATAATAGGTTAAAAACTAGGCACCTTTATTAGTGGATTGAATGTTGCACAGCAACATCTTAGTAGAAAGAAGTTATTTTTAAAAAGTCAGATCAGCTCTACCTTGAGACTTGATTTGGCAGCTCAAAAACCCAAATAAATAAATAAATTTCACTGTACATGAACACTTAGCCTTCCTACAGTTGGCTGAGAAATACACTGCAGTCTTGGGAAAACCACATGTTGCCATGTATATTTGAAAGTAGCATTTAATTCAGGGAAATTAATTAAATTTACCTCAGGGAAAAATTGTTCACTATCATCTCATTTTAATTTTGAAACTCCTTGAAATTAATCATTTGTACGTCAGTTGTGCCTCACAAGAACCCTCTACTCACCACATCTATAGCAGAAAGTAGTAAAATAATATTGCATTATCGTATATTTTTTGCACCTACTATATAAATTTATTGGTGTAAGCCCT
The DNA here is from genome assembly GCA_030761175.1 of Masticophis lateralis. Taxonomy (NCBI): domain Eukaryota; kingdom Metazoa; phylum Chordata; class Lepidosauria; order Squamata; family Colubridae; genus Masticophis; species Masticophis lateralis. Next base: position 160,061,873 of record JAUDYJ010000001.1, read on the forward strand.
TTTACTATCAAACTCCCTCCCAACCCCTCATTAGCCAATAAATGGCACCTATACCAATCAGGTTAAATCCTTTAAATATCTTGGTGTTTCACTTGGAAAGAACACATAGCAATTATGACAATAAAAACCCAATGTCTCACACATGCTGTTTTGCAAGCCCCAGAGGCAACAAGCAGGTTCCAGCTCAGGGCAAAGGTCTTGACCTATCTGATTTAAGGTGTTACACAGTCACTTTTTGAAATTATTAAGATGTGTTCCAATGTGTTCCATTGGAACACATGCTAGATGTGTTCCAATGTGTGTCCAATTCCCTATTAAATTTAGAATCCAAACTGATCATCACTAAAGCTTGAATGTGGGCTTATTAGCTAAACTATTGTCTTAATCTCATCACATTTGAGAGCTTTCAGCCCTCCCTGAATTTAGTTTTAGGGAGAGAGTTTTATATTATGCCTTAAATTAAATTAAATTATTTTTAAAATTCTAGTGTCTCTCTGCTCAATATTTGAGAGAAACAACATGCCATTGAGTTAGACCTACAGAAAGATTTTTAAGTTTCAATTCCAAATTGTATTGCTTTGGTTTATTTAGCAAACCATTTTAGAGTTCCCCATCTTACTAACTTCCTAAGTCCTAAACATATAAGAATTCTAAGTATGGTATGATACTACAGCATTTTTACAAGGAAAACTCAATTACCTCTATTCTTCTGCATGAACTTGTTTGTCCCCACCACTGAGGAAAAGAGAATTAAGTGGTCATTGTCTTCACTGTCCCTTCTATTCATTTTGGGTTGGGCGTTTTTGTCCAAATACCACAGACATTCCAAAGACTCTGCTCACCTGCTACTAATTGGTAAGTCAATTATCTTAAAAGGGGCGAGGGGGGATCACTTACTGGCATTTGGTGTGGAATTCTGTTGATACTATATTGCATATTATTGTGTACTACAGGTGGTCCTCAACTTATAACTGTTTAATTCAGGTTCAAAATTACTATGGTCTCAGAAAGAGTTTTGTCATCTGTATTCACATTCATAACCGTCATACTATCTGACCTTTTTTGCCTGGATTCACTTAACTACCATGTCATTTACTTAACAGCCAAGGGAATTCACTTTACAACCATGGTTAAAAATGGTTGTAAAATCAAGTCAGATTACATGATGATTCAATGTACATCTGCAGCAATTTACAACAAAAATCCTGCTCCCAACTGTGGTTGTAAACAAAGACTACATGTACTGATATTTCGAATATCTTAAAAGTATAGCTTTTAGGAAAAAGTATCTTTTACCTTGTAGTCTTTAATCTAATGTATTGTGTGTACACAATAAGCGGCAGGCTGACAAAAGTCTAAATACCAACCATGCATTATGGATATTTCATGATTTCCTTTTCTCTGAATTAAGAGAATAATTAAACAATGAAATAAAAAAAATATTATCTAAAACATTATCCAAATGTTTTTAAAACAGAATGGAAAATCAGGTAATAGTTTGTATAGGAGATGTTGATTACTATGGCAAATATTTTAATTTTTATATCTTTAATTATATTGTATTTTTCCCAAAAAGCAGAATAATAAAATAACAGACTTATAAGGGACTCTGGAGGTCTTCTAGTAGTTCAACCCCTTCTCAAGCAGAAAACCCTATACTATTTCAGACAAATAGTCGTCCAATCTCTTCTTACAAACCTACAGCGTTGGAGTACCCACAACTTTTAGAGGCAATTTGTTTCACTGATAGTTTAACTGACAGGGCATTTCTCCTCAGTTCTAGATTGATTCTCTCTTTGATTAGTTGACATCCATTGCTTCTTGTCCTGCCTTCAGGTGCTTTGGAGAATAGGGTAACACCGTCTTCTTTGTTCTACAACTCTGCAGAAAGAACAACATTCCCTTTCCTGATTGGTGAAATGTGAATTCTATTGTCCAAATTATATGCTGTTATTTTGATCCTTTCTATTCTGACTACTCACTCATTTCAGTAAAATGTCCATAATCTCTCAAAATAATTAGCTTTGATGAAAATTGAATGGCAGACATAAGTATTTCAAGACCTTTCTGGAGTTTGATATTATCAACCACATTATTCTGTTGTGTTTAAGGAACCAATTCAGATTCAGCACTATTGGGGGAATCCATTCCTAGGATGTCTCTACTGTTTTTTAATCTCCAGGATATTTGTTGGAGATTTGTCAGAAAGAGGCTACTGAGTTATTCAGGCATAATATTATCACAGAGCTCTATTACATTTGATATTGTGGAACAATTGACAAAACTTTAATAATACAAGAAATGTTAATATATTAATTAACTGAACTTTAAATAATAGAATATGTACTTCCCTTGATTGGAAGAAAGGAACAATTTACTGGATCTACCGTTGTTCCTGCTGAATTAGGTAGCAGCTGTATCCAAAAACACTCCTCCATAGCTTAAGCTAATATCAAGCAGCTGTAACCTTTCTTAAAGAGCATGGCATAATATGGGCTGGCTGCATAACACATCCAACCATTTCAATTGCTACAAAATTCAGCAGCTGGATTACTGATCCTGATTATAAGAGACATATTATAAATCTTAATCTGTTTCCTATTTATAACAACCTTGACATTTGAAATCACAGTTCCTCAAGAATATGTAAATCCCATCATTACCATTAATGTAAAAACTATCTTTTTGATTAGGAGGACAGCTGTCTTTATAGCCTTCTGTTATCTTAACAGTCATTATAAAATGCCATACATATATTGGGCAGCCTTACATGTCTCTCTTTTTCTTTTCCTCCTCTTCTCTTTTTTTCTCCTTACTCAAAAGCAATATATTAACCTAATATTATATGGATGTGCCTTTGCTTAGCCTGAAATTTGCACGTCTAGGAATTTGTTCTGAGTGTGTTCTGATTTTTTTAAGAAAAAAAAATGGATCAGGCAAACACCTATTTAAGCCAGCATTGGTTTTATGCAATGTCTTTGGGTTACTGATTAGCAAAACATAGAGACATTCCCCTTGCCCAAAAGAGTTCCAAATCAAGAGATAACATTGAACATTCAATAATAATTAACTGTCACAGACCTATCCTCCATAAATTCATCCAGTTCTATTTTAAAACTTCTATTTTAGTGGCCATTATTACATCTTGCAATAATAAATTCCACATGTTGATTATACTTCTTTTCATGTGTTCTAAATCTCCTTCCAACCAGCTTTCCTGGGATGACCTCTAATCCTAGGTTTTTAATTTTTTGCCTTTTAAGTTCTCAATTTTCTGCATGTTTTAACAAACCTAAATTCTGCCCATCTTTGGTTGCTATGTTTCCAAGTTACAGCACAAGACCCAAATATTTGAGGAACTGTCTCTGTCCAATCATCTTACCTGTCCCATTATGTGCCGCAAGAGAGGCAAGCCTTGGGTCAGAGAGGGTTATCTGGCAGGACCCAGAATATAAGCCTTTCTGACTACGGCTAGCAGCCTTCTTTGAGATCAGATTAGCCTAACCCTGCTAGTCTTCTATAAAACCCTAAAAAATTGGTCTTGCCATTGAGCATAGGAACCCAGGAGTAGCAATTATACTGATTGTTATTGATGGATATTAGAATACCTTATCTATGGCTTTTTTGCATGGTTTTTGAAAGTTTTTATATTGATTTTATCATTTAATTTTTGTGTATTTTTACTTTACTTATTTGTGATTGTCTTGTCTTGTTTGATGTTTTATGCTGTTTTTAATTGTTTTGAGCTGACTAGAGTCATATATTTGAGATAGGAGGCATTATAAACTAAAGTCATAAAGTCCTAAATATTTTGCACGTAGTCGTCAATTTATGACCATTCAGCCCTCTTAATCTTTTTCATTGATTAAGAGCATAGTTGACACCTTCTGTATAAAGAGCCTATCCTTACCCTCAGCCCCACCACTGTTATCTATATATATATATATATAGATAAAAATGAAAACCACTCACGCAGTAATCACAAAATCTCCAGAATTATAAAGCCTACAAACTTGAAATCTGCCACATATTTTCCTGGCTTTCTAGGTGCTCAGTAAGAAAGGATTTTTCAAAATGGCCATCAAAGCCATTAGTATTTCCTGTATTATGATTAACACGCTCTGATGCTAAGGAGTTCAAACTCCTCCTCCCCACCTGAAAAGAAATCTGTTCCAAATGCAAAACACAAGCAGAGGAGAGGAGTTTCACTTTCAGTTTTACTTTCACAGCAGCAATCAGGAGATAGGTTAGGGGAGGCTTCTGTGGGGCAAGGCTGAGGGAAAGAAGGGGATAGGATAGGGGAGGCTTCTGTAGGACAAGGCTGAGGGAGAGAAGAGGGTAGGATAGGGGAGGCTTCTGTGGGGCAAGGCTGAGGGAGAGAAGGGGGATACGATAGGATAGGATAGGGTTCTGTGGCAAGGCTGAGGGAGAGAAATGGAGAGGATTGTAATGACTCATTAATTTTCAAGCTGAAAGTGTCGATTTATCAAGCCTGATCACATAGTTTTGTATCGAAGCACGGGTATCCAGCTAGTAAATAATAAAATGGTCATTATTCCTTCTTGTTCAATGGAAATTAAATATTTTTGTTTTGACAATTATATTATTTTTACATTAAAACTGCAGTATCTTGGAAATGTGTTCTATTCTGAACTAAGGTAAAAGACATTTTGATTTGCTATTCTGTTGAAGGTGATGAGTAAATGGCAGTAGGATGACAGGTAAATGCTAACACCCATTCAAATTAGAATTATAATGTTAGTGAGAATTTATAAAAACAATGCAGTACAGTATACTAAAACAAGGTTTATTGAACTAAATAAACCACTATGACAACATTCATATGTAGTGCTAAACCAGTGGGGCTCAAACTGGGGGTAGTCTGAGCATATCCTGAGGGTAAAGAAGCAATTTGTAATTTGTTCTTATGAGTTGAGGATCTCGACTGGTGCTGCCAAGCCACTTGTATAAAACAACAGTCTTGTTATTTTGTATTGTTTGTGGTAGGGATAATGGTATTATTCAGAACTTGGAAAAAGAGCATTTGGATCAAAAAGTTTAAGAACCAATATGTCAAGCCATAAATTATACACTTTACTTTATAAATGTTACTATACATAAATGTTACAGGCCACAACTGCTGCATTCGCACAATGTGCTAAACCAGAACAAACAAGCCCGTATATTAGCTTATTGCAATACAACACTAATTAATTTCAAATTAAAACAAAGAAGAATATACTATTTGGGAATAATACTTTCAGTTTATGTCTTGACAATAAGATTTCAATATGCCTTTATGAGAAAATGCTTCCACTCTCACGTTGCTTTTTAAAAATAAATTACATCACCAACTTTTAACTGGATTTTTAAATCAAGGAGAAATGTAATGGGTACACATTTTGAACTGAGTATCCAGTAAACCCCATCCTAACTGGGAAGCATGTAATACTTGTCTAGAAAGATGTCTATAAGGACATATATGATATTAAGCATTCCCTTTGATCTAAACAATAGAGTTGAAAGCAGTGCACACTGTTTGCATTCTCTGTCAAGGAATTAACATTTCTAGACAGGGTGGGAAACAGTTACATTAACAATGAAGTTGTGCAATATTTTTTTGCCTATTAACTTCTTACAGTAACCAGCAAATTTCTTTTAGTTTTTAACTTTAGAGGATTTGCTTATCAGTTAAATTTCATCACTGTGCTCATTTAAGAAGACAGAAATCACATTTGCTCAGAAGTAAGTCCTTAAAGGTATTTTAGCAATAGCTTCATATTTTGATGTTTTGTTTTTAATTGCAAGTGCTCCACATCTAGGTAACTAGACAGTACCTGACCACAAGCCAGCCAAGTGGTGCAATTATTCATACTATTGGTAATAATCACGTCTGCATAACTGGTACAAAAACCTCTAATTACAGAGTCAGGATATCCCCGAGGCTTGGGAAACAACACTAGCTTCACAATATGAATTTAACAAGCTGAAACGTATACATCACTAAAAAAATATTTTAAGGAACACAAATCCCACCAGATCTAAAATGGAATAGGACCCTTTAAGATAAAGGGCGGAAAGCAAATTTGTACCATTATTGCCCCTACCCCTGGCCTTAATCTCTAAATCCAAATAAATGACACTTTGATATTAAAATATAAATAATCTCCAATACCATAGGAGGAAGTATTTGTCAAAAACTTGAACTGTAGTTAAATCTGAACCTGTCTCCCACAGAAAAGTACAATATTGAAAAATACATTAGAAGTTCACCCCCTTCTAGTGATGGTCTAGTACAGGTTGTCATTACATGATGTCATTTTTCCCCTTCGCTAAAATGGGGGTGGGCGTGGCCAGTGTGTGATACATTCGGCCCTCAGGCCGCGAGTTTGATATCCCTGGTTTAGTATCTATCAGAATAGTGGCATTAATAATAATATTTTATATATTTTATATATATGGGTTCTGGAATTCTTCAAATGTGGAAATCTATTATGAATGTACTCCATCCAAAACAGCAACAAAAACTGGCTGGGGAAGTCATATGAGATGCCAAAGCTTCTGCAGGGACATGTTAATCTTTAAGAACAAACAGATTGGCCAAAAGGCTTTAAGAATGAGACTCAAGTGGTTAATTTTTGTTGCAAGCGCATAAAATTCCTTATAAAGAAGAATATCAACTACTATGGAACTTAAGAAATCTAGCCAATCAACTCCAAGGTTTCAAACCTGTGTCTTCTTATCTAGCCTTAAGAGGTTACAAACTTCTTGCCTCCCATTTTTAAGATCTGAATTTTGAAGGCACCTGTTCCATAAAAATTTTGTCTGATCTTAAACTTTCTATTTCCAGCCTTGCTGGCTTTAGCTTTCCTAGGAAAGACTTGACTATGGACTTGAACAATCCAGAATCCATCAAAAAGTCAATTTAAAGAACGTGTTAAATTACACAGATGATTTATAGTAGCATGTACATTGCTGACCTTAACTCTGCCCAGTGCATGTTTTAAACCCTGCCTAATGGATCCATTTCAATTCATCATAATATGGAAATAGGAACTAGTTCCTATTTCCATTGCAGTTAATTCCTTTCCTACCACAACAGAAAATAGGGGTACTTTTGCATGTTGATGTTTATTGTTAATGTAATGTAGTATTTAGTCTAAGGTTCATATTCCTTAATAGTAATGGTTCATGTTCTTTTTTATTGAAGAAAGTTAATTTCTTTAACTACTTAATTTTGTGCTGATAATGTAATTAAAGAATTCAGTAAATGACTTTAGGTCAGTCACTTTCTCTTCGTGATTTTAGGCTGCAAGATTGCTGAACTGATAAAACTGAAATTATAGTATAGTGCCGTGATGGCGAACCTATGGCACGTGTGCCACAGGTGGCACGCGGAGCCATATCTGTGGGTATGCAAGTGTTGCCCTAGCTCAGCTCCAGTGCTAATTAATGCATGCACCGGTCATCCAATTTTCGGGTCTTCTGGGCCTACCAGAAGCCAGGAAACATGCTGTTTCCAGCCTCCAGAGGGCTTCCGAAGGGGTGGGGAAGGCTGTTTTTGCCCTCCCCAGGCTCCTAGAAAGCCTCCGGAGCATGGGGAGGGCAAAAAACAGGCCTCCCCCACCATGCTATCACATGCCAAAAGTGGGGTTCAGTGGGGGCTTGCGCATGCATGTGTGGGGGGTGGGGTGCAGCACTGAATTATGGGTGTGGGCACACACGTGCACAACCCTCCCACTCTCCTCCCACTTTTGGCACGTGACGGCAAAAAGGTTAGCCATCACTGGATAGTGTATACTATAGTGAATAAGAATCCACTAAATGTTCTTTTTTATGATAATGGACAAAGGTAGTCTAATTGTCCTGGTCCCTGGCCTGTTAGGAACTGGGCCGCACAACTGGAGGTGAGCGGCAGGCAAGTGAAACTGTGCATGTGCAAAATGTAGGTTACATGCTTCTTCCCCCCCCCCTTCAGTCCGGGGACCTCTGTTTTAACAGATTTCTAATGCCCCAGAGAAAAAAATGGGGCAATGGGATAAAAAAAATATTTTTTTTCCTTATCACTCATGAGAGGGAAAAGAATTCAGTAGTATTACAGGTAGTCTTTGACTTAAAACCACATCTGGGATCAGAATGTGGTCATAAAGTGAAACATCACATTACTGGACTCACTTTTATGACCATTTTTACTGTGATCATTAAACAAATCACATGGCTGCAAAATCTTAGTATGGCTTTCCCAACTGAATTTGCTTCTCAGAACAGCTCAGTAGATCACAAATTGTGAATAATGACCACAAGATGCTGTAAATGTCATAAATACAAGCCATTTGCCAAGCACTGAATGGTAGTTTTGAGACCACAGGGGTGATGCATCAATCGTAACTTCTAGGACAAGTCATAAGCGACCTTTTTCCAAAATTGTCTTAATTTCAAACTATTGTTAAAAGAACAATTACAAGTTGACTACTTGTACTATTGCTGAAAAGGGTTGAAAAGGAATTGTAAAATCCACATCTAGTGGATTCCCACCAAACACTTTCTCAAATATAGAAATTTTTTGAAGATCAACTTGTGCATGTGCAACCACAATAAAGACCTTCCTGGAGTTTGGAAAAGAAGATGACATTTGGAATTAAAAATCCTCCAGTTTGTTAAATTGAACACAAATAATTTTAAACAATTTCAAAATCTAAATATAGAGTTATATATGGCATAATTAAAACTGAAGTGCATATTGTCTGCTCTTATAGCAATAATTTTATGGATTTATGTACCCTAGCATTGCCAAGTTCCATAAGAAACAGATATAAACTCCCACTTATTGTGTTTGCATATGAGATACACTCCACAAGGTGAAATTTTGACCCTGAGAATTTTCTTTATCTGTGATATGAAGCTAAAGAAAACACTTAATAGAAACATTTTTATAAACAGGAAATAAAAACTAAGTAAAATACAATACCATTTAATAATCTGCTGATTCATATGTTTTAAATAAGCAAAAAGGCTATACATTTACCTATTGAAAAGGAAAGTAAAATTTATAAAAATTTCAGAGGAAATACCACTAAGGAACATCAGACTATCAATATGTGTCAGAGAGAGAGAAAAGATTGATAACTAAATTAACTTAAACCAGCTTTTCAATTTTTACAATTTTCCACATCTAAACCAGAGACATGATAGAGATATACATCAGCTTATAAATTGGAACTATGATTAAGACTTTTTAGAATTAATATAAATATTATGTTCCAAATTCCATAGTGACAACTTTGTACACAAACTTTTTGATATAGTTTTCAAAGTCAATGTAACCCAAGGATGGGATTCAGCCAGTTCTAACTGCTTCAGGTGAACCGATGTTAATTTTAATCTGGTTCGCCAAACTGGTTGTTTCAAGGAGTGGCTGACCTCGCCCACCCCACCCCACCTCCCAGGAGTCTCCATGCGGTCCATTTTGGATGCGAGGTAAGTGCAGGGCACGCAGGCAGGCTACAAGAGGGTGAAAACGAGCCTACTAGAAGTCCAGAAACTAGCCCGTTTCTGCTCTCTGGAGGGCCTCTGGTGCCCGGGGAAGGCCGTTTTCACCCTCCTGGAGGCTCAAGGAAACCCTCTGGAGCCTCACAGGGTGAAAAACGGGCCTACTGGAAGTCTGGAAAAGGGTCTGTTTCCTGCTTCCGGAGGGCCTCCAGTGCCCAGGGAGGCCATTTTTACCCTCCAGGAAGCTTAAGGAAAGCCTCCTGAGGCTCAGGAAGGCGAAAACGCATTCCCCCCTCCCCCCGGTTCTGGTGCAGGAAGCCAAGTAGGCCACATCCACACAGCAACGGGGCAGCGAACTGGTTGTTAAATTTTTCAATTCTACCACTGATATAACCTATAAACATTTAAATATACAAATGAAAAGTATATCTTATTTACAGGTAGTCCTTCACTTAGTACCAATCACTTAGCAACAATTCGAACTTGCAACAGACCCTCCAAATGATATTTATAACTCAGTCTCGAGGTTATGTCCACTGCAGCATTCCTGTGGTCATTTGCCCTTACGATTGATGACAGAGACCCTGAAGCATGCCCTCCCATCCTTCTCCCTTATCCTGCTCCACCAGGTCTCCACAGGCATTGGGCCTGTTTTGCAACCCACCAGGTTCCACATGCTCCTCCTCAACTTATTTATTTATTTATTGGTTCAATTTATATGCCGCTCTTCTCCAGAGACTCAATGCATTAAGCAGTAGCCTTCATACTTTTGTATATACCTGCTTAGTAGGGCTTTCACCCTCCCCCCAAGCGGTGTTCTTTTTTATACAAAGTCAGCTTATTGCCCCCACCAATCTGGGTCCTCATTTTACCTACCTTGAAAGGATGGAAGGCTGAGTCAACCTTGAGATTCAAACTTGCAGTAATTGCAGGCACCTGGTGCTACTTAACAGCACTTTAGTCTGCTGCGCCACCAAGGCTCTTTTTATTGGTCATCAATCACTCACCCTTCAAAGATCTCAAGAGCTAAAGAGGTTGGGGAAGGGAATGAGGACAGACCACTATATTGCTGGGCCACATGGCACAATACCATAAGCAGCTGTCTTTTTCTGAGTGAAAAAATAATGCTGGAGAAGTGAAGGCTAGCATTAGTGAAGAAGCTGAGGAAGCTTCTTGGAGGAGAAGTGAAACATCTTCAACGAAAAACAAGAAAGTCCCATTGCCTCTTGAAAAACACCCAGAATAACCATGACCTATATGACTGAGAATCTCCATAGATATTAGTGAAGCAAGAAATCCTCCCCGGGTATTTTTTTCCCTCACTGACATTAGCCTTAGGTCCACCAGTGTTAGTGAGGAACGGAAAACCAAGAGAGCTTTTTTCCCTCAGTAACACTGGCATTAGCTTTGCCAGTGTTATTTATGGAATTGTACCAAGTAGCCCAACAACGCAGCAAACTGTCCTCCTTCCCTACCCCAACCTCCTAAGTTCTGAAGATCTTTGAAAGGTTAAGTGTATGATTGTGACAGGGTAGGGAGAAGTCTTAAGGGGCTGTCAGGATCCAAGGGGCAGAAAGTAGAGCATGGGGTATCTCAGGGGGTGGGAGGAGGCCTTTGAAGGCCAGAGGAGGCAAGTTTCTTCCTGTACTAGGTCACCCGGGGTTTCCACTGTCCCTGAGGCAACCCATGCTCCACTTAATGACCCACATGTTTAACAAATGCATTTGGGAGAACAGGGATAGGGGGTCATTAAGTGAGGCAGTTCACTTAACAGCCACCCTGATTTCAAACTCTATTGGGAAGGCTCCATTATGGTCGTAATTTGATGACTACCTGTACTTCATTTGAATGATGTGATAGGAAAGGTAAACATTATAATGGCTACGGAAAAAAGTATTTTATTTATATGTGCAAAATTAAAACAGCTATAAAGTTTCTCTTTTTGGCTAAATGTTTAGAAAAATAATACCCTTTAAAATATTTATAGGCTACTTCTATTTTACAAAATAGTCCAACTTCCTACTCAAAATACAGGAAGAATAATAAAGAATACTATGCATGCACAAAAGTGTACCTTGTATACTTCCCAGAGCCTCTAGAATCAGGCAGTTAATAAATATTTTAAATAAGAGCTAAACTAAGCAGAACTGACTATTTCAAGGATGATCCAGTAATTTCCTTCCAGAAATTTCTTGACCTACTCCCACTGGAGGCACAGATTTGACATATGGTAAGACTGGTAGAAAGTTCAGGTGTTGAGGTGGGTGTTGAATGAACAGATTTTGTTCATTCCCTCCCACTTCACAAAATGTCTTTCACTCAACTCTAAAGGTATGCATATATATATGCATTTAACAGCACTACATATCTTTCACACAAAGGTACACAATGCTGTTAAAAATACATGCATGTACAGCCTTTTTAAAAATGATCTTGTAAAAAAAATCCTTTTTTGCCATTTTGTCTTTTGCATAAACTAAGTGAAGGACCTCAAACCTTACTTCAGAAACTTTGCTAAAAGTGTTTTCCTTTCCTATTCTTCAACTCCCCCACTCATCTCTCCAAATTGCCAAAAAAGACAGCAAAGAAAATTTTGGCACCACATTAATATATACTCCCCAAAATTCATAAATCATATTTTCATCACCTAGCCAAAGTTCAATCTCCTTCTCCACTTCGTAATTAGAGCTGTTCTATCAATGTAATTGCTGTTTTCCATCTCTTTATTTCCAAGATAAATCCTTTATAAATTAATATAAGATTATGACTTTATTCTTCATTTTTAACAAATATAAATAAAAAATGAAACATGAAACCCTAGTGATCACAGAAAAGGAAGTGCAAGACCTATTTCACAGACAAAAGCCAGGAAAAGCTCCAGGCCCAAACAAGATAACTCCTTCTTGCTTAAAAGTCTGTGCTGACCAATTGGCCCCCATCTTCACCCGTATCTTCAATAAATCGCTAGAGATGTGCTATGTTCCTTCTTGCTTCAAACGCCCTACTATCATCCCAGTGCCAAAGAAGCCCACCATCAAGGAACTGAATGACTACAGATCTGTTGCTCTAACATCTGTGGTTATGAAAACCTTTGACAGGTTTGTACTGCCTCACTTGAAAACCATCACGGATCTGCTGTTAGACTCCCTGCAACCCTAATGATCTATTTGCATATCAAGCAAATAGATCAACAGATGATGCTGTTAATATGGCTCTGCACTACATCCTACAACATCTTGAATCTCCAAAATCCTATCAAGGGTGCTCTTTGTAGACATTAGTTCAGCATTCAACACCATCATTTCAGACATTCTTCTAACTAAGCTAAACCAGCTAGCGATATCTGAACACACTTGTAAATGGATCATAAACTTTCTAACAGACAGGAAGCAGCAGATGAAGCTAAGCAGAATCACACCCGATACCTGTACAATTATCACAGGGGCCCCACAAGGCTGTGTGCTCTCTCTACTTCTCTCTATATACCAATGACTGCATCTCAAACGATCCATCTGTTAAACTATTGAAGTCTGCAGATGACACAACAATGATTGGTCTCATTCGAGACAATGACAAATCCGCATACAGACGGGAGGTTGAACAACTAGCCTCATGGTGCGACCAGAACAATCTGGAACTAAACACATTCAAAACCGTAAAAATGGTGGTGGACTTTAGGAGAAGTCCCATACTACCACCTCCTACAATACTAGACAACACAGTATCAACAGTAGAGACCTTCAAATTTCTAGGTTCTACCATATCTCAAGACCTAAAATGGACCTAACATCAAAAACATCATCAAAGAAGTACAACAAAGAATATTCTTTCTGCGCCAACTCAGAAAGTTCAAACTGCCCAAAGAGCTACTGATACAGTTCTACAGAGGAATTATTGAGTCTGTCATCTGCACCTCTATAACTGTCTGGTTTGGTTCTGCAACCCAACAAGACAGACATAGACTTCAGAGGATAATTAGAACTGCAGTAAAAACAATTACTACCAACCTGCCTTCCATTGAGGACCTGTATACTGCACGAGTCAAAAAGAGGGCTGTGAAAATATTTACAGACCCCTCCCATCCTGGACATAAACTGGTTCAACTCCTACCTTCAAAATGACGTTATAGAGCACCGCACACCAGAACAACTGGACACAAGAACATTTTTTTCTGAATACCATCACTCTGCTAAACAAATAATTCCCTCAACACTGTCAAACAATTTACTAAGTCTGCACTACTATTAATCTTCTCATTGTTCCAGTCACCCATCTCCTGCTACTTATGACTGTACGACTGTAATCTTGTTGCTGGTCCTTATGATTTATATTGACCGTTTCCTAATGTGATTTGATTGCTTATTTGTTCCCTATGTCTATCATTAAGCATTGTACCTTATGATTCTTGACGAATGTATCTTTTCTTTTAGGTACACTGAGAGCATATGCACCAAGGCAAATTCCTTGTGTGCCCAATCACAATTGGCCAATAAAGAATTCTATTCTATTTTATTTTGCATTATGCAAAGCCCACTTGGAATATTGTGACTGGTTTGAGGCAGCATGTTTTTAAAAGGTTTTTTAAAAAATGCAGCAGACTCTGAGAAAAATAGCAAGGATTATCAGGAGCCTTGGAATTAAATCCTAAAATGAGAAATTAAGAGAATTGGATTGTTTGAGTAGAGGAGGTTAGATGGAGATTTGTCAGGACTCTTCAAATAAATTTGAAGTCAGAAATATTTCACAGTCAGAGGTATATCAAAATATAGTATTGATTATTCCATAGTGTAATGCATAAAATATTTAAGTTATCAAAAGGGATATTCCAGTTGAATGTTAAAAGAAAATCTAACGTTAAGAAAAGTTTTATATTAGAGCAGTTATTCACAAATGTGATGGGCTCTTCTTTCCTGGAAATATTCAGATAAAACTCTCCTGTCCGGTTCTCTTGCACTTGCTGTTCAGTATTGTGACTGATTTCCTTGCAAAACACATTAAAGTGATTTGCTGATAAGAGTCATAAAATCAATGAAGTGGAACACAAATTGGCTTGGTAGTGCTAATGATGTGCTATTATTCCTCTCTTATCTTAGAAATGTGTGTCTTATTTACTTACTGTCTGTATAGTGCTGATACTTACTGTATCAGCACTATACAGACAGAGTCAAACTTTAGCTGCTCTGTAGTCTAAACAATAGAAATATGTTTGGGTTAACTTTCTAGAATTTTTTAGTTTGCAGTATATTGGGTACCTCTTCAGTAATAACTATGTCAAACGTTATCTGGAAATTATAACTTCGTTTATTAAAAAGATTTGGCTGAAATATAATTATGGAAGACATTTTATACATATATACAGTACTCCTAAGATACGTTGCATTCATCAAAATGGTGAGTTTATCATATTTTTTCTTACATTCATGATGAAATAGGTCATTTTTGTGTTGTCCATACCAATGTTGGTAATTTTTTTAAGGAGATAATCAGGGTCACTTACAGCAGAGCAGATAAAAGAGAGCTTTCTATCAAAAACCTCAATTTATATCTGACAGTTATATTCATGACACAATGCCTACATTCAATTATTGCTCTTGATAAAATTCTCACTCAACTTTTTAACTAATTTTTCTTGTCATTCAGAGTGATGGCACACATTTTAAGGAAGCTCACACATAAATAAAATAAACAAATAAACAATCCTGTTTTTTGGTTGTGTAAAAACTACCCATTTCAGGGGCCCATCAGTCAAATAATAGGGCTGTATTCTGAAATCCTCGATTAAAGCTGCACATGTTAAAGAAATGAAATTGGGTGGGAAAAAAGATGATACAGTGTATTTTAAGGGTGTCTGTCTTTTGTTACAAACAAAACAAAATCTTTATTTAACATCAAGATATACACAAAAAGATACAAAAAAAGATGCTGAGGCTCTAGAAAGAGTGCAGAGAAGAGCAACAAAGATGACTGGGGCTTGGAGACTGTATGATATACAGTTGCAGGAACTAGTCTAACAAAGAGCAGGACTGGGGGTTGACATGATAGCAGTCTCAATATTTGATGGGCTGTCACAGAGAAGAGTCGATCTATGCACTAAAGCATCTGAAGGTAGGACAAGAAGTAATGTATGGAAGCTTATCAAAGAAAAAAAAAAGATCAAATGTAGAATTAAGGAGAATTTTCATACCAGTGAGAACAATTAATCAGTGGAACCTCTTGAATCCAGAAGTTGTGAGTGCTCCATAATTGGAAGTTTTCAAGAAGAGATTGGACAACCATTTGTCTAGAATAGTATAGGACAGTGATAGTTTGTCACATAGTTTTCAATTGAAGCCATTCCAACCTCCACTTTAATACCAGAGTTTGGGGTGAACGTGGGACCAAAATTAATTCCTTACAAAAACTGATAGGACTTCTAGTGATTTTATGTTATGTGCATGTACTTGGAGGCCATAGGATGCCTGAGCCTTGCCTCAAACATTGTATAAGTTAATCTTTGTGATGAATAGAGATGTTATGAAAGAACTGAAAAGGTCTATTTCAAAGGTTACTGTTACAATTATGAGAGATTTTATTCTAATCCATCTGCAAATCTAAATTTAGGACAAACTGTTTTAACTTCTGATACAGCTTTTACAGGCTGCAGTATTTTCAAAGATTGAGTCAACAGGCCAAAGCAGAAGCTGCTATTTCTTGCCAGGAATCAAAGTTATCGATGAGAATTAAATAAATCACATATCTCTTCCAGATCAATCATGTTCATCAGTATTTCAGTCAACTGCATATTTTTATTGATGCATATTTGAGATCCTGTCTCAGAATAGTATTTGATATGTGGTGGCAAAGAGACATGAAACATTGTTCTTGAAAAGTAGGTTGAATTATTTGTAAGACATATTTCTCTTTAGGCAGAGATTTATGCAATATCACTCAACACTAACATAATGTAAGTGCAACAGGGATGTAATTATTTCTATGATGGTTGGCAAATCTAATTATAGTAGTAGAGAGTTTTTTGTGCATGTGATGAAATGACTGATTTCTTCCTTCCAAGCATTAGGAGTTTGAAAGAAAATTCTTAAGTATTTAAAGTTCTTAATTTGCTTCATCTGATTGCTGTTTAAGGGGACCATTAGCACTTTGCTTTTGTAAATGTCATTATTCCTGCTAATTTCTACTTTTACTTCATTGCAGTAAACACCTATGGTTTGTAGATTCTGTGAAAGACTGTTTTCTCCATAAAATATTCTGGCCTTTGTTTCATTAGAGAGCATTTCATTTAACAGAGATGCTATTAGCTGGCAAAATCCTAACAGGCAGGATTGCAAAATATTTTTTTCAGATTTGAAGATTCTTCAGGCAACCAAAGTTACGACAAGGACTCATTTTGTAGGTTCTTTCAGAATGCTTGTCAATGACTCTTTATCGATTGAAAAGTTATTCAGGTAGCAGATATCAAAGTCACAGGTATTGGATGGGAACTTAGAAATAGAGCTTGTGAAAAGATGGGGAAAAAACAAGATGCAGTTTGTGTTACATCAAGAGACATGGATGAACCATGGAAAGCAATAATTCTATTCTATTCTATATGTTAGGAGACTCTAGAATGCATCTTTCTATAGGGTAGTGAAGAAGGGAAACCTTCAGCTGTTTGGCAGTGAGAAAAATATAATAAATGGAAACTGAACTCAAATATATATTATATAATATTATATAAATATATAATTATAACCACTCTTATTTATTTATTTAAATTATTTATAGATCTGCCTATCTGTTCTGAAAGCTGTGCCCAACAATGCTATCATAGTATTCTGAGAGGGAACAGTCCACCTATGGTGGTGTCAACTGCTTTCAGTTATGATCACTTTCGTATTGTTGTGATTCCCAAGTTTGCAACCTAATTTGTTTTCACAGATTTCCCGAGGGTTCACTGTCATACCCATATGCTCTCCCTTAAATATCTAATCTGATCCATCAGGGCTGATTCCAAGCTCACCCTTCTAGTGAAGGGTCTGCAGGTTAAAATGCCCACACAACTGTAAGTGTTACATTATCACTGCTTCCCATGGCTTCTCCTTGGAGAAAATGATATGTTCAATATATACGATGCATCAGCAAGCAACAAATCAAACAATAAAAGACTTTATTATAGAATCATAGAATAACAGAGGGAACTTTGAGATTGAGTAGGAGACCCTATACCCATGATGGCACGCAGAGCAATATCTGTGGGCACACGAGCATTGCCCTAGCTCAGCTCCAGCACCTATGCGTGCACTGGCGAGCTGATTTTTGGGCCTTCCGGGCCCATTGGAAGTCAGGAAGCGGGCCATTCCCAGCCTCTAGGGGTGTGTAGGAAAGCCTCTGGAGCTTGGGGAGGGCGAAAAATGGGCCTACCGTGCCCACTGTGCCATCACGTACCAAAAGTGGGGATTGTACGGGGGGGTTGCGCATGCATGTGTGGCAGGTGGGCCGCATTGAATTATGGGTGTGGGCGTGCGCACGTGCGACTCCCCTGCGCTCCCCCTGCTTTTGGCACGCGATGGCAAAAAGGTTAGCTATCACTGTCCTACACTATTCCAGACAAATGGTTGTCCAATCTCTTCTTGAAAACTTCCAATTATGGAGCATTCACAACTTCTGGATTCAAGAGGTTCCACTGATTAATTGTTCTCACTGGTATGAAATTTCTCCTTAATTCTACATTAGATCTTTTTTTTTTCTTTGATAAGCTTCCATACATTACTTCTTGTCCTACCTTCAGATGCTTCAAGATAAATTCCAGAAAACAATTAGAAAAATAGATACCCAGATGATGTCAAGTAAAAGGAGAAAGGGGAGGGAGGGTAAAAGGGAAAAAAGTGAGATATCATAAAAATGTACGCAAATAATGTAATAAAATTAAATAATAATTGAATAAGAAATTGAAATGAGAATAAAGATAATTAGAGAATCGGGGCTGCTCAAATACCACTTTAGATTGAACTGAAAAGGGAAACAACAGGAGAGAGGAGGAGAAGAGAGGAGAAAGAAGGGTAAAGGAGAGGAAGAAAAGAGAGGGAATAGAGGAGCAGAGGAGAAGGTTAGAAGGGAGGAAGATGAGAGGAGTGGGGAAAGAGAAGGGAAAGTAGGAAAGAGAAGGAGAGGAAGAACGAAGGAAGTAGGAGGAGAAACAGGAAGGAAGAGAAGGGGCGAAGAAAAAGGTTGGAGTAAAGGTAAAGGGTAAAAGAGCAGCCCTGAAAAAGTAAAAATTAAAAATGAAAGTTAAAAAAGATGAATGAAAAATGATGGAAATGACTGTACATGTAAATGTGTTTATAAGAAATAAAAATAAAAACTTGAAAAAAAAAAGACAAATCCAGGGCTTCTGGGTAGAATTCACTTTGTGCCGTCTTCACCTATTCTGGATTCTCCTCTAATCCCACTGGTGTTTGACCAGGCCAGAACACCGTTCAAACAATATGCCAGAGATACTGACCTGCAAAGAAATATCAGGCTCCATCCTACACTATCCCAATAAGACCAAAAAAAAAAAAAAAGTATTGCAGCTGTTCAATTTCTGTCCAATACTGGTTCCAAAAGCACCAGAAGGTCACTCATATTGGCCTATTGTAATGCCCTCCCCTCAATTCTTGTGGAAGGCAGGCTTCACCAGGCATTCAAAGAACAGTGCTTCTGCCCTTTTAGTGAGGAGGGAATTCAAACATTTGAGACATGTGATGCTGCACTGCTGCCATTTGAAAGAGCTTATAGCATTTCCTTGGGCTTTATCTATCACCTTACTCATAACAAGGTCCCCAAGGAGAGTACAGGATGATTACATTTACTTCCTTTTAGCCACTCAGAAAGTGGGGGTTTCTGGTAATGTGCCATGTTTTGCACGCGGCCTATAACTGAACATAAATAACTGATGCAACTGAGGTGACTCCAAGTATTATCTTACAACAGCATAATGCAACATGGTCTTCCTCCCTTCTTTTTAGCATATTATATACTTCACCATGTTTTCCTTTATTGGGTTAATAACATTAACGTAAATTAATTATTTCTTAGAAATATAAGAATTACTATTAGGACTAGTTCAGTAAAATTTTACGTAAAATAAACATTCAAAGATTTGGGTATCCTACAGGTAGTCTTCGACTTACAACCACAATTGGGATCGGAAACCATTTCTCAACATTTGTTTGGCCGTTGTTAAGAAAATCACTATGGTTGTTAAGGAAATCAGTGGTTATTAAGCAAATAGCAATGCCATTAAGCAAACCCATTCTTCCAAAAGAATTGCAAAAAAAACCCCCAAAACAACCCACTAGATACTGACAAAAAAATAAAAATATTCACAATTGTGGTCATGAGACTGGGGGATGCTGCAATCAGTCATAAAGGAAAACTGGTTGCCAAATGCCTGAAATGTGGTCACATGACTTCACATTTCCCAACAAACAGAAGTGCTTTAGAAGCCATAAAGTAATAATTGAATTTTTTGTTATGTAGGTCTTTGAAAAAAATAAAATTAAAAATCAAGGGCTTTTTTATGCACCCTAACAAAAAACTGACGTTAATATGCATAAAGAAACAATAAAAAGACTACTAAAGAGGGCAGAAAAATGTAACACTTTAAAGTATTTTTACACTACATAAATAAACTCTTTACTATACTCAGTAATTCAATTGCAAAAAATAAACAGAACAGCAAGCCTGCATTATCTGCTCTCAAGTATCAGAATAAAGTTTTGTAAGAGTAAGGGGCATATAATAGATGAAGAGTAGCATTTATATATCATTGTTCCTTGAAAATAGCTTTCATGTGATGATATGTATTGGAGCAATCTGGGCGGGGGGTGGGGGGAGATATCAAATGTTGCAGTTAACACCTGAAAACTGCAAAATGGACTGAACCAGTGAAACATTTCAAAACTAAATGTGATATTTCAGAGCTTACATTATAATTTTTATCTCTCCTCATCAATTTTTTTCAGCTATCAATATGGGGAACATTCAGTAAACCAAGTAACAGAATTTACCACCCTCCTCTTAACAGATTAATAGGTATGTCTTTGCTTTTGACCAATCAAGTACTATTTCTAAGTAAGAAGAAGATTTTCTGGGTTTTTTTAAGTTAAACAACAAAATAAAATTGGACTACAAGTCATGAACATGGGATTGTGGGATACTACATTGTAAGTGTGAGCCAGTTGCCAAAAGCATGGATCGTGATCACATGACCACAGGAGTTCTGGACAGTTGGAACATTGAGGAGTGATTGTTAAGTGCCAACATAACTTTAGATGATTGCTGAATGAGTGTTCATTAACTGATGATTACCTGTATGTTGCAACTGGAAAGTCCACCATAATAGGTAAGTAATCTTTACTGTGGTCTTTGAATGGTGGGTATACATATACACACAGATAGATGACTAATACATTATTTAAAAAAGGAGAGGGAAAGGATAAAATTTTGAAGTTAGTAAAGAAATGCAGTCTTATTGGCTAATATTTTCTGCCTCACTTTCATGGAAGCACGGAAAACTTTGGCTAAATTATAAGTAATAGTGGTCATATCATCTGATACAAGGTAGGAGATACATAGTAGTCATCTATTCTTGGGGGTTGCTTTATGAGGAGTCGAATTAATACATCATTCAGGTTCAAATAGAGATTACAGTACAATACGATATGTTGCATGCAGCGAAGTTGTTCATGGAAGAGATTTTTTTTCTATTTACTATCAATGACTGCTGAAAGGAACGTGTTTGATCTAGCCAGAGATAATCCACTATAGTACATAATGAACACCACCATTCTAAAAGATCAAATTAGTATATTAAAGTACATATAATAACATCTGTTACAAAAACAGCCATGAATTCAGAGCAGATTTTTTTCCAAACTTGGCAACTTTAAGATGTCTGGGTTTCAACTCCCAGAATTCTCCAGCCAGCATCTTAAAATTGCCAAGTTTATAAAAAAAAACCTGGTCTAGAGAATGGGGCAAATAATAATGTGATCACACATGCTGTGACTTTGTACTTGCAACCAACACTGGGATGAAAGTAACTGTGACATTTGTCTGATGTTTCCATATATTTATCATAATTTTGTGCAGCAAATACAACACTTAATATTACGCACTAGTATAGAAGGCATTATTTTGAAAATACATGTGTTAGTTTATAGTACAGTTTAAGTATGATGGTTTTCCAGACTGGGGTCTATTTCTTTTTCCTAAGTATAAGTGACATCTCCTCAGTATGTGGTATAATAGAACTGTCTTTAGCTGATTAAGTAGAAACCCATGGTTAGCATTTGGATGAGACACCACCTGAGAATCCCAGGGCTTTGGGATAGACTAAAAGGTGAAAATAATTCTTTAAGAAGGCAGTCACAAACCACTTCCATATCATGCCAAGAAAGTATCAGAGAAGAATCCAAGAAGTCACCAGGAAACAAACCTGATTTGAAGAAGACATTTCCTTTATGGGTATTCAGCTGATTCCAGGTTGCAATAAAACATTTCTGGCATAACAAAAAGCCACTCACCAATCCAGTTTTCACTTACTTTCTCACCTCCTTACTCTCCATACAGATATATGTTTTTAAACAAATGAATAAGTTAAAATATTGTTTCCATTTTTCCAGTAAATTTCTAGAGAAGAAAGTTCTAAAGGTCACTCCTTAACAGATATATTATACTGATAGGAGACAATATTTGTAGCTCAGGATTGAACTGTGGGGTCCTTACTGTTCTCTTAGCTTGGTTTTTGTGCAGATGTTTCATTACCAAACTAGGGGACATCATCAGTGCTAGAAGGGAGTGTGTTTTTCTCACTAATGGCTTGATCTGTCAATGGCAGTTGCCACCTCACACTTGCGCATCACAATCATTCAGCATCAGCTGTCGTGAACTCGGGGGCTGGATGAGAGGGGGAATGCTTTGGGAAAATGAAACTTCACTGTATCTCTCCGAGATGGACTTCCAAGGACAACTGGCTGAGAACAGAATGCAGCTGCACACCAAACCTACCCCTGAAGTGACCATTCTGAAAACATGTATTTTGAATTTCATTGGACATGGGGGCCCAGTAATGGGAGGTGACTGAAGGGAGGGAAAAGTTAGACTTGGAGATTTTGTTGTGCAATTCTCAGTTCTCGCTATGCATTACTGTAATTCGTTTCACTTCTAGTAAACCTATACCTTTCTCAATAAATGGAGTTAAGAATCATTCTTATTTAGAAGGTCAAGCTGAGGCAGGTCTAACAGTAAGTGTTGGTCATAGTGATCTTGGTTGTTCCGTGATTAGGCTATTGTTTATTGTTAGCGTGCTTGTCTGAGTCACCAAGTCACTGATGTAATAATATATGTAATATGGAACTTGACACAAATCAACCTTTTGCAACTAATAGTTTTATGCAACTGAAGCTATTACTATATATTACAATATTTCACTGCAAAATACCCCCATTCAGAAATATAGATGAAAGAAACATTGAAGATTATTTTTGGGTAGCCCCATGATTTTTCTATACAATTTCCACATCTTACGTTGCATAATTCTGTAACCTTAAAACAGAACTTTATTAATTATATTCCATCTTTCTTTCAGGAACTCAAGCCAATGTAAAAAGTGTTCATTCCTTTTTTTCCCCCTCAATAACAATAATAAAAGAACAAAAGAATATATGTGAGATAGGTTGGGCTAGAAAATCATTGGGTGAAAGTCAATACATCACACTAGCTTAATTTCCTGGACAGTATAAATTTAAAGCTCAAGCCTTTTGTTTCTAAAGTGTATGAAAAAAAAGAAAATGTTCAAAAAGTTTCTCAAAATCAATACACATTGTTTAAATGTGACTAATTTTGGTCTGCAATAATATGGTATAAATGTTTCATTTTAAAAATATTCTTATATTATTTCAATGTTCAAACATGCTTAATATTGTGATTTGCATTTTTTTGTGCCCAAACAGTTTTGACGACTTAAAAAAAGGTTTCTGGTTTCAATGTTTTCCCCCATTTCACAGATGGCCAATCTATATATATAGAAGCACGAAGCCTAGAACACCAGCCTGAAGATGACGAATGAGACTTTGTCGAAACGTCGCCAAGACACTTCCAATTTTACGCGGAAGCAAACCCGAATAACCAAAGACCTACACACACACACACACATACACACCAAGATTTTTATGCAGCCAGCAGATCCTCTGCTGCCCATTGGGAGACTAAGATAGATCTATTTCGGGCTTATAAACCCCCCTCAGTTAGCCACACCCTCATCCCATGTATCCTCCCTGTAAAGGTACAGTATTTGTTTTCTTTCCTTTTCGTAAGCTTTATGTGTATTTCTCTTTAGCCAGGTTCTTCCTACGTAAACCAAGATTTTTATGCAGCCATAGTTCAGTGAAATCGCAATCCACTAGTTTGTAGGCTTTTTTTCTGGCAGCCAGCAGACCCTCTGCTGCCCATTGGGAGACTAAGATAGATCTATTTTGGGCTTATAACCCTCATCAGTTATCCACACTCTCATCCCATGTTTGAACATTGAAATAATCTAAGAATATTTTAAAAATGAAACATTTATACCAGATTATTGCAGACCAAAATTAGTCACATTTAAACAATATGTATTGATTTTGAGAAACTTTTTGAACATTTGGTTTTTTTCATACATTTTAGAAACAAAAGGTTTGAGTTTTAAATTTATACTATCCAGGAAATTAAGCTAGTGTGATGTATTGACTTTCACCCAATGATTGATATGTATCAATAGATATAGTGTTATGTACAGCTTCACAGCCCTTTCTAAGCGGTTTACAGAGTCAGCATACTGTCCCCAACAATCTGGGTCCTCATTTTACTGACCTTGGAAAGATGGAAGGCTGAATCAACCTTGAGCTGCTCAGAATCGAGCTCCTGAAGTGAGCAGTGAGTTAGCCTGCAGTACTGCATTCCATCCATTGCGCTACCATGACGCTTCCTCTTATCCATAGAAAATGATCATATAAGTTCAAGTAAAATACTGTAGACACTTCTAATTAGACAGGCACAGGATTGCTTGGTAAATTAAATAAATATCCATAGCACAATGTTTGATGCTAATTACATTACAAAAAAGCACAATAAAAGAACATTGCAGCTATATATCAGTTTAAGAAAGTTATGCTTTAAAAGTAAGTAGTTTTCTTACAGTTTTTCCTGAAATCTACCATTTCTCTTCTGCTTTACATAACTTTGAACTCAACCTACATTATGTAGTCTGTAGTACGTTACTGTTCCCATTATATATAATTTCAGTTATTCAACTGCACCTTATTTTTTATTCATTCCATTAAGTGTGTCTTGGAAAAATGAGTGCCTTCCAACTTCACGGCTTCTCATCTTCTATTTTAACAACAATAAAGTTTTCCTATAAACTAGAATATAATAAGATCAGTCATGTTCTAAAATCCAGTTAGAAAACAGAAACAAAACTGCTCTGATCTCCTCATATTTATTTGAAAAAAGAATTCTGCAGTAGACCTTGGTCACTAAAATCCAAACAGTAAAAAAATTATACTCTATAAGTATTTTTATAAAAAGTTTTATTATGTAATTAAGATGATCTTTTTAAAAAAAATCAGTATTTTTAAAGAAATAGGCAAAATATTTTTTTAAAAAAACCCTGAAGCATAGTTTTTTTAAAAAAAATTCTGTTTATGTCTTCGGAAAGAACATTCCGTATAATGAAAAACATGACCAAATTTTTCACAGTACATCACTATAAAACCCTGTAATTGACTTCTGGGGTTGGTTTACTCTATGTCTATTTTTGTCTACATAGAAAACAGAAATGATGTGGTAAAAGACCAAAATGCAGGTCTCATTGCAGGATAAGGCTCCATCCTGATTAACAAAGTAATATCATGTTTTCTCTGGGAAACATGCCCATTTTGTAGAGGAGAATTCAGTGCACATGAACCATCATTACAAAACACACATACACATTCAATAGAGATATAAAAGTCTGAAGATCTGATCTATAAAGTCAAGCTGCCAAATTTTGGTGAATGATCCTTTGCTTTAACTGGACGAGGATGGATCTGCTAAACCAGGGCTATCAAACTCATGGGGTGGATGCATTACGCACTGGCCACACCTACCCCCATTTTAGCGAAGGGGAAAAAAGTCCCGATACGTCACATGACAACGTTACATTAGTTTGACACCTAAGAGTGCTAAACTCTTAGACTCAATGGAATATAATTTCAACCACAATTTTTATTATATATTGAACAAATAGATGAATTTCACATTTTTTCAAAGTACAGTACATAAGACTATAAAGCCATAATTCATTATTATTATTTTAGTTCAACCTGAAAAGTCTTACCTTTAAATATAATTTATCTACAATTTACTAAAAAAAATGAAATGTGCTGAAAATCAATTTGGCAGAATATAAATCTCTTCCCTTATAGCCAAAACAATAATCTAACAAGATAAGGATCATAGGACTACCATTCCCCAGGAGAAAGAGGGAAAAATGGGAGTAAGGAATAAAGCAATATTTTATAAGAGTGGGCTACTCTTCCTTAAAGTACTTTTTTCAGGCTTTGAAGGTCTTGAGATATGCAGTAAAATGATCTTAAAGATAAAATCTTTATTTCTTTTTTTCTCTCTTCATTCATTCATTCATTCTTTATGTGTGGACTGGATATATTTTAATTAAAAGAAGAAATTGAAATATGCATTTGAGAGCTTATTTTTTTCAAATAACTTTGAAAACTTCATAATTAAAAATCAATAAAAGTCAATTTGCTATTTAATTTCAGCAGTGAAACCTGAGGGATTGCCAGAAGTTGCTAATAAGGGAAGCACTTCAGTTCATTCTTCAAGACACAATTATGTATTCTGTTTTTCATGCACATACCTCCAAAAGATGTCAACTTTCCATTCTTTAACAGTTTTCTCACTGGCCATTTTCCTATCTCACATGATCATTATATATCAGCCAAATGGCAGACTGAACCTGTTTAAATAGATTTATGTACATATGAAGAGGAAAATGCTATTCCAGTAACAACAATAGACTTACAGATAGGATTTGGAATTTAAGATGAAAAGAAGATATTTTATCCACAAGTGCTTAGCAAACAAATTTCAGCAAGTCAAGACAATTTCCACCAAGGAACAAAGCTATAGGAACTAAATCTATTTTGTTTAGCTTTGCCATGCAAGGAGTAAAGAGCTCATTTGGTGTTGCTTTTTCAACATGTTGTACATTTTATTAGAACACTTTGGGCCAAGTTAAGACTTCCATGTCCCATCAGCAAATAGAATTGAAAAGACTGTAAGCCACCATCAGATGCATGTTCTCCAGGCTTATATGAGACATAATTGCATGACCTATTCTGCTATCAAGGATCACTTAATAATATTATATAGGGCTCAACATTCTACTTTGTCCATTGAATCCCTTATGCATGAAGTCATCTTCCATTAACTAACATGAGGAAACTTGCTTTTAATAATTATTTTTAAAAAACAATCATTTAATAGAATACTAACAAGTTTTAAAACCTCTGAAAAAAGCAGTCATACACTATCATACGTAACAAAAAACCAAAGAATGTATAAAGTTAACAACTACCAAGTGATGGCATTGTTACAGATGTGATTTTCTCCTCATAATTAGCACAAGTCCAGGAAAGAAAGAGTGATTTCTCTGTACATTCTCTTCGACAAATAATAGACAAAAAGGAGAAAAACATCAGATGAATGGGTGTTGTAATGGTCAGGGCAAAGTTTGTTTCGAGCGAAGCATTGGCTCTCAGCAACTTGTTAGATACATTCATGTAGTTTTCTTGTCCATCAAGTAAACATTAAGAGAACCAAAAAAAAAAAAAAACCAGCTAAAGAAAGCTGGCTATAAGATTAATATGTAATATTATGCTACAGAGACAAAAAGCCAATGTTTTAGAAACAACAGTTCAGTGTTTTATATTAACAAAGCTTTAACATTAACTTTATAAACTGTAGAACTGGAAGCACCCTTTTGGTTACACATGAATATGTATGTCTATCTGTCTACCATGTTTCCCCAAAAATAAGACCCTGTCTTATATTTTTTTAAAACCTGAAATAAGGTTGGCCTTATTGCCATGTGCTCAAAAGCCAAACTGGGCTTATTATCAGGGGATGCCTTATTTTGGGGGAAACAGGGTATCTAATCTATCATCCAGCTATGTGTTAATCCTAGCCTATGTACAATAATTTATATTGTAATAAGAGAGATATTTTTGAATTTGCATAGCTAAAGTCTGTTTTTGAATGGCTACTAAAAATGACACCATAATAATATGATGGAGGGAAGGGGTTCCTTTCAGTGTGCTTGATTTTATAATTTCTGATAGTATCTCTGGTGGAAGACAATGACCTTTGGGGTAGACAACAACAATGTATTTCGGCAAATGAGCTCAGTGTGTAAGTTAGCTAACAAATTAGCTTCCAGAAACCACTAACTGTAGCTTGCAGAGTCACAGCTGTTGATCTCAATTGAAATGCATTGTTTGCAGAAGATTTGTAAGCGGTTTTCAAAGATGTGCCTTGTGTAGGGCAACAGCCTGGAAAAACATACAATGCAGAAGTAGATTTGTGACTACCTTTATAAAATGGCAATGGTTTGTTGTATTAGAATAAAGTGAAGTATCATATCATGTAACACATCACTATATTATCTGCTATGCAAAGGCTTGGAACAGAAGGCTCCTGGTAAATTCAAATTAGAATTAGGCTTTTAACAGAATATATTATTAATAGGGTAACAAAGAAGAAAAGTACTATTACAGGACTTGGAGATACAAAGAAATAGGAGGAATAGGAGTACTTTTTCATAAACTTGTGGAATTTAAGGACGGAACAATTTTCTTTTCTAATTCTGAGAACATGCAGGACAAATTAAGAAAACACTTATTATTTAGATAAGTTTATATCATTCTCTCGTGCTATGTTAAATTTAAAAATGCTCTGGATCATAGGCAAAATGTTCAGTGTAATGTGAAATTTAGTGGTTGTCAATATGGATTCAAACCAATTGTGGTAGACATAACTCCATTTGATGCCAATCATTTCAAAGAGACAGGGGCAAATTTACAGAGGTGTACATACAGTACATGAATATTAGCAGGAAGAAAACCACTTGTGTTTTAAAAGTTCTAGTTATTTCATAGACATATGCCGGTAATATTAACTCAACACAAAGAAAGTTAACTTGAATTATTTTCGTAGAAGAACAATCAAACATTTTTCTTATTTCTCAGATAAGTACCAATTCCTTTTATTCTGTATGTATTCCCCAGACACAATTCACATTCATACAACTCTATGCAATGCAACAAAGTAATGAAATTACAACCCACAACTATACTTAGCCCTGTTCATGAAACAAAATTAATACCAATATTTCAGGTATAAAAAATAACTTTAGTGGAATTAAGAAAACAAACCAATGCATTTATATATACAACCATACAGAATATCATCTTCCACAAATGCTAAGAAAACATAACTTGTAAACAGAAGTCAATGCCTAAATTCTGTAGTCTGAAATGAGGATGGGGCAATGTAACTGAACAGTAAACTACCAGCCTTTTCTCTCCCTGCCCACAAGTCCAAACCCTCAGTGATTCTTTGTAATTTGTCTGAAGTAGTTCCAAATTAGGTATTCTCCACAGCTCTTTCATCAATATATGTTTAACTTGTAGAGATGCCACAAATTTTTACAAGTGTTTCATTTTTCAAATGTCTGGTATCATTTTTCTTGAAACTGAGCTATAAACAATACTGCCGCGCAGCTACAGCAAATCCACCCAAAACAAAATTGAGTACCACAAAGTAACAAAGTGATATTTATCCAGTTTAATAAGTAAAACATCACGTAAATCAGCAAAGAAACAACAAATGTCACAAAATACTATAACATGGAAAGACAATTGTAAAAAAAAAAAGAAAATTGAGGCTGTCAGATATAAGTATATCCTATTCAGTGTCAAAATTGAGAAATATTAAAAAATATAATTTTTATTCTTAATCTAGTAGAAAAAGAATATGATTTAGACTCAACTACAGAATTTGCTTTATTTCAAAATTGCTCCTCAAACTCTTAAATTTGATTCAGATTATGGTAGAAGAGTTAATTCAGGCCTGTGGGAACTGTGGAAACATCTTGTCATGTTATAGCAGTTTAACAATTTGCTCCCAGGTATTAAAAAAAAAAAGAGTTACTGGGGTGATGGTTCTTTTAAAGTCTTCAGGTTGGGCACCCTTTCTTTTCATCTTTGAACCTGAAAATTTGGTTAAAAACTGCAAGTGTGTTTACTTTTGCAATTAAAGTAATACTCAATGTGTGTCTATGTGAATGAATGAATGAATGAATGAATGAATATATATATATATATATATATATATATATATATATATATATATATATATATATATATATATATATATATATATAATCTTTGGTTATTCGGGTTTTCTCCCACGTAAAATTGGAAGTGTCTTGGCGACGTTTTGACAAAGTCTCATTCGTCATCTTCAGGCTGGTGTTTTCGGCTTTGTGCTTCTAGGAGCAATGTGAGATCGCAGCTGTTTCTTTCCTTTTAACTGCTAGTGGGGGTGGGAACTGATTGGGTGGGAGCTTGGCTGTGTTCTGATTGGGTGGAGGTGTGTTCTGATTGGTTGGGGCCTTGGCTGTGCTCTGATTGGATGGGGGTATATTCTGTTTGGGTGGGGGCTTGGTTGTGCTTGGGTTAGTCTGAGTTGCAGGGGGATTTGAGCTGGTGAGCTGCATTGCCGTTGTTTGGCTTCATGTTCATGGCCGTGCCACCTCGTCATAGTGGGTGTCAGTCTGCTTCATGTATGGATTGGAGGGGTTTAAAGTGGTTAATGATGCAGCTGCGGTCTAGCTTCTGGTCCGTGGTCATGCCTCATCATCAGTGTGGGTTTGAGTCTGCTTTCTGCGTGGATGTGTGGTGGTGACATCCTGTGTGGCTCTCGTGAATGTGGGTCTGGTGTCATTCATGTTAGGGACTCGTTTGTCAATACGGGAGGGTTTCCAAATGGCTGGTAGGCGGGAGGTATCATCTCGTTTATTCATGCTGTGTGGGCGTTTTTCTATCTCAATGGCTTCTCTGATTATTCTGTTGTTAAAGTGTTCAGTTTTGGCGATAGTTATGGTGTGTGTGTGTGTATGTATATAAAATTTATATTTCTCTGATAAAGAAATAAAGGGAGACTAGTATAGATCTATTTCAAGCTATTTAGCTCTCATCAGCTAGACATACCCTTACTTGGATTCGAACTTGGGCTGCCTGCATGTTAGGCAGTTGTATTAACCTCTGAGCCACAAGTTCTCCTCCCTTCATTAGCTTGAGCTGTGTTTTTCTATGGAGACACCTGGTCTACCCCAGCATGTGGGAGGGAGGAAACGGCATTCCTTTCGCCTTTCAGCTCCAATCCAGGACCCGCAAACAGTCGCATTCACGACAAACCATTTTTATACCAAATTTACATTTCGCTGATAAAGAAATAAAGGGAGTTTAATATAGATGCTAGGGTAGAGCAAGTGTCTTGATAGAAAAAAACTTTATATATACATATATATTTTCACATGATTTTGTGTATTTTATATACATACACAGAAACACAGATATACATGCATGAGCAGGGGGTTGAACCAGAAAACCTCCAAGGTCCCTTCTAACTCATTTATTCTGAACCTTTCTCAATATATGGGTGTGTGTTTTACACACACACACACACACACACAATCTTGATAAGAAAAAGTTTCACATGATTATTGTGATATAAAACACATTAAGTTCTTAGCTTTTTTATTTTGACTTGTAAGTTGTAAAACCATTACAGGTAGTTCTTGACTTACAACAGTTCATTTAGTGACCATTCAAAGTTACAATGGCACTGAAAAAAGTGACTGATAATTTTTCACACTTATGAGAGTTATAGCATCCTCATGGTCACGTGATCTACATTCAGATGCTTGACAACTGACTCACATTTATAATGGTTACAGTATCTTGGGGTCCTGTGGTCCCCTTTTGCCACCTTCTGACAAGCAAAGTCAATGGGGAAACCAGATTCACTTAACAACCATGTTACTAATTTAACTCCAGTGAGTCATTTAACAAATGTGGCAAGGAAAGTCGTAAAATGGGGCAAAACTCACTAAACAAATTTCTCATTTAGTAACATAAATTTTGGGTTCAATTGTGGTTGTACATTGTGGATTAGCTGTATTGTACAAACTAATTTGTTGTACAAAAAATTAAGTAAATTGTAAAATAATTCAGTTGACATCTTTAAAATTTCTATACACCTGTTTTGTATTTTTATAGCATATGAGGAAGGGAGGGGGGAGGGAGGGAGGGGGGAGGGAGAGAGGCTCATCATTATTACTCTTAACTTTCTTTGAAAGTTTCTTTCTGCAAAATAATGAATAAACAAACAAAATGGCAATTCAGCTGTAAATGGGTATACTATAGTAAATTCTTTGAGTGGATCTTTTGGGACAACTTCCAAACCCTCCCCCCCCCCCCCCCCCAAAAATGACTTGGGAGCTTGTTACTGTCTTTGCAAACTTGCAGGGACTCCATAATGTCCTATTGTTTCCAAATGGGTGGAATACTTGGAGAAATGGGAGATGCTTTGTCACTCTTTTTAGCACTACCACTACCAATAAGACCAATAGGACATATTGTATGGGAAGCCACTCAGGAAAAAAATGTTGTCACCCCTAGTCCTTCTTTCCAATTTCATGACAAGAAGGACTAGGAGTGACATGATGGCAGTCCTCCAATATTTGAGGGGCTGCCACAAAGAAGAGGGGGTCAAGTTACTCTCCAAAGCACTAGAGGGCAGGACAAGAAACAATGGATGGAAACTAATCAAGGAGAAAAGCAGCCTGGAACTAAGGATGAATTTCCTGACAGTAAGAACAACTAACCAGTGGAAGAGCTTGCTACCAGAGAGGCTGCAGACTTTTAAGAAGAGGTTGCTCAACCATTTGTCCAAAATAGTATAGTTTTTTCTGCCTGAGCAGGGAGTTGGACTAGAAGACCTCCAAGGTCCCTTCCAACTTTGTTATTCTGTATGAATAGAGTATATGTTATTACGATATTACAACTGCATCAGTTTATCTTCTGTTGCTTCCTCACTCTGTATGAGGGAATTCTAACACAAGAAAAATGCAATGCTACATTACAGATCTTTCAGTATAATCACTGAACATCAACATTAATAATAAACATAGTTAAAACCTCTTTCTTTTTCTCTGATGTCTTATGCACAAAATAAAAAACACAATAGTGTTTTAAATGCAAGTCTAATGAAGTGATCAATTAAAAGTTTGACATACAGCAGGTGTGTCATACTCGCATCGTCATGGCATCATCACGTGATATATCATGACTTTCTCCCCCTTCACTAAAATGGGCGTGGGCATGGCCAGCACATGACGCATCCTGCCTCCAGGTTGCGAATTTGACAGCCCTAACATAGAGGAAATACAGTCCTATCTATAAATTTTTTGAAACAGTTACTGAATTTAATACACAAAGCCCGCAAATTAATAGTTATTTCAATAAAGGAGAATATTTGCAGCTTGAAATGAGGGGTCCTTGGTGCTCTCTGACACCCACAAGAAAACAGCCAAGCTCAGAGACCACCAAGGATCCCTCACTTAAACCCTGAGCTACAAATATTCTCCTTTATAAGCTCAGAGAGCGCCAAGAAATTGTAATAATCATTTTGTGCTTTCTTCGTCTTTTTAACAGTGCATAAACTGATAGGAAATTGATCATCCTATGACTACTATGAGACAACATCTCAGGCAAAAGAACATCCCTGACTTCCTTCCCTAACAAGGAAGTTCCAAAGAGAATCTGGACCTGGGACAGTCTGGTAGGAACTTTTGATCTAATGCAGTGTTTCCCAAACTTGGCTATTTTAAGGTGCATGGACTTCAACTCCCAGAATTCCCCAGACAGTATGGCTGGTTGAAGAATGCTGGGAGTTGAAGTCCATACATCTTCAAAGGGTCAAGTTTGGGAAACACTGATCTAATGCATTTAAACCTCCTTTACATGCCAATTCGGCATGTAAAACCTTTAGCACAATCATTGTAAGATTATTTTTAGTCTATGAGCCATTCTATTTGAATCTTGAGATTCTTCAGTCAGATCACCCTAAGTAAGAGCTTTGGACTGATAACAATACGTGCAATCTTACATACATATATTTGAAAATAAGTCTCATTAGCAATTAAGTATTTCAAAATATTCCATTTTTCATGCATCATCTCTGGCATTTGTCTGACTTCAGACTTTTTCAAAACAAACATTTTTCACTGAACAACACATATTTTCAACCATTTCAGTTTAAGCTATTATCTTTCTGGGGACACAGAGTCATTATTTCAAAACCTGAAAAGTATAGATATCTCCAATTGGATGTTCATGATTGCCAAATACTGAACAGCATCCCAAATTATATAAAAATTTCTTCAGGGTAGAAATTAAATCAAAGAGTTGTGCAGTACATTGGATCTGAAAGTACAAAATGCTTTGGACAGAAGACCTATCAACAATTCTTAACCCCAAGAATCTTTTGACAAAACTGTAATGCAGCTGTGGAGGGAAGTCATGCAATCCTGTTTTAAAGTACTGCCAACAAGTGCTACATGAAGTCCTTTATTTTTCTTTCAAATCTGAAGGACTGCACAGCTCTCTTAGATACACAAAGCAGTATCACCTATAAGAAGAAGATACATGATCTGTAGCTAATCAAACTGAGGCTTAAAAATCATTCTCTGTAACAAAGACATAGAAATAATGCCCAGTTGTTAAAATGAGAAACCAGTTCCTTTTCATATCTGAACTTAATAGATTTCACTCCTTAATCTACCTACTTTCTAGTGCACTGAAAGCATCTGGAACAAGTATAAATGTGAAGTCAGGACAAATGTGCATTGCTTGATTACACTTTGCAAGGCAAGAATTGACTATAAAACCCTTCACCAAAAATTATGAATAACACAAATACTCAGCTATAATATTTCAACCTGAATCTCTATTGAAGCTTTAAAAAATTAGTTTATATTTTTCCTTAGTGCAAATACTGTGAGGTAATTTTACAATTGCAGTTTGAAATCTGCAATTGCAATTAGTAAAATAAATGAAAATTCTATAAGCAGCAGTGAAACTGGCATTCAACTTTAAAACTGTCATGAATATTGCCTAAAAATAAGCTTACAATGGCTATTTTAAAGGCTGTGTGTGGTCTTACCCATATATTCTGGCAAGATGCAGTTTCTCCAACCACAGCTAGAGTCATCCAAAAGCAGTGGCACTGGAGAGTCTCTGTCTCACCTGTCAAAGTTGAAGAACGCTGTTCAGCAGACCACCATGAGTCCATGGATAGGATCCACAGCGCTGAGCAGCTGTTCCTGATAAGGTTTCTTTAACTATAGAGGAAATCCTTTCATAAGAGAATCACACTTAATGTGTGTACTAGCACCCGTGCAGAACATGATTGCGCAGAAGGAAAAGAGGAAAAAAACTCTAGTCTGTTACAATAATTACTCTCTAGCTGGATATTTGCTAATTTATTAACTTACACCAAACAAATAGCATGAGACATGAAGACACTTTCTGTATCAATTATTAAAATAATTTGATAGTCCAGTAATACGAAGTTAAAGACACATCTGATTCATTTTGAAGGGATTTCTTTGTTCCTACCCTAAATAAAGATTATTTCAAACTGATGACAATAGTTTGGTCATGGATGAATTGTTTTTTCTTATAGCAAAATAAAATAAATTCAAAGTAAATAACCTCAAAAAACTGAATCTAAATAATAGAAAAACTTAAACCGAATAACCATTTGTAATATTCCTCTCATACCAGCTTTTGCCATTCTGCACTTAGATGGTACGTATGTAGATGATGAATTAATATTAAAACTTATTTTTTATGTATGCGCGGCTGTTATCAAAAGAACAATTCAGTTCTCCAGCTATGAAAATTCCTATCCTTTAATTAGAGGCAGCAATCATTTCACTAAGCAAAAAGGCTCTCAAGAGATTGCTTGTATTTTCTTGAAATATATATTTTTAGAGTACTAACTAGCATAGTTTGGGTATTATTTTTCTTTGGTTTTGTCAGTAGCATGTTTGAAATAAATTTTATTAAGTGGTAGTGTAAGTAACATTGCATTGTGGGTAGCAGTTTCCTGTTTTAACCTAGCCACATCCTCAACTGTTATGTGAGACAAGTTTCCCATATTTTGTGCAAAACAGATTTTTTTTCTTCAATGAAAACTGAGACTGAAGGAGCAAAAAGCAATAATGGTTTAAGTTTCTGAAGGTAATGATTTGTTATATTTAAATACAAGCTATGCTAACATACTGCACAAATTCTAAAATGCACTGATATAGAATAAAATATTTATTAAGAGCAACAGATAGGAAAAAACTATTTTACCACTATTTTCTCTAATATAGCACATAACTTCTATATTTTGAAACTTATTAATTCCTATAGTGATTATATGAGGCAAAGATACTAATATACTTTTTGTGTCATTGGTGCTCCCTAAGACTGAGAAAATGGCTTGGCACAATTCAGGGTGCAGAACCACATCTTCTTTAAAAGAGAAAACTCTTCCCACTCGTGTTAAATATTGCTATTAAAACTCAGTTGATTAAAAAACCCAATTATCTATTGCAGTTGAGGTATATGTACAATCATTGCATTACTAGGATTCTCTTTTCCAAACACCACACTGATTATTCTTATGATAGCCAGAAAATTCATAAAAATGATTATGTTCCCTTAGAATTTCTCATGAAGGAGAACATCCTACCTCTGTCAAAGAAAGCAGAAGACAAGCTGGGGATTTTTTTCCCCTAGTTTTACTCACTCAAAAGCCGTTGAGGAGCAATTTTAAAATTCCTAATCAAACTTAATAAGGCTTAGTTACTTTTAAGTCTTTCTCAAAAATTCTTGTTTTTCTTTTTAAACAGGTTGTGACAGATGATCAAGGATTACTCTGGGGAAGCCTATATGTTTTATACTACAGCTCCTAGCAGCTCAAAACAACACTGCCATTGTTTAGGATTTCTGGATACTATAGCTCAGCAAAACCTCGATGGACAGTTTTTCTAAACCTGATCTAGGACATGGTGTATTCTCTTCCAGTCTCAGCCCTAGCTTTTCCCAACTTTTATCCCAATTTGATAGAAACAAAACTACACTTCACAATTTTGGTGGACCCCAACTAGGCATCCTGCAGAATTAAGACTAGTTTTGTTTTTATCAAATTTGAAAAGAAATAATACTATATCCTAAATAGAGGAAGAATACACTAGTTTTCCTTCCATATCAATATTCATTCAACATTTAAGCAAAATGTAGCTACTGCCTTCACACTACATTTATAATTTCATTCTGCCCAGAGTATGAAGATTTGAGACAGTTCAAGGAGACAATCAACCTATTTCGCATCATGCATTTTCTGAACAAGCAAAGATAAGCTTGAAAATGGGGTTTTGTGATTACTTTTTCCACTGCTGGTTCAAAATTTAATAATGATGTTTTCCTTTTGTTTTCAGCTATATTCTTTGAGATTTCCACCTCAGACGATAGAACTCAAAAAGGAGAAAAATCTGCATTACTTTAGTCAGCTACAACTCCATCTTAAATTATACTCTGAAAACAGAAAACAGATTAAGCATTCTCTTTTGTCCAACTGAAAACAATTTTTGTATCTGCAAAAAGAAGACATATTACCTTCTAATAGGAGGCAAAGGAAAACAATTTCAGAAAACAAAAGAGTTATTGTTTAAATAAGCGCTTAATCTATTATAGGGAACATGTTTTAGACGTGACTAATCTTTAATTCCAAATGGTTAATGTAATGTAGCAAGAAAGCCACTATGATATTGTGCATAGACCAAAGAAACACAGGGTCAAATCCTCACTTAGCTATGATACTTGCCAAGTGATTTTGAGCCATTCATTATCTCAGACTAATCTAATTCACACTGTTGCAGCAAAAAAAAAAAAAAAAATTAAAAAGGGAACTTCTAGGGAAGCCTCTCTTCATTTCTTGCAAATTTACAAGTATCATTAAATGAAGGCAAAAAGGGGAAAGGTTATTAATATATTTACTAGCACTAGGCATACATTCTATGAATTTCTATACTAACTCTTCTAAACTAAGAATGTTATTATTCCATACTGAAGAATAAAGCATAACAAAATAAAACACTCCCAGAAAAGTTTTCCAACAATATTTATTGGTATGCATGGAACATCTTCAAATTTGTCTACTATGTAGTAAAATGGATTGTGGAGTTCTTAAATATTATCATTTCTTTAGGCAGCTACATATATGAAAAACTGGCGAAGGAAAGTGTTTGCTTTTTAATGGGAACCTAGCACTGCTGATTATATTGGAGCTATTTTAAAATTGTAACTTCAAGTTCTGACAAAAACATGTTGATGCAAAATACTGAAATACTATAATTATACATGTTATGTTTGAGTGTAGTTTGCTAAATAAATTAAGGGAAGACAATTATAAGATACGAAGTTCGAAGAATGCTAGAATAGAAAGAGTGACTTTAGGCAGGTTACGGAACAACGTTATGCTTTACAATATTATACCTTTCAAATAATGCAATAATTGACTTTATATTTGATAGATTCAAATGTAAAAGAGCAATATCTGGAAGTTGGTGAAAACCCATCTAATAATCGTGTCATTATGTTATTTATTGTGGTGAACATCATTTATATGCTACCGTTGCAAGAAATTCTGTTTAAACCTGTTATAAAAATAAATGTCTACAGTAAAAATAAACCTTCTA
The DNA here is from genome assembly GCA_030761175.1 of Masticophis lateralis. NCBI lineage: Eukaryota > Metazoa > Chordata > Lepidosauria > Squamata > Colubridae > Masticophis > Masticophis lateralis. Next base: position 160,100,298 of record JAUDYJ010000001.1, read on the forward strand.
AAATATATGCTTTATACTGTGCACTCTTCCTAAATACTTGACTATGTTCACTTTTAACTATTTCATACAAGTAAAGACTATAGGTTTCCCAAATAGATTTTGGACATTTTGTGATTCAATAGCTTATATAAATATAAACATCACCTTATTTGTGATTCTATAGCAAAATAAATCTGATTATTCTGATTATGCTTGTACTTTTTTAATATCAGATGACAAATGTCTATTACTACAAGTTGGACCAAATTCTTTCCCTATTCATTGCCAAAGACATCTTTTGGCCAAATCAACCCAGAAAGCTGAATATTTATTTTTAGATGAAGAAAAAGATATAAGCAAGAAAACCTGCTTCCCAATGAATTGCAACACCAGATTCTAAATAGCCACGCTGTAACCTACTAAAGAGAAGGCTGTTAAAGTTTTCTTCATCGTTTTCCTCACAAATTATGGAAAATCATGGTTGATCACCACAATTTCTTTGGGAATTCACTTTGGTATAGATAGTTTTCAAACAAAAAAGATCATTATGTATCTCTCATCCAGTTTTCTAGGTGCAATTTTAGAGGGTACAGATCACAAGTTATATTTAAGACCTATCAGAAGTTTTGTTTTCTTTTTAAACATGTGTTTTCCTATGATAGTTACTGATATGTTGAGAATTCTAAAGAAATACAATACAACAAATAAATGCAAAACAAAACAGCAAAAGATGTTAAAAGATGTTTCTTATAGTCAGATTCATTGTTCCCTACAAGATTCTGCAGGAACCTAAAATTTGAACTCATGCATTAACGGAAATACAAAAAATTATACTTTGAAATATTTCAAATAAAGTTAAGGAAAATATTGTGAGAATACTACAAGAACTCAGATTCCTGTAATATCAAGATATCAAAGGTAATCTAAGTTAGACATGTTTAGCCAAAAAGTACAATTTCTAGAGTTTTATCCCAAATTTATGATTTTAAAGATATTTTTAAATATTTTTTTTTCATTTATCAATTATTTCAGCGAAGAAAATTATATGCATATGTAAACTGATGCTTATGAATTAAATTACATCATTAACATAGTAATCCTATAGGCTTACCTGTGAGAATCCTATTGGATGAGGGGGGGGGGGACTTCTGTGTAGACTCAGAATCTTTGTATGTCTATTAGGTCTTATTTCAAATATTCATTCATGCATAGGAACACATTGTAATAAATTAAAATCTAAAATTGCTATTATATTAAAATTTGCAAAATCCTCTCATGTATGACATAATTAATTGACATAATTTTATATCTTTGTTTCTTGTGATTATTTTAGTTGTGTACCACCAATTAGATTTTTTAAATGTGCAGCATAATACTTTAGCACACTAAAAGTTTAAAAGAGGAGAAGAATATCTTACATATACAGAATTTAGGAATATTAAAGTTATTTATGAATTAAAGTTAATTCATAAATAGATATAAAAGATATAAAAATCCAGACAAAAATTAATTGTTTTCAATTTTTTTATTCTAAATTTACTTTCTCCTCTTTATTTATTATGTATCCACAACCCTTATGCATTATATGCATATATAAAATCTTTGCAGTTTTATTCACTTGGATTTCAATAGAAGGCAAAAGGTAAATGTTCTGTGCATCTCACTAATTTAAAATGAAAATACTAGAATTTTTTTTATATTTTGCTAAACTACTATACTCAGTTAAATTACTAAAGATATTAGTATTGAGAATCAATGGGTCTATGACCATATTAACAAGATTACCCACAGAAACATAGGAATAGTGCCAGGGATTAGGCAGTTTCTGAAAGATGTTTTCAATTTTGTCCAAAACACAAATAAGCAAATAATGCTAACACACAATGTCTGTGCACAATATTCTTTAGTCTACACAGCATGTTGCAATTTATTCTGAGGCCTAAATTACAGACAGAACACCAGCTTCATTTTAAATATGTGCATTAATACAGCTAAAGCTTTTGATAGATAATTGTATTTTAACACACTTTAAAAGACCATATAAATTTATATGACAAACTGCCTAAGCGATGCCTATGAATCAGATTTATGTTTCAATGCAAATAAAGCATCTCCCACTGGCTTTTGAAATCTGCTTATGCAGAAATCTCTCCCTTAACATTCAGTAGGTAATATTTTGTTTTTAATAGAACACATTAAATATATAATTGTTTCACATTAACTACCAAAAAGATATTAGAATACAGCATAGTGTGTCATCTTTCTAAAATATGCAAGTAAGTCACACTATAAATATGACAGGTTTTCTAGGAAACAGAAAAGGCTGCATATAATTGCATTTAATGTTCATTACAGAAAGCTGCCAGCTAGCTTTAGGAGAATGTAATATAGACAGACATGATTTCAGGAATCCCGAAACTAACACTTCAGTGACAGCCAATTACAGCCCCAAAAACACAGCCCCAGTAGGCAGTCTGCTAGGAGAACTTGAGGTAAGGTAAAGTTTCTCACAATGAGTTACAGATTCACAAGCTCAGGAAGACAAGGAGAAAAAGAAAAACAGAAGGAATCCAGCTACCCAGCAAATATGAAGCAGACCCCAAGATCGAGATACAATCCAAATATGTAAATTATTGTAAATCATCACTGTTGTTCAGAATTTCACACAGACATTTGTGCCAATTCTGGTTTATTTCTCCACAGACACAATAAGGAAGCAGAGGAGGGGGGGGGGAGTGGAGGGAGAGAAAGAAGAGAGAAGCAAGCAGGGAAACAGAGTATTGAAGTTCTGCTGTCCATATGCTTCAACGGCACAGGAGTTGAAGCTCTTTCAGCAATTTGTATGCTCTCCAAATCCTCATGAGTCACAAAAATTAAAAAGCTAGATCCTTCTGGATTCCAGAAAGGGCCTTACCACGGGCCTTTTGTCAAACTTTAAAAGGAGGAGGAAAGGGAAAAGCCACAGTGCTGGGCAGTCCCACTTTACTTGGCTTCTATGATGTCACAAACCACATGATTCTGTCTCTCCAGTAACAGGGCTTGCAAAAAAAAGGAGTTTTAAAAGCTTTTGCTTTTTTGGATTGTGTAAATGCTTCATTCGCCTCACAAACAACCACAGAACCACAAGTGCGGTGCAAACTTTCTCCAAGCGGACACAGCAAGAAGCCTTTGGTTTTTAAATGGTTAATCTCAACAGGTCACCAACAGCCACGAAGACCATCAGAGTCAGTAAGTACTCTCAAACCACATTCTGTTCGGTAGTTCTAGACCTGTGAAATAGTTCATTTTCTTTTTCTGATGTTTCCTTACTTTTTTTGCACGTTACCAGTAATGCAGCATGTTTGTTTTTTTACTGTAGTCAGAATGGAAATACATCTAGATTCTATATACACCAGACATACTGCAAAACTTAATGGACCTTGGCTATGATTTCTGATTTCAGTATAAGGCTTCAAAGATTCTTTGCACCAGAAGAAACACCGGCAGGAGGGGAGAGCAATGGCATCGAACAGTCTTTTTAGCTCAGTGACACCTTGTCAGCAAAACTTCTTCTGGGGTAAGTCTTTGACTTTCCAAAGATTATGAAATATTGCTGATTTTCAAAAATAGTTTGCTATATGTGTGTGTTTAAACTTTCTAATCCAAATTAATGTGGTTTGAGTAAAAACAGTGGTAGTGCTCTTTTCATTTGAATATTAACTGAATTTGACACATTTTACTATGAACACCTAAGTGGCCAAGCGATTTTACCTTCCCTGTATAATCATAAGCAGATACTGAAACCACTGTATGGTTGTCAGATCAGTGTTCAAGGTACGATGCTGTCAATGCTAAGCATAATGCATGAAAGAATGGAGAATAAGATGCCAACCATTTAAAAGTTTTACCATGACTAAGCAGTAAAGTCACTGCAGGGGGCAAACAGGGCTCAATATTTCCCAATATCTGATGAAACTGTTAAGGACAAAAACAGTCCTTATACAATTTTTCAGTCAGACATTGGCAACCTGAATCCACAATTAAAATTTGATTACAACCAAGTATCCTATGGCACCTAATTGACCTGCCAAAAGTGTATGATATAATTGAGGATCTCATGCATTTGTTTCTGTTCACGGCATAAAATGCTGTTTCGCATCCACCAAAAGTTACAGGAAGTCTGTTATGCAGTTCCAAACAAATATGCCCACAAGCTAAGAAAATCCCTGGCAACAAAACAATAGAGTAGTAAAGCAGAGCAAAGACACCGACCAGTAAGATTCTACAATTGTAATAATGTATTTTAGGAAACTCTGTATAAATATCTATTAAAATTGCCACTTAAAAATATGAGATAAAAAGTTAACTAAGATCTTACTCTACCTATCTCAAAGTCTGCCTTTACGTAAGGAAAATTCCTAAATCCCAAATAGCATCTCTGAAACCCCTTTGATCCTTCCCATTTCTGATATTTTTGAATTTGTCAGTACATATATTAATACCATATGAAATAAAAGATTGCCTATTTTAAGAAAGCATAATATGTCTGAATAGCTTCACTCATCTCTGCAGTATTTGCTGTACAGCTGAGACTTAGTTTCAAAAGATGTAGAAAAAGCTGCCTAAGGCCAAAATCTGTTCATAGTCCTTGGAGCAGTAGCAGGAAAGATTGTTTTCTTTTTGTCTTTGAAATACTGCAAAAGTATCTAAACAATATCAACTTATAAAAAGAGAACAAAATCAAAACACTTACAATATTTTCTTAATGCTGTCCATCTTGGCTGAAACTTACGTTAGGGCTGAAAGTGAGTGATTTTCCTTTTCCTGCTAAGGAAAAAAAAACCCCGATGCCTGGAATGCTGTCACAGTGTGCACCTACATTGAACGTGTATTGTATCTAGCTGATGGTTGGAGTTCAGTTTACCCCTCCTACTTCACACGTTTCAACTGGCTCCTGTTGAATCTGCTGCAATCTCTGAGCATAATTAGACATGAAGCAAGCCTTGTACTCATGAACAGAGGGACCTATTTAATTTCTGATATGCCAAGCTTTAATGATGAGCTGGAGAGTCATATGCCTGAAAACTTAGCTTTTGCAAGATCATCATCACATGGAATTATACTGTAATGGGCAACTAGCATGCAAGCCAAAAATGTGGCAGGTATTTTCCAACTGATTCTCCCCCTTCCCCAAAAATGTTTACGAATAACCAGACATTATTTCGGCTTTACAATAGAAAAAAATAGTTTATATGCATAGGGAATTCTTTTTACTTTTAATATCCACAGGGAAAACATTGATGATTCTAATTAATATAAAGTGTATTGCTGACTGTTAATTCCTCTCTTTTTGGACAAAAGATATGGACAAAGAGAAATACTTCCTATTTAAATAAAGAGGATGAAGCTAATCTAAAATGAATCTTCAGACAAAAGATCACTTCATTTGACCATTAGTTCATGGCATACAAATTCAAGCTTATTTCGCTTTAAAGTACTTCTCTAAATAAATAAATATATGCAAGCTAAGTTAGCTATAGTAAACATTGACAACTGATGTGTATAAATGAAGTGCTTTGATTCTTATTATCAGCAATGTATCGTGTCCTTTTAGCAATGGATTCTGAATTGATGCCTTTGCGTTCAGTTTAGTAGTATATAAAGCTTTTATATTCAGTCATATTTTCCTTATTAGGCACATTGACAAATAAAATGATATTAGGGTTTGGAAAGGAACAACAAACTTAATCAGTGTACAAGTGATGGGAATGTATGTAGTCTTGCCCTTATAAATCAGGCCAATTCTGAATGTAATTTTCTATTTTCCATGTAATGATCAACATGAAATACCTAAGGTTTTAATTAAAATTAACCACAGTAATTGATTATAGATAAGTAGCATGAATACACCCCAGGTTTCTAATAATGTACATAAAAAATCTGCAGTATAATCCACAGGAACTTGTTTAAAAGAATGGAACACCTGTGTTCTTGGATCGCTTCTATTCCATTCATTAGCTTGTGAGTAAGAATTTCCAGCTGAGTTATGCCCACCATTTGCACCTGAAGTTTCAGTTTATATATAAATAATTCATGAGATTAAGCTACCAATTTTTTTCTTCAATATTCATCTCTTGCTTCTTTTTAAGTTACTGTTTCCTGCCAAAAAAGGAAGAGGCAAATTGTATTTCCAATAATCTGCATGCTGTGGTATATTGCATATCTTACTGATTAAACACAAAAAAACCCAAATCACTAGTTTATAAAAATGGGTCAATTAATAGTTTCCCCAATGTGATTATAATCCCTGAAATATGAAAAGACAAGTTTTATTAACTACAATTTATGTTATATATTGCAGGGTATTCCTATCAGAATTTGTAAAATTGATTTTTTAATTTTATTAGAAACAAATATTTTACACTATTCAAGACTAATATATCAGTTCTAAACTATTTCGAACATTGGGTAAAAAAAGTGTTTCTACTTACAATATTTTTAATTGATGATTTTACATTTAAAAAATTTAGAATCACAATATAGATATATAAATGAATTGGCTTATTTATTGAACCAGTAACTACTGATATTCTCCCCTTGTTGCTCAAATACTCTAATCTGATATAAGAGTCCCTAAAAACAAAAATGTTCCAGTTAGTTAAAAGAATACCAAAGTATTAAACACTTAAACAAACAAGTAAGTGAAAAAAAAAGCTAATTCATAGGAGAGGCTAAGATTTTATCAGGCATAGAGGATTAAAATTTATTGAATAGAACCATTCACAAATCAAAACTTACTTTACTTCTTTACCTTCATACAGTGTTAATCAATTAAAACATTTTCTAGTGATTCAAAATCCATGTGCTTTTAATTTTACACATTGGTGGTCTAAAATATAGAAATGAGGCTGAGCTAAGTTAGTTTGTATAGAAACGTTTGGTTTTTTCCAACAAATATTCTACCAAAGTTTTCCTTAGAGCTGCTCTATGAAGATTGAGGCAATATTTTTATACTGTACCTCCTTGTTGAAGTAAAGGTTAAGGGTTATCAAAATAGCTCAGCTGTATATACAAAAAAAAGAGAGGAAAACTTAAGTATTCACATGAAAAATCCAAGGGAACTCTATTATTTATTTTTGCATTTCCTATGATTAATGATGCACTCGTGTATACTTGAAAACTGAAGTCATAGTAGGGCTAGCACCTTGAATTCCTTTATAAACTAAAGAAATGTCAAGTCTAGTACACTGAATTAACAGGCCACAAAAATATTAAAATACTCCACCATCCGCTTTAATATGCAGCACTACTAAGAATCCTCACAACATGCTGTGATTTCTTCAGAGGTGGTCTAATAAAATCTTAAAGAGTATCTTATTTAGAAATCTTAAAATACATTTTCTTCAGTCAACTTTCTGTTTAAAGGCATTATCCTAAACAAATTACAATTTACAAAAGTAAATACCACAGTGGTCCTTAGCAACATTCTTAGGATTGCTAGCTAAAAAGTTTGGTTCCATTTCAAATGTACATTGCTGCAATACGAATAAAACAGCCCAACATTTAAAGAGTGCATTGTGTGTTAGTGTCTACATGGTAATTTTTCTGTTAAACAACCCCCCCTCCCCCCCAAAAAAATAACCACCCAATCTGAACAAATAAGGTAAAATCAGAATACAGCTCCAGCTCCCACTCTTACAGGTATTTAATAATTTCCAAGTATTGCAAACAAGAGGATATGGCATATGCAATTATAATGTGCTATAGGTACCCTGCCAATCCTCAAATTTAACTTCTGCAAGTGATGGAATACTATTAAATCTGCACTGTTAATAAACATTATAACAAACTGTCCATTTACAGGACCCCAGAATATAATAAATTTGACAGGAAATTTAGAACATTAAATGCTATCAGAATTTTATGCCTACTAATCAATTAAATTGGTTTATTAAAGAAATATAACATTAAAAATTACAAATATTATAGTATTTCTGTCTTTTTTCCTATGGTTTTAAAATCAAAATCAAATAAGATTTTAAAAAGTATCCCTTAAGCTACATCCTATGAAAACTTATTTGGAGATTAAGTTGGAGATTCAACTTATTTGAAATAAAGAAACATATTTCTTTATTTCATTATATAATAGAACTCCCAAATATATCCAAATTCATTTGGAAAAAAAATAAGGCCTATCTTATTCAATGTATTATATTGTGACCAAAAGCCATTGATATAAATGCAATCAATACATTTTAACAACACATTACACTGCTTAATATCCATTGAGTTTAATATTATTTTAGAGTAACAACGAGTGCAATATTGCAGCCCAACCATCCAATTTGCAGGATATTTCTTTATCTGAAATTGCTCAGGCTTGTTCTTAGCAGTGATCAGATGCTTCTGTCTTCAGACTAATTAAATTTCCTTTTATATGTCAACCTTTAAGAGTCAATATTTCAAACCTGAAATATTAAGGGGCTAACAAATATTTAAAACTACAAAAACAGTAATTCTGCAATAAATTATATGTACAGAAAAAGTATATGCTCAACTGAGCATTAATGATTGTATATTCACATATATCAAGAAAAAAACCTTTCAAATATAACATTTTTGAAAGTTGCAACTTTTTACTTAAATGCAATGAGCGGGACTCTAATGCACACTAAAAATATTTTAAAGATGAGCATTATGCAAAATATCTGAAATCATAAATCAATGTAATATCCATTTAAAATATGGGCATTATTCATACGTATATTTCTTATTCAAACACATCAATCTACTCACTGATATGACTATCTATAATCAATACAAATTGCCTTGGAGGTTTGCAAGGGGATGGGAAAGAAATGAGGAGCTACGTAACAGATGATTGTTTTAACATATATGAAAAAATAATTAAATGTTCTATAAAAATATTAGCCAAATAACAAAATCAGTTTTTCAGTTTGACTTGTACATCAGGAGTTGGGGGAAATAAATTTTGTATTCAATTTTTCTCTTTTCTTAAACTAAGAATTCACTCTACTTTCTCCTTGTATCAGATGAAGCGTGTTAACACAAAAAGACTGCATTCTGATCCAGTAACATAGTCCCAACACAGAAATATCTCCCAGGAGTAACAAAAAGGAAACTACATTATGTTTTTTGGAGGAAAACCAGTATTTTGAGAAAGTCAGGCATATTTGCAAAAGTAATACATTTATTATTCTTATAGAAAATATCCAATTGATTCTAGCAAAAGTAGTTAGACCATTATTTCTTCCTTTAAAGAAATAATGAAACAATGCATTCATTGGAGTGAAACTATAGAGAATTAAAAAGAGCTTTCAGTGTGTGTAATACACTAGAACTAAAAATTCTGTGTTAAAAACTGCTTGGGCAGAAATTCACGAATTTATTTTTGTTTTATTTCACTTTTATTTTAATACACATTTTTCCTAATTTTATTCAGACTTCTACAAAGTATTGCTTATCTTGTTACGATCTGGTACTCTGTAGCAAAATCACAACAGAAAAGCCAGAGAGAGAATTTATTTTTTACAGGAAAAATCTCAACACCGTATTTGATAATGAGACATGTAAAATTATCATGATACAAACAAGTATATTATTTTGATGTTACCAAATAAAATATATATCAAAAGGTACATGTAAGTAGATAACATAGTTTCACAAAATGTACAAGGGTAAAAGAAGAAAAAAAGGATACCCATCAGTTCAGGGCAGTAAAAAACAATAAAACGTCAGACTGGTTAAAAACAGACCATGAAAATTTGAATCTAATAATTAAAACAGGATAATCTGTACTAATATTTGATATGTGATGATGTGGTTACAGAGATCTTATCATAATTTAAAAGCAGCCAGCAAAGGGAACTCCCAAAACTGACCAACTTCAAACATGTTTAGCTTCAGCAAGACTTTTCTACTTCTGATCTACATTGCACATGAAGGCTGTAGAAGTATATCTAGCCGGTGTACAATAATACTTCTGCATGCAAATCTGTCACTAAATGGATAACTGCAATAATTAACTAAGCATGTTTGAAACTCAAACTCAGGAAGAGTATATGCTTACTGCTATTACATCAAACTACCAGAAAATGTTTTAATTTTAAAATAACTTCACTTTTAATTTTATTTAAGTCTACCAAAACTAAATAAAAGCTTAAATAATCAATTGTTTTAGAAAGTCACATTTTTATGCAAACTTTGTTGAAATATATGATCTTATAAAATTGTAGCTTATTTATCAACACATAATGCATATAACACTGAATTACCTTTTTATATAAGCATTTATTCCATTTCAAGATACATTAAAAAGCATTCATAGAAAACACATTTACTTCCATAAATTCTAATATTGACATTTTAGTAAAAGCTAAAATGAGTATATAATCCCATGGTATTAACAGAGGCATTATTTCAGAATAAAATTATATTATCATAGCACTATAGTAGCATTCATTTAGTAATTATTCTACAGTAAATCTGCCTGCAAATCCCTAACTGGATAAAAAAAAATGGAACAATCCAAGAACATTCCATAGAATGGGGGAGGGAGGGGAAATGTTATCTTTGAATCTCTCAAAATCTTGTTTTTTAAAAGTACTCTTTATTTTCATCCATTACAAACAGGTTTTGCTGGGTTTGTTGCTTTCTTATATATTTTTAAATAAATATAAATATAGCCTAGAAAAAATTATTCATTGCCACATTTGTGTTTAAAATGCATTAAAATTGTGTGAGACTAAACAATAGTACAGAATTATTTTAGTGGGAAGGAAGGAGGGAAGAAAGCAGTTTTAAAGTGGTAGGACAAAAAAGGGACTAGTCAATTACCTCTTCAACTTTTACTGCCAATAAATGCAACAGGTACTGTGCCTTCCCTAGAAAATACTTAACTACTGTAAACTCAAAGTATCTAGCCACGGGAGAGTCTTTACATTGGCTTGATGTCATACCTTCCCTTCAGCTACAATGAAGGCTGATACAGGAAAATTTCCTTCCAGAAGAAATGATGCCCCTATAACCCTGGACACACAAAAACAATAGAGCATCTATTTTTCTGGTGCCTGCATTACAGAGATATTTGCACTAGCGTCATCTCATCCTTATTGCATAAATACTCAGGACAGACACGACCATTCTAGATCTCCCGGCTGCTTTCATATATCAACCCTACTATACCACATGTTGCTAGCTTCTACACAGCAGAGTGTAAAATGGCCTGTGCCAAAAAGTAATCCTAATGAACACGAATCCTTGTATTTATATCTTTTTAAAGCTTTTTAGAATTATATTTTTTAAAACTCTGATGTATTTTCTGTACTTTTTAATTGACTGTACCCTACCCTCCTTATGCTGCTCTTTGAGTATAATAAAGATTTGATTTGCCTAATCAGTTGTGAGTTGGTCAACCAACTATATATATATATATATATATATATATATATATATATATATATATATATATATATATATATATATTTGTTTTCTGAGGTTTTCGCGGGTGTTTGTATGTAGGTCTTTGGTTATTCGGGTCTTCTCCCACGTAGAATTGGAAGTATCTTGGCGACGTTTCGACGAAGCATTTGCTCCTGGAAGAACGAAGCCGAGAACACCAGCCTGAAGATGACGAATGAGACTTCGTCGAAACGTCGCCAAGATACTTCCAATTCTACACGGGAGAAGACCCGAATAACCAAAGACCTACATATATATATATATATGTATGTATGTATGTATGTATATGTATATGTATATGTATATGTATATGTATATGTATATGTGTGTGTATATATATATATATATATATATATATATATATATATATATATATATATATATATATATATATATATATAAAAAATACCGGCTTCATGACAGCAAATAAACATTATGTCTGCTTATTACAATACGAAATGTGTCAATACATCACAGATAAATATTTTGTCAATATGCAAATTTCCAAATAAAATTTAGATAAATGTTATACAGCGATAGTTGTATTAAACATGAGTTGAAACGGATAGTTTACTGCAAGTAGCTGCAACAGAACTTCTATGCTTACAAGTTTCTTATGATCAATAAAAAGCTTTAAAAGTTGTTGCTTTGCTTTCTCCCCAACCCCAACCCCACCCTTGCTAAATATAATCCCTCACAATACAATTTTCACACAAATGCAAATATATCTAAATATGTGTTTTAGCTGTTTGCATCAACTGTGGCTGATGATACTTTCTAGAATGTCTGTATACATTAGCATGCCTTGAGCAAGTCCTTTCTGCTGCCCCATAATGATGTGATCCAAAAACTCAAGGGCACATTAAACAACAGACTACCTGTTCTAGCCATTCTTAGGAATGTGGCCAAATCATTTTTTTTTTATTATTGATTTAACCTTTACAGGAATGTTTCATATCCTCAGAGCAAAACATTTCTAATGTATTTATAATATGATACACCTCTAAGAAGTCTATATTTACAGAGAGAGAGGGGGAGGGAGAAGGGGGGAGAAACAGAGAGAAACGGGGAGAGAGAAAGAGAGACAGAGAGATCCAAGGTATATTATTATCTCCTTCAATGTTTGCAATCATGTTCAATTTTTAGGTCTGTTGATTAACAAGCTTTCATTATTTTTAAAACTCCATTTAATTGCACTGGAGGGACATGGAGAGCAATCCTCTAAATGCCATTCCTACTCATATACTATTGAAGTAACTGGCAGAGTAGGAACCATGGCCAATAGACTATGCATGCATGGAGTTATTATCAAAACATAGACATAAATTGCTCAACAGCTAATCAGCCAAGGAATTCTGGCCTTATGCTTCAGAACTTCTCTATTTCCAGCTCTTGGCAAAAAAGCAGAACAAAGAGGAAAACATTGTCAAGGCTTTGAACAGCTAGTACATGTTGTTAATAGGCTGTATATGACCTGATGCATACATAACAAGTCATACAAACCTAGTCCATATTTGAAGCACAATTTGAATGAATACAAGTTCAGTAATACCTAAAGACACATAGGTCTGCACTAATTTCTATCTGTAGGAACTTGTTTTACAGCAGTTTTTAAAATGAAATTTAAAACTGAGATGGGGTGGAGGTTACATGCTAGTTCATGAAAAACATATAAATGTAGGTTTCAAAACTTCTATATATTTCTATACAAATACAAAGTTGTCTTCCTCATGAAAATTATATATTTGTTTATCATGAATATATTTTGAATTTAGCTTTGATCGTGCATTTATTATATTCTCAAAAACTGCAAATCACATTCACATTGAAGTAAACCCGATGTCTAAATAAAAGTTTCCAAATAAAGACGTTGAAAATAGAAATCCAAGAATAAAAACTCATTTGAATGGCTGCCTGTCCATAAAATGCAAAAGCTGTTTACCCATATCACTAAAATATAATGTCCAAAGAAACAAAGATCTTGATCCAGAAGTATAAGATTTATGGGTAGAATTATAAAAATTAAAAAATTTGTGAAACACTAGAAAGCTCGTTACCCGTTGGGTTATTATTTCAGAGATATTTTCTTACCAGATTCCGCAATGCCTTCACTGATGCAGACTTTCTAGCGCACTTTTAACGTTTTTAAAAACTCAAGGAGATATTCAGAAATCTATCTGCCTTGAAAGCAGCTCATGATGAATTGTAAAGCACAGTCAGGCGTTAGGAGTGGACCATAGGAAATGTTTTATAATATTTTGTATTTTTGTCATAAAATGATTTATGGTATTTATGCATTAAATGTTTTATAAAATTTCCCAAATTCCAATTCCATTGGAATCATGCATCACAGATTTTAGATGCATTCTTCAAGTTAGCCCAACTGAAGTACCTTGGTCCAGAACATTTTGCCCTATGATGCACCGCTTCACCCAATTAAAGGTTACAGGCACACAAGTTTTAGTAGTAGTCATAGTGTATAGATTACTAACAGAAGGAATGGTTACCATAGCTCGTAATTATACCTCTAGTTCAAGACATACAGAGGCTAGCTTCCCACTGTTCTATTTATCCTATTTTCAGAAAGCAAGCATAAATTAATTTGAGCTGGGCTTAGGTACATAAGCATATTGGGGGATTATTGGTAAAGATCTTAAGTAATCCATTGCAGTATTTTTATTCACTAAAAATATTACATGGCATTAGTCTGACTCTTGTCTTCATGCATCCAATGCCCTCTACATCCTTTCTTCCCCCGAAATAAACAATGAAGTTTCCATGGAATAAAAGACATAAGAAGAATAATTGTATAGATTAGCAGAGTTAGCAGAGTTTCTTAAGCAGAAATAAATAAATAAATAAATAAATAAATGAATGAATGAATGAATGAATGAATGAATGAATGAACGAATGCATATTCATAAAAGCTTTTGGAAGCAACTTTACTATAAATTGTTCTTTGTGATATGTTGCATGCTGTTTCTGACAAACAAGCTAAGGTGGTATTTACTTGTGAAATCTGAAACATACCTCAGTTTATTAGAGAGAAATCTGCTACTTGCTTCATATTGATTTGAATAACTTAGCGAAAAATCTAGCATAAAGATCCGTAAAACTATCTTGTAATCTATATGGAATGAAACTCATATGTAAGACCTAGCAGAAATAGAAAAAAATGTCATTTTGCTGCACGTTTTTTAAAAGGAGGTTTAAACCTACTGAAAATATCTTGCAGTTCATTTTCAGATTCATTAATTAATTTCTATGAATTATATTGTAAACTTGAAGACTATGTGAAATGTACGTATTTCTGGATGCAACAGGAGAGTACTGGACTTTTCACACATTCAGTTATGAACGTGTGAAAATAATTATTAGAGTTTAAGAATGATTGTTTGCTAATTGAAGAAGGTTGTGTAGAGTGAGGGCTATGGAGATTCTCAATCATCCAGGTCATGGTTGTCCCAAAGGTGCTCTTTCAAAAGGCAACTGGACTTTCTGTGTTTTTTCTCTTGAAGACATTTTGCTTCTCATCCAAGAAGCATCTTCAATTCAGAAGACAGTGAGGGGTGTTCTGGTATGTGTTTGCTTCCTTCTTGAGCCCATGTTTGGGGCTAGAAGGGCTTATAGTTGAAGTTCACTTACTGAACAAAATATTAAATAGTGGATGAATTACATTTCCTCAATTAATAGCAATCACAATTGACTTGCTTTTTAAGAGGGGATATATTTGGGAGTTTCACAAGTGGAGCAAACAAGAAGACAAATAGTAACAGGGAAGTTTTATATCCAAAGGACATTGTTACCAATAATGGAGTCACACAGTGCTAAGGTAACATATTCAGAAATGCTAACATTGCATGTAGAGTTAGCTAGACAGGCAGAACTGAAGGGAAGTCCTTAATTGTAGAAGGATGGCAGAATCTATTAAGAGGGATCAACCTAGAATCCCTACATAGCCATAAGCGAATTAAGTCCATTCTCTCTTGAATTCTGTTGACCTTAATTAACCCCAAGAGTTATCTTCTCAACTAACCCCATTAGTTGAGAAGGTTCTTGAGCACAGACATGATTACAATACATCAATTTAACTGGCCCTTCATGTGTGGACCTGATGATTTGCACCTAAGGTCAAAACATGGATGATAGTAGTGTCAAAGAGAGTTTACATGGATACATTTTGAAACAATCCAAACTTACACAAGAGACAGATTCCATTTGAACAAAAAAGGAGCACGTGAGCTCAAACAGGTTTTAAAGATCTGCTTCAGAGATTAAACAGCTTTTAATAAAACTCAAGGAAAAACTGGCCAGCATTGGACAGCATCCAGAAGAACATAGATATTTTCAAAATTCTGTACATAACATGGGACACACCAGAAAGCAACAGAAGACTTGATTCCATCAGTTATTATGAGCAGAATGTTTGAGGAACTGCCTCTCCCTGATTATGTTTACCTGTCCCATTAAGTCCAGTAGGAGAGGCAGGCTCCAGGCCCCATCTATTACGGAGTGCCATTTTATGGAGTCTAGGAAGAGATTCTTTTTGTCATGATGTCCACCTTTCTGGAGATAAGATTGACCCCAACCTTATCTTTTACAACCTTTTGTAAGTCCTTAAGGCATGGGGTTTTTTTTGTTTTTTGTTTTTTGATACCAGTCCTGGGGATCAGGATGTGAAGCAGAGCCTGTGCAATGGCTATATTGATTTGTCACTGGGAATCTGGTTTTGTATCTTGGGTTGGATTATATATATATGTATTTGAGGACAGTGTTTTTGAAATGCTGTTTTACTGTTAGTGGCCCTCAGTGATGAATTGGGTAGCCATATAAATTAAGTAAATAAAGAAATAAGACTCAAATATAAGTAAAATGAAGATATATGCTACTGATAAAAATAGAATATAGTCTTGAGATGATGGATGAAGAATGACAGACTTGAAAAAAAGGTGATATAATAATACACTGTATCAACTACCCTCATCTGGATATAATCATAGACAATAAACCAAATCTCTAGATGCCCTAAATGCCTGTTGTCTATATTTTTTCCATCTAAAAATTAACTATGAACTAGTGATATAATAAAGAGATTACCATAGACTACTATGTTTTGCATACATGTAACAGGAAATTGACAGCAATTCCAATATTTTTGACTACAAAAGAGGAAACTGTTTCAAAAATGAGGATACTGGAAAGAAAGAGAAAGTTAAGCTCAAGAGGTCCATATATCTTCATAATGCCTAAATATTATTTATAACTACATAATGGCAGCTCTTTGGAATTTTTGCCACAATTTCAGGAAAATGTAAAAAACTATTTCAGCAAATGGAAAGCCTAAGGAGGAGAACAAAAGGGACCGCCAAGCCTAACAAAAATGAAAGGTAAAAAAATTTTTTTCTGAGGAATGCAAAACAGGAATAATTTAGTGTATGGCAAAAACTTTTAAGATAAGCAAAAATACATTAAAATTTGGCCATTAGCTTATAAAGGAGTGGAACTGGTTCTCAAGATTATATTGAGATTCCAAATGAATTTTTTACATCTGTTTTTTAAAATATCTAAGTTGGCCATATGAGCTAGACTGACATTTTCAGAAAGGGAATTAAAATAATTAAAACAAATTTAGGTAGCAAAAAGGCATATTTTTAAATATTTATTTATTTAGCGAAATACATACAATATAGTCCACAATTTATTATTGCAACTGAAACTGGAATCATAGTCTAAGACATGCCAATCATTAAGTTGGTCCCCATGTGATTGCCCTCAATTTTTTTATTTTTGCAGCAGTTGTTAAGTGAATGTGGCAGTCATTAAGCAAATCCATTGTCCAGAATGGTGTTTTGTGCCAGAAACCAGCAAATGAAAAAAAAAGTTCATAAATCATGGTCACATGACTACAGGCTGCACCCAAAATGTGTCCACGTGATCACAGGGAGGGGTCAGCAGTCCAAACTTCAAATCCGAGTCATAAATAACCCTGGAGAGATCTGTCATCTAAGTGACTAGTCTTAAGTCAAGGATTATCAGTATAGTGGTCTATTCGGAACAGCGTCTAAAGGAAAAATGCAGAAGCAAATTGAATAGAATTTAGTGGTTATGGAACCTATTATTTTATGCACTGTGAAAAACAAACATCAAAGTGATGAACATAAGAAGTAGAGCCCCAGAAGGGCCAGTCTTAGGATGGTACTTATTAGTACCATTGTTCATACGTTCAGAAATGACTTATGGGTGATCAGTAAGTTGAACAAATGTGAGGTTGCTCAGAGGTGGTGAAAATGAAAATTGATATAAAGAGTATCTCCTAAAAATGCAGTTCTTTAAAAAAAATGCACACATTAGAGCAAAAAGCCCAAGCTTCACATTTACACTGATGGGATTCTAAGAAAGAAAAAGTTATTGCTGTCACAAGGATAGGTCAGTCAAGATGCTGATTCTGGATGCACTAGCTGTGAAATAAGGTATATTCATTAGGAAAAGGAGAGAAATTGCCAATATATTTATTCAAATCTACATATCTGGATCTGGAACACCGTGTTCTGATTACCACATTCAAAAAATGAAGAAATATAATAGATTTGAGAAAAATTCAGGAGACAACACATAACATTATTAGGGAACTTAAACATCTGTTTTATGGGGGAGGAAGACAAGAGTATTTGGGGTTTGGAGTCTAGAAAAAAATACAATTAAGAGTAGATCTGACTGAAGTATAGAAAATAATTTATAGTACAGAAAAAAAATAGTCTCTTTCTCAAAGCACTAGGAGCAGAGATCATCCAATGAGGCTGACTGAAAGAAGTTGTAAAACAGATTAAACAAAATATAATTACCCTGTGAAACTAAATGCATCAAGGTGTGGTGATTGATACTCACTTAGATTGGCTTTTAAAAGATTTTGGATAAATTAATGGAAGATGGTGTCATCAAGGCCTATAAGTCTTATACACTAAATGTTACTTCTAGATTAGAGCTGCATATTTCCAAATACTAGGAGATTCAAAACAATGGTGGGAGAGCAAAATGTTTCCATTTCCTGCTAGAAAAAAAATCTGGTTGGCCATTGTAAGAAACAAAATGCTAGATTAGATGGGCCAGAGTCTGATTTAGCAGAGCAATCATTATGTTCTTATGGAGCTGTTCACAAATATTTCAAATCCAGAGAGAATATCTGCAGTTTTATTATTCACTGAAAACTGGAATAAGAGTCTCAAATTTTCTAGGGCATTTAAGGAAATAGCCAATATATTATGAATGCCAAAGGAATAAATCTATTAAAGTGATTAGCTATTATTGTACTGTAAAAAGACACCAGGTGTTCTTGATATCTGTCTCCTTGCATTTCTATAAAACATGATAGTGCACTGTGAAATGGCAAAATACCAGGTGCACTGGGGAGTTTTATGTAAGATAGTCTCTCTTATCCTTAAAAAAAATACGCTTGCTACCACTGCATGAAGAGTCATATTACAGAAAAAAAAAAAGAATCTTGCATTAGCACTACTCATATATATCTGAGCAGTATGTTCTATTCTTAAAATTTTAAGACATCCAATTTAACGATAGCAGAAATGACAAAAATATTTAGTAAATAATAAAAGAATGTGAGTAACAAAAAATCTGATTCAATATACAATCTACGTTTGAGATTGACAACACAATAACTTTTTCTTCAAGGACATTTTTGTTTTTTATAAATGGTGCTGAGTGACATCGACTTTTGTAGCAATTTTGTTGGTGATTGCCCTATTCTATGTGAAAGCCACGACCAACGTATACAAATATATTAAATATGCACCCCTGAATTAGGAAGGGCATGGTTTCACCTCTGCTGCATCTTGTAGCAATGTAGCCCTTGCTACAAAATAATTGCAGACTAACTACACAATTGCCTTTGCGAAAGAAACACAGTTTTAATAATTAAGTAACAAAAATACTCTTGAAAATTAAAAGATGCAAGAAGATTAAATAACATGTATTTATCACAATTTTTCTTGGCAATGAAAAATACACAGAATTATTTCCTTGTTTATTGGTCTGAAGGTATTATCACCTGATGCAGAATAATCAGGAAAAAATGTTGACCACATTATTCTCTTGCACATTTTGATACTAAACTGGTGCACTGTAGAATTTAAAATATAACTTTAAATCTTAAAATGAAATTTATGAGATTGGAAATGGCAGAGATGCACATCTGGTTTCAATGAACCTCATGCTGAAATAAACAATTATAGACAAAATAGAAAATATTACAATACTGTAGTAGCTAAGTCCACTCAAGGGGAGGGGGATATATCATAATAATAATGTATAAAGACATATTTTAGAAGAAGAGACATAGATGTACTCAAAATTAGGTATACATATTTTATCTTCCAGTGAAAAAGCAAACATCGCATCAATCCATCCTTCCCATGTATGCTCATGGTAAATGTGACCATCTTGCTTAATTTGGGAATTTCCTGAAAGGTCTATAAATATAGTTCTAGTTTAAACAGACCTGTGGTTCAATTCAGTATAGGTGTCTATTTTATATTACCAATATATAAAATCTCTATTTATACGCTAAATGTATACTGCAAAACTATGTTTATAGAAGCTTTAAGAATGCTGTATGATTATTTTAGAAAAAAATTACAGATCCTTATCTGGATAGACATTTCCCATTTAACACTGTCCTGTGATCTTCCATAATAAAAGTCCCCTTTTCCCCATTTCTTTCATATTCTTGAAATTATGATTTCTTAATAATCTCTTTACTATCATTTCTCCCTTGTCATATTTGATGAGACTTGATGTGCTCGCCAGTTTTAAAACTGCATTAGCAATAGATTACGGTTTGAATTTTGTGTGTGTGTGTGTGTGTGTGTGTGTGTGTGTCTTACCTTAACATTCATCATCAAATGGATTTACCAAGAATAGGTCAGGTCAGCTTAATCTCTTGGGGGGGAGTGCTTTTTACTAATTGGATAGATTTGTTGTTGATTGTGGGGACACTATAGACATAAAATATATTGATTTTTGCAAATCATTTTGCTAAAATGCATGGACTTCTTATTAGTAAGTTACTAAAGTCCAGCATTCGAGGAAATGGTTCTGGAACTGGGACTTTAACATTATCATTAATGACCTGGATGAAGGTTTGAAAGGGGCTCTTACTGAATCTTCAGACGATATATAACTTGGTGAATTATACACCACACATGCTATTCAAAGAAACAGCCTTCCCCAAATTATTAACAGTGATGTCTTTTGAAAGCATCACTGGAAGTCTTGGCATAAAGCAAAACATGCTTTATGAAGCAACGCTTCTGAATGCTTTACACAGTTCTACTACATAATACCCTAGAAGACAGAAAGAATATCCAAATATTTTGCCAATTACAGAAATAGCTTGAGAATAGGCTGAAACTTAATAGTAAGTAACTTTATTTACTTAGGATAAATACATCAAACAGACAGATGTGGAATATTTAACTTGGTAATAATGCATCTGAAAAGAATCTTAAGGGTTGTAGTTGATTGCAAACTGAATATGAGTCAGCAGTATTATACGGTTACAAAAGCAAATGCAATTTTGGATCACATCAGCAAAAGTATAGTCTCAAAATCATAGGCTATAAAAGTTGGCCAGACTACTTTGTCCACAGTAAGGAAGACTCAGGAAACAGGAAGCAACAAAGGGCAATATTGATGATCAACAGACTGGAAATCAAGTCTTAAAAGGAGACAATAAAGAAAATTACTTGTGAAAAACAGTAAGGAATGTGATGTAACAATTTTCAACCGCTTGTAGTGTTGCATGGAAACTTATCAAGATTTCTTTATTTATAAGATTTATATGGCTACTCATCTTATACAATATAAAGCAGACAGAAAATAAAAACCAGAAGTCTGGGAAATTAAACAAGACCATCACATTTCAACCAAGATGTGTTCTTAATCATTCGCAATGTGTAGCAATGGTCAAATTGAATCTAGATTTCTGAGGTAAGCAGAGGATTTAACTCAATGGGCTAAACTATCTTTTTCAATTCTATCAAAAAGTTTGTATGGAAGAATATTAGACTCTGCTCACTTGCAGTTTTGTTTGTTAAGCAAAACCCCGATCTTAAGTTAATGCAAATCACCAGCATTTAAGCCATGATACCATCCTAAGGAAGAAAGTTCTCAGTATATTTTTATGTATTTCCAATTACTTATTATTTTAGTTTGATTTCCTCATGGGTTTCTTTACAAATGTTTGGGGTTTTTTCCTTTAAAAAGATGAATAGTTTATTTACATCTGAGGGAAATAATCATCCTATCTTTTCTTGATATAGACTATCCTCCCCATTTCTTACATACAATGTTTCTGTTCTATACCGCCCTGAGTCCTTTAGGAAAAGGGCGGTAAAGAAATTCAATAAAAGAAAAATAAAGAAAGAAAGAAAAATAACATAGCCTCATAGCTGAAGAAATGGACAAACTAGTGTAAAGCATGTTTTCCATTAAAATAATCAACACATAATCTATTATATCTATGTGAAAGGTAAAATATTTTTTTCCCTTGAAATAATTACCATTGACCAAGGGGAAAGAAAGTAAATCATGCACAAAAAGTTATTTACAGGAAAGCAGGTGGCTTTGAAATGGAAAAGTGGACTCTGCCTCGTTGAGTATGTCAGATCAGTTGAAAAAGAATCTGTCCCCCTTCAATCCCATACAGGTTTTTCTAGAAATTTCAATCTATAGGAGCTGACAGATATACTTACTCTACCAGGAACTGTCACTTTTTAAACCACATTTTCATCCTGTTTTATTTCCACTTTTCTTGTGCCTTCCTTTCCTAATATACCAATCCTTTCCCCCGTTTTTATTTCTGATTTTGTACTTCATGAGGTTTTTTTTTTCATTTCCACTAAGGAAATGTGGAGTGAGGAGTACGTTGGCTGACAGAAAAGGGAAAAAAGTTAACTGCTAGGCTACCAGCACTCTTGTTTTAGTCTATGTTGATTAAATAACATGTGAGCAAGGAAAGCTAACAGAAAGGCTGCCTGGCTATCAAAATGTGTTTCTTCCTGCATAGAATATCTCACTGAAAGTGATTATATATAAAAAAACAAAGACTAGAAGGCAACAACTACATTAAACCAAATCATGTTGACTCATGCATTAAGTCAATTTATAGCACAAGATCGTTATTACATCAGTATAATAATGCAGTTACAAATACTGCTGCTAGAGTGAGAATCACAGCCTATTCATCTATATTTTTCTCATCTTAAGACCCACACCCTTCTGCACTGTAACAGTCACAAAATGCCACACTTATATTAAGGATTTGTCATCTACTATATGACTGTATTAATGTTGGTCATATCTTTAATGAAAGACTTTGTTATACTATTGCGCCTCAGCTTCAGTTTCTAACTGGAAAATGGGGAAGAAAATGATCTTCCTTCTGTGAAGTCCATTGGATAAGGCAATACAACTTTGGCTTTTATTAGACTCATTAACTGAGCATTGAGTTATTTAAAACTAATGTGTTGTGCTCCAAAACCAAAGTCAGACAATTACTCATTAGTAGAAAGACACTAGATTCTGTTAAACACACACACTACAGCTAGCCCAAAAAGTACACATACATTATGACTAAATAGGTTACAGGAAGATTTAGCAACTGACTTTTGTTTTATAAGACACTAAATGTTTTATCAATGACTCTGAGTCATAAATCAGGTGAACAGAATAGGACATTTGTTAATAGTACAATAATATAGCAGAATAGTCATTTAATTCTCACATGGCCCTTAAAGATCATGGAGTCAACACTATTTTCTTTTACTGAAATATATTTTTAGAATTAGAAGGCCAACCAATCCCTCTGATCAAAAGGGTTGACACAAAGGCTGAAAATTAGGAGTTTGCAAACTGATAACTACTTTAATATGTTAAATATTAACTGTTAAATTTAACTATTTAAACTATTAAAATTGCGACTGTTAGAAAAAGCTAGCATTAAAATAAATCATGCAGAATTTCACTTGGAATAGACTGACATGTATCTAATTCTACTTCTTGATTCTAGTTTTCTCTTACAGGGAAATAGAACAAAGTTACTGTGATGTCATCCATTATTGCAATACATTCAGTAATTGTGATTTGCCACATAATTCACACTTAGATACTATTTTGGCTTCAAGAAGCTCAGCATATTATCCAATTCCCCCTCCTATTTCATTTACCTTCAAAGTAATTATGTGGGAAATTTAGGGTAAGAAAAAGTAATTAGCTCAGTAAACTTCACGGGTGAATAGAACCTGAACCTGAGGTCCAAAAATTAAACCACTATTGGAAAGAGATTATGTTTGTGCCAAAGCAAATATTGTTTAATATGCTGCTACCTGCCTTAAAAAATGAAAGACTGGAAAAGTATGAATCAAATAATAAAAATAATACTCTTTTAAAAAGGCAATCCTGTCCTTTGTGTGGTGGGAAATCCATTCATATCAGTTAGTTATCCCAGCATAAAACAGGAAAAAAATACAGTAATGTCATGTTACTGAGAAACCATTAATGGAAGAAATAAAAACAGAAAATTATAGCAATATATATTATGCCATGAAAGCAAAGACTTAAAGGGTGCTACTTCTAGTTAACTGTATACCAAGGATCCAACTATATAAGAAGTTAAATAAATAAGGGATAATATTAAGTATTCTATAACATGGACAAATAACACCCCCAACCCACCTGACAGAGAAAATAGGAAGCAGGAATATTAACTATGTTCGCCACCTTGAGTTATATATTATAAAATATATTAAAAAGAATAAGAGTCTAGCAAAGGTTGGTATTGACTTTTTGCAGACAAACACTGGGAAGTAAATGTTCTAATAATAAGCAACCACAAATAGCTCTAACTCAACTTTCATATTTATAAATTGGAATAAACTCATTATATTATTCAGTCCTGAATCTATTCATCTATGCAGATAAAAAATTACAGGGAAGTCTAATGTAGCCAAGGAAGAAGTGCAACAAATAATCTGTTTTGCTACCGTACCAGGACTGCAAATGAAAAAGTGGTAGCCCTTTCACAAGCCACAGGATTTCTTTTCTTGAGTTTTTTTTTAAAAAAACTAATTTAGCTGAATAGAAAAAAAAAACCAGTCCCCACACACATAAGTACTTTCATACATGTACATATATATGCACGTTTTATACAGTAATTTCAATAAAGGATCTCCATATTTCATTATAATTGATTTTCTAAGTGTTATATTACAAAAAGTTGGCCAATGACCAAATAACATGTTTTGAATTTGACATTATAATTATCCAAGCATAATCTATATCTTTAGGATGCAAGTAACATAAGTAACTGGGGCCACGCATTTATCTTTTCAAGATAAGGAGTGGTTTTTAGCAGTAAGAATAGCAAGGAGACAAATTCCCATAGTTGAACCATCAGTTTCTAGTTCCTTCAAAATAATACGAATGTCTCAGAGTCAAATTAATATGTGTAATGATGTTTTCCAGAATATAATAATTTTGGGACCCTGTAAGATAGTAAAACTTTACAGCTTAAACTGATTGGAGAGAACATTATTTTAGCAACACACACACACACACACACACACACACAAGTATGTGTCTTGCTTCCTTTGTATAAGCATCTGGTATAGTTTAACTGAAAATCTCAGACTCCAATTCCTCAATTACCCACTCTTCGTTTTTCTTTGCTTGCCTCATAGTCCATATTAGTTATTCTTCTCACCTGCCCCCCACCCCATTTTTACTATCAGCTTTTTTTCAGGACAAACTGGTAGATAATTAATATATTAAATTACTAGACACCAAAAGCAGTAAGCAGCACTTAAGAAATTAATTCTATTTTTTAATAACTACACAGTGTCTAATCTATTTCTTATGATCCTGTTATTTTATTTTTTTATTAAATAAATGTTCTGCAGTCAGGAAGAACCTAAACAAAACTTTCTCCACTATCTTTTCACAAACTTGCAAAATAAAAGTAGATAAAGCAAATGATGTAAATAGACAACAGGAACACATCTTAATTCCAGATATTATCACAGTAGTCTGAATCTGAATCCCCGATTCAGTTCAACCTGCTTAATACCATGGGGATGCTGCAAAACTGTAAGCATGAGGACCAACAGTTGTAAGTCACTTTTTTCAGTGCCATTGTAACTTTGACCAGACAATAAATAAATAGTTGTTAAGTAGAGGACTACCTTTACCCATTAAAAACCAATGTACTTTTCAAAATCATGCATGATATCTCTCAGGCTCCCTGCACCAGCTAACCTTTAAAAAAAACCTCATCTAATAAAATCAACCAGCAATTGACAAGCTGCTAATATATTCAATTGGATAAGATTTAGAAGACTGAGTAGGAAATACATACCCCTCCATAATCTTTACTATTACCACTGTCTCTAGGCCCATACTATAGACCAGTACAGAAATAGCTTTGGAAAAGTCCATGACAGTAATTACAAAAAATTAGTTTAGCCCAGAAAAATTGGACAGGGGAAAAATATTAGTTTGTCTTAACTTTCTTGTATGTAAGAAAAAGAAGAAGAAAATTAGCTTACCTTAACTTCGTTGTGTATAAGAAAAAGAAGAAACTCTGTTTAAATATTCTGTTGTTGTTGTTGTTATAATTATATTTTTAAAAAGTTGTTTTGTTGCTGACTTGGTCTACCTTAAAGAGCTGACTACACACCTCTGTCATTGTTATAAAGATGAAAATCAACATGTTTTTCCTGTCAATTACCTAAATAAAGTTAACATGTGTTATTCAAGAGAATGTTCGCATAAAAGTGAACACTAAACTGGAGATGGTATCAAATGTCCAGGATGCTGAAGGAATATTGGGGATTATCTTTTCCAGTTTGCCTTCTGGAAGGCAATGGGCTAGAGTTTTGGAGTTGACCACAAGGCATCAAAGTAGCCATTCTCTCTCAGCCCAAGAGGGTTGCTCTTGTGGAGAAATTAGGAAAAAAATGTGTTTAATATGTTTACCATCTTATTTGTAAAAAAATAAGGGCGGGATATACATAAACAAATAAATAGAAATTATCAGTAGGTCTGCTTTATTAGACTGCCTATTCATGCAGGAAATTCAGATTATGATGAAAAAAATGTTTTTTGAATAGCAAAAACACAAGGGCAAGACCAATGGTATTAGGAAATCATGGCATCTTCCTCACTTAACACGTATTTAAATAAATGTTGGGATTCGGATTTATTCAACAAAGCTATATAGGTTTATTCAATTTATATTTAGGCAAGGGATATATGTGATACTGCTCCACATTCACGCACATCTTTTAAACTAGTGAACAACAAAAGATCCTTGCATAATTTGTTTATTAAGACAGACACATGAAGTTCATTATATATACATCCGTTCTACTGCAGCTTATTACAGATGACTAGGCCTGTTTAGAATACAAAGCTGAATTAGAATAGGAATTGCTTTAGTTTCTCAATTGACTCCCATTTTTCAAGATGTTAACAGCAATCACCAGATGTAAATGCTAGTAACATTTTATCTTGTTTGGGAAAGAAGGAAGGATAGGGGAACCTACACTACAGCCAGTGAATGCAGAGAAGGTTGCAGGGAAGCCTGTGGGTTTTAGCATCTCTGTTCTACCAAGCACCAAGGAGGATAATCACAGCAATACCACACAGAAAGAAGCGGCATATATGAACAAATCTATTTCAGATATAGGAAAGCATAGTGACACATACTGCTTTTCAATTGAGATCTAATAAAGGGCAATGGCCAACAGCAAAAGGCAAGAGCTCACTAAAATTCCTTTTTTTTTTCATCTTTTTT
The DNA here is from genome assembly GCA_030761175.1 of Masticophis lateralis. Lineage (NCBI taxonomy): Eukaryota > Metazoa > Chordata > Lepidosauria > Squamata > Colubridae > Masticophis > Masticophis lateralis. Next base: position 160,127,602 of record JAUDYJ010000001.1, read on the forward strand.
ATGTCATCTCCTATCTGCAATAAAGGGCTATTAATACTGGACAATTTTTATAGCTCCTTTAAGATTTTGTTTATGTGTGCCTTTGAGTCAGTGTTGATTCCTAATGAATGCCTAGACTAGTCCTTGCAATTTTCTTGGCAAGATTTCAGAAATGGTTAGCTCTTGCCTTCTTCCTAGCCTGAGACAGTGACTGGCCCAAAGTCACTCAGCTGGCTTTGTGCCTAAGGCATAACTAGAACTCACCATCTCCCAGTTTCTAACCTTATGCCTTAACCACTCCACCAAACTGGCTCTCTGTTTAAGAGATTACTGAGCTAATACAAATCACTTAGAACAATGAAATGTAGAGTTACTAGATAGCAAAACACTGTGTATCCTTTCTAACAAAATTCATCCCTAATGTGACTACTTAGGATATTGCCTCAGAATAATATGCAATGTACAGCATACAGGAACATCCTTATCAGTTTGATAATATCTTTGATTTGGGGAATAGAAGACTCATGGCAACTCCTTCCTAACAGAAGTTTTAAAGTTTCAAATTGAAAGTCCAACACAATAAGTAAGCTATTTTTACACTCGATAAAATGTTTAGATTCAGAAATTCAATCATGGAATGGAATACAGAAATCCTGTGGTAACTTCAAATTACAGCTTGATCTGCCAGCCTTTTAACAGAGAAGATCATTATTATCATTTCCTTCCAACATAAACCAAAATCAACTCTCTAGAGTGATGGATATGACAATAATAATAAACACATTTGAAGACTGAAATAAAGTAAGAAAATATTAGGAAAACACAAAGGGTCGCATTTAGGCTAGAACACAGACCACTAGTGGCTAGAACAGGGTTGGCTACTGTGTAACTTAAAGATGAAATATATTTTGCACTTTCAGGAAAAATGCATTCCACAATACAGCATTCACCTTTCTCTATTGAGAAGACAAAAACTTCGATCTAACTGGGATATTTCATAGTAACTTTAAACATAAAATCACCTGATTCTAAGTTTCTCTTTTCTTAATAAGTAAAAGTTGGTCAATTTGGTGTAGTGATTAAGGCACCAAACTAGAAATCAAATGACTGTGAGTTCTAATCCTGCCTCAGGTACAAGGCCAGCTGGGTAATCTTTAGCCAATCCCTCTCTCTCAACCCAAGGAAAGAGACAATGGCAAAATACTTCCAGAAAAATCTTGCCAAGAAAACTTCAGGGATTTAAAATGTCCAGGCAATTGCCAGTAATCAATGCTAACTTGAAGCCAGGAAAATAAAAGTTGGTCAAACTTTTTATCATAATTTGATTTAAGTACAATAGGATTCCACAAATAATGTGCCATTCCTTTCTTAGAAAACTGATGGGATCAAGCTTTAAAAATGCTGAGCCACTATTCTCACCCCACCTCTATCCACAGAAAACTGACAAAAGAATGAATTACTGAGGAATCTTCATGTAGATTTAATGTTTTTGATATTAAAAGTACCTTAAAGAAGAATTATCTTGAATATTATACTAGCATGTTCAAAATACAATACCAAACATAAATAGGTTTAATCTTTTCATTAAAACAATGAACTATACCAAAGCAGAGCTAAAAATACAAAAAGTTACACAGAATACAAAAAAAAAGATTATAAGCAAATATTTAAAATTATACAAGTGTTTATTACAGACAATGTTTATCTGCTGTAAGCTTGCACTGTTCTCATTTAATGTAAGCTTCCATTTTTCTTTCAGCTGCTGTGACATTTTCAATGTGTAAGCATAATATTGGGCTCATGTCTGAACATTATTTTGCATTTAACACTGTTAATGGCAGTTGTTAATATTTCTTTCTGGATATTATTATTTCTTTTGGTTTCATTCCCCAAGAGAGATTATGAAACTAAAGTCCTATGTTTTGAAAGGTCTTTTATTTAATGTTACATGACATTTCTTAGTATACAGATCTCAAAGTATACAATATAAGTGCTTTAAAGAAAAAAATAATTATCTTGAGTGAAGAATACATTTTTAAAATATGAATGATTTCTAATTGCTACTGATACAGTAATTTTATAATACTGACAAAATGCAGTTTATTAATACAAATAACAGTATGCAATATAGTTAAATATTAATAACTTAGAGGTTTCCTGTCCTGCTTCTCTTTGTCTCATTAGTCACTGCCTTCACCTGACACAACGACACACTCAAGACAATTTTCATTCCCCAAATGCAAAAACACCAACGTACACAGTACATAGACATTTTCCTGCTTAAAAGGCTTTCCTTCTTAAAAGTCCTTTAATTAAAGACTACTTCATATATAAGGAGTACAAGTATTAAATATTCGTTCTCTGCATGGAATGTACCAGTTTTAAGTTGTATGTAGTCCAATATATTATGAGCTTCAATATATTTCTCATTCCGTATTTCCCTGAAAATAAGACATCTTATATTTTTTTGAACCCCAAAATAAGCAGTTGGACTTATTTTCGGGCAGGTCTTATTATTTTGCGATGCGGGGAGCAAGTCTGGGCTCCTCTTGCTGTCTTACCTGATTTCCAGCTCTGTCTCCCTAACCAGAGGAAATGGCAGGGACCGGCTGCGCATGCGTTTAAATATTTTCGGGGGGAGGGGGGCTTATTTTAACGCATATGCTCAAAAGCCCGATTGGGCTTATTATCCGGGAGGTCTTATTTTCAGATTAGCAGGGTATATTTAATGGAAAGATTAAATAGTTGAAATGAGCCTTTCTGGAGTCAAAACCATTACATTTCCAATTTCCACTCTGCTCATTTTAATTATGTTTATTATTTTATTATTAATTTGTACTGTAGCTTTATTCTTTACAAGAGATGAAGGAAGTGTATTCAGTGTGCATATTCATGTCTTGACATAAATTATATGTTAACATGAGCATAACAGTAGAAAAATTGGAATTTTTCTGTATGTTTCCATTCCTCAATTTAAATTTTAGACCATAGAGCAAATATCATATATGAAGAATCATCAGGAAATCTCTCTTTTTTTCACAGTCCCCATTAGATCTTTTCCAAAGCTGCTTCTGAGGTCATTAAGAACAGCTATCGATCTTGATTAATCATTTCTCTTGTTCTTTTAACAAGATACTACAGCCGTGGAGATAAATTTCTAAAATTTTTAATCATTTTAAAGTCATTAGGCAGTCCTGCTGTATCTAGCAGATTAACTGGAGGACTTAAGTAGCATGATTATTAGTTTAGCACCTTAACTAAAATGGACTACCAGTAAACCTATGTGGAAAACTCAATTATTATCTCTTTACGATAAAACCATTTCATAAAATCTTTATAGACTGATTTCATTGAATAATATGCTTTTGTACAAATAAATGTACTCTAAAATAGGGATATATATATTACATTGTTGTTTTTTAAGCCTTGAAGAATCCTAGAACAATTGGGCATTAATGCATTAATTTCTGATAAAAAGACTTCTTTTAAGAAACAAAGTAGAAGAAATAAATGTACTAAAAGAACTCCCTCAGTTCCAATGAAGTTAACGAAACAATTGATAAATTATTTCAGAATCAGGATTATTTGTTTAGTTAACTTTTAAAATCAAAACTGTCCTTGGTTTTAAAAGAATATGAAGATGTCTATGTTTTATATTTCTGCAGAATTCATGTATTAATAGGAATTGGATATATACTTTCAAAAGTGCTTAATTAGGAAATCTGCAATTATAATAAAGTTGCTTCTCAGCTGCTTTCCATAATTTCCACATTCATGTAAATTATGAATTTCCAAATCCAAGAAATGTTCTGTTTTATTTTCTCCCAGTCCAAATACCAAAACATATTATTGAATTTGTATCACTTAAAGTTAGAACAAAATATAAATGTTCTGCTGGATCAGAGGAAAGAAATGAAGTATTACAAAAGAACAAAAACAAAATGTACTACTATGTACTACTATGATATCCAAATAAAAGATTGGGGACTCAGTTCACAGATATTTTAAGGGTAAATCCAGATGGTTGATTTTTAACTGTTCTACATTCCAGCAAAGAACATCAAGTGGTACTTTGTGAATTCCAATTGTTTTTCTTCACATGACTGCAGACATGTACCAGGTTGGTTCAGGGCTTCAGATCCTTCCAAGGCATAAAAGTACCTTGGAATGGAGATGGCCCACAGCATGTATTGGCAACTCTTTGTGAAAAAGCAATTGTTCAATTAGGGAAACCTTATTCTATAGAATAAGGACGTGGTCAAACAAGATATGACAAGACTGAACATCGACATCTTAGGAATCAGTGAACGAAAATGGACAGGAATGGGTGAATTTAATTCAGATGAACATCAGGTATACTACTGCGGGCAAAAATCCCTTAGAAGAAATGGAGTAGCCTTCATAGTCAATAAAAGAATAAGAAAAGCAGTACTGTGATACAATCCCCAAAATGACAGAAAGATCTCAGTCCGAATCTAAGGCAAACCATTCAACATCACATTAGTCCAAGTCTATGCCCCAACCACTGATGCTGAAGAGGCTGAAGTTGACCAGTTCTATGATGACCTACAACACCTTCTAGAATTAACACCAAAAATTATGTCCTTATCATCATGGGGGATTGGAATGCTAAAGTAGGAAGTCAAAAGATAACCAGAATAACAGGCAAGTTTGATCTTGGAGTACAAAATGAGGCAGGGCACAGGCTGGTAGAATTTTGTCAAGAGAATACAATGGTCATAGCAAACACTCTTTTCCAACAACCCAAGAGACGTCTCTATACATGGACATCACCAGACGGTTAACACAGAAATCAAATTGACTTATGTGCTCTGCAGCCAAAGAAGCTCATGATCTGTGGCTCAGATCATGAGCTTCTCGTAGCAAACTTTAGGCTTAAATTGAAGAAAGTAGAGAAAAGCATTAGGCCATTCTGGTATCAAAAATCATATCCCTCATGAATATACAATAGAGGTGACAAATAGATTTAAGGAATTAGATCTGATAGACAGAGTGCCTGAAGAACTATGGACGAAGGTTCGCAACATTGTACAAGTAGCAACTAAAACCATCCCAAAGAAAAAGAAATGCAAGAAAGCAAAATGGCTGTCTGAGGAAGCCTTACAAATAGCTGAAGAAAGAAGGGAAGCAAAAGGCAAGGGAGAAAGAGAAAGATACACCCAGTTGAATGCAGAATTCCAGAGAATAGCTAGAAGAGATAAGAATGCATTCTTAAATGAACAGCGCAAAGAAATAGAAGAAAACAATAGAATAGGGAGGACCAGAAATCTCTTCAAGAAAACTGGAGATATAAAGGGAACATTTCATACAAAGATAGGGCATGATAAAGGACCAAAATGGCAGGGACCTAATAGAGGCAGAAAAGATTAAGAAGAGGTGGCAAAATTACACAGAAGAACTGTACAAGAACAAGCTTAACGTCCCTGATAACCACGATGGGGTGGTCACTGACCTCGAGCCAGACATCCTAGAATGTGAAGTCAAATGGGCCTTAGGAAACAACAAAGCTAGTGGAAGAGACAATATTCCAGCTGAGCTATTCAACATCTTAAAAGATGCAGTAAAAGTGCTACAGTCAATTTGCCTGCAAATTTGGAAAACTCAACAGTGGCCACAGGATTGGAAAAGGTCAGTTTATATTCCAATTCCAATGAAAAGCAATGCCAAAGAATATTCAAACTATTGCACATTGCAGCATGCACACCTTACATGCTAGTAAGGTTATGCTTAAAATCCTACAAGCTAGGTTCCAGCAGTATGTGGATCGAGAACTACCAGAAGTACAGGCAGGATTTCAAAGAGGCAGAGGAACTAGAAATCAAATTGCCAACATACACTGGATCATGGAGAAAGCTAGAGAGTTCCAGAAAAACATCATCTTCTGCTTCATTGATTATGCTAAAGCCTTTGATTGTGTGGATTACAACAAATTGTGGCAAGTTCTTAAAGAGATGGGAGTATCAGACCATCTTATTTGTCTCTTGAGAAACCTGTATGTGGGTCAAGAAGCAACAGTGAGAACTGGACACGGAACCACTGATTGATTCAAAATTGGGAAAGGAGTCCAGCAAGGCTGTATACTGTCACTCTGCCTATTTAACTTATATCAGGAGAAATATCAACAACCTCAGATATGCAGATGATATCACTTTAATGGCAGAAATTGAAGAGGAACTAAAGAGCCTCTTGATGTGGATGGAGAGTGCAAAAGTTGGCTTGTAACTCAACATTAAGAAAACTAAAATCATGGCATCCTGCCCTCTCAATTCCTGGCATATAGATGGGGATGAAATGGAGGTAGTGACAGATTTTATTTTCCTGGGCTCCAAGATCACCACAGATGGGGACTGCAGCCAAGAAATAAAAAGACACTTGATCCTGGGGAGGAAAGCTATGGCAAATCTAGACAGCATACTAAAAAGCAGAGACATCCCCCTGCCAACAAAAGTGCATATAGTCAAGGCTATGGTTTTCCCAGTTGCAATGTATGGTTGTGAAAGTTGGACCATAAGAAAAGCTGAGCACCAAAGAATTGAGACCTTTGAACTATGGTACTGGAGAAAACTCCTGCGAGTCCCTTGGACTGCAAGGTGATCAAACCAGTCAGTCCTAGAGGAGATCAACCCTGATTGCTTTTTAGAAGGCCAGATCCTGAAGATTAAAGTGAAATACTTTGGTCGTTTAATGAAGGAAGGACTCAATGGAGAGGAGTCTAATGCTGGGAAAGATTGAAGGCAAAAGAAGAAAGGGACGGCAGAGAATGAGGTGGCTGGATGGAGTCACTGAAGCAGTAGGTGTGAGCTTAAATGGTCTCTGGGGGATGGTAGAGGACAGAAAGGCCTGGAGAAAAGTTGTCCATGGGGTCATGATGGGTCGGACACGACTTCGCAACTAACAACAACAAATTCTATAGTAAAATATAGCTTCCTTTTGAGAACAATGCTACAAGCAAGCTGTTGGAGCACAAGTACAGGTAGTCCTGCAACCATTCATTTAATGACCATTCAAAGTTACAATAGCATTGAAAAAAGAGACTTATGACCACTTTTCTTCTTCTTCCTTACTTCCTCTTTTACCACTTTGGGTGTCAAGGGGCAAACAAAGTTCTGATTGCATACTTCTGGTGGCCTCAACCATCATTTTTTGATGCTGTTGTAATATGTCTTTGATGTTGTCTCTCCACCTTTTTCTGAGGTCTGCCTCAGGTTCTTTGGTTTTCCCCTCTTAGAGAAGTTTAGTTTCTTCTCTAAATACTTGGTATGCTTGCAGGAGGGGAAATGACCAATTTCTCAACTTTGAAATCCTAGTAACTATAGTGGGTTTTTTTTGTTTTTGTTTTTGTTTTTTGGTCTCCTGTTCCCCATGGTCACATGATCAAAATTCAGGAGCTTCTCAACCGACATGTATTTATGACATTTGCACTGTCCCAGAATCAAGTGACTATCAGTCTGACCTTCCTAGCCAGCTTCTGACAAGCAAAATCCAGATTTGATTAACAACTGCATAATTCAGTTAACAACTGCAGTGATTACTTAATTGTGGCAAAAAAGTTGCTAAACTGGGGCAAAACTCACTTGCCGTGTTTGGCAACAGAAATTTTGGGCTCAATTGTGGTCAAGAAACACCTGTGCTGTATCTCTAATTCATGCAGCTAAATATAAAATATATCATTGTTCCTTCAGAATCTTAAAGTGGAATATATTTCTAATAAGACTCTTTCAAAGTTGCCATAAATTATAATACTTATAGTTACTAGGATCTCAAAATTGAGAAATTGGCCATTTTTTCCCCTACAAGTATACCAAGTATTTAGTGAAGAAACTAAACTTTAAAGACAAGAATACATATCTCAGGATAGCAAATGCCAAGCACTAAAACCTTACACATCAATCCAAACTATTTTCCATAGCCCAGTATTATCATAAACCATTCCAATTCACTATTTTACATCTTCTATTTCTGCTTTTCTTTATAAAAGAAAGCCTAAAGTAAATACCAGGGACATACCAACTGAGATAGGCCGGGAAATAGACAGAATAATCCATCTCAGTTACTCATTTAACATCTTAAAAATAAAAGTGTGAAGTTCTTTGTCTATAAGAATGTTTTTGTCCTAGCTTAAAAAATCTGAAGTTATCTTTTGAGGAGTAGTCACAAGAATTTTTCTAAATACGTCATCTCATTGTTAAAACAAATTAAACCTATATAAAGGTTTAATACATAAAGCATAGTGCAATTTCAATTTGGATAGCAAATTTTTGCCATTAAAAAATTAGGCACCATATTTATAATAATACTCCCTCTGTAGGTCTAATAGAAAGATATCACTTTTATCTTAAAATGAAAATAATTGGTCAATAAATAAGAAACAATGATCCATAAATAACAATCTTACTTCCCTTACATCTATTCTGGATGTACATAAGAGAAAATGGCATGTGCTAAAATGTCTTTCTCTGATTAATAGGATTCTTTCTTCTAAATCAAGATTTGTAATTTGGTCCATAGTAGAAGACAATTAATCACACTTTAAATATGGAATGAAATATGTAATCTATAGCTCTATAAAACCTACATATCATGGGCCAATAAATAAACAATAAAAGAAAATTAAAAACAATTTTGTGGTTTCATTGCAAAGGAGAACTGGATTAATTCACTGTAAATCATCATCCCTAACATTCTTATTGTCAGGAGGAAGAAAATGAAGTTCTAAATTATCTACATATGCTAAGTTTGCTATAAATGCTATTATTTTATTGTTAAGCATAAACAAAAGTAGAAAATTGTAAAGCTATTATAAAATATACATAGCATTTTATATTTGCCTTATTTATCATTCAAGGCACCTCCTTACTACATTATTCAATCCTGTAACACACTTTACCCTTTGCAACATCAGATCATAAATACATATTAATCAAACATTTCCTTTACTATTGCCTAGCCATAAACATTGTGAGATATAGAAACAGAATTATACTCACATCATACTTTGCAATTCTAGAATAAAGTTTGTTGATCTCCCAGTCCCTCTACCACTGCTAGATGGAACAGCTGACATTGGGCTAGGTCCAGCACTGCTCATCTAAGTAAATAGCAGACAAGGACAACATGTGAAATTTAGCAAATGAACCCCACAAACCTTCAAAGGTATTTGAACATATCAAACCTAAAGGTGCTCCAACCAAAAATTTGCAATACTTTCTTCAGCATGTGAAAATTTTTCAGGATGCAGTTTAACACACAGGTAGGCAAAAAAAAAAAATACATACTAATAAATATTATTCATGTGACTTCAATTCAGGCTTTGTTTTGACCAACATCCTGCATAAACATCCAATACTTTTTCTAGTGCTAACCTAAAAGGATTCAATATTTAATATGTAAGTTGAATTTTATTAGCTATACCATAGTACAATAATTACTGTGACTGAGATATAATTCAACTGGCCTTAAATTTTGATCCCTTTTTGACATTAGATAAAATGTTAAATCAAATGTGTTAAGGATATATACATGCATTAACTTTAAAAATATATTATAAAATGCATCTTTTTTCCTGCATTTTTGAATTCTGAGCTGTTTGTAGTTCAAATATCTGAAGTGAATATTAATCAGTAACCATTTTCTGAGTCCTTCCAATATAAGATGTCAGAGCTGAATTGGGATTTTCAGTGGTATCCGTTTGCGGAGCTTAAGAGATGATCCTTTCAACGTTGTTTATCTGGTAGCAAATATGCAGACATTATGACTCTGCAATCTTGAAAAACGATTCAGAGGAATTGCTATACATCTTGAACAAGCATAGCTCTTCTTGGTCCCTTATAAGATATTTTTCAGTCTTCTTATTGATCCTGAAAAGGTATTGCTACTGAGTGGATCCCTTAAAATTGCTTAATGCATTGTAAGCCACCCTGAGTCTCCAGAGAAGAGCGGCATATAAATCTAACTAACTAACTAACAAACAAACAAACACATAAATAAATAAAAGAAATAGTAATCTTTTTTCAGCCTCACGTGTTATTCTAGTTTCACTTTTTGACAGAATTCAGAAAAGTAAATAATACACACTTAGTACTGAATAAAAGTAAAACAAAATCCTACTAATCAGTCTGTAAAACTTTACAGAACTTGCAAATTTCTGAATCCAAAAGTAAATCCTCGAGGAAACAAGATATATAACAAAGAGTACATTAGACAGATCAGGCTCAATCAATCAGTAACCAAAATTTTATAAGAATATTGGAGGATGGATAGATGGAGATAGACAGACAGACAGACAGATATAAGTAGATAGATTTCTCATATGAGATGATTTTTTTCTCTCTGTATGTGTGTATGTGTGTGTGTGTATGTGTGTATATAAAAACTATTACTGTTATCTTTAAATATAATTTGGGGTTTCCTTAGAAAACACCTAGGAGTACTACAGCTGCATAACAAATTTACTTCTGTCCCTCTGAATTGTTTTCAGAAAATACATTTTCAAATTATTATATCCTACTCTTAAGTATATTCTAGATAGACAGATAGGCAGACAGATATAAAAATATCCCCCCCCCCCATATAAAATCAGAAAGGGTGATCCTGAGGTTTTTCTCTTAAAAACTGTCATCTTCAGGTATCATGGCAATCGATTTCAAACTCACTTTTCCCCCTCCATTTCTGCCTCCATTGTTTTTTAGAGAGGGAGTAATGGAGGGGAGGAAGAAAGGTTCTAATTCCTATATCCCCCTTCCCAAGCTGATGAGTGTCAGCACTCAAAACATTTTTGTTCAGTTTTAAATTACTGAAGAGTGTTTATGTATGGCGTGGCACCACTAACTTATCCTCAGTGCATCCCTAACAAGTTTAAACTCTTTCTTTGGGATAGGTATTTTTCTTTTAACACAGAGGATGGGTAATCATTTTAAAATGAACACCTTGAACTTTGGCCTTAACTGGCCGTTCAAAGCAATCTATATTTCTACATGGGTATAAGGCTACAAACACAAACTTCCAATTATAGCACTTCAGAAATGCTATTTTCCAAGTCATTCTGCACTTTCCATGTTCAAATTGAGTAAAACAAATTATTATCAATTATAATATTATTCCAAATTAAGGGTAAAACTTGAAAATCTCCAGTCACTTTAAAGGTACTGCTGGGTGTTCACTAATGTTCATTTAATATCAAGTGTATCACAAATTGCAAGGTTGGCAAGAACTTTGAAAATCATCTAATCCAAGTTCATATTCAGTTTGGAAATATATTACTACAGTGTATCTAATATCTCCAGAAAAGAATAGTCCAGCATCTTTTGATACAGTCTGTGTCATTGCTAAATTCTTACCATTAGTAAGATTAAACCTAACGTTCAACTAAAATCAACTTCCTTGTAATTTACAACTATTGTTTCTTATCCCATCTTCTGAAACAACTTTTAAAGGGTCATTCAACACTTGAAGACCTCTATCATGTTTCCTCAGAGTCGTCTTCTCTCCAGACTAAACATAGAAAACACCTCCAAGCATTCCTTCATGTTTTTCTTTTCAGGCCTCTTATCATCTTGTCTGCTTTTTCATGGTTATGCCCCAGTTAACTCTTGTCTTCCTAAAATGTGATGCCCAGAATAGGTTGCAATATTTTAGATATGGTCAGACTACCAGAGGGGAAAAAAACATTTCTTGACAAAGACATTTTGTCAATCCAGGTCCTGGGTCCTCAGTTTAGTGACCAAAGTGCTAAACGACCGAACTGCCATAAAAAATGTTGTAAACTATTACAGTCGTAACACAACAACTATCTGTATAGGAGTGCATTTCCCATTTTAGAACTTCATGCAAATTTATATTCACTTTTAAATTCAATGCAACCAATTTTTTTTGCACATACATGTGCGTTTGGATCTTTCCTCACAGTACATTATCTACTCAAGCCTGTGATGTTTTCTATCCAGTGTAGGCAGAGGTGGGTTTCAGCAGGTTTTGACCGGTTCTGGAGAACAGGTAGTGGAAATTTTGAGTAGTTCAGAGAACTGGTAAATACCTCTGACTGGCCCCACCCACACCTATTCTCTGCCTCCCAAATCCCAGCTGATATGGAGGAAATGGGATTTTGCAGTATCCTTCCCGCCACACCCACCAAGCCACACCCACAGAACCGGTACTAGAAAAATTTGAAACCCACCAAGTTTAGGACTTTGCATTTCCCCTACCCAAATTCATGTCGCTGATTTCTACCCATTCTAACCACTTGCCATACAATTGAGTAACAGGAAAACAAATTTCCCATGCAACCTCTAATCTTGAACTACTTTAGTGTAGAGTACTACTGTGGCTGAAACAGTAGTACTGTTTCAGCCACAGGAAAACTACTATAGTCCTATAGAAGCGTGTTTACAGCTGCACACTTCTTCAAATATGCAAGGATAGGATGGAGGGGTGGCCGAGTCCAACTGCACAAGCCTCTTGTGAATGGGAGTAGAATTATGTCAATGCTTTGTTAGAAAAACAAAAACAAACAAACAAACAAACAGCTGGGTTATCTCGGAGATGTTGATCTTTTTGGTCATCCAGAGGGAACCTTCAGGAGAAGATTGGCATCACCTCTGTCTCGAGAAGGAAAGCCCTCCCTTTCAGTCTTTAGGTTTGCTTTTTGGAAATGCTGGTGTTTCTCAGCTCCATTTTGAGGGCCGAGAAGAGAACAGAAAACAGAAGAGAAAAACTAGTAGTTAAAAAACAGAAGCCACCGCTGCCGAAGTTGGAGGCTGTAAGCAAGAAGACCCCACCACCCATAAACCCCACGTGGCCGCCGGAGCCAGTAGCGCGGCGAAGCTGATGAGGACGGCGGGCGTCAGGACAGACACTCCCCCCCTCCCTCCTCTATTCGAGCCAGCAAACTGGCTAGCAAATTGGCAAGGATCCCCGGCCTGCACGTGACCTTTCCGGGCCTAGGAGAGCCACATGTTCGCTTGTCATGCATGCTTAGTCGGCATTTAATTCCATCTTTTGGTTCATAAACCAGAGACGCCGCTTTCCCGGCGTTTCTCAATCTAAAGGGATCCGGGCAGAACGGGATTGGCTTGGTCTTGTTCCGAAGGGAAGCGCGGGCCCCTTCGGGACTTTCCCCGGGTACTGGGAGGGATGGGGGGGACTCCGTTCTATCCCCGCCTCCGCGCACGCGGCCGCCTGGGCGGGCACAGGCTCCCCCAACAGTACCTGAGCAGCCCTTTCGGCAGCAGCGGCGTCTCAGCAGGCGGGAAGAGCCATGGCGGCGCTTCCTGCGCGAGTCGCGGCGAAAGACGCGTCGCCTCTGATTCGCGGACCAGGCCGACAAACTGGCCACGCCAGGAGGCGCGCTTTCGGTCGAGAAGGAGATTCGCTTCGGCTTTTCCCTGAACGTTTTTATGCGCGATTCTATTTTATTTCGTGACCAGCCGCTTCATTATTGCCCAAAAGCAAGGGGAGTTCATGTACTACAACAAAGCAGGGAAAATGTTGCTTCCGTTTTGGTCAAAGGTTTTCATTACTTGCCAAGATAACGTGGCCCGAGCGTGGGAAGTTTCATTCCCAAACTGCAAAGAATATGAAGTGTTTTATTGAGATGCGGAAAACATTTCATCAGACCACCCTGTACCGTTAAAAATAATTACTTCCCCCAGCCAAGATTTGTTAGACGGTTTAGATAATTAACTTGTTGCACATCAAAGTCACATCCTATGCATGTCTTATTTCCTTTCTTCCGAACATTAAAAAACTCTGGCAAAAGCAGAAGCACTCAAATCAATTTTCTCCAATAAATCCGACTAACATGAAACTCAAAACCTACTGTAATATTCAATGGGTCAATGTACCGCAGTTGCTCTTTCTTTGAATCTAAATGCAGCTGCATGCCATATCCTGCAAAGTGAATTCAGATGTTCAGATGGAATAAGAGATTATTTCAACATGCTTTAGTTTATGCTTGAACCTTAGATGAAGATAATATTTTATTAACACTATTTAAAACTAGTAATTATAAAGTTCTAGCTAAATCAATCTGATATTTTGGGAATTCTTCTGAAGTCTGTTCATTAAAAATACTTAAAAAGGAAATAAAGCATTGCATAAAAAGAGTTTATTCATAGCTCTTTATATGAAAGCCATCACACTCAGCAATTTAATATGTCATTTTGGACACCTCATGGTAATTTCAACTCCAGTTCAAAATAGCATTTTGATACTGTAGAGTTAAACTAAATTTGACAGTTTGTAGAATTCAATCTTTTCTCACTATACTTAACAAAATCATATTTCTAAAAATAAACTTCTAAATGTTCATATGAATCCATACTGGTTGTGATACAGAACGTAAGTACTACACTGCTTTTAACACTGCATTCCAGTCAGTCTTCATTCCTAATGACTTAGTAGACATATTTCTGTGCTGTAGTTTCTTTGGCAAAAATTTAAAACTGACTTTTCATTATTAACCAAGACCAAATCATGTTCCTAGCCCAAACTGGTTTACAAATTTATGTTTACAGAGAATAATGTTAACAGCCTTATGTTTAAATAAAATGATGTTTGGCAAAGGTACTTTAGATTATGTATCCACAATTTATGTGGTTGTAATAATGCTTTTGTTCAAAGTTGAGAATATTAATTTATATGAACTTTGTCAGCTTGGAAGTAACATCAAATAGACATATGATATTAATAAAAGTCATCTTAGGGAATTGTTGCATTTTTGTCCAATTCACTTTTTTTTTAAAAAAAATTACCATATTAAAATTAAACCTTTTCCCCCCAAATCTCAAACTTAAGTTGTTTGGATTTAAATGCTTTGAAAAATTTTTATAAGAACTTAGACCTTGTGTCAGCAGATGAATTCTCTCTTTTTCATTAAAGTAGCATCTTCTTTTTAGACTTTTGTTAAAAACAAAAAACAAAAAGTTACGTCTGCTTTAAAATTAATCTGATGAAAACCTGAAAAAGGCTACTTTAATCAATAGCAAAGAATTCCTCTCCTCATACAAGGTCTGAAGTACTTCAATAGAGAATCATTTTTGAACTGCAGAGTGATAAATAATATTCCAGCTACTTATATGCTACCTTTATCAATGGATAGTCAATAATTTTCTGCAATGATTCTGTTTCTTCTTAGTCCTTTATTAAGGGTTGGATTGCTATTCTGGGTTCCTATTTTTCAAAGTCAGAATAAAAGAAACCAAGCAAACTCAGTTTGCAAATAACAGTAGTAAAAACAAATAGTCATTGTTTGTTATGCAGTAATGCTTAAATATATATTGACACAATGCCTTTTATAGTATTACTGTATTCTTTTACTCTGCTTTTATATCAACAACTGATGTGCAAAAATGTAACTACACTAAAGAAATTATGTGATGTGGATTTAGAGACATTCATTGTCAATTGCAAACCATTTGATTCTCCATGAGAGTTTTTCTCATTCATTCTATTTGCAACATATATTCCTCCACAAGCTTGCATAAATAATGCATTACAAACTCTAGCTGACCAGATTATGTGGGCTGAAGAGAGATACCCAGACTCCTCATTGTGTTAGGATATTTCAACAGTGCTAATTTAAGCCAAGAGCTACCAAGATACTTTCAGCATGTCAATTGTCTTATTAGAGGCAAGAATACTTTAGACCATTGCTGCACAACATTAAAGGATGCTTATCACGCCTTATCATTGGCAGCTGTGGGACACTGTTCATTATATGATTTACCTTGTACCTTTTCATAGACAAAGGCTTAAAACCAACAATGAAATCAGTGAAGTCTTGGACTGAAGAGACAAAATTAAAGCTACAGGCTTGCCTTGATTGCACAGATTGGAACGTTTTTGAAGATATCTCTGCAGACCTCTGCAGGTGAATTCACAGATATTGTAACATCATATGTTAGTTTTTGTGAAGACCAATGTGTAGCAACCAGAAACCTGTGAATACACAGTAACAACAAGCCTTCGTTCAACACAATAACAACAAACTAAACTCAAGCAGCTACATCATGCCAAAGAGGAAGCCTACAAGAAAGGAGATAGAATGCTGTACAATCAGGCCAGAAATGTATTAAAAAGGAAGATCAGCAGCAAAAAGAAGCTACTCTGAAAAGCTGAGGAATCAGCTTTCAACAAATGAACCAGCAAATGTGTAGAAACTTCTTAAAAATATCACTGGTTACAGCAAACCACCTTTCCATGCTGAAGGGAATTGACAACTAGCAGATGACGCAAATTTGTTTTATTGTAGGTTTGAGAGGAAACCACTGTCAACTATCACCACCATTTCCATCTCGGATACACCAACAATAGCCAAGCCCCCTACAACTGATCCCATCCCTTTGGGCCCCCCACATCTGGTGATCACAGAAAAAAGTGTGTGAGATCTGTTTCACAAACAAAAGCCTGTAAAAGCACTATACCCAGACAAATTAACTCCTTGCTTGAAAGCTTGTGCTGACCAACTGGCCACCATCTTCACCCACATCTTTAATGAATCACTAGAGATGTGTTATGTTCCTTCTTGCTTCAAATGCTTTACTATCATCCCGGTGCAGAAGAAACCTTCCATCAAGGAGCTGAACAACTACGGACCAGTTGCTCTGACATCTGTAGTTATGAGGTTAGTGCTGGACCACCTGAAAACCATCATGGATCCACTATTAGACCCCTTGCAATTTGTCTACTGAGCAAACAGATCAGTAGACTTCAGCTCAGCATTCAATACCATCGTTCCAAATATTCTTTTAACTAAACAGATTCAGCTAGCCATGCCTGACCACACTTGTTAAGTGGATCATAAGCTTTCTAACAGGAAACAGCAGGTGAAGATAAGCAAAATAAAATCAGATACCTGTACAATTAGCACAAGCCCCCCTCCCCCCAAGGCTGTGTGCTCTCTCCACTTCTCTATATCAACTACTGCATCTCAAAGGATTCCTCTGTTAAAGTCCTCAAGTTTGCATATGATGCAACAGTCATTGGTCTCATTCAAGACAACGATGAATCTGCATACAGATAGGAAGTTGAACAACTAGCCTTGTGGTATGGCTGGAACAGTCTTGAACTGAACACACTTAAAACTGTAGAAATGATAATAGTTTTTAAGAGAAGCCCTCCTATTCTGCCACCTCTAACAATACTAGATAATACAGTATCAACATTAGAGACCTTCAAGTTTCTAGGTACTATAATATCTCAAGACTTAAAATGAACACCTAACATCAAAAATGTCATCATTTTGGTGCAGGAAGAACAAAGAAGAAAGTCTGTTCTTCCTGCACCAACTCAGAAAGCTCAGACTGCTCAAGGAGCTACTGATAGAGGAAATTATTGAAAATAATTTAAATTATCTATAAAGGAATTATTGAGACTGTCATTTGCTGCATATAACTGTCTGGTTTGGCACTGCAACCAAACAAGACAGACACAGACTTCAATGGATAATTAAAGCTGCAGAAAAAAATATTGCTACCAGTCTACCTTCCATTGAGAACCTGTATACTGCACGAGCCAAAAAGAGGACTGTGAAAATAGCTACAGAGCCATCACATCCTGGATGTAAATTGTTTCAACTTCTTCCCTCAAGACAATGCGTTAGGGCATTGCACGCCAAAACAATTAGACACAAGGACAGTTTTTTTCCCCCATGCCATCACTGCTAAACAACTAATTCCCACAACACTTCAAACTACCTAGTAGAGCTGTATTACTATTATCCATCTCATCTTTTCTATTACCTATTCCTTATCTTCTTATGACTTTAACGTTTACTTGTATCTTACGATTTATATTAATTGTTTTATTTAGTATCCTAGTATGATTTCTGTTGATTGTTTATTTAGTATCCTATAACTATCAGAGTGTTCCATCTTATGATTTATGATGAATGTATTTATGATTATAATCACGATTTATCACTTGTTGCTTGTATGAACACTGACAGTTTATGCACCAAAGAAAAATTCCTTGTGTGTCCAACCATACTTGGCCAATAAAGAATCCTAGTCTAGTCTACTCTACTCTACTCTACTCTACTCTACTCTACTCTACTCTACTCTACCCTACTCTACCCTATTCTACTCTACTCTACTCCAGAATATTTATAGTTTATCAAATTAAACAGACTTTGTCATAACAGATAGATGAACGTGGTGGAAAAATACTGGTCTTTTATCCAGTAGTGGCTTAAACCCTGACTAAGAGGTTCTTTCTATGCTCATAAAGGTTGAACCTATTACCTTTGATACATTGAAGGGATAGGCTTTCTTGTCCCAGAATATACATAAAAGTAATAATTAGGTCACCAATAGTATTCTGCCTGGCAACTTGCTATTCTTTTGCTTTCTATTGTTTATGCAAATATAGAATATGCTGCAGTGTAGTTTAAAGGCAAAAAAGGTGTATTTTAGCAAATAGGCACAAATATGCCATCTCTTTGCAGCCCCTTAAACCAAACATTTTTTTTCCTCAAGATTTTTTGCAAAGGACAGTCATGAAATCAGTGACTTCTTTAAGGAGCTGCAAAAACTGCTATGTTTGAATCTCTGCATGCTCTGAAACACCTTGCTTATTGGGAGAGCCACAGATATGACCTTGGATAAACATTGGATTGGATAAACAATGCAGCCACATGTACAAAAACATGTTTTAAATATGGGAGAAAAGAAATTCAGGTTAAGAAGGAAGGGAAAATATTGTTATACTTTCAAGATTCTATTACTTTAATTTGGCACCCAGCAGGGGTGTCATACTTGATTTCATTGAAGGCCTCATCAGTGTTACGTTCGACCTCCGGGTGGCATGGCCAGCTCGACATCACTGGCTCCATTTTCACTGGCAGAGGGCTGCAGGAGGCCATTGCAGCTGAAAACAAAGCCTGGGAGGGCCACGCACGGCCTCCCCGGGCTCCGTTTTCACTGGCAGAGGGCTGCAGGTACCGTCATAGCAAAAAATGGAGCCTGGGAGGGCTGTATGCAGCCCTCTCATGCTCCATTTCGCTGGCAGAGGCACTAGAGGCCAGTCCTTCACTGTTTCAAGGGCGGCCACTTGGACCAAATCTAAGCACCCCATGGACCGTGAGTTTGACATCCCTGGTCTACAGGTAGTCCTCGCATAATGGTAATTGGAGCCTGAGTAGCGTAGGGGAGTAATGCCTCCTTCAAAGGCAGCATTTAAGATCCAGCTGCTGCAATTACTTGCGAGTTCAATCCCAGGCAGGCTCAAGGTCGACTCAGCTTTCCATCCTTTATAAGGTGGGTAAATTGAGGACCCAGTTTGTTGGGGGCAATAAGCTGACTTTGTATAAATATAAATATACAAAAGTATGAAGGCTGTTGCTTAACGCATTGTAAGCCGCCCTGAGTCTCCGGAGAAGGGCGGCATATAAATCAAATTAAAAAAAAAAATTGGGACTGGAAGTCATAAAAGCTGAAGTCATATGACTGAGCCACTTAAGCAATGAACATTCTGGTATGATGATGGCATTTAGGCAACTCACTGTAAGACGTTAAGAGAGATTATCATGTGATTGCTATTTGTGAATTCTTGCCATTTTCCCCATTGACTTTGCCTATAGGAAGCCAGTAAAGAAGGCCACAAATGGCAACAACTGAGGGATGCTGCAATATTGTAATTGTGAGGCAGGCACTATGTGACACAGAGAGACTGCAATGGACATATTTACAGGACCAGTCATAAGTACTTACCCATAAGCTTAAACAGTTGCTATACAAGTGCTTGTTAAAAGAGGACTGCCTGAATATCAGTAAAGTAGAATTCTAACATTCATGTCCTACCTGGTTTACCTTGAAAGACTGTTAGTTTATCGGTCAGAAGGGTTACAAGCAATAGCCAGTAGTACAGGCAGTCCCCAGATTAATGATGTCCACACGTATTACAAACACCATTACTAAAAATGGACCGACAACCAATTCAAGCCATGCAATGTGTTTTATGACCTGCTAAAGCTGTGCATTTTTTAAATACATCCTGTTTTCAGTAATTCATTAGCTCAAGGAAAAACAATGGCCATTTGCCATTTTTAGTAATAGGCAGTCTGTTTGCAAGTACAAGTTCCGACTTGCATAGAAATTTGACCGAAAGACAGACTTAAGAATGGATCTCAATTGTCACCAAGGGACTGGCTGTATCCTCAGGATCTTCCCACTTTTCTCAAAATGTCAATGGCAGTATTAAAAGCTCTACCCCTTTCAGCCATGTATATGATATTGCAATGCACAAATAAAGAAGACAAGACTTGTACCTCATTGCTGCTTTTTGTGACTGATCTCCTTGCCCCCAGCAAATACAGCCTATTTTAATAAGTTCAATGAGTCATTTTCTGAAGTTAAAATCTGAACCTTCAAAATGCATGAAAAAAATAATGTACTAATTCTATTTAGCAAGAGATTTCATGCACACTTTTACATTGAGAATATGAAACATATGCATGAAAATTAATCTGTCCGGTATTTTAAAAAGCCATTAACCAAAATCAGGAAATGAACATTCCCTAAATTCCACAAATGCACTACCTTTTGAAATGTGTGCTCACAAAAGCTTGAAAAGGCTTATCAATACATGTGTGTGGTCTTACCTTTTGCAATCAGTCTGATAAAATTTCTAAGTACTGATGCCTGTCACTGGAAATGTCATTTGTCCCAAGTGTTCTTCATTTCATGTTAGCCCTAAGACATATTATTTTCAGTAATATTTTTACTAAAATAAAAAAATGGTAAACCTCTAATGTCACCTAGACACTAAATTTAATACTATTCAGTTATCAAAAGTTACTTTCTTGCTTCTTTTTCCAATCTTAGGGTTCACAGTATTTTGTCATACAATACAATGTTTATTACTAGAGGACAGGGAGAGAAGAGAAAAAACTTCTGCATTGTCATCACTGGCAAAACTACAATATTTTAAGTTTCTACACGATTCTGGTGTTGCTCTTTTTTATCAACTGTCATCTTGACAACGCCCTTTAGGCCTTCTCTTGGGACAGTAAATTGAAAATAGCTTCATTTCAGAATTCTTGATTTCTGTATTCCACAAATATGGCTGCTGCTTCATGAATTGACAAAAGATCTCCTTCTATCTCTTTTAAGCCTGAGACACCTGGGTAAAAGCTGAAAATACCACTACCTTTGTGGACTACAGTCAGTTACCTATAGGGCAGTGTTGAATAATTTTATAGTTAATATAATTCGGAAAGCCATGCTTTAGGGAAGATGATAAAATCTTTCCAAGTACAAAAATAGTTTCCTAGGAAAGTTAGGTGGTATTTGCAAAGTACAGGAGTATTTGTAACGTGTGGCTGAACTACTGTGATGATTTTGAAAACTAAAGAAATGCAGATGTGGGCTTAAATATACTGGTGAAGATAAAATGGCATTTAGATATGTAATTATAATTATATTAATATTATATATGATATCTACAAATTGTACACTACATGCTTGTTTGTCTTTTGCCTTGGGTTTTGGCTATTGTACCAGTGGTGGGTTGCTCCCAGTTCACCCCAATTCTTAAACTAGCATTACAAATGTTTAAAATAAAAAAAAAACATGTAAGCAACAACAAAAGGAGAAATTTTTGTTACTACTGATACTTTTATTAGTGTATACATAGAAAGGACTAGTCAAAAAGCAAGAAAACTGACTGCAGAGAAAGATTGTAAGAATTAGGTCCTTATGTTTAAAAAATGTAATAAATCCCAAAACGAGTTGCAACGGAGCAAGAACACACACACAAAAAACCCCACCTCTTCTATTTTTTTCTGAAATACAGTTTGAAAACAGAAAGGTAGCATCATTGAATTGTGGGAGACTATTAAGTAAGGTACGGGGGGCGGGGGGATTGGATGGGGGTGGTGTTTGCCTAAATTAAGTCCTGCAGTTTATTCTATGTGTATCTCATATACTATAATCATTGCCAAGTTCCATTAAATACAATAGATAAACTCTCAAGTTAAGGTTTCAAAATTAAATAATTTTTCACAATGCATCCTTAATAGTTCAACATTTTGCATTAAAACTTCACATTTTATTTCTTCTGGGATGATATGTAACATGATTTCAACTTTGATAGATTTTGTTTGCATAACTTCTGCATACTCCAAAATAGATAAGTTATTGGCTGAAACCTAAAGAACAGGTTTAATTACTTAAAATTTCTCAAGTGTTTCCTGAATTACGCATGCAGGAGATCTGAATACTATCTCCCATATCAATAATAACCATATGCACCTATACGATATACACTTCTTCACAACATTTTTCATTCCTTCACATCTTTATTGCTTTCATTTTTCATACATGAGAACCTATCCAAGGCCATACTCTAGCTAAAGCTGTGTTTTAAAAGAAGCAGAGATCAGGCTGCTGGTGAGGAAACTAAATCTGAGAATGAAAATAAGTTTTTGATTATTATAGAATGAGCTGTACAAGAAGCTGCCTTTGAAAATGATATGGAAAGTTAGTTCAAAATAGAGCAGCTAGTTTGCTCACTGGACAAACCAATGCAAACATATTATTCCAATTCTTTCCCATCTACAGTGGCTGCCAGTTAGTTTCTGGACCCAATTTAAAACATTGATTTCAACCTTGAAAGCCCTAAATGGCTTATGACCAAATTACCTGAAGGAGTACCTTCTCACATATGTATCTACCCAGATTTTAAGAGTCACCTCTATTCTCCTCACTAAAGGAGGTGGATCTCTACAAGGAAGAAAGTTTTTTCTGTGATGGCACATAGATTGATGGACAGAAACTGAAAAGGCAACCCTCGATCCAAGCTTTCTTTTGTTGAATTCAATATTTGAATGGGTTGTAGACCTCTGGATTTAAACAGAAATGATATATAAGGACCATTCTATATACTGTACCTACTTAATAGTTTATTCATGTTTTTTAGGATCTAAACTGAAAAAAAATATCCAGAGATCATAGTCCAAATACCATTGGGGTGCATTTATTTGAATTTTGCTAACTGGCATCATCTAGCTGACCTTAGCTGATTTCAAAGACTTAGGTAGGGTCAAACCTGCAGTAATTAGTACTTGGATAAAAGATTATCAGGAAATTCAGTTGAATTTGGAAGTTGAAATATGGGTTGAGAAGAAGGCAGTCACATCCATATTGCTGACAAAAAAACATCAACCAATCTAGTAGTCATCAGAAGTCAAACTCAAACTGAGGCAGAAATTTGCAGGATAATCCTACAATAGGCTAAAGTGAGATTTCAGCAACATGAAACTCGAGATTAAGCTTTCAGCTTCCTTCCATCTGAGTGTCTAATGATCAAAGCATCTTCAGTTAAAGGGCCCTGGCTTTCTTCTTTAGGGGGACTGGAATTCTGCTAAGGCTTCTGGGCTGGAGTCCAAAAATTGTGATGCAATCTCATAACCCAGAAAGATGATGGCAAAATTTGTCTTGGAGCTTCCAGAGTAAGGGCATCTGAGACAGGCTATGCTCAGACTATGGAGTCTCCTGTTAAGACTAGTTTTCTTTCAGTTGTTTTTTCTTCTGCAAAAGAAAGAAAAAGTTTTAATTAAAGCAGGCTTCGGTGCATAAGTGGAACTGTAGTTGATGAAGATAGGGGTATGTGCCGCTTCTTTAATATACTGTGTTTCTCATGTTTTATATCATATTTCATTGTTGAAATGAATTGATGAACCAAGTGAGTACTATTTACTTACTGAAATATTGGGTAGAAATTCAGTAGATGTATTTGGTTTAAGAGCAAATCACACTTCCGATGCACTCCCTAAGTGTATGAGATGGAGAACTGAAACTCTAAGGTAATGGCAGATAATGAAATTGTCAAAACTAAGAATTAGAAGAGAGATTTAAAATTAAGTAAAATACTAAGTATTACAGTGTCTTCATAAGAATGTAAAGCAGGAACAAGGGAGCATATGCAGCCCCCAAAACCCCATTTGTTGCCACTGCAACTCTCTGAGGTGGAACTTCAAAAGTCATTGTTTTGTGATACTTGTGGCAAAATAGCGAAGCACCAATAGTACAGGCATCTTAAATGAAGGAGCAACAGATTCAGCTAAAATGGTTTCAAACAAATGTTTTATCTGCACACACTATAAGAACTACTTCATTGTGTGAATAGGCAAAACCTCAGTAAAAGCCACAATAATATGAAGCCATCCACACTGGAATAACTTTTATTTCCTTCTACCAACAAATCCAAGCAAATGCTACATGTTGAAATAACTTTTAAATTGTAGGCCTAGGGGTTTATTCTGCTAACTATACTCTTTGGAATAGAAAATGCTCATATGGTGTTGCAGCAATGCATTCTTCAATTGAGTGGCAGTCCACTCTATCTCAGGTGCCTAATGCATATAGTAGCAATGGCAAAAAAATCAAATCAATATTGATTCCTGACAAATGCCTGCACAAGCCCTTGTCATTTTATTGATAAGATTTTATAAGTGATTCACCACTGCCTGCTTCTTCAGGAAAAAGGGCTTTTAATATATTCAGCACCCTGCCTATGTTCAGGAGCTGAACATAGCTAGCTTTTTAGGGCCTTCCTTACCAAAAGCTAACAGGGTTGGGGCCATTCTAACCTCCGAAGGAAAGATGTTCTATAAATCAGGGGTCATTGCAGAAAATGCATATTTTCTAGTCCCTTCCAGCTGAAACACTTTGGCTGATGGGATCTATGTCATGCCTATTCTGCTAGATCAGGTTGTACTGGTAGAGAATCTTGGAAAAAGAAATAACCTGATCCCAAGCCATGTAAGGCTTTAATGGTGACAGGGGGCACCTTGAATTGCACCCAGAAATGCATCAGGACTGCCAGATTATGCAGCATATTCACAGCAACCTTTTAGATAAACATCCATATTACTCTCTCTGAGGAGGGACTGAGTCACCCAAAACAAAGCTTCTGGGGGACTATCGACAGATGCTACTGGGTGGAGAAGCTGTTAAATTTCACCATGAGGTAGGTTATGTCTGATTGTTTTCATTCCTTGTCTTTCAGCAGAGATGCCTTAAGTGTCTCTTAGACCGCTTAAGTTCCCACAATTCCATCATATATTATAAAGAGCATCACAAAACCCTGAGCACTGAGAGGCTGCTCAGGCATGACTCAATCTAAAGCCACTACTGCTTTGCTATTCCATGTAGCCACCAAGGCAGTTGGACTGAATAGCAGGTTTTTTGGAATAACCTCTCTGGAACCCAGTTGAGTCCATTAGTAGCCTGGCCTACCTGTGAAGGAACTCACTAGTGAGTAATCTGTCCATGGTAGGGGAGAAATCAAAATCCAGAGCATTGCCATTGCTTTGACAGAAAAACCAAATTGAGTGTATTACCACTGCTATGAGTTGGGCCCTGGATAATTTGGACCAGGACTATGGTTGCCATGGTGACCACAAACTTCCAAGCTACCTCTGACCCTTCATCTAGTGATGGCAGGTTGAAACCTCCCAGCAGTCCAGCGAACTCCATAGCCAAGGTGGTCAGGCAAAGAGATTGCTAAATAGGAGGGAGCCTGGTAGCATAGCAACAGCCCAGATCACTTCTCCTGGTGTCCAACTTAAGAAACAGTGTTTTACCTACAGCAATCTGTGGGACAAGGCCCATAGATGCCTCCCAAGTATCTCAGACAATAACCACCATACCCCAGCTCCCCTACCCTGGGATCTCAGCTAGTGCCCAATCCAGAAACTGGGCATATCTCAGTGAGTGGGACTCAGCCCCCTTGTCCCAACCAAGACTCAGTAATGTATGCTAGCTCAGTCTTTCCTAGACAATTAAGTCATAGATTAAGATGGCTTTATTACACTGATTGATCTAGCATTCACCACCAGTAGCTGACAGCTGCTTTGAAAGGGCCTTTGAAAGCCTGCCATCCAGGCTAGTAAATTTGAATCTGAGAAACTGGAATGTGTCATAGGCACAATATACCTGTGGCTCGGTCCCCATGAGAAACCCCCCATGGTTTCTCAATTCTCACCATATTTTGTCCATCACTATTGGAATCTTATAGCCTACTCCCATCCCTTCAGAGCTCTCCCCACTTCCCTATTCATAGCAATACATGTGCCAACCCTTGGTTCCCATCTCACACACACACAATTCCTGAGAGGCTTTTGCTACCCAGAGCACTTCTGCCTAGCATTCAACACTTATGGGCAGTCAGAAAACTTACTCAGCCTTCCAATTATAATCCAACAGCACTAAGTACTTAGTCAGTCTTCCACTGAACTCCTGAGTACTTAACTACACAAACTCTACCTTCCCTTTCACCCAACCCCCCCCCTCACCAAATCCTCCAACTAATATCAGTCCCAATCAATCTTCTTGCAGAGACCATTGATTTTCTTGACCAGTTTTTAATTCCTGCGTACACATTCGTTTTACTATCCTCCAGCTCAATTACAGAGTGGCGTCAAAATGGCTGGCAATTAGAAATGGCAAATTACAGAAAAACTTTGGCATGGGTGCTGCTTCCTCCAAAGTTGCAGAGAGTTCAAGAAGATTTCATGCATGAAATATCTATGTTGGCATAATAAGGGGGAAGTGGAGTCTGCTGAGCATATCAATCTTCAATCTGTACTGTACAGAAACAAGCATCATATTTTTATTTCCCTGAAACTATCAAGACTGTCAGATATGCTCATCAGACATATTTGCAAATGTTCATTTTATGCTGCAGCTTTTAAAACTTGCCAGGAACTGATTAAGAATAAAAATTGATAAATGTCATACAATCATATGACATATAGTTTATAAATTAAAACTAAATTAATATTGAATTTCTGAATAGTAGTAGACATATGGTTTATCCATTTTAATTTTCATTACATTTTGTAGATTGTACAATATTAGCCTTATGGTATCTTATGCTGGTTTCTAGCCAAAGTAAAGACAGTTATACTATTACTTTTTATGCAATTATGGTTGCTGCAAATTCCTCTACGGTGATGCTTCCATCAACCACTTTACTAACTTTTTGTACGAGAATTTCTCTTTAATACCTAATACATTTATTCTGTTTGGTAGTTAACATTGTTGTTACCTATACTTTGTTCTCATCATGAAGAAAACTTGCAAGGACTTATAGGAATTAGTTTTCTTGAACACCTTTATCATTGATGGTTTGGGCAAAGTATATTATAATTGTACCTGGAAATACTCATTTATGAAATACATCTTTTGCAAATGTTTGTTTTTATCCGGTAATATATATTTCCTCTTCTTCAGAGATTTAACAACAGTTTTGCCTATCAGGCAGTCATCTTAATGTATGCAATATAGGAAACTTGCAATGTTATGAATTCATCCATTCATAGTAGTTCTTCAATTCCTAATTTAGCTTTGTGTTGAACTTATTTCTGCAAAAAAAGCTGTATTTCAACCAGGCTTTTCTGCCTGGTTGACGCCTTTCAGGTCTCAAAGGGGCCCCAATACAAAGATTTAAAATACATGTCAGATGAAACGATCTCTTGACATCTTGATAAAAGCCCATCCACTTTTGTATCTTGCCAATCTAAGGAAAATGCATGTGATACCAGTCACCATTATTAAATCCACTGTAAAATGTTTACAGTGGACGGCCATTTGAATTGTACAATGTAATGTTTTGCCCTTTCTTTGCTCATCACAGGGCTGTTAATTCATTCTCCATAATATCAGTAAGTGTTTTAAAGAAACTCTCATTCTATGAATGGGATTTTAGTGTTGGTTTTTTTTGGCTAGCTGATTTGAGTCATAAGATTAATTGCATGACCAGAAGGGAAAAGATAAGCCTCTCCTCTCTGTACACTGCAATATCACATCCAGAGAATCTCATTTTTAGGACTATCTTTAGTATCACATCTGGCATGGTTTTAGGACTTGAATGCATTTTAGCTGTAATGTACAATATTTATATATTATGGTCAGTATTACAATTAGCAAACTTAATTCCTGACATTCCAGGAAAGATTTGAGGAGTATATGGGAAAGGAAGAATCAATTCCACTGGCAGATTCTTTCCCATAACCAGATAAATGTTAGATGTTAAATCTAACCGGCTAGCTATTAGACTTTCCTTGAGAATCTTGGTTTGATTTCAAGGAAAGTCAGCTCTTTTTCATTATATTTGAGAATGTTCATTACGCTTCAGCATGACTAAGACGCAAATTTCAGATGAGGGGATAGAGTGAAATGGTAAAAGTATATAAATAGGCTTTTCTTTCTTCTTCTTCTTCTCCTCCTGGGGAAATGGTCTTGTCAAAAAAAAGTTTACTTTTTCAGCCCAGTGGAAATTTTCTGTACGTACCTTAGTTTCCCATAACTATGCAATTAAAAGCAATACAGAGTAGAAAAAATACAGCAAAATGTACATTCCTTCTTTAGGGAATATATAAAAATACATCACTTTCATGAGGTACATAATATATAAGTGGATGTATTATGGGTTCATTGGGGGGGAAAAGGGATGCATAGAGAACAAATGACCTTTAACAGAATTGGACAGAGATGGTAGGCTGAACAAAATGGTTTATTATTATGCAATCCGAAGCAGTACTACTACTATTCTTCTTCATTCAAGACTAACACCAGTTACTAAGGCTGAAAATGTCAATGCTGAAAATACAAGTATTAGTAGTATTACATATATAACATCTCCATGTTGGCAGCAGAACACAGCTGTTGCTGTTATAGCAAAACTGGTGGTAGAACAGAAGGAGAAGCCTGACAAGGGTAAAGAAAAATCACTGATATCAAAATGGACAGTGCTTCTCTCTCTTAAGCGAAGTACAAAAATAAATAACTATAATAAATGCATTTATTTATTTATTTATTTATTTATTTATTTATTTATTATTTATACAATAAATACTTTGAGATGCTATTAGGTTTTATTTTGTTTTGACATTTGCGTGTTCTGCATCTATAAATTTTCCCCTTCTATATAATTATTTGATAAAGGGAGTCTTTAATCTTTAATCTCTTTAATCTCAGGCTGGAAAACAGGGGGAAAAAACAGAAAAGCTGGGGTGTGTATGAGAGTTCTTTAAAACAGGGGTCTCCAACCTTGGCAACTTTAAGACTTGTGGACTTCAACTCCCAGTTCCTCAGCCAGTGAAGCACAAGATTTAAAGTTGCCAAGGTTGGAGACCCCTGCTTTAAAACACCTTTTCCTGTCAGTTTTCATTGTATTTTTTTTTTTTTTTGCCAGAACAATTAAACTGACAAATTAAGGAATTTTTAATTATTTTCTTTAAGGTTGATGTATAAAGCATTAAAGTATACATATTCCAATACTGAAACTTTTTCAGCTTCCCAAATGATCTATTAAAAGATTTTTTTCTACAAACACTTGTTTGAATTTTTTTTTTTTTACAAAATTTCCAGGTATCCTTCCCATAAATAACCTTTTTTCTATTCTTTCCAACCTATCTGCAATATTTCTTGAAAGCTTTACATCTTTATAAGCTGCACAGTTCAAGGTGGGAGCTGTTACATTGTTTGCTGATATATATATAATTAAGGAATTTAGGAGCCACCAGCATACACCAATGATTCATGACTGATAAAGCTCAATAAAGATTCATTAGGTTTATGTAATAGGGATTATAAAAAATCTCAGTTTTGTCATGGCCAGCTTTGATGTGGGAAACAGCTGTTCTTATAATAAGGTCCAGTTATCTGGCAAGTTCACATATTAGCCTTTTGGCCTAGATATTATTTCTTCCATTAGAACCTGAAGTAACACCCTTCTATAATGCAGCATCACATTGGATTCTGAAGCAGCATGCCATATTCTATCCAAGATACAGTTTTTGAACTTTTACTTCTGCCAACATCACGATTAGAGCAGAAATGAGTATCTGTGAGCAAGATCAAACTTCATAAATCCAACCAATGTGGATTTGAATTCAGATTCTAATTGTATTTGACAACTTTGTTCATAGGTTCAGCAAAAGTTGTCAAATTTTATTTTTATCATTTGTGACTTACGTTCCATACTGTCCACATCATTTAAAGGCGAGTGCCATTCTTTTGAACTGAATCTATTTCTTTGGAGTTAGAAGAGGAAGTCATGCCCTGTTCATATACAAACCAAGGAAACTAAAAAAATGTGGATTTAAGCTACTTTTGCCTCATCATTTTTGAGTGTACAGGAGTTGGTGATCCCAGGAAAACATGCAGCTGCTCTACAGAATTACAGACAACTGCAGCATTTATGCCCCTAACAATTGCAAAGCATCTTTTTGGAATCAACTACATAACACTACACCACTCTATATGAACAATCCATTCTTTGATGGAGAGACATTTTTATGGTGTGTTCGTGTGTTGCATTGTGTGTGCACACAGGCATGTGAAAGATGAAGCAGTAATTTCTTCCATTCATTTTTTTTGGGGGGTGGGGGGATCTATAGTATTCACACTAATGATAATTAAAGGAATTTTAAGCAAGCCAGAAAAAAATGATTATCTACTGGAGCTCCTGTGAAGGAGAAAGTGGTTTTAATCATTCAGTAACTACCATTTTCCCCAAAGTAAGACATACTCTGATAATAAGCCCAATCAGGCTTTTGAGCGCATGGCAATAAGGCCAAGCGCTTATTTCAGGGTTCAACAAAATATAAGACAGGGTCTTATTTTTGGGGAAACATAGTAAATAAATATATTTTATTTAGTTAAAGCTCCATGGTAACTCTCAGTATTGGGAGACTTCAAGATAGGCCACGATAGACATGAACCTCTATTGATTCATTGTTATAAAGTTACTTTTGTAGTAGAAATGTATGATTCCACTCTTGTTGCAACTGTTTTCCCATTAGTATCATACACGTTGTTGAAATTTATTTAAGCACTGTCTTATTGACATTTTTCTGTGGCTTGGAAAATAAATTTAATTCCTAGTTTTGGATCTATGTTCCCTTATTTTTTCCTACTGAGTTGTTTCAAAGTGTATTTTGTGTGCATAGCAGCTTGGTTACACTAGTGACTGCATTTTTGGGTTCTGTATATGATTTGGCCAATGGATGGTACTGGAATGGTTTTTCATGCTTTTCTCTGACTCTTCCCTGGAAAAGAATCTCAGGACAATGTTGAGATGTGAATTCAGTGAGATGTGAATTCATTTTCTTTCATAACCATGGAGAGATCCAAAACATTTGTGTGCTTTCAACAAAGGGAGGTACAGACGACATCTATGACATTATGGTACCTTGGGATCAGGAAATAATAAGAGATTCATGCTGTTAGTGGGTTATCTCCTACTTGTTTAGAGGTCAGCAGAGTTGTCAGAGATGCTGGTTATCCCATCATGTTCCTGCTTGGGTGATGATTTCCTTTTTACTTTGGCTGCATAGGATTGCTATGGTAGTCCTTGACTTAAATACCACAGTTGAGCCCAAACTTTCTGTTGCTAAGCAAGACAGTTGTTAAATGAATTTTTCCCCATTTTACAACCTTTCTTGCTACAGTTATTAAGTGAATCACTGCAGTTGTTATGTTAGTAACACGGTTGTAAAGTTAATTTGGCTTTCCTATTGATTTTGCTTGTAAGAAGGTCTCAAAAAGTTAACACCTGACCCCGGGACACTGCAACTGTCATAAATATGAGTCAGTTGCCAAGCATCTGAATTTTGATCACATGACCGTGGGGATGTTGCTACAGTTGCAAGTGTGAAAAACTATAACAAGTCATTTTTTTCAGTATCGTTGTAACTTCATTGTAACAGTCAGTAAATGAATTGTTATAGGTAGAGGACTTCCTGTATGTTTCTTGAGCACTTTGTCAACATATAAAGAACATGGGATATGCTGTGCAAATTTTATTTTATAAGATAAATTATTCGTATTAGAAGAATTTTAAAAGAAAGTTCTTGTTTCAGAGCAGATGGACATCTCTTAGATCAGAGGTCTTCAAACTTGACAGCTTTAAGACTTGTGGACTTCAACTCCCAGAATTCTGCAGCCAGCATAGCTTGAGTTGAAGTCCACAAATCTTAAAAATGCCAAGTTTGAAGACCTCTATCTTAGATGAAGGCCATCTCAGGAAAAGACTGTTATTTTGTTACATTTGTGTACTAGGCCTTGAATTTTCTCCCTTTCCATTTGTGTCTTTCTCTCTCTTTTGGTGAAGATTAATCAGCAGATCAGAAAATCATTTTGTAGTTACCCAATGATCCAATAGCTGAATGATAAAGAAGTGGGAAAAAATTAACTGGGTGCATTTTTGTACAAAAGATCTTGCATTTGGGATGTAAAGAAAAGATCATTTCAGGCCTATGCATCTTTTCCAATTTTGAATAAATGCAATCATGTTTTCAGGGATGCTGTTGAATTTTGTCCATATTTAGGGCAATACTTAATATGGTGTATCATTTGTCCATTTGTTAATGGAGTATTCAAAGAACTAGACTTCAACATTTTTTTAAAAAATGTATTTAGTATCATTATTATTAGTAGCATTCACACATTAGCTGAACATGACAGTAGAATGCTTCCATGGCTCATCAGATTCTTTACACAGAAACAATATAGAAATAAAGTGATCACCAGTAAGTCTCACAACTGACCCACTGCAGAATTCCCCATATGAACCCTTCTAAAACACAAATTGCTAACATTGTTTCAGTGAAAACATATAAAGAAAGGAAAGGCAAATATGACATCTTGTGCAGAATGATATAATAGGGGTTGAGGATCCAGTATCATCCAGTAAAAACAATGTCTGATTCAGGAAGATGGATGATTTTCCTGGAGAGGGGAGGGAAAGAAAGCAATTAGGGAAACAACAGGATATTTACAGAAAGCCAATGTATGATTTCTCCAGAACTCTACACCAGTATTATAGTCCAATGACAAGTATAATGCATTGGCCAAATTTTTCATCTTTGTTGCTCTTCTCTGTACTCTTTCTAAGGCAAAGGTGTCAAACTGGCAGCCCACGGGCCGGATGCATCATGTGCAGGCCACATCCACCCCAGCTCCACGAATGGGAAAAACATCACGAAATGTCACTTGATGGCAACATAATGTGATGAGTTTGACACCCGTGTTCTAAGGCCTCAGCATCTTTTTTGTATCATGGGAACTAGAATTGGACACAATATGCCATGTGTGCCCAATACTAATGCAATTTAGGACAGTAATATCACTTCTCATGATCTTGATGCTATTCTTCCATTAATTCAACCTAGGACTGCATTTATTTTTTTGGCAGCTGTGGCACACTGCTGAGTCATACTTAAGTGGTAATCCACCAGAAGTCTTAGATCCCTCTCACAGGCACTATTGTTAATCCATGTACTGCCTATTCTGTACATGTGCATTTGATTTTTCATGCCTAAATGCAGGGCTTACTTTTCCTCCCACTGAGCTGCATCTTGTTGGGTAGGGTCCAATGCTCAAGTGTCAAGATCTTTCTCAATTCTGAGTCTATCTTCCAAAGTGTTAGTATTTTCCCTAAACTTGGTGACATCTGAAAATGTGATGAGCTCCCCTTCTACCTGCTCATCTAGATTATTTATGAAGATTTTGAAGAATATTGTCTCCAATACAAAACCTTGAGGTACGCCACTGCATGCTTCCCTCCAATGTAGTTCCATTGAGAATCACAAACAGAGTTATGGATGGTCAGCCAACCACAAATCCATCCAAAAGTGGTATACTCTATCCCACATTGTTCTATCTTATCAAGGAGTAGGCTGTAGTCTACTTTATCAAAAGCCTTACTGAGACTTCAGTATATTCTATCCACAGCATTTCCTTCATCCACTAAAATAAAAAGCAATAAGATTTGTTTGGCATGATTTGCTTTTAACAAATCCATATTGCCTTCTAGTAATCACTTTGTTCATTTCCAGATGCTCACAAATCTGCTGCTTGATTATCTTTTCCAGGATTTTCCCAGGTATTGATGTCAAGCTGATTGGTCTGTAGTTTCCTGGTTCCACTTTTTCCCTTTTTTGAAGATTAGAACCACATCAGCTCTTTTCCAGGCCTCTGGCAGTTTCCCCATGCTCCAGGAGCTCTAAAAGATTTTATTCAGTGGTTCCTAGATCTCATCTGCCAGCTCCTTCAGTACCCTGGGATGCAAACCATCTGGTAATCATGTAATCATGATAGTCATGTAATATAATCATCATTACATTATCCTACAGCAGAAGTCCTTGGAGTGCAATAAAAGTGACAATAAAATAATAATGAATTAAAGCAACATGGCAATGGAAATGCGAGGGAAGAAAAAGATTTAGGAATTGTTTTAAAAAGCTAAACATTCGATAGGTCTTTGTCTAATCTCATATTGCCCATATGTGTGAGTGCTTGGAGCAGGCCTTTCTTGATCTTCTCAATTTCTGACAGCATACAACACAGCAAGTAGCTGGCCTTCACATTCCCAAGATCTAAAGAAAGTTATACAGTATAGTCAATGCCAACAGGCTGAATTCATCATGGAAGTAACTGAGAAATGATAAATCTGATGTTATATTGATGTTATATGATAATATCCTAATATCCAGTTCTGGTCACTATATTTTGTATGAACTGAACTAAACTAAATCATCCTCAAAGTCAATGCTTGGGATTACAATGAATTGTAATCATTTTAATGAGAGATTACTAAATGTAAATTGCTAAAGATAAACTCTCTTTTTAAACAGAGCTATATTTGATGTACCATCCAAACTGGTAAAAGGCAACTCTTTGGCACAGGGTACTAGTGTGACTCTAGGGACAAAAAAGTATCTATCAACAATCCCAAGTTATGAATGTGATCCTTTAGGAGGAGAAGAACCCTCCCAGCATATGCCAAAGTCCTCATGCAGGCAGATGACTCACCAATGAGCACTTCTGTCTTGTCTAGTTTGAACTGCAGATTACTGACCTTCTTCCAGACGATTAGAGCAACCAGACCTTGATTAAACATTTCCACTACCTCACCTGGATGAGATAAAAATGAGAGACCAAATGTTAAGACTTCAGTGGAGATATGTCCTGGGATTGAAAGAGTAAAGAGACATAGCAGAGTAAGAAGTACAACACACACTCTGGTACATTCGAATGCAAGGTAAACCTCTTGGAAACCTCCCAGGGAGGAACCAGCAGAAATATAAAGGGTCAGCAGCAGAAGTGGCATTGTTTTGTAGGAATGATGGAGTATAAGACTGTATTAGATTCTACCTTTTTCCTACAGGTCCCCCGCCCCATGTCTTCTTTTGGAGGCAAGCTCTTATTGAGATAATTGGGGCAATGCTCCTCTGTCTCATTTAATTCCAAGAAGCCAAACTGTGATATTGCAAGAAATAGGACACCATAACAATGTCACCCAAGCGGAATGTCTGCTTGAACAATTAGGGTTTCTCTTTGCTGTCCTCCCCATCTCTTTTGCATAGTTCCATGTATCTTGGCTTTTCCAATATTCCATAACAAATTAAGGAATGAATGAAGAAAGAAAGGGAAGTCCATCCTGCTATCAATTAGCTTTCAATATTTGAGCAGCGGAAGAAATGGTTGCGGTTAAATGTCTGGAATCCCTTTGATAAATGCATTGATATCTGGGAAGTAACAACATTTGATGTTTAAAGACAATTATTTCACCTTTACCAATACCTCCTGCTACATCTCAATTTTCTCCTCCATGTAAGAAAGTACAGCATAGGAAAAAAATCCATAAATTCTAATATCTTCTGCTGTTAGTCTTGGGTAGAATAGTGAAGATCAGGATTGTCCTATCTGGTTCCAGAATTGTCTTTTTTTTCATTGTTAACTTTTCAGCAAAATGCCTGTAACCAGAATTTTCATTTATATGTTCAGTGGTATTTATTTGATTTATATCGCACCTTTTTCCATGAGCTCAAGGCAATACAGCTCTTTCCTTCAAATGTCTCCCAAAATTAAACTACTCCCAAATTCACCTAGTGAATTTCCATGCCTGAAAGTGGGCTGGAACCTGGATCTCCTATTCTAATTTTAACCATGACCATATCTGAGCTCTAGATATTAGAGCAAACGGATTTTTCCTATCCTGAAAAGCTATTTGTCCTAATATCTGAATCTTTCATACCAGTTTTACATGTTATTACTAGTATGCTATGATTGACTATAGGTTGCCCACCTCTGCTATAAACGATATTTTAACTGTTTTTTAGATGAGATATTAGAGATAGCAATTATGCCAACTCCCAGCATTGTAAATGGTGCCCAGAAGACAAAGGGAATTTAGGCAGATGCAGGACTACTTGTGTAACTTGTTCTATAAAATAATTCTTGAACATCTCCTTACTTACACTCATTCTATAGTATATTGTTGGTCCAGAAAAATCAACTCCTGCTGTAAAGCAGTAGTAAGATTTCTTTCCTGTATGAAGTAAAGTATAAGGGAAATTTGTAAGGCTTGTCTTTTGCCAATTTTGTACACATCATGAATAATCCCCAAGCATTACAGTAGTATAATCCTTTTTCAATAACATTCACCTTTTAACTCTTCTACAATTAATCAGAGGAAGAAAAAAGAGACAACTTATACTTTGATCTCATTATGAAAACTTAGTTTGAATGAAGTTGGCAGACTTAAGCATGCATATTTATACACAAAAAGAGATTGAATTTCTGCCTCAAGACACACAGAGGAGGATCCCGCTGAAGAAAGGTGGGGGAGAGAGTATTTGTCAATATGCTTTAAACTTCTACATGAACTCCCACATTGTTTCAAGGACTCCCCCTAATCATAGAAGAATATGGTCATAAATGACTAGGCTCAAATTATCGTATTTTGAATAGATAATACAAAGACCCAGCTTCCTTGAAAACTCCATAGTTCTAAGCAAGGTGGAACAAAAATGAAGAAAAGGATATTCAATAACAAGGTAAATGAACTCAGTTATAGCAATGATGGATAACACCAATTCATGATACGTGCATGACCAGGTGAGGAACAGATCATCCTGGAGACAATCTAACTATGGGATCACTAGGCATTGGCCTTGACTTGATGATATGTAATTACTCAATGAAGGAAAGAAAAGAAAGAATTGATGAAAATAATCTCTTACTTACTCCAGCAGGAACATTGTCTAAAAAGGTTTAGCTCATACTAAGACAGAAAACATTATTTGTGGAAAGAAAATAATGTTTAAAACCTGTGACATTATGCTCCCAATTTGTTTGAAATCAATAATTCAGTTTAACTCTAAAAATCTATTACATTTCAGAAAAAATTACGCCACTGAAAAAAGTGAATTATGACTGTTTTTCACAGTTATGACAGTAACTCTGATCAAAATTCAGATGCTTGGCAACTGGTTCATATTTATGACAATTGCAGTGTCCCAGGGTCATGTGATCACCTTTTGCAACCTTCTTATAAGCAAAGTCATTGAGGAAACCAGATTCACTTAACAACCAAGTTATTAACTTAACAACTACAATGATTCACTTAACAACAGTGGCAAGAAAAGTTGTAAAATAGGGCAAAACTCACTTAACAAATGTCTTACTTAGCAACATAAATTTTGGGCTCAATTTTTGTCGTAAGTCGGGGACTACCTGTAGTTTTCAGTAAATCAGGTAATAATAAAGATTGTTCAATAACAATACATTATATTGAAACCTAGTTAATCATTTCACTTAATTTGCCTTTTATGCTAGACCATAATATTCGGCCCTGAGAAACAGAAGACATAATCTGAATGTGTACAGTGTTTTCCTTCCCCTTTGTCCCTACTCCTTCCAGTAAGCAGCAACCTGGCTATTCCTGATATCAGTAGCAAAACATGGAGGTCATTGTTGGAGGTTGCGGCTTTGAGAAAAAACAACTTGCATGATGTAACTATGGAGATGTTCCCTGGAACATCTCGGGATGTTGTAGATGGAAGCTTATTTTTGTGGGGTCCCACAGCAATTCCCACTAAATAGATTCGGCTGAATGGTACTAGGTGCCCTTCACTTAAAAAACATGCTTTAATTCTAAATAGTTACTTGGGCTGTCAGCTTCCTGGTTCAAATCCAACCACTTCTTATAATTTGCATCAGTGCTTCCATCCAATTATTTTATTAGATTCCTGTGGCAGCAATCTTGACACATAATCAAATACTGTATCCCTGATTATCATATATTTAATTATGTTTATATCCTTCTACATGTTAATGTGTACGGATCATTGATCACAATAAAGGGCATTTGCATATAACATTTGAGTAGAAATGTTGTAATGTTAGTAATACTGTTCGATAACTAGCCTTTTATTCTACTATGCTAAAAAAGTATGAACATATTGTAATCTAGCCAAAGCAAAGCAAGTTTAACATTTATTTATTTTGATGGCATAGATAAACTTCTGATTAATTTAACTTCCACTGAGACATCCTATACACTAATCTTACATTTCAGAACAGCAGTCAAGGAATTATATATTGTATCCAAGTGATCCATCCATGTAAGAAGATCAAAGAGCCTCATTCATGCTGTAGGCAATGCTTGTAGCCTTATCCCAGGGCCTCATTGTGCCTAGTATTCCAAGTGTCAGATGAAGGTAGCACAACCCAGCTGAAATAATGCCAAACCATCTTCATCAAAAACAGAATGTGCATAATAATTGTCATTACTTGAAAAATGGTAGGATCTGGACAAAGTCAGAAAACACAAGTTTGTGCCTTAGCTAGGAAACCATAAGGTAATGATCTGTCCCACTAATGAAAAAATAAAATAAGACAATTTGATGATTTCCTCCAACTTCTCCCAAAGCAGAGTCAGCCTATGCATTTATGGGTATTGAATGGATTTAAAAATTGGAATTCATGTTTACTATATAGACAGTGCTAGCGCACTAACTATTTATAATACTGTAATTATTAGATATTCCTACTTAGTTTTATTTGTATTAGGTAGAAGTTGAATCAATTAAAAATGTGTAATATATGCTCAAGATACATTTCTCCCATTTTACAGCCTTTCTTGCCACAGCTCTTAAGTGAATCACTGCAGTTGTTAAATTAATAACACAGTTGTTAAGTGAATCTGGTTACCCCATTGACTTTGCTTATAAGAAGGTCACAAAAGGTGATCACATGACCCGAGGACACTGCAACCATCATAAATAGGTGTCAGTTGCTAAGCGCGTGAACTTTGATTATATGACCATGGGGTTGTTACAATGGTTGTAATGGTGGAAAATGGTTATAAGTCACTTTTTTGAGTGGCATTGTAATTTTGAACAGTCAACAACTGAACTGTTGTAAGTCGAGGACCACCTGAGTTCATCTTCCATGAACTCTACTTTTCCAAAATCCTGGCCACTAGAGATGATTTCTAAACAATCCATTCTCATAGGCTTATATATATATTACACACACAAACAAACAAACAAACAAATCTGGGATAAAACAGGGCACTTAAAATAGCAAATTAAAAAAGAAACCTTCATTAAGAAAGTTAAATATAATTTAGAAATCATTTATTTTAAATGCTATATTTGGCCAATAAACTTTTCATTACATTGAATGTCTATAAAAGCCCATGTAACTAAGTTAGTTCCATTATTTTCAAGACAATAATGATGTATCTGTTTCTAAAAATCATTAAAATCACTAGTGTTTCAACTCAAATTAGATTGCAATTAATTTCCCATTGTATACATTCACTGTTAAATCTTTTTTATCTGCTCAGTATCTTTTCCATTCTGGCACTCTGATCATTTTCTTTTTTAATGTGGAAGGATGGAAGACAAAACGTTTGTGCCCTTCTAGATCACTCTGATAGTATAAACCAAATCATATCATATCTATGGAATTCTAAGCTTCATTTATCTTTATAAATATTATGGCTTCTATTAAACCATTTTATCATGAAAGTCAATTCCATGGGAATCAGTCAGATTTAGTTCCAGGTAAAAGCTAAGCCTCAGATGTATAATTCCTTGAATAAAAATGAGTATAACCTGAATGCTCTAAATTGTGGTCTTTTATAGGATCAAATGCTGTTACCTCTGCAAAGTATTCATCAAGGCTTTTTTATTTCCAAAGAATGAGGATCATTTTTACTAAAAGCCTAAACTGTGGAGGCATTTGGTAGGAAAATATTATTTCCACATTAGAAATGACTGCTGTCTATTTTAAGTATCTCTTTACCCTAGTTGCCAGTAGCTTCCTTAAACATCTAAACATGTATTTTTAGTCAGCAGAGGAGGAAAAGTTTATATTCAATGAGATTTACAGAAAGCAAATAGAAATCTGACAAGCATATTATTAATTGTGCATGCAATTTTATAAATATTCAGTGGAGGTGTCCTAAAGACATTATAAATGACCAAACAGGTATCAACAACTCAATTATTCCAAATGCAGTAACAAGTAATATATTTAGCAGCAGATTCTACATAAATCAACTGGATTTGCAGCTGAAGAATAAACGTTTAGGCTTGGAATGGCAAATGTCAACTGTTTAGATAATTATAATTGGTGATAATAAAAAAGTGCAAGAATAATGTTCACTGTTGTAGGTTTACAATTGGCTGTACCGAATTCTACAAATTCTACCAGACTCTGATCCTTAAAAAAACCCTTATCGATGTTCCTTCCAAAGGATGGATAGATGTTAAGAGCTACTGGTGATCAAAAGAATGGTCTCCTCAAAGAAACATGCCTATCTAAAAGCAGGAGTGTTTGTTGGATGTACTATAGAGGATAATTGTAATGGAAGAATGGACTGGTGTATTTAAAACAGAAAAAATGCAGACCCCAAGATCTTGCCTTCTCTGGACAAAGTCGTTCCAAACGGAACGGTGACTTACTCTAAAGCAAGCGTGGAGTTTCGGGACTGGGTCCATGGGGAAGAGGCCTAGCCCAGGGCTAACCCCGTCGTCCGTCCCGCTGCAACGCGCCTTCTTTTTTTCTTTTTCTTTTTCTTTTTTTACGACGACAGACGAAAGGGAGAGAGATAAACGGGGCGCGTGGCTGGTTACCCTTGCGCTCCTCTTATCTCGAAAAGTACTCCGGGTGACAAATGGGATGAAAGAGAGAAGAGGTGGGGGTTTTTTGGGACCTGAAAACAACAGGAGGATGCCTGTTGTTTTCAGGCATCCTCCTCCTCTTTCTTGGGTTAAAACTCGGGAAGGCAGGCAGGCAGGCAGGCAGTAAGTTCTCGATGCTAACTAAATACACCCCAGCAACTCTCGTGAAACTGTATTAGGAAGACGGGTTGGTGGTCACGGGGGGCTACCCCACCGGCTTCCCAACTTTTTCTCGCGCCGAATCCCTTTGCCTTGAGCGCACAGAATGCCGGCAGCGGTTCTTGGCGGGGAGGCTGAAGGATCAAGCCGAAGTCAGACCTTAGAAATTAGGGTCGATTTGATAGGTTGTTATCTACACTGGGCGGCGTTTACACTATTGGGTAGGTGAAGGCTTTTCATAAGCTCTGCCTTTTGTTGTGCGCGTTCCGAGAGCGAACCGAGCGCTCTTCCACCTTTTAGTACTCCCTCCGAAGACTGTAATTGGTTCGAAAAGGTTTCCGACTACCAGATGTGGGGTTGGAGTGGGGACTATGTTGACAATGGGTCGTCGGGGGTGGAGGGGTGTTTGGAAAGAAAGATACTGATCTTAAAGTTTATAATGGAAGGGTGAATAGGAAGACTCCCACCCCCGCCCTCCCCCGCTCCAAAACAGAGAGCGGGGTCTCGGATTCTCGCTGCTCCCGGAGTGGAACTTTTTCGAAGGGGCAGAGGGAAAGCGAGGACGCGCAAGATTGGAGTTGCTTTGGAAAGCGCCGGAGCCGCAGGACCGCGCGAAGCCTCCGGCGCTACAGCCTCTCATCAGCCTAATGGTCGCGTTAGCATAGCAGGCAGAGCTCCTTATATGTAAACCACAAACAGCTAATCGTTAGAAATCCCAGCCTCCAGCCTCCGCCCCCACGCGCACCCGTTCTGCACCCGTCTGGACTCCCTGATTCGATCCCTTTCAATCGGTGGCTCTTTTGCTAGATCAGCCCCGCGGCTTTTCGAAACGCTGGCCGAAGTCAAGAGTTGTTCGCTTTCCTCATATAAATCTACCCCTAGCAACAAACTTTGGAAACTCGCCCCGACAATCCGCCCCCTCCACGCGCAGAGAGAGCGATAGAAGGACAGACGGACAGACAGACAGACGGACACGCTTTCGTCCCACGCAGTTTGTTCCTCCAGTCGGAAGTTCTCCCTCTCTGACAGATTCTCGAGCTCAGGAGCCGCCTAAAGTTCCTGTCCTCTTCTTATTATTTTGACTACTTTTCCTTTCCTAAACCCCTCCCCAGAGAACTTGCCGCTTTTGCGGAAGAACTCAAGCTCGTTTCTGAGCGAAGGGCAGACTTTTGCTAAACAGCTCTCCTCCCAATTATCTTGTCTCGCACTACCCCAAGTCGACAAAACTCACTCGCACCTTCGTTTTATTCGACTCGGGTGGAAGTGTGTGTGGGGAGGGGGAAGGTTTGCTCAAAGACCCTCGTAGGAAAGCGAGCAACTCTACTTCCAGCCAATAAATCTTGCCCGGAGGAGCGACAGACACGCTCAAGGAAGCTAGTTTTACCTCCTCGCCCTTCCAGCCCTTTAGGACACCTCCTAAAGGAAAGAAGAAAATAAAGACGCGGGGAGGGAGGGGGCACAAAGCAGCCCAAACACGTAGCAGTGGAAGGAAGACCCGCTGGTGCGAGGAAAGGAGAGAGAGACAGACAC
Organism: Masticophis lateralis; assembly: GCA_030761175.1. Lineage (NCBI taxonomy): Eukaryota > Metazoa > Chordata > Lepidosauria > Squamata > Colubridae > Masticophis > Masticophis lateralis. The sequence continues at coordinate 160,170,275 of JAUDYJ010000001.1, forward strand.
AGAGACAGACACACACACACAGAGAGAGAGAGAGACGGAGCGCGCGAGTGAGCGAAGGCGGAACGGAGCGAAAAGGGAGGAAGAGACGCGCTTCGCAGCTCTGCCGCAGCCGGGACTTCGCCGCGGCGCTTGGCCAAGAAGCCGCGCGGCCGCCCAAGCGCCTCCCGCATTCAGCCGCACTTTTCCTTACCGCGATTTCCCCCGCAACCCCTCTTGCTCTCCCCTTAATTGGAGCCGGTTTCCTTGGTCCTCCCCGCATCCCTCTCCGTCCCCTCCCGTCCTTTCTCCCTCTCCCCCCCTCCGTCTCTTTTTCGACTCCCCGGTCCTCCTCCAGCGCCTCTTCGAGCGGCCCTTCTGAGTCCCCTGCAGACCTCGCTAACTTGTGGCTGTTGTGATGCGTATTCCCGTAGATCCCAGCACCAGCAGGAGGTTCAGCCCCCCTTCCAGCAGCCTGCAGCCCGGAAAGATGAGCGAAGTCAGCCCGGTGGTGGCGGCAGCCCAGCAGCAGCAGCAGCAGCAGCAGCAACAGCAGCAGCAGCAGCACCAGGAGGCGGCGGCAGTGGCGGCGGTGCCCAGGCTTCGCCCGCACGATAACCGCACCATGGTGGAAATCATCGCCGACCACCCGGCCGAGCTGGTCCGCACCGACAGCCCGAACTTCTTGTGCTCCGTGCTGCCTTCACACTGGCGCTGCAACAAAACTCTCCCGGTGGCATTCAAGGTAAGGAGAGCTGGGCAAACCTTCATCAGTTCCCCCCCGCTCCACCCTTCACGGTGGCCCAAGGCAATTCCCTCGTTTCCTCCTGGCCAGGGTAAGGGGCAAGGCGTCAGGGGGCAGTGTGATAAGTTAAGGCCTTGGCACCCACTGCGTGCAGTTTACGGGGATTTGTAAGTGTCCGTTACTATTCTCCAGGAGGACCTAAGCGCCATTGGGATAGTACTTTCCATCAGCTGGGAATTGCCCATCTTATAGGTACCTGGCCTTGTCTTCTTGGGGGTGGGAGATAGCCTTCACTATACGGCATTCTCCTCTCTGCCTCTTTTTAAAGCCTTGTTACTGGCACAAGTTGGCTTCTCACTTTCTCTTAAATCCTTAGAAGAAGGAATCCTCTCCTCTTCCTTCCCTACCCTGGTTATTGCAGTAGCCAAAGGATCTTTCCTTCTTAAAGAAAAGTGCAGGAAAGTTCGAACAAGCATTCATCTCATGCCTTTAGGAGAGGACTTGTGGTCCCCTTTAAAATGGGAGATTTGTGTCTTTTGCCACATCAGAAAAGGAGGCACTGTATATTTGTGGCGATAATCCTTAGCCTCAGTCCTTAGGCAGCTCCACAGCCCACTGTTGACTGTTAGTTTCTTTACTATTTATGATGCCTGTTTATAGTTCTCAATCAACATTTACCTCCTTAATATTAGCTCTAGACTGAAATTTATTGGCTTATTATTAGCAAACTGCCTAGTAAGACTAATCCAAATTAGAGTGAGGTATTAATATATACAGAGGGCATTTTAAATAAAATGACCCCGGTTATTATAAAATGTTTTCCATAAATAATCATAAAGATAGGATTCATATAATTTATCATCAGGGTCAGGTACATGCTCCAAGATATCAGGCAAAATCTCTGAGGGACACTGGAACTGTTCTTTCCAGAATCAAAGACTTTTGGGGGTAAGATCTCTGCAGTGTTTCCATCCTTTGGTCCTAGGCACCTTCCTGACCCATCCTTCCAATGTCATTTTAAGTTTCCTGTGTTGTTGTTTTTTATGTTTAATTTCTCAACCATAAAATGAGTGGTTTATGAACTTTGAATACATAGATGTTGATCTAAAAATGGAATTGAGCAGGAGCTTCATTGTGGGAGGTGCCTCTTTTGCATCTGGTCATTTGTTGCATCTCTCCGGGGCATTAAAGAAAAAGTTCTTCTGGAAGTTCTTTAGACATGCGTCTTTAATAGAAGGTGTTTTGTTGCTTTGTGGAGTAATGAGGATGAAAGAGTCTTTAAAACTAGTGACAGGAAGGAAAAGCTGTTGATTGGGTCTAGGTGGGAAGATTTCTGTTGGGGAGGGGGAGATTGTGTTTGACTCCTGCTGGGCAAATTAGGAAGTGTTTGCACAGAAGGTTGGGTTTGGGGTTGTTTTTCTTTTTTTGGCCAAGGCAAAGAGAGTCAATATTTTTAACATGATCGCAGATCAGTGAAATGCTATTCAGAACCAAATCAAGAATGAATTTATTAATATTTTACAGTATACTCACACTCAAATTTTAGAAAACAGAATGTTTTCTCCACTTTCCTTTCTCTTGTATCCATTTTCACAATCCTCAGCTGCATCTCCTTATCTATACTAAAGTTGTATGCCTCTATTTTTCCTCTTCAATGGGATGATTCTTGTTCAGTAGAAAAGGAATAATAGCTAATACATAAGAGAGCCAAACACATGGCTCTCTTATGGTAATGTTCACATGAACATTACCATGGTACATCTATCCTTTATTACATAGTTTATGTACATAGAAACAAAATGTGTATATATGTACCCCCATTTTATGTATGTACGTACGTAGGTATGTACGTACGTACGTACGTACGTACGTATGTATGTATATCATAGAAAAATGCACAGAATATAAATTGAGTCCATCATATCTAACCCATATGAAGAAGCTTTCCTCTGCCCCCTGATATAACAGCCAAAGCTACTCTGAATTCTGAGTTTAAAATAATACATGGATTAAATGAATAAGGGGTCAGGATTCCCCAGAGTGGAATATTAGTACTGAAAGAGATATTTTGTGCATAAATAATAAACAAGAAATTATGCAGCTATTAGGGAAACAGTGAGTTTGGTTTGAGAATTTAGCTCAGGCTTGTATTTATTCCAAACATGCAATGACCTCTCCAGTTGGAGATTCCTGGGAATAGTAGCTAAATAATGGAAGAATCTAATATGCCATGTGGTCTTGCCACAGCTTCAGTAAAATGAAATTCTGTACTTTAAAACTGGACAAAGTTTTAGGTACTTTCAGCTTAGTTCAATGGCCATCCGTTAAAGGATGAAAGTGTTAATAAACTGAGTTTTTTATTGTGTGTTGGAAGGATGATAGATCTTTCTTTATCTGAGTTTATCAACAGCTTGGATGCAATACCTAGAATCACTGACAAAGAGAGAGATCTTCTTTAAATCTGATTACTATCATTATTCAGCATTGTAGCTTAGCATGGTAGAAGCTGCAACTGCCAAGTTTAAAATGACATTCAGAGCTCTTGCTATGTTTATGTGTGTTCATGCATACAAACTTGATTCCTGCTTGCACATTTGCCATATATGTTCGAGGTTTCTCATCTCAAAAGAAAAGGTTATGGCAAGTACAGGGAAAGTTTCCTTTCTGTAATAATGTCGATGTGTGATAAATTACAATGGTATCAGAATTTTAAACCATGAGAAATAAATACGCTCTTTTCAAATTATTACTGCCACCTGCTGAGTTTTAAACATTAGGGATGTGATGTGAGAGTCCAATCTTAAAATGCTAATATGGAAGTAATAGTATCAGTGACATTTAATTAAGAAGCAGATCCGATATAATGTCTATACTATACATCAGTATCTATTTGTGGTGATTACAAAGAAACTATACAAATTAATTATATATGCCTATTTATTCTGAACAGTAAAAAAAAGTTGTGATACAAAATATAAAGATCGGCATTCTTAATCTTTTACTGGTTAACCTTTGACATGCAAATAGAAAATAAAGCAGTACAATTTGTTTATAACATACTGCTGCAGATAAAGACCCTGCTGGAAAGAATATTTGTAAAATAAAATACTGGTAAAAGTTTCCACTAAATAATTTTCATAAAAGAATTTGAAGTTATTTGGGGGGTTGATTATTGTGAAAAAAGCAAGGCATGATTGCAAATACATGTATTAATTACAGGATTTAAAGTGGTTGCTTGTATTAGCTATCATGTGATGAATCCACTTCAAAGGCACATAATATATAGAAACGTCTTGGAAAAAGTAGCCTGGTAAGCTACATTGGTTTTAATAGTAGTTATTGAACTGCATACAGCTGCATACAGCTTTGCTGAAGTTTGATTCAAGAATCAGTTGAGGGGAAATAGATTTACTTATAAAAAGTCTTTAATTGGAAAGTAATCCCACATAGTAATAATGAAATGAAATGTCAGTTGGAAATGTATGTTGGCATAATGGTCAAAGACATCATCCACCATGGGTAAATTTATCTGAAGCAGTGGTTTGACTGGAGGCAAATATGTTCATAAGATTTCCAAATGCTCTCTCACTTGTGGCAGAGAGAGAGAAGGAGAGGGGGAGGGGGAGAGAGAGGGAGGGAAAGACTGCTCTTTTATGCTATATTTTGTTGAAATTGCATTGGTGAAGGATTACTGAAGGGCATCTTTATATTTGGGGGCTGGTTAAAGAAAAGTCCTGATTTATTGAGAAATAAGATAACATTTCTTTTAGGAATTTCATCTATATTTGATTTTTTTTAAAAAAAACTTTCTCCCAGTAAAAGGTGAAAATTTTAATATCATACCTTTTATGTAGTAAATTAAGAGCTGCTGAAAAAACAGGTATTAAGTGAAAATTGTAACTGTTCCATAATATTCACGGTGGAAGCAATGTGATCATCTCCATCCATCCACTTTCCCATGAATCATTCTGTATAGTGGGGCTGGACTAGGAATCCAGCATTTGACCCACTGGTAATGTTTTAATGTTTCTTTTAGGGGCACTAATTATGTTTTCACAAAGACACTGCGTCCATTCATCATATCCCTTGCTCCAGAGAAGCCTTATTGGAGTCAGTGGGACTTTACCAAAGTAAGTGGCTGAAGGAATGTAGTCAGAGTTATTAGTTATTCAGCTCTCTACATTTTTGCTGACCTAGATGATGCCAGTAGTAATAAAAAGCTTGTAAGTTAAAAATAACAGGAAAAATAATTACATTTAGTGTGAAGTAATAATGCTGTTGTAGCATTGCAGCTTTCCGGGATGTTTCTATTTCCACCAGACCCTCAGTTTTTCAGTTGATTTCAATAGCCTCAAGTTAAAGTTCAGAACATGAATGGCAAGCAGAGTGCTATTTTTGTAATTTAAAATACTGTAATTCAAATAAGTTACAGCAAAGACTCCAAGTTTTTTTTTAAAGTTTAGCTATACTTTTTACTGTTTAGCTACGTAAAATTATTTTAGTAATGAATATTTTATATTATTTAAATTCAAAATGAATGTTGCATTTTATAAAAGATACCACAGTATATGATGGTACTGTTACTCCCTTAGAATATATTTAAAATTTTGTTTAGGATACTTGCTCAAATAAGATTTTTAGATGATATAGATTATTGAAGACAAACATTGAAACAGTTCAGTTTTTAGTTTTCATTGGACTGAAAATGGCAAAAGTTAAAATAACTGATAAAAATATAATTCTGCAGGCTTTTAGCAGATTGTTACTGTTATCACTGTTTTAAACTGTAATACAAAATTCCTTTAATTTCTAGTGTGGAAAATGCAAGTGCTCAAAACATTGGAAATTATGTACATAGAAAGATATATGCCGGAGGCTAAGAACAATTCTTGTGGCTCAATTGGAAGTATGGTCTTACGATGTTGTAGTCATGCTGTATTTCTTAAAAACAGCTGTACAGATTGGATCACTAAATGGATTAATTTACACCATAGTACATTTTATAACATGAAGGAGATTATATGTCATGTAAATTCTAGATAGCTTTAGAAGCATTCATTATGTGTATCCGAAGAATCTGATTTCCATTTTTATTTAAATAAACTACTTTTTACGAAGTAGCTCTGTTTAAATTGTTAGATCTCAGGTACATGGAACAAAACCAAATTTTATATCTTGTTAAGATGTTCTTAAGTCATTTTGCTGTGTTTGTTAAGTTGTTCTGTATTCTAGATCATATCTGCTTAAGTCACTTTATTTTCAAGAAGTTCATTTCTTCTGTAAAGACTGGGGTGGGGGAAATATAAACAGTAGGATTTGAGGCAGTCAGAACATCCTGAGATTTGTGCATAGTTACCACCTTGTGGAGGCTTTTTCCATGAAAGGTTTACCTCACTTCTTTTTGCTGGACGTTTTTGCTTCTGTCAAGGAAGGATCCTGGTCTTCTACTTATATTTTTAAAATGCCTCACATAGAAAGTTTTTCTTCCCAAAGTCTTTCCTCCCCAAATCCAGGGTTGGAGAGATGAACTACCTCACTGTCTATGTATTTAACAGGATTGTATGTTCTATGTTTGTCTCATTTTTATGACTGCTGTTCTGTTTCCATATTGCTGGTCAGCTCCTCCTTTTCATATCTGCCTACAATAGGAGTTAATGATAACTGTGGTATGTGCAAACATATTCCATATAATAAGCTAAGAGGCAGATCTTTCCAAAATACATACAGTAAGTCATTTTGGGTTTCTAGATGGAATAAAGTAATATATTTTTTCAAAATGGTATATCATCATTGGAGCTAGTTGTGGAAGCCTATGATTCACTTTCAAGTGGGCTATATTTTATAGCTTGATTCATTCACTTTTAGCATTAAATCTAAGCTGGGTGCCCAGTTTGCATGTTGGAGCTTGACTTGACTTGACTTGACTTGACTTGACTTGACTTGACTTGACTTGACTTGACTTGACTTGACTTGACTTGACTTCCCTTCCCTTCCCTTCCCTTCCCTTCCCTTCCCTTCCCTTCCCTTCCCTTCCCTTCCCTTCCCTTCCCTTCCCTTCCTTCAAATCAGTGTTGAGTCCTGTGACTGCCTGGAGAAATTCCCAAAGTTTACTTGGCAAGATTTTAGAAGTGGTTACCCCTTGCCTTCTCCTAGACTTGAGAGAGATGGACTGGTTTAAGGTCACTGAGTTGGCTTTGTGCCTAAAGCAGGACTAGAACTCATGGTCTCACGATGGTCTCTAATCTGATGTCTTCACCACTATACCGTACTGGCTCTCTGGATCTAAATGTAGAATGTTATTAACAACAATTCATTATTTTCAGTTGTATATGTCATAATAATATTTGTATTGTTATCATCCAGAATTACAAAATAGCCCTGGGGATAGTTTGAGAAATTAGGAAAGGGAGAAGTTCAACTGGTTCACTTTCCATTATAATAACTAGTGCAGAAAATGTATCTCTGGGCTCAACTCTGGGCCTTCCCATATTTGACTAAAGAAAGCAGATATCATGGATACAAATCTGTAACCTACAGTATATACACTTTACGTTATAACATACTGGTCCCATTTTGCAGCTGAGGAATATTGACATTCAAAGATAAAGTGGGATCAAATAGAATGTACAAAAATAGTAGTGCTACTAAGTATGTACATCATTATGTTTTCTCATTTCTCTGCAACTAAATTTCCTTTTTTGAAATAATTGAAACAGTAGAGCATACAAGGAGTGCCCCCCACATAAATTAAAATTGTAGCACATATAGTGTTTGTCTTTCACATGGCAAGATAACAACAAAATTGTCTTCCTTTCATATGAGAATGTAGTCTCCCTTCTCATTGTTCTTCACAAAATCAAATCTTTTTTTACTGTACAATTTCTTCTAATAAAATAGAAACTCACCTTCGGGAATTAATATAAAGATGTTACAAGATGTAAGAATAAGGGGAGGATTTGGACTGCCAAACTGTGAATTATACTATCAGGCAGCAACACTGACGTGGACAAAAGAATGGATAGAATTAAGAAATACAAGATAATTAACTTTGGAAGAACATAATTTACAACTGGGATGGCATGCTTTTTATGGTACGGTAGAAGTAAGATTTGGAATCATGTAGGGGTGATTTAATTCCTCCTTTAAAGAAGTTATAGTTATTTAGGTTCCTTACTCCCATTGATCAGAAACTCTTTGTGGTAAATGATGAAAAAGAAAGAAGTCTAATAATGTGGAACACTTCAAAGTCCTTCTGATTTCAGCAGGAAGTTATTTACGTGTTTATGACTGATTTATTCTTTTATCATCAGCTGAATTGATTCCTAGATGCTTAAGCTTGAATCTATTTATACCCATTGGAGCCTTATGCTAAAATCATGAATTCTAAGTTGTTCATATGGCTGAAATACGTATAATGATGAAAAGTGCAGTTAGAAAGCAACATTGAAAATAAAATCTGTCCAAGATATACTTAGTTTATTGTATTTCTATGGTTATATTGGTTTCTTGGTTTACAAAGCTATTTGCAATATTGAAACAGAAATCCAAAATATACTTGACAAGTATTTTCACTGTTACTGTCTAATTTATTTCTGGCATCACAGAATTGAAAGTGTTACCTTATCACTGTGTGAAATCATAGGAATAGACAGTTTAACATATTGTGATAAATGCAGATTCCAGAATCCATTAACTGTAAGTCTATTGTCTAAAATACTTAATTTTAAACGTAATTTAGAATTAATTTCTACATTTAGAATAATGTGGTACTGTTCTGTTTGGTTCTGTAGATAATGCCTTATAATTTTACTGTGCATGCTCCAAAATGGCGGCGCCCATGTGAAACGAGTCCAATGATGGGACGGTTTCTGGTCATTTGGGGTCTTTGGGAGCCGATTTGACCATCTTCGGCTTCAGCCCTGGCTAGGGAAGTCTCTGCCCAGCCTGCTGAGGGTCTTTCGCCCTCCAGAATGCCATGGCTGGGTTGGAGCCAACATTTGTAGGCACCCCAGGAGGATGGTGGCGGAGGCCTGGTTGTGGCAGCCTTTTCCAGTGCCGGAGGAGGCGGAGGCCAGAGGGAGGCATGTGGCAGTGGTGGTATTGGAGTGCCCCACCCAGGTCCTGGACAACCCCCAAGGCCCTGGATATCTTGGGATGGCTTCTGGAGGTCCTGGGATATGTTGGGGAGCCTGGATGCTGACAGTGTTGACGACGGTGGCCACAATGGCAATGGCGGCTGCAGCTTGATGGCAAGGGTAATGGCGGCGGTGGCTGGTGCCTAGCAGCATGGCAGAGGGGGAGATATGGCCAGCTTTATCTTCTGGCTTTACCATCTGGAACTGAAGGGACTCGGAGACCCCCACTGTGATCTGGGGGCTGGAGGCTAGAGGCGTGACTGGGGGGATTTGTGAAGTTCTGGGGATGGAGAGGATGGAGGACAGCCAAGGACTGGTCATCTGGTTGCCTCGGGAGGTCTCTCCCCCCCCCCCGGGTTATGAGCTTGGTTTTGGCTTGCACGTCCATCTGCCTCCAGATTGTGTCTAGCTGCATGTTATCCCCCTCTTTGGACATTTCCCCTCCCTTGGGACCATTATCATTCTGCCTCTATGGACTGGCTTGTCTTTTCATCTGAGCCCCCCGCTGGAGGGAGACTGGGCAATTGTTACGTGGGAGCTGAGGGAGCTGTTGCCATTCACCATCGGAGGAGACAGACCATCTAATTTCCATCGCCTTTTCTGTGAGAGGATGGCTTGGATACTTACCCTCCGATTGTGGCAAAATGGCACGGGACTCCTCCCACTGCTGTGAGATGGCAGTGGAGTCCAGCCTACCAGCACTAAGATCTACTGTGCTCTATCACTTTTAGACTATTTGTCGAACCCCGGCCAGATCTTACCTCCCATCCATGCTTATTGGATGTATATGGCAGCCGACCTGCTTGCATTGTGAGACTCCCCCCGCTTGCAGGCCTGGCCCTCCACACTATTGAGGGCCTACCTTGATGACGGGTTTTGGAATCCCAAGAGGTGGCATGTTGCAAAGAGGGGGTTGAGGGGCTTTTTAACCATGTTTTTAGCTAAAATTTTAAGGGGTTCTGGGGGGGTGTTGTCTGAAGACCGGACCTGGGGGGGTGTCCCTCCAGATCAAGGAACTAGCCTGTTGGATGGTGGCAGGGGGGTGGGGAGGGGGGACTCTTGGGGGGCGGAGAGGCGAGGGTCATTTATCCCCGTGGTGGTGGGGAGTAGTAGTAGTGGAGGGAGCAGGGGGCGTAGGGATACCAGTGGAGCATGTCCCTGCTGCCTGCAGCGGGTTCAGCACTTCAGCTCTCGTGGCTCCACCTGCGCTGTGGGAGGATGGGAGTGCAGAACCCGGGATTCCGGCTGGTGTATGTTAATGCCAGGTCCGTTGTTCATAAGGCCCCCTTTGTCCGTGATTTGATTGATGAGGGGGATGCGGACCTGGCTTGCGTCACGGAGACCTGGTTGGGTGCAGAGGGAGGGGTTCCTCTCTCTGATCTATGCCCACCAGGTTTCCGAGTACTACACCAGCCGGTAGTACTCCAGCCGGTGGCAGGAGGGGTGGCGGTTGTCATCAGGGAAGGTCTTAGACCTAGATAGGTCACTGTGCCTAAGATTGGCAGGTATGAGTCCCTGCTGTTGAAATGGGACCCTGGAGTGCAGTCAGCTCTGTTGATTACGTACCTGTCTCCCAGCTGCGTGTCTTCAGTCCTGCCCACACTACTCAAAGTCTTAGCTGAACTGATGGTTGAGCTCCCCAACCTGATGCCGGCGAGACATCAGAGTTGGTGCTGGAGTTCATGGCTTCCATGACAGCCATGGACCTGACTCTAGTTGTACAGGGCCCAACTCACAGCGGTGGACACACATTCAACCTGATTTTCATCTCTGGGCAGTGGATAAATGCTCGGGGAAGGGGTGATCTTTCTGTGCTACCCTGTCATGGACCGACCATTCCCTCCTTTAGCTAGACTTTCCTTCCGCCAACCCCCACCACTGGGAGGCGGAACCGACTCGTTGGTTCCGCCCCAGGCACCTGATGGACCTTGATAGGTTCCTGACAGAGCTTGGGACATTTCCCACTGACCTATCCTGCGATTCGCCAGAAGCCCTGGTGGATGCCTGAGAACAGGTGGCCACTGGGGCACTGGATCAAATCACTCCCTTGCGGCCTCTCCTCTGATAGGGATCCTGGGCAGCTCCATGGTTTTCTGTGGAGCACAGGGAAATGAAGGGTCGGAGGAGACGCCTAGAGGGCCGTTGGAGATCTTCCCGCTCCAAATCTGACCGAACACAGTTAAGAACCCATATTAGGTCTTATCTTGTGGCAATGGAAGTGGCGAAACGTGACTATTTCGCTGTTCTCATTGAGTCTGCAGAAAATTGCCCAGCAGCCTTGTTTCGAGTGACCCGCTCCCTTCTCCATCAGGGAGCGAGGAAGGACCCCTTGCAAGGCAATGCTGAGGATTTTGCGCAATTTCTGCAAGATAAAATCGCTCAGATTTGGACGGGGTTAGACTCTGACTGGGTAGTATCTGACGAGGGGATGGGAGCAGATCTTGGAGGTAACATCAGGGTTGACTTTGATCCTGTTTCTATGGAGGAAGTGGACAGGATTGTGGATAGACTGGGGGCCTTCACATGTTTATTGGACCCTTGTCCCTCCTGGCTTTTGCGGCAACCAGGGTGGTGACTGGAGACTGGATCCAGGCAATTATCAATGCTTCATTGAGAGATGGGGTCTTCCCCTCCTTACTCAAGGAGGCGGTAGTTCTTCCGCTCCTCAAGAAGGCTGCCCTGGATCCGGCCTCTCTGAACAACTTTCGTCCAATCTCCAACCTTTACTTTATAGCGAAGGTTGTGGAGTCTGTGGTGGCATACCAGCTCCTGCAATTCCTGCAGGAGACTGATTATCTAGACCCATACCAATCAGGTTTCAGGCACGGACACAGCACAGAAACGGCATTGGTCGCTCTGATGAATGATCTCTGACGGGCCCAGGATGGGAGTTATTCCTCCATCCTGGTGCTACTTGACCTCTCAGCAGCTTTTGATACCATCAACCATGGTATCTTACTGCGTCATTTCGGGGGATTGGGGGTGGGGAGCACTGTTTTACAATGGTTCTCCTTCTACCTCACAGGCCATATGCAGTTTGTTTGGGCAGGGGTTCAGAGATCCTCCCTGAGGCTCCTCACATGTGGGGTGCTGCAGGGGTCAGTTCTCTCCCCCTGCTTTTTAACATCTATATGAAGCTGCTGGGTGAGATCATCCGTAGTTTCGGGCTGCGGTATCACCAGTATGCTGATGATACCCAACTTTACATCTCCACCCTGGACCAACCCAGGGATGCCCTTTCCGTGATGTCTAAGTGTCTGGAGGTGATACAGGTCTGGATGGGTAGGAACAGGCTCAGGCTCAACCCCTCCAAAACAGAGTGGCTGTGGATTCCGGTGTCCCATGATCTAGCTCCCCCAAAATATCTTGCTCCCTCGGAAAGGGTTCGTAATCTTGGCATCCTCTTTGATTCATGGCTGTCTTTAGCAGACCATCTAACGGTGGTGACAAGGGGAGCATTTACATAGGTTCATCTGATGCGCCAGTTATGCCCTTTTCAAGACATGGACGCCCTCCGTATGGTCACTCATGCTCTCATTATCTCTCAGTTGGATTACTGCAATGCCCTTGTGGTGCACCCGGAGGCTCCAACTTGTCCAGAATGCGGCCACGCAAGTAGTTATGGATGCGTCCCGCTACTCCCATATAACACCACTATTGCACAAGCTGCACTGGTTGCCGGTGGTCCTCCGGATCTGCTTCAAGGTGCTGGTACTCACCTATAAAGCTCTTCATGGTATTGGTCCGGGGTTCTTGCAGGATCACCTCCTACCAGCTGCCCTCCTCTGGGTCCCCTCGGCCAGACAGTGTCGGCTGGCGGTCCCCAGGATGAGGGCGTTCTCTGTGGTCGCACTGACCCTCTGAAATGGGTTGTCCACCGGGCTCCAGATGGCCCCCAACCTCCACACCTTCTGCACTGACCTAAAGACTTGGTTCTTTCAGCAACTTTCTTGATCTGTCGTGGATTTTAACTTGGGGATTTGGGGGATTTTAAATTGGCTTTTAATATTACTTAATTTTGTCTATTGTCGGGTTGTTTTATTGCTGTGAGCCACTCTGAGTCCTATAGGAGAAGGGCGGCCTATACATCTGACAAATAAATAAATAAATAAATAAATAAATAAATAAATAAATAAATAATAAATAATAAACAGTCTAAGGAGAGATTATGTTGCAGAAACAAAATTGACAGTTTAAACTGAGATTCTTAAACATTTAATATAGTTCTCATATTTTTCAATGTTTTTTTCCATAATAATGAAAATTAGAACCCTTATATCTTCTTTTGCTTTGTGATATTTAAAACAAAATTAAACAGAGACCTAATCCGTCAGTGAAACTTGGATGTGAAGACTATAGTGGAATACACAGATGTAGGGATCCTAAGAATCAGCATATTATCATGCAAACATCTTCTTTCCTTTAGAATTAAAGCATGGGAAGTCACCATTTTATCTATTCTATCCCATGTGGTTTCTGGAGGTATGCTGATTTAGCAGTCTTTGAAAGCCAAGATCCGTTCTTAACCATTTTGTGGGGATGGTGTAATGATATCATACATCTGGGTGGAGGGGTATTGGGGAAGTTAAGCAGTTTTTCATTGGTTGTTTGATATATTTATTTTAGGGCTTATACTACTGTTTTAATACGGTTTACACTGAAAGGCAGACATTTGCACTACTTGTTTTTTTTAAAAAAAGCATGATCAAGGTGAGTTCTGAGGGCTGCAAAACTGGGATTTTGCAAATTCATATCAATATGACATCCCCTCCAGTGTCATGATTGCCAATGCTGTGACCTAATGCTATAATATAGTAATTGAAGATTTGGTACTTATAACAATAGCAATAGCACTTAGACTTATATTTTGTTCCATAGTGCTTTACAGCCCTCTCTAAGCTGTTTACAGAATCAGCATATTGCTCCCAACAATCTGGGCCCCATTTTATCCATCTCGGAAGAATGGAGGGATGAGTCAACTTCGAACTGCTAGCAGTTGGCAGAGTTAGCCTGCAATACTGCATTCTAACCATTGTGCCAGCCCTATTTGACTATGGAAGTTTCATGACCAGCAAACCTGTGAAATTATAGAGTGGCCTTAACCTACCAGTTAATCCTGTTCAACTCTTGTATGTATTGAATTCAAGTCTATTGCAGGTAGCCTATGTGCATAATTTATGCTGTGGAGTAGAAACCAGAGCCCCATATCTAGGAGGCCACTGAATGGCGGCTTCCTGTTATAAATGTGCTCATACCTCAAGGAGTGGGATCATAATCATTTGGAAAATAATGGCCATGATTGGCCTTCCCCTCTTCTGCTGATACAATTAAGGGGTGCAAGTAACACTAACTACCAAGTATTTAGTGGTTGGTTTGCGACTCAGAGAAATTAAGAAATTATTGTTATGTCTTTATTGTCTTAGGTGGTGGCTTTAGGAGAAGTCCCTGATGGGACAGTGGTCACAGTCATGGCTGGAAATGATGAAAATTACTCTGCAGAGCTGAGGAATGCCTCAGCTGTAATGAAGAATCAAGTGGCACGGTTTAATGACCTGAGATTCGTTGGCAGAAGTGGAAGAGGTAAATAATTTCATTATAGATTTTTTAAATCAACAACTGAAATCACACTCAAGACCTAAAAAGGAATCCATTATCTATTAATCCACTACTATTAAATTTCCATTTATAGGTTACATGTAGGCTGCAACATTCTTTAACTAGGCTTGGTCACCTACTACAGGATTGTTTTCCTATGTAAGGATGGATGGATATGTGTGTGTGTGTGCGCGCGTGTGTGTGTATTATATATGAATGAAAGGAAGGAAGGAAAGGAGGAAAGAAGGAGGGGGAGGGAGGAAGGAAGGAAGAAATCTGGATTTTGAGGGGGGATTGCTTTCTGATGTCAGCAAATGGGCTGAAAGGAAGCATGATGATATTTCTCTTTTGGTACACAGTTCACTTTGCAATTTTTCACTTATGGAAATGTTGAGGAGGAAAAAAAATCTATTAAATGTGTTGCCAGATCCAAAGAACAGTTAGGTTGTCTTAGTGGATTCAGGGAATTCTTTTCAAGTAAGCATGCATAGGATTACAGTCTTAATAATAAAAACATTAATGCTTTTGCATTTATTTAATTATGAGGAGGCCAAGCAATGCATATCTGTGATTGTGTGGATATACTCTTCTTTCTAAGCAGTTTGTAGCTTCCATGGTTTCCCAGTCTTCAATTAAATTCTAAGGGAAAACTCCACAAGGTATCACAAGACTTCTATGGGTCTTTCTCAGAAAAGGTTGTCTCTGAAAATCACTAAGGGAATGTTAATTAGACCCATTTGTAAAGGTTTTATGCCTAGACTTGAGCAGCTATATAAATGGGTTAAATAAATATACAAAATTCTTCTCCATGTCCTGTTCTCAGTTACTGTAGCTGGAAATCTAGAAGGAAGCATAGAAGGAGGCAGAAACAAGATTGAGGATTCTGGTGGATAGCCGGGGGGCGGGGGTGTATATGTTTGCAGCTATCACATAGGTGAGAATAAGGGGAAACGTTGACTACCTATCTTATTTTTCTACTGAATATACAAAACAAATTTATATAGCTGTCCATCTCAGTGACTACACCACTGATTTAATGAGTTAGTCATTGCTCTTACAGAAGACTATCATTAATCCCAATATTGCTTTTATACCAATAAGTCTCTATTTGGAATTCTGTTAGTTGCTTGAGAAATGAAAGTAATAGCTAAGTGGATAACTCAAAATAAGCAAACAAAATCCCTAAAGGCTGCAATACTTGCTCACCACATTGCATTAGTTGTAAATAAAATTTTGGCTCAAGTTAAAATTTACTCCACAACACTTCCTGAAGCAAGGATAGCGGTGCAAAGCTCAAGGTAAGGAAAACCTTGCTAGATTTGGCATATGACTTATTTCTCTGAAATAGGAGGTAAAGGCTAGTTACAAATTTAAGTACAATAGACAAGTCTGAGGGCACCGTCCAAAAAGATAGCATGGCCCAGTAACCTTGTGCTTGTGGGGAAGGCTGCTTCAGCACAGTATTTGCACTTGAACTCAGAGCACAGATAACTCTGGGTCTAATCCTGTGTTCAAAACAAAAACAGTTACTAGAAAATAGAAACCTCAGAATTTTCTGGATATGTAATTAACACAAATGCAAATCTGGGAACAAAGGCATCACTGTCCACAATCAGAATTTCAGCCAGTATCTTAATTCTTTCACTCAGATTGCAGAGCATTGCTGTTCTTCTAACTCCTAGCTGAAAAATTTACTTTTAAGAATATGTTCAACACTTTATGCATCCAGGCTAATTTCAATTGTGAATGATAAAATACGACTTAAAAGATAATACAGCTTAATAATAATAATAATAATAATAATAATAATAATAATAATAATAATAATAATATCACTGTCTTTCTGGATAAGAAGGAAAGGCCTCATACTTTTTATAAGATTTTGTTCCCCTTTAATAACATTTTGATATTACATTTTTGATTTGTCTTTATGTTGATTGATTCTACTTGGAAGATCTCTGGCTTGTGAAACACGATGGTTTGCAAAAGAAGCATAGTGGTTCCATCATGTAATTATTGCTGAAAACAAACATAAATATGATGGAACATGTGTGTTTCAAAATTCAGTGGAGGAAAAGGTTTATCTCCCTCCCTCCCTCCCTCCCTCCCTCTCTCTCTCTCCCCCCCTCCCTCCCCCTCTCTCCCCCTCCTTATCTTCTTTAACTGTCACAAAGGAAATGAAATGAGTAATTAGAGAATCATCATGATTATTCCCCACATTTACATCCCATCAGCAAGAAGTTTACTCAGACCAATATGAGTAAAATCTCGAAAAAGTGATGATGCATTTTAGAAACTGTTTGGCATATTTATTCAAAGAACTTCAAAGGCAAACAAAGGGTGTATGCACAGTTTTCCTACATTAGCTTTCCATGTTTTGGCTAGTTTCCCAAATAGCAATTT
Organism: Masticophis lateralis; assembly: GCA_030761175.1. NCBI lineage: Eukaryota > Metazoa > Chordata > Lepidosauria > Squamata > Colubridae > Masticophis > Masticophis lateralis. Next base: position 160,187,129 of record JAUDYJ010000001.1, read on the forward strand.
TTATATTAAAAAAAGAAAGAAAAATGATTGAAAAAGAGAGAGAGAGAGAGAGAGAGAGAGAGAGAGAGAGAGAGAGAGAGAGAGAAAGAAAGAAAGAAAGAAAGAAAGAAAGAAAGAAAGAAAGAAAGGGGGAGAGAGGGAGACAGACTTAACTGCTTGCAGACTTTTCACGCATGGAAGATGAAAAAAGCTTCTTTTGATGAAGTATAATTATGTCCAAACAGAGCTGACCCCCTCCTCCTCTATTTCTTATGATCTTAACAGAAGAAAGTAGGGTATTTCCTTTGAAGCAGCTGGGATTTGGTAGAGGATCCGAAATGCTAGCTGCATTTGCTGCCAGAGGCAGGATGGAGAAATTGGTCCAGACTTGTCTCTCAGACACAGAGCAGAGAAAATGAAAGAAAAGAGTTATCATGAAGGATTTTTATGATACTGCTTAAAATAGCAGGAAAGGAAACAGTAGTAGCAAACAGGAGCTCATATGATCTACACACAGCAAGAATGTTCTTGGCTAAGTCAACACCGTATCTGGTCTGTGGTAGCCTTGTAGCCAAGGTCCAGGTAACAATACTGAAACATACATTCAGATAAAAATCAGACAAGGTCAAACATGCGAATTTACACCAATTGAAAAACTTTGTTCTGGCAATCACAGATCAGATTGCTTTGAAAAACCATCTCCTGTTTTAAGGACCAGGCCCATTGGCAAGACTCCAGGGGACTCTGCTGCTCTCACTTGACTCAAAGAGAAAGGCAAGAAAGCTTTAAGAAGAGTCAACTTCTAAGAAGGAACCACTGCAGGTCACACAAACTTTGAAAATAGAAACATTTTTTCAGTTAGTGTTTTTGTTTTCCTATATGGTGGAAATAGAATGCCCATACTTATTTTATGTGTTTCTAATTTTATTTATTTCTTTTTCATTGAAGTCACAGTCTAAATTACCAGTCGGCTTGCTGGGCTGTCTCTAGTCTCCCATATGTTCCTGGTTTATCATGACTTCATCATTTCTCTAACTTCACATGAAATCCTCTTCGGCATTTTTATCTAATCTAGCTGTGCAAATACTTAGAAAGGCCTGCTCAGCTGTTTACCTACTACCCTATGCCATCACTAACTTCTCTAATCCGCTTTCAGTTGCCTGATCTGGTCTTTTGAAGCATATTAATAGTTGCAGAAGGAGAGAGGAAATAGGAAGGCAGCCAAAGGAGTTGGCAAATTCCATAAGACATTTCCAGTCATGTGTTATTTCCTGTCCTCAAAGGAATACATTTTCCCCATAGTTATTTATCAATACACAGATATGCACACCTCCCTTTATTCCAGTTATCTGCTTCTTACATTGGCTTTTCATATTACTTTTAATTATGCTGTAATCCGATATTATTTACTATTCATACTTCAATTCAGGGAACATATCTACAGGGAATCTTCAATGTACAACCATTCATTTAGTGATTGAAGTTACAACAGCACTGAAAATAATGACTTATGACCATTTTTCACATGAGTGCTGCAGAATCCCCATGATCAAATGATCAAAAGTTGATGCTTGGCTAATGACATGTATTTATAGCACTTGCAGTGCCCCAGGGTCACATGATGACCTTTTGCAAATTTCTGACAAGCAAAGTCAATGGGGAAGCCAGATTCATTAAAAAACCCATGTTACTAACTTAACAACTGAAGTAATTCACTTAACAACTGTGGCAAGAAAGGTTGTACAATGGGGCAAATCTCACTTAACAACTGTCTTGCTTAGCAACAAAATTTGGGTTCAATTGTGGTCGTATGTCAAGGACTACCTGTACAAATCTGGTCTAACTTCACTACAATCAGTTACTTTCTCTAGTTAATTATACGTTCTTAAACAGAGGCTCCAGTCCCATTGACAGAAATTCATTAGATACCTTCCAAGTAATCCTTGAAGCAAATTGTAAGAGTGAAATTAGCCTGGTTAAACTTTTGGCTTGGGTAGCTGGCTATAATTATGTAACTGCCTAAGAGTCCAAATTGTATCTTTAACACACTAGGGTAATGTTTTGGCCAGTGGGCACAGGAATTCTAAGAATATGTCATGACTGTCCTAGCTCAATAGCTGCAGTGGAAGGCTCCCCAGCCCAGGAGCCATGGTATGGCCGACCACAAAATATCCATTTCCAAGCAAGTAAATCGTTGTAGTCAAGAGAAAAGTAATTTACTCAAGAATCATGTAGAAACAGAATTTGGTTAGATGTTTTAAAGCACAGAACACAGATAAAACTATTCAACTATTCAAAAAATCAGAAGAAAATATTGCTCTGTACACACACGCATACAAAAATACTGAAGTTTTCAACATCCCTTCTAACTGACCCTGAGCAGAATGTTCTCTATATCTTTCTACATGGTTTTGTTTGTTTGTTGTGAAATGGCGCATTATTCAAAATGTTCTGAGTAACAATATTTTGATTCTTAAACATTACAGCCATTCTCCATATTTATTTTCCATTAAATCCCTCCCAAAGAATGAAAATAAAGATGGCACTCAAGGCCTCTCTGGAGGCTGGGGAAAGCAAAAAAAGTCACTTCCTGTCCCACCGGGAGTTGGGAAATGGGCCATTTCAGGCCTCTGGAGGGCCTCTGAGGGGGTGGGAAAGGCTGTTTTCACCGTTCCCAGATGCATAGAGAGGATCTGGAGCCAGGTGAGAAAGAAAAACGGGCCTTCCCCACCCCCACAGGCCCTCTGGAGGCAGGAAACAGCCTGTTTCCCTACTCTGATGGGCCCAGAAGGCCCGAAAATCAGCTGGCTGGTGCGCACATGCTGAGTTGGCATGCCCACTGATATGACTACATGTGCCACCTGTGGCACGCGTGCCATAGGTTCGCCATCATGGTCCTAGACACTGAGGTTCATATTAAATTCCTAAAAGGAATCATTTGCTTTCAGAAATAATGTTTGATGACTTGGAGGAAAGCGGAAAGGTCTCAAAATGGTGCCATGCTTCTGTCTAGTTCATGTGTTTTATTTTGTAGGTGTTTTATATATCCTAAGAATCTTAAATTATGAGAAACTCATTCTGCGAAGCTAGAAAAAGGTTGGCCCCTCTTTTTGCTTCCATTTTGATTTTTAGTTTTTCTTCCCATATACAAGGAATGGGAAGGAAAAGAGGAAAGGTAGTTAGATGATTGGTCTAAAATCCCTGTGGAATGATAGCTGGAGGGACTATTTTCCAGCTTTGCCAAGTACCATTCCTGGTAGCTGGTATAAAAAAGGCCTGTATAATCAGATTACCCACTTGTTAGAAATCTATGCTTGACACTGTCCTAAGGGCTGTAGAATTGCTTTTTTAAAAAAAATGTATTTTGATCTGGCAGAATATAATAAAAGCACGCCAAGTATCTTCCTCTTATAGCTTAATTAAACAGATTTTCTTGTAGTTCCCCACAGATCCTGAAATCTGAACACAGGCTTCTTTGACCTGTTCAGATATATTCTCAAAAAGCACCTGCATTATTTTAGTGCCTTATACTAGGGGGGTTATTCATTTCTAGAACTGATTTGTATATTCCGTACTCTGAAAATATTTGAAGCGATGCCCAAAGGTACTGTTATAAAGAATAAGGTATGCTAAAATTAATAAAGTCTAAAAAAAGGAAAACATTCAAATTAAAGTCAGTGATAAGGAATAGAAAGGCAAATCAGTTAAAATAAGAGTTTTCTGCCTTTTTCAAATGAAGGTAGTGGGAGCTGACTTCTTTCAAAGAGCATTTATTTCTGTCTGCCATCATATTATGTATTTTTTAAAGATCTCAACAACCCTCCCTGCCCACTGAGTAGATTTTACAGCATAAACTGTGCTGTGGTAATCAGATGGATTGCCTGAGCAAGTCAGCTTGCACTGAGAACAAGCAGGCCTTCTCTTTAGTGTGTGATTGTTACATTGGAAGTTTACTATTACATTCTCTCTTTTTGGACTAAGGTTTCTCCAAATGTTCTGAAACCACATGGGTGATAATAAATGATGTGACAGGAAGGCTTGAAAGCTGAATGAGACAGCAACAGACCTGTTCTGTATTACACATGCGTGTGCCTTTGCACACCCACACATACCCAACTCAGTCACACTTCCTGTTTTGTATTAGACTTTGAAATAATGTATTACATTTAGTGCTGCTACATTTTCTTAACATTTGTGTTTTCATTAATATTCTTGGAGTTCCATAAAGTGGGATAGAATAGGTAGAAATCCAAAGTCCCTAGATGGCTTGGATATTTTATAAAATCTTTTAAAGATTCTGGTAAAGCAGGAGGCAAAGTGAGCCATAAGACATGAGATAGCTGACTGTTGCATTGAGTCACTGTTGCACGCCCACCTCTTCCTGTCTTGAAACAGTTTGCAGTTTTGACTATCTGAAATGATTAACAGTTGCATATCTCACTGATTAGAACTGTCAGTGACTCGCAGAACAAAGGCCACAGACTTCCCTGGGTGAAGATCCTGTCTGTTCTCTGTAGGCTGTTTTCCGTTTCCTAACACTTGCAGAGTTGCAGGGCACCACATCCATCTTAACTGCAGAATTTCTATTATGGTAATTGGGATTTCCAGTGGAACATACATTTTATGCATGTAAAGCACAATCTCACCCTGGGCAGATAGTTTCTTTAAGATTTAATAGCTGGAATATGGTCCAGGGAAAGGGGAACCATCTCTCATTTTCTTTGTGAATTATATCATTAGTCTCCTGTTACCCCAGGCATATTGAACATAGGAAACTCTGTTATGGCTCCCAGAAGTAATATATATTAGTTCTCTGTATTATGATAAAGTCAAATTAAATGATAAAACCATGTGAAGTCAAATGTAAAAACAGCACATTTCTTTCACTAAACAGCAGGAGAAAGAGAAATTCTCCTCAATTGAGCAAATCTCCCTTGCAGTAAGTGCTGGAGTAGAATTTGGCTTTCTTTGGAGGGCAAATTATATCAGTCCAATCCAGTCCATATGTCATGTCCAAAGTAATAATAATAATACGGTTTGTTCCATATTGCCACAGGGATGCTGCAGATGTTCATGGCCACTGCAATTCACACTCTGTCTGTAGGAAGAGATCACTTTAGCTATGTTCATGAGACATTGCTTGCTCTTCTCAAAGCTGAATCCCTGATGCAATGGAAAGCTACTGTGCAGTAGCATAGCATCCTGTGTACCCCACACATCTCCATACTTGCTTTGAATCCCAAAGATATAAGAATGTGTTTGGTGTCTGAATCCAACCTTCTCTTCGGGAAACAGTTTCATCTTGTGGCTTTGCAAGCCGGTTTCTTTCAGCTAACAGCAACCCTGGGTCTTACTTCGCTAGGGAAAGCTCTTCACTCTGAGTATCCACTTTATTACTTTGTTCCTCTAAGTGTGTGCAGCTAAGTGTGAATGTAATTGACATCATATGTATTCACTTAGTTCATTGAATTCTATAGTTAAAATAGCAGATTATTTGCATGTGAAATTTGTCCCTAATATACAATATATAGTTCTGAATACCTTACTTGTAATCTTTCCTAATGTTTCCTCAATGAAACTGATCTGATAGATTTTTTTTTTTTTTTGTATGCAGCATATACAAGTAGGCATTATTTGGGACTGAATTTTGGAGTTGAAAATGATGAATACTAATTAGGTATAATTTACTGCTGGATATTTCTCTTTAGAACCTGTCCTTTTTAGTTCTTTTACATTTTTTAAGATACTAATATTCTTTCTTTTTTCCTGAAACAAAAGAAAATTGAACTGAATTCAGTTAAGTCTATAGTTACTTTTTAAAGTGAAGACCATGATTGATGTAGATCTTTTAATGTCAAGGAAGCTTTCTTCTTTTCTTGATGCAGAGTTCTGGAGAACTGAACAGTTATTCATTTTTTTAGTGGCCTTAGAAAGGTACTGATCTGCTGTGGATTTTGCTGTTCCATAGATTTAGCTATAAGGGTTACAAGGCCCTTAGCTCTTTAGTTAGTTTGTATGCGTATTTATTTATAGCAACAGCAATAGCACTTAGACTTATATATCGCTTCACGGTGCTTTACAGCCCTCTCTAAGCGGTTTACAGAGTCAGCCTCTTGCCCCAACAATCTGGGTCCTCATTTTACCCATCTCAGAAGGATGGAAGGCTGAGTCAACCTTTAGCTGATGAGATTCAAACTGCCAAACTGTTGGCAGCTGGCAGTCAGGAGAAATAGCCTGAAGTACTGTGTTCTAAATACTGTGCCACCAAGGCTCTTATGATTTATATGTGGCAATATTATCCCAGCTTTTCTCTAAAAGGTCAAGGAAACATACATAGTGTGTTCTTCTACAAGAAGATCAATCTAGATATCTAATGCATTTCCTTCCGTGTTCCTTGCTTATCTTTGAGGCCCTGTGATGTGAGCCACAATGTTCTACAAATACATGCACTCAACCTATTGAAAGAATTCTACTCTTAGGTGACTTTTTCAGCATTCCTAGTTCTAGAGTTGAGCTGTGTACCATTCTACCTGCCACAGTGGACAGGGCCTGTGAAAAGACACACCTTAGCTGACATGTTCCATTTAGTTTCTGTGACTGATTCACCTAGATGGTAGCTATACATTGCAGCATTAAAAATGGTGATCTGAACATGTCCTGAAAGTATTACTTACAAGCAGTTTGCTCTTCAAGCAAAAATGTCCTTTTTCTTGAAGAAGATATTGCTTCTAATGGTTGCCACTACCTCATGATCTGATATAAAAATCCTTTTTTAAAAATTTGTGATACTTCGCTGAATTTCACAATTAGTGAAGAGGGCATATTTCTTTGCTGCAATCCAAATATAAAATGAATATTTTATATTTTTTAGATTTCATGCAAACATTTCTATAGTAATTTCTATTTTTTCTTCCTTTTTTAACAGGGAAAAGTTTTACTCTAACAATAACTGTCCTTACAAATCCTCCTCAAGTTGCTACATATCACAGAGCTATAAAAGTGACAGTAGATGGACCAAGGGAACCACGGAGTAAGTACTATGTTCTCCATTTGTGATCTAGGATACAGTATAGATAATTTGTGAAATAACTAGTTATAGTTTGTTTTCAGTATTTAGTTTCTTCATCTCACATATCCAGCCTTATTTCTCAAGTCTTGAGCTTTGAGGCAGATTGCTCTAGTATGTAAGTTTAGAGTGAGTGTAAGTAAGCAATCCAGGAATGAATTTTTTCATTTTTGATTATTTATTTGGTGTCTCATGAATTTTAGCCCAAAGTTGTAGGTTATTTTGTCTTTTAGTCTTCTGAAATCAAAATTACATGGATTACTTTCCTCACAGTTTGATACTTGAATGAAGTGGTATTTGTGGAGTTCAGAATAGTTTTTCTCTATTAAATCACCTTTCTAGGAGATTTCTCCACTGTGAATATAACTTGTCAAAATCATCTGGGCCTTTCATCACAATATATTTAATAATACAAATTATTAAAAATAATTATTTTCTTGGCAATTTTTGTAAATCATCCTAAACAATCTAGAAGTGGAAACTTGATCTCCAGTTTTCTATTGAATTCAGTAAGATATGGAAATTGCATTTTGTATCTCATATCTGAAGGTTCAGGTTAAATGTTCATAATATTGTATTCGCATTGTCTCAAACTGCTAAGTGGGCTTTTGTTTCTGTATAAGATTCAAGTGTTAATATGTCTTTGGTTATCTGTATAGTTGAAAGTGCCAATTTTCAAGATCTGAGTGAGTATGCTCAAGATTTTGTAAGCAAGTAGTATTCAGGTGTACAGGGGAAAAAAGAACATCCCAATTTGTTACTTACGAATTTTTGCTCTCTTTTTAAAGCATATTTTCAACCTAATCTTACCATCCTGAAAAATGAGATTTTCTCAGCATCTCAAATTTCTCAGCAAAATTTGTGTTTGCCACCAAAATAATTACAAAGCATCTGTAGTAGATAGTACCAGTGGTGGGTTGCTACCGGTTTGCCCTGGATCAGGCCAACCGGTAGCAGAGGTGGATGCTCCGCCCACCCATCTGGACGTCTCTGCACATGTGCAGAAACATCATGCGCACAAGTGCGTGTGCGCCCATGAACGAATCGGTAACAGCCAAAATTGAAACCCACTACTGGATAGTACACAATATATTACAAAAATCCCAAGAATATAAAATATAATTTATATTTTCTCCATATATTGGCTATTTGGGTTTAGATTTGATTTATATCTTATACAAAATATTAGGTTCAATATCTCTTCCTTCATTCCCATCCCTTCACTCATTATGTACCAGGTTTGGTACTTCTTTCCTATTTGTCCTAATCCACAGATTTAATTTCTGAACCAGGGATTTAACGAACTCATCAATTTTGAATATTTCTGTCAAATTTAGAGCTACAGCCACCCCCAAAAGCGAGTTACAAAAGATTCCCACAGTAAAATATCATTTGTGTATAGTATTTAAGTAAAAAATGATATAGTGCCATGATCATTGCCCTAATTCTTGAACTTTCTATGGTCACTTCTGGGAAGCCAGTGTGTCCTCTGGGGGCAAGATAATTGTTACTTATTTCCAGTGTACATATCTCGCCCCAATCCTGTCAGATTATGAACAGGCGACAGTAAAATTAAATATTTAATATAAACATGTATAATAAGACAAAAGCATATTAACAAAGCACCTAAGAATAACTAAAAGCCAAAAGCATGTTCAAAGAAAGCAGTTTTAACAAGTTTGTTAAAGGTAAGAATGGTTGGGACCAATTGTAAATATCAGTTTGTAACTGATGATGAACAATTGATTGAAATTGATATATTGGCCAACCAATAGTTTGAAAGTTGAATACCAAATTGAAGTTGGTATTTTGGCCAACCAATGGTTAAGATAAACCCATAGAGTTGCTCAGTCACAGTCCTCATCTGGCAAGGTTTCTGAACCCAATATTTTGGTCTATTGCACACCTACATTTTACTTTCAGTAAAGAAGGAAACAGACCACAAGCTAGTATCCTAGAATGAGAATGAATGAACTGGGGAAGTTGTGTATACTAATTAGTGTATATTAATTTCCAAGTCCAAAGTTCTGGAAAGACCTACGAGATCCACATATGATCAAAACCAATTATTATTAAGATCATTTGATTTTTTTTTAAATTCAACCAGGCAAAATAATATAAAGGGGAAAGGGCTTGACTAAAATGTTATGGTATTTATAACAGCTAGATCTCCTGTGTGACTCAATATTGTAGCTAGCAGCCTGTTTGGTGGGGTGGAAACTGGCTGTCTGGAGGAGAGTAGGACACAGAGAATGATTGTTCCTGTCTTTCCTTTGGATGGAGTTCCAGGAAAAACAGTAGAATATGAGGCCTTAAAAGTGACTTGCTCACAAGTTGGGTGCATGCTAATCTTAACAATAACTTTACTGATCTTGGAAACTTCTTATAGCTAGTTAGTGCACTACTTTGATTGTTTATTGTACTGTATGGTCGAGCAGGTAGCATGTTTCTGCTTCTGTTGTATATCATATGCACATTCCTTAAGGAATAAAAGTGTACTTGCAAGACAATGAACTTTTCAATGACAGTGGTTTGGTCATGTTCCAGTCATTGTTGAACATTGTGCTTTTTGATGTGCACAGTCAGACCTGGTTAATCCATCCTGGTTTATCTGTCTGCCTTTGCCTTTGAAAAAATTCAATTAATAATCAGTGCCATTTATAAGGCAAATATCTTGATACGACAATCTTAAATCCTTCTTTTCGGTGCTAATTAAAAACTGAAGTTGTTTGATGAAGCATGCTTATATTTAAGTTAGAGATTAACTATTATTTGAAGAATAACCACATTAATAAAAATGTGAATTCTTCTAAAAGGATCATTTCAGTCATTTGCTTGCCTTTGATGAATAAGATCAGTTCTATTTTCTGAAGTATTGCAGAAGAGCAATCCAGTTGCTACTTCTCCTTATTGTTATCCTTATTTTTTCTGATTAACAATGGAGAATTATTGGAAACTCTTATTTTCTCAGTAAATATAAAGTTTACTTGCCCATGTAAAGTCTGTTTTCATCATATAGCACAAGGCTTTCCTGTTTACTTCATTAATCTCTACTAAATTTACTGCTATTGAAAAAGGCTCTTCTCTCACATGCAACTGCTAGCATTTTATTGACTCTGAAAGAATGTTGTCCCTTGTGGAACACTAACAATTTTTGACATCTGGAATTAATTTATTTCTTCCCATTTGGAAGTCTGCATGGTTATTCTGATATACCTTTGAAACGGGAAATTTCTAAACAGGCAAGGCAATTTCTGAATGTGGGGAAAAGTTAATTTGGCCATCAGAGCAACATGTGGTAGCCCAGCATGGAGGAAATATTTCAACAAAAAGACTTCCACGTGTAAAATATTGCTAGGAATGTTATGTGCCAAGTAGGACATCCTTCCATATGAAGAAAAAATTTATAATGACCCTGGAACTTCTGGCATAAAGCATCTCTCCACCTACAAAAGGCTACATTTTGATCTATAGAATTTATTTCTTGAAAGATATGCTTTCACAATTGTAAAGAACTGGCTAGTTCTCAAAATAGCTGGATATATGTTTTAAAATATGAAAAAAACACTCCGAAAATATGACTTTCTATTTAATAAGGCGCTGATTGATCTATTTGTTATTCTGTTTGGACCAAAAGAGGAAAAAATAATGACTACAACAGACCTTTAGCCTATCTAATTTATCTAATAAATAAGATTTATTAATAGGAACTTCTAGATCCTTCCCTCCAATGATTGAATATATCCAAGCTAGAGACATGGTATGGATGAAAAGGGGATCTCTATATTTTACCCAGATTCTTAAAATATCTAATTTCACTTTTTAATAAAGTTCTGGGTTAGAGATCTGGGCAAATGTGGATATCCTGTAGGTGTGAGCTGGGCCAATAACTACCGCAGAACAAATCCAGTAAATTAAATATGAGAATTCAATTGCAATAAAAAGGGATTATTATTATCTTCTGGATTCCTTTTTTCTAATTAGCATTTCTTGTTCTTATTCTTTCTTTCGTTTTTCATTCAGTCTGGTATGGCCTGAATAACCTAGCTGAATTTTTAGTTTTCTTTTAAACTTCCTCTTTAATGAAATGTCTCAAGAATTGTTTGGGTTGATTCAGCTTGAATAAACTACTGTTTAAACTTCCATCTGGGATAACAATAATATATCAGAAAACCTAGTACACTGTGTCAACAAATGACAGTTTAAAGAAAAGAAAAGAAAAATACAGAAACAATTTTAAAATACGATTCAACTTGGACAAGAATCATTTCATATCTCCACAGAACATTTTAACTTTCCCATCTAAATAACTTGTGGAGAAATATGTTAAAATTTCATTTCCTCCTGAGAATTCCAAGACTAATTTGCATAGTAAATTGGTAATTAATCATAGCAATAAATTAGTTCAGCTGGCACCAACAAAGCAAAACTAGGTGAATGAGGCTAATTATCAAGGCTCTTTAACTAGGAATTCAGATAACACACATGTATCAACAGTCCCCATTTCTGCCAGGACCTGCCTTTATTTTACTCCGATGTCTGAAGTGTGTTATCCTATTCCTCATTCTTGCTCTCTCGTTCCCTGGCAGCTGAGCCAGGGCTTGTCACATCACAAACAACTTCTTAATATACACATCTGGCGTTGGCAGTTGGACCAACTTCATAAGAGCACATGATCATCATTCATTACAAGATTAAAAAATACCCCATGGCATCATTGATGTTTTTAAACTTTGATCTTTTGCCGTTGTGATTCATCACAGTTATAAAACTCCTCTTTAAAGAAACACAGACGATGACTTATTAGAACCTTCATTCTAAGTAGCATAAACATAAAGTTGTGCACATCTTTACAGAATGTCAGTTCCTTGGGCTGCCAGCTTATCATTTTAAGACATGACATCATGCTGAACATCATGAATTTGTAAGACTTGTTTATAAGAAAGAAACTTTGACCTTCTCTTGGCAAGTACAGGGAAGAAAACAAATGTTCTACGATTTTCACTGGTAAATGGGAGCAGCAGCTCTGAATGTTCACAGATTAGTTTCAGGTTCAGAGGTATGCATTACTTGAAGTTTCAGTTGTTTATCTTGGAAAATTTTTCCTGAATTTTTACGTTCTTTAAAAATAATCATTTCACACAAGTGCATGCTCCTTTAATTTCTGTGTTGTGGGGCTGCTAATGTGGGATACCTAGGACATTTTCTATATAACATTGATGTTAATATATGCATCTAAAATGGTATATGTGTACACCTAACATGTAGTGAGTGAATACAGTGGATATATGTTACAGAGAACTATTATTGAAACTTCCAACGGTATGTGGGCTATAAAACTCAGCTGTCTGTATAATATGCGAAATGCTATTATGCAAGCTTAGAAAACTAAAAGACAGAATTGAAAACTCCTGTCCTTTGGTTGACAGTTATTTATATGAGCAAATTTCATTTTCTACTTCTGAACAAGTAATTTGGAACTAAAAGATGTCTTCTGTATCATCTACACATTTATGGTCTGCTTTATTTATTGCTTTGTAGCTTTATGTTGAGCAGTAGCATTCCAGGGATTTCCTTTGCTTCCTCAGATTTTCTGCGGAAAAGATGAGTGTCCCAAAAAGGAATGGAGAAGGCACTTTTCTGCAAATTTAAAATAATAAGGCAACATTTTGATAATATAGTGGGTTTTCACCTCAGACAATAGTACATTTCTGGATTTCATAAATAACAGAATAACAGAGTTGGAAGGGACCTAAGAGGTCTTCTAGTCCAACCCCTTCCCCCCTGCTTAGGCAGGAAACCCTATATCAGTGATGGCTAACCTTTTTGTCCTTGCGTGCCGAAAGCGTACACACCCATAATGTGCACATGACACCCCCACCCCCACTCATGTGCACTCCCCCACGCATGCGCATGCGACCGCCCCCGTGCCCCGTTGTGGGCCTAGCAGACCTCCCTGAAGACTCCTGGGACCAAAAACAGGGTGAGGGGGAAGCATGTCACATTCCCCCCCTGCACTCCCCCCGCCTCCCTGCATCAGTGGTAGATTCCTCCCAGTTCGGCCCGATTCAGCCGAGCTGGTAGAGGTGACAATATGACGTCACCGAACCGGTTCTGCCCTGCCCGCCCCCCCCACCCCTCCTGCATTATTCTTACCTTTTATTTGGCCCCACCCCCAATATATTGCTGCCTCCTGAGTCCCAGCTATCTGCTAGAGGGGGAAAAAACTGTTTAAACTCTTGCTGTGGGGCTTCAAAGGACCTCCCTACAGCTGATCAGTGCTAAAAGAAAACAAATGAGTAGATCGGTGCCTGCAAAAATAAATGAGTAGACCGGTACTAATAACTTTATTCACCATGTCTATTTTAGAGTTGTTGCCAGCATGCAGCCTATCCAAATTATAGCTTAGTATTTGAGATGATGAGATGGACTGATATTTTTCACTTGAAATATTGAATGAAAGCTAATATTTTTAAATATAATCCCAAAAGTTAGTTCAGTATTTAGAGGTTTTCCAACTAAATTTTAATGGACAAAGAAAAGTTTACACTGGCAAAGGCCACTGCAAAAAGAAAGAAAGAAAGAAAGAAAGAAAGAAAGAAAGAAAGAAAGAAAGAAAGAAAGAAAGAAAGAAAGAAAGAAAGAAAGAAAGAAAGAAAAGGGAATGCTGTGAGCCATTCAAATGCTCATTCTGTTCAGAATTGTACAACTACCTGGCCCTTCCCCTTTTTTAGGTCTGCTGAATTCAACATGCTCTTTTGTTGTTCCACATATACATACACATACACACACAAACAGTGGAACAATGATTAATACTGTGATACAATACGTAATGTGTAATGATATTATTAAAAACACCATGGATTACCTGCTATTTTAAAGTAAAGTTGTGTCATACAGCATTGTAAAGCTATACTGTAACTACTTTTCATAAGCAAAAGTCAAACTTATCTCTATGATCTTGCAGCATAAATTATGTCCTATTTCTTCATGTTCCCAGCCTACTATTGCAATGCATAGCAGAGGAGCTACAGAAACCACATATGTATATATTAGCTACTAAACATTCTAAGACATTTAAAAAATATTATTGTTAAACTCAGTCCTAAATAAGACTTAATATTCAGTAAAGAAAATATTGATTCTTTCAAATGTGTGATAAAATACAAATGTGTTATCCTGTAATGAAGTTTTGAGAACAATCAGTTATGTCTCTTGATGGTTATGATCTCAAGCATTTAAATCCATCCATAAACTGATGATGGTGGTATTTTTTTAATTGAGCATTTTAAAGAAAAATGACAGAAAGGAAACAAGAAAAAGGAAAGAGAGAATTCATTAGCATAATAGAAGTTCATACATTACACAGCATTTATTACAGTAATTACACTAAGAAACCCAAATTTTTTATGTGACACAAATCCATGTATATATAGAATTATAACTCCAAAATGCAGGATTTCCAAATTGAATTAAATTCTCCATCAGATTTACTGTTAAAATACAAAATTATTTTGAACATTGAGGAATATTCCCAGAGCTTCGTTATATATTCTTCTGCAGAAGGAACTGTGCATACTTTCCAATAGAAAACTTAAATTATCCTTGTACAGTTATCATGCACCAAGCTAATTCAGTATATTTTGTGGTGTGTAAAGGTTAGTAATATTTAATAAAAGTAATAAAAATAGGTTGGAAAGAAAATCCAGCTTTTAAAATGTATTTCATTATATTATAAATATTTTCCATACCTGTTGAGCTTTAACAATATTGAACCAAGCATGGAAAAGTGATCTTATCTGAAAGTTATATTTCTATTCCATCCAAAGTTCATTTTTAGAAAATGAATTGTCCATTTAGCAATCAATGAAGTAAAATACCAGCAGCAAAATATCTTATATCTGTTTTAAGTATAATATTCAAAGTGAATATACTGTTATATAATGCTCTAAATGAAGTTGCAACTTCAAAAAGCTATTATCTTACAGATATTGACAAATGTTTGAATGAAGCACCTGGTATGATTCAGATATTGATTTGTGTCATCATTGTAAATTGATCTGGTAAATAAGTCAGTTCAATACTTTGATGTGAAGCATTGAATCATGTTCTTTTGATTGGGTTTTCCGAATTCATTTTGAGATATCTTTGAGTAAGTCAGCTTTGATTCAAAAATTCAAATGAATTAGCTTTGAATAAACTTTCGGAAAGAAAACATACAGCCATATGTGTTTCTTTCTCTATTTTTAGTTCTGCTCATAGCGCAGCATTTGTTAACTAAAATATAGTATAAATTTGACCACAACCAGTAAATCATGAATCCCAATTTTAAATCTCACTGCATATAAATTTCCCTCTTTTAAGTCCCCCTATATGCAGAAGTATTTTATAGGATTGCTATACAGGATACATTATTGAATTGTTGTACACACATTAGGCAATTTAAAAGTGTACTAGAAAGAGTATTAGTTCTATCTCCATTTTATCTGTAACAATTGTTTAGATTTAAGCTTGAACACAAGTGTGTGTGTGTGTGTGTGTATAAGAACTAGGAGCAGGTCTGAAAATTTTTTAGAATTAATGACAAACTCACCCATGTTGCAGAATAGGTCTCAGTTTAAAACATGGGTTCTTTCATCCCAGGATTCCAATACAGACATTTAATAATCAGAGAATATTTGAATAGGCAAGAATCATGTTTATAGGAGCATAATTAGAGAAAGTTATGTCTGCGCTTCAATTCTGTTTGATTGTCTTGAAATCAGTATTGTGGTCACCAGTGGTGTCCATAGCAAACCACAATGATGCCGAAAGGAAGTGTGTAAAATGACAACATCATGCACGGGTCATTTGCCCCTACCCAGGAACACGTGCCTGCTGTCCTTCTTGGGGATAGCAACATGCAGAATTTTCATATCCAGAAGAAAGGGGCTTTTACTTAACTGAGACTGGCTTTATAGGATGTGGAATTACTGTTCCATTTGATTTAGACATTCACATTAATTAGTTTTCACTTAAAACCTTGAAACAAAATGTTGCACAGCCATTCTGCAAAAATGGCATGCACAGCCCCAGATTGGGAATTTTTAAAATTCCAGACCTCAATGGGAGAACATGTTTTGTTGGGTGTAGTCGGGACCTTTACATGCCTCGGTTTATTGTTTTCATAGCTGTGGGCAAGGAGGATAGCGAAGTTGTAGTGGCAGCTTTCCCAGAAGATTTCTAAGTGCTAACATTTCTTCAGTCATTTTTGGATGCATAATAACTTAAAAGATGTGCCTTTCTCACTACATTTCTTCAGAGAGGTTGATGAGAATATTGGCTTGTAGAATCACACACAGGCCTTAAATCCCTTTCTGTTCTTCCCTCAGTTTGAAATTTGGTTGGGGGCCAAAAAGGAAATGACACATCAAGAGGCATTTCTGTTGTGCAACGCTTTGTGGCACTGATGTAAGGGAATCTCCTCTTCGGTTTAAACTTTCCTTGCCTAGCAGTCTTCACAGCAGTAATGAAGACACATGAGATGACATGCTGAAGATCAAAACCTTAATATTTCATTTGCAAAAATTATCACAGCAGTTGAAAATAAGCACACTTCTTGCTTTGCCTTCTATCCATTTTCACTTCCAACATATGTTAATTTAAATATATTTCCCATTGAGACAATATATTATCTTCTAAGACTATATATCATATATCAGAAGACAATGTATTATCTTCTTAAGATTAAAACTGCATGCATGAGTTGTCTCCAAACATCGTGATAGCATGAGTAACAGGATTTATACAGAAGAAACTGAACAAATACTTATGGATTATGTACTGTATATTGTTAGTGCTGGTAATTATTGGTTTACAACAGTAATTGAGCCTGGTGATTGCAATCCTAAGGTGTGACAGTAGTCGAACAGTCTCTATGTGACTGGACCCATTTTCATGATGTTTTTGCAGCAGTCAAAAAGTTCTCAGTGTGGCAGTTTTTGCTGGAAATGGAAAGAAACGCCAATTTCTTGCAAAAATGTTGTGACCTGCAGTCAAATGACCACGGGATACTGCAAATGGCCCTAAACATGGGCCAGTGCCAACCACCCAAAAATGCAGTCATCGGACTAGGGAGTGGTGGCAATGTTGGAACTTCAAAACTAAATTTTAAATCCCTAGTGGGGGTCGGTTACTAAGCAATTGGTTGTAAATCAAGGAGTATCTATATATACCCTGGTGGTAATTTGATGTATGTATAGAAAGCATTAAAACTGGAAGTAGTTTTATTTTAATTGATGTATTCACCTTGTCTGAACAGCTTGTGAGGGAAAGCTCTGGGTTGACTCTTCTTGGCAGGCTAGAGAGGGAAGGGTATGGAAGCAGGCCTTTTCTAAAACTTCCCCATCACCTATGGAAATCCATAGTTTTCCAACTGCAGATCTGCTAAGACATGTCTCTTTAAGAGAGCTGTTGGGGATTAAGAGGAACATATAGGATTTTTTTTCAGTTAAAGATATGTTTTTTAATTGTAGTTACAATTGATTTTAATGCTATTGTTTGTAATGACTGGATGATTACAGGAGGCAGGCTATTCCACTGCTTAGTAGCTCTCATGGTCAGGATTGTCAAGAAAGTTTGGAAAAACTTCAATCCATTGGTTCTTGTACTACCTTTAGATTTTATAGAAAATAAATCCATTCCCTCTTTTCTATGATAGCCCTTTAAGACTGCTATAATCTCTGGCTATTTATATATTAATGTATAAAAGCAAAAAGTTGAGATTAGAGTGTTTTTATCTTGTACTGTGCTAAGAAGAGTTGGAAGTCAATGCCTTTTTAAATTCTTTTTTCCCCGTTGTATCTCATACTCCCATTTCCCACTCCCTTTCCTTTTCTTAATTTCCTATTTCCATTTTTTCTTTATATTTTATATAATAAAACAAATAAAAAATTTAAAACAACAAAAGCTGCTATAATCGCTCCATTGTCTTCTCTTCTTCAGGCCAAACCTACCCAATTCCTTCAAATGTTCTTCATAAAATTTAGCATTCAAACTGCATAATATCTTCTCTCCATTCTTTTGATCTCCTTCCTATATTATGGGGACCAGAATTAAATGTTGTACTCCAGGTATGATCTGGAAATTATAGGGTAAAATTATCACTTTCCATAATCTTGACTTTATACCTCTGTTGAATCAAGATCTCATTGGTTCTTTTGGCAGCTGTAACAAACAGCTAGTTTATATCTGGTCTGTCAGGATACCAGATCTTTCAGGCCATCTATTTTGTACCTATGAATCTGGTTTATCCTATTCAAGTGAAGGGCCTTATATTTCTTGCAACTAAACTGCATTTTGTTATTTAGGGCCCACTGTTTAAGTATATCAAGATTCTTTTGACCCTTGACCATGAACTATTAGCAATTTTCCCAACCCAGCTTTGTGTTATCTGCAAATTTGATGAACATCCCTTTCATCCACACTTCTGAATCATTTATAAAAATGTTGAAGAGCACCTGAGCCCAGAACAGAACTCTGGAGTACCGGGCTGCATATCTTCTTTTGTTTAGACATAAATTCCTTAAAGACCACATATTACACATGATTTTTCCAACAATAGTGAATCCATTTGGTAGTGAGACTATACAAACCACATTTTCCCTATTTTAGTAAAAAGGATGCCATGGTGCACTTATGAAAAGCCTTACAAAAATCCAGGTACACTATCTCCACAACATCCACTTGGCCTACTAATCTAAATCACTTTGTAAAAAAAAAAACAATTACCGTATTTTCCGGCGTATAAGACGACTGGGCATATAAGACGACCCTCCTCAGAGCCATTTAAGGCTCGTCAGAGCATTATGGGCTGGTCTGCCTGGTTACAGAAGAATGAGACCCGGCGTATAAGACGACCCCCCACTTTTGAGAAGATTTTTGTGTGTTAGAAAGTAGTCTTATACGCAGGAAAATACAGTATATGAATCATGTGGCAAGTTGTTTTCAGTGAACCAAAGGCAGCTTCTAGTAATCACCTTGTTCCTTGCTAAGTATTTGCTAAACTGTATTTTCTAGATTTTTCCACTACTGATGCTAAGCTGACCAGTCTGTAGTTTCCTGCATTCACTTCCTTTAAAAAAAAAAAGATGGAATAAGAAGGCTATTGCTATTATTGTCAGTTATGTTTTTATTATCTGATGATAATCATTCAAAGATTATCTTTTGAGCATAATTGAATCCAAATGCCAATAATTAAGCAAGCTATCAAATAAAATGAATAAATAAAATAATGCAACTTGGATTCATGTACTCTCTGCCCTCCCCCATTTGTTCTACCACATAGAAGTAATTTGAAGCATTAATTCCATAACTATTTGGAACGGGCATAAATCAGGATCAGGCATTACAGTTTGATCTTGTCTTCTGTTATGAAAACATGATTTATATTTAACACAATTTGTCTCATTCCAGGAAAAAGTATTTATTTTTAAAAAACTGTATATTTATATCTTTATGGTTATATTGACAGAAGAGTGTTCAGTAAGCCTAAGGCTCCTAAAACATTAAACAATTATTTTTTAACTAGGTTTTTATCTTCCACTTCATTTCCAAATGATGAAAAAGTTGGAGCAGTCTTAGGCAACTTTATTGCTAGCCTCAGTATCCTAATAAATTAAGGTGCTTCCTTTCACTCTATACATACAGTTCGGTAAGGTAGTCTAATGCAGTGTTTCTCAACAACTTTAAGATATGTGGAGTTCAATCCCAGAATTCTCCCAGCCAGTATGCCGGCTGGGGGGATTCTGGGAGTTAAACTCCACAATTTTCAAAGTTGCTGAGATTGAGAAACACAGATCTAGCGGTTATAGATGAAGTGATTGTGTAGAATTAGTTTTCAATTGACCATAAAGGTGACTCTAACCAATCATGATCTCTTAATTATAGTAGAGATAAAATTAGGAGAAAATGCAATATAAATAATAAATAAAATATAGCTGTTTGTGGGGATTTCCATTTTTTTAAATGTTTGTAGTCCTCTTTTTTTTCTTTTTTCTTTTTTTGGTGATGGAATGCAAGAAGAGCTACATGAAAACAATATACATTTGCCTTTTTTTTCCAAATCATGCAACTAAAATACAGACATGAAAAAAATTGAATTAGATAATCATGATTTTTTTTGTAACTCTACATACCTAGTTAAAGAGTCCCCCTTCCCATCCTGCGATGTGGGCTGTGCAGGCTTCAAAAATTATTCAGAAGAAATGCAGCAGCTTTTGCATAAGTGCAAGCACAGTGTCTCTCTGCTATTCATTAAAGCAGCCCCCTTTTCAGATTTTGAGTGAGCTGAAAAAATGGTGCTATAACAAATCACATAATTAAAGCAGTGTGTTTTTAACGTGACTTATAGAAGAGCATCAAATTTTTTCACGCTGTTGGGGAAACTTCAATGAATAATGCAGAACTTCTAAGCTCACACTTGCATGCGATTTGTAATAATTCTTCCAAATAATTTTTGACGTAAACATAGCCTTACTATTCATTAAAATTAAAGTGGCTGCTTTTAGAATCACATTTATTTGAGAGGGTACTGAAAGTAGCTACATCTCTTTTTTTTTAAGTACTCAGAGATCCTGAATAAAGTCGGCTTGCTGTATGTGAAATGCTGTTATTAAAGCTATTCTTGGATTCTCTGTTTAAGTCTCACATAAAATAAAATATTCAATATTTAATGCAACATAGTTTCAAGGTTGGAATTCAGGATGTATTGTATATTCGTTCTGAGACAGATGCCCACACTAAACATACTAAGGACTTACTTCCTCATCGTTTTCCAGTTAATTAAGTTCTCGTTTATACACTTAGCCTGTTTCTCACTTCGCTTTTGCTGCCTAATCTGAGTGGGACAAGAGGAATGCTTGTTCAGAATGCCATATACGATGTCAAGTATTTGATATGTTATCTTCTTACCAGCCAAAATAATAAGTTAGCACTTGCTCTGGTTCCTGAATGCAAGTCATAACAGATAATTCCCAAAATAAATGAATATAATCCAACTATTCAAACAAGTTTGACTCTGAAGAATCTACTTTTTTAACCAAATCAAGAAACTGGATTTTGACCAATTCACTCAAGCAGGAGAAACCAAAAAGTCTAAGCAGACTGCGTATCCTGGCACCCAATTAATTAACTGTGAGCCAGAATTCACAAGCAATCCCAACTTTCTGTTATGGATGAATAAAGTCTGAGTAATCCTCATAATATGAATAATAGTGCCTGCACATTTAATTGGTATAATGCTAACCACATCACAAAATTATACATTAACTTTCAAAAGCTACCAACATTTTCAGTTTAACATACTGTTATCCAGGATTCTAAACTTTTGTAAAAATGTTGAAAGCCCATACATTTATGCTTCTACTGAACCATTCTTTCTCATGAAATTGGATTAGATTCAACTCAATCATGGCTAAATTATATTCAATGTCTATATTTCAGTTCCAATTAAGTTGCTTGATTAGTTTTAATGGCAGAATCATAACCGAATTTAGCAGGATGGGAACCATTATAAAAATTATGGTTAATGTAAGAGTGGTGGTAATATTGTAATGAAGGCAATCAGAAGCAGTACATAGTATGCAGGTTTAAAAAATATTCATTCTGCATAGATTCAACTTGATAGGCAATTTCAAACAAAAGGTAGGATTTTGTTTTTCAAAAAGTTAATGATAATCAGCCAGTATTAGTTTGCAGCTCAGAATCCAGATGACCCTTTCTCTAACATATCATAGTTTCTCCAAATATTAGTGTTTCATGTTTTGGAAAATCAGGGATTTCCACTGAAGTAAAAGATGATGCAAAAATATTATTTCCAATTTTGGGATAGTGTGTATGCCAACAATTAAAATATTAATTGTAGCATCTTTACCGGAAAAACTTTCTATCCTCCTTCATATAGCATACTTGTATTGTTCCTCTAAAACTATATTTAAAAAGAAGAAAGTTCAAAAAACATAAGGCCACTTTCTCTCCCTTTTGCCACTTTATGTCTCAGACTAGGAATGTTTATGTAATTCTTTTTTTTAAAAAAAAAATAACCATCAATTGTGCTGTTCCCTATAGCTCTGTACCTGTATTGGACAACATTAATCCAAGTTTATAATTTTCTGTGTTTATATGGATCTTATTTTTCATCTAAAATAACATTTTCTCCACTGTCAGCTACTTATAAATTACTATGCCTGCATATTTTGAGTACCTGAAATAATCAGAGTTTTCCTTCTACATATGGTATTTCCATAATTATAATATTTGTTAATAAGATTGATTTTGGTTTGATTCCCCCCATTTTTTTTTACAATGGAATTAATAATGTTACAAAATTTCATGAGAGCCTTTGTTGCTGAATCGGATACAAAACATGTATATCTTGCAATTTTGCTTAACTACGCAAAAAAGCATTGAGTGGCTTGAAAAATCAATTTCTGGGGCACTTCGTCTTTTCTATTTAATAACATATCTAAAAGCATTTTGTTCAATCTTTATGTTTTGGGTTAGCTTCAGAAGTGAGAAGCTTAGGCAGGGATTGTAGGAGATACTTTTCTTGTGTTTTGCTCCTCCAAAAATACAAGTCTAGCTTGGAAAAGTATAAGCTGTTAAGGCTTGGAAAAGAGGCTGCTTGACTTGTTTTCTCTTGTAGGTGAGTACATTGTTGCAGGAAACAAAGAAGCATGCTTTCTCATGCAGTTGTAAAACGATGAGGGCATCCTTAAATAAATATTCACTACTTACAGCTACAGTTGAAGAACCAGCTTGACAAGATTCATCAGTCAGTCAACTTTTAGTAGGGATTGTAAATCTCTAGACAGTTTGGCTTCAATCCAGCTGAAGTTAAACATTTCTGAATTTCGTTTTTTAAAACTCAGAATACACCCAATTGGAGCTATGGTTGTTGTTGTTGTTAGTTAAGAAATCGTGTCTGACCCATCACGACCCCATGGACAACATTTCTCCAGGCCTTCCTGTCCTCTACTATCCTCTGGAGGAGCTATGGTAGTTAGACTTAATTTTATTAATGTCAGGAGGTGTACTTTTTTTTTTTATAACCATCATTTTCTGACTTACAGCACTGAAATAAGTTAAGTTAGAATAACAGTTTGAGATAACTAGTGACCAAGTTCTTATTGAGATAAGAAATTCCAACATATGTATACCATGGTGTATTGAATACTACTCTAGTTACTTCTATAGTACTATATGTGGAGAGAGGTATGTAAAAATATTCTATTATATAAAACCCTGTCTTACAACTTAAATAATAGGGTCTAAACATGGATGTTTTCTCTTCAGTGTAGCAAACAGAAATACAATAAATTGCTACTTAAAAATACACTATTCGTGATGCAATATCTAGTGAAGACTAGGTCTTAGCTATACTTAATTTTAGTTAGCTTGGGGCTAATTCTATTAGGCTACAAGAAAAAACTAATTACTAATAATCACAACTTACAATTTAACTACTGAATAATTTGATATTGTTTCATTCTCTTTTAGATTATGCTTTAATGATGACTAACATCTTGAGAGTGAGCCAATTTGGTACAATGGTTAAAGGTACCAGGCTAGAAAGTGGGAGACTGTGAATTTCAGTCTTGCCAAATCACAAAGTCAGCTGAGTGACTTGGACCAATCATCCAGTCTCAGCCCTGGGAAGTGGGAAGAAAACAATAGCAAACTGCTTCCAAAAAATGCTGTCAAAATTTTTATTGACTTGGCTTAGAGGCATCCGAAGCAAAAAACAATTTGATGACTACATGTCTCATTGATGTGCAATGTTCACAGTAAAGTTTCAATAGGTATTGGTTACTTTTGTAACTCCAGGTGCACAATTTGGGAAGTGGTTTTGCCTTGTACTTAGATTCTGTGAAGATTACCAAAGCGGGAAAACAATTATCCATGAAATGAAGTGGATTTTAAGGAAG
Source organism: Masticophis lateralis (assembly GCA_030761175.1). NCBI lineage: Eukaryota > Metazoa > Chordata > Lepidosauria > Squamata > Colubridae > Masticophis > Masticophis lateralis. The sequence goes on from JAUDYJ010000001.1 coordinate 160,211,138, forward strand.
TGGATTGAAAAGCTAAGTGTATGATGCATTAGCTCTTTCATTACTGAACATAATCAATTGTTAAAAGAATATTATCATGGCACTAACAATGGCAGATAGTTGATGACTTTATGAGACTGTTTTTAGATTATCCCATTCCTCCTACAAAACAAAAAAGAATTACATTTCAAAGTGCATTGAATATCAGAGGGGAATGCATGAACTGATATGATTGCTATAATTTTATATGTAGTTTGCTAAAATCTATGGTTGCAAATAAATGTTTAGTAACTAACAATGTATATTATAGATGTCTACCATTAGAGAATTTAGCAACATGTTGGTTGGATTAAGGAGCTGATTCACCCAAACAAAAGCACAGAAAGTCTCAATAACATAAATAAAAGTTCCTAAAATTATCCTTATACAGGTAGCTTTCGAAAGTGACTGCCCTGTTTAGCTATCGTTCAAAATTATGACAATGCCAGTTTTTGGACTTATGACCATTGCAGCATCTCACAATCCTGGTGATCAAGATACCTAGTGTAATACTAATATCTGAAAATTCTAATATCTAAAAAGCAATTTACAAAACATTTAAAATAAAAGTGATTACTTCTTTAAGTAAAAGGAAGTAAGCAAACCCATTGTCCCGTTGAAGACTTTGAACCATGGCTTGGGAAAAACTGAATTTCTCGGCTAACAGAGCTTTAAAACCTGCTGGGGACTGCAGTTTTATGGTCTCATCACAGAGAACATCTGAATGGAGCCCTAATCCAGCCCCTTTCCTTAATCTGGAGAGGAGTTTGGGGAACTGATTCATTCACTGCCTTCTCTTTCTGCCTTGGTCTTCAGATTTGTGGTCTTTAGTCTGGCATTGCTTCCTCAGAAGTCTTAAAAACTCTGATGCTTTTGTAAGTGCAGTAATGTTGTACATATGTACAAAGGAGGTGGGGCTTGAAGCAGCACCTTCTGTCAACTCTATCAGGTAGACCAAACTAAGAAACAGACACTATGTGTTCCCAAAACTACTGTTATTAGAACAGATAGAAGAAGAGAATCTTGCAAAACTGAATGTGTTTTCTGTTCTCCCTTTATCCTCAAGTGGAGGGGTTCAGGGTATTTCATAAATCTCTTTCGGTATTGGCTTAAGAACTGCTTGTCTGATTGTTGCCTTGATAACAGATCTCAATGTTCTTCAGGGCAATCCTCTATGATCTTGACAACCTGTGTCTTTGCAGATTCACACACACACCGCTCCTGGCAGAACTTCATGAAAAGAGGTGATGTCAAAGAATGAGAATTTTCTTGAAAGTATGCTATGGAGCTTTTTTATATTTTAAGGACTCCACTTCTTTTTATGTACTTCTCATACCGGTATTTGCTCTGCCTCTTCTCCTTTGCTTTTTAATTTCCTTCACACTTTTATGATTTTAGATTTGTATAAAACATTGGTCAGTGACCTAATCAGCTTGATCTTAACTTGATGCTTTTCAACTGCTTTAAACATGTTGGTTGGGTGACCTTGGTCCAGTTGCTTTCTCTCAGCCCAACTCACCTCACAGGGTTGTTGTTGTTGGGAAAATAGGAGGAAGGAGTACTAGCTATATTCACTCATCTTGAGTTATTTATAAAAATAATAAAGGTGGATTTAAAAAAAAAAAGTATAAAAGATGTTCCCTTTCCTAAAAGAATACCATTAACCCAGTCAGCTACCTTAGGCAACTTCCATTTACAATCACAAAATTACCAAGGATAACAAATTGAAAAAACGAGGCAGAGCAAGGGTTAAAACTAAAGAGATCTTTCTACTCTCTTTCAGATAGCTGATGGCAGTGTGATTATAAAGATACAATGATCTGAGTGAAAACCTATTTGTTTAAATCCAACACACTCCATTCTCCTCTTTAATATAGCCTTTTCCATAAATTATAAAAAATACTCCTTTTTTAGCCTGCACCATTTGCACAGTGCCAGAGCTCCTGAACAACAGACTGAAACTGGAATTTGAAACGGGCTCAAATTCAAACTAAACTTGTTATAAACATCTTTGGACCTTCAGTGAATGAAAATCTGTTCCAAAGCAATCTTGGAATTCTGCCTTCTACTGAGTCTGATGCACAATGTGCCTAGACTCAAATTAACATATTTTGATCATTAATAATATAATATGTTTTCCTATTTTAAGTCCTTCATTGTGTTCCTTTTACATTACTCCTGGTCAAAGTATAATATACCCTGAGCTTACTGTTGTACATTCTAAAAAAATTCAGTCTATCTCTTATTCCAAAACTGTGTTTACAATATTTGCATTATTCACAAGAAAAAATCCTGTTGCATGGCTCAATATTGGCAAGCAAAATGTTTTTGGAGGATACTTTTTCTCAGAACTATGGTTTCTGACTATCTAGTCATCTATTTTCTAGTTATTTTGTAAGAAAAAGATTGCCTTTATTTCTTCTAATAACTTCATACAGCAATATTTATTTTTAAAAAGACATTCCAATTTATCACACTGTTCATTATACACTGTACCATTCTATTGTTACATGTTTTTCTTTACAAAGTCTGTAAAGATTCCTTGTTATCCATTTTTAAAAAAGGTTTCAGAACTCTGTAAGATATGGTATGGAAAATCTAATTGTTGACAAGCTTGAACAACTTCTTTTGAATCTTATCAAAATCTCAGTTTGGAAAACTTGTTAGTTCCAAACTGCTTTTCAAGCTAAAGGAGCTTGGAAAAGATGCTTCTGATGCAGCACTGAATTCTGCCATTCAAAACAATAAGACCACACAAGACCAAATGTAAGATAATATTATCAGGTGTCAAGAACATAATTAAGTTTTCATATTCTGCTAAGTCATAATGAGGTTTGTTTGCTTTTTGCTTTTAATGTTTTGTGACCACTGCTGTTGTTTGTAAAACCATGACTAGTGGCTTTGTGCATAATATGAACCCAACAATTGTGGCTTATTTAAAACCATACTTTTAAAAAATAGAATAATGTGAAGTTTCAACCCAGCCTATGACTTTATTGAAGGTTTTTTTCTTGTACTGATGGTTTTCTTTAGATGGATTAAAAAAATCAGGAATTCAATTTAACTTATGTGGAACTTAATCAATAAAGTCAATTATTAAACATATTCTGAAGAGATGAAGGGACAGCTTCTAAAGTACTTAGGCCAATACATCAGATTGATCTTCAGGGTTTCATTCTAAATGTGTTTATTTTCTATTGTAAATTTTGCATTTGAGAGTTTGCTCTTTTTGCTTGGTTAAAGTCATACTTTAAACACTATGATATATGCATTTTCTGAAAAATTCACCCAATAACAATCATTAATATTATATAAAAACAGATGAATATTTCTACAAAGATACACAAGCATGAGAGAGCCATTCCAGTGAAAGGAGTTATAAAATTGTCTATATAATTATTTTCATTGTATTGAGAAGCAGTGCTTCAGGAAAGCAATTAATGTTAATATTTATGGTATTTGCCTTAGAAAAATTACAGATTACAAATAATCAATTTCCTTTTGTTGTACTAATCATGATAAAACTGTAATTGTGTGTGAGATAACTTTTATAGCAGTTGGGAAACTATTTTGTCAATTAATAGCATTTTTAAAATATATCTATATAGATATCTAGAACTAAAGCATCCTAGTCACAGTGGATCCTCGTTGTTTTCACTTGTATTAAGTCTCATAAACCACAACCATAAATGAGTCTAATCATTTTCCTTTCTTTCCCTCTCTATCAATATCCTTTCTTCCTTTCTTCTTAATTTCATCTCTGCCTTCTCTGTTGGATGGTAACCATCCAGTGAAATAAAAAGCAAAGACGAACCTGTTTTTATCAGTGCTGTCAGTTAAGGGTTCTCATCAGATTGGAAATTCAGAACCATCTTTATTATTGTATATGTATTCTCTTTTTAATATCAAAATTAAGTCTATTGTTGGAGGCTTTCACATTTATGCCCTGTTATCATTTAGCAGTAAATCATTTACAATTTTTCTGCCATCTGATACCAAGTTTCCATGGCAAAAGTTTGATCTTAAAAATGTCATAAAGAAGAATGAAAGATCAGGCGAGCCATGAGTTGTCCCTCTCTGTTTTAATTGGATTGAAGCCAGAGTATCCTAAAGACTACACTTTGATGTAATAATTTTTCCCTCTATTATTAACATCTTCTGAGGGTCTTGGAAGATTATGAACAGAATTGATTTTATTTTGGATGAACTAATCTAACTGTTGCTTCAATCAACCATTCTTTTGGAATAATCTGTTTTTTCACAGAGGATCAACATTATTCACTGAGGTAATGCATTCTTTTAGGTGAACTTCTATAAAAGAGCATAAAGCTTTCCGATTTTCCAGCGCTCTTGACCAGACTAGGTTGTATAAGCATAGCTCATATTCAGACTATTTCTATACTAGGTTGTAGCCTTATATGGAGGATGGAATTAGGCTATAGACATGCAAATTGAAATCTATTAGGTACCCAAAAATATGATAGGTTGCTCCAAGGATTGCTCTGTAATTTTCTGGGAAGGAGAAAGAAGCAAATAGCTTGTAGAAAATACACAATTTAGCTGTTAAAGTCAGACTTATTCTACTCTCAAAGCATGTGTGTCTGTGTGTTTATAGGCACTCCTATTCCAGCCCTAACTACCTGTAGATCTGTTCAACCATTTTATGTTCCCTACCAAGTTAGAGGCTTGCATATATTTAATTTGTAGAATTTATTCTTAGTACAGAATTATTCTTTTAATGGTAAATTATTGTAGATATTCAAAATAGAATGGTCACATCCTTATATATAGATGCACAAGTACTAGCAATTAATTGCTAAAGTTTCAATCAAATCTCTTATCTCTCCCTGAAAAAATAATTCAAATGCAGCCAAAATATGATCTTCTCTTAATTGTATAGTTTATTATTGTTAAAAGCTTTGAATTTGGTATCTTTTACAAATCAAAATGGAATCAAGTGATCTGGAAGAAGCAAAAAAGCTGCAGGAGTAGATCTCCGTTCAGCAGGAGAAACCCTATTTCACCTTAAGAAAGTAACAGAATAAAACCAATCAGAGCAATTTGTAACATTTTTACTAAGCCTTAAAATTATTTCATATAATGATGATACAGCCCAAGAAGTCAGAGTCAGAAAAGAAAATACTTGTAAGGGAGGAAGATCTGAAATAACAATTGGCCTCAGGGAGTAGAGAATCTCAGAAGTTATATAATAGGCCAAAGGATCTTCACTGATATACCAATATGTCTTTATTACACCAACCAATGACTGAATTCTGTATCCAAAACCCAGGAATACTAGGAATAGCTTTTAGCATATTTTAATTTCTTAACCAGGCTTTGGGAAATGAAAAAGCAAGACATGTACTAAGAATTAAATTTACTGAGAAAATCACTAATTTTTACATTATTCAAAAAATTATATAATTTAAAGAATATTGTAATATTCTACAATTTTTCTATAAAGAAAGGCATCCATCAAACTGACTAGACAGTAAGCAGTTAAGTGGAGCTGCCACTTAACATTTAAAATTTATGCTATTTAAACCAAGGAGCCAACCTTTAAAATACACATTTTAAGGTAATGCTAATAGGCCAATGGCTTAAAAAGAAAAAAGCTTAATTCTTCTAATTAACTAAAGGTCTGCCTGAGAACAAATAATACTCTGTTTGATTTATGCTGCAGTTTATAAAAATGAAATATGGAAAATCCTTCCTTCCTTCCTTCCTTCCTTCCTTCCTTCCTTCCTTCCTTCCTTCCTTCCTTCCTTCCTTCCTTCCTTCCTTCCTCTTTCTGTCTTTCTCTCCCATATATACAGGTGAAACTCAAAAAATTAGAATATCATGCAAAAGTTCATTTATTTCAGTAATGCAACTTAAAAGGTGAAACTAATATATGAGATAGACTCATTACATGCAAAGTGAGATAGTTCAAGCCTTGATTTGTCATAATTTTGATGATTATGGCTTACAGCTCATGAAAACCCCAAATTCACAATCTCAGAAAATTAGAATATTACATGAAATCAGTAAAACAAGGATTGTACATAAAAAAATATTGGACCTCTGAAAAGTATAAGCATGCATATGTACTCAGTATTTGGTTTGGGCCCCTTTTGCATCAATTACTGCCTCAATGCGGCGTGGCATGGATGCTATCAGCCTGTGGCACTGCTGAGGTGTTATGGAAGACCAGGATGCTTCAATAGCGGCCTTCAGCTCTTCTGCACTGTTCGGTCTCATGTCTCTCATCTTTCTCTTGGCAATGCCCCATAGATTCTCTATGGGGTTCAGGTCAGGCGAGTTTGCTGGCCAATCAAGCACAGTAATCCCATGGTCATTGAACCAGGTTTTGGTACTTTTGGCAGGGTGGGCAGGTGCCAAGTCCTGCTGGAAAATGAAGTCAGCATCCCCGTAAAGCTCGTCTGCGGAAGGAAGCATGAAGTGCTCCAAAATCTCCTGGTAGATGGCTGTGTTGACCCTGGACTTATTGAAGCACAGTGGACCAACACCAGCAGATGACATGGCTTCCCAAATCAACACAGACTGTGGAAACTTCACACTGGACTTCAAGCATCTTGTAGTGTATGCCTCTCCATTCTTCCTCCAGACTCTGGGTCCTTGGTTTCCAAATGAGATGCAAAAGTTGCTCTCATCAGAAAAGAGAACTTTGGACCACTGAGCAACAGACCAGTTCTTTTTGTCTTTAGCCCAGATAAGATGCTTCTGACGTTGTTCAGGAGTGGCTTGACAAGAGGAATATGACATTTGAAGCCCATGTCCAGGATCCGTCTGTGTGTGGTGGCTCTTGATGCACTGACTCCAGCCTCAGTCCACTCCTTGTGAAAATCCTCAACACTTTTGAATGGCCTTTTCCTGACAATCTTCTCTAGGTTGCGGTCATCCCTGCTGCTTGTGCACCTTTTTCTTCCACACTTTTCCCTTTCACATAACTTTCTATTAATATATTCTTTGATACAGCACTTTGGGAACATCCAACTTGTTTTGCAATTACCTTTTGAGGCTTTCCCTCCTTATGGAGGGTGTCAATGATGGTTTTCTGCACAACTATCAGATCAGCAATCTTTCCCATGATTGTGATTCCTACTGAACAAGACTGAGAGACCATTTAAAGGCTCAGGAACCCTTTGCAGGTGTTAATGCTTAATTAGCTGATTAGAGTGGAACACTTTGAGCCTAGAATATTGAACCTTTTCACAATATTCTAATTTTCTGAGATTGTGAATTTGGGGTTTTCATGAGCTGTAAACCATAATCATCAAAATTATGACAAATCAAGGCTTGAACTATCTCGCTTTTCATGTAATGAGTCTATCTCATATATTAGTTTCACCTTTTAAGTTGCATTACTGAAATAAATGAACTTTTGCACGATATTCTAATTTTTCGAGTTTCACCTGTACTTAAGGAATTGTTTGAGACCCTTTGAACTCATATGCCATCTGTTGGTTTCAGGTGTCACAATATCACAATAACTTGAGACTTTTCATATTTAGTTGGCATTCATATCTCTGGGCTGGAATGTCATTGGAATGTATGGGCTTTTCAGCTCTGTGACTCAATAACCGAACTCCATGGAAAGGAAGGAAGGGTTCTTAGGCCATGAGTCTCTCCCTCAGTTGGTATTTACAAACAATAGGAATGTAGGGATTAACATAGTAGACTTCATTTATTACACTTGGGTGGATACGGCAATTATGTGTCTATAAAACCTGTAGTAGATTGTGCAAGAGCATTAACCTACATGATTATATGGATGAACTGCTGTTCTGCTCTAGAGACCCTGATTACTGAAGGAACCTTCAGATGTATCTCTATGAAAAAGGACATGTTTTTTCCCTCACAAGAGTGTATTATTTCAATGCACAGCAAAGTACATAGAAGGACATCTTTTTGTTTCCAACTTTATTTAGCCAGATGAATTTTATTAGTGATTAGTGTATTCTTTCAACCTTGTTTAAGAGAGCTTAAGTAATCTTCTTAAAACCTGTTTCATGGGTGCAAGCACAATGGTCTTTTAATTCAAGAAAGTACTGCTTGTTGAAAGATGCAGTATGTAAACACATATCTATCTATTCCTTATTGCTTAACTGTTGTTTCTTCTATGCCTGAGCTCCACTTTAACCACAATGTTCAGCCTTGGTTTTGGAAGTAAATTAAAAAGCACCTTTTTGTTGTTTGACAAGCAAAATAGTTCCAAAGCAGCATACAATTGGAGGGATCTCAGACTAGATTAAAAATAAGCACTTTAAAGCTATTATAATGGTTCTGTTTATATTTCTCTCTCTCTTCATTCCTTCAAAGTTATCAGGTTTCGCAAGCGTTAAGAAAAATATCTTGTTATGCCAGGATTTGGAAGCATTCCAAAGCAAGAGCTTTTCCTCCCCTTGCCTATACCTCTCCCTCCCTCTTCTAGATAGGGACACTTCCCCTCCCCCTGCCAGATCTTTAATGGAGTTGGGCCAAGCTGCAGCAGTGTCTTTTTGAGAAGAAGTCTCTCATTCTCTAACTTTGTGAACCTGATAGGTTTATCAAGTCAGAATATGTCTGCTTAGACATATGCAAGTCAAAGGCATTATGCCAGAGACATGGGATTACAGGACAGATTACTTAAAAGAATTATTTGCCTTCTAACAATGGTCATCACCATGGTAATCTGGAATTTTCTCATGTGAGCTGAAGCAGCCCTATCAATGTGAAAAGAAATCATGGCTCTAAACTCTTTCCTCTCAGGTGTTGAGATCTTGTTGATCCTCCCCTTCATAAATGTCTGCTTTAATTAAAAAGGTAGATTGAAAAAGCTGAAAGGTAGATTGAATAACAACTGAAAGAAGTCCTATTGCTTACCACCAACCACTTAGCTTTCTCCTTTGAGAGGAAGGACATTCACAGGGGCCTGCACTTCTATAGGTTCTCATTTACAGCATAGTATGTGTAGATCATGGCTTCACTTTGCTCTATATGTGGATATGTATGTGAAAAACAAATCAAGATGCTTGGGAAATTCTGAAAAATGAGATTACTCAAGCTCAAATACACAGAGAAAGAAAACAAGAGACTCCAGAGAAGACAAGTATGGTTGCATAAAGGGCTCTCTGACAAACTGAGGGAGAAAAAGAACAAGTATAAAAAATGGAAAGAGAGACACATAACCAAAACAGAATACCAGCAAATAACCTGAATCTGCAAGGATGGAGTCAGAAAAACTAAGGCTCAGAATGAACAAAGACTTGCGACATATGCCAAAAATAACAAAAATAATTCTTTCAATATGTAAGGAATAAAAAGAAAGTAAAAGAAATGATAGATGCACTAATGGGAAAAGATGGTAAGAAGGTGAAGAGCAGCAGGGAGAAAGTGGAACTGTTTAATTCCTTCTTTGTATCTGTTTTTACACAAAAGGAAAAAATAATCCAACTTCTCAAAAACAGCACTGTGGGACACAGAATAGGAAAGCAGATTGAAATAGGCAAAAAATTAGTAAGAAAGCACCTTTTCACTTTAGATGAGTTCAAATCAACAGGGACCAGATGGTTTACCACCCAGGATACTGAAGGAGTTCGCACATGTGATCTTGGAATCACTGAACAGAATCTTTCAGAGTCCTGGAGCATAGGGGAATTGCCAGAGGACTGGAAAAGAGCTGATGTGATTCCAATTCTCAAAAAAGGGAAAAAGTAGAACTGTAACCTGTAGCAGTAGAACCTGTAGTAAAACTACAGACCAATCAGCTTGATATCAAAATCCTAGAAAAAATAATAAAGCAGTGGATTTGTGAGCACCTAGAAATGAACAAGGTGATTAACAGAAGCCAGGATGTGTTTGTTAAAAACAGAACATGCCAGATAAACCTTTTTGTCCTTTTTGATGAAATGTCTAAATTAGTGGATTAAGGAAATACTGTGGATATAGTTTACTTGGACTTCAGTAAACCATTTGACGGAGTAGATCATAGCCTACTTCTTGGTGCAATGTTGGATAAACACTACCACCACCAGATGGATTCATAATTGGCTGACCAATTGCACTCAGCATGTAGTCCTTAATCTACATCTACATGGAAAGATGCATGCACTGAGGCACTCAAGATTGTCTTGGGCCCAGTACTCTTCAAAATCTTCACAATAATAACTATGAGAGGAATCTAGGTATTCTAAATATGAGCCATCATCAGTATGTTGCAGCTGCCAAAAAAAGCCAACACAGTCTAGGCTGCCTCAATAAAAGGATAGCATGAAGATTACAAGGAGTGATGGCACTGCTTTACACTGCACTCATAAGGCCACACTTGGAATACTGCATCCAGTTATGGTCATCATGATACAAAAAAGAGACCTAGAAAGAGCAACAAAGGTGATAAGGGGCTCTTGAAGCTAAATCGTATAATGAACAGTTAGGGAAAGTAGGTATATCTAGCCTCATGATGAGAAAGGATTAGGAGTGACATGATGCCTGTCTTCCAATACTTGAGGGGCTGATAGAGAGGAAGGGGTTGAGTTACTCTCCAAGGCACCTGAGGGAAGGATAAGAAGCAATGGGTGGAAGCTTGTTAAAGAGAGATCCAACATGTAACTAAGAAGAGATTTCCTGACAGTAAGAACAATTAACCATTGGAACAGCTTGCCTCTTGGAGTTGTGAATGCTTTATCGCTGGATGCTTCATCGCTTTTCAGGAAAAGATTGGACATGATTAAATAAGTGATAAATAGTCATACACTTACATGTGTTAAATCTGTTCCCTTCTTCCATTGTTCCATCTCAAAGGCCTTATTAGGTGGCTGTTTGTAGCCTTCCAGAAGCAGCAGAAAAAATATTGCAAAAAGGTCTACCATAAACTGAGGATAGCACAGTAAAGGGCAACTGGCTCCCAACACCACCAGAAGTCCCTGCCTTTAGTAAGCCTCCAACTCTTGAACATTGTGGAAAATGTTTTACAAAGGATACTGAATTAAGGAAGGAAGGATGGTCCAGGAATATATCCATACACAAGGGGAGTAACTTACCTAAAGATTGCCCAAACAAAAAAAGCAAAATAGTTACCGAAAGAAAGAGGTTGAGATTTTGGTACCTAACTGGTGAATTTTCACCAAATGGTATTTCCTTTATCTTTCCATTGCTGCTTCTCCTTAGATACTTTTTCACCTGTCAGATTTAATTACTAGGCCCCTTAGGCTTGCAACATGCCAAACTCGACATAGATTGATTTAATGGGTTGGAAATAAAAGTACTAAACAGCATATTCTGTATATCTAACCTACAGGTTAACAGCGTTATTCTAGCAACTTCACAGGTGCAAATAATTATGAGTGCTATTTCTACCATCTGCCTCTAATATCTGACAATGTGAACAGTAGGAAGCATTACTAACTGTAAAACTGTAGTTCTAGCTGGATTGAAAGTCATGACACAGTTATTATTTTACATATATATATATGTAGGTCTTTGGTTATTCAGGTCTTCTCCCGCATAAAATTGGAAGTGTCTTGGGGACATTTCGATGAAGTCTCATTTGTCATCTTCAGGCTGGTGTTTTCGGCTTCGTGCTTCTAGGAGCAATCTTAGAAGCATAAAGCCAAAAAAACCAGTCTGAAGATGACGAATGAGACGTCGTCGAAATGTCACCAAGACACTTCCAATTTTACGTGGGAGAAGACCCAAATAACCAAAGACCTACATACAAACATCCGCGAGAACCTCAGAATATATATATATCTTTTGCTCTAAGCAGAGGGATGAAAACAGCTATGATATAAATCAATACAAAAGAGAAAAGGTAAAAAAAGTACAGAAACTCTAATTAAAGAGGTAAAACTTCTTTCAAAATGCGGAGAAAGTAGTTCCAAACAGAATGTGTTCATGGGAATAATGCAGGAGAAAGCAACTTCCCACGTAATTAAGTTGGCTTCTATAACAGACATATTTAAATAGACCTTTCCAGCTGATCTTACTGCCATGGCAAGTTCAGCATGAAAAATATGGTCCTTCAAACAATTAGGCTTGAAGGCATTTTGTGTTTTGAATACTGTATTAGATTGTGCCTAGAAAACAGTTGGCAACCATTGAGCATTTTTCTGCATGGTCCAATATGATGCACTTGCTAGCAGCTAGCAGTCGCTCTATTTTGCACCATTGAAGCTTCCAGACTCTCTTCAGGGCAACTTCACAGTGAGTTCATTGTGGCAGTCAATCAATCTTCCATTATTTCAACAAGGTATGGGTAATTGGCAAATCCAACTGGATCAGGAACAGACATAGTTTATGTAATAGGCATAATTGTGCAACCCAGCTCTGTGCTGCTCCTCGAGTAGTGAGAGACAGATTGAAGTTTAAGGAAACTTCCAAACTTATTTGCGTGTTGTTTTAGGAGAATACAACCGCATCTAGAACAGGCTGAATTCTAATCTGTTCTTCTGCTAATTAAGAATCCTTCCGTGTCGTTCCAGTTTGTTCACCCTGTTAAAATCCAACTGGACAACCGAGACCAAGAACACCGCAGAAGCAATGCTTATAAAGACTGGGCCTGTCATGTGATCCAGGAAACTACTATGGGCAATGTTATAAAAAGCTACCATCATAGGAAAGAGAAAACTGTGAAGTTTGGAAATTAGGAAATTAGCTTGCTTGTGCTGGAAGGCTTAAAGTGGTGACAGGCAATGGGACAAAAAAATTGAGGTTCCTGAACTAGAAATAGCTGCTTTGTTTTTCTTGCGTTCCCACTTTTCTTTACCTGTGTTTTTTTAAAAAATAAAAAACAAAAGTCTCTTACCTCTGCTACTAGAATGATTCCATTTCTTATTCAAAAAAAATGCCTAAAGCTATTTTAAAAAATAAGCAGCCTTGCTCTCATTTCAGCATGTGAGTAACAGTTATGAAGTCTGTATAGCACCTTGTTTGGAGAATTATAAGAACTTTTCTTGTGTAGAGCCTAGGGCTTAATTATGTAATTATGTCTCTTGGGTAGATTATATATTTCTTCTCATAATTATGTCTACCCAACAGACTGGAAGGACTCCAAGATTTCCGTTTTCTGGGATAAAAATGGTTTGGCTAAGTTTTGTTGCTTTTAAAATAAAAACAACCTTGAATTGTACAACTCAGCTGGAGGGTTGAATATGAAAGCCAACCAAGAAAGCAGCACTTATTTTCACAATTAAACATTTATATTAATATAGAAATTTTTAGTGCGGAATTGGGTTTTTTCCTGACTTCTTTCTAAAATCCTGTTGTAGAAGCATTAATTTACTCTTTGTAGATGATTTATGGCACACTTATTTTCCCTTTCAGAATAAAGCTAGATGGTTGTTTTGGAGCTGAATTCTATCAACATATTGCCTGAAATTTAAATTAAAAGATAAATTGCCCTGCAGTGATACAACAGAAATAACTTTACTCCATTGAAACAGAGCCACTGTTGCAAAGAATCCAGGCTTAATTCCTGCTTACTGGGTTTACACAGTGGGCAGAATCCTTTAAAAATAAGTTATAATCAGTAATTTAATCTTGTAACTTACTCAGAAATAAATTCATTGTAGATTATTCTTAATATGTGTTATTAGACATTATAATACTGTATGTGTTATGACATTAATATGTCTTAATATGTGTTATAGATGCACGACTTGTCCTACTCTCTCTCTCTCTGTATGTATGTATATATGTGTGTGTCTGTGTCTGTGTGTGAGTAGGACAAGTCGTGCATTTATAACACACACACACACACACACACACACACATTCTAAAATATCACCCAAATCTAATGGGGCATGTGTATAAGATTTCTGTTCCTTTTTCATCAGTTACACATAGTAATTTTTTTCTTAATCTGTGCAGAAGACCATTTTGTATGGACTTTTTTATTTTGGTCAGAAAACAGAATCAGGCTTGGCTTCCCCTCATAACCCAATAGATCAGGGTGTGAAACTCAAGGCCCGTGGGCCGGATTTGGACCATGAGTTGCGTAGATCTGGCCCACGGGGCTGCCCTGGAAACAGTGAAGAACCGGTCCATGGTCACTCTGCCAATGAAAACAGAGCTTGTGAGGGCCACACATGGTCCTCCTGAGCTCCGTTTTCACTGGCAGAGGGTTGCAGGAGGCCGTTGCAGCCAAAATGGAGCTTGGAAAGCCTGTTTTCACCGGCAGAGCTCTCGGGCCACCACAAGTGCCACCAACATGAGTGACATTGAGCTAGCCACACCCACCCTGCCCCCACCACTCAAGGTCAAACACAACCCTGATGCAGCCCTTAATGAAATCAAGTTTGACACCCCCTGCAATAGATCATGCAAATTGGTGGGAGGGAGGGAGGGAGGGAGGGAGGAAGGAAGGAAGGAAGGAAGGAAGGAAGGAAGGAAGGAAGGAAGGAAGGAAGGATTTCCCCCCCCCCTCATTGCTTGATTACATTGCAGTTGGGTGACAAGAATTGACTGCAAATTTTTCGAGGAGACAGTGGAAGTCAGAAGCAGAAATGATCAGCCAATAGGATCAACTATCAGGTCCTTCTCTATAAATTCTTCTGGCAAATAAGAACACTAATCTTTGGAACATTTATTTATTGTTCTGTATAAATAATTCACTAATCCAGTGTTCTTGGATTGCTTTTCCTTACATTTGTGTGATTTCCTTGCCACTACATGTAATTCCTCATTTGAGAAGCACAGATAGAAATAGATTTCTGTAATTAAACAAACTGCCTATGTCTTAGTCTTGCATCTTGAAATTCTTCACTCTTGCAAAACCTAAAACAGCCAGCACCACAGGATTTTCAGTTACACGTTGCAATGCTGGACACATTTAAGTTTTAAAGAACTTACTACTGCAAAAAACAACTGCAAAAAAAAATCTTCACTGTGTGTAACTAATGCCTGTGTAGCGTAGCCTGTGTAGCGTAGAGGGCTAATGCCTCCTACTAAAGGCAGCAATTAACACCAGCTGCCTGTAATTTCTCTGAGTTCAATCCTAGCCAGGCTCAAGGTCGACTCAGCCTTCCATCCTTTCTAAGGTGGGTAAATTGAGGACCCAGTTTGTGGGGCAATAAGCTGACTTTGTATAAATATACAAAAGTATGAAGGCTATTGCTTAACGCATTGTAAGCCGCCCTGAGTCTCCGGAGAAGGGCGGCATATAAATCAAATTAAAAAAAAAATAATTAATGGAATGAGGGGTATGCTATAGTTGCCCATAAAAACATTTGAGATTTCTGCAAAATGTTATGTGGAAAAGCTTGAATTCTATACCTAACGTAATAATCCTAATATAATAATATATAACATCCTAATATGCTGCTGGGGCATTCTATGCTGGGGCTGGCTGACAGGCTAGAGCACGGTGTCACCCTCATGGAGTCACATTGCTGTCATGTGAGGATTCACAACATTTTCCCCATTCATGGAGTTGGGGTGGGTGTGACTTGCGTGTCATGCATCTGGCCCACAGGCTGCCAGTTTGACACCCCTGATAGAACAAAGATCCTCACCCCTGCTCTCCTGCTCTCTTGGTTTTTAGTCATTGTTTGCTTAATTTTTCCTAATTCTAATCATTTTGCATTAACTTTTTTATCATTTTGTAAGTTGCTCAATCACTGCCATAATGAAATGGGCGATGTATAAATGTAATAAATAATAAAATAAACAAATACTGAAGACATAGAACTATGGGAATATTTCTAGCCATGTATATCCCAAACAATGGATGAAGCATTCTGTAGACACCTGAAAGAATCCATATAATTTATGATAAATTCATATTTTCTAGAAGTGCAGGCTACTCTGTCTCCTGCTGGCAAAATTGTGAGGAATCTATAAAGCTTTTTGAGATAAAACATTTGTATCTTCTGATGTAAATTCTAGTTGCTTACCCCCTTATGAATCTATCACCTCCGAAGTTTCCTTAATAAAATTTATCCTAAGTCTTGTCTTCATTACACTGTGCAGCTTTTTATACTTAGTAAAATAGTAGCTCAGCAAGCTTACTCTGCCATTGCATCTTTTGGTCTGTTCCTTTAACTGTTGCCAAATTAGATTTGAACCATGTGTTTAGCATGCGTATTATACAGGAAGGCATTATCCCATGCAAAAAACCCCCCTCCCCTCTAGCTTTGTGGGTGTCATTGTCCTAGTACAATCCTAGTTTAATTGTGTTTTCCTCCTTGCCTGCCATTTTACAGGCTATCTTTTAAAAACATTTTTTAAAAAATTATTATCTGTCTATTTGAGAAAAATGTACAATTCTACATTCTTAACATTACTTTACTATGGATTTATTCTGTTATACAAGAAAGATAAACAATAAAATGTAACTTTATAATATAAATTATATTAATGCATTTAATATTAATTAGCATTTTATTTAATCACATCTTTAAATTGAAGAGATTATAATTGCAAATAAAAGTTAATATTTATTTTAGCCTCATTTTAATCATTTTTGTAAATAACTCAAGGCAACAAACAGGTAATACTCCTTCCTCCTTTTATTTTCCCCATAACAACAACATAGTGAGGAGAGTTGAACTGAGAGAGACTGGCCCAGCTTTATAGCAAAAGAGCAATAATCATTGAATTGATATAAGATATGTAACATAATTAAATTAGGTTTCAGATTAAATTAATCAAATTAATCAAACTTCTATTATTTCATTAAAACTTCACTAACTTTATAATTGTACCTTTTCACCATTTGCTCTACTTAGTTTTTAGAATATCATTATAAATCATTATATATAGGTAGTCCTTCACTTAACGACCAGAACTGAGCCAGGAGTTTAGTCCTATGCATGGCTGGGCTTGATTTAAAGACCATTTTTGCGATACTCATTAAGGATCACATGATCATAAGTCAGAATGCAACTTTTTTTCCTGGAAAAAGGCAAAATAATAATAATAATAATAATCACGAAGTGCAATCATGTGACTCTGGGTGGTTTGAATTGATTGTAAATGGAAGCCAATTGCCAAATGCCTGAAATGCAATCTTATAGCTATGAGGGTGGTGTGGCAGTCAAAACTTCAAGGATAGTTCTTAAGTAACTTTTTTTTAAAAAAATCTGACATAATTTTAAACAGTTAACTGACAGGTCAGAAGTTGAGGACTCTCTATATGCACTTCAGGGGAAAATAAGTTATTTTTATTTATTTGGAAGGGCTCTTCTAATACCAACCTGTATTAATTGCTTAAGTTAATTTTCCTGCATGAAAATGTTTTCTAAAACCATTTGATTCGATACTATCTCTCAATATGAGCAATTGATACTCTGAAACTATATTATCTCATATAGAATAAACTATAAACAATAGTTTTGATATTAAAAACTTCCAGTGTTGGAGGATTTACAACTTCTGGAGGCAAGTTGAGCCACTGATTAATTGTTCTGTCAGGAAATGTCTCCATAGTTCTAGATTGCTTCTCTCCTTGATTAGTTTCCATTCATTGCTTCCCGTCCTGCCCTCAGGTGCTTTAGAGAATAGCTTGACTCCCTCTTCTTTGTGGCAACCCCTGAGATATCGGAACACTGCTATCATGTCACCCCTAGTCCTTCTTTTCATTAAACTAGGCATACCCAATTCCAGCAACCATTCTTTATATGTTTTAGCCTCCAGTCCCCTAATCATCTTGGTTGTTCTTCTCTGCACTCTTTCTAGAGTCTCAACAAATTGGTCATAGTGACCAAAACTGGATGCAATATTCCAAGAGTGGCCTTACCAAGGCATTATAAAGTGATATTAACACTTTTGCATAGGATAGACATTTGTATTTGAACAATGTTTAGTTAATTAAATTCCAGGCAGTATATTCTAGGGCTATTCAACAATTGCAAAAAACTTTTGGGGTTAGTGTCCAGGTGAGATCTTTGTTGAACTAGATGTTCTCCATCTTTGGTGCTTATTACATTGTTATCTTGTTTCTTAGCAAGGTATCACCTAACAGAAATACTCACAGTTGCAGAAAATTATAGTTAGCATTACTCATGCTTGAATACATTCGTAAACTGACTTATAGTAGTTTTCCTATTGGTAATGCATTTTAAAAAGTATTTAAAAATTAGTAATTTTTCATACAAGTAGCACTAGCAGTCTTGTTAGAAACTGTTGCTAATATTGCAGTACAGGTAGTCCTCACTTACTGACCATAATTGTGACTGACAACTCATTTGCTAAGCAATGCAGTTGCTTATCCAGACTTACAATATCAATACTGACTTTGATCATGAAACAAATTACCCACAGCCATTAAGCACAATGTTATGTGACCACAACTTGTGAAGGAAACGTTTTACCAGTTTCCTCATTGACTGCTGGTCGTGAAGGTCTCAAATGGTGATTGATGCATCCATCATAAATGCTGGTTGCCAAGTGCCCGAATTGCAATCATGTGATTGTGGGGATGCTGCAATGGCCACAGATTCAAGGACTAGTCATCAATCTCTTTTTTCCAGTATTGTCCTAACTTGAACAATTGCTGAACGAGCAGTCAGTAATCAAGGACTAGCTGTTTTTGCAGGATTGCTTAATTGATGATTCAAGAAATAAAATTAAAGGCTTTATAGTAAAATCATTCTTCGTTCAAGTACATGTGAGGAGAATCAAGGCCATTGAAAACCTGGTAGACCTTTGATTCAGTGAAGTCTAATGCTAAAAGTGATTTCAAGTAGCAAGTGCAAATAAAAATGCAGCAAAATAAGTTTTTTTTTTAAATTGAGCACAAAGAACAACCTGATGTCTGCCAAAATACAATTTAAAAACAAACTGAAGTGGCAAATTTCCTCATTCCCACCCCAAAACCCAGTTACAATTAAATATGATGAATATTACAAACGGTTGGATTTCTGTCAGAAAGAAAAAAATGGTGTGGAAGGGAAGAGGGGTAACTCAGAGTAGAGTAAGAATGTTACAATACTGGTTCCTAATTGGCTGTAATCCTTAATAGAAGAATACCTGCACTAGTTGAAGGTAAATGATAACATGCTGTTGAACATCTGATTTGACACTTCTTAGATCTAATATATTACTATGGTGCTTAACAACTATTCCCAAACAAAAATAAAAGCTAAAATGTTATTTTAACACATCCAGGGAGAATAGAAAATAGCCTGGTTGACATGAATCAACTGCATTTGCTCAACTCAGTTTACCATATGGAAAACCTCAGTACAGGTGATAAGGCCAATGAATTCTAAGAGGGAAATATTAAATATATCTCGCTATGTAGTAATGGATAAAAGAGATAAACCTGGAGTCTTACACACAGTAATTTGGAAGAAGTCTCCCATTAACTTAATTTTGAACTGTCAGTGACTGATTTATTTACATGAACATAGAAACAAAAAAAAATGAGAATCAACAACAGCAAACTAAAAGTCGAAATGAGACTGAGAGGTCATATGGAGACTAACAGCTGTACTGAGGACAATCCACAGATGAGATTTTAAAAAGTCAAGATGGCAACTGTGACTATCCAATCAAAGCCTTGTCCTTTTCTTACGTCTGTGCAATGTAATATGCAAATAGAAAAGGGGGCAAGAGTTTAATCATGCAGATAGAGCTTCCATCTTGATATTTTGACCCCATAGCGCCTCTTCCCCCCCTCCCCCCCCCCGATGCCTCTGACTGTAATGACAGATATTTTCCTGAGGCCTCATTATTAGCCTGTGCTTTCTATAGACGCTCCACAGTCAGGACATAATCATTGAAGAAAAGCGTTATATATTATAAAATTCCTGCTTTTAAACAATCAATTGTATTTCTCTGATATAAATTGCTATAAAGACTGCAGTGATTTGTTCTATGCCTGGATAGCAATACAAGTGCCTTCCTTGTACCAATGCTATAGTGAGTGAAATTGTCCATACTTTGATCTCTGCACCAGCTGCAGATTGAATCTAAATTTTCTTTGGTTTCACAATAATAAATAAAGCACTTCAATAGTATTTGTCATGCTAACCACCCTTTTATTTTATGATTTGCTGTTTCCAGGGCACAGACAGAAGCTTGATGACTCTAAACCTAGTTTGTTCTCAGAGCGTCTCAGTGATTTAGGGCGCATTCCTCATTCCAGTATGAGAGTAGGGGTCCCGACTCAGAGCCCACGGCCCCCCTTGAACTCTGCACCAAGCCCTTTTAATCCACAAGGACAGAGTCAGATTACAGGTAAGAGACAGAGCCATGGGCTTTTACAGACCATGGTAATCACTGATTGTAGGTCTTCTGTTGCTTCAAACTGGAGAAGGATGTTGCCAAATAAAAGCATAAACAAATGTAAATTACCTGGGGATAGTTTTTATTTTTGTAATATTGATTACTGGGACCTTTTAGATTATTCTTTCTGATTTGAAATCAAAATTAAAAGACATGATAATAAAATCTAAAAAACAAGTTCCTCCTTGGGATAACGTTCATGTATTCATAAAATATATTTGACTATTCCAGTGGGGTATATTTATTTAGGATGACTTGCATAGCATAGTAATTTCCCTCAAATATTACTTTAACACATGTATCCAATGTACAGTGCCAAGAGTCACTTCGGATAGTAAAATAGGTGGCATATAAATTTAATAAATAAATAAAATTATTCCAATGTCCAATTATAAACCACAATTATGAATCAGCCAGCGCTTAAAGTTATAGATATTTCATCAGTTTGCAAACCAAAATGGATTTCATTGTCTAAAATATTATGTACAGTAGTAAGGAAATTCTAAAAAATTTGATGGTTCATTAAAAAAAGGAGATAAATTTAATAAGTAGCTGTTTAAAATTCACATGCAAATAAATAATAATTTTCACTGTCTTCCATTTAATTATAAGCAGCTTATTGAATAGAGCCAAACTACATTATTTCCACTGTACAGCTTGCTTATGAAAAAATAGGTTTTAGAACTATCTAAAAATTACCTTTTGTATAACTTGCATCTGTTTGCAGCTAATCAATTGAAGTTCTGAAAACGTATTTTCTCTGAAGAATTTTGAAGGCTGTTTGGACCCCAGGCAATCAACTTTCACTGTAGCCTATTCATATATTCATATATTACTTATTTGTAGGGCACGCATTTAGAATGTCAGGGGTGGAATCTGCATTCCTGGTTTTCCCAACATTATTCTCCTACATGATGGCATTCTGTAGTGAGCGTAAAAGTTTTAACTAGGGTTGCCATAACCCGGATGTCTGGTTTTTAAAAATGTGTGTTTCTGTATGTGCATAGATAGAGATAGAGATGATAGAGATATAGCTTTATATGGTGCAATTCCAATATTTATACATTCTCCTGTAGTAAACAACTCAATAATAAAATACATTACAATATAAAAAGGCAAAAGAAATATTAAAAAGATGTAAATTTATCTTCTCAGGATAACATTTCCTCTGTGAAGGTGAGGTCACCTGAAGAGTCTTTACTCATACACTCATCAACCACTCTTGAAATGGGGAGAAGTGCTTCTCCATCAGATTTTGATCTTCAAAGAAGTCTAAGCCTTTGCGTCACTAATGCCTTGAATTCTGATTAGAATTCAAAATGAAAAATGATGTAGCCCTTGCAAGTATACAGTGTGATCTGTAAGTGTGTACCCAACGTCATTGTAGCATCTTTAAATCATGAACTTGATTCTTCCCATCGCCTCCTCATTTAAAGCAGATTGAAGTCCTTCTAGAATCTGTACATCTCTGGACCAAAAACATTCCAGTATCATCTAGAGTAAGTTTCAGTTTAACCAGCTTCCAGAGTTGTGGTATTAAAAAGTTACTTGCATTCTACTGCTACATACCTGTTCTGTGCATTTCTTCTATATTTAAGAATGTTAGAGTTTTACTGGATAAGGCCAATAACTCTTTTACTCCACTATTGTGTGTCACCTAGTGACTAACCAGATACAGGCATAAGAGGATAGTTATTCTCTTCCACTTTTGCATCTTAGAAACTGATATTTAAACAGTATGCTCTAAAAGGTAGTTTACAGTCATCCAAACTGGTGATCATTAAAAGACCGGTTCTCCATATATTCATCAGTCCCCTTGCAAAACTTTCTAAATTGCTGTTCCTTAATACATTTCATGCCATCAATCCACAATACAGCGTGGTTTTGAGGAAAGAAGTATATCTGTCTATAACCTTTTATCTAATCACAGAGGATAACTCTGAGGTTTAACAGTGAGAAAAGAAGAAAAAATCTCTCTATCCCTATTTTCTATACTATATTCATATCCTTCTATCAAGTCTTCCCTTACCTATTTTCACATAAACTTTAAAAAAAAAATTCCAAGAAACTACTCTAGATCCTTAGCTGCTTTGGCAGTCTTTTTTCTGCACATTTCCCAGCAATTCCCATCCTAAGGACTCCAGACATTTAATATACCATTTTAGCAGAGTCACAAATCAGGCTAATGTATCATGGAGCTTTTCATTTTAAGATTCTCTTCCTGACAAGCCAGCTTCTATACTACTAATGTATGTGTGAAGTTTGAATTTTTAGAATTCATATACATTATTTTCCATTTGCTTACATTAAATAATACTTAATTTGCAGCTTACCATTGACAATCTTGACCATGCTATTGATTCATTTACAGTCTTGGCCATTGATGTAGATCATTTTTTAAGGAATCTCTCCAATGTTGATTAAAGTTGAACCCGCTTTACATATCACTTCAAGGTGAAAATAGCTCATTAGTCTTGTTTTCCTATCTTGTAACCAACTCATAAATCATGACAACACACATCTCCATAGGTTTTGATGGGGGATTTTGTAAAAGGTTTTATGAATTATTTAAATGCAAAAAGATGCAATTTTAGTAAATACCTGCACATGCTTAGCTATGAATATGTAGTTTATTCTTAGTAGGTTTTATTTTAGTAGGCTTATTTTTTTTAATAACACTATATTAAAAATGAGAACAAGTTTCTTAACTTCAAGTGATGATTGTTTCATTTCATCACAAAGTTAATGTCTTACAAGTTTTGCAATGTACTAATATATCTTGTTCTTTTTTTTTCCTTGTAGAAAATCTCCTGCTAGGCTGGGTTTAGCAGCATGCTAGATATTATTTTATTCTAGATCAACAGCAGTACATTAAAATCTTGTAAACAATAGCTGTTTATCTGAATGGTATTAAAAACATAACTCTAGGAATTTGCTATCAATTCAGGCTAGCTGAACAGTAGCAGTAAATAAATCCCATCCAGATTAGATGACAGAGGTCATGCTACTTGGCAAAAGAGAGCAATTTGTATTGCAAAGAATTCTTATTCTCTGTTGAAATACTCATTGGCTTTCTGGGATAGTGATGAATTCCACTATACTCCAAAGTTTTTATTTTAGTTCTGAGACTGTTTTTTTGTGAGATTTTAAAATGTTCAGTGCTGAAAATTCAGTGGAAGAGGCAATCAGAAAGAAAGAACATGAGCAGACTGAATACAATGCACTATTAGGCACTGAATGCGATTTACTTGTAGAAAAGAAAAGAAATACTTGACTTTATAGTATAATAGAAGTACTAGTTTCAATAAAACTATCTGCAGTCAGGTTAAAACATTCCACCACACCCAGGCTAGTTTTACAGTATTCCTCTGTAATGATAGGGCAAATTGTACCAAAATCAAACCTTTCTTATCTTTATAATAAGTTCTCAACTGTTTAGTTTAGTAGAGGGCTGTGGGGGGACGGGACTTCCTTTCTTATTAGTATAGGGATGATTCAGTGCAATTTTTAAAGGTGGTACAATGCTCATGCATGATATAAATGGAAACTATGGTTTACAACCATTTTCTGAAGATCTGGAATTCCCTGAGAGTCTCCTCAATGGGAATATATGTAATTAGGCAATCTTTTCTGAATGACAACTTGACCCACTTCTACTGATCTTCTTCTACAAAGCTTTAGGTCACAGCTTAGTGGAATGAAGGAAATAGTAATACCTGAATATTACATCCCCAGAACATATTTCAGAATCATCTGGATTTTGAAATGATTTCGGCAAATTTTCTAAAATGTTTATTTGAAAGTATACAGTTTTGAAAACTACTTATCCAAGCTAATCAATCTAAATTATCAAAATACATTTTTTAAGCATTTAATGGCTCCCTAGGTTTTTTTTAACCCTTTCCATTCAGTCGTCAGATTCTTGGAGACTGCCTGGACAATTCTCTGCAGTTTTCTTGACAAAGCTTTTCAAAAGTGGTTTGCTATTGTTTTCTTTTTAGGGCTGAGAGAAAGTGACTACCCCAAGGTCACCCAGTGGCTTTGGCTTAAGGCAGGACTAGAATTCTGGGTCTCCCAAGTTTCTAAACTGACATTAAAGTTCCACTATTAACCCTGACATCTGGCATCTTATGTTGTGAATGAAATCTAGGTATTTACAAGATAGCTTAAAACTTGGAAGAAGGCCAACTGAAAACAAAGAGACTTAATTCTATGTATAGTACTGCTAAATTTATGATACATGTTATTACACAACAGATATACCTGCATATTTATATTTGACATACCTTCAAAACTTGAATGCAGCCCAGCAGACAACTATTGTGGCTTGAAAAGTGCCTGGCAAATCCCAAATTTTTGCATTCTCAGACAGGAAGCAAAACCAAGAGGCTTTTTCAAAATCCTAGTAGTCAACCAATCACCGCTAATGGGTCACAGGTTGATCTTGTTATGAAATGCATTGTTGGCATGTTAGGAAAATTGATCATTGGTTCATTATAAGCCTAAGCATAGCTACTATTTAATCCCAAATCAAACTGCATATTTTTATCAGAGAAGTAGATGTTGATCCAAGTATTACACTTAATTTTCTTTTCAGGATTCATATATTATGTTGTCTGAGAATACTGTATACATTTTATATTTTCTATGTAAGATATATACACTTGTGGAGGGGTGTCAAATTCACGGCGTCGTCACATGATGTATTAGGACTTTTTCCCCCTTCGCTAAGCCGGGCGGGGCAGCGCCATCATGTGACACATCCAGGCCATGGACCGTGAATTTGATACCCTTGCTCTAGTGAGTGCTGACTGCCTCTTTCTTGCATTCACGTACATGTGCATGTAATTTATTTATATCTGTTGATTTAAATCTAAGGCATAATAAGAAAATGCAAAGTATGCAGCATGTGCATAAATTATCAGAATTAACTAAATACATAACAAATTGTCATTCAGATATAAAACATTCAAAAAGAAGATATTTTTTCTTAGAAAACATAGAGCCAAATAAAATTTAAAACACATATAAAAGATTTGTCAGTTCAAAATGTGTGTTTGTTGCATTCCCTCCCCAATAACTATAAGTTTTTATACTATTATATTTAAACAGATAATTGTTGCAATATTTTAGAATCTGTTTTTAATCTGATACTTTTCTAAAATATAATTGCAAATTTTTGAGATAGGAGAAAGTTAAAAGTTTAATAGGGTAAAATTTTGGTCAATGAAAATGATGTAATCTCAGTGAAGAAGTTGTAGATAATATAATTGAAAGTTTATTGTCATTATGGTAATAAACTGGTTGTATTAACTTTTTAAATTTGGATTAGAACAGGTGGATTTTGTTTTTTGGAGTTGATCTTTAAATTTATTTTCAGCAAATAAATGCTGATGGATTTGTTTTCTCTTGTCAGGCTCCTTGAGGTAGAACTATGCTTATTATCAGTTCAAATTGTTTCATGGTCCTAGAAGTCCATTTTTAACATGCAACTGCATGATCACATTATGCTGGTTTTAAGAATAGTGGCATGTCATGCAGATGTACTTCAGCAATGCATACTCATTATTGTATTTCTGTGGTTTCTTATTCTTATTTCCTAATAGTATATTTACCCTGAATACTTAGCTTGTCAATCAGCACATGGAAAATATTCAGATTAGAAAAAATATGTCACTTGTACATATAATAAATTTATATTTTAGAAAAGTGTCTGAAAGAAATAATATATGAACAAATATAATTGTGACTCCAATAGGTGTCATTATGAATTTGCAATATGAATTTGTTAAAAGTAGCATATAAATGTATACTTGCTGTTGGACTATTCTACTGTTGGACGATTCTAATTATATCTATTAATAGATATAATTATTTTTGGAATATATACAGGATCTTCATGCTACTTAGTTAATACCCACAGAGTAGAATGAATAAAAATAAGCACATCAAATCTATTAAGTACGCATTTTTGAATCAGTCAAAATTTATGAGTACTTAATAGACTTGATGGTTATCATATTCAAGATTGGTTTTCTTTTGTTTTTTTTATTGAAAAAGTTTTACAATACAATTTTAATATCCTCCCCCAACCCCCCCCAAAAAACCACCCCTCCCCTCCCCCCTCGCCCTCCCCCTTCCCCCCCGACTTCCACTATTAAACAATCATATATTACAATCAGCAACCAACAACTTTTTAGGTGAGATCTAGCTAACAATATAACGAATTTAAGCTTAAATAGTACAAAAAATATTCTAAACTTGTAAAATCTATTACCCCCCTAGTCCAATATATAACCACATGAATCATTTATAAAAACTCATAAAAAATCTTGCATACTAAATATAACACTTATCTTTAAAGAAAAAATAATAAAATAATTTTGAGCATCTTAAGTTTTAGATTAAAATGTCATATAAATCCCAAAATTTACTCTTAGTAATATTTCTTAATCAATCAAATATAAAAGTCAGCATTAAACAGGATAAGCAAAAAAGCATCAAATAAGATAACAAATTTATCCTTATATAGTAAAAAAAAATTAAGCTATGTTTTTTTAAAAAAGTATAAAAGTATATCAAATTCAAACAATACATCATCATAAAAATATAAATTCAATTATATAGTTAAAAGACATTATTATAACTCAAGTGCTACTTGAAACTTCTTACTTTGATATTTATTCTGCATGTATACTACCCATTTCTTCCACTCCTTAGTAAAAGCTTCATGGGTCCTATCTTTCAGATATGCAGAAATCTTAGCCATTTCTGCAAAATTAGACATCTTCAATATTCATTCCTCTATAGTAGGTACACTATCCTTCTTCCAGTATTGTCCAATCAGTAGTCTAGCTGCAGTAAGCATGTATAAAATTAATCTCGTTTCAGTTGATGAACAGCCCTTAACTATTCCCAGCAAGAAAAACTGAGGAGAAAATTCAAGCTTCTTCCTCAAAATGTTCTGCATTACCCACCAAAGCTTAATCCAAAATGCTTTCAATTTTCTGCACGTCCACCAAATATGAAAATATGTTGCATCCAAACAATCACACCTCCAACATTTAGGTTGAACATTTGGATACATACATGATAACTTTTTAGGATCTAAGTGCCATCTGTAAAACATCTTATAAAAATTTTCCCTCAAGTTCTGTGCTTGTGTAAATTTAACATTCTGGACCCAAATCTTTTCCCATGTCTCCAACATTACTGGTTCTGCAAAATTCTGTGCCCATTTTATCATACAGTCTTTAACTAATTCACCCTCTGAATCTCTTTCTAACAGTAAATTATACACTCGCTTAATGTGCATCGGCCCTTTACATTTTATCTGAGTCACCAAATCTTCTTCATGTAACATTAGTCCAATTTTCTGATCTTCTCTCCATCTCGCTTGAAGTTGAAGGTACTGCAACCAAGTTAAATTCATTCCTTCTTCCAACAGAATATTCAAAGATTTCAAACTCCATCTGCCCCCATCATTAAAAAGTATCTCTTTGTATAACAACCCCCCGAGTGACTTTATATTTGGCATAATCTGCCCAAGATCCAACCACAAAGGTATTTTGTAATCCAATTGATGCTGGTGCTTCTTCCAGACTCTCATCAAAGCATGTCTTAAGATATGACTGTTGAATACTCTGTCTCTCTTATCTTCATAAAGTAAATATGCATGCCATCCAAATTGCAAATCGTGGCCTTCTATATTCAAAATTTCTGTTTTTGTTGTTCCAATCCAATCTCCCACTTGTGTCAACACTGCAGCCTCATAATAGAGGTAGGTTTGGAACTTTAAGGCCATCTCTTTCGCGAGCATCTTGCATAATTTTAAGTTTAACTCTTGGTTTTTTCCCATTCCAGATAAATTTATTTAAACCTGCTTGCCATTCCATCAAAGACTTATCACTTTTAAGCACCGGAATCATTTGAAACAAAAACAGAAATCTGGGTAGAACATTCATCTTAACAGCTGCTATTCTACCAAGCAAAGATAGTTGCAGCTTCTTCCATGTTTCAAGATCCTTTTGAATCTTGTGCCACAATTCCTCATAATTATTTTGAAAAAGTTTTATATTGGATGCTGCAACTTGAACTCCTAGATATTTCACCTTTGTAGCTATTTCAAAGCCTGCCAACCTTTCAAGTTCATTCCTTTGTGGTTCCAACATATTTTTAACTATCATCTTGGTCTTTTTCTGGTTCAGGCTGAAACCTGAAACCAAGATTGTTGATTGTTAGATAACTGTGTGATTTATATGCTAAGTAAACCACTGCTCTTTTTTGCTGACTCAGGAACAAATCCTTAACATTAATCCTTAATCGTAGGCAGGTTCCTGTTCAAAAAAGTGCTTTTCCTAAGGATAGCTATGACAGTCCTTCTGCTGTCCAATCTAGATCTTAGGCTAAGTAAGCTCCTTCCCCCAGTTCTGCCTTACTTTTTGACCACTCCAATCATTTTTAACTTATTTCCCAAAGTTCAACTTATTAATGGGTTTTAACATTTTGTATTATGTCATAATTGTCCTTTCCTGCTGTAAGGTAGAGATGCTCCTTATAACTTTTTAGATGTGAAAATGGCTAGAGAAGGAAGTGTAAAAGATAAGACTATGCTATGGCATCTGGAAAAGGAACAAAACTTTATATCAATACTTTAAAATGGAAATTACATTTTAGTTTGTTAACTATTTTCCATTGTAACGCTGGGGTTCAGTAAAAGCTGCTCTTATTTCTTTTATTTTTAGGTTTAATGGCCTACCAGTGAGGTTTTTATAAAGAAATAATCTTTGTAAAATATGATTTTGTCATGTTAACTATCCATAGGAAATATATGAAGCCTCCTTCTTTTAATATCTCCACTTCATTCACTGGTTCATTTTTTTTTCTGTGCTGCATTTTGCAATATAATGTGCTTTATAACTTTTTCTGATTGAATATATTTTAAAATACATCTTTTTTTATTTGTGTTTTTTGTTTATTGGGCCTATCTGTACCTCCTCATTATCATTAAAGCATTATGTTTAACTTTGACTTTGGGTTGATAGGAAGACTTTTACATGTTAATCTAATTCCTTCCTTCCTTCCCTCCATCCCTCCCTCCCTCCATCTCACTTAGAGATCTCGCTTAGAGATTAAAGTGCTACTTTTTCTGTTAATTAACTGAGAGAGATGTAGATGACATGGATTTGTCCATTTGTATTTAATTCTTATATGAATATTATTTGTTTTAATTCTAAAGAGTTATATATGATCTGAAATCTTTGCACGTAAAAGATATTTTCATTTTTTTCTTGGCATAATAGAAAGTTTAACTCACAACCATAGTTCATTGTTCACAACAGACTAAAAAAATAAAGCTATTTTTTTTAGTCTGTTGTGAACAATGAACTATGGTTGTGGTTGTGAGCTATTGACATGTGTTTAAAACAATTGGTTACATTTCACAAAATGATGTGAAATGGGTTAACATTTTGCTCAAAATGTTTTCTAATAGGTTGGGAAGCACAGTTCATGTAAGAAATAGCTAAAAATGCTATGTGCATGACTGGGAGTAAGAGCTTTACATTAAGAAACTGAGATAAGAATAATTAAATCTTAGGTTTGACTTGAAACTATTTCATCTCCCTAATTTCAGGCCAGCTCAGGAGATGTTTATCACTGCAAGGCCTAGTTTTCCGAAGCAAATGCTTTTGCTTTTTCCTAGACCTCTAGTGCTATCACTGCCCCTCTTCCTTCTTCTGAATCACTCATACATAATTATTTGTATAATTCAGTCTAAATACAGTATGCACCTTGGTTGCTGAAAGCATTTGCTTTTTGTCTTACCTGTTGTAGCTTGTATCGTTTTCTTTCTAAGATCTTTTAAATGTTTAAATATACACTTAAAACCTCTTTTAAAATGGAAAAAGGCCATCTTTTTTTCATAATTGGTTTTGTACCTTATCTTTTCCTTTGCTAGCCCAGAGCTCTACTTTAATGCAGACAGTTAAATACAGATACCATAAGCATATAATGTGGTTTATCTTTGAAAGGTGCATGTAATAAGTCCTGTATATGTATATATATGAGCCTCGGTAGCACAGTTAGAGTGCAGTACTGCAGGCTACTTCTGCTGACTGCAATTTGGCAGTTCAAATCTCACCAGACTCAAAGTGGACTCAGCCTTCCATCCTTCCGAGGTGGGTAAAATGAGGACCCAGATTGTTGGGGACAATATGCTGACTCTGTAAACTGCTTAGAGAGGGCTATAAAGCACTAAAAAGTGGTATATAAGTCTAAGTGCTGTTGCTATATACAGGAAGGTTTCAGAAGTCATCAAACGTCATCTCTAAAGATGGACATAGTTTTGGAATTTCACACATATGTTTTTAGGTGGACCTGAGCTTGGCAACCTTTACTGGAATCTTGATTTAGAAAAGTTTGGATTTTAAGCTCTTGTCTGTTTATGTTATTTTATTTGTTATTAGCATTTGTATGCTACCTACTCTGCTTTGGAATTTGAATGTAAAAGAAAAAAAATCAGATTGCACCATTCTTTAAATATCTACTCTAACCTATTGCCAATAATCAGGTTGCTTTTGTTAAGCAAAACTTTTCTTAGCCAGATTCAATTAGAAATCTTTTATAATGTGCACTAAGTTTTAGTTAGTTTTAGTTTTAGTAATATTTTACTAAATTTAATTAGCAGCTCCTTAGTATTGAAGTAAAGTTAAGACATTCATCCCTAAAATTGCAAACAAAATAAAATTTTTGCATTTAGGAAACACCTTCTTTATTTTCAGAGTAATGCTTTTAGGTTCCTAAACAATGCTTTCTGAAAAAATGTACTCATAATGTATGTTGCAGAATGAAGAGTAATCCTTTCCAAAGTATAATAAATCTATCTATCTATCTATCTATCTATCTATCTATCTATCTATCTATCTATCTATCTATCTATCTATCTATCTATCTATCTATCATCTAAAATTCTTCAAGCAATGTCTGAATAGTTGAAGGGAAAAAGCTGAATCTACAAGATGTTAGATAGAGAGGGAGAGAAAAATGGTTTTCCTATGATTATAAAAATTTCCCGAATAGTACCCTGTTTCCCCCAAAATAAGACATCCCCTGATAAAAAGCCCAATCGGGCTTTTGAGCACATGGCAGTAGGGCCAAGCACTTATTTCAGGGTTCAAAAAAATAGAAAACATTTTCTTCTGCCAGCTAATTATTATAAATGGATCTCTATTTGCAAAACAGTGGTAAAATTACATTAACATATAGTTATTCTATAAATAGAAATGCTCCAGAAATGATAATGGTCAAATATCCCTCCAGAAGGATCAGAAAGCAATTTCTCTTGCATGAATGAACAAATTCTTGTTTTCAGTCCTACATTGCTTGATACTGTTAATAAGGAACTTCTTTTCCAGCCTATTTCTCCAGTCAGGAAATGAAAGTTGGGTATTATTTTGTTCAGATCAAAATATTCTGTGAAGTGGGATTGAGAAGCAAAGTAACTGTCAGAAACCAACGAGCAACTTATCATTTTTAATATGAATTGGCAAGTAATTGTACTAACCTCCTGATGAGCTTAATCCTGTGCAAATACGAAAAGAATTTACAGGACTTTTCCCACTGTATCACTTTCACATGACAAACATAGCACTTGGATAAAAGTTTCCAAACATGGTTTCTAGCATCTTTTGGTAAGTCCAGAAAGGCTTCAGTCTAAACCTACCAAGCTTTGGGTTTGGTACATGGTTATAGCCTAGATCAGTAGTTCTTAAATTATTTGATGCAATTATTCTTTTTCTCAGTCTCAGATAATGTAATAACTCCACCCCCCAAAAAAACATATTTTGTTTTACATAAGCATCTGTCCCCAATTGCATTCTCAAATTATAAACAAGCAAATCAAATTGCTCCATTATCCCAGGATATATCCAAATTGCCCCCAGTTTAAGAACCATTGGGTCTAGATGGATCAAATTTTTCCATTGGATAAATTAACTTCCTGTATTTTTTGTATAGAAATACTTCTTTTTTACTTTGCAAATGCATTCAAATCTGGTAAATTGGTATACCTCTGATTTTCTACCTATTCCTAAAGCTGGCATTTCTCTTTTGAAATTTTCCATCTCTTCCAAACCACATACATACAGAAGGAAATAGGAAATATGACATCGTCACTATCACACTGTAAAGTTAGTAGCAGGAACTAGCAATGTAATAATGGCTAGAATCATTGAATCAGAGAGTTGGAACAGCCCCCAAACACCTGATAGTTGGTCAACATTTGTTCTGAATCCCTCCAGTAATGGAGAACCCAACACCTCTCTCTAGATATTGGTTCCAATGTCACATTGCTCCTATAATTAGGAAGTTCTTCCAATCAGATCTGATTTTCTGTATTTTACATCCCTCATTCTATAGTTTCCATTTTGGGGTGATAGAGAAGAGGCAAGGTTATATATAAATTTCTAGCATGACATGAGTTTTGTTTTAATGTTCTTCATATAATCACATTTTCAATGGAAAATTATTTCATTATCCAGCAATAAGAAAGTCTGTCAAGGAATCTTCAAAAAATGTAAGTTAGTGGAGAGAGAGAGAGAGAGATTTCACACTTTTGGTTGGATAGGGAGCAAAGTAAATTACATTAAATTGTTGCTAGTTCTAGTTTTAAAAGATACATAAAAATAATTTTTATAGGAACCTTTTCTTCTTTTTAAATATATTATCTTGCCCCATAACAAGTTTGTGTCATAAGGCAAATTGAAATTTTTTCACTGAGTATCTGTTACAAAATACAGTCCTTATTACAGAATGGTTATGCTATTACGTTCCTCAGAATTTTTTTCAGGGCACTATTTTGATATTATCTGGTATGTGTGATTATTTGTGTGTGTATGTGTTCCACTTTGGCTCCTGTTATCTCCAACATCTAGGATTCTAATATGTATTTCACGAGTAATAAATTCTAACAGATAAAGCTTGGAATAGTAACAGTCTAAAGAACTGAAAACTGTAACCATAGTTCTGAAATGAAATCATCCAGCATCCTGAAGTCCCTTCTTTCATTTTAGATTTATTTCTGCTGTGCCTCTTCCATTTTCCATGTCCTTGAAGATTCTTAACATCAGATTTTCTAACTTCTGGACCTTCATCACTGACAATTGTTTTAACATCAGCTATTAACTTCCTTTATCCCCATCATCAAATTCTAATCTGGAAGTTATTCTTCCTATTGGAAAGCATTTGTTCAGTCTTTCATAGGACATATCTTTCAACTTCAATCCTCAAAAGCCTCTCTGAAATCAAACTGGGCTGCTTTTTACATGATTGCTGTTAGTTCCAAGTTTCAGGAGTCAGCTTGATGTTGTCAGTTCTGAATAGTAAAAAGGGAAGAAAAAGACCCAGTGCTTGAAGTTCTTCTCATATGTTCTCATCTTACATATCGTACTTAGACTTTCTGTCTCCACCAACTGTTCCTGTCTTTCATTTTAAATTATTTTCTCTTTTGTTTTGTTTTTAGACCCCAGACAAGCACAGTCATCCCCTCCATGGTCCTATGACCAGTCTTACCCATCATATTTGAGCCAGATGACTTCACCATCCATTCATTCCACAACTCCCTTGTCCTCCACACGAGGTACAGGGCTTCCTGCCATCACCGATGTGCCCAGGCGGCTCTCAGGTAAAGACTGTGTTTGAATTAAACTAGTTATCTTAGAGGGAAGCTAGGAAAGCCAAGAACAGCTTAGTACATATGTACTTAGCAGATATGATATTTATTTTTAGGTGCATATTATTAAAAAGAGTTGGGGTTCCTCTGTGAGGTAACCACCTCATTTGCAGTGATTTGAATGCTGAAAATTCCTTGATATCTCAGGATCTCATTGCTTTACTATGCTCTGTTCCATGCTATTTTTAAAAGCAGGAATATTTTATCTCATTTATATGAACAGCTGCTCTTCTCCTCCTCCTCCTCCTCCTCCTCCTCCTCCTCCTCCTCCTCCTCCTCCTCCTCCTCCTCCTCCTCCTCCTCCTCCTCCTCCTCCTCTCCTTCCTTCCTTCCTTCCTTCCTTCCTTCCTTCCTTCCTTCCTTCCTTCGTAAATTTGCCCACCCATTATTGTTAAAAACTCCATAGCTGTAATATTTTGATCACACTCTATTCTTCTAGAGTTAATAGGCAGAGAAAATGATTTTATCATGTAATCAAGTTCCCACTCAGAAGCTAGGAAATTAAAGAATAGAATGCCATCTTTGAATAGGTTGAGGATAGTAGCAATGAAAAAGGAATGAAAATCTTCACAGAAATAATGCTAAGCATCAGCAATACTAAGTCTAAACAAATGATCACTTGTTAAAAAAACTTGTTATGTTCTCCTGGAAAATAATCTTATTGTTATATTGAAACCCAGCCCTTCATTG
The DNA here is from genome assembly GCA_030761175.1 of Masticophis lateralis. NCBI lineage: Eukaryota > Metazoa > Chordata > Lepidosauria > Squamata > Colubridae > Masticophis > Masticophis lateralis. Next base: position 160,245,783 of record JAUDYJ010000001.1, read on the forward strand.
GCATCCTCTGTAGTTTGTTATTAGTGACCTGTTTCTCTGAAGTATGATTTATGATTAACCCATAAAAAATTCTATATGATCTGCTTTCCTCATCTTTTTGTCACGTTGGCAAGACACAGTTTTTATCATTCCATGCACCTGTTTGACTCTCAGCCAGGTGAATGTCTATAGAATATATAGCATCATTGACAGGCTGAACTGCAGCCAGGAGTCATACAAGATTTGATTTGTCTGGTTTCTTTCCTTTCTTTTATCTTAGGGATGGGAATTTGTTATATTTCAAAAGAAAGAGCAATAAGAATCAACATCTTTATTCTCAGCTATTCAGTCCGTCTTCAGATGTTTACCTTCATATCCATATCGGGTAGATTCGAATGTATGACTTCTGGAAATGCCAGCCAGCTTGTTGTTTTTTTCCTTTTAATTGAAATAGAACCCATACAACTGACTTTAATTTTAGACCATCTTCATTTACTTCAAGTCTCTGTAGTGTCAAGTCAGTGATTTTTTTTTGCAATTTTTGCTACTGGCAAATACCTGCGGGAAGCAGTAGGTTGGGACCCAGATCCCTTGCTTATCAGTATTCATTCCAGCATAAGTGTCTCACATGGGGAAGAGCCAAAGAACTTGGACATCTCATCTCAGCCCATTAGAAAAAGAAAAAACAGCACTTCCTTTGTTCATAGTTTCTAAGAAAAGGTAAATTCTTTCACTAAACTTAACATGGTGTTTCCCTCTCTTTTTTCAAAAAAAGAGAACAAGCCTTTTAGTTAGAGAATTATGGCTTTGAGGTGACTGAACAAGTTATAATTTATCTAAAAGTACAGCAAAAAAATGGATCATTATTCATGTTTTTAAACTGAGACTATAATAAATGATCTTGAAATTTGAAATAATAGTACACATATTGCTGATTTGTATTTTATAACATATAATGATTTTCAATTATTATTGATAGAGTTCCAAAGAAGCAGTGGGTACAGGGGAAGTATTTAAATGGAATACCCTGCCATGACTAAAAAATAACAAATTGGAAAGGAAGAAAATTAAAGAATTTCATTATCAGAATTGGAAAAACACAGAAAGTCAAATGTTATATCAAGAAAGATAATCCTGATCTAAGGACCAGCAAAGAAGAAAGGCATGAAGACAAGATTTAAATAGGAGATTATTGTTGAAGATATTAGGAAGATCGGGAAGAGACTGCTAACTTTAAGCTTTAATGAAAAAAGGGAAGCCATTCAGATGGCATTTTCTTATTCAGAGAGTTAAAGGATCCTTTTATAAAGTATAGTCATAGATTGTTCTATATCAACTTCCTTACTACTATATTTAAATCAGCGTTGGTATTTGAACAAAATATAAAGACTTTATGCTTCCAGTAGCTAATAACATAATGCTTAGAAAAGCAGTAGGAATCTTTAATTCTGATATATTGCACAATCATATTTCCATTCTAAACAGTGTTTACAGTGATTATTGGTTAAATAGAGTTAAATATATTAATGTCAACATCTGGCTTTTCTTTATTAGTGTCAAGCAAAATAAGGAATCTAGCCACATTTATGGTTAAGGAATTTAAAGAAGTCCTCCCACCATTTACCATCACACATTTATCATGCTGATGTTCTTGGCATCTTTAACAGTCTATAGCTGTCTAGATATATTAGGGTTATATTAGTGTTTCAGACAGCAAACAGAAAGTTTGAAAGGGCAATAGATGTCATAAATACTTGGGTTCTCCTATCCGGGAATTGCCAATATATGAAATTACTCTCTTTGAGCTTTGGCAATTATTTCTCATGAATAGTCGGCATGTCACACTCAGTTCATTTCCTTACAATCTATCCTAGATTCTGAATTGAACTCCACCACCTGACCATCTTTGCTCCAGTTGCAGTTGTTTGTGTTGGTTGCTTGATTTCTGTTGTTCGTGCCAACTCTGTCACTCTTGAAAAAAATAAAAGTTTCAAAACTATAATGGTGGGAAAGAAAATTATTTGTGTTTTGAGGGTATATTTTATGAATACAGAATAATAGAGTTGGAAGGAACTTGGAGGTCTTCTACTCCAACACCCTGCTCAAGCAGGAGACTCTATAGCATTTCATGCAAATGGCTGTCCAATCTCTTCTTAAAAACCTCCAGTGATGAAGAACCCACAACTTCTGAACCCAAACGATTCCACTGGTTAATTATTATTGCTGTCAGAAAATTTCTCCATAGTTCTAGATTGCTTCTCTCTGATTAGTTTCCATCCATTGCTTCTTGTTCTGCCTTCAGATGCTTTGGAGAATACGTTGACCTCCTGTTTTTTGTGGGAGCTATTTAGATATTGGAAGACTACTATCATGTCACCTGTAGTTCTTCTTTTCATTAAACTAGAAATATCCAATTCCTGCAATCCATTCTTCATATGTTTTTACCTTCAGTTCTCTAATCATCTTTGTTGCTCTTCTCTGCACTCTTTCTAGAGCCTCTACATCTTTTTTATATGGTGGCAACCAAACCTGGATGCAATATGTGGTCTTATCAAGACATTATAAAGTAGGACTAATACTTCACATGATCTTGAATCTATTTCTCTATTAATGCAGCATAGAACTGTGTTAGCTTTTTTTGCAGTTGCAGCATACTGCTGGCCCATATTGAAATACTTGCCCATTAGGACTCCTAGATCTTTCATAGTTATTGCTGTTGAACCAGGTACCATCTACAGTATTCTATATCTGTGCATTTGGTTTTTTATAGCGTAAACCTTACTTTTCTCATTATTGAATTTCATTTTGTTGGATGGGGTTCAGTTCACATCTATCAAGATCCTTCTGGATCTTGAGCCTATCTCCTGGTGTCTTAACTAATCCCGCCAGCGTGGTGATGACTGCAATTTGATGAGTTCACTTTTTACCCCCTCATCTAAATAATTTATGAAGATACTGAAGAGTACTGTGCCTAAGACAGAACTTTGAGATACTCTACTGCATACTTCTCTCCATATAGATGTAGTTCCATTGAAGACTACTTGCTGAGTGTGCTTGGTCAGCCAGTTACAAATCCATCTGGTGATTATGCTGTGTAACACACATTCTTTCTATCTTACCGAGTAGATTGTAGTCTACTTTATCAAATGCCTTACTAAAGTCCAAGTAAATTGTGTTCGTAGCATATCTCTGGTCTACTAATTTAGTCACTTTGTCAAAAAATGCAACAAGATTTGTTTCGCATGATCTACTTTTGATAAATCTATGTTGGCTTTTGATTTTAACTTTGCTTCCCTGTAGGTGTTCGCAGATTCGTTGTTTAACTTTATTTATTATCTTCATTTATTTATTAGGAAAGAAAAAGTGGGTTTTGATCGTATATATTTTGCTTACCATTGACTTGATAATCCTAATGGCTCTGCTAGACAAAAGTAGGTTGTGGGGACATGGAGAGCAAGATGTATTTAACAAGTGCGTTAGCAAATGTGTTAAGGCATTTATAATAAAACTCTGCATTATGTGCCATATCTGGACATTGACTGACACAATAAAAAGCTGTAAAGTGCTTTTGCATTTGGAGATGAGGCTTTCTATTTTCCTTTTAGGAAACATAATGATCAGGTTAGGATTACATTTTTTTTCTGGGAATGGCAATCCATGTCTCAATTCTATATTCCATTAGCTCATGTAACCTAGAGGAAAAGTGTCAAAGAAGTGTTGATTTGCTATCCTATTTACTCCAAGTAATGTATTATTTTAATGTTGAACAATACATGATTCTTAAGTGTTTGCTTTTAGATTGCAAAAGGTTCAGCTAATTCAACACTATTGTTTGCCCACTTTTTAACCTTCTGTACATAGAAACCTGTGCATAATCTTTCTTTCTCTACTTTTTGCAATTAATATTCAAAGGTATTCATGCTTATACTAAATTATCATAAAGGTAATAATTCTAAAACTACAATGTTGTATTTTGCTTATTCAACTTTGAAAGGTGTAGTAACTGCAGTGGTTACAGTCTGAGTTTTAGAGTTTGGTCAGCTCTGGTTCGGGAGCAATTAATGTATAAAATCCCATAGTTTGCATGCATGCAGGCTGAAATTATCTGTTAGTATGAGTGGTGACTCCTTAGCTTTAATAACACCGAGATAATGTTGTATTTAGCCTAATCTTTTTCTTCAGTTGAAGGCTTGTATATATTGGACAGCTATTATCTTCTATCAAACCTCAAGGTTGAGGAAAATGGTAAAGAAAGTGGAGAGTTCTGGAAGAATTGCATTATTATTTTGACCCTTAATACAATTCAGGCTGTGGTGCTGGATGGAGGCCACATTGGCCGCTTTTAGAGATGTGTGGTAAGCTATGAATGGTGATCATGCAACCATCCTTGTCTTGCTAGGCTTTGCAGACACCTTTGATCCTAGACCACTTACAGGGTTGGAAGTGGGAACCACTTTTTTACAGTGGTTCTGCTCCTTCCTAAGTGAATATAGTCAGTGTTTGCAGGTTGAGCTCTTGGGCATGCCAATGTGAGGAACTCCAAGCCTTGTTTCTTTCCTTATACCAGTTAACATATACATTAACTGCTAGAAAAGATTATCTGCCAACATCATTAATGTACCAATAATATCTAGCCATACATCTCTATACCAGACCAAATGGGAGATATGATGGAAATTTTGACCCAGTGTCAAGAATTTAAAGAATCAGAATCTAAAAGGAGAGAAATTGGTTTTGATTCAGCCCAAACAAGACAGAGTTGATGTTGGTTCAGAAACCATCTGATTCTGGGGTGCAGCCCATCAAGATCTAAGCAACCTGAGATCTTGATGCGGCTGCATCTCCCTGAAAGAGCAAGATCATAATCTGAGAGCACTCCTAGATTTGGGGCTCCTGCTAATCAAGCAGAAGGGCATTTGCCCTATTTTGCCTGCTGTAACAGTTACAGTCTTACCAAGAACAGGGCACTCTGAAGACAGTTACACATCCTCTTGCACCTGGATTACTACAATTCACTATACAAGAATTACCTTTGAAAATCACTTGGAAATGCAACTCCCCCTGTGCAATTCCCATATAATACAGCTACTATGATTGGTTATCGATCTGTTTCCAGGTGTAGTTTAAGGAGATAGTTAATACCTATATATTTTGGGGATTCAATATCTTAGAGACTACCTATTCCAACTAAATTCTGCCTCCCAGCCAGCAGGTATAGGGAGCACCTGCTGACAATTTTCTCCTATCAGAAGGAATATGAAAGGAAGAGAAGTGAAGTACGTAAACCCAGTGACTGATTGTTTACCCCACTGGACAAAACAAGAATGACCACACTGGAATTAAAACTGGCTTTTTTATGATTAAGCAGCTAGTGGAAAATCTGTACCATTACTGTTATTATTCACATTTTATTGTTTGCTTTTTAATTAAAATCTTCTTTGTATTCTGACTGATTTTGTACACATCTTGTTTAGCCTCTGGGGTGAAAAGATTTATAAATCTTATAAATAAAAAGTAAAATTCACACATACACATATGCACACATATATAAAGAGAAAGTTTCACCTTATAAAGATGGAGATTTGCCAAAAGATGAGTTATTTAAACTAAAAAGATCTGTGGAATAATATTCTAGGATAAGATTGATCCATTTCATTAGGTTGATTTGTGATGTTCCTAAATGAAGCTGCAGGCTTAAAAATGTCATCTGGCAACCATAGAGTGTATTTCATATAATTTTTATTTTTGCTGCATTCTCTCTCCCCCCCCCCCATATGTGGGGGGTGGGGGAGAAAGAACAAATTATGAATTTATAGATGCATGTGGACAATTAGAGCCCTTGTATATGTGTCAAGGAGGAAGTTTATGGAAGATAATGGAATCCATTCCAGTAAACATTAAAACAGAAATAATGTCCCCACCAAAATCAATGGAATTTCTGCAGTTGATTTTACTGGAGCCAGAATGTCACCCAAAGTTAGTCATTACTAACAGTAAGTATGCGCTAGTTGTACAATGATTGTTAAATTTAACTGAATTTAATTTTGTCTATGGCAAATGAGCAGCCAAAAATCCTTATGATAATGGCCCTGTAAGAAGACCAACTAAAATGTTTGAAAGTGATTTTTTTCAGTAGGGGATCATAAAGAAACAGAGCTTTTTAACATTCATTAAACTACGGTTACTAATTTGATGGACTTATAATAGGGATTTTAATTAATATTCCAATTTTCCCCCCCTGGTGAATGTTCATGTTGTGATCTCATACTACACTTATCAAACAGAAAGTACTCTTTTTTTTAGACTTTAGCCTTTGAGACCTTTATCTGTAAAGGCTACATTAGAATACCGTAATTTGATATATTGGCAAATTGGTGCAGTATTTTTTTTTTTTTACTAGCAATGGTATCAGACCAAGGCAGTTCGAAAAATGTAAAAGATGGCATACATTTGTTCTAGAGGAAAACAAGGTTGGTTTGTATTTTTAAAAATCAAGAGGTCCAATAAATATACTAAAGTCTTGCAGTCTTAATGCCTAGTTTAGTGCTTGAGCTACCAGTACATTACTCACCCTTTGATGTACAATTCCAGAATAAGGCCATTTTACATATTAGATGAGAAACTAAAGCCAATAAAATAACTTCGCATGTACTTCCCTATCTTTATTGCCAAATATCTTCTCTGGGCCAAACTCGGCATTATGGAGAATAGCACTGAAACAACCTTTGTAAATCATTTTCTCCATTACCGATCTCCTAAATTTAGCTGAAACTGTGATGACATGAAATTAATTTCTCTAGTTTGCGATGGTTGTGGTAGGGAAACATGAAATATTAACTTCCTTTTCCTGGATATAAGGTGGTAGATATTAAGAAAATGGTATGATTGTCTCTTTTTGTGCAATCAAAATTTGGCCCATTTTTGATGCAAAAACTAGGGTTATGCAAATCCTCTGAAAGAGAAGCACTTACAAAGCACCTTTTGTTGAATTATTAAAGCAGTCATATCTTTTTACTGACTCATATAGCTTCACATAGCTGCATCAGCACTTTGCCTTATTTCTCCCGAGCTCTTATTTAAGGATTCTGAAGCATTTCTTCCATAGTCCTAGCAGCCATCAACACAAACAGGCAGACTCAGGAGCAGGATTTGCTCACTCTACAATTCTCCTGCTTTCTGTCGGACTATATATTTGCCAATATTCTTGATATTTCTTCACGTTTTCAGTTTTTTACAAAAGCTGAACTTAACCATTGACTATAAATTCACTTGAATACTTTGACTAAATTATATCTTTATTTTTTTAAAAAATCCACAGTAAAGAGGAATGGCATAGAGATTGGGGTGGGATTGTTCAAAGTAGAATTGCTCTCTCAGTTATGTGCTACATATGTCAGTTTTTACATGTATAATAATCCTGATGCCTTAATGGAAGGTAAGAATGCAGGAAAACTCAATAAAGGGGAAAAAATCTATATAATCTTGGGCAGTCTATTTTTAATGAGGGTTAACCAAAGGGGAAAAATTGGTGAAACTTTCTGAAATGGAATATATTTGTTGCTGGCACAGGAAATAGCACACTGCAATCAATGTGTGAGTGTATAGATATGTTTTATCTGAGCTCTTTTGTACAATATGTTTTATATTTAGGACACATATCAGGATTTGCATCTGTTTTCAGAACTTGCTGCTAACAGTTAGTAATGATGCCAAAATATACTTGAGTTCCAGCTTGAGACCAAATGATACTGCCTTTTTTGTTATTCCTAATTTGAAGTCTGATATTAATTAGAGACATTTTCCATAAGCACCATATCCTTTTTCTGAAGTGCTCATTAAAATTATATTAACTTAAACTGGAATAAGGCCTCACAGCCTGAACTGCTTTGGTAATAATTTATTCCTAACTGGCCTTTTTGTCATTTGGGTAAACAACATGCTAATTCTTAATGGGAAGAACAAAAAGCCTGATTCCAAACATATAAAAGGAACAAATCTTACCACCCCAGCCTCTGAGACAAAAATCAATAAGAGATTCAACGTGGGAGGCCCCCAGAATTGGGGTTCTAAGAACTCTTCCTGGAATTCTATTTTTCACTGAGAATAATTGGTAAGAATGGCCAGATTGAGAAGTGGGACCAACAAGTCAGAAGAAAAATTCAGCTTCCTTTTCTCAGATGACTTTCGTCAGTTATGGCATATAATTCAGGTCAGGATCAAAGGTAATATCACTGCATTTGACCCTAATGCTAAACCTAGCCTGGCCTAGTCTTCAGTCAGGCCTACAGTACCCAATTAACCATTCAAATTATGGTTTGAAGTTGGCTTATTGCTATTTGGTCATAGTTAAAGCTAATTCTGTTAGTCTGGGTTTGGGTGGCAGTGGCAGTGGCAGTGGCAGTGGCAGTGAAGGAAACATGCATAAATCAAAGGGAGGTTTTCTGAACTCTGGTGGAAAATGAGCAGGGAGCCTGCAAGCATATGCCTATTATAGTAACCCATTATTTTAATGGGTTAACCAAACCAGTCCAAACAGCCTACTGTAATTTAACAAGAACTTTATTTATTTGTGCCTTCTATCTGCTCTACTTGCTAGGCCATCCTTTGACCTGCCATATGATGGATTCTTTGGTGTACACAAGGCATTTGTATGGTTTTTCACATACCTAAGAAATCAATGCATTTATGTCTCAAAAATTCCTTTCCAATGACTGTGATGACATTCTCAAAATATTTTCTTGGCACACAAATATTTGCTAAATATCTGGTAATGACTCAATATTCTGCATGCATTTTTGGTAAGATTTTGCAGAAACAATAATAAAGTGTCCAAACTATATTGCAGCCCTGCAGTAGCATTCACTAAGTATCTTTAGCAGCTACTGGTCAATAATATTGGAAAATTAGGTGGGGTTTGGAATGAATATTGTGGTGATATCTGATATTCAGAAGTAGTAGTATTTGATATTAAAAATATTGTAATGTGAATATTAAAAGGATCATACAGCTGACATGCAGTAGCAGTTAACATTTTGCAGAAAGTGATACATAACATTAACATAAAGCAATAATCGATAGATATGTGAAGGCGGTTTGTATCTGATAGCTATCTAGCAATTGAATTAGTATATTTTTATTTATTTTTTCCTTGAATTTATTTATTCATTCAGTCAATCTGTAGAAATTACCTCTGTTATCAAATTTAATTCTGAAATTCAATTAATAAATTTCAAGATTGTTTCAATTTTGAGTCCTGGACAAACTTAAAAATAAATATGTATAAGATCAACCTAGATTTCTCCAAGTTTACTGTCTCCTCATGCTCCCAGAACAGTCTTGAACAAGTGTGCAGGGGCACAAAACATTCAAATGTAGAAATATATCCGCATTTGATATTTTGGCCTATATTTATTCTCATATGAATATATTTCCACCTATGCAATGGAAATCCCTCTCTTCTCTTTTCCTGTATGCTTTCTGTGCCCCAGATCTATTCAAATGATTCTCCTATCATTCCATAACCATTTTACATGATACAAAGGGGTACACCTGAAGAGGGAATTGATTAATTTGTGGGTATCATTCTATCAATGGATGGACACAGTTACAATTCTTACTCTTGTTGTTGTGTACAAGACCACTGTTTAAGAAAAAAAAAAGATGAAAAAGAAAGAAGGTAGGGAAAGGGGACATTAATCTGTTTGAAGTACTTTGAAATTTTTTAAAAAAATAGCAGCACATGACCAATTTTGTCTGGGTATGAAAGCTAAGCAGAGTTGGGCCTGATTAATATTTGGATGAAAGTACTCTTAAACAATTATGAGGACTATGGAATAAGCTGGGAAATGTAGGGGTGGGGAAACTGAACCACAGAAGAAATGACAAATCTTGTTGGGAAGAAAGCTACATAGATATATCTTTAGAGGCACCAAGATGGACTTAAAGAAAGCTTTAGTCTGTATCTCTTACTGCAGTTCCTGCATTGGGGTCATAAAAGTAATAGGAACAGTAGCTTCATACAGTAAATCCTGTAACTAGGCACTGAAAAGGCATAGAATGAAAGAACTACATTAGAATTGTAGAATACATACGATAGCATAATATATCAAATGTGTGTGTGTGTGTGTCTGTGCACAGGCACACATATGCATATGCCTTCAAGTCAATTTTGACCACTGGCAACTGCCTGGATTAGTCCTTACCAGGCAAGATTTTCAGAAGTGGATTGCCACTGCTTTTTTGAGAATTTCATTGTCTCCTTTGCAAAGATGCCTGATAATTCTATTGTAAATTAGAACTGCATTTGTGAAATAAAATAAGCATTTTTATGAATTTAGGTCTACATTTTTGGAATATAATTCTCACATTCTTAAGTGAAACAATTCTGTATTCAAATGGTACTGTATTAAATTCAGACCTTCTCGCCTTTCTTACTTTCCTACCAATAGGCCATGCATTTGTCATACCCAACTTATTTTCAAGTTACTGTATATATACATTTTTATCTTCTTTATTCATATATTGCACATTCCTTTGGAGTGATTAATGCTAGAAATAGCTTATTTTTGTCCTCTTCGTGGTACTGTACCATTCAGCATGATTAATCATTTTCTTCATTATTTACAAAATGTTAAATTTTTCTCTTCCCTTTCCAGTTGCTCTTTTTGTGTTGCTGTTAATAATGATCACTAAGCCCCTTTTTTTCCTTTGTATATTTTCCCAGTTGGACAGCAGATTTGCTCCTTGGTTTCAATTACCATATTTATTCCGATGTTATTTAATTTTTTTTTGTCTAGCGTTATCTTACATTTTTATTAATGTTCCTGGCTGCCATACCATTTTGAAAATTTCCCATAATCTCAAGTGAACTTGAAGAAAGAAATAGATGACATTTCCTGCAAAAGTTCATAGGACAGCACTTCTGCTTATTGTTGACAATACCTTACCTTGCTTCCTTTATTGATTACTATCTTGTTCCCCCCAAAATAAGACATCCCCTGATAATAAGCCCAATCGGGCTTTTGAGTGCATGGCAATAGGCCAAGCGTTTATTTCAGGGTTCAAAAAAATATAAGACCGGGTCTTATTTTCGGGGAAACACAGTATTTTGAAGCAGAATGTAGTGAAACATTTCCAATCAGAAGTGTTTTTCACTGAGGAAATAAGAGAGACAATTCTTTTCTATCCTCCATGAAGTCGAAGAAAACTACCACAGTGCGACAAGACTTCAGATTTCATGACACTGAATTCTATCTTTCTTTTTCAGTTTCATGTTTTTTTTTGCCATGTTCTGTTCCAAGTTTTGCATCAATATAATTTTTTCTTTGTGTTTTTAAGGCTCCTGTTCAGTTGTTACTACTTCTTGTCTGGATTCAGGTGCATTTTATTAGTCTTCAAACTACTTATAATTTCACCAGTTCTGATTTTGGAGAGAAGGAGAGGGGAATAGAGACACTATTGCATAAAGTTGTTCTGTTATTGTATTGTAACTCTCTCTTCCCCACCCCACCCCGCTATACCTTTTTATATCCAGATTCATTATAAATTCCACTCTCATCACAATCTTGCTAAATACATTGTCTTCTTAACCTGCTCAAATCATAACTTGTTAGGAGCTCCTCTATTACTATAACAATATAAGAAACAAAATATAATTTTAAAATGATTTTTCAAAAATATAACCTAACCTTCAGCCTTTTATTGGTTCTTTTGTCTAATACTTCTAATATAACCAGCTCTCTCTCATAAGATGCAATTGTTTCTTCTGTCATTCAAAAGGATCCGTAGGTTTCACTGCTTTTGATTGGCAAGTGATGGCCATATTCTAATTTATACAGTATGTATCTGCTGGAATATGAGTGGGGCAGGTTATGACACATGCATGATTATATCATTACTGTATACATATTGTAATGTGTGACTTATGTACTATCAGATATCCTGACATACATAGGTAATTGCAACATTCACATGATTACATCATTGCCTACTTCTCAACCTTTGGGCCTCATTGCAGTTCTTTATGGGCATCATTATCTTGATCCTTCTCAAAACCTGGGTTTAAAGAACTTGAATTCAGAAGTGTAGATATTTCATCTTCCTCTTCAATCTTGGTAGAATGAATTCTGCAAGCATTTACCAATGGAGGAGGAGAGTTATCAAGCATTCCAGATTTCTACCCTTCCTCATAAAAAATTCTTTCTTGCTGCTGTATGTGACACCTGTTGTTCTTCTATCTGCAAAGAACTAATGAGTTACCATGACTGATGGATCTGTTATTCAAAGTGCCTTATTTCAATCATTGAGCCCCTTTAAAGTACCTGTGCATTGTGTCATATTTCAGAATTTTGTACATATGTTCAGTGAAGTAATATGATTGTAATTGTTTTTGCAGTCCCCTGTCAATATAAGGAAAATTTACAGGTAGTCCTCAACTTACAACGGTTCATTAAGTGACTGTTAAAGTTACAACGACACTAAAAAACTGGTGACTTATGACCAGTGGTGGAATTCAATTTTTTTTACTACTGGTTCGGTGGGCGTGGCTTGGTGGGTGTGGTGTGGCTTGGTGGGCATGGCAGGGGATGGATACTGCAAAATCTCTATTCCCACCCCATTCTGGGGCCAGCCAGAGGTGGTATTTGCTGGTTCTCCGAACTACTCAAAATTTCCGCTACCGGTTCTCCAGAACCTGTCAGAACCTGCTGAATTTCACCCCTGCTTATGACAATTTTTCACACTTATGACCATGGCAGCATCCCATAGTCACATGATCAAAAACCAGATGCTTGGCAACTGGTTCATATTTATGATGATTGCTGAGTCCCAAGGTCATGTGATCTCCATAAGAGCCGTGGTATCGCAGTGGTTAGAATGCAGTACTGCAGGCTTACTCACTGCTCACTCCAGGAGTTTGATTCTGAACGGTTCAAGGTTGACTCAGCCTTCTATCCTGCCAAGGTTGGTAAAATGTGAACCCAGATTGTTGGGGGCAATATGCTAACTCTGTAAACTGCTTAGAGAGGGCTGTAAGCACTGTGAAGTACTATATAAGTCTAAGTGTTATTGCTATTTTGCGACCTTCTGACAATCAAAGTCAAAGTCATTTAACAACCATGTTACTAACTTAACAACTGCAGTGATTCACTTAACTATTGTGGCAAGAAAGGTCGTAAAATGGGGCAAAATTCACTTAACAAATGTTTTGCTTAGCAACAGAAATTTTGGGCTCAGTTGTGGTCATAAATTCAGGTCTGTCTGTATTATGAACCTGAATTCATATATTTGTACGAATTCAGGTTCATAATTCCTGGGAACTCAGCAACAGTTCAAAATCTTGATTTAACCTATGGTAATTTGCATTGTGAAGATTCAGAGCAGATGTCCTATAATATCTAGGATAAGATTCACTGCTGCATTATAGCTAGAAACGGGTCTGTTTATTAATGTCTGGTGTTTGGTGTTGTATATTCTGCCTCATTTTCTAGTGAAATCAAATGCTGTTCCTTCTGTAGAAACGGGGATACTGTTTCTACTCATTCTGCCTAATTCTTTTTTCTGAAGATTAAAAAAAAAGTCCTTGTTCTTAACAATGTGATCAAACTTATTAAATAAAGGGGGGGATTCACCTTGAAATTAAACCTTTTGCAGAAATTAAACCTGCTCTAACAGAGAAGGCATCTTCATAAGATCTCTGCTTTATATTCATTAATTGAGGATGTACACCAGGAGCACATGGATTTTTTTTTTGCTGATAGTATTTTTTATTGTTGTTGCGAGTTGAAATGCTCCTTTGTACTGCCACTCTTTCCCAATCATTTTATTTCTCTATCTCATCTGTGCTTTTTATATTGCTATTACTACGGGAATTGTTATATAGACCCAGGCTGAACTGAGATTGACTATAATTGCAGAAGCCCTTGCTGGACTGTCTTCTTTGCTACTCTAAATCCTAGTATACTATGTGCCTGGCTGATTGTGGGTGACGGACTATCAAAGGCTGCTAACAACATGAAGTGCTTATCTTTTGAATAATGAGACTTGTTTTCTGTGCATCCTCTTATTATTTAATGAGGAATAGGTTGCTACCCTGGAATGGGAGATAACAGGATTACATCTGCCTCTCCCTTAACTTCAAACCACTTGCATTTTTAACAACACCAAGTCTAAATTATAACAGTAACACAATGGTTGGTTGCCTGTAGAAGTAGCTGCATTGTTTCAGCACTTTCATTGTTATATATATGACTGCTAATAATGGTTTGGCTTTCCAATCTGGAAAAGGCTATTTTCCCTTCTTTTCCACTTAGACTCCTTGTATTGTATCCAAAATATAAAATGTTTTCAGGGGAAAAAATATTGCTGAAGGGTAGTAGAGGTAATAAAAATGTCAGATGACATTTGCAGACTACACTTTCTGCGTGTGTTAGTGCATGTGTAGAATTAAATGTGTAGCATTAAAGTCAAGTTTAAAACACTAAATGGCAGGTATAAAATAGGAAAGGCCTATTGTTTATTCCCAATTCAACTTAGGCCTTTTATATCCACAAAACAATAATAATTGTATTAAATCTACTATTGAACTAGGAAATTGTTATCTTAAGGATAGATGGCTATAAATCAAAATTCAAATGAAAATAACTGTATACTTCTTGGCTATTTACTATAAATACAAAACTGGTCTCACAGAAGCATTCGCAAGGTAAATTCTCTAATTAGAGTAACAATTGCTTGTTGACCATCTGGTTCTTCATATTGGTCTTCTTTCCAAGAAGCACTTATTTTCATTCATCTAGATGTGTCTACTTACTTTGGGAAATTGTATTAGAAAAAGATGCTAATGGTGATTAAAATCTACCTGCTGATTAATATTGACTATCTGATGTAGAGTTAATTAATACAAAGTATGTAAATATAAGTTAACAATTTGAAAAATTATGGGAACAAAATACAGAAACACACAGAAAGCTAAATCAAATCCAATATTGCTATCAAAGCTTGTTTATGGATGTCAGTAAAGGGGCAATATTTTAGGAGAGTATTATATAAGGAGAACTGGTGAATTCCACATTATCATTCTTGCACATTGGCCTACTTCATGCATATTTCTTAGGTGTGATTTTTATCACAGTTTACTCAACAATGCATTCAGTTTGTACATGATGCTAAACTTCAATCACACTAACTGCAAAACAAGCCATCATGTTGTTTAGCATTAAATGTTCACCAAGTTGCTATGTTAACAGAATAACAGAACAGAATAACAGAGCTTGAAGAGACCTTGGAGGTCTTCTAGTCCAACTCCCCACTCAGATAGGAAACCTTATATCATTTCAGACAAATGGTTGTCCAATCTCTTCTTAAAAACCTCCAGTGATGGAGTACCCACAACTTCTGAAGGCAAGCCATTCCACTGCTTCTAACTGTCAATTCTAACTGTCAGGAAATTTCTTCTAAATTCTAGGTTGGTTCTCTTCTTGATTAGTTTCCATCCATTGTTTCTTGTCCTGCCTTCAGGTGCTTTGAAGAATAGGTTGACTTCCTCTTCTTTGTGGTAGCCCCTCAAATATTGGGACACTGCTATCATGTCAACCCTAGTCCTTCTTTTCATTAAATTAGAAATAACCAATTCTAGCATCTGTTCCTCAGTTAATAATGTCTCCCACACTGATTTTTTGTAACACAAATCAGCTAGGGCAGGGCTATCAAACTCCCGGCCTGTTGGCCAGATGCGTCACACACTGGCCACACCAATGCCCGGTTTAACGAAGGGGGGGAAAAACTCCTGATACATCATGTGATGCCATCATGATGATGTAAGTTTGACACCCCAGAGCTACGGTTTGCAATCAGACATGGAGACCCAGGGTTGGACATGTTTATCTTACCCTCTCCCCCAGCCTTCTTATAATAATCATCTCTTTTGAGTTTTTTCCCCTTAGCAAGTAAAAAGGTTAATTAAGTCTCATCCTTTTCTTATAAAATCTGTCATTTGAGATTGGTTTGGCTTAAAAAGACAGAGAGGCAGAAATATGGGAGGAGATTTGGAACCTAATCAGTGGTGGGTTTCAAAATTTTTTATTACCTGTTCTCTGGGTGTGAGTTGGTGGGTGTGGCATGGCTTGGTGGGCGTGGCAGGGGAAGGATATTTTAAAATCTCCATTCCCTCTCCACTCCAAGGGAAGGTTACTGCAAAATCCCCATTTCCTCCTGATCATCTGAGAGAGAATAGATGCGGGCGGGGCCAGTCAGAATTTTTACTACCGATTCTCCAAACTACTCAAAATTTCCGCTACTGGTTCTCCAGAACTGGTCAGAACCTACTGAAACCCACCTCTTGACCTAATGTCTCCTGACCAAAGTAGGCTACAGCCCTGAGGTCTCTCTAGCCACCACAGTGCAATACAAGATATTTAGTATTTTCCAAGTCTCTGGTTTATAATGTGTCCCAATTGCCATAAATACATGGAACGAATAGAAGGGACCTAAAAGGGTCCCAGATGAATAATGTAAGCTTCACATGGCCATTCATCTATCATTTTTTGTGAAAATTGGAAAATGATTTTTACTGACCACACATGTTGAATAAAAAGGCCCATCCTACCTCCCAACCCACACACGTGTACTTTGCACATAGGCCTTCTTCAGCATTGTTCAGGGAGGAAAAGCTAATTAAAATGTTTCAGGCAGCTTTGCTGACATTAATGGCTCTTCCTGATTTATAACAAGAATATATTGATATTAATGCTGCTATTTTTAGGACAGAAAGGCAGACTTTCTGGGATTGATGTATTTATTTCTGGCTCCAGTATTTTTATAGCCACAAGTCATTTGTATGTAGGCGTTATGTGTGTGTTTGTGTGTGAGAGAGAGAGGGGGGAGGGGGGAGAGAGAGAGAGAGAGAGAGAGAGAGAGAGAGAGAGAGAGAGAAATTAATGAAATTGAAAGAAAGACTGTGAGGGTGGGTTTTCACCTTCCCCCACTCCCCTTTGGCTAATCTGAGGCACACTACCACATCTGAAGCCACTTGGCTCATTATGGATTTCATGGAAACGGATTCGCTGAAAGTGTTTCCATATGTGTGTTCCCAGTATATCCCGGCTTCCTCTAAATGGGAGTACAAACTTGCACACAGGCTGGAAATGGCTTCAGGATGTGACAGAATAGTCATATGACCACAGTGGCTCAGTGGGTGGCCTTGTCCAAAAGACATAGGCCCCTGTTCGTTGGCTTCTGTCCTAGTCCAGATTCAGTTTCAAAGAGGGTCTTCCTTTCTTTTTCTTGAAAGTTTTTAATCAAGTTCTTAAAGGCAAGGAAATGTCTTTCTTTTCCAAAAAAGGAAGTGGGTGGAGGGAGAGCAAAGTAGTATTTGAATGAGATTCTAATGGCATAGCTTGTTCCTCTGTTCCTAAGAATTGGGTAGTATCTGATTTCATTGGCAAATAACACAGTACAATTTATAACATTAGAAGCCAGTGCAGAAATTGGCAGAGTGGTATTCTTCTGAAAAAACAACATGAAGTAACCTATTTTTCCTTACTTTTGGGTCTGGCAGGATTTATTCACTCGGTGTCTTCATATTAAATGTGCATAGCAGGCTCATTATGTTCCATCCATGTGTCTTCTAAATCATAATGAAATTCTGGTGAAGTTATTATTCAAGAAAATTGCTTAGTACTCATGAGATGGGGAAGGCCTCAAAGGAAGCTGAATTGAAACTTTTCTGCTATTTAAACACGTTTAATTTTAGCCTTTTTTTTTCTTTTGCCCAAGAAAAGTACATGGGATACCAAGTGATGGGTTGAGGGCCATATTCATATATATATGTCCATGCATAAGAGACAAACACAAATATTTAAGAGCAAAAAGATAGAGCTGGGGAATAAGTGTTTGTGTTTCTGTTAATTCATCAGTCCAGGTAAAATTCCCATGTTTTTGGGGTGTCCAAGAGGCACTTTTGACCCTGAAATTTTAAGAGAAGGAATGACCAGCTAAGAAAAGGCCTGATCTGAGGAGTTTCTGGCCTGGAATAGTTCTTTTGAGTCATTCCAGTGGAAACAGCTTCCTAAAGAGCACTTCTGTTGTTGTTTCATTTGTTGTTCAGCCTCTGGCAACAGCAGTGCAAAATTGGAGGCTGAAAAATGATCTCCGCTCCCCTACCCAATTTCCAATAATTGCAGATTATCACATTTTTCCACTTGTCTGAAGTATCCTTTTTTACATGTTTATTTATTATTTTATTAATCAAATTTATATAGCCACCCATCTCATCAAAGTTGACCTTGGGCGGTAAACAAGAATTAATAAGATTTAAAACCAAAAAAATGCACAAGGTTAAAGTTCTTATTAATAATTATCATATGCAGAATCTTACCTGTCACAGCCTTCGCTGTGGAGAATAAAACAAAAGCAGCTACTTAGCTTCCTCAAAGTTAGGAATGCCATGGCCATTCCTTAATCTAGTTCTGAAAGATGTCACTGATGGACATTAAAAGCAAAATCTGTTAGTAAAGGGAATTATAGTTTTGATTCTGATTTTTTTTCTTCAGTCCTAAAATGTGTTTAACCCTAGTTAAACACATTACCAGTATACTATACAGTGCAGACAGTTCTGAAGAAAGCATTAGCAATATTAAGCAATATAACAAAATGTGGTGAATTGTCACTTTTAGTGGGAATGTTCCTTTTTTCAGAGTTCTAGTCTAAGACTAATCTCCAGACCAGGTTCTACTTACCTTTACTACTGGTTCGCAATGGGACCTTGCTTCTGTGCATGTGCCAATTGCCGATGATGACATCTGGGGCAGTAGGCGAGGCCTCCTGCTGGTTTTACTACCAGTTCTTGCGAACCAGTCCGAACTGGGGGCAACCCATCACTGATCCAGACCTTGGGTCCATTGTACTAGTCTCTTTCCTTTTGCACCATTTTTCTAATATTCTGCTTTACATAGCTACCAAGCTCACTTTGCTCCATTGGGCTGTTTTGAGAACTTTATTCTGGGAACTTTGGGGGGTGTTTTAAAAATTATTTTTAGTTTTGAAATGTCAAAGTTCTCCTGCATATCTTGCTACCTCCTCGTAATGGACTGTTTGGGCCATGTTTCTTTTGGCCCTAACTACAGGAAATAGCAAGAGGAATTGGACATATTAAGCAATTTCCATTGGCATATCTATAACAATATATGTTTACATAGTACCACGACTAGTGCTACCATTAATTTCTTATAGCTCCTGTAATATGCTGTCACCAATTTTAGTCTCCAGAAAAAACATTAAAGCAATAAAATATTTTGAAGGCAAAATTTCGTATACAAATTAGATCATGTGGAGTTTATACTGTGAAATAGCATTGCAAATGAAGAGAGCCTACCCGTCTATCTATAGATTCCTGTTTTAAGTATATGTGGAACATTTCTTGGTTTGCCAGTGCAATTAGAATCATGGGTTATATGCTGAGCAAATATTTCTCAGTTCAGGATTTTCATTATAAAGTAGACTCTTGAAATAATCTGCTCACTTCAAATCTTTCTTGCTGCACTGTATAGTTATATTTGTAATAATCAGAAGTGGTTGGTCTTCATTTCAAGGGTGGAGTGTGGACAGAAAATATCTATGTGTCACAGGATTTATAAAAATTGTGAGCTCCCAAAATCATTTTAATAGATTCTTTGGAAACTGACACATGTGCAAGGGATGATGTGCATGCAAGGAAAGTTTCAAAAATTGGCATGTTCTCATTTTAGTGAGAATGGATATTTTTACTCTTGGTTCTCCCAAATACAACATGGGTAAAATCTGGAATTTTGGGATTTGGTGCTCATAGTGGGTTAATGATATCCAGTTTATCATGGTTCCCAGCCACAGTTTGCTCAGGTAGATGAGGCTAACAAGACTGAAACTGAATCCAAACAAGATGTACGCAATGCTGGTAGGTCTTCTTGGCATGCTGGAGGGGAGACCCCTTCTGTGACAGATAAAGCGGTAATTCTCCAGACTGATCAGGCTCAGGAAAGCACTGGCAGCTCTGGCTGTGATTCTGAAGAGGAAAGGCATTTGTAAATTTCAAGCCAACACACTTCTAAATTTCAGGGGATTTCCATAAATTCTGAACAATCTTTGAAGGCACTGAAACCCACAATCTCTGCCTTTGCTTTCCCTTGCTTGAAAATGAATTAAACCGATTCTGGGCAGGCAAACTGGAGGCAGCGGCACAGAATTTTTCAGAATGATTTTTCAGAATCATCATCTTCTTTTGAGGACTCTGGCATAAAAGTAATGTTTCAGCATCTCCAATGGGAAATTGACTGTACATGCTGCTCCAATTAAGAGGAATACC
Source organism: Masticophis lateralis (assembly GCA_030761175.1). NCBI lineage: Eukaryota > Metazoa > Chordata > Lepidosauria > Squamata > Colubridae > Masticophis > Masticophis lateralis. The sequence goes on from JAUDYJ010000001.1 coordinate 160,266,097, forward strand.
CCAGCACTTCCCTAATAATAAACTCACTGATGTATATATTTAGAAATGTTGTGGGACTATTAGGACCATAACTTATTCTAGTCACAGAGTTTCATTCCCTGTTCAGTTTCTTATGCCTCTCAGATTTTGCTGCGAGCAAAATAGATTTAAAACAATTTGAGTCAAACTCAACTTAGATGCATGTGTGGTTTTCTTGGCAGCAATGGAAGGAGTTTGCCACTGCCTTCTTTTAAGATTTTTTTTTTTTAATTTCCAGCTTACAGCTCTCTGTTTTTTTTGTGGTCTTCTATCCAAGTATTAATCAGATTCAATCCTGCTTAGTTTTCTCAGAACAGCGAAGTGGGCTAGTAACACCTACTTATTCAGGCAAGGAAAGTGGGAAATACAGAAATCTGTGTGGAATGCTTGCTGAGAATATCAGTAGATGGAGTGGAGCCTTAGAATTCACTGGAGCAAGGAGAATACTAACCATCATTGGAGATGCTACTCTAATTTATGGAGTAAAAAAAGATTATTAATTTAAAGTAGTTATTCTCCTTTAACAATTGAACAAAGCAGTTAAAAGATGAATAGCAATAGATGCAAGTATTTCGTATTGTACCAAATTTACAATAACACCGTTAAATATCAACATAGAGCATGAAGTCCAGTGAAAGCATTAAATTAGACATATAACGTGTGTGAACACTGTCACACTGGTTGGTGTCCACACATATTATACGTCTAATTTAACTTCACTGGACTTCATGCTCTATGTTGATATTTAACGGTGTTATTGTAAATTTGGTACTGAGGAGTCAATACGAAAAGATTATTAAGCCAGTTAGCCATCTCTATGTATGTTTAATTTAGCTCTACTAAGCAAGTATATACAAAATTATGAAGGTGATTGCTTAACACATTGCAAACCACCCTGAGTCTCCGGAGAAGGGAGGCATATAAATCGAACCAATAATAATAATAATAACTGTTTTATCTATTACTTAGGTGGGTGAACTTCACTGGATGGATGAGCTTTGCATCCATTGCTCCTGTGTCTAGGGAGATAAAAAAAGAATCTTGATTTTGCAATTCCAGTATATTTCTATTTGGAAACTTAGTTCAATATTGATACTGTACATAGATATAAACATACACGGCAACCTCTCTGGGCTTCCCCCCTCTCCCTCCTCTTTCTTTTAATAAAGCTGCTGCAAATTTATTTTGTATGGATAATTGGAATTTTTTTTTTTTGGTTATTAATCAGTCTACTGAAGCCCATGTTTGCATGTTTAAATTGAAGAAGTTAGAATACTGTAATAATATGAGGCTCATTGAGCCATTTATACTGGATTGGAAGAAAAAAACGTGATTTGAAATGCAGGTTTCCGTTTTTTCCTCTATAGTATACAGACTAGCAGGAATGGGAAACTTGATGTGTGCTGTGAAACTTCTTGGAAATGATACTATCAAAACACTGTGAATGATCCCAGATTAATCTGTTTCAGTGCATTTGATAAATATAAGCACATAAGATTAGTCATAAGGCAAGGACGATTAGGTGCAAAACACATGTTTGGGGTGAGTAATATAGTTACTATTAATATGAAAATCAACTCTATAAATGTATATAAAAGGACTGTTTGCAGTGAAAACACCAAGGGTTGAGCGTAACCTAACCACAATCTCTGACACGTAAGCAGGAAGGAAATGGGGAAGGGAGGAGAGGGGTTTTTTTTTTTTAAGTGTCATGAGAGGCTGATAGACTTTGTGGTAGGAGGGATAAAAAGAGATAAGAATAATGAAACATAAAGGATGGTGTGTGCTAAAATGTGGCAATAGATGTTGCTTCATTTAGCCTCCTACCTTACCATCCTACTTGAAAATTCAGGACACCAGCACCCAGCAAACTGCATCTTTTGTCCTTGTTTATTCTTTAACAGATTGTTTTGGGGAGTCAATGTCCCTTTAGAGCCCCCACCTTTTTCTCTTATTTGGATCATCTAAAAATGCTGACGTTTACCTAGTGTTTTTCATTTGTATTTGGGTTACAATCTTTTTGGTGTGCAACTGCCTGAAGCTTGCTGCTAGAGGAAGAAATGAGCTAAAATCAACTTTTATTTTAGGTGTATAGATTGTCTGTTCTGCCTTTTTTTTTAAGAAAAAAAAAAGTGGCTGCAGTTTAGTGAGCTTTCCCAACATAATGACCAAAGATAAACACTCCAATTCTGCACTTATTTGTATACAGATAGTCCTGAACTTACAACCACAATTGGGCCCTAAATTTATGTTGCTAAGTGAGACATTTATTAAGTGAGTTTTGCCCCATTTTACAACCTTCCATGCCACAGTTGTTAAGTTAATAATTGCAGTTGTTATGTTAGTCACACTGAATCTGGCTCCCCCAGTGATTTTGCTGGTCAGAAGGTCAAAAAAGGTGATCGCTGCAACCATCATAAATATGAGTCAATTGCCCACTGTCTGAATTTTGATCACGTGACCATGGGGATGCTGCAACGGTCTTAAGTCTGAAAAATGGTCATGTCACCTTTTTCAACTGTATTGTAACTTTGAATGGTCACTAAATGAATTGTTGTAATTCGGGAACTACCTGTATAGCAATAGGATGATTTTGGGTATAGGATTCTGTAGACCAGTGTTTCTCAACCTTGGTAACTTGAAGATGGGTGGACTTCAACTCTCAGAATCCCCCAGCCAGCAGCTTCCAAGGTTGAGAAACATTGCTGTAGACAGTCATGGAATAACAAGTTGAACAGCAAATACAGGTCTTCTAATTTCCAGTACTTGCTCCAAATATGTTAACCTCCACTGAGTGACCAAATTATTTTAATAGTTGTGTAAAATGTTATATTTTCTCAAATATTTGATTGTTTAACTTGACAAAAAATTATGATTGCTCTAGGAAAGAAGTATGGATGAAAATATTTTATCTTTATTTTCAATATTTCCGTGAAAGTTTTCTTGTGTATCTCTCTCTCAAGGTTTAGTTTTGACAAATAATTTCAGGCAGGACCTCATATGAATATTATGTTGCCAAACATTTTACGCTGCACACCAGTACATATCTATTGAGATGTAAGCTCCAGTGAGCTGAGTAGGATTTATTCTCTGATATGTTTGTATAATATTCTAGCCTTAGAGAGATTTTTGAGTCACTCACAATTGCTACAGCCAGCAATGAATTATGTGAATCTCCCAGAGGCATTTGTTTGGCTGCTGTCTCTCAGCCTGAATTGACTTAAGCAACTTTTACATTAGTTTATTAGAAGTTACTTCTTTATTAAATCTGGAACCCAGATTCTAAATATGAAGCGATTAACCCCAGTGATTTCATCTAAATTAAGTACAATTGCTGCTGTCAACTCCTATCTGGCACTAAATCCCACTGAATTCAGGGGAACTTCTGAGTAGATGTAGCTGTGGTGGCTGTTTCTGTCCTTAGAATCCTACATAATAGACTTTGTCTTGAAAAACTGTCTCATTAACTGTCCTGAAGATTATTTAGGCAAATGGCAAATACATTTTGGTATTTTTAATACTACACCAAATGTGTGATTATTCACATTATGGCTAGTTAGAAGATTTTATTGTTTAGTATAGTAGCAGATTCAGGGATATTTTTTTAAAAAATTTGATTTATATGCTGCCCTTCTCTGGAGACTCAGGGCGGCTAAATTGCGTTAAGCAATAGCCTTCATACTTTTGTATATTTTATACAAAGTCAGCTTATTGCCCCCACAAACTGGGTCCTCATTTTACCTACCTTAGAAAGGCTGGGAGGCTGAGTCAACCTTGAACCCGTAAGATTCAAATTTACAGTAACTGCAGACAGCTGGTGTTAATCACAATACTTTAGTCTGCTGAACCACCAGGCCCCTCTGAAGATTATTCTGCCACAGTGTCTAATCAATGGTGCCTGAAGTTTCTGCAAGTAAATTGTCTTTGAAAGATGTTCGGAGAGGACAATTTAGATAGAATGATCATTCTTCAACTTGCAAAACAGATCAGATTTATTTCCCTGGAAACCTAGATTAACCTTAGCCCTAATGTTGACATCATTTATAATGAACAACTTTAACTCACATCGTCACGTTGTCATCACGTGACGTATTACAACGTTTTTTCCCCTTCACTAAAATGGAGGGTGGGTGTGGCCAATGCGTGACGCATCCTGTCCACAGGCCACAAGTTTGACACACCTGATGTATACAATTCTCTTTGGGTCAATTGGCAATAGTAATCTGTTAATACAGTTCTCTCTGACTCTTAGAAATGACTTTCAGTTAGTTCAAGTGGGATTTATGTTGAAGCAAATGTGTCTGGGATTATGGATTATTGTCTGCAATGCTTCAGATGCAGCACTTTAAACCAGTTGCAATTTTTCTCAGGACATTTAAACTGTTGTAAACAGAGATACACATTGTGAAGTACCTTTTGCAAATCTCATGCAAATAGCTGCATAACTGGGTAAACTATACAGAGCCTGAATAATATTGGCACAAACTATACTGCAAAACAATAATAAATTACCCTTCTCGGCTGTGGAGTTTTCCAAATGGCAATATTGTGAAATAGGAACTACTACTGCATTAGCATTTTTTAAAAAGTGTCACACTAAAAAGTAAATCAGAAAGCTATGATTTGATTAGACAAGTGGTGCATATTCTGGCTACAGGAAAAATCCTATGTTTTCTCTTTTGTTTTCCAGGCCATGCAGTTAGTTCTCTGTGCATTTTTTACATCTTTGAGTTTCCTTCTTTCATTTTGGAACCATTTTTCTCTTGACTGGTTCTTTATAGTTTCTAATATAATTTCATCTCTCTTCATTATGATTAGGAGAGGAGCAAATTTGGATAGGGTCACAGGTTATAGACAGGAAAGAGTCCGTCCGTCCCCTCCCCAAACTCAGATTCCTCAACTGAAAATGCCTCACCACCCAGCTGTTACACTATGGAAACAAAGTTTCCATTGAAATTGCCATTTTAGTTAGAAGAAAGCATTGACTCTTTCCCCCATCAATATTTTTGTATTTTTTCCTTCTGTGAAATCTTCTAATTCTCCTTTGAGCATGGAATTGTAGATTGTGCCATCTTGGCTATAAAAGAGTTGGCATTCACTCTGAAACTTCATCACTGGAGGAAAGATTGCAAAATGTAAGGTCATGAATGTAAAAAGCTGCTTTATAGAAGATAGTATATTTGTCCACTTATCTAGTCGTGTTTACTCTTGATCAGCGATGGCTTTCTGCTCCGCAAAAGCTCCAGACTAGCATCTTCCAGAGACACCATGTATGATTTTCTGTACGTAAAATCTGTTCTTCCATTGAGTTATAGATACCATATATCCATATATTTCCACACATACAAAAAAAGAGGAATTCTTTTCCATGCTTACATTAGTAATTTCACCATTTTTCTAATGTAGGCAAAAAAGAATCACAATTAATCTTTTCTGCATCTGTGGAAATTATATAGCAACGTTAAATTTCTCAATAAATATTAGTCCCTTTTCCCAGTATGAATAGGGACGCAACATGGTATGATTCTAAAATAACAACTTTGTTTCTGGGTGGTATTGCCTCTGGCTGTTGTTCAGTAGGCAGGAATGAAGGAAAAAGAAATGTGTGCCTGCTCAGAAGAGCCTTTGCTGTAAAAGCTACAAGTCACGGATTAGTAACAGACACAAGGAAAAGGAAACTAGAAATGTATATCAAGGGATTTTCTAAAAATATTAGAATGTACTTGTTAGATTAATAACATGGCATGCAGTTCCTTTTCTACTTATTCTTTACTCCAAAGTTAACAAAAATGGCCCAGATCCAGTTCTGAACCCCCATTTGTGCAAAGAAGAGTCTTAGTTGTTTCTTTTCCAACTGCTTCCCCTATGAAATATGGCACTACTCTGGAGCAGTAGTTTAAAAGAGAGAGAGAGAGAAAAAGAAAGAAAGAAAGCCTCCATTGTGCCACTGTAAATTTTTTTAAAAAAAACGTTTTTTAAAACTTCCAATGGCACAAGTTTTAAAAAAAACTTGCAAATTTTAGGAAAGATCAGAAAGGAGAGGTTTAGACCTGCATGCTAAATGGAGAACAATAAGAGATTATCTAGCCCACAGTCTGACTTTAAATTTTGCACCCAGGCTAGATAATTCATATGCTAAATACACTAAGAACAAGCTGCAACAAATGTCACAATAGGACTTTTTGAATGGTGCCCACTGGTGTACTTACTTGCCTTCTTGCTTTGCTTGAAAATGTTTAAACATTATTCTGAGTCAAATGAGAATGGCTGAATATCTAGAAGGTAGTTGGAGACACATAAATGGGAAATGAATGGGGCCATATAATCAACTTTTGAGGTTTTCCTTTTCTGCTGTGGGTAAGAGTATGAGAGAAATCATTCTGGGGCTGCTCAGGCTTTCTATTCCCAGCAGAATCTGTCTTAAAATACCTAAACACTTTCATTCTGAGACTTGGTGTGGCTTATTTTATAGCATCATGGTCTTCTATCATCTGACATTTTTCCAGTAAGATTTTTGTTCACCATATATGAAAATATATTTGACTGCTGTTCCCATTGTGGTATCTCCTTCTACTTTTCTGCCACCATCGCAGTCTTTTTGAGGAAGAATAACAAAATCTTAATATAGTGAACTGGCATCTTTGGAAAGTAAGGTTATACCCTCACTTGGAAAAATATGGTCAGTGAGCGGAAACATCTCCATGCAGCAAGGGTAGCTCATGTATATACAAAATGGAGGGCAATGTGTACCTCCAACTCTATCAAGCCCCTCCCCTTAATATTTCTCTTGGCTCCAGTCCTTAAAGTTCTTTCAACATTGCCAAGGAGCATTTGTTCAATCAGGAATGGTGAATGATGGATGACTGCTATGCTTTTCAATACTGGCCTTGCCTGCATATGGTGGTGTTTGCTGGAGTACAGCTATTAAGCTGCTAAAAAATATTTGGATGGCCAGTTTAGAAGCAGAATGCTGGAAGGAGGCAACAGGCTTGGCTACGGTTATAAACTGTAAGCAGGAAATAAAGTGAGCCACATTCAGGATCCCTAGTTTGTTAGTCAACATGATTAAATCAACTACAAATTAATGCAGCTGAGATACAAATGTATCCCCCTTAAAAAAGTATTCATCTCCTCCCAAAGGAGAGAAAGAATGAGATGCCAGGCTATATTTTCACATAAGATGGTGGTTCAGCAGCTGGTATCCTCTGCATAAACAAATAGTCACTGCTGGGTGAAAAAGCTAATAATCAGGACACAGGCCATGGGCTAAAGAGACTTGTCGAGATGACCATTCCTTAACTAACCATTATCAAATGTAGATTTAAGTGAAAAGTATACCTATATACCTACAGTATGTTAAATATACAACAATAGTCTTTGACAATGATTTTGAGAAAGATTATTTGATCAACACCTGAGTAGATCATTGGCAATTTACACAATTGGTAAATTGAAGTAAGTTTTGCAATAATGGCAAATATCTGTAGCTCGGGTATAGGATGAGGTTGAGAGTTCATTCTCCAAGCTTGTAGATTGGTTTCCCCTAAACTCTGCTGAAGATGTTACCTAGTCTGGTAATGAAATGTTCGGAAGCTAAACCACAAGCTCGGAGAATGAACCCTCACCCTTTTTCTAAAAGTCTTCTAATAGTACCATTTGACTTAGAGTTTAAGGATAATTTATTTCAGTTAGTAGATCGTTTAATTCCATTCTAAGCTTTTACTGTAGGTACTATTTGCTAAGCTTATATATATTGCACCTGTATTTAATATGTCCACCTATCCTGTCCTTTTGTTCATCACCCCACTCCACCCCGCCCCACCCCAATATCAGACCAGAACTGAAATAGTACTGCCAGTCTTTAAAGGTAGTAAGGGAACAGGAAAGGTCAAATGTTCCCTTCCCTTAGTCTGCTCTTACTTATGAATGCTTCAGCCTTCACCCTCTTAAGTCCACGAGGTGTTTTTGCTTTTATAAAGTGCTTCCAACTTTATATACAGATTCAAATCCTGATTTTAAAATCTTAAATCCATTTTAAACTAAACTGTGTAACCATTAGAGACAGTTATATAAAGACAGATTATAAATAAGCATGTAAAGGAAGGTGTGAGTGAATGAAAGTGGAAGTACAAAGTGTTATAGCTCATGGGCCTTGTTCCCTAGTCAGTGCATAAGGCAACATTCCAGCTACACATTATTTTAGTACATTGTATTATAATAAATATTGCTATTTTTCATGATTTTCCCCCTATGGCCATATTTTCTGAATATAATCTATATCCTCTAAATTTGATTTTTAGCCACTGACTTCAAGTGAAAGGAAATGTTTCCAGCCATCCTTGCTTCACCTCCAGTACATAAATCAGTTTGGATAAACTTCATATTCTTCATGGCAAGCACAGAGATGCCATATGTAGTCCTCTGCCTGTGTGCATATGAAAATCACTGCATGTAAAGCAAGGCAGAGTTCTTGGGTTCCTCTAGTGGTGTCAAATTATAGCTCTCGGAGCTCCAGTCAGCAAGTTCAGTGGTGAAGAAAGTGTAAGTTGTATTTCAGCAGTTTTTGAGGGCCAGTGGTTCACCACCACCAATAAAAGCATGTTAAAACACAACAACTGTGAGGCAGCTGAGAAAAAGGCTAGCTGCTACTAGTGAATGTGTCAAATTGATGGCTTTCATTGATAGGTCCCCATTCAAATCCTGTCAGAATGAGAAGTATAAATTATGACCAGGGGCTGGAGTGCAGTGGATACAGACAGGTGATTACATGATCTTAACAGAGTAGCAGCCTTTCAATGCAGAGAGCTCTAAGCTATGTATGACCACTGTTGATGTCAGGCACTATTCCTTGCAGATTTTTTTATGTAGAATGATTTGCTGTTTTTGTGGGGTGGGAAAAGTGGGTTTGTTTTTTCTCCTCCTTATTTACATTCTATCATCACGCTTAAGAAAGAACTGGATATTTACAGAATTTTTCCCCCATCTTTTGTTGCAATTTTTAGGTGCTTCAGAGCTGAGCCCATTTTCAGATCCCAGGCAGTTTACAAGCATTTCATCCCTCACTGAGAGCCGCTTCTCCAACCCACGAATGCACTATCCAGCCACCTTCACTTATACACCGCCAGTCACTTCAGGCATGTCATTGGGTATGTCAGCCACCACTCATTACCACACCTACTTACCGCCACCTTATCCGGGTTCTTCCCAAAACCAAAGTGGACCATTCCAGACCAGCAGTACTCCATATCTCTACTATGGCACATCATCAGGATCATACCAGTTCCCCATGGTGCCAGGGGGAGACCGTTCCCCCTCCAGAATGCTTCCTCCCTGTACCACCACATCCAACGGCAGCACATTATTAAACCCTAACTTGCCTACCCAGAATGATGGTGTGGAGGCTGATGGAAGCCACAGCAGCTCCCCAACAGTCTTGAATTCTAGTGGCAGAATGGATGAGTCGGTCTGGAGGCCTTACTGAAATTTTCTCTGCGGGGCGTAAAATCTGTCAGACAGAAAGCAAACCAATAAACAAACGATTGTCAGCTGATTATAAAGTGCCTGTTTTTTTGTTTTGTTTTTGTTTTTGAAGTAGATTCTGTTGATATGTGCAACTGAGTAGCTGGGATGTTATCAGCTAATTATATGCATACGACATGAGACTGACTTTCCACATCATAGTTCCAGTCAATGTGGATCAAAGCACAGTTTGTTTTCCTCCTGGGAATGTTGTCTCAGTTTTATATTTTAAAATATAATGATCCAACCCCAAAAGATGCCCATTCTGTCTAGACTCCTTTAAAAAAAAGCGAGTTCTTTTGCCAAGAGAGGAGACATGGACTCCTGCCAATTGTCAAGACAACGCCTGTGCTTTATTTGTTGTTCAAATAAACAGAAGCATCTTGAACTTCAGGTATGGTTGCAGTCATACAATCTCTAGGACCCTCACGCATGCACAATGTAATTCACTCCGTGTGTTTGTGCACACAGAAAAAAAAAATGCTTCCATTTATACCAGAATATCTTCAGCTTACAGTAACTTCTCAGCCATCTTATCAAAGCCTTGCCTCTGATGAAAGAGAAAACTTTTGAAGCACTTGGCTTTCTTCTTCTTCTTTTGCTGAAATAGCACCCTATAAGGTACCAAGACAAACTTGTTTGTTTTGTGTTATACATTTTTGTGATTACCTTTGCCTTAGTCAAGTTAACCAAAAAAATATTGGGGGAAAATGACCCCCAAACAAAACAAAACAAAACAAAAAACAAACAAACAAACCAAATTCTAATTTCTTACGCAAGGAAAAAAAAAAGAATGGCAATATATTGTACTCAAACCAAAACAGTATCAGTAGTATGTGTGTGTGGCTATCTTGTTTTATTTTATTAAGTTATAAATGTGTACAAAATTGAGGTTATATGCAAAAAATGAATTGTCATATAATTTTAAAGAAATATTTATAATTATTTAATAATGTTTGGTCCCTTTAAGGTTTTTTATAATGTAATGATATGTTGACTTCGGTCTCTAAAAATGTCTGTTGTTTTTAAATTGTGGCAGCCTTTGACTGGTACAGAATATCAGACCATGCATGAACTCTGAAAAGCAGTTCCAGTATAAACTATCTGCAATATGTATTTTTTTAAAATAATAATAATAATTAAATGCTTCCATCTCTAAAGAATTCAGGTATAATCATACATTGGCTTAATTTATGAAGGAGGTACTGCTTTAATTGTAACTGAATATTGGGTTGTCTTTTTTTAGCCCGGTAAAAATTAACTGGAAACAGATTGAACAGGCATTATTTTGAATACATTATTCTACAATCCCTCCAGGAGATGGAATCTAAAAGTCCATGTGGACACTTCTGCTCTTAACACGGAGCCTTTTCATTTCTGCCCTCCCCAAGGCTGCTCTCTGCACTGCAAAGCTCTTTCCCTCAAGATTGGGGCCTTTAGTAGGAGGGTTTCCTGTCAAGCAGAAGAGACATCCCCTCTCTCCCACACATACAGTTCAAATATACATTTATTTTATATACATGTTATGTATATGTGTTTTAATCCCAGCCAGCTTCATCTGGTGAAATTCAAAAGTTTCCCATGTTTTTCAATCAGCATTTGGGAAACAGTAAAACAGCCCTGCATTGGCGCAAGGAAGGTTTTCCAAGAGACATTTCAGAATTCATCCACTTATCTGAAATAGGTAGCTTTCTGTTTAAGAACTCTTAAATTATTTTTTCAGGAACTATACATTATGTTACAAGGCATTGTATTAAAGTGGAATAAGCACACGTGAACTGCTGCAGAGGCCCTCTGCAGTTCAATGCTGCTCCAGCATCTGGCAACATATAGTAGCTGAAGGTTGATTATAGAAGACAATATTTTCATAAAGTCAGGTTCCGCTTTCCTAATTGAAAAACATGAATATTCCTGAAGCTCTTAAAATCAATCATCCAACATTTACCATTTATCTTTTTTGCTGGTAAGAAATTAGTTCCTTGGCAAGTAAGTGTCTTTGTCTCCAGTTATTCTGTAGTCTTTGACAATTCTTATTTAGACTCATGGTAGATAGAATTTGGCACTTTACACGAAACCCAGCAACCTGTAGCTTTGTGCATAGGCCCAAATGAAACAGGCTGTGAGGATGTGAGTGAAAGGTAGGGAGTACAGGAGCTCTTTAAAAGAAGGTGTCACCTTCTTGAAATTTGTTGTCTTTCTGTCCCCTATTTTGATCTCCTTTGTGCTGTCTTTAGCTTGAGCTGTGTGCAACAGTCTTTTCCATGGATAGTGATGCTACTGAAACTAAGGATAGTTAGATGTAGTATCTTTTGAACATCCAATCAATAAGAAAATGGACAATACAGTTGGGCAATTTCAGTGACAGCTGATAGCTAAGACAGCCCAAATAATGATTCTACATCCCCATGAATTATTCTTGGCAAATTAATATAATTCATTTGCTCCTTAGCTAGAATTATTGGCCTTCTAAAGGTTAACGATCAAGTCCCCTTTTTATAAATAGGAGAGACTTTCCTGATGTGTAATTTTCTTCCAAAGATGGAAGTTGCTATTGATCCTATTTATTGTTTGCGGTAGCTTGAAGCATACCCTTGTCCATTGATTTTTATCTATAAGATAAGTATGTTCATTTCAACAGCACTTAAAAATGCTAGTGTCTGGTTACACATTTCAAGTTGTTTGGAATATTGTTGATTAAACAAACCAAAATAAGGACATGAATTGCCAGTGCAAATGCTGTTGTGTATTTAATAAAAGGTACTATATTTGTACATTATTTTTATTGCTGAGAAGGCCTTTTAAAAGATATACTATATGCATCTTAAATAATTTTGTAGGGATTTTTTTGTTGTTGTTGCTACAGGGGCTGCGGGCAGCAACCCAAATGCATTTAAAAAGAAAGGAAGAAAGAAAGACATTCTTGTACAATTTCAATAATTGCTTTATATTCCTGGATTTAATCCAGCATAGATCATTTTTTGATATTCTGTTCTGTAGCTTCAGTGATGTTTCTATATCACATTTTGGGATCATTTGGGATTAAAACTCCAGATTGCTCAGGTGTGCAATTTTGCTTGCCCCAAAACATGTCCAGTTCATGCCCTTCTACTGTTGACCGCAGCAATGAAATGATTTGCTTTACAGTTCAGAGTAACCAATAATAATGAGAGAGTCATAAGCACCTTTGATATAAGCACAAAGCCCTTCTTTAGTGTCTTTCATGTTTTAAGTGTGCCTTAAAAAGCTCTCAGTTGGAAACATCTTTATCCATCTTGGGAGATACCTAATGCTTTGATGGCATCAGGAGAAAAATAAGCTAAAGTTCAAACTTTACGGTTACTATAATGTTTCTCCTGTATTTCACCCATCTCTACTTCCGAATTCATTTCCTTTTGAATCAGGAAGGGAAAATGGGATGGCATTAGCATTATGGGCTGTAGTTAGAATCTCAAGTCCACAGCAAAGGTTGGCCCAGTTTATAGTGTTAAAAATGCTTGTGCAAACATCTTTACGGAGTCTGTATAAGCATTTTCAGAGAGATTTTTCAAATCTTGGCCTTGCATAAAAACATAGAATTCACTTGTAAACTTAGGCATGGCGAATCCAAAGTTTATTGGTACAAAACAGGCACTAACGACTAGCCCATGAAAAACCCCTTGTCACAGCATCTAGGAAGGTGCTCCATTGAATCTGACTCTAAGCTAGCAGTCCCTGGGCATGGATTTGCTAGCCATTATGTCCTCCTCCCTTCTCGCCAGGTTTCATCAAGGAGAGATTTTTGCACTGTCAAGTTTGCCTGATACATTTGCCCTCCTTTCTTGCTGGAGCCTCCATTTCAGTCTTGGTGAGGTCATGCATCAGGACTCTGAAAAAAGCCATGAACAAAAGCAATAATTTAAACATGAATAAAATATAAACCAAAGGAAATACTGTTTTCTAAGAGCTTTATTTCTGTGATAACATTTCATTTCAGTATGTTTGTCCTGTCATTTAGCCATTTATGTTCGTTGCAATATTTTTAAATAGATCAGCCAGAAATCATATTTTACAGTACGTTTTGTTTACTAGGTACACTAAGCAATATTCCACAGTATTTTTTGCTTAAATATGTTTTACCAGTCTTGAATTTCTGCTGGAGCAAAATATTTGTAGCATTTCCTGTAAATACAAGCTTTAATTTCTTTCATTTTCCCCCAATTGCTGTTGTCCAAGAATTGCTTTCCATGCACAGATTGTACAAACACATTCTTTTTTTTTTTTGTGCCGCAGACAGCGATTGTGGAAAGGAAGGGTTTACTTTATCTTCAAAGGGACTGTGTGTATTGTATGTTGCAACTGTAAATTGAATTTGTTTGGCATTCTCTCATGATTGTAATATTAATTTTGAGGTTTGAATCTCATTTTCAATAAAGTGGCTTTTTTGTTATTGTTGTTCCTTGCTTCTTTGTCTTCTGCTGCATCTCCATAATTATCTCTTTCATATTTGTAAATAGACTAGAGCTGACTGGAGCCAGAGTATTCTGAAATACCAAACTGCATATTGACAGCTCCTTTAACTTCTGCAGGATAGAAACTGCTATTTTAAAACAGCACACTCCAAATCTTAAGCATAGTTATACGAAACTTCAAGGATCGTTGATTAATGGTGCACATCTAATGTTGTGTCATAGCCTGTATCAAAATAAGAGCTTACTATAATAAATGAAAAAAGCGGGGGGGGGGGGGGGTGCGAGGTATTCAACACTGTTGCTGTGGAGGAAAAAGTAGAAAGAAAGCATAGGCAGTAGAAGGTAACATTCTCCCAAATAATATTTGTATGGTATTATAGTCTATGTTGGAGTCACTAGCACAGACAGAAATTGCTTTTTTTTCCTTTTTGGCATACAAGGAAAGTGTCACTATGAAGTTTTCACTAAGAAGTTTTCTCTGTGAAGTTTTCACTAATATTTGGTGTGTGGTGTCACAATTTTTGCAGTAGAGAAATGAAAGGTTGGGGGTGTTCTGAGGGCTTACATTTATTCCACACATGTGCTACCAAAAGGAGTGTAAGGTATGCATTACACTGTTTACAAGTATGCCCCCCACCCAACCCTTAGCAGTCCTAGCCACTTGGCCAATGGCCTGAAATGCTGGGAGTTGCAGTTTAGCCATACATAAAGAGCCACAAGGTCTCCATCCATACTAAGACTAAAGAAATTGCAGAGTTAATTTTTTTCAGTAAATGCATTTTTCCCCCCAATGATGAGAAATCAAGGCATGCTTTTAATAAATTAATAAATATCGACATTGAAGAGGTTGAAGTCAATATGATGATACATAAAATGAATAAATGTCATGAGCTCAAACAACAATAGTAACTAAAGATTGATAGTTTATTTCTGGGTGAGAAATGAAGGCAGATAGCTGACAGTTAATGTATTTCAAAAAAAAAATTTTTTTAAAAAAAATCTCAGAACTTCCTAAAGAGGATGTATTTGGCTTTAAAACCATGGAAATTCACTGATTAAGTACCTGGGTAATGGATGGAACTGTTCTCAACAAAGTACTCAAAACAACAATCTTTATAAAGTGGATAGAAAGCTGGAAGCTCGCAATCTCAAAAAGAGACCAAGACAGCAAATAAGAATAGTAGTGCAAGGAAACAAGGCATGAAGAAAAGTGATCTGCATAGTGTATAATATCATCTGGTGCAAATGGATTCTTATCTCCTTGCAGTAGGAGTTGAGGGCCCTAGAGTTTATCCAGGAGTAGAGGTGGCAATAGGAGGACTCCAAGAAGGAAAAGGTATCACAGTGGAAATAGTAAGTACTTGGAGGCATAAAACATGACTGGACAAAGAAGGGGAGGTCTGGATCACTGGGCCTGATTAAGTGATTCTAGACATGGAAGGCAGACTTCACCAACCTGATACAGTGTTACTAGTACTTCAACAAGGGAAAGGACTCAGCTTCACAGGGGTCAACAGTGGAAAACGTTCCACAGAGGAGGAAAACAGGCTGGCGGAAATGGGGGATTTATTTATTTATTTATTTATTTATTTATTTATTGGTTGGTTGGTTCAATTTATATGCTGCCCTTCTCCGGAGACTCAGGGCGGCTTACAATGCGTTAAGCAATAGCGGTCATACTTTTGTATATACCTGCTTAGTAGGGCTTTTGGTCCCCCCAAGTGGTATTCTCTTTTATACAAAGTCAGCTTATTGCCCCCACAATCCGGGTCCTAATTTTACCTACCTCGAAAGGATGGAAGGCTGAGTCAACCTTGAGCCTGGTGAGATTCGAACTTGCAGTAATTGTAGGCAGCTGGTGCTACTTTAACAGCACTTAATCTGCTGCGCCACCAAGGCTCTCGAAAGAAGCTGCATTGTATTGACTAAACATGCTAAGTATGTTGTCTTCTGCTAGTTATTTAGGAGTCATTTAAACTAAATGATCCTTACTATTTTTGTTTGTCATATGGATATTAAGGCCACTGCTAGAAAAGTGAAACATTTTAGAGGATTATAGGAGACTATAAAGCCCTGGGTAGTAAGACAAAGGATGAGAATGGTTAGGGAAAGCATGATCCTGGAAGTGAGAAACTGGCTAAGAAGGAAGTGGAAAAGTTTTAGGCTGTCACCAGTATAAGGGACAAGTTGGTAGGAATGGTTTGCATCTCAGAAGGCCAGATAAAAATAGGTTTTTGGCAAGAGCCTTTTGAAATTTAGTAGAAGAGAAAGGAAGAAAAGGCCAAGATTCAGGCAGAGAAATGCTGGTATGAGGCACATGACTGCCTATGATAAGGAAGGCGGCACAAGGCTAGAAATGATACTCATAAATCCTCAAAGGTCTTGCAGTGATATCTCCAGTCTCTAGTGTCAACCCAACAGAGCACAAAGTATGCAATGCACAGGGGTTGTGTAAGAAACAGGAAGAACATGGAGTAATGGAGAAAATGGAGTAATGGAAAAAATGGAGAAAAACACAATATTTGTAGGAGATGACCCTGGTGAGCCCAAGGGTGGGGTCAAATGCATCATCAGTTTAGAATCCCTATATTCCTGTAAGAGACCTAAGATCCTCCCTTGAACTCTTATCTGCACCAATTTGCCTTAATTATTAGTAGATCAGATTCTTGTATATAGACAGCATGAAAAAAACTTGTAGTACATTATAAAAAAAAACTACCCTGGTTCCTGATTTTTTGCATCTGACAATATTAGAGAAGTATCAGGGAAACATGTTGAGTTAAGAGCAATGATTGGGATGTTGAACTAGAAGGATGCTACTTATTCAAAGGAAAAAGATCCAATAAAATAGGGATGAAGGAGTTGTGATTTATAAATACAGTAAATCTGAAAATGGAAGTCCTATTAAAAGTATTTGGCTATGATTAAAAAGAGTAAGAAAAATAATATCACGGTGGATATTTCATAGTAATATGAAAGTAGAGGATATAGAGAGTGCCTTTCATAATCAACTCACCTAGTTCTGAAGAGAAGTATCTGTGGGAAAATTAACTCAGCTACGATGAAGTGGTGAGGCCTGCAGATTTCTGATCTCAGTTGCTGAACATTTTCATTTCAAGTATCCTAGATCTAATGTTTATCAAGGCAGGAATTTGTTAGTAGAGACACTTTTGCCTTGAAGCCTACACTAAGCAGAAGAGGAAAAGCTGAGTCAGTCATGTACCTTGATATCAAGGAAAACAGATTTTGTTGAACTCAAAGGGTGGACAGCAACTAAGCAAATGGAATAAGTGGGGGATCTGATAACTGAGATAATGAAAAATCAGGCACAAATGATCCCTTTGAGGTGGACAGATTTAAGAGTCCTTTAAGAATTAAAAAGAAGCTCACTGACAAATTGAGGAGATAAAAGATGGGAAATGGAAGAGGGAGTTGATAATTAAGAACAGTATAAACTAGTAGCCTCGGTATGAAGGAATAAGGTTAGAAAAACTAAAGCTCAAAATGAGATAAATCTCGTGAGTATTGCAAAATCTAGTAAGGTTTTGGAAGAAAAGATATATCTGAAGTAAAAGAACAGCCAAGGAGGCTGTGGATTATTGTGCCAAAAAAGTGAGAAGTAGCAACAAATCTGTTTGTGCCTTTCTTTTCTCAAAAGTAAGAGAAAGCCTTTCCAAACATGATAAAGAAAGGAAGGGAAGGAATGCAGCTTAGAATGTATCAAATGTATGATAAAAGCCCATCTTACTTCTTTAAACATCTCCAGGGCCAGGCAAATCAGATGGTTAAAGTTGTCTCAGAACCACTGAATATAAACTTTGAAAGCAACAGAGAACCATGAGGTGCTAGAAATACAGAGAAAAGGAAAATACCATTTCATATTCAAAAAGGAGAGAAGAGGTATTATGGGTATGAAGGTTCTAGAACAGATTGTCAAGTAACGTATATCTGAGCATTTAGAAGATTGCTTCATTATCGCAAACTAGAATGAGTTTATCAAGAACAAACTATAGAATAGACTTATCTCTTTTATTAATAAAGCAGTTTGGTAGACTCAGGGAATGCTTTCAATTTACTATACATTAATCAAAATAAAGTGTTTGATAAAGTCTTGGGAAATGCTTGTGGACAAGAAGAATAAACATGGTATTGTGGTCCTATGGATTTGCTAATGGCTGAACAACTGCATGCAAAAGCTGCTTGTAAATAGTTTTACATTGCATTGGCAGAAAGTATCAAGAGGGTCCTCCAGTTCATTCCTATTCAATATCTGAATACAAAACCTAGATGATACGATAAACTGGATGCTTATCAAATCTGTAGATGATATGAAGCAGGGAAGATTGTTTAATACCTAAAAAGACAAATTTAGAATTTAGAATTAACTCATTTCAATATTGGGCCAAATCTGTAATGATGATCTTCATTGATGCCAAGGTCCTGCATCTAGGTATGAAAAAAATCCAACATCTAACTACAGATTTGTCAAGATCTGGTTTGGCGGCATTGTGACTGAGAAAGATATATGATACTAATGGGTCACACATGAACATGAGCAAGCAGATAAGGAAGCAGTTGAGAAGTCTAATGCAATATTAGAATGAATTAGTAGAAACACTGTGTCCATTTCACAAGAATGTATGGTGTCATCCTACTCTGTACTGATTAGTCCTCTGTTGGAGTATTATGCCCAGTTCTGGATACCATATTTTAGAAGGGGCAGTTAAAACAAGAAGTTGGAACAAGTTTAGAAGAGAACTACCAAGAAGATAAGAGGTCTAGAAATCAAATCCTTTGAGGAATGTCTATGAAGATTCTCAGTCATTCTCAGAACTGAAGATCCATCTTGGATGGGAAGCAAAACATTTTTAAGGAAAAACAAAGCATGTCCAGTTGTCTTTTGAAAAAGCATGCTTTGGGACATCCTTTGAGGAATATTTAAAGGAGCTGAGCATCTTTCTCCTACAAAAGTCAAGAATAAGAAAAGACATGGTAGAAGAGAAGATAGACCCTTCTGTGTTGAAATAGACCAAAAACCAATGGTTGAGGAAGATTCAAGTTGAATAATAGAAAATAAACCAGAAAAAAGTCTGGCTAGAACAATGGTGGACTGCATCTCTCTGGAGGTTTTCAAGCAGAGGTTGGATCACCATCTTTTGGTTTCCCCAGGTGTTTATGTCAGAAGGATGTGGAGCTCTGCTACAGATATACTTTTTATGAGTGGGATATATGATTTCTTTAGGCATCATGGTCATTTACATGTAGCTATTGGTTTAACTCATATGCCCAGAGATACTATTGTGAGATGAGAAGCCATATGAAATAAATAAATAGTTTTATGATTCTGATGCTACAGTAGTTTAAAAAAAGAAACATCCCAATACATGTTGTTTTGGTTTCATTTTGCCGATAATGAAGGATCTTGAAAATGAAAAGTCGGTTTTACTGCAAGCATCAGTCTTAAGCTTTGAGAAGTCTTGAGCATCTTGACAATTAACAATTAACATCCTTTTGTCTCTTTCACTTTCAATCTGCTAATTTTCATCTTTAAACTTGGCTATGGTTGTTTTTAAAAGAACAGCCTGAATGCTCAAGCAGTTTTTGTTTACTTTTCCATTTCCGGAATTGTCAGAACTTCTGTTGTCTGCTGACCTTGATTGCTTGATCTCAACATAATGCATCAAACATTTTTTCCCACGAAGAAGATCCAAGCCCAGATCTTACTAAAGGGCAAAATGCAAGAAATACCAGCCAGGTAAGCAGAACAGCAATGCATTTTGTTACTGAGCTGCGAGAAACCTTGTGTTAGATGCAGATAAAGGCAGATGTTGGGAATCTTGGCGGCTTTCAGAGGTCTGTATCCTTTTACTGCCAGAGATGGTTTTCTCCAAGCAGAGCAGGATGTTCTTTTTTATAATAGCCAGGCCAGATGTTAAACAATTCACTGCTAAACCCTGGATAAGTGAGAAGGGGGAGCAGCTGACTTCTGTTAAGATGAACACCAAGAGAATAAGCCAGAAAGTATGCGAGATCTCCAGGGCCTCTTCTTCATAAGCCCCTGTTTGGCGACAAGATCACAGCATCGGGACGGGAAGTTCCTCATCACATGGCATTTCTGCTCCTATCCCTATTTGAACTGGTTGTAGAATATAGCTCTCTTGACTACATAGGTGTTCCTTTTCTCTCTTCTTCCCTCCCTCATACACAATTGCTGGCTTTATTGTGCTGTTTGCAACTGTTTTCCCCTTGTTTTTGGAATCCATGGAACTCTGTTTAAAGCATGATTTAGCAATTTGTTTGCTTAACCACAGAAAACAATGTAATTTTGAATAGTGACCAGTAGCTCAGATTAGAGTGTGCAGCTTGCAATCCCAGAGCCATTTATGGGCTGAAATGTTTTATGCCCTCTATTGTGTCCTTTCAGATGGCACAGTTTTGATGGTGCGATTGCCCTTTTCCCATTCTAAACCTACCATTTGTAGCCTCAAAACCTTTGCACATCTCCAACTTATATCTAAAGAACTATAAGCCAAATCAAGTTAACCACTGCATAATTTATGAAACCAAGTAAAAGACACACAGAGGTATATTCAGTAGTTCTTACAGTCCTATCGATACTTCTGAGTACATAAATGTTGCTCAAGCTCTTACGTGAGTAGAATATTTTATCTAACGATACATGAGAGTTTCTCATAGAAAAGTAATGTAGGATTTACAACTCTTAATGTGCTTTTATTCTTGTTTTTCTTTTTGATTGAAGTGAAACTTCTAAATAATAGCATTGAGAGTTTGGGTTCTTGCTCATTCCTTCAGTCTTTTGAGTCAACAGAAAAATATGTCAAAATACAGGGCACTGCCCTTACAGGGACTCTATTCAGCCTCAACGGAAAAGCAGTGACTGGTGCTCTCCTTACAGTTTTAATGTGAGACAAAGGCATTGATTGAAGGATTCCTGCTTCATCCTACACCCCTCTTCTGTTCTAGAGACCTGTTGGCTGGGCTATTTTTAGATGGGGATTTAGCACTGAGTAAGCAACAAACTCTCAGACTTCACCCTGTGCCACTCTAGTGTGTCCCTTTTACAAAAGGCATCGTTGCACTGTGCCTAGCAGATCATGAGAATCAGGGTTAGGGTTGTATTTTAGAAATAGCACATGATAACCTTACTGTGCTGCAGTACAACTAACTCTTTCTTGGTTATACTGCAACCCAGTAAGGTTACTATAAAAATGGATGTGCCTACTCTATAGTATAAATTATCTGGTAGTATAGTATAAATTACCATCCATAGCCTTGCAATTTTGAGATATTTCTGATTTCAGCAACCACTTTGCCAATACAGCTTGAAGTGACTTCTAATGGTACAAGGGACATTTATTTGTAAGCAGTGATCTTTCCTAGATAGAATTAGTTGCCTGTTGAGCTCCCCAGTTGTGAATAGACATAATCCTTATTTTACATTATGTCATTGTTTGCTAGAGGAACTGCATGGTAAAAAAACACATTCTTTGCTCCTGTTAAGTATTTTGTTGCAAAGACCTCATTCCCAGAATATCAGAATGGGACAGATCCAGGAGCTTTTTATATACGCTACATACATTAGCTTTTTCATACTTTTCCCTCCTTCCTCCCATCACCTCTCTTCTCTTTGTTTCTTTCCTGATTCAGTAGCTGCTTCTGTAATAATATTGGTATTCCAATGCCCTACATTAAACAAGCTCATATTTGCAACTATTTTAATGATCCTGTTCCAAGACATTTAAGCTTTCAGCAACATCTAAAAACATATTTCTTCATCCCAGCTTTCAGTTAAAGGGCACTGCAGTCTCTATCTGGTTTGAGATTGTTATTCTGTATAATAAGCTTTCTATGTTATTAAAGAAATAAACTAAGATCTTTTTAGGGTTCTGTATTATAATATTATATAAGTTTTACTTGTTTAAACTGTTGATAAATTGCTTTTGTACATTTTAGTGAATGGTATTCTCATTTTGGACTGGGTTAAAGAGTGAATGAAGACAATTCCCAGTTCCTTGCATGTTACATTTTAAAAAGCAAGGAGAATGCTTCTTTTCAACCCTCAGCATTAGTTGTTCTACCTATAGGCATACTTTTAAAAAATAAAAATGCACAATGTTTAGGTAACTTACCTTAAAATATGTTTATTTTATTTTGAATGGGAAAGGGATAGCAAGAGCAAGAGCACTTAGACTTATATAATACTTTACAGTGCTTTACAGCCCTCTCTAAGTGGTTTTACAGAGTCAGCATATTGCCCCCAACAATCTGGGTCCTCATTTAACTGACCTCAGAAGGATGGAAGGCTGAGTCAACCTTGAGCCTGGTGAGATTCCATCTGCTAAACTACTGGCAGGCAGTGATTAGCAGAAGTAGCCTGCAGTACTGCACTCTAACCACTGCACCACCATGGATGAGGTTGGAATCAAAGGCAAACATTGTGATATTGTAATAGTCTGAAATTCCAGTGTTCTGTTATTCTTGCTGCTGCTGCTCTTTAAGAAAAGGGGCACGTGGAAGTGTACAGACACTTGTGGTGCACACAGGACTGAATTCAGGAGATTTAATAGGAGTTGAGGAAAAAAAGGAATGAGCATGACAGTTGTTGAAGTGGCCTCCCTCCATTATCTGTGAAAGTGATGGGTTGTAGAACTTTCCACATCTTTGCATTTTTTAGTCTTTCAAGAGGGAGAAGGGACAAAAGAGACATAACAGATGCGCTAATGGTCAAAGAATGAGAATGTAATCTAGATGTTGTAATCAACTATTACAAGGCACATTGAAAGCTACATTCAGAAGTAGTCTTGGTGTGGCTAATGGGTTTGGGGTTTTTTTGATGCTGCATTGGAAGACATGAAGTTAAAAAAGTAGTCAATGCATAAACAGTAAATAGGAATGCTTTTTAAAAAGCTAACCTTTAGATACTCTACATTTTGAGTTCTATATATTTTAATATGAAAAAAAAGGAACAAATGATTTATCATCATGATTTCTTTTAGGGCTCTCCTTATATTTGCAGGGTAGATGCTCAGACAAGGCAACTGATGGTAAAGATATCAATACCTAAAGATATCAATACATTTTTATTTAAAGAACAGTTTTTGTACAACGATAAAAAAATCTTCAAAACTTGTCTATCAATTACACTTTTTCATGGTAGAATACTTTAATTCCATGTTTTTGTTTGTTTAACATAGTATTCAGGGATTACAGGACACTGAATTAACCAGGAATACCTAGAAGGCATTGAATAAAACTCTCAGGTGCTGTGAAGCATTATGCAGTAGTGACAGTGGTACTCCATTTTTCCACCAGTGACTAGATGTTGGATACTGGAGACCTCTACATAGTTTTGCCTGTAAGGACTGGGTGGGAGAAAAACAGATTACAAAAATAGTGCTGAATAGAAGAGATAAAGACCCCTTCCCCAAACTGAGGTATGTGTGTTTTGCGGCTGCTTTGGATTTACAGCTCCCCCAATATATCATCTCATTTCACCATTAATTTATTTAAACTAGATAATCCCAATTAGGAAGGCTCTCCTAGATAGGAGGCAAGAATAGATGTATAGATAATGTAAAATAATTTTCTTAAACACACAAATGCCTGTAACTTTTCATACAACAGTCTTCGAGCTTTTTTGTCTAAAGAATTCTAAAAGTGCCTTCCAGTCAAAATTGGAACATTTACATATGTTTCCAATTATTAGCACATTTTACAAGATTAGTTAACAGGGTACATTCAGTTTTTCAGGCAATATATTTCTCCCTGAAAGATATTTTTACAGGATATCCAAGCTAAGCCTGGCACTTTGCAGATTGTGGGCTCCTCGCCAGGGACAGATCTTTGAGTTTTCATGTAACATAAAATATTAACTTCTAATCTACTGATGGGTGCAAGAATCTGTTTCAATAGCTGAACCTTGTGCAAAAGAGCAAAGCAGTTTGTTCTTATTGAGGTGAATCATCCTTGAATGAAAGGGCTTGATCTTTCATTCTGAAGGATTTCATTTATCTTTCATTCTGAAAGGGGCCAGTGGACCATATTCTTGAGCTAAATCTGGAAGGGTTGCTTGATATCTGTGGCTGTGAAACTCCATGCACACAGGTATTGTTATCCTACAATATATTGTTATCCTACAATACATTGATGAATGTATATTTTATTTTATGTACACTGAGAGCATATGCACTAAGACAAATTCCTTGTGTGTCCAATCACACTTGGCCA
Organism: Masticophis lateralis; assembly: GCA_030761175.1. Lineage (NCBI taxonomy): Eukaryota > Metazoa > Chordata > Lepidosauria > Squamata > Colubridae > Masticophis > Masticophis lateralis. The sequence goes on from JAUDYJ010000001.1 coordinate 160,290,330, forward strand.
ATAAAAATTCTATTCTATTCTATTCTATTCTATTCTATTCTATTCTATTCTATTCTATTCTATTCTATTCTATTCTATTCTATTCTATTCTATGGTGATTCTTTCATTCCATGAGAAGACCTCTGGACCTTGATTATTCACAATGACGGTGAATATATGATAGCTCCTTAAACTGGAATATTTTTAAATTTTCCCCAAATACCTGGCATGCAAGTTGCATCTACCCACAAAGGTAAGATCTGTGGCCAAACACAGGAAAGAAGGAGCACTTTGTATTTTCCCATAGAAGGAAGAGTTGAAATTAATGTGTCGCAGGCTTGCACACAGCCAAGAAGAGCACACCATTTTCAGTTACTGTTATCTGAAAAAATCTAAAACGTGGACGGTCTAAATAATACCATATTTTATATTTTATATGTTTTGTAAGAAGTTTGCTCATCAGAAGTTTGCTGGGACATATATGCTGTAGCATATAAGAGAGTGCCTGAGCAACTTGGGTGATTCTGTGAAATTATGGCAAACATTTTCCACCATCACATGCTTCTTTTACTCCAAATGTGGATGTTTTTCTGTGGGTGAAACAAAGGAACTTTAACTTCATAATATGCCCCAAATTGATCTAGGCTGATGTTTAGAAAATTAGGGATGAAAATGATTTGCATTTGCATGGGAGACCACAAAGAAATCCATCCTGTAGGGTAGACTGGGAGGTTAAAAAAAACCAAACAAAAAAACGGAAGACAAAAGTTTCCATATCATCACCTAGAAAGCTGCATAGTTTTGTCTATGAAGTTAACTAAGGGTCAAGCTCAGCTTGGAGGAGATCAGAGAGCCCAGAGAAGCTGAAACTGGGCAGGCAGGACCTCTTGACTGAGCATCAAGAGATTTGCAGTAGAAAAGTTCTTGCTGCCAATGGTTGAATGCAGCAGCAGCCAAACCCCATTCGCTTCCAAACCCCAAGCCTGTTAAAATCCTTTAGTGGTGATAAACCATGCAGGGTGTCCCACGTCAGCATCTTATGATTCTGTAGGCAGTTGGTTCTGTCTCTGCCTGAGATTTCTGGTTCTTTTGTCCTACGCATCTTTTGCACCCAGCTCAGACTGACACTGCAACCCTGCTAAATGATATAGATCCCTCTGCTTATGTATGTTGCTGAGTACAAATGTGTTCGGCATGATTTGTGAGTGAATACGCTCACAATGTATCAAATTCAGTCTCTATCCAGCTGTGTTAGTAGAGTATAGCTGGAAAGGTTTTTCCCTTAAGATTTTATGGCGTGTTTGTTAGCCTGACGTAGCACATCCAGCTCAAGTCCCAGCTATTGTGGAGTCCTGCTTGCTTGCTAAATAGCAATAGTTGATGGCTCAGTTATATCAATAATAAAGCAGGCGTGCTTTCTGAAATATATGACTTTTGGCTACTTCAGAGATAAGAACAACCTGGAGGAGTCAGGGAAAGAGTCTCTGACATTTCTGAAAAATACAATGGCAATTGCCTTTAGGTGAAAAAAGAAGGTCAGCAATAATGGTGCCAAAATGAAAAAGTCAACCAAACTGTCAGTAAATTAAAACCTGGTGCAGATGAAACAACAATTCAGTAAAGCGTAGCCTTTTGGGGGTAATAGAATCTTTCTTAATGGTTGTTTATACCATATCCACAGCCATTTATACTGGCAAACTCTCACATTAAGGAAAGGCAGACAGTAACTCTAGTGCAAATATGCTTTTTCAATTTCTAAAAAAAAAAAAAAAAGTCTTAAACTCAGTAAACCAAACCCTTTAACCGTAAGAGGAAATGGATTACCATTTTAAATCCAGTCCGGGTTTTCATTTTTATGTTTTTGCCTAAATCCTGAAGACGTTTTTTCCTCTTTGCAGGCAGGGAGGGTGTAAATTAAACTAAATAAATTTGCACAAATGAAGACAAATATGCATGTCCCAGGATAATGTTGTGGGATCCAATCTGAGTTGGTCACCTGGACCAATGGTTTAGTCTTCCAACATTTTGGATTCTGCTGGAGCCCATCTCTCTCTCTCCAGAATGTGTGCACTGGATTGTTCTGTGTGTAGTATTTATGGAGTGCTGATTTATCACAAGCTTACTAGGAATTTAGGAGCCGAGGACACAGGAGCACAAGGAAACAACAACCAATGACTTAACAGCCAGCCATCAACTCTCCAATTAACAACTAAGCCACAAACAATCAGGCACCGCATAAATATTATGCATAGAATAGCCCAATGCTCACATTCTGGAGAGAGAGAAGTTCCCTGAGGATGAGCTCCAGCACAAGCCTGAAAGCTTGGAAGACTAAACCTCTGGTCCTGGTATGGATCCTGATACTGAATCCCAGTATGAATTCAGATTGGATCCTAAATAAATTCTGTTTACTCTTTTTACAAATTGACATATCTTGATACTCTAACAAGAGTTCAGATCATTATGGACACCATATCCCCGGGGAGTGAGAAATGTCAAGGAAGATTTCAGAGTCAGGTGCCTTCTGTATTGTGGAATTTTCAACAATGTGTTGTTGTTTGTGTGTGTTCATGCAAGCCCGAAACAAATGAAACCAGAGCTGCAAAAGGAATTGATTCTGGTCAGGATCTCTCTCTGTGTGTGTGTGTGTGTGTGAGAGAGAGAGAGAGAGGTATTCTTCTCTCCTGCTTTATTCCTCCCCCCCCAATATTAATTATAACTTTTTCTGATTTATTACAAATGCAAAATGCACCCTGGCTCCCATTCCGGTTATGAGTTGTTGTTTGCTCTCACATTTAAATGGCAAAGTTGCTATTTTCAGCTGAGCATTTCATTCCAAGTATTGTACAGTGATGTCAAGCTTTCTGGGAAAAATTATTTATCATTAGCTCCCACAGATTAAATATCCTCTGATAATCTTGAATTTTTAGCAAACCATCATCTTAAGGAAACATGGCCTCAAGCATATGTACTGTAATTAATTAATTGTCTGAATGCTTAATGCTATGTTTGTTCCTGAAATTATAGAGGGAGGCATACAAAATTGGGAAGGAAGTTAGCTGCTTTGCAAATTAGTAGGTCAAACAAGATGTTTTACTCTAGAAGTTCTGGTCATTTCTGCCATGAGAAGCTAGGCAGGCAATTGGAAAGCCTTGTCATGGATACCTGTGAACAGTCTTCATTCCCATTCAGGTAAATATCTCCGGAGGAGCAATCTAGCTGCTGCTGCAGCAGCAACAACAACATATAGGGATCTAACAATTAGGGATCTTTAAAAAGGTGCTTATAGTAATCCCTTATCTCCAGTGGTATATTCCTGGCAAATTCACTAGGAGAAGCTTGTTTTCCCCTTTCCCATGAGAAAGGTATGCACTTACAAAGAAATAAAAAATTACTAGACAAAGGGAAGAGCAACAGAGAAGCAGGATGAGCAGAGAAGGATTCTGCCTTCTTTGCCCTGGATCCCTGGTTCCTCCTCCTGTGTTTCTGAGACTGGAGCAAAATTAGGTCTATCTCTACTGGGCTACAGTGGTTAAATTTGTTTTATCATGGGAAACAATAAAAGTGATAATAGTTCCTGAGCATCATTTTTGGAAGACATATTCTAAAGCTCTGAAAAAGTGCTGCATCCATAGAGATCTTTTGTTGGTAAATGATGAGGGGCTGGACCTCATCTAGCAGAGGGCAAAAATGGCAGTGGGTAGGCAATGGTACAAAGTGGTCTAGCTGGGCTCTTTGGGGGAGATATTTCCTTTGTTGTTTAACTTATATTATGTCCTTTGGAGTTTGTACTACACTTTGTGTTTCCCACTTCAAAATGACAGGAAATTTCATTGGTGATTTTGGCCATCCCTGTCAAAGGTGGTTCTGGGGCTTCAAAAAGAAAATTCAGGGCCACATGGAGTCCTGGTTGTTCAAGTTTGAACTATTAGAATAATCTAAATAAAATTAACTAACAAGGCTTTAAAACCCACATTGGCACAAGTCAACTAGAATTGCTGAGGAGTGTATTTGAAGCAGCAGTTCATTAAACCTGCTGCTTCAAATAAATTGGTTTAATAACCAATTATTAAATCATTATATTAACTTTTGTGAAGAACTGTTAATAGCTACTACTCAAACTCTTCTAGGGATCTCTATTTTCTGGATCATCTCTGCTTTTCTTTTACAAAGTGGGATATGCAATACTATAAGGAGACTTATCATGGTCTTTCTCAGAAGTTCTAACAAGAATACTATAACAGGGGTTTTAAGAGGCATCATGCCAATAGTAAAGATCTTGCTGAATGTATATGAATGTGGGATGTGGTTTTTCCTCCTAAAATAGAAGAAAACAAAAAGTCATTCAATTTTACTGTAAAAAAAGGATAGCCTATCTACATGTAATGGGTAATGATGTCTAGAGGGTAACAGAAATGCGTTGCATCCCAACACATGTTCTTAATAAATGAGATAAGAAATGGAAGCCTACTGCATGGGTGTGGTTCAGTTTCATGGTGTGTTAACACATCAGTAGGAAGCCAAACCATATGGACCCAAAAGCCTTGACACACTCATCCCTCATATAAACACAAAAGTAAGAAATGAGATGAACTTAAATTTTTTATGCCATGGAATTATTCTCTTGCAAAGGAATGGCACACCCTTTTAAGATCTGGACAATTTGCCATTTGAGTCAGGGATAAAAAGCACTCTTCAGCGTTTTCTACCCTTGGCCCTGCCTCAGATGCTTTAAAGCATTAAATAGTATATACACATGTGTGTACAAGATAAAAATGTTGTTCTTTCTTCATACAAATGTAACATTAAGCTGAATAAAGGCTTCATTCAATGCACACCATATTTTTTTTTAGATTTCCTTCTTGACATGAAAGCATATTAAACAGCATTTGCCATCACTAAAATCCAATTTAATCCATGTGAGAAGCATTATAGTCACAGCATGGCTATTGAGTGATGATACCTGCATGACTGAGGCTCAGGAAAAAGAACATGTACAAAGCAATGCATCATAAATTATGCATTTAAAAAGCTCCGCAACTGCAGAGATAGATTTATTGGAAGTAGTGCCAGTTTTAATGAGGGAAATAGAGAAAAATCTAACATACAGTTAAAATGAAAAGGAAGAGAGATGAACAAACACTTAATATGTATACATTATACAACATGTTTCAAATATTTTAAATTCTTCCCATACATGATTCCTTACACCAACCTTCTTCAACCTAGTTCCCTATAGGTCTGTTGAAAGAAAGCTCCAACAATCTAGAATGTTGCCGTCACATGATGTATTGTGACTTTTTTTTCTCTTTGATAAACTGGGCATGGGCGTGGGCAGGATGTGACACATCCGGCCCACAGGCTGTGAGTTTGACAGTCCTGTTCTACTAGGCTAAGGAAAACTATCATAGAGATAGAGCTTGCTTAGTGACAGCCTCAGATAACAACCATTCAAAGTTATGACAATGAAAAAGTAATTTCATGATCAATGTCCAGGTTTACTAACTTCACAGTTTGTAAATGTTCACATGTCATATCTTCACCATACAGTCAGTATGTGCTGCCTTGTGCATGATCCATTCCTCCCTCTCACTGTGGGAAGATATTCTCAAACTGCTTTTCTCCACACTACAGTGCTAAAGCAGATTAACAAGCTCTGTCTGTGGTCTTAATTAGTAGGTTTTCTGCTGCTGCCCAGTGGTGAAATATAAAATTTGTTACTACCAGTTCTGTGGGTGTGGCTTGGTGGGTGGGGGTAATGTGACTGGGTGGATGTGGCCATTTTTTTTTACTTTTAAAACCATTTTTTCTACAACCTCTTCGGTGAAGAGGTTGTAAAAAATGTTTTCAAAAGGCTCTGACGATCCCAGCTGAATTGCCTGATCAGCAGTGACCTTTTTTTTAAATGCCTCTGACGATCCAAGCTGAGTTGCCTGTTTTTTTTTAAATTTGATTTATATGCCACCCTTCTCCGGAGACTCAGGACAGCTTTCAATGCATTAAGCAATAGCCTTCATACTTTTGTATATTTATATAAAGTCAGCTTATTGCCCCCACAATCTGGGTCCTCATTTGATCTACCTTAGAAAAGATGGAAGGCTGAGTCAACCTTGAGCCTGGTGAGATTCGAACTTACGGTAATTGCAGGCAGCTGAATGTTAATAACAGGCTATTAGTCTGCTGCGCCACCAGGCTCCCTGTTAGAGGCATTTAAAAGAAAAAAAGTCTCTGTCTATCAGGCAACTTAGCTTGGATCATCAGAGGCATTTAAAAGAAAAAAAGTTTTTTTTCTTTTAAAAGCCTTGGATGATCCCAGCTGAGCCACGTTCATCAGAGGCTTTTTTTTTACTTTTAAAAGCATTTTTTCGGCCGAAGAAGTTGTAGAAAAAATGCTTTTAAAAACTAAAAAAAAAAAAGCCTCTGATGATTGTGCAGTTCAGCTGGGCATGGGAAGGCTGGGGGGCAGGGATTGTTGCTACTGGTTCTCCGAACCACCCGCCTCCATCACTACCAGATCAGGTGATCTGGTCTGAACCAGGAGCATTTCACTCCTGCTGCTGCCTGTAATTGACAAGACTTTAATCATTTTCACATGTTGGGTTTAGTTTATCTTTCAAGCAGCTCTAAACTCAATGCTAACATCAGGCTAGGCAAATAGCCAACTTTAGTGCATTCTCTCAATGTATATTTCCCCACTGTGTTTCTGCATATTCTCTTATAATCCCTTCTTCTCCAATACAAACATTAATTCCCTTCTTGCTAATTATTGCAGTGCTAGGATGAGCATTGCAAAAGGTGGGGAATGGGGGAAAAGGAAAGCTGAAATAAAATTATAAGCATAACTGTAGTCACATGATTTTTCACTTAGCGACTGTGTCACATATTGACTGAGTTGTGGTCACAATTGTGATCATTAAACTCTGAATCAGTATTGACTCCTGATGTTTGGACAAGTCCCTGCAGTTTTCTTGCCAAGATTTTGGAAGTTGTTTGTCTTTGTTGCCTTCCTAAGGTTGAGTTAAGGTGACTGGCCCAAAATCACCCAGCTGGCTTCATGCCTAAGGCAGGACTAGAATTCACAGTCTCAAAGTTTCTAGCCTGATGCCTTAATTACAACATAAAACTGGCTCTCTCTTTCTTACATGTTCCCTGATCATTATCTTCAACTATTACATTCTTGGCTGTATTACAGCTTTCCTAAGAGGTACATCAGTCTACTACACCGAACATGCCTTCCATAATCATGTCACTCACAGAATAAGGAAGGTGCTGAAGATACAAATACATCTGTAGAATGAAGAGCAATAGCACTTAGACTTATATACTGTGCCATAGTGCTTTACAGCACTCTCTAAATGGTTTATAGGGTCAGCATGTAGCCCCCAACAATCTGAGCCCTCATTTTACCAACTTCAAAAGGATGGAAGGTTGAGTCAATCTAGAACCAGTTAGGATCAAACTCCTGGCAGTGGGTAGTTAACCTGCAATACTGCATTCTAACCACTAAATGTTTGCATTGCAGAATTGATAAATTAACATTCTTTATCATTCAAAAGTTTGTAAAAATATTGTAGAGCAAAGTTCCAGACATATATTACTATAAGCTGTTTCCCTGAACTCTGTGAGAAATGAGGATAGAATTAGAACCTAAAGCACCATTTTGGGGATGCTCAAGTATAGTTTGAACATCTTGAATTTTGAACATCTGTTCTCCGTCTCTTTTTAATTGTTGATTGTCTTACCGATCCTGGAGCCTTTTATAAATGGAGAAAATGAACTTTTGTTAATGAATAATAAGTAAAAACAAATAACCTCCATTATTCACTTACAGAAGGAAAGATTTAATCAAATGTGCTTGCTGTAAGATTGACAGATTGACAGGCTGTGTGTATGGGTAGCACCCAGATCTTGCAATACTGAGAACAGAAAATTCTGGGTAAAGGAAAGGAGGCATTTGAACTGAGCTGAGGCAAAAGAGGCAAAATAGAGTTAGAAGGCTGCGGAGTAGAGCAAAAACAGCATGTGAACTGCTAGCAATAGCAAAAGAGGAACACGCTAAGTTTATTGAGTTGTTTTGGACTTTGCACTGTTCACCTGATAGGAGATTCAGGAGGCTTACTGAATTTATGACTGACTGGCAACCCTATGTGGGGTGAAAATTTGTTTGCATTCTGGACATCAGAAATTAAGAATTAGATCTACGTATACTGGTTTCCTTTCAAATCTATGGTGCTGAAATTTCTTTTTCTTTTGCCATTTGCTATGTTACCTTCTTTTCTTCAATTCTTACATACTTACACTGCCTTTATAGATGTTGCCTCTGGGTTTATTATCCTATCATTAATCTGCAAAAGTCTTGCCTGGCTGGGTGGCAATATCCTACGTCAGGACAGTATCTTTATTTTATCTCAAAAGTATAGTGCTCATCCAATTGCCTTTCTGTAAGAACATGCTGGTGCATGAATTTCCAATGAACACCATGGATGAGAAAGTGAATTTTTCAGTAGGTAATATGGCCAACATGTGTGCATATTTTGGGAAGCTTCCAGCATTTATACATGAGCCAGAATGCAAATTTGAATTACATTAACCTTTTTGAAAATCCCCAGAATATTCCTCCCATCTCTTCCATACAGTTTTATTTGTGCTATTATTTGAAGTGATGTTTTGAAGGAATCATGAAGGTATACCACAGTAATAAAATAATCTAATAATTACAGCATAAAACAACCCAAATCATACAAATGCATTAATATTACAAATTAATCAAAACACCTTCAAAGACTAAATTAAAAGATATAACTGTACACCTTTTCTGAAAACCAAAAGAGAAAATCAACTCCAGTTTTAAAGAGAGAGAGTTCCACAATTTGAGAGTGACATTGACAGCAGCCCTCTGCAAGGGGGAGCATCTTCAAAGGGGTCTCATCTTCAGATCTTAAAGTCCAGGCAGATTCATAATAAGATAGGCAATGCCTCAGAAAGCCAGATCCAAAACCATTTCAAGCTGTAAAGATTAAAGCCAGTACTTTGAACTGAGCCCAGAAAATAACTAGCAGCAGTATAGATCTTCCAACATGGGCATGATATGATCTTGGAACCATGATTCAAGAATAGGCACACGTGGATCATGTTGCAATAATATGATTTACTTTATTTACAGTCAAAGACCAGAAGCTCTTTACCTTTCATTTAACTTGTGCATGCTTATCTATATGAGTGTATCTGTACAGACACATACGCACACAGAGAGAGAGGTGGAGAGGAACACCAGGAATATCCAAGAACCTCAAACCTTGCACTACATTAAATGATATAATTCCATAGGACATATCATATTTATGTACCAAAAAATCAGATTGCATAACCATTTCAAGACTTTCCAAGCATTAATGGCAATGGAACAGAGCTTTGAAGCAATCATATTACCTGATCAGATCAGTTTAAGATTAAATGCAACCAGCATATTAAACACAGATACTCTTCTCTGGCAATCCAGAAACAGCCCAGGAGCAAGGAAGGTCAAGGAATTTGACTGAATGTAGAAAAGAATGAATCTTAGTTCTCAGCACTGACTTTTTCCAAGCCAGCAGCACCTCCAGCTGGCCTAGTTTTAATCTCAGAGGTTCATTTTCATATAGCCAATTCTTATTGAATCAAATGTAATGCTCAAAGGTATCAATTCCTGTCTTACAGATAGATATAAAAAGGGGGATATGGTTGTGGACATATCGTTGGCATGTAACTCCCGAAGCCACTGAGTGAACTCTCCCAGCAGTTCCATGTACACTGCTCAAAAAAATAAAGTGAACACAAACAGAAGACATCCGAGATCTGAATGAATGAAATAGCCTTATTAAATACTTTGTCGTTACATACAGTAGTTTTGTGTTCCCTTTAGTTGTTTGAGCAGTGTATAAGCTACTGTATGTAAAAAAATGAAGTATTTAATAAGGCTATTTCATTCATTCAGATTGAGGATGTCTTCTGCTTGTATTCCCTTTATTTTTTTGAGCAGTATATATATTAAATTGCATCAAGGAGAAGACAGAATGCCGTGAGACACAATGATCTAGTAACCTGAAGTCCTTGACTCTACCTTCTTGGTATGGCCTTGCAAGATGAACCAGAACCCACTAAAATATAGTATGTTGAGGGCCTGATCCTGAATGCATTTCCCTATTCAAGTCCTAGTGCAGATTACTGATCAAATCAAGAACAGAGCTGGTAGCCTTTATTTCTCCAAACTTTCTCCCCACTTCTTTGATCTCTGTACAGATAGAAATATGACTGAACAAGAGTATGGCTGCATCAATATGATCTGTCCCAACTTGTGAGCCCAAGTGAAAGTGGGTTTGACTAACATGCAAAGAATGTCCCAAATTGTTCCTAAGAACTTCTGACCATATCCATCATGTCTCTGAATAAAGCCTCAATACCCATAGTTTGGGAAAAACCATCCCTATCAGTCAGCAGTTTAACCTTGAATCATATTTGAGCTATGCAGAATCTTCCTAGCTGGTCTGTCACTGGAAAGCAGGATCTTTAGGCTGGAAAGTCACTGCAATTCAGAAAGGAGGGAAGGATGCCTCACAGCTGGGCTCCCCCCACCCCTTGCAATATTCTTTCCACATTTCTTTATACCCAAAAAGGCATTTCAACAAGTGCCACTAGCGCAGCAATAAAACTGCTCACTGGCGATTCAAAGTTAAACTACTGTGATATTCTGGCAGACAAAATGTCCATAAAGAATCAAGAGTTAAGCAACAAGGGCCAGTATAAACCTTTTCTGGCCTGTATAAACAGTTTAATTCTTTACAATGCATCTGAACTTGTTAATGAGAGTTAGCAGTGCTTTGCTGTCTAAACAGCTTTTACTACTGTAGTTGTTGCCTATGAAAGAAAAACGATGGATGATGCAAATTGCTTCAAAGATATGCCAAACATATTTTCTTGCATTTTCTACCTGTCCAAAATCTTTACAAGGAGAACAGAACTGTTTTAGTGACAAAGATCTGTCAAAGCATAATTTTACAGGAGGCTAAAAAGAATACTGTTTGCCAAAGATGGATCAGATTAAAATCAAAGATTTCTAAACTACCTTCTTGTATTGGATAAAAAGGGAAGCACATCACTGCTTCTGCAATAAGAGAGAAGCACCGTGCTTTTTTATTGGCACAATCTGATTTACTGTAATACAAAGGATCCCTTTTTCTCCGGGGTGAATGTATGTGATCAACACAATACTAGTTCTCAAAATGATGTTCTTTATGGAAATTAATACTGCTTCCCATTCCATTGTAAAACAACTATGACAAAACTCATTTTTCATAGGTTACAACTTCTTCAAACCTCTGCTGTCCAGTTGCATTCTGAAAGTTGCCAATTCTTAAACTCTCACTCTACAATTTGAAAGGGGAAAAGGGCCCTCATTTACCACTGGATCCAAATAGAAAGGAAAAGCATAATGCCCTGTTAGGACTGGATATTTGTGGGTAGGAGGGCTCTAAGTGTGATTTATAATAGTAGCTAGCAAACCAGCATGATGAAATATTTGCTGCCACTTGCAGGAACTTGGAAAAATGAAGTGTGAAGTTTTGAAGAGATCAGGCCACAGTTCTCCAGTCACTAACACTTCCAACTAGTTGGCAGCAAAACAGAGCTGTGGTCTGAAAGATGAGCCTCAAATGGATTAAGGGGGTGGGTCGTCTTGTGCCCAGTGTCAAAATACTACTGCAGCTTAAGGTTTTCCATGCATTCATGATTATACAGAGAGAAAGAGATTATTTTTGTTGGTTATCTTGTTTGCATTCATTCATATGCTCCTTTCTGCCTCCTGCTTTCTCTCCTTTTCACTCCCTCAAGTGCTCTTGTTTTCATTGAAGATAAGCAAAAGGAATCAAAGTAAGAACAGGAGCATAGGAAGTCAGTTAATCCCATCATTTACCAAAAACCCTGATTGATGCAATAGGATACATGCAGGAAAAAGGAAGCATTATATTGCCAGAGGCCATGGCTTTCTCTGGGCAGCTCTCCACAGCACCAAGATCTTGGAATGCTGTGTGCAGAGAAGAAGAGATTTTCAATTCCATGGAAAGGAAATTTCTAGAGGTAAAAAAGGGAGGCAAAGACTTTTCAGAATATTTTTGGAGGACACATCACCAGTAAGTTTGCCAGCTCAAACAAAATGTCTCTCTTCATTTTCTTTACTCAAGGGAAATTCACATAAGGTAGAATCATTTTTCTAATTCCAAACTGAATATTGCTTCCCACACTAATTCACATGTTTGAAATATACCTGAGCAACGTATAATTTGTCAAGAATCCCATCTGGTCAATATTAAACACATGTTGAAGATTATTATTGCTTGTATATACATACAATTCACTCGGTTTTACATTTTTGTTCTGAGAAGATGCACTCTTTGTTCCATGGCACATAAATAGAAAGTTCCCTAATACTACACATCCTGATGGCAGTGAGAATGGTATATGCGCAGCAATGGAAAAGTGAAAACACTCCTTCAGAAAAGGAGATAATAAGGAAGATATTGATATGCACAGAAATGGATAAATTAAATTAGAATTAAAAAACAAAGGAGAGACAGAATATTATGACACATGGAACAGATTTTATCAATGGCTGGAAACACAAGGTGGGAGTCAGAACACGAAACAATTAGGCTAAGTAGACCCAGAATGAGATATTACTGTATATATGTACCATATTGAATACGCTGGTCAAAAATAATTGTACAAAACTAGCACTGTGTAAGAAGTATATATGTTATATGTTTTTCACTTTGGTTTTTATGGCGAATGAATCACCAGGATGGTCACACTGTGTTCAATATACTTATATATAAATAATAAAAAATAAAATTAAAAAATAAATAAATAGGAAGTTCCCTCCTGCAACTCGCTTACAGTATGTACAGGAAAGAGGGGACTCTCAGTCTGATTTAGAGTCAGGCTGGTGAATATTTGTTATTGCTAACAAGATTCAATTCAATTGTCTCAAAAGGTGGGGAGGGGGGGAGGAGAAGAAAAATGACATGCTCATTCTGTTCCAACCAAGTTTGCACCACATTTTCAAGGAAATAAACAAAACTATATTAAGACAAAACTTTATTGTTTACCTGAGGTTTTTGGAGGGGAGGAGAGTAGGCTCTGCCTGGATAATTACAATCCATTATTTATTTCAATCTCTTATTTCTTTCTCTTGTTCAGTAGTAATTATATGTGGTTGCTAATTTCTGCTGCCACTGCTTCATTTTTGCAATACTTCCAGATAGTATTCCCTTCCACATATTTCAGGTAGTACTTGGTAAATGATTGCCCTGTTAGTGACTGTTCAAACTTATGACAGCACTGAAAAAGTAGGTTTATGATTAGTCTTCCAACTTTACAATGGTTGCAGCATCCCTCTGGTCACATGACTTCAATTCAGGTGCTTGGCAACTGGTGTATATTTGTCACCTTCACAGCCAGCTTCCAAGAAGCAAAGTCAATGGGGAAGCCAGCAGGAAGTCACAAGTTGCAATCATCACTGTGGGTGATTTGCTTAACTACTACAGTGGAACTGATATCATAAGTTAGGTGTGGTGAAGTAAGTTACATTTCACTTTACGACTGTACTGTATAGCAATATAGTTGCTGGTCCGATTGCCTTGGTAAGTAAGGACTTTCTGTACTTGCTTGAAGAGGCAAAATGTACTGAAAAGATTTGCTAATGTTACAGATTGAGTCCCAATCAAATATCATGGGGCTCTTCACACAGTCACTTCATCTGAAGTCACGTAATGGGGAACAGAGACCCTAAGCACTCACTAGCACGAAATGAAATACTTTGTTTAATGGGTCTTATTGTCTAGTAGTCAGAACAGAATAATATTCATCTGCAATTCATGTTGTTCATTGCAAACTGCATGTATTAAATTGTCTGAGGTAATTTAATATAAACAGAAGCATGTGAAGGGAGGCGTTTCTTGGTTATTTTCATGCTTATGATGTCTGATTTTTTCTCATAGGTAAGTATTTTAATTTCTGTATTACTATAATTGTTTTTATTTTATTTTTAATTTTTTCACCACCCAGAGTCCCTTGTTGATATGGGCAGTCATATAAAAATGAATAAATGAATACTTGTTTACCAATTGTATTGCGACTGGCGATTCCATCACTAAGCAACATAGTCATGAAATGAAGTATCACAGGACCATACCTGACTTACGCCATCAGTTTTAGCTTTCGTAGTGAAGCAAATAGTCTGCAGTCACTAAGTGCAATGTCACATGATGATGATAATTTGTGACTTCCTGCTGGCTTCCACATTGACTTTGCTTGTCCGAAGACAGCTGTGAAGATCTCAGATGGTGATTACTTGACCACAGAATGCTGAGACCATCATAAATGTGCACCAGTTACCAAGCACCCGAATATATATATTAGCATGTTCAAAACGTTAGAATATGACAGTGTCTTTTGAAAAAACACCTTTAAGACAACCATGTTACCCACTCAAACACTGCAATAATTCACTTAACAACTCTGTCAAGAAAGGTCGTAAAGTGGCAAAGCTGACTTAACAACTGTTTTGCTTAGCAATGAAAATTTTGGGCTCAGTTGTGGTCATAAATCGAGGACTATCTGTACAGTGCAGACATTGGTAGACAAAAGATCTTCCCAGAAACAGCTGGACATAGATGAAACTAAATGTGGCAATAGGTTACTCAGCACTGTATCCAGTGGTGGGATTCAGCCAGTTCGCACCACTTCGGGAGAACCGATTGTTAACTTTCTGAGCACTTTAGCAAACTGGTTGTTGGAAGAAATCATTAGGGCAGAAAACCTGTTGTTAAATTACTTGAATCTCACCACTGACTGTATCCCCAGATCCTGTGATCATATAAGTTCACACAGTGGTGAAATCTAAAATTTGTTACTACCGGTTCTCTGGGCGTGGCTTGAGGGGGGTAATGTTACTGGGTGGGCATGGCCATTTAAAAAAAAAAACATTTTTTCTACAACCTCTTCGGCAAAGAGGTTGTAAAAAAATGCTTTCAAAGGGCTCTGACAATCCCAGCTGAATTGCCAGATCGGCAGAGGCTTTTTTTTCTTTTAAAAGCCTCTGCCGATCAGGCAACTCAGCTTGGATTGTCAGAGGCTCTTAAAAACATTTTTTCTACAATCTCTGAAGAGGTTGTAGAAAAAATGCTTTTAAAAGCCTTTGACAATCCCAGCTGAGCCACGCGATCATCAGAGGCTTTTTTTTTTAACTTTTAAAAGCATTTTTTCGGCTGAAGAGGTTGTAGAAAAAATGCTTTTAAAAACGAAAAAAAAAGCCACTGATGATTGCGCGGCTCAGCTGCGCATGGGGGGGGCAGGGATTTTTGCTACCGGTTCTCTGAACCACCCACTTCCATCGCTACCGGATCGGGTGATCTGGTCTGAACCGGGAGCATTTCACCCCTGAGTCCACATCAACAGTAGGAATATATACCTCTTGTACAAGAGTCTCTCCTGCCTTTACAATGAATTTCTGGTCTGCAGGAAGCACCTGGAGAAATCTTTCCTGCATACCTATGCAATAGCATGTGACAGTTTGTCAGAAATCTGGATGCCATTGCTACAGTGGCCCAAGAAGCCTAGAAGCAATGGAACACAGGAGAGAAAGGAGACAGTGCCAGAATCGTCCCCAAGGAGCTCATAGGTGCCTGTCTTGTGTGGCAGGGGAGTTCTCAAGTCTGCAGCAGATGATCAGAAGAGTTGCCTGATCTCGCAGGTGTGATCCAGCTCATACCTTATCCCCTAAGACAGGCTGAGGAAGAGAGAAAGCCCCATTAAGCATCCCTGGACAGCTTTGAGGCCAGGCGGGGTGGGGGGGGGGGAAGAGAAGCAAAGGGAAATTCCCCAGCTGAGAAATATTTCTTTTTGAATATTTCTCTTTATATAAAAAGGAACATCTGCTGATCATAGGAGTATGCCACAACTGATAAGAACTCTCAAAAGAAAAGGGGGGAAAGTCTTTCTTTGCTTTCTTTAATTCACCAGTCAAAGGCAATAAAAGAATAAAGCCTGATTTAAGTCCCTAATTGGAGGAGGAGAGATGTTGCTGCTCAAAGCATACAACACCAAGATTATTTACCTGGGTTCTCCTTTTTGTATTGGGGTTTCTCTGGGAAGGCATGGTGATTTAATCAGGACCACCCAGCTGCCACCCACAGCACTGGCTAGGCCAGGTAGATAGTAGTCTCATTCAGTGCAAGGCAATGGCATTTTAATGCTACTTAATAACTGACATTAGATTTATGGGCTGTTTGCACCTGTGCAATTGTTCACATTGCTTGTCATCCTCAACTGCCTTTCTAGCCCCCAAGAGCCCGTAGAGAATGAATATGCCCAGTTCTAAACAGTATCTTGGAAAGCACATGATGTTATGTTCCATTTATGTTATCTTTACTTTGGTAAACCCAGCCCATCCTTATTTTCCATTTATTCTTTTGATATTCTCTTTTATCTATGAATGAAACAAGTGAACAACTATCAATTTATGAGGGAAAAAATTGCTCTGTGTCAGCTTTGTTGTATTTGCTTTTTCGGTTTATACAATAAATTGGCCTATTTTGAAAGACGAGAGAGAGAGAGAGAGAGAGAGAGAGAGAGAGAGAGAGAGAGAGAGAGAGAGAGAGAGAGAGAATACCTCAGGGTGAACAGTTTGAGCTTCAAGTTTATTCCTGACTCTCCTTTACTTGAAAATAATGGATTAAATGAGAACATAAACAGTTGGCTTTTGATAACAGTTGAGTCAGCAAGTTCCTCTCCTATCTCAAGAGGAGCCCTTCTTTATGCTGAACATGTACATTTTATACATAAAAGAAAACAAGCAAAATATTTCTCTGAATAAAAATATGCACAGTATCAGATAGTCAGATCACTGAATGGATAGCCCCATTATTGTAAAGTGATCGCTTCCATATACAAATTGTAGATTCTTTAAATTCTTCCAAATATCGCATGCCTAATTTTAAGAAAGTATTTTCTGCAACTTTTAAGAACATTATGCACTTCTATATGTTCTTTTGGAATTGTTGCATTTGTTTTTGGTTGATAAAAATATTCATTGGAACCTATTTTTAATTATAATCAACATAATATAGTTTTCATTTCTGAAATATTTTCACACCTCATCACCTACATCCTTTTGTTTTATTTCTTGTATTGGTATATTTAGGTATTACAGACCTATTGGTCATCAAGGGGGAAAAAATGGCTAGCTAAAAACATAAACTGATAAAACTCCTGTAGAGGAGAGATAAGTCACAGTTCCATGTATTAGTTTCTTCTAATTTAGCAACTAACATTTATTTAAGCATATATTTCCTTCCATTCCATTCAATACAAGGAAATGAAAAAGCTTTAAAATAAAATTATTTAAAATCTACTGCAGGGATGGCAGGGTACAGTTTATTTTACCAAATGAGCCTACAGATCTGAGCACCATGGGACCTCATTATCCTAAAGAGAATTATGTAAATAATTTGTAGAACACACATGATGACTAATGTAGAAAGTCATTTGTCTGTATGTCAGTCCTCCTTTTCCAGATCATGTCAGATTTTCTGTAGCCAATGAAGAGCCAAAATACAGCAATCTCATGGAAGGAAAATGTTTCATTACTGTTTAGTGGAGTCAAGTGATTATGCATAGAATTGCTGCAAAATCTCATATTACTTGTTTATTTATTTTGGATAACTCTACTCTGAATTTTTAGCCAGACCCTTAGGTATTTTAGATTATAAATACTACAAATTATTATATCCCTGAGACAATATTAAAATGTACTGCAACGGTAGCCTTCCTCAATCTGGGCACTATATAGATTATTTATTTATTTGATTTTTGATGCCACCTGACTTCAACTGACTCTGAAATGTAAAGTAAAGTTTAAAAAAAAAACTATTGAGGCAAAGTTAAAAAATTACAACACAAAAACAGATAAATAAGAATACAATAAAAAAAATTAACACATACCCCAGTTTCAAGATAATTACAAGATAATTGTAAAATGGCAACCCAAAGAACTCATACTGAAATGTCCATATTATCAGAATGCAGGCTAGTCATTTTGGGAACTGAAGTCCATGCGTTTGGAAACCAACCAGATCAAAAAAGGCAGCAAAAGTATATAGATGCTACAGCAAAAGAAGCAAAGAATTGTTAATCAAAATATTTTGCTAGAAAATTGGAATATGTTTCTGCATTTAAAGATGGACTTGTCATTTGAGAGGCAGATATACGGTATGTCTCATTATGAGATCTATCATCAGGCTTTTAGCAACCCCCTATAAGGATTGGGTAGTACGCATGCATTTTTCTACCCTGTGTTCAAAAATAAGTTGCGCAGGGACCTTCCTTGTGAGAATGGAAGATTTGCTGTTGTGTTTCAGGCAGCAACCTACCTTGGGCTGGCTGGGGAAAGCTTTATGTCTCCAAGCAGCGAGCTTGGAGTTTGTTTCATACAGAGGTTTGATAGAGCTTCAGGGTCTGTCAATGTTAGCATAAGAAGGTCTGCAGTCTGATTATTTGTAGCTGTTCATAAAATCTCACCTAGTTTTTCAAGTACCTGAAAGGCATTTTTTTTCCTGCCCAAGACATGTTGGGGAAGGTTCAGTCATTCTTATTTCAAGCCCTGTGATTCCAGAACCTCTACTCCTGTAAACCCAAAGATTTTACTAGAGATGTGCAAAGGGATGCTTTGAACAGGATGTCATTGTGAACAAGGTATCTCTCTTCTAAGTCCCAAAACATCTGGATTCTTTGGAAACCTGCCCCGAAGGCTGTTGCAGGTAACTGCTTCATTTTATTGGGAGTCTCAATGGAAGTGTTACAAGCCTTTTAAAGGACATAGCTGCTTTCATATTTATTTATTTCATGTTTGAATTACCAGTCTTCTGGAGGGCTTGGCCATTAATTGTTATTTTTATTATTTGTATGCTATCTTGGTACACAAAACTCTGAGAGGTTTATAATATTACAGGGAGTAGGCTTCATTAATGTGCAGTGTGCTTTCCGAAAGCCCCTTTCAAATATTTTTCATAACCATAATGCTTACCTAAATATGTGAATGAATATGCAGTGAATAAATTTGAATAAAACAATGCACACTTAAGAATTTCTTCTTATATGCTTAAGAAGTGGCATCAGTACTATTTTTATCAAATTAAATTTCCTAATTGATACAAATTGACACAAAGATAAAATAGTTTTCTACAATTTCTGTTTAAAAACATACGGTAGGAGGTATATTTGAGAGTCTGCCAGATTTGATAGGCTCTCAAAGATGTCTCCTACCATATGTTTTTAAACAGAAAGGATAGAAAAGTATTTTATGTTGAATTGAACTATTGTAAACCAGTGTGGTATAGTAGATTAAATAAACTGAGAATGGTGGAATGGCTTGAACTTCTAAGAAAATATACAATATAAATATAATAATGAATTAAGTAAAACAGAATGATACAAAATAACCAAATATAGAATATTAAATAAAATCAAAAGTATCTTTTTAGTTTTCATACCAGAACAAGAGAGGAAAAGGAAGAAACACATACAGTATTTACTGCAGGAAGTGTATATGAATGGTAATTTGTTTTATATTGCCTAATAAACAATAAATATAGCAATATTTATAAATATAGAGATGAGACAATTTGGGGAGGCTGAAGGAATGAAAGCCCATCACAGTAAATATGGTAGGAAAGAGACAATGTCTCTTCTGTGACATTTTATAACTGAACTCATGTAAAATAAATGTACAGTTATATTTTAAACTGAAGTGATTGTTTATTTTGCTTTTAAAATGAGCTGAAATAAGACCGAAGATCAAATGAACACAGTTGTGTTTATAACAGAGCCTTCTCCCTCACTTACAAGGGTTGAAGTGTTGATGGATAATCAAGATCCCTCAGATATCTCACTAATTGTGCAAGGGCAACTCCAATTTCTTGGAGACCAGGAAACTCCCTACAGGTTCTCGTCCTAGCTGATACCTGTTCAATACACCTGGGGAATAGAAAACTATTAATTAATTAATTAATTTATTTATTTATTGGTTCGATTTATATGCCGCCCTTCTCTGGTGACTCAGGGCTGCTTACAATGTGTTAAGCAATAGCCTTCATACTTTTGTATATACTTGCTTAGTAGGGCTTTTGGGCCCCCCCAAGCGGTGTTCTTTTTTATACAAAGTCAGCTTATTGCCCCCACAGTCCGGGTCCTCATTTTATCTACCTCGGAAGGATGGAAGGCTGAGCAACCTTGAGTCTGGTGAGATTTGAACTTGCAGTAATTGCAGGCAGCTGGCAGCTAAGTGCTACTTAACAGCACTTTAGTCTGCTGCACCACCAAGGCTCTTTAAGCTGCCTTCTTTGTAGCACAGTTGGTAGCATGAATACAAGGAACTTTCTTCATCGTTTCCTCATAAAATTTTCAAAGGGAGATTAAGTCAAGCTATAAAGCTTGTCCCAACAGTCAATTGGGACATAAATCTGGATCTTCCAAAACAATATCTTAATCACTCTATCACATGGGTTCCTAAAGGCAACTTTATTGGCATAAATTTAAACTGAATATGAATTATGAAGCTGAAATTATAATATGCATACTATTGTATTTCCTAATATACCTACATTTAAAGATAATGTTATGCTTTTAAAACTATACGAACCCATAATATACAGTTTTACAAATTCAGTTGGCTTATGTTCTCTTTTTGAATAAAACCTTCCCAAATTAATACCCGTTTTGAGAAGGATCTGTGTTTTTGGAGAGAACTGGAATTGAGAATACTGAAATGAATCTAAGGAATCATTTTCAATGCTGCTGTCAATGGCATTGCAAAATCCATTTTGGCAAGTAACCCTAAAATCTGTGATGTATGTGTGATATACTTCCCTAAGGTTTCTGCATGATCAATTCATTTACACAAAGCACACAAGGGTGCCTCATGGAGCCAATGATGTGTAAATGAATTGAACCAATGAGAAACTGTAACAAAGTGGTTAAGAATGCATTTCCTTAATGTTTTAGCAAATATTCTGTAGCAAGAAGATCTAATCAAGAACAATTTATTTTGACAAGTATAGCCATCTTGAATGCAGTTGTGATTCATAGTTGATGTGCTCCTCCTGTCTTTTGTATTCAGATTCACATCTGAGGGACAGCCCTCATCTTTAAGGTATTACTAAGAGATGGAGAAAGGTGAAAATACAATGCAGATCTCTTCCTACTGTCCTGACATACATTGCTGTTGTATATGTTGGTAAGTCTTTGCAGAATATAGCTCACATATTAGGTTTATAGAGCTAAGAGCCAGGCAGACTTTCAGAATAGAAACAGGAAATAAGAACTGAGATAATAACTACTTTGCTCTTAAATGTTTGACATGCGTCAAGCTTCTCTGAAGCCACGGAAAATCTGATGACAGGAAGAAATATGACATAGGCATGTATAATCAAAACAGAAACATTAAAAAAAAACAATTGAAAGCATTAATATAGCACGCCATCATATTATCTCACATTGCAGGATTCCACTGAAAAGTTGTATGAAACAAATATTTAGTGTGAAAAAGTGAGGTAGGCTAGTTGGGTGTAAATAGCTGTCCCTAAGATTGCCTCAGGGGTTGGCTAATTCACTTTTGAATTCACCCCTATCAATCTCATCATCATGGACAACAGCTTAATCGGACTTTTAATCACTGGAAATAAGAGATGTTGTTCTCCAGTTTGGGGGGGGGGAGTAGAAATGTTAAAACTATCTTAATCTTTTTGCACATCTGCCCATTACAGAGGTGGTTTAGAATATATGATGGCTGTCCTTTTAGTCCAAATGATTTAAATCTGGGGCTAAAACCATGCAGAGATTTGTTTGAATAAGAAATTCATGTTTTCTTTGGATTGGATGGAAGAAGGCATAATTATAGTGTTGCAAATGTGATGCTCTGCTTAACAAACTGTCAGCATTTCCAGAATAAACCTCTATTTTCAGGGGGTTAAAAACATTGCCAGAACAGAAAAAAAAGGGAGGGGGGAGGGGGGAAAGGAGGAAAGAAGGGCTTCTGGGCTAAACTTTGGCAGCTATATTTAAACTGGTAGGAAGATTTTATTTTCATTCAGAAATTTATATATAATAGATCACACATACAACATTGTATTAATTTGCAAAGAAATCCTTCTCATGCTGACCAGATATTTATTTATTTTGTACAGAAGGAGAGAATCACACTTCATTTCAAAAAGGGATCTGATTCTGATGAAAAGATTCCAGTCCTCTGTATTTTTAGGAGTGGCAGCATGGTTATATCCAGGAGCCAGGAATCTATGAGTTCCTGTGCTACCCACCAACTCCTTGTGTGGCCTTGGGCAATATGCTTAACTCTGTAACATCTCGACCTACACAGTAGTTGGCTTCATTCCCTTCTGTGCTCGGCAGCACATAAACAGGACTGCTTGTCCATCATGGCTGCGTTCGTTCTGTGGTTCTGAGTTGGAATGCCTTCTTGCTAAAACTGCAGACTTTTTCATCATGTATGGAGCTGAAATTTAATGGGAACAGGAAAGAACGTTAGCCAGAACAATATGCGTTAGGCTGTTTTATTGTCTCAGGGCAATTAGTGGAAGAGGAAGGGGCAAAAACGATATAGTCAAAACAGGCTTGTATGTTTATGTTTTCCTTAGGATTCTCCTAACTCCTACTATTAATCAAACTGCATTTCTTTAACCAAAAGGAAATAAACAACTGTCAGCAGCTGACTGAAAAATCCAGTTAGTAAACATGTAGATTTATTTCATAATTATAACTAGTTAGAAAGCTTGGTAAATTACTGATCTTATCAAAGCTGTTTCAAAATTTCTCGTACTATGTCAAATTCGGAGTCTCTACATTTCTAGTGAATTTTGCTTGAAGTGAAACTCAGCGGCAAAGGAGAAATTTATGGTCACTCCCCACTCAGGGAATCTCCCTTCTTTTCACAAATTTGTTCTGAAATAGGAATCTCAGAGGTCAAAGTTATATAATTTCAGGCACATATGCTATCAGCTTGTACTTGCATATTTTTACGTAATTAGTCTTCTCTGGACCACAAAAATGGGCATTTTTAAAAAGTGTTTTTGGGCCTAGGATTGCCAATGTTAGGTGGGTATATTGCTTGCTGATTGTCCCCTCCTCAGTAGCAATTGTTGCATCAGTGGCTTCTTTCTCTGGGTAGCTTTATGAGTCCAAATTCTGATGAAGTTGAAGTCCTGCATTTTACACAAAATTTAGTGATGTTCTGCTTTCCTGGCAGGAAGCTGCAAGACATCCTAGTAAAGTGATTGCAGACACATAATTATAGGCCTTGTACAGCAAACATTGTGGTTATCGGGATAGATTTCACTCCATTATTTTCATCATATTGTAATGCTTATTTCTGGAGCTATATTGTGTGCACCAACTCTCCCTTGTCTCCTCTATTTAGTGATTGCAGCAAAAAAATGACTTCTCTAATATTCACAGTTTAGATCATTATTAAACTAGTTAATTCTCCTTTCCATCATGAGATTTGGAACTTAGTCGATTATTACCAAACTCATGAATATTTGAAACCACTGTAAGCCACATAGAGTTAGCATGGCAACACAGTACTATTTTAAATGGCAACGCTAATGTGTATCATGTTCAACAACCAGCTAGACTCACTGGCCAAGATATGACTTTAGCAGGATATAGGATAAGGCCAAGGAACACACACTCCACAGGCAGCATCGCTGAATTTGGGGATACTCAACTAAGTTCCAAATCTTATGATGGATTTAGTATTTTCAACAATTTTAGATTTGCTAAATAAGCAAGACTGGTTTAGTAGTTGCAGTGGTGATTAAGAAAAGAAAAGAAAGTCTAGTAGTTCCTTGCATTCATAAAAATCAGATGATAAAAGTAACAACATTTACCATCATTTCTAAAAGGCAAAATGTGGTAATGCTAAACTATTTTTCAGAAGAATGGTTTCTGTTAACCTCATATCTGCAGTCTTGATGCAAGATGACATGTCAACTCTGTCAATGTCATGCAGTTCTGGGAGTAAGGCACATGAATGATCCATTCATCCATACATTTTGTTACTGTACAATAACAAAAGGAGAAGACACCAAATCTTGCTGGTAATGTCTAGGAGACCAACATCAATAATTTATATCCATGGTATCAAAAGCATCTAGGCAGAAAATAGCTGCATGGTTACCTAGTCCTGCTCTGATGGAACAAAAAGCCAGCTCTGAATATCAAAAGTAATGTTAGGAGAGCATGCTTGGCATAGGTTTGAGCTTTCTTAAGAAAAAAAGGCACCAGTGAAGGAAAAGCTTTTCTGCCACACTTCTTGTGGCTTTTAATGCTGGAAAAGTGTTACACTATGATGGAGCTTAAAACAGATCCTTTAATTAAGCAGCAGCCCACTGAAACTGGTGGAAGAGTTTCGTTTAATTTTAGTGAGTGCTAGATCTGGCCTAGGGTGAATTGTCCTGGGATAAGATTTCCTCCCAAACTTGCCAGTTTAGTTTTAGGTTTGGGGAGTTTATCACATTTAATGTTACATTCAGTTTATAGAATGCACTTCAAATACATCAGCCAATCCTTTTTAAAATATTTAGTTCCATACAATATATTCTTGCCAGTGCAGTCCTCTGTCAGCTTGACCCTTGACCAAAAAAACTAGATAAGAGTTTAGTGACTTATGTTGAGATTTGCTTTGGCTCCAAGATGACAAATTTTTCAGGACCTGCTTTGCAAATCCCACAATAAAGTGATTTATGGATTTCATTCCTATATTCAGATCTGCCCAACTGTACACAGAAGTTTATTACCCACATATACAAGCTAGAGATACGTGTATGCCCTAAAGTTTGTGACATTGTTTCTGTGATTTGCCATATATGTTAACCACCCCTATGCTTATGACTCTGGGCAGTGTACAGTATAACAAAATGAAACAAACCCAAAAATATTACTAAAGAAAATTATAATCCATGAAAAATACAATAGAAATCTACAGATACAGGTGGTCCTTGACTTATGACCACAATTGAGCCCAAAATTTCTGTTGATAAGTGAGATATTTGTTAAGTGACATCTCATTTTACAATTGTTCTTACCACAGTTGTTAAGTGAATACACTGCTGTTGTTAAGTTAGTAACCTGGTTGTAAAGTGAATCTGGCTTCCCCATTGACGTTGCTGGTCTTGCAAAAGGGGATCGCATGACTCCAGGACACTGCAACCGTCATAAATATGAGTCAGTTGCCAAGCCTCTGAAGTTTGATCACATGACCATGGGGATGCTCAATGATCCTAAGTGTGAAAAACAGTCATAAGTCGCTTTTTTCAGTGCTATTGTAGCTTTTTCAGTGCTATTGTAACTTTAAATGGTCACTAAGCAAACTATTGTAAGTCAAGGACTACCTGTATTGAGAAGACCTGCTTATCAAAGAACCAGAGCCTTTTTAAAGCTGATTTAAAAAGGACTCCTCACAATCTTTCTGAATGCAAAAGGGGGAGCAATGAACCTTGCCATTTGATGACATTACAGATCGATCATATTACCTGAGGACTCAGAGTGGCTGAGACCTTGGAGAACTGCTTTCTGTGGAAATTGATATAAGTTAATAAGTAGTAGGAATATTATGGATGGATCCAAGGATGACTTAGTACAAGACGCCTTCGCATATACATCTGGGTGGCTGTGAAATCATACACTCTCATTAAATAACAGAGGGTGGCAGTGAAATATGGAAAATGGTATCTGTTTTCTTTTGATATTGGAATATGGTGAGTATCAGTTATTTTAGGAAGAAGCCCAAAGTACACTTGGGAGGGACGCAATAGCTGCATATGAATCCATGGGTTTATTTTATAGGATGATTTGAGTTCTGCCAAATATTTGTAGTGTAAAGAAATCATAAAAATTGGCTGGTGGTCTTAGCCTAGTGGGTGCTCCTTACACAGTTGAGAATGTTGAATGAACTGTGTGAAGAATGTTTGAGCTATTAGTTTAAAGAAAAAAAATACAGTCTTCAAGGAACCCCGTGAAATATAGATGACAGAAATACATTTTCTCTTATCTAAAGTAGACAAGAAATTTTTGCTTTAGGCTTCACTTGCCTGTAATCATCATAACTTGAATTTCCTTTGTGAGATATATGAAGATTTTGTTTCTTTTCTTCTTTTTATGCTCTGCCTTGAGAAAACATTGCTACCTGTAATTTGATCATCATTATTTTACATATACTTTGGTCACCTCCATATTATATACATAACCATAAATTTAATAATTCTCAAAGTGTAGCTTGCATCTTGATTTCATCTGATCTTTTAAAGGAAATACTATGATTTACCAAAAAAATGTGTGCTGTTTTGATCAACAATTTATACTCATTTATCTACCAATGCAATGACAACTATAAAAGCTGCAGAAAAGCATGCAGCATATATCAAGAAAGGTTTTTTTTTTGCAATCAGGCATTTCATATCCCACTGTAATATTGACTTCCGGTAGTTACAAGTATCATATTTCTTGTTTAACTAAAATGTATTTGTTAGGAAGATATGGTACTACACAGCTGATTAAGTGAAAACTACTGGTTTTAGTTGTTTAGGGGTAGATTATTTTTATTGATTTATTTTTAACAAAGTAAAAAAAATGCTGTTCTATGCTTTATAACAACTGTAGTGACTCTTACTAGTAGTGTTTATAATATGAACTTGGGTTTGGAAGGATTCCTGAATTTGAGTACATTATAAAATATTTAACTTCTTATGTATAATGTAATTTGCCTACCTTTACTTTTTTTGTAAGGGTCTTGGGTCTTAAAATTTTTGTAAGCACAGTCTACAAATATATATTTGCAATTCCAGATAAGCAGGCTGATTAATCAGTGGGTCCTCAGCTTGGAATTCCCCTGATAAGGCAGAATTGTATATGTCTAGTTAGGTACAAGGACCTACAAAACTCGGTATTGATAATTTTACATATAACTAAAAACAGGAGATTAAGAGCAAGTTATCCAATGTTAGTTTGGAATTTGACGCTGCCAGAATTAAATAAATAAATAAAACAACTTGCTGGATTCCTTTGTTTTTATGTGCCTGTAAAACTGGTGTTTGTGAGCATAATCAAGTTTTTCGGAATCATCTTTTTTTTAAAAAAAAAGGGGGGGGGAGAGAAGGATTTTGTAGAAGTCATTTGTAAAGACTAGTCCAGAAGTAACTGGGAGTAAGTCAAAATCCAAAACTTATGAAGGAAAGAGAAATCTGTAGTAATATTATGCCTTTTGGGGGGGGAGGGTAATTATAATGATATGGATTGGCTTATTTTTCAGTTTCTGGCTTCCGACGATCCCTCTTGCACTTTGCGTTCTGAAAAAAGAAACATGTCATTTGTGGAAAAATCTCTTAACTTTATGCTTCTAAGAGGGTTGCAGCAACAAATACAATACAGTTCTTCTAAAATGTAAAGGAATCTTTTACAAGTATACCTTTCTGCTTCCTTAGTGTCAACCTATCAGGGATATTTGAGGGATTGAAAGGCTATTATCACTTCCAGTCAAAGATTACAGTTACAACTTCCTCAATACTGTTTTTTAAAGAAAAAATCATTGTTTTTCTTTAAAAAAAAACCCCAGTGTTAGGAAGATGTAACTTTCCAGGAACAAGAAAGCAAAAAGGTGTATGATAATTTATGAGGATGATAGTAAGATTCCACAAAACCAGAATGATTGTACAAATAAAGCTTTTTTTTTTTTGAGGGGTTGGTTGGAGGGACTATCAGAAGCATTTGTCAATGGTAATGATGATGGTGATGGACCAAAGAAGGCATGTACACTACTACCACAACTATTATCATCACCACTCATACAGTCATCAAATTTAAGGATCGGTTTTGGTCCACTCAGTAGTTCTAAATCAGCAAGGATTGTTTTTGATTAAAAATTTTGAAGTTAAAAATAGCTGAACTTACTATGGTATAACCAATTACTATTTTTCAAATAAGTGAAGAAGACATATGGATGAGTCTACAGAGGCTTTGTATGCTGTGGTGGAAAGAGGACGTTACTGCTCATATCTGCTGTTGGGTTATAAATCAGATCTAGTATCACTCTGTAGTGTCCATATGTTTCTTCTTTGCTGCATCAAATGACCTGGATTTCAACATTTTAAATTAAATCAGTGTACCGCCAAAATATGCTAACAGAGACTATATAGAATCTGTTAAACTTCACTTACATAAATTGTCAGAAGCTACCTGGTTTCGCCCCATCTAACTAAATGGTTTTAAGGGAACAGGAAAGATCTTATACATATTCTAAAGCTGTGTAATCTTTAGTTTGGCCATATAAGAAATAAAAAGTGGGAAAATTACAAAAATACTTTTTTTTTTCATTGGGAGCAGAAGTATGTTCAGAAAGGAACATTTTAACCATGAATTCTTTATGTGGTCTTCAATTAAAACAGGAATTCTCCTTTCTGAACCTGTGGGCAGTAGCCTTAATGAATGATGGCTTTTACATAAACTCTTTTCATCTTAGGATATAAAAGCACTTTACAAACATTGATCAGGCTGATTGATGTAAATCCACTGAACTTCAGCCATCACTAAGACAGCGGTTGCCATTTCAGCTGACACAACCCAGGAAAAATGTTTTTACCCATCTGGGAAAGGCAGAAAAATGCAAGTAAGATATGTACAGTACTATGAAAGTGACTTTGAAAGCTATCAGATTTGGTTTTTATCTGTATGGACATAGGTTGGCCTAATAGAAAGACCATAGGTTTGTTCAATGTCCCCAGCAACAGTCTCTGATTTTTTTTCTTTTGTTCAATTATGTCTGATTCTCAAAGATCACCTAGAGTCATTGCAATTTTCTTGACAAGCTTTTTCAGAAGTGGTTTGATATACCCTCCTTCCTAGAGCTGACTGAGCCAGTCAGGAAAGAGAAACATCACATGTTCATTCCTGCATTCATCAGTGGTCTGCATTTATTGCAGGTCAACACAGTTTGGAAAAATATTATTTTATATCAGTATTGAAAGCTCTGAATGAAACATTTTGGAAATCACAGTCACAAGAGCAGGGGTTTGTCCTTCAGAAGACTGTCTTGTGTATTTGAATATTAGAAACCAAAAGAATCAAGGAGTCGTTGCAGTCTAGTGGATGTTATATGAGACTCAAGATAACATATAGATAAAATGTACCATAATCTTTTTTTCAATGTGGCTCATCGTCTTACTATGGAAATGTGAATGTCAGTGAAGGGGGATCTGGAATACTGCCTGATCGTATCGGTATTTCTATGATGGCTACCTCTATGACTCTTGGTGTGCCATGGAGATTTTTTTTTTTCATTCAGTGCCCAAAGGAAAGCAGTAAGAAAAAAATATTGGCTTTGAAAGAAAAATCAGAACTGGAACTTTATCCCTTGCTCATAGAGAAAGGCAAAACTATTTCCTGTGGTTAGGGCCCCCAATTCACTCTAACTCTAACTGCCTAATAAAATAGTTGGAACTTATTTTCAGGCTACTTTGTTGACAGGCAAATCTAACTCAAGTTATGGCTTCGGGGAAGATCACAAGTTTGGGGAAGAATACAGGTCATGATGACCAAGGTTAAATTCATTTTAGAAAACTGTTTCTTTGACTTTGAATTTTTATGTATTTGTATGGCTCTTTTTGAGCCATTGCCACCAACGATAGTAATCAAGATATTTAAAGCAATATGTTTTTGAAACTTAGAAGATTCTATTTAAATTTAAAGCTTTTTTTTTTAAACTATTGCCAAGCAGAGCTGTCGACCCAAGCTATTTGAGGGGCAGGGGTGAGGGAAGATGAGGTTATGTTTAATATAAAACTTTTGTCACTGACCAGATCTTATAATTGATCACATTTTGAAAAATGTGATCTATTTTATATTTAAAAAATTGGGGATCTCCAGTTTTCAATGATTAAATGCTAGTCTCACATTGAATAAGAAATATTGGTTTCCAACTGGATTATGCTGTTATTTTATTAAATTATTCAAAAGTCAAGGCAGAAGTGTCATCAAAACAGGTTAATGGGAGTATTCTTTGATAACTATGGCTCCTAAAGATGGAGGCTGGAAATGTCCAGGGTCTACTTCCAATGGGAACTAATAGGAAGAAACCCTATAAATTCAGGGGAAAGTAGCAGATTTTAAACAGATGGGTTCATTTATGAAAAAAGCAGGAAGATGTTTGTAAAGCTGCAGATTTAGTTCACTTGTATTAGCATTTTCCTTTCTGGGTTCCTGAGATTGTCTCTTTGATTCTTTGGTTTTTTAAAAAAAATTATCAATGTCTGGCAAAACTTTCTTCTTATAATACTCTTTGGCAAGTTGGTAATTTTGCCCAGCAAATGTTTATAAGAACTTTGTTTGCCAAACTTGCAGAAGTAGAGATTGGAGCCTTCAGAATTAGATACATGTGTTAAATCTAAACTCAGCAGAGCTGTTTCGCTTTTTCCATATTGATGATCTGAGCATTTGACCATCCTCAGATCCCTGGTGGAGGATGAAGTAATTGTTGCCTAGTGCTTTGCTGGTAATTGCTGGTTAGGACTGGAGCCAGCAAACAGGCAAGTAGCAAACAAGGCGACAGGATCACTTTCTTAGTTAAGTGTGTGAATCTCCAGACAGCTTATTTTCTTTCTTCCGAGAACCTGAATGGTATTCAGAGGAGCCTTATGCATTAGGTAATCTTCTTTGCCTTGTAGTCTGGTAATCAGTACTCCAGGCGGACCCATCTCTCGATCTGGAGATACTAATTTCATGAACTTCAATCACTTCCTGATCTCTCTTAGCAAAGCTCTAAGTTTTTCTGCCCTGTATTTGGCTTTCATTCTGTCCAATCACTGCCACAACCCCTCTAGAGTTTGGCCATTTGGTAGAAATGTAGAAATCCTGCAGATAGCAGGTGCAAGTAGAGGAAGGAAGAGGAGGAGAAGAAAAATTCATTTGTAAATGAAAATATTTCTTATTTCTATGGCCACATCTTGGTCTGGATTAGTTCTTCAGGAGCCCTGTAAACATAACTGATAAATATACATTTTAAAAGGGTACTTTTACAGCACCATAACCTATTCAGTACTCAACTCACACAACCTTTGTTGTGGATATCCTAAAGTTTGTTTC
Source organism: Masticophis lateralis (assembly GCA_030761175.1). NCBI lineage: Eukaryota > Metazoa > Chordata > Lepidosauria > Squamata > Colubridae > Masticophis > Masticophis lateralis. Next base: position 160,321,542 of record JAUDYJ010000001.1, read on the forward strand.
TGTAATTTGCTATATACGTTAACCATCCCTAGGCTTATAACTCTGGGCGGTGTATAGTACAATGAAACAAACCCAGATAATAATACCAAAGTTAAATAATAATCCATGAAAAACACAACAGAAATCTTCTTGACTTACAACCACAATTGAGCCCAAAATTTCTGTTGCTCAGTGAGATGTTTCTTAAGTGACATTTATCCCATTTTATGAACTTTCTTGTCACAGTTGTTAAGAAAATCACTGCAGTTAAATTAGTAATGTATTTGTTAAGTGAACCTGACTTCACCATTGACTTTGCTTGTCAGAAGGATGCAAAAGGGGATCACATGACACTGCAACCATCATGAACTCAGTTGCCAAACATTTCAGTTTTGATCACATGACCATGGAGATGCTGCAATGGCCTATAATGTGAAAAATGGTCCGAAGTCACTTTATTCAGTGCTCTTGTAATTTCAAATGGTCACTAAATAAACTCCTGTAAGTCGACGACTACCTGTGTAAGGGGATTATTATTAAGATAGCATTGTCCAAAAAGAGAACTTTTTGGACAATGCTATCTTGATTTCTCACAATGCTCATACAATCAAATTCAGTTTGCAAAACTCTGGATTATTTGTTTGTTTGTTTGTTTGTTTGTTTGTTTGTTTGTCAGATTTATATGCCACCCTTCTCCCGTAGGACTCGGGGTGGCTCACAACAATAAAACAACCCGACAGTAGGTAAGATTAAATAATATTAAAAACCAATTTAAAATCCCCAAATCCCCAAGTTAAAATCCACGGCAGATCAGGAAAGTTGCTGAAAGAGCCATGTCTTTAGGTCGGCGTGGAAGGTGTGGAGGTCGGGGGCCGTCCAGAGCCCTGTGGGCAACCCATTCCAGAGGGTCGGTGCAACCACAGAGAATGCCCTCATCCTGGGGACTGCCAGCTGACACTGTCTGGCCGAGGGGACCCGGAGGAGGGCAGCCCTATGTGAGCACACTGGGCGGTGGGAGGCCGGTAGGAGATGATCCTGCAAATACCCCGGGCCCATGCCATGGAAGGGCTTTATAGGTGAGTACCAGCACCTTGAAGCGGATCCGGAAGACCACCGGCAACCAGTGCAGCTCATGCACCAGTGGTGTTATATGGGAGTAGCGGGATGTACCCATAACTACTCGTGCAGCCGCATTCTGGACCAGTTGGAGCCTCCGGGTGCACCCCAAGGGCAGCCCCATGTAGAGAGCATTGCAGTAATCCAAGCGAGAGATAATGAGAGCATGAGTGACCGTATGGAGGGCGTCCCTGTCTAGAAAAGGGCGTAACTGGCACACCAGGCGAACCTGTGCAAATGCCCCCCTTGTCATGGCCGTTAGATGGTCCACTAAAGACAACCGTGAATCAAGGAGGATGCCAAGATTACGAACCCTTTCCAAGGGAGCAAGACACTCCCCTGCCACCAATAGTGATGGGGGAGCTAGATCATGGGACACCGGTATCCACAGCCACTCTGTCTTGGAGGGATTGAGCCTGAGCCTATTCCTACCCATCCAGACCTGTACCGCCTCCAGCACTTAGACATCATGGAAAAGGCATCCCTGGGTTGGTCCAGAGTGGAGATATAAAATTGGGTATCATCAGCATACTGATGATACCGCACCCTGAAACCATGAATGATCTTACCCAGCGGCTTCATATAGATGTTAAAGAGCAGGGGGAGAGAACCGACCCCTGTGGCACCCCCCAAGTGAGGGGCCTTGGGGAGGAACTCTGACCCTCTGCCCAAACAAACTGCGTATGGCCTGAGAGGTAGGAGGAGAACCACTGTAAAACAGTGCCCCCCAACCCCAACCCCCCGAGATGATGCAGTAAGATACCATGGTCGATGGTATCAAAAGTTGCTGAGAGGTCAAGTAGCACCAGGATGGAGGAATAACCTCCATCCTGATAATCACAATTTGGCAGTAAAGACAGAAAACTCTAGTTCTTTGTTGCCATCTAGATGTCATCTAGATGTTTGCAGCAGTTCGGTCCGGTTCTATAGAAACAGTAGTAAATCCGGTGGGAGGCTCCACCCACCTGCCACGACATCATCATGGGTGATTTGCGCATGCGCAGAAGCTTCTGCATATGTGCAGAAGCGCAAGCGCACACGCTCTCCTTGCGAACCGGTAGTAAAGGTAAGTGGAACCCACCCCTGGTCTGCAGTGTAGACCTGGTTGTTTTTCCAATGCTTTTTAACACTCTGGGAAATCAAGATGATGGATTTAACAAATGCATTGCCTTTTGTTCTATTTTTGGCAGTAAGCAATGTAGTTACTGGGGGCTTCAGAGGCCATGTGAGGTCTTAGAATTGTAAGTTCTTCACCCTGTTTTACAAACTAATCCAATTCCAGTAAGAAGAGTAAAGTGACTCTTATGACAAAAAAAAAATCTATTCTACTGATGAACCTATTTTCCAGCTTGCAAAATTTAGTGGATGTTGGAAATTGAAATAAATTCACAGGACAAGGCTAAAACTGCATTCTGTATTCAGCAAAATACCTGCATTCAATGTATTGCTATCACACTATCAGAAACTTTCCAGAATTCAATAGATGTTGTTTTAGCAGATCTCTGGGGCACCTCCTGTATCAGAATTGTTAGTGAAAATATATATCTTTCAAAACTCTGTGCTGTACTGCAGTGGTTCAGATCAGCACATGTAAAGGTAAAATGCTTTATTTGGAAAGAAGATAAAGTATTTTAAGATATGTCTGCTGGGGGAATTGCAACTAATCATGAAAGAAATGAGACTGTTTAAACATGACTGGTGCCAACCATTATTTTAGTACTGAGGTGATTTATTGCTTGACTTCTTATTACTGTAAATTTTTAGAAAGTTATGTTATCATTTTTCTCTCAAGATTTCCACTAACACAAAAAGGGATCAAATTCACTAGCTGGACACCAGCTCCTACTATTGGAATTGTTTAGGCAATGGTTTAAAACTCTCCATTTCCTTGTTGGGCCAAAGAATTAAGCAACTAAATCCCAACAATAATGTTTTTGTTGTTGCTGCTGCTGTTGTAATACATATACAACAGTGTGAAATCATAACTGCCAGTTCTTTAACTGGTGTTGGTCTTCCTTTGCACCGAGTTCTTCCCAATAATCTAGGATGTTGTAATGTATCAGCACAGCAAATCCAAGCAGCGTGGCTTTTTGTAATTTATATAAGGGAATTTTGTCAATGCCCAGAATTTTCTATTACTTTGTCTATTTTGGGGTTCCACTAGTTGTTGCCTACAGGCAAGTGGTATTTCTTGCAGATGATCTTCCAATGCATCATTGTTGCTACTTTGTCATGCCGTTATTTGTAGTCAGTCAATACAACTTTCTTACTGCAGTTAACTAGGCCACTGTTTGCATTTGCTATCTGTTACTGTTTTCTCAATTCTAGCCTTGTATTCATTTATTCTTAAGGCTTCATCTTGTGCAGCCAGAGTGAGCCCCTCTGTCTCTTTCTTCAATTATTCTCTTAGCCATTGCCAGGTCTTGTTGTTATCTGCCTTGCCTGCTAATTTTTTATGTACTGGCCATGTAATACATTGCTTTCCCTTGCCATGTCTTTTTCCCATTCTTTATCTGGTCTTTTTTAAAGCTAGTTTGGTCTCTCCAGTGCTCAGTAAACCTTCCTGGTATTTTAGCTTCAGTGCATCTTCTTCAGTGTCCTTCAGATATTCTTCCAATGCTCCTTTTTCTTCTTCAACTGTTTGCTATACTTGCAATATTCCACAGCCAGCTATTTTCCTCGGTAAATACACTCTCTCAAGGTCATTGCATGGATGAAGAGTATAGTTCATTTTCATTATTTTTACAGTCTTCCCATCCAGAGTCTTTAGTTCTGCTTGAGACCAGTTCACTATTCCAGCGGTATATCTAATGACTGAAATTATTGCTTTGCCTTATTATGATAATTAATCTCTATCATAAGAATCATATGATTCTTATGATAGATTCATGATAGATTTATGATAGATTCATGTTAGACTTATGATAGATTCTGTGATTCATATTGATTCACACTCTGAATTATTATTGATCATTGCAGCCAGCCAGATGTTCAGACTAAGTTTGGCATTTTTGTCTACCTATCAAGTCCTTACCAAGGACCTGGGATAGGCAGATCTGGATGTTTGATGGTGTTACAGATATCATTGCAGGATGGAAGCTGTTCCAAATAAAGTCACCTTCTGCAATTGACTGATGGTAAATTATTATTATTATATACTTTATTCATTAAACATGAAACTCAGTCAACTGAACATTCAAAAATGCATCACAATTACCATTGACTGGTGCTAATGGTTGATGCGGGTTCCTGCCAGTGTCCTAGGTATCAACCAAGTACCTTCTTAAGATGTACAATGTTCCAAGTAGCGCAGTTTTTTACAGTTCTGCTGGTATTATTGCAGGAAGCTGCAATTTGTTGCTGTATCTTTTAAAATTCTTGGACATGGTACCAAGTGCCCCAATGACTATGGGTATCAATGTTACATGGCCAGGTCGCAATATTTCATGTTTTTTTCCAGTTCTTTTTCTTCAACTCTGGCATTTCCTGGTATCGCAATTTCAATAAATTGTACATTTCGGTTTTCAACAACTGTGATATCTGGAGTGTTATGTTCCAAATGACGATCCATCTGTATTCGAAAACCCCACAAGATCTTCACCTTCTCATTTTCTATAACTTTTTCCACTTTATGTTCCCATGACTTTTTGGATACAGGTTAGTCGTATTTTTTACATAATGACCAGTGGATTAATTTAGCAACTCAGTCATCTTTAGCTTTGTAATCAGTTTGTGTGATTTTGCTGCATTCACATATTAAATGTGAAACAGTTTCAACTTTGTTGTTGCAAAGTTGGCAATTTGGATTGTTGGTGGATTTTTGTATCTTCGCTTTCATGGCTTTATTTCGTAGTTCTTGTTCTTGAGCAGTGAGTATTAAACCTTCCTTCTTAATGGTTCCCATCTTAAGTCATGCCCATGTAAAGTTGTAATTACATTTTCCTTCAATGTTTTTCAAGTGCTGTCCATACAAAGCTTTGGTTTTCCATCTATTTAATCTGTCATCCAGCTGTTTTTCCTTATATTCTGCCTTTGTTTCTGTTGTTTTTATAATGTTCTCCATTTTCACAGCCTGCAGCAATTTTTCTGTACTTTCACATAATCATTCAAACTTCGTTTTTCTTCTTCTACAGTTTGATGGATTTTCAATAGTCCTCTGCCCCCTATTTTTCTTGGCAGGTACAACCTGTCGATGTCACTTCATGGATGTAAAGCGTGGTACATATTCAAAGGTTTGTGCGTTTTCCAGTCTAAGTTTTCCATTTCAGCCAAAGTCCAGTTGATTATTCCAGCTGAGCAGTGTATCACTGGAACTGCCCATATATTAATGGCTTTAATTATGTTTCCAGCATTCAGCTCTGATTTTAATATTTTGCGAGCCCTCCTAATGTATTACTTTTGCGTTGACTCTTTGACTTTTCCATTCAAGATGTTATCTGCTTCCAATATGCCTAGGTATTTATAACCATCATCCTTTGCTAATGCTTTCACTATATTTCTATTTCCCGGTTCTGTTCCTTCTATTTTTTCCATTTTTCCTTGCTGCATGGATTTTTATTATTATTATTAGTAGTAGTAGTAGTATTTTATTACTTTATTATTATTATATTGATTTAATCTTCAGTTTGATTTATAGTCTAGGACTGGTAAAAACTTAACAGTTCAAATCCTAAACAAGGACCTAAGAGCTGTTAAGGTAATGTCTGAGTATATAGGCAGTTCCGAGTAAGGTGGATTTTTTTTGCAAAGTCAGAGTATTCAGGTCTAATAATTTCAAAATGTCCATGTATCTAGGCAATCCTTTGGGTATTGCTCCAAAGGATCCTATTACTATTGATTTCTTCCTCCGCAATCGCTCAACTTCAATTTACAGATCACAATATTTAGTTATTTTTTCAGCTGTTTCTTTTCAATTCGTGTATCACCTGGTATTGTAATATCAATGAACCAGACTTTTTTCTGTTCTACAATAGTGATGTCAGGCGTATTGTGGGCCAGATGTCTGTCTGTTTGGATCTGAAAGTCCCACAGGATCTTGACTTGCTCATTTTCAAGAACTTTGTCAATTTGGTATTCCCAGTAATATTATTATTTCCCTTTGGATATAAATTGATACCTTGAGATATTTTGTCTGTTTGTGAGAACAAAAGAAAGCTTCTGAGTTCCCTTTTATTTTATTCATAAAAGCAATAATAAAATCTATTAACACCCCCCTTCTTTATATAAGAATTTCCATACAGAAATATTTGTTTGTGAGAGACAGATTTTAAAAATGCCCACTTGGGCCAACTCCTCCTCTCTGTTGTAGATGGGATGGGAAAAGTGTATCCATTCTGGTTCTACTTGACCTCTTGGTGGCTTTTGATACCATCAACCACTCTATTCTTCTGGATTAGGTTGGAGGATTGCAGTTAGGTGACATAGGAGCCTGTGTAGCATAGGGGGCTAATGCCTCCTACTAAAGGTAGCAATTAACACCAGCTGCCTGTAATTTCTGTGAGTTCAATCCTAGCCAGGCTCAAGGTCGACTCAGCCTTCCATCCTTTCTAAGGTGGGTAAATTGAGGACCCAGTTTGTGGGGGCAATAAGCTGACTTTGTATAAATATACAAAAGTATGAAGGCTATTGCTTAACGCATTGTAAGCCGCCCTGAGTCTCCGGAGAAGGGCGGCATATAAATTAAAAAAAAAAATAGTGTTGTGCTGGCTTGCCTCCTTTCTTTGGGGTTGATACCACTCATAGATAACTGGAGAAGAGAGATCTTGCCCTCAGTCAGGAGTGAAATCTACTTACCTTCCCTACCGGTTCAAAAGAACATGTGCCGCATGAGCGTGCTTGCTCTGCTCGCATGAGCGCACATCCCATGCACACATGGACCCTCTCAGCATGCACAAATTCTTCTGCGCATGCACAGAGAGTAAAAAACAGATTACTTCCTGATTAAAATTTGGAAGTAATGATGACCAGGCAGGTGGGTGGAGCCTCATGCTGCCATTATTACTACCAGTTCTCCAAACTACCCGCCGCCATCGCTACTGGTTCAGCCAAACTGGTCCGAACCAGTAAGATTTCACCCCTGCCCTCAGCCCTTGCTATGAGGAGTGCTCTCCCCTGCCCTCAGCCCTTGCTATGAGGAGTGCTCTCTGCTCTTTCCTCTTTTTAACATCTACTTCAGGCTGCTGGATGATCTCATCCAGTGCCCTGTGAGCAGAGGTGGGCTTCACATAATTTAACAACCAGTTCGCCCCAGCACCGAAAATGTGAGCATGCGCATGGTCTTCTGAGCATGCACTTTGCTCACACACGTGCTTGTACGCATGCACACAGCTTAAAAAATGCAGCTAAATAGGACGGCATAGTGCCAGGGCAGATGGGTCACAACTACTGATTTGCCCGAACCGGTACAAACTAGCTGAATCCCACCCCTGCCTGTGAGGTAACATCAGTGTAGCCAGCTATATATCTCTGCCCCTGGCAAAAAGCAATGTCTTCTCCATCTGGAGGCTGACAGGATGTGGCTGGGAAACAACAGGATTCAACTAAACCCTGGCAAGACTGACTGATTTGAGGAGCCTACTTATTTTAGGACTATGCCATCTTTAGTTCTGATGGAGTCACACTGTCCCAGATAGACTCAGGGTATGTGAATGTTCCTCCTAGACTCACAATTCCTGCTTGAGAAGCAGGTGGCAGTCATAGCTAAGGGTTGCCTTTACACAACTTTGAGTCATGCACCAGTTGAATCAGGAGGCTCTGGTGATAGTCATTCATGCCCTGTCACCTTCAGACTGCCCTACTGTAATGCAGTCTACAAAGAGCTGCCCTTGAATAGCTTCAGCTGGTGCAGAATGCAGTGGGGTGGGTAGTTATGTGTGCTCCTAGGATAGCACATATTATGCCTCTGCTTCATGAGCTACACCACTTGTTTCTCAGTCCAATTCAAGATGCTGGTTTTAACTTTTAAAACTCTTCATGGCTTGGGATCAGATTATCACCCTGAGTACATCAACCCATCCCATTAGATCCAGCAAAGGGGACATGCTACAGATGCCATCTGCCAGAAGCTTACATTTGGTGGATCCCAGGTGGTGGGCCTTCTCTGCTGTGGCACTTGCCTTATGGAACAATTTCCCGTCCGGACATTAGGTTAGCTCAATTCCTTTTGATGTTCTGGAAGTCCCTCAAGACCTGATTATGCCATCTGGTGTAGATTGTATGGTGCAATAAGGAATGTGGATCTGAAAACGAATATATCAAAGACAAGGTTAACTGTGCTTGATAGAGGAAATGGAATGAACAGCTGCAACTTATACATAAAAGCCAGAGCAAAGATAAAAAACAGTAAGAATGTTTGCTAAAGATTGGAAAATCGACAAATGTTAAGATGTGCAAATATTGGCTTAAAAGTTAGTGGATAATATCTGATTTGCTGAAATAAGCAAAAACAGTTGTCTGTCAGAACGTTTTGTTACATGCATGTGAAAGTTGGGTATGTTCAATCAAATATAATGGGAATACAGTATTTAAGTTCCATCGTAAAATAGGAAGAGGCAAGGTTAAGAATCAATGGATACTGAATGAATGTGGATTGAATGTGAATATATGATGAGGTATGTTGAGGTGGTATAGTCATTTAGAAAATATGTATGAAGATTGAATCACAAAATAAATCTAGGGGAAAAGAATTGGTTGAGGAAAGAGGAAGATGAAGTCTTAGATAGATAAAAAAAGGAAAAAAGTGAAAAACTTTAAAAAAAAAAGAGCAATGTATGAAGAAATTCATGGAAGTGGTGGAAACAATGAAGATTAGCTAAGACCCAAAAATGCAGGCAAGTATAGTAAGTGGTATTGGTGTAAACTAAGTTTAGCTAATTTCTTTTCCTTTTCTTACCTCATGTCTTTAGTTCCTTTGTTTTACTACTGCTTATTCTCTTTTTGCACTTTCCTTTGAAATATTGTGATGGGTACAAACACATGTATCTTCAAATAAATGTTCCTTTTCTTTCACCATTTAATTTATCTTATTTCATTCATCAATAGGTATATGGAAAAATCATTCCATTTGCTTCAGAGGCAATTTTTCTTTCTTTTTAACCAGATGATGAGCTCATTCATTTGTTGACTCATTTATGAACTTCAGAAAGTTTCACCTCAGTTCTTCCCCATCGTCAGACTGTCTCTCCTCATATTCCCAGTGGCGTCCCCACTCTTCCTGATCTTGAATTCTAACACTTTTGGGCTTGCACTGACTACCCAGCTGGCTGAATCCCTGATTTTCAAGACTTGTTAAAGGCAAACACTCAGCTTCATTTCTTACAGCAAACTGGGCAGTTTTCCTTTTTCTGTAAAAGAGGTAACCCTTTGGACTTCTTCTTTCTGGCACACTGGATACTCTTGAGGATGCCAGAATTACTCTCTCCAGCCACACTTCAGACACATCAATAAAGTAATAAAAAAGAAGGAACTACTTGTCTTATTTTAGAGTCAGACTTAGTAGGGTGCCTCATAAAACATCTTGAATTGTAATCTCCCCACACACAGACACGCATAAACAGATTACACATTTAATTTTACTTACCTCTCTTTAATAACTACAAAGCAACTTTTAAATATGTACCAGCAACCAGTCTGAATGGTATACACAAACTCTTTGGTACATTTCTGTGCCTGCTGTTTTTGATTTTGATCTCAGCTCATAGCTTTATAGTGTAATGTGAATAGCATTAATCACTAATCAACCAGTCAGTTGACTGATATATGGCTAAAAGTCCAAGCGGCAGAAACTTTAAAGACTTCCCACAAGTCTAGGAGCAAAGTCAAACTTAGACTTTATGAGCAATTGTAGTCTTACCCCATAGTGTTAAAAAAAATAATTAGACTCTTAGAACTTATCCCCCACAATAATTTGATGTGGCATCCAGACCCAAGTTTTGTACATTTCTCCTCCCTGGCCCCCCTCTCCCACACTGCCTCCTTCTTTTAGGTTCACCTCAGCTCTGTGGATTTTTTAATGCCTCACTTTATAGGCAATTTAAAACTGATTAATTAACAACAACAAAAATCCTCAGACATTTCCATGAGTCATTTTTTTCCCTTTTCAGATCTGAATCATGGTTTTTATTATTGCTCCACATACACACAATAATGCTGGGAAATCAAGTATCCACTGAATATGGAACAGTCTAATTCTCACTTTGCATACTTAGTCAAATCAATAGTTGTGAGCTCATATCCTATCTTACTTCACCTTGATTTTTTATTCTATTCATCTGGGGGGAAAACTGAATATGATACAGCAATGCTTTGTGATAGTCTGACATATTCTTTAGGGTAATCTATATAGGACAAGATATCTATGTAAAATGATATCTTGTTCTTATTAGCAGCATCCTTTCTATAAAACAACAACAGATCAATCCATTCAAAACAGTCAAAAGAAGTTTTTAATGAACTTGTCCAGCTTAATTTAAAAGCAGTAACCCCTAACTGGGCTATACTATGGTGAAAGAAATCAGTCATATGAATTACTAGACATTCTATAGCAAATAGGATTTGGTGGCTATTGTTTAATCTTTGGGCAATTTGAAAGATACCTAAATCCATGGAGGCCAAAAACAAACCTTTTCTGGAATACATGAACTTAAGTCCAATCAAATATTTATTGTTGGAAGACCAGGGTATGTACAAAAATAAGCAAAACAAAACTGAAATAGGACAAGAACAGAATGTGCTAGAAGCATAAGCACTAAAAGTGAACAATGTAAAACTATACAGAGCAGAAAAAGTACAAAACCACTAAGAACATCAGCAAGATTTTCTTTGCACTTTAATGCACAAGGGAGGATTTATTTGGGGGGAGGAATCACTGGGCAAATTAGAATGGTCTCAACTACTCATCTGTTGGTTCTCGAAATACTTCACCCTCTTTTTCCTGGAACTGGAGATTGCCAAAATTCCAGATAGAATGGCAGATTGCATAGAATTTGGTAGAAAGCTCAGGAAAATAATTCTCCTGAGTACTTGCTAGATGTTTTCCTTTGTTTTAGAATCCCACTTTTCTATTATCCTGATAGTTATCATTCTCATGTTGGTTTATATATTGTAAATGATATGTAGTTTGGTTCCTGATTGCTATCTGGATAAACTCTACCACTCCCACTTTCAAACAGGAACTCAGAATGAAAAATGTCATGCTGACATTGTGCTGTTTCTACTGAGATTGACTGGAAAAAAATGGGAAGGAAGGAAGGAAGGAAACACCCCTCCTTCCCTCAGGAAAAATGAAACAAGAAAGAAAAACTATGCATTCAAAAGTTCAAATAAGTAATTCCTTCTTCCTTCATTTTCCCTCTCTCCAACATTTGGCTGATGGGTAGTGACCTACCTATACTATAGGTAGGAAACTTAGGACTCCAAAGTGAAAATGTGGCATCTGTATTGCCATTACAAAATTTTGAATCAAATATTTTGTACGTTTTAACACTCAATATTCTAAATTAAAAATAAAAATGCTTTGAAAGCAATACTTTACATAAGGAAATGAAATGTTTCTTTTTAACTAGAATTAGACTGTTTATATAGAGTAGTTCTGTTGAGTTATGGATGCTGTTATATTAAGAGTCTTTCCCAACTTCAAGATAATAGTGTTTTCCCCCCAAAATATACTGTCTTTTCCTAAATTTCCCTGCAGCCAATCACTCACAAATAGAAGCAGAAGCTGCACAGCAGTCTTTTAAGGCAAAATCTATTCCTACTGCTTCTGCCTTTTATGTTCATTCAGATATTTCAAAGTCTACTTTTGTTGAAGTTGCTGTTGGTTAAATTTCTGCTTATAGCCTTTTTAATCCTTGTCTGCTTAACACTTGAGTTCTACTACCTAGCATTGCCTGCTCATAGTCACCTACTTCAATTGTCAGGTTTCCTTGGAGCATGGTTTCTTAGACAATTTCTCTCTTCCTTCAGTTGTGAATTTTGCTTCAGCCAATGAGCTTCTGTTAAAAAAAAAATCATGTTTCAAAATCACTCCACTCCATATATTCAAATGTTTAAAATGTCAATGGGAATTCCTCCTTGCTTAATCATAACTCATATAACCATAATTGAGCCAAGCCCAATTCAGAATAGCAAATCCAGGCTTAATTTATGACTCCACACAAAGACAAATATAAATACTGTAAAACAATAGACATATGGAAATGATAGACATCCAAGAGTGGAGAAGTAGACTGCTGATACTGTTTCCAGCACTTCAATGTAATTGCCTTAGATGACTACGGACTACTATTTGCTTACTGTCAAGGCCAATCTGATGAGTAATATTCAGAAAGGAACAAACACAGAGCAAGCAAATGCTTGTTGAATGGGCTCACCTTAAGTCAATTTAAAGTATCTGTCCCAACTGCTCACATTAACCACAGAAGGCAAAGAAATACCCCTTTAATACACTACTCAATTCCAGGGCAAACTATTCAAAGATATCCTTAGGCAATCACACCACTTTTCCTAAATGACAAACAGAGAAAATGGATTTCTCTAGGTGGCAATCTGGTAGATTGTCTTCAGTGTGTTCAATGGTACTGGGCTTTCCAGGCTGTAACAATATTAAAGAATACTGAATACCTGCATTGCTATCATTAACATGACAGTGCACAATAGATTCAACTGGCAATCTTTTCTCCAAAGGTTTCTATGCTAGAGAATTAGATAAACTGTTGATATAAGACTATAGGTGAATTCTTATTAGACTAGATAAAACTAATGATTCCCTAAAAGCAACTAGATCAGGAGTTCTGCTGCCAACTGATCAACAGTCAGAATCAAGGAAAACTGTGTGTCTCTGTGGTTATAGAGCAGAATTCAGAACAAGGATCTGGAAACTATGCACAAGATGACTGTATCCATGTTCACTTTCAGCATCATAGGGCAACTTTGCAGCTCAGGAAGTTAAATTTAGAATAACACAGAATTTAAATTTTTGAGACCCAATTGCAATTCCTGTCATTTCTCAAGGGACAGATTTTTTTATTGCAAATTATTTTTTAATTCTGAAGTATTTTGTTTTGGTATCATTAGCCTTCATCATAATTGCTGCTATTTGATTGTTTTTCTGATTCTCATCATTTTAGAGTTTTTGCTTCCATATAGAAACAATGCCTAAAGTACTCTGTGTAAAGTTCCTTCTCATTCCTTTGCCTGGAATGGTTAGACAAGCTACTGGTCTGATTTTAGCACCAGAAGGATTTTGTACTCTGGACTAGAAATATAATATCTATGGCAGTGCTGATCCTAGATGGAGGATCTGGATAAGGAAAATGGTTGGGCACCACCAGGTTTCAAACTATCTGTAAACATGGTTGCAAAATGTAGAATTTTATAAAAAATTATATTCTGCATTTTCACCATGGCTCAAAGAACCATGAAAAGTTAGTCAAAAAGATTGTTAAGGGCTTTGCCTAGTGACTAACACATGTATTTTGAAGAAAAAATTGAGCTAGGAATTGCTGGAAATCCATTTTCCAGAGACATTAACAAAATGCTTTATTTCTTTCATATTCAGGCCACATTTTATATTTTCTATTCTCTTTCTCCCTCTTGGCCCATCTAAAAGCCAACAAAAAGTGTGTTTTCTTCTATGAAGAAACACTTTCTGATTCCCTCAATCTGAGATAATAATCCTTTAGAGATGGTTGGGAATTGGAGCTGTTTTATGACGACTTTTGTCATAGTGAACTACTGTTGCATTTTAATTTTCTTTTTAGTAATCAAATCTTTCTCACAGCTTAAAAAAAGAAAATTTAGGCATAGAAGAGAAATGCGTAAAGAGAATCTGATTTTAATCCAAGAGCAGCTGGAATTGCTCAACTTGACAATATCACATTCTGCAGGTTTAAGATTTTTCTCAAGAGGAATATTTACTTTAGAATCCAAATATCTGTTCTAAAAATCTACCTTGGTTGACTGTGATTGTTGTTTTGTACAATGGTTTTTCCTGGGATGGTTATTCTTGGTTTTTTTTTTGTTTTGTTTTTTTGCAGATTCTGAGCCTTGCACTCCAGATACTCCCTCTGCCACTGCTTCACCATCATCTTCTGAAGATCCTGCAACACTCACAGCTCCTCCTTCACCATCTCCTCCATTTGGTTGTGAGGTCTCCATATTTCCCTCACCGCAGCCCACCTCCACTATAGCCTTGAATCTTGAATCATCACAGGTATCAGTTTCTGGCTCACTGAACCCACCTCCTGCTTCCATTTCCTCCCTACATTCGGGCCTTCCTTCCACCGTAACACCAACTGCCTCTGCTTCAGTTACACAACCCCGCATTTACTCACCTCCAAATAATGCTGTGTCACCTAGCCATGGCCCACACCTTATTGACTGGCTTCCATACCTTGCCTCAGTGATGACCACCACAAAGAGAGGGAAGGAAGAAGAACAAACAACCCTTGGAACGGGCCCATCTGAGCACATGAAGCGGTGTGGAAGCACTTATTTATCAGTACTTAGTGAAGGGGAGAATGTCCATGCTGGTTTCATTAAACAGCAGCCTCCAGAGTCAGTTTGTTCACCACCCCCATTTCAGGACATTCCTCTCCATTCTGAGCAGGTACCTGCCACTCTAGGAAACATCCTGGCAGAATTGAAGACAATGAACCACCACCTTTCCATCATAGCAAGGGCTCTTAGCCACCTTGCATCATCTTGCACAACTCAACAGGATTCCACAAATGTGCAAGACTTGTAAAAGAGGAAATGTCTGCATCTTCTAACTAGAAAAACAGACAGATTGGTATGAAAGACTGTGTGAAATGTAATTACAGACTGTGGCAGGAGTGATTTCTGGGAATTTGTCTGACCCTTGATACAGGAGAGGTTGGGTAGGTTCTCAGGCTCCTTGTTCTTCTCTTGGAATGCAGACCACAAAACTATATCCATATCAATAAAGTCATTGGTACACACAATAGTTGTTTTTCTTTTTTTTCCCCTGTCTCTTACATTATTTGAGATGAGTAAGTGTATATACTCATAGAAACCCATTCAGTGCAAATGAAATACAAAAATTGCTCTCCGTGAGCAGTTTCTAGTATTGGAGCAGGTCGTAGGAAGATAATCTTGGAAACTGCTGGCCTTGTCTATTTTGAGCCTTTCCCTCTCTTATGTTTTAAGATTAAGAACAAGGCACATGGGTATTTGTGGGGGAAGGGATTGTTTGGTTGGGACTGGCTGCATGGCTGCAAGAGGTGATTAATGCTCCCTAAATGAACATTAAAAACATGCACTGTCTATTTAGAAAGTGCTTCTTGGATCTGGGTCTTTGTAATTATAGACCACTTTTCAAGCTTCTATTTCAGGGTAAGATGATCAGGAAAGTGTGGCCTTAAGGTCTAGAAGCATCAGAATGAAACTGATTATACAGATCTATTACATTTGGGATTTCAGCTGGAATATGGATGACCTACGCTAGAAATAGATGAGGGGAGTGCAACCCTGCTAATTAGAATGTTAAAAGGAAACTCTGAGATCATCTCATCCAACCCACAGTTCAACTAATCATCAAGTTATTACATTGATGACTCTCAGCTCTCATTTCTTTGATTCAAAATAAAAAAGCAATCCCTGAATTCACTTAAACTCAGTAACATGCTGGATGAGGGAGAACAAGCTGAAATTAGCAGGAAAGGCCCTTTTGAAGACTCCTGGCACCAGAATCTGACTGAAAGTTGACTGCAGAAATGGATTGTGAGAGAAGGTCTTCTCCTATATGGTTCCCAATCTACAGAATAAATTGTCAAAGGGGATGCCACCTTTGCTCCCCATTTGCCCAGTATTGGGGAAATGGCAAAATCCCACCACTTTCCCAGAGCCGTTGATTTTTGCTTGCAAAATTTTAGGTTTTGCCTCAATTTTAATATTGTTTTTATTATCTTTTATGATGTGTATTTTTGCATTGCTATAAGCTACTTGAATGTTTATATTAATGGAAAGGTGGGATACAAAATCTAAGAAAGGATAAAGTATTTCTAACAGACTAAACTGTTGAGTTGGCTGGCCCTACAAATCCTCTAGATCAGCAAAGGAGATTCATATAGAAATTAGGTTTTAGTGCAATGACAATAGAAGCTGATTTGGCAAGGTATATGTGGCATATATACTCCATACATATGTGGCATTCAGGCTTCATCTTGTAATTGTATAGTGGCACAGCTTTCATTCAACTGCTTCAAACAACATTTAAGACTAAATCAAAAATTCAGGATAGAGTTTCTAAACAGCTTCTGAATAATAGTTGTCAAGTGCACTGCTAGATGTCTATGGAGATTCTCAGTCATCCAGGTCATGATTGTCATGGTTGACAACCATGATCTGGATGACTGAGAATCTCTAAATACTTCTGATTAATACTTTTTTAATGCAGTATCTGATCTTCCAATCTGGTTAATTAAGCTATAAAGGCTTCTTGGCCCTTTCTGGTTTTTGCAAAAAACCCTTCAATACTTCACACAGCTAAGAAATCAAACATACCAAAGGCCAAGCTACAAAATGATAGGTATGCAATACTAACTGAGGATAACTTATCTTTAAAGGAACCCAATCAAATATTTTTGGGAGACAAGAAAAAATGGAGTAAAACCTAATAGTCAACATTATGAAAACTAGGCTGAAGGTATTTTTCAGTACTTCTAACCCTAAATTATAAGACAGCTTGGTTTATCTAAATGGTTTGGGATGTGCCCAAAATAAATTAGAGTGCTGTTTACACAGGGTTAAATATTTTATGAAAGTTACACTGACATAAGGGCAAAAGAGGACACTACCATGATTCTTCATTATGATATCTACTATCACCAAGGTATACTTGAAGTTCTGCCATATAAGATAATAAACATGAGAAAATTCTGAACAAGAAATTTATAAATGAATATTCTCAGTTTTCTTTGTGTTCCTGATTTTTTAAAAACCTAGTGTTTAGGACCTGTTCCCTTTAAACAAGAGACAACAGCATTGCCATCAATAGAGTGAGCTAGATATATTGGGTTAAGAGTGGTAAGCAATTATTTCTGTTTAAATATTTACAAAATTACTCAGATTTAAAATGGGGAATGCTACCAACCATTACCTGATGAACAACATTTTATAATACATATTTTAAAGAAAAAATTCTGAGTATGAAAGTGATGTTTATAATAATTTATTCTTATCATCTGCCTTTTAAATAATTATGAACTGGAATTAACTCTAAAGAACAAAACAGATTTGACTTTTTGAACAATTATACTAAGTGAAATGTTTGCCAGATTGCCTCCACCTTTTTGATTGGTGATGAATTGCAGGACTGTGTGACTTGATTTATTTTCCTTATATAAGTCACTAATAGAGATTTATGGATTAGGTTCAATTGTCATAGTTTTGCTTCAACAAACCCATCCAAGATTGTATGTATGCCCATATATTTCCCATTTCTCCCTTTGCATACATGGTTAAAATAAGGCTTTTTGGCTTGTAAAGCAAGAGTTTAAAACAGCTGTGAAATAGAGTTTTGAATTAATCTGATATATTGTAATTTGATCTGGGTTTACAGAAAGATTCCAATCAACTTCTCACATGAAAGATTGCACAAGGCATACCTTATTTGGAAGACAATTTAGAATAGGTGGGGAGAATAATGAAGGACTACTTCATTGAAGCTAGCTGCCATGGTTCAGCCTGTACCTGGAAGAAGTCCTCTGAAGATGACCTTAGGGAACCAGTAATAACATTCCTTCAGATACCATCTTTCCTTTTAACTGAATCCAAATACGACAGTGAACTCATTGAAACAGTGCCTGGTTGTAGTGGTGAACTCTATGAGGGCCAGCAAACTGATCTCCATCCAAATAAGACAGATGCTGTTAGTGGATGGCTTCTGTGCCCAGAATGATTGGCTTCAATATGTTTTAAATGGGGTTGCTTTCCCCCTCCCTGAGGATTAATGTCTTAGGGGTGCTTATGAATTCATCCATAATGCTGGAAGCACAAATAGTCTCTGTGACATGAAGAACCTTTCATTACCTTAGTCTGGTGTGCCATTGATGGATTATTGAAGGAAGTAATCTTGTAATGGTCATCTATGCCCTGGTAATTTCTTGAGTTTGTTGCAATACCCTTGAAGATGATTCGGAAACTTCAGTCAGTAAAGTTGTGGCAAGACACAAATTGGGATTGCATTTATAAAACATATCTCCATGTCTTTTTTATGATCTTGACTAGTTCCTACTTTGTTTCCAATTCCAACCTATGGTGCTGGCTTGCCCTTCACAGCTATCTGCATGAGTCACTCATCTCTAGGTTGATATTGGAGTATTGGGGGTACCTGGAAAAGTTTTCAATTCCATAGGAACCGAAGATATCTGGGAAAGTTTTTGATTTCATGATCTCCATAGGAACCACATTTATCCCAATTAATTTCTGGTCTGACACATGAAGATAGTTACACAGTAGAGTTCACCTTGCAACACTTATGTGATGATATAAATATGAAGGGCATTACACCTACCCCATGGCAATGGTCAGACAAATTCTTGGTGCAACTAAGGTTAACTGGTACTCTGTTCCACTGCAAGATGGGATCCATTAGAAAGTCTGTCTAGGTGCCTGATAGTCCTGAAAGGTACCTGGGGAAATTCCCAACTATCTGTGTGGGAATTCCACTGATTCTCTATGGAGCCTCTAGCAATATGTAATAAACAAAGCACCATTACTTTTCTCTTATTACATTCATGGGCTGTCAGCCAGCTGCCTTGTTGATAGTAATGCATTCTGTAATAGGAAAAGATGTTCAGGAAGACCTGGCTGGCTGTTTGCTCGCTGTGATTCTTTGGCTCACCAGTTTGCCAATACAGTTGCTTAAAAGTCCTGACTGCACTGTTACATTCTTTTTGGCCTGTGATTGATTAAGAAGTGGATAAGGTGCTCTTTAGTATGATCCCTCCCACATGTGTGCTTGGCCTATATCCCTACTCCCTTTTATCTTAGCTGTGCTTTGTGTGGCAACCTAGATTGGGGGATTGGGGCAACATGTAACTTGTTCACACTGGTGCAATAGGACTGGGTGTTTTGTTAATATGATTTATTGGGTTAGGGATTTTCTGTCTTCACTGTGAGTTGTATTGTGTTGGAGGGGTGCACTGAGGTAGCTCAACCAATCTCATTGTACATACCATATTTTTCTAAGTATAAGATGCACTGGAGTATAAAACACACCTTAGTTTTTGAAGAGGAAAATAAGAAAAAAGCTGATTGATGGGTGGATAGGCCTTCCAGAATACCCACAATCAGCTGTTTCCAGAGGTTAATTTTAGCAACAGGTTTGTTGGTTATGAGCTGTGTGCCTTGCTTTTTTTTTCTGCCTCTGAAACTTCTGAAACTTTGTTCCAGAAAAAAAAAATCTGCCTCTGAAAGCCTTTGAAACAGAGCTTCAGAAAAAAAGGCTTTTTTTGTGAAGCTTCTTTCAGAGGCTTTTTTCTGAAGGACTATCTGTACTCTATTCAATCTCCTTTCTTTGGTATTGGTATGTAGATTAACCTCTTCTGATCTGCTGGTTTTTGTGTCATTCTCCAGATTTGTTAACATAGTTTGGTTAAAACCTTTACCAATTCTTCTTTTGTTGCTTGCCATATTATTTTAGATAAAAGCCTTTCAGAGGCTTTTTTTCTGAAGCTTCTTTCAGAGGCTTCTTCCAGGCTCTGAAATCTCTGTTTGCGAGGCTGGGCAGGGCTACATTCAGAGTATAAGACGCACCCAGATTTTCACTCTCTTTTTTTTGGCGGAAAAAGGTGCATTTTATACTCTGAAAAATACAGTATGTTGTGAACTGACAATAAAGATTTGAAATTGATTGTCATTGCTTTACTTTAGGAAGGGGTAATACCAGCACCTTGGAAGGTCCCTGGATCCAGGACTGTTTGATAATGACTGCCCAGTGTCTAACTTTTCCTTTTTTGGGAAGATTGTGGAGCATTTACTGGGAATTTAACTCCAGAGGAAATGAGTTTTCTGTTCAGGTTCAGGCCTAGACATGGGATTGAAAAATACTTGTTTACTCAAGTAGATTTCCTTTTTGAAGACCTCGAGAGGAGGAAATGTTCTTATTAGATTTCTTGGTGGCTTTTGATATCATAAGTCATGGTATCCTCCTGGATCACCTACAATGAATGGGGATTAAGGATGAATGTGTTTGGTTTCTACCTCGGTATTCTTCTTGTGTCATTGAAAAGCCGCTCCTAAACAGAGGAGGATGACAAAGGATATGACATGAGGAAGTTGAAATCAGTGCATTCAAAAGAGGAATATGGGGCAGCATGAACCCATATGTTTTGCATCAAGAACATATAGGTAGTCTTTGACTAATGACCACAATTTGGGCCACAATTTTGATTGCTAAGCAAGGCAGTTGTTAAATGGGTCATGCTCAATTTTGTGACCTTTTTTCTATAGTTGTTAATCAAATCACTGCAGTTTTTAAGTGAATCACATGGTTGTTAAGCAAATTCAGCTTCCCCCATTGAATTTGCTTGTCAGAACCCAGCTGAGAAATTTGCAAATGGTGATCACATGACATTGAGATGCTGCAACCATCTCATAAGTACATGCCAGTTGCCAAGTATCCATATTTCAATTATGTGACTACATGAAGGCTGCAACAGAGCCTTGATGGCGCAGCAGACTAAAGTGCTGTTAACTAGCACCAGCTGCCTACAATTACTGCAAGTTTGAATCTCACCAGGCTTAAGGTTGACTCAGCCTTCCATCCTTTCGAGGTAGGTAAAATGAGGATTGTGGGGGCAATAAGCTGACTTTGTATAAAAAAGAACACTGTTTAGGGGGGCCAAAATCCCTACTAAGCAAGTATATACAAAAGTATGAAGGCTATTGCTTAATGCATTGTAAGCCGCCCTGAGTCTCCAGAGAAGGGCGGCATATAAATTGAACTAATAAATAAATAAATAAATAAATAAATAAATAAATAAACAATAAGTGTGAGGACCGGTTGTAACTTTTTTCACTGCTATTGTAATTTCAAATAGTCATTAAATGAAAAATTGTAAGTTGAGGACTACTTGTATGTGGATACTTCATCTCTCAATACCAAAACCATTCTTGAACACAGTAAGGACAGAAAACAGCAAAAGGGATGCTGTGCTGTTGGATGGTGTGGCTCTACACAAACAATTCACTCTCGCCATTTAAGGTAATGAAAAATGCCAGCCTGAGAATGAGCTTTCCTGCTACGTTGCATTACAAAGTGGACCAGCAGGATGCTTCAAGCACCAATATGTCTACAGTTACCTCTCTTTGGTGTCCACTAGGCCACATAGCTTTTTGTTGTTGTTGTTGTTGAATATGTATTTCTATGAAAGGCACAGGTTTTTGTAGGCAAAAATGGTATTCCATACAGAAATAAAACAGAGAGCATTTTTAAAAAGACTTATTAATAGAAGAAAATATTTGTAACTAAAGGATGAACTGTGGAGACCTTGGTACTCTCTGACTTGGCTGTTTTCCTACAGACATTTCCTTACCCAGCCAGATAACTATACAAGTACTAACAAAGTACTAACAAAGATTGTTGCACCAAAAGTATAAAAGAACAATAAAGAATTTTAACCAATCCTTTAAATAGCAAAAGGAAGAAGCAGGAATGTCTGATCCATAGATGGAAATAATAACAGTAATTAAAAAACAAACAAACCCCAAAACAGCAATACAAAGTTGCTGTTTTCTTTGAAGGCTCTGCTTTGCAGAACAAATGTGGGGAGAATTTGCCACTGATGTCTTTCTGGCAGGAAATAAAGGTGTGAAACCAGTTGCTGTGGTGGCCAGAAAAAAAAGTCTGGTCCGCTTTTATCAGTAGCAGCCCAACTGCAAAACCACTATTCTTTTTCACTCCTTTAAAGGAAACGTCTGAGAGTGATAGCAATGTTAGATGAGGCTGTGGAGCAAGATCCCTCAAGCAGTTTAATCCCTTCCAGCTGCAGCACATCACAAGGTTGTGCCAATTTGAGGTTCACAGCACTGTCTGTTTGTGTTGCTTCTTCTTCACCAGAACAAGCATCTCAACACCTACAGCTTTTGGGTTGTATTATGAGCTGTCATCTTAGAAATGCTGCACTGAATGGACTAAACACTTCCTTCCTATGCATTACAATGCTTTGGAGCCACTTTCCCTGCTGGCAAACATGATACAAATTTTGGGCCTACTGACCTTTGCAAAGTTATTGAGCTTGTATATATGGTGAGTCACCCCACCTAAATTGAACAGCTCCTTCCAGTGGCCTCCTGCTACTTCTGTTCATGCTTAAATTTTTTTACTACCGGTTCTGTAGGAATGGCTTGGTGAGCGTGGTGTGGCTTGATGTGCATGGTAGGGGAAGGATACTGCAAAATCCCCATTCCCTCCCCACTCTTGGGGGAAGGATTTTGCAAAATCTCCATTCCCACCCCACTCTGGGGCCAGCCAGAGGTTCTCTGGTTCTCTGAACTGCTCAAAATTTCCGCTACCCGTTCTCCAGAACCTGTCAGAACCTGCTGGATTTCACCCCTGTTTCAAGGGTAAGGTAACCAGAGGTCCTCCTTGTTTTCATGTTCACTATCTCACAGACATAGTTTTAAAATCAAATATCATCTAGCTCTTTGAGTGTCTTCATTTTTAGTATTTTGGACTGTTTTCACAACAGTAATCATTGAAATGTTGGTCTATTGTAATCTTATAAATTGTCTGATTTTCCCTTGTCCATCAACAGTCTCAATAGCCTAGATTTACAAAATTTGATTTATTTTCTGATTCCAGCAATCAGCTTCAATCCAGGCTTTTCAAATCTGTGTGATCTATGATTACTGTAGTCTGCAGATCCCATGACTCATCCTATGTTTCTGTAGTAAAATTTGAAAAGTGCATCATCATCAGTTCTAGGTTCTTGGTAGCATGTGTTCTTGAAAGAAAGATTTGTTGGAAAAAATATTGCAACTGAAAATCAGCCTTTCTGTTGCTGGAAAAAGTAAACTCATATACAAATAGACCTAAGAATTCTTTCTTTCTTTTTTTCTTTCTTTCCTTCTTTCTTCCTTCCTTCCTTCCTTCCTTCCTTCCTTCCTTCCTTCCTTCCTTCCTTCCTTCCTTCCTTCTTAGAGTATTATGCGACATAGTCACCCAGTGTAGCCCCATATAAAACAAAAATGTTAAAAAGTTATATTTATGTAGTTACTTACCAAGCACATCTAAATTACATTAAAGTAACCAAAATATCTTTACAATCCCCAAGGCATGTCACAATTTTTGAGCAATGTTTGGAAATTAAAAGTTGAAAAATTTGACACACCCTAAAATTGCCACAATGGGCAGCAAATAAATTTAATAATAAATAAAAAATAGTACAGCAAAGTTTTCTTGTCATTCAGCTATCCTTGATGTGGCTCTCTCTCGCTTCACCCCTCTCCCTCTCTCCCTCTCTTCCATAAGCAGAGTATATAACATACCAAAAGCTCCTTAGACCCAGTATGCTGTGATGAGAAACTTTTTTGAAGCCTAGGGCACCTTGCCCTATTTACTTTCAGAGTAAGTAAAGTGAACAACAATGGATTCATAAAAAGCCTCTTTATAGCCAGGTGGGAATCCAGTGCTTTAGGACTAAATACAATGGGTACTGACTCCTTGGGAACAAGGGGGAAAAGTTGAGTTCAGATATAGTATATGTATATTCTCCATGCCCCCTCTTTTTCTATGTCTACACTATGTTCCCTGTAAATAAATCAGTTATAAAAACTGTTTTACTAATGTTCCCCAGGTAAGATTCCTGCTCCTAGGAAAGCTGACTCTCATACAGAGAACAATTCTTTTTCAATGAAATTATTGGCTCAAGTGACAATAATAAAGATGTAAAGAACTTCCATAAGCAGAGGGAAAGGGTCAGTCTCCTGAACTGTTGAAGGAAGAAAAGCAAAACATTTTCAGAAATAGACTCAGGGACACTCCAACTCATGGAGGAATGGAAGGATTAGAACTCTTCCTCAAATCATTTAGGGTGAAAATTCTCTTGAAGTCTCAAGGTCACTTTTGTGTTGGCCAAAGAGAGTCCCATCAAAGCAGGCAGGAGCAAAGAACCTGGAGTGCTGCAATTGACAAAGCAACTAAAATAATCTGCCTAGTTATAAATCATTCGATCTTTAAGAGATTAAAATCAAGTCACCATCTCATATGAGAAAAGATCCACAATCATTGCCTTCATTCTAAATTCATTGTCCACACATTATTAAGCTGTGATACATGCAACAGAAATGAAAAAGGAAGCAGACACTAATTTAATGATAAATCATTTGTAAGACTGTAATTTTCATGCCTCTTGAAAGCAAATTGCAATCTGATGAAGAATTTGAGAAAAGAAAGAAAATGCTTCATTTGCAATGGCTTCAGTCCTTTGCTACTTAATTCTCTTAGGAAACAGAAACAAAGCAAATTCATCAGACAATATTCCAAAAATATGGACCCGGTACAATGTAAGAAAAAGCTAGAAAAGAGATAAAACAATAAATCTCACAATAAACCGGCGATCAAATGGTGCCTGTTTTTATTCTGTCTGAAATTCTAATTTCACAGGGGAGGGAGATTAATTGAATTGAAAGAATGTAAGTCAACCACTTACTTGTCAGACAGATAAAACATCAACTAAAATATCAACTCAGATTCTGTAAGCTTTCATTGAGCATTAGGCAAAAGGAAAAATGCTCAGTTTAACAGTTGAGATGCTTTATATGTTCCAGATCTGGAGGTAAGTCTGCTCTCAGCAAAATATATTATAGAAAAGGGATGTGATGTAAGATTTAAAGGCAATCATTGCTATGTTACTGAGAATTATGAAAAGTACCTTCCAAGAAAACGGACCATTTGAATTAGAAGGTGTGGAAGATAAATGATGTAGTGTCGTGAAACCACAGTGGCCTATACTATATAAGAGAATGGAGTGGCCAAGAAAAGTTGTTCCCTGACTGAAATGATGAGGCGTACGATGCAAGATTGACGGATTAATACAAAGTAGTTAACACAAGCAATTCCTTGCAGAACAGTGTCCTGAAAAAGCATACTTCACTGCACAGATGCAGTGCAGTATGAAAGGAAGACTTGTTAACTGAAAGAGACTAGGAAGCTATGAAAATTCTGAAAACACATTTCAAAAACAAGGAGGACCTTCCCCTGAACCCCACCACCTGCAAGAGTATGTGGCACAGAATAAATAAAAATAAAAATTGAGAAGAGGAATATAAACAAAGCTCTTGCTGCAACACTTAGTGCTTTCTATTCTGAAGAATGCCAGAGGAATCACAGTGAGACCCAGCACATTCTTAGCAAGTTGAGAGGATTGCAAAGAAGAGCTTTTTCTTGCCTGAAAACAAGGGAGTGGGACTGTGACTGGAGTAAGAGGTTGTCAGTGGGACTGTGACTGGAGTAAGAGGCTGGAGAAAGCGTGCAGCCATGTTTAATCGACAGGCTGAGATTTCCCTATGTATATTTTAGACATTATAGACAAATAGATAGATAGATAGATAGATAGATAGATAGATAGATAGGTAGGTAGGTAGGTAGGTAGGTAGGTAGGTAGGTAGGTAGGTAGATAGATAGATAGAGATAGATAGATAGATAGATAGATAGATAGATAGATAGATAGATAGATAGATAGATAGATGATAGATAGATAGATAGATAGAGAAGCGTATTAGAAAAATTCTCATAGTACAGAACCACAAAATATTGAGGATTGATTATAGTGTAAAAACAAGGTAGCCACATATGAAAGCTGATAACCAGATTTGAAGATTTTCATAGGAGATTCAAGAAATGAAAAAGCATTTCTGAATTTGGATTCTACATTTCATGTATTTCTCCATCTCCAAAATCAGAACATGTTTTCATATATAGAAACATTTCCTATTAGTTGACATGCATATCTGGACATAATCCTTTCTTGATGGAAAGAAAACTCACACCCACAGTTTCTGAGAAAACATCAGGTATGAGACTGATATCGACTGACAGTGTGAAAGTCTCCATATATTCAAAAGATTTGCACTCCATATATCTATATGGAGAATTATTTAACTGTTAAACTGCTAAAGGGGGATTGTCCATGGCAATTTTAAAATTTGTTCTTGACCCCTATTAATTTTTTTTTTCCTTTGAGAAAGGACCCAAGCTATCAGGAAAGGATCTTCACTCTCAATTTTGTTTTCTTAACTCTCTTGTTTTATATTCATAAAAGATTCTAATTCCTTCTATGCAAACCATTAAGTATAAGCTTTGCTTATTTTGATGAATGGGAAAAGTAAACATGATGTTTCAAATTTTGTTCCTCGTTTCCAAGCAAATAGTAAGCAGAGACAACTAGCTTCAGAGGAGGTCCTCACTGTATGCCAAGAAGTTGACTGTGCGGCAAATCCAGAAGGGAAGCAGCAGAGACCAGATGCTCCAAGAGATCCAACCAAAGGTCCACCATGAAGGCTGACCTAGGTTGCTAAGAGGGAACATGTGGAAAGATTTGGCCATTGAAGGAGATAAATGGAGAAAAGCTGCAGAAAAGCTGGAGATTGACTCACTCTATGAGGATAACATTAGAAATGTATCAGGCATCTGTGCTGCTCTTTCCATATATAATGCCCAACTGACCCACCAGGAAGTAGTAGGGGTATAGCTCATAAAATATTTACTCCTTTCCCCCCTCTTTTTCTCTCATTTGTTTGCACTTTGCCCATGATGATGCTACTTTGAGATCACTTCCTTTAGCCTTTCTTCAGAGGCACCCAAGCACAGGGCACATGCTCCTTGAATCTCCATCTGATTAGTTCTAAATTACAGGCTTTGCCTCTCCCACTATGTCCTGTAAATACATCTCCTTTCTATCATACTTATGTAACCAGCTTCAGTAATTCCCACTTTCAGGAACCCTTGAGGGTATGGAAAATATTCTACCTCCAACAGAAGGCATATAAAAGAAGTGTGCCAACTGGGATGGGTCCTGATGAATGAGCTGCTTTTATCACAAGGGCAAATCACTCTTCCATCTTTTCCTTGCAAACTGAAGAGGGGTGTCCTGCCAGCCCATCAATTTCCCTTCTTATCCCACACATACCTGGAAACATTCCAGAGCACACGGCAGGAACCAAATTTTCCATTTGGAAAAAGACATCATGGTATCCCTGACCTGCTCCCATAGGGCACATTCCCAAGGTTCCCTACTCAAATAATGGCTTCAAGCCTACAAATGGCCTAATGCCTGTCATAGTCAATGGTAGGAAGACCCTAAAATGTCTGCAGCAAATGTATGGCAGAACCAACCCACATATTTCACTGGCTTATGATGAATTATTCTCAGAATCAGTTGTTTCCTAATCTATATAATACCCATGCCTAGGGCTTTGATATATCTTAGGCTGGATAGGCATTGCAACTAACACTGAAGTCAGCAGCTTGGTGTAAGTGTTTGAACTTTGCAATCATGAACATACCATAATGAAAAGAAATGTACAGCAGAATAGTAGAATACTGAAGATTAAGAGGGAGAGGGTCAAATGGCTTTTCTTTCTACTTCTGGTTCTTCTTCAAAATGTTCAGCAGCTTTGCTTTATGTATTTCTCAGCTCTTCAATTCAATTCAAGTGACAAGAATCCTAGGTTTGTAATCAACAGAATCTGAAAAAGGCTTGGAGATGCATTCCTCTTACATTTAAAAATACTGAACATTAGCAGCACATGAAGCCAAGAGGCAGCTTCATTGCTTGCAGAAGATGTCTCCTCTTTATCTGTTTCTCTGTGTAATATAGTGCAGGCATGGTTTTCAGGGGTTGCTGTCAAGTTCTCCCCCGTTTCCCAAATCACACAGCTTTAGGCTATAATCAGAACATCTTTGTCTTTGATTTAGCTGTAGTTCTCCTTTATTTATTTTGAGATTCTGAGAAATACAGTAGACCACTGAGTTGCCATTGGAAGTTGATATGCATATGTAATATAAAATAAAAAACTTGAAAAAGGAAGTTCCCACAGGGTCAAGTATTGCTATCGTTTTTGCCTAGAGAGCAGGCATAGGCTTTCTGATCTCTGAGACAGACGAGAGTGAGGGGCATGGGGAATGTTGTACTTTTCTCTCTCTTTCCCGATTGCTTTGAAAGAAATCTGTGCTGCACTTTCACTTGAGTTGTCCACGAGGCTATTTTAAGATGCTGAATTCAACATTTTCAGGATGCACACTATAATTTCCTAAAGCGGTTGGAAGGTAGCTCATGCTGTGCACATTGCACATGTGTTTGTTTAAATGGATACCAAGCTTGCTGACCATGTGAGGTTTAATGTCAACTTTCGGGTGGGGTGGGGGGGAATCTGATGATTGATTTCCTGGGAATAGGATTGTAAACAATAAATCCTGAATTTCCTCAGTTCAAACTCCTTCCACTTCTTCCACTATGTTGAACAGGATTCTGTGGTAATTTTGGACTGCACTTATGCTCCCTTTTCTAAGGAAGAGCACAGGAAAAGCTGATGCCAGATTTCTCTGCTTCTATACACATTTTTGTTAACTCATAGCACAGAAACATTTATTTATTAAGAAAATTTATATGGCCACCCAACTCACTCATACTGATGCTGGGTGGCTTGCTGAAGTAAAGCCCCTCCCCCAAAAGCAATAAACACTTACCTCCTGTGACAACAATTAAACAATCTGATCCGTTTATTTATTTAAACTGTGTTTCATAGCAAATAGTTATGCTGCCATAATTTTATTATTAATTTCATTCAATTTTATTTATTGCTTTATTGATTGATGATAATAATTTATTAGTTAGTTATTAGAGTATATCGGATAACCAAATAGAAAATGTAGAAAAATAATGAGATTTTATTTATTTCATTAAATTTAGATACTGTCTAATTTCCCAACAGACTCCTTTTCTTAATACTGAATCAGATCTTTGGTCCATCAAGATCAAGAACATGGACTTTCCAAACATGGTGGCTTTCCAAAGTGTCAGAGAGAAGTTTTCCTGGCCTACCTAGAGATACTTGAAGTTAGAGGTCAGCTCTAACACTGATTCCCCCCCTTAACTAAGCCATCATTCATTCTTCATCCAATTTCAGCCATAATTTTACAAATATGTATTTGTGTTTTGTTTTCTACAATGATTACTCAAGAAACCCATCCATGTTCTTCTTAGACCCGTGATGTCACAGTGGTTAGAATAGAATAGATAGAATTAGAATTTTTTTATTGGACAAGTGTGATTGGACACACAAGGGATTTGTCTTGGTGCATACGCTCTCAGTGTACATAAAAGAAAAGATACTTTCATCAAGAATCATAAGGTACAACACAATACCAGTCATAGGGTACAAGTAAGCAATCAGGAAACAATATCAATATAAATTGTAAGGATACAAGCAACAAAATTACAGTCATTCAGTCATAAATGGAAGGAGATGGGTGGTGGGAACGATGAAAAGATTAATAGTAGTGCAGACTTAGTAAATAGTTTGACAGTGTTGAGGGAATTATTTGTTTAGCAGAGTGATAGTATTCGGGAAAAAATTGTTCTTGTGTCTAGTTGTTCTGGTATGCAGTGCTCTATAGTGTCGTTTTGAGGGTGGGAGTTGAAACAGTTTATGTCCAGGATGTGAGGGGTCTGTAAATATTTTCACAGCCCTCTTTTTGACTTGTGCAGTATACAGGTCCTCAATGGAAGGCAGGTTGGTAGCAATTGTTTTTTCTGCAGTTCTAATTATCCTCTGAAGTCTGTGTCAGTCTTGTTGGGTTGCAGAGCCAAACCAGACAGTTATAGAGGTGCAGGTAATATAGTACTGCAGGGTACTTCTGCTGACTGCTGACTGCCTGCACTTTGGCAATTCAAATCTCACCAGGCTCAAGGTTAACTCAGCCTTCCATCCTTCAAGGTTGGTAAAATGAAGACCCAAACTGTTGGGGGCAATATGCTGATGCTGTAAACTGCTTAGAGAGGGCTGTAAAGTACTCTCTAAGTGCTTTAGATGTGCTCTTAGAAATAAGTCTAAGTGCTATTGCTATTGCTTTATCCTCTAAAAATACTCAAGTTCCATAAGCAATTCAGCAGTGTGAATAAATATATATATATATATATATATATATATATATATATATATATATATATATATATATATATATAAATATATATATATATATATATATATATATATATATATATATATATATATATATATATATATATAGGTCTTTGGTTATTCGGGTCTTCTCCCACGTAAAATTGGAAGTGTCTTGGCGACGTTTCGACGAAGTCTCATTCGTCATCTTCAGGCTGGTGTTCTCGGCTTCGTGCTTCCAGAAGCTTCTGGAAGCACGAAGCTGAGAACACCAGCCTGAAGAGTCATACTTACTGTATGTGGTGCCACAACTCACAGAATAGCCCAAAGCATGTATTCCAGTAGAGAGAAGTTCCCTGAAGATGGGCTCCAACATGATTCCAAAAGCTCAGAAGAGGAAATCCCAGTGACCAATCCAGATTTGATCTTGCATTATTATATCAGGACATGTATATTTGCCTTCATTCATGAGGGAAAGTTTCCCCTCTCCTATCACATCTTCTTGTGGCTTTTGTATCCTGGAAACCAGAGCCTGGAAGGGAACCCTTTGAAGAGGTAGGGTCTGAATTTGGTTGCAAGAATTGGAATATGCTTTTTTTCTGCACATCTCTGCAGTCTGTGCTTTCAAACATGTCAGACCCTGGCAAGGGTCTCAAAAGAGAGACATATTTCTCATTGAGAGACATATCCAAAATAGGCTTAGATGTAAGTAAGAAACTGTATCCAATTTTGTTGCAGACACAGCCTGTCTATTCTTTTAATCAAGAACTACTTACCGGAAAATCACTGTAGCAATCCCCCAGCAATCAGGCCAGAAGAAAATGATAACCTGCTGAATTTTGAAAATAACCTTCTCCAGAGGATGCAGTGACATTTGAATAGTGCTATGAAATCTCATGCACAAAATATGGACCATCCATCAGTCTCTCAAACGAATAAGAGAGAAGGGAGCCACAAATCTTTTTCAAAGTCATGGAGTTGTAGCAGTAAACTTTTGGATATTCTGTAGAAGGTTCCTTTAAAAGCCTAAGAGAAATTGGAGTAATGGAAACATGAGGTATTATGTTGCCTCCATGTATATATGCAATTTAAACCCTATTTTTATGGCTCAACTGATCACTTACTGAAGGTGAGCTTTCCTGGCCAAGAAACACAACAATTTAATTTTATATTCTGATGCTTCTATTTCTATTTCTAAGATCTTGTCTAAATCTTACAGAATCCATCAGTTCAATCCTGGCAGGACTGTCATAGCACAGCCACAGTAGCTTGACAGAAGTTTCATTAGGAAAATGATGCTTGTCGTCAGGAGGTTCTGTACAATGTTTCCAGTGGAATTAACCTGCCCACTAAATCAGCAAAGTCTCAGTTCCATTTCCTCTGTGTCAAATATTTAAACCTTGCCATTATGTCACCCCCCCTTTTCTAAGCTAAACATATCCACTATAGTTTCAACTGCTGCTCACTGAATGTAAGCCCTCCCCCAATACCGAGATGTTTGTTTGTTTGTCTGTCATGTTTCTAGACCAGGGGTGTCAAAATCAAGGCCCGGGAGCCAGATCCAGCCCCCAGGATGCCTAGAACTGGCCCATGGAACCACCGTGGAAACAGTGAAGGACTGGCTCATGGTGCCTCTGCCAGCAAAAATGGAGCTTTGGGAGGGCCGCACACAGCGCTCTGGAGCTCCATTTTCACTGGCAGAGGGTTGCAGGAGGCCATCGCAGCCAAAAACAGAACTCACAAGGGCCGCAGGCAGCCCTCCTGAACTCCATTTTCACTGGCAAAGGCATTATAGGAGGCCATCTCAGCTGAAAACAGAGCTTGCAAGAGCCACGGGCAGCCCCCCCAATCTCTGTTTTCACTGTCAGAGGGTTGCAGGAGGCCATCACCGCTGAAAACGGAGCTTGGGAGCCCGTTTTCTCTGGCAGAGCGCTCAGGCCACCACAGGTGCCCTGACATGAGTGACATTGAACTGGCACACCTACGTTGGCCATGCCCACTCCACCCCAAGGTCAAACACAACCCTGATGCGGCCCTCAATGAAATCTAGATTCTTCATCTCTCTCCAAGAGGGAAAAGGTTTTCAACCTTTTCTTCACCACAGATTCCCTTTAAATACCTTTTGTGGCCATGGAGCATGGCCCCCAACCCCCAAGATTTAACTCAAGATTTAAATCATAAGATTTTTTCAACCCTTTATTGATCCCCTGTGACCCCAGGGGTCTGCAGATCACAGGTTGAACACCACTGCTTTAGCTAATAGCTGATATCAAATATTAGATATGCTCCACAATTCTGTCACTTGTTGGTGATCACCTTGTTAATTATTTGGGGGGGGGGGTTTAACTAACAAAATGGGCCTTTTCAGGGGAAAGCATTAATACTTTCTCCTCTGCAGAACCAGAAGGCAAATATAAAAAAATTTCCGTTCTAGAAAGACACTGCCATGTGGAAAGGCCAAAGTAATGGCTCACATTCTAATAAGCTGCCATTTTTACAAGCAAATCAGGCACAGAAGGGTAACTCTATTTATTAAAAGGTTTAAAGGGAAGTTATTTTACCTTCACCTGTTGCTGAAGGCCACAGCCCCTAATATTTCAGCACCAGTTCCAAAATTTTGCTCTGAAGCCATAGAAAGCATAAGTACATTACAGATTAAAAAACATTTGCAAGCTTCTCAGGGCAAAATCATATATTTTGTACACATTTAATATACCATAAATTATTTTCACCATTTATTTTTCTTTCTTTCTTATTTTTATGTGTATCTAACCAAGGATTGTACAGTAGCAAATAAAATAGACAAGTTTTATAGATTTAATTAACTAGTTTTTATAGCTTTTGTGTCTATAATTTGTTATGTTATCTTAAATTTACATATTCATTTACTTCTCTATACAAACATGAATATTTTGCTATATTGTTTCTCCCCCCCTTTCCTCCCGCCCCCCCCCCCCCCTGCACTGACCATTAATAAAGTTCTGGTTATTCATTGTCATCTGATTATTGTCTGGATTTTTGCTGCCGAGATCCAAATAAGTTATTCTGAAATAGTCTTCTGATATATCTCTCACAGAGAACTATTGCCTATAATATAGACAAATTTTCAGCAGACACAATACAAAAATGATCTGTTTAGTGTCCCTAATCACTTCATCAGATGCAAGGAAAGAGGCTTCAATAGCTGAAAATGTCAACACAATACTTAATTCATGCAACTGAAACCTGCTTTGGTCTTTCTCATCCGGTGCTCCCAAATTAGGTTGGGATTTCATCCACCAGACCTCTGGAAAGCATCTGGTTGTGAAAAGTTCTCTAAATCAACGCCATCCAATAGTAACTTTGGTAGCATCTCTGTTTCTCCGCCCCTCTCCCTGCCACATTCTCAGAAAGTTACTTGCCAAAAAGGCAGTTTAAGGGCCCTCTTGTTTAAAGCTTAATAAGTGATTAATTACATTAACTCCAATTAATACAAATTAATACATTTGGGGTACCTTCTTTAAGTGGGAAGCATTTGACTTTCAGCCAAATACTTCCTCAGAGAGGAAGAGACTTCTTTTTAACAGGTAGCCAGCCATAGTATTTTGACACTGCATTTATTTGGAAACACTTCCCTTTTAGAAAATTCAGGATATTTAATTTTTAAACAAAAGTTTTCACTGGCAGAATTCTGATGGGTTTGAGTGGCTCAAACCCATCAGTCATGTGTGTGACTTTAGATTTTGCTTAGATTGAGGGTAACTATCTTCTAAAAGGGTTTTGCATATATTTTAATCTCCAGCCTACTGTTCTATAGCTCATTTTGTGGAAGTTCCAAGCCAAATATAATTGAGGATGGGGTGGAGATTGTAGCCTTCATATTGCATTACTATTTAAATGACAACATTATCCCTCAGACTGGTAATTAGAACCATGGGGAAACTTGAGTACTCTGTAGAACATACAAAATGCCAAGATTCAGCCAAAGAAGTTATGGAGGCATGCAAGACAAGAGGAAGTACAGCAAACAAAGCAATAAACCAGAAGAAGTAGAATAGAAGAGATAAAAGACTGCCATACCCTTTACTGGGTAGGATATAACATACTGGTCAAGGTATAGGGAAGAAAGAAAGGAAGCAAATCTTACTCTTTGATACATCAAAATTGGGTGCTAGCAAGTCTCTTATGTACATTGAGTTTCCTCTAAAAGCATCAGAATCAAGGTGAGCCCTTTAAGTCCAGGATAACCTATTACCTGCCATTTATTTTTGAGCAGATTTAGAGGCAGGCTATGATGCTGTGATGAAATGTAAAATTTGTAACTACTGGTTCTGTATGGCCAACTTTTTTTTTTAACTTTTAAAAGCATTTTTTCTACAACCTCTTCGGCTGAAGGGGTTGTAGAAAAAAATGCTTTTAAAAGTAAAAAAAAGCCTCTGATGATTGCGTGGCTCAGCTGAGCAATTGGGGGAGTGGGGAAGCAGGGATTTTTGCTACTGGTTCTCTGAACCATCCACTGCCATCGCTACCAGATCGGGCGATCTGGTCTGAACCAGTAGCAATTCACCCCTGCCATGATGTCTGCTCCTTTTTTAATCTTAAAGAAATGTTAAGGATAATTAAGGTGATGGGTGAACCCATGGTTCTCCTAAACCAGCGATCCCCAACTTTTCTGGCTTTGTGGACTGGCAGCGATGATGGCAGTGGTGGTGGGGGAGGGGATAGTTTCACATGCACCCATCACTTGCACAAATGGGGCTTCGTGCGCTTGCCCATTACTTGTGTGGCCCAATTCCCAACAGGCCAGTACTGGTCCATAGACTGGGGGCTGTGGACCCCTGTCCTAAACCAATGGGATACAAGTTAAATGGAGAGAAGATAAAAATATGTTGTATTATCAGCTAAATCAATCATTTTAATTCACTATGCTTCAGGCCCCATCAAAACCATATGGTAGGATATGTGGACCAAAACTGCTTCTGATGCAAAGTTGCGTTCTTGCTCATTCATGGTCAAAGTATATGCTTGCACTCTGGTATAAACAATGCACAATTAAATTATAGTTTCATTAGTGAAGACCATAAATTTAAGCCTATCAAGGAAGATTATATTAAATACTTACTTGAGTAATATGGAGGAAGAAGTCATGCTTTTGTGTCTTATTTAGGCATTCTACCTCCCAGTGGAACATAGTGTTGGAGTAGATGTTGCTTCTTCTGTTGTCAGTGTATAATGAACTGTCTTGATAACTAAAATAGAATAATGTGAAGCCAACATGGGGGGGGGGGATATGTTTGCTAAACATTCCCAAGAAACTTTCCTGGAAAAGTCTGTTTCTCAGATTTCTTTCCTAGAATAAACATTAGCCTTCCTGTATAGATGCATTTAGCAATAAAAGACTGGGTGTTTTGTTTTTTTTAATAGCTAGTTTTCTTTTAAGAAATCTTATTCCTTGAGCCAGATGCTAAAATAGTAAAACACATATTTGTTTATGGATTCAACTCAGATTATTGACTATAAACAACTAAAGACAAGACTGTCTTTGACAGACATGTCTATGTAATGCTTCCCTCTACTGGATTTCCCTAATTTTTTTTTAAAAGAGTAGAACATCCAGATTCCTATTAATACAAAATTATTTGTAGATAAGAATATCACATATTGTCTAGATTAAACTTTTTATCAGCAGAAAGTATAGTGTGCAGGTTGGTGTCAGCAGTTTTTAGTCATTAGAAACTAATT
This sequence comes from Masticophis lateralis, assembly GCA_030761175.1. NCBI lineage: Eukaryota > Metazoa > Chordata > Lepidosauria > Squamata > Colubridae > Masticophis > Masticophis lateralis. Next base: position 160,357,503 of record JAUDYJ010000001.1, read on the forward strand.
TTTCCTTATATTTCATTTGTTTGTGGGACTGTGGGACTGTGATAACTTTTAAAATTTATGAAGTCTTCATTGCTTGTATTTAATCTATTCTCAGTTTCCTTCTGAGAGGTATTGCTAACATTTTTGAAGGGATTATAATTCATTTTATCCAACCTTTCTTCAAAGGAAATCATATCATCACCAAGATATGTGATGAGAGCCCGGGTGGTGCAGCAGCTTAAGTAGTGCTAAAGTGACACCAGCTGCCTGCAATTACTGCAAGTTCGAATCTCACCAGGCTCAAGGTTGACTCAGCCTTCCATCCTTTCAAGGTAGGTAAAATGAGGACCCAGATTGTGGGGGCAATAAACTGACTTTGAGGGGGGGGAGCCCTACTAAGAAGGTATATACAAAAGTATGAAGGCTATTGTAAAAAGTATTAATGCATTGTAAGCTGTCCTGAGTCTCTGGAAAAGGGCAGCATATAAATTAAAATTTTTTAAAAATGTTCTATCTATGTCCACAATAACAACCTTGAAAACAGAGGACTGGTTTAAAGACAGAGTCACAGAATAGTGGAAATTTGAACGGGAATCTGACACCAGTTTTGTAGATTTTTAATTAGCCTTCCAGTGGTGGACAAAGTTTCCTTTATACTTGGCATAAGCCACGTGAATTTTGCCTCCATACCTTCTACATAATATTTTAATGTACTGACCGATCTTAGAGAATGAATACCATCCTCCTCTGTGCAACTTGTAAGCACTCACTAGATTTTAGCCGTAATTTATTATCAGTACTCTGCTATTTTGAAATGCAGATGTGTAGCTCCAGTCTAACAACAATATTTTTGCTGTGACTGTAAACCATGCAGTGAAAGAGACCTTGTTCATAAGGAGATGAAAAGTGGAATATGATTGCCATCTGAGAGATTTCAACAGAAAAAGAGTTATACTGCTTATTGTCCCATTCCAACCTATACATTGAAGCACAGTCAGTATATGGAGGACATGATGCCTGTCCTCTGGAAACAAATCTCAAATTATTGGTGTGTGTTGTTGGCAATGGCCCTGTGGTTTTTAAGAGAACAAATTGCTAAGCAGAGACAAGGAAGCTATGAACTCCCTGAAAACATCCTTCATAAACAAGAAGGACCTCCCACCAAATCCTGCCACCTGCAAAGCTATCTGGCATAGATAAATAAATAAAAATAAAACTGAACATCAAACATCTTTTCCTTATGTAGAAAACATTTTTATTACTTGACAGGCATAGCTGAGTATAATCCTACCTTCATGCATTCCTAAAATGAAATCTCTCACCCAAGGTTTCTGAGAAAACATAGCAGGTATGGGACTATCACAAGCCTTTATATGGGCTTTTAGTGAAAAAAGCCTTACTAACTGCTGCATACAAAAGATCTAAAATATATATTCAATATGCAGAAGGTTTAACTCTTTTGTTAAATAGTACAGTATTTTAAATGCTTCAGGGCAAAAAAACTGATAAGAAAAGGAAAAACTGTCCATGTTAATTTTTCTTTTCTTGAGGCAGGATCAAAGGTATCAGTGATTATCTTCATTCAGAACTTTGTTTTCTTAATTCTCATGTTTGAAGTTTATAAAGGACTGAATTACAGGGAAAATTTAATACACATTTGCAAACAATGTGCTGTTTTTTTGCAAACTGCAAAGTGCAAACTGCATAGTATAATTTTGGAAATGTCATTCAACTGGAGGGAGCAGTCTTCCAATCTTATATTTAATTGTTGAGACTTGGTGAAATCCATTCCAGGGCATGTGCTGTTTGCTCCTGAAATAAAGATTTCTATTTAAGCAAATTGTTTTCTTGGGTTGGGAACTTAGTTTGGTTTGCATGATTTGTACTTGCTGAATAATACATGAATTGGAACATAATTGACATATTCATTTCAATTTTGCAATTCAGTTGTCAACTAATTTATGCATAGAAGAAATGTATATATTGGGAGAAAGTCTGCGTAACATAAGCATGTTAGAACATGTTAGGAAAACTGATACAACTATGATTAGATTAGTGCAATATATTGGTAAAATGTATTTATTAGGGAAGTGGTACAGTGAAACAAATGTAGACAGATTTTTTTTTCCCAAGTAAGTCAATGCAGAGATGAGTAAAATGCATTTAAAGTTGGAAAATAAGAACTTACACAAAAGCAAACATGACAATTCCATCCATTCCTAGACAGAATATTCTTCTCCTTCTCCTTCTCCTTCTCCTTCTCCTTCTCCTTCTCCTTCTCCTCCTCCTCCTCCTCCTCCTCCTCCTTCTTCCTCGTCAACCTCCTTCTCCTCCTCCTCCTTCTTTATTGATCATCATAATTATCATATTTTTGAAATCTTTGTTACTTCTCTAATGATATAGTCTTTTGGCAATTCTCTGAGCCATATTTACTCAGCAACGTTCAGTAAATTCTCTGAAGAATTTATGTTCTTTGTTATACACAGACTCTGTTGCTACCAGTGGAAGCTATTTGTGCCATAGAAACATTATTATAAGGAAAATGAAAGCAGATACATCAGTCAAACAAAAGACAAAGAATACTGGCAGTGAGCAAGCTCTCTTGCAGTTGGTCCATGACCATGACCTGATATGAACTCCAAAATGTGTTGCACTCAGCCGCATTCAATCCAAGCCAATTTTGTTGCTTCATTTCTTCCAGACTGTACAAGAGAAACCTTGTGACAGCAATGTAGCTCTCCCTATAATTCATAGATTTAACCTCTTTCAGCAATATTTGAAAAATGCTTGATTAGCAATGTTTTGCAAAGTGTTGAAAAATAATAGGATAAAGTATGTAATGTTTGATTTATTAATAAATCAAAGTAAGCTAAACCAACTGAAGGCTGAAAAGAAAGAAAAGGGGGGGGGAGGAAATAGAGTTAAAATCAAGTTACATCAATCCCACTCATTGCCATTTTCCATATCTTTCTTTCCTTGCATTGCTTCATGGATTGTTTCATGTAGTCTGTTCTTTAAATTTCGCAGCAGCAGATTTTTTTTTTTTTTTTAAAAAAATCAGGTTCAATTAATATCTAGATTGAAGGGGGAAAAAAGATCTTCAGGGCCTTCTGGTAGGGCAGGCAGATTCAGCGCTATCCAGATCTCAGGAGGAAGATTGTTTCACAAGCCAAGGGTTGCTACAGAGAAGTTGTACCTCCTGGATGGAATGAAGCAACTCAGCACAACCAAATCACTGGCTGTCTTGCCATGGTCATTTTGCTGCAGCCAACTCATAACGGCCATGACCCAACTTGCTGCAGGACAATTTGCCATGACCAACTCGCCATGGGACAACTTGCCACAAGACAATTCAACAATTGAATTTAATTATTTAAAATAATTAAAATATTACTTTAATTTTTGTTATTCACATTTCATTTTGTCCCTCCTTTGGCATCCTTTCTTTAATGAGTCTATTGGATATTAGTGTAATTCTTGTCCTGCGGTGAGTTTCCTATACCACTGGATCCCACTAAAAGGCAAAGCTTCATGCAGGGGATCCAGAATATACCCATCCTGCCAATTTAGTGGGACAGATATTAACCATTGGAACACATGAACCTACAGAGGGCCCTCTGCCATGCAGGGTGTTAACAGTGATTACAGGCACCTTGAATTACACCTGGAAGCTGACTGTGAGCCAATACAACTCATGTAACAGTGACTGTGTACCTAAGACTGCATGCACTGCTGCATGCTTGACAGCTGCAACTTCTGAATGCCTTTTAAGGCTAGCTCCATGTACATTATTATCTCTAACCAGAAACTGATTGGAGCAGTGGTGAAATCTAAAATTTGTTACTACAGTTCTGTGGGCGTGGCTTGGTGGGGTGGGGTTGGGATGGGGTAATGTGACTGAGTGGGCATGGCTAATTTTTTTTTTTTTACTTTTAAAACCATTTTTTCTACAACCTCTTCAGTGAAGAGGTTGTAAAAAATGCTTTCAAAAGGCTCTGACGATCCCAGCTGAGTTGCCTGATCGGCAGAGGCTTTTTTTCTTTTAAATGTCTCTGACAATCAGGCAACTCAGCTTGGATCGTCAGAGGCATTTTTTAAAAAAAGTTTTTTTTCTTTTAAAAGCCTTTGATGATCCCATCTGAGCCACACGATCATCAGAGGCTTTTTTTTTTACTTTTAAAAGCATTTTTTTGGCCAAAGAGGTTGTAGAAAAAATGCTTTTAAAAGAAAAAAAAAGCTTCTGATGATTGTGCAGCTCAGCTGGGCATGGGGGGGGAGGGGGGGCAGGGATTTTTGCTACCAGTTCTCTGAACCACCCGCCTCCATCACTACCAGATTGGGTGATCTGGTCCGAACTGGGAGCATTTCACCCCTGGATTGAAGCCTGAAATAATTAAGCACAGTGTCCCAATTTAAGAATGGGAGTAAGCGGCACTCAAGACGGATTTGTGCAAAGGCCTTCCCAGCAAAGCTCCCACCTGTTCCTTGAGTAGAAGCCCTGAATCCAGGTGGGCCCCAACGGTACAGGCAGAAATGGACACAGAAATGTGCTCATATGAACATCCATTTTCACTTTCTTTGACAAACATATATTATTATCTGTAATGACTTATCTTACATAATTTTGTAAGCTTGCTCTGAATATTTACCATTCACCTATTTACCATTCACCAAAGGTTCACTTTGTTTTCTCTGTGAAACATAATTACCTTGGTCTTCAGTTTTCAGATGCATACTCCTGTATAATATTTGCTGTAAAATTTTTAGGTTCTCACCCAAAATCTTCATCTGCATATAAAAGTATATGTATATTCAAGTGTTCCCCAGCATGTATTTAATGTCATCATATAAGGCAATGCATGCCTTATACATTTATCCTTAAATATACAACTTACAACCATTCGTTTAGTGACCATTCAAAGTTACAGCAGCACTGAAAATAATGACTTATGATCAGGGGTGAAATGCTACCGGTTCGGACTGGTTTGGCCAAACCAGTAGCCATGGCAGCACATGGTTCAAAGAACTGGTAGCAGCTGCACTGCAAGGCTCCGCCCACTCACCCAGACACCTGGTTGAGGAACTTGATTTTTGAGCCTCTGCGTATGCGCAGAAGGTTTTGTGCATGCACAGAGGGTCTAAGCGCATGTGAATCCCTGGTTGGCCCTGCCCCTACCCGCCTGCTCACCCGGGTACTTGCCTGCTTTTGCAAGCTGGTCACAGGGACTGCCAGGAAAGCCATGTGGAAGGCAGGCAAGCAAGCATGTCAGGGCCGCCCAGCTGCATTGAAGGGAGCTAGCAGCCAACTCCCTTCCCTGCAGCCCTGCCATGCTTACCTGCCTTCAACGCAGCCTTCCCCCATGCCCACTTGCCTCCCGAGATCCAGTCCCACATCCAGCCCTTGATGGGAGATGGCCAGCGGGTGGGTGACCGTCCCTTGGGGGAGATGCAGCTGCTGCACTGGGACCAAGAGAGGCAGTGGTGGCAGCACTGCATATGCAGCCCCAGGACATTTGCCCTCTCTCCCAGAGCACTGCTGTTGCCCCAGAGCTCATCTTTGTCTCTGCAGCCCACTGGCCTCTCTTGCCCTTCTCTTTCTGGGCATAGCGCTTCTGCTTTTTGGGCCATTTCCCCAAAGCCGGCAGCTCCGCAGCCAACTGCTTTGCTTTTTCCCTCTTTTTGGGAAGCTCATGGGAGGCTTGCGCAGCGGCACTGGCACCGAAATGGGAGAGGCAGGCAATCCAGATGCTCAGTGCTGGTGCTTGTTTGGTGCAGCTGCAGGCAAGCCAAGAGACAGTGGGACAAAGGAGCTGGTCCATTGGGATCGCCTCTGCCTCCTCCATGTCTCTTCCTCCACCTTCTGCTGGTGCCACCACGCAAGCCTCCCATGAGGGAAAAGAGGGAAAAAGCAACGTGGCTGGCTGCAGAGCTGCCAGCTTCAGAAAGTGGCCCAACAGGCAGAAGCAGTGCACCCAGAAAGAGACGGGCAAAAGTCATTCTGTGCTGAAACAGAGGCATTCCGAGCCTTCAGCATTTCCCAGGATTGCAACGCTGAAGGTTCAGAATGGAGCCATTTCGTGAAAGGCAGGGAAATGGGGATGGGGATTTTCCTGCCTGTCATCCATTCCTGAAGCTCAGCACAGACTGAAGGAAGGATGGTAGGCAGGAAAATTCCCCTCCCTGTTTTCCTGCCATTCGCAACAAGGAGTGGCTGGGAGGGGAGGGGTCAGGCGAGATGCCCCTCGACTTGAGTGATGTTGATTTGGCCATGCCCTCCCAGTCACATGACCATCACCAAGCCATGCCCACCAAGCCACACCCACAGAACCGGTGGCAAAAAATTTAGATTTCACCACTGTTTATGATCGATTTTCACACTTACGATCATTGCAGCATCCCAATGGTCACATGATCAAGACTGGCAACTGGCAACTGGCATATATTTATGACACTTGCACTGTCCTAGGGTCATGTGATCACCATTTGTAACTTTCCCAGATGGTTTCTGACAAGCAAAGTCCATGGGAGAAGCCAGATTTTCTTAATGATCACATGATTCACTTAACAACTGCCCTAATTCACTTAATAACTGTGGCAAAAAGGTAATAAAATGGGGCAAAACTCATTTCCATCGCTTAGCAACAGAAATTTTGGGCTCAACCATGGTTGTAAGTCAAGGACTACCTGATGTTCAGTGTTGAATCATTTACCACAAGTTCCATTCATACTTCATTGCTTCATGTTTTGCTTCATTCATATACTATTCTTATCACATTCAGCTACTGTATTTAATTCCATATCATTGCAAAACTTTCTAGAATTACATCCGATTCATGTAGAAAGATAGGATAGAAACTTCACAGATTACAACAAAATAACTATAATGACTTTGACATAGGATTTGAATTTAATTGTCAAGATTCAATAGACAAGGTTAAGAATATTTGGATCTGTTTGCAAAAGGGAATCTTTCTTGACTGAACAATATTCCTGGGTCAAGGACATCTTTAGCAGAGTTAATGTTTTTACATTCTTTGCCTAATAAAAACATGGATATCTTCCAATATAGACCTTGATTATCTAAGTACACCTAAATTATTTTATAAATTAGGAACATTCTTATTCTGTTTTTGTTCTATAAATTGTAATTTCTTATGTGGAATCCAAACTTTTCTTTAAAATAATTACTTATGACCTCTGGTGAAAATCCATTGAAAATCCATTTCCATTTATATTGATCATTTAGAGAATTTGGGGGCGCATTATTTAAAATAGCATAATAATTTGCAACAACAAACAACTTCTGCAAGTGAAAAATCTGCAGAAAAGAAGTAATGCAAATATAATGTTGTGAAGCGAGGATGTTTTAATATAAGTCGGTTCTGGGAACCACATTTCCCCATCCAAGAGGAAACTGAAAAACAACTTTCATTATCTTGTCACAAGCCAGATCGAGAGGGCACCAAATTGGAGAAAAGCCGCTTTTCTGCAACTGCTGTTGGACAACCTTCCCTTTCAGCTGAGCTGAAGAGTTATCAGCTGATAACTCTTTGCACTCCAAGACAAATCCCAATAAAAGGGAGAGACCTTGAGTGAAAGAAGATCCATCTAGCAGACTTTTGTATTTGCCTTTTTTAGAGAATAATTCTGCCTTTGCTTGAACTCAGAGAAGTATACTTCTTGTCTCTCTTTTTCTAGGAAAAATATCCTGTTCCCCTAATGTGATAGGGATTTTGGCACATATGCCTTAGCAGCAGTGGCGGTAGCAGCCGCCCAGAGGTGGGTTTCAGCAGGTTCTGACCAGTTCTGGAGAACCGGTAGTGGAAATTTTGAGTAGTTCAGAGAACCGGTAGTAAAAATTCTGACTGGCCCCACCCCCATCTATTCTCTGCCTCCCAAGTCCCAGCTGACCGGGAGGAAATGGATTTCGCAGTAACCTTCCCCTGGATTGGGGAGGGAATGGAGATTTTACAGTATCCTTCCCCTGGAGCGGGGAGGGAATGGAGATTTTACAGTATCCTTCCCCTGGAGCGGGGAGGGAATGGAGATTTTATAGTATCCTTCCCCTGAATTGGGGAGGGAATGGAGATTTTACAGTATCCTTCCCCTGGAGCGGGGAGGGAATAGAGATTTTACAGTATCCTTCCCCTGGAGCGGGGAGGGAATGGAAATTTTATAGTATCCTTCCCCTGGAGCAGGGAGGGAATGGAGATTTTACAGTATCCTTCCCCTGGAGCGGGGAGGGAATGGAGATTTTACAGTATCCTTCCCCTGGAGCGGGGAGGGAATGGAGATTTTATAATATCCTTCCCCTGAATTGGGGAGGGAATGGAGATTTTACAGTATCCTTCCCCTGGAGCGGGGAGGGAATGGAGATTTTATAGTATCCTTCCCCTGCCATGCCCACCAAGCCATACCCACAGAACCGGTAGTAAAAAATTTTGAAACCCACCACTGCAGCCACCACCTCCACTACAAAGCTAATTTCGGAAATGTGCATTACTGAGATTTATCTCTATAAAAAGCATGTCTTTCCTCTATCTATAGACAAAGAACTCAGCACATATTCAGCAAAAAGAGGCAAAGGGCCTGCTGCACAAGGAGGTTTGTATTTTCCTCATCAAATTGCCCTCTCTTCATTTTAATGCTTTCCTGGCAGTCTTTTGATTCCCCCATTTTGAGAAGAGCTGAGAAGTGTAGAGATTGCAGGAGAAAAATAGTAGAGCAAGTAGACATACGGCTTGCAAATGAGACATTTCTGTGTGAAAATTTCACTACTATCCAGGTGGGTTTTTTGGTCAATATTTCTGCCTGTCCAGTTTAATTTGGCAAATATTGATTAAGCTACATTGCTATCTATATTATCCCAAGACATTCTAGTGGTAGAATTGGGAAAAAGCAGAAGCAGAAGGCGGATGGAAATTTTTTCTGCATGTACATAAATACAGAAGAGTCAGTTCAGTCTTGTAATTAAGGCATTAGATTAGAAAGCAGGAGGCCATCAATTCATATTCTGCCTTAGCCATGAAACAGCCTGAATGATTTTGGGTCAGTCATTCTCTCTCAGTGCAGCCCACCTCACAGGATTGTTGTGAGGAAACCAGAATAGCAATAGCACTTAGACATATATATCACGTCACAGAGCTTTACAGCCCTCTGTAAGTTTACAGAGTCAGCATATTGTCCCCAACAATGAGCCATCTCGGCTCTTCCAACAATTGGAAGAGCCGAGATGGCGCAGTGGTTAGAGTGCTGTACTGCAGCTACTTCAGCTGACTACTAATTCAGCAGATCAGCAGATCAAATCTCACCGGCTCAAGGTTGACTCAGCCTTCCATTCTTCCAAGGTGGGTAAAATGAGGACCCAGATTGTTGGGGACAATATGCTATTTAATATACTGTCGATTGTTGTAAGCAACAGAGTCTGGAGAGTGGGCGGCATAGAAATATGAATAATAAAATAAAATAAATAAAACATTCTGGGTTGTCCTTTTACGAACCTCAGAGGGATGGAAGGCTGAATCCACCTTGAGCCCGTGAGACTCGAATTGCCAAGGAAGGTTGGTTGGATACGTTTGCGCCTAGAGGTATTTGTAAAAATAACCAAAATGCAAGCAAGCAAGCAAGCAAGCAAGCAAGCAAGCAAGCAAGCAAGCAAGCAAGCAAGCAAATAAATAAATAAATAAATAAATAAATAAACAAACAAACAAACAAATAAATAAATAAATAAATAAATTTAACAGCTTCTTTCTCTTTAGTCCAAGATTTCTCCTGAGGTGCGAGGGTAAAAGAAGCAGACTTAGATTTCTATGTTTGATGTTTTTTTGGAATTGATCCTTTCATCTAACTTAGGCAGTTCCATAATTTCATTGATGTTTTTAGAGCCAGCCTAAGAGCTTGCTTCCCCTCCCCCCTCCTGTCCTTTTGTCTCCTACAAAGTAACATGGTCTTTTGTAATCTAGAAGGATATGATTGAGTTACAACAGCATGCTGCAAGCCATTGGAAAGTGCTGGAGTTTGGCTAGTCCGATCCTAGATACACACAAGCACATCTGGACAGGAGATCATGGGACAAGTAGTTAAGCCAAGAGCATATCCTGCATACTCTAAAAATGGATTCTGTTAAATTACAAAGGCTTTACATATTGGCTCAGCTGCTTCCTGCCTAGGATACTTTTTCATCATTTTGGAATGTGATGCCAGATTTGTGATCTCTGAGAACTTGATTAAATATTGCAAGTTCATTGTGTGGCTGATTTTGTTCACATCTTTGCTGTCTGCCAGCCATCCTGCACTTTCGCAACTTAAGAAGCTCCTGATTCAAAAAGGGAACATTGTGTCCCCATAACAGCTTTAGTTTAAAAAAAAAACAAAACAAAATACAAGCAGAAACTTCTTCTTTTACATATTAAGAGACATTCCACTGTTGGCATAGATTTTCAAGTGTTTTCTGGGAGAGGAGGAGGCTTAGTCCAATTCCCCATTGGTACTGAATTCTCAGTCATTTCTGAAGTAGGTCAGTGTTTGCTTAGCCCAAGATAATTGCAACATTCATCTCTGGACTTTCGACAAAATAAAGATATTTGTCCTAAAAGCACAATTTTCTGCCCATGTTCACCACTCAAGAGTCCTCTCCTCAGATGACCTTAAAACTGCCAGGTATCCCAGTAATCAGAAGCCTAATTGTATGGTTTTTGTTTTTTTTTAATTTGGTATTGTTACTCATTGATGGCTATAAGCCATTGAACTTAAAAACAACATCCCAGACGGAAGCACAATGCTGATACTTTTAGACTGAGTTTGTGAACCTTTTTAGATGGAATATGTATAATTAAAACTGTATCCCAAAATCAATGAGATGATATTTCACACAATGGTCTTAAGTGGATTATGAAAACTGATACTCATATTGCCATTTCTTATGGTATAATTTTTTTTTTCATCTTGTGAGTGAACAATACAAACATAAATGAATCATGCCCCGTTTTGTATTGGAACTACTTATAATACTTAGACTTGTTCTAGTTTCTTGAGGTAATAATAGAATACAGATTCATGCAAAAATACTGCAGTGTCCTCTACTTCATTGTTCCAAATAGAGTGGCATGTGGACAGTGATAGGCATGCCTTGGTATGCCCATGTTTGCTTCGCCAGCTGCACTGGTCACTGGTATGGGTCCAGGTACAATTCAAGGGGCTAATTATTATCTATAAACCCATTCTGGCACATGGCTTGATAACTGGTGGGACTGCTGTCTCTCATGGTTTCTGCTCAGTCAATATATAAGCCGACAGAGTTGGCATGGCTGGGTCACTTCGATGGTGCCCTTTGAAAGTACCATCTTTCAGAACCCAGGAAGGGTGCCTTCCTTGTCACAGCACTGCCCCTTGGAATGAGGACCCCCTCAAACCTGTGTGGCTCCCACCTGGTGCCGTTCCAGAAGGCCTAAAGACCTGGCTGTTTTCCCAGACCTTTGGGAAGGATGGAAAGAGTCCCTTGTCGGATTTTTTGTTGTCGTTGTTGAGTGGTTGGATTTCCAGCTGGTTTATTCATTCTATATTGAGTTATTTAATTTTTAATCTATGTTGCTGTATTGTGAGCTGCACAGAATCATTTGGGAGTCAGATGGTGCTTGAATTAAATAAATACAATTCTTAGTTCTGCCACTGGCGTTTCATAGACCTATTCAGAGATTCTTTAAAGAAACAGAAACCCCATTATCATCCAACTTTAAAGTTCATCTCCTTTGCTTCAATAACACAGATAGGAATTCCAGATTTCTACTACAGAGAAAATATAGATTTCAGTATTGAAACATTTTCAACTTATTTTTCAGGTCACTGTGCCTGTAAGTAAAATAATTTAAAAGGTGATGTCTGTGACTTTTGCACAAAAGCATCCAAACAAAAATCAGATTCTTAATATTTGCAGCATTTTTTGAAATGACTGCAGTGTAATAAATTTGACTGCAGTTTGAGCCAGGATCTTTATACCATAAAATATTTAAAATCTATTTTTAATTTTACAATTATGAAGACTTTTCTCCATTGCCCTGCATAACTCATCCCCTTGTTAATCATCTAAATCTTTTTTTCCCCGTTACATTTCACGAGCATTTTGGAGACAAATATGCCTTATAAACAAGTTGGATTCTACTCCATTTTACTCAAATAAAACAAATATCAAAGCAAATTTACATTTTTCAATTTAGACACATCATTGTCATTATCATCATCTGAGGAATTTGGCAAGAAACTGAACATGTTTGATAAATTAATTGTATTGTCTTATGGAAGCAGTATCTGATATTTCTAACTATATACAATCCATCTCTCATGAAGAGGCCAATCTCATTACTGCTTGGAAGAAACATTACACAAATGTGATGGTTCATTTTCAGAAACATATGGCAATCACAGTTCCCAGCATTAGTCATTAAAATGATTAATCAGAAGCTTAAAGGTTCAGATGCATAGACTTCTATGTTAATTTCTCTTGCTTGCGTGCATAAAGCAGAACAAAAAAAAACTCTGTAAAGAGTTCTCCACAGTGGTGTTTGTTCCAATACTGTCTCTTTTTAGGGCTCTAACAGTCATTGATTTATTTGAAACCAATGATAAAATATGTTGGTTCACTAAATCCCAAGGAGGCCCTTGGGCTTGTTTGTCCTCATTGCACAATAAATCACAGTGGCAATAAAGGGTGTTCAGCAGCTTAACTAATCTTCCTGTGGAAATTCACCAAATGGCTCCCTGAAATACTTACAGGACACCTGCCAAATACCAGGAGTTTACCAGAGAATCTATAGATCCCTTTCTGCATGTTATAAAGATTCCATGAATCCAACACAGTCTATATTAAAGACATTAATACATCAAAGGTCACAAGGTATTTTCAGTGTATTGTTTCTGAAGCTTTTCTTGTCTCAATATTTATACTGGCTTACTACCAACTGTATGAGGATTACTTCATTATTCATTGACAATAAACACAGTGGAAGTAATAGGATTCAAATATGGTTCAGTATGACCAAATTATATTCCATGGAGAGGATCCACAGCTTCTTCAAGTGTTCTGCTAAAGGTGAATGCAGATTTCTAATTATTTTTGCAAATATATACTTTCTGAATTCATTTGTATCGTACTTTTGATGTAACAAGCATTTTTATGCAGCTTAAAAAAAAGTGAGCAAATGTTTTATTGCAAAATTTGTTTCAAAAGTAAAGCCAATGAAACTTGAGCAAGAAAAAAACATATTGAGCTTTAATATGCTATTCTTTTATGTTTCCATGGTAGAAGCTAGAAAAATAATTCTACCAACAACAACTTGAAGCCATTGGAATCGAGGAGCACCAAGCAATTTTGTTCCCGGAGTTCAAGCATTACTTCTTCAGCAGTTGCACTGACTGCTACGAAAACCCTTTGTCAGCCCTGGAAGCCATCTTTTTCTTTGGATCTTCAGGGCTGCCATACTTAGTGCTATGAGAAACTGGGAGGGGGGATTACATAGAGCAGGGGAGATATTTAGCCATAATAACATTCCTTTCTCTGAGAGTCAAGGACATTTAGCCCTGCACCTGGAATGGCGTGACTGGGAGGCATCACAGGTTGGGATGATGCAGGGCTGACAAAGGATTTTTGTTGTGGTTGTTCTTACAAAAGACTCCCCCTTCTTCCAAATTTCAAGACAATTTGTGCCCTTAGGCTTCACATCACCATGAGTCTTCTCCCATCTCAGAATCATAACTATTAAAAGAACAAATGTTTTATAACAGTAGCAGTCAGTGCAACTGCTGAAGAAGTAATGCTTGAACTTCGGGAACAAAATTGCTTAGTGCTCCTCGATTCCAATGGCTTCAGGTTGTTGTTGGTAGAATTATTTTCCTAGCTTCTACCATGGAAATGAAAAAGAATAGCATATTAAAGCTGAATATGACAGAATAAATGAATACTGGACAACTACACAGCTTTAATTATGCATTTATTATTGCAACTTAGATGAAGTTTCATTTTCAAAAATTTTGTATGGCTGATTACAATAGTAATATAAAAAAAGCAAAATCAATTAATAAAATGATAATGTATCAATACATCAATATTTGGAGCAGCATTTCTTTACCAAACTACAAATCGCTTCCTGAAGAATCATATCTTTGCAGTTCCCCCAAAATGCAGTAAGGTGCATCTGGTTATCTTGGGATAAATTGTTCCAGAGAAGGGGCTTGTTATCAAGAGATGTTAAGAATGTGTTTTTCTCAGATTTTACTAGGCAAGGAGATTTAACTCAGAGAAAGTAATGAATCCCAAGGAAAATGCAGTTTAAAAGGTACCTGAAACTTGCATCTCCTTAAACATGATTTGGATATTAATCCATTATTTTATATTGTGGCTTATTCAATCCTTAGTTTTTATGAAGCCACAGAATTAATAAATTGGTATAATAGTCTGGCAATGGTCTTGGGAGACAGGAGGAAGAGCCTCAGACAGGATAACCACTATGTGAAAGTTGTCCCAGCATGAAGAAGGGGGGATGTTAGGAGAGGAGGGGAAGGAGGGATTGTTCCAGTTTATGCTGTTACTACAATGTCACTACAACAAATATACTTTGAAAACAGAATCCAGAGTTGTAGAGGGTGGCCGAAAAACAGATCTTTGGACTGAGGGCATCCATGGCTAACTAGCATTACAGTTACCTGTTGGTAAAAATAGGAAGGTCCAAGCTCTTAATGCAAACCATTAATGTTAAAGTATGAATGCAGCTACTTCTGCTTGGCCAGTTCCTAAAAAACCCTTTAAAAACAATAGGATGAGTCCATTCAAATACAGTAGAACAATACAAACGCCTTTCGATGAATTCAGACACAGATGATGTTGGAGTGGCAGCAGAGATTTTCAGATAGAGTTTCTTTTCTTTTTCTTTCTTACTTAAAGGTATAACAAATGTAGGAAACTGTGTGGGGGAACTTTTCATAAATCACAGTGCACACAAAAGGACCTTGCATCTGCACCAGCAGCCCTGAGTATTCAACTAGATGTTTCTCCAATAAGTTTGGGGGGAATTTTGGTGGGCTCTGACCTGCAGTTTTCACTTCCAAAATAACTTGACTTTTCTAAAGTGGTAATTTCATTTTCATGATAATGCTAAACTCAAGCCACATGTGCTTTAATTTAAAGCAGGACTTGGACTGGAAGGCCTGCCAGAGCACAGTAGAGCAACATGCTTATTCTACTAGTTTGCTTCAGGCATTCAGCATTTTTGAATGCCTGGGCAGAACTAGAAATTCAAAATCAGCCAAAGAAGGGCAAGGGGTGATTGGAAGAGAAAGGAAGGAAAGGAAAGAACAGAAAGGAAAAGAGAAAAACTGTATTCATATTTTGCTGATAACCTCATTGAATTACGGATTAATCATGAATAGATGAAGTAGCATTAGCAAGAGGTTTCCCAATTTCCAGCCTGATGCCTTAACCACTGTACTAAACTTGCTGATATCTTTCATCTGCTTGATATCTTTATAACTAGAGGTTTCCCAGATCACCAAAATCCTTTATGGATGAATTATCAGGTTCCTAGAGCCCATTATCTGGGCTTTAAAATGTTTATCATTTTTGAAAAATGATTTTAAAAAATTCCTTGCCCCAAATCATAACTAGGATAAAAAATTGAATTTTCCTGAAGAGATTGCCATATTAGTTGAAGAATGGGAAGTGTTGTTAACTCAATTCATAACTGAGTAACTTCAGTCCAAATACTGACCAACTGAAGATCTGAATCATTTCATGAGGAGGAGAATGCGGGGGGGGGGGGGGGGGGAAATCCCCTTGAGGGGAGCATATGGGACCGACACCATCTTTTTCATGCATGCCTTCAGTAAAAATGTGGTATTTATCAGTAAAGAAAATGAATTCAAGATACCCCCTCATAAAGAACAGCAGAAAAATAAACAAAACTAAAATCCTGTGCAATGCCCAGATCTCCCACTTTGTCAATAAGCCAAAGAAATATACTTTAGATCTATGATTAGGTCTAGAGGATGAATGGGTGGTTATTTAGGGAACCTCAGCATCTTTTGCCAAAAGATGCAGAGAGGCAACATTTTCGTATGAAACACCTTCTGATACCTAGATATGAACCAGTGCTTCAGACTTCCTTATAGGATTTGAGAAGTTCACATATAGAATATATAATTATAAGCATATAATTATTATTTATAGATCAGTGTTTAAGACTATGAAGCCTGATTGAATGTCAGTGCCAAATCATTTTTGTTACATTTCTATACCTTTAAAAATAAAAGGTTTTTTTAAATAATATTACTGTTTCATGTTTATTAAATATGTATCTTTTCAGCAAGAAATGGTTCAGTCATCTAATTGTTGGGAATCTGGAGCTGAAAATATGATTCATATGATATGACCTCTAAATAGAGCTAAAGACTCCCTTCTGGGGAAAAAGTATTTCACATATTAATGTTATTCTGAAAGGTGTCCTTTGTAAATGCTCATGTTCTATTGAGTTATTTATCTGTGGTTTGGCAATTAACAAAAGGACAAAAGAAATGGATATTGTGCTTTTGATGTTACACAAGTGGAAGGAGGTATGTTCTCGGTAAATCAGAAGATGATCTGAAGAATTTACCTTCCTTTTATATTAGAACAAACTTCTTTCCATCAGCTATCATAACTAGAGGTAACTTAGAGTGGGACTAATAGATTTATACATCCCTTTTTCCCCTTTCTCTTTAAATATATACATGTATACACACATACACATATATATACATAGACATAAACTTACATATATAAGTAAGTTTAAAGTGTGTGTGTATATATATATAAAGAAAAACACACATAAAACCTACGAAAAGTAAGTAAGTATGTATGTATGTATATATATATATATATATATATATATATATATATATATATATATATATATATATGTATATATATTCTTACTTTTCGTAGGTTTTATGTGTGTTTTTCTTTAGCCAGGTTTTTCCTATGTAACCAAAATTTTTCTGCAGCCCTGGTGGAGTGAAATCACATTCACTACTTTCTTTAAAACCTGGCTAAAAGAAAAACACACATAAAACCTACGAAAAGTAAGAAAATAGATATTGTACCTTTACAGGGAGGATACATGAGATGTGGGTGTGGCTTACTGATGATGGCTAATGAGCCAGAAATAGATCTATATAAGTCTCTCACTGGGCAGCTTATGGTTTGCTGGTTGCCAGAAGAAAAAAAGCCCAGAAAGTTCAATATAGCATACAAATTCTTTATGTCCCTGGATAAGGAAATATCACATTGATATTCTGTAGGCCAGTGCTTGCCAGCAACTACAGCTGCTGCCACCTATGGAGTGTGAAGACAAATGAGTGATTGGCAAAAGCAAGGTTTATGGGCCTTTGCAGATATCCTCAACAGTTTGGCCAAGTTTTCAACCTACAGAATTGCTGCTGGTCCAGGTTAGTTGCCTTTAGAGCTTCTGGTCCCCATATACAGTAACTGTTATATACATTAGCAATGGATGCAGAAGTTACTTCCTCAATGGGCCTTTATAAAAGTTCACCAAGAATATGTAAAGTGCCATGTTTCTAGGCTTCCGTGCACTGAACATTTTCCACCTACATCTCATTAGCTATGTCTTACTGCTTGGCTTTTATGTGTCTAAATGTTGCCCTTTCCATATTGAACATGCATGTGAGAAACATTAACGGCTTTAATCCTTACTTCCTCACTCCTTGGCTGCAGCACTGTTTCCACCCAGCCTGGCTGGTTATTGCTTCAACCTTCTATTAAGCATCCCAATTCCAAGTCTTTCTGCAAAGCTCCACTTACTGGTACTCAGCCATTTCCAGCAACAAATAACAATTCTGTGCCAGTTTAAGGAGTACAGCAATGAATTTTCTATTTCTGCAATGTTGGCCCCTGTCTGAGGGTCCCAATGGGATCTGCATGAGGCACTCAATTTGGCACATGATGGGGCCTTGAAATCCATTCATTTAAACAAACATACACATATGTGTTGCACAACTGTGTCTCAATTACTTGAATTATTGTGACCTTAAAAATAATATGAATTTCAGTCCAATTTTTAAAAAATAATTTTATTTTTGGTTAAGTATCTGAATCATATACAAATGGTTAGAACAGCATAAATTAATCATAATTTAAAATCACAAATTTATTTCAAACCAGTTAAAAATAATTAGCTCACTAGTGCTAATCAAGGGAACAAGGATCCATTTGCCATTAGTCTAGCCTAGGGATGTCAAACTCGTAACCTGTGGGCCAGATGAGTCACACCCACATCCAGTTTACCGAGGGGGGGGGAGTCACAATACATCATGTGACGACGTTTGACACCCCTGGTTTAGCCCAAATCTAATCAGGCAGGCCTCTATTTTATTCAAGGTGCTGCTACTTTCCCAGGGTGATCATCCAGGCCAATACATATTTTGGTCAGACTGCAAGTTTTCAAGCATAAACTGTCATATGGTTTTCCACCATTTGACTTCCATAACTTTCCCTTATGTGAAATCCTAGACAGATAAGAAAGTGACCATCCATTTTTGTTACACTACAGCAGCTTCTCCAGTGGTCCCTTGAAAGACACTCAAAGGCAAAAGCAAACCAGTTGAGAATCTTACGAGAATAAGGTAGAAGGGAAAACTAAGTGAAGCAGCCACTAATTGGTGCAGCTCTTCAGAAAGTGATTCCTGATGTAAGGCCTTTTTGAGAACAATATGGCTTCCTGTGCAAAGAAAAGTTTTGGAACTTTATTATTTAACCATTCAGAAACTTCAAGCAGTTGTAATTAATACAGGAGCCAAGCTGATACCACACAGTCCCAACTCTAATAAGTGGTTTGTTTATGATGGTGTGGTTGCTAAAAAAGAATAGCTTGATTTCTTTCAAATCTACAAAGCAAAAAGTCACAATCAGTAGCAGTTGAGTTGTGGTTGAATTTAGAAGGTATTATAAATCCAGACCCTCATAAGGGATACCATTGGAAGGAGAATACCTATTTAGAAGCTCCCTCCCACCATACCTAATAGTGGTGGGGACTCTTAGAGTAGACTTTAGAGGCCAGCCTTGGCTGGGCAAGTTCTATCTGGAGTGAGTGGTCTCACAAATAACCAGGTCCCAAAAAGTTATAACCAGGAACTTAACTTGCACCTGGAAACAGATTCTCAGGTACTGGTGTTACATAGAGAGAGTACATTATTCCTGGTCTGTTGTTCGATCATGGGGTAGAGAAGAGTTAATGCCTACAGAAAAGCTGGCCAAGGGATAAATTTTAAGCTATCAAGAAAACTTCATAGGAATAGAAAGAATAATTGCTTTGGTTACTCTTTCCTACATTTCTTTATATTCAGGATGATGTGTTTAATAAATGCAAGGGAGGAGGGGTGTTGCAGCTTTATGGTGTTCTTTGTTTATGTTCTGGGTACAAGAAAAAAAAGAGGACTGGATTGGTTGTTGTTTTTAGCTACAGGAATAGAAACTAAGCTCAATGTACCAGCACAAATCAACCTGTTCTTTGCATTGTTAAATGAACCCTCAAGGATTTCAGTACTTTGAAATGTGTTGCATATTCCTCACATGGACACCCAGATTTTAGAATAACAGTGATACCAAGTAAAACCCTTTTAGCTGCCTTGAACAATAACATAAGCTCAAAAACACCATCAAGAGAAAAATCAAAAGAAATTCTCAAACATATTGAGATACAATATTTAAAAAATGCTTTGGCAGGGCAAGAAAACATTTAGGATATTTGAGGGGGCAAATATTGGTATATCATCAGTCTGCATATCAGTGGAAATGAAATGCTCCAAACTTTATTCAGATTTTGATCTATGCACTCTCCCTTCAGCTTTTAAAACAGATAAATACATGAAAAATCCCTTCCTACAAGTAATCAGGTGAGGGATCCCTAATTTCACTAGCTCTCATGAAATCTTTAATCCCTGATCAAAGTGCTAGACTTAAACCTTAAAAATAAATAAAATGTTTGGGACTATTCAAAGGTGGTCATTCAAATAATCTGTTCTGGCAATAGGAAAACTATTAATGAGTATTTTCTGCAGGCAACTTGCCACAGGGCAACTCACTGCGGGACAAGAGTTACAGTAATATCAAAGAAATAGGGAGCCTGGATAGCTCAGCAGACTAATGCATTGTAATTAACGCCAGCTGTCTGCAATTACTGTAAATTCAAATCTCACCAGGCTCAAGGTTGACTCAGCCTTCCATCCTTTCTAAGGTAGGTAAATTGAGGACCCAGTTTGTGAGGGCAATAAGCTGACTTTGTATAAATATACAAAAGTATGAAGGCTATTGCTTAACTCATTGTAAGCCGCCCTGAGTCTCCGGAGAAGGGCGGCATATAAATCAATTTTTTAAAAAAAAAATTTAAAAATAGTAGAATAGAATCATTAAAGAAAGGATGCAAAAGGAAGGACAGAATGAAATGTGAATGGTAAAAATTAAAATAGTATTTTATTTAGTTTAAATAATTAAATAGAATTGTTAAATTGTCCCATGGTGAGTTGTCCCAGGCTGAGTTGGCCATGGCAAGTTGGCTGAGGTGAGTTGTCCCATTCCATTAGAGAGAGCTGCACAACTGTAAGGTAAGGAAATATTTGTGAACCAATGACTCATTGGTTCATGGGTTGCCTAGTTATGTCTAAAACTTGAGTATCATGGAATCCAGATATCCAAAGGAACAACTCCTGGATCATCCAGCATATATATCTCAGTGTCTTAATAACTAATTCATCCTAAAGACGTTATCATTGACCTTTCTTTCTTTTTAGTTTAAGTCAGCATTTTATTTTTGCTGACGTATTGTGAATTGTAAATTTCTTTCTGTGATTTTATGAGGGCAATTTTAAAAATGGAGGAAGGAAGAAAAAATCTGTGTATATTGATAAGACTATTCTGATAGCCCAAACGGCAAAGGATCTACAAACTCTAATAATAAAAATCAAGGAACATGGTAGAAAAATGGGCAAAAAATTAAATATAAAGACCAAACAAATGACAACATGTACAACTATCAGTCTGTTGTGGCTCCGTTGCCTGAGCCTGCGTCATCAGCAGGGGAGGACTCTGAGAGTGAGGGAGAGGAGTTGGCAAGGCCTCCTTCTCCAGGACTCTCCTCTCTGGCAATGCCTCCGGAGGACACCGAAGGGCAGGAGATAGGCCCAGAGCCAAGCTCGTCCCCGCAGCCACAGGAGGACATTGACGAGGGCAGCGAGTTTTGGTTGGACCCTCGCCAGCGTCGGAGAGACAGGAGAGCCCAGCAGAGGAAAAGGCGTGGTCGTGATTAGCTGGTGGACCACGCCTCTTATTAGACTATATAAGCAAGCGATCGTAGACATATCTTTGTGACGAACAAAAACAAAGATACGTGGATCCCGGTGTTGAATCGGCCCGGCGTCTTAGCTGTGGTGTGTATGTGACGGACTGTGTAATAAACATGTTGGCAAGCAACTGCGGAGTGCTGCCGTCATTTTGTTATCATCTCCCTTGGTTGCCTGCCAGTTCCTTAGCCTCTGGGTGTCTGAGGGGGGGTTCTTTCTGGGCACGGGGCCAGAACACAGTCTTAGAATTGGCAATAAAGATACTGAAGTGGTAGATAGCTATATAATAGGAAAAGCAGTCAAGAAATTCAATACTGTTCAATAGTGATTTGATAGCAGATAATCAGTCAATTACATGGCAAAAATATGTAACTTTTTCTGGGTCAAAAGCCCTGTCATTGAATAATCTATTGAGGACCACCAAAACAAAAATGAAAAAGGACTTGGATTTCCGGTTTGGCATTGCGGTGATGCAGTCGGGGAAATAGCCCCGCTCTGATGAGCCCCACGAAAACCCTGGCTGACGAACCACCGCTGATCAGTCTTTGGACCGAACTCATCCTGCAGGGATGGGGGAAGAAGAGGGATGCCTTGGATGGCCGAGAGGAACAGGCAAGTTCCTCGGAGGCCAGAGGGAACCCTCTGAGTCGGCAACGGGGGGCAGCCACCATTGCGGCTGCCATGAAGCCGCGACAAGCTGGGAAAAGAATTGTGCAGGAGGAAAGAAGAAAGAACGAGGTACTTCGAAGCCAGATGAGTGACACCAACCCTGGCGGGAAGCAACATTTGAGTATGGACTTTTATCAATAAGACCCCCAGATTTAAATAGCGGCTGTAGATTTGTGGGGCATGAAGATTGACAAAGTAATAAGAGGAAACAAAGACCCATTAAGAAACTTGCTTTGATATAGCCTGACTTGCTAGAATAGATTATTAATATACTACTAATAATAAACTTTTATTTGTGGTCACAGACCAAAACACAAACACAACTGCAAAAGAACATGGGAAAAGTAACATCATAAACAGAAGCCTTGGCTGAGGGGAATTACATTGTTCTCCTCTAATAGTTACAGTTCTTAAAAAATGTTTGAAACCTGAAAAGTAATGTATGAGGAATACAAACAATACAATACTAAACAATATAAGGTCAAATTACTAGCATTGGGTCCAGAGAGATCTGTTTCTAAGAGAGACAATAATTTAGTCCTGCCTGCATTATACATAGGGCAGTATAAAAGAACATTATTAATATACTAGAAAATTGGGTTTTTCTTTAAATTGCAATTGATTTGATTCTTGGAAAAAGAAAAAGAAAAAAGTAAAAAGCGATAATTATGGACTTAACACCTCTAAAAGTTAAAAGAATCGAGAAAACAGATGGTTACATAATGGATACAAAATGGAGATTGCTGTGACTAAGTGAAAGTGTGGATTGTGGAAACTCGCCTTCTGCTTAAAAAAGAAATATTTTGATTTGCTATTTGGTTTGGATTTTTGAAAATAACTATGGCCTTTTGGACTTTGGAGATTCCTATTCTGTCTATGGGTGATTTGATAAAGAAAGAAGAAATACAATGAAACTATTAAAATTGAAACTAACTGGCGCAGGAACAAAAGATGTGGCATAGGAACAAAAGAAGGGAAGCTGATGGATTTTAAATGGAACAGATGTTACAAAAGCATTAAAGTGATTTATAGAGTTTCAAACATGGAAACACGGATTTTGAAGTGGAATGAATGCTTATGGACAGATAGGGAAGAAGAAATAAAATAGATAAAATTAAATTTTGATGTTTAAATGTTCAAATGTTTAAATGACTTTTAAATATAAACAGGAGGTGCTGATAGAATAAATAAAGATGGAGAATAACAGAAGGTAATTAAAATAGAAAATTGATGCAAAGGTGGTTAAAAATGAGATCTTTATAAAAATACAAGAATATATATTATTATGAGATAAACCTAAGAAAATGTATTAGATTATGAGAGAACAAGAAGAGAATATGCCTGATATAATATGTTTTAATTTTAAATTGTAAACAAAGTTGAGAATGGTAAATATGATTAAATTTGAATGATTAATGATAAAACAGATACACAATTGTGATTGAATTTAATGTATGCTAGAAATATTAAGAAATATGTTGGGAGTCATCCTGGAAGAGTATGTTAGGAAAAAGTTAAATAACAGATTAAATATATTGAAAAGAAAACAGTTAAAATAAGATATGCTGGACATCAACCAAACAAAAGTTGGAGAGGTGGAGAAGAACATGCTGGAAATCAGCCAAAACAAAATATGCTGGAAATCAGCCAAACAACAGTTGGAGGTATGGAGGAGAATATGCTGGAAATCAGCCCAAACAAAACATACTGGAAATGAGCCAAAAAATAGGTGGAGATATGGAGGAGAATATATTGGAAAATACCTAAAATAATATGGGGTGAAAAAAGAATATGTTGGATGACAACTAAAATGAAGCGAAATGAGTATGAGATGAATCTGTATAAATTGAAATATATATTAGATGACATTTTTTAAAAAAAAGAATTAAGTGTAATTGCTAAAGTTTAAGACTTAAAGATTTGTTGAAATGGGTCTAGAGGTTAAGGAATATACATTAAATTTTGATTTATAAATTGAAATAAAAATAGAGTTGTACATATTTGGGAATTAAGATTTGTGGTGATAAAATGTAAGGTAAATACTTAGATCAAGATGTTAAAATATTTTTAAAATTTGTGTTTTTGATTTTTATGTTGAAAGATGTAAGGGCGGGAAATAAGCTAGATAGAATTTTGATTGATAAATTGGATATAAAAAATGAGTAGAGCTTATTTGGAAATTAAGCTTTTGGTGATACAATAGACTGGTTTAGAATAAGATGTTAGAATTTGTGTTAAAAATTTGAGTTTTTATTTTCAATTTTAAAAGCTATAACGGGGAAATTGGGAACAGAGTTTGTTAAAGGACTGTAAGTGATTTTACCTATCGATGGCCAGATCAAGACTTTGTTCTTAAAAGATTTATTTTATGTTTATGTTTGAAAAAAACAATAAAAAAATATTTTTCAAAAAAAAAGGAAAAAAGAAAAAGGACTTCATTTCATTCATATCAAAATTTTATTAATATTAGTAATTAATTTTGTTTTGAAAATCTAATAATTTGTCTTATTAAGAATTACTAGCTCTTAATTGCTTAATTGTTTGAGACAGTCAGTTTGGTGTAGTAGTTAAGATACTAGACCAGAACACAGGACTTTGAATTCTAGTCCTGCCTTGGGCACAAAGGCAGTCACTCACTCTCAACGCAAACCACTTCTGAAAAAACTTGCCAAGAAAACTGCAGGGACTTTTCTATACAGTTGCCAGGAATCAAAAACTGACTCAAAGGTACAAAAAAAAAACATTTTGGGAGATTTCTATCATAATAGGTAGCCACCCCAACTTGCCTTGATGGATTTCAAAGAAGCTAAGCAGTGTTGGACTTGGTTAGTTGTTATCTTGGATAGAAGACTACTAGGAAATGGTAGGTCCCTACCAGGAAACCATGTCCCAAAAGAAAGCAATGGGAATCATTTTTCACTGTTGTCACAAAAATACTTAGGCACTATCTATGATCTCACCAAGAGTCAAGGTCAATTAGAAAATAAACCTATTTTTCAACCTTTTGAGTTCTCTGGGGACTGCAGATTGTGCACCTTTACTGTAGAGTCTTTGACCTCTTACAGTATTATATACACTTCCAAGATATTTTCTGAATGAAAGACAGTTTTATTTATATATATAAAGATCAATTTAAAAAACAGAGTCAATCCTTTGTTTTTTCCAATGACGCTTCCTTCTGCAATCCAGCTGGGTGCCAGGTTTTACAGACAATCTTTTTATCCAAGGTCCTATTTTGCTTGGCAGATTTGAAGGTGGCTTGTTTGCTTCCAGAGGCAGCTAATTAAGAATGATTCTTAAAGCTATTTTAGTCTATCACAGCCACATTTCATTCATGTTATAATAAATCCTTCATGTGTGAATTTAAAACTGAGGTTTTGGTTATGACTCAAAGAGAATGTTAATTTCTGCATTAGCTTAGCCATCATTTAAAGCTTGATTATAGCACATTGATAGTCCAATCTTGTGCATGGTTACCCAGAATCAAATCTCACTGAGCTCCTTATTGCCCAAGTAAACACAGATAGGATGGGTGCCTTTTGTTACCTCCATAAGCAAGAAAGTTCACTCCGCAGGATTGTGATATAAATGCATACAGCTGCTAAAGCAGACTTGCCTTTGGCCTGCCTGAAAAAAAGTTATTATGCAAAGGAGCAATATATCATGATGGTTATCAAATAACACCATAATTTCTCTATTGACATATTTGGAAGACTTTATATGCTTAAATTGTATGTTTGGACTAAAATACTCTCTCTGCAGAACATGGCCTCTTCAGAAATTGAAATTGCCACCATTACTGGATATTTGATGTTCTTGAGAGCCGATCACATTTCTCAGCAAAAGCTTCTTGAGCAAACAGTAAGGGATGTCATAAAAATATCTTACTCTAAAGAGCTATGAAGAATGAGTCCAGGAAATGGAGTGAGTTCCAATTCTTTGTTCTGCAGAACTTCTGTCCGGATACTTTTCACGTTGGATGCATTCAAACCAGGATTACAACTTTTGAAGTTAATTAATTCTGGCTTCCTATAAATCATTTAAAGACAGGCAAGAGAATTATATTTGGCTTCTCATTGTTCAGGCTAAATACTTTTCTTAACAGAATGTCAGCTAAAGCATTTTAGGCTTCTCATGGCAGTCAGTAGAAATTCCCAACTGCATTTTCCTCCCTTTTTCGGAAGGACAGTTCCATAGATTGTGCTTCAAATATAACAGAATACCACCTGGTTCAAAGCTGAAAGGCAACAGAGGTGAGCTTGCATGGCAGCTGGAACTCTATAGCCATAGCATTGTCACAAAATCAGTCATTTGCCACTTAGCTCCTGGGGTAGGTAAGGGGAACAGGTTTACATACAGGCCCTTAGCTCCCCAGCCTGAGCCAGTGACTGTTGTCCGGGCTGCCTTCCTGCTCAGGCTATGCAGTCACTGCCCTGGCAACTAGAATGGGAAAGAAACTTTGTACAGCCCTCCCTTTGTATATCTAGTTCTCCATTCAATGAAGGATTTCAGCAAAAGCTCTATATCTGGTCACAATTAACAAGGTAATTAATTGACAGAACTTATCAGTGGAAAGAGCTCAAAACAAGTTGCCATGTTCATGCATAAAAAGTGGGTGTGTTAGATACAATTGATCCTCATTATTCACAGATTCCGTATTTGTGAATTTGTCTGTTCACTAAAATTATTTGTGGCCTCTGCCTGCACTGTATGCTCACCATAACTTTATGGGACACAACCAGTGGTGGGATTCAAGTAATTTAACAACCGATTCTCTGCCCTAATGATTTCTTCCAACAACCAGTTTGCCAAACTGCTCAGAAAGTTAACAACCGGTTCTCCTGAAGTGGTGCAAACTGGCTGAATCCCATCACTGGACGTAACTACTGCAAATAATGAAAATCAGCTGTATTTGTTGCCTGTTAAAAAGGTTTTCCAATGAATTAAAATAAATTTAAAAATAACAATATATATAAAGTTGCCACAAAACAAATTCCTTGATTTTGAATCAGGAGCCTTCTAATTTCCCCGAGAAAGGGACAATTTGTTTATCTATTACAATGAATGCTGATCCATTACCAGACAGAATAAATAAAGTACTCATTTCTATAAAGAGTAAAATTATATTTTCAGAAAAATGTAGGTAGAGTCCATGTATGGATTTAATCAAAGCAGCACAAAATTGGGATCCTTCTTCATTTTGTCTTGATTCATGCTCTGCCAGTCTTGTTCACTTTGATCACCAAATTCCTTTTCACTGCAATTTTGAGGTAATTGGGAGAAGACTCGTAAAATGGATTGGAACATTTTTACTTGAGCTTTCATAGCACAATTTTCTTAAGAATTCAGTGTTCTGTGACCAAACAGATTTACAGCATTTCAACCAATACTAAATCGGAAACCAAACTAACCTGTCACTAAAAAGTAACATGTTGACTCACATTGACATACATGCCAAACCTTATAATAGACTTGGAAAGAACTCTAAAATCAAGATGCTTTGCATCTGCTTTCTATTGGGCACTGGAAGATATGATCATTTAGCTCTACTGTATTTTAAGTTAACAAAAGGAGTTGCCAAGAGGAAAAGGGTCTTTTTGAAAAAGCACTAAAAACTTCATTATCAACCTTTAGAGTTACTTGGCTAAATATGTGTCACAGTTAAAATTATTCATATGCTCATCTGCATGTAATAAATGTACTGACATTGTTTTAATTATTTATGAAAATTATTAAAAGAAAATATTTATTACAAAGCTTGATATCAAAAATCCCCACACAGTGTTAGTATATTGTCCTTTTAGAAACAGCAAACTTATTACTCTGTGTGTCTGTGTGTGTGTATGTGTGTGTGTGTGTGTGTGTGTGTGTGTGTAGAAATCTGCTTTGTTTACTTGCTTGCCCTTTGGCACAAGACATTCTGTAGGATTTACAGCAAAGTACATGCATATGCACTATGATGCATTTAGGAAGGCATGCTCTTTTTGGTACTGGCATGTGCTAAGACATAGTGGGCCACATTTCTCCATTCTTCCTGAACTTTGTGCATGTGCCCATTATGTGTGTAAGAAAGGAAGAAGGAATACATATTGAATGACTCATGTATACTGCACGAGTCAAAAAGAGGGCTGTGAAAATATTTACAAATCCCTCGCATCCTGGACATAAACTGTTTCAACTCCTACCCTCAAAATGACACTATAGAGCACTGCACACCAGAACAACTAGACACAAGAACAGTTTTTCTCCGAATGCCATCATTCTGCTAAACAAATAATTCCCTCAACACTGTCAAACTATTTACTAAGTCTGCACTACTATTAATCTTCTCATCATTCCCACCACCCATTTCCTTCCACTTATGATTATATGACTGTAATTTTGTTGCTTGTATCCTTATGCTTTATATTGATATTGTTTCCTGATTGCTTATTTGTATCTTATGACTATCATTAAGTGTTGTACCTTATGATTTTTGATGAACAAATCTTTTCTTTTATGTACACTGAGAACATATGCATCAAGACAAATTCCTTGTGTGTCCAATCACACTTGGCCAATAAAAAATTCTATTCTATTCTATTCTACTCTATTCTATTCTATTCTATTCTATTCTATTCTATTCTATTCTATTCTATTCTATTCTATTCTATTCTATTCTATTCTATGAGTTAGAGGTGATGGTGTGGAGATCTTATGTGGCTTATTTTGTAAAACAGTTTTTCTTAATGAAATAGCTGTCTTGAGCATGTCTATTACCTTCTTCTTCTTCTTCTTGTGCCATATCCGTCTTCAGACGTTGGCGATCAGGTTAGCAATCCTATTTTTGTCAATAGTCGTATGAAAAAGTGCTGCTGAGTTTTGTCCAAACCAGTCCCTTAGGTTTTGAAGCCATGATGTTCTTCTTCTATCTGGACCTCGTTTGCCTTCAATCTTTCCTTGGAGGATGCCATATTTTTCTGGGTGTCACATCCCAAGTCCAAAATTTTCTAACTTTCACTTTTTAATGGCTTTGATTATTTCCCTTTGCTTTCCCAGGTGGCTTATCACCTCCTCATTTGTGATTTTGTTAACCCATTTGTTTATATGTAACAGTCATTTGATTATACGTAACAGTCGTCTATAAATCCACATTTCAAACACTTCTAGTTTCTTCAAGTGGTTTTCTGTCAGAGACCAACTGTCTATCTCCATAGATAGAAAAGATGTAACATCTCAGAAGCCTGATTTTCAGTCTTAGGCTTATGTGGTGACTGCAGAAGACCTTTTTCATTTCAAGAATGCTGTTCGAGCTTTCTCTATCCTTGTCTTTATTTCACTGATCATGTCCCAGCTTTCATGTAAATTAAAACTGAGGTACGTGATCCTTTCAACTTTTTCTAATGGTCTATTACCTGGGACTTATAAAATAGAAGTATGATGTAATACAATTTCAAATTCTTTCTGAGAAGGATTTATTTTTTGCTTTGTAAAAGCAGCATATTTGTTTGTCAAATAGACTCAGGTGCTTATTACTTGTTCAAAGGAAAGAGATGCTCTTTGTCACATAACCGCAGGGTCTGTGGGACACCTAGAAAAACTTTTTTAAAAACTAAGAAACATCTCACAGATAAGCTGTGTACTCCCATCAGCTTCAGATTAAAATTTGTAATTTTTAGAGAAAAGAGAAATCCAGGTGAAGTGAAGTAGATGTTCTGAGTTACACAAAAATCTGTAGAAATATACATTCTAGTCAGGATTTGTGTGAGATTTTTCTTTTTCTTTTCTCAGTGTAATGCTAAATCAAGTTTGTTGTGTAGGTTTTGTTATCAGTCTATACCCCTGCTTCAAAACTAAACATGAAGATATTATTAGCACTTATAATCTTTTTGTGATCTCTTACAAGTTGAAATCCCTGAAGCATTTTGTTTCATGATCCAGTTATAGAAATTCCTATTTGGAGGTCACCACCATCTTGTCTTCTTGAAGCATTATATATTCCTTTGCATTTTATTATTTAAATAAATTTGTACTTTTCTCTTCCAATATTGAATGCTTATATTCCAGATATTTAAATTAAACAAGTTTGATTCTGTTGATCACTTATGAGATTGGTTTACTTCCCACATGATGAGTTGAAGAGAAGGCTGAAATCTCTGGCCAAATGCCTCTATGCTATATGGCCAGGAAATGGAAATTAACACTATTGGAATTACTTCTGTTAATTGTACTTCTTTCCTTTTAATAATCAGAAAGGCAACACAAGTTCTTAGAGCACAGTGTCTATCACCAAGTGCATTTCAAGGCTGGATACTAAGTGAGGCACCTCCTGGAAAACAGGAAATGGCAACAGGAATGACCAAAGCAAAAGGAGGGGTCAGGATACAAAGAACCAGAGAGCTTTTATGAGAGGAGGTATGAGCTCTCCAGCCTTCTATTAATAGGTTATGCTACATATGTGCAATGGGTAAAAGGAATAACATTGAGGAATAGAAGAGTCGTTACCAAGACAAAGATCAGATAAAAGAAATCTGAGTTCAGGCCAGAACTGTAAGCCAAGTAAGCATATCAGACAAGACCCATCCAAGTTTTCAAGAGATAAAGGGAAGGATAAGGACAGCAAATTCAGACTTGCAAGATTCTGTTACTGTAACAATATAATAAAAGTAGTATTAGCACTCATTCAGATTTCCTAGAATGGTCTATCTGAAAAGGACTAATAATCCTTGAAAATTTGGACAGTATTTTTATTATACCAATCTTCCTACATCCTTTCTTTCTATGACATAACCATTTGCATTCTTCCCTTTTCTCGGAATCAAGTTATACATGAATGTAATGAGTAATAAATTATGTTTTATTATATGGAAGCGTGATAAAATAATTTGTAGTAAATAAAATATGTTTTTGTGTATTTGTTCATGTTATGCATTAGTGATCAAATAAAATATGCTTTTGTGCAGTAAATATTTGAAAAATGATGTAAGAAATGCTTTTGAACTTTTACAAGTGTAGCACTTATCAGTTGCCCATTAAAGCAGCCATTCTTTTTTCAGGAATTTTGAGAAAGTTTCCTGAAAAACAAGGAGCTGCTTCAATGAGTAACAGCCAGGGCTGTTAAGGTGGTTGTAGCATGTAGAGCTGAGTTGAGCTGTAGTAAAGTGAGTATCCTTGGTGGAGTGGCAGGCTAAATGGGCTATGAGAAGCAGTCTGATAGTGTGAAATTGAAGAAGTCATGCTCCCTGCTTCTGTCACACCCTTCCTTATAGAGCATCTCTTG
This sequence comes from Masticophis lateralis, assembly GCA_030761175.1. Lineage (NCBI taxonomy): Eukaryota > Metazoa > Chordata > Lepidosauria > Squamata > Colubridae > Masticophis > Masticophis lateralis. The sequence continues at coordinate 160,388,785 of JAUDYJ010000001.1, forward strand.
TTCTCCTCAAGTTGATATGATTTTCAGGAGAGCTGATGTGCCATAGGCTCATTCCATGTTAGCCAAAAGCTAGATCACACTGATGGAATTTATGGAGGCCAGATCCACTCACAGATTACCAAGAATTCTGTGTTATCCAATGAGTGAATCAAACTTACACGGCCGTTCTCCTAAGCAAGATTATACTGCATGGTGAGTAGTTATGTGCAGATCATTTTATGTGATTGTTTCATCATATTTATTTTGCCACAAAATGTGATTCTGGGGAGCACACAGTGAAGTCCTTCCAAAGGACCATATAGGGTCCTTGATGCTCTCTGAGCTTGGTTTCTTTCTTGCTGATGATTCATTACCCAACATGGTAAAATAATCAGGGCTAGAAGGAAGATTCCATTTTCAACATAGACGCAGTTACAATGTGTTTATTCTGATCACTTTGATTTTTTTTAAAAAAACAACACTATGTGGACCCCTAATTAAATCTCCAGGTTAAGCAGACCTGTAAAAAATTTTCATATCCTTGATCCTCAGTGTTGGTCTCTTAACCTATGCTAGAGCTGGAATAAAAATTGATATGCAGTTAATAGCCACTATATCAATTGATAATTAAATTATCAGTGGATATAATCAGAGATAACTTGGATAATCTTTGAATAACTCTGGATAACCTTTGCTTTTAATTATTCCTAACAAAGTAAGACCAGTAATATCAGAGAACATTTTCCCCAAAGATCTGTCCAGAAGCATAACTGGTTCTGCACAGTCCTACTAAGCTAACTGGTAACCATGGTTTTTTTCATCTCACCAATGACATGAGCATCAGGCATGAGTATGGTCCTCAGCAGATAACCTGACCTTAAAAATATGGTGACCCCTTGCACCTGGTTCTTCTACACATCCTTGTACACTTAGTCAGTAAACAAACCCTCCTCTTGCAAGGCCCTTACTTAGCATTCCAAGTATGAACGTTTTTAGAGGGCATCTCCACACTCAGGAATAGAAAATGGCTTATGTGCATGCTATGTCCCGTGTCCCCCCCCCCACACACACACACTACATGTGTAGGCTGGGGTACTTGCAGAGAACATAAAAGGAGATTTAAATCTGAGATCAGGATTGAACCATTCTAAAAAATAGATGTTAACAAGGCTGTTATTTTATGCCACTTTCCCTCACCATTTTGTTATCTGAAGTCTGGCTTTTATCAACAGCTGCCCCTGCTTTAAAAAAGCTTTGACAAGCCAGCTCGGTACATGAAATAGAAGGGTGTTATGCCTTAAGCTTTTTTGTTATAAAGTGGTGTGCATTTAATCAACAGAATTCCAATGCACTTTCACGACTCTGAGCAAGTGCTCATGTCTAATTATCTTTGGGACTGATAAGAAAATTGTTGTTATTTAAGCCAGGACTTGCTTTTTATTCTGGTTGCTATTTTAATGTTACTTTAAAATCATGAACTAGAGTAGCAGAATGATTACATCAACATGTACTGTAACTCTCTTGGGAGGTAGAGTCAGAGAACTTGAGTTACTTATCTTTGCATAGTTTTGGCTTATAAAACACATTTTAATATAATCTGCCTTTGATACAGGAGTATGAAATGCAGTATCATGCTACACCTTTCACTCCTCATGTAAATTTATTATGATGGATCTACTGCGTTTTCCTCTTTCGGGTATAACTTTTTAGCCAAGATTTCATATTTGGATACTTTTTGTGTTATAAAAGTAAAAATTACTCAAGGAAAGAAAAATGTGGGGTAATATCTACAATTCTGCTTTTAAATCATTGTTCTTTGGATAGAAGCAGGAGACTTTGAAAATAAGAGTCAAGAAACAGTGCTTCCAATCCCCGTCTTCCTAGTACAGCTTTTTGGTACATCAGGAGAGGAAGTCCAACTGAACCGATGGGAATTGCTTTCAAATAAACATGATAAAGTAGCACTATTAACAAACTCTAATCTTTCTGCATTCCTCTTTTGGGGGTAGCAAAGTGTAGCCCATTGGAATCTTGAGAGAATAGGTCTGAATTACCAACTTCCAAAGTGTTTATCTCTTCTAGCATAAAAGGAAGCAAGACAGATGTGGCCTGAAATTAGCCAGCAAGGTTCCTAGGCACTAGTTAGATGTTTAGAATACTTCAACTTGCTTTCAATTGGGTTTCTCATAAAGAGCATTGGAAAACTTTAACTGAACCAAAAGAGCCATTTGACTGCTCACTATTGAAAGATGTTGAAACCTATTGCCATCTACATTGGTAACCAATTGCTTTCTTGATTCAGTTCTAGAAGTTACTCTTGAACTTTATTTTAAATAATGTAGGGGTAGTCTATTTGATGGTCATGTGCCTTGAATGTACAGCTAGGCTGGATAGACCTTTCTGGGGCACATAATGACGTTCCTATGAGAAAGTCTTATGGTCAAGGCTTCTTCTGCATTGATCTTGAATTGTAGATGAGATTTTTGGAATAGTATGGATAGGAATTAATACATGATCCTTTAATTTGATTTTTTTCTAATGGTTCGTAATAGTTTTGAAATATTGCAGTTGTTTTTTATGGTTCTCATGTAATTGTTTTCCTTTTTTAACATCTGGTGATGTTTGTTGAAAAGTAATTTATAAGAACTGGTGCAGAGGTGGGTTTCAGCAGGTTCTGACCAGCAGAAATTTTGAGTACTTCAGAGAACCGGTAGTAAAAATTCTGACTGGCCCCACCCCCATCTATTCTCTGCCTCCCAAGTCCCAGATGATCGGGAGAAAATGAGGATTTTGCAGTATCCTTCCCCTGGAGCGGGGTGGGAATGGAGATTTTACAGTATCCTTCCCCTGCCATGCCCACCAAGCCACGCCTACCAAGACTTGCAATGCCCACCGAGCCGCACCCACAGAACCGGTCGTAAAAAAATTTGACCCACCACTGAACTGGTGCCTTATAAAAATGGTGTGTTTCTACAGTTTTTCAAAAGAAAAATTGTGGTTAAGATTTCTTTAAAGGAGAGGAACAAGTGGATGAAATTCTCACAGTGAAGGGAGAGGTTACCTCAGTTACTTGGTTCTCAAAAGTTGCATCCAGATAAACTAAAATGGCATCAAAAAGATTATCATCACACAAATGCAGCAATTGCATATGTAGTTCATGACACCTAACCCAGATATAGAAATCATAGCATTTATCTGATGCCATCATTTCACAACTGTCATCATTTGCACACCTGTGGACACCCTGTTTCCCAGATAATGAAAAGGTCTGTCCTGTTTTTCATCATGCAGCAGATTATGCTCTTCCTGATTTTTCATGCTTCAATTAAATTTGAAGAGAAGCCATTCAATTGCCCCACTTTTTCATAATACAAAGAAGGCAGCCAAGGAGGATTCAGGATGACAGAAATACATGTAGAAGCCTCTTTTCACTATTTCTAACAATGAAAAAGGCTCCAGAACACAATCAACCTTCTTGAGAATAAACAAGAAAACAAATGCCTCCTCTGAGGAAAAAAAAGCAAGACAGGTTTCAGATTGTATTAAATACAAACTAAAATCTCTTGCTTAGGAAATTTGTAACTGGACTTTGGTTCAAATCCTAGCTGAGCTCTTGAGAAGCAATCTCAAATATCACCACTCACTTGTGGAGAGATATTTGCGTGTGTTTTGGTGTTTGTGTGCTCAAAGAGTTCTACTTACGCTCTTGCTCTTTATTATGGAGCCTGGCTGCTGGTTCAAATTACTTTTTCTCATCATTTCCTTCACCAAAAGTTAGTAATGGTAGTGGCAAAAGAAAGCAAATTTAGTACTAATAGGTATAGGCACTATTGAGTGCAATGCCAAAACATCTGGAGAATCACTTGAACACCATCAGCATTGACAAAATCATAGTCAATTGCAAAAAGCAGTTTTACTCAGAATATCTTGTGACAATATCTTTAACACATCAACATCTGCCTATTTCAGTTCCTTGGAAAGAACTTGATAGGTGGACAAAAAATACAAATCCAGTTTCAACATCTGGCTGAGCTTGCAATAAACCAATATATCCTTACTATGAAAAATTGGAGGACTTGGTTTATAGTGGACAAAATAAATAGTTGAAGAAGAAAAAAGTGGATTAAAGTATTACTTGAAAGCCAGCAAAGAGAAAAATGCTCACCAAAGTTTGCAAAGAAATGTCTTGGAAAAGTAGCAGAAACAAAGAATTATAAAAGTGAATTGTTAGAAAATCATTCATAAAATTGGAAAATTAAGCCATGGCTAAATGTCTATGGAGATTCTCAGTCATCCAGATCATGGTTGTCCCAAAGGTGTTTATTCTTGAATAGCAAGATCTTTTTGCTTCCTTCTTGATGGTGCTAGTAACCATTGCTAGTTCTTGGAATCAGTCATTGTATTTTCAGTTTCTTCTATGTATTAGCCATGGCTTATCCCAAAGGTGCTTTTTCAAGAGGCAACTGGACCTTCTGTTTTTTCTTTGAACAAGTTTCACTTCTCATCCAAGAAGCTTCTTCAGCTCTGTTGGATGGTGGGGAATGGAAGGATTTATACTCCTTGCAGACAGTTGCTCATTTGCATTTTTTTAGTATAAATCTTTCCAAAAAAAAAAAAACCCCCACAATGACTGATACCAGGAACTAGCAATGATTACAAGCTAGCACCATCAAGAAGGAAACAAAAAGATTTTGCTATTCAAGAATAAACATTAAAGCAAACATTAAAATGAAGAATTCAACATGTATCAAACAATGGTAATTGCAAAGAAAAAGATGAAACAATGGGACATTGATAGATGCAATAAAATTACTGAAACTGACTATAATCACTATCATGACACAGTAGCCACTACAGTTTTTTGGCATCTGTATGAAAATTATAATTTCTGAGCTTCCTGAACATGGTATAATCATAACATTGAATGAGTTGTTGCTGTTAAAAAATGTTTGGGATTTTTCCTTTGAATTGATTGTTATCTAGAAACAACACAATAGATATAACAGTAATTGAAAAAATAATCCATTTGTAGAAGTAGCAATTCCTGGGGAGAGCAGAATGGAGGCAAAATGAGAGAGGATTGAGCCCTCAAAACCCTGATGTTCAATCAGGCGGGGCTAAACATGTTAACTGGGAATGATTAAAATATTATCTAATTCTGGGTTTTATTTAATTTGGGCTAAACTATGTTATAATTTTAATTATCAATTTTATGATGTTTATGTATCTTTTATTTTTTCTTGACTGTACACCGCCTTGAGTCCTGCGGGAGAAAGGCAGTATAGAAATATATTAAATAAATAAATAAATAAATAAATAAATAAATAAATAAATAAATAAATAAATAAATAAATAAATAAACCATATTTTTAAGAGAACTAAATATTTTGCCTCTATCAACTGGAGATTTACATCAAAACATCTTGCTGGGTACATGTTATATCTTACAGCTAGACTCTTAGACTCAAATTTCAAAAAACATCAAAGACTATTTTCATTTTTCTTTGTTATAATAATAACACTAATAAAAATAATTAAAACAATATAATAAATTAGTTTTAATCAGTATACTCAACTTTTGGACTGAAAAGAATCTATCTTTTGCAGCACAGTTTTAGCTAAAGAATTTAATGAATTTAGGCAGGATAAGTCTCATTCATTAATGTTTCATAGCTCATAGTTTGTTAAATTTCCTTGTCCTAGACTTCTGCTTCAGATCACATTTGTGGAAAATTTAAGGAACACTCTTTTGACTTGCTAGAGGCAGAATGAGGTTTCTGGATGGCTTTTGGAACCCTCTAGTGGTTAACCTTTGAAGACTGGGGAAAATATTTCTTATTGACTTATTGTCATAGTTAGCTGTTGAATCAGAAAATATACTACTATATGGCAAATACAAACAAAATATTTTGCATGTGTTACTGAGATATCAAGGCTCAGTGTTCAATTTTACCATTAAACACAGTATAATTTAAAGTTCTACATCATAAAGAAATGCTCTCATATTTATGATTAAGAAGCCCATATAGTTTAGGCTAACTGGCTAAGTACTTTTTGTTTTATCCATTGTCATGCACGAGAGAGAGAGAGAGAGAGAGAGAGAGAGAGAGAGAGAGAGAGAGAGGGAGGGAGGGAGGGAGAGAGAAGACAGACAAACAAACAGACAGATGGACAGACATAGGAAAGAATTGGTGAGAACCAGGGTCAAAAATCTACATTTAGTTATGCAGTTAGATTCATTACAGTGGTGGGTTGTTATTGGTTCGCCCCAGATCAGGGAACCGGTAGCAGCGGTGGCAGCAGAAAGCTCCACCCACCTGCCTGGTCACTTCTGTGCATGTGCAGAAACATTGCGCACACGCACGAACACCCACGAGCAAACCAGTAGGGACAGAATTTGCAACCCACTACTGATCCATTAAGGGATGTGGTGGCTCAGTGGCTAAGACACTGAGCTTGTCAATCGAAAGGTCGGCAGTTCAGCAGTTCGAATCCTTAGTGCCGTGTAATAGGGTGGGCTCCTGTTACTTGTCCCAGATTCTGCCAACCTAGCAGTTCGAAAGCACATAAAAAAATGCAAGTAGAAAAATAGGGACCACCTTGGTGAGAAGGTAACAGTGTTTCATGCGCCTTTGGCATTTAGTCATGCCGGCCACATGACCGTCTTCAGACAGCGCTGGCTCTTTGATTTTGAAACGAAGATGAGCACCGCCCCCTAGAGTTGGGAACAACTAGCACATATGTGCGAGGGGAACCTTTACCTTTACCTTACTGATCCATTAGCCTTTTTTATCCTAAGCTATGTCACATGATTCTCGGGATAGTAAAACAAGGGAGAAATTTATTGGATATGGTGTGAACTTTTCAGAGAAAGTCTGAAGATAATATCTTACTTTTATTTATTTATCAGATTTTTTAAGCCTGACTATCTCCAGGAAGACTCCAAGCAACTTACAATATGCCCAAATCACCCACTCCCTTTGGCCTTTGGAAAGGGCTTGAAGATCTGGGTCTGCCAGCTGGCTTGTGGCCCCGATGGGGGAGTGGCATCCTGAAGGTGGTTAATGGGTTAGAAAGACCCTACATCCTCCCCATGTGCACTTCGCTTTCTTTTCCTCATCTTGGTTAATTGAATTTTAACTGAATTTCAAAATTTTTGGTCGTTATTTATTGTTTTAATGTTTTGTATGGTATTTTATTGAATGATTGTAATCCGCATAGAGTCACCTCGGTGAGATGGGTGGTGTAGAAGTTTAATAAATAAGTAAAGAGCATTCCTGATATTCAAAACATCGACTCAACAGGAGTTCAACAGGAGCCACAGGCCCAGAAAAAAAGGCAGGGTTTAAGGGATATCTGGAACCCTTGGAGTGGGCAATCCTGCATAAGGAAAATGCTGTTCCAGAAAGGTGGGGAATAACGGAGAAGGCATGCTTCCTCAGTTGCACAATTGATTGAAGGGACTTGAAGTACACTCCCGCAAAAAAAAGTTGGAGACAGGCAGCCCCTCGTATAAGCAGGCTTCATAAGCAACAACCAGCATTAAGAATTACACGTGGAAGCCTACTAGTCACCAACACAGTTCACATAGAAGTAATAACACATGAACATAATGAGAAGTCTCTATTACTGCCTGTGCTACTGCATTTTGAATCAACCACAGCTTCCAGGTGGTCTCCAAGGGCAGTCCCATGTAGATATTAGAGCATTACAACAATGCAATTGTAGGGTGACGTGGACATCAGTACACATTTGAAGGGCCTCCCAGTCAAGGACAGTTAACAATTGGTTCCCAAGGTAAAATTTGCGAAAGTCCTTCAGGTCACAGTTGCTCTTCAGTCAGGAGCTGCCAGTCTAGGAAGATCTCCAAGGTGTGTACAAGTCTCAAATGGAGAAGTGCAACCCCATCCAAAACCAATGATGGGAATATCTCTGACTCTGAGAGCTAAACAGCCACAGTCACTGAGTTTTGTCAGGATTGTTTCTCTCTATCCAGACCAGAACAGCCTCCAGACATTGGCCCTGTACATTGATAATGTCATATAACCTGCATGAGATTGAGATCTATGATTGAATAAAAACTGCAAGCTGATAATACTGAACTCCAAACAGATGGATGACCTCACCCAGTGGTTTCATGTTCAGCAGCAGAGGTGAGAGAGTCAAATCTGGAGGGACCCCACAAGAGAGGGGGCCGAGGCACAAACGCTCTTACAGGTTCTTTAGCTCTGTTCTAGGTGCTTGACTGCACTGATTGGAATGTTTTCGAAGATACCTCTGCAGACTTGAATGAACTCACAGATACTGTAACATCAGATGTCAGTTTTTGTGAAAACCTATGTGTGCAAACCAGAAACCTGTGAATATACAGAAACAATAAATCTTGGTTCACAGCTAAATTTAAGCAGAAATGGTGGTAGATTTTAGAAGAAACCCTCCTGTACTACCGCCTCTTACAATACTAGACAACACAATATCAACAGTAGAGACCTTCAAGTTTCTAGGTTCTATCATATCTCAAGACTTAAAATGGACACCTAACATCAAAAACGTCATCAAAAAAGCACAACAAAGAATGTTCTTTCTGCCCCAACTCAGAAAGCTCAAACTGCCCAAGAGCTGCTGATACAGTTCTACAGAGGAATTATTGAGTGTGTCATCTGCACCTCTATAACTGTCTGGTTTGGCTCCGCAACCAAACAAGACAGACGCAAACTTCAACGGATAATTAGAACTGCAGAAAAAACAATTGCTACCAACCTGCCTTCCATTGAGGACCTGTATACTGCACGAGTCAAAAAGAGGGCTGTGAAAATATCTACAGACCAGTGGTAAGTTGTTACCGGTTCACCCCAGATCAGGCGAACTGGTAGCGATGGTGACGGGAGGCTCTGCCTACCCACCTGGATGCTTCTGCGCACATGTCCAAGTGCCCGAGCACCCATGAGCAAACCAGTAGTGACGGGTTTTGAAACCCACTCCTGCTACAGACCCTCACATCCTGGACATAAATTGTTTCAACTTCTACCCTCAAAACAATGCTATACAGCACTGCATACAACTAGACACAAGGACAGTTTTTTTCTCAAATGCCATCACTCTGCTAAACAACTTATTCCCACAACACTTTCAAATTATTTACTAAGACTATATTACTATTATTCTTCTCATCTTTCCTAGTACCTATCTCTTATGACTATAATCATGTTGCTTGTATCTTTACAATTTATATTGTTTTATTTGTTTGTTTCCTAGTACAATCTGATTGCTTATTAGTATCCTATGACTATCACTAAATGTTGTATCTCATGATTCTTGATGAATATATTTTATTTTTCTTTATATACACTGAGAGCATATCCACCAAAGAGAAATTCCTTGTGTCTTTGGCCTTGTGGCCAATCGTATTTGGCCAATGGCTTAGGACCTGGATATCTAACTTTTATGTCTCTGTTATTTTTATTATGGGCTGTACACTGCCCTGAGTCCTTCGGGATCAGGGAGGTATAAAAATTTGATCAAATAAATAAATTAATTCTATTCTATTCTATTCTATTCTATTCTATTCTATTCTATTCTATTCTATTCTATTCTATTCTATTCTATTCTATTCCATTCCATTCCATTCCATTCCATTCCATTCCATTCCATTCCATTCTATTCTATTCTATTCTATTCTATTCTATTCTATTCTTGAGGAAAAAAGATACAACTTGACCTAGTAGCAAAGGAGTTGGGAGAGTGGCTTGTTCAAGGAGGTAGGATTTGGGGAGGGGGGGAGTCAAAAGGATTTATGCCATTTCTGTCCCAGTAAAACTTGGGAGAATGGGTAAGAGGATTGGTACAAAAATCTAAAAACAGTCAGTGCTAAAACTGACATTTTCATTTCAAATGCTTTTACAAAGTTAGTTGTAATTATAGTACTTAAGCAGCTAATGAATATTGCCATTTTTGCAGTTTACCTATTTCTTTTTTCCTCTAACTCCACAAATATGCATGACTAGAGAAGCAGAGGTCCACTTTAAATTGCACCAGGGTCAATTTTACTTTGGGAGAAAATGCATGTAAATTCTCAAAGGAATTTTTGTTTTTTTAAAGTTAGAAGTAAATGCAGAAATGAAACAGAATATATTAATGACTAAAGCTGGGGAAAGTGACACGGACTGGAAATAAAACATATTTGTCCAATTCTGCAGGATGATACCAAGCATGCAGAATTTTGTCTGCTTTTTCCCTCACATCTGATTTCATGTTTATACCATGTTTCAGGTCCAATGAAAATGTATTTTTGAACTTATTTGAGCTTTGTCATTCCATCAGTTAGTAATGCTTAATGCCCAAAGCATTGTATTTGCATGCAAACTGGGCAGGTCTGCTCCTTTATCTCATTCTCATTGCGGATTTCTATGCCTGGTGATGGCAGAGTGTGACTTATTCCAGGCATCTGGACAATTTTCCTTGGTACTTAAAGAAAAGCAAATTAGAAACATTAAGTATTCTTTCCAGGCCCTCACTTTTTATATTATAAAACTTTAATCACAAAACAGGGAGAAAATGGGAAAAGGCTGCCCGTTATGCTTCTGTTAATTCTTCATATGTTTAGCTGGATATGAGCTGCTCCAAAATGACTACTGCTCACTTAGTTTTGCTAAAAATGAAAAGCAGAGCCTAAATGCCAACGTCAGTCAAATGTTTAAAGGGAGCATCACAAACCTAAGTAAAAGCTACAGACAGAGCATGCCAGAGGCCAAACTGATTTTATTATGCTTCCAGTTTAGCATAAATAGGCAACTGTCAAAACACAGAATCTTGTTATTTGACAAACTTAAATTCCACCAAAGTGAATTAACTAGAACAGAGAATTGTTTGTACTTTTGACAGGTCATCCTTTCCCTTCTCTTCCACAAATGTAAGCCTGTTTGGCAGGAGGCTCAAGCTTCAAATGAATGAAATATGTTGGAATACTATGAAGAGAGATAGTTCTTAACATGTGAACTTTATTAATTAGAAGATACACTGACAAACCAGAGTGTATAAATTGTGGATCTGACTAGAAGAAAAAGTTGCCTTTCTGAAGATCCATCAGCCAGCCTTGAAGTCTTCACACTGGAGTGTTAGTTATACTTGCCATTTGCCTGTTAAGCCCTGCTTCTTCCCCAACTCTCTGACTTTACTTCATGCCAGCTATACTCCTGGATTTACCTGAAAGATGACCCTCCATTTAAGACAAACATCCCCAAATAAGAATATATGTAGAGAAAAAGCACAGACAAATCCCCTCACTGAGATGACACTATGTCAGTTTGCACAAACCTAAAACTGAGGCTTTAAAAATTAAATGAACTAAGTTCCTATCTGTATACTTCAGCAGATATATATATGAACCATTCTTAGACAGAGGAGCTAATACACCACACAGATTTAATGCCCAACTTCAGGAAGGTCAGTGAAATCACTAGATGGATCACTAGAGCAACATGCAGAGAGAGGAATTACACCAGATTGGCTTCAGAAAATGTATAACAATTGGCCAGTTAGTTCACTGAATCACTAAATTGATTGATTATTTTAAAAAAAAGAATGGATGGAAGATGGAAAGCTCTGTAAAACAAGTGTCTGGAGATGTAAATCAAATTCATGACAAACCAGAAATTTTGTAAGGCAGAAGTTATAGAGTTGGAAAGAAAACTAAACAATCTGGTTCTGTTAGAATTGAGAAGAAGGAATTTTGTTTGAGATTTAGAGCACTCATAGAGGATGCTGGTGAAGATACTAGAGAAAAGATTATTAAAGTTTTAGCATTTTTTATTGGAATGAAGTGGATACAGAGAGAGAAATGATACATTCAAAATTTGCAAAAATAAATAGCAATAGCATTTAGACTTATATACCACTTCACAGTGCTTTACAGCCCTCTCTAAGCAGTTTACAGAATTAGCAAATTTCCCCCAACAATCTGGGTCCTCTGAGACTGGTTTTACCAAGCTCAGAAGCATGGAAGGATGAGTTAACTTTGAGCCTGGTGCGATTTGAACTGCCAAATTGCAGGCAGCTAGGAGTCAGCAGAAGTAGCCTGTAGTACTGCACTCTAACCACTACACCACCACGGCTCATATTAGATTTGCAACTGTAAGAAATATTCCAAGGGATGTTTTGGTCAGGAAGAAGTCAAAGCAACAAGTTTTACAGCAACATCTAATCTATATACTACTAAGATTCTCCAGTTGCATCATATGATGCATCATAGGATAACATTTTTTGAATAATGTACCTCAGATAAGCTAAGTTAGAGGGTGTGTTCAAAATCTGGAACCATGATGCCTATGGAATTAAAAATTGGCAAAGTTGTGGTTGCTTCAGTGTTGCTGCACTGCCATGCAACCAGTCAGCCACAGCCATATGATCATCATTTCCAGTGCTTCCTGCCAGCTTCCTACAAGAAAAGTCAATGGGGAAGTTGGCAGGAAGTAAGAAGTTGCTTCTGCTCCAACTACTTTTTTGCCCATCTGTGGTCTGTTTCTCTGTTTAGATAAGGAAATATCTTTGAAACAATGAACCAATGCATCAAGGATTGTTTGGTTTTAATACAAAATTGAAGATTGATAATACAGATGCAATTGTTCTTAAAGAAATTCCTATCAGTATCTTGTATAAGAGAAAAGAACATTCTTTGATGGAAAGTTTAAAGCAAAAAAGGATCTCATTCTAATGGGGGAAACAGCATGATTTTAAAGAGCAGAGGTTTTGACTGAATTCTGTCTAGAAGGTAAGGGAATTTCTATAAAAGTTCCAGAAGGAACTGAAGGAGATTCAAATAGAGTCAAGTCTAGTCAGAGGAAAGTACACAAACATTTCAATTAGTGCAACAGGGATCTAAAAGGTTGTTACTAAATTAGATGCTACCAGCATTTTTTTTTTATTTTTTTACCATGGTTAACAAATACTTAACATGGAATATTAATGTAACAAATGCTCCACAAAATAAAAAAAAATCATTATTTGAAAAAAATGAAATAAAACAAACTATAAATTGCCACAAATTAGAAGAAAGGACAAAAATCAGATAAAGAATTTATTTTAAAAGGAACAAAAAAACAAAACAAAAACCAGTTCTTCTATATGTAAAACCCTGACTAAAACAGAACTTGTACTAACTGAGAAGCATGGTACATTTGTTGGGGATAGAAGTTAATTCAGTGGTGAAATCTACTTACCTTCCTTATCAGTTCGGAAGCGCATGCACTGCATCCATCACATGCGCAGAAGGTAAAAAAAACATTATTTCCTGGTTAAAACCAGGAAGATGGGTGGGAGGAGCTTTGCTCCGCCATCACTACCAAATCACGGAACCAACCACCAAGATCGCTACCAGACCGATCCGGCAGCATTTCACCCCTGAGTTAATTTATAAGGGACTAAGATTTTGATATTGACATTTTTTATTTATTCATTCATTCAATCAGTTTAAATGCCACCCATTTTACCAGGAGGTGACTCTTAGGTGGCCTACAATCTTTTATTTATTCATTAATGCCACAAATATTTTATAGAATATAATACTGAATTTAAAAGAAGAATCAGGAGAAGACCCAAGGTATTTTGGATGAAATTAGGAGAAAAACAGAAGTAACAAAATTTCCAGACAAGACACTATTTCTCAACAAATTAAGCACTTATGATGACAATTATCTACGTTAACCAGAGGAGAAATGGAAGTAGAAAATGAATTACATAAAGAAATAAAAATTAGTTGCCAAATAAGCCAGGGAAAGGGCTAATATATAAATAATGAAAAGAAAAAGAAAATGAAGTTACGAGAGGAAGATACTCTATTAAGGGACAATGCGGCCATACAAAAAACATTTCATCAATTCCATTATTCCATTTAGTATAAAGAAAGTGACATATCTCTAGAGAAAACAGATGAATATGCAGAATTAGAGGAACAGAGAAAGATTATGAATGGACTTATAACAATAAGGGAAGTTTCTGAAGCTATAAAAAGGATAAAACTAGGAAAGGTGCCTGGACCAGATGGATTATCAAGTTTTGTCCCCACCCACATGGCAATGTATAGTGAGACCTGTTTTCTTTATTTCTGCATGAATTCTGTAAAATTCTATAGGATGTGTGATAATACCAAAGCGGGAATTCTCCCAGTATGAATTTGTAAGTGGTTTAGTGGTTTTCACAACCACACTGGGTAGGTATTCTGAGATCTTCTTGCTTTGAAGTTAGTGGGACTATTATATTCTATACATTAATCTCATAGTCCTTGCAACCTTCCCTGAGACATTAAGACCCGAGCTTTGACCAAGAGATTCTAGAATGCCAGATGTTTTCAGCAGAGAAAGCTGAAGTATTCTGTTTTAAAATGCTGGAAGTTGAACTGATTAGGCTGGTTACTTTGCAAAAAAAAAAAAAAAAAAAAAAAGAGTAAAAGTTTTGCATTTGAGATTTTTGTAAGCACCAGCCTTTTGGTAATAAGTCTATTTTAAAAAATCAGAGGCAGCTAAAAATAATGATGAAAGCATTTGGGAAAGTATATCTGTTTTGGAAAGGAAACAAAAGCTTGGAGAATAAATGCTGAAAAGCAAAATTATATTTAATCCTGTAAAACTGGCCATGTATTGATTCCTTATGGTCATCTGATTCATGTGATCTTATAAACAGGAGGGTAATTGCACATCAGAGTTACTGCATCAAACATCCCAGACAAAAAAAATTCCAACAGCAATAAATCTCAGTATAAATATATGTTTGCTCAGTTTCAGAAAAGTTTCAGCATAACATCCAAATTACTTTTGTCCTCAAATTGCTGACCCTAGTTGTGGACTTTAAGTCAGTAAAATGATCCTTAATCTTTCCCTTTTTAATCTTTTTATGCTTTCCTTGTGTAGTCTCATCCATCTTTTTAACTAGCACTGGGTTTTTTTTTAAAAAAAAAAAACAGCTTTCCTAAGAATAAATGTGTGCATATGTATTTCTAGCAAGTATGGGGGAAAATATCTGGGAACGTTGTGGAGGTGCAAAGGAATGAGAACATTCATAAATTACTTTTTTCCCCCGGTCATCTCTCCTGTCACTGCTCTAAAACATGAGCCTTGGTGAATGCACTGTTTGGACAAAGATATTTTAAGAAAGCTTTCTGATCTAGAAATGACAATGAAAAATATGAGGAAGAGACCTCACTATCAAAATGTATGCATCAATCAAGAACAGACAATATAGCTGGCGGGTCAGAGAAATAAATGTTAAGCTATGAGTGAACAAGTCTGGAAATCAGATGGATTAATTAAATAATAATACCACCAACAATTTGCAATTTGCCTTTGCTCTTTTAAATCAGGTTGAATTTTTATTGCACAATTATGTTCTATCTGTAGGCTAAGAGCATAGCTTGGTCAAGATGTACTGTGCTGCTAGAGACAGATAGGCTACCTACCTACCTAAATTTCAGAAGATTCATCAGATCCTAACACTTAAAGCCAGCCGACTCAGGTAATTAATTCTGAGTTTAGTATTCACAAATTAAGAATGTTTCAAAAGCACACATAGCTAGCTTCACATTGCTAAAGGCTCTTTTTATTAGAATCTAGAAATAGAGAAATAATATTAAATCTTCAAAATATCTAGTTATACCCTCATTGTATAGAGCCTGGATAGCTCAGCAGACTAAAAAGCATTGTGATTAACACCAGCTGTCTGCAATTACTGTAAGTTCGAATCTCACCAGGTTCAAGGTTGACTCAGCCTTCCATCCTTTCTAAGGTAGGTAAATTGAGGACCCAGTTTGTGGCAGCAATAAGCTGACTTCGTATAAATATACAAAAGTATGAAGGCTATTGCTTAACGCATTGTAAGCCGCCCTGAGTCTCCGGAGAAGGGCAGCATATAAATCAAATTTTTAAAAAAATGTGGAAATATTTCCAGTCAGATATGTTCAGCAACCAAGTGACTGGCTTATGCATAATATAGAAGTAGACACAGCACAGATTGTGTTCCATGTGCATGTAAATATACTAGAAATCAGCATCAGTCTTCCCACTGATTTAACTATTCAGCTATTCAATCAGTCCTTGAGTTGGTTGAATTCAGGAGAATTCCTATACATATATTGGATGCATTCTAAAAAGGCATCTCTCAAAGGCAAACATTATTAGGAAAAATATTTTGATTGGAGTAGGAGTTGGAAAAGAATAACTGTTCTTGCTAATAAAGGATAATTGAAATCTGTGTATCTCCCAAGGTTGTTGATCATTAAATTTTATGGAAATTTGTAAGAAAAGAATGGAGATTTCTTTGCAGTTCCATTTTTTAAAAATGAAATCTTACATTAGAGATTCAAAGTACAGCCGCATTATTAGCAGGTCAGTTAGACACATAGATTCATCTTAATTCTGCTGTAGTTTACTTTTAGAAATGCCAACATTGTTCTTCAGAATAAACTAAGAAGCAAACTTTGAAGGATCACGAGTATACTTAAATTCTTCTTTGGGTCATGTTAAGAGCTCATCTAGAGAAGACTTTTTTGTGACATTATAATCCTTAAGGCTTGAATTACAAACATGTAACTTTTGAAGACAAATTTCTGAAACTGGTTATCCTATCCTATCTCATCCAATCCCTTTCCAGTCCTATAAAATGAACAAAAAATAGAGGAGTAATGTTTTGTCAAAATGTCTTTAGCTGTTAGACTTAACTTGTGAGAATGACACTTCATAACTCTATATTCAGACCTATGAATCTTTCAAAACAGAGTAACAAGTTTTTATTTTGGGTTTACTTTACAAAGATGAAGTGGTCTGGTCTATTTGTCCCTGAAAATCCTTTCTTTTCTGAGAAAAACACAATGTTTCAAAATTAAGAGATTGTGAGCTTATTTGACCCCAGTATTGCATACCATAGCATTGCTTAGTGTACACATAAACTGTACTGTAAAAGTGTTGAGTTTTTGCTTCCTACTCAGAGGGATTCTAGTGAACATCTGTAAAAATTGTAAAATGCCAATTATAAGGAGTACAGTTAAGCCAGTTCCAGATAAGAAATCTTCGTTGACTACAGAAATGTCTTGGAGAAAGCAAGAGATATAGATATATTAATATATGGAGGACGAGGGAAAGGATTAGTCATGGAATTTCTGATTTCCTAATATGACCTTCAAATAGTTTAGGCTAGCAGGATACAATTAGATTATAAAAATAAAATATTCCAGGTGTATTAATTATAATACCCAGCTTCCCCCAAAATAAGACATCCCCTGATAATAAGCCCAATTGGGTTTTTGAGCACATGGCAATAAGGCCAAGTGCTTATTTCAGGGTTAAAAAAAAATATAAGACAGTTGTTGATGTTAGCTTCTATCAGTCAATAGTCTGAACTTTTGACTAGCTACTATTTTCTAGGACATTTTCTAATATTCTATCAAATATTAAGAGCTTATAAACTACCTAAAATTAGGAGATTAGGTGACAGATGTATTTTGATAAATAAATTGTGTAAAAATTTTCTGTACTATTTTGTTCCTTTTTTTAAAAAAATGTATTTTTAAAGATATTTTATAAATAACTTAAATATATGTGATTTAGCAAAAATATATAAATAACTATAGATTAAATGCTGACAATACCATAAACATCCTAAAGTTCATAAATATATTTCTTTCTTAAATTTATTTATAGAGTTGATATACCATTTCACCCCAATGTGAAGTATCTGAAAAACCCAATATCTTTAAACAATATCTTTCAACAATGTGATAAAGAGTGACCAAGGAGAGCTTAAGTCTATCTCCTGAATAATTCCTATAGTTTAGACATTTCTGGCATTCCAAGGCTATTCCATAATTTGATAAATTATATTTTCCCATGTTTAATTTCAAAACATTTCCATCAGCTACAGTATATAAGTTGTTTCTTTTATATTAGTTCCACCTTTCATATCCATTATCTTTTGTTGTTACAGAATAGGCTGGATTATAAGGGTATATATGTATATGTATCCAATTTTTATTGATGTTAAGTTCCCTGCTGGGATGTTTGCAATCTTGATTTTAAACTGGGTTAAAAATTCTTTTCTAGACATGAGACTCTGTGGCTACCGGCAGCAAGGCATTCTGTCTTAACCCATGAGTATCCTTCTTTCTCTGGTGCTGTGCATAATGATGCATGATGATACACAAGTTGCACTATAATGTATTGAGATATATGTAAACCCATTTCTGGGGCAGATTGAAGAATTTTTAGGTTCAAATTTACTGCTATTATTCTAGCAGTAATGCTGTCTAGCATTACCGCTAGAGCAATGGCTCTAGCCATTGCAAAGTTGTTTATGTTGCTTGTAAAATTAAGACATTGCGGACTGCAAAATAGTGCAGGCACAATTGCCCATATTTTCTCATATATATCTTCCTTTATTTTGAATGTTCTATCTTGTAGCTAGAGTGTTATGTAGTATATTTAATAATAATATTAAAATGTACATTTTATTTAGTAAATTTTATTTAGTTTTGGTTACTGACCTGTAAAAAGAATGTGATAACACTTTCTCTCTCTCTCTCTCTCTTGCTCTCTCTCTCCATCTATCCATCACATGGAACAGAAGGAAGAGATTGGATTTACAAGGCATGAGTTACAGTATATTGATATTGGTGTTGCAATATTTAGGGTAACCAGAGTACCCTAAAATATTGGGTATTTAATGATAAATATTGGCTCAATTAAAGAGGCCTTCCTTCTTCTGCAAAGGAGAATAATCCTTTACCAAGAGTGCTACGAGTAACCTATAAAGAGGCAAAGGACTCCCATAAAAACAGAGGAAGACTCCTTGTAAAATGTTAACAGAAAAATATGCATGGAGGATGAATTTGGAAGGGGGAAAAATAAAGGATTACAGTGTTATTTCTCCTTTCTTCAAAAATTGGTAATGGGGTAGCTAAGGAGGGTATCAACTTGTGAAGCATTCCTGACCTGCTCTTGAGTTGCCATAAGCAGGGGAATGGGAAATAGAGACTCGCAGCTGCATCAAGGAACTTGCACTTCAGTCAAAACAAAGCACATTCCAGTCGGCAAGTATCTAGGCCATCTCCACAGAGATCCACAGTGGCTGGAGGGAGTGACTTCTACAACCCGCAAAATTGCTTCATTGGGGAATGTGACCTTGGGGGGGAGGGGGAAACAGGGTCAGAGCCAAGGCATGAATGAAATGAGGTCAGAGTTGGCTTCACTTGGTCCATGCCGACATGACGCTCTGAATAAATAACTGGATTTCTTTTGAAGTTTGGCTTGAAGCTAATGATTTAATTAGAGCAGAGAGTGAATAAACACTAAGTTAGCATACAATGGAGTGGGTAGTTCAGTGTGTTGTGGGAACTCAGCATGTCATGTGAATTAGGTCCTCATGTTAAGTGAAATAATAATTTATTTGTCCATCTAAACACAGGAATTACTTTTCATTAAATTTAATTTAGAATGTAAATGAATTCAAGTGATAGAAAATATAAAGCCACAGGTATCCATTCCTCTGATAGAAACTTTACATTATATATTTGCCTCCCAATATTTGATCAGTAGACTCTACATTTTAACTTGCTATTTTCAAAATTGTTTCCTATTCATAGAAATGATGTTCCCCCACTTCCGGTGGCGTCCTCGTCGTCGCTGGGTGGCTTGATCATATGGCCGCCGCCCCCGCCGCCTGTAGAGCCGCTTTTTCGAGCGATAAACGGCTTGGAAATCTTCCCTTCAGATCGGAAGGGAAGGTAGAGAAGGCAGCCTCAAGGTTGAGCCCCCAGAATCGCTGCCAGGGCTTTTTTTCGCCCTGGTAAGCGTCCTGTGTGTGGGCTCCCTATTTAGGCTGCTGGAACTCCGAGCGGCGAGAGACCTATGTATCAACGGAGCGAGACGATGAGAGCAACTCCACTTGCTACAATACACATTCTTTTAATCTACAAAGGATCTGGTGAGATCTGGACTATTTCTTTAGCATTTTAATTATATTTAAAGGATTCTTTTTTCAACATTGAAAGTGAGCTGTCTCTGTGTGAAAGTGACTGAAAATGGCAGCTGATTAAAGCGGAGCAAGTGAAAGGGAAAAGTGAAAGTGTAAAAGTTTCTTGCCTGCCTGTAATTGTAACTGAATGTATCAGCAAGATTTTTAACTGGAAAGTACTGGTAATTTGATTCCTTTTCTGTAAAACTGGGGAAGACAGGAAAAGGAGGAAGATTTTCTTTTTTTCAAAGACTTAAATCCTGTTCAGGCATGGCTTCAAAGAAAGCGGGGGGGGGGATTCCCCCACACATCAAACAAAAGAAAAGTCAGCCATGCTATCAGTGCCAGCTCAGAGACAGTCACAAGGCAGTGGGATTGAGGACTTGAAAGCTTTTATACTTGATATACATAAATCCCTGGGAGAGCTTTCTGGAAAAATGAGTAAAATGGATGAAAGGATGGAAAAAAATCAAAAAGAAATGATGGACTTCGTTGAGGAAAAAACTGACAAGCTAAGCCAGGATGTTTCTACTGTGGCTATGCTTTTACTGATGCTTTGCTGGTGGTAGAGAAAAAAGTTGATGATTTAAATCTTGAAGTGAAAGCTAACAAGAAGGCAGTAAATGATCAGTTTTTTAAAGTGGAGATTAAAAACCAAAGGCTAGAGAATGAGATTACAATGATTCAGTTTCAGAATATGGAGTTTGCCGTAAGACTGAGAGGCCTAAGGGAAAATAATAAAGAAAATCTGAGGGCAGCTTGCGTGGACATATTGGCTAAGATTTTAAAAGCTGAACCAGATGTGATTGACAACAGAATTGACAAGCTATACAGAGTTAATTCACGTGTGGCGAGACAAAGAAATTTGCCAAGAGATGTAGTGATTTATTTTACTGATAGAAGATTGAGAAATGATATCTTGCAAAGTTCTTTTCACACCACTGTTCACCATGAGGGGAATCAAATTGGTGTCTTCAAAGAGCTGCCACCCAAGATGTTAAGAGATCGGAAAGATTTTGGGTTTTTGGCAAATGAATTAAAAAGGTGTCAGATTCCATTTAGATGGGATGCTCCTGTTGGCATTATCCTGAGACATGAGGATGTGAGAGATCGCATTAATTCTGTGGAAAAAGCAGAACATTTTTACAACAATGTTCTTAAAAAAATTTCAACACCCCCACGTTCATCTACACTTTTACCTATTGAAGAAATTTCTAAAGAGAAGGATCTTGATGAGGGGATTCAAGAACTGATTCAGCAAAAAGAACCACAGGAAATCCGAGAAACAGTAAGGGAGGAGACTCTAGGAGCAGTAGGAGGTCTCTCAGAGGATTTTTTTACAGAATTTCTAGAGGGAAAATCAAAGCAGTCCAGAGCTACAAGAGAGGTGGAGCCAGACCTCGACTTGTTGTTGCAAGAACCGAAAGATCAACGTATAACTCGTGCAGCAGAGAAGCAAAGATTAGAGAAATAAAACCAACAGAGGTCCAGGATGCCACAGGAGGAGAATGGTGCAAATGGAAAGAAATTATACTCTGAAGCAGTGGGAGGAGCGAGACCAAAGATATCTGCAGTCGAACAGAGTCTTCGGCAAGTGCTCAAAGGGCTTCAGTCATCCCCAAAATGACACTCAGATTTTTATCATGGAATGTGAATGGTTTAAACTCACCACAGAAAAGAAGGAAAATATTTCATTATCTGAAGCAATATAAAAATGATGTTGTTTGTTTGCAGGAAACTCATATCAGAACCCAGGACCAAAAATTTTTGACAATTTCAAAACTTGGCTCACATTTTATATCTTCTAACTCTGTGAAAAGGAATGGATTAGTTTTGTACATTTCTAAAAGAATACCAGCTAAACTGATAGAAGCGGATGATGAAGGAAGATATATTGCAGTTGAAATAAATATACAGAACGTTTCGATGCTTCTTATTGGGATTTATGCCCCAAATCAGCAGCAGGAAACTTTTTATAAATTACTGAATACTAAAATATTGCAGTGGAATTATAAGTCTTTTTTGATTATGGGTGACTGGAATGGTGTGATTGATACAAATCTTGATAAAAAGACCTTGGCCAAGAAGGGGAATAAACTACCACAAACGTTCTTTGCACTGATGGAAGAATTGGAATTGAAAGATGTATGGAGAATTCATCACCCGAAGGAATTGGATTTTACTTTTTTTTCCGATAGACATAAATCTTTTTCAAGAATTGACTTTATGCTGGTTACTTCTGATTTACTGTCTAAAGTGGTTAAAACAAAAATATTTCCTAGAACTTTAACGGATCATAGTTCAGTATGGATGGAGATGGATTTTGGTAAGAGGGAGAGAAGATCTTGGCGAATGAATGAGAACTTATTTAGACATGAAAAGAATATTATGCATCTTAAAAAACATGTTAATGAATTTTTTCATATTAACTTGAATAAGGGTACACCTATTGAGACTGTATGGGATGCAAGTAAGGCTTATATGCGAGGTGTACTGATTTATATGAATTCTAAATATAGATCAATATGACAGAAGTCAAGAATAGAATTGGAGTCAGAAATAAAGGAGAAAGAGCAATTGCTTATTAAAAATCCGACTGATGAGAAATTACAGTTAACGATAAAACTTTTGAAAGATCAATTTCAAATATTGATGGCTGATCAGACGGCAACTAATTTGCAATATGCCAAACACAATACTTTTTGCAATGCTAACAAACCTGGTACTTGGTTGGCTTATACCTTGAGAAAGCAACAAAGTTCTCGTATTATAAATACTATTGAGTACAAAGGGAAACAAGTTTTTCAACAGAACTCAATACATCAAGCTTTTTTAGATTATTATTCTAAATTGTACCAAGCTGATAATATTAAAAAGGATTTTATTGATGATTATCTTGAGAAGATGAGAGTCACAAAAATTTCAAGTATACAAAGTGATAGATTGAATCGACCTATAACATGTGAAGAGATCTTATTTGCAATAAAACAACTGAAATTATCCAAAGCTCCTGGGACAGATGGTTTGACAGCAGTATATTATAAGACTTTACAAGCGGAATTGGTTGAGCATCTTAAGAACTTGTTTTGTAATATTCAGCAGGGGGGTAAAATACCCCCCTCTTGGAAGACGGCTTTTATCTCATTGATACCTAAAGAAGAAGAATCTATAAAACCAGAAAATTTTAGACCAATATCTCTCCTGAATACGGATTATAAAATTTACGCAAAAGTATTAGCCAACAGACTGATGCCAGTTAATCAAGATGTGATTCATGAAGATCAAGCAGGTTTTATAGAAGGTAGATATATGAAGGACAATGTCAGGCAACTCATAGACTTATTGGAATATCTTGAGAAAAATAAACAGACTTCTGCGGTGCTGGTGTTTTTGGATGCGGAGAAAGTCTTTGATCGAGTCAACTGGGATTTTCTAAAAAAGACTTTGCATAAAATGGATTTTGGAGATCAGTTTATACAAGCGATTTCGGCAATCTACCAAGAACAGACGGCACAAATTATTATTAATGGGAGTTTAACCACCAATTTTAACATACAGAAAGGAACTAGACAAGGTTGCCCATTATCCCCACTATTGTTTATTTTAACTCTAGAAGTGCTGCTGAATGCTCTACGGGACTCGGACAATTTGAACAGAATAGTTGTAAGGCAAAAAGACTACAGAACAAAGGCATTCGCAGATGATCTGGTTGTTACCCTAACACGACCTTTGGAATCAATCATACAGATGAAAAACATTATAGAGGAATATGGACTGGTTTCAGGTTTTAGCCTGAACCAGAAAAAGACTAAGATGATAGTTAAAAACATGTTGGAACCACAAAGGAATGAACTGGAAAGGTTGGCAGGCTTTGAAATAGCTACAAAGGTGAAATATCTAGGAGTTCAAGTTGCAGCATCTAATATAAAACTTTTTCAAAATAACTATGAGGAATTGTGGTACAAGATTCAAAAGGACCTTGAAACGTGGAAGAAGCTGCAACTATCTTTACTTGGTAGAATAGCAGCTGTTAAAATGAACGTTCTACCTAGATTTTTGTTTTTGTTTCAAATGATTCCGGTGCTTAAAAGTGAGAAGTCTTTGATGGAATGGCAAGCAGGTCTAAATAAATTTATCTGGAATGGGAAAAAACCAAGAGTTAAACTTAAAATTATGCAAGATGCTTGTGAAAGAGGTGGCCTTAGAGTTCCAAACCTACGTTTATACTATGAGGCTGCAGTGTTGACACAAGTGGGAGATTGACTTGGAACAACAAAAACAGAAATTTTGAATATAGAAAGCCATGACTTGCAATTTGGATGGCATGCATATTTACTTTATGAAGATAAGAGAGATAGAGTATTTAACAGTCATATTTTAAGACATGCTTTGATGAGAGTCTGGAAGAAGCACCAGCTTCAATTGGATTACAAAATACCTTTGTGGTTGGATCTTGGGCAGATTATGCCAAATATAAAGTCACTCAGGGGGTTGTTATACAAAGAGATACTTTTTATTGATGGGGGCAGATGGAGTTTGAAACCTTTGAATACTCTGTTGGAAGAAGGAACAAATCTAACTTGGTTGCAATGCCTTCAACTTCAAGCGAGATGGAGAGAAGATCAGAAAATTGGACTAATGTTACATGAAGAAGATTTGGTGACTCAGATAAAATGTAAAGGGCCGATGCATATTAAGCGAGTGTATGATTTACTGTTAGAAAGAGATTCAGAGGGTGAATTAGTTAAAGATTGTATGATAAAATGGGCACAGAACTTTGCAGAACCAGTAATGTTGGAAACATGGGAAAAGATTTGGGTCCAGAATGTTAAATTTACACAAGCACAGAACTTGAGGGAAAATTTTTATAAGATGTTTTATAGATGGCATTTAGATCCTAAAAAGTTATCATGTATGTATCCAAATGTTCAACCTAAATGTTGGAGGTGTGATTGTTTGGATGCAACATATTTTCATATTTGGTGGACGTGCAGAAAATTGAAAGCATTTTGGATTAAACTTTGGTGGGTAATGCAGAATATTTTGAGGAAGAAGCTTGAATTTTCTCCTCAGTTTTTTTTGCTGGGAATAGTTAAGGGTTGTTCATCAACTGAAACGAGATTAATTTTATATATGCTTACTGCAGCCAGATTACTGATTGGACAATATTGGAAGAAGGATAGTGTACCTACTATAGAGGAATGGATATTGAAGATGTCTAATTTTGCAGAAATGACTAAGATTTCTGCATACCTGAAAGATAGGACCCATGAAGCTTTTGCTAAGGAGTGGAAGAAATGGGTAGAATATATGCAGAATAAATATCAAAGTAAGAAGTTTCAAGTAGCACTTGAGTTATAATAATGTTTATTAATTACATAACTGAATTTATATTTTTATGATGATGTACTGTTTGAATTTGATATATTTTTATATATTTTTATATAAATATTTTTTTTGCATTTATATCATATTTTATGCTAGAAGTTATGTTAGATTTTTATGAGTTTTTATAAATTATGTATTTGTTTTTAAAAGATGTTATGAGTTTAGCTTAATTTTTTTATTTTAAAAGGTTAAATTTGTTATCTTATTTGATGCTTTTTTGCTTATCCTGTTTAATGCTGATTGTTATATTTGATTGGTTAAGAAATACTATTAAGACCAAATATTGGGAATTATAGTTAATGTTAAATATTTACATATTTTAATCTAAAACTTAACATGCTCAAAATTATTTTATTACCTTTTTTTAAAGATAAGTGTTATATTTAGTATGCGAGATTTTTTATGAGTTTTTATAAATGATTTATGTGGTTATATATTTGGCTAGGGGGGTAATAGATGTTATAAGTTTAGAATATTTTTTGTATTATTTAAGGTTAAATTTGTTATATTGTTAGTTAGATTTCACCTAAAAAGTTGTTAGTTGTTGATTGTAATATATGACTGTTTAACAGTGGAAGTCGGGGGGGGGGGGGAAGGGGGAGGGTGGTTGTTGGGGTGGGGGGTTGGGGGGGAAGGGATATTAAAAATTGTATTGTAAAACTTTTTCAATTAAAAAAAAAGAAATGATGTTCCCCCACTACAAAAAATTGAACTCTTGTGACACGTGGTGCTCTAAAAGTTGAGTAAATTATTTGTTTATTATGAGGCAATATTGGACAGTTCACAAATACAGCAAACATGGTTGGTTCCTCTTTTGGGGAGGGTGGAAGGGAGAGAGAAGGAGAGGAGGAGAATATTGACAGAGTTCTTCAAATCTTTTCAGTCAACAATGTGTGACCAGCTAGCAGCCTACTGACTTACCTTAGTTATATGATGCATTAATCTTACTGTTGTAATATGAGAATTTATGTGCAATACATAAATCTTTAAGTACTACACCCAAATTAAAACATCATGTCCCTATGCTTGTTTTCTAAGGTTAATGACAAAATGCATTACAAAGAATGAGAAAGAAACTCAAATTCAAAAGGGCAAGTCAGGGAGAATGAAAGGTTTGGGTGCCTTTGGGGAAAAATTTGCAAGGCATCTCAGAAATGACATGAAATTGAGGAGATGAGGAAAATGTTTGCATTTTTATTTATTTATATGTTGTTGGATTCTGGGAATGGATTCTAAGTTGCCTTTTACATATGAATTGCATCTGTGTGGAGAACTTGCTATACTCTGTGCTACAAAGCTGTATTTTTCAGGCTGAAGTTGCACTTTTCTGGAGTGTTAGAAATGAATATTTGGTAGAGATAGCCAGTATCTCCCTAACAACTGGTGACCTTGACTTTCTGCGAAATTACCATCTTTCTTGAAATATATCCTCCATTCTTTGCCTCTTGGGATACTGGCTCTAGAGAAATCAACCAACGCTGAAATGTTATGATGCCATTTACTCACATGCTCTGTGGCCAAGGATTCCAAATAATATTTCAAATGCATTGGGTTTTGAGAAAATATCTTTACATCTTCTTCCCCCACCCCTTTCAACTGGTACTCTTACCACATGGTGTCTGTCAAATTTGAGAATGAGGGCAAGATTGTTTTTTCACAAGTAAGAAGTGTAATAAAAATAAAAATTCTCTAGCTTTTCGGACACAAATTGTAATCATTCCATCCTAACATGCTTTATCATACTCAATGAAGTAGAAGGAAATTGTGGATATTTATCATGTCTGGGTTCTCAGGATTGATTATGACCTGCTGCTTTTATCTTTCAAACAGTCACTAAATCTAATTGCTCTGTTGTAATGGATTATCCTTTGAAGTTCTCAGTAGCATTTGTATTATGTTCAAAGAAAATGACAGAAACTTGGAGGACTTTGCAGGTTTTTGCTTCTAGAACTTAGAAGCGCTTTTACAAAATAATGTAAAAGCCCATTACAGGATTTCAGAAGTGGGCCCAACTAGATCTTCAATTAAAGCAGTGCTTCCCAAACTTCTTCCTTTGTTACCCAAAATCACTTATCAGAAAATCTTTTTTATTCAATGTAGGTAAAGCAAATTAAGTCAACTTAAATGCTCCTGTTGTTATTGGTTTGTTATCTGAAGAAGCATTCTCTCATAAGATTTTTCTTCATGATTCCTTGTGCTAGAGACTTGTTCACAATCTTGATTTTTGAGGAGTAACTTAAGCTGGCTGTCGGGGGTGAGTTATTGGCCCCCGCAGAGAGGGCTTGCAACTTGGACGTCCTCCTGGATGCATGGTTGTCTTTAGAAGAGATATGACGGCCGTGGGCAGGGGGGCTTTTCATCAGGTTCACCTGATTCACCAGTTGTGTCCCTTTCTGGATCAGGACTCCTTATGCACAGTCACTCAGGCACTCATCACTTCCTGCCTGGACTACTGTAATGGTCTCTACATGGGGCTCCCCTTGAGGAGCACCCGGAGGCTCCAACTGGTGCAGAATGTGGCGGTGTGGGGGATTATGGGAGCAACAGGGTGCTCCCATGTGACACCTCTCCTGCACAAGCTGCATTGGCTTCCAGTGGTCTTCCGGGTGCACTTCAAGGTGTTGGTTACCACCTTTAAAGCACTCCATGGCATAGGGCCTAGGTACTTGCGGGACCTCCTTCTGCCGCCGATAGCCTCCCACTGGCCAGTACGCTCCCACAGAGAGGGACTCCTCAGGGTGCTGTCAGCCAGGCAATGTCAGCTGGTGACCACCAGGGGGAGGGTCTTTTCTGTGGCAGCACCTGTCCTCTGGAATGATCTCCCCTCCGGAGATATGGAGAATACCAGATCTCCAGGCTTTTCACCATGCCCTAAAAACTCTTTTGTTTCACCAACCTGGGCTGGCGTAACCCCCCCACAACTCCCACTCTTGGATATTTTAAATTGTAATGTGGATTGTTTTAAATTTTGGGCCAAATTTATATAATTCTTTTCATAATTTTCAATTTTGTATTGGAATGTTTTTTATTTTTGGCTGTGCACCATCCTGAGTCCCATAGGAGAAGGGCGGTATACAAATTTAAATAAATAAATAAAAATAAATAAACAACAGTGAAATTCCAAGACAAATGACTGTTAGGCTGTTATATTGTGAGAAAAGAACTTCCCATAGTTGCATTCAGAGTCATCTGCAGGAAATGGACATAATTTACACAAGTCTGTAGGCTAAAGTTTCTTTTGGAGGCTTTGAAAACAACATATATCCAGAATGATAAATTACCAAAGGAACTGCAGATAACTAATTAGTCTTTAGATGGATCAGACTTTACAATAATATTGATTATTTTATTATTTATTCAATCTATATCGCATCTTGTTGTTTAGAGAGCCATCAAGAAACTTAATTTCACCCCATTGACTGTCTTCTGAGAACACAGCAAAGGCTCTGTTCTTCATGTATAGCAATAATCAAAGTAATTGCACAGCTGCCCATAGTTTGCTAGTCACACCATTTACAGAAGGCACAGGAGGGACAATTGTAGCTCCGTGCAGCTAAGTTACCAGTATATCATGGCTCAGGGAATCAATGAATGCAGATTTAGTTTATGTGTGTGTATGTTTAGTTTGCTATGGTTTTCAAAGGTGGTGATCCAGCTTGTATGAGTAAACTGAAAGTATAAACATCAGTGTGTGGACATGTGGAAAACCAGGTTGTTTGATATTTTTAAGCCAATTCTCCAAATTCACACAAGACATTCCACTGAGATAAGTGTAATTTATCTGGCCTGGTTTCACCAATTGGAAGCTATGCTTTGCCAGGCATTCATTTCCATGTTTCCTGCTTGGTCATCCCAATTTTTTAAAAATGTGGCTAAGTTTATTTCTGGAATGTTTTTTTTAAGTAAGTGAATTCCTCATTAATAACTTATTATTTCACCATCAGCAGTAGAATATAAAGGAAGGTCTCTGCCAAAGACCTTAACAGAAGGCAAAATTGTATGGGAAAAAGGTACATTGCAAGGAAAGAGTTGGGAGACCATAGATGATAGAGACCCCCAGCCCCCAGCCCTAAAGCATCTCTGGAGGGCTCCTAAATTTGCCTGCTTTGCAAAAAAAAGTGCCACTTGATACTGATAGCAAACTGCTTGGAAACCATTATCTATTGTTATTTAGTTATCTGAAAGGTCTATGGTTTAGTTTCCTAATCTAAACTAATAGAAAAGAACAAGGGAGGTCAAGAATTGGTCAGCAGTAGGTAAAGATGAATATTTCAAGGAGAGTCACCACTACTATTTGTCATTGCACTGTTTCCTCTGTCAACAATACTAAATAACTCAGGCTGTAGCAATAGCACTTAGCAATACCATTTAGATTTATATACTGCTTCACAGTGCTTTTACAGCCCTCTCTGAGCGGTTTACAGAGTCAGCATATTGCTCCCAACAATCTGGGTCCTCATTTTACCAACCTGAGAAGGATAAAAAGTTGAGTCAACCTTGAGCCGGTGAGATTTGAACTGCTGAACTGCAGCTAGCAGTCATCTGAAATAGCCTGTAGTGCTGCACTCTAACCACTGCGCCACCTCGGCACCTAGCTATCAAACTAGCTATCAAACATCAAAAACATCTGACAGACTATCCCACCTCCTTTACATGGACAATCTGAATCACTGCTCAGCACTGTCCATATATATAGCCAAGATATTGCAATGGAGTTTGAATTGAACAAATGTGCCACACTTATTATCAAACAAGGAAAAATAGTGAAAACTGAAGGAATCAAGATGCCCGACGAAATAACATTAAGAGTCTAGATGAAGATAATTACTACAAAACTACAAATACCTGGATATCCTTCAAACTGACAACATCAAGCACACTGAAGTCAAGAAAAAGATTAGAAGTGAATACATCCGAGTGTGGAGAAGAATTTAAAGTCCAAACTCAATGGAGAAAATACCATCAATATCAACACCTGGGCAATTCCAGTCATTAGATACACTGCAGGAATAGTGGACTGGACTCAAGCAGAACTAAAAGTAATGGATAGGAAGACCAGAAAAATAATGACAAACAATTATGCCCTTCATCCTCGCAGCAACATTGATACTCTATTTACCAAGGCAAATATGTGGGCGTGGAATATTGTAAATACATCAGATGTCTGAAGAAAAAAAAATGGCTTTGGAAGAATATCTGAAAGACAATGAAGAAGATAGACTAAATTAATACACCAGGAAGGCTTAGTGACTATTGGAGAGACTAAACTAGCCTATAAGAAAGACCAAATGAAAAACAGCATGGAGGCTTCATAAGACAAAGCACTACGTGGACAGTACATTAAAAAATAGCTTGGAAAGCAGATAACAGCAAGACCTGGCAATGGCTAAGAACAGGAAAGTTGAAGAAAGAAACAGAGAGACTAATTCTGGCTGTATAAGAACAAGCTTTAAGGACAACTGCTTACAAAGCAGAACAGAGAAGACAGCAACAGATAGTAAGTGCCATCTACATTGAAGAAACAGTGGACCACCTGGTTATCTGCTGTAAGATCACCCAGATTGACCACAAACAACGGCATGATAAAGTAACAACAATGGTGCACTGGAAAATATGCAAGAAATATAATTTGTCTGAAAGCAAAAACTGGTGAGACCATAAAATAGAGAAAGCATAGAAAAACGAAGAAGTTAAATTTTTCTGGGCCTTTAGAATTCAAACAGACAGGCACCTGCCACATAACACCTCAGACTTAACAATTGTCAGTAAGAAAGACAAAAAGGCTGGATAGTGGATGGGCCAGTGCCTGGAGACAGCAGAATTGAAGAGAGAGAACTGGAGAAGATAACAAACTACAAAGACCTACAAATAGAAATAGAACGATTGTGGCAAAGGCAAGCAAGGGTAGTACCAAAAATAATAGATGCCTTGGGTGCAATCCCAAAACAACTGGAGTACCACTTGAACACCACCGACATTGACAAATTCACCATCAGTCAATTGCAAAAGGTGGGAACAGCTTCCATCCTGTGACAATATCAAACATCCAGATCTGCCTATCCCAGGTCCTTAGTAAGGATTTAATAGGTAGACAAAACTGCCAAATCCAGTTTGAACATCTGGCTGACTTTGTAATAATAATAATAATAATAATAATAATAATAATAATAATAATAATAATAATAACAACAACAACAACAACAACAACAACAACAACAAAACAACAGCAGCAGCAGCAGCAGCAATAATAATAATAATAATAATGTTTCATGTTTAATGAATAAAGTAAATAATAATAATAAATTTTTAGATAGCCACAGTTATGGGATCAATTTAATTATAGGATAAATTTAAGATAAAGCTAAACCTAAATAAATAAATAAATAAATAAATAAATAAATAAATAAATAAATAAATAAATAAATGTTTGGAATTGCTCTGTTTACATCAGGGGTGTCAAACTCAAGGCCTGGGGGCCGGATCCAGCCCACAGAGTGCTTAGATCTGGCCTGCAGGGCTGCCCTGGAAACAGCAAAGGAGCAACCTATGTTGCCTCTGCCAGTGAAAACAGAGCTTGGGAAGGCTGTTTTCACTGGCAGAGTGTTGCAGGAGGCCGTCGCATCTGAAAACGGACCTTGGGAGGCCATTTTTGCTGGCAGAGCGCTCAGGCCACCACAGGTCCCTCAGACCTGAGTCATGTCGATCTGGCCACCCTCACCTCAGCCATACCCACTCAGGCCCCCCAAGATCAAACACAATCCTGATACAGCATTCAATGAAATTGAGTTTGACACTGGTTTACATTCTTGTTTGCAGATGATGAAAAATATAGGTACTATATTTATTTTTAGAGAACAGTAGAGAGCTTGTTTGGAATTGCTTGTACTTCTATGAAAAAATAAATGAAAGCAAAACTATAAGTATATGCTGTCCTATCTAAAGCTCTTTTTCTAGAGCTTTTGAAACCTAGCCACACACATTAGAAATATAATAATTATAATACAATAAATAATAATAATACAATAAATAGAATAATTACTTGATTAGTATTTTGTTCGTAGGTAAGAAGGATCGTGAGGTGTTAAGACTGGAACATAACTTTATTGAGCATAACACAACCTGCTCGGAACTCAGGCAAAGAACACAACTCTCGTCTGACAGCCGCTTAAGAACACCACCTGTCAGACGGTCTAACCAATCCGCGAGGTGGAGTTCTCCTACTAATTTCCAGCTCGCGTCTAAACCAATCCGCTGTGGCTAGCAACATTACCCAGAAGAGAGGAGTCGCTCTAGTGAGGACTCAACACCCCTTCATACCCGGACCGCGCATGCGTAGTCAGACAAATACGTCGGTCTGCGCCAGCTCCGCCCCCACCTGCGCAGAACCGGCTCGCTCACGGGAGGAGTGTCAGCTTCGCGAGTCAGAGGAACTGCTGGAGACTGGATGTCCGCCGAAGGGGGTGAATCCACCGCTGCCTCAGGCCGGGTCTCACAAGGTAAGTTCTCCGGAGGAAGTACGTTGGCTGGGACCAGAGCGCAGCTGTCTGGGTGGTCCACCTGGGCTTTGGCAGCTCGGTGGAAGGGCGCCTGTGGTGGCTCCTGTGGGGATGGGTCGGCCTTGTTGTCAATCCTACAGCGCAGCTGATCTATATGTCGGCGCCACTCTCGACCATCCCGGAGGAGGACCCTATAGGAATAGGGCCCAGTTAGATGAGTTATCTGTCCCGGGACCCATCTCGTGTTGGTCCCAAAACTCTGGGCGTAAACTAGGTCCCGTACTACAAAGGCTCTAGAGCGGGGCTGAGCCTCCCCCGGGCGACCCTGGTCGTAGCTTGGGTGCAGACGGTCAAGAGTGGTCCGCAGGTGGCGACCCATTAGTAATTCCACAGGGCTATACTTCGTATGCACAGGGGGTTGTATGCTGGGCCAGCAGGTATTTACTAATTTTGTGATGCCAATTATGCGGGCCCATCTGTCGAAGGATGTCCTTGGCCGATCTCACTGCCCTTTCTGCCAAACCATTTGCGGCCGGGTGAAAGGGCACCGTTTGGGCATGGCAAACGCCCAGTTTAGCTAGGAACAAACGGAAAGGTGCCGAAGTAAACTGCGGCCCATTATCGGTCACTAACACATCCGGCAACCCATGCGACGCAAACAACCCCTCTAATACCCGCACTATAGCCTTGGACATGGTGGACTGCATAAGGGCCAGCTCCACCCACTTGGAGTGGGCATCTACCAAGATAAGGAACATCTGGCCGAAGAAGGGGCCTGCGAGGTCCACATGTACTCGCCCCCATGGCGCTTTTGGTGCCTCCCACTCTTGAACTGGGGCCGACGGGGGAACTGCCCAGGACAGTTGGCATTCCTGACATTGGCCAACCCATTTCTCGATGTCTCGATCAATGTCAGGCCACCACACATAACTGCGGGTGAGACCCTTCATTCGCACGATGCCAGGATGGGTATCGTGGAGTCGAGCCAAGACCTGGGTCCTCAACCCAGCCAGCACCAGGACTCTATGACCCCAAAGCAGGCAGCCTTGCTGTATGGTCAGCTCATGCTGTCTGCGGAAGTAGGGCACGAGTTCCGGGTTCCCTTGGGAGCCCGGCCAGCCCCTGCACACCCAATTCAGAACACAGGAGAGAATGGGGTCAGATGCAGTAAGCGCGCGAATGTCATCCACCGTTACCAAGTCAGGGAGATCAGAGATCAACAAGACAGGTGTGTTGTTAGAGGGGGGGACTCCCTTCGAAGGGTACGGGACAACGGCTCAGGGCATCTGCGTGCCCGATGGCCTTGCCCAGGCGATACAACAGTTGGTATGAGTACGCCGCCAAAAACTCCATACACGCGGTGAGAGAATCGGCGGCATTTGCCGATCACCGGCCAGCAAACCTAAGAGTGGTTTGTGGCCCGTGACGAGGTAAAAAAAACGGCCATAAAGGTAATTATGGAATCGCTTGATTCCAGCTATGGCCGCCAAAGCCTCCCTATCAATTTGACTATAATTCCGTTCCGCTTGGGAAAGCGTCCGGGAATAGTAAGCTATAGGGGCCTCCAATCCGTTCGGTAGGAGGTGATTGAGCACAGCCCCCACCCCAAAAGGAGAAGCGTCGCAAGTCAATGACAGCGGTAACGCTTCATCGTACTGCACTAACACAGCCTCTGAAGTAAGGACATCTTTCACTGCCTGAAAAGCGTCCGCGGCTTTGCGATCCCAATGCCAAGGCGTCTTGGCATCGAAAAGCTGATGCAAAGGCTCCGCTAAAGAAGCCTTATGGGGGACAAAAACTGAATAAAAATTAAGAAGGCCCAGGAAGGCCTGAAGCTCGGCCTTAGACTTGGGCGTGGGGGACTTCTT
Organism: Masticophis lateralis; assembly: GCA_030761175.1. Lineage (NCBI taxonomy): Eukaryota > Metazoa > Chordata > Lepidosauria > Squamata > Colubridae > Masticophis > Masticophis lateralis. The sequence goes on from JAUDYJ010000001.1 coordinate 160,423,505, forward strand.
AGTAGCTTCCACCTTAGCGGGGGCTGGTCGGATGCCCAGGGAGTCGATCAGGAACCCTAAGAATTCGACCTGTGGCATGCCCAGGCGGCACTTTTCTTTTTTTACTTTAAGCCCTGCCTGCCAGAACCGGGTGAGCACAGCCCGAAGCCTTTCAATGAGCTCGTCCTGATTCGCAGCCGCAACCAGGACGTCATTGAAATAGGGTGCCACCCCGGGCAGCCCATGGAGCAGCCACTCCATGAGGCTCTGAAAGATCCCAGGGGCGACGCTCACCCCAAATTGTAGGCGGGTGCATTTAAATGCCCCGCGATGACTGACAATGGTCTGAGCAAGGGCTGTGGCATCATCAACGGGAAGCTGCTGATAGGCCTGGGCCAAATCCAGCTTCACGAAGATCCGCCCCTGGCCCAAGGAATGGAGAACATGCTGGACCACGGGGAGTGGGTAATGATTAGGCTGTAGCACCTTATTCAGGGTTGCCTTATAATCGGCGCAGATCCTGATAGACTCGTCCTGCTTAAGAGGAATTACAATGGGGGTCTCCAATTTGGAATATTCTACTGGTTGCAGAACCCCCTGGGCGATTAACTTATCTAATTCCCTATCTACTTTGGGCTGCAGCGCAAGTGGCACCCTCCGCGGCTTAAGGCACTTGGCCGCCACTTGGGGGTCTAAATTAAATGAAATTGGCTGGCCGGTGTATGTCCCCAACTTGCCATCGAACACATTGGCAAATTCAGCAACCAGCAGGGCAGATACATCAGAACAGGTCGCATGAACTTCAGTGATGCCGAGGTGGAGGGCAGCAAACCAATCTAGACCTAATAGACTGGGTAGGTTATCCCTCACAATGATGAGCGGGAAGCAGTCTGAAAAACTTTTGTAACCCACCAGAACGTTCTGGTGTTATTGAGCATAACACAACCTGCTCGGAACTCAGGCAAAGAACACAACTCTCGTCTGACAGCCGCTTAAGAACACCGCCTGTCAGACGGTCTAACCAATCCGCGAGCTGGAGTTCTCCCACTAATTTCCAGCTCGCGTCTAAACCAATCCGCTGTGGCTAACAACATTACCCAGAAGAGAGGAGTCACTCTAGCGAGGACTCAACAATTAGGGCTACCACACCTCAGCTTCAAAAATTGGAATGTTAGCCAAGGGGCAGCAAAGTCATAACAAAACTAATTCCTTGCTGCCATCCAATGATTGCCAAGATATCTATAGCCCCGATTCAGTATCCACAATTGTATTTCTACATTTGGTCCACTACAAATTGTTTTATCCCCAAGCTAGAACTTTAGTGATTATAGCCAGCATTTCAATTACACTTGGAAATGAATTGGGGGTCAAATTAAAAGGCCAATAAAGAAACCACTTCAGCATTGTGTACAGAGCCGGATTTAGATGAAAAGAGGCCCTAGGCTATTCCACTTATGAGGCCCTTTCACCTCCCATTTTTTTCGGTTCAATGTTTTAGTGTTCACTGTTTTTAGAATAGTGTAATTTTAATTTTGCTAACAGTTTGAATGTAGGCCCCTCTTGATCTTGAGGCCCTAGGCTGAAGCCTAGTTAGCCTATAGGAAAATCCGGCCCTGATTGTGTACCATGGAAGCATTTAAAGTTGTATAAAGAAAGCTTCATGTAGGGCAAAGCCTGTAATTAACTATGTCACGTGAGAATCAGCTATGACTGAATGGAAGAAAAAAAAATGTGGCCCTTCATACTGGTCAGGCCTGTCTTTTCCAAGAGAGACTTAGCTGTGCGAAACTGTTCTTTGTTAAGCAGCCAATAGATCACCCATAAGCAATTGGTCGAGGCCCAGAACCATTACAGAGTTGAGGATCTCTTCAGATGGTGGCTTGTAATCCAATATAAAATGGATTGATGTAATAATATAGGCAATAAAGTTTTTTTATTATTATTATTCAACATCTTTCATATACAACTCAAGATGATGAACATGCCATTTTGATCAGACCCTTTGTGCCATTTCTCTGTTAAATTCCTTGTGCCCTTCGAGGATGGGTAATACCTTTTTTATTTCTATTATATTTTATTTCTATTCAATTCTTTTTCTATTTTTTATTTTTGAGCAGTTGCTCTTTGTCTTGATTTCCTCTGCAGCAACAAGGGCAGATCCGTCTGCTTTAGACCTACATATTTTCTATGAATCTCTCCCCCAATTTATTCCAAAACTTTCAGAACTTCCTGTTGTCTTGCTTAGTAATAGTTTACATATCTTGGATACCATTCCTCTCTGATTGTTTTGACTGGGAAGTATTAACTCTTTCACAAAGACTATCTCTGAGAGCTGGGAGAACCCAGATAGCTTCCTTAAGAGGCTGACTGAGTACTGGGGGCGGGAGAGGAATGGAAAATTTAAGAGGAAGATTTTGGAAGAAGGTACAATTTTTACATTCCATTCTGAAATACAATATAATTTATAAATAAAACACACTAAAGTGATACAGAGTATTCCAAGATTGTGGTTGTCAAATTTTTTGAAAACTCCAGTTTGGTAAATGTGGCATCAGCAGATTAAGATTCAATCCCAAATCCATGTGACACAAAACCATTTTACTTCTAATACATGATTTGAAATAAATAGGACTTTTTTGTTTGTTTGTTATAAACAAGGATATTTTACCAGACTTGGCATATTGATCCTCCCTCCCAACTAGCATTTTTGTAATCAGTACCATTTAGTGCTACTACTGAAATATTGTTTTGAAAGTTCTGAAACCCTGCAATTGCAGAAAGACATCTAATTATATGAGAAGGAACCCCAAAGCTGCTGCTGGTGAAGTGGAAAATACAGCAGAAACCTAGAAACTGGATATGTTAAGTGGTATTTGGATATGAACTGAAAATAATGACTAAAGTTATGAAACAATGAATGAGGCTTTGAAGGAATCTCATTGTATATATGAACAACAAACAGGAAAATATATTGTAATGCAAGAAACAAAGAAATAACAGTTATTTGTAGTTTACAAAATAAGCATTTAATATTCAAAACCCAACTTTATGCACACATAGTTATCTAGTACGTAACATTACAAGTATGGAAGAATTACAGACTTGCTTATGCAAGGGCTTAAAAACCCATGACTATAGGTAACCAGAGACACCCAAGTGTCTTGTGGAAAAGGCAGCATCAGTAATATTCTCAAATGAAATAATATAGGTAAGATTCTATTCTAAAAATGCATTTTTATGGATTATAAGACTCTGCACTTCTTGAAAATGATGGAATTGCATAAAATTACAGAAACATACTGTACATGACATTTTCATAGTAAATAAATGCATCAACTTTTTTGATTAATCTAACTACACTATTTAGTCCTTTAGTTTATTCACATTATAGAACATTTACACATAAGGAAGTAAACATAGTTATTGAAACATTATCATATTTTTTATTTCATATTTTTATATATGAAAAATAAGCACACTCACGCACACGCACACACCTGAAATAAAAGGCCACCAATGAAGCACATGATGAAATGTACTGAAATGCACCCAAAGTTGTAAGGGTTGATCTAAAGTGTCTTTTTCTAGTGTTTCTAGCCAAAGCCAAGCTTTTTTGTCTAAAAGGCAGAATTCTCAGATGCTTCCTTTTCCAAGGAGAAGACTTCCAGCACTTCAGTTTCCACACTGTGCTTTTGTTGGAAATGTCTTCTCACCATATCCTGCCTCTAAGTCATGCCTCACTTGGAGTGATGACTATAATCTTCCCTTGACATTATGATGTTGTGAAGCATCTTGATGATATTTCGAGCAAAGGAATGCATGTTTGGCCACATCTGTGAGCTGACAACTCAAAAAACCTTGCTAAGGCAATATATTTTTCTGTGCAGCTAGTTTACATACCAAACAAAATTCTGTAGTAATTAGATGTCCCATTTGAACAAAATTGTTTACAAGAAATAAATCATTTCTGGCACTAAGAAAACATAAGACTAGAGACTTGCAAGAGAAGCATCATTTCTCACAAAAGTGGCACAAACATGTGTCTTCTATTCTCATAAAAGTATGACTTCTGCTTTCAGTCATGGCTGCTTCATATCTCTACCCTGTTATTATCATGCTTGCTGAAATACATAGTTGTATTTGGCTGCAGAGCACATCTGCAGCCTGAAAGTCTAGTCTAAAGATGCTTTGATTGAGTCAAACTGAGACCAGGTTGGGCACAAAATGGTAAAACTCACTTTGTTGACTTTGTTGCTTGGATTTGGGGATAAAAAAGTCAGTTCATGATTATTATCATATTTTCATTTACTGAAGCAAGAGTGAGAAATCCAGGCAGCATAGCTGTACTTGGAGTAATGGTTTAGCCATAACTGGAGTTTTATAGATACTCTACCCATTTGCTAAAAGACTTTTTAAAACAATTATAACAGGTTAAATAAATGTGAAATTAATTGCAAAGTTTTGTATCTGAGTCAGAAATAATCAACACTAACAGTCAGAACCACAGCATTGAGACTTGTCATTGCAGCTATCAGCAAGTTCAGATGAGCTGCCTCCAGATGAAAAGTTGCAGCAACAATTCTGCAATGTTTCCTCTAGAACTACAAAGCAGTGTGTTTGCCAAGGGGCAGAAATCTTCACCTCATCTCACCTCTAAACCATGAGATCTCTCTCTCTCTCTCTCTCTCTCTCTCACACACACACACAGCACCTTAGTTTTTCACTTGCCTTTATGTCTACTGAGATTCTCAGTCATCCAGGTCATGTCTTTGTTTTTCCTTGAAGACGTTTTACTTCTCATCCAAGAAGTTTCTTCAGTTCTGACTGAATGGTGGGGAATGGAAAGATGTATATTGCAGTCATCTGATCATTAGCACTCTTTCTGAGAGTTTGCTTTCAGCAGTTCCAAAAAGGTTCCACATCCATTTGCACTCAGGGGCAAACGTAAACTTCCAAGTAGCCTCAACGACTCTCAAAAAGAGTGCTAATGACCAGGAATGTAAATCCTTCCATTCCCACCTTTTAGTCAGAACTGAAGAACCTTCTTGGATGAGAAGTGAAAAAGAAGTGATGGAAAAATGAAGAAAATCCAGGTGCCTCTTAGAAAAGCATATTTGGGACTTGCCTTTATGTTCTTCCTCTTACTATGAAAAGTTAGCATGGCCAGGTGAAAAGTGAAGAAAATTAAAGATTGGCTGTCTCTTGGTTTTGGTTTTCTTCTCATTGTCTGCTGGAATCTCATTGGCTCCCATGGGTGTCAAAGAGTAGTAAAAATGTGATTATTGTATAGGGTTGGAGGTAAAGTGGGTAGCATGTAGAAAAGTCCTGAGAAAAATAGATCATTGGAGCCCCTCAACAATTGAACTCTTCCTCTCTCTCTCCCTCTCTCTCTCTCTTTCTCTCTGAAATAGTTTAGTCATCTGACAAAGGCAGTGTTGTTATCTGACCGTCTCAACATTGTTTTAAGTGGAGGTGGGAATTATTTTCAATATGTTAAATAATATGCCTTATTTGTTATTAATACAACAGTTAGCTTAGTAGCTGAAGGTTTGTTGTACATATGTAAGCTTCTGTCATATTTGGTGGAATACCTCCTTTAGCTTTTGTAAGCATGACTTTAATTTGGGTGGCAGCTGCAATGAAAAAAGCCCAATGTCCTTTTTAATTCATTTTATAACATTTACAAAGTTCTCTTTTCTCTAAGAATAAGCCGTGCCTCAGTGAATATTCACTAGCCTGGAATACTATTGGTATAAAAAGGAAGAGCTATAGAATACAATTTGTTTGGTTTTGACTGAATAGATATTCACTATTCAGTTGCTTAATTTAGTTTTGTCAAAGTTTTCTTTGTGGGGATTTCTGTCCAACTCTGGATGTTTGCTGTCCTTGAGCTTAAGGGAATGTGTAGAGCCAAAATAACTTCAAGTGTCACTCTTGGGGCTTGGCCATATCTAAGGTAAGCCAAGTACTTGAAGTTGGTGACAAAACTAATAACCAACATTGAAAAACAAGTCAAAAGCAAATCAAAAGCAAGAGTAAACTATCAAAGAATAGGCCAGAAGAGTCAAAGGTCAATGTAAATCCAATCAGGAAATGCAATGGAAAAGCAAGAAATACACCTAAAGCAATAAGCTCAAAATGCAAGTTAGTCTTACACAGAAGGTGAAGACTATTGTCAAAGAGAGTGGGACCAGTCTACCGTCTATATTTGGTAATCTGTGCCATGTACAAATCAAAGGCTTACTTCACAGGAAAGTTGTGTTTGAGCCCAAATAGTTGTTGATGTCCCAAAAGTTATTCATTCATCATTCATTCATTCATTCATTCATTCATTCATCCTTTCTCTCACATCAATCTGTATATGTAAACACATATACACATTGGAGTAAAAAAAAAAGAATCTCCATGGATTTTACTATGCTAATCATAGCCAACTTTAGGGGGCAGTGCCATCTTAATTTCTAGGCCATTGAGTCAGTGCTGTCCAAAGACTTTTCTGCCTCATGTGGCCAGCATGACATCATTCCACAACACAGAGCATGCAGCAAAACGCGGAGGACTATTGCCTTCCCATCAGAATGGTATCTATTTGTCTACTCTTTGCATGCTTTTGAACTGCTAGGCTGGCAAGGGTTTGCATGCTTTTGACTGCTAGGCTGGCAAGAGCTGGGTTGAGTAATGGGATCTCAGCTCACTTGGCTTTCACACCTAGACTGTCACTTTCCAGCTGACAAGCCCAGCATCTTAACTACTGAACCATCCTACACATTCAGGGACACATAACATGCACACATATCCTTCAAACATAAGGCCTAGAGCCTAGTTTGATTTTCATTTCCCTCCATTTAAACATACTGAGTTTCAACTCGTACAATATGTACAACATGGAGCCTGGTTTAGCTCTGCAGACTAAAGCACCGTAATTAGCACCCAGCTGTCTGCAATTACACCAGTTCGAATCTCCCCAGGCTCAAGGTTGACTCAGCCTTCCATCCTTTCTAAAATAGGTAAATTGAGGACTCAGTTTGTGGGGGCAATAAGCTGACTTTGTATAAATATACAAAAAAGTATGAAGGCTATTGCTTAACACATTGTAAGCTGCCCTGAGTCTTCAGAGAAGGGCGGCATATAAATCAATTTTTTTAAAAAACATACTTCTCTTTCCAAATTAGCATGATCAGTAAACTGTAAAATCAGTAAAGAGAAGAAAAAAAGCTTTACCTTGTCAAACAAGGTTTCTCTTACTGATTTATTCATAAAACCACTGATCTGACAGATACCGTCTTCTGGCACACTGAGCAAACTAGGCATCTGGTCATGTTTATCTTCAGTGCTTCTGTTAGAATCAGAGAAGTACTGAAGATGCACATGACCGGATACCTTGCTTGCTCAGTGTGCCAGAAGAGGGCAATCTGTCGATTCTCCTAAAGAAGTAATCCAGTTCAGAAGACAATAGCAGAGTGTAGCACAGCAGAAAGCATTTACAGTATTTGACTGCTGTATGGCCTAGTTACTATACAAGGCTTTCTGGGTCTGAGAGTTGCTAGTTCAACAAATGGCTGATGAATAGGTTGAGGCACCTTTATTAAAAGCTATCATTAATTAATAACTTGTTTACTGGTAGTTAGAAAGAAAGACTGCATATACTTTCATCTGAATATTCAGTTAACTTCCAAAATAGCCAACAGATATTTAAAATAATACTTTTTATAATTAGAAAGCGAAGAACTGTTCTTTCTTGACAAACGCAATAGCCAATATAAATATTGGCTGAATGATTTCATGGCACATCTCTTACTATTCTTCCAGTAAAAGAATTTGCCTTTGGGGTCACTCACAGTAAAAAAGAAAAAAAAAGGAAACAAATAAACTGCAACCATTTTGCTGAGTAAATTTAGTAAGGCAGAAGGAAGTGGATATTATTATTTGTTAAGTGGCTTCTTACACTTTGAAGCTGGAAGAACCCACTTCATTCACCACACAGCTTTGGTCAATTTCTCCACAGTAGAAATTGTCTTCCTTCGAATGTCATTATGTGATCCCACTGCCCTTTCAACAACCACTAAGGATGTATTTTTCATGATTCTGTAACACTGTACCAGTTGGCTCATGTGGCCATATAGGAATGACTGCCAAAATCCATTTCTGTAATGTCTATGAATCAGATGATTGTGGCACAGCACTGTTGACAGTTTAAGGCAATGTCAATACACGAAAGATAAATCTGCTTTATTTGATACAAGTTTTCCTGTAGCAACTGGCTTCTGACTTGTATAATGGACAAGGAAAAATACATTCGTTCCTTTTAGAAAACTGGGTTTTGGCAGACAAATAGAATCTATAGTCTAAAATTTTTGTGCAGAATTCCTTTTAAATATGCCATTCTGCTGAATCTTGGAATAATCCCAGGTGTACAGAAGAAACAGTTTATAAAAAAGAGGTTGTTAGTTATGTGATCTCCCATCAAGTTCAGCTTGAAGTGCAGAGTTGTAAGCCATCCAAAATTGTTGGATATGAGGTAGGTGGCAAATCAATTTCATAAATAAATAAATAAATTTGAAAATTAAGTTTAATACGCCATTTGTTGTTTTTGAGGAGGCATAACCCTGTAAATCAGACACACAAAAAAACGTGATAAGGATTGAGGATTTTAGTTAGGGAAGTTGTCCCTTACTGGGGGGAATGCATTTCTAACATAGGCACTCCTCCATTTGTTGCACCCTGAGCCCATGAAGACCTCAAAACATTTCAACAACAATGTCTGTGGACTCTCTCTCCCTCCCTCCCCCCTCTCTCACATTTGGCACACCCCAAACTATTGCTAATCATACCACACTATTATCTTTGTATGATGGAGCCTAGATTCCTGCTCTCCCCAATCGCATTCCCACAAACATAAACAAGAATGCAAATCTGTCTTTAAAATAACCACCTTATTTTACTTTTTCATTTCAGAATGATTTTAAAATAGGGATGCTACACAGGAATCAAAACTTTTAACTTTTTTGTAAGTGGAAATGGAAAATGGAACATTTGTGAATAAATAGTGTATGCTTTTAAAGGGAAGCTCTTCACTGCTTGCTGCCTTTCCCAAAAGAGTTAAAACAGCATTTGCAATTCCACTGAGTGGCAGATCCCTCTATCGTTTATCACAGAGATTCCATCTCTGTGGCTGATGTGACATCCTTGTTCACACTGTACTGCAAAGTAATTGAGCAGGTCAGTGGTTATTCTAAGCTTCACCCATTCTTAATTTCTTCCTTAGCCTTCCTGAATGAAGCTTTTAGAGTTAAATGGGTTGCTTATTAGGTAAAATAAATACAGAAATAACGTCAAATTAAAGCAAAACAAAATGGTGTGGAATTAAATTCAGACTGACACTGAGCAAACAGTTCTGGGATGGTATCATTAGATGCTTTTTGAAGTCGGCACGGACAGTGGCGGGTGGTTCCAATTAGTTCCAGACTGAAGGCTCTTCGCCTCAGTGGGCTGCAGAAAGTCTGCACCTTCACAGGCAAAGAAAGAGCAGCACAGCCCTGCAGATTCCCTGGAAAAATTGCAGGAGGGGTTTGATGCAAAGAAGAAAATATTTACAAAATAAAAATGACACGTGTATCTTTGAGGTTCTCGCTGCATAATGGAAATGCTAAAGAATGTGCACATCTGCTTTTCCAAAAAAGTATTTTTGAAATGTGTAAGAAATTTGCATACTGAAGAGTAAATAAATATTGATCAGGAAACTGTTATCAGCATTCCCACCCCACTCTCCAAACTAGCTTTCCAAATGCCTCAGGACAGAAAAGCTTCTACAGTTCCATTTGGATTGGTCCTTTATAGCTTTTTAAAATGTGTTCTCTGACTTGGTGGATGAAGCACTGAATGTTTACTTTAAATTTAATAGCTTTGAGCTTATGTGAAAGAGGGAAGATGCAGCCAAACCAGCTTCTGAGCTTGCCAGTTCATGGGACTGGGTTTGATATTCAAAGAACAATCTAAGTAATTGAAGCTGTCTCCATCACAAGCGGAAAAAAAAGAGGATTAAAAATTGTTAGTTTAATTAAAAGAAGAAGAAAAAGAAGAAACATTTAAGGTGCTTACAATTATATGAATGCATTAAAAACACCAGAACTGTAAGTCTAGGCACATTCTTAATGTTTGCTCTCTGATATATAAATTTTATAAATAAATGAAGTGGGGGAAATAGGAGGAGGAGGTGTATTGGTATGTTTGCTGCATTAAGTTGTACATGAAAAAAAGAAGGGATAAAAATCTGTAAAAATAAATAAATAAATAATAAGCAGGAGGCAAATCTTCATTCTTGCATGATGGGTATAGGGCTAAGCAAGGCTTAGTCTTCATGCACCTTAATCTTACTGCTGCAACTGAGGTTTAAGATGCAAGTGGAAACTAGGGCCATTTTTAGATAGATACTCAGTGGTTTTTCAGCAGAAAGATAGTATATCAGCTATTGCTGGGCAAGATACAGGCCCATAGATGGGGTAAGCAGGAATCTCAGGAGTAGTGGACAGTCTTTAATAGTGTATCTGCATTGTTATCAGATCAAAAACTACAATATGGTAGTGAGGGAATTATTAAGGGGGTATCATATTCACTGATTTCTTTCATTTAAATTCAATATATACTTAGTTAATATTTTTTTTAACCCTGGTATGCTATTTAAAAGTCAATTACAGTTTTCGGCCTCTACAAAACTGCACGTACATAATTTAGATGATCACCCAAATTTGCAAATATATTTTTGAAGCAGAAATCTGTTAGCACTGCATATAGGAAAATGAAAATATCCAAGTGGGGTGGGGATTTTTTTCCTTTCATTTTTCATTCTAAATTTGAAGGTGAAATGCTTGCTTTTTAGGTAGTATCTGCACATTTAATCTGGTTCCTTCTGATTCTTTCTGGGATAAATACAAAATATGTTTCCTTGGCCTTTTTGACAAAGTTTGGAACCAGTCTTTGCTCCATCTAGCAGGAATAATCTTTGTTTAGGGAAAAGGATCTACCAACGTGTCAACCATTGTAACTGGGTATGTGCTGCAAAAGTAGATTTAAATAGGAATTGAAAAAAAACAATCCCATCTTTGTGAGTACAGTATACAAAATCAACAAGAACCTGCAAATCTTATTAAGTGCTGGATGTACTTACAAAGATCAAACAAAAGATATGCTACTAACTATTTTCTTTGTCTTGGTATATAGGCCATCTTTATTATGTTTACATTTTTGTGCTTTTAATGACATTGTCACCATATGGATTTCCTATATAAGGTTGGAAAAAGTTGATTAGAGCATTCATAACACGGTTTGATTATTCTGCTTTAACAACACAGATGCTTCTTTAGCTAAGCAGAAGAAAGACAATTGTCAGTGTTCTTTCTCTAATATTTTGTGACACTGAAGGATGTTGACAGTGCCAGTGCTTTCTCCAGTTTTCCCAAGGAATGCAGTGGTACATGATCAGCACATTGTGCCCAGTCTGGCAGACTCATTTTTTAAAACTCAGTTGGCAAGAGTAGGATTTTATTTCAAAGGCTTGGCTGTTCTTTCAAAAATAAATTTAAAATGTTATTGCTTTAGTATAGAGAAAGAAAGAAAAAAAAATCTACAAAAAGAAAAGAAGAAAGGGGGGGAGGAAAGGGAGAGACAAAAGCAAATGCTCAATTTTTAAACAAAGCATTAAACCTTGGCTGCACAGAACAGTATTGATCGGCTTTCCATTACACAGCCAGTTCATAAACAATCCATGATTATAAATCTGTAGTGGCACTGCTTTTTCATCATAAAAGAGTAATCTTTTATTTTCTACACCTCATGTGTAAACCCACAGTTTTTCATAAATTAATGTCGTCCAATTAAAAATCAGTTTTATATCTTTAATACTTATTACTCTTTCAAAAACTATAGTAGCAATGTACGTATATCTCACCAAACAAAACAACAATCAAACGAGCCATATCATATGTTTAAGTATCCCTTCCATCATTCATACTTATATGCATCACAAAGTTGATAATCAACCTTTTTAAAAATCTTGGGGGGTGTCCAATAAGTATATAAAAAACCTTTTGTTTAATCAATCTCTTCTTAAATGCATTAAAACCTTACCTAATATTTTTAAGATTCTTACCCAATGGTTTGTTATTCTATATTTATTATTTTTCCTAAACCTCTGCCATGATGGTTTATTAATAACTTCTAATCATGCAAATAATGATTTGGGAATTTGATTGCTTGGATTCCAAAGAGAACTGGAAGTCTAAATGTATTCCAATGATACAACTGAGAATTCAGAAAATTACTCTCTGCCCCAAAAATTTTCATTTCATTATGTTTATCCAATGATAATCATTGTCATAATTTCGACAAGGGTAATCTAAATATTTGTCCTTCCCATAAAGTTTTCTTAATAAATTATCCATCCATGTGAAATATAAACATGGTATCCCTCATGTACTTACCTCAGTCTTGAAATAATAGTCATTTTTACAACATTTACATTTCTCCTGAACCATAGTGGAATTGTTAACCATCTATTTATATCAGCATTAACATGAAATACACAATTTGAAGTATTTAAATCTACAGCAATTTGAGGTAAGGTGTTTCAAGAATTCAAACACCAAGTAAACCCCAAATTTTTTTTTGCACATTTCTAAAAATACATTAGAGCCTATAACGAACATAGGAAGTTTACTCTTGATTAATTTAGTAACCTGTCTGCAATATGAGTGATTTTTATGTCAGTTGCCTAATAAAACAGATCATTGTTCCAATATCAAATGACATTAAATAATTGATAAAGAATATCTCCAATGAGTTCAGTGAGATGTTTTGATTAAAGAGGAAATAATTTAAGTCAAAAAAAAGACATAGTATCTTCAATATCAGACTGGGAATTGAAACTGGGAGAATATGCAGCAATGACAAAACTAACAGTACATGTACATACTAGTATATATTATATACTGTAATAATAATAATAATATAATAATAACACTGTATTATTGTATTATATTATACATTATGTATTATATTGTATTATTACTAAATAAAATTTTAACTGATAAAAAAATTAAAAAATAAATTTATATTTATAATTATCTGAGGGATTAGAATATCATATTGTAAATCCAATTAATAAATAAAAAAGGTAGTCTGTATTTAGAATCATAGAATTATAGGGCTGGAAGGGACCTTGGAGGGTTTCTAGTCCAACCCCTTGCCCATGGCAGAAGAGCTTATAGCATCCCAGACAAACAGCTGTCTAATCTTTTCTTGAAGACCACTATCAATGGAGCACCCACAATTCCAGGAGGCAAGTGGTTTCATTGATTAATTGTTCTCACTGTCAGGAAGTTTCTCCATAGTCCATGTTAAATATCTCTTTAACAAACTTCCACTCATGCTTCTTGGCCTAACAGACTCATGTCTGTTAAGATCCTTCTGAATCTTCAGTCTAGCCTCCAAAGTATTAGCATCCCCTTCCCCCCCCCCCCGCAACTAGGTGATGTGTGCAAATTTGATGAGTTCATCTTCTATTTCTTCATCTAGATCACCCTTGAAATAACCCACTGCATGCTTCCCTCCATGTAGATTTAGTTCCATCAAGGACTACACCCTAAGTGCAGTTGGTCAGTCAACTGCAAATCCATCTTATGGTGATACTGTCCATCCTACATTGTTCTATCTTGTCAAGAACTAGATTGTGGTTTACTTTGTCTAATGTCTTACTGAAATCCAAGTATACTATATGCAATGTATTTCTTTGATTCATTAATTTTGTCATTTTATTAAAGAAGGCAGTAAGGTTTTTCTGAGCCTTAGCTTTCCTGATTCTGCCCTTGCAGATTCATGCTATTTGCTGGTGTTCTGCTTTGATTATGGGACACTCTCCATTTTTTATACTTGTTCTTTTTGTTCCTCAGTTTGTCAGGGAGTTCTTTATGTAACCATGATGGTTTCATCCAGAATCTCTTGTTTTCGTTTCTCTGTATTTGGTTGGGTTTTTATGATATCATTTTTCAGAGTCCCCCAAACATCATAAATTGTTTTTCCATCCATGAAATCTTTCCTAATCTTTCTCTCTCTAATATCTCTCTTAGTTTGTTGAAATCCATTCTCTTCTGAAGTCTAAAACATTAGTTTGGCTTGGTTCAATTGCCTGTGTCTGCATTATATTGAATTCAAATAACATGTCTACCCTCCTCCAGGCTTCTTACAATTTCTAACCCTTTCTATGATTTCATCTAGAATAGAATAGAATAGAATAGAATAGAATAGAATAGAATAGAATAGAATAGAATAGAATAGAATAGAATAGAATAGAATTCTTTATTGACCAAGTTTGATTGGACACACAAGGAATTTATCTTGGTACATACGATCTCAGTGTCCATAAAAGAAAAAATACATTCATCAAGAATCATAAGATACAACACTTAATGATAGTCATAGGATACAAATAAACAATCAAATCAAATTAATTATAAGAATTAAGTCCAGTATAGTTGACCCTCTAGTTCTTCCTCTACTTTTTGGGTGGCAAAGTTGTTGACAGACATGTCAGTTTGATCTCCCACTTGCTGCAGAGTTTGTCTCCCAGAGTTTGATGTCAGGGTAGTTAAATTCCCACTTTACTACATCAGTGTGTGTCTTGCACACTTTAGTTAACTGATTAGCAAAACTTCATATATTTCCACTGCTTGGACTTGTAGTATACACTGATAACAATGTCATTTCTTTTTCCTCTAATGTTCAAACAAATGCATTTGGAAAGGTTTTCATCTTTGGTGCTATGTATTTCTGTAAATATATCGTGATTTCTCTTCTATAAAAGTAAAGGTAAAAGTTTCCCTCACACATATGTGCTAGTCATTCCCAACTAGCGGAGCGGTGCTCATCTCCGTTTCAAAGCCAAAGAGCCAGTGCTGTCCGAAGATGTCTCCATGGTCATGTGGCTGGCTCTATATCTCCTCTATTGTTGGATTTTATTTTTTCAACAATTTACCATATTTTTCGGAATATGAGATGCACCTTTTTACCTCCAAAAAGAGGGTGAAAATCTGGGTGCTTCTTATAGTCCGAATGTAGCCCTGCCCACCTACCCGCCCCCACACTTTGGACATTTTTGGGCAGTTCCAAGCAGCGGGGATTTGGGTCAGGGCACAGCCTGAGGAACAAACCTCTTTGGGACAGTCTGGGTGGGGGGGAAATCTGCCTAGCAGCTTCAGGGAAAAAGGCGGGCCCCATGGTTTGCAGCTGGTCACCCCTCTGGCCACCCAGCAGGCAGTTCAGGGCAGACAATGACTTCACGATGACTTCACTCCCCAGTAATGTGAGGAGCCACTGCCTTGCCACCTAAGCCCACTCCGTGCCCAGGAGCGAAGCCAAGCCAAGCGGGAGCCCCTAAAGTGAAACATCCCTCCTTTCCAGCTACCACTGCCCATTGGCCATATTCCCCAATACAATTCTCAGAGCTGTGTTTCAAGTGGGATGCAATCTATCCCGATTCCAAAAGAAAGCATTTTTGGGCAGCAGACCCTCAATCCCTTCCTGATTCCAAACATGGGGTGTGCAGAGGCAAAAAAAGTGCATCACATTTCAGGCAGCAGATCAGGCTAGGAGGAAAGAGAAGGTGAGTCTGCTGAGAAGGAGGATGAGTGCGGGAGGCTCTGCAATCTGCAATGGGAAGAAAAGCATTTTCAGGCAGCAGCACTGTAATCCCCTCTCCCCACTGCACATTGCAGGGTAACTGGCCGCTGCCTGAAATGTGGCTCTGAGAATTGCATTGGGGAATCCAGCCACCGGGCAGTGGTGGCTGGAAAGGAGAGACATTTCACTTTAGGGGCTCCCGCTCTGCTCAGCTCGGCTTGGCTCCTGGGTGCGGAGAGGGTTTAGGCAGTGGCGGCGATGGTGACTCCTCACATTACTGGGGAGTGAAGTCATCGCAACCATTATCTGCCCTGAGCTGCCTGCTGGGCGGCCAGAGGAGTAACTAGCCGCGAACCATGGAGCCCGCCTTGTTCACCGAAGCTGCCAAGCAGATTGCCTCCCTCCAGACCGTCCTGAAGAGGTTTGTTCATCAGGCTGTGCTCTGACCCTCCCCCCAGAGCATGCGAGGGGTCTCTTCAGGGGAAAGCAAGTAGTCCCTGCGGATCACAGGAGCACCCTGATAAGTTTTCTGGAAAATAACTTCTCAGTAATCGACATCCTCTTTCCCAGCTGAGTCTCTGAGGTACCTCTCACTTGCAAGAGAAGGAGGAGGGCAGCGTAAAGCAGCATCACCTTAAATGCTGGTAGGCAGAGGTAGAATTCTTTTTTTCTTGTTTTCCTCCCCAAAACTTAAGGTGCGTTTTATACTGTGGTGCGTCTTATACTCCAAAAAATACGGTATATCCTTCTAGCAGTATGTTCCAATCACGGATTCCATCACATCAACTTTTGTTAATGCCATATCTATCCCCATGTACTAGGGCAGGGGTGTCAAACTCGCAGCCCGCAAGCCGAATGTGTCGTGCTCTGGCCACGCCCACCTGTGATTTAGCGAAGGGGGAAAAAGTCACAGTACATCATGTGATGACAATGTGAGAATGTGAGTTGGACACCCCTATACTAGGGTTTCAAGCTCACTCTGTTTGTTCCCCAAACTATAAACATTATTTTATAGGCATCTGAGCTCTTTATGATTAACTTTGCAATATGCTTCCTCCTTCTCTTGTTTTATACCTGAATTCCCTTCCATTCTCATGACTTGCTTCCTTTTTATCTGATTGGTTATCATAAGGTTTACTTTGGAGTTTATGTTTGCTAAATATTCATCTCCTTCACCTTCCAATTTTTGTTTAAAGCCCTTTGGACTAAGGAATAAGCCACGCCAATTGTTTTATTTATTTATTTATTTATTTATTAGTTCAATTTATATGACGCCCTTCTCCAGAGAATCAGGGCAGCTTACAATGTGTTAAGCAATAGCCTTCATACTTTTGTATATACCTGCTTAGTAGGGCTTTCACCCCCCCCCCCCCAAAAGTGGTATTCTTTTTTATACAAAGTCATCTTATTGCCCCCACAATCCAGGTCCTCATTTTACCTACCTCAAAAGGATGGGAGGCTGAGTCAACCTTGAGCCTGGTGAGATTTGAACTCGCAGTAATTGCAGGCAGCTGGTGCTACTTAACAGCACTTTAGTCTGCTGTGCCACCAAGGCTCTTCCAAACACATTCTTCGCAAATTTTTAACAGCAACATATCAAAAATAATACTGATATCTAATATTATCTGACGTTTGTCATGTTTATAAAGCCAGATAGTGCAGGATGGACAATCATATGTAATATTATCTGTAATCTATGTTCAAAGTCGCTGTAATTTAGCATCAATATTTAACAAGGAAATCAGAAATAGTTTACACATTAGCACAGGATAAACTTTACTTACCTTAATATACAATCATATAAGCTTCACTAGATGAAATTAAAAAAAAAATACTTAAAAAGCATAAAAACTTCCAAGAATTTAGGAGTCAAAATGGGATAGATTGAGTAATCACCATTATTTTCTGAAGCGTTAATGAGACAGTTAAATAATCATCTTGAACATATGTATTTTTTGCAAGAGCTATATTATTTACAAAATTCTTCCTAAAATTTAAATCAGAATTTAAAAAGTCAAGTATAAAAATTTTAACATGTGATTTTCTGAATCAGAATCATTATGTACTCAGCTTATTACTTTCAGTGAGGAATCCAGAAATTTAATAAGTCTTGTCTTCAGTTACAATACCTTTTCCTTATGTGCTTTTCTATCATCTTTTTCAAGCGTATCGAAAGAATTAAGTTTCAATTTAAGTGACAAAAGTTGTATATATGTACTCAAAAGCTCCTTAGGTTTAATTTTCATATCTTCGTGCTTAGACTTTTATTCCTTTTTTTCCATGTAACATACCTAATAATTTGATGAGAAGTATATGTGTTAAATAAAATACATATGAAGTTTGTGTCATTTTGCTTATGTTTGATAACAACTGCAAAACAGTGTGTGCAGACAACAAATGAGATCATACTTAATATATGGGCATTTACTTTTATACTATTACTACTCAATGACTGAATCTGCTGTGATATATTCAACAGAAGTATAGTAGTCTCTTTTTCAGTAATCCATTAAACATGTCCTGAAACCATTGTGTTTTGGGGGGGGGGGGGGGGGAGTAATTGAAAAGAAGTATCTGCCTCCAGAATCAGAGGCACTGCAATTTCATTTCCTATTTCTGGCCAGCAAAAGTAAGAAGAGATTCTTGCCCTTATCACTTCAATTTAAATTTTACAGTAATACCTGGTTGGCCACCAATGTAAACAAAATGCTCAGGTAGGTGGACTATAGGCCAGGCCCAGCAGATCATTTCTTAAAACTTTCTTTTATAGCTCCTTTTGGATTACATTAGAGTTTGAATTTTAAATACTTATCTAGGACTTTGGTTAGAGATACCTCCACCACAGCTAACTCTAATCCCAATCTGCATTACACAGACGGTACTTAACTACAGCCCAGCAAAAGCAGCCAGCCAATCAAACAGTCCGAAATCAGACTATGACTCAATAATATCGGAACAAATAACATTTAGACTAATTTGCATCACATAAAAAGGGATCTAATGACCTGCGTTCTGACAGACAAGCACATTTCAAAATTCACTGATGATGTCTGGTGATGACATGTTTGCAACCAAATTGCCAAGCTCAGAACTCAAATCAACAGCCTAAACTCTACCACTCTTTGCACTTGTTTCTATGGTAAGGAACCTCATCACCCAAAAAGCATTTTCAGGAACAATTCTTATGTAAAGATTAATAAATGGTTAAAGTATCATTGTGAAGAAAAAAACCACCACATTGATTGTATCACTAGAAGTACATTGAATTGAAGAGAACTTCAAATTTCAAAAAATGGAAAATACAAATGGCAAACCGGGAGGGAGGAGGGAGGGAGGGAGAGAGTCCACAGACATTGTTGTTGAAATGTTTGGAGGTCTTCCAGGGCCGGGGTACAACAAACGGAGGAGTGCATATGTCACTCTTTCCCCCACCCCACTAACATCCCAGGGCCACATTTCTTATGGAAGATATTCTCCCTTTTTCTGAATCAGCAGAGGAATGGAAACAATGGTCTGTGAATTGACTGGAGAATGAGACATTCAATTAGTTGCAGAATAAAAAGCAGCTGTTGAAATATAATAGTTGTTATTCTGAACACATGAACCTGAAAAGATACTATTTATTTTATAAGACAAACAACATTTGCCTTCTGTTTGATCTCAAAGAGCATCTACCACTGGAAGTTGTCCGTTCTCATTTAGTCAATTCTCTGCTGGAGTGGGCTGTGCAGAAGCTATAAACACAAAGCAGAACATATCACTTTCTATGTTAATTTGACAGTAAACAATACTAATTTGACTTTGCAGCTGTTTATTGATAGCAAAATAATACATTTCAGTGCAGAGAACAGTAGCCGGTGGATTGGGACTGAATAGTTTATAAAACCCAAGGAGCCAGGTTAGCCACAAACTCTCAAAGTAAGGAATTCAACAAACAACACCCTGGGTTTGTGGCTTTCCCGCTGCAGTTTAACAGGCAGAGTGGCTATTGCTTGACATCTGTAATTTGGATTTTCTGCCTAGGTGTCTTGTTTAGGTTTTATTGTTCCAGGATAGTTAAGCTTCCAATGTTGATGACAATGGGGAATTGTCCCTGACAATAAAACCATTCTATCTGCTTGAGACTGAAAAGAAAATGGAAGATTGGCTTAATTTAGATGTTATTCAAAAAGTTTGAATGCTGTTTTTCTGTGGATGCGTCTTGCAGTGATCCAATAAAATAAGAAATTAAAACATCCTGTGGAAGAGGTGCATCACTCTGCTTATACAGTAAATGTTGGGGCCTGTGATCTTGGATAATATATCAACCTATCCAAAATCTTATCAGATCCATACAACCCCTCCTGCCCCCAGCCAAAGTAGGAAACATATTTTTGCCTGGTTTCAGTACTCATTTGCCTGCACTATTCATCAGGCATTGTGCCATAAACCAAAAACAGCTGCATTGCATGAAAGGTGTCTATTGAGCAAATAACACCAGATCATTCAAGCATGTGAGCCAAGTTTTATGTTACAGCAGATAGCAAGTACTTCATTTTTCCCTCCCTTCTCCTGCTTCTCAGCCTCCAGCCAAACTAACCTCTCAGAAATTATTTCCTGCCCATAGATAGAGCAAACATAAAACCGGAATATCCACTGCATCTGTTTGAAGACCAGCCTCTGAAATTTAATTTCTGGAAAGTCATTGAACCAGCTTGGCATATTTAGATTTCTGAATTAATTGCTGATAGACGGTCCTGAATTGGATCTCTGAGACTGACTTCTCAATGGACATCAAGGCACTGAAGAGAGAAGGATTAACAGGGAATTGGAAACAGGATGGATAGAACAAGGGAATCATCACAGCAGAATCTGATGAGCAGATAGAATATTTATATCACAATTTTTGTGATATAAATATTCACAATTGTGAATATTTATGTCACAATCCTATGAATATAGTTATTTTCAATACAATTTTTAAACTTTTTTTTTAAAAAATAATATTTTGCCAATGCCATGTGCATTGATGGTATAAGTTCATTTGAGAGTTGTTCATAATAGCAATTATTTATTTATTTTATTTATGTGATTTATATGCCGCCATTCTCCCCGAGGACTCAGGGCAGCTTACAAGACAATCATAAATACAAATCACAATAAACACATTAAAACAAATTAAAATCCATATTAAAATCATTCTAAAAGAAAACTATATAACCCCACAATCATAATATTCTTTAAACAGCCATGTCTTTAATCCCCGGTGAAAGGAGAGGATGTCGGGGGCCGTCCTGAGGTCGGTGGGCAGACTATTCCAGAGGGTGGGGGCTCTGACAAAGAAAGCCCTCCCCCTGGGGGCCGCCAGCCGACATTGTTTGGCTGACGGCACCTGGTGGAGGCCCACTCTATGGGAGCGCACTGGACAGTGGGAGGAAGGCAGGAGGTGGTCCTGTAAGTACCCGGGCCTAAGCCATGTAGTGCTTTATAGGTTAGAACCAGCACCTTGAAACGGACCCGGAGAGCAACCGGTAGCCAATGCAGGCCACGCAGGAGAGGTGTAACACGGGAGTAACTAGAAGCCCCCGTAACTACCCGCGTGGCCGCATTCTGGACTAACTGGAGTCTCCAGATATGTCCCAAGGGCAGCCCCATGTAGAGGGCGTTATCGCTATTATTGAGGAGTAATAAATATGAGTTCAGAGTTTAATAAAGTAAGACAGGAATACAAGCCATTCTTTTTATCCTTTTGTTGCATCTACCAAGTGATTTGAGTGCCAGTGATAAGCAAGGTGATTCCATTCCAACATGTTTAATTTTCTGTGTATATTATCAGCTATATCTTTAGGATGAAAACTAATCAGCTATATCTTTAGGATGAAAACTATCAGCTATATCTTTAGGATGAAAACTAAGCAAGATAAATAATCATACTGCAAATTTAGGTATGAGCCAGCAAAGTAGATTCTGGATCTTTTTTCTATTAAGAAAATTCAGATGCTTTTAATTGAGATTTATCAAGAAATTTAACATTGTTTTATCAGATACATCTTTTCAGGAAATTGGACACCGTGGAACAAAAGAAAATGAGAGACATGGATGGAAATCTTTTGCAATAAATCTATATGCAATCCCTCTGTAAGACAACTAAGAATGTGGCAAACATGATCAAAAGCCATAGAAGCTGCCAGACAGTGTTTACTTTCCTCCCCCCCACTCTCCCGTTCTGGTGACTGAAATTCTTTAGATTTCTTTTTATAACAGTTTTGACAAATGTGTCTAGTCCAAAGGTACAGAAATGTAACAGTAATCATGGATTTCTTTGTTGTCAGCCTCTTCATAAAAGTAGTTGCCAAGTTGTTGCACTGAAGCAAAGGACCTCTTGATGCTGTTCAGTGCCAGATTCTTGTAAGCGAGAAGAGGGGGAAAAATGTGAATGTTGAGAGGCTTCAAGTAACTCTCATGACATCCTCTTCTTTCAGTCCATATAGCAAATCAGTCTGAACTATAGAAGATAATACTGATGCACCTATAGAGAAAATGAGATTTTTCCCTTAGATTTTGATTTTTATAACAAAGGGGGAAATCATAACTATACCTCTTTGTTTGTTTTAAATATATCTTTTCTGAATTTTCATTATAATAGTAACATCTAATACAAACTAAACTTAAAAGAAAAGAAAATAGAAAGAAAAGTGTGAGGAAAAAAGAGAGAAGAAAGAAAAAAGTAAACATATGATAAAAGAGAAAAGAAATATATAAAGAATTCTAACCATCACAAGTATACATAAATTTAGTGACACTTTATCCCACTTCTAAGGTTACAAACATTTATTTCTTCATCCCATATCTTATCCCTCATCTATAGACCAATCCATGAAGCATCATCTTTTCTGTCCTGGTACAGTAACTGCAGAAAGTCCAAATAGTGTAGCCAGAAGTAACAACATATTTGTTAGGCACAAAGAATCAGGACCATTGGTTAGGTTGCAGCATAGAAGATATATTCAAGACTATATACAAGAATTTAGTCAACTAAAGAAATTGATACAAAATCAGGGTAAAAAAATTAAGGAGGGCTTGGGCTTGGATCTCTTGTGGGAATGCAATAACTCTAAATTGATGATGTATTTAACTCCATCCCTCAGTGCTGCCTGCTCTTCTCCTACAATGTCTTGTTTTAAATTTGATCAGATAAGCCAATTTTATATTCTCCCTTTATTTCTAAGTCTTAATCTTTAGTTCATTCAAATATAATTGTAGGATTTGATTTCATTTTATATTTTTTTTTGTCCTATGACACAGAGTTCTTCAAAGCTTTAACAAGACTCTTTTGCAAATCCAAGAGGAAAAAATTGTCCAGGTGACTCTCTTGGTTTATCACTCTCTTTTATTTCCCTTTTCAATTTTAAAATATCACCAATTTCTTTTGCTGATCCAGTGAAACAACCTTTTCTAAATTATTGTCTTGGACTGCCAGTTGTTAAATCTGCTTTCAATATCATCCCTATCTTATCAGGAAAAAAAAGTTGTTCTACATTTTCATTTTCTTCAAAATCATCTTTTAAACATAGTCTAGTCATTGAAGCAGGCATCATTACTGACATTGTTGATATAGCTACTAATTTCTAAGATTCCATTCTTCAAAAGTCTCCTTCAGTATTTTCATTGTTCTTTTTCATTTTATGTTTACATTTTCCTCTCTACCTAAAATCTTTAGTCCTGTCTTGTCCCGTTTTTAAGTCATGAAATTGGTTATTTGTGTTATGTCTTCCAAAAACCAAAACAGATCTATGTTCCATTAAAAAAATGTTTGCTCTTTATAATTAATTACAAAGTCTTATTGTAAAAGGTTCAATATTCCAAATTTATCTGGATCCTTAGTCCATTTATAATTTCCTAAAATCAAAATCCTATTTAGCTTTTTACTATTTACTTCAGATTCTTTAAGTTCTTAAAATTATAATTAATTTTTATTTTATTCAGGGTTGAAAATAAACTCACTCTTTGAAGACTTTTCAAACTTATGATTTGAAGATTTCTAATAATTTTTAAATGGTTAATAGGCAATTTCCAAAAGTAATTAGAAAGTGAGATTTGCAAATTTAAAAGGCCATTTAAGCAACTATTTCAGCCCAATGGGATTGGCCGGCTCACTCTTTCTGGCAGGAGGGGCATGCTGTACCCCTGATTGGTAAAGGAATTCCAGCCAGTGGGGTCCAGGAGAAGGGGCTTTTCTGCCATGGGTCCTGCCCTCTGGAACACTGTTTCCCTTGAGGTAAGATCCATATCCACCCTCTTGGCTTTCCCTAGGAGCCTCAAGACCTGGTTTTGCCAACAGGTCTGGTGGCCTGGTGGGGGCATTCCATATTAGAGGTAGTTAGTGGATTAGGAAAAAATATCCCACCTGCACCCTGTAGTATCCTTGTTCTTAACTTATTTAATTTTGGTTTATTTAATATTTAATGTTTTAATATTTGTACCTCTGTTCTTATCATGT
Source organism: Masticophis lateralis (assembly GCA_030761175.1). NCBI lineage: Eukaryota > Metazoa > Chordata > Lepidosauria > Squamata > Colubridae > Masticophis > Masticophis lateralis. Next base: position 160,447,632 of record JAUDYJ010000001.1, read on the forward strand.
TTGGAAGACACCTATGGTCGCTTATTAGTGAGATGGGTGGTATATAAATTTAATAAATCTATCTATATAAAAAAGTCTGTCTGTCTGTCTGTCTGTTTGTTTGTCTGTCTGACTGCCTGTATGTATGTATGTATCTTCCAGCATAACTCTGGAACACTATGAGCAATTTCAACCAAATTTGGTACACAGATGACTTACGCTCTAGAAACAAATACCCTCTGGAAAAAATAAGATACCCTTGGTGTGTGTGTGTGTGTGTCTGTGTGTTCCAGCATCACTCTGGAACACCTGGGCCATTAAGGAAAACTAGTGTGGCATCCTAGAGCAGCAATTGTTTGTGATGTCAGTTCTTTAGCAGCTTCCTCTGGAAAGGCAGCCATGACATTTGCCCGGGGAAGTGCCTGATGTTCCCTTCTCTTGGCAGAAGATGTCCCCTGATGGAATTGGGGCAAAGTGCTAGGATCATACACAGGGTGGGAAAGAGGAGTGCATCAGAGGGGGAAAGGAGAGGGCAGGGATAATGGACATGGGAGTAGGGGGAAGAAAGGCCCCTCCCAATGGTCCCTCTCAATGGCTCCCTGGTGTGTGTGTGTGTGTGTGTGTGTTCCACATAACTCTGGAATGCCTCGGAGAGCGAGTGCAGCATCCTATGGTGGCAATTGTGTGTGATGTCAGTTCCTTCACAGCTTCCTCTGGAAAGCCAGCTGTGAGATTCACCATCCAGTGGATTAATGGAGAAGTGCCTGATGTCCCCTTCTCTTGGCAGAAGGTGCCTCCTGGTGGATTTGGGTTAAAGTGCCAAGATCGTAGATGGGGGGGAGAGGAGCACATAGGAGGGGAAAGGGAGAGGGCAAGGATGATGGGCATGGGAGTAAGGGAAAGAAAGGCCCCTCCCAATGGCACATCTGAATGGCTCCCTGGTGTGTGTGGGGGTGTGCATATATGTTCCAGCATAACTCTGGAATGCCTTGAGCAATTTCAACCAAACTTGGTACCCAGATGACTTGCTATCTGGAAACAAATACTGTGGGGATAAGACACCCCTAGCACCCCTAGGTATGTGTGTATGTTCCAGCATAACTCTGGAATGCCTCTAGCAATTTCAGGATTGGGATAAAGAAATACCTGGGCAACACCAGGTTATCAGCTAGTAATAATAATAAAAGGCAATGACAGCGAGCAAGATGGCTAATTCCTTCATCTTCTGGCAATCACTCTCCTGATGTCTCATCATGAGAAACAGCCATGGGTGATCTACTATCGTCTCCTTATCTGGAGATCTTCCAACAAATCTGTCTACTTACCAGTTCCTTGGTCTTTTTGATGGTCACTGGCTCTGCTTTTGTACAACTGTTTTCAATTCGCCATATCACTCCTGCACATTTTGATCCTCTTCACTTGTTTGATCACAAAATACATATCTTTGCTAGTTGGCATTGGAAAAACAGTGAAATATCTCAGAGTTATATTTTTATGCATAAACTGTTCTGATTCTAACCAATCGTTCATTTCAGGGCACCTAATTTTATAACATAAATGTTAAATAAATACATAAATACATTTACTTTTAGTTAAATATTATTATTAAATTAAATGAGTGAAAGGTTTCCTGGAAAATTGAGGAAGCATGTGCAGTAGACATGTTGATCTCCAAAGTTTAATTTCTAAGAAAACTACTTCTATCTGGGCTAAAAAATAAAGTACTTGTGATTTCTGAGACAAAATCAACTGAGAAGCACTCTTACCCTCATTGCATGAAGAAATATTATTATATGCTAAGAAAAGACTCTTTAACAATAAACATTTCTCCTGTACATTGTCATTTGTACCCTTAATAAAACACAAGTCAAGAACTGGTTGTCTGCTCCCAGGATCATTTAGCTTGGACAGCTCAAGGAAGAAACAAGGTGCAGTAGCCACAACCACTCCATGAGACCCAGTTTGGTCTAGGGGTAAAGACACCAGACTAGAAACCAAAGGACCATAACTTCTAGCCCTACCTTAGGCATGAAAGCCTTTGGGTCAGTCACTCATCTCAGCCCAACTCACTTCACAGGGTTGTTGTGGGGAAAATAGGAGGAGGAAGGAGTATCACGTATGTTCACCACCTTGAGTTATTTATAAAAATAATGAAGGCAGGACATAATATTAAATAATAAATAAATGTTAGAATGTTTCCTGGATTTTTAATGGATGAAATGATGCTTAACTCCATTTAGCCTCCTATTTAGAGCTACTAGAAACAGACTGAAAGAATATGAGTAACAACAAGATGTAGCAACCCCCCAAGATAAAATAAGATTTTCTTTTTGTTTTCAGTTCTCTGTTAGCCTACCAGAGTTCTAATGCAATTTGTGCCTTTTAAGTGTGTGTGTGTGTGTGTGTGTGTGTGTGTGTGTGTGTGTGTGTGTGAGAGAGAGAGAGAGAGAGAGAGAGAGAGAGAGAGAGAGAGAGAGAGAGAGAGATGATCTGGCACCCCTCTTTTTCTCTGAATTTATCTGTCTACCTGCAGATAATGTTTTAATGTTGCAAAATTAATGAAGTACTGCCTGAAACAAAAGTTTTCTTCCAAATGTTCTCAACACACCACTTTTTGTAAGTTAAATATCTATTCCCACATGCATTGATTACATTATGTTGAAAAGAAAAAGATGCTTTAAATGTTTTTTTCCTAATAGAAAGCAAACCAAAACAAAGATTACTGGTATCAATTTAACAAGTTTAAATTGTGAAGAACATTATTTTAGACCATTAGAGGGTGAAAATCTTCTTTCAAGAATCATTTTTTTAAAAAAAGTTCACTATGTGTTTACTTAGATAAACATAAAGCATTTCACTGAGCCAATGCAATAGCAGAAATCTCATACAGTATGTAAATTCAGGATGAGGATGGCAATTCCTATTTTCTGAAATATATTTGGGAGTATTTCTTAAAAAAAATTCTGAAGTTTCATTAGCTGAATTTAAAAGATTTTCAAAATTGTGAGGGTGCTTCTACACAAGGAAGGGTTTCACACCACTTTAAATGCAGCTCCAGATCACTTCTCCATATTTGAAGCTTACGGTAGAGTATGGATCATTTGGGTCATGTAACTGTTCTTTGCAAGGGTCCCAATTTCAGAGCCGTATTGCATTTCTCTTGAGAAATGAAAGCACAATGCTAAGCATTAATCAACTTCTTCATTTTCTTTCATTTCTGGAATTGTTTGGCCCCACTACCTTATACATCAATTGTGAGTAATACCTCCTCAGTTCTCATCTAAAGATGAGAAAGATGAATGTTCATAACGATGAACAACTGCATGAACTAGGCAAGTATAGTCCAGCAAAAAACTAAGGGTGACATGATAGCAGTCTTCCAATATCTGAGGTGCTATCATAGAGAGGAAGGGGGTCTACCTATTCTTCAAAGCACCAGGACAAGAAGCAATGGATGGAAGCTTATCAAGGAGAAATTCAACCTAGAACTAAGGAGATATTTCCTAACAATGAGAACAATTAATCAATGGAAGGCTTGCCTCCAAAAAATGTGGGTGCTCCATCACTCGAGGTTTCTAAGAAGAGATTGGATGGTATTGTTATAGGGTCTCCTGCTTGATCAAAGGGACTAGAACAGTGATGGCTAACCTTTTTGCCATCATGTGCCAGGAGCATGTGTGCGTGACCCCCCATGCTCCCAACATTTCTGGCATGCAATGGCACAGTAGGCCCATCTTTGCTCTCCCCAGCCTCCAGAGCCTTTCTAGGAGTCTGCGAAGGGCAAAAACGGCCTCCCCACCCCCACCCCCAGAGGTTAGAAACGGCCTGTTTGCCAACTTCCAGAAGGACCAGAAGTTGGCAAATGGAAATTGATCTGGGCTCAATCCCAGAAAACACTCTATAGATGTTGGACATTATATTGCTAGAGCTAAATCTTTCTGAACCTATCATTTACCTAGAAAAGTGTAAGCTTTGGAATCTTTACAAAAGAACTGGTACAAACTATCCCAGGATGCAAAGCTCAGATTCTTGATTTTTTTTTAATTGAGTGGCAGGATTTCTATCTTGTATATTGTACTATGCTATTTAATTTTTTATTTCATTTTTAAATTGTGAGCCTCCTGGATTGTTTGGGAGTTTAGCAGCATCTAAATCAGATAAATAAAATTGACCAACCAATCCTTGATTTATGACAACAATTGGGACCATAAATTCTGTCACTAAGTGATATGATCATAAACTGTGAAGTCATGTGACCATGTTACTTAGCTACAATAATCTTAGCATGCCCATTATTATTAACCAAAATCCACTAGTCATTAGCTAAGGACCCTCCTCACCTGACACAGCCTTTGAAGAAACTTCTGTAGAGGAAGAAAATGATTATTCAGATACCCCTTTCTTTTAGGGAACCCTGCATGTTAACCAACCAAGAACCCTCAACTGGCTCCTTCAATCCCACCAAGCCTTGATGAGGTTCATAAATCCACAATTTCCCAGTTGGGTAATTGGATTTAGTGAGGGTCTTGGAGTCATGATAGAACATGGTTGCTTCAAGTGGTAGATTTTTGGGGGAAAGATGGTAAGGCATTCCAGTATATAACATCAGTACTCATTTTATGCTGACATTTAGCTTACTTTTCATAGAGACACAGGGGCTCTTCTATATCCAGCCTTGCTAATATTGTAACAGTCCTCTAGTAGCTCAAGAGAACATCCAAACATCTTACTTTATTTTAGATCGAGCAGTCCCACTGCTTTCTATATCTGAAACTGGAGATGATGAGATAACCTCCTATCCTTCAGACAGTAAAATGTGTTAGGGTACCCCTGAGGTTGGTTTTAAGCTGCCCTGAGCTTTTAAGAGCATGCTTATAATTTATAACATGCTTATTGTTCTATATCTATCTAAACTCATATTTATAAAAAGCATTACTTTGATTATTACTTCCTTGGTTCATGTATTTCCTTGAGATGAATTTCCTCACAGATGCCTTACCTTGGTGGCTATCAAGCATTTTCATTTTAGGGTAATAATTGTGGCAATGTTTACCTCTGGCTGTTTCCACTAGATTGCCCTTAGCATTTGCATGGAATTCTCAGCCAAAATCTATCTCACCCTAGAGCCCTGCTGACAGCTTAATAATGTGACAGGTTTCAGGCATGGACAAGAATGCAGTTGGAGTTGGTCTGACCTGGAGTTTTCTAAACAGCCCAGAGTAACGATGGAATACTTGACAAATAACCCTTCCTTGGCTAGCCTGCTCAAATCCATCAGCTCTAACCAGGTGCCACGCAGAGGCCACATGCCACCATTAAAATGCTAAATGGAATGGCATGGCCATCAAATGCTCTGAGAAGGGACATTGCAAGTTATTATGATTGTTATTAATAATGGCCTTCCATTGCATTCCTGAATATTTGTGCAGCACTAAATCACCTGGTTGCCCATCAGTTTCTCCTGATAAATCAGAAGAGAAATACAAATTTAGGACAGCTGTCAAATCTGACTTTATACTAATGTATTGCAAAGCTTAAGGGAGGCACTGGTGAAGGGCAGAAATCAGCTAAGGGAAGCAAAAGGAGAAGAGGAAAATGAAACACAGATATGAAAGTGACACATTGGGAGATGGCCACAGGCTGGTCTGCTGGTGCATGGGATTTAGTTACTGCTGCTATATGACTGTATTACAGCTGGGAAGGATGAGCTCAAAATGGAAGTGGCAACAGAGAGGTGCAATTTTCAGTGTGTAGGTAATTGCATAGAGAGCAGTAAAGATCAGACAAATTCTGGTATTCCACCTCACAGGATATTACCTCTCTATTGGCCCAGCATTGAAAGATTCCTCTCTCCCTATTAAAAATATCTGAACTGGGGAAGGAGCAAAGTTTGAATCTGAGCTGGCTAAATAAGTCAGGAGGCTGCTAGCAAATCCTAAAGTCATGAAGAATGTTAATTTAAGGTCAAGCTTGTTGACCTCTGCATCTGTAAAGGAATCCACAATCTTAGTCTACATGTCAGCTGTTAATAAAAGAAAACTATCATATAGCAACATGTGAGGTTTTTTTAAATTATGATGATGGTGTATATTTACCACTGTAGTATCCCTACCTATTTGCCTTTATTCCTCTCTTTACTATTTCAGAATAGTTTGGCAGTAGTCTTGACAGTTCAAAGTTCCCACTTCCTAACTTTAACAGTGGAATGGATTATGAAAGGAAGTGGTAGGTATACTTTGTCTGAATGTATTCAAGCAGTGACTGGAGACTGGACAGTTTTCTGTCAGATAAATTTAACAGAATATCTGAAATGAGTAGGGACCTGAAAATCAATGGCTTGAATGGTCTCTATCAACTGACTCACTCCAAATGGCAATGGCAGCAATATTATAAATTTGGTATGAATTGGAAAGAATGTGCATTCTCAACCACCCATTGTCATTTTGCCTATGCAAAACTGGAACTTTTATTCAGATTTTTTTCCATCATACTTTAATAGGTAAATTGTGTTATTTATTGTTAAATTAGATCTTGGAAAACTGAATGAGGTATTATAATAGTTTCAGCAGAATGGGATTTTGATATTCAGTAGCCAAGGTTCTGTAGGGAGTGGAGATTCCATTCAGCCTTTGATGCTATGCAAAATATTAGATCCCCTTTGGAATGTTTCCAGTGAATAAATTTATTTCGGCATTTACTTCCTTGTTATATATTATTGACACCTTTACACTCTGAGAGTAAGAGGTAGTAACTGTTTTACAGAGTAAACCATGCCTTCTTATTCTGAGCAGAAATCCACAAGGAGGGTTTTGCTTGACTGTTGTCACAATGAAACACAAAAATTATCACCTATGTAGAAAACTAAGAATACGTCATGTGACAGAAAACGTGATTTAGGGATGATTCTTTCAAAGGGAAAGCCAAGTTGAACAAAACTTCTTTACCTGCAGCAATTGTTGTTCTACATGATTAAAATGTCACCAAGGTTGTAGCCTCCCTGGGTAATCATGCTGCTTTTAAAACATGCATCCCAAGAGCCATAACTTAGTAACATATGCACTCTTGCAAAGTGTCTACATGGGGCCTGACAGAGTATTACCTGAAATTAGAATTGTTCAGTATTATGATGGATAAGTTACACGTTGGTAAAGGTTAGGACCACAGTGTGATTTTGAAATAATTTATAAAAACAATTTAGCATCTACCTGCAACTCTTTAAACAAGTGGGATTATTCTGGGATCAGGATGAGCTTCAGACAGGATTATGTTCATGTTTTCGGATACTCCAAAGCCCCTTTTTGGATCTGAATCTGTACCACACAGTCTTAGACAGGATAACCACAATAGACTTCTATTGATCTTTTCATTAATTCCATGCATTATATGGAAAGCATTATATGGAAAGCCATTGAAAATACATCTGTAGAAAGTGTATTATTTCATTGGGGCACCTGCCAGTTTTATTTCTCAAACATCTATTTAAAATTTCTCTGCTGACCAAAAGGAGGTTACAATGCTTTCTGTCAGCACTAATTCACTGCTAAGAAGTGTGATACAATGGCTAAGCCCTTTGGATTCACGGTTCCTTCCCTAGCTATAAAATAGAAAAGTAATGTTGTCAAGAAAAAGTCCTTTCTTTTAAGAATTCCAGATGATCCTGTTTGGTTTACTTAGTTTAGTTTTCCATTTTTTTCCTAATAAGAAGCCTCAACATACTATAATTTCTAGCAAAGATAAATATTATAATATATATTATATATTATAATATAATATAATATATATAAAATATTACTGAAGGTGGGGGGAACAGAAATAATTAAAGAAGACTGACAACTGTTTGCTTAATATGAGAAAATATACCCTTTTATTGAAATCATTTAGTATTAATCAGAAAAAGGGAAAGTATTATAAAAATCTCAGTTTTGGAAAGTTCTGCTTTATCTTTCAGTACATATATACAAATGTTGACACTTTAAATACAGTCCTCCCTTTTCTGAGGATGGAAACAAATTTTATATTTATATTTTATATTTATTCAAAGCAAAATGAACTCAGCTGTTTTAAATGTAAAATTGAATTGTTTTACCCTTGGATATTTTATTTATTAAATGCATTACTTACAGTAGTTGAGAACTGTCAGATTATATAAACACATAGCAGTAATTTTAAAGGCAATTTGATAGTCCTTGAAACACCAATAATTGTGATGTATCAGCAAGATCAAGCTATCCAGTGGCAAAATTCCAATGTGAAACAATGACAGCAACAGGTTTATAGCAAGACTGGATTCTCCTCAGCTTATGTCACATCATGAATTCATATTTTGTTCCTTTATTTATCTAAGTAGTCAAACTTGTTGCTGGTGACTGTATGGCTGTATCCATGTAGCTTGCTTGGCGATAATACGGAAGTTGTTTGCCATTGCTTTCTCTTGAGATGTTTTTTTTAAACAACCAGTCTAGCCAACAGTTCAACCTGATCCTTCTTAGTCTCTGAGCCCATTTATATTCAAATGTCAGAGTTACCCCATCCTTTATGCTATTATTATTATTATGACTCTAAGACACAGAAATCACCTAATATGATATACAGTACATCAGCAGGACACATTTTAAAGGCTCATAACATTTGGCTATTTCATTTGATATGCAAATAAGATTGATTAATTCCTAACTTTCTGGCTGTTAGCAGAGCTTCTAAAACCACTACCCAAAGCTGTAAGATCTCATTTTATTTTCTCTGTTGATCGGTAACCATTTTTTTTTATCAGACATAATACAGAATAATTTAGACATAACAATGTATATATAATTATAGCACAAGGGCATCATCCATTCCAGATCAGAAGCCTATATTTCACTTAAAATGAAACATTATACACAGATGTGGGGTAAGTATTCTATTTTTAGCTCTTGATTTCTTTCTTAAGTTTAGAATACATTTTTCAGGTCATAAATTTGCTTATTCCTTCTAAAAATAGCTCCTAGCAAAACTATCAGACACAATTTTACAACAAATAATATAGATATTTCAAGTTCCCAGATTTTCCCCAATTATATTTACTTTTAAGTACTATCAATGCACAAGCTGCTGTTTCAGTGGAAAATGATAGCCAACAGAGACAAGTCTATATCAGCTACAAAAATATTTTCCATTATCAGCCACAGCAGTTAATTACCCCATACTAAATTCCATCTATCTCCCACTTTTCTTTAACCTCCAAATTTAATGCATGCTCCTGTTATGCTTTTTGTGTTGTTACAAAATAGGATTGTGCTATTGTTTTAAATTGAAAAATATGATTGATGCCAAATACTGTGCATCACTTTAGAACCAAACCAAATTAGATTGTGTTGTAGGCATAAGTTATCTCTGGTTGACTGGCAGCCAATTTGCAGCGCTTTCTAAATAATATTTTATAATGGTCTACAATAAATAGGTACCACTTCAGTGGAAAGGTAACACTGTTCCGTGATGTCATGCTGGCCACATGATCACGGAAATGTCTTTGGACAGTGCAAACTCAGTGGCCTTGAAATAGAGATGAGCACTGCCCTCTATAGCTGACAACAACTAGAGTAGTAAAATCCACAGGGACTCATTTACTCTTAAAGGTCTACAGTAGTAAATGCTTCATATGCATTGGCAGCAAGACATCTGGAATTTTTTTCTAGGGCAACCTGTTTGGTGTTGCTCAGTGGTTTTCATTAGAGTCGGGCTCACAGGTTCCAAATTAACAACAACAACAAATATTTCTCCTATTAAGGGAGAAAATTAGATTAGTAAATTGTATTTTTAAAATCCAGAACCTCTGAAAATAGGATTGAAAATTTCTATTAATTTTGAGCGTGCTCACATTTTTTTTAGTATAAAAGAATGTCTTTTATTAGTATAAAAGAATGTCAGTTATATTACACTGATAGGACTTTTTTTCAAGCTAGGATATCTATTAAACAATACAATTAAACAATTTCTTGACCAATTCCTCCATATAGCTTAGTTTTGTTCTAGCACACACACAAAAAAGTATACAAGTGAAATGAGGAGTATTTATTGTCCCAAGAGTATATTTAATAACTTTTACCATTGTTCAATGTTTGTCAAACACTTGAAAGCCAACCATCCTCATATTTTGAAACTAAAGTAATATCAGTTTAAGAAAGGAAATGAATAAATCCATGTTAATTGTGTAATCTCTAAGAAGATATCTCAGATATTCTAGGATTATTCAGATTTCATACTCCAAGATAGGAAAATCATGTTGTAAAAATTATTCTCCCCTTTTTTTCACAAAATGAACAGAAATGTCCACTTCCTGAATAAAATCTGTTCTATGTAGCTTCACATTAATAAGGGAGTTTTTTCCCACCAAAAATTTGCCAATCACATTGGCAAATACATTGGTTTTGTCTTCTATCTATTATATTCTATCTATCGTATCATTTTTTGTTGTACAGCCATTAATACTTTTTCATGTTTGTGGAGATATGTGAAGTAGATCCCAATCCCCAGTCCACAGACTTGCACCAGTCCACGGCATTCCAGAAAATGGGCCATGCAAATAAATGAAGCAGGATGCAGGCAGCACATGAAAGCATACCCCCTCCGGTGTCCGGAAAGGCCTCTCTCCATGGAACTGGTCCCTGGGGCCCAAAAGATTGGGGGCCACTGAAGTAGAGAATAATCCAAATCTCTCCCGTGCTGAATGCTATAGATAATATAATTTGTGAATGGGGTGGATTTCTTTCCTAAAATGTACACAAAATCTAATACAATACTCATATTCGTGCCCTAAATTATATGTAATGTGTAATGTATTTAATACTGGTAGCATATTTATTATAATACATATTTAAAAAGTGTAATATATAAAAATATGTATCCTGCTACATACAAAAAAGATTACTTTAGTTTTTCTATAAAGTGGTCTTGGTTATTCATTTTACTAGATACTTTCCATAATATATGATCTTCGAAACAGCTCTTAGCTATAAATATCTTGTGTGATTATACTTCCAAAATTAGCAAAGGAGTTCTAAAATGAAACAGGCTTTCTGAAACAATAGTTTCTTGCTGAGTCAGACATGAAGCTACAAATATATTTTTTTCTAATTAAAAATGAAACCCCATCAGAGCTAGTCTCCTTTGTTGTGGACAAAGAAATCTCTTTTTATAGAAAACTGGTTACTTTTCCTTGCTGGTGGTAAGTTCTCTAATCATACTTTATTTTTTAAATCATATTTTGATAGATCTGTGATTAGGAAAATTAATAGAGGCCAGTATCATTTTGTCTTATCCATGATTTCGCTATATTATTTATTTAATAATTGATTATTGGTTTTGATAAACAGTTTCTAGCATATCTATTATGACCTCTTGTTGTTATAGCATAGTTTGAAAGTTCTAACATTAGTAATATTCTTCTTGTATATACAGCTCTTTCCTCCACCTATGGATTCATATTTAATTTTCAACTACATCTTTCAATTCTGGATAATTCATTGTAATCATTGTTATCAAAGATTTCAAGTATTTGGATTCACTATATATCTCTTGAAATGATTTATAAAAACATAATCTTGTTGATGCAAATATTATTAAAGAATATTTAAAAACAGAGGCTGTATGAGATATTTACTTCCTACATTTTAGAGGACCACATTTTCACAGAAGAATTTATTAAATGGCAGTAAATTACTGATGCAAAATAATTTAATGTCAACCCAATGAATGATATCACAACTATGGTGGAAAAGAACCAGTTTGTGGCTCAGGTAGAACCTTCATAGTTTTTAAACTTTTTTTCTTCACAATTAACAGAGAATGACAGGAATCTTAATAGTCTTATGATAACATAATTGGAGGGTGTGAGACCATAGTCCTGCAAATGTTATCTGACAGTAAGCCCCAATGAACTAGTTAGGTTCTACTTTTTAGTAGACATACATAGCATATATTGTAAACATTCATTCCTTATATGTATTTACTCAGAAACAAGTTACACTAGCTGTATGCAAATATTGTATTAAGCCATTAGAAGGAAGTTGGAAATTGGAGTTATTGAGTCAAAAAGTAAATATAGCTTCATGGATTCTCCAAATATGCATACAATATAAGAAAAATGTACAGCATTAGAAAGCTCTTCAAATCTTAGGACTGCATACTTTCAGGAATTCAACATCTTTAAAAAAAACCAAATAGTTTTATGCCACCCTAAAAATCAACAGATTTATTATACTAAAAGTTTTCATGGACTGTAGTCCACTTTTCCAGATGTGTCTGAAGTGGACTGTAGTCCACAAAAAACATATGCTATAACACATCTGTTAATCTTTAAGACACCAACATGTCTTTTTATTATTGTTACTGTGGTGGGCTACAGCTACCCTACAGAAATCCTTGCAAAAGGTGTTTACCATAGAACTTGTTTCAAATTCCTTAAAATGTTATGGCCCGGCTTTTTAGATATCCTACACTGTCAACAGCTCAAGTACTCCATCAGAAAAAGGTGTCCACTAGCAGTTTTTAAACTAATACAAGAACAGGGATCAATGTGGATCCCAGTTAGAAATGAAATACTGTGTGAAGTTCTGGTGTCTTTGAAACAAATATCTAAGAAATGTTTGGCTACAATTGACATTTTTAGAGACATTTGGTCTGCATTTTCTGAAACATCAGTGATTAAATCCATATTGTTGGCTACTTTCCCCTCTGATCTGCATCTTTCTTTACATCTTGTGAGAAATTTATGAACAAAGTTATTGTTAATCCATACTGTCTGTCTCACCATTTAGATTCTTTTCAACAATCTTACTTTGCCAATATAGATAAACAATCTTCAGCAGGATTAACACATACTACTTCACATTTACAATGGAAAGGAAAAGAAAGGAAAGAAGAAGCTGAAGTTCTGTTTGATGTCAATCAGAAGCTGAAAATATACACATGCTAGAAATGTATAGATTTCCTCAATTACTATCTAAGCCTTCAGGATATAATGAATTAGGTGGCTATTTTCAAGAAAACTGGTTCCTCATAAAAATTAGCATAAATTTGTATTTTAATAGCTTGCTTTAATAAAGGAGAAAAGTATGAAAATAGTACATAGGGTATTAGCATGTTACCTTATTTTTTATCAGATCTCATTTCAAAGCACTAAAAAACTATAGTATTCAGTATTTGAATTATAGAAGCCATGGTTTCCTTAAATGTACTGTGTTTCCCCAAAAATAATATTATGTCTTTTTTTTTAACCCCAAAATAAGCGCTTGGCCTTATTTTCGGGTAGGTCTTATTATTTTGGGGCAAGTGGAGCAAGATGGGGCTCCTCTTGCCATCTTACCTGATTTCCAACTTATTTTAGCACATGCCCTCAAAAGCCCGATTGGGCTTATTATCAGGGGATGTCTTATTTTCGGGAAAACAGGGTAGGAATGGCATTGCAGTATCTGTTTACCAAATATAGTATATGCTGCAGTCAGTTCTGTCTTAGTGTATAAGATTAGCTTCTCTAAAACAACATAACATGTACATTGGGCCTTTAGCAGATAATTGTTTTTTGAACAGGATGACTGTAACATACTTGCACTCCTATCAACTATCAATATGATTTTATTTGTTTCACCTTGTTCTGTCAAAGGAATATTTACACTTTTTAGTATATGTATGCTTCCTCAGCAACTCTATACCTAGCAGTTCAATGTTCTTCATGCTAAACTTGTGAAACTACAATACATAGTTGTTCTCCTCATTCCAATAAATTTGATGCGGGGAAGTTTAGATCCAAGATGAGATGAAATAGTCAAGCAGTCAGTTTTTAGGAACATTAACATTTCTTGCTCAGTGGATAAATCTGGGAAAATAGATAAATAAAGAGAACCAGGTGGACAATAACTTATGTATCAAGGAAGAAAACTTTGACATTGGAGGAAGAGAGAATAATAGGTAGGAAGTGAGAGAATTTGAGGATTTGGTAGAAACCTTTTGGGCCACTTCACTACATGATATATTTAGATTTCTGATAGAGTACAAGGAAGTCGTATGTAAAGTAAAAAGTAAAAAGATTATCAGATGTTTTACAGACTTCAGAACTCCTTGTATCAGCAGCCAATTGTATGATAAATGGCAAGGCAAAGCTATTAAACTCAGCACAGAGAGGGCTGCTTCCAAGAAGTGATGAAGAACATTTCTAAATTATAGCTAAGATAATAAGCATTCCTTCCGAGGCTAAAAGAGCTTCTTCCCTTCCCAGAAATCCTTAGAATGAATTGAGGAACTTCTGACCCTTATAACATAGCATGACACCTGCAATCTTTACCTATTTTAGTGAATGTGAAGGTGGGAATCCAATAACATCTGGGAAAGAAAAGGGACATAAGTCCCCCGGCTTCTAATTCAGCCAAGGACTCTGTGAGTGAAGGTAACTCTCTTTTCTGCCTGAGGGGCATTTTTTAGGATTGCCCTCCAAGGAACTAAAGAGTCTTTAAGGATAACTTCAGAGACAGGAGAAAATCCAGACTGGCCAATCTGCCTATTGCTCCCTATTGAAAGGAAGTCTTTGTGTCTTATATGACTGTTCCTGAGACTGCCAGTAAGAATGAGTAAAATAAGTTTATTACTATAACACAGAGTTATTTATTACATGATAGGAATAGGCAAAGCCTAGCACAGAGCTAACTGCCTCTTACCAGAGTTTGACAAAGAAGGAAGTTATCTGGGATCAGCAATATTTTAAATCAACAGGCAGAATAACAGACAAAGAGGGGTCCAGAGAAATTCTCTACTCTCAAAGGTTGTGAAGTATTGAGGAAACAATGGCACTGACATTACATTTTAATTCTCTCCTCTGCTTGTTTCTTCATCTTTTAGTATTGAAGCAAAGAATCAGTTTTAATTCCATTCAAAGAGAAGCTGATTCACACATTAATATAATTGATTCCTTATCATTTGATCATACATGGAGAAATCTGTGAACTTTTTCCACTGAATTTTCTTGATAACAAAGAAATGAGAATTATAACTATGCCTATTAATTTGTGTTGTCTCATTCATATATGCATGTCTTCACTTGATATTACAAATATGGAGCCATTACCCCTAATTTTATTCACAATAGCCTAACTGATCAGCAGTTTCAGAAATGGAGGCTAGCATTAAAAAAGAGAAATATCAATATCACTCTTATTTACATAAAAACAGCCCATGCTTATTATATATAGGATCATGTTTTTGAATGCCAATTTGGAAAATATTTCATACATTTTTAAGTAGAAATAATTCCAGCTTAGTTTCTTTTCTATTTTATGTTAATAGATTTTTATGAGCTCACTAGACTTTTCTGGCTATTACTTGTATTTTCTGAGCCAGCTATTTTCTCAGTGATGTTTTAAAATCAGGAACCATTGCTTTCTAGTCTAGCCTGTCTTTAATTTGTCCATTCAGAAGGAAAACTGGAGAGTTCATGGACTTTCAAAAGAGGCATTACAAAGTTCAATGAAAACAAAATGCTGGATATAAACAAAGGATACAGCACAGCTTTATTTTCTGCAGCCAAGATTTTGGATGGAAGGGCTCATTTTAGATTACTGTGGATTCCAGTGGAAGTAAATTGCAATCTATGGTAGGTATGTGACAATTGCATCAGAGTGCATGGAGAGGCTGATGAAATCTGTATTGTCTTAGCTTACTTACATTCTGAACATAGTTGCAGGGTTATTTCTTCAACTACTTTTTTTTAAAAAAATACTTTTGAATTCTTATATGTTTCAAGGAAAGACTTTTACTGTGGCAGCTCTCTGACTTAATAGAATTTATGGATGTCACCATCAGGTCCTTATTATACCTTTCCCACTGACACTGCTTTCTGTATTCTCTATCTTCTTTTTGCTTTCCACAGAAATATAACTTAAGCAAGACAAGATTGCTTATATATATTATGTTTCGTTGCTAGTCGACAAAGCCCTCCATATGGAAACATCCTCAGGAGGCATCATTTTTTGAGAGTTGAGGGTTGTGCAGCCCCAGAATGCTCCCTGAGACTTAAGATTGGGTTCCTAGTCTTCTACACCACTTCACTTATGTATATGAGCCTGGTCTCAAATCAAGATTTTACAAACAAAAATCTTCCTTTGTTTTTATGGCTTAAAGAAAATAATAGAAAATTTGAATGTCTCCTTTATTGAAGTTAAAAGAGTGCAACTGGATGTTGTCCAACTTAGTTGGCAGTCCTGCTAAATCATATTCAATTTTTTTTCTTGCAAGTGCCAAAAGAATATGAACTCAACCTCTACATTTCATTACAAGAAAATACAGTGGTGAGCAATTGACAGAACAAAGTAGTCATTGTCTTAAAGCACAACTCTTTCTGCAAAGACTGCATGTATCACAAAATAATAAAGTTCAGAACATTAGTGAGATTTTAAGATTATCCAGATCCCTGTTCCTATATCACTCTTTCTAACACCCCTCCCCAAGTCATAAAGACACATACTTTTTTTTTTTGAATCACTATTTCAATATTTTCATCTTCTGCATGAACCTCTCTATTTTTAATATTCAATCAGGTTTGTTCAGTGGCATTTCTTCCTTTAAACCTAGGTGGAAAAATTCTACTTCCAAATAGGACTTCCAGCCTTTCTTTTAAACCTGTAAGATGAGCATCCTGAACCACATTAGATATACTTGGATTATGATTCCCATTAGATTTAAGATATAAAAGCTTGCCACTGAGCTTTAGGCCCTGCTATCTGAGTGGATGGAATAGGTTTTGGAAGGCCTTAAATTATGCTAAATAGTCCTAAAGCAGTGTTCTGCTTAAGATACATTTTCTTACTGTCACCCCTATTTTCCCTCCAAATTTAAGTTTCCCAACCCTAATTTTAGCATACGGTATTTTCAGATAGATCATAATTAATGTCCATGGAAAAATGTTTGCAAGAAATAAGGCAAAATTATGGTTTATATTTACCTTTAAATTTTTAGCCCAAGTATATGAATGATATCAGTGGACCATATAACATTTGTCCCAGTTCATTGGTAGAGATTTCAGAAATGTTTTCTGCTGTCCTACATTTTCTCTAGGAAAAGGGAAGGTTCCCCCCCCTCTTCAAGTACCCCCACCAAATCATAAATTATAAAACATAATAATTTGGAATTGTGCTTTCTCTATTCCATATTGTCTTCACCCAGTATTTCATCAGAGAAATATTGAACAAGATGCATCCAGAAAAGTTATCAATTTCATTAAAGTTACCCAACTTCCATACATATATATTTGAAGGCATTCATGGAGAAGCATCTATAAAACAGGAATTCTTTGGAGAAATGGATCTTGCTGATTCTGATTATGATTTGCAAAGCCGTTTAGCTACTTCTGCATAAGCTATTTCAATCTCTTTGTCTGCAGCACAAGTGTTGATGAATTCATCCCGAGCATAAGCATTGTTCAGATATTGCCACAGTCTTGTCATTTCTGCTGGGAATTCATAATTTCGATATTTCTTTGTTACAATCTAAAATAAAAATGGAGGGCTTTAATACTTATAAATATTATTGATTTTATTAGACACAAAAGAAAGGAAATAACATTTTGCAATGGCATTGTTGAACTTGACACAAGGATGGAGGTTTTTTTTGCCCCTGAATATGCTTATTTTTGCTTCAAGCTGTTACTGATAGTTATACAGTATGTTTATATCTTGGGTTTTAACTTGTTTTTTGTTGGCTTGTTATGAGCTGCCCAGAATAATTTAGGTGAGGTGGGCAGCTATACAAACAAACCAATAAACAAACAAATAATATCTTATAATTATTTTTAGTAATATTATTTATTATTATATTAAGAACGAAAGCCAGTTTGGTGTAATGATTAAGGAATCAGACTAGAAACTGAAATTCATCCAAGCAATCTCCAGCTATCAACACTGGCTGAAAGACACATATACACACAAAAAGGAGAAATAAAAAAATCCACCCCATGCTTGCACAAAAAGAGCAGGACTTGTGGTACAGCAATGCTTTCACTATTTAGATGAAACAATAGCAATACAATAAGTTAGAAACTGTAAGACTAACTGTAGACACGATATATTAATTTTGACAGAAAATAACTAAATCAGGAGAGAGATAAGTATGTGCCTAACTCTGCCAATAGAGGCCAGTAAGCCTTCAGAAATCTTAACCAATAGTTTCAAATCAAATTAACTAAATGATAATAATATTAATTGTCTCTTGTATATATAATTAGCTTTATGGAAACCTCAACAATTAGAAAATACATTTAGACAGATTGGCTTACTTTACATAATTTATTTTACTGAACAGCATGAAGAGGTGTCTGTGCTGAATTTATTTGCCAAACATCAATTTTAATTAGATGCCTTTTGCAGAATCTGAAATATCTTCTGCCCTATTTACGTCTTTACACTATATTTTTTTTAAAAAATATGTGCGTGACAGCAAAATGACAACCATGGTCCTGTATAATTTAAAGTAAACAGGTTTTGCTAATTATTGTGTGTCCTGTTTTCTTTGACATGCCTCCTTCTGCCACTACTGTCTAACATGAGGGAGAAATGCATAATTTTTACGGTAACTTTTATGTCTTCATTCACTCATTATTTTTTTCTCTCCCAAATTTCAGAAAGAAAATGCTTCACCTATAGGATGCTTTGGAACTTTTGACTTATCATTCATTGAAAAAAGCCTAAATGATGACCTTTGGCCAGCATGAAGCCAAGCCTCCCCCAAATTTGACTTCTTCCAGATGTGTGGACTTCAAGTTACAGAATCCCCAACAAGGTCATGCTGGCTGAGAAATTCTTGGCATTGGTGTTCACACATCTGGAGGACAGCTAGTTGAGGAAGCCTTCTTTAGCTATGCCAAAATGTTTGACATGACTTTCTATTTTAGTCTAGAATCTGCCATAAACTCGTGTAAAGAAAGGTGTTCAGAGATTTTTCAAATTTGTACATCCTGGGAAGATTGTCTTAGTCTTATGTAAAATATATATTTAACCTGGACAAATACACAACTTCTGAAGCTATATGAATTATGAAGCCATTATTCTCCAGGATGCTTCATGTTTCAGAAGGGATGTAGAATGATAGAGGTGGAAGGGGCCACTTAAGACATCAAATCTATTCTTGGGCAAGGATTGAAACTGAAATATCTGTAACAAATGGCTGTCTGTTATATCTGTTTTAGTACATGCATTGAAAGGGAGTCCCCTGCCTCTCTGAGTAATTAGTTCCATTATTAATTGCTCTTGCTGTCAGAAAATGTTTGCTACACCCTTCCATTACTTGAAGAATGGTGTTCTATTCCCACATAATATTATATTCTCAAAATTAAACATTCCAGTTTCTTCATTTTCTCTTCATAGGACTTGGCTTCTAGTCCAATGATCATCCTGTTTTTATCCATAGCATCCATATTAGGGAGAAGAAATGCCCCATGAAAGAGTACAAAGCTTATCTGTAATTCTTCTGTCTGACCATTCTGATTTTAAGACTATAATAAAGATTTAAGATTAAAAACTATCCTTTTTCTATTTCCCTGAACTTGTTGCAAATTTTCTGGCACTTTTTAAAGAATAGTAGCCAAAACAATTACAACATTTGAGGTAGACTCTGATCACCTCAAATATTACAGTGCCATCTTAAATACTGAAGTACCAGACATATTTCCTAAGATGTGAAATCTATATTTTTTTTCAGGTATTTCACACTATTGACTCACATGCAGTTTATAAATAAAGTCCCCTTTAAGTCAAGCTTAAATTAAAAAAGGCTACTTGAGTAAGATTTGGGTAGATTGGCAAGTGGTATTGGAGCGAATTAGGGATCTATTATTGTTGTTTGAAAATCTTAAGCAAGATGAGGAGTTATACACCTGATTTCATCAGTCTTACTTCAATATGCTTGGGTAGTACCTTGATGAATGAAGTTGCTATATGTTTACAGGCTCTTCAATTCATTCAAAGGAAACCTAATTATCTATGTAAGGCTATTCTGAACTTCTCTCTCATAACAGAAGTGGGAAATATGTAGTATAAATGAATGTTAGTAGCAACCAACTACTGTTGGTATTTAAGTTTTAGGTGTGTCATGGGTATGAGAGCATTTCACCTTGGCAACATGAAGCTTGGGCAGAAGGTTACAGTCTGCAAGGGTCAGCTCCTCCCCATCAAGAAACTTGCGTTTTGACACTCTTTCCTCTTCAGTGTTGCTTGTGTCTATCTCTTCAGGCAAAGGATTTCTCAGATAGTCATCCAGTTTCTTCAAAGCCTTTGTTAACCCTCTCTCGAGACCTTAATAATTAGAAAGAAGTGGTTAAATCAACTGTATACTTAAATCTATGACAAAACGGAGAATGGTATGAACCAGAATGATAACAATGCCTGTAATATTAGAGTGGCCTAGCTTATAAACATCCACGTTATTAGCAATATGTTTGAATTGCCAAGGACTGAAAACAGAACATATCAAAGTAACTTACAAAAAATATAAAACATATTGATTATGGAACTTTGTTTTTTAAAAAAAGAAGTAAATCAAATTCAGGTCAGAACAAGATAAAATTAATCAGATTGGATGAGAAAAAAGTACCATAAACAATATTATTTTACTTACTTTATTAGAGGCCAAAGGCCAAAAACTGTACATAAGAAGCACATTACAAAGGAAAATTAATGATTAACTCTATAAATGCTCTATATAATATAGACCTGTAAGAGTCAGATTCCAAGACTTTTAGTAGAAATTCCAACCGAGCAAAACTTAATTGAGTTACAGTTAGCAGGGAAGTTATTGTATACCTTCTCTGTAGTATTAAAAAATATTATGTGAAACCTTGATTGGCTAAGGCTGTAATGGTTCTGGACAGGGGTGGGTTCTACTTACCTTTACTACCGGTTGCTCGCTCGCGCGCCTTCTTCTGCACAAGCACAGCTCACCAATGACGACATTCGGGGCAGTGGGCGGGGCTTCCCGCCGGTTTTACTACCAGTTCTTGAGAACTGGTCCAAAACAGGGGCAACCCACCACTGATAATCACAGTATATAGAAGATTGTGATTTGAAATGTAAGAACAATAAATAGTAAAGAGCATAAATTAATACATGTCATGAAAAAAAACAAATATCAGTATCAGATTAGGAATTCAGAGTTTGATGACAATTGTATGTTGTAAATGGATGATGAAGATCCAAAAATTAGTTTTGAGGAAACCAATATTCTGAATAAACCCCAGAAAAAATGATTTCTGAGAAATTAGAGGAAAAAAATGATTCTGTTATATGTTAGATCCCATTCCCCTAAAATGGGCAGGAATGAGAAAGAGTACAAATTGGGCTATTTGGAGAACCAAGAATGAATATGAATGATGATTGAGACAATTTGCTTAGGAAATGGTTTGTAATTTTCAAATATAAGCATCAATCTGTTAATATATACATATGGCAAAGGAATATAAATCTTAAAGCATGATTGATTTCTTTATGATTGAGAGAACTTTATGACTAAGAGAACTGGTGAGGAAAAAAACATAAAAGTTTCTGAATGTGGAATATCATTTTGTTAAACTTGCAAGATTGGATCTTGGGAAGAGAGTTTCTTTTAAAAAATGATACTGGGTTGCAAGCAGAGCTATTCCAAGAAAAGGGAGTCTTGAACGAAAAGTACCAAAAGATAGATCAATCTCTCAACATAATTACAAAGTAGAATAAAAAAATAAACATAAATAAAGAAGATGGAGAAGCTGCTGGGAACAAAATACTATTCAGGTGGTCCTCAACTTATGACTGTTCATTTAACAATGGCTTAAGTTAGGACAGCCTTTGAAAAAAGTGACTTACAACCTGTCTTCAAAGTTATGCCTGCAGTCACGAGACTGCAATTCATGTGCTTGGTAATCTGCTCACATTTATGATGAATGCAGCATTTTGCGATCAAATGATCATGAATTATAACCTTCCCTGTCAGCTTCTGACAATTGTATTGAATTGAATTGAACTTTAATTAGCCAAGTGATTTGCTTAACAACCATAGTAAAAATAGTCATAAAATCTGGTCTACTAACAAGATGACTCGCTTAATGACTGTATTACTTAGCAACCAAAATTCCAGTCCCTCATAAGTAAGCAACCCAGCACTATCTGCAGAAGTGTAATGAGAAGGGTGCATAAAATAGAATGGGCTGGAAGGGACCTTGGAGGTCTTCTAGTCCAGCCTCCTACTCAAGCTGGAGAATTTATACCATTTCAGATAAGTGACTGTTTAGTCTCTTCTTAAAAACCTCCAATGATGGAGCCCCTTAGGATGAAAAAGAACATTTGGCAGAATTATGTGAAAGAGGATGTGGAGAAGAAAAAATGCATATAAGAAAATGATTGCTGCAAATAATGAATAAAAATATTGTTTAATTTTAGAGAGGACAAGATCGTTACAAAAACGTACTTAAGGAGAACAAAGAATAGTTAAAATTAAGAGGCAGAAAAAAGGCAGAATCATTTTGACAGAAATAAAAATGTTTTGGAAGTTGCTGAAGAGCTAAACAAGGAATCTTAAGCAGGATGAATGGAATTAAAATAAAAGCGATGAAATTATTTGGGATGAAACTGAAGAAAAGCTGAAAGGAGTCCTTTGGAGATTTATATAAAGATGGTAATGAAATGTCAAAGAATGGAATTGAAACAAATGCTACAAATGTTAGTGTGGAGGGGGGAGATGAAAAGCAGTCATAAATGATGTGAAAATGTGGGCATGTGTAAGCCTGCAGATGTAGATGGTAATTTGTCAAATGCTAAAATATGGATATGGTTTGCTCAGGCAGTGGCTGTGTGACTTGGTTAACATGTGTGTGAGGGATCAATCTGTGCCTGATGATTGAAAGAATGTTCTCACTGTTCTCCTATTCAAAGAGGAAAGGCACAAATGAATACAAAAATTACATGGGGATTAGATTGTTACATGTGCTTGGGAAGATGTTTGACAGGATTCTGATCAAAAAGGCACAAGAAATGATCAGAATCTCAGAAGTGCAGTGTGTCTTTCTGCTAAGGGAAGAGTGGATCACTGAAGAATGACTGAATACAAGAAAGAAATGTTATTGTACATTAGCTTATGATAAAGTGTACAGGGAAAATTATGGAACACTGCCTTAATAGGAAGCTGAAGATTGGTTGCTGAATACAATAAAAGCAATGAGAACAATAAATGAATGCGGTACAAGAAAAAATAGATAAAAAATTACCAGGGAAAAATATGTGTTAGTCCTTGGGTTTTTAATGCATTTTTGTCAAATGCCAAATGAATTATTTTAGTGAGGGTATTGGTGTTTTAGTTGTGGACAGAATCTTACATGTACATTTAGATGTAGATAATGGCATGTTTTTTCAATGAAAAGATTTAATTGCAGTGAATATTATGCAGACTTCTCTCCTCTCCTGAAATGGCTGATTTATTTAGTCACGGGTTTTCTGAAATTGAATTGCATTATCATTTCATTTCTGATAGAGGTACAGAATTCATGGCAGATTTTTGGGAAACCCTGGTTTATCTCTAGCATATAAACCTCTAACACTTTTGTGTTCATTGCCTACAATCATCGAAACATTCACAGGGAGGGTTCGGGAGAGGAATTATTAAATCAGCATCATCATGCCATTGTAACACAAACCACTCCATTTGCACATCTTTGAAGATATTGCATGCACATATGAAAGGAGTGTAGTTTGCATTATGACAGCATGATAAATTTAATAAATGAATTAATAAATAAATTATGCTTCTTTAATAATTTTGACAAAATACTCCACTTCTAAAGATATATCCCCATAGATGGATGGAAAAACATAGAGAACAAATGCCACCCTAGAGCAATAATGCCATTGCTAACAAATCACCAGCAAGAAATTGGCCTGATAATCTAACCTATGACTGCATTTGCTTATTATAACTGGGTTCATGCTTCTATTCAGATGTTACAATTTAAGGCCATTTTCAGTGAGCACCCATATTCGGAAAAGTTGGAAGCCAAGAATTTAAATCCTAAATCCATACACACAGTTCAATGTCTCTGTTCACCAGTGGGCACATCTTCTATGCATACGTAAGTACTATCTTGTCTGTAATAAAGCAACTTGTCTAGCCATGCCATGTCTGTGAGTTTCTGCTGCAAGCAAATTCCTGAATATGAGATTTAGTGTTGGGAGAGATTTATTATTGAGCCGGGCATGAAGTCTGCCAATTTCAGCCTAAATAGAAATTTAAATCCAGATTTCTAGGGCTGTAATCCAAAATTCTATCACTGACATACTGGATGTACTCCTGCAATTCTGTGCCTTGCAACAATAAGCTTCTGCCTTATGCAGATTAAGCACCACTGGGATATTGCATCTGTACCGTATTACAGAATTGTTAGTTTTGGCCA
Organism: Masticophis lateralis; assembly: GCA_030761175.1. Taxonomy (NCBI): domain Eukaryota; kingdom Metazoa; phylum Chordata; class Lepidosauria; order Squamata; family Colubridae; genus Masticophis; species Masticophis lateralis. Next base: position 160,472,041 of record JAUDYJ010000001.1, read on the forward strand.
TATTTCAAAATGCAAACTGGGTTTCATTTCCTTTTCTAGGATTGTCTTCCCTTTCTAAAATATTATGTAAAATATCTTCTTCACATTAAAAGGAACACTGATACCAAGTTTAATATTCACCATTATTTCATACCAAACAATTTGAATTGTGATGCTAAAATTCTAACCACTGGAATGGTAATGATTTACAAACTTTCAGTAGTGTATAATTGATCTAGTATCAAATTCACCATAACAAGATGCAATGTGGCCAAGGTATCTCTCCTGCCATGAAGATCCTTATTCATCAATAAACTTGTATTTAATTAACTGTAATTCTATGTCCATTCCTATAGGCTTGATTCATGTGAAATAACAATGAGGCATCATATCTGAATAATGCAGTTATTTATCGGTAATTTTTAAAAGGGAAAAACCCTCAGAGAAAAGCACAAACTGAACCAAAAATCCAGACCTGAAATGATGCCAAAATCTAAAATTAGATTATTAAAAAATTCTATTGGTTTTGTTGAGGATCCAGGTTTAGAATGATTGATTTCGGGAGGCTCGTACATAAAGCAGAATCTGCAAAAGTGTCATACTCATATTCATGCCTGAAGGGGCACACATGGCAAGAGATAAGAATCTTGATACTAATGAAACCAGAAGAAATGGATAGTTTAACAATTCTTGAAAAGCACCCAAGAGCCAAGGAACAAGTAATCAGAAGCTTCTAGAACCCCTCTCCTAATTGTCCAGGGGCCCGAGCCTCTTGCTCAAAGACAAACAAAAATTGCTATAACTGTTTAGCAAAGAAGAGAGGGAGGAGCTCAGCCACTAACTGGCATTTTGCCACAATCTGCTTGTCAATTAGGGAAAAACCAAATCAGCTTCCAAATGATTTCTGTGTGTGACATGTCCAGAGAATGCTCTGCTTTGAAGCATTGGAATTCATATTAGTTCTTCCTCTGTTAACAGTCAATATGCCCCCCCCCCCACGAGCCAATATATTTTACGGGTCTATCTGCAGTCATGCCAGCCTCCCTTCTTTTCCATATTTTAGATAAAGACTACGAGAATAAAAGAATAAGGTAGAAAGGGGGGCAAAAAACCCAAAGAAAAAGCTTTCTTCATTTCTGGTTTTTGAAACTCTTCTAGTTTCAGAGCCTGGTGATCACACTAAGCTTGGATTTTGGACCATGTGATGGCATGGCCAGAAGTACCTTTTAGGAGGGCCCTGCGTTGCACATGTTGTTGCTAGTCATACTTGCCATTTTAAAAAGAAAAGCTAAAAAGGACTGAAGTGTTGCCAGGTTCTCAAACAAAAGTGTTACTATCTCTTTTTAGTCAGCTCATAAATTGAATTTTTACACTGACATTCTCCTGTCAGAATAATTTCCTTCAGCTGCTTTTTTCTTCATGAGGCACATATTAAATGGTAATGATGGCAATGAACCTAAAATGTTATTATGAGAGCAACCCTGGAAATCCTAAAAAATCAATTGGGTTTTAGAATAATAACACCTGAAGAATGAAATATTTTTCTCTCACAGCCAGAAAGAAATTATATTATTTTGTTTTAACCTCCCTTCCAAAATCAACTTATTTATTTAACTTAATTTAACTCAATTTGATTTTTGAAATCCTGGCTCAACCAATCAGTATCTACTTTTGACCATCTGCTTCATATTTTCAGTTGGAGATTGCCAAATGGAAGTGGGATGGGAACATGAAATACAGAGCCATGCTTTGTACTCCATGTCCTGAAGCAAGGACCAAGAGCACCCATCTTCTTAGGAGTTTTAATTTCTTGAACGAATGGACTCTTCTGTCTTTATCAGTGATCTGGTTCAGTATTGAGACAATCCTGTTTAATTGTTACATGCAGTGTGAGAAACCTCACAAGTTGTGGCATGTTGCCATTATTTTTAACTCCTTCAGTCCTCAGAAGCAGTTGGGAGGATTTAGGATTGTCTTCCCTTCTGTCAGCTTGAAATTTGACAGAGCTTTCAATGATTTGCCCAGATATGCCTCAGATTTAGTAGCCACACAATTCCTTTCATCTTTTCCCCTACTCCTTCCACACAAGAGAAACGGGGGAAAAAACCCTTTTCTCTCTTTTCTTAATTCTACTATATTAAAGAGGAAGGAAGGAAGGAAGGAAGGAAGGAAGGAAGGAAGGAAGGAAGGAAGGAAGGAAGGAAGGAAGGAAGGAAGGAAGGAAAGAAGGAAGGAAGGAAGGAGGTCTACTAGCATTCCTGCTCATCCCCTACTAAAATACAGAAGCGAACTGACTCTGCCCCTTTGTTCAGGGTACTGAACAGGCACTTCAAACCCATCAAACTAGCATTTCTCTTTCAGGAGGGAGTGTGAAGCAATAGTTCCTTTCAGTGGGAAAATTAAGTACATCAAGCAATAAACAAAAGAAGTTTATGTTCACTGCAGGTGAAGGTTATTGCGGGAACTCCAAGATCTGGAACTGCTTTCAGAGTATTAAGATTCCTAATGTTGAAGTTGGTTACTTGTGAAGGATTGAACAAGGTTTGCACTAGACCTTTTTTACCATTTGATAGGTAAAACAGGTAACATTAGCTTTCAGAGATACCTGTGTCCCTAGGTTGCTGGTTGGTCAACCTTATTTTTTTAGTATAGAGCTCGAAGTACTTCTCATAAGGACAGTCTATTGGCCCAGCTATTTACTGGCCCAAAAGTAATACATTTCTAGTCTCTTGGTCTAGAACAGGGGTGTCAAACTTGCGGCCCACGGGCTAGATGCATCATGTGCTGGCCCCACCCCTGCCCGGTTTAGCGAAGGAAAAAAAAGTCCTGATACATCACGTGATGCCACTGTGTCAACGCGAGTTTGACATCCCTAGGCTAGGATATTTTTCTACAGTACAACTGAACTTCCCCCAAATCACCATCCTCTATGATAATAGAGAAGGCATTATTTACATTTAAAAGGCATAAAAATAAAATGCAAAATAGCAGCATTAGCGGCTATTCATTTCTTTCGCCCATAGCTCCAGTAGATGGATACATTTTATAAATCCATTAGGTTAAGAAAAGTGGCATTCTTGAAAGTGAGCCAGTGGTTACCTGAACTTTAGCTTTGATGTAACCATATATAAATCAAATATAAAATTGACAAGCCACCTTAGATGGGTTGATGATTTAAAAACATCTTAGGTCACTTTTATAACAAATTCAAAAGTGAGTATTCTAGATTTAGTGCAGGAATTGCTCCAGTTAAGTGTCAAGAGAGTTTATAATGACGGAGACAATAAAATATGTCATAGCAATATAAGAGAACATTATTTTAGTATTTAGTTTTAGATGTGTCTTTGTTTTTGTTTTAAAGGCAACTGATCTTCCTTTCAATTGCAAATGAAATGTTCTCCATTGTGAGGTGGAGACAGCAGTCAGGAACGGTTGTGCTCGTGCTACTCAGATAAGGACTGAGCCTGTCAAAGCTAAATCCCGCCCCCTGATCACGGGGCTCCCAGCTTTGCTCAGTCCTTCAGACTGGACGGTTGTGTGAATTCGTTCTCCCTCACCCTTTTTCCTGCAATCTAAAAACAATTTCGGATTTTTGGCTTTGAAATTTGGACTGTCTTTTTCTGACCATTCTTTTGCGCTTTGGATGTCTGATTAGTTAAAAGTGAAGCGGTTTTTTCCGCTTACAAGTTTCTCCCCCTTTGGACTTTACATTCATTTCAATTGATCAGTAAGTAAAAAAGTTTGTGGAGCGTTACGCTCCCGTGGGGGAGCCAGCGCTTCTTAAATTCACCCTGAAGGAGGTGTTTTAACATACAGAGAGCTTTATTAACTAGCGGAGCTGCTGCGCTCCCGACAGCTCTCTCGCACCGCCATTTTAAAAGCCGTTAATTTGACAGGAGAATCGCCTCAGCTGTTTGTCGGACCGTTCCTATTTAGCAGGTCCTTATTTGCCGCTTTCCTTCCCAACTTGGGCAAGGATTCAGTGAGGCTGTTGGCAGTTATTTAAGTTATTCTGAGCAATTTAGACTCTTTGTGGAGCTAGTGACGCTCCCATTTGTCGTCAGCTCTCCTAATTAGAGCAATTAGCCCTGGGGGAAAAACCGTTCTCTCTATTGCTATTAAACGTTACTGCCGATTGAAGAGCTTACCTCCGCTATTGTCAGGACCTGGTTAATTAACGGGTCCTTAGTAATTTGCCTTTCTGTCTTCAAAGAAAGCTGTTTTCAAGTCAGCCTCTTTTGTGGAGTTTTTCACGCTCCCTTCTACTTGATAGGCGTGGCCTACAGTTTGAGGCTTGTGAGTTATAACGGCACCTTTCCCTTCTTCGCTGGCATTATTCACCAAGCAGTGATATTGAGCACATTTCTGGGGAGAATTGAGTCTCACCCTTGTGTGTATAAGGTGCCTCATTTAATCAGTTCCCTCACATAAGATTGAGGGAGGCTATTTTTGGCTCAGATATTCATATCTGATTAGACAGACAATTGTGACTCCACTCAAGTGAGAATAATTCACAGCAATTTTTCCCTTTAATAATGCCCAAGGCTGCAAGCAAGAGTAGACATGGCCGTAAGGCCTCTGTGCAGCAACAGTCCATTACGGCCCAAATAGAGTCAGGGTCTAACCCTTCTACAGAGCCTTCTGGCCTATTAGCTGCTGAGACCACGATTTCTCAGGCTCATAATAAGCCTTCTGCACGTTCTGCTTCACATACTGGCCAACATAGAGATAAGATAACTAAACAACTGGCCTCAAAAACTAAAAGACTCCATCTTCCAGAACCAGAGCATGTCCCTATACTCCAGGAACGGGAGGCTCTTCAGTTACCACTTACTCCAGATCAGATTTCACTTCAAGATTGTCCCTTGGACATTCACACTGCAGATCTATGGGGTCCAGGAGTTACAACGGCTTCTCTGACATCGGATCCTGTTCTTCAGGTTCCTCATGATCATCCTCTTCCTGTTTTCTACTTCTTCAGTTCCCTCAATTCAGGAAGTAGACCCAACCTCTGGTCTAGTTCATACAATTCTGAGTCCAGAGGACATTCAAAAAATGATTACAGCAGCAGTACAGCAGTCTTTAGCTACACATAAATCCTCTCGTTCTGAGCAAGTCTCAGCAATTTCAGTGGTATCTCACTCATCTTCAGCTTCAGAAGGCGACGGTGAGGACGACATATTATCTATTGCGGCTTCGCATTCTCCAACTCCTTCTGGCGTGAGTCGTCCATCTATCTATACTGATCATGATTCTCAAGAGCCACAGCTGTCAGAGGACGAAGACCTTCCTCCTGAACAGCCTCCCTTTACTGGTCTCTTCCCTCAGACTTTATTCAAATCTCTTCTATTTAAGGCGGTCAATGCAGCTCAGTTGGGTAATTCTTCAAATCCCAAAACTACTCCGTCAGAAGGTACGCTAAATCCCTTATTTGCTGAACCGCCTAAACCAGTAACATCAATACCTACACCTCCTCTTTTTCTGGACGTCATCCGGAAACAATGGACCTCACCTACTTCTGCTCCTGTACCATCTACCACTGACCGGAAGAATTTCTCCGTTTCTTCTGAGTTGTCCACCTTGCTCCAGGTTCCCACGGTGGATGCACCAGTTGCTGCCTTACTTTCTCATTCTATGGTTCCAGGGGATCCTGAAGAGAACCTGCGTCCTGAGGAACGACGATCGGAACAGGTCCTTCAACGAGCTCATGTAACTTCTTCATGGGCCATTCGTTCTGCTTCTACTGCATCATTTTTTAACCGTTCTACGCTTCTTTGGTTAAGTCAACTTCAAGAAAAGCTTTCTACATCTGATCCTAAACTTTGTCAAGATATAAACAAGATAGTTGCGGCGGTCCAATTTTCCGCGGATGCAACGTTGAATGCGGTTCGCTTCGCTTCCAAGTCCTTAGCTTCAACAGTAGCGGCTAGACGATTAAATTGGCTTCGCCATTGGTCTTCTGACACCCGGCATAAATGGCGTCTAGCATCTGTCCCTTTTTCGGGGGAAAAGTTATTTGGGGAACCTTTAGAAGCCTTCTTAATAGAAACCAAAGATAAGAAGAAGATTTTACCCACTATTTTTCATAGGGGAGATTCCAGATACTCACCTTATCTTCCTCGTAACCAGTTTCGACCTTCGGATGGGGGTCCGGGATCCTCTCGGGGTATGAATCAATTTACTCCTAGACAACGAGGTTTTCAGGACAGACCAGGAAGGGGTAGGTCCTTCATGTCAAAACGGCCCTTTCGAGGGGGAGGGGGTCGCTCCTTCCGCCGCCGTCGCTAGTGAGGTTCCAGATCCTCCCGTGGGCGGCAGATTGGGTCTTTTTGCCGCTACGTGGGAACACACTACTTCAGATTGCTGGGTTCTGGCCTCCATTAGATCGGGTTTGGCCATCGAATTTGTCTCCACCTCTCCTTCTTATTTCATCCGTTGTCCAAGGTCGAGTAGCTCCGAGCGTAGATCTCTGATGAATTCCGCCATTGAACACCTTTTGAGTATTAGGGCCATCCAGCCGGTACCCCGTGAAGAGTGGGGTAAAGGGTTCTACTCTCGGGTCTTCCTCGTACCTAAGTCCTCAGGTGGGTGGAGACCTATTCTAGACCTTAAACGTTTGAACCAATTTGTCGTTTATAGACGATTCAAAATGCAATCTTTACGATCCATTTTAGACGGCATTCGGAGGGGCGATCTCCTCTGTTCAATTGATTTAACTGAAGCATACCTACATATACCCATGAAGGTTAACCATAGAAAATTCCTTCGTTTCTTTTACGAAGGGAGACATTTTCAGTACAGGGCTCTTCCCTTTGGGCTTTCATCAGCCCCTCGTACTTTCACTAAGATATTAGCGGCCCTAGCAGCATTCCTTAGACTTAAATCTATACGTCTCCAGTGCTATCTAGACGACATCTTAATTATGTCTTCATCTGAGGTTCAAGCCCGGTCAGACATTGGACTGACGGTTCAGACCCTAGCAGCCCATAGGTTTTCTATTAATGTTGATAAGAGCCACTTAGTCCCTTCCACTAGGATTGTCCACTTAGGAGCAATCATTGATTCTCTTGAGGGAAAAGTTTACCTATCAGAGGAACGCCAAAAGGGGTTATCATCTATGGTGACCTCTATTATACGAGATAAAAGAGCCTCTCCTTTAGTTCTCTCTCAATTAATGGGCAAAATGGTTTCGGCCATAGATATTATTCCCTGGGCTAGATTCCACTTAAGGGACCTTCAGTGGTTTCTTTTACCTTTACAGAAGGCGGGGAAAGGCACTTCTTCGACCAAAGTTTCCATTCCCAGGGAGGTTCTTGCGTCCCTCCGATGGTGGCGTCCCAAGAACATTGCAAAGGGTTCCTTTTTCCTGGACAGAGACTGGGTAGTTGTCACCACCGACGCCAGCAAGTTTGGATGGGGCGCCCATTGCAAAACCCAGGTGGCCCAGGGCAGATGGACAGCCAAAGAATCTTCTCGAAGTGTCAATTGGCTGGAACTCCGAGCTGTAGTTCTTGCTCTTCGGTCCTTCCAACATCTGGTGTCTGGTGCTCATGTATTGCTCTTAACCGACAACATTTCAACAAAGGCTCATATAAATCGCCAAGGGGGCACCAGGTCTCCTTTGCTGATGTCGGAAGTCAAACGACTCTGTCTTTGGTTGGAACGTCGTTTACTCTCCCTCAGAGCAAAGCACATTTCGGGCGAATCGAACATTCAAGCGGATGGGCTCAGCCGTCAATCGCTGGATCAATCCGAATGGCATCTGCATCCACGCATATTTCAGGCAATAACGAGTCGTTTCGGCGTACCAGTAGCAGACCTTTTCGCGTCCACAGAAAACACTCAGGTACCCAGATTTTTCTCCCGTTACAGCAATCCTCAAGCGGAAGCAGTGGATGTCCTACGCTCTCCATGGCCTCCAGGCCTTCTGTTTGCCTTCCCTCCGATTCCTCTCATTCCGAAGGTTCTTTGAAAAGTTGTTTTGGAAAAGGCAGAGGTTATTCTGATAGCTCCTCACTGGCCGAGGAGGTCATGGTTCTCCGACCTTGTGATGTTGTCTGTTGCCCCTCGATGGACTCTGCCTTGTCCAACAGATTGCCTCAGTCAAGGTCGGATTCTTCATCCGGACCCGCAGTGGCTACAACTGACCGCTTGGCGGTTGAGCGGGACGAACTTCAGCGTGGGGATGTCCCGCTTGACGTCATCAGCATAATCCAGGCTTCTCGTCGTCCTTCTACGAATAGAATATATTCGGCTACATGGAGAGTTTTCTGTGACTGGTGCTGCTCTCAAAATATTGATCCTCTCAAAGCTTCGGTGACACACGTGCTTAGGTTCTTGAGGGCAGGTTTACTTAAAGGACTTGCTCCAAATACCTTAAGACGACAGGTGGCAGCAATTTCGTCATTGTTATCTCTCAACTCCATTCATCCTTTATCACAACACCCTCTTGTTAAGCGTTTTCTACGAGGGTCTTCCAACCTATGTCCTCCACCGTTACACAGATATCCTACTTGGGACCTTACCATTGTGTTAAACTCACTTACCGGTCCTCCATATGAACCATTACAAACAGCTAGTCTAAGACTGCTGTCATGCAAAGTATCATTTCTAGTGGCAATCACATCTGCTCGCCGCATATCAGAAATTGCGGCTTTGTCAATGAGAAGCGATCTGTGTATATTTCATGAGGACCGAGTAATTCTTAGGTTGGATCCCACGTTTGTTCCGAAAGTTAATTCTACTTTCCATCGACTACAGGAGTTAATTTTACCAAACTTCTGTCCTCATCCTTCACATCCTTTGGAACATAAATGGCATACATTGGATGTTCGCAGGGCTCTTCTTATTTACCTTGAACGTACGACCGATTTTCGTCGATCCGAATCACTTTTTGTGTCATTTCTTCCTGCGTCATTGGGAGCCAGAGTATCATCTTCAAAGATAGGAAGTTGGATTAGGTGCACCATAGCTACAGCATATGAGCTTCGATCTTTAAATCCACCTTCTGCAGTGACGGCACACTCGACAAGAAGTGCTTCAACTTCAGCAGCCTGGTCCACTCAGGCTTCTCTACTTGAAATTTGCAGAGCGGCTACCTGGACTTCGCCGTCACCATTTATTCATCATTATAAGATAGACCAATTTGCATCAGCTGAAGCTTCATTCGGACGTAGAGTTCTTCAGAAAGTTATGGGTGATGGAGAGTCATTTGTCCAGACTGTTCCCTCCCAGGTCTTGGGACGTTAATCTTAGGTATGTCCCATTCCTGACTGCTGTCTCCACCTCACAATGGAGAAGGGGCGTTGGTCCTACCTGACACGCACCTTCTCGTTGGGTGGAGACAGCAGTCAGTCCCTCCCTATCAGTCTGGATGTTATTAATGTTATTAATGTTTATTTGTTGTTGTTCATTCCACACTTTAGCCTGTCTTCGTACTTCACAAAGCTGGGAGCCCCGTGATCAGGGGGCGGGATTTAGCTTTGACAGGCTCAGTCCTTATCTGAGTAGCACGAGCACAACCGTTCCTGACTGCTGTCTCCACCCAACGAGAAGGTGCGTGTCAGGTAGGACCAACGCCCCATTTCTGTAAATCTATGGGCTGCTTAACTGTCATGCAGAGCCATGTTCAACAAACTATGACATATGCACAAAATGAATCGTGACTGCTGCTACCTTAGTCCACTGATTGATGCTTTTTCTTTTTATTGCTCTTCTCATCCACACAAAATTTATCTCATAACACATACACATGAACTGGGTGCAATATAAAATGAGTGAAAGAGGAAAACTGTTCATAAATATTCAGTCTCACCCAAATAACCTGAGATTTATTCTCTTTTTATAAAAAAGTTTAGTTTTTAAAACTAAAACCACCTTCCTTGACCACTTCCAGATTCATTACGATTGATATTATATGAGGTCTATTGGAATTTTCTGGTATGCGGGGAATAACTAGCTGAAAAAGAAATGCAAGGTTCAAAAATAGAACAAATCCACTTCATCAGTTAACTAGATTTCAAAGCCATCATATCTCCAACCCCCTGCTCAAGCAGGAGACGCTATACCACTACAGACAAGTGGCTGTCCAGTCTCTTCTTAAAAGCAGTGATGGAGCAGCCACAACTTCTGAAGGCAAGTCATTCCACCGGCTGCTCAGTTGGTTAGCTGAAACTAACCAACTAATCTTTAGGTTTAAATTTGATCCATTCTGGTGAAATGTCAAATGTGCCCATCAAAGGTCACAGGTACCCCACCATTCAGTTTCTTAACAATCCTATTAGCTTCAAGATGGTCAACTTCTGTAGTTTCAGAAGCAGCCAGGTCTTCCAATGTGGGTTAGAAAGCAACTTATGCCAGAAAGGAGTTCAATCATGGAAACATGTACAAAGGCAGGAAAATGTTTTGTTTTGTTTTAGTCCCAACATTGCTCCTCTAACTGAAACTATTAGTATATTTATAAGAGCTTTCTCAGTTATTTTGTATTTTAAGAATGTTTGTTAGCATTGACTTATATTCTATTGCATTGAGCTCTATTTTATGAAACACTTAGAATAGTATAGCTGATACAGAAATATAATAACTTAAGTGCACATATATAGTACTGAATATATGAAGCAATATAAAAATTAATGTGAACCAACCTTTAGAAGCTTTTTTACTTGCCTTCTACATTCTCAATTAATGAATTACGAGTTGGAAAAAGCTGGATAATATTACAATAAGGGATACTGAACACAGATTTGTTTTCAAAAAGAAAATAAAAATAATTTTAAACCAAAGATTTACAGTTCTATAACTAAAATGGAAAAATAGTGTAGATTTTTATTAATTGCAATTATTATGCCTGCACCCTGTCATATCCACATCCAAACAGCTTGTTATCCCATTTTCTTATATTAGCAAAGAAAATGTGTTTTTATGATTGACTCTTCATTGAGCAGGTCCTAATCCATGAAATTCAACTGAGTGTACAGAGTTAGGATAGAACACTAAAGCTGTTTTTTCCGACTCCTCCTCCATTTTAATTCCAAATGTTTTAAAGAGTTAGACCCTTTGCATAATTGGTTATATGCTTATTTCTAAAAGAAAAGTGTTATGTTAATATAAGTGAAATTATTTTTGTGGGGTTCAGAGCAAGATGTGTCTAGCCCAGTTCACCGAAACCGTATTTTCACAATATGCATATATCTTGGCTCTCTCCATTCATCACCTGCTGTACAACTCAATGAAAGCTTTAAGTCATTTCCCCACTACACACCTGAGGTGTCTTTTGGCATCAGCCAGCCATCGCTGAAGTGATACAAAGCCTGCCTCATTATTATTATTTTGGCACTATAATGGTTGGATGACTTTGGAAGATGGTAGAAGTCCCAGGGGGGTGGGGGTAGTAGGAGGATGGGATTGCCTTAATGACATTTTTAGCATTACATTTCTGCTTTGCCTATAGCTTTGAGATTTGATGAATCAGATGAATTACAAAATGAGTTATTTTGGAACAGCAGCAGGGTTTTCTTTTTCCTTTTAGTTATTCTTGGCAATTTTCTCATATGGATGACAATATGAACTATTAATAAGGTTCGTCTGCAGCAAGTATCTGTAGTCCACTTGAGCAGAAGGGGCCATGGAGAAAGAAATCAGCATGGCTAAAACTAGCAGCATGCACAAGGGATATGTGTGGTTCCCCAAAGTCTTGAGTGTTTTCATCCTAAACCCTTGCAAAATTTTCATCCAATTTTGTGGTAATTTTTAACATGATAGAAGGAGAAATGCCTTTAAAATTTCTAAAGTTTTACTTTTTATCTATGTTCTTTCTGAAATACTACCCCTGGAGCACCCTTTCTTCTCCTAAGCATTTTCCAACATACTTTTGAAAGACTAAATCAAATGCTCTTTAGTGCTTTTTCCGTGGTTGTATCTTATTTAACTCTCCCATTTTTAGTAATGGTACCTTCACAACAGTTCAGAACTATGAGCGTGCGCATGTGCACGCTTGCTTCGCTTGCTTCTGTGCATGTGCAGAACCTTCTGCGCATTCGCAGAGCATCCATGATGGCGTCTGGTTGGGTGGGCGGAGCCTCCCGCCGCTGCCACTTCGCTACCGGTTTCTACCGAATTGGGGCGAACCGGTAGAAACCCCACCACTGTTTCACAAGTGGAATTTTCTTTCATTGGAGGAAAGTATGACTGCCTTACAACTAGGAGAAAAAGAGAGGTGAAGAAATACTTTCATTTCAATATCTGTTAAAAAGATAGAGCATTCTTAAGATGACTTCTGTACAGGGGGTCGGAAACCAACTATGTCAAAGCTACAGAGAATTCTCCCACTACATTTTTGCTACTTAGATACCCACTGGAGGTAAGTGAGGTAAATGAGGATGGCAAGCAAGGGCCAATTCTGCCCCTGCAAATGCAACCATGAAAGGCTAGTGCTTCCATCATGACACATTTTGCTATGTTACCATGACTGTAGTTAAGAACAGGTGCCTAATGAATCCCCAACACCTTTTAACTTTACTTACCAAAAATCTACCCTTTTGAGAGAAACAGTTTAATGTAAACCCCCTAACTCCTGAAATTAGAGAAAGGAAGAACCTAGTTTTGCTCATTTATAAGATGCAGCCTATCCAGTTTACATTAGCATTACAGACTTTGATCCTTTCAAAAATATTATGTGTAGCCCCTGCGATAAAAAGTTGCCCATCCTTTATATATGGAATTGTCTCAGAAGAAATGACTGACAAGGTCAACTTTTCAGGGGAAGCGACTACATATACACCATCTGAGAGAGAGTTCATAAACAAAGGGATATCAAAGGCTGATAGTTATAATATCAACAGAGTGCTCATTCATGCATAAAGCAAATAGGGCACATTGTTATAGTAAAAGCATATATGGTGAAGGAACTTACACTGCTTTTTTCCATCCCAGCCCAACTCCTAAGCATAGGATTGCAGAGTTTCCAGTATGTACGGGGACATTTTTCTCCAATGGTGTATTACTTCATGTGATTCAAGTCCAAAAATCAAATTGCCTGGACTTCCAAAAACTTGGCATGCCCCAAGGGATTCCTGCATAACAATCACTAAGCACAAATTGGGCTTGAAATAGAGAACTATCTGGAGGCTAAAGCATCTTGAGGCAAACCTTGAATTTATTCTAGCCCCATTTGGCCTTCTAAAGAAACTGTCACTAGCAATCTTGGTTTGTTGATCTATTTCTTTAAAGAAACTGTGTTTGATAGTTTGTGCCTTTATCTGTTTCCTTTCTTTACACCACATACCAAGTACTAATGCAATAAAGGAAAATCAAGTCCTAAATATAAAGCCACTGCCATTTATAAATGAAAGATGATCATTACAGTATTCCAAATTAAGCTGCTGTGTGTTTACACAGTGTGCAGTGTAATTTAAATGATCAAAGAACAACAGGGATACCTTGAAAATCAGGCATCCAAAGCAACTAGAATTTTTCCAAACATGCTAGACTGCAACCAGAGAGAATTGTTTCTAAGATCTTTGGCCTAGACTATGCTGCCCCCTTGCGTCTTAGCAGCAGTCCACATTGCTTTTAAATATTTCTACTAGATTTTGAATGTTTATGTTATTTTTAATGTACAAAGAAAAAGATAATAAGAATCATTATAAAGCAATATACTATTTATTATAAGCAATGCATTAACAGATCATTGAAAGGGAGTTTTATAACCTCATAGTAGACATGAGTCTTTCATACTTTTACACATGTAAGAAAGTTACAGGTATATAAAAAGAGTCTTGGTGGCGCAGCAGACTAAATTGCTGTTAAGTAGCAGCAGCTGCCTGCAATTACTGCAAGTTCGAATCTCACCAGGCTCAGGTTGACTCAGCCTTCCATCCTTTTGAGGTAGGTAAAATGAGGACCCAGATTGTGGGGGCAATAAGCTGACTTTGTATAAAAAAGAACACTGCTTAGAGGGGGCCGAAAGCCCTACTAAGCAGGTATATACAAAGTATGAAGGCTATTGCTTAACGCTTTGTAAGCCGTCCTGAGTCTAAATTGAATCAATAAATCAATAAATCAATCAAACTACCTGACAGAGACCCAGCAATTTGTTTCTTTAAACAGCATTTCTCAGTATTGCATCATTAATATTATATCCCCACTATGCTTCCCCATAGTGTCCTGTGTATGAGGGTGTGGGGGGTCTTTTCCTGGGAGGAAGGAAGAAATGGGAAGGATGTTGGGAGTGTATGCCAAAAGTATATACACCAAACAGTGTCACCCAAAGCATGAAGCTCAACTCAGCTTCCCTGCTAAAGCAAGCAGACACCTATTGTGTATCAGACAGCAATGGTTTAAGATTGCTGGAGATAGCAGCAATAGCAAAGGCATCAATTCATCCTGCACAGCAGAAGACAATTGTAAACTATTCCTATATTTTACCATATACAGGATAGACAATATAAAGTGCTTGGCAATATACAGTGGGATGATGGGTCCCCTCTGTCACTGTGTTATTTTGTATTTGCCAGCTGAGCTTCCATTCTGAACATTACGGTAGCTTGCCAGAGAATTTTATCAACAAGAGATAAGACTGTCTTGTGATTTCTGAACTACTGTGCATGTCTACATTCTTTCTTTTCTAACTTCCTGACTTACTTTCTCTTTTGTCCGTCTCTGAGATATCACTGCCGGTAACAATGTAATTAGCTAGGTTTTTTTACTTTTAAAAATAAAAATGTTTTTTACGATAATACATTCAGGTTTTCTTTCTTTGAGAGTATACACCATGGAAAACGAGATCTAGTCACCTCTAATTAATCACAGTTTTCCCCAGGGGGGAAACGAAGCTGATTCACACTTTGACACCCTCAGGCCAGATGGCACTTAGCATGCGACTAAGGAAAACTACAGGCCGACTGTAGAACAGATCACAATCTGCTCATGTGTGAATTCCAAGACAAGTAAAGTAGAAGAACGAAGCCAACCATTTTCCACAATAAGATCTTCAGCAGACACCCATCATTTTTAAAGAGAACACAAGGAATCGCTTTGAAATCCTGAACTTCATAGGTAGGGAATTAAGAGGAACTGTGTTATCAAATCCAATAATTTGTTAAGGATAAATATAGAAACTTCCAAAAAAACAAAGTCATGTAGTATCTGCCTCCTGGTGGTCAATGCAACTGCCAAAGACCAAGAAACAGAAGAAAGCAAAAAGATATCAGAACAAATGGTGTGAACTGAGGCAAGCAGTGAAAGCCCACAGCAGTATAGTGGTGTGAATTGTCAAGAAAGAAGAGAAGCTGATACAAAGGATAAATCCTCAGGAATAAACCCAGCAAAAAGTGTCAAGGAAGGACTATAGCAGGAGTTTTTTTGTTTTTTGTTTAACATAATCCCAAATCCCAAATTCCAATATTTCTGGATTGAGCAGAAATGACTTCCTCTGACAGTTGAGAGTCAGTTAGTGCCAATAGAATTGAGCTAATGGCGCAGTTTCCAATGTTGCTATTATATCAGCATAGTCATCCTTTGTCCCAATGGGAAAGGAATTTCAACAAGGCTTCTCACTCTTATCTTTGCACTCCTGCCCAGTTACCTCTTTCCCTTGCCTTATTTCCATCCCCCATTTTTTTACTTGCCTTCTGCAAATGCAACAGCCACTTCACTGCTCCTATCTTTGTTCTGTTCTGTTTTCTTGCTTGCTATCTAGCTAGATGAAGTATGTGTGGACATTTCTGTGTTTGTGTGTCCAGGAGTAGAGAGAAAAGTTGGTTGTGCACATGTGGATCAATTAATTTTATAAATGGGTATCTCATTCTGCATATAATTAAATAGTAATTAATTAAACTTGCTGCCTTTTTGGTACGTAGTTTCTTGTGGTTGCATATAACACATGCACACATTCATACGGGATGCTTTCTACATACACTTCTTTGGAGTTTGAGGAATAGTAATAAATTCAGAGTCATCTTCCTTTTGGTTAAATGCAATAGGGGCAACATAAGTGATCTTAGATTTATATTAAGTACAGAATGTATCACAGGTAATAATATAAAAAATATTTTCAAAGGCAGCAAAGAAACTGAAAACAGACAGCCAAGATTTAAATTTATTTATGATTAATGGCCCAAGATTAAGCCAAGGCTCTTATTTATAATTTATGATACTATGTATTAATTTACTGGAACAGAGGCTATTTTATATATTTAATTTATAGTTTACCATTCTGGCTCATAGAAGCTTACATCAATTATCAATTTTATCAATGTTCTCATTCTCTCCCCAGAGGGCCTTGTAATTTTTTCCATTTAAGAGCTAAAGAATACTGTAACCATAAACCAAAGAAGAGGAATTAAACCTGAAAAACAATTCCTTTCCACACATGAGAAGTTTATGATTACTTGCTTTTCTGCAGCACAAAGCTTTCTGAGAGATTTGTATAAATTCTGTTCATTTTTCCATGTCTACTATAAGCTTGTACATTCTCAAGTCATAAGCAAGTCAGGCATAAAAGGGAAGTAGATGAAGCCACCAAAATATTTTTCTCTTTATCATTGTATAAATGTACTTGTTAGAAAAAGTGTCATTTTGTTGTTACCCTCCTGTATCTCAAAGCACTTCAAAATTAAAGAAATGAAATTGAATAATACAATGAAAAATGTATGATCTTGTATGAAATCAGATAGTCATTAGAAAAGTAGAGGGGGAACTATTTATGCAACATCCATAGCGGGAAGGCCTGGATGAAGGGATAGACAGTTGATGGCTTTGGGAACATCCCCAAGCCATGATCTGATTTTCCTCTGACTCCCTCTGCTGCTTGCTGAATGGGATCAGTGGGAAGAGGGCTGCCATTTTCATGTGGCTTGCCTCCCAGGCCTGTCATAGGACATGCACCTGTGACCCTGAATGTTCCACCTTCATAAAACTTTCTTTTCTGTGTTCTGCTGTGCTTAGACACCTAACAGAGAATAAAACTCAAGTTTTGAAAAATATTTGGGTGGGAAGAGGGAGAAGAGATATCCATGTTTGTGCCTCAGTGATTCAATTTAGAAAAATATGTATTTTGCAAGGCCTGAAAATCAAATCCATACACTGAAACCTCAAACCCTTTTCCTGAAAATAAAAATGCTTAGATTCTGACCACCTTAATTCATTATGCACACACTCCTTCTGCAAGGTTGCCAAATCTTAACTCTGGCAAAGTTCCAATAGTGAATTTCTCCAGGCCCGGTTCTTTTCATCTGAAGCTGTGGTGACAGAAGAAATTGTATTTGGTAGAATTCCCCACTCCACGAAGCTCAGAAGAGCACAGCCCTAATTACAGCCTGTTAACCCAACCTCTAGTTATCATAAATGGTTTAGGAAGTTGATAACTGTGACATGCACTGTGGCTCAAGCACTGCGCTAAGACAGATGCAATTGATTGCCTTTGACTTAACATGTTGTGTGAACCTGGATCTTGTGGCTAATTGAACAAGTCATACTTCAAACTAGTCATGACACAGTCCCATATGTGATTCCAACAATTGCTTAATTAAAGAAGTAGCATAAGCAGAATCTAAATATTTGTAGACATCTTGTAAATACATTCAAGTCAGCAGGCCTAAACTGGAGTAAAATTCATGCAACATGGGGAAACATGTCCCACACCATTTGACCAACATCTCATTTTGCTCTATATAGTAGCAAACAATTATTCCATTTGCCTTGTAGCCACAAGATTTGTTAGAACAGCAGGAGGACAAAGAACGTTTTAATCCAATGTCAATTAATGATTTAATGTTCTTTTATTTTGGGGCCTTGATTTGAATTCAGGCCAGGCCTGAAGATTCCTCTGGTCAGACAGCTAGAAAGTCCACTGAAAGAAACTGTGCAGGTGGTCTTCCAGTTCGGTTTGCAGTGAAAATAACCCAGTAAAATACCTTAATGAATGCAGCCACCCACACTGGGCACCCTTTAAAGTAATTTCAGAAGCAAATTGAAAAACAGTTTCCAATGAAATCAAAGGGCTAATTCTCCATGCCAAGGTAAGTACAACATTAAAAAGGATTAGTCAACTGGAAAGAGCTTGTTACTGTATATATTCCTCCTTAGCAGCAAATAAACAATATTTAAAATATAGCTGATAAGTATGAATAAATTGTACAGTAGCTGTTCAGTCTATTTATTAGTGTTTTAAAAGGCTACATTGACCTGCTACATCAAGAGAAAGAAAGGAAGGAAGGAAGGAAGGAAGGAAGGAAGGAAGGAAGGAAGGAAGGAAGGAAGGAAGGAAGGAAGGAAGGAAGGAAGGAAGGAAAAAAGAAAGAATTCTAAGGGTTGACTCTCAAAGAGAAGATTCTTTAAAAACTTGATTTTGAGTATCCTTCCATGTGTATCTCCCTAGAATTCTTTGTTCTTGGATCAGAAATTAAAAAAAAAACTTATGGCAACTACAGCACTAGGACTATACAGAAAATGTCAAAGCAGACTCTATGATGGTATGTGGTGAAGATCAAGCCATAGAAAAACCTGTTATTAAAATGATTTGGGTGATGTTGGGGGTATATGGAATCAAGTTGGCTGTAATTGAACTGGCTTGAAATAATAAATATGCACACTTTCTTTAAACACAGCTTGCCACAACTTGAAAATCTGGAATCAATTCCTTCACTTTCAAGAAGCTTAAAAGTTGTGGAACTTTGATATGTGTTTGCTTCTGGGTTTACAGTCCTAGCCAGGCTGCTCCAACTTGTATATTTCAAGGCAGCAAATTTAATCAAACAAAAGAGAGAAAGACTGAAAATCCAGGAAACTATTACATAAATTTGTATGGGGCTCAGCTGAGTGAAAGGAATTTTACTATCCTAATGTGGATTCACTATCACATCCATATTATTACCATTTGAACAGAATCATGTTCCTTCTTCCACTATCTAAAAATGGGGGGGGGGGGCTTAGACTGAG
Source organism: Masticophis lateralis (assembly GCA_030761175.1). NCBI lineage: Eukaryota > Metazoa > Chordata > Lepidosauria > Squamata > Colubridae > Masticophis > Masticophis lateralis. The sequence goes on from JAUDYJ010000001.1 coordinate 160,490,956, forward strand.
TTGAGAATTTGCCAACATTCACAATTTCTTTATGAAAAGAGTTAGAAAATAATATAAACAAAATATTAAATAATGAAGAACATGCAACTGCAAATTCCTTCAATCCAAGAAAAGGAAGAGGAAGTCATTGGTGAGGGAAGTGTGCATGGCATCCTTCATGCTCAGCAGCATTCTGCCCCATCAGGACAGTTTAAGAGCCACTAACTCCAGAAAACGTGGACAGGATACTGAGCAGTCTGAGCGCAGCCACATGTTTATTGGATCCGTGTCCTTCCTGGTTGGTGCTGGCCTCCCGGGAGGTGGCACGAGGCTGGCTCCAGGGGATTATAAACGCTTCTTTGAGTGAGGGTGTCTTCCCCGCCGCTTTGAAGGAAGCGGTGGTGAGACCCCTCCTCAAGAAGCCTTCCCTGGACCCGGCAATGTTGGTAAATTATCGTCCTGTCTCCAACCTTCGCTTTGTTGCGAATGTTGTTGAGAGTGTGGTTGCGCGACAGCTGCCTCAGTACCTGGATGAATCGACCTATCTAGATCCGTTCCAGTCGGCTTCAGGTCCGGGTACAGGACGGAGACGGCATTGGTCGCGTTGGTTGATGATCTCTGGAGGGCTCGGGACAGAGGTTGCTCTTCTGTCCTGGTCCTATTAGACCTCTTAGCGGCTTTTGATACCATCGACCATGGTATCATGCTGCGCCGGTTGGAAGGGCTGGGAGTGGGGGGCACCGTGTTACGGTGGTTCTCCTCCTTTCTCTCCGACCGGTCGCAGTTTGTGTTGACAGGGGGCAGAGGTCAACCCCGAGGCCCCTTGTATGTGGGGTGCCACAAGGGTCGGTCCTCTCGCCCCTTCTGTTCAACATTTATGTGAAGCCGCTGGGTGAGATCATCCGTGGTTTTGGAGTGAAGTATCATCAGTATGCTGATGATACTCAGCTGTACATCTCCACCCCTGACCACCTCAACAATGCCCTCAAAGTGATGTCCCGGTGCTTGGAGGCCGTATGGATCTGGATGGGGAGGAACAGACTCAGGCTCAACCCTTCCAAGACCGAGTGGCTGTGGTTTCCAACGTCCCGATATAGTCAGTTGACGCCATCTCTGACTATTGGGGGCGAGTCATTGTCCCCCACAGATAGGGCTCGCAACTTGGGCATCCTCCTGGACTCGCGGCTGTCTTTAGAAGGGCATATGATGGCCGTGGCCAGGAGGAGTTTTTATCAGGTTCGCCTGATTTGCCAGTTGCGTCCCTTTCTCGGTCACTCACACCCTCGGTCACTCACACCCTCGTCACCTCACGCCTGGACTACTGTAATGCTCTCTACATGGGGCTCCCCTTGAAGAACACCTGGAGGCTCCAACTGGTCCAGAATGCGGCCGCGTGGGTGGTGATGGGAGCGACGTGGCGCTCCCATGTGACTCCACTCCTGCGCGAGCTGCACTGGCTCCCAGTGGTCTTCCGGGTGCGCTTCAAGGTTCTGGTTACTATCTTCAAAGCGCTCCATGGCTTGGGACCAGGGTATCTTCGGGACCGCCTTCTGCCACCAATAGCCTCTCACCGACCAGTCCATTCCCACAGAGAGGGGCTCCTCAGGGTGCCGTCAGTCAAACAGTGTCGACTGGCAGCCCCCAGGGGGAGAGCCTTCTCTGTGGGGGCACCAGCCATCTGGAACGAGCTCCCCTCTGAGATAAGGAGGATACAGGACCTACATACCTTCCGCCGGGCTCTGAAAACATTCCTATTTTATCAGGCTGGCCTGGCTTAAACCTCCCTTTATAAATGGGTTTTATATTGGGTTTTAAATGTTTTTAAAATTGGATTTTAATTATTTCAGCCTAATTGTATAATTTATTTTAAATTTTTAACTTTTGTATTATATTGTATTTTTAATTGGCTGTTCACCACCCTGAGTCCCTTCGGGAAGTAGGGCGGTATATAAATCTGAATAAACAAACAAACAAACAAAAAACAAACTAACATCAATTCATTCTCTGATTTAAGCAAGATTTACCCAAAGGTGGCTGAACTATTAATATTATTCTACAGTTAGCACTTGGAAGAAAAGTTCCTGCAACTTTGACATTCAGCAATCAAATCCACATCCAAATTACTGTAAGAAAGCAACATGAGAAAAAATGAATAAATGAATAAATGCCCACTACACTTTCACAAATGGCAATGATTTTTCTTCTTCTATCTATAAAATACACTACGGATACAGGCACCTATTAAAATTGCCCATTTGAGTGACCGTTTTCATATGCCCAAAGAACTGCCAAAAGTGAGGGAGGAGAAACAGAGGCTGAGGATTGGGGAGGGAAGCGAAGGGGGCAAGATGCATACATGTGACATGGAGAAGTGAAGAGAATATACTGTCCGAGAAAGATAGTATTCAATAGATCTGCAGAGGAAGCGTATGCAGTGGCTTCTCCTCTCACAACTTACTGTTATTGTCCTGCTGCTTTGTGTTTTTGATAAACGCAGAGAATTTGGAGAATATGTCTATGCCTGCAGTATTAGATTCACGATGCTTGGCTGCCAGTTTAGGATATCTGTAAATAGAGAGAGATGTTTTTTTAAAAAAATAAAAAAAATGTTCCCAGGAAAGTAAAAAACAAACTTCACAAATACATGCACAAAAAGACTATTAAAAGACACATTTTGTTCCTGGCAAGAGCTGCTTGAACACGAAGCAACATTTCTGTAGATCAATTTTTGTTTTAAAACTGCCTCTTATCTCAGCATGTCAGCCTTACAGGACCCTGCTGAAAATGAGTGGTGCCACAGGAAGCCAACTAGTTTTAAGTCACACTGCCGGGGTTTTATGACAAGGTTAATTGCACCAATGCTTAAAGTCAAAGAAACCAAAGAACTGTAATTTTATATCAGAACAAGCCATATATCTTCAATGATACGGAGGAGTTAGGCAGTACACACTTCATTTCATGGTAAATGTAGCCTATTGCTTAATTCCCTCTGCAGAAAATCAATCCAAGCTATAATAGTTCTTTTCAGTATAACAACAGAAAAAGGTAGAGGGAGGCTCTCAGTATGTGTACACTTAAAGAGATGTGTGATTAAAGTTCTCCATAGAAATAGAATTTTGAAAAGTGTGTTGTAATTCTTAAAAAGTTGCCTGTGGGCTGAGAATCATAATCTTAAAAGATTAATCAGATTTTAGTATCTGCTGCCAGCTGCCACCAAAGACTATTGAATAAAATTTACAACTTGCAGTCCCTGAAATCAAATGCATTTCTCCTACAGACCTACAGTGTTGGTGAGTGATGTCATGTTATATATGGGGGAAGAAGTATCCCACAACTCAGCATGACATAAATACTCATACTTACATATGCTGGGTCTAATACGCTTGAATGACATTCAGCTACTGGAGAAGTGAACTAATTATATAGTTTATTTGGATGATGAATCTGAGTTTATTTCCCAATTGGAGACCCAGGAACTGTGGTTTAATTTGAAACAAGATACTTCAGATGAAGATTTTTAAAAATAGAAGAACTCATGGCCTAAGGTTTCTGCCTATCAATTCAAACTCAGATAAATATGACTTCAGAGGATAGAGAAAGTAGATACACACTTAGAATTGTAACCTGACAGACAAGCTATGAGAAAGGCAAACTAATTAAAATAACAGTTATTAGTATATTTGTTGTTTACTTTTATATAGTGCCTGGCAATTTTAACATAACTCTAATAAAATATTTCAGAAACAAAGATAATATATATTACTTTGGAGGTGAAAGAGTTTCCTCCAAAAATTCCTCAATCTTGTTTATATCTGTCTTGACTTCTCCGTTAAAAGTCAGAAATGGTGGGTGGGTCCCAGGAGCTAAATTATGTAAATCAGCAGGCTTTCTGTGGAAACCAAGAAGAATACATTAAGATATGTTTAATCATGTATGCTTTTACTTACGCATATTATTCCTCTTTTGTAATGATTCAGTTCTTCATCTCTTTTTGAGTAGCTTATCTTAAAAAGTCCCATATAATTAAAAAGGATAAGATTTTCTTATCAACATGAGAAAATCAAGATTCCTAATAAAGATGGGAATAAATTAATGTAATATTATTACAAACATTCTTCCAAGAGGGTCAAAAACTTATAGTACTACTTTAATTGATAACATTTACCTTTTTAGATCAACTGTAGTTACATTGAATACAACCCCTTTGAGCCAAAGTATCATGAAAAGACGCTGTGAGAATGGACAGTTCCCAATGCTTTCTCCATCTATGCCAGCCTACAGATAATAGGAAATCAACAGAGATTTAAACAATTAATTACTTTAAGATAAAAACGTTTGGCTTAACAATAAAAATAAACCCTGGATTCATTTAGGATGACTACATAGGTTCTTTTGATTCATTCTATTATGAGCATATAAATCATTTTTGTTTTTGTTTTCAAACAAAACTCTGGCTAGAACAGAGGTATTACATATCGTTACCAGCCAATGTATTATAAACTGGCAGTGAACATTCTCTAGACTTGGAGAGAATGGACCAGATTTTATAAACAGCTATTAAACCGATATAACATTAGGCTTGAAGTCAAGTTCAGGCAAGAAAAAGAAAAAAAGGAAATTAGGCTTTTTAGGAAAAGAAAGAGAAAGAGAGCATTCATTGAAAACATTTTTGCACAAAATCCAAGATGTTAGGTATCTCTGTTGTAATTGTTTCTACTTCCAAGCTGGCCTATTGTTGTCTGTTCACAGGTCCTTTTGCCATTTTATTTATTTGGGGGTGACAAATAAAAAAAACACTCTATAGAAAATAGGAAAAGAACCTCTTTGTCATTCGTCTCGCCCTCCCCTCATGCAGTGAATGATTTATTAATTTGTCTAATGTCAACAAAATAAAAATCCTTTGACAACTGGTGTCTGATTGCTGCGGGAAATGTAAACGGAAGTGTTTGGAATCTGACCCAGTAGGAGTGACGAGGGAAAGAACCTGATCAAAAGAGTAAGTGAACCCATGGAGAGCGAGTAGACAGGCTTCCCCGTCAGCTGTTCAAAGTGGTCTCCAAATGCCAGATGGGATGAAGAGAGAGAATGCTTGAATGAATGCTTGAGCTAAGTAAGTCTAACGAAGGCAAAAACAATATTGTAGAGATAGATGAATAAATTTGGAAAGTTGGAGAAAAGAGTCCCTTAAAAATTACGCAAAGAATTCCTCTCTTCTGGGAAGAAGCAGTGTGCCATGTCTGGATATTTGTATGATGGTACAAAGGAAAAGGTTCCTAAAAGGGAAAGCATCATAAAAGACATAGGAGTAGTACAAAAAAAACCCATTAGTTGATTCACTGGGACAAATAAATTATTGTATATGGAGTGTTATTGTGGCAGGTAAAAATGTTGTTCGGAAGACTTTCCTAGTTCTACTCCTGCCCAATTCAAGCTCTCTTGTGATCTAAGATCATGCCTTTCTTTCTGCCCTTTGGATTTGTGATGATGTTTTTGGCTACCATCCCTTTCCCCACATGCTGCATCCTTTCTCTTTTCTCCACATATCACCAATCTGCCTTCGGTTCAGTGTTCCTCTCCCTAACTCTTTAAACTGGCACACCCTTTGATTTATAAATACAATCTATCATGCTCTACGGAAGCTTTCTAATTGAATATACGTTCCCTTTGTTTGATATATTGGTATGATTTTGTACTGACAAATCTAAGTTAAGGGTAGAATTGGATGTTCAAAGCAAAATTATTAGAAGTGTCTCTTTTGTATGTATACTTTTTCTCCTTTCACAGAAAAAAATTGGTTTTGATATTAAATATTAAGAAAATTTAATAGAAATCAGTTTGATCCATAAAAGCCATTGAGCATTTGAGAATTGTAAAACAATCCTATATGCTTAAAGAACATAAAGTGTTTTTCAATTGGATCAATTGAAATATTTGATCCTAGGTTTTCTAAGTTATAATTGTTCTTTTTTTATATTATTGTAAAGCATATGTTCATAATCCTTTATGTTATTTTGATATGGTGGTATTTGTACAGAATTGACTAAAGATTATTAACAATTTAATGTTTAGATAAAAGAGAAAAAGAGAAAAATATTAATTCACTATTATGTTTTTAAAAATCAATGGTAATGGTAAGGGTATTTAGCTTTTTATCAAAAATTAAATATGACATTTAAAAAATCCTGCAGATTGCATCAAAATATTTCCTGTACACTAAAGGCTTTTGTCTTCAGTTGATTACTTAGTATTAATGTCTCCAGCTTATTGTTACTTAATATTATTTGAAAATGATATTCTAATTATATATTAGTAATCTGAATAAATAATTAAATGTGATTTCACGTTTGATTTCATATGTTTGATTACGTAAAATCAACTAGCTGCTATCACTGTCACAACTCTTTCAAAGTTTCGGCCCCTTCAGACTCCAAGACATATTGCACAGCCTTAGTTATATTCTGAAATACTGGCTAAAATTATTTGTTCAAGTGGGTAGAGATTCTGTGGTGGAATATAATTTGGTTTCCAGGAAGGGGAAGCTGCTTTTCAGAGGCAAAGTGTCAGTGAAGCTTAGAAAGCTTGGCACGAGGAAGAGAGTTAAAACGGCTCTACTCCAGATGTTCCATGGGTATATCTGTAGTTATGCAAGTAGTTGCTTTAGTCTGACAAGATTCTGTCCGCAAGTGAAGAACAATAAAGGAAACTATTCATAAGTAACACTGGAGGTTTTTAAGAAGAAACTGGACAATCATTTGTCTGAAATTGTATAGAGTTTCCTGCTTGAGCAAGGGTGGTCCCTTCCAACTCTATTATTCTGTTATTCAGGTGTGCTTCTTGGGGCATGACAGATTCTTAAACCAGGTTATCCTTGTCAACAAATTTTGATTCCACATGGAAAAAAGCATAAATCTGTAGATTTGTCTTATTGTAGATTCTTAGCTAATCCTTGAGAATACTGCGGCCTAAGGGTTCTAGAAAAGGTCAAGCAACATATCCCGGATGGAAATTTATAGAACAATAGCACCAAAATTTATGACCCCTGTAAAGTTTGGGGGTTTCCACCCTATTCCTAAAGGTGCTTATGGCATTTTTGCTGTTCTCACCATAGACATTTACTTTCATCAGGCTTCATCAAGATTCTGAAGGGAAATAAAGTAACCTGAATTAATAAAGTAACCCAGAATTAATACCACCTCTTCAAACTGCTCTAATTGTTCTATAAAACTAATTCTCTGTTTTCCTATTACCTGATAAATTCTTTGAAAATTCAAAACAGGTTCAAAATATAAAGAAATTCTAAGTATACATAAAATCTGATAGACTGCTTTTTATATTAAAAAGCAATTAATTACCCAGTTTACCTTTTAGGCATTTCTACTTTATTATACAGTATGCTGCTGGAATTAAAAATTAAAACAGAATTTTGACCTGTAACCAAAAATAAATTTAAATTGAAGTGAATTATATGGCTGGATGCTACTGATCATCAGACTACATTCTTCTCTTTCCTTGCTCCCAACTTGAAGTTTTCTTTCTATGGAGAGTTGAGAGACAGTTCAGAAATATGTTGAGTGGACAGGAAAAGAACCAAAAAAGCACCCTTTGAAGCTCTGAAATGATTCCAAATCTTTGATAAAAGACATATTGGAAGAGGTCAAAATAGCTTTGATGTGTCCATTTTGGTTACTAACTAAGGATTCAGCCAAAGCAAATGTGTACTGCATGTAAGGGTGACTGTGTGTCAACGAAATGTTTTTTTGATATTGGCAGCCATGGGCTCATACCAAGATCAAAGCACACCAATATATTCAATATTCTGTCAGCTACAGACCAAAGGAATGGAAATGAAGATAGAAAAATATTTGCATTTTTCTACTCTCTCCTTAAATATAGCTCCCCTTGCAGGAAAAGAGAAATTAATTTAGAGCAACTCTTGTGCTGTCCACATTTCTGCCCTAATTGGGAGATGTGGCAGGAGATTGTACAAGGATTGGATCCAAAACTCCTCCCATCCTATCCAGGACTCTGCATCTCCTTTCAGAAGTTTCCAAGATTGGAATTTTCCAATCTCAGAAAGCACCAGGGAAGAAATCTCAACCTCGTGGGGAGAGGGTGGATCTCCACTGTCGTGGTCTCAAAGGCCACATAATGGCAGTCTAGATAGTATTACCTGTTAATTATCAACCACTGAACACCAATTGTTTTGAACTATTAAACAATATCAAAAGATCACCCTTTTAATTGGCACTCTAACATTTTTCAATATACGTTGTTTAGTTACATACACCTGCAGATACATTCCTGTCCTAAAGTTGTTAGAAAAGAGCATTAAAGAGTCTGTAAGGGAGAGGGAAAGCTGCACCTCTCCCAAGCATCTGTTTGAGGAATAGTCCTTGACTTATGAGTCAACCATCCCATTTGGCACATTCAACCAAAGAAACTCTCAGCTCTTTTAGATTACTAAGAGGGTAGCTTTATTGAAAGATCCATCTAGGTAGAAGCAAAGCAGAAGCAAAGTCATTTCTTGGATTTTGCCACAAAAACCCACATAGGTAAAATCCCTTTTCCCCCTCTGGAGCACTCAGTTCATAGTTCACCAGTTGGGTTCAGTTCTTTTGTTTTCAGAAAAGATTGTCTGTGCTGCTCAAACATTTCATAACTTGACCTTGGTGTCTAAACATTTCCCTGGCAACAGAAAGCTCTCTTGCATTCCGGAATTCACCTACCACCACCACCACCCACTGCCCTCTTGCTGTTTGGCAAACTGAGAGTGACAGCAGTTGCAACTATGGAGTACAGTCAGTTTTGATATTATGACCATAAGTGGGCCCAAAATGCACCCCATTTTGTGATCTTTCTTGCTGCAGTTGTTAGATGTGTTGTTGTGTCACTGGAATTAATTTTGTAACATAGTTATTAAGTAAATCTGGCTTCCACATTGAGTTTGCTTATCAGAAGGTCACAACTGGTGATCACATGATTGGGACATTGCAACATCATAAATATATGTCAGTTGCCAAGCATTTGAATTTTGATAACTTGACCATGGGGATGCTGCAATCGTAAGTGTGAAAAATGATGATAAGTCACTTTTTTCAGTGCCACTGTAACTTTGATTGGTCACTAAATGGATGGTTGTAAGTCGAGGAATACCTGCAAAGTATTGGATACATTGTCCCCACCCACCAAATTGTTTCTTAAATAGTGTAGAATAGAGGAAGGATCACCTGGGGTCACATTTTCCATCTTTCTTCTGTTATTAGAATGACCAAAAGCTGCTCCTTTTGGCACTGTCCTACTTACAGTACTGTTTCTGGAAAGTTTGTATGCTTTTGACACAGAGATAACGTAAATTCTTGCTAATAGCCATGTCTCTCTATAGATATATTTACTCGCCCTTTTCCACTTTTTATCTTTGCAGATATTACATAAAGAAACATGAACCTATAATTTTGCTAGTTGAACTGATTACTTGCTCTGATCTGGAGGTAGGGCTTGATTAGATGGGTACAGATTAAACTGGAAATTACCCACAGTAATTTCCCAACATAAAGAAATATCACCGAGCAAGTATCTAAAAAGAAACTAACATAACTCCAAACAGCCATTTTCTGGGATTGAGGTTCCTTCTCATCTCACTCCTTATATAAACCAATTAAGTTAGAAATCTGTTTCCTCTATTTTACTATACATCCCTTTTATCTCTGCTCCCAGTTCTCTGCAATAACTTCTATTCTTTTTCTTAAAGATGTAACTCTAAAAATAAACTATTGTTTCTTCTTATTTTTTTTTGAAAAGGCATTTGGGTGGAACCTCTTTCATTCACAGGAGCAGGACTATATCACTCCCTGTCAGATCCCTAAGAGTGATACTGCCAATCAATTGGGAGGAGGAGGAGGCTTGGATTCGATTTAATAGCATTGCCTGTGTCAACAGATATTTTACAACCTATATCCTGGTGCCAAAGACTCCTGAGATTCTCTTAACATGGAGGAATGTTTATGATAGCCATGTGGGTTGTTTCACTTTAAAGGATAACCGTGTGAATACATGTTTGTTCAGGTTCTCAGGGAAACTAGTAAAGAAAACATCTTCACACTTGTGTATTGGCTAAAATCTGCATTCTGACTTAAAAGGAGGGGTCTCTACTGCTTTAATCCTACTTGTCTTGCCTAAGGGTATTCAGATCTTGCTTTAACTGGGTTGCTATCACTTCTGCTTAATAAAAGGTTCCTTTTGAATGACCACGTTTCAAGAGTTTTTACTTTCTTAAATTGAAAGGCGAGGCAATCATTACAGAAAGCAAGATCTGCAAAACAGTCAACCCAGAGAAGCAATCTTTGCTCTACTGAGGGGACCTTGCAAACCATGTCTGAATGAACCAGAAAACTGAGAGAAGCCGAATTGGGGGGGGGGGAGAATCAACTGCCACCCAGTCAGATGCCTGTTTTGTACGCCCCTCTGGAGAGGATGAAGTAACCCTGGAGAATCCTGAAAAGCCCCGCTGGGAGGATTATCTGAAGAGGCATATAACCCAATTGGTAATGGAAACTTTGGAAAATCTCAACATCCGAGAGGAGCCAGAACAACCACCAAAATTTCTTAAGTTGGAAGGAGAGGCAATCATTAACTCCCATTTGAATGGATAAAACATGAATGCTAAATTCTTGCAAAAAAAAAAAAAGTGCAACACATTCGATGAGTGGGAAACCTTCCAGAATTTTGCTTGCAGTTTACTGTGGAAGATTGATGGCTGCTGCTTGATTCTGAGAATTGGGAGTTATTATTTATTGTACTTTAGTTCTTTGGTTAATCAAAGTAATACTGCCTCTGATCTGGTAAGTAGCTGGGATTTGGACACTTTCTTTGAGTGCTCTGATTACCTGTCTGGGCTGGGAACTGAGATACTGTCCTTAAGTGGTCTTTGCCATACTTAAAGAGTCAGTTCCAGAAGGTGGCAGTAGGAGACCAATGCTGAACCTCATGGCATCTCTCCTAGGGATTCTGCCAGTTTAGCTTCCTCTTCTCCAAAGATTCAGGATGAAATTTAGAAATTCAGATTGCAGATAGTCATGCTGGAGGGGGTCAAATCAGGACAGATGCACAGCTAAACTGTTATATTGTGCTGAAAATTAGTAATTAATAATAAGCCAGAATGAGAGCTAATGTAATTAAATTCAAAGGAAAATAAAAAAGAGGGAAAAAAATAACACTGGAAATTTGCAATGATTGATTGATTTATGCCCGTGATGGCGAACCTATGGCATGTGTAGCCATATCAGTGGGTACATGAGTTCAGCTCCGGTGCGCCAGCTGATTTTCGGGCATTCTGGGCCCACCAGAAGTTGGCAAACGGGTCATTTCTGGCCTCTGGAAGGCTCGGGGGGGGAGCCATTTTCACCCTCTCCAGACTCCTAGAGGGGCTTAGGAGCCAGGTGAGAGAGAAAAACAGGCCTACCAGGCCATTGCATACCAGGAGCGGGGGGGGGGGTCATGCATGCATGCATGGGGTGAGGTGCATAGAATTATGGGTGTGGGCATGCGCACCTGTGACCCCCCAATCCCCCCTCCTGTCACACAATGGCAAAAGGGTTAGCCATCACTGATTTAGGCTTTCAATATGCATGCAAATAAAAAACAGGATATGGAGATAGTTTAGGACAAAAAATAGCACCAGAACATGTAGGAAATGGTCATTTGTTCTCAATTCTTAATGGACCATCTCCAGTGGTGGGATTCAAAATTTCTTACTACTGGTTCTGTGGGAATGGCTTGGTGGATGTAGCAGAGGAAAGAGACTGTAAAATCTCTATTCCCACCCCACTCCAGGGGAAGGTTACTGCAAAATTCCCATTTCCTCTCCATCAGTTGGGACTCAGGAGGCAAAGAATAGATGGGGGCTGGGCCAGTCAGAGGTGGCATTTACTGGTTCTCCAAACTACTCAAAATTTCTGCTACTGGTGCTGAATATCACCTCTGACCATCTCCCACTCCTTACAAATACACACCTGCTGAAATTTTCTGCTGAGGCAGTGAGTTGAAATTCATACTAGTTTTCTTCCCCTAGAAAGCATAAGTAAAGCTTTCATTTTTAAAAAATACTAATACATCATTTTTATTTACAGCTCAATCCAACCAGAGTACAGTCAAAACAGTGGAGAATATTTTGACACTTGATGAACAACAGTAGACTGTTATAAAAGCAGGATACTTCAGGGTGTCATAAGTGAAGCAGAGAAATAGGAAATGAGAAAGACTGTGGTTTCCATTCCCCCAACATCTCCAGCAAATGAAATTCAAAGCTTTGGGAAAAAAATTCTTGCATGTATGAGTCCCTTATCTTCTTCCCCCCCTTCACAGGATAACTTGCTGTGGACTTGACAAGCGCCACAGCAGCCATTTGTTGGATCTTTATTGCAGTCCATTCACAGCCACATTAATGTTCTGAATGACAGGTTCCAAAAAGTTCTTTGCATCCCCTCCAAATGATTGTACAACTAATATATATACTACTTATGGATTTTCCTCTTTGGATTGAATTGATAACATAAAAATGATTATTTATTTACAAAAAGTATATCATACATTTTCATGGGATTTTTTTTTACATTGGCCAAAGGTTCTGTGCATTTTCAAAAAGGCATTTCAGAAAGCAAAAATTAAACCTAGTCCAACTGGATTTTGCCATGGTGCAGAGGTAGGAATTTGGCCAACAATTTTTCTGTTGTTTCCGGAGGTTCAAAGAGTTGTGGAGCTCTCATGATTAGAACACTGAATCAGAAAACCATTGAGAGGTCAACATCTTGGCAGTTCAAAATGTCAGAGTAAGCCACGTGACGGAATGAGCTCCTATCAGTTTGTCCCAGCTTTTGACAATCTAGCAGTTCAAAAGCATGTGAATGCAAGTAGATAAATAGGCACCACTTTGATGGGAAGGTATGAGAGACATAAAGGAGCCCTCTCGGGAGTCACCTGGGTAATGGTGATGTCACCGGCTAATCCTTTCAACACTTGGTAGGCGCTTCCGACATGAATGTAGTAATAGTCCAGAAGCCTACACAGAATAAATGAATGTGAATATTATTATTATTAAGTTCAATCTGAAGGTAATTTTATGACCTCTGCTCCATCCCAGAAAAGTCCCAAAGTTCCTTGATGGGTGATTGGTTATTCAGTATTTATGAATTATTTCTGTACTGTTGATTTCTAAAAATTTTCTACAGCTAACGAAATTATACAAAAACATTATTACATAATTTCTCTTCAACTCTTCAAAATTCTGCAAAATAATTATGTCCTCAGTGTCCTTTAGAAAATTGCTGGAGAAGATGCCACTTGAATCTCAGGAGGAAAATATTAAGACTGTGCGGAGATGGATTGATTGACATTAAAAGATAAGGAAGAAACAGAATATTTTAACATGGGATTTGTTTTATCGATGGTTAGTTAAAAGAGGTAGAAATTAGAAGATGAAAGATTATTGATATGTATAAGTAAATGATGCAAGAATTTCATTATATATAAGTAAACATTAGTATTATTATTACGGTTGTTGTTGCTGTTGTTATTATTATCAGTATTATCATTAATACTTTATGTAAGTAAATTGATCCAGACAATACACTGTTTATTAAGCACTTACGTATTTTAAAGAAAAAATGTATAATTTTTTTTTTAAAAAAAAAGACTCTCAGAAGGAAGATTGTTTGTCATTTGGGTATATACAGAAGAAGCAGCAGATTCTTGTTCCCACTTCCCTTATCTGAGTTTGAGATTCTTAACAGCTCCATTCTAACTAAACATATTGGATAGGTTGATGCTACTTAGAGTAGGCAGTTCTTCAAATAGGATTTAATAGAATGTAGTAGAAACTGTCTCCATATAAATTACAGTGTGACTGGGTGGCCAGGCATACAAAATTTTGCTGGAAAATTTAGATAAAAGAACTAGATTCTCGCCCTACCCAAATCGAAATAGTTCTAAAGGGAGTGCCCAGAAAATAAAAGAGAGGAACTTTACCTATAGCAACCTAAAGTCATGTGTTGATCCTATCCTTATGGGAGTCATCTGACTGCAACAGTGAGTAGCTAGTGAAGTATGTCAACTTCACCGGTTTGTTGCTAATCTGGCAACAAGCCTCAGTAAAACTGTTAACTGCAGAACAGTTAAGAAGAAGTACTTCAAATGTCGGTCAGTTATAAGGTGATAGCAATGTCATCGGTACATGGCAGAAAAAAGAGGTTGCTGGACTATTTTTATATGATTGTTAGGAAAAACTGGGGAAAAGATTCAGAGACCCATGGGCAATTTATGTTAAAAGCGACACCAAGTTAATTCAAAATGGTTCAAATAATGCACACAAATAAGATGGAATAGAAAGGACAACTATCATGCATTCTGCATCCTGCGTCATCATGATTGGACATAACAGCAGGGAAAAGACATCAAACTGTAGCTGGACAACAAAAACTCAAGAAAAGCAGAAACATCAGCATTTTTATATAGGTTAAGTAAGAACATAGTTAGGATTATTTTATTTATTATTAATAATTCTTAAATTTGAAGTGTGTTAAGTTGCTAAAAAATTGCTCATCATAGGAGAATGAATTGTAGGAATGACTTTTAGCAGAAATGCTTTACTATGGTAATGCAACTATTTTTTAATTTCTCAAAACAATTCTGGAATTCACTAGCAACAGTTATTATGCATGCAATATAAATTATGTACATCTGAATTTCAATTAGTGTTTAGAATCCCTGGGTACCTTGCCTTGTTAGCATCCTTGCAAGTGGGAATGAATCTCAACCACATTTCCATCATTTTGAATACTATTTCAGACGAACTAAAATTAATGGCAACTAAGAACTGAAAGTGAACTCTGAAAACGTAATAAGAGAAGATACTGAATTATTTATTGAAATTCCATGACACTGCTAGCACAATTAGAAACAGTATGAATGTACAGCTCTTGCAAATATTGAAATAGAATGTTTTATTTACAGTCAAACTACTATTTAATCTGGCATCTTTATTGCAAACATGTCCTCAGAATTCTGTTCTGGTTTCAGTGTAATTTGCTTCAGACAAACTATGTTTTGGCTTTGAATTCTGAAACCTAAAGGTATGTTCCTATTGTCCTAAGATGTGGTGATTTAAGAGCCCTACAAAATCATGCAGTTTCCTCATAATCCGTTCTCTTTCAGATGTATTGGACTTCAGGTTCCAGAACCTTCAAAGGCTTGGAATTCTGCCATTTGAACTTCAGGGAAATGTAAGATTGAAAGTTCAATGAAAATTATGTTTTACTGCAGAAGATATGCAGATATAGCAGCATGGATAGGTTTGTACAATGTTAAATTCGGCATATTACTACTGCCAGAACACTTGCTCTTGTGTTTTTAATTATTTTTATTAAACTATTTTTACAGAATAAAAACAATACAAATTTAGAGAAAAGGGGAAGGAAGAGTAAAAAAAAAGTAAAAGAAAACTGATAATAGAAAAGATTATATATATAGAGAGAAGTGGACTTTAGTCTTCTTTATAGTAGCTATAAATTCATTTATATTTTATCTTCCCTCTCATTGTGATTGTGTTTATCACTGCAGCTCCCTTCTTTCCATATTCCACCCTTTCTACTCATCAAGCCCATAAATCACAAGTTCATTTTTTTCCTGTTTCAGCAAAAAAGTCCATGAAAAGTTTTGTGTCATTACAAAATGTAGTTACTGTCTTTTCTCTAATCAAATAAGTCAATTTTGTAATCTCTGCAAATTCTGTCATCTTCACCAGCAGCAACTCCACTGTGGATATTTCAGTCTTAATACTTGCTCTTGGTGTATTGACAAATAGAGAAGTGCTATAGATGGAACAAAGAAAAAGCAAGCTTATGCCAAATCAAGCCTTAGCTATCTTAGTATCAACATAAAAGACATCAGGAAATGGATGTAATACCAAAGACAGTAAAAAGGAAAAGATGGATCAGGAAATGTCAATGTTGATTATCAGATTTTTCCCATTTACATCAGCAGTCTGGAGTGTATGATTTGACATACGGTAACTCAGTATTCAAGATGTTTCTCAAACTTGATCCTTCAAACTGTATTTTCATTCAAAACAAATCAAACAATATGAGCTTTGCTCATTTCTCCAGGGTACTTCTATTTTCAGTCTATCAGCACTCATCCAGTCCACTAGTAATATAGTGAAGGAATTCAGACAGTTCTGATAAAGCAATGGTTTTCTCTTAAAGGCCATTGAAAGACCATTGAAAGAAAGTAAACAATTAATTCTTGGGAAAGCAGATTCAAAATAACCCTGACTTGGCATAAGATGAGGAAGAGAAAAATTCTGGCAGGCTGACAAGATTCTGTTACTCTTCCCTACACTCAATAAAGTAGCATTCCTGGAAGCAAATTGGCAATCAATGGAACCCCCACAATATTGTTATCACTCTATCATATTCCAGATAGTCCTTGAATTATGGCAATTGAGCCTAAAATCTCCATTGCTAAGCAAGCAGTTATTAGGTGAGTTTTGCTCAATTTTCCAATCTTTCTTATCACAGTAGTGACTCACTGCAGTTAAATTAGTAATACAGTTGTTAAGTGAGTCTGGCTTTCCCACTGGCTTTGCTTATCAAAAGGTCACAAAAGGTGATCACATGACCCCGGACCCTGCAACCATCATAAACCAATGAGAGCTACTAAGTTTCTGAATTTTGATCACGTGACCATAGTGATCCTGCAACTCTTGTAATTGTGAAAACAGGTCATAGGTCACTTTTTTCAATGTTGTTGAATCTTTGGACATTAAAAGAATGGTTGTAAGCCGAGGATTACTTGTACTTTGCATTGGTCGGCTGGCAGGCAGGCAGGCAGGCAATTGTGTTATGTATTAGTGTAGCTTCTGATTCATCATCAAGAAAACTCCAGGTAGTGCAAATTGCATGTAGAGATAATAAGGACCTAATTCTTTCAATCAGCACCTCCTGATTCAGGAAAGGTTATATCTGGTAAATCAGCCATTGTCTCCAACCACTGCAAGCCCAGAAGGATCCCTGAATAGCAGAACTGCTCTTTTAGCGCAGGGCTCCCCAACCCCCGGCCGCAGCTCATTTGGAACCGAGTCACGGAAGTGACGGGCAAGTGAGTACATGTAGCTATACTTGTGCGAGCAGTAAGCGAACACGAGCACGCAAAGCTCTATTTGTGCGACTGGCATGTATGTGCAAATGGAGCTGCATGCACGCAAGCACACTCATGTGAAACCATCTCCTCACCCCACCCCCCACCGCTCCACAAAGCCAGAAAGGTTGGCGACTGCTGCTTTAGAAAGACTACCATCCTACTAAGAGCTGGAGTTGGAATTATGTTGGATAAAGAATTAAAAAGAATTTGGGCATTATTATTAAACAGTGCCTTTTGTCGAGGATTATTACCTGTGGAAACTTTCTACTGTATAACAGTTCACTGCTTAAATATCAAATGATTTTTCATTGCCCAATAAAAGACCCTATAAATGCTGCTTATTGTAATGATTTATAACAATACTAATTTCAATTGCAACACAAAATACATTTCCTCTTCTGATGTTCACCAGCATCTCTTTAAACTAAATTGACCATTCAGCCACACACCAAAAAGGAAAACAAAATAATAGTACTATAATGCCAGTTGAATAACACAAATACAACCGAGATCTAGAAAAAAAACTGATAACAAAAGCAAATATTCATCTAGCAATTGCAGCACCATTTACAATAAATAGGTAAAGTCAGGAAAACCCACAAGTATATAAAAAAAAAAGCTCTTGAAAGATGGTCACAAAAACCACAGCAAGGATTAGTTACTTTTAAGAACATAAAGCATCAACAGCCTATCATGCTTTCCAAGATGTTGGATGATAAACATATGTTAATGATAAATTGTTTTCAGACTACTATTTCTACAACTGTTTTCGATTCCATATTTTACATTACAAGAAACACAGATTGTTCAAAATATTGTATCTTTTCCATTTATCAGCATTTTTGATATACAGGCAAACCTTGAGATTACGGTTGCATGTCGCAGCATTCAAGTGAAACATCTCATCCCCCATCTCTGCTTTCCCCAATGAAACGTTAAAGGAATGTGCAGGTTGTTAAGTGGAGCATGGGGTGCCCCCTGGGTAGGGGAAGCTGTTGGAGGCCTATTACAGGCCCAGACCTTTCCTGGCCCTTTCAAAGCCTCCCCTACCCCTGACACATCCCATGCTCCATTTCCCACACCTTGCATCCCAATGAAGGCCTGGAACCCCAAACTTCATGTTTGGGACCCCAAATTCATCTTCCCAAACTTCATCTTTAAGAGCACCCATTTTACAGAAGCCTCTGTTTCTCTTTCCACATTGCTCTCGCTTCATTTTACCCTGTCTGCACAGAAGCATAAAACAGAAAACTGCCAAACACACTTTGCTAAATCAAAGCACGAAATTATACTTAGCTCTGCAGGATGTGGTTAGAACAGTATCTAAAAGATTGTTGCAGCTTGGGTTGTGGGGCAAGCAAGGGTCTAGGTGGTATAGGTCATGCTAGCAATAGCTGAATAGCACTTGCACACATGGTATTCCAAGCTGAACAGCATGACTTGCACACGTGCTATTCTAATGTCCATAAGAAATTCTTAACCAGTCATTGTATTGCTGCTTTGCATTTCCTGTATCCTGAGGTATAAAAATAGAATGCCAGTCTTGCTAAGGGCTCCTCCCAGCTCCTTTGTTTGCTGACAGAGAGCCCCTTTGCTTCTGATCAGAAATAAAATGACAAATTTTCCTCAATTCTGATTGAATGGTTTTTGCGCCAGGTAAACGAACCACCGATTGGAACCATCATCATCAAGAGGCCTTTTCCCGCTCCCACTAGGTCCTCCCAAGCCTTGGGTTGATACCTACCCCACCAGGCTAAATACCCTCCTCCTAACTTACCTTTTGAAGAGCTCTGAGGCCTTCCAGAGTGCTGGATGACTAGGGTTTGGGGATTTATTTGCAGCCTAATGCTTCAATTCCAAAAACGACTGCCATTTTGTCTTGGTGGTTACATTTGGGTCCCTGCCACAGTCCGAAACAATCTGCTTCAAATTTGCTGTCTTAACAACAGCTGCAAAGTGTTGTAGAAAAGATTTAGAAGCTTCTGCAGCACTATGCAGACCTCTCTAAGGCAGCAAAACTAAGCCATTTGTCTGGCGGTTACTATTCGGTCTCTGCCCACAAGTGGCCTCTACAACATGAGGTGCAGAGACCTTCAAAAGATAAGTGTGATGAGTGATGCGCATGCGGGAAAGCAGGCCAAGTGCTGCAGAGTTCTAGTGGGATGTTATGAGGAGAGTGAGGCAGGCAGAAGGGCGCTGCAGCAACCCTGTGGTGGTTCATAAGGGCAAATAACTTTCAAATGGGGTTATATGTAGTCCTTGGGAGGTCTGGTGTAACTTTGTTTGTTAATTGGTCTATCATACCTCAAGGACTACCTGTATTTATCTTGCTTTTGTGAAATCAATGTTATCCAATGTTATAACCAGGAAGAGGCTAATTAAAACATTTTGTCAACATATGCCAGCATCATGGTTTACTTATCCAGAAATTTGCCATAAGCCTCAGAAGTTCCCCACTCCGATTATTTCTATTTTCCAGTCCCTTGAAACCAATTTACTGTAATCTTCATTGTCACCAACCTCAAAATATTAAAAGTTATGTGAGCTAATCAGTCCCTTTATCCAGGTATTGGACAGGAAAACACAAAGTATTAAATCAAAATTCCACCCCATTCATGTTTTAGCTCATGCGGTATTCATTTATTTGCACAATGATTTTTAAAACAGAGGAAGTTGCTAGGGGACAATAAAGCCACCAAGCAGTATTCTTCTGTTTTATTAACAGCATCTTGCCCTTATGAAAAAGGCCCATCCACAGATTTTACAGAGTTTCCAAACTGTAAATTGGGAAAGCTTGCCTTTTCAGTGACTCAGGATACATAAAATTTGAAATAAGTCAACCAGAAATGAAATAGCTCAGCTCCCAAGATGCATAGCTACTTCTGGTGTACTAGAAAGGATCCATGTGGAAGCACCTTAAGGCAGCATCAATTTTTCAGACTCACTGAATTCAATGGAATCTTCTCCTAGGAGCCACAGCTCTGATTAAGATTTTGCAGGCACCTTTTATCATATGTTACAACATTATTACTATGACATGTTTAATGAATATGAAGAACCAGATCATAACCCTCTAAAGTACATAGGTACTCTAAGTGGATACAAAGGGCTGCCGAGCCTTATCCTCAAGATGTGAAGAGTAAGAATAATGTCAGGCTAGACAATATAAGATAAATACTAAAAATGAACTGGCTAACATATTTCTAATCAACCCATTAAACATTAAGGAACTTTTTACCCAAGTAAAAATTGTATGTGACCTCAGACGCACTTTTCTTTAACACCCTGTCCTTTTTGCTGAAATTTGGATGGAATAAATTTATCTTCTCAGATCATATACAGATATTTTTCATTTAGAAACTACAGTTGAAACTGTCAACTTGGTCGTTAAATGAAATGGTTTCTAAGCGAAGCGTGCTTCGGATCTTACTTTAGCTTTTCTGTGCTTTACAGACTTACAAAACTTGTAAGACTGGTGATAAATTATTTTTTTTACCACTATCATAAGTGCAAACAATCACTAAATGATGCAGTCACTAATGAAAACTACCTGTACATTAATAGATAATACTCTAGGGTAAACTATACTCTACTATAGATTGTGTTTTTTTATTAAGTGTGTATCACCTACATTTCTCACAATGATGGGGATGGATTATAAATTGTTCCAATAATTGTTCAAATAAATAAAAAAAACATATTTGAATTATAAATTCAAATAGTAAATTATATTAGCAGGCAAGGCAAGAGAGGAGAGGGTTTTCAGTGATTTTATTATCTGTTCATCCCGCTCTACCCACTAGGCCTATGACCTCTGAGCATGTTTTCAGTACTACTTTCAAAGCAGTTTTCCTGCTTCTGTCATCTTGAGAATTGTCATCAGGTTGGCCTGCTAAACTTTAATCTCACTGCAGATTGATTAGCTACTTTCTAAACATAGGAATGCCTCTGACGATCAGGCAACTCAGCTGGGACCGTCAGAGTTCTTTTAACTGCTTCGGCAGAAGCAGTTATAGAAAAAATGCTTTTAAAAGTAAAAAAAAAAAAGTTGGCCACGCCCACCCAGCCACACCAAGCCATTTCATCACTGATATACACCTGAATAAAAGTACAGTATTTATATTTATTTATTTATTTATTTATTCGTTCAATTTATATGCCGCCCTTCTCCGGAGACTTAGGGCGGCTTACAATGCATTAAGCAATAGCCTTTATATTTTTGTATATACCTGCTTAGTAGGACTTTCGCCATCCCCCCGCCCCCCGCTAAGCGGTGTTCTTTTTTTATATACAAAGTCAGCTTATTGCCCCCACAATTCGGGTCCTCATTTTACCTACGTTGAAAGGATGGAAGACTGAGTCAACCTTAAGCCTGGTGAGATTTGAACTTGCAGTAATTGCAGGCAGCTGGCAACTAAGTGCTACTTTAATAGCACTTAGTCCCCTGTGCCACCAGGCTCTATATCCAGTAAGACATACTAAGAAGAAGGGAGGCAATTGTCCATTGCTTTCCAGAAGAGAAAAGTGAAAGGGACAGCAGCAGGTGAATTATCCAATAAAGGAATGTGGTAGTTTTTGTCTGAATGGGATACCTTGTAAGCATCTTAGTCTAGACAGGATTTTCATAAATCAGTAGAATCAAGCTGGCATCAATATAGGGCAGGAGCAGCTTGAACGTGAAGGATTGACATGCACTAAGATTGATTTCATTACTGTGTTTCCCTGAAAATAAGATGCTGTCTTATATTTTTTTGAACTCCAAAATAAGCGCTTGGCCTTATTTTCAGGGAGGTCTTATTATTTTGGGGTGCATGGAGCAAGATGGGGGCTCCTCTTGCTGTCTTACCTGATTTCCAGCTCTATGTTTAAATATTTTCGGGGAGGGCTTATTTTCGGGGAGAGGCTTATTTTAGTGCATGCACTCAAAAGCCTGATTGGGCTTATTATCAGGGGATGTCTTATTTTTGGGGAAACAGGGTAGTGGTGTGAAATGTCCACCTTTCTGAAAGAATAGAATTCTATTCTCTTATCAGGATTTAACATATTGCAAGCCTGTTTCCATTTTTTCCACATCAATCTTTGGCTCATTTATCACACAGCATGTCAAAAGCTGGACTCTAAAATGTCCCTTTTTCAAATGCAAGCATGACATGAAAGTAAATCCAAGCAATGAAAAGAAAACCCTATTTCCAACAGTAAATATAATTCAAGACTGAATCTGAGTACTAGGAAATGAAATATGCAGCAAATTTATTTTAAAATGCAATGGCATGATCCATCAATATGGATATAAGCATATCACAGAGAGAATCTTGTAGCACCAATTGTTCCTGGCCCAATATTTTGTACAAAACAATGAAAATCTCATATGAAAAATGGTCCTTAATATGAATGCATTGAACCAGCAATATTTATTGCTGGTAGAAGGAGACAAAAATGTATTATAGTGGTTAGAAAAAACATTTATTAGTGAAAGTTGGGTTTTCAAAAAAAGAAGATCTGAGAAGTTTTCCTTCTATTTTCACTATTCTCACCTCAGTCTATTTGTATATTTGAAACCCTAGAAAGTCATCACTATCATTTATGGCAGCAGGGAGGGAAGAAGGAAATCTAAACAGCAGCTAACATTGACCCCAGTTCAAGATTTTGGCATAACAATTAACATAGTAACTGAAAAAGGTAGGAAAAGCTTCTAATCTCCTTCGGGAAGCTGCATCCAAAGGATACATGAACCAGAGGTTCATGCATGCAATGATAAACCACAGTTCAATACTATGTCTCAAAGAGATCCTTGGATAGACAAGACTTATAGTTTGTATTAATTATGCTAATGTTAATAATTTTGATTAATGACCTAACAATTGAATAAAGCTTATCATTGTGATAATGTCCTCCTTCTCTTTCTCTCTGGGCTTCTAGGAACAACCACATTTGGATATAAATCATATCAAAAATATTAGTTATTCACATTTTTAATATATCCTCTATAAGCTTTAATTCCTGTACTAGAAGCATGTCATGACAGATAGCTTTTGCTGTGAAATTATTTTTTCTTATTGCTTTCTTCTTAAGTTACATTATGGCACCAGTTAAACAAATTTCAGACCTGTTGAAACTTAAATACAATGGAAGAGTTCACATCTTCAGGTTTAGAGAAAAAGATGCCGTTCATACAATATCCTAAGATAAACTCAAACTTCATTATGGCTTAACATGGTATATGAATTGAACCCATTATTTTGCCAGACTGGTATGTTATATAATAAAAGTTATACATTATAAAAACTATAATATTATAGGTTATATTAAAAAAAACATAAAATGGGCATTCGCTGTATAATTCACTTGGAAACAATACAGAAGTGGTTCTCTGCTTCCAAAAAAAAACATGCCAGAATGTTTTTTTCCCCCCACTTCTCTGACTAACCTATCATCCTGTGATTACTAACTACTTTCCCATCCAAATACTTCTTAGCTTTTTCTTTCCCAGTCTGCTTGGGTTTTTTTGAGTTCAGCCAAGGTCAGTGTATGAGAAAATTAAATAAAGAGCAATAATAATTTAAAAAATTTAAGCATTTAAAGAGTTAATTGTAATTTTTTATAATTAAATTACTGATTATATTTTCCCAGATATTATTTTTGGTATCAATTATACTACCCATTGATTGCTAAAACTCAGAGGTGCTGATATATTTGAAACACACTTCACTTTCCTTGATTCTCACATCTATTTGCTTCAGAAGACTGGCTAAGCAAAGGGTTAAGATCCACTTGGGTAAGAAAATTTCATTTGCTGACTTTAAGCTAATTGGATCACTAGAACAACTCTATCTGATATGCTAAAAGTAATGTCTCTGTAATGCCAATGTCTATGATTGTTATTCTAACAAGCTACTCTAAATATTTCTGAACATGTCTGCATAGAGAAATGGTAAAAAAAAGTTCCATCTTTATTATTATACAAACTGTGGATCGCAGCCCAAGAACACATCCTAATTCTAACATGCAGTACCATGGCAACTTGAATTTTTCTACATCTCTTGAGCTTGGAACTTAAAATAAAGCTGTTTCATTTCTGTTCAATTTTGTGCACGTTAGTGATGAGGTTCAGCTTTGGAAATTTTGTTGTACTTTGATTCCTAGGTAAAAAAATTCTAAGGTTTTCAAAGGAATTGCCCAGTGGGGAAATAGTGAACTGAAATCAGTTTCCAATAATAATAATAATAATAATAATAATAATAATAATAATAATAATAATAATAATAATAATAATATTGATGTGTGCCACATACAGCATGTCATTCACTATTTAAACAGCTAGTATTGTTCAAATGTTATTCCCAAATCTGTTATCGTTACATGTATGTTTGCAGATATAAGCTGGGCAATAATAATATTCAAGTACTCTTGAATAATTAGGATGTGCCACTGGTCTAGCTCAACCTTACCACATGTTCACTACATTTGTTTTACAACTTTAAAAAGTCAGGACTTTCTAAAATTCAGAATTTTGGATTACATGCCATGACTCACTATGGCATATATACAGCTGTCATTATTTCACAGGGGACCTCAGGTCAAATATCATGTCTCCTAATCCTGGCATTGCCAGGCAAGCTGGGATAGCATTCAATCAGTTATTCATGTGCTATAGTGCTCCTTGCTGATCCCCCTGCATACTTAGAGAGGCAAAGACAGATGATCCCAGTGACATTTACTGTTCTGGAATGACTCTTGTAATCTGTAAAGTTACAAACATTTCCTTGTGACATTGACTACAGATTTACTGCCATCTCTGTTCTATGCCAGCCTAAACAGCCTGAAGTGAAGAGGTAACTTATGCAATAGTATCAAGCAAGCAAATGCATTGATGTCAAAATAAAACTCATGGCAGCCCAATAACAGTTGTTGAAGGAAGATGGAAAAGTGCACCTCTTGGTGGAAAGCTCTGAAGCGCACAGCATCTGGTCAAACTCATTTACACAACAAGTTGTAATGAAAACTATCAATTTGAGTCCTTGTGGGAAAAAAAAACCCACAGAGAAACCTGTCAAAGTCATCATAGTGGCTATCCGCTATACAGTTTTCTTAGAAGAACCTCTTTTTGCATTGTGTCTACATCTTGGTTTCAAAGAATCAGAGCTAGGACACCATCAATCACACCTTTCTTACAATAAAAAAATACTGGAATGAATTGAAATGATGCCATTAAAATAAGATACGCCACTCTCTACAGAATGATACCTGTTGATTATGTGGCAATAGTTGGCTACTCAGCTGACTAAATTTAGCTACTCTAAGATCAACTAAGCAAGGGAGAGAGAACATCACTTTCAGCTAATATTCTCTAAGTTTACCATTGTTTTAGCAAGATATTTTGTGGACTGATTTATTCTAACTACAGGTAAATATTTAGGACATCAGGGTGACATAACAATGCCAGCAATATAACCAAGACAAAATTTTATCCAATTCTTCAATCAAGCGGCTATTTACTTAAGGCCTATCTAGTTTTCCTTTAAGGAGAGTGGAAGGGTTGCACATCAGTAGAAGAGAGGGGCAGAAGGAGCTTCCCTAGCCTCTTGATCAATAGCTCCAAAGCCCTAAATGCTGTCATGGAGTATTCTGGGAATAGTGGCAATGGAAATTTTCAGTTTATGTGGCAATACAGTTCTCCAAGGAACAGAGCATCTGCACCATGCCTGAAATGGGTTTTGCAATGGTAAAATGCTTATCTGAGCATGCAGTGGGGTCGTTTGCATTGTTTTTGTGGGTTCCAAAGTAATTTTATTTTGATTTTTTTTTCTCATGCATGATTGAAAATACTATATTTTGCATTTCTTTCTCATATTCTAAATGAGCTCATTTTTGCCCTTATCTGTATTTTCTCCCTTCCTCTTCCACGCTTGGAGGGCAGCATACCATATATCATTCTTATTGTTTTTCATTGTTTTCACTATTTCTATTTGAAGATGGTTAAAATGCCATGAAGTCTACACTTCCATCAAGGTTCCCTATTGCCCTTGTTAGTTATGGCTATTGAGAGATAAAAGTTCACAATGTCTGAAAGACCATAGGCTGGCTCTCTCTCTCTCTCTCTCTCTCTCTCTCTCTCTCTCTCATACACACACACACACACACACACACACACACACGCACACACACAATCATATGGTTATCCTTCTCTGACAGCTAGCATTTTTAATTACCCAATGACTGCAAACATAGGTGAAAATGTCTTGCACATGTAAATAAGCAATCGGAAATATACTACTAAAAATGTTTCACTTTGCGTCATTTGGCATCTTTATATGAGTAGGTAGT
This sequence comes from Masticophis lateralis, assembly GCA_030761175.1. Classification (NCBI taxonomy): domain Eukaryota; kingdom Metazoa; phylum Chordata; class Lepidosauria; order Squamata; family Colubridae; genus Masticophis; species Masticophis lateralis. Next base: position 160,517,449 of record JAUDYJ010000001.1, read on the forward strand.
TGGCATAATTAACCGCTACTAGTCACATTTTGAATAAAATCAGATTATATACATGCAAGTATGAGCCCGTTCCAGGTGTCACATTGTTTTCTGTGTTAATAGATGTTTGACTGCACACATAAAGGTTTCCCTAACATCTTGCACGCTACAAGGCTTCTTGGATGCCTCAGGCTATGTTTTCCTTCCTCAAAGTAAATTCAGAGAGGAAACCACTGTGGCTAGCTTGGCATTCGAGTGAGGAGATGGCACCAGAGCAACAAAGACTAAAGCCAACAGCGGGAGGGAAAGCAAACAAGAACAGGGAGGGAAACGAGAGAAATTCTGCACTAAAGCACAATGGAACTCTGGACACTGTGTATGTCTGCAGCTGACTAAAAACAGTCTCACCTACCTTGACAAAGAGTTCGATTTCAGGGTCTTTTCCTTCTCCATTGGCAGGAGACGAGTCGCTCATTTCTGATCGCCCCAGGCAAGGAGCTGTTCTCTTTGCTCTGTAAAGGGTCCAGGGCCAGCAAGGCTTCGCTTTTTACCCACAGCACTTGGGTGGCTTCCTGCTCCTTCTCTATACAATCCCTTTGCTCCTGCTGTTGTTTCTGAAACTTCCACTAACTCAGATAATAATTTTCCTAATTATGAAACTGTAAACAAAATAAACCAGAAAGGACAAGAAAGGCAAAGCAGGAGAAGCTTACATTGGTGTTCAGAGCAACAAGTGCTACAGTGCTCTGTGTTGTGTTTCTGAGTGCTCATCTGTCAGAGCTCTGGCTCATGCTGCCAGCCCAAAATAGCCAAGTGCAAAGAGGAGGGTGGGGTTAATGCACAGCCCATGGTACCTCAGAACAAGCCATTTCTTTTAATCCCATTCTGTCAAAATAGTTCTTTCTTGCACTCCCCTTTCCAGCATTCTCGCATGCAGTACTTTTGAAAAACAGTATGAGAGCCTTTCTCAAGTCTTCATTTACTCCCCAAACACATTTGGTGGAGGTAAACACAGCTTGATTGCTCTGATCGTTGCAAAAGCAGAACATTTTCCTGGCACAGAAAGCAAAAAGCCAAAGGTCTCACTCACCAAAGGGTGCTAATTGAATCCTGATATCAAAGAGAACTTTTGTAAAATCCAAATATCCAACTGGGTAGTAGGGAATGGAAGACAATGTGATTGGGCGAAAGGAAGGTAAGCAATTATACTCTGTATTCACAACAATCAGAGATGAGAGATAAGGCACCCTCATGTGGCCACACCTCCACAGCATATTATCTGCCCAAATTCTTCCTGCATTCATAACGTTTATGGTCTAGTATCAATTCTGAGCAATTCCTTTAGTTTAATTAACTCTTAAAAATATTACCGATTACAGCAAACCTCCTTCCCATGCTCAAGGAAATCAACAAGTGGTAGATGACCTGAATGTGTTTTACTGTAGGTTTGAGAGAAAATTACTGCCACCCAACTCCATAATCCCCATCTCAGACACGCCTACAACAGCAAAGCCTCCTCACCCAACCCCATCCCATAAGACCCAACACCCCTGGTGATTACAGAAAATGAGGTGTAAGGTCTATTTCACAGACAAAAGCCGGAAAAGCACCAGGCCCAGACAAGATAACTCCTTCTTGCTTAAAAGCTTGTGCTGACCAACTAGCCTCCATCTTCACCCGCATCTTTAATAAATCACTAGAGATGTGCTATGTTCGTTCTTGCTTCAAATACTCTACTATCATCCCAGTGCTGAAGAAACCCTCCATCAAGGAACTGAATTACTTCAGACTGGTTGCTCTAACATCTGTAGTTATGCAAACTGTTGAAAGGCTAGTACTGGCCCACCTGCAAACCATCACAGATCTGCTGTTAGACCACTTGCAATTGACAGATGATGCAGTTGATATGACTCTGCACTACATCCTACAACATCTTGAATCTCCAAAGACTTATGCAAGGGTCCTCTTTGTAGACTTCACCTCAGCACTCAATACCATCATTCCAGATATTCTTCTAACTAAACTAAATCAGCTAGCTGTACCTGACCACACTTGTAAATGGATCATAAGCTTCCTAACAGACAGGAAGCAGCAGGTGATACCTGTACAATTAGCACAGGAGCCACCCAGGGCTGTGTGGTTCTCTCCACTTCTCTTCTCTCTATACACCAATGACTGCATCTCAAAAGATCCCTCTGTTAAAGTACTGAACTTTGCAGATGATACAACAGTAATTGATCTCATTCGAGACAATGACAAATCTGCATACAGACAGGAGGTTGAACAACTAGCCTTGTGCTCCAATCAGAATAATCTTGAACTAAACACACTCAAAAATGTAGAAAAGGTGGTAGATTTTAGGAGAGACCTTCAAGTTTCTAGGTTCCATCATATCTCAAGACTTAAAATGGATACCTAACATCAAAAATGTCATCAAAAAGCACAACAAAGAATGTTCTTTCTGCCCCAACTCAGAAAGCTCAAACTGCCCAAGAGCTGCTGATACAGTTCTACAGAGGAATTATTGAGTGTGTCATCTGCACTTCTATAACTGTCTGGTTTGGCTCTGCAACCAAACAAGATAGGCACAGACTTCAACGGATAATTAGAACTGCAGAAGAAACAGTCACTACCAACCTGCCTTCCATTGAGGACCTGTATACTGCATGTGTCAAAGAGGGCTGTGAAAATATCTACAAACCCCTCACATCCTGGACATAAATGGCTGCGCGGGGGATTATGGGAGCGAGGGGGCACTCCCACATGACACCTCTCCTGCACAAGCTGCACTGACTCCCGGTGGTCTTCCAGGTGCGCTTCAAGGTGTTGGTGACCACCTTTAAAGCGCTCCATGGCTTAGGGCCTGGGTATTTGTGAGACCGCCTTCTGCCACCAATAGCCTCCCACTGGCCAGTACACTCGCACAGAGAGGGCCTCCTTAGGGTGCCGTCGGCCAAACAATGTCGGCTGGCGACCCCCAGGGGGAGAGCCTTCTCTGTGGCGGCACCCGCCCTCTGGAATGACCTACCCCCGGAGATACGCAGGATACCAGACCTCCGGACTTTTCGTCGGGCCCTTAAAACCTACTTATTTCACCTAGCCGGGCTGCTTGATCCCATCCTCTGTTTTTAATTGAAATTGATTTTAAATTGGACTGTTTTAATTTGTTGGCCGAAATCATTTAATATTTTTTTAAATTGTTTTAATTTTTGTATATCATGTTTTACCCTGCCTGTTCACCGCCCTGAGTCCGGTTGGAGAAGGGCGGTTTATAAATCAAAACAAATAAATAAATAAATCGTTTCAATTTCTATCCTCAAAACAATGCTATAGGGCACTGCACACCAGAACAACTAGACACAAGGACATTTTTTCCAGAATGCCATTACTCTTTTAAACAACTAATTCCCACAACACTGTCAAATTATTTACTAAGACTGTATTACTATTATTCTTCTCATCCTTCCTATTACTTCTCTCCTCCCACTTATGACTATAACCATGTGGCTTGTATCTTTACAATTTATATTGTTTTATTTGTTTCCTAGTATGAATTTATTGCTTATTAGCAATCTATGACTAAGTGTTGTATCTTATGATTCTTGATGAATATTTTTTCTTTTATGTACACTGAGAGCATATGCACCAAAGACAAATTACTTGTGTGTCCAATCACACAATTCAATTCAATTCAATTCAATTCAATTCAATTCAATCCTATCCTATCCTATCCTATCCTATCCCAATAGTAATAGGATACTATTACCTATCCTATCCTATCCTATCCTATCCTATCCTAATTTGCTGCAATGCTCCTGGTATTGGAAGGTGCTAGATATCTTTGCTCCATCCGTTCTTTTTTACCCTTTGGTTGCCATTGAGGGATTCCTTTTGCCTGTTGAGCATTAAGTTAGTAAGGTGAAGAAACTGTTGGAGGCTACAGGCCTGAGTAAGTTAGGCGAGTTCGAGTAAAAGGTACATGAAAACAGTTTGTGTTACTGTTCTTCCATATATACACTACTTTTCCTCCAGCTTCTCAATCAGATGAGATGAGATGATATAGAACATAATGCTTGCTTCCAAATAGAGCCCAGACTATGTTCTCTAAGAGTATCCTCATTGTAACTTTATTCATACAATAGCAGGCCAACAACTTGCCTCCAGTGAAGGAATGTGAAATGATAAATCTTTGGGAAAAGGTTCCACACATACAAACTGCCACATTATATTGCAGACTGCAAATTAACAACTCCGGAAATGTGAATCAATCCTCCCAAACTTGCTTTAATTGTAGACTTTTTCACATTTCAGTATGAGGTATTTTGATTTACAGATGTTAAACTTCACAAAAACATTAGGATCAGGATTACTGGACAAAATGAGAAATCCATCTCAGGCTTCATATCCTCCCAGAACTCTGTGGCCTGCTCTGCTCAGCTAATCTTTACCTTCAGGAGTAATGCAATACTTCTCTACTGGCAGTGCTGAAATAAGAGTCCATGACCAGTCCAGCTGTAGATGAAACCAGCATTTCCTTCACCTGAAGCAGCAAAGACAGATTGCAACAGCCTAATAAAACTCTTTGATTTATCCTTCAAAACTCTCTTTAAAGGAGTTCCTCCTTCAAAGTGGCATTCAGGTGAGGCAAAGAAATCTAGAGCCAGTAAGTGATGGAGGAACGATGAAGTGATTCCCTGCTTCAGATTGCTCAATACCACATTCTTAGCCCATAAAGTTCTATCCTTTGGAGATCTTGGGGAGAAGCTCAACTATTGTTACATAATATGTAAGTAGCTGATTTTTGGGTGGGGGATATTCTAAGCTTTTGCCTTTCCTGTTTAAATGTACCTCTTCAAAAACAGTTTTTTAAAATAGGATCTTTGGATGCCTATGCATTTAATACATAATTCTCAAACTGTGGATCAGAATCCTAAGGGACCAGAAGCAGCTTAATAACAAACCAAAAAAGATTGATCAGGCTAGCACAGGGAAGGTAGTAGTGCTGTCCAAAGCAAATTTAAATTCCTTTTGCCTGTGCAAGTCTGCATGGGACAGTTACCTCATAGTGAATAATCACAGTATGCAAAATTTGAGAATATCTATGACATATATAATATTAATGATTAAAAGGAGATAGCATATACAGTATAAGTTTAATGAAATCATTCATTTTACTGACAAGGATGTCGCACTTCCTATTCATTGCCATGTAGTGGTCAACCCAATTTTTGTAGCTCAAATTGAATCATCCTACTACTTTGACTTCCCATGGGTCAAGTCATAATGATGGCAGGAGTGACTGTGAGTGCAAGACTGACTCATCAAGCCCTTAAGGAGTCTGCATTGGTGAGACAGTAACAAGTTAATGAGGCAAGTCTGAGCTGTGAGACAAATTTCTAAGCCTTATTTCTTCCTTTTAGTGGTTGACAGTAGGATTATAAAATGCAATAATTCAGAGTTGGACCTTTTTGACTGCAAAAGTAATTAAGCTTAGTTAAATGATTTGTTTGAGTATTTTTTAAAAGGTGGGGCTGCATTTGTTTTTTTTTTAAAAAACCTCATCTTTTTGCTGTGCCCTCTTTTCTTAAGGCAGATTACTGGCCATCCTAAGTGGTATAATATTTGAAGCAGATAGTAATGATTATTTATTGTAATATCATATTGAAAACAAAGATCCCAGACTGAATGCCATGTAATTATGACTCTATATCCTGTTAATCCTGAGAAAGTTGGCCAAGGCCCTGAGAAAGTTGGCCAAGGTGTTAAAATAGACAACACTGACCATCTTATGAATATCTGGCCAGCTCAAAATGGGCAGGAGCAACCAGTCTGATCTTTCTTAATCTCTCAGTGGCTTTCAACATCCTCAGTCATGGTTTCCTTCTGGACTGATTCCAGGCTTTGGGAGTGGGTTGGCACATATTGTGATAGTTCTTCTTCCTGCAGGGGCAATTGCAATTAATGGTGGCAGGACAGGAGAGATCTAGTGCTAGATTCTGGTTTGCAGGGCCTTACAAGGCTCCATATTTTCTCCATTCCTATTTAACATCTACATTAACTGCTGGGTGACACTGTCTATCAACATGGAATTAAGTATCATCTCAGCTATATATCTTTATCCCTAATGAAATAAGTGATCCTGCCAAGAGTCTTTCTCAATCTTTAGAGGCTACAAGGGTTTACCTGGAGAAGAACAGGCAGTGAAATCTCCTGAATCAAAAGACTTTTCAACTTTTGGTCTAGACAGAACTGGCTAGCCTCTTGGATTTTTGGCTCCTGATAAATAGCAAATGGCAGCCATGGCAAGAAAAGCCTTTGCACAAATCCTTGTAAATTAGTAAAAGCCCTGGTGGCACAATGGTTAGAATGCAGTATTGCAGTTCAACTCTGCCCAGTCTGGAGCTCAATCCTGATGAGGCTCAAGGTTAACTCATCCTTCATTGGTAAAATGAGGACCCAGATTGTTGGGGAAAATATTCTGTGTAAAGCACTCAGAGAAAGCTGTAAAGCATTGTGTGGCAGTATGTAAGTGCTAAGTGCAAGTACAATTGCTAAATTGATTGTGCCCATTCTTGGATCAGGAGACTCTTCTCAGTCATTCATGCCTTTGCTTATCTCCCAACTGAACTCTTACAATATATTGTACATGGTACTGTCATTGAACACCAATCAGAAGCTTAACTGAACCACATGATGTGGTACACCAATGTAATATCCTTGTTTTATGAATTGTACTCAGTAAGCTTTTGAGTACAATTCAGGCTGCTGAATTCCATCTATACATCCTCCATATCCCAGAGCCAGGCTATTTGCGGAACTGCCTTTTTCCAATTTTTTCTGACTATCCCACAAAATCCGAAAAGTTGAGCATGGTCTGGGTCCTCTCTATAAAACAAAGTCATCTCATGAGACTCAGGAAGCTCTTTTCTGTTGTAGTACTTGCCCTCTGGAACAGCATAACCCGTGAAATTTGGATGGCCCCACCTGCTGGCTTTCCTTGAAGATCTGATTTTTCTCTTGGGTAATGGGGCAGAGTAGTGGATAAGTCATCTGTACTGGGCAGAAATTGAATGAATGTAGACTCACCTCAGTTACATTATCCTTTTGTTGTGATTAGTTTTCTGTATTAGTACTGATAAGATTTTCAACTTGTGTTAGCTACACAGAGATACAATTTGCAAGTTAGGCTTTAATAAATTAAAAAATAAATTGATCCAAAAAATAAAAAAGTAATGCTGGCTGATAAGACTTTCCATGATGAACCAATCACGTGTATATGTACGGAGAGTGCATCAAGAACTAATGGAATTTCCATAAAAAAAGCCAGCTAGGCACAACAACCTCAAATTATTGTTCAGATCTCTTGAGGATAGGACAAATTTCAAAAGTGAGAAAACAGTCTCTATTCTCTTCATCTTGTGCATACTTCTTTAAAAAAAATTGTACTGGAGTTCACTATTCTGCTTTGCTTGTTCTTTGCATGTTCCATTCTCTCATATTACAGTCATTTCTTTTTACTTTTATCCAAAGCAACTGCAGGCAGTGAAGAGGATAACTTTGCTAGATTTGCAATTACTGGCACTTCATTTGATTAAGATGTTTATTCAACAGCATACTACAACTTTAATTTGGAATCCATCACTTCTCCAAAAAGAATTAAGTTTTTGTAAGAATTCAACAATAATCTAAAAGCACATGACTGATTGCTGATGGCCCACCAAATAAGAATAACATGTTTTGAAAGTGGTATCTAGGACTTCTATTCAATATCTTGGTTGGTTGCTGACTTTAAGGTTCTATCTAATGACATTGTGGGAATAAGTCATTTAAGGTTTGGGGTCTAGTTATCACTATGACATGGATGACATCCAACTTTTCATATCATTCTATAGCACCACAAAAACATAGTATATCTTGGCATACTATTTCTATATGTAGCCATTATTAGTGAAAGGTATGTATGAATTACTTCAGAAATATACTCAACAGGATTGTACTAGTACTAAAGGTGCTCCCACCTCTGCTTTATTCTGTTGTCTCTTGCTAGACAAGGTATAAATATCTAGCTCATTTTAATCTCACCAAACAGATCCAAATCAATTCTGATGTCTGAAAGACTTTTTAGAATCTGCACAGGTCAAAATGCTTACACGGCTCTGTATTTCTTCTGGAAACAGATTTTTAATTAAGCAATAAGAAAAAATATGAAAATCTTTTAGAATGCTAAGATTCAGCAGTTACCTAAACTCAGTAATTAAATATCTGTTGTTTTTAGTTCCTCCCTAAGAATTCAAGAACTTTAACCTGAACAGTTTTGCATATCCCTGCAAAGTGAAAGTTAATACTCCCTATCTCCTCAACCCAAATCACTTACCCATGCTTTTCAGAGAACATCCAGTACCTTGATATAAAGCAAACATTTTATTTTGTCTGACTGCAGGAAGATTATTTAAAAGATTTAACTAAGTCATTACAAAGGCACAATTTAATTTGTATCATGTTGAAAGAATGCATAATTTACACGTCAATAAAATTCATTTTCAAGTAACTACATTTAAGATGGCAATTACTTAATCTAGATTTAACAACGATGTATTAATTTTAGAAGGTTCAGTGCCACTTGAAGAAACATTAATCTTTGTTCCAATGTTGCTCATGAATAAATTGCAGATCACCTGGATCTGGCTTGTACACATCTAGATGCTAAAAGGATCTGCCAATCTGACTACATTAGAAGCACAATGTGACATCTTGTATAAAATTCAGAAACATGAGTTACAGCCATTAACAGACCATCAATTGAGCATGTCAAATTTCATATTTTACCTTTCCTTATCAAATTTCAACTTGTCTATTCATTTAACTGCTTCTGTTTTTTTATTGGTGCCAATTCCTGACTTGTTTTTACAATAACACTAAATTGTAAAAATATCAGCAAAACAGTGTCTGTCACATTATGGTAATCAATGTTGCTTTGGTCAACACATTACTTTCAATGTATTTAGGAAACAAATAGTGCATTCTCAAGTTACTGTAAGAAATAACTTCATTTGGATAGCCAGGGTGTTGCCTATCAATCCAGAACTACAAAGGTTTAAAATTACACACCACAAATGAAGTTTAGGGCTTCTTTTTGCAAGAGTTTCATTATAGTTTCTCCTCTAAGGAATAGACTACTGAATATGATCACACCAACCTATTAATAATAAAACAGAGCAGCAGCTCTGGAAGTGGAGTTGTAACATTTTGTGCAAGAAAGCTTTATTGTATCTTATCTTTAAGGCTCTCTCACATTTCTTGGCCCTAAGCTACGGCTTGCTTCAGAGCAAAGATTAATTCTTGGTAAGATGAGCACAAAGTCACTGTCACATAAGTAATTGTCTAATACATTCATTTTAATAGCAACTTCCCAGTAACAACAACATATCTTTTCTGGGAGTTCTAAACAGAGGAGATCCAGATTTCACGCTTTGCAAAATTACTGGGCAATAGAAAAAAAGCCAACAGTGGTAAATATTAAGTCTGTAACAGTGTAATGCCTTTTCCAGCCTCCCTTATTCTTTGAGCAATATACAGTAACACAGCTCAGTGCAACAGAGAATTTGTGAAGATTGGCCTACCCAGCGCTGCCATATCCTGAGACTGCATTTAATTTGTGGTGGTAATGAAATGACGTTTTGCAGAGGCACTAGTGGAAAAGGCTACAAAACTTGGGAGATGGGGGTGATGAGCTTGTTCTCGTAATCTATTGTATGGCCCAACCTTAATTCTATTTCTGTCACAGTTTATGAGAGATTCTCTACATTTTAAAATGGCAACAGCAAACCTCAAAATTAAATCGTTATGTTTTAAGAAGTAGCCAAAATCTTGTAAGATCATTAACATTAACATTTCACCATCTGTTTTCTATGTAACTTTATTGGATTTAAAAACAAATTAAGGAGTAAAAGATAAAGCAAGAAGGAAAAGAATTGAAAAAAGGGAAGAAAAAGATAAAAGTACAAAAATTTAAAAAATTTAAAAAATGACTTGCAACTCTGTTACAGATATAAGTACCGTATATATAAAATTCCTACTCTTATTTTCATACTCCATATATGAAGTTAATGTAGAAAAATTTGACAAGATCATATTGAAGGATGCAGTTAATCAAATTCCCTGGAAAATATTGTAAATAAAATACCCTAATGTCATGAATATGAAGGTTGCCTCCATTCTGTACTATGTATGCATGTGAGGTGGGAAGGGTGATCTCTGCTTCCATCTTCTGAATTATGGCCACCAATTCACTGATCATGTGCATATCATGACAAAGAAGCCACACGAATGATATCAATGCATTTAGAAAATAAAATGTCCAAATTAAATGTTTGGAAAACATTTAGAATCAGTAACAAATTCTACCGCGGTTAAAAAATAATTACCTACCTCATGTCTTTTTTTGCTGCTGTTTATCATAACAGCTTGCAGAGGGCACTGTTTTACTGTTTTAAAACATTGGTTTGAAAAAATAAAGAAATTCAAAGGAGTGGGATGCTTAACCAAAAACGTTTTTGTACAGTGTGGCCAATTTCTCAGTAAATAGTTTATCTGTAACAGGGCTGAGCATCTAGCAAACAGGAGTTCATAAAAGGAGAAGGGAGGGGGGAAGGAGGGAGGGAAGAAGGAACGAAGGAAGGATGTACAATCTTGTAAACTTCCAATTTTGGGTTCAGATCTGAGAGTCAGAGAAGAATTCATTGCTTGGTGCCAAGTTAGGATTATCTTGTATAATCTTGTATTATCTTGTATAAAAAACACCACCAACACTCTGTAACGGTATATGTTTTAATGAAGAGATTGTGCCATGACAGCAAGACGGCACATAGACCTGGAAAGAAGAGAAGGAAGAAAGTTGAAGGAAGTGGTTGGGAACAAGGCTGTGCTACCCTCTTTAATAATAAATAAGTAATTACGGATATTTTAGATCTTCTTAAATTCCTGGCTGAATGAGCATTCAAAGTTTAAAAACCAGCTCATCTATGAAATGCCAAATGTATTGTAACTCTATGCCAACTCCTCTGATTCCTTTTGAAAGGTATACCAATCTGTATTAGGGCCACAGTTGCATTATAAGAAAGGATAAAAATTCCTGTGGCTTTCAGGAAATAGGTGGTGACCATCAGGGTCCCAAGATCTGGATTCTGGCTTACTGATAGCCAAACTCAAAAGGGAACTGAAGCCAAAGCTAGAAATATTGGGGGCAATATGCTGACTCTAAAGTGCTTAGAGAGGGCTGTAAAGCACTATGAAGTAGTATATAAGTCTAAGTGATATTGCTACTGCTAATATCAGAACTAGGTTTTAAAACAAAAGAAGAAAGCCGCTATTTCCTATTTGAAGTCCTAGATGACTCTAACCTTACAGTCCCCAATTGTAAAAGATTTCTTCAATATGTACCATCTCCTTTAAAATTAAGCATATAGATATCTTCCAATTGAAACAATGAAGTCATGGCAATTATTTCATTTCATATTGTTATGATATAATGTAATTTCTTAAATTAACTTTTGTTTCAAATTAAAATTATACATTACAAGCTTCTTTTGAATATTTGTTAATTATGTTTAAGTTCAAGTTTTCTTCAACAGCATGAGATACTGGGAATGCCACTCCTATCTCAATTTCCCTTTCCCCAGCAATCCTGTGGAGTAGGTTGGACTCAAAAAATGATGGACCCAAAGTCAGTGAGTGAGTTTCCCTGGCTTCTGATGAACTTAGATCTCCCTGTTCCTAGTCCAACACCTTAGTCATCACACCACACTGGCTTTTTAAACTTGCTTATTCATTAAAATTATTTTTTCCCAATCCTTATTCTGGCAACTTGCAATATGCAATTGTAATTTCATATAATATCCAACAATTTAATATTTCAGTCATTTTACTTTTCGTCCCTCCCTAGCTCCCTCCCTCCCCATCTCTCTCCTGAATAAAGTTCTTCACTGTGAAGTTGATCATATTTCTACGGGAAAGCTATTGAGAACCAATACTATTTACACATAAAGCCTTGTAAATTTATTGTACAGACATTAAGCTACCCATGTTTGTTCGAAAATAAGACCCAGTCTTATATTTTTGGGGCTCCAAAATAAGCACTAGGGCTTATTTTGGGGAAAACATGATTTCAGGATTATCGGCCGGGCAGGGTGCCACCCCCCGCCCCCCGGTGCACACACAAAAGTTAGTGAGCATGGAGGGGGAGACATTGTTCAGCAGCAGGTGCAGCCCACTGCCCCCTTGGTCGGTGCACTCTGGGGTTGCATAGCCCATGCAGCACAGGTGATCTGATTACCTGTCCAAGCAGCAGACAGCAACAGAGGCACAGGGGGGAGGCATGCAATCCAGATGCGCCATGCGGGCTGTGGGAAAGTCAAGAGACAGTGGGCCAGAGCTGGAGGGCGACCGCAAGACGTGGGCATCTCGTCTTCACATCTCTCAGCATGCCTGCAGTCCATGTGGAGCATCGGGATTACCTGCCTTCCCCCTCGCACCTCTGCCTCCATCTGCTGCCAGTGCTGGTGCTGCCACACAAAGATGAGCCTCCCACAGCCACCAGCCCACTCCGTCCCACTGTCTCTCAGCTTTCCCATGGCCTGCACAGCTTATCCAGATCACATGTCTCCCCCCATCGCTGCCTGCTGCTTGGACAGGTAATCAACATGTTCTGCGGCTGCTGTCGCACACCATTGGTCCCCATGCACTCACTGCCTCCTGTGCTAGTCATGCCCACCCCTTTTCACTAGAGCTTATTTTTGGGGTAGGGATTATATTAGGCATACACGTAAAAAATCGGGCTAGGGCTTATTTTCGAGGTAGGGCTTATTTTCAGAGAAACACAGTAAGTCATAAAGTGATTTGTTCAGGTTTGGCTTAATGAGTGAATCTAATCATTGTTGCTCATAAACCATAGTTTAGTCTAGTATATTGTGAGAATTAGTCAATTATGGTTCAATAAATCATAGTTAAACAAAATAGGATGGAGCAGTATGTGAAGTACAATGCTGAAAGATAAGGTCAATCTTAAAATAGGTGAGGCAAACTGCTCCTTCTTTGGCCAATTTGCTTTTTCAATGATTAATCTCTTGGGAAGAAAGGGCCTAACTTCTCAGTGGCACCTGAAGAACAAAAGGTAGAGCATTAATCACACCTTGATATGGCATTAAGTTTGTTATGACATAAAGTAACAATCCATGTAAGCCACAAGCAGTCCTCAAACTAATTTTGCCATCCTAAGAGTCTCCTGGAATTGCACAATGAAAGAAATTGCATTAAGTCCACAGGCAGACAGCAATGCCTCCTGCATGATGGCAGCAGCTTGGGGATAATCTGGCCAGAAGCCAATTATCAACAGTCAAGACCTGCAAGATGTTGACACTGTTTCCTCCTGACCTCCTACCCGTGTAATAATTACATATAGGAGCCTCTGATAAACCGAAGAGGCTGGACTTAGTATAGGCTCTTATTCAGCAATCTCTAAGAGGCCTAGTCGATATGTAAAATACCTCAACTCCTGCTAGAAAAGAAAATTATATGTGTCAGAAACAGAGTAAAAAATTAGAAAACATTGTTCTTTATATTCGTAAGCAGAATATGAAAGGTGTTTCTCCTTGAATAATTGAATAATCGATCATTAACAATATGATACCTCCATTTAATGTGCAAAATGTTTTGTCAAATGAGTTACTGTTATCTTATTTTACATAATAAACATTGGAGTAGGTGTCTTAACTATTCATGAAATTATGGAAATATGATCCATGAACAGAGACTCTAATTTGGGAGTCATTTCATTTTGTATATAAAACATAACCTATGGAAACCTTTGTTTATGTTTAGCAAGTTCAAACTTGTTTCAAGCACCCAGAAACTATTTGTTAATCTTTTAGTATCTGCAAATAATCTCTGAATAATGAACTGGTATGATAGAGAACTGCCTAGTACAGAATGGAATTCAGTTTTATCTCATAGTTATTCAAAGTAAGCAGGAATAGAACTGTGCTGCTAAATAGCGTTTTTAGTATAATTTTCCCCCAATCCTTTCATAAAATATTATATCCATTACAGTTTAAAGAGAAATAATCTGAAAAACAAACAATGACTTGCTAATTGCTATAAATGAAACAGTTAAAAATATACTCACACAACAAACATGAGATTCAGATGATCTGATAAAACTGAGAAGAAAGTGTAACATCAACAGCTGAGACAATTAGCATGTGCATCCTGTACTTATACCTCACATGCTTCATTCAGATTATTGTATTTCTTCAGAAATAACCTGAATACTATTATCACCACTGAAACAAAACCACATTTTATAGAGATGCACTCTGAACTATTAAAATATAAGAAATAAAATATATTTAAATACCAACTGGAAGGAATATTTATAACTTTAACAAAATAACAGAGTTGTTAGAAACCTTGGAGATCTTGTAGTCCAGGGGTCTGCAACCTTAAACACTTGAAGAGCCATTTCGACCCATTTCCCACAGAAAACACCGGGAGCCACAAAACCTGGGTGGGTGTGGGCAACTCGACATCACTCACTCCCACCCAGTTACATGACCTCCTAGCCGTACCTACCCAGCTGGTCATTAGGGCAGAGAACAGTTGTTTAAAAAGACTGGGAACAGGGGTGAAATGCTCCCGGTTCGGACCGGATTGCCTAATTCAGTAGCAATGGAGGAGGGTGGTTCGGAGAACTGGAAGCAAAAATCCCTGCCCCCCCCCCCATTGCCCAGCTGAGCCATGCAATCATGGGAGGCTTTTTTTTATTTTTAAAAGTATTTTTTCTACAACCTCTTTGGCCGAAAAAATGCTTTTAAAAGTAAAACAAAAGCCTCTGATGATTACGCGGCTCAGCTGAGATCATCAGAGGGTTTAAAAAGATAAAGAAAGCCTCTGCCGATCAGGCAAGTCAGCTGGGATCATCAGAGGCTTTAAAAAAAAAAAAGAAATCATCTGCCAATTCTATAGCAGGGATGTTAAACTCAATTTCATTGAGGGCAGTATCTGGGTTGTGTTTGACCTCGGGGGAGCGCCAAGTCGGCGTGACCAGGGTGGGCATGACCAGCTTGATGTCACTCGTGTCAGGGGCACCTATGGGGCCTGAGTGTTCTGCCAGTGAAAATGGGCTCCCAAGCTTTGTTTTCTCTGGCAGAGGCACAGCGGGCCGGTCCTTTGCTTTTCCAGGGGGGCCCTGCGGGCCAGATCTAAGCACCCCACGGGCTGGATCTGGCCCCTGGGTTTTGAGTTTGACACCCTTGTTCTATAGGGAAAAAATATTTTTTCTAACACCATGCAACTATAACCAGATATTTTAAAGCATAGTCTCAGGCATTTCTATTGAGAAGTAAATTCCATTAATTTCAATGACTTTCTCCAAGGATAGTGATTACAAGATTGCAGCCAGAGTAACTGCGTATAGATAAGTAAAAGCAGAATTGCAAAAACACATTCTGCATAATTTGTGGAACAGATTAACTTCTGAGCATGCAATCAAGAAAACGGCTTTTGCTTTTCTCCTCTGTGAGCACCAACAAATATATACCCTTAGCTTCTGTATGCTTCCTCTGCAGTAACTGAATGGCAACAAGGCTCTGTTTCTACTCAAAGAATAAATTGGAAAACCGATACTCACAACACCGTCTCTTTCCATACAGTGTTGGAAAAAGCACTAAATTGGCTTAAGTACTGTCAAGTATTTGCTTTTCTCAACAAACTCAGGCAAGGAAAAAGCTATGATAGAGCACAGCAATGACCTGAAAGTATGCATATAAAACTTGTATAGATATCACAAATTTCTAATATTCTGAAAGAAGTTTAAATAACTCAACAAAATATTCAAAATACTGTCCACCAATTTCTGCATGCTTTCTCAGTGAATCTTATTCCCTGAAAATCAGATATAAGATTGCAGTTATCATTAGCTATGGGCAACTGCTGTATCCACTTTGATATTGCATAAGAATGAAACACGCAATATTTCTTATTGGAGTGGTAAAAACATGCAAAAATGTGGTTTAATTCTTCACCAAGCAGAAAAGTAAAATTATAGTCCTATAATGAAGATATTGCTTTTCTCCAAATGTTAGGGAAAAGCTATGTTATGTCTGAGACTACCATAACTGTATTCATGCCTAGCAAAAATCTTACCTTAACAACAAGGAAAATCTTATGTTCTTCTTTTGGAAAATTGTTGTTCTCTTCTGAATTGTCGTTGAAGGGAAATCTAACAGTATTTCTTAAAGTTTTGAAAATATCCTCCATAATCATTGTGCTTTCAAAAGCTCTGTCCACTCTCTCTTTGAATTGATTATCTTCAAAACCATCTTGCAGAGAATCTGGTTCTTCTCCCCTTTCAGAGTCATGCTGGGAAGAAAAAGAGTTTTGCTGGCTAATTTCTTTACTATTCTCACATCTAATGTCCATGTTGTCTAGCATGGCAATTAAAGGAGGAGAGGGTGAATCTCCACTGCTCTGACTAGAGACTTGATCATATTCTCCTTCCTCTAAATTTTGATTTTCATAAAACTTAGCTTCCTCTGTTTTTTCATGTACATTGGTAAGCTCCCCATTTTCCATGACAGGCAACTCAATGAATTATCTGTTCCTCTGGAAATTCAAATCAATCTGCTGATGGTGATAGATAAAAACCCTACTTAAGAGCAAGCAGTGCTTGTGATATGCTTTCTGAACACATTGTAACACCTGAGAAGTTTCCAACAATCATTTACAAGAGCTTTAAATCAACAAACTGCATATCCACTGAAGACTGACTACTTTTTAACCCTTGCACAGTTCGAGGTATGAGCACTTGTTCTTCAAAATAACTTTGACTCACATATTCTCAGCAGATAGATAAAATATTTTCCTTAGTTCTCATCGGTTTTTCTAATAGCAAACCTGTGGACCTCCCCGCCCCCCCCCCAAAGGATCACCATTTCTTCTCAAAAAGCACTTTAGAACAATAATTTAGATAATGGATACAGAAGTGTGGTGAACAGTCTGAAAAGATTTTTCTAGTTTTGCCAAGGGCTCAGTCTAGTATGGCTCAGTCTTCACAAAACTTGAGGAAAGCAGACACAACATATGAAATAATGATTCATATTTAGCCATCAAAATAATTTCCTATGAATTTAAGAGCTATCTTCAAAAATAATTTTCACTGCATAACTTTTGGAGAGATCACCGATACAAAAATGAAGTTTTTTAAGTTTCTACTTTTACACACACACACCTTCCTCACTGTCCATTTGTGAGAACAAAATCAAGTACCACATACACTGGCTTGGATGAAGAACCTTCTGCTTACAAAGGGTGTCATTCATTGCTAAGGGTAGAGTCACTAATTTCCTAATATGTTATAGTATATTTCTGATATACAAACTTCACTAGCAAAAAACTGGGTTGGCCATTATTTATTATCTATGTGCCTCCAACAGCTATGAAATGTAAGAATTTGAGGGACTAAAATCTGTTAATATTGCTGTTTCAATGTAGAAAAGTTAGCGGCACCTTTTCAATTGGGAAAAAAACTCCAGAGAACATAGGCCTTTTTTTGCCCCATTCCAAGGAAATGCTGTCTAGAGTCTTACAATATTATCGTCTGCACACGATATTCCAGAAAAGCCACTGTAAAGATGTATCATTTCCCTTGTTGTTGTGCATCCTCAGCCAACCGTTTAATCTGTATGCATCCCAAATATCAAGATGTAATTAAAATGTACAAATTGGAGTTAGCTTTAAATTGGGCTCCCTTAATTGGGAAATTAGTAACCAGAGCAAAGTACTATAATAAAATCTACATGTATCCTGTGTATGCCACTACAGCTGATAGTTATAGAAGATTTTCATAGTACAGAGAAAAGTAATTAAGAGTTTAGTCAGAGGAAGAATGGGCAGATTTAGTTAAAGAAATGAGGTGACACAAGGTATTGGACAAAGTCACAAATAGTGTGGTTTTTAACTAGACAAAGAAACCAAATGAAAGAAACATGATTTACAGGGTTCTGATATACCAATTTTTGCAGTTAACAATGAGAAGAAACCAAGAAGAACAGAAAGGCAAACAGATAAATTTAATAGTGTTTCAAAGCAAAAAGCATGAGAGATTTTTCTGCAAAATCTACCTGGGAGTTTATGGTTACAAAGTTTTCCTAAGTATTATAGAATGGATTAAAGTACAATTCTGATAAAGGTGCAGGAAGGTGATAAAAAAGGGGATCAAAGTGCCTTAATATAAACATAATACAAAAGTGGGAAGTGGAAATTTAGGACAAAAGCAAAGCAAAAACTTTTTATAAAAGGATCTTGAATTCAGGGGAATGGATGAACTGAACTGTGACTGCAACAGATTGTTAAATCATGAAAAGCTATCCTCAGTGTTAATATACTAGCCATAAGTGACTGAAAAATGCAGGAGAAAATTTGTACTAATTCTTGTATAACATTCATTCATGTATGCTTAGCATAAATGAATGAATGTTAAATATGTTTAAAGATGATGGCATCACTTTTGACATATTCCTTTGCCAAGGCTAGTTTAAATGCGCTTAAGTGTGAGGTGTTGATTGTGAGTTAATGAAGAGAATAGGTATACAGATTACTAAGAAAGTAAAATACTTAGGGATTCACTTGACAACAAATTAAAGCAGATTTGGAGAAATGGAAAAATCTGCAATTATCGTTGATAGGAAGAATAGCTACAATAAAAATGAATATATTACCAAAACTACTTCAATTCACCTATTTCAAACAATTCTGTTAAAATTGGGAAAAAAATATTTCAATAAAGTATTGTGGAACTCAATAAAGTAATATTAAGATATTTCTGGCAAGGAAAAAAAACAAGAATAAGCTTAAAAATGCTGCAGGATTCAAGTCTACAGAATTAGGAATTGTATTATTAGGCTGCGGTACACACATGGATTAAAGCAGTGGTGAAATCCAATTTTTTTTTTTACTATCGGTTCTGTGGGCGTGGCTGGTGGGCGTGGTGTGGCTTGGTGGGCATGGCAGGGGAAGGATACTGCAATATCTCCATTCCCACCTCACTCCAGGGGAAGGATACTGCAATATCTCCATTTCCGCCCCACTCTAGGGGAAGGATACCGCAATATCTCCATTTCCTCCCCACTCCTGAGGGAAGGATATTGCAAAATCTCCATTCCCACCCCACTCTGGAGCCAGCCAGAGATTGCATTTGCCGGTTCTCCGAACTACTCAAAATTTCTGCTACTGGTTCTCTAGAACCTCTCAGAACCTGCTGGATTTCACCCCTGGGTTAAAGAATGGATTGTATTGAAGCATACAAGAGTATTGACTTTGGAGGGGCATGATTTGCAAATGGGCTGGCATGTCTTCTTGTGGCATGGGAAAAATAAAATACATGGTTACTTTCAAATACATTATATTAGGAATGTATTACTGTTTGTGTGAGAGAAGATTAGAAAACAGCATTACTTGGGGATACCAGTTTGGTTTTCAACAATGGAAGCACTTATTCACCCAAATGTTCCAACAATATTGGAAAATATTGTTAGGTACAAAGGTATTTTGAATGAAAAGGGGGAGCTAAAACTAAGCAAGAATTAAGCGATCAAGGGATGATATGGCATGGTATTCACAAGTGCAGATACATTCTAGATATGAGAAAGATGTTAAAATCTATGGTTTTTATAATGAACTAACAGAATTAGACAAGGTATTAACAGGGTCAGAAGAAAAGCTGAAAAAGAAAATATACAGGTACTTATTAGGCACGAAATTGGAAGAAGAACAAGTGAAGGAGACAATGATTGTAAGGACAAAAAACTGGTTATACAATAGAATTAGATAAATGGCAGAAACTGTGAGATAGGAACTATAAATTAACAATGTCAACTGCACAGAAAGAAAATTTATATAAGATATTTTATAGATGGCATTTTGCATATTATGATTATTATGTTTAATATTATCATTTTAATATTATAGAATTAATGTTAATGTAATTAATATTGTTGTAAATCTTGATTATTTGTATCCCAATGATGCACTGTTTAATTGAAGATAGAATTATATTAAAAAATAAAAAATGTATTTAAAAACCCAAGTTGTTAAATCGTGAAAGACTAGTATACTAGCCATGAGCGACTGAAAAATGAAGAAGAAAATTTGTATTAATTCTTCTATAGGATACTAAGCTTAGCCTAAATGAATGAGTGTTAAATATGTTTAAAGATGATGGCATCACTCTTGACATATTCCTTTGCCAAGACTAGTTTAAATGCTCTTAAGTGTGAGGTGTTGATTGTGATAGGAACAGACAAGGGATAAGCAATAATCACCCACCAGATAGTTGAAGACAGATGTGACTGAAGACAGAATAAGCATCAGTGAGGGAAGGTACAAATCATAGTTCAGTAACACAGGGTGGGAGAGGCTGGCAACCATTGAGGCTGGTACAGAGGACTGTTTTCAAAATAATAGAACATAATGGACAAGCCAGTGATCTCAGACGTGCACATATACATACAGAAACGTTACGCTCTTCAATTAAACTCTCTATAGGATTAAACTTTTCCTGCCCATGGAAGACTTAGCACAACCATATAGAAAATGAAAGGGAAAAAAACCTAGGGCACCAAAAGAAAAAGATCTACAAGTCATATGTTAGCTCTCTGGATCAAGAATCTAAAATCCAACTAGCATATATGACACTGGAGAAACTTTTCTCTATCCAGAACCCTGCCAGAGAAAAATGATGTCCTCTTCTGTCTCATGTCATGATAAACTTTGGTCTTATTTCTACATTTAGCATACTGGACGGTAGACTAGAAAATAATAGATTTCAGCTGGATAGCAAAGGAACCAGATAAGGCAATGGCAAACAAGCTATGTTACATACTATATTTGACTAGCAAATGGAGATGTACCAGAATATTTGGATGTCTCTTTGTCTCAGTATCAGATTGCTAGTCTGTAAACTGTTATGCAACTATGCCACCAATCATCTGACAGCTAGTTCTGTCATAAAATGATGTTGCTTTTCTGATTTTATTTATTTATTTGCATTGGTAGAAACTTCCCACTTCAGTTTCTCACTACCTTTACTGTTTCGTAGCTGGCATGTTCTCCCTGGTTACCTAGCCCATAATTTGATACCTTGCACATAGTTCATGTTTCAGTAGATTTGATCCTCGGCCAGTGTTTTATCTTTAGCTGTAAAGTCATAGTTTCCTTCCCTGTAGGGGGCTTTTTCCTGAGAAGCAGAGTCACAGGATCCAGCATTTCTTTTTTAATATTTAGTACTGGACAAGAGATCAAAAGATTAAAGCAGAAACTGAGAAATTCAGTCTTTTTTTGAACATCAAAAAGACCAAGTTCATGACCACTGTGAAGAATGGAAATATAAAAATAATTGGCAGTGAAAAGATCAAATGAGTGCATGGATCACAGATTGATCAAAGAAGTATGTAGACCAGAAATAAACTGTCAAATTGCACTGAGTTGCATAGAGTTGCTGAGCATGAATTGAGTATGTAAAGCAAGGGTATCAGCCCATCAACTAAATGCAGATTAGTCCATGCTATTGTGTTTCCTATCCCACCTACAGCTGCAAAAAGTAAATTATGAAAAAAAAATAACAAGAGAAAAATTGACTTCTGAAAGCTGTGGGGTTGGGGAAGGCTCATGCATATTTCTTGGACAACAAAGGTGGCAAACAAACTAGTATAGGAATGTATAAAACCTGATATATCACTCACTACAAGGCAAAAATCACAAAACTCTGCTTTACTTATTTTGCCCATGTCATGTGATCACACTCATGGAAAGGACCAGTGGTGAAATCCAAATTTTTTTACTACCAGTTCTGTGGGCATGGCTTGGTGGGCATGGTGTGGCTTGGTGGGCGTGGCAGGGGAAGGATACTGCAAAATCTTCATTCCCACCCCATTCTGGGGCCAGCCAGAGGTGGTATTTGTCAGTTCTTCAAACTACTAAAATTTTCCGTTACCGGTTCTCCAGAGCCTGTCAGAACCTGCTGGATTTCACCCCTGGTCAGTACTAAAATAAACAAGTCACCAAAACCACAGTGGCTAGACATTATCAAAGGAGACACTAGACAGAGCATAAAACAAGTGAAGTAAGCTATACAAGATTGAAATATGTGGAAGGAATTGGTCCATAGAAGTGCCCAGAATCAGACATGACTGAATGGATAGCATCATCATCATGCCCATTCTCCCTGACCTTATAAAACATCAGCCAGATGAGCATGTCAGATTAACAGAGTTGAAAGGGACCTTGTACATCATCTAGTCCAACCCCCCCACCCAAGCAGAACACCCTACACCCATGATGGCAAATCTATGGCATGCGTGTCAGAGGTGGCATGTAGAACCCTCTCTGTGGGCACCCGTGGCGTCGCCAGCTGCTCTTCTGGGTTTGGTCGCTTGCATGAGCGCCAGCCAGCTGGTCCGGCGCACATGCACACCAGCCAGCTGCTCTTCCCAGTTCCAGCACATGCATGCATACTGGCCAGCTGGTCTGCCGGCACGCATGCGCATGGCAGAACCCAGAAGAGAGCAGCTGGCTGGTGCACATGTGCACGATGGAACCCACGTGCATGCACACCGGACAGCTACTCTCTTCCGGGTTCCAGCACTCTGATGTGTGTGCGCTTGTTTTGGCACTTGGTGCCAAAAAGGTTAACCATCACTGCCTTACACCATTTCTGACAGATGGCAGTCCATCTCTTCTTGAAAGCCTCCAAGCTGTTCCATTGGTTGATTGTTCTCACTGTCAGAAAATTTCTCCTTATTTCATGCCAGCATGCAACTTTCCAGATATTGTGAAGTAACTGAAAAATGATTATTGTGTAGTATAATAGTGAAGATGTTGGACCAAGTGCTGAGAGACCTGGCTTTCTAGTCTATCCTCAGCCACAGAAGCTCACTAAGTGACTTTGGATCAATCACTTTCCCTCTTCATAATCTAATTCACTTAACGGGGTGAGCTCCCGTTAAGTCCCACCTTCTGCCAACCTAGCTGTTCGAAAGCATGTAAAAAATGCAAGTAGAAAAATAGGAACCATCTTTGGTGGGAAGGTAACAGTGTTCTGTGAGCCTTTGCCATTTAGTCATGCCAGCCACATGACCATGGAGATGTCTTTGGACAGCGCTGGCTCTTCGGCTTTGAAACAGAGATGAGCACCTCCCCCTAGAGTCAGGAACGACTAGCATATATGTGTGAGGGGAACCTTTACCTTTAATCTACCTCACTAGGTTGCTGTTCTGCTGCACACTTATGAGAGAAATGCTATGTACACTATCTTCAGAAAAAATGTAGACTATAACTCTAGTAAACAATATTACGATATCTGATCTAAATTATCATTTAAGAATAAATTAATATTAAAATAGCAAAATATTAAATTAAAATTAAAAAATAAAATAAAAAGACAAGCAAAAGCCAATGAATGATTTTTGCCCATGCTGAAGAATTTAACTACCTGCATATACCTTTGATGTATGAACCGTCCATGGCTTGTATTTTTGAAGGAAGCCAAGGTCAGAAGCCAAGAAGACACCAGAGCGTCTGGCTGCAATACTTTGGGAAAAACAAGTTGGACAACTATCAACCAAACAACGAAGACTGGGCATCATTTTTGGGAATTTCAGACTGGGCTGACTTATGAATTTGACTGTTAGCATATACAAATACTTCTGACATGATGCTATAATAATTGATTAAAGCACTATTTTGTAGACACATATTCAAGTCATTACAATATGCTTCTTAAAAGAAGACTGAATAAATACTAGCAAAATAAGAGAAATTGTGCATGGGAACAAGACTACTTTGAACGGAGGAGGTACATAAACATTTTTGCCTGTCTTATGTTTGACCCATATTCAAAAATTAGTATAGTGGCCTAATCCTTCTAGCTGTATTTTCCTATACAGTTTTCAATTTCATGATATTTTTCACTGAGACAGATAGCATTAAAACATCTATCTACTCCAATTTTGGACCCAGACATAATACAGGTAAGTTCTCAATTTACAACAATTCATTTAGTGACTGTTTGAAATTACAATGTCCTGAAAAAAGTGACTTATTTCACTGAACTATGTTTTTTGTACTTGCAATCGTTGCAACATCCTTGTGGTCATGTGATCAAAATTCAGGTGCCTGGCAACACGGCTGTGGAGTTGGGAGAATTGGGACATTTAAACTTGCTTTTTTTAAAATTCCAATCTAAATTTAGTAGGAGTTGGAGTCGGTACATTGTTTGCCAACTCCGACTCCGACTCCAGGTACCCAAAATTTCCTCCGACTCTGCCTCCTCGACTCCGACTCCGACTCCACAGCCCTGCCTGGCAACTGACTCATATTTATGACAGTTGCAGTGTCCTGGAGTCATATTTGGCAACCTTCTAACAAGCAAAGTCAATGAGAAAGTCAGATTCACTTAACCACCATGTTACTAACTTAACTACAGTGATTCACTTAACTGTAGCAGAAAAAGACATAAAATGGGGCAAAACTTACTTAGCAACTGTCTCACTTAGCAACAGAAATTTTGGGCTCAGTTGTGGTCATAAATCGGGGATTACTTGTACATTTATATAAATGACATAAATGGAACTCAGTTATTTTCACTGCCATGGGATGCCAAAGTGATGTTTTCACTGCTATGGGTTTCCTACTGATTTTGCAACTGAGTAAGTTTACTTTAGTAGCACATTTAAAGTGTGTTCAAGCAGATTCCTTGTTGATACTACTAAGAGATGACTACCTGATAAAGGAGGAACCTGCAGGTATTTTGAACCTGTAATTTTCCACAACCTATCTTTCTCTTTCCCAGGTTCTGAGAATTCCAAAATCACTTAATAAACTTAAACCCATCAGGTGATCTCCTTGTCCTTTAATTTTAAAGATAAATAGCAGCAGAAGTTGATTCATGAAAAAAGGATATTTCATCTGGAAAGCCTAGGTACTGAGGGGGAGACTAGCTTCTGATAAGAAAAGTTTGTTAGTACAAATTGGGGTCTGGCTTATCTCCTTTGTGAACCCTAAACTACCTTTCTCCTTACAATTTATTCCCCTTCAGATCTCATTTTAATAAACATGTATACTGTTATCCTGTCCAATCAACTTTCCTCTTTCAGATTTCTTTGTTATGTTAACTATAAAAAGGAATGTAAGCTAAAGATCAGGGTTCCCTCTTTGAATGAGGAATCGCTTTTGTCTGAATATTCTGATAAATTGTAATAAAATGATTTCCCTATCTCAGTTTGTCTAATTGGAAAATATGCACACCGAGGCACGAGCCTGAAAAAGCCATATTTGGCCATTAGTACTCGGAAGGATTGCTGCAGACTGATTGCATTCTTGCATTGTTCAAACAGGAGCTCAGTTCTCTCAGGCAGCTGTGTTCCTTGCAGCTAATTTCAACACTACAGAAGAAACTTTCAACCATTTTGGTATTGGGGAAGAGGATGGCTTCTTTTATCTAAGATGGAAATTTAAATACTAAAATGGAAAAGATAGTGGAATTGGTTTTGTAAAAATTACTGAAGAAGTTTAAGTGCAACTACTGCTTCCTAAATAAGAAAAGGGCTAATTACAAGGGTGGAGAATTAACTAAATTTACAAGAGATTTTATTGACATATTGTCCTGAAGGGGCCCATATAGTTGATAACATTTGACTTCAGCATTAAGAACTATCCTAATTAACAACTTCTAATCTCTAATCCCAGTCATGAATTTTCCAGATTTTGCCATAATTAATCTATAAATGACATTTTTTTTACTTTCATGGACCAGTAGTCTTCTTCCTACTAAATATCAGCAGTAGGAAAACTTGTCTATTAACTACAGCAGAAAAAAAAAGTTCTAGCTTTGGAGATGGGGAGAGAAAAACTATTTCTTGCAGAGGTAAGAATCCAACTGAGTAAATTAAACGATTTAATTATCTGAGGGAAATTCAATTTATTAGCCTGAATTCCTGATTGCCACAAATAAATGCTATAAAGAAAATATATCAAAAAATAGATGGATTAAGTACTGGATGAGCAGTGGAGGTGAGAGGTGGAACTTATGCTTAAATTGATTGTGAGCCAATTTTTGCAATATGTATTGTTTGGGATAGTGGTTTGGGGAACAGTGATTGCCAATGAATTATTAAACTTCTTACAACTGCATTTTGAGAAGTATTACAGGAGTCTTGTGCCCAAGGAGATGGTGCTCGACTTCCGGAAGAAGAGAGAGGAATCTGCCCCACTTTACATGAAGGGGAGCTTGTGTGGAGAGGGTCCCTCTTTCAAATTCCTGGGAGTCCATCTTAGTGAAGATCTCACCTGGAAAAATAATACGATCCAAGTAGTCAGGAAGGCGCAACAGAGATTCCATTTCCTCAGGATCTTGCGGAAAAACAAGGTGGAACAACCACCATTTCCTCAGGATCTTGGGGAAAAATAAGGTGGAACAACCATTTCCTGACGTCGCTACAATGCCACTACCCGAAGTGGGCAACTGCGGCCCTTTTACAACCTGTGGACTTCAACTCCCAGAATTCCTAAGATAGCCAAGTTGGCTCAGGTATTCTGGGAGTTGAAGTCCAGAGGTCATAAAGCGGCCCTTCCAACTCAAGGGCTCGCATTGCTTTTTTTCTTACTGTCTGTCCCGCCTCTTTCTCTAAGCGCCGCCCCAGCCAATAGTTCCGCCCTACTCCCAAAGCCCTAACCGCCGTGCACCTGCTTCTCCGACTCAAACAGCGCAACCGCTTCACTATAGTATCGCCAAGTGACCAATCAGAACTCGAAGGAAAAGACTCCTCAGAGTAAGCCAAGGGCGGCCCGTTCTTTCCGTCGCCGTCGGCGCTGACTGTGGGCTAAACCCGCCGGCCGTTGCTGCTTTGCGGCGGCTATTTAACTGCGCATGCGCCTGTGGTAGGAGAGCGTTTGATCTGCTTATTACGAGTGAGTAGGAACGAGGGACAGCGGGGTGCTTCTTTCCCTCACGGCAGTATTTGCCTCTTGCCCCGTGGGAGGATGTGGGATATTGCCTTCGGGTAAGAGGACAGCTTCAAGGAGCTCATGTCCCCCTCGCTTCTGCTGTTCGTTATCGGGGGGGGGGGGGGCGGGCATGACCTCCTCTTGCCCCCCCCCTCCCCCAATCCTCCTCCTCTCCGAGCCGTGGCGGGTGGAGTCCCGCTATAGATGAGGCAAAGGAGAGAGTTGCCACTGCACGCACTGGTGGAAAAATGAGGAAGTTTTTTTAGGTTGGGTCCAAGTCGAAACGATTTGGTCTCGAACACCTAAAATTTGTGTTCAGTCGGAGAGTCCGTATTTTCATACCTCTGCAATTGGTGGGCATTACATGCTGAACTCTAGCAAACGCCAGTGACCAAATGTAAAAGGAATTTTGTTGTTTTTGTTGTTCAGTGCCTCCTACTAATGTGATTTGAAAGTGACACTGATCCGAGATGAAGAAAATACTGCGCCTGTGGTTTGGGCAGGATTTTGTTTATCTTGAGATGAATGCGAATTGTTGAAAATAGGTTTACTTTCATGCTCGGAATTTGGAGCCAGGTATATATATTATAAGACAAGTATAGAATAGTTTATTCTTGATATACTATTTTAAATTAGAAAGTAGAGTAAAATTTATGTAGGTAAAAAATAAGTAAGAAGGAAAAAGTATTCCTATAAAACAAAACAATTTATTTTTAAATCTTTCTGTATAACATCTTTACTGCAATTGCCCTTTCTACTGTTTTATAAATCATAATATATTCTTAACCTAACTCCATAAACTACCTGCACTGGATTAAAAATGTAGTTCCATTATATTTATGAAAAATACAACTAGTGTTATATCTCCCATGCATTTTATATTATATGTCATGTTGTAATTTAAAAGACAATGTTACTCTCATAGAAATTATTGAATACTTTGTAAACAAGAATTACATTTTTAAAGAATTACATTTACATTTTAAACATTTGGTAGCTAAATTTCTTATTGGGGGTGAAGATCCTCCAGTGTCACACAAGCCCTTCCCATATGATTGCCGGTGGTCTGAACAAAGTGCCTTTTCAGAGACCCCACATCTAGTCAGATGGAATTGCTATGTGTGGCTGATAGTCCATTTTTGTAAAGCATGGTAATAGAAAGCAAGCTATAAATAATAATTAGTTTACTATACATTATCCACGAAGTTTATACTAGACATCTGTGTTGTACATTTTCTGATTTGCAGGACCAAAAGAATATTCCCAAGCACTAGCAAATGGTGTAAGAGAACAAAGATACATAGTAGATCATTATCTGATTTCATAGCATATAATAGACAAATACACTGGCACTACAAATAGCCATTTGTCACATTTTTGGTCTTCAAGGCAGCCTTTGATTCAGTTTCAAGAGTACACGTGGGATGAATTCAAGAATTCCATTATTGATAAAAGACTGGTTTTGATAAACTTTTTTGACAAACTTATTCAGAGTAAAATGCAGCTATTCCAGATAGTTCTCAAACCCAATTATAACTGCCATGGGGAATTATTTTGGCACCATGTTTGCTTAATTTTTATATAAATTCTCTTAGATTCACATGGGCTAAATCCAAATGACAAAAAGCATCTATTTGTTCAGTTCTGTACTATTGCTACCGCCATTCTGTCACTGATCCAGGTAGGCCTCAGGATAGCTTTTAAATTTCCTGCCTGATACTGCATGTAGCTGCTTTTCACAGTTGTTTGATAGGATTTAAATATTGTATTTTTCAGTCTAAACTGGCAAATTGTTTTAATTCTGAAAACTTCTGTGAGGGTCCTAAAACCACACTTTAAGAAACTCTGGATTAGAATATAGAAGTTGACATTTGACTAACCTTTTTATTGTTCTCATAATTTTACTGTTTATAACCAGGATTTCTGTTCTGATTAAGACCATAATAAAGCCAGTGTTTATGCTTTTATATGACAGAATTCCAATTCATTTGGGGCATTCTTGCAAGATAGGGACTGGTGGGAAGGGGTTTAAAAATTACTTTTTGGGGCAGAGGTGCCTTTGAGGGGCCCAGTGGATCCTTGAGAATTCTGCATCCACTGTATCTCTGCAGATCCTAAGTGAGTGCATATTGTTGACCTCTGTTATAGAATGTACAGGTAGTCTTCAATTGAGCCCAAAATTTCTGTTGCTAAGCAAGACATTTGTTAACTGAGCTTTGCTCCATTTTATGATTTATCTTGCCACAGTTGTAGTTATTAAGTTAGTAACACAGTTGTTAAATGAATGTGGCTTCCTCATTAACTCTGTTTGTCAGATTATGTCAAAAGGTGATTCCGTGACCCTGGGACACTGCAACCATCATAAGTCACTTTTTTCATAGCTACTATAACTTCAAACAGTCACTAAACGAACTGTTGCAAGTCAAGGACTACCTGTATATAGATTCTGTTGTTCATTCAAAACAAAATTAAACAAAATTTATTTATTGAGCAATTATCTCAGATGGGCTGTGCATGGGTCGCTTAGAGAGAGAGTGTGCAAGAGAGCTCTTCAACCTCTGTTTTTTTGTGTGTGAGAGAGAGAGAGAGAGGAAAGGGAGGGAGGGAGCGATCTGAAACCAAGGCACTCAAACTTCTGGCAGCAGTGTGGGTGGCTTCTGAGCAGTCCTGAGTCAGTTCCACTTGACCTACTCCCTGAGTCTTGCCATTCTCCTCGCCCCCACTCCACCCCACTCAAGCAGCGACAGGACCTCTCACTTTTCCCTCACCACAGCGTATGCTTGCTACCTCTGCTCGTCTGCTTGCAAGCGATGATCTTCTCTGCTTCTCTCGAGATGCTAGTGCGGGCACCATGGATGCATAGCTTGTTGGGGCTGAGCAGGGAAGCTGCTGCTTGAGTGGGGTGGGGGCAGGGGCAAAGAGAACGGTGAGACTCAGGGAGTAGATCAGGTGGAGCTAGCTGACTCAGAAGCTGCCCCCGCCGCTGCCAGAAGTTTGGGTGCCTCGACTTCAGATCACTCCCTCACTCCCTCACACACACATACAGGTTGGAGAGCTGTTTTGCTTGCTTGCTCGCTCTCCAAGTGCCCCATGCACAGCCCATTTGAGGAAAGGGCAAGCAAGACTGGGCACGTTTGGCTGCAGGAGGAGGCCCAGGTGGAAGGCAGCTTTTTCAGCAGCATCCCCTTCCCCTCTTTGGATTGCCCTGCAAGGAAGAGGCTGTGCCTTTGCAGAAACAGGGTGGGTGTTTTGTACAGAGGATTGGCGGGGGGGATGCGCGGCCCTCCGGGATGAAGAGCAGGGCAAGAGAAGGCTCCGAGGTTTGCCTGGGCAGTCAAGCCAGAGGGAAACTCAAAGCATTGGGGGCATCAGAAACGCAGAATGTGCTGCTGTTCTGTGTCAGAATGTGGAGCTCCTGGCTTTAATGGTGAATGATGTGAATGATGTCAAACTGGCTACGCTCACCCAGTCACATGATCACCAAGCCACGCCCACAGAACCGCTAGCAAAAAAAATTAGATTTCACCCCTGGAAGAAACTATATTTGTGTCTATTTGTTTTGGCATGCAATGTCCTATAGCGGCGTTATATTTATAATATGGTATAAATATAATTTATATATTATATAAATAATATGTCAGTGATATATTTAAACTAAATCTTTTTAAAAGTAGAAATACCCTAACTTATGAAGAAAGCAAAACCAAAAATCACTTTATTAATATTAATAATATGCACGCTTATTTTTATAAAACTCCAGGTGGCATACATAATGTTCCTATCTCCTATTCTCCCTGCAGCAGCAACCTTGTGGGATAACATTATGCCCACACCAATTTTTCTGTTAAATCAAGTTACATTTCTGTACTCTAACCATATATAAGTAGTAGTTCCTCAGAACTTTAAGTATGCATAAATTCTAATTTGAAGTTGACAAAAAGTAGAACAAATAGATTTAAAATAGTCTTATAGAAAAAACAACTTTGTATGCCTAAAAAAATATGGAGACCTCACTGTCACTGCCTTTGCAAGAGATTAACATATAGAGTAATCAGATTAGGTGCAACATAAAAGAAAAATGGGTATAAAAAAGTAGTGGTCCATATCTCAAATTTTGAATTGTTAATTTTGTAACCAGTTACTGAATTTAAATCAGATTCTATATTGCTTAACAATAATGGGTTGAGCTCTTGAAATACTGATAGTATGATTTTCCTACCCTCCGTAGGCAATCTCACATAAGAATATAAGAATCTACTGAAAGTTTGTTAGATTTCTATGATTTCATACTAGATTTGGTCTTGTAGAAACCAAGGCTGCTGGGTTACCAGTCTTTACTATGCGTAAAACACAAGTGAAAAATATGTGGAATTGTACAGTTATAATGATTAGCAACTCTTAAGTAGAATATAAATCGAATGTATTGAAATTGAATTCAGTGCTTGTCTAGAATGAAAATAATTATTTGGCTTGAAATTCTTAATCGAGATTTCATTTTTTCTCCTCCTTTCAGGTATCCTTGTTTCCTATGCTTGTTGAAATCTTATCCAGAATGCTTTTTTTAGTAATAGTACTACTCTTTAATGGAATAATTTCTTACTCCGATGGTAAATCTGTTACCAAGTCAGTGCCAAGATTACTTCTGGTGTCTTTTGACGGCTTCAGGGCTGATTATTTGAAGAAATATGAACTTCCACATCTCCAAGAATTTATTAAGGCTGGTGTATTAGTAGAGCATGTTACCAATGCTTTCATCACAAAAACTTTTCCAAACCACTACAGTATAGTCACAGGCTTGTATGAAGAAAGCCATGGTATTGTAGCAAATGAAATGTTTGACATTGAAACAAAGAAAAAATTTTCACAGTTTAATGATACTGATCCTTTCTGGTGGGATGAAGCAATTCCTATTTGGGTAAGCAATGAATGGCAGGAGAACAAAACAAGTGCTTCTGCAATGTGGCCTGGCACAGATGTAAAAATTCATAATACTCTTCCTCATTTTTTTATGAAATACAATTATTCAGTAAGCTTCAGTGAACGTGTAGAAAAGATTATTGAATGGCTGAATAGTTCTGATCCATTAGTTACTTTTGCTACTCTTTATTGGGAAGAACCAGATGCAAGTGGACACAAATATGGACCAGAAGATACCAAGAACATGACTAAAGTATTACAAGAAGTAGATAAGCATATTGGCCTTCTTGTTGAGAAGCTTAAAGTTTCAAATTTGTGGGAGGAAATTAATGTTATCATTACAAGTGATCATGGTATGGCACAGTGCTCCCAGGAGAGATTAATCAAATTGGATCGTTGCATTGATCCTAGCAACTATGTGCTAATAGACAGAAGCCCAGTTGCTGCCTTATTGCCAAAAAGTAAGTATACTCTTAATAATGTAAAATCTATTACTCTTCAGTATTTTTAACAGTATTATTCTCAATGTTATAATATGTAATTTCATAAGTAAGTCACTAATATTTCTCAGTTTGCTGAATATTTACTGATTCTAGCCAGAAAAATATTGAATGAAAAACTTCCTTTATAATGTTTTTTTCAATTGAGACATCATAATTTTATATATCATATTAATTAAGGTCAATATATAAACAAAGCTGATTCCAATCATATTATGATTAACACTGCAAATTTCTAATATTATCTTTGTTTAAATTTGTTATTGTATATAAAAAGTCCTTGAAATAAAAAAGCTGTTTTATCCTGAGCTCAGCCAAACTTCAAAAAGTTCACAATGTTGTCAGTACAGATTCATCATGATTTGAATATTCCATGTTACACATAACAAGTATCATGTCAGGGTTCCAAGTAACACCCCCAACTAAATAAGACTCCGAGGTTAGCGATTCCTCAAAGATCCATTTTATTAGAGCTGTCATATTGACACATCTGGGAAAAACCAGATCTTAAAAGTTCCCAGGTTTTCCCCACCCAAAAGAAAGTCACCCATCCCCTGCACCCACATGTCCATCACATGAGCCTATCAATCCACTGTCTGAACTGGAGACAAGCCCCCACCTACTCCCATCCAGGTGGAAGCTGGACGCCTTTGACTTCCAGAGAAAAGAATGTTGTTATAGCTATATATCTTCACCACTCCTTGCAAATTCCGCCTCCCATTTTCCCAGGCACTAAAAGTGGCAGCCCTGCAACTCCAAAGGAAAGATGGCCTCCAGGGCTGACATATCAAACATTTGAGTCTTTTATTATAGAGGTCTAGGGAACTTGAAACAGATTGCTTGCTTTCTCATTATAGGGCAATAAAAGGTGAGGTGATAGTCCATACTGACTATTAACGACCATCATACCTATGAATATGCTGATGAAGTAATTTTTAAACTTTAAAAATTCCCACAGGTCATAAATTAGACTAGGTTTTTTTAATGTATTCTGTCTATTACAAATAGCCATAGACGCCTAATGGAAAGTAAATCTGTAGCACGATTCTCTTCAGTACATTCAAAGAGTACTAGCAGCAGCAAAAATACAATGAGATTATTAACCAGCAACAATATATAATACAGAGTGACATTGCCTTTGCATTTGGCATGAAGCGAGAGCATACATAGGGCAATGCACTAAAATTTAACAAAAACTCAACATTTGCATTTTGAATTTAAAAATTCATAATTTTAAAAACATAAACCTTTAATTTTTCCTAAAGCTTTATTTGCTCACTTGTATATTAATTCATAATCATTTTTAAAGCCTAAAACTTACCTATTTTGGAAGCAGAAAACTGAAAGCAGTTTTTATGCTGTCTTAAGTATGTGATTAGCTATCAAGAAGTACTTTATATGCAAGCAAATCAATATCTGATTCTGAACATTTATTGTTTCTATCTGTCTTTCCCCTCCACCAATAAGAGCAGGAATAGAATTAGCTCTGCTGTTCTGTTGGCTATGCTGAAAAACAATGTAACACTATAGTATTTAAGAATTTAAGATGTTTGAACAACACACTGTTCTGAGCTTGGGACAAAACTCAGTCTTTTACTCTGAGCTCAAAATACTTGGATGCGGCATTTCAGATGCAGAATATTTTGTGTTTAGAATGTCCCTTGTTGCATTCTTAAAGTGCAGAATGATTTAACGCCTTAAGAAATATATTCTGACTTCTGAAAATAAGCATATTAAAATAGGAGTAGATGAGATCCACATTAAATGTACAGCTCTTAAAAAATATGAATCCAGTTTTTATATTTACAATAACAAGTTTTAGCGATAAATAAATGACCCAAATTATTTATACTTTGTTTTTTAGATGTGACACATGTATATGACTTAATGAAAAACTGCAGCCCTAATATGAAGGTTTATCTTAAAGAAGAAATTCCAGAGCGATATCATTACCATCACAATAAGCGCATTCAGCCCATAATTTTGGTTGCAGATGAAGGCTGGACAATTGTACAGAATGGGTCTCTTCCCAGATGTAAGGTTTTTTTAAACTTATTTATTTATTTATTTATTTATTATATTTCTATACTGCCTTTCTCCCGCAGGACTCAAGGCGGTGTACAGTCAAGAAAAAATAAAAGATACATAAACATCATAAAATTGATAATTAAAATTATAGCATAGTTTAGCCCAAATTAAATAAAACCCAGAATTAGATAATATTTTAATCATTCCCAATTAACATGCTTAGCCCCGCCTGATTGAACATCAGGGTCTTGAGGGCACAGCGGAAAGCACGGAGATTAGGGATGTTTTGTATATCGGGGCAGTTCATTCCAAAGGGTTGAAGCCCTTACAGAGAAGGCCCTCCCCCTGGGAGTCGCCAGTCGGCACAATTTGACGGTACCCTGAGTAGTCCCTCCCTGTGAGAACGAACTGGTTGGTGGGAGGCTATTGGTGGCAAAAGATGGTCTCGTAAGTACCCAAGCCCTAAGCCATGGAGCGCTTTAAAAGTGATAACTAACACCTTGAATCAGATCCGGAAGACCACCGGGGGGCCAGTGCAGCTCGCGTAGGAGAGGTGTTACATGGGCGCAACGAGATGCACCCATAATCACCTGCGCGGCTACATTCTGGACCAGTTGGAGCCTCCAGGTGCTTTTCAAGGGGGGCCCCATGTAGAGAGCATTGCAGTAGTCCATACGGGAGGTGACTAGGGTATGAGTGACTGTGCGCAAGGCATCCTGATCCAGAAAGGGACACAACTGGCGGATCAGGCGAACCTGATAAAAGCCCCCCTGGCCACGGCCATCAAATGGTCTTCTAAAGATAGCCATGAGTCCAGGAGGACACCCAAATTGCGGGCCCTCGTTGTGGGGAGCAAGGTCTCATCCCCAATTGTCAGTGATGGTACCAGCTGACTATACCAGGATGCTGGAAGCCACAGCCACTCAGTCTTGGAGGGGTTGAGTCTGAATATATAATTATATATAATATATAAATATATATAATTCCCTTTTTGATGGAAAAAGGATAAAGTTGTTTAGAGCATAGAATTATTAAAAAACAGAAACCTTTTGAGATTGAGTTTAGTTTATTGATTAGCCATAGGCCATATGTGCAGAGTTCCCAAAACAAATTATTGCTAAAATCTGATAAAAACAATTTAAAATGAGATTGGAATAAAATACAATTTAAAATGAAATTGAAATAAGAAACCTTTTGAAAATATCTGAAAGCAGTAAGGATTAGATTCTTTCTTAACTAATATATTTTGCTTAATTCTATGTATTCATAAATTCAGCACAATACTAAACTGGATTACCTTATTTGCAAAAATATGAAATCCCAAAGTCACCTTTTCTTACTAAATATAGTGGGCATACTTTGGTATGGGAATGCTGGACAAAAACATCTATTTTTCATAACTGCTGCATGTGGTCAGGCTCGAAATGGTATTAACATTTAAAAATGAATGTTTGACCAAAAAAAATCCCCTCAGAAAAATGTTTAAATAAATCAGGTAGCATCTCATTTAGAAGTTTGGAGCACAATCACTAGTTTTACAAACTTAAGGATTGTGATGAGAAATGATGTACAGGCACTCCAGTTAGACAGATAAAAAATTTAGCAGCAGGAAATCTTGGGGTGAAATCTGGACAACACCAAAGACCTTTCTTAGCCTAGTGTCCTTCAGTTGTAGCCCTACTTAACTGAAAACTTAATTCTGATGGGTGGGGGGGAAGTTACAGATATCTGCAATCACAGAATATTGATTGCAACTATTCGGAAGGAGAGATTTCAGCAACTGGCTTCAGCTAAACTATAGAAATAGTAGCCAATTAGGTTAGCTAGCTACACAAGATGAGAACAGTTTCAAATGCAATAGGGACACTACAGAGGTTTATTCCTTTTTAAAACTTAATTATTGGTTTGATATCCTTCCTTTCTACAGTGAAATTTAAATTTAACATATAAAGTTTTTTATATGGTTTGATAATAAAAAAGAATTATATATCATAAGCATGAACAGAAAAATCACATGTTTTACTATGCTTACATAGTCAAAATAGGCCATTGAGAAACAAGAGATTGAGATTATCATATCAGAAAACCCCCAGATTTGCTGAAATAGGAAAAAGGAGAAAGTCCAGCACATTCAGATGTCCACAGAATATTCAATTTTGAAAGAGCAGTGTAAAAATATCCTGAAACATATTTATGCAATGGGACTATTCCATAGGGTGACAAATGGGAGATGAGAGACAACAAGGGGTATTCTCATAAATTATATAGCAAAAAGCAGAAACTCTTAGTTTGAAAAACAGGTTGTTTTAATAGGAGATGATGTTAAACTACTTTCTTCATTGTTGGAGTTAATATATTTGAAATAGTCTTCTTAAATATTAAATTGATTTTATTGGAGATACTTTTGGTGAACGTTATGTAATTTTAACAGTTTAATGAACTGAAATATTAAATTTAAATATTCTGCTTGGATTTTTAAACAAGCAGAAAACAATAGTTTAAGCTATAGTTCTGTAGTGGCAGGATTATATTTACTAGGTAAAATAATTTAGCTAAATCTTCGTAATGCATTAACAATTCTTGAATTCTTTATTTTTCAGTAGGAGACCATGGCTATGATGACACTCTTCCAAGTATGCAGCCATTTTTGGCAGCTCACGGACCTGCCTTCCGTAAAAATTACAGACTGAATTCAATCCGTACTATTGATATTTATCCAATGATGTGCCATATTTTAGGGTTGAAATCCCAGCCTAATAATGGCACTTTGAGCAATTCCAAGTGTTTATTAGTTGACCAATGGTGCATAAATGTTCCTGAAGCAATTGGAATAGTTATTGGTGTCTTTATGATATTAACTACGCTGATGTGCCTTATAATAATCACCAAGAACAGAACTCCTCCTCTACGTCCATTTTCAAGACTTCAGCTTCAGGAAGATGATGATGATCCCTTAATAGGATAAGACCTCTTTTCTGACTACTGTTTTGAAAAGACAATACAGAAATTTAAGTTATTTTGGCAAATAATATGATGCACTTTAATAAAGATCCACCAAACTACAGAAGAACAACATTGTCTCTGAAAAAGAAATCTTGGCTAGAATTTATTTTCTAATATAAACCAATAGAAAATTAATAGTAGTAAAACTTATTTATTTCTAAGTGATAAGAATGAGTTTATTTATGAGTAAATCTGCTTGCATATATTTCATGGACAACTGCTTAGAGATATTGTGATATTTCCTGAAATTGGACAGGAGCCTCTATAACAATGATCACAGCTTTAAAAGGCAGGGTAAATTAGGCAACCAAGGCCCTGCCCATTCTGAGGTGCACAATTCTTTGATGGCCCAGAAATTCCTGCTGTTTTGAAGCCAGTGAATTGTCATTTCAAATGCCCCTGAAACTGTTTGGAAAAAATATAAACAGTCATGAAATTCTTTATAAACAACATTATAATTGTGAAAATAATCCAGATTTGTTTTCCATTTTGAGGAATAGTTGCTATAAGAGTTTAATTTAGAAGCTGTTAATAGCTAGGACTCAAAATTCTAGAGCACTGTGCACTTCATCTCAATCTCTGCAAACCGAATGTTTCCTTTATTTCAAGCTGTTGGAAAACTCTAGATGCAGGTATATCTTCAAGCTACACCAAGCAAAAAGAAATAGCATGTCATAATACTACTATAACTATTCCAAAGCAGATAGATTATATCTTCAATAATTTCTTCCCTAACTATAAGTTGTGGACTGATTCTAAACATAGTTTAATATGTCTTGTCTTTCTCCATTTAGACAGATATGGTGTTTTCAATCTATTTTGATAGATATTCAGGTGTTTCATGTGTTTGAATTAATAATATTGTATTATGCATACATTTATTTTTAATGAATCTGCAAAAGAAATTATATTTTATAAGAAGAAAGGGGATTTGGAAGGTAAAGGGGACAGTTAGAAAAGACTTTCAGCTGCTTGCAGTTTGTATATGATTAATAAGGTTCTGTACTGTATATTCAATTAATTGACATGTTCAGAAATGATGATTCAGGGTTTTTTTTAAATTCCTAATAATTGCTTGATTTACAGTAGACCATTTGTAATAGACAAATAATATGTAATACCATTTCTGTTTGTTTCATTCAGAAAGAATTCAGGGAAAGTGAGTATTTAATGCATAGAAGGAAACATAATTTTTATTGGTATTTCAAATGTTCCATATTTAACTTCAGTTGCTTTGCTTGTCTTCTTTATGAAATGATAATGGAATCCTTATAATCTGTAATACTCCATGAAGATATAACCATACTTATCTGATAACAGCTATTGAAAAAAAAAAATCCAGCACTACATTATTGATTAGGAGATGTGCTATTTAAACAATTGTGTGACAGTCTTCCCCAAAAGCAGAAGCAGTTTTTCAGTGCCTCCTTTAAGCAATAGTGACACTGAGTGAGGAGCTTCTGACACCAAGAGATATCTCATACTTAGCATTTGTACATGAGATTAAGGGAGCACATTCAAACTCAGTTTCTTCTTACTAAGATGGCACTTTGGTATTCTACTTGTTGGAATAAACCAGAATCTTTAGATTAAAAGTACAGTGAAATGTAGTCTTTTAAGAAGTAAAATACAGAAAACAGAAATTCAACCTTTTTTCCAAAAAAATCATTCTATTACATAATGAGAAGCAATGGTTGGTGTTATCAGAAAGTAAACATGTTTTGAAAGTAAATAGGAAGGTTTTTTTGTTTTTGCTTTCAAAATTGATATCCTAATAGGAAAGACTTAAAAAAC
This sequence comes from Masticophis lateralis, assembly GCA_030761175.1. Lineage (NCBI taxonomy): Eukaryota > Metazoa > Chordata > Lepidosauria > Squamata > Colubridae > Masticophis > Masticophis lateralis. Next base: position 160,556,721 of record JAUDYJ010000001.1, read on the forward strand.
TGGTATAAAGATATTTGTAGCTGTTCTACACAAATGTAATATCTCAGGGACTCTTTCAGATTTTGATTCCCATAACATAGATAACAGAAAATAAAGCAATTATACAAAACTTCAAAAAGTTAAAAATCCTTTAAATGATTAGGCTAACCAGATAACGGACCTCAAGTACCAACAGTTCATCAAGGAAAAGATGAATTAATGGGAAAAATCTGTTATAGTACATTGTTTATCCTTCATCTCAAGACCATTGGGTACTGTTACCGAAAATGTTATCTATTTTGGGAATAGCAACTATTCTCTGCAATTATCAGGGATAAATTTATACTGGGAAAATAAATTTCAGTAATGAATTACATTACAATTTTTTAAAAAGACTATGTATTGGAATACCTTTGTAATTGGGGATTTTGGACAATCTTCATTGACTTTGATTAAAGAGGCTGTTACACTTCCAATTTTTCAGTATTAAGGTTTATGCTTTGTTTTTTCAGATTCAAGTACTTTTTCATTCATTCTAAAATTCATGCCAGTCAAAATAATAGGAACATTCAGAACAGCCATTATTTTTTCTTGCATTTTGTATAAGCTATTCTCTCTTACTTCCTAAAAACTTAAAATTGCATAATAAAAGTTCCAGTTTAGCTTCATGATACTGACTTCTGTAGATCTTTTGAAATGTGACTCTAGGTGTGTATTGCATCTATCATTTTTCTGAGCTATTCCCAAAACTATTTCAGTTGACTATGGGAAGAAAAAAATATGCAAAAGATGTATGTTTGAAGAAAACAAACCATTTGTATTGTCTTATTCACGTATCTCATGACTTTTTCACACAAATGTGGCATCCCCATGGTCACATGATCAGAATTCAGACACTTGTCAACTTACTTATGTGACAGTTGTAGTGCCTAGGATCATCTATTTGCCTTTTGCGACATGAGAAAGTAAATGGGGGAGGGGGGGAGATTCACTTAACTGTGGCAAGAAAGATCTTGAAATGGGGTAAAACTCACTTAACAAATATCTCAGCAACATAACCTTTGGGCTCAATTGTAGTTGTAAATCAAGGACTACCTGTACTGCATTCATGTTATAGCAGAAAGTATATGGTGCTATTGTCAGGGTTCCAAGTAACACCCCAACAAAAGACTCCGAGGCTAGAAATTCTTCAAAGTTCCATTTTATTAGAGAGGTCATATTGGCACAGCTGGGAAAACCCAAATCTGAAAGTTCCCAGGTTTTCTCCACCCAAAAGAAAGTCCAAGTTCCCCTGCACCCACATGTCCGTCACATGGTCCAATTGTTGCACCATCCCAATTGGAGATGGGCTCATCTCCCAACTGGAGATGCCTCCCAGTCACGCCACTCTAGGTGCAGGGCCAAATGTCCTTGACTCAGAGAAAAGGATATTATGGCTAAATATCTCCTCTGTTCTATGTAATCCCCCCTCCCAGTTTCCCAAAGCACTAAATGTGGCAGCCCTGAAGATCCAAAGAAAAAGATGGCCTCCAGGGCTGACAGCTATGGTGATGCTATTAGAAAAAACATGAAGTATCTTGAATTTACAGCACATTTTATTTGTAGCATTTATTTGAGACAAAATTCTAAGAAACAGTTGCTTAGGAGGTATTTTATTCAAAGTGGAATAAAATATAGCTACGGTATATCTTAAAACACTACAGTCTTAAAACAGATTAAATGCTCATGGTCTCTATATCTGGAAACCTGATGTTTTTGCAGATCTGAATGATAGACATTACCTCTAACAAAATTGAATCCTTACCAAGTAGTAGTTGCTATAGTTAGTAAAGCAGTGAAAACTAAGCATACAAAAAAAAAATCAAGGCAATCTTGCAACAGAAGACATTCAACCATTTATGACAGTATACAACTAATATAAATAACCTTGCACAGAAGCCTTGCAATCCTGAGCTTGACCTCTCCAAGGTGGATAAATCTGAGGAATAGGAAGAAATAATTGATTTTGTACATCCCCCTCAGGCCTTTCCGACTGCCAAGCCCAGAATTGACAACTGGCATAAGATTGAGGGAGCATGAGTTTGCGGACAGGAGATACATATTGCCATCTTCACCCAGAAGACTGGAAAAAACAGAGCAGGCAGGAGACACACTCTAAATGCTCTTTCCAGCTAATAAATTGGGTTATAGAATATGCTATTCCCTTTGTATCCACCACAGATCATTGCAGACCTTCAGCAATATATATGTCTTTCACTTCCCTGTACAAAGAAAAAAAATGTAATTCTTAGTATTCCCCCATCATCAAAATATTTATTCATGAACATTGCTCTACCATCCAATTCCTCGGAGTCCAGATGATTTGGCTGATTATGTGCCATTAATTTGGTGTCAAATTGTATAACCACAGATTTTTTTCCCCCTGTGATTATCTGTGCTTAATCTTGTCTTTCAGATTAAGCTTGCTGCAGGTTGTCATTGTCGTTTGCATAATGTGGCCTAAGTATGATTGTTTGAGTCTCTCTTTTGTGCTTCAGGTGGGAAATCTGGGTTGATTTGTTTGATGATACATTGATTGAGGCTTTTTATGTTGTTTGTAGTATTCTCAGGAGTCTTCTCTGACATTAAAGTTCAAAAACATCAATAGACTTTCTACCTGACTTTTTCAAAGTCCACCTTTTGCTTTCCAAGATGTCACTAGGGAATATTGTGGCTGGAACAATTCTGATCTTTGTAGGCATTCACACATCAAGCATTTAAATACATTTTCCAAGGTCTTCATGGCTACTCTACCAAGGGTTAGTCTGCAACGTATTTCTTTTACTATTGATGGTTGATCCTAAAGGGTAGAGCCTATCTACCACCTTAGTATCTTCATTGTCAATCAGTTGATTTACAGACATAAAAATCAATACTTATATCAGGAACAAAGATAACAAAAGAGTATCACCCCAAACCAAACCTCCATTACCAACAATAATCAAGTCACCCAAATATGTCAGGAGGGTACCTGACACATGTCCAAGGATAAAGTGTTCTGAGTAGTGGCCAGCTACAGAAACTTATCTTCTGGTTCATCTTTTGTTAGCTTGAGGGGCAAGACTGTTTTTTTCTAAATGTACATTTTTTTCTAAATGTAAAGACTGGACAGATTCCAACAAAAAGGAAATGGTCCTTAAAATAATCTGGAACTGAGTGATATGGTCTTTAGAGGTTATAAGTAATACTTTGATCTGAGTTTGGAAGTGTCAGAACCATACAGCTGCAAACAGAAAGACTGACCTTTTTTGTAACTTGAGTAACAATGCAAGGGAGCTAGATAGGCATGACCACAGCTACAAAACATGAGTGCTGAGGTGGTTTAGAGCAGGTGGCCTATGGGCTGGATGCATCATGTGCAGGCCACGCCCACCCCAGCTGCACGAAGGGAGAAAACGATATGATATGTCACGTGATGGCAATGCGACACCTGAGTTTGACATCCATGGTTTAGAGTAATGGCAAAATCATGCCCTATGTTAACAGGATAAATAATTATTTTCATCATTATGTTTGCCTTCTGATTTATTTATTTATGTAATTGTTTTTTGATTTTAGCTACAGATATAACTGATTGATTCATTCAGGCTTTCTCTGAAGCATGGCAATCTCATTTATATTAAAAGGAAAGAAAACAACCTTTTGGGGAGGGGAGAATCTTTTGAAAATATACTTCACTATTATATAATTCTATATATGAAAAAACGTGCTGAAATATTGAAGAAGCCTGTACCTTAATTGGAATAATACTATCTTTTAGTCTGAAAAGTAGTTGTCATTCAACTATCTGAATTCATTGTTAAAGGAAATAAGGATCCGCATCAAATAATTTATCTTAAACCCATGAAATTACTAGGATAGTTTTAATTTCAGTAAAGGCTGAACTGCCTTAATTTGAATTCGGGTAGTAGCTGACTTACTTCACACTGGTTGCATTTGTGCATTAAAAGGAATTTTTATAAAAAAAGTTAGGCTCTGCACAACTAAGGTCTGACTTCTTATTTTCCAATGTCAGAGAACCTAGTTTGTTTCTGTTGTTTGTTCTGAGAATGGCTGTTCAAGAATTCACAGATAGAACCTTCCACAATTCTGGTCTCCAAAGCCCTTTCCTTGCAGATAAGGTATTACAAGTCCAGAGAAGAAAGCTATGCTGCACAGTAAGTATAAGGAGAAAAACCTCTTTATAGAAATATGTTTTGGAACATGTGGTTGATCAGAACAACACATCCAGATTTATTACTTCCATTTAATGAATAGCATTTAAAGAATCTTACTTTGTGTACTGAAATCTGATATATGTTTCCTTAAAAGAAAAGTTTGCTGACTTTATCCCAGGTTTCAGCCTTAAGAAGTTTGGGAAATCCCTCCACCTCTAATCTCTTCTCCTTCTGTTCTACAGGAATGTGACATAAAAATGATTACAAAGAGCACATTCTGAGACCTGTTGTCACTTAGGCTCCATTACCACACAAGGAATATGCTAAGAAACTAAATACTGGATTACACAGAAAGATATGGCTGACTTCTACTAGGAGAAAAGAAAAGAAGGTATGTTCTTGGGGCAAATCAACTACACATGGAGGATGGTAGGCTAGGACGTCGAGTCTGCATAATCTGTGGCTTTGGTATATTGTTTGGGACCTCCTCTTCTGTTGCATGGCTGTCACAGATATGTACAACTACACTTGGGGTGGAGTCAGTACCTGCATGTAGTTCATATTTCTCACCTGGAAGTCAAGAAAAATATTTTACATTTATTTTATAGTCACCCATTCCAGTAGACTCTGAGTTACTTACAAATACAAATCAATAAAAAAGATAAAAACATACAACCCTACAGACAACATGGACTAAAACAATCACACAATAAAAAAATCAAATCAAATGAGGGACCCCACAAACACATTAACTGCAGACCTGATACCAAAACTAGATCTTAAGTGCTTCTTGGAATCCAAAGAGAAAGGGCGCTGTCCATATCTCTGGGTGGATGCTGCTCCAGAGGCAGGAGCCACAACAAGAGAAGACAAACTTTCTTGATCCCATAAAACGACAACATGTAACAGCAGGGATCTGAAGCATTCTTGCTCTGCTAGAACATGATAGATGGCAGGAACAGTTGTAAATAAGTACCTTTTATGGCAGCACCTTGAAATTTACCTAGAAGCTGATTGACAATAAGTGCAACTCATGTAGCAGCACTGAGAGGTGCCCAAAACTGCTTCCAGCACTGCATTTTATACCAATTGTAACTTCTGGATGGTCTCCAAGGGCAGCCCCACGTATAGCACATTTCAATAATCCAGTAACAAGATGACTAAGGCATGAGTAACTGTCAGAAGGGCCTGATGGCCACATCTGCCACTTGTTCTTCAAGCAGAAAGGCCTCCAAGTTGCATACCTGTCTAGAATGAGGAAATGCAGTTCCATCCAAGACTAATGATGGAAACATCCCTGACCCTTTGTGGACAAATAGCCACAGCTACTCAGTCTTGGCTGGATTGAGCTGAAATCTATTCTGCCTCATCCAGACCCTGTAGAGACTGGGTAAGTACATTGACAACTTCACCTGCACAGCTCAGAGTTGAGATATACAGCTGGGTATTGTTAGTATCATAATGATGTCAAATTCCAAACTGACAGAGGACTTTAGCCAGTGGCTTCATATAGATGTTAAACAGGAGAGGGTAGAGGATTGAGCCTTGAGACAGCCCCAAAATGTGGGATTGTGGAACATATTAAGAAAGGAAATGAATCACTGCAACACAGTGCCCCCCACTCCTAACCTGCATAGCCAGCCCAGAAGGACCCTGTGACCAATCATATTAAAAACTGCTGAGACATCAAGGAATACGAGACTGGATGCACCAGTACCATCCCAGCTCTGCCGAAGATCATCAGCAAGTGTGACCAGTCAAGCTTCTCTACTGAACTGCCAAAGTGTCTGGCGCTTGGGCCTATCCATGCTCCTGTGTTGGAACTGGAATTTGTTCAGCTTGTCATTGTGATTATGATTTCCTAGCGCGGGCCACATCCTTGGTATTTCCTGATGGTCTCTCATCCAAGAACATCCAATTCAGATTGTTTTTTAATCAGTTACTGTTACCAGGTGCTGCCACAATCTATGATAATGCAAGGTCACTTGAATGAAACAAGAGTCATCAAAGTAACCCAAAGTACTAGGGCTGTGATGGAGAACCTATGGCACGCGTGCCAGAGGTGGCACACGGTGCCATCTCTGTGGGCATGCGAGCCATTGCCCCAGTTCAACTGTGCCGCACATGCAAGCGCGCCTCCCACCAGCCGGCAGTTCTTTGGGTCTCTGCCGCGCATGCACAGGGGGCAGGCCATGTGCGGGGGGGCGCAAGTGTATGTGTGGGGTATGGGCCGTGCGCGGGGGCTCATGAGCTCATTTGCGGGAGGCGGGGGGCATGCGGGGGGGCATGCACACACGTGGGGGGACGTGCATACAGGGGGGGCGGAGCGCATGTGTGGGGCACTCAGTCCAGAAAAGATTAGCCATTGCTGTACTAAGATATCAGTATATCAGTAAAGTAACAATTTGGATTTTAATTTATCATTTAAAATTTTCTTATGTAGAAGCTCAATATATTATAAATGTTCCAAGATAACATTTGTGCTCATTAAAGGCAGACATCAGTTTTCACCAATAGAAGATCTATTATTCTAAGACCAAAATTGGAATCTGGTAACTTTTTATCAGACTAGCACGTACCTTTTAACAAAACGAATTCACCAGAAATATTGCTACCAGACTCCTCCTGATTTTTTCCCACTGTAGATTAACATAGTCCTCCTACAAAACTGAGCTGTGTTGGCACAATAGTTAGAATGCAGTACTGCAGGCTACTTCTGCTGACTGCCAGCTGCCAGCAGTTTGGCAGTTTGATTCTCATGGGCTGAAGGTTGACTCAGCCTTCCATCCTTCCAAGGTCGGTAAAATGAGGACCCAGATTGTTGGGGACAATATGCTGACTCTGTAAACAGTTTAGAGAGGCTATAAAGCACTGTGAAGCGGTATATAAGTCTAAGTGCTATTGCTACTTCTGTAAATGGTACAACAGAAACACATAAATAACATGTATAGGAAGCCCACAAATTGCAATGCATACAGTACATGCTTCCAGCTTCCATCCAGAAGGCACCACCAATCTATTATCTATTGCCAGATTTATGCTACAGCCATATTTATTCTGATCCGCTTGACAGATATGCTCAGCTGATAGCATTAAAACAGGGATTCAGGAGACTAAACAACCCACCCAATGAGATGAACAGACAAATCTGTACAGTCAGATCAATTCCCAAGGAGGCCCTATTAAAAGCCAGACTACAGAAACAGAACAAAGAAGATCATTGGTCTTCTCACAGCTCCCATTTCAAGCCATTCAAACACACTATTAATAAGCTACAGTCCATACTGGACAAGGATACTGCTCTTTCTTAGGTACTGGGCAGCAAGTCTATATATTTTTTTTAATTTGATTTATATGCCGCCCTTCTCCGGAGACGCAGGGCGGCTTACAATGCGTTAAGCAATAGCCTTCATACTTTTGTGTATTTATACAAAGTCAGCTTATTGCCCCCACAATATAGGTCCTCATTTGACTACCTTAGAAAGGATGGAAGGTTGAGTCAACCTTGAGCCTGGTGAGATTCGAACTTGCAGGCAGCTGAATGTTAATAACAAGCTATTAGTCTGCAGTGCCACCAGGCTCTTTTTGCATACAAATAACCACCTAATCTTGAGCAGATTCTCACAAGAAAAGAAAACAACAAAACAGTGATGTTCACTTGGTAGCCAGACCTGGAAGCAAACCCAGACATCTAGCTTGTTCCTATATATACTAACAGCACCATAACAGATCCCAATTATTTCATGCAGAAGATTCACACATTCTTCTGCCATCATCTGGCAGCAATACTCCTCTGAATGCTATGTAGGACAAACAGACCAATCTTTGGCCAAAAAAATTAACTCTCAGGCCAATTTAAATTCTATTTCAGTCTAACCACTCTGTGTATCTGATGGAATGAGGTACAGCCATTTTGCCAGCCTGTACAATGAGTAAAAAATGATGGAATCTCAAAGGTCACTGAAAGATTTCTGACAGAGATTGTCCGTCTGCTGCATGCAATGTTGTCGTCAAAAATCCTAGCCAATTCCCAATCAACCTGGTGGAGGGGTGGTTTGTAAGGCTGTGGGAATGAGTGAATTAATAGGAATTGATAACTGAAACTTTACAAATAAATCATTTTATTTTATTATTTAAATTTTGCCCCTGTGGTCTCATTTCTTCTATTGTATGAGATCCCAAATCTTTCGATTTTGGTACTGAGTGCAGCCAATTTCAATTTAAAAATAAGGGTGCGCAGATTAGACCCTGGGAATTTTGTAACAGTTATGTTGACCATTTTTATTCCAAAGGTGGATTTTGCTGAGGGAGGGGGGGGGGGAGGGAGGATTTCAGAGGGCTCCTGCAGTACAATAAGGAGCAACAAAGAAGAAAAGTCTAAGCAGGAAAAAAGAATACAGACAGGGATCCTAATTTAGGGGGCTGGGAGGATAAAAAGAGAGAGGAAGAATGAAAATGAAAAAAGTTGGATGGAAAAAAGCTATAGTGTGAGAGAAATGAGAAAAAGAGCAGTGAGATAATGCACATACGCATGAAAGAAAGTGAATCAGAAAGGCAGACCCGGGAATACTGGCTCTGGCCATACCCATGGTAGTCCACTCTCCTGTGCCCCTTCATCAACATCCATCACTCCTGCAGCCCCAGAATACTGACACGCCTAATTACTCTTATGCAACTGGAAGGAAGAATGGTGAGTTTAACAATAATAGCAGACATAAGCACCCATTACGCCTGCTTTGTTTTCTAGTCTTCAGTTCCTAAACTTGAAAATAAAGAAGAATCATGAAACTGACCTGGTCCCAGTTTAGAAACAGCATACAGGAGGTCATAATTGATGACTGGTGTATCATCAGTTTTTGATTGCCAGTCTACAGGAGGAGAGGCTGGAGGTGAGATGAGGAATTGCTTGGATGGCTGGGGTGGAGCCAAGTGGAAGGCCTCTCCATCATTCTCCAGAGTCTGGACCTTTACAGAGATGAGGGGCAAAACAGAGTATTGCTTCAGGAGAGTAAGATAGAATTATGTTCAGTCCAATACCCCCCATATTTTTGGAACCAATTTCCAAACAACTGTTGGTTTCAGTCTTGACAGAACAGAATAGAATTCTTTATTGGCCAAGTGTGATTGGACACACAAGGAATTTGTCTTGGTGCATACACTTTCAGTGTACATAAAAGAAAAGATACATTCATCAAGAATCATAAGGTACAACAGTTAATGATAGTCATAGGGAACAAATAAGCAATCAAATCATATTAGGAAACAGTCAATATAAATTGTAAGGATACCAGCAACAAGGTTACAGTCGTACAGTCATAAGTGGCAGGAGATGGGTGATAGGAACAATGAGAAGATTAATAGTAGTGCAGACTTAATAGCTTGGCAATGTTGAGGGAATTATTTGTTTAGCAGAGTGATGGCATTCGGGAAAAAACTTCTTGTGTCTAGTTGTTCTGGTGTGCAGTGCTCTATAGCATCGTTTTGAGGGTAGGAGTTGAAACAGTTTATGTCCAGGATGTGAGGGGTCTGTAAATATTTTCACAGTCCTCCTTTTGACTCATGCAGTATACAGGTCCTCAATGGAAGGCAGGTTGGTAGCAATTATTTTTTCTGCAGTTCTAATTACCCTTTGAAGTCTGTGTCTGTCTTGTTGGGTTGCAGAACCAAACCAGACAATTATAGAGGTGCAGATGACAACTAATCTGGAAGGCACCAGAATGGAAAAGAAGGCTGCAGTAAAGGACAGAAAGTAGATCCACAAATAAATGCTCTGCTATTTTCAGGTAGTATTGAGTTACACTCATAACTGTGTTCCCCTTTCCAAAGGGATGGGCTAATGTAACTGTCTATAAGGCCAATGGAAACAAGCTAAATCTGTCTTTTTGACAGCCGGTGCCACACTTGATCTGCAAAGAAAATAAAAGGATGACTTTGCTCTCTGTAGAAATCCTATAGTTGAAGGGCAAAAAAGATGATGTCTAAGCATTCACAAGATTTCTTGCTTCAGCTAATTTATACAGTATACCTATTTAATTTAAAAAAAAAGAAATGGAAATCTTAACACTCTACAACAATGAGCAAGCTCTTAACATTATCTTTATTGGCAATAACCCCCCACGTCCCAGAAAGAGTCTATAGGCATTCTTAAAAGTTAAAAATGGGTGGTAGCTGTGGCCCACTTATCTAGGAAAAAAGACAAAGATAGCTGCAGTGATAGTCAACATCAAGAGAGCTAGAGGATGTGAAGGAGAATCTTCTCCCATTTGTATTCTGGCAAAGGATATTTTGTGACTGGTCATGCCATTATACTGAATAGGCAAAGCCCCCACATATTTCCAAACAATGCTCACTGATCCCAAAACTTTGTCTAGTTGTGTTCTACATGCATACATTCCTAGTCTGTAATCATAATAAATTACTGACAGGTGCTGTCTTAAAGATAAGACTAAGGACCAGACTTCAGGTCCCCTTATTGGCTCTGGCATTCTACCCCCCAATGTGCTAGGGATTCTATGTCTTCTCCCTAGTTTTTCTCAGATGGGTGATTGCATCCTGATCTCCAGCCTTCTGTTGCATGAATGGTGAAACAGTGCTGCGGGGTACTTCTTTCTTTAAAATGTGGGGTTTGGGTCCTTTGGTAATGTGGAGGGTTTATTGGTACCAGTGCCATGTCTGCTGGGTTAGACTATCAAAGCAATATTGTTTTAGTGTGCTGTTTAAAGGAAGAAGAATTGTTTTTCCTGTCTGTTGCTAGTGCACAGATTTTTCAGCTATACAGAGATTGCTCAACCCAAATCGGTATTTGTTTATTTATATATTCAATAGAGTTAAAGGGCTGCCCAACCCCACCCCTACCGGTCAGGATTCAGGCCTGGATTTGGGACAGAAAAGCACTGGTCACACTTTTGTATTATCTCTGGTGGAAGCGGGATGGGGGTAATGCATCCATCCTTGCTCTACTTGACCTCTCGGCAGCTTTCGATACCATCGACCATGGTATTCTCCTGGAGTGGCTTTGGGGGATGGGAGTGGGAGGACTTGTGCTATCCTGGTTCACTTCCTTCCTCTGCGGCCACTCTCAGTCAGTGTTGATAGGAGGGGAGAGATCCAGCCCTCACCCACTGCTCTCTCCACTCCTGTTCAACATTTATATGAAGCCACACTGGGTGAGATCATCCATCACCATGGACTGAGGTATCACCAATATGCTGATGATACTCAACTGTAAATCTCAGCCCATAGTGAGTTAAGTGATGCCATATCCTCCCTCTCGCAGTGCTTGGAGGCTGTTCGGGGCTGGATGGGGAGCAACATGTTGAAACTGAACCCTGGCAAGACCAAGTGGCTCTGGGTTTCAAGTTTGGTGGCTCAGGGAGAATTGCCACCTTTGGTCTTGGATGGAGTGGCACTACCTCAAACAGATCTTGTGCATAATCTGGGGGTTCTCCTGGACTCACAACTCCTGCTTGAAGAGCAGCTGGCGGTCGTGGCCAGGAGGACCTTCGTGCAACTGTGGGTTGTGCACCAGTTACACCCTTTCCTGGACCAACAATCCCTACTCACAATCACTCTGCCCTAGTTACTTCCCATTTTGACTATTGCAACATGTTCTACATGTTGAAGAGCATCCAGAAGCTCCAGTTGGTGCAAAATGCAGCAGCCCACATGATTTTGTGCAGACCCCGGTGTGCACATGTATCACCACTCCTGCGGGAGCTGCATTGGCTGCCAATTTGCTTCTGGGTGCAATTCAAGGTGCTGGTTGTCACCTTTAAAGCCCTTCGTGGCTTGGGACCAGGTTATCTGAGGGACCATCCCTTGCTGGTCACATGTACCTGACCCATCAGAGCGGGGAGGCAGGGAATGTTGCAGGTCCCATCCCTGAGGGAGATACCCCTGGTGGGACCCAGAAGAAGGGCCTTCTCCGTGGTGGCTCCCTCTCTCTGGAACATCATTCCCCCAGAGATTAGAACAGCCCCCACTCTAATATTCTTCCAGAAGGTGCTGAAGACCTGGTTCTGCCAGCAGGCCTAAGGAACCCAGAACAGGATGAAACCCATTAAATGGCTCATGTGATCTGCTGTTGCCAGGGTGGGGGCTGCGGCTGAATTTATTATATTATGCTATATTAATTTATTTGATTCTTTTTATTAGTTCTATTGTTTTAAATGTGGTTTTATATTCTGTAAACATCCTTGAGTTGTCATGGGCGAATAGGCAGCAATATAAATTCAGTCAGTCAATCAATCAATCAATTTAAAAAAAAACTCAAAACATCAGACTGCTATGGCTGCTTTGAGTATTAAAAAGGGGACTGGAGGCTAAAACATATGAAGAACAGTTGCAGGAATTGGGTATGTCTAGTCTAGTGAAAAGGACTGGGGTGACATGATAACAGTGTTCCAATATTTGAGGGACTCCCACAAGGAAGAGGGGGTCAATCTATTCCCCAAAGCACCTGACGGCAGACAAGAAGCAATGGGTGGAAATTAATCAAGGAGAGAAGCAGCCTAGAACTGAAGAGAAATTTCCTGACAGTTAGAAGAATTAATCAGTGGAATGGCTTGCCTTCAGAAGTTGTGGGTGCTCCAACCCTGGAGATTTTTAAGAACAGATTAGACAACAATTTGTCTGAAATGGTCTAGGGTTTCCTGCTTGAGCACGGTGTTCGACTACAAGACCTCCAAGTTCCCTCCCAGCTCCCTTATTCTGTTATTCTATTAAAAATGTTCCCCATGATTTCACACTGTATATGCATAAGGAAAGTGGGAAATACACTAGACTAGAGCTTGAGAACAATGAAATTCTAACCCGTGTATCTTACTCATCTATTTATCATATTTAGAAATAGTGACAGAGGTGCTTCATCACCAGCTACATTAATTCATGTTGCCTCTATGTAAATTTGGTTGGTCCTGCAATATGACAAGATGAAACTGTTTTAAGTGATACCATAAAGAAAATATAGATCATGGCATGACAAAGGTACCAAAACGTTTTAGTTCAGATTAGCAGGTGACTGCTCTTTTGGCTTCGATTATCATGGGGCAAAACAAAGACAGACAGAAATTTTCTTTTTCTTCCATGCAATCATGCCCAATTCCAGAGACTGCCTAGACTAGTGCCTAAACATTTCTTGGCAAGGTTTTTCAGAAGTGGTTTGCCATTGTCATTGCCTCTTTCCAAGGGCTGAGAGAAAGTGACTAGCCCAAATTTACCCAGCTGGCCGTCTAGAACTCACAATCTCCCTGTTTCTAGGCTCGCCTGGTACTATATCAAATTGACTCTCAGGCTAAAGTTAACTTTCCAGTATTCCAGGATTTGAGGGGCTGCCACAAAGAAGAGTGGGTCGACTTCTTTTCCAAAACACCAGAGGGCAAGACAAGAAATAATGGATGGAAACTAATTAAGGAGAGAAGCAACCTGGAATTAAGGTGAGACTGCAGTGAGAATAATTAACCAGTGGGTGCTTCATCACTGCAGGTTTTTAAGAAGAGACTGGATAGCCACTTGTTTCAAATTGTATAGGGTCTCCTGCTTGAGCAGAAGTTGGACTAGAAGACCTCCAAGGTCCCTTTCAGCTCTATTCTGATTGATTAATATTTTGTACACTTTATCCATACACACATTATTATGATTAGTTCTGGTCTCTTGTCTGACATTAATATGCTCAAAATTTAAATTACCTCATTTGCATCTGGGTGATGAAAATGCTGGGGTAAAAAAGAATCTTACCTTTGCAAAGTAAAGTTTTAGTTTTTTCCCTTGGAATTGTGTTTCATGAAGTTCTGTTCTAGCATTAGCAGCTGATTTGGGGTTCTTGAAGTCAATTTTTATCCGTCGAAAACTTTTAAACAGTTGAAATGTCACACAGTCATCATAAGCACGGAACAAGCTCTCAAATTTCTCCTGTAATGGTAAAAAAGTTATCTGGTTATCTTGAAAGTCCATTGTATCTGTAAATGTGATAAATATAAGAAAATAACAGTGATGAAAATTGAATTTTAGGACTAAACTATCTTTATATACCCAAACTCTTTCCTTTATCAATTTTATACTGTAATATAAAGAAAGAACATGTAGTAAAACAATAATCAACACATATATCAATCTGATCGACAGGGAAGAGGGGAAGAAGGGCTGAGGAATACTTAACTGTGATGATGCTAAAAAGCCATACAATATTTTGGAACTGTATAATTTGAATCCCTTAATTCTAATCCCTTCCTTGCAATTATTTCACTCATTTTCACTCTAATCTCACTGCCTTCCAAGGGACTGACTTTTCATATATTTTTCAGTATCTCATTCATTTGCATCCTTTGTGCCCAAGAATCCACATCACATTAATTTGTTATTGTTGGCATATTTGCATACCTGCTTCCCAAAAGTCAATATCTATCACTGAATCACAAGAAAAAGAAAGAAAAGGAAAAGGCTAAACCAGCAAGAGTCAGTTTTCTCTGGTTGGACTGGACATAAATAGCTACAGAAGCATAGATTCACCCACCCACCCTCACAAGGGAGATATGAGGGGAAAGTTGTGTCGTAGATCCGGTAGAACCCAGCAGATCAACAATCCTCCCACTAAAAAACTACTCCCAAGTCACACTGAATGTTTCCATAGGAAATCTTCCATTTTTGGATGGAAAATACCATGTTCCTAACATTAATCCTAACTTGATCCAGCTTCAGCCAGCTTGAGCAGTGTGACTTGACAGGGAGATTGAAACTGTGTTGTGAGAACGTGCCATCCATAAATAGTGGCTGTCTTGGAGTTTGGGCAAGAAACTTGTTCGATGACATGCTACTTTTGGCACATTATACAGTATCATACTTGTGTGTGCCTGTTGACGCTAGATGAATCCCTGCAGTTTTCTTGGCAATGGTTTTCAGAAGCGGTTTGCCCTTGCCTCTTTCCCAGGGCTCAAAGAATCACAGCTCAAAGAACTAGAAGACAATGTCATGGTCATGGTCATACAATATACAAATGGGAGCAATGGCAATAGCACTTAGACTTATATTCTGCTTCATAGTGCTTTACAGCCCTCTCTAAGCGGTTTACAGAGTCAGCATATTACCCCCAACAATCTGGGACCTCATTTTACTGACCTCTGAAGGATGGAAGCCTGAGTCAACCTCAAGCCCGTCAGGATCAAACTCCAGCCTGTGGGTAGAGTTTGCTTGCAATACTGTATTCTAACCACTGCGTCACCAGGGCTCAAGGGAGCAAATGGGAGCAATGCAAACTTCTTAACAATAGCCATTCACACAAAACTGTGTGCCACAGACTTTCTAACATGGGTGAATAGAACATAGGTTCTTATCACATGATATGTATTATGGTATGATATGTATCCATATGTATATGGATTTCCAGGAAAAAAATGCAGACTACAGGATTCAGGTGACCCTGAGGGCACAGATAAACCTCTAAGTGGCCTCAATGACTCTCACAAAGAAGGCTATCAATCCTTCCATTTGCCACCATTCAGTCAGAACTGAAAAAGTTTCTTGGATGAGAAGCAAAATGTCTTGTAGCAAAACAAGGAAGACAGTTGCCTTTTGAAAGAAAGCACCTTTGAGACAATCATGACCTGGACCGCGGAGAATCTCCATAGACATAATATGTATTAAGTTCTCCAGTGCAAGAATATCTGCCCTGTACCTAATCATTAATAATTACTCCAGAAAATAATTCTGTTTGTATCTTCTGCATTACATTTCCTTCTGCCTTGTTTCCTCTTTCCCATTGTATCTGCCAAATTAGGCTATGGGGCACCGAAGCTAATATGTTAGTCTTAATATACTGCAAAAGTCTATTGCTATTTCTTTAACCCAATAAACAGATTAATCAATAGTACAACAAAGTAGGTGCTGCAGACACCTAAATGCAGTGAAGCCTAATTTTAATACTGATACATTACTTACAGAAAGGAGTTTGATCATTCCCAGGGTATGGTAAATAGAAGAGCGTGTTATTGCAGTGATCCGCATGACACAGATAACATGATTTATGTGATGAGTTCATTATACCAGTGATACAGATTACGCAAATATGAATTTAGAATTATGCAAATGACACTGCATAAATACATAAATTGATGCAAATGATGCAAATCACCACAGAACTTGAACCATTGTATGCAAAGTTCATTGCACAAAGATCCAGAAAGCTGACATTTCACTGTGTCTCAATCTGGCTTTTAATGATGAGTGGCCAGTTACTATACCTAAACATGTAATTATCATCAGGTAATTCCTAAAATAGAGAATAGAAATACTAAATTGGCTGCAAAGGATTCCAACCTTCAAAAAAGGTTAACACAAAGAATGTGCACATTTGTACAATTCTTCAGAACTGTTTGTTAGGTGAGGTGTTACAAAAGAACACAGGATATGGAATAAGCAATAAAATCTGAAGTTCCAGAAATGGAAGCCATGTAGCAGTGAAAATCTATCCTGAGATAAAAGTGAGAACTGGATGCAGAGAAACCATAAGATGCTTCTTTGGATTTTGTTGTACCTTTGAATCAGTTTTTGATTCCTGGCAATTGCCTGGATAAGTCCCTGAAGGTTTTGTGGCAAGATTTTCAGAAGCGATTTAGAAGTCTTTTGTCATTGCCTCTTTCTAGGGCTGAAAGAGAAACTTTGGCCCAAAGTTACCGAGATGGCTTCATGGCTAAAGCAGAAGTACAACTCATGGCCTACCAGTTTCCAGCCTGATGGTTTTAACCACCACACTGGCCCTCAGTATTGGTTTTACAGTAGTTTGTATCTAATTTTGTGGACAATGAAATGGCTTTTCAGCTCTGAAATCAGGAAGAAAATAAGTCTCTTATTTATTTCTTGGCCCAGAATAACAATCGTAATTGTCCTAGTCTAGCAGAAATAAAGAAATATTATATTTCTTTTTCATATCAACAGCTTAGAAGGCAATTTTGGTTTGTGCATTAAGCACTCAGTGAACTAAGACAAATTGTGTTGCATATTCTAGTGGATAGTGTAAATTGGGCTGGTTTTACCAATATAGAGTACCATATTTTTTGGAGTAAAGGACGCACCGGAGTATAAGACTCAGCTTAGTTTTTTGGGAGGAAAATAGGAAAAAACGAATCTGCTTACCGGGTATTCATCTGGCTAGCGTCCTTAGTCTGGTCAGCTTCAGCACATTAATTTGCTGGTTTTGAGTGTGCACGCTTTTTATCCCGATTGGGGATAAAAAAAACAGCTTCTAAAGCACAGCTGAGAGGGAGCACCAATGAGAAGAGCAGGCAAAGCACTGAGATCTCTTCACTCACTAGCACCTCGTTAGGGCTGGAAAAAAGCTTCAAAAAAGCTACATTCAGATTTCAGAGTATAAGACGCACCCAAATTTTCAGCCTCTTTTGGGTGGGGGAAGGTGTGTCTTATACTCCGAAAAATACGGTCTTGATCCTACATTTAATTTGTTTCACTACAGGAAAGGTATATAAAATTCTTAATTCTATGTGCCATAAACTTTTAATAAGGTTAATAAGGTTTATGAGAGGACATTTAAAGATGCTCTTGACTGAATTCTAATTCATGCAACTAAAACCAGAGTTCAATCTTCCAGGAAATATTTGGTTCAGGGCAGATGTTGCTTGCACAAGGCATCATGCTGTTTCAGCTAAGTTTTATTTATTTGTGATGCATAATAGTAAGGACTGAAGCAAAAACACATGTTAATTTTCAGCTATCCTTCCTGATTTCAGTAGTCCTTCCTGATAGTAGTTAATCCCAGGAAATGCATTCTCAATTATTACAGCAATTGACTTTTAATTGAAGCAAGAAGGTAGCAATAGGATTTAATTTATTTTTTAAATTTTATTTATTAATCAAAATTATATAGCCACCCAACTAACCAAAAGCAGCTCTAGATGGCACACAATAATGAGATAAAACAACAGTGTTTTACAGATATTAAATGTAAAAATCCATATTAATATCATAAAAGCCTAAAGGCAATAAGAAAGATAAAAATGGCCACATCAACAATTGAGGCATCTCAGCAAATCTCCAGTACCCTGGGAACCCTTGGCCTGACAACATAACCAGGTTTTGAGAGCCTTTTGGAATATGCAAGGAGCCTGCAATAGCTCAGCAGACTAATGCACTGTAATTTAACTCCAGCTGTCTGCAATTAGTAAGTTTGAATCTCCAGGCTCAGGGTTGACTCAGCCTTCCATCCTTTCTAAAGTAGGTAAATTGAGGACCCAGTTGTGGGGGCAATAAGCTGATTTTGTAAAATATACAAAAGTATAAAGGCTATTGCTTAACGCATTGTAAGCCACCCTGAGTCTCCGGAAAAGGGTAGCATATAAATCAAATTGAAAAAAAAATATCGTAAGAGATAGAGCTAATCTAATTTCAGAGTTCCATAAGGCGAGTGCCATAGCAGAGAAGGCACATCTCCTTAGACCCACCAAATGTCAGTCCCTGGCTGATGGAACCTGCAACAAGTCAGCTCGTCATCAGCTCAAATGGGTCAGCCCAGGGATGCTATTCAGCAGGTTCTGCAGAAATTTTGAGTAGTTTGGAGAGCTGGCAAATACTATCTCTGTCTGGCCCCAGAGTGGGGTGGGAATGGACATTTTGCAGTATCTTTCCCCTGCCACGCCCACCAAGCCACACCCACCAAGCCATACCATGCCCACCACACCATGCCCACAGAACCGGTAGTAAAAAAATTTGAATTCCACCACTGGGTCAACCCCACTGTTTGCTGGAGCAAGTGCTCTTTGATTGAATAGGTAGTTCTCATTTAGCAACTACAATTGGGACCAACTTGGTTATTATGGGATGTGATTGCTAAGTGAAACTGTGTCTTCCTTCACTTTTATCTCCTTTACAGGCCTGAAAAATATTGTAAGTGTGGGGACTAGTCACAAAACTATTTTTTCATCACTGCAACAAGGCAGTCATTAAACAAGGATTACCTCCAGAAGACAATACATTAGCTTTCCTGGATGTCTTCTGTACTGGGAACAGGAAGCAGGACCAGAGATGTTATTCCATGCCAGTTTGGGCAATTTGCCTAGATTAGGAAGCTTTCCTTCAGAGCCGAAAATGTGATGTAACACTTTGCTGATGCCATAAAATCATGGATGACCTTAGCAAGAGTCCATAACATCAGAATGGTGGACAAGACCAGGGATTGAAGATCCCATACATTCAGCCATACATTTCAAACATGCAAAAAGAGACAGGGCTTCAATTTCCTGTTTGTGCTCACTACTCTGATGTCATTGACCATCCCTGAAGATATTCCTGCATATGACTGCACTTTTGAAGTTTGTTGAAAGTCAAATTATAAAATCCCTTCAAGTAGGGATGAAATCTACTTACCATCCTTACCGGTTTGTAAGTGCAGGCACTGCGCACATGCGTCACATGTGCATACAGACCCTCTGCAAATCCACAAAACCTTCTGCACATGTGCAGAGGGTAAAAAACATATTACTTCCTGGTTAAAACCAGGAAGTAACAACACCCGGGTGGGTGGGCGGAGCTTCAGGCTGCCATCGCTACTGGTTCTCCGAACCACCTGCCACAATCGCTACCGGATTGCCCAATCCCGTCTGAACTGGGAGGATTTCACCCCTGCCTTCAAGACAAGGAACTGGAATTTGAGCAAAACAAGACAGTAGCCATAACTTTGTCCATGGTGTTGGAAAAGTATATAAAAGCAGATTGTTATGTTGCTACACTTGCCCAAAGAATCCCCTCTATGGATTCCTGGAATGGAGCAATGGTTACCATTTAGTTCTTATTCCAGTCCAGTACTTAGCATGAATAAGAAACACAAAATAATACCAAAAAAGAAGACGACACAGGCCTCCTTGCTGGAAAGAGACTAAACCATTCCAAATTTTCTTGTGAAAAAGGCATGCTTCTCACCTGAAGAAGTGCAAAAGAGAGAAGTAACTTTCACCCTTCCTTTTATTTTCACTTTTAGTGGTCATTTAGCAATCACCTGCACAATTAAATTGCTGAGGAGGGCTGCTCAATTTGAGTTTTCTTTAAAATCTCACTTTAAACTCATATGTTGGCTTCCGACCCAAGTAGGCAAAGAATGATAAATATTTGGAAAAGAAATGGTCAATGGGAAAGGGAGGAAATAAGTCAGAAGTTTAGTATGCATTTTATATATATTATATTAAGAGCCAAGGTAGTGCAGTGGTTAGAGTGTAGTACTGCAGGCAACTTCAGCTGACTGCTAGCTGCAGTTCGGCAGTTCAAATCTCAATGGCTCAAGGTTGACTCAGCCTTCCATCCTTTCCGAGGTGAATAAAATGAATACCCAGATTGTTGGGGGCAATATGCTGACTCTGTAAACCACTTAGAGAGGGCTGTAAAAGCCCTACGAAGCAGTATATAAATCTTAGTGCTATTTATATATTCTATAAATCCATATCGCAATGTTGATGATAAACCCTGTTTTAATCAGCACATGGAGATGAAGCATGAGAGGGAAAAGGAGGAAGTCCTTTGCCACTTTTGCCTTCAGGAGAAACACAATCTAGAGCAAATTACATTCTTACTGCACAATTGAGGAGTAGTGGGTTAGAGTGACAATTTTACTAAAGCCAACCTTGAGACAAGGAGAAGGCAAAGCCAACAGCTGTGCCATCAGTACCAGAGAGATGCTTGGTAACCTTGCTTCCCTCCCTGGGAGTAAGCAGACAAAACTGCTGAGTGGAAGCAGAATTTGTCTGCAGACAGCAAGATCAAATCAAATCAGCAAGGTCAAATCAAATATTTATTACTGTCAAAGACCAACATAAGGAAGGCAGGGTACAGTCAATTAAATATATCAGAGGCTAAAAATGCTAATTATAAAAAGCTACAAGAGTTTAGATTTTGTTTTTATATATACTCCTGGTTTATATTTTTTAGCTTTTTATATTTATTATTGTTTAGATTATTTTCTATGCTTTTTGATTGGCTGCAACCTACCCTTTAATACTGCTGGTCTTTGGCCATAATAAAGATTTGATTTGGAAGAAAAAAAAGTAGAAAAGTAAAAATCAAAGACAGCAAGAAATAAAACCATCATGTTGATGTAGCACTCTTCCATATAATCTGCTCTTAAGTCAGTTGCTCTGGTTTCATGATTGTATAATTTCTCATGATTTATGTCATTATATTCAATGTGAACACAATTGAGGAACCCTGCTGGATTAGACAATAGGCCTATTTCACCTCAATGTTCCAGGAAGTCCACAACTAAGCCACAAGGGCAATATAACTTCTTCTTCTGGAAGGTGCTGGCATTCAATCTACATCAAATGGAGTTCTTTCATTTGCTTTGATGTATTTTCTGTCAGTGTTCTGGAAACATGTGCAAGTTATTTTTTTTTTTTACTTGTAACTGGTAAACTAATACTTTGTAAATTTGTCTATAGAAATACTAGTACAAGTGCATTGAATTTAGTAATATTCATAGATTATGTTAGTCTTATGTTATTATAAATATGATATGACTAATAAATCATATATTATTGTTACAGTAGCTTGTATGAGAACTTCGATAAACTGAGCAATATTTTCTTTAACCCGTTTTAGATTTCCTTGGCAATAGGAGGAACAAAACAGATTATATACATTAAACTAAATATCATTTCCTACTCTCTCTCCATCACTCTTCCACTGGATGAATGGATGGATGGATGGATGGATGAACAGAAGTGGATGGATGGATAGATAGATGATGATTGATACATGATAGATAGATAGATAGATAGATAGATAGATAGATAGATAGATAGATAGATAGATAGATAGATAGAGAATAGAATTCTGCTGCTAGCAAAGAAAATAGAAATTATAAAATAGAAACAATATAGCCTCATTGCCAATATCCAGGAACAGTTTACCTATTGGTTATAACTTGTGAAAAAATGATTTTTTAAAAGAGAAAGACAGAGAGATCATCTTTTGCATTTGTTCAAGATTTTGCCCATTGGGATGGGGGTGGGGAGAGGTGTTCAGCAACATGCCCATTAACTTGACTATGTAAAATACTACTGGTAGTGGCTTCTCCTTCCTTTTCTGACAACTGCCCTCCCAAATGCACATACGGGTTGTCAATGGCAGCTGCTGCCTCTTGTCTTCCCTGTTGTTGCCCTTTGCTCTACCTGCCCAGGAAAATAGCAAGCAGCCAAAGCAGTCACCACTGCTGCTTCTAAAAGCTATATCTTACCTTGATCAATACACAAATGGTAGGAGCAAAGGAGGTCTATCCTCTGCTTCTCTGACAGAGGTGGTCAAAAGGAAAAAGCAATCAATAGAGAAAAAAATACACTGCACAGGCCCAAGAGTACCATGACCGCCCCAGATGAAAAGTAGAGAGGATTCCTTCTTTGGAGAACTTGGTAGTTTCCTAGCAATGAGACTAAATTCCCTCTCTCCTTTTTCTTCCCCCTTCCCAATGTCTACTGGCATTTTCCCCAAGAAAAAGTCTGACCTAGTCTATATGGACACCCCAAAAGGCTCTACTTGGAAATCATTGCTGCAGTTCTCTCTTTCCATTGGGTGAGTTATGCAACATTTGTCCCTGAATGGATTTACAAGATCCAAACCCAGTGCTCCTGGCTATAAGATGCCAACAAATATGCCCAACGTTTTCCAACTCTTTCTTTTTTCCGATCCAAAGGGCTTCATTTATGTGGCATCAACTATATGAGTAACCTATAGCTGTTCATTCCTTCTCCTTGGTGGCTTGTTTTGAAAGAAACCTGAATGGAGGCCTTTTCTTATGTGAGAACAAGTGTTTAAGAAAAGGAGACTCTTTTTACACACACACACACATATATATAGGTCTTTGGTTATTCAGGTCTTCTCCCACGAAAAATTGGAAGTGTCTTGGTGACGTTTCGATGAAGTCTCATTCGTCATCTTCAGGCTAGTGTTCTCGGCTTCGTGCTTCCAGGAACTCCCGGAAGCACGAAGCCGAGAACACCAAATATATATATACATATTTTATTGGTTCAATTTATATGCCGCCCTTCTCCGGAGACTCAAGACATCTTACAATGTATTAAGCAATAGCCTTCATACTTTTTGAGTAAATCTGCTTAGTAGGGCTTTCGCCCCCCCACCCCAAGTGGTGGTGTTTTTTTTATATATATATTCAAAGTCAGCTTATTGCCCCCACAATCCGGGTCCTCATTTTATCTACCTCGAAAGGATGGAAGGCTGAGTCAACCTTGAGCCTGGTGAGATTTGAACTTGCAGTAATTGCAGGCAGCTGGTGCTACTTAACAGCACTTTAGTCTGCTGCACCACCATAAATATATAACAAAATGTTGAGTACCCCCTGCCATCAGGGGAAGCTTTTCATTGTAAACTGCCAGAAGACTGAATCTGGTTATCATCCCCTTGCTTTTCCCCAGCCTGGCTATATTTGGAGTACACCATTATATACTGCAGTGACTTTGACCAAGGCTTTAGATTCTAGGTTTGCCTTAAAAGAAAAATGATAGTTAACTGTTGATTGAGATGCTTCACTTTGATTGAGATGTTATTAAGTATTCCAATATATTTCTAATATTTGATTACATCCTCATCTTTACATTATACAGACTACATCAAACTCTCAACTTGCAACAAACAGAAGATACTGCATGCATAACTCTCCGCCCCTCCTCCCCTCCTCTCTCTCTCTCACACACACATACATTCTTCTCCAACCCCCAATGCAGAGAAAGAAATTCAGGAGCCCAGGAGAGTTTCATCTTATCACATGCTCCTAAAAAGAATAAATTTATAAAAAAGTATATTGGTTGCACAATGTGAATATGAAATACTAGATGCTACTGTATTCAGAATTTTAGTTGTTTTTTTTAAAAGAAACAAACAAACTGATAATATATTTCATTCATCCTCTGCCACTGACACAATTTACAGAAAATAAAACAATTTGCAGTAATGATTTTGCCTGCTGTTTCAGGGCTTTCCTTTCCCTTATACTGCAGTAGTGAGATGGACAGATACAATATACTGTGCTCTTTACAAATATCACTTAAAAGGAAAGCTTTTCTGACTAGGTGCACTAATAGTGCACACAATGCTCTTCTTAATTTTTAAGACGTTTGGCAGCATCTTAAGGAAAAAGGGGGGGAAATCATTATCATTGATGTACACAACAGGAGATCAAGTTTTCAAAATGTTATGCAAAAAAGTAAAACTGTCCAACTTTGGCTGAAATAACCCTTTAACTCAGGTGAATCACTCACATATTGGCTATGCAGTGCAAAATCACAGATATTTTTTCAATTAAATAATAGATTCACATACAAACACCTGAAGGTCAACACAGCTTCAGCACAGAACAATTATACTCAGAAAACATACATCCATATGCATTTACAATTTATTCCTTAATTTACTTTAAAAAGATAGGTCATTTGTGTAAGGCGTCAGACTTAAAAAAACTGAGAATTTACTATTTAATTAGGGTTTCATTTGTGATGCAACTCTTAGATTTATTATATCACAAATCCATTTTAAAAACAAGATAAAGAAATAGCTCCCTAATCTTTTCACACGAGACTCCCAATATTCTGGTTGTTATGGTAATAATCATGACAATCTGATCTGCTTTTTTGCAGGACATCAAACATTCTTGTCATCCTGCAAGTGTCCTTGTCAGAAGCATCTCTGCAGAATGAAAGGCATGCACATACCTTAACATCTTGGTTGGTAAATACCTCTATATCCACTACACAGGCAACTAGAGAAGAAACATCACAGTCCATGTCATGGGCTGGCATCTCCTTCCTGACATAAATCAAGAGCTTATGTAGCCCCAGAGTCAAGAAAATAAAAGAGCTTTCTAACTCCTAACTGGTCAGGATGCTACTTCAAAAGAAAGACAGAGAAAGAGTAAGAGAGAGAGTGTGTGTGTGTCAGTTTGTAAGAGAGAGAGTGTAAGAGAGAGAGAGAGAGGAAGAGAGAGAGAGAGAGGAAGAGGAGCGAGGGAAGGAGGAAGGTACCAGCTTTTCTATTGTGCCTGGTCTCTGCCTAATTCAACCTCCAGCTAAATAAGCAAAGCCAGCGCTGGCCAAATCTACTTCTCATTGCAATGACATCACCACATAGACTGACATCAGCTCAGTTCCCCCCTCCCCAACTCTTTGCTCTCTCTGCTGTATCATCTCTAGTGCAAGCAGGACATGATTATGTGTTTCATCTGAACCCAGACTAAATCAATTATGGCAAACCTAATCAGCACCTGAGTCATCATAGCTATGTCAGCCAAGTGCTTTGTTGGCAAAAGATTAATTCTGTGTTTCAAATTTTCCTTGAGAATTAAAATTCAACAGACACATATCCTTTAATGTTCTGCTTTTGGAAAAGGAGAAAGGAACATCTAAATACTTCCTGCTTGTCCTGTCAGGCTTAGCATTATGGTTACTGCTATTTTTTTCTGATAGAATTCATGTGCCTTTAACAATAAAAAGAAAGATCACATGACTACCACAGTGCTATCCTCCCTGCTGGACATAAATCAGCATGAGTGCCTGATACAATGAGTTCCTGGTTCTCATAGAACAAGCTTTTCTTTCAAGGACAGACAGAAATGAGGAATGCACATAAATCCCTTCAAAAAGATTGTAAAGGTCCTAACGCTATGTTGGTAACCTGCACTGCTTTCATAAAAAATAAGGCTGGCCAGATACATATTACACCAAGAGAAAAGCAAAGATTTTATAGGTAGGCATTCTTTAGATAAAAGCAATTGTCAACATGGCAATGGATTAGGAGATGGATATGACGGACAATCTGAAACATATAGGTTGCCCACTAGGCATGTCTTGATTGCATTTTTTTTTAAAAATTAGATTTATATGCCACCCTTCTCTGGAGACTCAGGGCGGCTTACAATGCATTAAGCAATAGCCTTCATACTTTTTGTATATTTATACAAAGTCAGCTTATTGCCCCCACAAACTGGGTCCTCAATTTACCTACCTTAGAAAGGATGGAAGGCTGAGTCAACCTTGAGCCTCGAACTTGCAATAATTGCAGACAGCTGAATGTTAATAACAGGCTATCTAGCCTGTGAGCTATCTGAGGCTCTGTTTTCAGACTGTATAGACCTTGTTGGCTCTTCCTCAGTGAATAAGGGGGCTTCTTGACTATTAGAGCATGACAATGAGATGGACAGGCCACTGGATTGTATAAAAGTAATCTTCGACTTGCAATCACAATTGACCCCTAAATTACCATTGCTAAGCAGGACAGTTAAGCCAGTTTTGCCCCATTTTATGACCTTTTGTAGGAAGAATTGGCTCGAGTCCCCAGCTGGGAGAAACAAGGGTTCCACCAAATGAAGAGAGAAGCCAGCTGCTTGAAAAGAAAATTTTCTTTATTGGTGGTCTGAAGCGACTTCAGCAATAATCGGTTCCAGGACAGCTAAGAAAACAACCTGGTGAGTGGATGGATTTTTATATGGTTTTAGGGCTTTGTGATTTAGATTCCCAGGTCCATTGTATGTACTTTAATCTGTGCTTGAGACAGTGGTGGGTTGCTCCCGGTTTGGCCCGGTTCTTGTGAACCAATGGTAATGGCGGCGGGAGACTGCCCAGACGTCATCATGAACTGTCAGCACATGCACAGAAGCTTCCGCACGCGCGCTCCCATTGCAAACCAGTAGTGGAGGTAAGTAGAATCCATCCCAGCTTGAGAGTGCCCTTTTAGTATTCTAATAATTGTTGCCTGACTCCCATTGGGTCTGAGAGGTCATGCCCTGTCCTTGAGGTTGGGTGGGAGAATGTAAACTGAAGTGTCATTTTTTTTGTAACTTTAATCTGCTCATTTTTTGTCTTTACGAAAGCTGTAGCTGGCAGCACTTTGCTTATGAATGGAGCTGTCTGGATTCTGAATATCCATTCACAAGGAGCGCTCTGCCTTTGTGAATGGATACAAATGTATCTCATTCACAGGCACTCAGCTTGTTGTGAAAAGCTGTTTTAGGCAATTTCCCTGTTTGCGAGAGGATGCGAGTTGGCTTTTATTTCAGGGGGGCCTTCCTCCTATTTTGGGGAAACTGCTCCCCAACTGATTTTCCTTTTGGGGGGAGCTCCGTACACTTTCTTGTCACAGTTGTTAAGTGAATCACTGGAACTGTTAAGTCAGTAACATGGTTGTTAAATGATTCTCACTTCCCCATATGCATCACCTGTCAGAAGATCGCAAAAGGGGATTGCATGTCCCCAGGATATCATTATAATCATTGATTTAATCTTCTATTTCATTTGCAGTCTGGGACTGGTAAAAACTTAAAGCTCAACTCCTAACCAAGGATTTAAGAGCTGTTAAGATAATGTCTGAGTATATAGGTGGTTCCGAATAAGGTGGTTTTTTTGCAAAGTCAGAATATTCAGGTCTGATAAATTCATAATTTCCATGTATCTAGGCAACCCTTTGCTTATTGATCCAAGGGCTCCTATTACTATTGATATAACCATTGATTTCTTCTTCCACAATCACTTAGTGTCAATTTGCAGATCATGGCATTTTGTTATTTTTTCTAATTGTTTCTCTTCAATTCATGCATCACTTGGTATTGCAATATCAATAAACCAGACATTTTTCTTTTCCACAGTACTGATTACTATTGTTACAGTAGCCAGGAGACCACAATGCAATTGCATAGTCCGGTTAGAGGACATGCTTGTATGCTTTCCAAGGTATAGCTTAGAAGGGCAAGCTGGCTTCACATCAAAGAGAAAGATGAGCAGCTCTTCCTACAGCATTACCCAAGACCCACTCGTTTCCCCCGCTTTCCGTGGCACTCACCTCGCAAATGGGTGCCGCAACCAGGAAGGTTCAGAGCTATCAGGAATCTGACTGATTAGACAGAGCACCAGCTCATCTTCCTACCAGTGGTACCTATCTATCTACTTGCATAGAACATGCTTTCAAATTGCAAGGTGGACAAAAGTTGAGGCAAATGACAGGAGCTCGTCCTGCCATGCAGTGCTAGGCCTCGAACAACTGGAACAGAGACCATTAAGCCACTGAGCCACTGTGCCTCCAGGACACTGCAACCATCATAAATACATGCCAGCTGCCAAACATCCAAATTTTAATCATGTGAACATAAGGATGCTGCAATGGTTGTAAGTGTGAAAAATGATGTCAGCTTTTTCACCGCTGTTATAACTTCAAATGGTGACCAAACAAATGATTGTAGGCCAAAAACTACCTGAATATAGGTTTGCTACCTCTACATTCACCTGATCTATGTATATTTTAATAGGGGTGTTATGATACATTTCCATGGATGCCACATTAAATGAATTGCTTAGGTATTGGCTAGCTGTGTGTGTTTCTATATCCCTCCTAGATAGAGAAATACATCCAATATAAACATGTATGGTAGCTGGGGGAACATTAGTATGTCAATAATCTTGGCACAAGAAGTAAATAAAATTGCTTGTTTCAAAACCTTACATAAAAAATACTGAAAAACAAACAGCAACATATTTTACAACCCCAATAAAACAATCGGTAGTCTTTTTAAATATACTGTTATCCTAAATGTTACTGATTTGTGGAGAGTCATTTCTTCATAGTTCTTCACCAATTAATACTTGTTGCAGATACCTGGAACTTCATTATTATTTTTCAGAAACACCAGAAAGATGTGTATATTTAGAAATGGGCAAATATTTGATTGGAAATATTAGGGGATGCAAAACCCCTAGGCACTGAATTATGAAAAGTTGTAACTGAACAGAGTTTATAAATTTCTTTCTTTGTACTTTCTTATGGCTTAAAACCTTTTAATCAAATAAAGCCAATGATCTTCCATGCCTACATCTAGAATGGTTTATTTTTTTAAAAAAATTGTGCTTTCATATTTAATGTTTACAGTATACTGCTATGTTTAGGATCATATTCAGCAGTATCAATGGTTTTGTTTCTATTCTTAGTACTGTACTTTTCCAGTTCTTTTAAGTTTTAGGTTTGGTTTCTGCTTAAATAGACATCTTGGAGACAACCCATGTGATTACAGGATTTCAATAGTAATCAACAGTGAGGCAATCTGTTTTCTGTCCTTGTTGCAATGTCCCTTCTCAGGTGGTCATCTCCATTTAGCAATTGTCTCTTTTGTTTCTATTCATATTCTTCTTCTTTTAAAGGAACTTACACTGTTCTCTTCTATTAAATGAAAGAGGTAATTTAGTTCAAGTATTTAGATTTCCAACATATCAAATCAAATTTTGATTATCATAAACCAGCATAATAACATTAACATAATATCTTTTCTAGCCCACTTAAGTACCTCTCTTTTGAGAAAGGAGGTATCAAAACAAGAATGGGTAATTGGAACCAAAATGCAGAATTATATTTGCCAGGCCTGGAACAAACCTCAGAGAAAATAAATTGTGCCTAGTGGCAAGTCCTATGTGTAAATTTAAATTTTATGAAGGAACTCTCACGTTATTGCTCCATTTTACATCAGTGCTCTTACTTGATCATAATCACTCACTTCCACTGATATTGTTCCAGTATCATCCACTGAGACAGAAGAATAGATTTTCTCTCTCTCAGCGGCATGATAAATCCCACCAAATCTCCCATAAAGTTGTCATTTTATTTCATTTCAAATACTTACAGAACTCTCCCAGATATTTTTTCCACTCCTGAATTCCTCGCAACAGTTTGAAACCAAGTCACCATAATATTTGCTGTCCCTGGCCTCAAATCAATCCTCTTTCCAGCTGACTAATAGAAGCCATAATTCAATTAGCATCCTGTCCTTCCTCACTGTTTTGCAGTAGTTGATGCTGGGAAGTAATCTGAAATCAGTCAGTCAATCAGAATACATGTAGTTACTACAAAAAGGAGTGGCAAAATCCCTGGTTACCTTTAAAATGTCTGTGAAATAATGTCTTGGCATCATGGTATGATGTCTGAACTGCAACTAGAAGAGTCTGGCTAAAGCCCAGGAACTGAGGAGAGGTGTAAAAGAAAGGATTCTGCGAACAAGCACATGGCCAATTCAGATGAAAAGATTTTCTTTAGTATGTTTTCCTCAGCTGAGCCAGAAGTAAGTGGCAAAGAGACAAGATGACCATGTAGTATTAGCCTAGTTGAGGGCTCGTTTTTTAAAGCACAGTAACCATGTAGAAATGCCCACAGGCTTTCCAACCTCTAAAGAGCAAGACCTGAATAATAGTTGCAGCTATTTCCCAGGCAGAATCTCATTTTTTAATAATTAAATTCAACAGTCTTATTTGAATACACTAATATACAGTAATGGATGGGCTTCCCAGGCCTCTGTATTTTTGATCAGGAAAAACAACTTTGATAATGGCTTAGTCTGTTTAGTCAGGAAATACAACAACTTCACTATCTACAGAACTGGACACACAGCGTCCACACACACAATGCAGTATTAACATCAGTGTCATTTTTCATATATTGCTTTGCTTATGGTACATTTCAGGGCAAAAAATACATTAAAAGTTTAGGCAAAGTTTATTTTCATTCATCTTTATGTTGGAAGAAATGTCCATCTGGATTCAATTCCAAGTGGGGAGAGACACTGGAAACATGGAGGCTGATTGGGAAGATGGCTTAATGGTGAAGCACAACCACCAAGCACTTGTGATTCTGGGTAGCTGACCACATGGAGTGGAGAGATGTATTTATACCCTCTCTTGGGCTTTGAACTTGAGCTTCCTGTTCCTGTACCAAGAGCATGTATTCTATTGGTTGCTGTCAGACTCCATGGGGCCATGTGAGGTCATGTTTGTCTTGAAGTCAAGTTTGGTTGAACCTTGGGCTGATGTAATGTAGGGGCTTGATTGTGCCATGTGGTGTGTTCTGCTGATAGATAATCCTATTATGTCCTGGAGGGTCATGTCTTAATGCCATCACCCTGGATCTGGAGGCTTTTTGTCTTGTAGATAGGCTGGCCTAGTCTTTCTCAATGGCCACCAAATATCTGCTAAGGGCAGGGAGCTGCTTTGTCTTTAAAAACATGTTCCTCCTTTTCTCATTCAGGGAAATATAATAGTCTGCCTTTTTAATATTTTCTAGAATATTTCATTCTTCTAGGAGGGGGGTGGGTGCTAACTTTCTACATTTAAACTGTAGTTGTTCCAAGAAAAATGGGAAAACTTGCTGACAAACATTACGTGATTTTCCACTGAGTTTTGGGGTGTAATTGCATTAGATTATTTATTTATTTATTTATTTATTTATTTATTTATTTATTTATTTATTTATTTATTTATTATTTATTTATTTATTTATTTATTGGTTCGATTTATAAAGGTTTCTAAAAGACTTATGCTGTCTATTATGGTTTTGATTTTAAAAACATATTCCTCAATTCTGATATCATATTCTGCCATTATTTACTAGCCAATGGCTACCCCCAATAGAAAACAAAGGAAAAAAAATCAGAACAGAGTTTTGAAAATCCAAGTATATAATGAATGTCAACAGAATTACTTCCCTTTATGCCCTATGTTCTTTTCTGAATCAGTATAACAATAAATTTATTTGCCATGTAAACTCAAATAAAATTTTACTCTTTAATGTGATATTCTTTTGCAGGTGATGATATCCTGCACTGCAGCCTTATTTTTCTCCTCAGTGCTCCTTCCTCTTTGAGAAAGCCAAATTCTGCTGAGTCGGGAAGAAAGCTGAGCACTCCTTCCTCACTCTGCAAGCTATAAAAACTGTCATCAGCCTGGCCTTTGCAAAGCTGCAATATTGGTTGCAAGCTCCAGAGAGCAACGTTATTCCAAAATCCTTCAAGGGCACTCTGTCTGTATAGAATGTACAATTCTGTTGTATCACTCATTTGTTAATCTGACACGAACAAACCTAGACATCTGAGAAATAAATATATTAGTTAGCCTCCAGTTACCTTTGAAATCAATTACTGTAGAAATCAGTATACATAAGGATTCTGGATTCAGTCCATTTTATAAAGTGAAAAGACAATATTCACACTTCTTGAAAAAATATATGATTATCCTCCAGTCTTTTATCTTTTATCACATTTCTTCAACACACATGCACAAATATGATTTTCATAATCTAAATATGAAATTGTTTTTTTTCATTTGCAGAAAAATGGAATAAAATGAATTGACATCCAGACCTTGATTAATCTGTTTTAGTGCTTGAACTTGCAACTGACATTTTAAGATTATTATGTTTCAGTATTTGTTCAATGTCATCTTACACAATTCTCAACAATTTAAAACTTCAGCAAGCATCTAAGTCTTGGGAGAGTTTTTGAGGAAACTGATACATTTTTATACCTGCAACAAACTGTACATGTACAAACAGCTTTTACAAATTATTGATATCTGGTCAAAGTATGCAATTGTGTGATATATTATCTGTATATACTATTGGAAAGTATCATGTATCAGATATCAGCTGGTTGGAGAAGCTTTAATAGTAATTGCATCCTTCTGGAAAATTGAAAAATGGAAGTCACTTCTTTTTTAAAAAAAAAATGAGTCCACAATACAGGTAGCCCTTGACACCTTGCTAAGTGACACATTTGTTAAGTGAATTTTGCCCCATTTTACAACCTTTCTTGCCATGACCGTGGGGATGCTGCAACAGACATTAAACAGGAAAAATGATCATAAGTGACGTTTTTCAGTGCCGTAACTTTGAACAGCCACTAAAAAAACTGTTGTAAGTGGAGAACTGCCTGTGTAGATTTCTTTCCACCAAGGAGCCCTGCTGGTTGACCCTGCTGAGACCATACAATACAGATGCTGGGTGCAGCAGACTGCACTAAAATAGAATAATGAAATTGGATAAAAAATGATATAAAACAGGGTCAGTCTAGATGATCTCTGAAGGGTCCCTTTCTTTAAAATTGGATTCAAAAGGTAAAACCACAGAAATAACTAACCTTTCACAGCTGTCAAGCTCAGGAAACATTATCAGGAGTAAAATATCACACTTAGCCAAGCAGAGGCAACTACAGATCTAATGGCAGGAACTTTAGATAAGGTTTGCAAGAACACCTGTGTTCCTCTTAAAGAGGGAATACACGTTAGTACGCTTCTAGGAACTAGTAGCAAGGGAAATGGGGGGGGGGGTTGTTGCGATGGGCTGTCAGAAATGTAACCAATCATAAGATGTTAAAAGTATGTATTTAAGTTACTGCATCATAATCTTTCGGGATTCAGTGTTCTTGCTTCTTTTGTTGCACTGAATCTGCGCAATAAACCTCTCTGATCACCCACGGAAATCTTGTGAGTCTTAATTTCTATAACAGCACAGCTCATTCAGAAGAATATGGAAATAGAGAGCATAACCTCTTCAAACGTTATCAACCCAGAATTCAACTATTTTTCAAGATTTGTTTTGGCTTATTGATTTGACGGGCTGTATTATTATTCACGCTCTTGGTGTCAGTATCCTTGGTACGACTCGTCTGCTGCCACGATGCAATTCCACCAACTCTGGACGCACTGGACAAAACGTCTGCATGACTTTTAGTCTCTTTTATAACCATCCTCTGCTTTCAAGGATGAAAGAAGGATAAAGTCGGGTTTTCGGCCAGCTTCCCCCCACAAACGCTTGTCCGCCACGGGAGCCGTTTGCATCAAAAGGCGCCTGCGCGGCAGTCAGCACGTGATCCCGGCCGCTTGGCGCCTCTGAAAAGTTCGTCTCCCAATTGTGCCGACTCACCCCTCCTTAACGCCGTTGTTTACCTCACGCTCCCCAGCTGCTGCGAGCCTTGAAGCCAGGCGACGCTCGCGGGCAGGAAGGGGCGGAGTCAGGCGCTTCTATGTAACGCGGTCGTGGACCGCCGCCTGGCGTTTCTTGGACGGTTTGAAAGCCGGGGAGGGGGCGGGCCAGCCATGTGTTCCCCGCTGCTCAACCCTGGCAGCTCGTTTACCTTTCGGGTCTCCTTCGTCGAAGTCCACCCTAAAGTGCCGCTGGTGAGGCTATGGGGTCTGCCCGGCGAACGCAGAGAAGAATATTTGCGGCTGATGAAGGACCTCCAGATCAAAGTGGGGCCCCGCTTGGCGAACTCTCCTGGGGACCGCGGGGGCCGAGGCGACGGCGACAGCGAGGGCGAAGCCCTGGCTCTGGGTGACTTGTGTCTGGTGGAGTTAGGCGGACGGTGGCATCGCTGCCGTATCGTCAGCTGCCGGACCAAGCCGGGCCAAAACTACCGCGTCTTTCTTCTGGACGAGGGCCGCACGGTGAGCGCTAGCTCCTACTACTTAGCGCGGGGCCGCAGAGAACTTTTCCACTTGCCGTCCGAAGTCATGGGATGCATTGTTGCAGACTTGCTCCCACCCGGCGATCTCGGGGCATCCTTAAAGAGCACGCTTAGGGACTCAAAGACCCCACTAGGATCCCAGGCGCTTAACTTAAGATGGGCGGCTGAGGCCATCGACTTTTTGGGTTTCCTACATGGCAAAGAGCTGTCTGGTGTCATCCGAAAAGTGCTGATCTCGCAGTGCCTTGTGGTGCTGGAGGTGCCCTGGTTGCTGACACAGATGCGCCATCTTGGGCTTGCCAGTCTTGCCTCTACTGCTTTTGGCACTCTATTGAGTGTCATTTTAGAAGTTCCCGAGATTGCTTCTGTCCCATTGGAGCCAACTTCAACTTTGTCCCAAACCCCAGCCCTTCCTTCTGCTGCCCAGTCCAAGCAGGGCCATGTCACAATGGATTTCTTCTATCCTCAACTGGAATTGAATGTGACTGTGCCTGTGGTGGTGACTCAAATCTCTGATCCCTATAGAATATATTGCCAGCTACGTAGTCTTTCTAAAGAAATCCAGCTTCTTTCAGATGCTATGCACCAAGCTTTTGAGATATCAAAGGGAAAATTTGTAGAAGAGGCTTTGCCCACCCCAGGCTTTCCCTGTGCAGCCCAGGGTATAGATGGATGCTGGTATCGAACTTTGTTATTAGAAACATACCCAGCCGAGGATCAACCGGAGGCAGTGGCTCAAGTGATTTGTGTGGATTATGGCAGGAAAGAGTTTGTAACAAAGAGACATTTGCGCAACTTACCTGTTGAATATTTCCGCATGCCAGTAGTAACCTACCCTTGCTCACTGCAAGGTATTACCGATGGAGGCTGTGGCTGGACACATTCACAAATTAATCAACTTAAAACATTGCTCTTGGGCAAGGTAGTACAAGCTCACATTGAAGCTTACTGTCCCTTTGAGCATATCTATTACATTACTCTATATGGGGAAGATGGTCTCAATCTTAACTGCCTGTATGGGGTGCAGGCAAATTGCCTGGCTCAAAATCTCCTGCACAGTAATCAAGAATGCATCTCTGGTTTAATTATTGAATCAGAAAGCTTGGGTGTCTCAGTCCAAAAGGAATCTGCTTCTTTGTCAGAGATATTGCCTAGTATTGCTGCTACCCCACTTTTTGCTGTACGTCTGAAGGCAGGCGAGTACCATAATGTTCAGGTGTCATTTCTTCAGGACCCTTCAGAATTCTGGGTGCAGTTGCAGGAACTTAAACAGTCACTTTGTCACCTACGACGGAA
This sequence comes from Masticophis lateralis, assembly GCA_030761175.1. Classification (NCBI taxonomy): domain Eukaryota; kingdom Metazoa; phylum Chordata; class Lepidosauria; order Squamata; family Colubridae; genus Masticophis; species Masticophis lateralis. The sequence continues at coordinate 160,592,451 of JAUDYJ010000001.1, forward strand.
CTTAAGAGACTTTTATTCTCGCAGTAAGAAACTAGAATGTATTCTATTTGAGCCCAAGGTAGGATCCCTCTGCTGTGTCATGTTGAAGGAAAACTCTTATCATCGTGCCCTTGTTACTAAAGTTCAAGGGAAAGGAATTGTGGTGTATTTGATGGATTGGGGAAACACTGAAGTAGTTGACTTGTATAAGGTGAAGAAATTGCTTCCCCAATTCAGAGAACTTCCTGCTGTGGCGGTCCGGTGTGCACTGGATAATCCTTTCCCGGGTCAGTCATGGAACTCAGAAGCTGTTGATTATTTTAAAAAATCCGTGCTAAACAAGGAATTGATGATCAAAGTTCTAGGCATGCAAGGAGATGTTTATATAGTTGAACTTTTTGATAATTCTCTAGTGGGAGAAAAAAATTTGGCTAAAATCATGTCCCAGAGAAAGTACACAAAGCACCATGAAGTACTAGAAACTCTCCAGGCAATATCAGATAAGCTATTGGCAGGGGACCCTGAAAGTAAACCAATGAGGTTAAGACCTGTGAAAAAAATAATACCAGTGACAGATGAAGTAAAGCATCCACAACAACATGATTCTTCAACCTCTTCTGCAGCTGAAATATTGAGAAATGAACATCACTCCAGTGAGGGAACTTTTTATTCTTCATCAGCTCTGAGTGGCAGTGATAATTCATCATGTGAGATACAGAACTATTCTGAAATAAAGGCAGGTGAAGAACAGCTTGAATTTGGAAGTACAGTTGATGTGATTGTAACACACATAGAAAATCCTAGTCATTTTTGGTGTCGATTATTTAAGAATTCCCAAGAACTGAATATGCTTATGGCTAAAATTCAGGATTATTGTATGCATTCAGCAGAGCTTCATGAATGGCCAAATTCGGTGTGTTTGGCTAAGTGTTCTGAGGATAAAAAATGGTACAGAGCTGTTATCATTAATAAGGTTCATTACCCAGAAGAGGTTGAAGTCGCTTATGTTGATTATGGAAATAAAAAGCATGTTTCATTGAAAAATATTCGTGCAACTACAGCAGAGTTTCTGAAGCTAAAAGCTCAAGCTTTTAGATGTAGCCTTTACAATTTAATTCAGCCAAAACATACAAATCCTTTTGTTTGGGATAAAAAAGCCATCGAAACATTTCGTGAATTTGTGGATTCAGGATCTAAAGTGGCACTGAAATGTATTATATTTGCTTTAGCAGCATTAAATGGTACAGAACTCTTTAATATTGTTGACCTTATTACTCCTTTCGAAAGTGCTTGCCATTTTTTAATAAGAAAGGATCTAGCTACATTTGTACACAGAGAGAAACCCTTGGTATCATCTGTTCAACTTCTATCATACTATTACTCAACCCACAATATCAAAAGAGGAAGTGAAGAGATTATTTATGTCACACATGTTAATAGCCCATGTTTTTTTTTCTGCCAACTTGCTAGGAATGCAAATGCTCTTGAAAATTTAACTAGTAACATTAGTAAACTAAGCAAAATGTACAATCTGCAAACTTCACCCAACTCTAGAAATTTGTATCTTGCAAAGTATACTGATGACTGCTGGTATAGGGCTGTAGTAACTTCAAAAAATGATAGCAAAGAAGTTTTTTTTGTAGATTTTGGGAATACACAATTATTAAAAAACGAAGACCTGGTTGTAGTACCAAATGATGCTTACGAGTTAATGCTTTTGCCTATGCAGGCTATAAAATGTTCTCTTTCTGATATTGTTGATCCAACAAAAGATGCTATTGATTGGTTTGAAAAGGCAGTGTTAGATAAGCCCTTAAAAGCTTTGATTGTAGCAAAAGATCCTGACGGAACATTGATAATGGAACTGTATGATGGTAAAATGCAGATCAATGCAAAATTGAAACAAAGCTTAGGTTTGCAGGCTTGCAAAGAGATTATTGAAAACACAGAAAACGGCACTCTGTCTTCCCAATACTCGGCTAATACAGAAGAAAACAGTGAAAGTGGTCTAGCCTTGGTAGACTTTGACAAACCTGTTCTTGAGGGCAATATTAAATCTAGTGCTGTTTTTGGAGAAACATGCCAACTGCAGCAGAAAACTAAAAAAGAAGTAGCAAAATTCCTAGAATTCACAGACGGTTCTAGCAAAAGTAATTATGTGGAAGATTGGAAGGACATGAAATGTGAAGCCCTTCATAAGAAAGGGGAGAGATGTGATATTAAAAATAAATCCAAATCTGTAACATATTCTTCTCCTAAAAATATATGTGAACTACCTCAAAAAAGCATAAAGCCTGGTCTTAAATCTTTAGTTTATGTTTCTCACATAAATAATCTTTCTGATTTTTACGTACAGTTAGTAGAAGATGAGCCTATCCTTGATAGTATATCAGAGAAAATAAACAGCTCTAAAACAGTTTCAAGCTTAGTGGGGCAACAGCTTAATGTAGGAGATTTAATATGTGCAATTTATTCAGAAGATGGCTTATGGTATCGAGCTGTAATTATTAAAGAGTCCACTAGTGAATTGGTAGAGGTACGGTATATTGATTATGGCAATACTGCAGTAGTTAGCATTCATAATACATGCAAACTTATTGAAGACTGTTTATCTTCCCCTGTAATGAGCATCCATTGTATCCTGGGTAGTAGTAAGATGTCAGAGATTCCAGAATGGACAGAAAAAGCAGTGGTGTACTTCTCCCAAAAGACAAGTGAGGTTCAGATGAACTGTCAATTTGTTGAGAAAGTAAACGGCAAATGGGAAATAAAACTCAGTGATGAAAAAGATGATATAATGGATGATATGATTAATAGTTGCCTTGAATATAAAAAATATGACCTGATAGAGACATCTGACAAAGGAGCTTATAAGATTGGTAAAGTAAGCTTATGTGAATATATTCTTTCTGATGAGCACAGTAGACTTTCAGCTAGCAAATCATTTATCTGGAAGACACCTAAGATAGGCGAAACTATAAAAGCCTTTTCATTATTTCCAAAGAATCCAGGATATTTTTGGTGTCAGTTCACTGAGAATGATATTAGTTCAATCGAAATAAAACTTCAGGAAGCTGAAGAACATGTAAAAATTCACGTTGATGATCTTAAAAATGGCAGTCCTTGTCTAGCAAAGTCTAGTGATAATTTATTTCACCGAGCAGTTGTTAGTCGTATAGAGGAAAATTCCTTGACAGTAATCAACATTGATTATGGAACTGAGAAACTTGTCAGCATAGAAGTGATCAGGCAAATTCCTGATGAACTGTTAATAATTCCACCACAAGCATTTCTGTGTTGTCTCTTTGGCTTTAATTCTGAAAAAGGTTCATGGGCTGAAGGAATAAATGAAATTTTTTGTAATATGATAGCTGATCTTCCATTAGAGATTACGATTATGGACAAACTCAACTATGATTCTTTTGAAATTCCCTTGTTTGTAGTTAAATTGGAATGTCAAAATGTAAGCATTAATGAACAAATGAAACATTTTTGGAATTATCATGCTGAAAGTGGTGATTCCACTATTGCAAATAATTACAACCCTGAAGAGCAGATTAGAAATCCAGAAGAAGAGAATTCAAAATCAGTGCCATTTGAAACTGAAACTTCTGTTTGTACAACAATGACCCCCCAAAAAAGTAGTTTAGAAGTTGTATTATGTTGTCCAAATTCATTACAGTCAATAGACAAACATTTTGGTGTTGGAGACAGGAATTTATCAGAAACATCTGCACAGCCATCCAAAAATCAAATCAAACACCACTTTATCACCCATGAAATATTTCATACAGAGAACCAGCAGGCCACGTTTGATGCATTTAATAATGAAACAAACCATTCCGTATCTGGAAACACAAAAAACATAACAGATTCTACAGGTCTTTCTGAAATACAGCTTTCTACTTGTAAAACTGAATATGATACACTTGAATCTCAGGGAGGAGCAGAGAACAAAGAAATATTAACGCTAGACTCTCCTGAAATTCAGTTGCCTTTGGATGATACAAAGAGGTTGTCAGACTTTGTGCCCTTACGAGTACTTCCCCAATTAAATAATGCAAAGAACATACCAGAAAAAGAAAAGTTAAAAATGCCCTTGTTGGAAGACATGCTTCAGCCAAAGACAATAGAAATAAAAACGTATGATGAAACTCAAAAGAGGTCAGAATTGCATGTTCTTGAACCACAACATGTGGAAGAACAGTCAGCACACGAAGTAAAAGAGGATACTTCACTAATGAACGAACATGAAAATGTAATAGTAGAAGTGATGCCATCTGAAGCTTTTCCTTTACTGACTGAGAAAGCCAGCAATAATACGCTATATTTGCAACTCCCTACTTTGTCTGTTCCTGTAAATAATAAAATGCAGTCATCATTTTCAGAAGTTAAAGTTAAGCCACAAGAATTCTGTTCCATTGAAGGTCTTGTTGAAGAGTGTAAACTGGGAAAAAGTGATAAAAAGCCCAGTTTTACAGAAGGGCAAACTTTGTTGGGAAAGAATTATGAAGAAATGCAGATGAGCATTCATGGAAGCTTTAAAGACGACATTTGTGTTGAAAAGGATTATCTAACAAATATACAGCTAAGTGAAGTGGATGAACCCTTAATACATGATACAAGTAAGGCATTAATATAGAACTTGAGTGAAAAAGTTGATTTGAGATTTTGCTGTCTTGTTCAGTTGGCAAATTCAGATTGGCAAAATAAGTGGAAAAAATCATAGAGACAGACAACCCTGGGCAAAAAATAATGGCAATTAATTTCTTGGAGAGGGGTTTACAATTATTTTTCAAAAGATTGAGTATAGACTGTATAACTGTCCCTATATAAAGCATTGCTCTCATTTAAAAATGTGTAGTTTCCAGATCCAGCTGGATATTGATTGATTGATTGATTGATTGATTGAATTTCTATAACACCCTTCTCCCAAAGGACTCAGGGTGGTGAACAGATTAAGATTTCAAATACATATTATATACATATATATACATATATATACATATATATACATATATATACATACATACATACATATATATATATATATATATATATATATATATATATATATATATATATATTATAAACAGTAAATAATAAATTGAGTCAACTTGGTGTATCTACTAAGACCTTGGCATAGAATTTAGATGTTTATGCTTGCCCTGCTTGTTGAAACAGAAAGGTCTTCAGGGCACGTAGGAAAGTGCGAAGATCTGGGATTATTCATATTCCAGGTGGTATTTTGTTCCAAAGTGTAGGTGCCCCCACAGAGAAGGCTCTCTCCCTTGGAACTACTAGATGACATTGTTTTAATGATGGTACTATGAGTAGGCCTACTCTGTGAGAGAGTATTGGTTGGTGGGAGGTTATCAGTTGCAGCAGGTGGTCTCGTAAGTACTCAGGTCCTAAGCCATGGAGCACTTTAAAGGTAAGAACCAACACCTTGAAGCGTACTCGGAAGGCCACCGGAAGCCAGTGCAGCTCGCGTAGAAGAGGTGTTACATGCGAGCACCATGTTGCTCCCATAATTACTCGCGCAGCCGAATTCTGGACCAGTTGGAGCTTCCGGGTGCACTTCAAGGGGAGCCCCATGTAGAGAGCATTGCAGTAGTCAAGTCGGGAAATGACGAGGGCTTGAGTGACTGTGCGTAATGAGTCCCGGTCTAGAAAGGGACGCAATTGGCGAATCAGGCGAACCTGATAGAAAGCTCCTCTGACCACGGCTGTTATATGATCTTCTAAAGACAGTCGTGCATCCAGGAGGATGCCTAAATTGCATGTAGAAAATAATTAGATCCATTGCACCTGGGAGATACTGTATATGACTGAATTTACTTTGCCTTTGTGAATGAAATGGCTGGGAATGTGGCCCTAATAATTCCCCTAGATGTTTCAGCAATTTTAGTACTGTCAATCATGTTATCTTTATCAGCTCCCTATTTTCCTGTTTTTCCCATCTGAATGAGCTCCAAAAAGGAGAAAGGCTTGTCACATTGGGTCCCACCATGTGTCATAACTTCTAGAAGAGATCCTGTATATTTTCATGATTATGTCTAGAGTGAAAATTAGATCCACTCCTAAATTAGTAAGACCTGGAAATGAGACCACATAGTTAAATCAGACAATTGCAGCATAAGTCTATGCTTGAAAAGTTTTGAGACCTAGATTTCTGTTGCTAAGCAAGGCAACTGTTAAGTGAATTGTATTTATAATCCCCTCCCCCGGGTTTTGGAGCAAATCGCTGCAGTTGTTAAGTAAATCTCACAATTCTTAAGGAATCTGGCTTCCCCCATTGGCTTTGCTTGTTGGAAGCTAGCTGGGAACGTGCAAATGGGGATCATGGGATGCTGCAGTCTTCATAAATACATGCCAGTTGCCAAGTGCCCAATTTTCATCAAGTGACTGTGGGGATGCTACAACAGTTGTAGCTTACTTTTTTCAGTGTCATTGTAACTTGGAACAGTTGCTAAATGAATGGTTGTAAATCAAGGATTACATGTATTAGTTAAGATTGCCAATATAAACTGCAGCTGCCAATCTTCGTTGCCCCATCTATAGTACATAGAATGAATAATAATGTAAATAAACAATGTGTTATTTCTTGCAGAAAAAAAAGAAAACATTTGCAACTTAATGGGATTTGATATTGGTTCCCAATGCATGGTATGGTCAGGTACTCAGTGGTACAAAGCTGAGATTTTAGGCATATCTCCTGAAGGTACAAAGGTAAGGAGTTCTGAATATATTAAGTGTGCTTTAATTGTGCTTCTATTATATAAATCAATGTCTTCTAATTTTCTGTAAGTATTAATATTTAAATTTTATGTTATTTATAAACAAAGGTTTTGAATTTTTCAAATGGAAATGAAGAGATAGTCAATCCTATACACGTTTGGAATGGGATTCCTGAATTGGATTCAGATTTTACTCAGGTATGTTTTCCAAAATAGTAAAAAAGCAATTGTGTTATGGATATTTGACTATTTTTCTCTGACCTGTTGTAATTAATTTTTCTTTCATTCAGTGAATAAGTGAGGAACAGGTTTCATACAGGATTTAAAGTTGGTAGGTAATTCAGTACCACTTGAATAAGCAAAGTTAGTGGCAAGAAATAAAAAAAAAATCACCAAAATTGGTAGAAAATAATGACTACTAACAATTTTTTGCTAAAATTTAGGGGGGGAAATAACAACCCTTGGCATTATTGGTACGCAATGGATTATTATCATTTGTTTAAGACAGACATAAAACTGACAACCTTCCTAAATTTTGAACAATAAATTTCAACTGCTCCAATCAGCATAGCAAACTATTGTTGATATTTTAAAGGTCATAGAGGTTTCTCTCTGGAGATAAAACTGATTTCCATCCTGTGGTCAGTGTGCAACTAATACTCCTAGTTTATTGGCTGAGAGATAATGCAAGTAAAACTTAGGCCGTTTGTTGGCCTTTATTTAAGAATTACGATATGTATGTGACTAAGCCAAGGAAATTCTTAGACATATCTCAGTTCAACTCTGAGCTACTAATACTCTTTTCTGTCGTTACATATGTGTATGTCGGGTGGGTTCTAAAATTTTTTACTACTAGTTCTGTGGGCATGGCTTATTTTGTGAGCATGGCTTGATGGTCATGTGACAATTCTTTAGGATTTATCAGAGGTACTGGTCTACCAGGCTTTTAACTGCTTGCAGAGCTGTACCGGTCTACCCATTTATTTTTGCAGGCAGCGGTCTACCCATTTATTTTTGCAGCCACAGGCTGCAAAATACATGTCACATTCATGTATTTTTGCAGGCACCGGTCTACTCATTTGTTTTTGGAGGTACCGGTCTACCACCAAATTGCCTTTTACCACTGATCAGCTGTAGGGCAGCCCTTTGAAGCTCCGCGGCAAGAGTTAAACAGTTTTTTTCCTTGTAGCCCATCAGCTGGGATTCAGGAGGCAGCAATAGATTGGGGGTGGGACCAAATAGAAGGTAAGAATGACGCTGGGGTGGGAGTGAGGCAGAACCAGTTTGGTGACATCATATCGTCACCACTACTGGCTCAGCAGAACCGGGCTGAACCGGAAGGAACCCCCCACTGGTGTATGTTTAATACAGATAATCAATAGAAAATGATAATGATAGATGGGAGGGGGGATTCATCCAATTAGCCATGAGAACTATTTTAAAAACTTTCTATGAAAACAAGTGTTTTAAGAATAAGCCTAGTTAGCAAAACAAAAAACTGAAACGGCTCCTATAAAGAACTTAGAAAAAAATACCAAAGAAAGATGACTTTTTAATAAAATCCTGTGCTGAAGTTATCTTAATTTATGTAAGAACACATGCTTATGCTTGCTGTTGTTTCATAAACTCATCACCCGCATATTTTTTAAGTAGAAAGGTCTAACAGAGATTCTAATATTGTTGTGGCCCACCAGCAGCCTGCGTGGATTGTTGCTGATCCCGACGAGGAGGAGGCTGGTGTGGTGTCACTGCTCGAGTCGGATAGCGAGGAGGCTGAAGAAGATGTAGTGCCAGAGGCAGGGATTCAACCAGGGCCTTCAGAACCTCCAGAGGGTCCTTTAAGTGAAGAGGATGAAGTGGAGGAGCCTCTTCTCGATGCACGGGCACGCAGAGCTGCCAAAAGGCAGGAGTGGTTACTCAGGAGGAGGTCTCCTCAAGAGTAAGGCTTGGGGCTAATTGGCCACTCCCTTAGCCTATTTAAATTTGCACATAGCTTGTAAAAAGCTGTAGGAAACCATGTTTGTTCGTTCGCTGATCATTGAGTTTGGATTTTCTCTGCAAACCTGGCTTCTGGGCTTTCTGCCAACTCTTATAAGACTCTATCTTATCTGTGGAATTTTTGGCAGGTTGTTAAGAACGTTTTATTAACAGCCTGCATTTGCAAAAGACTGTTTTGAAGTAAACTGAGTTTTGTTCGGAGTTTGTGTGTGTGCTACATTCTTTGGGATCCGTAGCTGGGGCAGAACAGATATTGGTAGCCAGGTTGTATATTTTTAAAAATAAATCTTCCTTAGTAAAGCACATTGTGATTCTAACAGGACTTCTGGTAGCTTCTGATAGGTTCTTTCCCCCCAAAAAGTGGTTTCATTAAGGCTTTTATGGCCCATACACATACAAGTACATAGCTTAACATTGTGACTGTGCTATACAGGGAAATAAGACCTACTGTAAAACTCTCAGCTGAATTCTTGATGAACTCCACTCCAATGGTACTGTTAAGGTGGGAGAAAGGGGTAGGGATGGCATTGACGGTAACTTGATTTTTCAACAACGAGCTGCCATACTGTGCAGACATTGGAAGCAAATAATTTTCGTTGGAATTGGTAGGGAGAAGCAAAGAATTAAACTTTTCATTTTTTGTGATGCATTCCAGCCCCAGTAAAGTAAAGGTTTCCTCTGTCTAATCGTATCTGACTCTAATGGGCAGTGCTCTTCTGTGTTTCTTAGCTGAGGGAGCCAGTGTGTCCAAAAACATACCTGTAGTCATTTGGCCAGTATGATTATATGCTGACTATATGCCAAGGCACATGGAGCACTCTACCTTCCCACTGAAGTGATACCTATTTATCTACTTGCATTTGCATGTTTTTGACCTGCTAGGTTGGCAGGAGCTGGAGCAGGAATAGGAGCTCACCTCGTCATGTGGTACTTGGGTCTTGAATTGCGGGCCTTCCAGTTGATAGGTCTAGCACCTTAACCACTAGGCCACCCATGCCTTCCCAGTCCTGATACTCTTGAAATAAAAATAATGATTAAATAAATATTTATTTTGTAATTATTCCCCCTCATGCCATTTTCTGATAAGAAATGCTAAGTAATATTTCAGTGCTGGAATAGAAGCCTAACAAGAAGATACAATATGGAGTGTTTTGGACATATTACATACTGAAGAAATAGCGTGGTTTAAAAGCAATGAATCTTAGTATGCTGCCCAACAATAAACATAGGGTATTCATTGAGTATTGTTCTGTTTTGTAAGCTGTTCTTCTAGAAATTATTTTTCTTTTTCCTCTTAGATAATGTCCAAGAATAAAACTGATAACTTGCAACCTGTGCCATTGGCAATGGAAGGTAGGTCTAACAAGAATGTGAACTTGTACTACACATTTTATATATGTACTACTCTGTGCCTTTTTTCATGCGTACTACTTCATTCAATCTATAGCTCACTATTTTTTTCAAGTGTCTTTTTTCCTACTCAAGCAAATATACAAGTAAATCATTTCTAATTTTCCAGAATTTATGAGAGTAGAAATAAGTGTGTTTATACTCTACATCATGTTTTAAGTTGTAACAGTTCTCAGCTGAGTAGAAATAGTATCAATTTCATAAAGAAGACTGTTCAGCCCCACTTCTCTCTTTATAATATTGCAAATAGATTTGGTTTTCTTCCAAAAAACTCTGCCCCAGCTATTATGTATATTTGAAATTGCCTTCCCAGATCTGCATACAATTTGCTAAAATTCTTCCTTTTCAAAATATCTCCTTTTTCCTAGTAGTTGGCAGCCAGTGGCTTGCAGGATACATGTTGCTCTACACCATTCCTTTTGCTATCCTAGATAGATGGGCCGCAAATTTCTAGGGAATTGGGGCTATTAATTAAGGGCTATTGCAGGTACCAACCCTTACTGTTTAATCCTTACCTAAATTAGACTTCTTCCCATTTGGGGGAGATCAGCTGTTTTCTTAAAACTCAAAAATTGGAAAGACAAATTGTGACGTTTGTGGCAGTGAAGAGGCTGTTAGCTAAGGATTTTTGACAGATATTTGGATTTCAGTTCTCTCCATCCCAGCCAAAGGACTATAGAGATTATAGTTTTAAAACATCTGGGGGATAAAGATTGTTTACTCTGACAAAAAAAAAGGTTATTATTCATGATAGTTATATGGAATCTCTAGGCTCACTGATCCTTGGTATCAAAAGCAATCTGCTCTTTTACCAGCATCTGAATTTTAAAGAAGGGTAAGAAAAGACTGAGAACTAAAAGGGAATTCTCTGTTTATTACCAGTCTCACTTTTCCTGGTATCCTATATTAGCTGAATATCCTCCAAATTATTTTTTATTACTTCTCTGATTCCTTGAAAGCTTATTGGATTTCCTCCTAGGTGAATTAAGTTTTCCAATCAGTAATGGTAAATGGGTTTGCCAAGAATACCTGTGTGACTGATCTTGCATTGTGAAATGTAATTGCAAAGAAGTATATGGGTAGTCCTGAATTTGCAACTGACTGCTTAGCAACCATTTGAAGTTACAACAGACACCCACCCCCAAAGTTAATTATGACTGATTTCTGAAATTCTTATGCCCCCCCCCCCATATGTAACTACATTTTTGGCATTTGGCAATCAGCCTGCTTTTATGTCTGTTTGTGGTTTCCCTGTGGTGTTTGCTTAACAACTAGTACAAAAAAGGTTATTTTTGGGTCAGTCATATGATGACCTGCTTTACAACATCACTTCTGACAATAACTGCTTACAATTTCAGTTGTAAATTGTGGAATATTAAAGTTTGCTGTTTTTGTTTATTGGTGTAGATGGATTTAGTGTACAACTCAGTTCCCTGTATGGATTCTACATACAACTTCTTGCTATTTGAAGAACTAAACCATTCAGTGCAGATAGTCCTCGACTTAGGACTGGTTGCTTAATGATTTGAGTGCTTAGCAATTGATTCACATTTATGACTGCTTGCAATGTGCAGTCAGTTTCTGGCAAAAAAAAAAAAGCCCAGTCAGGAGAATTGATTCAGATTTACGACTGTGATTTGCTTAATGACTGCTGTGAAAGCAATAGTAACATCAGGTTTAGTCACATGGATGCCTTGACTTACAACCATGAAATTTTGGTCCCAATTGTAGTTGTAAGTCAAGGACTACCTTTTATATATTTTGAATGAAATATAATATCATTGAATGAGCGGAACTTACGCCCAGTCCTCAAAGCTCTGGCTGTTGCAGCATTCCTGCAGACATGTGATCAAAATTTGGTTCCTTGGCACCCTGCCCACATTTATAAATAATGCAGCATATTCTCCTGCCCTACATGAACTGCCTGTGCTTCAACTCCCCTCCATCTGTCTCGGTCTTTTGACTATCCTCCACAGTACACACCTTTGCCTATTCTCTCTGCTACCACCCCTCTCCCAACTAATCTTTGCTGTCTTCTTCCTCCCACTGCTGGCCCAGGATCCTGGTGCTGGCAAGGGTACAGCCCCTGAATTCACATGGTGGGGTGGCAGAGCCTCCTCTGTGGAAGGAGTTCAACAGGCTTGCCTACGGAAGAGGCAGCAGGACAGAGGTGTTGGAAGGAGGGTGGCATGGTTGGTGGAGCCTTGTCTTTCACTACCAGTCCCCAAACTGGAGAATGCAACAGGACCAGTTGACAAGATGTGGCACTCATCTTGCCAGCCTACAGAGTGGTGAGTGTGTCCTGTAGGAGTAGGACATGCTCTGCAGCTCAAGTTGGAATCTGTTCACCCCTTCTAAGGCTTTTAGCAGAAAAACTAGGTCAAGCAAGGAGAGGGCCTGTAGGTAGGCTCTGTCAGTGTTGGACTTGCCTCAACCCTTTGCTAAAACCCACAGGTTGGTTCTCCAGGAATGCCGTCAACATGAGCTGCAGTGTGTGCCTGCTTTGCTCAACAACCACGATCCCAGCTCTCCCAGTTGAGATCATTAAATAACGGTGAGGGTCTAACATGTCACCCCACCAAGGAAAGTTTGCAAAACCGCTGTGTTTGTCCCAAAGGTGCTTTTTCAAGAAGCAACTGGACTTTCTGGCTTTTCTTTGAAGACGTTTCGCTTCTCATCCAAGAACTGAAGAAGCTTCTTGGATGAGAAGCGAAATGTCTTCAAAGAAAAACCAGAAAGTCCAGTTGCCTCTTGAAAAAGCACCTTTGGGACAACCATGACCTGGATGATTGAGAATCTCCATAGACACTGGTGTTTGCACTACATTTGATGTCTGTTTTTTTAAGTTGCAGAATGATTTTCTGTCACTAAACAGTGGGGCGGGGGGGGGGGGAATCTCTTGGTATGCTGGGGAAATGAACCTCTAATCCAGTGTTTCCTCTACCAACCAGTCCGTTCCCACAGAGAGGGGCTCCTCAGAGTGCCGTCAGTCAAACAGTGTCGACTGGCGGCCCCTAGGGGGAGAGCCTTCTCTGTGGGTTCACCGGCCATCTGGAATGAGCCCCCCCCTGAGATAAGGAGGCTACAGGACTTACATACCTTCCTCCGGGCCCTGAAAACGTTCCTATTTTATCAGGCTGGCCTGGCTTAAACCTCCCTTTATAAATGGGTTTTATATTGGGTTTTAAATGTTTTTAAAATTGGATTTTAATTTGGGGTGTTTTAATTCTGTCTGGGCCAAATCTATTTAATTTGATTTTATCTGGGTTTTTAATTTTTGTATACATGTATTTTTATTGTTGTTTATTATTTATTGAGTCCTTCGGGAGTAGGACGGTATACAAATCTAATAAACCTAACCTAACCTACTTGCTATGTGGGAAGCCAGCTAAGAACAGTGCCAATGGCAGCTAGTTGTAAATGCGAACAGGTTACCAAATGTTTGAAATGCAGTCAGGTGACAAGGGAGGCCTTGGCACAAGAGTTTATTTTAGCAAGTGCTTTATGGGCTGTAAAGTACCCATTCCAGGGTCATTATGATTGTTAAATGATTGCTAGTAAGTCATGGATTACCTGTATACTTAGCCTTCCATTAAGCAGAATTAATTTCCTATTTTCTGAAGAAAATTGTTATGTGACCTAGTCACATGAATTAAATCCTTTTAGAATTTGAGTAAGAAATGAGGAAAGAATATAACTTCTGTATGTTTCATTAGCGTGACCCAGGAAAGTGAAGAAATTTAGTTAGAATTTTAATTTAATCCATATGCAAATAGTTGTGGTTTTTTAAAATATATTTATTTTACTTTAAAATAAACTATTTTATTTCTTATAGTGGAAGAAATGACTCATGATTCAGATGACAGTACACCAACTCATTTGAGTTGTGACAGCACTGAGAGTACAACTGAGCAATGCTAAAAAGCCAAGAGTTTTGTCAAGCATGTCCTGGCCAAACCAGTAGAGCTTAAAGAAGTTTTTTTCCTCATATCCTTCAAGAATGTTTGCTATTGTTTTGTATGATGCTCCTAGTTAAGGGTCAGGAACAAAGTTTTAGACTTGTAGCGCTGTTCATTGTCTAAGAATATTTAAATTTTGGGGCTAGTTTGCAGGGGGGTGGAGAATTATATATTCTTTCATATTTTGAGTTTACTTTCAAAATGGTATGGCAAAATGGAAAGGTTTTGCATGTTGTTATTTTCCTTTTTGTTAGTGAAAGAAAACATACTTGAGCTATTCATTCTGTTGTTTCATACTCTTACATTTGGAAAATTTGTGATCATAGTGATGTAGCTGACCATATATTGATTTTTTTCATCATTCTGATCTATACTTTGATACATAATTTTATCTATGCTTTATATAACTTTAAATATAGTAATAGAGAGCTGCTATCATTTCAGGGAACCTGTGTTAAAAATTTAAAAAATATTACTTAAAGTTTCCCTTTAGTTCCTCAGTATAAGATAGCATAGAAGGTTTATTGGTTAATCAACATAGCAGTAATGTTCCTGGGGTAGAACTGAGAAATAGAAGATGTTTTTCAGTCGTGGTAAAACTCAGAATCTGAAACCCAGATATGATGTACCACCAAAGCTCAGAAAGATAGCTGATTTGGAGTACAGGTTGTATTAAAATAACAACAGAACTGGTTGCCAGTTTCAAACATATATTCTCAATTTTGCTTGTATTCTACCTTTCTGTTAAAATACTGTTCAAAATATTGTTATAATAAAAATACATTTAAGAAATCAATAAAAGCATTCAAAGTCTTTCACTTGAATTGCACTCCAAAGAATAACTCTTACCTTGAAAACTCTAATTATTTTATTTTTATTGAATTTATTTTTTACATTTCTAAATAACCCTCAAAGAGATCAACTGATTTTCAAATCTAGCATTTACCTAAATTCTAGCCTTTCAAAAAGGGGGACATCAAATGTAGCAATTGCATTCACATGACATGCTGGGTAAGCTTACTGTTATCCACATAGGGAACTAATTTATCAACCTCTGACATGATTTTTTTTTTTTTTGCAAAGCCAGATCTGCTTTTGTTTTGTTTTGTTTTGGGGGGTGAGTGGGTGGTTATTTTGTTACTTTATGGAATAGAGGTGGGAAGAAGCCAGAAATGGCCTAATCAAAATCAAAACCCATACATCTGGGATAGGAAAGGCTAATCCTATATTATTAAGTCCTTTCATTTTCAAAATAACCCCTAAAGTGGTAGAAGGAGAAAAAACATGGAAGTGTTGGCAATACTGCTGCAGAAGTACTTTGTTTTTGAAGACAGTCTGTCTATCTCGCCAACTGAGATAGTCAACTGAGTGCCATTTAGCCAAATTCAAAATTGCCAAATTATGTACCTGAGTAATAATTGAAATAGAGTCACTGTAGTATACTCCAGCTGGTATTCTATATCCCTGTGCTATGCTAGATGGATGCCAAGTATTTTTTTGGATTCCTGGTGATAAGCATAGATCTTAAATGTAAGTAGAAATAAGCCTCATACTAATATTTAATTTTAGCTTGCTTCCAACAAAAATGATAGTGAATATTTCTGGATCCAACACTGTAATATGAAAAACTGAATTATGTATATGCATTGCACTACATACCTGAGGTACTAGCAACATGGAGTGGCTGAGGGAATGGATAATTATATATTCAGAGTGTATTCAATATAGAAACTTGGTTTTAGTTTCCATTGGTTATGTCACAGCAAGGATCCAAATATTGGAAAATCTAATTAATGACCATACTTGTATTCTGGTTGTTGAAGTAATGCAAAAAGAACTCGAGGGCCCATCATGAGGTAGAGTGGTAAATGGCCATATTTGTAACCTGTAGCAGGCATGTGATCTCCCTAAGTTACTTTGGTCCATTAAGCTATAGTAATAGCTGCTCAATTTACCCTATACAATGCCACTAAACATGACTTGTAGAAGTAATAGTAAGCCATGTTGTAAGCCTAGGAATTGTGTGATAGCAAGATGGGTGGCATATAAATTAAACAGTAAATTTCAATTCAAAAGGAGGACTGAACATCTTAATGTGGGGAAGGCAAAAACCTTAGTCTACTGGAATCAAATATATATGCAAATAAACTACTTTCCTAGTTCCATCATTTAATGGACCAAATTTATCTAGTGCCAGCTGACAATTTATGTTTCAGATGAGTAAATGAAAATAATGACTATTATACTCTTGCAGAAGCAACTTCTACTTTGAAATATAGAGTTAAACCAAGAAGTTATCTCTAGTTTCTCGTGACATCCCACTCTCGGGAATTACAGCACCAGCCCTTCTAGAAATCCACACATTGTTATTTGCAAGAATAGTAACACTGTCAAGACTGTCAGCTTTTAAAAATCCAGGAATATCGTGTCTGAAGCATCTCTACCAAATTTTTTTTAATAACTGATGTTCACTTGGTTCCTTTCTTTGTTCTTTCTTTAATATTAGAAACCAACTCAGTACAAGCAGTCCTTGCTTAGTGACATTAATTGGGACTGGAATTTCCATCACTAAGCAATGTGGTTATAAAGTGCAACATTACATGATCAGGCTGCTTACCAATGGCATCCTGGGTGTCCTCAATTACTGTCATTAAGCAAGGATTTAATATATTTGGAACTTCTGACTTCCTACCAACTTCTCCCTTGACTTTGCCAGCAGGAAAGGTCACAAATTATGATCACACAACACTGGGATGCTGTGCCAGATCACAATCATGTGACTAAGGTGGTTCTGCGATATCTGGTACTTCAAGGACCAGTTGCAACTCCTATTTAGCAGCGTTGTAAGTTTGAATGATCACTGAATGAATGTTATTAAATGGGAATCACCTGTAACATTTTTGTTCAAATGTTCTAAAACACACTCGATCCAATGGAAGTATGAAACAAGCAACATTTAGTCAGGAATATTTAAGGACAATTAATGTTTATTTTCACTGAGATGCTCCTGGAGTTAAGTCAACATTGGTATCTGGAATGACATTAGGTCCTTTGCCATTCAAAAGAGAGTCCCATTGATTAAAATCTTTAGAGAGACCTAGATAAGATAAATTCAAATCAAATGGCACATATAAATATATGAAAATATTAAACTGTATTCAGAGAAATTATGAATGTTTCTAACTCACAATATATTAAAATTAAGCTTGTTCTGATGTTCTAAAACTGACATGCTGGAAACAGAAAAGTCATAGTGATAAATATGGATGGCTGACTTCATCTAAATAGCACATTTTAAGCCTCTTAATTTATAAAATCTGGAAAGACCCCTTTTAAAACTGAGGTGCAAGGTCAATGTACTTCAAAGTATGTTTACTTGAAAAGTATATTCCACTTTTCAATAAAACTTCCAGAGGAGGTAGAAATTTATATACAAAAAAGAAATACATAATAAAAACATTAGGAGACTCAACTAAATGCATGGCACTAAAAAGTTTAACCACTGGCAATGTTCACATCTTCAGGGGAAAAAATCCACTGGTAGGGTTCTGCTATTGACAAGGTAATCTGTAATAAAGGAGTTACTTGGAGGAAAGCCTCTAAATATATTTCAGTATATAACCAGTTTGATATAAATCATTCACGTATCAGGGTCATATGTCTAATTTATTCTCTAGTTTAATCTGAATAACTGATATGTAACCTAAGCCTTTTTATATATTAAAAATGTTCATGCTAAACAAGTGTAAGTACAAGCAATCCTTATATGACTGATTCTTTAGTTCAGCTTTAAAAGAAACACTAGTTTTATTCTGTGTACTGTATTTTCCCAAAAATAAGACCCTGACATATTTTTTGAACCAAAAAAGTGCTTGGCCTTATTTATGGGGAGATCTTATTATTTTGGGGTACGAAGAGGGACTGGCAGGGACTGGTTGCGCATGCATTTAAATATTTTCGGGGAGGGTTTATTTTCAGGGGGACTTATTTTAGCACATGCGCTCAAAAGCCTGATTGGGCTTATTATCAGGGGATGTCTATTTCTGGGGAAACAGGGTAGTATTTAAAAGACTCAGATGCTTGGGAAATGAATCTGAATGGTATAGATTAATGATGGCAAACCTATGACACACGTGTCAAAGGTGACACACCACAACATTTGGTTGACACACCAACATTCACTGACACCCAACAGGAACTATTCTCGAAAGCACATCCCATTATGTGATTTTCGAAGTTTGCACAGACCATATGAGAACTGGGGTGCGCGCAGCCTCCAGACTCTGAAAGTGGTTTGTGAGAGTTATGCTCTTGCACGGCCTCTGGAGTCTCTGAAAATCACAGGACAACTGGTTGTGCTTTCTCAGTGTTTTCAGAGGCCATAGAAGACCATTCTCTGAAGTCACTTAAACGTCTTGTGCGAGCAAAGTTGCCTCAGGTAGGCTGCAGGGGTCTGTCACAGAAAGAAAAACAGCCTAAAGGTAAGGAATATAGCAGGTCTTGGGTATCACGCACATGACTGGACTGAATTCTTTAAAATGAACAAATATGTAAAGAATTGTTTCTCTTTTTTGGGGTGTGTTTGTATATATGAGACATGTCCACAGAGTCAGATTAGACATTTTCTGCTCAAAAGATTTGCCATTGCTGTTATAAACAGCCCACTTTCCCTTAAGCTCTCAGAGCAGAGATACAGATGCTGTATGACTTTGATTCCCCATACTCCTCTTTCTGAAGTACGGTATTTTCAGTTACACTGACCACCAGGGAGTAGCCAGATGTAACCAGTTGGAAGTCATGCTAAACCCCGTATTTGGGAGTATGACAATTTAGCATTTGCAGTTCTCTGCTCTGAGAGCTTAAGGAAAGGTGGACTGTATATATACCATTCTGACAGTCTCTAAACCACTGAGTATCAGAATCTGCATAGCTTCTAAAGATAGTGCACTGTATATAGTAGTAATCTGAAGTGCAAAAGTCTGAGCCCAATTTCCAGGAGAGTTCCAACCCCATAGAAAAACATCTGGCTACCTGTGTCTCAGAAGTTCCAATAAGGATGAAACTAATCATCTGATGTCTTCAGGTGGTCAATGTAATTGGACAATACAGTACACTTTTGGGATCCTTCTGAGCCAGTTTTTGATTCCTGATGACTGGGAAAGTCCCTGCAGTTTTCTTGCCAAGATTTCAGAAATGGTTTGCCATTGCCCACTTCCCTGGGCTGAGAGAAGGTGACTGGCTCAAGGTCACCCAGCTGGCTTTGTGCTTAAAAAGTAGGACTCACAGTCTCCTGGTTTTTAGCCTTAACCACTACACCAAACTGCCTTCCTATCTGAGTGACTCTTTCTCTCTCTGAACTTGTAACATGTTCTATTTTATATGCATGTATGTATTACATTTTCAGGTAGCTTTAGTGATCAAATACTAAAGTTACATCAAATATTATGATCCATAAGTGGAAAGATATCGTCTGTAACATATCACGTTATCAACATGTAAGTGATGCAGGGTGTTAAAAAAGTTAAATATAAAAGCAATGCAGCAACTTACCCAAATGTTTCTGTAAGAAGGCCAGTGATGCTTTATTGATAATATCAATAGCTATTTGTGGATCTATATCTCCTTTCAGATCAAAAATCTTCCCAAGTTCTTTTCCGGTAAGGAATGTAAAGTCGGGAAAACTCTGATGTACTGATCCTCTGAAAACAGGAAAAATGCATAAGGGTAAGCCTAACAAGTAACCAAACAAGTCTGTTTACAAGAGGGAATATTTACAAACACTGCTGAAACACATGGAACCTAATTAAATATTTTTGGTTCTGAAGCTTTTTCTTTTCTTCTTTATGTGTTATCTCCACATGTTCGTCCCAAGGGTTTTGGTAATAGTGGTAATGTTCTGTGTCTTTTATTTATTTATTTTTTCCAGCAGTAATAAGAATAAGTTAGAATTGTTTATTATCATCATAATAAAAATAGATTCAAAAACCTTTTCTTTGGAAATCAAAGGACTGCAACTACAATTGAAAGATGGGGTAAAACTCGATTCCTGTTGAACAATTAGTATTCATATTTTATTATTTAAATGAGATCATATAGATTATTTTAATCATGTATATAGCAAGATTACAATAGTTAATAGTTGTGTAGCTATACTACACAATATCTGTATTCTGCTAAACTACCTGCTGATCACTATCAGTAATACTGTAAATGAATCCAGAGAGATAGGAAGAGAAATGTCCACTTTTAAAATAGTGCAGAAGGAAAATTTGATCTCATTCAGAAAGGATGCCTTTGTAGGCCCATGGATGTGATTTTATTTCAGTGATAAAGGAAAATACTAATTGCTGGTTATTAGTCCTGACTTCCTACTCACATCACTGACTGAACAACAAACATCCCAAAAGTCTGGGGTTTAGTTATAATAATCCTCATTTTTAGAAAAGGGAATAAAGAAACCGCTGCCATAGTAAATTGCCATTAATCTGGTTTGAATAAAGAGGAATTGCAGAAATGCAAGCAGGTTTTAGGAAAACATGCTCTATGGGTGATCAAGCATTAGAGGTACATCACATTGCTGAAATGTCTTCATACAGACCTATTAAACTTGCATTTGATTCAGCTTCAATGAGTAATCTTTCAAGAAAGCCATCAGCAATCTTAACCTATTGTGTATTGTATATTAACTGCTGTTTTTAATTTGGAATAAAACAGAATGTTAGAACATGGGCACAACCTTTAGTTATGACATAGTGGCTTGCAGGCCCTAGTTATATAAGTTTTTATTTATTTATTAAATGTATATATTGCCCATCTCACAATTGACTGTGGCTGCTTAGTAAAAGTAGGCAAAGAAACAGAACCAGCAAGGATTCCAGGAAGTCGCCTTATTTATTTTTTTATTTTTTTATTTTAATTTCTATGCCATCCATCTCTTTTACAAGGTGACTCTCACATTTGGTTGTAGGGTAGGAAACCAGAATCTTGAAAATCTATTCGAGTTTCTTCGTTTTACACTTCCCTTTTCTCAAAATGAAAAAAAACAAATCTTTTCTGAAAGTTGCCCCTTAATGGTTCAGTAATTCCTTTCCCCTTTCCAAGACCAGCTCTACATACTTTTCCAACAGCCGAAATCACCCAGATATGAAAAGTGTGTAATTAATGGTGCAGTTAAATGTGACCAAATAAAGGATATGTTGCCTTGTATTTAACAGAGGATCCAGAGGAGATTAACCTATACAGAATAATAGAGTTGGAAGGGTTCTTGGAGGTCTTCTAGCCCAACCCCCTGCTCAAGCAAGAGACATAGGTATTATAAGAACAGGAGACCCTATATACCATTACATACCATTATATCTACCTACACCATATTCCTGATCAATAAGAACACAGAAAGAATATTTAGACCTTGAAAGAGGAGTACTACAACAATAGTTTCAGGATGGACAATAATGGAAAATTAATCCCAGCAAAAGAATTCCAGGCCATCTGAGAAAGACCAATGAATTACCTTCACTGTTCAATTTTGGATAATGGGTTATGTAATCCAGACTCCCTGTGGGATAACTAAGATTCAGAGGGACAAATAACAACGTGGGATGTCATCTCTGGGATTTTGTCATATTTTAGTCTTATGAGATTTTTACCGTTTAAGATTTAAAAATGATAATTTGGAACCCTACTTGCAGGTGATATGAGTGCTTATCTCAGTTGCATCCGATTAGTTTTAAATTATATAAATTTAACTCTATAATCCCATGCCTCTTAACCCCGTTCTAAAGAAACTAAGGCTACTGATATTTGACACTCACTTAATAGTTATCATTTTTCTTTCTCTGCCTTTGTAGTTAAGTTTCTTCATCTCTAGGATATTTGAAGCCCACTGGTATTTTTCTGAATTAATAAAGAGCAATGGCTGGCGCACTTTGGGATATACTTCATCAGATAGGGGAAGCATCCACGCATCAAGAGCAATACCGCATCTGTTCAGAAAAAAAAGTTCTATAACATGTCAGTACCAGTTTGCACATCCGAAAGTGCACACAGATGCTATATATCATACATCTACATCCATAGAGATATTTTATGTTAATTTTATTAAGTTCCATTAGGAGAAAGTTTTTGTAAGACATGTTCAATATTAAGATGCGGTGGGCTCTCCTAAAATAAGTTGTTTAATAAAGATTGAAAAGCAAAAGGAATACTTTAGGGCTATCTTGAATTACAGACCTTTCCATGAACACTGGGCTATGGATTTCAAGATGAATCTATGGAAAGAGAGTACTATATAAGGTTGACATCATTTACTGGAAATGCTTGGAACTGGCCGATATAATGCTGTGTAATCATTTTCTTTACTGTAATTTTATGTTTATTGTTCTATGAAGCAAGCTACCTTGAATCTTTAGAATAAGTAGCATACACGTCTATTTACTAACCAATCAATCAATTCTAGATCTGCAATTCTACTACTGTGCATTAATATCAGGGGTAAAATGCAGCCGGCTTCCCTACCAGCTCGGAAGGGCGCATCATCACGTCTTGGTTTTGACCCTTTGCACATGCGTAGAAGGCTTTGTGCATGCGCAGAGGGTTCAAAACTGGGATTCCCGCTGCCAGCGCTACCAGCTCCCTGAACCTCACGCCACTGGTGGATAGACTCAGTTACAGTGGTGATTTCTACACCACTGAAGAACCAGGTTAGGGACAGGTCATAATGGAGAAAATAAATCTATGCCATTGGTAAAAACTGACTGACATGATTGCATACAATCAATCAAGCAATCAATGTAATTCAGTTGACAGAAGTCGTCTTCTCTTGATGTTAAGCATAAGCCTGACTTCCTTGACCTTTACCACTACAGGTAGTCCTCAAATTACGACCATAATTGGAACTGGAATTTCCATTGCTGAGCAATGTGATCATGAAGAATGATGTTATGTGACTGGATTGCTTAGCAATGGCAATCCCAACAGTCCTATTGCCATTATAACTCCAGATGCTAAGTGGAGGGAGTCCAAGGTAAGGAGTGTGAGGGTGACACAGGAGGATAGTGGAGGTCCTGGGAGTCTGGTGCAGGTAGAGTTGGGGGGTGCTGCAGTGTGAAGGTGCCTGTAGATGAGCAAGGGGAATTGGAGCACTGTAAGTGCAGGTAAACTGCCAAGTGCCCAACTACTGGGAGAGGTGTCTGAAATGGCCATACCTTTGGGGATGGATTGCTTAAGTGCTGTTGTTCAGCCCCACCATAACTTCAAACAGTCTGAACAAATAGCCATATCTCAAGGACAATCTGTAAAACAAATGTTACTGCAAAGAAAAAGAGCAACTAGTTCAATACAGGGGTGAAATGCTCTCGGTTCGGACCAGCTCGAGCGAGTAGGTAGCGATGGCAGCGGGCAGTTTGGAGAACTGGTAGCAAAAATCCCTGCCCCCGCCCTCCCATGCCCAGCTGAGCCACACAATCATCAGGGCCTTTTTTTTCTTCTAAATGGCTCTGATGATCCAAGCTCTGAGGATCCCAGCTGCTAATCAGTAGCAAAAATCCCTCCCCCTTCCCCCCTCAGCTTGCTTACCTTAGTTGTTGGTCACAACGCCTTGCTATAATCCCTGCAATCCATTGCATCAGCAAGCAACTGAATCTCCCTGCCTGCAATCAAGCAGGCAGGGAGTTGTGGACTTCAACTCCCAGAATTCCTCAACTAGCAAAGCAAAGCTGGCTGAGGAATTCTGGGAGTTGAAGTCTACAAGTCTTAAAGTTGCCAAGGTTGGAGACCCCTGTTCTATTGGGTAAGTTTTTTCCCCCTTTGGGAGCTTTAAAAAAATAGTTAATTGGGCATTTTTTTAGTTGTTCTTTTTTTAGACCTAGCCATTTAAAGTTTAGGAAGTTTTAAATTTAGCTGCTTTTACATAAAAATAAAAATAAAATAAAATAAAATAATATTTGTGCAACTTTCTGAGATTTAGTGTGTTTCTGTAGTGTTTTATTCTAACTACACAAACACACAAAATCTCACAAAGCTGTATGTAGAATTTTGTGTGTATGAAATGTGAAAGTTGGTTTTTTGGGTTTTTTGTGGCTGTGTGAGGTTCCTGCTTGTTGCAGGGGCCATTTTAGGTCTAGCCACAGCTGCTTTTACATTATGGGTGAGCCAGTTGTGTTGTGTTGTGTTTTGTAGGTTAAAAAAGGGCAAAGAAGTGACATTGACTTGGCCACGCCCACCCAGTCACCTTACCACTAATTAAGCCACGCCCACATAACTGGTAGCAAAAAAAATATAGATTTCACCCCTGGGTCTATATGTTTTTTTTTACTAGTTCTTACTTGAATCGTGCATCTTTGCTAAGTGTTTCTATGACTGTTGCAGCACCAAAAGAATGCCCCATTGCTGCTATCTTCTGTAAGTCAATTGAATTCTGAAAAGAAAATAACATTGAATGATATTCCCTTTTGTTTTCAATCTGATGATTCTATTTTAATTCATTCTATACTGAGGATCCTGATTCCTTTAAATCAAGAATTGACTTAGTGCCCTCCGACTGTTTTAGATATCAGTCACTACATCTTTTGCCAAAATTAAACTGCTGCAGATGATTAGCATGTCCTAGTTTCTTAACTATGTTCAGCAAATTCTTTAACACTAAGCCTACAATGTGACACTATCTCTGGATAACGTACACAGGAATAAAAAAATCACAAACCTTTGTTTAAATAGTGATTAGAACTAACTGGAAATGATGAATAATCTGAACAGCCTTATTAAAGAGCTTCATATGATAGAGTAAAACACATATAGATTAATACCAGGGATATAGTAGATCTGCTGCAAAGAATTAGATGAGCAGCTGTACGATCCGGGACATACTGTAGATCTATGTTCAGGTCTGTCTATTTTCAGGTGACTCTACTTCAGGGATGCACTTGAACACAGAATTCATTGGGTGTCTCAGGAACTCTCAGATAAATTAATTAATATGTTTTAACATGTAAGAAAGCAGGTGGCCTAGGAAGATTGGTGCCATGTGAGAAGCAGGCTAGTCAAATGAAGTGTTGAAGCAAATGCTTTTCATCTAATCAATCTCTCTTAAGGAAACTCTTGAATGATACACTTTGCTTAGAAAGGTAAGCAGCATTGCACTTTTTTTTAGAAGGAATCATGGATTTACCACAAATTAACAAGTCTAAGCATTATTCAATTACCTCAAAAGAAATACATGTTAAAAGGGCAGTTATTATATTAATAGTCATCAATTTGATTTTCTGGTACCATCTGAACCAGGAATGAAATCCAGCACGTTCTGACAGGTTCTGGATAACAGGTAGTGGAAATTTTGAGTAGTTCAGAGAACCGGCAAATACCATCTCTGGCTGGCCCCAGAGTGGGGTGGGAATGGAGATTTTGCAATATCCTTCCCCCAGGAGTGGGGAGGGAATGGAGATTTTGCAGTATCCTTGCCCTGCCATTCCCAAGCCACGCCCACCAAGCCACACCCACAGAACCGGTAGTAAAAAAGATTGGATTTCACCACTGATCTGAACCTTTAGAGAATCACGAAATCAGATTCATCCAATATCACAATAGTATAAAAACAAACGTTTAACTGTTTTACATCAGCACTTCAGCAAATGAAGTGCCAGTCTGAAATACATAATACAACATACCAAATTATGAATTTCCAATTAGCAAAGGGAATCCTCTACCTCATTTACCTTTAAAAGACTCCAGTTGAAACTTAAAGGCAAAATGTTCTTAGTGGGAACTCCAGAATTAATTTTAACCAAAAGTTTAAGAGCTCTAATGCATTCATCTGCCCTTTGTTGTACCTACATGAAGAGACAAAAGCCACTTTCAGTATATGACTTAGCAATCTGAAAAAAAATGCCTGTGTATCTATGGCTTCTATCTATGTTATAAAATGTGTGATTACGATTTTTCTAAGCTAGAGGTTTACCTTTAAAGGGGGCATTAATTAGGCCATAGGATATTTCAGGTCTCATTTTGAAATGAAAAATTCCTTGGTCGCTGTATGCTGTATGCTGAGAGAATGTGGAAAATGTGACCATGTTCCTTCCCTTAGATCTTTCAATGCTTTTTTAATACCATCAACCTCTGGGGTGCATAAAATGTTAGGTTACATGGCTCTGCTCCTATGTTGATGGTCAATTTCAGAAGCAGATGCTGGGGGATATTTACTTCAATCCTTTACTGTTATACTACACCATTCCTTAAGATTCATATCATAGTAACTATTGAGTTCTGAGTCATCATCCACTGGATTTTAAAAGTGATAAATCGGATGGCACTATCATATCTACTTCAGCTATAGAGTGTATGACTAGGCATATTGATTTAAAATATAAGGACTCCTGAGACTGAATCAATGATGCTTCTGTAGTGCACTAGGATTTAGAAGATTTGCATGAATACCTGTTGCCGCCTCAGTGGCTGTTCATTTTCATCTGGTTTTAATTCTCTATAGTACATCCACTCCTCGTCCAATGCTGGGGGTTTGCTTTTGTTTCCTTTGGTGGGGTTTTTTTTATAGTAATATGTAGCTGAAGAGGACTGGTCTCTAATGGAAAAAAAACACACTATCTGTGCTTTGAGACAGCAACACTTTTCCCCCTCAAAGCTCATACAATAACTTATAAATGTTTAAAATAAATGTTGTATTAATAAATATATTAGAAGTCATTCCTAATTTAGCACCAGAATATAACGTTAAAGAAAACTTGGTGTGTAAAAGGTAAAGATTACTAAGATTAATGTGTACAGATGGCAAAAGAATGAGTTTACCTTGAAAAAACCCTCCCTTTTTACAACCCTGTAATTCCTTAATTCGGAGTAGAGTTGAGGCAACTGGATGGACCTAACTGTTTACTGTCCGGATGTCCTTCCTGAAACCAATCTGAATTCACAGCAGATATTTTTTCTTTGCACTCTAGAGAGAAACATCTGCCGCTACTTAGGATTCAACTCTCAACTTTCCAAGTGGGAGGCAAGCTTCTTCCTAATTATGCCACCATCCCACTCAAGTTTACATCTAAAACATTACCATTTTAATTAATAGACTGACTTAGTAATTGATAAAAGGAGTTGAGAATTTCTGAATGTTTGAAAGACTATGTTTTGATAGTGTTAAGAGTGAATTTTGGGGGGAAATATATAATCAATTCTTTATTTTAGAGTTATGATTTGGTCCTGTAAATAAATGTAATAATTCTAATTTTGGAGACCATTTAATTCTTTGCCTAGTGATGATATTTATCTCCACAGGAAAATCAACTGTGATCATAAATATTATAATTTGCCTATCGTCCCTAAGCATTGTAAAAGCCTGTCTGTCTAGTGGTTAAGGCACCCAGCTGGATGACTTTGGGCCATTCAGTCTCTCTCAGTCCAAACTACTTCAGAGGAATTGTTGAGGGGAAAATAGGGGAAGAAGGAGTATTAGGTATGCTTGCTGCCTTGAGTTATTTATAAAAATAATAAGGCAAAAACAAAGAAACAAATAAACAAATATACAAACAAATAAAAATTAGTTAAGCGGCTAGGCATCAACCCATAGGCAACTGAATCACTAGAGTTATTATTCCATAGTGGACCTCAGTGATTGGTTGAGGGAAATTCTTGGTATTCTCAGTTTATAATAAGTACAAAGTCCTTTATTAGATTCTACGTACATATTTCTACCTCAGTCAATTAAAAATTGAGATGTAAACATACCTATGCTCCACAGAAGCAACAATAAACCCCCGAGATGCCATTTCAATGCAAATTGCAGAATACAGCGTCCTAGTGAAATAAATACAATTTTGTAAATTAAGTCAGCCTTTTAAATCATTTGCATGCTACGTCTCCTTTCTTACTATTGACATAGGGCATTATACATAAACAGTTTCAATTTCTAGATTTTTAAAAAGATTAAACATGTTCTCATCCACATATTTATATGGTAAAATGTATAAAGACGAAAAAATGAAAGAGAATGGATTGGGGAAATATACACATCCTATCTTGAAAAGCATTCTGCTAGTCTTCTGGTTCCCCTTCTGCATTGTGGGAAATATTTCTTATTCTTGCCCATAGTCACAAAACCCCAAAGAGGCCAAGGTAGCTCTAAGGCTGTTTTTGTCCCCTTCCCATATTCTATTCACATCCGTAAACAATTAGGGGAACCCCTTCTGCAATTAGCACAACTGCTAATTGGGAAAAGAGCACAGCTCAGGACAGAGAAAAATGTGCAGCTATGAAAAGCTAGAGAAGCAGCTGGGTCAGCAGGTAACTAGAAATGCGCAGGGGTGAAATGCTCCCGGTTCAGTAGCGATGGTGGCGGGTGGTTCAGAGAACCGGTAGCAAAAATCCCTGCACCACCCCACCATGCCCAGCTGAGCACGATCATCAGAGATCATCAGATCTCTCAGACAGGCCTGAGAGAATTCCATTTTAACAATCAGAAAAACAAAGGATAAAGCTCGCACATGGCCAAAAACTAGAAGCTCTAGTTTCATCTGGGTTCCTACAGGTATGTGACCACAGCTAATATAGTCAGCATGGCCAAAGGCTGCTCTTGGTATGGAATTATGTTACTTTTTGATTATAACCATCTTCATCATCATCATCTTCCAAACTATAAATATTAATATTGCAGTTATGAAATGGTTAAATAATATGTAAGGAAAGGCTCATGGAACTTATTTCAGGAGATTTTTTTATTTATTATGAAAGTCATATGCTGCCCATTTTGCCATATTTCTGACTGATGACATATGTAGGGTGAAGCTGTGCCAGAAAAAATGAGGATATTTTTTTATTTTATTTTATTTTATTTCATTATTTCATTTCATTTCATTTCATTTCATTTCATTATTTTATTTTTTATTTTATTTTATTTTATTTTATTTTATTTTATTTTATTTTATTTTATTTTATTTTATTTTATTTTATTATTTTATTTGTCAAGCATATATAAGATAACAGGTAAAAGTATAAACATAATTTGAATGCACAAAAAGAGTAAGAGTAAAAAGAAACATTAGGAAAGGGACGGTAGGCATGCTGGTGCATTTATGTACGCCCCTTCCAAACCTCTCAGGAATGGGGTGAGGTCAACAGTAGATAGGTTAAGGTTAAACTTTGGGGGATTTGGGGAAGAAACCACAGAGTCAGGTAGTCAATTCCAGGCACTGACCACTCTGTTACTGAAGTCATATTTTCTGCAATCAAATTTGAAGTGGTTTGCCTTGAGTTTGTATCTATTATTTGCTCATGTATTGTTGTGGGTGAAGCTGAAGTAGCCATTGACAGGTAGGACATTGTGGCAGATAATTTTATGTACTACGCTTAGGTCAGACCGAAGTCGGCTTGGTTCTAAGTTGTCTAAACCAAAAATTTGAAGTCTGGTGGCATAAGGTATTTTATTGCGGGTAGAAGAATGGAGGACTCTTCTCGTGAAATATCTCTGGACTCTCTCAATTGTATTTATGTCTGATATGCAGTGTGGGTTCCAGACAGATGAGTTGTATTCAGGAATTGGTCTAGCAAATGTTTTGTATGCTCTAGTTAGTAGTACAACATTACCAGAAAAAAAGCTACGCAAGATTAGGTTAACAACTCTTAATGCCTTTTGGGCAATGTTCTTACAGTGGGCTCTGGCACTTAGATCTTTAGAAATGAGTACTCCAAGGTCCTTGACAGAGTGAGGGTCATCTACAAGGTCATGTCCGTCTAATTTGTATTTTATGTTTTGATTTTTTTGCCAATGTGCAAAACAGAACATTTGTTGGTTGAGATTTGAAGTTGCCACTTGTTAGACCAATCTGACACATAGTCAAGGTCTTTTTGAAGGGTAGTTGCATTGTTGGTGGTGTTGAATAGTTTAACATCATCAGCGAACACAGTTGCTTTTAATATGATCACAAAGTTCATTTATGTAAAGTACGAAGAGTGTTGGACCTTGGGGAACACCACTATCAACAGGAAGGCAGCTATCCATTTATGTAGAAGTCCAGAAATGCCACAGGATTTTAGTTTTAGAAGTAATTTGTTGTGTACTGTCTTGAATGAATGCAAGCATACATGATAAATCAGATTTGCTTTTTCAGAGATATCAAATATATAAAAAGGCAGTATTACCTAAACGCTCCAAGTCCATGGGAAAAAATAATTAGGGGATATTTTTCTCCAGTCTTGAATTCAGCATTCCACTTTGCAGGAGATGTAACTGAGCCTAGATAGAAGAAAGCAAATCTTGTTACTTTTTCTGAGTTTTTTTTTTTAATGATTTCACTAGACTGAAATTGAACTCATGTTGAAAACTGCACTGCATCCTTAAGCTAGCTTTTAAAGAATAATTCAAGATACACTTAATGCAAAATGTTACTTTTTTTTTATCCTGAATGACACTGTCCCATATAAATATATTTTAGAAAGTTGTTTTCAGAAAAATGGTAGTACAAATTGTGCTGTGTGCTAACTAATCATGTGATGGCCATTTTAGTATTCATAATGTTTGGAATCATTGAAATTGAACACAATAAAGCAATCTAAACTCAACTTCCTCTGTGGGACATAATTGAAACTGAATAAAAAATATTGCCACTTTGGACCCAAAGAGTTCATAAATAAACTTTAGCAATTTTTCTAGATTCTTATGGGTCATAAAAAAGTACAGTAATATACAGGTGAAACTCAAAAAATTAGAATATTGTGCAAAAGTTCATTTGTTTCAGTAATGCAACTTAAAAGGTGAAACTAATATATGAGATACACTCATTACATGCAAAGCAAGATAGTTGAAACCTTGATTTGTAATAATTTTGATGATTATGGCTTACAGCTCATGAAAACCCGAAATTCACAATCTCAGAAAATTAGAATATTGTGAAAAGGTTCAATATTCTAGGCTCAAAGTGTCCCACTCTAATCAGCTAATTAAGCCATAACACCTGCAAAGGGTTCCTGAGCCTTTAAATGGTCTCTCAGTCTGGTTCAGTAGGAATCACAATCATGGGAAAGACTGCTGACCTGACAGTTGTGCAGAAAACCATCACTGACAGGAGCGAAAGCCTCAAAAGGTAATTGCAAAAGAAGTTGGATGTTCCCAAAGTGCTGTATCAAAGCACATTAATAGAAAGTTATGTGGAAGGGAAAAGTGTAGAAGAAAAAGGTGCATAAGCAGCAGGGATGACCGCAGCCTGGAGAGGATTGTCAGGAAAAGGCCATTCAAAAGTGTTGGGGACTTTCACAAGGAATGGACTGAGGCTAGAGTCACTGCATCAAGAGCCACCACACACAGACGGATCCTGGACATGGGCTTCAAATGTCATATTGCTCGTCAAACCGCTCCTGAACAACAAACGTCAGAAACGTCTTACCTGAGCTAAAGACAAAAAGAACTTGTCTGTTGCTCAGTGGTCCAAAGTCCTCTTTTCTGATGAGAGCAACTTTTGCATCTCATTTGGAAACCAAGGACCCAGAGTCTGGAGGAAGAATGGAGAGGCATACACTACAAGATGCTTGAAGTCCAGTGTGAAGTTTCCACAGTCTGTGTTGATTTGGGAAGCCATATCATCTGCTGGTGTTGGTCCACTGTGCTTCATTAAGTCCAGGGTCAACTCAGCCCTCTACCAGGAGATTTTGCAGCACTTCATGCTTCCTTCCACAGACAAACTTTATGGGGATGCTGACTTCATTTTCCAGCAGGACTTGGCACCTGCCCACTGCCAAAAGTACCAAAACCTGGTTCAATGACCATGGGATTACTGTGCTTGATTGGCCAGCAAACTTGCCTGACCTGAACCCCATAGAGAATCTATGGGGCATTGCCAAGAGAAAGATGAGAGACATGAGACCGAACAATGCAAAAGAGCTGAAGGTCTTCCATAACACTTCAGCAGTGCCACAGGCTGATAGCATCCATGCTACGTCGCATTGAGGCAGTAATTGATGCAAAAGGGGCCCAAACCAAGTACTGAGTACATATGCATGCTTCTGCTTTTCAGAGGTCTGATATTGTTCTGTGTACAATCCTTGTTTTATTGATTTCATGTACTATTCTAATTTTCTGAGATTGTGAATTTGGGGTTTTCATGAGCTGTAAGCCATAATCATCAAAATTATGACAAATCAAGGCTTGAACTATCTTGCTTTGCATGTAATAAGTCTATCTCATATACTAGTTTCACCTTTTAAGTTGCATTACTGAAATAAATGAACTTTTGCACGATATTCTAATTTTTTGAGTTTCACCTGTACCAGTACATTTTGCCTTAAACTACTGTACCTTGGAATAGGTTTTGGGTTTGTTTTTATCTTTCATTATATGTTTTTCTATCCAAATCAACTTTGGATGGGACTGGGATAAAAGTGATTTTATATAGATTTCATAGAGTGTTATAACATTCTTTTACAAATAGAGGTAGTCCTCGACTTATGAGCCCAAAACGTCTGTTGCTAAGTGAGACAGTAGTTAAGTGAATTCTGCCCTATTTTACAATCTTTCTTACCACAATTGTTAAGTGAATCACTGTAATTGTTAAGTTAATAACATGGTTAAGTGAATTTGGTTTTCCCATTGACTTTGATGATAAAAGGTTGCAAAAGGTGATCACTTGACCCCAGGACACTGCAACTGTCATAAATATGAGTCACTGGACAAGTGTCTGAATTTTGATTATGTGACCATGGAGATGCTGCAACGGTCGTAAGTGTGAAAAATGACATGTCACTTTTTTCAGTGCCCTTGTAACGGTCTCTAAATGAACTGTTGTAAATCAAGGACTATCTGTAATAAGTAACAAGCAGCTAAAGTCTCAATGTATAAGAATCTATTTCTCTAATAGCATTAATTGGAATAATGCTAGTATCTACATAATAACTTTCCTAACAATCAGATTTAGAAAATGCATACACTTGAGAGCGAGAGACTGAAAACATATCTGCATAAGAACATGCTCATAATGGATTGGTGCTATAATTCATAACCCCTCTGAAACTTACCAAAATAATCTGCTAGAATTAACTCCCCTACTATCCAATACATGTTAAGAAAACGAGAGAGTCCAGAATAATATTCTTTATTGGGAATCCATTTTGTCTTTTCATAATTCATATCATTTTGGGATGGATAATACAGACGCAAAAAAGTCCCCTAGTATAAAATAATAAAAGTAGTCATTGAAAGCTGTTTCTAAATGTTAATTTTTTTTAAAAAAGCATGAATTAATAAGAAGTGTTGTACCCTTAATTCAACTTATTTTAAACATTGACAAGTGACAAAAATTTGCTTAAAAGTAGTGCTTCAAATTGGACTAGTTTTTTTAAAGTATTCATGTTGGCCATAACCAAAGTAGAATTTGGATGGTATCATTATCTGCATCTGCTGATTTAGGGCATTAACATAGTCAAATGGTGACACTTTGCACTTCACTGCAGTCTGGAATTCTATTTCTACTCTACACACAGAACATTTGTTTATAACAAAGAACTTGAAATCCCTTTTTATATCCCATTATTTTTATATCCCATTATTATATCCCATTATTATAGTATCCCCATTATAAAAAGTATCCCTTTTTATATTCCATTATTAGAATCGCCTTAAAATTGGCTTGGATAGATTTTTGTATTTATTTTGTAATGAGTGAAAAAAGCAAATGAACACCTTCTTCCTTATTTCTATGCTAGCAAAATGAATGAGATATGTGAATGAATCCAAAACATAGATTTGTTATGGAGGTTTTCCATAAAAGCTTTTTAAGTCAGGTTGTTTTTACAATTATAAAAAGAAAAGAGAACAACAACAATAAGCCATCTAGGGGCGTCTCAGCAAGATGGGAGACATGGAAATTTAATAAATAAATAAAGCTAAGTATTTGCTTTACAAGTAACAAGTTAGACTTCTGAATGGGACGATAGTGAGCTTGTATCAGGAGTGGTTCAAATTACATAATGCATAACTACCAGGGGAGGAATGGATAAACTGATTGGCACAGGTATCTTGGTGACACCTGCTTTGTTTGGAAATGACATTCTGCCAGTTACCTGACTGCAATAACTAATAAAACTTCTACCCTAAAAACAATAATGTTAGATGGATAATAGGATAAACTATGTTATATTTTGGATTAGTTTTCTTTTCATGCAAGCTCTTTGGCATTCTTATTAATGTAAAATTGGGTTTATTAATAATGGCAGTTATAAGTACCTCAATACCATTACCAGACATGAGGTCTGTACATCCCACAGAATAAGGGCCTTTCCCTTCAGGAATTTCCATGCCCATTTGCTTTAATTTTTGCAGACAAACCTGAAAAACAAGGATAAAAGTATGGGAATTATACTAAGTTGAACAATGCAACAACAAAGTTAAATATTAAAACAGGTTTGTCCAGATGAGAAACGCACTGAAAATTCAAGAAGAAAATGAGACAAAGTTAAACTTAGATTAATTATTAATTATGCCAACTACTTTATACATTTCTTATCTCTTCCTCTAGTATATATTATTACTGATGCAGAAAACCTTTGTAAGGAACTATTATAATATGCATATATTTATTACTTCCTTCCCTTACTTTGTTACTGTAGAGATTAGCTGGGGAGAGATGATGGTAGCAATATTTAATAGCATCCATTTATGAATTATCTGCTACTGAAAGAAACAGAACTCAAAAAGGGACAGTCCTGTACAAGTAACATTTTAGATTATGTTTTTCATAAATGTTTTTCATAAAACACACACACACACACACACACACACACACACACACACACACACACACACTCTGATGGGTAGAATAGTCGCAATAAAGATGAACACACTGCCGAAGATATTTTTTTATTCCAAACAATACCAATAAAACTAGAGGAAAAAAAATACTTTGAGGAATGAATAAAATAATCTTGAAATTCATTTGGCAAGGAAAAAAATTGAGAATAAAACTGAAACTACTGCAAGAGTCAAAGGGGAAAGGAGGTTTTGGTCTGCCTGACTGGGAATTGTATTACCAAGCAGCTGCACTCATGAGGGTGAAAGAGTAGATAACTTTGAGGAATAGAAGACTATTATTATTGGAGGGTACGACCTTCAACTAGGGTGGCATGCATTTCTCTGGTACGGAAGAAATATGGCACATCGATATTTCTAGAGACATTATATAAAAAAACGCATTGTTATCAGTGTGGGACAAAATTAAACAACACTATAGGGAAATACCAGTCTGGGTCTCCACATTAGAAGCATTAATACACCCTAATCTTATAAATATGGAAAAAATTGTTATATATATATATATGTCTTTGGTTATTCGGGTCTTCTCCCGCGTAGAATTGGAAGTATCTTGGCGACGTTTCGACGAAGTCTCATTCGTCATCTTCAGGCTGGTGTTCTCGGCTTCGTGCTTCCAGGAGCCTGAAGATGACGAATGAGACTTCGTCGAAATGTTGCCAAGATACTTCCAATTCTACGCAGGAGAAGACTCGAATAACCAAAGACCTACATACAAACACCCGCGAAAACCTCAGAAAACATATATATATATATATATATATATATATATATATATATATATATATATATATATATATATATGTATGTATATATATATATATATATATATATATATATATATATATATATATAATATATATATATATATATATATATATATATATATATATATATATATATATATCACCTCCCTCTATGCCTGAAGAGAAAAGTTTTCAATCAGTGTGTGCTACCTGTTCTAACATATGCCAGTGAAACATCAACACTAACCTCACAATCAATACAAAAGCTATGAGTGGCACAAAGAGCGATGGAAAGATACATGTTCAGCATTAGAAGTCAAGATAGAAAGACCTGCACATGGATTAGAGGACAAACAAAAATATAGGACATCATATCAATATAAGTTAAATTACAAGATACCTATCTGGGCAAACCCCAGACATGCAATAGAAAATATAAGTATAGAACAAAAGATGGAAGTGATTACTTATAAAGAACTTTTATTTAATGAAAGGGGTAAATTACAACTTAAGCCGTTAGAGCTTTTGAAGGAGGAAGGGGTAATTTATACTTGGTTTCAATACGGTCAACTTCAAGCAAGATGGAGGGAGGATCAGAAAATTGGTTTTATGGAAAATGAAGAAAATTTTGTAAAACAAATTAGAGATCAGAGTACTATGCATATTAAAAGGTTATATAATGGAAACATGGGAAAAGATTTGGGTCAGAAATATTAAATTTACTCAAGCACAAAATCTAAGAGAAAACTTTTATGTTTTATAGATGGCATTTAGATCCAAAAAAGTTGTCATGTATGTATTCTAATGTACAAGCCAAATGTTGGTGGTGTGATTGTGAAGATGCAACGTATTTTCATATATGGTGGACTTGTAAGAAGATTAAAGCATTTTGGATAAAGATTTGGTGGGTAATGCAGAATATCTTGAAAAGGAGGTTGAAATTTACCCCACAATTGTTTTTATTGGGTATTACAAATGATTGTACAGTAGTAGAGATGAAATTGCTTTTAAATTTAATAACAGCAGCTAGATTGCTGGTTGCGCAATATTGGAAGAAAGACTCTTTACCCACTGTAGAAGAATGAACTTTAAAAGTAATGAACTTAGCTGAAATGGCAAAAATCTCGGCATATTTGAAAGACCATACATAGGAAAAATACATTTTGGAGTGGAGGAAATGGATTGACTACATTCGGAATAAGTATCAAATAAGAAGACATCAAATTGCGTATGAATGAAGAAGAATTATAGAAATGTATTGTTAATTATATTGGAGTTAAGATTACAGAGGGTGGTTTGCATACTGGAAGTTTGATCGATTAATCTAGATGATTATTGTTTTTTCTTTTCTTTTTAATACCCTGTATTTTACTCTGGGAAGTCGGGGAGGGGAGGGGGAGGGAAGAGGAGGGGGGGTGTTGGGAGGGAGGGAATATTTTTTATTTTGTATTGTTACAAAACTTTTTAATAAAAAAAAATAGGACATCATGAAGAGAGTAAAAGAATTGAAATGGAAATGGGCTGGTCACATAGCAAGAAGAACTGATGGCAGGTAGACCAAGGCAGTCATCAAAATGGATCCCACTCGATAAAAAGCATCCATAAAAGAGACCTAAAACAAATGGATTGATGATATCAGCAAGTATTGCGGGCCCAACTGGCAAAGGGAAGCTCAAGACCGTATTGGTTGGAAATATGCGGAAGAGGCCTTCATCCTGCAGTGGACGGACAATGGCTAAAATGAAAAGGGAAGAAAAGATAAAAAAAGCAAATTTAACGTACCTAAAAAAAAGAAAGAAGAAAAAAAGCAATAATAATAGAAAAATTGTTCCTGATAGCACAAATGGTGATATTTATTTAACAGATGACTTAACAGCAAAAGTGATAGCTTAAAATCCTTGATAGATTGTTTAAATTTAAACTTTCAGATGGATTCCCTGACAACAAATGACTAAACATTAACCACAATGGATAGAAGATCTCATAATCTATTATAGGAGGGAGGGGCAGCGTAATCACATGAGAGTGGTTTTCTTAACCTCCCCCCCCACAAAATTCAAATATGGCAATGGCCAAGTTTTTCCACCAGACAGGAAAATAATGACAGATTGGCATTCCAGGTGGGTTATTTAATCAGTCACTTACATAGTTGATGTATTGTCTCATTTTTCATAGTGATTCTATCAGTACTGAATCGCTACCCAGATTACTTAGCCATACTAGGTACACAAGAGTGGTTCTAACTTTCAAATATACAAGGATTCCACCAATAATGCTAAAAACTATTTAAAGAGGCTTCATATTACACCCTTCCAAGTCTTTCATGGTAACAGCTGCCCTGCTGACATCTTAGAGAAGCAAAATGTCCTTAAGAAGTTTTCTCAAGATAAAAGTAGACAGCCCAGTCATGTTGCTAGGAAACAGCCAAGACCAAATCATTCTCAGTCTTATCCAAAGCCAATCTCCAGCATCCAAGAGTGTCCTGATCAAGTTAGAGCTGAGATGCATTTCTCCTGATGAGGATGAGCATGCCAGCTACTTAAATCATATTGAAATGCCCCATTGCAAGACAACTTGTCAAATAAAAGCTTAATTGCGGTCTCTGTGTACTACTTTCTTAGATGGAAATCAGAGTGACTTGCTATGTTCAGAACCCTCAGAACATCGGTTCCATCCCAGCAATCTTTGGGCGCTCCTGCTTCCTGGGTTTGGAGTCAAAATATACACAAATGACTTAGTTCTATTCCCAAAATCATTTCATGCAAATGCCAAATAATTTGACTCTGTCATTGACCAAAGTCGACAACCAAACTCACAATGATGGCCCCTCAAGAATATATTCACCTTCCTATGAAAATTGCACTTGACTGAAGCACCTCTAATTCATTGGCCCTTTTAATATGTGAAGAGGCATTTCTCTTACATTTAGGTTCCAGGAACCTTCTGACATTTGTCTCTTGGAATATTGCCAAGTGGTGTGCCAGATGCAAAGACTACACCTTTATGAGCTTCATTATCAAATATGAAATTCTTTTATCTCAAGACTGTTGGGAGGCCAATGATCACTACCTAAATGATTATAACTCCTTTTTTCCCTTTATGTCATGTATTTCCAAACCAACCATGGTATAACCACTAACATTGGAAATGAACTCATCAATTGTTTCAGAAAACATAGAGAAGACTTCTTTAATAGGAAAAGGCAATACAAGAGGCTGATGCAACAAAAGAAGAAGCACCTACTCAAAGGCGGCAGCAGCTACTCACAGGCATGGCACAATTCAAGAATACAACTATGTTTTGACATCACATTATTCCCATTATTCTAACAGACTCAACTTTCATGTTTAATACTAGCTACTGAATGGGAAGACAATTTCTAGACTTTACACAGAACAGATGACACACCTTTGATAAACACAGATCCCAAAGGAACTGACTGTTCAGACCCTCAGTACCTTCCCCTCTTCCCCGGCACAGATGCTGATTTCACAGACTTAATAAACAGTTGATGTTCTCACAGTTAAGCCCTGCCCTATCAGTATCTAGGACAGACATTTAACCATAAGATTTCAGGATAGGCTAGATCTGGAGAGTATACAATACTAGCCAAGGAACAAGCTAGATTCATAAATGGCTGTTCTATTTTCACTCTTATCGTACTCTATTCATGCTCTTATTCTGCAATACTTGACAGAGAAATATGCCTCAAAACCTCCTGAAAATCTATAGGCTCCCTTCCTTGATTTCACAGCAATCTTTAATTTCCTGGTCTAATCACTGGCAGAAGGCTCCATTTATTCAGTTATAAACTATATGACACTTCTACTTTAAAGATCAGATGCAATCCTTAGAGTCCCATTATTGTAACGAAATCTTGATCAGAAGTGAAATCCAGTAAGTTTGCATTCTGGCGCTATCACTGTTGAAACTATTACAACAATTCTATAGTCACCAGGAGGAATAACCTCTCACATCATCTTGCAAAGTTGCCAGACAAGCATATAACAAATCTATATGCAATCTTATATTTTCTTGGACCCCGAAATAAGCACTTGGCGGTCTTATTATTTTAGGGCGCATGGAGCAAGACGGGGCTCCTCTTGCCGTCTTACCTGATTCCCAACTGTGTCACATTTCTCGCCATTGTGTGCAGGGAAACAAGTTGTACCATAAAAAAAACACTTCCCATGAGTTCAATCAATTAATTCCAACTTCTCAAACACCCATCCCTTTACTAGATCTTATTTTCGGAGAAGGGCTTATTTTAGCGCATGCGCTCAAAAGCCCAATTGGGCTTATTATCTTATTTTCGGGAAAACAGGGTATTCAGCAAACTTTAGCTGAATAATCTGCAACAGCTGTCCAAATCACTTTCATACCAAAGGGGTATTCTACAGTTTGCTGTACTTTTGAGTATATTCAGCCCAGGTCTGGTCACAATTATTCTTTGATGTACATACAAGTTTTTTTCCCCTTGGAAAGGATTCAGACTAAATTTCTCAGGATCTTATTCCAAATACCCTGTTGTGTTTCAAATGTGATCTTATATCATGAGGCTAGCATTAGCAAGACTGAATGTAAAATCCTGGATACATATTTTCACATACTGGAACTAAACTGCTGTTTTCCCCATAATAAATGTCTGTGGAAATTCTCAGTCATCCAGATCGTGGTTGTACCAAACAACCATGGGACAATCATTACTTGGATGACTGAGAATCTCTACAGACTTTTAGCTATACAATTTGGGATGAACACCCTTTGAATGGTGTGGGAGTAGAAATGGATTTCCGGAGAAAAAATTGCAGACTATAGGAACCAGGAGCACTACTCTGACCCTGACGACACAGATAAACCTCCAAGTGCTTCAACCACCCTCTAAAACATAGGTCACCAACTGGTGGTCCGTGGACCACTGGTGGTTCGCAAGAAAATTTTGGTGGTCTGCAGCGCACCCGAGCTGCTCCAGGTTGACCAATGGCTAGTCCTGTGACTAGAGCTCTGGAATATGGGACCAGCCAAGCAGATCATGGTGGGGCTGGAATTCTCTGCCATAGAGGGAGCTATAGACAACTTGCAACTTTGCAGGAGGTGCAATGTGCAAGGAGTACAGCCCTCACCGGCTGGAATGAGGTAATGGTGCAAAGGGGAGTGGTGCAGGTGGGCCAAAGCAATGGGTGTCAGCAACCCGCAGCTCTTTCTTCCCCCTGCTTGGCTTCCTGTCAACTGAACCCACCATTGGCTGTCCCCACCCCTTCTCACTCCTTGCCTGGCCTGAGAAGGGAAGGGCAGGGGATGGAGATTCACTCCATGTTTCAAACCAGGAGCAAAGCTTCATCTGTTGCTGGGTCTTGCAGACGTTTCTTCCAGCCCTTGTTGGTGCTCCATGCAGCTCGGACTCTTGGGGAGACACGCAACTTTCTCTCAGCCCTGAGACGCTGGCCCAGTCTGGTGATTTCTCTCTGCCATTGCTGTTGGCGACTCCATGGCCTGCCCACTGCTCTTGCAGCGCAGTTAAATTTAGTGTGTTTCACAATGGGGGAGAGAGAGCAGATAGTGTGTCCAGCACCACAAAGGCTGAAGAAGTGCCCGCAAGACCCAGAGAGCACCAGAGAATCAGAATGAGAGAGAAAGAAAGATGAAACAGACAGACAGAGGGGAGGAGAGAGAGATGAGAGAGAGAAAGAGATGAGAGAGACAGACAGACAGACAAAGAGAGCGGGAGAAAGAGAGATGAGACAGAGGGAGAGAGAAAGACAAAGAGAGGAGGGAGAGAAAGAAGGGGAGAGAGATGAGAGGGAAAGAGAAAAAGAAGGGGGAGAGAGAAAGAGATAGGGGAGAGAGAGGAGAGGGGGAGAGAGATGAGCGAGGGGGGGAAGAGAGAGAGAGAGAGAGAGGGTGGGAGGGAATGCCTGAAGGACCCCATCCCTTCACTGGGAGTCCAGGTGCTTCAGCAAGCGGTGTGCTAGATTCATATTAGTGGTCCACAGGATTTAAAATTATGAATTTAGTGGTCCCTGACGTCCGAAAGGTTGGTGACCCCTGCTCCAAATGGATGCAAATGATCAGCTGCCTGCAAGGAATATAAATCCTTTCAAATCTTGCCAGAGCTGAAGAAGCTTCTTTGATGAGAAGCGAAACATCTTCAAAGAAGTCCAGTTGCCTCTTGAAAAAAAGCACCTTTGGGTTTCCTTATTATACTGTGTATTTTATGCCAACACTTGCTATCAGCTCTTAATCTTGACCTAAATTATGTATCATGGCCACTCTGATCAGTTCTATTAAAGTCACTCTTCAAATAATTCTAAATGTGGCCAAATTCTGTAATATGATATGCAAGATATGCAGCAGCCTGACAGAGCTGCTACGTTAACTAATTGATCAATATTCATAAAATACCAGGGATGTGCTGGTCATTGACTACAATAAATATTCTATTCTTTTAATTTAAAAGGCAACTTTTTTTAAAAAAATAAATAAATAAATAAAAAACTCTAAACGACTAATAATACAGATATTGGAACTTCCCAAGTAAAGCCCAGAAATACTTAGGATTTGGGAATGCCCATTCTTACCTTGGTCAGAAAGGTATTTATTGTGAAATTGTCCTGTCATTTTACAGGTAGATCTCTTTTGGTATATCCTTAGCGACATAATTCTTTGGAGAATTGGAGAATACTCTTTTTGTACACATTGTTAACATGCTTCCCTTACTATCTCGAATCTTACAGCAATGTGTTCTAAAATTTTATTTTTTATTGGTTAGCACAGTTCAACTAGTTAGGCCCTGAAACTGAAACTGGGCAAAAGTATTCACAACGTTGCATGAAACTAAACAGAAGAGGCTCAAGGATAGAAATAATGACGCTCCTCCAATACATTTTGGAAGCAAACCGCCATAGAGAAAACGGCTTGAATTACGGAGAAGGAGAAAAGCGCGAGAATATAAATCAAATGAAGCATCCCGCTAGGAGAAAGATTAATTCCCCAAGTGGGCACGAACCTCCCCTTGCACTGCGGAGACAGGCGCGAACGCCGCTTAGATTGGACGCCCTTCGCAAATCCGTGCCGCCTCTTCCCTCAGAGCCTCCGCGTCGCACTTGCGCACTGCCTGCGGCGCCGAAGGGATGCTAACTGGGCTGGCAAGACGGGAGGACGAGCTCTTTTAAGAACGACGACCTGGTCTCGACATCAGTGGGCGGCCTCTGCAATCCTGTCCCCTCCATAAGAAGAAGGGACCGCCCTTGGTTTTCCTCCGGCTTTCCTTGTCCCCCGCCCCGTTGCTGCTGCAGCGCCCCCTCGTAGCACGCCGGGAAAACGGGGAGGCTGACCGCCACTGGACGAAGGCGGCTTCTCCAGGTTGGACATACATCAAACGCGCTGTCCGGCCATCCACAGTTGAGGAAATCTCCTGTTCTCCCTGGAGACGGTTTGGACCACTCTCCTATAACCCAGATTTCACAGCAAAGAGGGCCACCGCGCAATTAGGGCGCATCAATTGCCACTGCACAAATTCCTTAATCTCAGGACTGCGTGGGAATCTTTTCCCTATTGCATTGACTTCCCTTTCTCCCAAGCCATATGTAAGCGTTGCACCAGTTTAAAACAATGCGAAAAGAAAAACAGTGGCATCTCCCAGTTATAGAAGTAGGTCTTAAAATAAGTGAGCAACATTCCAAAATGATTGTAACTTGGACAAGAGTAATTAACACAGAGAAAATGAGGCAAAATTAAACTTAGATTGAATCGTTAATTATGCTAGCTACTTTATTCATTTCTTATCTCTTCCTCTAGTATATATTATTACTGATGTAGAAAATCTTTGTAAGGAACTATTATAATATGCATATATTTATTACTTCCTTCCCTTCCTTTGTTATTGTAGAGATTAGTTGGGGAAAGATGATGGTAGCAATATTTAGTAGTTCTTTCTTTATTCTTTATTCTTTATGAAAGAAACAGAACTCAAAAAGGGACTGTCCTATACAAGTAAAATTTTAGATTATGTTTTTCATAAAACTCACACACACACATACTATGATGGGTAGAATAGCCACAATAAAGATAAACATACTCCCAAAGATACTTTTTTTATTCCAAACAATACCAATAAAACGAGAGAGAAAAATATTTTGAGGAATTGAATAAAATAATGTTGAAATACACAGTGGTATTTTGAAGGCTAGTAGAAGCCTGAGATGTAAAATTCAATGCAGGGAACACAATTCTATTACAGATTAGTTCATGAAGTTGAGCGAAACACACAGTTACAGTTTAGCAATAGTGACCAAATCTGGCTACATTTGTTTTTCTCTCTAGACTTTTTAAAAGGTTCCATTATTGTTATATTAATTTTTCACTCATATTTTCACATACTTTGAGATTACTGATTTTAGGTCTTTCAAGGATTGCTTAGAAAATGGAAAGTTTTAGCAAGCTAAGTTTGTTAGAAACCTGAAATCTATATGTATAATTTATTTGCTATTACTACAATTAATTAAGTCTTGTGAATATCGTGATACTTATTTGGGGAACTCATAACAGTGACTCCCAGTCTCATCATTATTTGGCTAGACTACAGCAATTTGCTGTGCCTGGGTCTGCCTTTGAAAATCACCCAGAACTCTCAACTAATCCAAAATACAACGATCTAGTTATTAGCTGGTATGTACTGGTACAAACCTATGAAACCACAGTGATTTGGGCCTTGTACTGTCTTCTTAAATGAAATTCAAAATGTGGGGTCCTTGGTGGTCTCTGAGCTTGGTTGTTTTATTGCAGAAGTTTCATTATCCAATTGTTAACATCATTAATCGTAGCATTGTTGATGTTATTAATCAGGTAATAAAATGTCTGCAAAAAACAACAACAAAGCAATGAAGTTCAGAGAGCACCAGTTCAACTCTGAGCTGCAGATATTCTTTTCTATTGGCAATGCAAAATTCTTTTTTTACCTTTAAAAGCCCTAGATGGTTTGACCCTGGAGTAATTTCAGGAACAACTTTTCCAATCAGTTTTGGCTT
This sequence comes from Masticophis lateralis, assembly GCA_030761175.1. Classification (NCBI taxonomy): domain Eukaryota; kingdom Metazoa; phylum Chordata; class Lepidosauria; order Squamata; family Colubridae; genus Masticophis; species Masticophis lateralis. The sequence goes on from JAUDYJ010000001.1 coordinate 160,637,097, forward strand.
CTTGATTACCAGTATACATCATTGATTACCAGTATATACTTCTTGACCAGTATACATCATTGTATACTGGCCATCACACCAGAGATGACGATATATATATCAGGAGAATTTGCTATCTACACTTTTGCAGAATATGGGAGGCTCATGGGCACTGGTTTCTCAGATTTGGAATATCTGCTAAATCTCTAAATATCCCTGACATTTGATATACACCTATCTTATTAATTTTTCATAAGCTATTGGCAATAGAGATATTTGGGATCACTTTTGAGTTATAAAATACTGCCATATCTATTTACTGGTTGTTACTTTGTAGTAATTAATGGGGATGGTGTTACTGTAATCTATTATACTTTTTATTGTTCAACTTTTATTTTCAATTTTTATCATCATTGTGCCATTACGTTTTAGTGATTAGGAAAAATAATTTCTAGAAAAATGTTTGTTGCACTGAAATACTGCATCTATCCCTGAGAATTAAGGTGTTTTTGACAAATCAGAGCTTAATAGAATCTGTCAGTTTACCAGGGCCCTATCCCACTGCAAAAATATGAAATGTACTTCAATTACTAACAAATTGAGAAATTCTTTAGCTGAGGTACATATATTAAACATAGAACGGATGCTTAAAAAGTTGATGTGTGATAATCAAGAGTGCAGTCCTAGTTTAATGTCAGTCTTTGTTTATTAATAATTCTGTTAATAAACTGGAGCCAAAATTATATAAAAAGAGTTTTTCTTATACTAATAAGGACTATAAAGAATGTCACTAAATAAACATTAAAAGTACAGTAATATGAACAAATATTGTTTATTCACAATTACTTAGTGCTATTTTCCCAACCTATAACAATCACAGTCATGTTTGAGAGTATGAATAACTTTGGTATGAGCATACAGAGATATATTTAAGATCAAGAGGAACTTGAAATGCAAGGTGAGAAAAACATGAATTTCAGAGTACATATAGTTAGAACGGAGTAAAGCCTGCTGGTTTAAACAGAAAACTAATCATGTTTAAATAACATAACCTTTATTATCATTTTTTTTTGTGAACACTCTTGCACACATTAAAAATGAAATTCTGTTGCCTGCTCTCAAAAGTGTACATATATATAACACAGGGAATATTTCCAGGTTAATTATTTCATCCAAAACTGAGTATAACATTAAACCACTGCATATCATAATGGGGTAGTAATTATCTGATGACAATTTCAGTCTGAAATTACTTAATATTAAGATCTCCGGTGTATATATTTATATATGTATTTGTATGTTGGTAAAAGGGGAGGCCCATTCTATGATTGGGGCCTTGACGAGGCAAAGAGGCTTCTGCAGGTACATGAAACTGTGGGCTATGTTGTCGGACATGTATATGTCCAGAAAGGTCACCCAAGACAAACAGGCCATGATGGATACCCCAGACTAATACCAATCACATCTGCCAACTCATAGATGTGATCGATGGCAGACCAGCTTGGCAGATTATTGTCTATTCCTTCAACATGTCAATACAACCTCAAAAATGTCCTTCATTCCCTGGAGGCCCTAGCAGAAAGACCTGCCTAAAGGCAGAGGGTGCTAAGAATCCCTAGCTAAATCAGGCTGCCTTTGGACTTTGAATATAGGAACATACAACAACTGAACAATGAGAATGGAAGCTCGACTAGAAGAACTGCTGATTGAACTCAACAGTGTTCATTGGGATATCATTGGATTATGTGAAACACGTCAAAAAGTCAAAAATTTAGTCGAACTTGATAGGACTGGGCATTGACTCTACACAAGGCGTACTGAAGATAGACAATGTGGTGGGGTTGGTTTTCTTATCCACCAAAAGCTGAAAGATTCTAATAAAATTTGAAAGTAATATCAGGCAGAGTTGTCCAATGTATCATTCAATTGAACAATACAACCTTCAAATCATTCAAGTTTATGCGCCAACAATAATCTTACAGTTTGAAGAGTTTTACATCATTTTACATTGACGTAGCCCATCTTCAAGACAAAGAAAAATGCCAATACAAGCAATAGAAGCAACAGACTAGTAGATTTTGCCGAAGGACAGGTACTTTTATATCATGAATTCATTTTACAAGGAAAACGCTAGCAGAAAATGGATATTGAAGAGTCCATCTGGGTACACAAGCAAAATTGACTACATCATGTCAAGTGATAAAACCATATTTTGCAATTATACTGTCATCAATGGCTTTAATGTTGGAAATGACCGTAGAATGGTACAAGCTAAAGTGAAGATAGACTGTCAAAAAGAGCATATGAAAATGATAAAAATGTCACAAAAAATGAAAATAAAGAGTGATAAGCTGCTAGAGAAGAGCAGCAATTATGAGATTAATTTATCAAACCACTTCGCTCTATTGCTAGGTTTGGAAGACATGAATATTATGGACCAAAAAGAACAAATAGTCAAAAATCTCCTTGATCTACTAAAGTGATTCTTATACACAAGAAAAGGGCCCAAGAAGATTGAAAGAACTGTCCCCGAATAAGCTTTTAAAGTCAACTACAAGGCTTTCACTGAGATAATAGCAAAAAGAGATTGAGAACATTAAATGATGCCCAGCCAAAGGAGCAGGCAGGATTCAGAAGTGGTTACAGCTCAATGGATCATATCCAGGTTGCTCAGCAAGTCATTGAAAGGCACAATGAGTGCATCATGCCTCTGTGCATGGTTTTCATTGACTACAAAAAGGCATTTGATTCATTGTTAAGATAATGAATCAAATGTCTTTTTGTAGTCAATGAAAACCATGGACAGAGGCGTGATGTACTCATTGTGCCTTTCAATGACTTGCTGAGCAACCTGGATATGATTATTTATTGTAACACTGGAAGTACTAACTAGAAACTTCAGGCAAGATGAGCAAATTAAAGGAATGGAAATCAAAAGAGAAAAGTACAAATTACAAGCTTTTGCAGACAATTTGGTTTTCATCTTAGAGGAACCATTAGAATAGTGTCCAAGACTCATAGAGAAATTAGAGGAATATGGAGAGGTTGCTGGACTAAAAATAAATAAAGAAAAAACCAAAATGATAGTTAAAAATCTTACAAGTAAACAGAGGGATGAATTAATAAAAAAAATTAATATCCAGATAGTGAAAAAAGTGAAATACATAGGAATCTATCTAACAATAAGATGTGTAACAATCAAAGAGGACAACTATACAAAATTAATGCATCAAATTAAACTGGATATGGAGAGATGGAAAAGCTTGCAACTGTCAATGATGGGTAAAATAGCCGCAATAAAGATGAACACACTGCCGAAGATACTTTTTTTATTCCAAACAATACCAATAAAACTAGAGAGAAAAAATATTTTGAGGAATTGAATAAAATAATCTTGAAATTCATTTGGCAAGGAAAAAGAACTGAGAATAAAACTGAAACTACTGCAAGAGTCAAAGGGGAAAGGAGGTTTTAGTCTGCCTGACTGGGAATTGTATTACCAAGCAGCTGCACTCATGAGGGTGAAAGAGTGGATAACTTTGAGGAATAGAAACTATTATTATTGGACGGTCACGACCTTCAACTAGGGTGGCATGCATTTCTCTGGTATGGGAGAAATACGGCACATCGATATTTCCAGAGACATTATGTAAGAAATGCATTATTATCAGTATGGGACAAAATTAAACAACAAAACTATAGGGAAATACCAGTCTGGCTCTCCACCTTAGAAGCATTGATACACCCAAATCTTATAAACATGGAAAAAGTTGTTTCTTATAAGGATATATTAAATGAGAATGGTGAATTGAAAATCAGATTAGAACTAAAAAACCAAGGGGTGGAATTAGAGTGGTGGTCGTACCTGCAGATACAAATGTGTTATGTGAAAGATGTGAAAATGTTGTTTTTATAAAGAACTAAAAACGGACAAGATATTCGTGGGGACTGATGACAAATTGATAAGGATACTCTACAATTATTTATTAAATTATAAAGTGGAAGAAGAACAAGTTAAAGAGACGATGATAGTATGGGCTAAAAGTTTTGGATATAATATAGATTTGGATCAATGGCAAAAGCTTTTGGAGAGAAATCGGAAACTGAAAAGGGCCACAACATACAAGGAAAATAGTCAATGAAAACCAAGCTCAGAGGCATGATCTACTCATGAAGAATACTGTACATTTTACTAATAAACTGGAGTACGTTGAACTTTGCAAGACCGTAAGAAAACATATCCAAGAAGAAACATATCCATTTAACATGAAGCTTATGAAAAAGCAATTGAAGAAAACAAAAGAATTAATCAAGCAAAATGAAAGCTTATATAAATACAAGAAAAAAGGTTTTTGCATTAAGACGTGAAGATGGCTCTAGGTATAGAACAAGACAACTCAAGCCCTCGTCATTTCCCGACTTGACTACTGCAATGCTCTCTACACGGGGCTCCCCTTGAAGTGCACCCGGAAGCTCCAACTGGTCCAGAATGTGGCTGCGCGAGTAATTATGGGAGCAACATGGTGCTCGCATGTAACACCTCTTCTACGCGAGCTGCACTGGCTTCCGGTGGCCTTCCGAGTACGCTTCAAGGTGTTGGTTCTTACCTTTAAAGTGCTCCATGGCTTAGGACCTGAGTACTTACGAGACCACCTGCTGCAACCAATAACCTCCCACCAACCAATACACTCTCACAGAGTAGGCCTACTCATAGTACCATCATTAAAACAATGTCATCTAGTAGTTCCAAGGGAGAGAGCCTTCTCTGTGGGGGCACCTAAACTTTGGAACAAAATACCACCTGGAATACGAATAATCCCAGATCTTCGCACTTTCCGACGTGCCCTGAAGACCTTTCTGTTTCAACAAGCAGGGCTAGCATAAACATCAAAATTCTATGCCAAGGTCTTAGTAGATACACCAAGTTGACTCAATTTATTATTTACTGTTTATAAAATATATTTATATGTATATGAAATCTTAATCTGTTCACCTCCCTGAGTCCTTTGGGAGAAGGGCGGTATAGAAATTCAATAAATAAATAAATAAATAAATAAATGTTGGAAATAATTGGAAAACTCTATTGAGAGCTATAGAAAGATCAAGACCACTCAACAGTAACACCACCAGTGGTGAAATCCAATTTTTTTAATTACCGGTTCTGTGGGTGTGACTTGGTGGGCGTGGCTTAGTGGCATGGCAGGGGAAGGATACTGCAAAATCTCCATTCCCACCCTCTCCAGGGGAAGGATACTGCAAAATCCCCATTCCCACCCCACTCCTAGGAGAAGGATATTGCAAAATCTCCATTCCCATCCCACTCTGGAGCCAGCCAGAGCTGGTATTTGCTAGTTCTCTGAACTGCTCAAAATTTCCGCTACTGGTTGTCCAGAACCTGTCAGAACCTGCTGGATTTCACCCCTGAACATCACCCATGAAAGAGAAAATGTCAGACATCCTAGTAGAGGACGTGTCAAGTGCCATAAAATCAATGAGAAATAGCAAAGCTTCAGGAAATGACTGTGTGTATGGTTGAAATGCTGAAAGCAGGTGGTCAGTCTACACAAGATACCAGCAAACTACTCGAGATGCCTCAGAGAAGAAAAAATACTTGATGCATGGAAAAATGCTGAAGTGATTCTTATACACAAGAAAAGAGCTAAGTAAGTAAGATTTAAAGAACTGTCCCCCAATAAGCCTTTAAAGTCAACTGCAAGGCTTTCACTGAGATAATAGCAAAAGGAACATTGAGAACATTAAATGATGCCCAGCCAAAGGAGCAGGCAGGATTCAGAAGTGGTTACAGCTCAATGGATCATATCCAGGTTGCTCAGCAAGTCATTGAAAGGCACAATGAGTACATCATGCTTCTGTGCATGGTTTTCATTGACTACAAAAAGGCATTTGATTCATTAAGATTCATGAAAACCATGCACAGAGGCATGATGTACTCATTGTGCCTTTCAATGACTTGTTGGGCAACCTAGATATGATTATTTATCTTAACACTATTAGTACTCTGTAAATTTGTGCAAGGTAATAGGAAAACACTACCTTCAAAAGAAAACCATTGTAACAATAGCATTTAATTTTAGAATACAACTACAATTTCTAGGCATTGTGTAAGGATAACCATGTCTGGCCTAGTTGGCCATTAGGTGGCAGCAAATACAGAATTTTACTACTGTATAGTTTTGCTGCCATCTACTGGTCATCTGAATTTTTGCTGCTCAGCTACGGTAGCTCTATTCTAGGGGTTGATCTAGTTCAGTGATGGCTAACCTTTTCCAGACTGAATGCCCAAAGCACACGTGTGCGCCCAAACCCCCCCAATACAATTCATGTGCGACTCCCATGCATGCTCCTCACCCCCGTGTGTGCATCCCCCACATGCACCTCCACATGCACATAAACCACCCGACATGCATGCGCATGTGGCCTCCCCAGATGCGCCCCTCCCCTCATGCATGCACAGCAGAGACCTGAAGACCAGTTGGTCGTCGGGAGGCATGTGCACATGTGTGGCAGAGCTGAACTGGGTGATGGCTCACGTGCCCTCAGCGAGGGCACTGTGTGCCACCTCTGCTACGCATACCATAGGTTCACCATTATGGATCTAGTTGAAAACAAATGCCACAAGAAATTATATCTTTGCTGCTATCTACTGGGAGCAGATAGAAAAATTAATACGGGACCTCCTTGGAAGAGCTACAAGTGTATTACTGTACATGAAGCTGTTGCCAGAAGTCAAGCATGACTCAATGGCACCTAACCAACTCATATTTTTCTATTTAGATTTTAAATTCAGAAAGCTATTTCTGAAAGAAAGTTTTCAGAAAGCTAAATTCAGAAAACTAAGAAGTCAAGCAAAGTTTTCATATAAATAAAACAAGATATAAAAATTGGGAGAGCTGTGGCACCATTTACTTAGAACTAAGTTGTACTCGGCTCAGAGGGACTTTGTTCTTCATAGCAATGTTCACAAATATTGATGAGGATTTTTAATATTGTGTTCTGTAACCAAACAATAGTGGCTCCATGTTACTAAACAACAACAAAAAAAATCAGCAATATGATCTATAATTGCCATGGTGTCCATGGCGGTTCTCATGGTACCCCTCCCCCACATTAAGTTAAAATAAAATAATAAGGCTATGCCCACTTTGAAAATAAATTGGAATTACTTTGGACTTCATACATGCCCTGTACCTCACTAAAGCAACTGCTTGTTTTTTAAGTACCCACACGAACATTTTCTGCATTGAAAATTGAACCACCAGCAGGCAAAAGATCTATTTATTTGCATCAACTGGCCTTGTACGTGATATTGGTGCCTATTCTGCTTGAAGAGAAAGCAATCCGACTCTGCAAGTGAACTAAGGGACTAAGGGATTTTAAAGACCCCATAACTCAGGGATGTGACAGATACAGCTGCAGCTCCACACGGATTTGCTTCATTTGCTTGAGAGACATTTGATGCTGGTACAGGAGCATTGGTGGGGGCAGGAGCGCTGGCAATGCCCTGCTGACATGGTGTGTGATCTTGGCATGTTGCAGAAGGAGAGTCAACTGAGATTACTTGTAAGATGAATGTTTCAGGATTTTGAGCAGGAGCTTTTCCACTTCCTTGACACTGTTCATTTTGCACCAATTGCGCTGCCACTTGTACAGTTGTGTCAGTCAATTTTTTTGTCTGCTGATCAGCTGCACGTCTCATAACTTCTTCTGTAGAGAGAGAAAGTAACATCTTGAAAGAATTACCATTCTAGGTCCAGCAATATTTGTAAAAGCACATAGAATGTGTTGTGATTTTCACTGCAGATGCAGTTTTGATTTTAAAAAACTATGATTCTCAAGTGCTATGAAAATTATATATAGATGGTCACATGACAGTCTCATTGGGGTTTTTTTTCCCCACACATTTTTAGTTTCACATTTTTTTCCTCAGTTTATATGTGCTAATCAGAGCTGCTTCGTGAAGTAACAAAGTTTCTGATTATATGAATCTTTCTAATATATTTCTGTAGAAAATCTAGTATTTTATGAATAAATCATAGAATTTTTGGAATATGGCAGCACCTTTTCAACACTGCTTCATCTTGGAAACAAGAAGCATTGCTTCTAGTTATTACTAGATTTTCTAGAAATGCCGTATGCTAGGCCTGAAGGTTGAAAAGAAAGTATTCTGGATGGAAACATGGCAAGTCACTTCCATGGCACTGACAAGAAAAAGGCATGTATATAAAGATCATCCACATCAGTAGTGAAATGTAAAATTTGTTACTACCGGTTCTGTGGGCATGGCTTGCTTGTGGGGGGGGGGGGTAATGTGACTGGGTGGGTGTGGACAACTTTTTTTTTAACTTTTAAAAGCATTTTTTCTACAACCTGGCATAAGGATGGTCCTCTGATGGTTTCTTAAGAGGGGCACGCACATGATGTTGTCTTCAACTCATCTCCAGGTCACCATGAAGGCAATTTCCACCTGTATTTTCTTGCTGTACATCAAAAGTAGCACTTTGTGATGTATGCCAGCACAAACAGTGCTTTGTAAACTGCCAACTGTAGTTCATTTAATCATAGGCAGATGCCTCAGCTCCACTTGGCTCCTGGGTGTTTTGACTGGAGGGCTCCCCTTTTTACCTGTTTCATACTAGGTGGCTGGGCTTTTTACCCCCTTCTGAAAGTCCCTCTTCCTCCTCCTTTTTTAACTGGTGGACCAATGAAAGGCTAGATTTTCTTTTTCTTTTATGAAGTTGTGTGTGCATTTTAAACAGATGAAACTGCCAAAATTTCTACCAGTTTTTTTTTAAAATAAAGGAATCTGCCAATTAGATTCAGAGGCTAATGATAACTGCCACCTGGACAGAGACCCTGGCTAGCTTCATTGCCAAGTAAAAAAAAATGGAACCTGCAATTTTAAAAAACTTGTCTTAATTTCTAGCTGGTTTCAGTAAGGACACAAACAGTTTAAAACTGCCATGCAAAATAGGCTATAATCCCCCAAAACTGGGCTTAACTGGGGGAGTTATCCACCTTACTAATGCATTAAAGAATAGTATTTTAGTATTCTGAAATACTACCTAGTGTCTGTACTCAGTCTAGGAACTCTAAAGTGATCTAACGGTAGAAATGCTTCCTTTTTCATGACTTGCTCATTGGTTCTTGTTCTTGCTGTTTGCATTTTCACATTTGCCCATTTCAAAGGCAAAAGTAACAAAACTGATGCCTTACAGCACGGATGTCAAACTCACGCAGTCACATTGTCATCACGTGACGTATCACGACTTTTTTCCCCTTTGCTAAACCGGGGATGGGCGTGGCCAGTGTGTGATGCAAGTTTACAGTAACTGTTTCAGTGCTTTACCATTTGGAAAACAAATCCTAAAATAATTAGATGTGTGTTTTTCTCACTATTTCTCATTTTTGCAGTTGAAATCTGATTGTCCTGCTTAAGATTTTGTAAAGTTCAAACACAAAGTGTATATTTATTGTGATATTTCCTGATTTCTGGTTTTTGTATGTACTTTTTTCTTGCTAACACATTTCACAATCAATTATCCCAGTTTCCTCAGGTATTATCCATGAAGCAGCAGATTACCATTCCACAGTGAAAACATTTCCAGGTCACTTTTGGTTAAATTCGTCTGTAAAAATCCAAGATTAGGTAGTTGCTGACAATCCATTGGAGTAACATCATCAGGTGGTTTAGTAGTTTTGGGGGGCTCTGGATCATTTGGCGTAAATTCCTCAATGATGACATCATCACTTTCATCAGGATGCAGAACCTTTGTTTTGGGAACCATGTTTCTCATCTCTTGCACCCTTTCATCTATATTCTGACATGTTGTTTTCCTCCAAGAACTTTCATTATCTACTAGTTCCTCTAGAAAATAACGCATAGAAAGGAATATTCAATTAAGTCATTTTGTATGAAAAGTAATGCTGTCTCATATTAAAAAAAAAATAAAGGTCAATTTTTGATTTTAAAAAATTGTAAGCTTATATTTATAAAATGTATTAGGACAATTTTACAAAGGAATTTTAAAGTAATTTCGCAAAAAGGTACTAATGTATTAGCAATATGCAGACAGCTAGATGTAAATTATAACAGCTATTATACTGATCAAGATTAAAATATGCATGTATATCTAGAGATGATTTATGCTTAAAATCTACATTTTATTAGAATTTATAAAGCTTTAATTAGAATAAGCCACTTCATTTTCTTACAGTGATCCCCATTAATGAAACACTAGCTGCACGCATAATCTCAATTAGGTGACCTAATCAAAACATGAAAATATAACATATCCACATATGAAATTCAGTGATGGAATGTTTAGAAAGATGAATTCTCTGTTGGAAGTTACAGACAATAGATAAAGATTTCCGCATCACCTCAAATTTACAGGTGAACATTCAGCAACAGAAAATTTGCATAATTATTAATAAAAATTATTTAATTTGATGGAGCAGGCTATGATTTGTCAAATGTGGTAATTCATGTATGGAACGGCTCTGACAACAAGGAAAAGATGCAGAGAGAATTTGGTGAAGCGGAAATTTCAACTGGATTCATCATGAAGCAATAGGCATCTACAAAGGAGAAACATCCCATACCCTGTTAACAGAAATTTCTATTGAATTTCTAATGCTTGGAAGACACAGGCGCTTGGAGTTCGTTTGAATTTTGCAGGTATATCTTTACATATTTTTTAAGAAAAATATTGCAGAAGTAAAATTCTGCATTTATTCTAGTATTATGTATTTTCATTTGCATCATGTAGATTTTCTGGTTTGTAAATTATTTCATCTATAGCTTTCTAGAACTATGGGTAAAAAGAAACTATTCATAACAAGAGTTTTTCCCCCTTTACCTGAATTCATAATGAACTCTATTTATAGATAACCAAAGACGCCTTGATACATTTTGCATGGCAAAAAGAATGAGTCTACAAAGTCAACAATTGAACAAAAGAGCTTTTCATACCATATGATTCCGTGACATCCATGACATCAGTATCCTGCTGTGGTTGTGATAATTCTGATGAATTTGCATTGTAAACTATGAAGCTGACCTCCATTGGTTCAAATGTTTTGCTGATACAAAGTTGACAACGGCAAGTTGAGGGATTTTGTGCTGCAGTACAGTAATTCTTTGGGTTAGAAAGCTGGGATTTTTCCTTTGTTGTTTTCTGAGGTTTTCCTTGCTGTCCTTTAGATTTAACTGTAACTTGCTTTTTAGCCTTATTGCTTTCCTTATCTAGCGGTTCTCCTGAAAAGTAAATGTTCAAACAGTGTTAAAAAGTTTTTTAAAAACCCTAAGCTTATAGGAAGAAAGACTGTTAAAATAATATGCAGCACTTGTGAATTTTCCTAAAGTGCAATTTTTTTCATTGGATTTGTTCTTCTCTATCTCGGTTCTACATTTTTCTCATGTTAGTGTCTTTTTGTACATGCAGAAAACCAAGAGATAGCACAGAGCTCCCATTTAAAAAGAAGAAATAGGATGCAGGTATTATAGACATAAGAATGGACAACCTTTTTAGACAGTTTAGCCACTTTATATCACTTCTTTATACCACTAATTGTTTAATCTCTCCAGTCTCCTTTCTGGAAAATTTCATGTCAGGCATAGGATTGCCCTAGAATTTCTGCAGTGAAAAAGCTGAGGCCAAGAATTCTTTCAGCATTTTGATCCTGGCAACATGCTACTTGTGGGCACTACTTTTTCCTTGCCTGCATCTCTTGTATGGGACTACATGGCGTTATTTTTTGTTATTTTTTGGAAAAGACCCATTTCCAGATGAAACCTTTCTTCCTTCTAGAATCTTCCTTGATAATGTTTATTAACTATTCTTACTTCTTGGGCTTAGTGGTGTTTTTCCTGGTATGTGATATAGTATATCCAGGGGAACTTTTAATATAATGGTTTGAGTAATCTCAAAGGTGTAATAAGAATTTGCTCTTTTTATTTTCCCTGTCAGTTTGGTTTTTTTTATCAGAACCCTTATTTTTCCACCTGAATATACATTAAATTTGAACATTCATCTTCTTCTATGTCCTAGGCACCAACTGGGACTATGACCAGGGCCGCTTTCTCTCTCTCCATAATCAATTATATGTGAGTGGAATAATTTGGGGTATTTAAAAGGTTACCTATGTTTATTTTAGTCATTTTTTAAAAAGAAAACATTTTGCTTATGTTTATTTCTCAATACTCATGACTGACACGCATAGAAAAATCTCCTCATTTAATTTTCACAACTCTTGTTTTATTGATAGAGAAACTTAAAACCTGATAGCATTTTCCTTTCCCTACTTTTTATACTAAAGTGAGCCAAGGAGTTTACTTTAAGTGTTTTCTCTCACATATTTTTGTTTTCTTGGACTAAGATGATGTTTTGCTAACTGTCTCATTATACTTTCTCCAAGATAATCTCTGTCCTCCTCTGCGCCAAGTTAGAGCATACATACTCAACCAAGGCATCCTCAAGAGATCCAATGATTTCAACCAAATGGTATATGCAGAGTCAGAACAGAACAGACTAATAGAGTTGGAAGGGACCTTGGAGGTTTTCTACTCCAATCCCCTGCTCAAGCAGGAGACCTATTTCATCCTGGACAAATAGCTGTCCAATCAAACTGAATCAAACTTTGCAATGCAAGTTTTGTTTCTTTCATGTGTCACAAGAATGGGACTTGTAGTCTTCACCTCTATCACCCCTGAATATAGTTTATTTTTCTTCCAATATTGTATCACACTTATTTAGTGTCCAGCTACTCAGGAAGTTTATGTCTCAGCAGTAAAGAATTTTAATTTGTGTTTGCTTGGCTTTCTGTTTTGAATTGGTTGGTACACCTTTTAAAATTGATTTCTGCTTTGAGAATCTGATCATTACAGCTCTACCCACAATATTTACTATCTGACCTTTGCAGTTATTGGACAACATATTATTCCCCCAAATTATTAAGAAAATGAAGGAGGAATTTTGCACTCAGAAAAGAAGAAAGAAGGAAGGAGAAGAAAGTATCCATTTCTGTAAAGTCATGAATTTTCAGGAAAGGTTGTTCCTCATTTTATAAAACTCAGTATGGAGATGCAGCATAAATTTTTATTGGCACTGCCTTCATCTCAAATTATCTCAATTTTTTTAAAAAAATATAAAATTTTGTTATATGAATATCTGCATTAAGATCAAACACAAGTATGTCAATATATGTCATCCATACCTTTGTTAACAGCTTCTTTATTATCCTTCCATTTGTTTCTATTTGCTTCAATATTCTGCAGAATTTGGCCCCTAAAGGTCAAATTTGGTAGGTTTAAATTCTGTTTTTCTAGACAAATCCCATAATCTTTAGGTAGACAATTTCCACTGGGATTTACTTCATTATTCTCCATGGATTGTTCCTTCCTAGACAGGCAATCACACAAGAAGGCAAGCAGGAAGGAAGGAATTGTTAACATGATTGTTTTAATCATATAATTCTATTTTGTCATTGGATTAATGTGTATTGTATTTAAATGCAAATCATATTTTAAAGTGAACCTGGAATAGCAAATTAACAGAGGAGACAGTAGGTTTGAGGTTAATACAAGTCGTTCTCGACCTAACAACCACAATTGATCCTAAACTTTCCATTGCCAAGCAAGACAGTTGTTAAATGAATTTTGACAGATTTTGTGATCTTTCTTGCCATAGTTGTTCAGTGAGTCACTTCAGTTAGTTAAGTTAGCAATATGGTTGTTAAGTGAATCTGCCTTCCCTATTGGCTTTATTTATCAAGTCACAAAAGGTGATCACATGACCCAGGATAGTGCATCCATCACAAATACATGCCCATTGCCAAGTGTCCAAATTTTGAATATGTGAACGCAAGGATGCTGCAACAGTCAGAAGTGTGGAAAATGATCATAAGTCACTTTTTTCATTGTAACTTTGAACAGTTATCAAATGAATGGTTATAAGTTAAGGACTACTTGTAATAACCAGGATAGTTCCACAATTAAAAATTATTTTAGTGAATCTCTCTCTCTCTCAGTCCAACAGAAGGAGAAGGCAGCATTATGTATATTTGCTGCCTTTTTTTTTTTTTAATTTGATTTATATGCCGCCCTTCTCCGGAGACTCAGGGCAGCTTACAATGCGTTAAGCAATAGCCTTCATACTTTTGTATATTTATATTTATACAAAGTCAGCTTATTGCCCCCAACAAACTGGGTCCTCAATTTACCCACCTTATAAAGGATGGAAGGCTGAGTTGACCTTGAGCCTGCCTGGGATTAAACTCGCCAGTAATTGCAGCAGCTGGATCTTAAATGCTGCCTTTGTAGGAGGCATTACCCCCCTACGCTACTCGCCTTGAGTTACTTATAAAGTAATAAAGGTGGGATAAAAATCTAATAAATAGCAATAGCACTTAGACTTATATACCTCTTCACAGTGCTTTACAGCCCCCTCTAAGCAGTTTATAGAGTCAGCATATTGCCCCCAACAATCTGGGTCTTTATTTTACCGACTTCAGAAGGATGGAAGGCTGAGTCAACCTTGAGCTGGTGAGAATTGAACTGCCGAACTGCTAGCAGCCGGCAATTAGCAGAAGTAGCCTGCAGTACTGCATTCTAGCTACTGCGCCACCACAGCTCTATAATACAGTTAAGGAGCACCTTATAATAACATTTAGTACTGTAGTTCATTTATGCTATGCTCTTAATAAATACCTTTCAGGCAGAAGTGAAATGTACTTACTTTTCCTACTGGCTCACTGATGTGCATGCACCATGTGCACCATCACCTGTGTATGCACAAAGCCTTCTGCACATGTGCAGATGGTCAAAATGGATATGACAATGTCCCGGTTTGGGGGGGCGGAGCCTCCCGCCACTGGCACTATCAGCTTTCCAAACTACCCATCACTGGCGCTACCAGCTCTTGCAAACCAGATAGAGCCAGCAGCATTTTACCCCTGCTTTCAGGGGAGATGAAAACCACAAAAATCAAAGGTCACCCTGACCTGAATTTCTTTACCGTTTTATATGGATGGATCTTTTTCACCAATATGTTTATAACTACTCCATTCCATTTCTTCTTATAGCTATCACTTGCTTTTTTGCAATCCGGGAACATGCTACAATGTTGAGCATGCCCACTCCCACTTAGGTTCTGTAACAGGGGAGTTTCTGAATCAGTAAATTAAAGGAATTTAATTCCTTTCTGTAAAATGCAATGTGGAAATTTGGGACAGATAGTTGTCTCAAGTTTATCAGTTCTTCTATACCTCCAGGAAAGAATATGTTTCTTTGAAAAACATTCAGAAGAACTAATTTCATTTTACATAGTGTTGTTTATATTTCTGCATAAACCATTTAAAAATATTTACAGCAACATGGACTTGTTATCATAAATTCTGCTTTTCAGAAAAGCAATTTCTTTGGGAGCTTTATATTATTCCATTGTACAGCTCCTAAATCAGAATATTCATCTTTAAAAAGAAAAAGAAAAAGGATGAAGCTGCAAAACTCCCCTCCAAAAAGGAAGCATCACATCTTACATGTAAAGCAAGCACTGAAATAATTATAGGAAAAGCAATGAACAATGCTAGTATAAATAAATAACATGATAAATAACATAGAGATCTGGTTATGAAATAAATCCTATTCAGATGTGCAAATTATATGAAAAATATTGAATGAGACTATACAGTAGGCCTCTGTTCTATCCTTACATTAACATTCCATCCTACCACATTCTTCTAATCTCCATGAGAAAGTCTGAACATGACAGTACAGATGTGGGAGCAAATGTGAGGGCTGTTCTTTTTTCAGACCTAATTTGCACCTAATTTGTGGAAACTGGGGAGAATAAGTGACAGAATATATGACACAAAGATTAGGGAACACTACATAATCTTATATCTGCTCACCAGGCTTCAAAGAACAGGCACTAACCTCTTCTATTGTTATTTCTCAATTCAACAACAAATAGATAGTATGTGAGCTTCAACTAATTACTGCTATGACTAAGTGAACACAGTATTACTGTATGAGATACTACTATTATCTTATAATGTAAACTTAATGTGGAAGCCACTTTTGCATGAATTGCAAAAGAATACATAAGATAGCTATACCTGTGAAAGTAAACTTATTTAGTTTCTTCCCGAACCTATGCTGGAAATACCACCTCCACCCACATCTATAACAATTCCTTCCCTTAATTCCATTGAGAAAAGCTGGCACAGAATACTACAAATAGTCCTTGACTTACAACAGTTCATTTAGTGACCGTTCAAAGTTACAATGGCACTGAAAAAAAGTGTCTTATGACTGTTTTTCACACTTATGCCACATCCCTATGATCACATGATCAAAATTCAGACCCTGGGTAAGTGGTTCATATTTATAATGGTTACAGTGTCTCAGAGTAATTTGATCAGCTTTTGCAACCTTCTGACAAAGCAAAGTCAATGGGGAATCCAGATTCACTTAACAACCATGTTGTTAACAAATGCAATGACTCGCTTAACAACTGTGGTGAGAAAAGTCGTAAAATGGGGCAAACCCACTTAACAGATGTTTCAACATAAATTTTGGGCTCAAATGTGGTTGTCACCTGAGGATTACTTGTATAATATCCCTTACAGCAGGGATCTCCAACCTTGGCAACTTTAAGCTTGGAGGACTTCAACTCCCAGAACTCCCCAGCTTTCTGGGAGTTGAAGTCCACCAGGCTTAAAGTTGCCAAGGTTGAAGACCTCTGCCTTACAGTGTGTCGCCACTGTTGCAAGAGTTGCTAAGTGATGGAGTTAACACTTAATTTCTTCAGTTGTGAAACTGCCCCAAATATTATGGGTATTTCTTTAGTCTCTTTTCTTCCCCTGTCAACTTTTCTAGAAACTCACAAATATATTAAAACTAACTGGAAAAAAATATTTGGAAGAGTGGAAAGAAAATGTATTTGCATGTTCCCAGGGCTGGAAACAATGAATGGAAAGAAGAGTGCTATCTTGCTCTTTGCCTTACTGTAAAGTGTTTAGAACATGACATTATAATTTCTAGTTTGGTAAAGTTATTTCAAGAAATTTCTTAAAGGAAAGCTGAAACAGAATTTTGAAGTCAATTGTAACTGAAATAAGCAAGGATATCCACACCTATCTTTTTCACAGAGAGAATTAGCAGCTTCGGATGTAACAGGACTAGATGGTTTTTCCACACTTTCAAGTAGAAGAACAAATGCTGGTTTTACTATAACATCAATAAAACCTAAAGGAAGAAAGGAAAAATTGAAACACAATGACTAGTTTAAAACTGAACAAATAAGCTTTACTCAGGTTCAGTTGAATGTGGTTAATGGCGAAAAGTCTTATAAAATACCCTCTTTAATGGTCACTTAGTAGCTCCTTAGTCAAATCCTCAGTAAAACTATTACTTCTACGCTCCAAACTGTTAGCCTTATGAGGTAGACCAGACAGGAAGCACAACCAAGTGACCTAATTATACATTATTGTAAGATTACATTAACAGAATCTTGCAAGTCTGACAGTACTTCTCTTCCCCCATTCCTTTTACAGAACCAAAACTAGGGTCTCTTGTGAGCCTCTGACTCCACCCACATTATTGCTGTGGGCTCAGCTGTCTTTTATTGGATTGTTTCACTGTCTCCCTGTCTCCCACGGTCATTCCCACATACCATTTTTTTTAAAAAATCAGCTTTGCAGGCTAGAATTTAGGGCAGTTATAGTCTAATACATCTGGAGGAGACCATGTTTGGGATGGTTGGTCCTGATAAAAAGCAGGTCATTAATTTCTAAAATGCATAGCATTATTACAGGGTTCTTAATTTATTTATTTGTATCCCACCTCTATTAGTTTACAAATAACTCAAGGCAGTGAATATATCCAATAGATCTTCCTCATCCTGTTTTCCCCACAACAACAAACTGGTGAGGTGGTTTTCAGCTGAGAAGAGTGACTGGCCTAAAGTCATCCAGGTGGCTTTCATGGCTAAGGCAGGACTTGAACTCATGGTGTCCCACATTCTAGCTGGTGGGGTTTTCTGCAGCAAAACATTGCTTAGATATAGTTTAAAACTATATCTAAGCAATGCTTAGCTGAAGCATTACTTTTAATCTTTGATCTCTCTCCAAAAAAGTAGATGGAAGAAGAATTTCTTTCTTCTGAAAGGCATATTTTTTTTCACCAGTCTCCAAAATCATTGTTTCCAGCTTAATGTTATACATAAATTATATCAATGTGATTCAACAAAGCATCAGTGAAACAAAGTGTACAGTAACTCTGGCGCTCTCTGAGCTTGGTTGTTTCCTTGAAGATGTTTCATTACTCATACTAGGTAACATCAACCTGTTACCTAGTTTGGGTAATCTTCAAGAAAACAGCCAAGCTCAGAGAGCACCAGAGGCCCCTCATTTCAGCCCTTGAGCTACAAATATTCTCCTTTATTGAAACCATGGCTTCATGTGATGTATGAACTCAGCCAATGCAATGATGCATTTCATTACCTAAGTAAAAGGAATCATTCTTTGTTCTGATGGTTGTTTTGCTACACTTAAAAGAATCACCCCAATGCAGTGGTGAAATTCAATTTTTTTTACTACTGGTTCTGTGAGCGTGGCTTGGTGGACGTGGCAGGGGAAAGATACTGCAAAATCCCCATTTCCTCCCCACACCTGAGGGAAGGATATTGCAAAATCTCCATTCCTACCCTACTCTTTAACCAGCCAGAGGTGGTATTTGCCGGTTCTCTGAACTTCTCAAAATTTCCAGTTCTCCAGAACCTGTCAGAACCCGCAGGATTTCACCCCTGCCCCAATGTGACTGACAAAGGAAAAGTTTTCTCTAGAAGAGGAAAATACAACATTGTAATTTAATGAAATCATAATTGCAATCTGACTTGTTACCAAGAACCCTCTCTGCATTCTTTACTGTTGGGGGAAGCTTAAAAAAAAAAAAGCTTAACATAAAGGACAGTCATTGTTTGGAGGATGGTTAGGAAGAAGAGTCAACAATGTCAGAAGTAAAAAGAGTGTGGGGGGGAGGAAACAAAGATTGCCTCCCTCCTTTTAAATGAGCTTCACCTATTTGGGATTCTGCAATATTGGTTGTCTTGCGATCACAGAGCGAAGAAATTGGAAGTCCCATTTCAGCCTCTTTGTCTCCCTAGCATTGGAGGAAGGAATTCACAGAAGCATGAGCTATTCTGAACAAGTGATGCTTTAAACATGCTATACTATGAAAACAGTTAAAAACAGTATTTTGAAAATGCTCTTTCTAAAACAGAGGAAGAAAGATACATATCATGTTTCTCCAAAAATAAGACCCTGTCTTATATCTTTTTGAACCATGAAATAAGCACTTGTCCTTATTGCCATGCGCTTAAAAGCCCAATTGGGCTTATTATCAGAGGATGTCTTATTTTGGGGGAAACAGGGTACATTTTAGCAAAAATACCAAGAGCCACATCAGAAGATTTTATCCTGCAATTTCTTTCCATCAGTGAAATTGACATTATAAATACCCGTCCTTTTTTCCCCCCTCCTCCCTGCCTTTTTTTCATATGCTCCATAGCAAAGTTGGAAGGCAGGGATGAGGAGGAGACCAAAAAGTCCCTTAAAATCATTTAAGAAGTTGCAGACATGTACTTCAATTGCATTCTGTATGCTCTGAATCAGCCTTCTGCCTTTGAATCTGAATTGTTGCACAGACCTATAATATATGCTTAGACTTTTAAATACAGCACCTGTTCAAAGAATTCTTCCAGTAATGCTTCTGACCATCGATGGTGCAGTTCCCAAGGCTTTGCTGGATGACTGATATCAGCTATGTGTACCAGAAAAGACATGATTTTATCCTTGTGTGTCCTGTCAAATTAAGATCATTCTGATCACCAGACAAAGAAAGGATCCACTTTTTTTTTAGCCAGAAAAAACTTTAGAACTCTTAACCAATCTCCATGCCCTCTTCCTGCTCCCTATTCAGAGTGAGGACAGCTTCTCTTTCCAATACAACTAACCTGTCAGCTAGCCGGAGACACTGCAGAATATGTTTCATGACTTTCATCTGCTGGAAATGATGTGACATATCTGTAGACAAAACTATATTAATAACCATGCGACGCAACTCCCTAAAAGCAAACAGAGGAACATTTTATTTTAGGTATTGTCAAAATAAGAATGTCCAAATATTACCAAGCCTTAAGAGGCACTTTATCCTATCTTCTACTTGGAAAAAACAATTTGCAGGCACTTGCTGCAAAGTATGGCTTCAGGTTTTTTATCTATTTCCATCTGTATATCCTTCACTGGATGCCTTCGCTACTTGTTCTAATTGTGATGCTTCAGTGAAGTTAGCATGGAAAGAAGTCCCTGGGCCATCTCCAAATGTGAACAAATTAACTTCCACATTTGGACTTTGAAAAATGTTTCAAATAGTCATCACATCTCCAACATGAAAAAAGCAGGGAAACAACTTTAGGGTAAATTCAAAGAGTTATTGAAAATTGTTGATATTTTACACTGTAGCAATTTACACGATTTAACTTGTGGTTCAGTGAATCACTGCAGTTAGTTAAGTTAGCAGTATGGTTGTTAAGTGAATCTGGCTTTCCCATTGACTTTGCTTGTCAGTAAAAGGGGATCCCATGACCCCAGGACGCAGTAACTGTCATAAATATGAGTCAGTTGCCAGCGTCTGAATTTTGATCACATGACCACAGGGATGTTGCAATGGTTGAAAGGGTGAAAATGGTCATAAGTCACTTTTTTCAGTGTCATTGTAACTTTGAATATTCGCTAAATGAACTGTTGTACATCAAAGACTCCTGTACTTCACTTTTTTTCCAAGTGCTTCCCTAAGAAACAAGGGTGCCCCACTCTTGTGGCCTTCTAAAAATAGGTAGAAAAATAGCTCTTCCCAAAGGCCTTCAGAAATTAAGGGTAACTAATGCTGCCATATCAAATGGCAAATTATTTTTAACTATTTTTTTATATAAATAGTTTTTTATTTTCATAATCAACTATATCAACGTACAAACAAGTATACATGCAAATGGAATTTTTCCCCCTCCCCTCCTTACCCTCCCTCCCAACCCCCCAACCCTGACTTCCCAGAGCAAAAACAGGATATCACATCTAACAAATCTAAGCTAACATTTACTGTCTTATTATAAATTCCAAAAAATAAATTTCCACACACTCTTTGACTCCCCTATTTGACTTTCTTCAACATTACATTTGTAAATTCTCCCATATCTATCCTTAAAACAACATAATACAATTAATCTAAATATCCTCTTACATAACCCTTTCATCACGTATAAACTTTAAAATTACAATAAATTTTTAAAAATTATCCAGTTATAATTAATTCTTAACCCTCAATACATATAAGCCTTTGGAGAATTCTGTCGTATCATTTAAAACATTAAAATTTCTACATACATTTTTGAAAAAAATTCTATGATATCATTTTAAACTTTAAGACCTCTTAATAAACCTTTAACTTCATTAAAATATCAACAAAATATAACCCTATGGCTTCTATATTAATTCCAAAGCTTTCAATAAAATATCACTTAGATTATTATTTTTAACTATTAATCTTAGCATTTAAACTGCATTAGGTGATGGATCTTATGATGTAATCAATTTTCTGATTGACTATGATAGTTATCCAGAAATAACATATAAATACGTAAATAAAATGGTAAAATGGTAAAACCCTCACAGCAGCTTTGCAAGTGAATCCTTAGCTATTAGCCACCTAATAATTTGCTTGGCCACCTGTCTAATGTACAGGCCTTGGCTGTTATATATGGCAAGAAGACATATGTGGAAGTTTTATTATAGTTCCTTAAAGACAATTCTGAAAGCAAAAGAAACTCACAATTAATACTGTATATATTGTAACAGCTTAGCTACATATAGCCTCACCTCCACTCATCTTTGATTAAGTTGCCTAAGATATTTGTATCTCTGTCTTGCAGCAGGCGGAAAGCAGCACTCAGGTGATGGTTTTCAAGAACTGATCTATCATTATACAAAAGAGCAGCTTTTGACCTAGTGTAGAAGTCCAAAGAATGTTTGTGTTAAATTGATGGAAAAAAATAAATTGAGGGAAAAAGATAGATGATGGATGGATGGATGGATGGATGGATGGATAGATAGATGATAGATAGATAGATAGATGATAGATAGATAGATAGATAGATAGATAGATAGATAGATAGATAGATAGATAGACAGACAGACAGACAGACATGGATGGATGGATGGATGGATGGATGGATGGATGGATGGATGGATGGATAGATGAATAGATGATAGATAGAGATACCCTTTATGTTTACTTTTTAGAATAACAGTTTCATAAATATCTATCTGAATAGAGGTTATTTAGCAGCAGCTTTATGGCTGGCTGAGAGAGAACTACGTGCCTGGATCCCCTTGAACCTGCACAACATTTTAAGAGAGATTTAAAAAATGGAGTCCTGCAAGCAAATGAAATAGATTATATTGTATTTTCATCATAAAAGAATTATTAGTGGAAACCACAAACAGTTGAGAAGCATATTGTCAGCCAGCAGTCTGTCAATAGTGAAGTTCACTGTCATGAAATACAGGGGTAGTGGAATGAATGCTTTGGGCTTCAACTACTCTACAACTACTATTAAAGGGAAATAAACCAAACACTAAATCACGTTAGCTCCTACATTTCTATGGCTGGATGATATCAACTATAGGAACTGAGGAGTGAAAGTTTCATCTCTAGCTCTGAGTCATCATACACCTACCTGTTTCTTAGTCCTTATCTCAGAAGGAGTAATAATTCCCTATCTCAGAGGAAGACACAGGCAGGAACTGTTTTCTCTGCTAAACTTAAGTATGCATATTGAGCATCAGCCATAATTCATTAAACCACTCAATCTTTCCATTTTGGCAACAGGTAGAATAGGACAGATGATTTACCTTGTCTCTATGTGGAAATGGTTTGTAGTTCCGGTGTGCTCATAATCATGGATGATGCTGCTAAAAAAAATAGCTAAAATCTCCAGGTCAGTGAACCATTGCTAGTGGAAAGAATTAGAAGCCCATGATGTTCCTTAACACAATAATAAAGTACGAAGTATACAGTATCTGTAAATACTATCTCTTATTTTACAAAATAGATGGGGAGTGGGAGGAAAGGATTTTTACTGAAACAAATGTCCTCTCATATGCAATAAATGGCAGCTTCAGGTTGATATCAAGTGGGTTATCAAGTACCAGTACTTTAGCTTGTGCCAGGTTCCAACCAGTTCCTCCTTCTGCATCTCCATATGTAAGATTCTCCGATAAACATAGATATACCAGCACAAACTGCACTAACTCAAAAATCATTGCAATGTGCACTATGATGTCTATGGTGATGAATGTTGGAAACTGTGTTAGCAACATCTGTTGAACCACATGCTTTACTCATTTTTATGCAAATGAGAGTAAATGGCTTGGTGTACATTTGGCTAGAATGCCCATCCTGACAACTTTAGCAAATTTATTAGTTCACAACTTTCTCTGGGACACATGGAGGAAAATAAAAAGACTGTAAGTCAGAAGTCCCTTTGCCAGGTTCCAGACAATCTTTATCCCACTAGTGAAGGTTTCATCTGAAACTTCTCCCTTTTATGTCAGGCATCCAAGATATTCTTGAAGTTTAGAAATATGGGCTACAAAACCAGAAACAGATGGAGAATTTACAGAGTTTGGAAAAGGTATGAAGGAAAACACTGGACATGACTGAAATAAAATATCCAGCAGCTATAGAAAGGGGAACTTAGAACAAATAAAAGCACTAAAAGCAAATTGCTAATTTTATCTGAAGGATCAAAGTATCACAGATTTACTTGCCTTTATAGCACTCCAATGGTGCTTCATGCTTAAAATGCAATTTGGTTCCATTATTTTTCTATACCTGCAATATTACTGTGTTGGTTTGGGAATTTTTGCCCCAGTAAAAGTACAGTGTAAATATTGTCAAGGAAGTCATCACAGGGAGAGAATGGGAAGATAATAATAATAACCGGAGGGACAATAGAATCTGGGTTACATTTTGTGAAATGTTCGTCTGCACCATTAGGCTGCTTATTATCTAATACTTCGTGGAGACAGATACAACCTTATAGGTGCATCCAGAACTGCTTCTTTACTTCACTGATGAGGAAGCAGAGAAGACAAATAGACTTTGAACCAGCAGAGCTTTATCTGCCACTGGAAATCTCATGAGTAAAAACTTACTTTTCCACTGAGTAAACAAAGTACATTATTAATTTTCAGGTAGTAGCTAGTTGCCAGATGTAGGATACAACTATCATATGTGACTTAACGTCAGAGGCTTCTTAAAGAGAGAATTTATCTCTCTAGGGTATTTTGTCATCTCTTACCATCATTCCAGTATGAATCATAATGGCATGCACAGTTTGAGTAACATCTGCAGCGTGGATAGAATTGTGATATGGATTTTTGTGTTTACTGTAACCAGCTTCCAAAGCTTTTGCAAAGGAGATTAGAATGTTAAGTGGTATCTGTGGGAGAAAAGAATTGAGTGTGCACAATAGCCATTCACAAGATCAAACAAGGTGTCATTCTTTCAACTATTGATTTTCAGTATTCAATGTCATACGGAGGGTTTTAATTATACATGGATTAGGCCCAAAACAATGCTAATACTGGGGCATCATGAAAAGATCTTTCTTTAGAAAGTCAAGAGGAACAGCTCAATTCCACATCTGTTCAGAAATTTGCTAGATTTTTTTCCTAAGTTCTAAAGGCGAGATATACCAAAGTATCTTATTTTGCTCCTGATGAACTTTATAAACTAAGACAACTTGATGATCATGTTTTAATACTGTTTGCACTCTATATTAAGCCTGTTAAGAATTTGGACCTCTGTATTTTCTGATACACTCACCCACCCATACACACACACAGAGGGGGGAAAGGAGGGAGGGAGAGAGATTTAACATATTATGGTTTTGTTTTCTATTTAGCTCCTGACCTGGAAACGTTTCAAAAGATCATATTTGCCGAATATTTCACACATCATAAATCTTAAGCAGCGTCCTTCAGCAGCTTCATCTAAGGTAAACACATTAAAATCCCATTTATCGATAGTCTGTCAATAATGAAAAACATATGTAAATAAGCAAATAGATTTAGCCAGAATTGGCCACAACAAGAACTGTAAAATTTAAGCTAAAACATAAATACAAATATTTTAGCTTTCCAAAACTGGTCTCATTTCATACTTACAGGGTCAGAACAAAATTAGAGAACATGTGCAATATAAATATGCAAGTTTTATTTGATTAATTTGAACAAAATCCACAGTACCATTCTATTGTACATACTCAAAGCCTTAGATGAGACCCTGACAGACACAGCAGTTTTTAAATATATAGACATAAAAAACAGGACTTGTGGCGTAGAATGACCCTTTATAGAAAGACCTATCGTGTTAATATAATTTCATGCCATCCAAATTGGATGTGAGTTTTTCATAAATTCAAATTGATGGTCCTGGAATCGTTCCAGCACCACCTGATAATAGAGCCAACCACAGACTTGGAGCAAAGTTATTTTGCAGCAGTATCTGTCTGATGCTGGCCCCACAAGTGGGAGAGGATGAGGGAGGAGCTGGGCTGAAAGTTGAGCCCACTATGCAAATAGGACAGAGCATCAGAATCCCTGCTGAACCTGGCACCAATCCTAACACTCTTCTGTATAGGAGTGCGTGTATGAGTGAGTGTGAATTATATATCAACATCAATCTAAGTCAATAAATAATCTAAAATATAGTCACAACATTCAGTAGTGCATATGCATTTTGGGGTAGGGGGAAGGAGCCACAGCTGTGATATGAAAAGCAAAAGAAAAGAATATGCTTTTTAATTAAGAATCCTGCTCATATTTTACTGCATTGCAAGAGAATTTAGAGTGAACTGTCACTTAAATATAGGAAAGGCATCCAGTCCAGGCTATCTGAATGAATAGCTTTTTCAGGGTCAAAAATGGGAAAGGCATATTTTTGCACAAAAATCAGCTAGGCAAAGTATTAATTAGTTGGCAAGCATGACAGCATTATCTCTACCACCATGCCAAGATTTATTTGAACATCTGAAAATGCCGATTTACTTATTTTTTTTTAAAGAGAGAGACAGGGAAAAAACTTTTGATTGTGTAAACATACAAGCAACATTTTCAGCAAGAAAATAAACATGGCTGGAGAAAAGGAGTATGATATGTCAGAATTCCTGCCAAGCACATCTGTTGATTGCCTGGGGAAAGCAAGAAGCAGCTAATGTCAGCCCATAGGAAACAGCTATCATATGCGTGCATATGTTATGGAGACTTTCGCATAGCATTTTTATGGAGATTTTTATAAGGAAAGGGGAGAAATGATGAACTCTGCCCCCCTCCTCTCTCTCTCTCTCTCTCTCTGTGTGTGTGTGTGTGTGTGTGTGTGTGTGTGTGTATCTGTCTGTCTGTGTGTGTGTGTGTGTGTCTATGACAATACTGTTCTGCAGCTTCCCCTTTCATTAGCAAGATATCTGTCCATGTTTTCTTATTCTTTATAATCCTAAATATTTTGGCAAAGATATCCTCATACCACTAGTTAAAAATCTAAACAAAGCATATGTTATGTCTTTCTACAACAGCAGTAAGGAACAATAAGGAGAGGGGGTGCTCCTTCACCCACAATATTATCAAACTATAATTCCTAATATCCCTCCGTATTGGACATAATCATCATGGAATTTACTGTATAGTTTTCTTATGTAATCTAAATAGATTCTATTTTAGTCGTCCTCTTTAAAACTGCTCTTCCTGAAAGATTTATCCTATTATTTTATTGAAAGACAACAATAATAAAGATTTCACCTTAATAGCTTGTATTACTTCCAATTCATAAGCCATGCCCATTGAACTAGTGGCTGTACGGAACTCCCTAGGAAAACAAATTAAATACATGTAAGCGAGTTTATTTACCAAGACTACAATCCCATGTACAGAGTTGGCCAAATACAGTTACAAGGCTGCTATACCAGGTGGTTTAGGGGTTACACTGTTGGACCAGAAAAAGCTTTTTTTCCCCAGAACACAAAATTTGGACTTTATACATCCATCTGCCTCTATTCTGAAGGTCATGACTCTAATTTTATACTTTGCCTTAGATTCCCATAGGGCACTATCGTTAATATTGATTTTTCCCAATATTGATGGAGGAAATTATTAATCACAATGTGCAAGTTTTTAAAAACCTGTTAATGCACAGAGGTTTTGCCAGCATTCTTCTTATTGAAAAACAAGTAACTAGTGTAAGTATGATCTGTATCAGGGGTCGCAAACTCCCAATAGTTAGGTGGAAGCATGCTTGGTTCCAAGATCTTTGAACCATAGGAGTTTCAGAGGATCCGGTGGGGTACTTGGGGACCCAGCTTTCAAACCTGAGACCAGTAACAGATAATTTCAGTTTTAAGAATGATTTAGAGCTAGATTATCTCACAGTTTTGTCATGGCTCTCTAAAGTAGGGGTGCATTCAGAATCAAGCTAATCCTGTACAACTGCTGAATTCCTTGAACATTTCCACTAATTTCCTCTGTGAGTATAATGGAAACATCAACAAAATAGGAGCGTATAAACTTGTAGCACAGAAATGTACTAGGGTTAAACGCTAAGGTAGAAGAAAAATCAAGAGGTTCTTTTTCCCCCATTGATCCCCAAATCTAATATCATCCTATTTTATTCCCCCCAAAGATATTAAATCTTTTTTTCTCCTCTCCTCCCGCTCCCCACCTTTCTTTTCTGCCTTGGAGCATTAAGAAATTATATCAATGTTGCATTTCTCTGTTTCAGGCAAAAAAGCAGTTTGGGCAATACCTGAGTTCTTTTCATAGTAACAAATTCTTAGTTCTGCTTTTTCAGTCCCAATCTCATTCATCTAAATAGGTCTTCCTATGCAAAGAATTGAATACTAGGTACATTTTTAAACTTTTATTTTGTTGAAAACATTAAAATACAAACACCAAAAGAAGTAAAAAAAATACAAAAAGAAGACAAAACAAGATTACACAAAAACTGCTTACAAAGAAAAAACAAAACAAATATATACATAAATTGTCCCTCCTAGTTGAATACTGATAACTATATTCCAAAGATAATACTGTAACTCCTCCTCCTCCCTTGCGAAGCAGGGACACAATTTGTGAATTTGTAAACACTGAAATGTCTTTGAATATTAGTATATTGTAAAACACTGTTTACCCAACCCACTTAGCTTGACATCTATCTAGAACTGTGATGGCAAGCCTATGGCACGCGTGTCACAAGTGGCACACGGAGCCATATTGGTGGGCACATGAGTTTTGCCCTAGCTCAGCTCCAGCACGCATGTGCACGCTGGCCAGCTGATTTTCGGGGCTTCTGGGCCCACCGGAAATCAGCAAATGGGCTGTTTCCAGCCTCTGGAGGGCCTTCAGGGGGTGGGGGTGGGGAAGGCTGTTTTTGCCCTCCCCAGGCCCCTAGAAAGCCTCTTGAGCCTGGGGAGGGCAAAAAAATGGGCGTACTGGGCCCACCATGCCATCACATGCCAAAAGTGGGGGACCATGGGGGGATCACGTGTGCTTGTGCAGGGGGGGGCAGGGTGCATAGAATGATGGGTATGGTACACATGTGCACAATCACCCCACACTCCCCCTGCTCTTGGCATGTGATGGCAAAACGGTTAGCCATCACTGATATAAATATAAAACATTGTTAACAAGTAAAACCTGGACTGGCGACCCCCAGGGGGAGAGCTTTCTCTGTGAGGGTACCCGCCCTCTGGAATGAACTGCCCCCGGGGATACGTATGGTCATCCAAGAGTCATCTTGAGTCATTCCTAGCAGCTTCCATTTGTAACCGGGGAGTGTGCTGCCAAAGAGCCAGCTGTGGTGGTCAAACCAGCTGTCCACCATCAGGAGAGAAAAAAATTCCTGCTGGCTCAGAATGCCTTCTTGGCGAATACTAGGTTCATTTTATTTCACTGAGTTTTTTAGTTAATGAGTTGATCCATGACAAGGGAATTTGTAACAAAGTAAATATGTGAATTCAGTTGAAAAAGAAATTATTATTTACCCATGCATTGTATAGGGGTTAATTTTAACAACGATTAAAAATTACATGTAAAAAGTCTCTGGATTTTCATTCTCCTATAGAAATAGGATGAAAGCTAAGGTGCTGTATTTTTGCAGTTTTGATTAGGCTGTTCAAGTGTGTCATCTTTTAATTAGGCATCTTGAAGAAGTCCACTCCTGGACCTGATATAGTAATGTCTACTGGCGATAATGTGGTTCAATCTACAGTCCAGCACTAGGAATCTTCTCTACTTTTCTCCTCCTTTTCCTTCTAATTTCTCAGGCAAAACAAGAATATATAGCAGAACAATGCCCTGGGAAAGACAAAGAAACTGGAATGCAGCTGAAGTTCTGAAACAAGACAACTCCTACCCTGATAGAACTTGAACAAGTATTTCTTGGCTCTCGTCTTCACTTCCAGCCAGATCAGGGGTGATTTTCCCCTGCACTCCTTCTTTTGGCACCTTTCCTGCTTCCCTTTTTTCATCTCAGTATGAGTTTTGTCTGACGTCAGCTTCTGGTTATATATGGAATATAAAGGAAGGAAGGAAGGAAGGAAGAAAAGAAGGATACTATATTCCTTCCTTCCTTCCTTCCTTCCTTCCTTCTTTCCTTCCTTCCTTCCTTCCTTCTTTCCTTCCTTCCATTCATCCATCCATCCATCTCCTAAAAATTCTCATCAATTCCCTTTTGACTGAAGAATCACCTACCATAGCACTGCATTTTATTATTTATGATGTTGTTTTACACAGCCAACTACAATGGTTAACTAAATATCCTAAAAACTAATTTGTACTGCCATACTTGGCTGTTAGACAACAGAATATATCAAAGCAATTACCGTATTTTTTGGAGTATAAGTCACACCGGAGTATAAGAGGCAGCTTAGCTTTTGGAGAGGAAAATAGGGGTGGGGGCAGTGGTGAAATGTAAAATTTGTTACTACTGGTTCTGTGGGTGTGGCTTGGTGGGGGGGGGGTGTAATGTGACTGGGTAGGCGTGGCCATTTTTTAAAAACTTTTCAAAGCATTTTTTCGTCAGAAGAGGTTGTAGAAAAATGCTTTTAAAAGTAAAAAAAAAAACCCTCTGATGAGCGTGCGGCTCAGCTGGGCATGGGAGGGCAGGGATTTTTGCTACCAGTTCTCTGTACCACCCAACGCCATTGCTACCGGATCGGATGATCCCATCCGAACCAGGAGCATTTCAACCCTGGATGGGGGGGGGGAATCTGCCTATCAGGTATTTATCTGGCTAATGTCCTTAGTTTGGTCAGCTTCAGCACATTAGTTTGCTGGTTTTGAGCGTGCACACATGCTTTTTATCCCCTGCTTGGGGATAAAAAACAGCTTCTAAAGCACAATTGATTTTTGGAGAGAGAAGCAACGAGAAAAGCCGGCAAAGCACAGAGATCACTTCAGTGAAAAAAAGCTTCTGAAGCACAGCTGAGAGTTGGAGGGAGCTGGCAAAGCCCAGAAGATTGTTTCACTTGCTAGTGCGTTAGGGCTGGAAAAAAGCTTCAAAAAAGCTACATTCGGAGTACAAGACGCACCCAAATTTTCAGCTTCTTTTGGGGAGGAAAAAAAGTGTGTTTTATACTCCAAAAAATACGGTAGTCAAACTTTTATAAATACACTTAACAGGAATCAATGGATGGTTACACACAGTCATGTTCTGTAAATTTCTAGTAGTGTTATAGATTACCCAGAGTGAATGTGTAAAACCTGCTTTCAAGATTTTCCAATAATACGGAGCTTTATTTTTTATTTTTATTTTATTTTAATTTATATGCCGCCCTTCTCCGGAGACTCAGGGCGGCTTACAGTGTGTTAAGCAATAGCCTTCATACTTTTGTATATTTATATTTATACAAAGTCAGCTTATTGCCCCCAACAAACTGGGTCCTCAATTTACCCACCTTATAAAGGATGGAAGGCTGAGTCGACCTTGAGCCTGCCTGGGATTGAACTAGCAAGTAATTGCAGCAGCTGGATCTTAAATGCTGCCTTTGTAGGAGGCATTACTCCCCTACGCTACTCAGGCTCTTTAGCGCTACTCAGGAGCTTTATCCCAGGATTACTTGCAGCTGATTCAAGATCTTACATTATTTTCCTATGTAAAATGATAAATCCATTTTATAGTGATTTAATGCAGTTTATAAAAAGTATATTTCTATTATTCCAATATCTCAATATTTAAGAAACTTCTATTTAATCAAGTTACATCAATCTCATAGTTATACCTCCAGAACCCCACTTTATTTCATAATAGTTTACAGCCTTATAGTTCACCAATTGTCCAAATTTTAAAGTCTTATTTCCTTCTTCTCTCTTTTTTTCTGACTTTTTCTTCTTTTGCCTCTTAGAATATTCTATTAAATAACATTAATAGTCCAAGTCCAAATTTGTCCAGGTTAGTACACTAAATCCTTCCAGTCTTTCTAATCTATAATCCAAGTCAATTTTAGTAAGAAAGGAAAGAAAAAAAACCCCACTATTGAATGTTCTAAAATTTTTCCACTTGTCTTCTAACAACAGAGTCAAGGTCAGGCCATTCATCAAATGTTGTTACTTCAGTTCTGTGTATCAGACTGTGTATTAGATTAGCTTTCATTAAATATACTGCGGCTATAATATTATAGTACTTCTCTTTCTCCAGTAGATGGCTCTCTTATGCCCCAATCCAAAATAAGCAATCTGTCAAAAACAGCTGATTGTGGGATAAATCCAAGAGGTTTAGAAATTCAAATACACAAATAATTTCTCCCTAAAGTCGCTTTCAGATTATTTGGGTTTTTTCCACGCGTCTGTTTTACAGCTTCTCTTGGGCTTTTTTTTCGCGTTATCATTTCCAGCTTTTTTTTTTCTGTGTGTGTCAATTTGCCACTATTTTAAGCTTAGGAGTTTTCTTTTCATAATCTTTTTGTTATTGCAAGTCGTTAAAGTAAAAGTTAGTAAATATCTCACCCAATTTCAATGTTCTGTCCATATACTACTCCTGCACAATCTTGGTTTTTGATTGTCCTGGCTTTGGGGCAGCCACGCCTGCTGCTGTTCAGGGAGCACTTGCTTCAGACCTAAGTAGGAATTTGCAGATTCCTCCTGGTCAGCGAAGCTCCTCTCCTTTCTTCACTATCCCTACAATACAGCTATGACCCCAAAGGGCCTCCTGGCAGCTGTTATCAGCTGGATTTTCACAGGGCTCAGCAGAGCCTACTATTTTCCAGCTGTTCATGCCAAGGTTGCAACCAGAGGTCGGTGCCATTGTAACTTTGAATGGTCACTAAATGAATGGCTTTAAATCAAGAACTACTTGTAGTCTTCTTAATGGAAGTGATGAATGGCTCAACAGATAAAACTTAGCTTGAAGTTGGGGCTGGCAAGACATTGGTAAGAGAGATTATGTCAAGCACCAGGAAAATCAGGAAACCCAGGCAGGTCAAATGAATATAAAAATTTATTGCAAGCTAAAGCTCTCTACAAGAATCTGAACTACTAATAGTCAATACGGCTTCAAAGGAATTCAAGGTGGGCTGGACTTAGATCTCCTATGGGTGCGAAGGGGCTAAGGATGCATTTGTCCCCTCTCTCAGGTACACCCGGGTCATCTCTTACATCATACAATAGAAAAACAAAGAGAGTGCAAGGGCCACAATAAATTCCAAACAAAAATATAGAAAGAAAGGAATAGCAAGCAAGAACATGTTGGTTTTTATACACTTCAAAGACACACATTTTAGGGGCTGGACTTGCATTAGCACAATTCATTTTTCATTTTGAATTTTCTGCACAGGTTCACAAATTGCAGGGATTACATAGCCCCAATGATGATTACAGCCTATGGCACTCTATTATATAGCCGTGATGGCGAACCTATGGCACGCATGCCAGAGGTGCATTCAGACCCCTCTCTGTGGGCACGAGCGCCGTCACCCCAGCTCAGCCAACTGGTTTTCAGGTTTCCAAGGGATGCATGCATGCCAGCCAGCTGGTCATTGGGTTTCCCCTTCTGGCTTGGGCACTCTGTGCCAAATGTTGTGGTCTGCCGGCAGCCTGCAGAGCTGGCAGCAAAGTCGGACAGTGAGGAGGCTGGGGAGGAATATGGACCAGTCTTGGAGTCTGGGGAAGGCTTGGATGAGGGCTTTGCATCAGAGGCAGAGATGGGGACAGGACCATCTGGGAGTTATGTGTGGACTCGGACCCTCCAGTGTTGGACATCTGGGAGGCAGAGGAACAGAGGGAGCCTGTTTCCAGTGCACACATGCGCAGAGCTGCCAGAAGGCAAGAACAGTTAAAACAAAAGGGTCAACTCAGGAGTAGGGCTTGGCCCCTCCCATAAGATATAAAGGAGGAGTAAAGGCACATGGGCCTTTGCAGGAATGAACTGTTGTTCGTGCTGGCCAGTTTCAAGACTGCAGCTCTGGGTTGACTCTGTGTTCCGTGTGGCCTTGCAAAGTTAATTGCCAATTAGGTCTTGGCAGCATGTCAAGGGAGATAAAGGTGGGTGTTTATCAGCCTTATCAGAAGAACTGTGGCAGACTTCTGTCGGACTCTTTACAACTATTTGGGACTCATCTGTGAATGAACAGATTGAGAATGAACAGGCTCTGAATGAGCAGAATTCACAGCCATTGAAATAAAAAGAGGGCTTTTGGGACTCGTGTTTTTATTGTATCAGGAAGCCTCAGTCAGAACATCGAAAAGGTTCGTCATCACTGTTATATAGGTATAAAAACATGATCAACTATTTTTGGGATCTAGTCCCTAACACTCCTACCTAAAGCTGAAACAGTTTACTAATTCCTGTATTAGATGATCTTTTTTATTTTTTTGTTACTGTAGATTTATTTATTAGACTGTGAACATACATAATACTCCTTCCTCCTTCTTTTCCCATAACAACAACTCCAGTCAATTCCAGCTCTGATTCTGGAATTCATTTTTCTAATTATCAACTATATCATTTACGTCATATTCTGAAAAGCTCATAATTTGCTATGCAATCTATGCTTGCCTTTCTACCACAACGCCATTCTCTAAAGTGTATGAAATACTCCGAATGCTTGTTATTTCATCAGGTTGCAGTCTGTATGCCTCTTTTTTCTTTGCAAAAGTGTCTGTTAACCACTCTTTTACATCCATAGGTACTGAATCCCACTGGATACCAGAAAGTTCATCCTCGGTGTCCAAGAGGCTCCTGCAAAAATCCAAATTTAAATATATATATCTTTCTATTCATTCATTCACTTAAGTAACTAAAATTATTAAGTGGCCAAGAGAAAGAAATAACATTTGCAAATAGCAACCACATGGATGCATAAACGACCACCATGAGCAATGGGGAGTTCAGCCTTTTAACTCTTGCCATGGTTCCAGTGAAAATTTCCTATCTCCCAA
Source organism: Masticophis lateralis (assembly GCA_030761175.1). NCBI lineage: Eukaryota > Metazoa > Chordata > Lepidosauria > Squamata > Colubridae > Masticophis > Masticophis lateralis. Next base: position 160,671,642 of record JAUDYJ010000001.1, read on the forward strand.
AAGTTGCCACATAAACTGAGATCGTTTTCCAAATGCAAGCAGAAGTTCAGGGTAAGATGTTCTTTGCAACAGCATGGGACACCTTGTCTGCCTATTGTGTTTTGTGTGTGTGTGTGTGTGTGTGTGTGTGTGTGAATGCATATATGTGGCCCTGATATAACATCCTTCAATCTGGGTTGCAGTGAAAGGAGATGTGGCTTCCTTTAGGCTCATGATGGCAAACTCATGGCAAACCTATAGCATGAGGGCAGCGTCCTCTTTGTGGGCATGTGAGTTGTCACCGCAGTTCAGCTAAGCCAAGCATGTGAGTGCGCCTCCAGCCAGCCATCTGGTCGTTGGGTTTCTGCCGTGCATACACGGGGGGGGGGGGGGGGGGCAGGGGGGACGTCAGCATGCATGGGGTGCGGGGCATATGCAAAGGAGCCGTGTGCACATTGCATTTTAGGGATTTGGGTGCACATGCACTCTTTGGGCACTCAGTCCAGAAAAGGTTAACCATCACTGCTTTAGGCCCTGTTACTGAATTAGATGCAGTCTCAAAATAAATGGCAAATGCCCAAGAAAGGTGAACCCCAACAGTGACCAATGATGCTTCCCTCTCCTTGGGTCAAAGCAATGATATACTTACAAAAGAGTGGCAGAAAGCTTTTTTTTGGTCCTTTGATCACAGGTTTTTGTTTTGGCTTGGCTAGTATTAGTTTTGATGCCAATCTTCTCTTTTTTATCCTGTGTCATATCTGCAGCTGTTTTTGTTTTGTCTACAACTCTTATTGAAGTAATTTCCTACATTTATAGCTAATAAAGTACCTTCCTACTCCTATATGCATATCATTATTATACATTCTCAATGGATATAAGTTCAAGAAAAATGTCATGCTTTCCTCCAGAACCATTGTGACATCATTCTAATGTAACCATTAACAACTATTGTGCAATCCCTGTGAATCTTTTTTAAAAGTTTTTTTATTTTTTAGACACACAGACAGACACACATACAATGTATTTTTTCTGAATAGAGTATTGGCCGGTTCACAAATTTAAACAATTTTTAGTCATTTCAACACAATTTTTTTTAAAAATTAGATTTATATGCTGCCCTTCTCCGGAGACTCAGGGCGGCTTACAATGCGTTAAGCAATAGCCTTCATACTTTTGTATATTTTATACAAAGTCAGCTTATTGCCCCCACAAACTTACCTACCAAATTACCTACCTTAGAAAGGATGGAAGGCTGAGTCAATCTTGAGCCTCGAACTTGCAATAATTGCAGACAGCTGAATGTTAATAACAGGCTATTTAGTCTGTTGAGCTATCCAGGCTCCTATATTTATTCCTAAATTGAATATATACAATTTATATATTCCCTTTTTGCCATAGTATTTATTCTATTTTCTTTCTTTCTTTCTTTCTTTCTTTCTTTCTTTCTTTCTTTCTCAAATCAATATTTCCCATTCATCCTAACTCTAATCTTAACCAAATTCTATTTTTCCGTGAATCTACTGCACAGGATTTCTTCCTTCCCCATGGAAAGCAATATGAAGAGTATAATCTTCTTGTGGTTTTTTTTGTCCCACTTTTTCTCTTAGTTTAAATGTCCTGTGCAAGAATTTAGGGCAATGACAGCCATAGCAGTGACCACATGAAGACCAATGAATAGTGATGGTGATAGCAATGATGAGATACAGCACTCAGTATTTCTGACAATAGATTTAGGATCATTAAAGTCACATTCTCATCTATAGCAGTAGCCAAAAACTAAGAAAACACAGAGTTTATAAAAGAAATGTTTGCCCTTGCATTGGTCTTCACACTAGCTTAGCTATGAAGCTATAATATATATAATATTTACCCCAAAGGAAGGCAACCTGTAATTTAAACTGACCTCCTTCCTTCCATAAAGTTAGAATAGAGAAAAGAATTACTGTACTGAATTTATTACCTAGTCTGGTAAAGAAATAACTGCAGAGCAGACAAGTAAGGAAGCAAAGTCAAAGAGCACCCAAGACTCAACTCTGAGCTACAGATAATTTAGTCTGTTAATTATCAATACAGTCCAAAATCTTCTGCATAGCTAGCTTTTCTATCTTATCAACCAAGGGAGGCCAACACCAGCTAAAACCAATTCTGAAATCTCAGCCCTTCAATTAATGTGAAGATATTACAATTACATGTGTGTGTAGATATATTTGCCAGAAGACCTCGCCCACCAAAAAATAAAGTAGAAATGTTTCATCATAGTAACTATAATTGCATTCTCCAATAGTAATCTTATAATAACAGTGCTTTCCCCTCATTTTAATACATATTAATTATTAATACTAATCAAATTAATCAAAATTAATAAATTACAGTAAAGAACCCTAATAATAAAATAAATCTTTCTCGTGTAATTTTCAGAGTTCTAACTCATTTCTCTCATCCAACCATCAATAGAACAGATCCCATACCTCAAAATATTCAGTGTCTTCCATTTCTTTAATTTGAAATGTTAGTTTATTCATTTCTGCAGATTCTAAAATTATTATCTTTTCCTGTTGGGATTTCCTGACCCTTCCAATGTTGTGCAAACACAATTCGGGCCACTGTTAACACATGTATTATTAAATATGCATTTCTTTTACTGTATTTGTCTACTATGATGCCCAACAGAAATGTTTCCAGTTTTAGATCTATATGTTCCTTTATCATTTTTTCTAGCCAGGTGTGTAATCTGGTCCAGTATTTTGCTGCTTTCAGACATGTCCACCACATGTGATAATACGAGCCATGGATTTGGTTGCCCTTCCAACACTTGGCAGACATATTCTTAAACATTCAAGCTAATCTTGCTGGGGAGAAGTGCCATCTATAAAACATTTTGTATATTTTGTTTTCTTTACATGCAGTGGACGTTGGGACTGGAAGTTAAACCATATGATGAACAATTGCGGGAATTTGGTATTTCTAATCTAATGAAGAGAAACATTAGCGGTGATATGATATCAGTCTTCCAATATTTGAGAGGCTTCACAGAGAATAAGGGATTGACTTAGTCTCCAAAGCACCCGAGGGCAAGACAAGATGTAATGGATGACGGCTTAACAAAGAGAGATCTAACCTAGAACTAAGGAGAAGTTGCCTGACAGTGAAAACAATTAACCAGTGGAACAGCTTGTGTCTAGAATCTGTGGGTGCTCTATCACTGGAACTTACGAAGAAGAGACTGGATAGCCATTTGTCTCTTGCTTGAGCAGAGGGTTGAACTAAAAGACCTCTGAAGACTCTTCCATCTCTGTTTCTCTGCATTCTATTTCTCCTGTGCTATCAGGAAAGCTGTTGTGATTTCGCATAGAAACATATGCTAGAACTTTGCAATGTCTTTTTAAAAAAATGTCAACTTTAAGGTGCATGGACTTCAGGTCCCAGAATCTTAATTGGAAATTCTGGGAGTTGAAGTCCACACATCTTAAGGTTGGCAAGTTTGATAAAAGAACTGTATCACCTGGATGATTCATATTCAATTTTAATTAATTACTGTCCCAATAACTTTGTACATATACTTGCCAAGCCAGATAAGTTCCATTCTATATCCATTCTATATCCATATCATTCTATAATCATTGGAATTCTGTTTCCTGCTTGTATACAATACATTTGCTTTAATCACTGTTGTCTAACCTATCAAAATTGCTTGGAATCTTATTTCTGTCTTCTGGGATAAAGGAATAGCATCCCATCTGTTTTGTGTCTTCAGCAAGATTAATAAACCTTCTCACCTATCATTAATAAAAATGTTGAAAAATGCAAGTCTGTGGAGATTCTCAATCATCCAGGTCATGGTTGTCCCAAAGGTGCTTTTCAAAAGGCTTCCTTGGTTTTTGCCCTTGAAAATGTTTCACTTCTCATCTGAAGTGAAGAAGCTTCTTGGACAAGTGAAATGTTTTCATGGAAAAACTCCAAGAAAGTCCAGTTGCCTTTTGAAAAGCACATTTGGGAGTGTAATATTAAGACTAAATCTAATATTCCCCTCCAATTTGGTGAGGAATCATTGATAAGCCTAGCTTTCAGGACAGTTTAATGATCATTCCATCCAGCTCATATTTAGCTTGTTTGCTAATCCAATCAACCATGTCACTGGATACTTTGTCAAATCAAATACAGTATATTATGACTGCAACATTCCTTCAATTTACTAAGTAAGTTATCTAGTCAAAATATGGGATACAATTAATCTGGAAAAATACATTTACTTCTGGTAATTGTTATATTATTTTCAAGATGCTTACATATGACTGCCTTTATCATCTGATCTGGAATTGCCACAAATATAGCTGTTAGACTGAATGGCTTACAGCTCCTTATTTCTTATTTCCTCCTCTTTTGAAAGATAGGGATATTTGCCTATTCCATTTATTCGTTTGTTCATTTGATTGTTTGTTTGTTTCATCAAGCAAGTAATAGGTAACAGATATAAGTATAAACGTAATTATGAATACATGAAATGGATACATATAAAAGGGAACATTAGGACAGGGACTGTAGGCACGCTGGTGCGCTTATGCATGCCCCTTAGGAATGGGGTGAGGTTGACAGTAGACAGTCTAAGGTTAACATTTTGGGGGTTAGGGGAAGAAACCACAGTGTCAGATAGTGCAGTTCTCTAGGAGTTTCCAGGAATAATACATAACGGTTTGGCCAGGCCATTTATTAATACTTCCATGTTCCACATACCTGGATTTCATGAAATTTATGAACAGTTCTTATATATTTCATTACCAAAATGAAACCTCTTTCTAGACCTGAATGCTTTAGGTGAGGGAATAGAAGGGGAACTCATCAACTTTGCAGACCACACAAGACTGACAGGAATAGCCAACACCCCAGATGTTAAGCTCAAAATCCACATGGAACTTGACAGATTTGAACACTGAGCTCTAATAAAATGAAGTTCATTGTAGAGAAAAGTAAGGTTTTACACCTAGCCAAGAAAAACCAAATGTAGAGGTACAGATGAGGTGAAATTTTGCTCAATATCAGTAAACTGCAAGAGAGATCTTGGAATCCTAGTGGACAATTTCTTAAATATGAGCCAGCAGTGTGCTGCAGCTGCCAAAAGAGCCAATGCAGTCCTAGGCTGGATTAACGGTGTGATAAAATAAAAATCACAAGAAATGTTAGTACCCCTTTATAATTGCCTTGAAAAGACCACACTTGAAATACGGCATCGAGTTTTGGTCACCACAATATTAAAAAGGTGTTGAGACTCTGGAAAGAGTGCAAAGAAGAGCAACAAAGATGATTAGGGGACAGAAAGCTATAAATGGTTGCAGGAATTGGGTATGTCTATTCTACTGAAAAGAAGGACTAGGGGCGACATGATTGCAGTGTTCCAATATTTGAGGGGCTGCCACAAAGAGGGCCAATTTATTTTCCAAAACATCAGAAGGCAAGACAATAAGCAATGGTTGGAAACTAACCAAGGAGAGAAGCAACCTAGAACTAAAGAGAAATTTCCTGACAGAGAGAACAATAAACCAATGGAATATCTTGCCTTCAGAAGTTGTGGGTGCTTCATCACTGCAGACTTTTAAAAACAGTCTGGAAGCCATTTGTCTGAAATTATATAGGGTCACCTACTTGAGCAGGGGGTTGGACTAGAAGACCTCCAAGGTCCCTTCCAAAGTCCCTTTTATTCTATTAAATGAATACCCTAATCAAGGAACTATCAACGCATACGGACAATCTAACAGTAAAGAAGAGCCTAATCAAGAAACCACCAAGAACATTTCCACCACTAACAGAACAAGTCAGTAGCATATAAAAAGAGAGAAAACCCTACTCCCACCTAGTACTGATTATGTCACCTAACTTGGTAATGAAAGATCTGCAAGAAAAAGCACCAAGTTCAGAGAACATCAAGGTTGCCAGAGTTCAACCCTGAGCTACAAATATCTCTTCTATAAATTTCAGTATTCCCAGGTAGAGGTATTTATAGAGAAAGTGAATCTTTGTATAAATGTGTTTTGAAGTATTTATTTCCTACAATTGTACAACTCTGGAATAGAGATGGCCTCATCTAAATCTTTCAGGTTATCTTTAGACATACGTGTACATGTAGGCATCCTTTATGTTCTTAAAGCCCTACATTTTAAAGGGTGTTTCTGGTTTCAGAGGAATGCTATTTGTGAGTTTCAGCCCGGCTATTACAGTAACTATCTGAGTGACAGGTTTATGGGGTCTTTGTTACACTATACCGTCTTCTCCATTGTTCCTCTGAGCTATTGACAAGTTACATTTTGTTGAATCAAGAAATTGATAGGGAGTGTATAAATAAAATAATTGTTTAAACTGATTTCCTTGTCAAGTGTATAATTAGGAAACAATAAGATGAATTAAATATTAGCCTGTAGTTGCTTAATTCTTAATAATTTTCTTTGACACTGCATAAAAAGACGGAAATTTACATGTTATTTATACCGTGCCCTCAATCATTCACAGCCACTCCAAAATGTCTTCCCCTCGTGTCCTGTGCCTGGCTGCACTGCTGACGGTCTCTTCCACCTTTACAGTATGATTCTTTCCTAGATACGTTTGGATTTGATATGATACTGTTTTATTTTCCTTGCTTGAGTTTCTAAAAATGTCCAATTGCCATTGCAGATCAGGAGGACAGCAGAACATGAAGGTAAATCAAAACAAACTCAAAAAGAAATACTGTATTTTCCTGCGTATAAGACTACTTTCTAACACACAAAAATCTTCTCAAAAGTCGGGGGTCGTCTTATACGCCGGGTCTCGTTCTCCTGTAACCAGGCAGACCAGCCCATAAGGCTCTGACGAGCCTTAAATGGCTCTGAGGTGGGTCGTCTTATACGCCCAGTCGTCTTATACGCCGGAAAATACGGTAAGTATCTTTTTCTAAGGTGGGAAGCATACAATCTGAAGTAATTATCTGTAAAGAAGTACGTATTTAATACTAATGTATGTATTTATTTATCTAGAAGGGTACTCCTTAGACGAAGGAAAACCTAGGCAAGGTATCCCTGAAATCAATGCAGGTAAGCAAATACACTGGAGAGAACTATTGTATTGTATATTTAAGTATATAAATTGGGGGGAGGGGAATACTTGCCTGGGATCCACTGATATCAATAGAAAAGAGTAGGGCTACATACAGAACATCAAAACAAAGAACCAATCAAGATAGCATGTTGGCTTCAGACATTCTTATCTCCCTCATTATAACAATTAGTTTACTTCATACCCACTACATCAGAGAATGCTCTGAGAGATTGTTTATGATAAAGAACCTACATCAGTGCATGACTAATGACATCCAATCTATGTCTATTCACTCTGTTGTGTCCAGTAAAAAAATGTTCAAGCTAAAGTATAGCAATGCAGCAAAAATCCAGCCTGATTCTCAGGCTTAGATATGGAATGTTAAATAGTAAACGGGAAAAATCTATCAAATGCTGCTTTTTATCTATGTGTCTAAGATTTTGATAACAAAAACATGTAATAATTTCTTAAATATTGCTTTGCTCTTAACTATTGTTCATTCCAAATTTAGCAACGGGAAAGAAGTTCTTTGAAGGTGACATTATCATGCTGGTATGTAAGGTTAATCTGCTTTTTCTAAAGAGATTAGAAAATAAACTTTTAAAAAAATATAGTTTAATTTTCTTAACAGCTTGACAGAAATGCACTGAGGAATGACTCCTATAGATGGAAACTTCCAATTCCATACAAAATGGGCACCAGTATAGGTAACAAGACATTTCTGGTCTAGAACTCTAGGTTAATTATTACCATGATAGATACAATGGATTAAGCAGTAAATTCCAGTAGAGGGCAAATTGAGTAGATCATCTGCCCTCTTCCCCTTGCAACTCCCTAAAAATGTTCCTTCAAAGTTCCTTTCTTTAACTGAGTGTTCATTTTCTCTTGGGCTTCAGTTTCAATGTTTCCAACCAGCTCTTCCAGATTTCAGGCTTTTTAGTAGATAGACAAACTCACCTTGAGTCTGACCCATTAGCTACCTCTGTGTAACCTTCCTGACAGCAATATGGAAGTGGTTGCTTTCTTCCAGGATGTTTCTAGTCAAGCCCTCATCGAGTAGAAGGAGCACTGGGTGAGAAAGAGGGCTCTAGTAATAAAAGAACCAATATTTCTAAATAAGTACCCAAGAAAGTAGCTTTGCAAGTCATTTTCTTTATTCCCTGCTCCAAATGATTGGTTGAAGCTGTGATGGGTAGAAAAAACGAATGACTACTGGGAGAATCCTTCTAGTAGCATTTCATTTTTGTCTACTTTATTACTTCTTATATTGTTGTCAAAATATATAATGTTTTTGTGAGTGGCTATGGTATCTCCAAAGCCATGTAAAAATATCTTACATGTTTTATTTAAGAGCAAATTTTGAATCTCTTGTTTGTCTACAGTCTGGATAAGAATATAAAATATGCATTCTTTTCTTTCAGACCTGAATACCAAGGGTGTCATATTTCAAGCATTTGAGATGTTTCGACTCAAGTCTTGCATTGACTTTAAACCCTACGAAGGAGAGAAGTCCTACCTCCAATTTGAAAAGCTGGATGGGTAAATATATTCAAACAGACAAGCTAATGTTATAATAGAAAGCTGTAGCATTTAAATAATTATTGCCCCTAGTTTAAGTGCACAAAATGATGCTGTATTCCTTCCCTCATTCTTTATTGAAACCTAGTATAATGCACAAACTAGGCCTTTGTCCATATTTCAAGGCTGGATCAGGTTCTGTTTCCTTGCTTTCCCAGAAATGCTTTATTACCAAGCAAGAAGAGGTAGCCCTTGCATGTCCTTCTTGTCATCTGGATATTCTTCACCTATTATTTGCACTACCTGGCATGTTTCCCTTGCGGTGTCATTAAGTCTGCAATATAGCCTTTTGAGAAGTCAGTGTATTCAAGGAAACCTATTCCCTGCTTGTTGCCAGAAGGAATGGTAGATTTCCTCTTCATCTTCCCCAGGCTGCATATTGCAGTTCCAGTTGAGACCCATAGTTAGCTTACTGCACACAGAATCTCATGTTTGGAGCTGCACACTGCTTTATTAAGAAAACATGTAAGTAAATCCTAAGTATCATGGAGGAATTTCTAGAATTCCTGACATGCTAGCATTCTATAAGGTTTCTTCCCTTTACAAGACAGACATACTGCTTATAGTCTGAAGTAATGGATTACCATATCACCTCAGTGAGCATTGTAATAAAAGCAATTTTTCCCATCCACCCTCCCTATCCTTTCTGTATATGTCTGTAATCTATCCTCTATACATTTTTTTAATGATTATTCAGTAAAAATGCAATGCTTTGGGAAATTCCTTGCTGTTCAGTGATAACGCAGTCTGGGTTGCTTGGCATAAATAATTCAACAAACCCACACCCCCAAGTAAATATGATAACTCCATCTGGAAATGAGCTACAATGTTTCTTTGTTTTTATAAACAAAGCTGAGGTCTTCTGCAAGATCTTGATTTAGGGACATGCAGTAAATAGTCCTTTCCCATCCCCTCCCCATTGGATCACATGGATTATTAACAAACATGAATATATATGTTAGTAAACCTGTTTATCTTGATACCTGAATGAGAAGGGAACCAAGTTAGAGACTCCTGTTGACCAATTTCGTTCACATGACATCACCCTCCCTTGGTTGCCATCAATATGAGGCTAATGTCTACAGCAAAGAAGTCTTTGAATACACAGTCATTTCTGCAAAACTTGTAATTGTTCGATGTAAATTCTGAATAGCCCTATGATTTTCTGCCTATTAAGAACTATAAGAATAGGCGTCACCCAGGGTTTGCATTTGGTTGATCTAAAGCAGGATCAGTTTATTTTTTTGAATGGATAACTTAGAAAAGTAGGATGGTATCCTGTGTGGTGGATGGGGAGTTCTCACTCTGCTATCATTTGGCTCTTGTAAGCTAAACGGCTTTGTGTTTATATTAGTTGCTGTGCTAAATCAGCTATTTTGAATGAATAATTATATCTTTATATAACAGATGCTGGTCTTATGTGGGAAATCTTCAGACTGGCCAGGTCGTTTCTATTGGATCAGGCTGTGAATATAAAGATATTGTGGAGCATGAAGTCTTGCATGCCCTTGGATTTTATCATGAACAGTCACGCACTGATCGAGATGACTATATTAAGATTTGGTGGAATGAAATAATTGATGGTAAGTGGAAGGGACAGAAAAATTACTGGTGACTTTCAAATCTTTTGTTCTCATTTGAATTCTTATTACTTCAGATAGACTTGAGCTTGAAATCATCTCACTCAATTTGATTTTAGAAAGTGTTACTTATCTTATAATTATTAAAAAGGATGTTAATCCTATCATAATGCAGTAATGCCACGTGTCTCACGCAAGGAAAAAAACAGACTGACCTGAGTAGTTTGGGCCTCCTACTTGCTTCAAGAGAGGATGAACAATTCTGTTTTTCTTATCTAAAAGACAATTCCTAAATATGAAAGATAGATTTACCAATCTCTGTTTCAATTAATAGGAGAATAAGAAAGACACAAGACGACATGGCTAAAGGTGTACAAAAGGCAGATTGAAGTAAAGTACCAAACAGCAGTTCAATACAATGCAACAATGTTGTGCATTAAGTATGCATTAAGTATAGACCAATCTACAAATCTATGTTATGTGTGTAATTTTATTTACCATTTAATTATTCAAGAATAAATGTTCTGTAGATTGAGGACTATTCCCAAACTTTAAATCTTATTTTCTAAGAGGTATAATGGTCTACTACTATTTGGATCAAATGTCTTTCAACATATCTAACTGCTTCACCTTGGAGTAGAGTAGAGTAGAGTAGAGTCGAGTAGAGTAGAGTAGAGTAGAGTAGAGTAGAGTAGAACAGAACAGAACAGAACAGAACAGAACAGAACAGAACAGAACAGAACAGAATATGTCTATATGCATATATGCATATGCACTCAGTGTACATAAAAGAAAAGATACATTCACCAAGAATCATAAGGTATAACACTTAATGATAGTCATAGGGTACAAATAAGCAATCAAATCATATTAGAAAACAGTCAATATGAATTGTAAGGATACAAGCAACAAGGTTACAGTCATACAGTCATAAGTGGGAGGAGATGGGTGATAGGAATGATAAGAAGATTAATAGCAGTGCAGATTTAGTAAAGTTATCAGTTATTATAGTAGTAAAACTTAGTAAAGCTTTCAATTATTAAGCAAAAAACCAACCCGTTACTGAACTCTGTTCGTTCTTTGGAATTTAAAATGCAACAACAAATTAATTCACTCAAAATTGCAAAGCAATTTCCAGTGGATTCTTATAAATGTTAAATAAAATATAAGCTATGTGAAGAAACCAACTGTTAAATAATGTATTAGGGATGAAATTGTACAAATTATATCTGCTATAAATGATTACTTCCTCTAATTGTATAATAAAATATTAAAGCATTAATAGTCAAACTTGCCTGACAGCTTTGGTATTTTCTTTCCTAGGTCAGGCATATAACTTCAACAAATATAATGACAGTTTCATTTCTGATTTAAACACTCCATATGATTATGAATCTGTCATGCATTATGGACCTTATTCATTCAGTAAGAACAATTCTGTCCCTTCAATTACAACAAAAATTCCAGAATTCAACAATGTCATTGGGCAAAGCCAGGATATGAGCAAGATAGATGTAGAAAGACTTAACCGCATGTATCATTGTGGTAAGTTTATTCTATTTTACTCAACTTTTTAATGTTACAGTAATGGTGAAACCTTACATCTGAAATATTCATTACCAACAAAGAACAGTTAACCACTAAGTCTATCACCTTATATTATATTAGGAATAGGTCTATGGAAATTACAGAATTGAATGCACAAAGGTGTTTTGGGGGTTCATCAGAATGCAGACACACCCACTGCAACTTCTTAAGCCTTGTATGACATCTCCCAAGATTATACAACATTATACAACATATTTTTTCCCAAGGAATCTTTCAGTAGCTTCTATGCATGAATTCTCCTACCCAATCTATCACCTCTGAAAAGGACCAGTGCAATGAGGAAGTTAAATTAGCCAAGGAATTAACATCCAGATTGTTTCATTCAACAACCACCAAATTTACATAATCAATGAATACACAACCTGTGGCCTAAGGCTGCCCATGACCCTGAAGCAGAAGGGATCAAACTATTAGTCCTCATTAATTGCCTTCAGTGCCTACACTGCATTACACTAATACTCACTCATATGGAGCTGAGAATGGTTCTCAAACTGTCCTAGGTTGCCTTAACAAGGTAGTTTTAATGATGTTTTAATTCTCTGAAGGAGCACAACGCTAATTTGGGAAGAGGTTTGTTAAGCAGCACACAGGCCTGTCTTATTTGTCTTTAGATTTCTTTAATCTGAAATGCGGGGATTGTTTCCTGCAGCTTCCAGTCTTACTCTCCTTGACCAATGTTCATTTGAGTCCATCAATATCTGTGGCATGGTGCAAAATGGAAGAGATGACACGGACTGGAAACATACTTTGACTACAAATCGGGATAACAACAACTGCTTAGGTAACATACTAATGTGTAATTTAAATGGATGAGAAAGTGGCTGTACAACTGGAAATCATTTAGTAATGAAAACCAATAGGAAGGATATAGCATATGAAAGAAAAAGACAAAATTAGAAAAGTTAATTGTATCCAAAGTATTAATATGTGACAAAGTAATCAGAAATACACACACACCAATATACATACATAATTAATACATACATACATACATGCATACATACATATAATTATTATTATTATGTTCCTCTTGAAAATATATGGGCATTAAAAAAAACTATATGTTGTGGGGAGAAGGAAAAACCTTGAGGATCAGGAGGAAGACCCACAACCAAGGCAATGGCCAATCTGGTCTGTGGCGTAAAAGTAATTTGAGAAAGTGTCTCAGAATTGACCCTTCCCAGGTTTCAGAAAGATAACAGGAAGAAAGGAAGGAGAGGGAAGCATATTCAGACCTGCAAAAATGATGCCAGCCCTTTGAAGTAGACAGGGCTAGGAAACCAAAGTTATGTATGCTAATATTCCTTTTACTATAAGATTACAGTAGCACATTTTCACAAGTGCCTCTGTTTAAACCCAGTAAAATCCTGCACAATTGTCTGAAATGAATCATGGTCCACAGGACATTAAAACACCTTCATCTACTTTACAGAGAAAGACTATGTTATGAGCTTTGATACCAGCAAAGGCCTTTCAGGTGAAACAGCCATTTTGGAGTCCCGTATTCTTTATCCAAGAAGAAATGAAAAGTGTCTACAATTTTTTTACAAATTTGATGGCAGTCCAAAAGATGAGCTGATTATATGGCTTAAAACTGATGATGGTACTGGAAACATTAGGAAGTCAATGAAACTGAAAAGCATCCATCGTAAGTTCTCAAATAACCTTTGAAGATTTAGTTACAAAGAGACATCTAGGACTATACTTTATCTTCTAAAGAGAGCATCAGATATCTTCGCCTTCTCATATCCAATATCTAATTGGTGTGTGTAATAAACCCAGAAAAACTTTGAAAAGATTGGTGGCCTTTTGCAGAGAGAGAATAAGAATTGTCCTGGCTTCCTCCTTCATGCCACACTGCAAGTCTATTGGTGCAGTCTGTGAGCTTCCACATAGCGTGACTAGGTGGCTCAGTGGCTAAGACACTGAGCTTTTCGATCAGAAAGGTCAGCAGTTCGGCGGTTCAAATCCCTAGTACAGGTCTGTGTGAGCAGGGGGTTGAACTTTCAAGGTCCCTTCCAAATCTGTTATTGTTTTGAGACAAGGGAGAAGCCTTCCCCCTCATCCAGCTACTGTAACTCAGAAGCTATCTTGTGAGACAAACCACGCCACACACCTCTCCTCTTTTACAGATTTTGTTGAGATCTGTGGTAAATAGAAAGGAACAGCTGTGTGTGTGCATGTGCATGCACATTGGGGCACACACAGGCATGCAAATTATCTCCCAATTTCCATGCCAAACAGTTTCTCATCACTCTATTACAGTGTTTCTCAACCTCAGCAACTTTAAGGTGTGTGGCGTTCTGTTCCTAGAATTACCCAGTCAGACAGCCAATCCAATTCTGAGACTGAAGTCAACATATCTGAAAGTTACCAAAGTTGAAAAACTCTCCTCTGTTAAAATATGTCAGGTTAGTCTTTCATATATGTGACCAGCTGAGATCAGAAGGATTAAATCTAAAGAATAAAGAATGAACAAAAATCAGTCTTCTTTCAAAAGACATTCAAATATTAAGCAAAGTTTGGAATACACCTTGACAAAACTGTTGCTTCTCTACGGTCACATAAAGGGTCTCAAACATTATTCATGGCATTAGTGGAATGCAATCCAATGGCGGAGGACTTTCCAACTTTATTAAAATGCACAATTGTTTCTTTAACTCTTTTAAGTTATAGTAATTTCATCCTCATATCTTCCTCACTTAATGTCTGCTAACTATCACTTTGAGATAATCGTGGGGAAAGCAGCATAAAATGGGCTGAATATGTAAATGAATCAAATATTAGATTCCCTCCCCCCTCTCCCCTTTCAGATGATGGAGAGAAGCAATGGAACTTTGCAAACATTCCTTTCAACAGCCGGACCAAATTCCGCTATGCTTTTCATGGCCTTAAAGGAGACCCACAAAATTCCAAAGGAGGAATTCACATTGATGATATCACTCTGACTGAAACACAATGTCCTACCAGTGTTTGGCAGATAAGAAACTTCACTTCCATTGTAAAGAGTTCCTCAAAAGGAGATTATCTGCCAAGCCCTATCTTTTATAATTCTGAAGGCTACTGCTTTGTGCTCAGTCTCTATCCCCGTGGTCCAGCCAACTCAAATGGAGATTACCTGGGAATGATGTTTTCTTTATGTAGTAGCCAGAATGATGGCGCATTAGAGTGGCCAGCTGCAAATAGACAAGTGACACTCATCATAGTGGATCAAGATCCTGACATCACCCAAAGGATGTCAGCAAGTCGAAGTTTTGTTACAGACCCCAACCAGCGTTACAGTAAGTCGAAGGGGTGTGGGGTTATGCAGAATTGACTGCTTTCTTTTTTAGCAGCATAATTCTATGGCTGCTTAGCGGATTCTTTTTCAAGTGTGATGCAGAGATGCTATTGGTAAGTGAGATCATCTAAAATAATTCTGTTAATAAGCAAGTGAAGGTTAAATCTGGCAAATTTCACAGGTAGTTCCGTCAATTAATCAGGCAAACTTACTAAATCTTCAAGGTTATGATTAATAATTAGAATATATCTAAGACAATGTATTCAAACCGTCTTCCAATATTCTGTACTATTTTTGAACTGAAATGACAGCTTTGTACAACAATGCCAGCTGGGCAAGAGTTTGAAATAATCCCTATGACTGGGTAGATTAAAATATGTTGAGAATCACATAATTATTTAAGATACTATAGCATTATCTGGACACAACATATGTATTAAGGTTATCATAACAAACAAGTCTAATTTTCTGCAGAATAGAACTCAACTGTTATATTCTATACCTCTTACTCCATTTCTAATTTACTGTGTGAAACCCAATCTGGAAATGCCACAAATTCTTGGGTTGGTGGTAAATTTGAGGCAATCCCTAGAACCTATGACAAATTCAGGTGACAATAAGTGTAAAAAATATCAAGCATAAAGTAGTTGGCACCTGATAGGAAAAGAAAATGTTAGGGAACCTAAAAATGAATCTATTCATATTATTCCATGCTACTTTATTACTGGTAATTCCCTCATCTTCCTCATTTGGAAAAGGTAGGTGCATTCAGACCATGGCAATAATTTTGTATACCATAATTTGATTCTTCAAGGTTTATCAGTAGCATTTTAAATGTCTCTGAAAATAAATTAGCATCTTGCCACATCTGTATTCACTGACAAAATATAATGCAGATATAGTCATAAACAAGATACTGTCTGAGCTAAGTCTCCATTTTTCAGACATAGGCAAACACTGTAACATGTAAATCCAGCTTTGTTTGTTTGTTTGTTTGTTTGATTGATTTCTATAGCCATCCATCTCAGCAAACAAGTCTGGGTGGTTTGCAATTCAAAAACATATATTACAATTAAAATCTTAAAAACATTCTAAAACAATAAAAAAAACAATTAAAAGTGTTTAAAAAATGTAAACACTGAAAAAGCACCTTTGGGACAACCATGACTTGGATGACTGAGAATCTCCATAGACATTTAAATATTAAAAAAAAACATTAAAACATCTAATTTGAGTATGTACAAAACAAGACATCTGGCCTCTTAAAAATAAAGCCAGGAGGCAGGGCCTTTGTGGCATGTAGTGCTGCTGGCTGAGGAGTATAACCAAGTCTTTAAAGCTTTAAAGTAGGTTAACAGGGTAGGAGCCATTCTAATCTCTGCAGGGAGAATGTTCCACAGAGCAGGGGCTGCTGCAGAAAAAGCTCTTTTTCTAGCTCCCATCAGCTGACAGTCTTTGGCTGACAGGATCTGCAGAATGCCCTTTATATTTGATCTAATTGGACAGGTAGAAACTCTTGTAAAAAGGGGATCTCTCAGGTACCCTGCTCCCAAACCATGTAGGGCTTTACAGTTAATCCCCAGCAAAACATATAATGGAAGTTATGGTAACTAGACCAGGATCATTTTTTTCCAGAATTACCCTGGAGAATGAGAAAGTTTATTAACACAGATTTTATAAAACAATGTAGGGAGGAAACGCTCCCATTCCACTGAATCAAAATTATCTTAGATTCCAAATAGAGTTTAAGCATCTCCATTAAAAAATGTTGGATGGAATGTTGTGCCTAGTTATTTGAATCTTACATAGCCTACTAAAAATATTGGAGGCTGTATATTTAAAATATTGATCCATTTCAGTTTATTTATGGTTGTTTATTTTGCTTGACAGATGGGAAGCTTTTTTGGGATAAGGCTGACATTACTGGAGCTGTTGATCCTTTCTATAATACCCACGTAGGTCGAAAGTGGGGATGGCGTTACATCTTGCCACACAGTGAATTGTGTCGGAGAAATTTTCTTAAAAATGGCAATCTCATCATTTTGGCAAATTTTGAAAGTAGGTTCAAAATATTATTTATTTTATTGTATTAAAGTCTTTGAAAAATATAGCTCTACACAGAAAGATTTAAAATATTTCAAACAGTGTCACTTCACCTGAGTTTGAATAGTCATTGGTTTGCCTACTTGTCCCATCCTCATTTAACAAGTAGTTTTTATTGAGATGTTGTTTGAAAAGGCTGCACACCAGTGGTGAAATCCAATTTTTTTTTACTACTGGTTCTGTGGGCTTTTCTTGGTGGGTGTGGGGTGGGTTGGTGGATGTGGCAGGGGAAGGATACTGCAAAATCTCCATTCTCACCCCACTCTAGGGCCAGAGGTGGTATTTGCCAGTTCTCCGAACTACTCAAAATTTCCATTGCTGGTTCTCCGAACTGCTCAAAATTTCTGCTACTGGTTCTCCAGAACCTGTCAGAACCTGCTGGATTTCATGCTGCACACCTTTTTAATATGTGTGGTTTGCTTTTTAAGGCTGGACAATAATTGATTCACTTTAAAGGTCTTAGCCCAGTTAGGGAAGATAGCTAAGGCCATGTTTGCCAGATAGAAGAAACAGGTTTTGGGCTGCACGTGGTAGCAGAGCTGTAGCAGCAACACCAAGACCAGACACATGTCAGGACAGAACAGTCAAGGGAATAGGAGACCAGCCCCATGGAATGTCTGCGTTGGACTCAGGAGGAGACAGGAAGCCCAGATAGAAATCAAAGGGGCTATGGGATCAGAGTGATAAGGGGAAAAATGACAGAAGAATCATGGACACAAAGGATATGAAGGTGGTTTGGCAGGTGTTTTAAGCAGAAAAAATAGGTAAGAGCATGCTGCCACTTTTAGGTTTGATGTGATCAGACTGTTGCATAACTTTGATAGGTATCAGATGAGAAGGAGCAAATTGGAGCAAGAGGCAGAATAGGGGAAGGATGAATTGCATACATTTTTTTAATGTAACTAATATGAGGGGTGAAGTGAATCTCACTAAGAACAGTGTTCTTGTTAAAGACAAGCTCAAACAGTGCTCGGCACAATGTGTGGAATCCTCAATGCAAAATCAAAGATCAAAGGAAATGCTAGGGTGAGAGGAGAAGAAACTTGGTCAGGATAGCTTGCCAGTCTGACTGTTAAATCAAGAACAAACAACAGGCAGCATGGATGAAATGTCATAGTTGCCATGATCAAGTGAGATGCATACAGGAACTGTATAAGGTATGCTGGCCATGTGATGACCACACACATTTAAACTTACTGGTAGTTGTTTTATGTGGACGCATGCAGAAAAAAACCTGAGCTCTATTTGGGCTTCATTGTAAGATAAAATATAGATTAAGGTAATCCTGTGGCTCTCTGGGTTCAGTTGCATGATTGAACTTCTATCTTTACATGAAAGCTCCGCTTAGTGGGCAGAAAAACTTTTATCAGCTTTATTTCTCAAGTCCAAAGATCATGTAATTTATCTTTCTGCTTCTTGCTGACAATTATAATTAAAAGCTTTTTCTTTTTCTCCCCTTCTGATCATATCTGCAGTTATTCACGATCCAGGTAGTGTTTTATAAATCCTTGGAATTCTTGACAAACAAATGTATGTTTCATCTGCTTCCATCAGCTATCCTGAACAATTTCTGACAGTTGGCCTATGGATTCAGGCTTACCGGCCTTGTTCCCTTGAAAACAGAAGTGGAAAATAAAATAATAATAATAATAAAATGCACTGTTTCATGCGTTAATCTGATATCTTTTGTCAAAAGGAGACAAGGATGTATCTCAGTCTATAATTCTTCAATTTTTGTTTATAACTGTGGCATAGTCCACATATTGTATTTGTCAAAAAAAATGACTCCTTTTTAAGTCATGTAAAATGTAAAGTCCAGTCATGTCTGACTCTAGAAGGCAGTGCTCATCTCTGTTTCTTAGCTGAGGGAATCAGTGTTGTCTGGAGATATGGTCATGTCACCAGCATGACTACATGCTGAGACACATGGAACACTGTTATCTTCTCACCAAAGTGGTACCTATTTATCTACTCACATTTGCATGCTTTCAAACTCCTAGGTGGGCAGGAGGTAGGCAGGTATCGGAAGCTCACTCCATCATGTGCCACTTGGATCTCAAACTCCTACCTTTCGGCTGACAAATCCAACCTTAATCACATCATATAAACCTGCAAACAGCAAAGAGTTGAAATATCCAATAGTGAAAATTATATATAACATATCAGAACACAGTATAGATTTATATTTAATTAAAAGTAGGTTTTATTTGGGAATGTAGCTGTTTTTGCAGATCTCTAAATAAAAAAAACAGTGAATATATGTTTGATGATAGACAGAGAGTTTTCAAGTAAAAGGGAGATACACCTCTGGGGAATTAATGAAGTAATACCCTTCAGTATCAAATATGGGATGAGAATTTTCGTCTGACAATGACAGATTCTACATTTTCATAATAATACTGTGTATCAGGATATCCAGAACGGCATGGTGGCCTAGTGGTGAAGACGCGAATTACCTCCCATTTAGAAGGTTGAGAGTTCAATCCTAGGTAGCGACAGGTGTTTCTCTCCTAGGGTACAAAGAAAAAAAATCTGCTGTGAACTGTACATGGCATCAGGAAGAGCATCTGGCTTGTAAACGCTCAGCTCCATGCAGTTGCTCATCTCCACCTCATATTAAGGGATTACAGGGTCATAAAAAGGAAGGGTTTTTTTTTTTACTGTAGTTCAGGGTCAGACTTAGTATTTGAAGGGCATGTTAAAGGATATACTTCACTCTAACTTTAATTAATCTAATTCAGTTAATAAGTATGTAATATATATTTTATAATCCATTAAAATCCAGTAATCTTCATAGATTACTGCCTTATTTTTTTTTTAATTAGATTTATATGCCGCCCTTCTCTGGAGACTCAGGGTGGCTTACAATGCGTTAAGCAATAGCCTTCATACTTTTGTATATTTTTTTTATACAAAGTCAGCTTATTGCCCCTACAAACTGGATCCTCAATTTACCTACCTTAGAAAGGATGGAAGGCTGAGTCAACCTTGAGCCTCGAACTTGCAATAATTGCAGACAGCTGAATGTTAACAACAGGCTGTTTAGCCTGTTGAGCTAACTGAGGCTCTTATCATAGCAAAGGTGCTTGCACAGCCCAAAGAAGATATGAGTTAAGCTGTGCAGGGCTATCCAAAATGGACAGGTCATAGTGGACAGTTCTGACAAAATGTGGTCCACTAGAGAAGGAAATGGTAACCCTCTCACAGTATCCTTGCCAATTGCAATGATAGAGAAGACTCTTAAGAGTCCCTTGGACTGCTAGATCAAATCAATCAATCCTAAGGAAATCAACCCTGATTGTTTTTGGAAAGACAGATAAAAGGAAAGCTAAACCTCAGCTATTTTGACCATCAAGTGAAAAGAGAGGACTCATTGGAAAAGACTCTCATGTTGGGAAATATAGAAGGCAAAAGGAGAAGGGGACAGCAGAGGATGAAATGGTTCAATAGTATTATTGATTCAATGAACTTAAATTTGGGCAAATTCCAGGACATTCTCCACTTAGACTTTACAGCCTAATATTGAAAGGGTAAGGCCAAAAATTCACTAAAACTTCCTTGGCAAAATATTTTGCTTTTCCTCTCTTTCCTGGGGATACAAAGAAATTTGTACTTCATTTCTAGAAATGCACCAGTGTATTATATAAATAACCGTATACGCTGCTGCTGGTGACCTGAGAGATATCCCACAAATAAATTCAAGTCAGTTGCTTTGAGAATATCCATGATTTTCCTCCCTGTTCCCATCTCCCCCAATGCATTTTAAAGTTTTGACTAAAATGTTTGCGTTGGGTTAAGAAAGTAAAGGCGGTGAACTCGAAACCGTGAAGCATAAGAAAGCAACTAAGAAGGCTGCTTCGGATGCTCGGTATTTAGGGGCAGAAAGGAGAAGATTGTCCCGCCGATCCATGATTATAACTCGAAAAGGGATTCTACACCGCCATTTGTAGCACCAGAAGCACAAAAAAAAAAAAAAAACCCGAGAGACAGGTGGTGACGGACACTGCGCGATTGCCTAGGAGGATCAGCGGCTGTTTGGGGAGGTAGAGGTCGTGCTCGAAGCAACAGGTGCCTAAACTAGCCCCCCAAACTTTCCCCGGTTTCTGCAAGCGACCCCCGCTTTATCCAGCAGAGACCAACTGACCGCTTGAAGAGCAGCTTTGCTCCTTCGCTGCCCTTCAAACAGGGTTTCCTCTCGCTCAAGCAACGCCTGGCCACCAGAAAAAAACAACAACGCACCACTTCACAATATTCCTGCTATCGGAGTCGCCCTCCTGCCGACCGCCGTGAATGGAAAGCTCGCGGGGGTATCTCGAAGGCTTCCCCGCAGGAGGAGCCAGTTTCTCTAGGAAACAAGTAGCAACTCGTGTCGCCCGGGAGATAGCTAGGTCCTAATCGCAGGGAGGGGGGAAATGGCGCTATCTCTTTGTTTATGTTGCCCTTAGCAGCCCTTGGGGTGTTTAGGGCGGATGGCAGCAGAAAGGGGCCCAGAATAATTTCTTCGCCACATCTGACACGTCTCTTTGAGGACAAAAACTGGTTTCTTTGAAGTTTTGCTGAACTCGTAGCTGCGGTTTCAAGAACTTGGCCAAAGGCAGCATGACGGAGCTGCACGAAGCGGTGGCTTTGGGTAAATACGACTTAGCGGAAGAAATCCTCCAGAGGGAGCTCGCGGACCCAAATTGCAAAGATGCGGACTGGAGCGACCGCACGCCCCTCCACTGGGCGGCAGCAAAAGGTAAGCAATCGCCGGGAGGACGCGCATGCGCCAGGAGGAAACTGGAGGACAGGCGCTGTGCCCGAAGTAATGCGAGTGTGCGTGGAGGCAAGTTACAGCATTCGGGTTGCAGAGGGCATATTCTCAGCCCTTCTCTAAATCCTGATCGGAGCAAGCACGCAAGCCGCTCCGATCGGTTAGCAAAAATATATCCCCACGGTGTAGCAGAAATCAAAAGCAGGTAAAAGTTAGGCAAAAGCAGAGGTCGTGACAGTCAGGAGCAACAGGCTGCCTCCCTTTTAGATTCTGGAATCAGTGCTGCGGCTGATTACCATGTAGGGTTATTGGCGGGGCCTTTGGCTATCGCAGTTTAGATACCTAGCAGAATAAAAGCGGAAAGGGCGCGCCAGGCGATCCTTCCTTTGCTCTGCCTCAGTAAAGAAATGATTTGACGGGGACGATGTATGCAACGTTGCATGAGGCAGAAGAATGAGAGCAGGAACCCCGAAGCTATTTTCCTTTTCACTCCCATTTTCACCACAGATCTTTCATGAGTTCTCCCTGGGATTAAAATGAGATACTGTTGTGTGCTTTACAAGTGCTTCCCCAGGCAGCGAGAAGTGCAGAATCTGTAATCCGATATTTTGGTATGAGAGGACATGGTCAGCCGAAGAACCTGCATAGAAGAAGTGGCTAGATGGGGACCCTCTGCTCCAAGCATGTCCCCCTTCCTGCCCATCTCCCAAATCCTCAATGGAAGTGTCCATGGGATGCTTGGAAAAGATTCTTGGTTTGATCTGCTTTTCTAAAATTGTTATTAGCCACCCAGAATCATGTTTGCAGTCTTAAAGTTTAAATTTGATCTGAAAAAAAAATGCTACACCATCTGGATTAAAGTAAAATAAAATAAATATTGATTTAATTGAAAATAAGGTTTGTGAATGGCAAAAGTAGTTTCAGTCTTAAAAGTTTAAATTTGATTTGAAAAATAATAAGCTACGCTATAGAATGCTTAGCATTACAATTTTGGGCATAAAGCAGTGCCAAGACATGAGAACACCTCTAATGACAAGCACTATGATTTAAACACAAAATACACTGACTCAAGCGTGAGACGAAGGCCTGACTTGCCTTTTACAAGGAATTGTTGGGACAAAAGATCTGTGGCATCCACCACATCTATGATTTTTTTCCCAAGAGTCAGAAGGCAGCCAATAGGGAATGTCAGTATGCTATCGCCTTGCACGTATTCCCCTACTAAGAATCTACATATTTTAGACACCTATTTAAATTCATGAAAAGAAAATATCCATCAAAAATAACCTAGATATATATTGGTTAATAATACCTCCATTGTGTTGTTCATGAAACTGATAAAGATTTCAAGAGGGGGAATACAAGTCAGCGCTCCTGAGATATGGGTGTGGTGCCTGCAAAGGAGCTGTATTAATAGGGAAAAGGTGTGTATTTTCCTGCAGATTATTGTTTAATGTTTTAAAATGGTCTTTATAATGGTGGTTCTGTGGCTTTTGGTGAGTGTTTTTGTTTTGTTCTTTTAACTTTTACCATTCAGATAAGTAAGTAAATAAATTAGAATATGTGAATCATGAATCTCCAATATGTTGTGGTTACAAGGTAAATGCCAAGTGACGTGTAATGTTATACCATGTATTTGTATGAATAGACATTTTAAAAAAATGGAGTATATGATATCCACCCAGGTAATTCAGGAAAATTTCAGCCAGTGCAGAATGTGAAAAAGTTCTCCGATTAATAGTTTGAAGAAGTCACAAGAAGACCCAATTTTCTGAACTTTTTTTTAAAAAAACTGTTTCCCAAAACAAGAGATTCCAGAGGCTGGTCTAAAAGAGCTACATCTGTCTCAACGGGAAAGTTTTGTCCTTATTGCTCTAATCTCCTGTTTGCATTTTCAACAGGCCACTCAAAGATAGTAAAGCTGCTTGTGGAACATGGTGCTCGCCTGGTTTTGCGAACTGAGGCAGGTTGGACTCCAGTTCATTTTGCTGCAGAATCAGGGCAACTGGGCGTGTTGAGAACACTGCACTCCTTGCACGCACCAATGGATGCCCCAGATCTCTATGGAGATGTCCCAAGAAGAATTGCAGAAATCTATGGGCACAAAGCCTGCATCAAATTCTTAGAAATGTAAGCACGGTATTGGCAAAAGAATTAAGGCAGGTCACCCTGTAACTTTCCTAATGCTAGTTTGTGGTGGAGCAAGGGGGTTTACTTCAGTCCAGAGTTAGAGGAGGAAATGAAATTATCAAAACAATTCAAATTGAGGGTATCCAAATCAGTCAATACAAAAATCTACTTTAAAAAAAAACCAGTCAAATCACATACTAAAGATCTTTCAAAAATTAAAACCTTTTAAAATAACATTAAAAGAGCAGCCAGCCAAATCTACTGTGGGAGTAGTATTTCAGAGCAATGGCATAAGAAGCAATGGCACCTCTCCTGTTTTTTTGCATTTCCAGATCATACGGTTTGGGATGAAGGTATAATGAGCAAGGATTCTGAGAATGATCTTAAATCAACTCAAAATGTTTGGGCTTTAAAGCCCAAGAACTTTCTGCACAGGTGCATTAATCTATTTAACTCTCAGCCTTTCTAAATCTTCAACCTTTTCCTCCATTTTCACCACATTACACTTACCAAATTTCCAGTTGGTGGATGTCCCTGCTTCTTTTCCCCCCAGTGCATGTTGGGAAAGCAAACAATTAATTGCTTTTCCTTTGTGGGCTGATCTTTGGGATCTGCTCTTTCCATCAGTGTAGTCCTTGACTTGCAAGGGATGACCACATGAAGCCAGAACACTGAAATCATCACAAATAGTCGGTTGCTAAGAGTCTGAATTTTGATCATGTGACCATGGAGATTCTGCAACGGGTTGCATGAAAAAATGGTCATG
The DNA here is from genome assembly GCA_030761175.1 of Masticophis lateralis. NCBI lineage: Eukaryota > Metazoa > Chordata > Lepidosauria > Squamata > Colubridae > Masticophis > Masticophis lateralis. The sequence goes on from JAUDYJ010000001.1 coordinate 160,696,481, forward strand.
TCACTTTTCTCAGTGCCATTGTAACTTGGAATAGTCACTAAATGAACAGTTGGAAGTAGAGGAGTACCTGTATGCCTTTTTATGTCATGCTCTCCCCCTCTCTCCCCAAAATCCCCTCTTCCTCATGTTTGACACCTTCCCGTCTGCTCTCTCCACATCCTCAGTTTTATGAGGAACTCTTCACAACTTTAAAATTCACAACTCTGTTCAAGGAAGTAAAATATAACCCAGTTGGATTGAGGATAGTAATTGTACTAGTAAATCTTTATGAGTGATTGCCTCCTGCTTTCTCTGCCTAAATAAGCATTCAGTGAAGTTGTCTTCATTGCTCTTAAAATGATATTTCTCTGTAGAGCTGAACTGCAGTAATGATAAAGCCTCCATATGTATTTAAGGAATTTCCCCATATTTTGTTGTGTTAGTGTCCTCTAGGCTTTGAGAAAGCAAAGCCAAAGCTGTTTTGCTTTTAATTAATTTTAGAACTGAAGTCAAGAGGGGGCATATGGTCAACGGGGATGCAATATCTCCCATTTATCAACCATCCAAAATGGTTTCCTCTTTCCTTTTGATCTAGAGCTGAAATAGAATACAAGGCATATTGCCAGATGGCAAAATCAAAGGGAATCCAACTGGATGAGAAGGATGAAGCTTGGGAGCTTAAGAAGGAAGAAATTTTGAAAAGTAAACCCTTATCTCCAAAGAAACATATGAAACACAAGATGCACAGAAAGGATGGTGTACAACTTCCTTTAAGAAAACAATGAGAAGAATGGTATATTTCAGATAAGCTAGACAAGAGGGTCTCAGCTACCTTAACTTTGTAGTCATTGCAACTCATCTATTTCATTTATTATTTTTCTTGTTTTGAATTAGTTAGTCACTATCTCAGTTTAAGAATTTTTTTAAAACATGCATGAAAAATACTATTTTTATATGCTTAATGCCTGATTCATTTTGTGCACTTTTGTATAATATATTCATGTTTTTAAGCTTTCCTCTAATTTAATAAAGTTTTGTGCTTTATGACTACACTATGTCTTATCTTTTCTGTAATATTCTCTTCACATTTTTATTAAAATTAAGGGGAATATTAATATTCTTTATTTTTATTTTATTAGTGTTTTGGACCATGTTTTAATTGGACGATGCTGCTACAATAGCCAAAGTGTGAAACAAGGTTGCACTAAATGCAGATGAAAATTATTTCTCTTGCTTTTTAATGTATATAAAGAAACTTTACAGTTTTATTCATTGTTAACAAATTGTTTGACGATAAACATGAGAAAGATGCAGATAGTTGGAATATTATGCTTTAACAAGGTGCTAGCTTAGGGTTTCAAAAATTTTAAATTAAGATTATTTTGATAACATATTCTTTCTTTTTTATATATTTTGCATATAGGATACCTTACAGTGAAGATAGCAAGGGCTGTGTTACTTCATGTTGGAAGTTAATACTTCAGGAGGACGATAAGGTCTGCTCTGTGTTGACATCATATAGCTTTAATACTACCTTATAAACAAGGTGCTTGGATAAGAAATAAGGGGTTATGATAATAAGGTAATGTTGAATTCTATTCCAAACATTTGAAACCTACTGAAGTATGAAGAACTTAGATTTTAGTGTGTGGACAGCAATTAAGAGATGGTTCTATACCAATGGAAAAAGCTAACATGAAGGACAGGTTCAAATGTTCTACAGATTTATCAACTTTCTACAGTCACTGTGGAAAGCCTTGAGTGCTGTCAGTTAGTTTTGACACAGTAGAGTTCATGGGAAGGCAGAGAAGTTCTAAAGTACACCATTAGAAGCTGGATCAACAGCTTTCTATGTTTGACATAAATGCATGAAAGTGCTGACTAGGGAGCTAGGGGGAGGCATCAGTTTTTATGAGGGAATGCCATGGGAAAATCAGCCTGTTTGAATTTCCTGGACGCACCTGTTGAGGATTCCAATACCTTACTGGGCATAAGACTAGGTAACAGCGGTTTCATTGGTGACTCTGCCTTATGAAGTGGGCCCAGTCCTAATTTTTTAGGAAGCTAAATCCATGTTTGCTTGTAAGCTTCATACTTCTGTTTGGAAGATCATCACAGATTGCTCGAGACGCTATTTTTTATTGCTCTGGGGGAAAAAAATATCATTAATAAGTGGCTGATATCACATAGAAGAAAAAACTAGAGATCTTAGTGCTAACAAGAATTAATAAATGGATTTCAATTTCCTGTGTCACTTTAGTATAACTCTGAAAACATTCAGTGATTTTATTTATTTCTGACTTTTATTATTTTTATAAATAACTCAAGGTGATTAACATATCCAACAAACCTTTCTCTTCCTATTTTCCCTACCACAACAACCCTTTGTAGTGAGTTGGGCTGAGAGAGACCAACTAGCTTTCATGGCTAAGGTGGGACTAGAAATCATAGTCTCACAGTTCCTAACATGGTACCTTAATCGCTAGACCAATAACAACCTCAACAACTAAGAAATCCAAGTATCTTATGACTAACCATAAAAGCCTAGCCATTCTTGGAACTTTGCCCCTTTGCTTGCCATTTTTTTGGTTTATTATTTATGATGGTAACAAGTTTCACACAGCCTTGCTTTTTTCACTATAGAAATAAATGATTGCTTTACATGTTACCTTATATTTCCTTAATTGCCTATTTCCACATGTATATAGGTATATACTATATGTATTCAATGTATAGTATATTGCCCAATTCAGTTTGGCATCCATCGCACTAATTTCTCCCATTTTCCCTTCAACCTTGTGAAATGCACCAAATTAAGGAAAGGCTGAGCCAAAGTTACCCAATGGATTTCTGCTGAGGTCGGCTCTTTCCAATTCCATTCCATTCCAACAACTCATCTGAAACCTAGAAATATTTACCCACGTGGGTTAACAATCAAGTAAGAATTGCCACTTCATAAAATTCTTCTGGCATTCACTGACTATTGGTTTAATTGCTTTTTCTTTTCATTGCTAAATGAAACAGAATAAGTTTTTTTTTAAGGTAAATTGCCGTGAGTGAACATTAGCTTTACAGCTAATGTGACTCCTTACACACGGTCACCCATGCCCTCATCACTTCCTGCCTGGACTATTGCAACGCTCTCTACATGGGGCTCCCCTTGAGGAGCAGCCAGAGGCTCCAACTGGTGCAGAGTGCGGCCTCGTGGGTGGTTATGGGAGCGTCATGGCATTCCCATGTAACATCTCTCCTGTGTGAGCTGCACTGGCTCCTGGTGGTCTTCTGGGTGTGCTTCAAGGTTTTGGTTACCACCTTTAGAGCGCTCCATGGCTTAGGACCTGGTTATTTACGGGACTGCCTACTGCCACCAGTAGCCTCCCACCGGCCAGTATGCTCCCATAGAGAGGGACTCCTCCGAGTGTCGTCGGCCAAACAATGTCGACTGGCGGCCTCTAGGGGGAGAGCCTTCTCTGTGGGGGCACCTACTATCTGGAATGAGCTCCCCCCGGAGATATGGAGGATCCCAGATCTGCGCACTTTCCGCCGCGAGCTCAAGACTTTTTTATTCCATCAGGCTTGCCTGGCCTAAATTTTTTCCCTTTTAAAATGAAAATTTTAAATTTGTTCTTAATTATTGGGATGTTTTAAATTTGTTTTCGGCCAAAATATTTAATGTAGTTTTAAATTGTTTTTTAAATTTTGTATTTTCATGTTTTACTTCTTGGCTGTTCACCGTCCTGAGTCCTTCGGGAGTAGGGCGGTATATAAATCAAATAAAACAATAAAACATTACTTTATCATGAGCTTTGGATGACTGTACATTTCTCCCTTCTTGTTCAACCAAATTTTGATTATTTATTCTGATCCTGCATTTCAACAAAATTCTTCTGAGCTTGAATTTGATTTGGTGTCTCATTTCAGATCAGGTAGAGGGGATATATATTGGCTAGATTGCTTACACATAGAGTCTCTGGTTTCATAATAACTGGTTATTTTGGTCTCACCCAAAGCCATGACATGCTAACCAGATTTGAGTTTCCTCTTAAGAATGTGACTGGCTAAAATCAAAGGTAAAATTACACAATAAAGAAGGTGACCGAAGGATCCTCTATTTCCTGTTATAGAATGAGTTGCTATATAAGAAGACTTCTGTGCTACCTGGAAATCTGACTAGGAAATGTCTCCTTGATCCAACCTAGAATTAAGGAAAAAATTCCTGTTAGTGAGAACAATTAATCAATGGAACAGCTTGCCTTCAAAAGTTATGGGTGCTCTAATATTGGAGATTTTTAAGAGATTGAATGGTCATTTGTCCAGAGTGGTATAAGGTGTCCTGCTTAAGCAAGGTTAGATTAGAGGATTTCCAAATTCCTTTCTAGCTTTGTGAATTTAAATCAATGGTCACCAACCACTGGTGGTCTGCGAGAAAATTTTGATGGTCCACAGAAAAATTATTTGCATTTTTTATATTGCACTAAATACTATTTATCTTTTTTAAAAAATCATATTAGTGGTCTGCAGGATTTAAAATTATGAATTTAGTGGTCCCTGAGGTCCGAAAAGTTGGTGACTCCTGATCTAAGTAATTCTTTTGTAGCTTTGCATAGTAACATAGGCAAGTTAGGACAGTCTGTTACATTTTTTTTTAACTTGACAACTTTAAGATATGTGGATCCCAATTCCCAGAATTCCCAATCAGGATTCTTGGAGAGCTGAAGTCCACACATCTTGAAGTTGCCAAGTTTGAAAAACATTGCACTATTGGTAAAGGAATTCGGTGCGGTAGAAAAACAGCATTGTAGAATAATTCACAGGATACAGTTATTAAAAATAAGTGCAATTCCTGTTAGTTAACTCCTTTTAAAAACACTTTGTGTTTTTATAGAAAAGAATCCAGTGGACTGGAAAACCACACTGGCAAAGGGATTATAAAGCACATTCTCTTCCTGCACATTTTTAAAAATTTTGCATGAATATAGATCACAATAGTAGATTTACCTTCAAATAGAAACTATTGTCTCTTTTAATTGATGAAAATGCTAGCTTTGGTTTAACTGAGAGTTAGCATTTTTATGTTTCTTCTAACTCAGTTATTATAAAATTATAGGTCAGCAATTAAGTTGTTCTCTGGGTGGTAAAAATGGTAAACTGGATCATATAGCTACTGTTCCTAGGACATTGCTATCTGCTACTGCTTAGAATATGTTGTCAGCAGTTTTAGGTGATATACAGTAGCAAAGTCCCTCCTGTGTCCAAACAACACCTTTGCTCCTAATTTTCCACATTAATATGAAAAAGTAACAATTTGCAATGACTGGAAAAAATGGGAAAGAACTACCGGTATATTTTAACTCTATCAAAAATCTATCAGCATGCTCACAATTTTAAGGCAGTTTATTTGCCAAAGACAGAGACACAAAAAATAGAATCCAAGTAAAATAACACATCTGATTGACTTCATGGTAAAGATCACTCAGGACTGGGTGCATAAGATGCGTGAACTAAGCATGTCTGTCCTAAATAACAGGAGTTTACTAATAGTAGATGCCATAGTGATTGTATGTTCCAGGGTATATTCTAGTAATGCCATTTAAAGTTAAATAAATATTACCAGTAAGATTTTGGGACTAGTTTTTAAACTTAATCTTTGCAACAGATTGTGAAAACGAATGTACGTAGTCAAACTGCTGTCCTATGTAATGAGTGGCAGAAGATATTGTCCTACTTGAGGAAGGTGATATGAAAATACAAATGACAATTGCCTTAGATGAAGAAGCAACCAAATTGACCTCAGGATAAGTATGGAGGAATCATGTAGATCATGTATGTGAGCTCCACTGCACAGATACAGGGAATCACACATGGGTCATACAACCACTTGAAAAAGTAGAAAGGTTTTTTACCTATTTGGGCAGCATAATCGCTTGAAATGGTGATGCAATGGGGGATATCAAGAGCTGCATTGGAAAAGCAACAGCTGTTTTCCAGAGGGTGAATAAAATCCTCTTTGTCTATATCACTGAAACTTAAAAACTCCATTTGCTCACCTCTACAGTGATCCCATTTATGTCAGCAAGACTTGGAAGCCTATTGTTATGCTTTTGCCAAGTTGTGACTAGATACTTTGCAAGATTAGCAGGTTAGAAAAGGGAAAAAATAAGTCCTCTGCAAAATCCTGAGTCAGACACCTATGGCACTCCCTCCAACTGTTTACTAATTAAAAGCCATTAAGTTACACTATCTATGCTATTGCTGTTTCTGCACTCATTAAAAAAAAGATTATTTCAAGGTCCTGTGCTTAAACCTGTTTTTTCTGCCCCCTCCGTATGATACACAACACATGATTTAGAAATCATTTCTATTGAAGCAACTTATAATTTCATTTCCTGTTTTTTGCAGCCATATCAATATTAATTATTGTCCTAGTATCTTATTACTTGCCAAGCCAAGTAACTTCCATTCTATATCCATATCTATTCTATAATTAGTTTTAACCAGTCACTCTGACTCTTGGCAACTTTATAGCTAAGTACTCTCCATGCTACCCTGCCAAGTACGGCTTCTTTCAGTTATTGGGTGTTCAATCTTTGTATCAGCTTTAATTATAATCTAGCAAATTCTTTGCTTTGCCCATTCTTGAACTGTTAACCATTCTAGCATCATTGCCTTTCCAATGAATTGGCACACGTGACATGGCCAAAGAAAATCAGACGTAGTCTTGTGATTTTTGGTTTATAGTGATGTTTCTGGTTTTACATGATCCAGTGTCTCTTTTTTGTTATTTTGGCTGTCCATGGTATATACAATAATTTATGCCAGCACCATAGTTCAAAGACATCAATTCTTTGAATAACCATTCTTAGTGTCCAACTCACACCGATAGTGATTATAAGGAAGACTATTGTTCTAACTAACCTTTTTGTGTTTATATCTATATCTCTGCTTTTTCAGATCTTATTCATATTAACCATTGCAGTACAGTCTAAGATTGTCCTGCATTTGATTTCAGAGTAAAACTGCCATCTCAAACAATTCTTGATCCATTGATAAATTCTCAAAACTACTTCAATTTCCTGCTTGCTGATTTTAAACATCTCATGTCCATATGCAGCTGTTGCCATTATCTTTGCTTTCCTGATCTTAAAACTTCAGGTTCTTTTTCAGGATCTTCCTTATTTTTAAGACCACAGTGTTGTATCATTTGCATACTTCAAGTTATTTGTGGTTCTTCCTCCAATCTTCATTCCCATACCAGGAGGTTCCAGGTCTAATTTTCACAGTATACGGATTGAATAAAAATGTTGATAAAATACATCCCTGTCTAATTCCTTTACTGATCCTGAGTTAATCTGTGTTGCCATAGAGCAGGGGTGTCAAACTAATGTCATGTTAGCACGTGATGCATCCAGCCCGCGGGCCACAAATTTGACATCCCTGCCATAAAGTGTTCTCACTGTTGCCTCCTGATCAGTGTATAGTGATTTGATAAATCTGGGTTGGGACACCAAAATGATGCAAAACCAGCCATGGCTTATTGTGTTCTACACAGTCAAAAGCATTTCTGTAATCAATAAAACACACATATAGATATTCACGTGCCTTTTCCATAATCCATTTAATATTGGCAATGTGATCTCAAGTGCCACACCCCTTTCTAAAGCCAGCTTGTACTTCAGGTAACTCTTGGTCCATGACTTTCTGTAGCCTCCATGGAATGGCCTTTAACAGAATCTTGCTTGCATGAGGAATCAATGCAATTATACAACAATTGGAGCATTGCCTGGCATTGCCTTTTTTTACTAATGGGATAAAAACAGATCTTTTCGAGTCCTGAAGCCATTGACATGTAGACCATATCTCTTGACACAGAGCAGTAATGATGTTAACTGGCACTGGTCTTAGTAATTCTGCAGGTGTTCCATCAATACCTGGGGCTTTCCAGTTCAGCAATTTCTCCATGACCCATTCTACCTTTTCTTTCAAGAAGTTTGGTTCTTTATTAATTGGGTTGTCATTATCATCTTGATGGAAAACAAATTGTAATAGAGTCATTCATATATTCTTTCCATCTGTTCTTGATTTCCCACTGGTCACTTAGTACATTCCTGTTGCAGTCTTTAACAATTCCTTACCATACTGAAAAGCTGGATCACATCATTTTCACTAAGGCAAATATGACCTTAGTATGTCCCGTCCTATTAGCTTCTTCCAGATGTTGACACTCTTCTCCCAGTGCCTCTTTTTGTCTTTCCTGGTTTCATTTTGGAAAATTGCATCCAGCCTTTTAACTTCATCCTTATTATCTTTGGCTTTGGCCACCCCATACTGATCAGCTAGTTTGATGGTATCATCAGATAGCTACTTGTTTGTTGTCTTTGGTTTTTGGCCTGACACACACTTTCCAGAAATTTTCATGTTACCTTGGATATCTGGCCACTGTTCATTTTGATCTTTCCCTTCTAGATTCAGTGGTTCAAACGTATTCATAACTTCTATGGCATAGATAGGTAAGGTATTGTTCACATTGAATTTTGGGGATTTTTTCCCCCTTTTGCACAGTTTGAGTTTCAGTTTAGCCATTAATAACTGATGGTCAGAGCTGCAATAAGTGCTAGGAAGTGTCTTAACAGATGTAACTGAATCTTTCCAGCATTGTTGGCATAAAATGAACTCTATCTAATTTGATGTTGTCCATTTAATGCTGTCCATGTGTTTAAATGTCGCTTGTGTTGAATAAACCATGTGTTTTGCTGAGATGATTTTCCAAGCAAAATTGCACTAGGTGATCGCCAGCTTCATTCCATTCACCTAGACCAAACTTGCCTATTCTTGCAACTTCTCCTTAGCCTACTTTTCTATTGCTACATATCGCCCATAATATACAAAAGATCCATTTTGTAATCATCTGAATTCTGTTTCCTACTTAAATACATTTACCGTATTTTCCGGCGTTTAAGACGACTTTCTAACACACAAAAATCTTCTCAAAAGTCGGGGGTCGTCTTATACGCCGGGTGTCAGTCTCCTGTAACCAGGCAGACCAGTCCGAAAGGCTTTGACGAGCCTTAAATGGCTCTAAGGAGCCAAGCTGAATTGCCTGCTGAGTTGCCGCTAATCAGCTGAGTTACACGCAAGCCCCCTGTAAAAGGGAAAAACTTTCCTTTTATACAACGCTGGCCACCACAGCTGCTAATTTTTGCCTGCTAATTGATACGTGGCAAAAATCCCCACCCCACCCCCTCCAGCATGCTTACCTTAGCTGCTAGCCACAACGCTTGCCTTGCCTTGCCTGCAATCCATTGCATCAGTAAGCAACTAAATCTCCCTGCCTGCAATCAAGCAGGCAGGGAGTTGTGGACTTCAACTCCCAGAATTACTCAGCCAGCAAAGTAAAGCTGGCTGAGGAATTCTGGGAGTTGAAGTCTACAAGTCTTAAAGTTGCCAAGGTTGGAGACCCTTATTCTATTGGGTAAGTTTTTTTTCCCCTTTGGGAGCTTTAAAAAAAAATAGTTAATTGGGGGGTTTTTTAGTTGTTCTTTTTTAGACCTAGCCATTTAAAGGCTAGGTCTAAGTTTTAGGCTAGGAAGTTTTAAATTTAACTTTCATATAAAAATAAAATAAAATAAAATAAAATAAAATAATAAAATTTGTGCAGCTTTCTGAGATTTAGTGTGTTTCTGTAGAGTTTCACTCTAACTACACAAACGCACAAAATCTCACAAAGCTATATGTGGAATTTTGTGTGTGTAAAGTGTGAAAGTTATTTTTTGGGGCTTTTTGGGGCTGTGTAAGGTTCCTGCTTGTTGCAGGGGCCATTTTGGGTCTAGCACAGCTGCTTTTACATTGTGGGTGAGCCAGTTGATGTTTTTTAATTTTTATTTGGTGTGCGTTGGAAGAGGGGTCGTCTTATACAGCAAGTATAGCCTAAACCCTATATTTTTACAGGAAAAGTCAGGGGTCGTCTTATACGCCCAGTCGTCTTATACGCCGGAAAATACGGTACTTTAATTTCTGTTAAAAATATTATTATTGCCTGTCAAGAGTGTTTTGAATTTTCTGTATTTTGGGTTACAGGAAATAGTATCCCACCTATTTTGTGTCATATGCAAGATTGATAAACTTACTCATTTGTCATTAATAAATATGTTGAAAAATGGAAGACCAAGATTAAATTTAACATTTCTGTCCAATATGATGAGGAATCATTGATAAGCCTATCTGTCAGGCTAGTTTAATGATCATTCTATCCACTTAAAAGTAATGAGTTTGCTAATCAACCATGTCACTGGATACTTTGTCAAATCAAATACAGCATATCATGACTGAAGCATTCCTTCAATCTACTAAGTAAATTATCTGGTCAAAATATGGGGTACACTTAATCTGGAAATATATGTTCTTGACAAATTTGTATTCACTTCTGATAATTGTCATATTATTTTCAAGGTGCTTACAGATGGATGCCTTTATGATTTGTTCTGGAATTGCCACAAATATAGCTGTTAGATTGATGGCCTGAAATTCCTTAGTTCTTATTTCCTCCTGTTTTGAAAGATAGGGATATTTACCTGTTCCATTCATTTGATTCATTTCTCCCTTCATCTATTCTCTAGGGGTAGATACATAATATATAAATAATACATAAAATAATATGTATTATTTATTAATAAATGAGAGACTGGCCATACCATTATCTTATTTATTAATACTGGTATTTACATGGTTCAATATAGATGAATATTTTATTAATGGAATTTATGAACAGTTCTTTAAACATCTAAATAAGCAATAATGTCAATATCATTATTTCTGATTCTCTAGAGAAAGAAGGGAAAACTATATAAAGAAAAAATGAGTTTATTGATCCATAGGGTGTAATTAGGAAATAATAAGGTGGCTTAAATATTAGCCTGTGATTGCCTAATTCTTAATACATTTCTCTGACACTGAATACAAAGTCCAGAATGTTTACACATTATTTATACCATGCCCTCAATCATTCCAAGCCACTCCAAAATGTTTTCACCTTGGCTCCTGTGCCTGGCTGCACTGCTGACAGTCTCTTCCACCTTTACGGTATGATGCTTTCCTAGATACTTCTGGATTTGATGTGATACTGTTTTATTTTCCTTGCTTGAGTTTCTAAAAATGTCCAATTGCCATTGCAGATCAGGAGGACAGCAAAACATGAAGGTAAGTCAAAACAAACTCAAAAAGAAATAAGTATCTTTTTATAAAGTGGGAAGCATACAATCTGAAGTAATTATCTGTAAAGAAGTACATATTTAATACTAATGTATGTATTTATTTATCTAGAAGGGCACTCCTTAGATGAAGGAAAACCTAGGCAAGGCATCCCTGAAATCAATGCAGGTAAGCAAATACACTGAAGAGAACTATTGTACTGTATATTTATGTATATAAAGCGGGGAGGGATACTTGCTTGGGATCCACTGATATCAATAGAAAAGAGTAGGGCTACATACAGAACATCAAAACAAAGAACCAATCAAGATAGCATGTTGGCTTCAGCCATTCTTGATGGTAAGGTCTGGAAGGATTATCTTATTTGATGTGAAGTTTTGAGTACTACAGTACTGAATCCGAATGAGTTCTGTCACTGCCAAAACAGAAAATTAGAAGCAGCATAAGAGAATAAGGAAATTGGAAATGTTTAGTTTGGAGAAGAAAACTTTGAAGGACCTATGACTGCATTCTTCAAGTTTATAAAGGGATGTCACATAAATGAAGACCTGATTTGTTCTCTAAGGACAATTCTGGAGAAACAAAAATAAATAAATAAAATGATTTGCTTCCTTTATTTCTTGTCTTCCTTCTCCACTGATCATATCTCCCTCATTATCACAATTATTTTACTCCATACCCACTACATTAGAGAATGTTCTGAGAGATTGTTTATGATAAAGAACCTACATCAGTGTATGACTAATGACATCCAATCTATGTCTATTCACTCTGTTGTGTCCAGTAAAAAAATGTTCAAGCGGAAGTGTATAGCAATGCAGCAAAAATCCAATCTGATTCCCAGGCCTAGATATGGAGATGTTAAATAGTAAACCGAAAAAAAATATATCAAATGCTGGTTGGTTTTTTTGTTATTGTTGTTTAGTATCTAAAATTTAGGGGACAAAAAATGTCTAATGATTCTTTAAAAAATGCTTTGCCCTTAACTATTGTTCATTCTACTTTTAGCCACAGGAAAGATGTTCTTTGAAGGTGACATTATCATGCCGGTATGTAAAGCTAATTACTTCTTTATAAAGAGGTTACAAAATGAACTTTTTAAAAAACGTAGTTTAATTTTTTTTAACAGCCTGAAAAGAATGCACTGAGGGACGAGTCCTATAGATGGAAACTTCCAATTCCATACAGATTTGGCGCCAGTATAGGTAACAGGACATTTTCTGCTCTACAACACTAGATTGACCATTAATTTGATTGATAGAATGGATTAAGCAGTAAATTCCAATAGAGGGTAAATTGAGCGGATCATCTTCCCTCTTTCCTTTACCACTCCCTTAAAATGTTCCTTCAGAGTTCCCTTAATTGAGTGCTCACTTCCTCTTGGGCTGCAGTTTCAATGTTTCCAGCCAGCTTTTCCAGATTTCAGGCTTCTAGTAGATAAAGACAAATTCTAGTTGAGTCTGACCCATTAGCTACCTCCATGTAACCTTCTTGGTAGCAATACAGAAGCGGTTTGCTTTCTTCCAGGATGATTCTACTCAAGCCCTGACAGAGGGGAAGGAGCACTGAATCAGAATGGGGGTTCTGGTAATGAAACACAGTTATTTAGGGAGTCATTTTAAAAAGTATTACTTCTGATTTAAAGAGATTTCCATAGGTTTCATTTTCCCCCCTCCTGCTGTAAGTCATGAATCACAATGGAGTGCTAAATCAGTCCCAAACATGTAAAGTGATAATCCAAAACAGTCAGGATGCCTGACAGGAATGTTAATGTTAGTGCAAAGTCATTAGTCATCTTCACTTGTTCCATCTCAAAATCTAACATACCTCTTAAATATATATATATTTATATCATGTAATGTGTGTGTATTGAACATTTAATGTTGATTACTGCTGAAGAAGAACTCAAAGAGTGCTACTGTTGAGAACCAAATACTGTTATTCAAGGACTAAGTAACATACTGCTCCAATAATAAGTACCCAAGAAAGTAGCTTTGCAAGTCATTTTCTTTATCCCTGCTCCAAATGATTGGTTGAAGCTGTGATGGGTAGAAAAAACAAATGACTACTGGGAGAATCCTTCTAGTAGCATTTCATTTTTGTCTACTTTATTACTTCTTATATTGTTGTCGAAGTATATAATGTTTTTGTGAGTGGCTATGGTATCCCCAAAGCCATGTAAAAATATCTTACATGTTTTATTTAAGAGCAAATTTTGAATCTCTCGTTTGTCTACAGTCTGGATAAGGATGTAAAATATGCATTCTTTTCTTTCAGACCTGAATACCAAGGGTGTCATATTTCAAGCATTTGAGATGTTTCGACTCAAGTCTTGCATTGACTTTAAACCCTACGAAGGAGAGAAGTCCTACCTCCAATTTGAAAAGCTGGATGGGTAAATTTATTCAAACAGACAAGCTAATGTCATGACAGAAAGCTGTAGCATTTAAATAATTATTGCCCCTAGTTTAAGTGCACAAAATGATGCTGTATTCCTTCCCTCATTCTTTATTGAAACCTAGTATAAAGCACAAACTAGACTGTTTCTCCATCCACCCACCCCCTTCCTTTCTGAAAGAATATAGACAGATTTTCTGTACATGCCTACAGTTTCCCCTCTGTACAGTTTCTGTACATTCCTCTGTACCTTTGTGCATTTTTGCAAAACTCATGAACATTCGATATAAGGCCTGTTTATTAAGATCTGAATAGCCGTATGATCTTTTGTCTATTAAGAAGTATAAGAATTGTATCATACAACATTTGCATTTGGGTGATACAAAGCAGCATCAGTATATTTTTTTGAATGGGTAGTTTAGACAAGTAAGACGGTATGCTATGTGGTAGATGGGAAGCTCTCATTCCGCTATCATTTGGCTCCTCTAGCCTAAACGGTTATGTATTTATATTAGTTGTCATATTAAATCAGATGTTTTTAATGAATGCACATATCATGGTACAACAGATGCTGGTCTTACGTGGGAGATCTTCAGAATGGCCAGGTCGTTTCTATTGGATCACGCTGTGAATATAAAGATACTGTGGAGCATGAAGTCTTGCATGCCCTTGGATTTTATCATGAACAGTCACGCACTGATCGAGACGACTATGTTAAGATTTGGTGGAATGAAATCATTGATGGTAAGTGGAAGGGACAGAAAATGTATTACAAAGTAAATAATGTATTAAGTAATGTATTAGGGACCGAGCTGTACAAGTTTGATCTGTTATAATTGATTGTCTTGTCTAATTGTTTAATAACATATTAAAGCATTAATTTTCAAATTTGCCTAAAAGCTTTGGTATTTTCTTTTCTAGGTCAGGCATATAACTTTGACAAATATGATGACAGTTTCATTTCTGATTTAAACACTCCATATGATTATGAATCTGTCATGCATTATGGACCTTATTCGTTCAATAAGAACAGTTCTGTCCCTTCAATTACAACAAAAATTCCAGAATTCAACAATGTCATTGGGCAAAGCCAGGATATGAGCAAGATAGATCTAGAAAGGCTTAACCGCATGTACCATTGTGGTAAGTTTATTCTCTTTTGCTCAATTTTTATGCTATAGTAGTGGTGACCTTACATGTTAAAATGTCTATGGAGATTCTCAGTCATCCAGGTCATTGTTGTCCCAAAGGTGCTTTTTCAAGAGGCAACTGGACTTTCTTATTTTTCTTTGAAGACGTTTCAATTTCCATCCAAGAAGCTTCTTCAGCTCAGCACCTTTGGGACTTAAATCTTAAATCTTCCTTAACAACTAAGTCTATCATCTTATATTATATTAATTATGAAAACTACAGAATTGAAAGCACAGAGGTGGTTGTTTTGGGGGTTCATCAGAATGCAGACACACCCATTGCAACTTCTTAAACCTTGCATGACATCTCCCAAGAATATACAACACCATACAACATGTATTTTTCCCAAGGAATTTTTCAGTAGCTTCTACGCATGAATTCTCCTACCCAATCTATCACCTCTGAAAAGGACCAGTGCAATGAGGAAGTTAAATTAACCAAGGAAGTAACATCCAGATTGTTTCATTCAACAACCACCAAACTTACATAATCAATGAATACACAACCTGTGGCCTAAGGCTGCCTATGACCTGAAGCAGAAGGGATCAAACTATTAGTCCCCATTAATTGCCTTCAGTGCCCTCTGATCATCTACTTTACTACATCCCTTAGTCTATAAGAGATTGTGTAAAATTGACTCGATTATTTGTTCAGAACACTTATAGCACATCATGCTACACTAATGCTCACTCATATGGAGCTGGAAATGGTTTTCAAACTGTCCTAGGTTGTCTTAACATGTTTTAATTCTCTGAAGGAGCACAACGCTAATTTGGGAAGAGGTTTGTTAAGCAGCACAGAGGCCTGTCTTATTTGTCTTTAGATTTCTTTAATCTGAAATGTGGGTATTGTTTCCTACAGCTTCCAGTCTTACTCTCCTTGACCAATGTACATTTGAGTCCATCAATATCTGTGGCATGGTGCAAAGTGGAAGAGACAATGCGGACTGGAAACATACCTTAACTACAAGTCGGGATAACAACAACAAATGCTTAGGTAACATACTAATGTGTAATTTAAATGGATGAGAAAGTGACTGTACAACTGGAAATCATTTAGTAATGAAAACCAATAGGAAGGATATAGCATATGAAAGAAAAAGACAAAATTAGAAAAGTTAATTGTATCCGCAAATATATTGGCATTCAAAAAAATTACGTTGTGGGCAGAAGGAAAAACCTTGAGGATCAGGAAGAAGACCCACAACCGAGGCAATGGTCAAACAAAAGAAATCTGGTCTGTGGTGCAAAAGTAATTTGAGAAAGTGTCTCAGAATTGACCCTTCCCAGGTTTCAGAAAGATAACAGGAAGAAGGAAAGGAGAGGGAAGCATATTCAGACCTGCAAAAATGATGCAAGCCCTTTGAAGTAGACAGGGCTAGGAAACCAAAGTTATGAATGCTAATATTCCTTTTATTATAAGATTACAGTAGCACATTTTCACAAGTGCCTCTGTTTAAACCCAGTAAAATCCTGCACAATTGTCTGAAATGAATCATGGTCCACAGGACATTAAATCACCTTCATCTACTTTACAGAGAAAGACTATGTTATGAGCTTTGATACCAGCAAAGGCCTTTCAGGTGAAACAGCCATTTTGGAGTCCCGTATTCTTTATCCAAGAAGAAATGAAAAGTGTCTACAATTTTTTTACAAATTTGATGGCAGTCCAAAAGATGAGCTGATTATATGGCTTAAAACTGATGATGGTACTGGAAACGTTAGAAAGTCAATGAAAATGAAAAGCATCCATCGTAAGTTCTCAAATAACCTTTGAAGATTTAGTTACAATGACACATCCAGGACTACACTTTATCTTCTAAAGAGAGCATCAGATATCTTTGCCTTCTCCTATGGTGGAGGACCTTCCAACTTTTTAAAATGCACAATTGTTTCTTTAACTCTTTTAAATTATAGTAATTTCATCCTCATATCTTCCTCACTTAATATCTGCTAAATATCGCTTTGAGATAATTGCAGGGAAAGCAATATAAAATGGGTTGAATGTGTAAATGAATCAAATATTAGATCTTCTCCCCCTCCTCTCCCTTTTCAGGTGATGGAGAGAAGCAGTGGAACTTTGCAAACATTCCTTTCAACAGCCGGACCAAATTCCGCTATGCTTTTCATGGCCTTAAAGGAGACCCACAGAATTCCAAAGGAGGAATTCACATTGATGATATCACTCTGACTGAAACACAATGTCCTACCAGTGTTTGGCAGATAAGAAACTTCACTTCCATTGTAAAGAGTTCCTCAAAAGGAGACTATCTGTCAAGCCCTATCTTTTATAACTCTGAA
Source organism: Masticophis lateralis (assembly GCA_030761175.1). NCBI lineage: Eukaryota > Metazoa > Chordata > Lepidosauria > Squamata > Colubridae > Masticophis > Masticophis lateralis. The sequence goes on from JAUDYJ010000001.1 coordinate 160,713,553, forward strand.
GGCTACTGCTTTGTGCTCAGTCTCTATCCCCGTGGTCCAGGCAACTCAAATGGAGATTACCTAGGGATCATGTTTTCTTTATGTAGTGGCCAGAATGATGGGGCATTAGAGTGGCCAGCTGGGAACAGGCAAGTGACATTCACCATAGTGGATCAAGATCCTGACATCACCCAAAGGATGTCAGCAAGCCGAACTTTTGTTACAGACCCCAACCAGCGTTACAGTAAGTCTAACAGATGTTTGGGTTGTGGACAACTGACTGCTTTCTCTCTTGATTAGAAGCATAATTGTACAGCTGCTAAAAATCTGATCCCTATGACTGGATAGAAATCAAATTGTATAGGTTAAAAATCATAGAATTGTTGAAGATAGTTTAGCATCAATAGAATAGAACTTTTAATTTTGGAAGGTTAGATTAGCATCAAGAAGCATGTCTAATTTCGTGCAGAATTGAATTAACTATTGTATTTTATACCCTTTCCTCAATTTCTAATTTACTGAGTGAAATCCAATCTGGAAATTCTACAAATTCTTTGATTAGTGGTAAATTTGAGACAATCCCTAGAATCTATGACAAATTCAGGCCACAATAAAATGAAAAAAATCAGGTAGAAAAGTATTTGTAGTTTGAACCTAAAAAGAAAACAAAATGTTAGGCACTTGGAAATGTATCTACAAATAGTATTACGGTAGTCAAGGCTACTTAGATAATTCCCCCAGCTCCCCCATTTGGGACAGCAGGTGCACTCAGAACATTTCTCTTTAAAGTTTATCAGTAGCATTTTAAATTACAGCATGTCTCTGAAAATAAACATGCATCTAGCTGCATCTGTATTCACTGGCAAAATAGAATGCAGAAACAGTCATAAACAAGATGTGTCTATGCCAAATCTCTATTTTTCAGAAGTAGCCATACTCTGTAACGTGTGAAGCTAATTATAAAGAAAGTTATGGTAATCAGATTTTTTTTTCAGGAATTCACCTCTAGAATGATAAATCTTATTAACACAGATTTTAGAAAATAATGTAGGGAGGACAACATTCACCCCCCCCCCCCCACAACTGAGGCAAAATTATCTTATATTCCAAATAGGTACTTTTTCTATAAAAAAGGTTGGATGGGAATATTGTCTGATTATTTGAATCTTATATACAGTAACCTACTAAAAATGTTCGTAGTAGTATATATAAAATATTGATCCACTTCAGTTTTTTATGATTGTTTATTTTACTTGACAGATGGCAAACTTTTTTGGGATAAGGCCGATATTACTGGAACTTTTGATCCTTTCTATAACACTCATATAGGCCCTGGATGGGGATGGCATTACATCTTGTCATATAGTGAATTGTATCGGAGAAATTTTGTTAAAAATGACAATCTCATCATTTTTGCAAATTTTGAAGGTAGGTTCTTATTGTATTTTACTGAAGTCTTTAAAAAATGTAGCTCTACACAGGAAGATTTTTTTTTATTATATTTAAAGCAGTGTCGCTTCACCTGAGTTTGAATTGTCATTGGTTTGCCTACTTGTCCCATCCTCATTTAAGTATTTATTGAGATGTCGTTTGAAAAGGCTGCACACTTTTTCAATATGTGTGGTTTGCTTTTTAAGGCTGGACAATAATTGATTCAATTTAAAGATCTTAGCCCAGTTAGGGAAGATAGCTAAGGCCACGTCTGCCAGATAAAAGAAACAGGTTTTTGGGCTGTATGTGGTAGCAGAGCTGTAGCAGCAACACCAAGGCCAGACACATGTCAGGACAGAACAGTCAAGGGAATAGGAGACCAGCCCCATGGAATGTCTGCATTGGACTCAGGAGGAGACAGGAAGCCCAGACAGAAATCAAAGAAGGGACTGTGGGATCAGAGTGATAAAGGGAAAAAATGACAGAAGAATCATGGACACAAAGGATATGAAGGTGGTTTGGCAGGTGTTTTAAGCAGAAAAAATAGATAAGTGCACGGTTGCCACTTTTAGGTTTGATGTGATCAGACTGTTGCATAACTTTGATAGGTATCAGATGAGAAGGAGCAAATCGGAGCAAGAGGCAGAATAGGGGAAGGATGAATTGCATACATTTTTTTAATGTAACTAATATGAGGAGTGAAGTAAATTTCACAAAGAACAGTGTTCTTGTTAAAGACAAGCTCAAACAGTGCTTAGCACAATGTGTGGAATCCTCAATGCAAAATCAAAGATCAAAGGAAATGCTAGGGTGAGAGGAGAAACTTAATCAGGATAGCTTGCCAATCTGTTAAATCAAGAACAAACAACAGGCAGTGTGGATGAAATGTCATAGTTGCCATGATCAAGTGAGATGCATACAGGAACTGTATAAGGTGTGCTGGCCATGTGATGACCTAACACATTTAAACTTACCGGTAGTTGTTTTATCTGGATGCATGCAGAAAAAAACCTGAATTCTATTTGGGCTTCATTGTAAGATAAAATATAGATTAAGGTAATCCTGTGGCTCTCTGGGTTCAAATGCATGATTGAACTTCTATCTTTACATGAAAGTTCCGCTTAGTGGGCAGAAAAACTTTTATCAGCTTTATTTCTCAAGTCCAAAGATCATGTAATTTATCTTTCTGCTTCTTGCTGACAATTATAATTAAAAGCTTTTTCTTTTTCTCCCCTTCTGATCATATCTGCAGTTATTCACGATCCAGGTAGTGTTTTATAAATCCTTGGAATTCTTGACAAACAAATGTACGTCTCATCTGCTTCCATCAACTATCCTGAACAATTTCTGACAGTTGGCCTATGGATTCAGGCTTACCGGCCCTGTTCCCTTGAAAACAGAAGTGGAAAATAAAATAATAATAATAATAAAATGCACTGTTTCATGCGTTAATCTGAATATCTTTTGTCAAAAGGAGACAAGGATGTATCTCAGTCTATAATTCTTCAATTTTTGTTTATAACTGTGGCATAGTCCACATGCTGTATTTGTCAAAAACAGAGTAATGTCTTTTTAAGCCATATAAACTGCAAACAAGTTGAAATATCTAATAGAAAATTATTATAATTACAATGTCACATTAGCAGTTCACTAACTATTTCTGAAGATAGTATAGACCTAATGTTTGAATTGAAATAAGTTTTATTTGGGCTCAGTTGTTTTTGCAGTTCCATAAATAAAAACAGATCCAATGAACAAACATTCAGGCATGAAAGGGAGAATTCTGAAGGAAAAGAAAGGTACATCTAGAGATTTATTGAAGTAATGCCCTCCACTTAGTATCAAACACAAAATGAGGATTTTTGCCTGCTAGATGCTATCTCAGGTGGCAGATTCTATGTTTCCATAGTAATTCTGTAGTTCAGGTCTATTGAGATTCTTAGTCATCCAGGACATATAGTAGTTGTCCCAAAGGTGCTTTTTCAAGAGGTAGCTTTCTTGTTTTTCTTTGAAGAAATTTCGCTTCTCATCCAAGAAGCTTCTTCAGTCGCTAAAGAAGCATCTTGGATGAGAAGCGAAGCATCTTCAAAGAAAAACAAGAAAGACCAGTTGCCTCTTGAAAAAGCACCTTTGGGACAACTATTGTATGTCCTGGATGACTAAAAATCTCAATAGTGCATCCCACAGTTCTTGAACTCAGGATCACACTTAGCATTTTAGTGGCAGTTAAAACATATACTTCATTCTAAATTTAATTAATTAAACCCAGTTAATGGATACTAACATCCATTAAATGTTAGTTCTGTTAAGGATATTGTTGTTGTGTAACAACTAGTAGAGCGAAGTGCACAGAGAAACGTTTTTGAGAGCACTGAGATAGAGATACATACAAACTGGTGTTATCAAGAGTTTTCTTTATAATGGGAAATAAACAATCTCGTAGTCTTCTAAACAGTCCAAGTCTTTACCGGTTAACTCCAAACAAACTCTTACCAGACAAACAGTAGTTGGTTCACAAACCCCGGATGGTAGCAGATCCACCCACACATGCACGCATGCAATGGCAGCTTATCATCCACTGAATACCTTACAGTACCTTGCTTAAATACATTGTTAAATTACAACCAATTACAGCATGACTCAGCATTACAGCATGATGCAGCATTAAAACTTAAAGTCACAGAACACATATATTGCCTGGACAACTGTTAGGCCCAAATCATATCCTAACATGCTCCCCTTTGGACAGGCCAATATATACAGTTTAAATACAATATATACAGTTTAGATACAATATATACAGTTTAGATCCTTAATCCATAGCTTTCACAACATGTTTTATGTTTGACAGCACCTTGAGCTTTGGTAAAGTTATCCGCGATATTGTCTTCCGACATGCAATATTCCAGTTTAACCATATTGCTTTGGATACTTTGGTGAACATTCAGATACCGAATGTCAGTATGCTTGGATCTAGTTTTCACTGCTAAATTAGTTGCCATTTTTATAGCAGCTTGGTTGTCCTCATGTATTACAATTGGATAATCCATATTTAAACCAATATCCATCATTAGTTGTTTGTAATATATCAGATCAGTGCATACCAGTGATAGACATGAAAATTCTGCCTCCATTGTAGATAGACTAATATGTTTTTGACGAATTGATTTCCAGCCAATCAAACAATTGCCTAACATTATAGCTATACCCGATGTAGACTTTCTAGTGGTCACATCAGTAGTGAAACTGGCATCAGCATATGCGCTCAGTACTAAATCTTGGTTAGGTTCTAGATACAATGCATAATGCATCGTCATTTTCAGATATCTTAGTATACGCTTTGCGGCCTGCCAATGCCTATCAGTTGGCTCTGAGTTGTATCTTGCTAATTGGTTCACGCTAAATGAGATATCCGGTCTCGACCAATTGCTGATATAAGATAGACTACCTATAAGAGACTGGTAGATCTCTTTGCTAAAGTTAGGGCTTTGGATCTCCTCATGGTTAAAATCCTGTGCCATAGGTGTCTTGGCTGGCTTACAAAGCTCCATGCCATACCGCTTCAACATCTGGCTAATTTTGCTAGATTGAGATATTTTATAACCTCTAGCTGTTTGACTAATATCTAGTCCCAAATAATGCCTGATATTTCCTAAATTTCTGATCTTAAATTTAGTTTGTAACTGGTGAACGATATCTATGGCTTCCTTGTCAGTTTTAGTTATTATAGCTATGTCATCTGTAAACAATAACAAAAATGAAACTAACCCATTACTTTCTCTCTTAAAGAGACATTTATCCGCTACACCTTCATGAAAACCAATCCTATTTAGTTCTTTAACTATGCATTGGTTCCACTCAAACCCTGATTGTTTCAAACCATAAAGGCTTTTCTTGAGCTTCCAACAATCAGTTTGGTTTTGTGTTTCAACTCCTAAAGGCTTCCTCATATAGATGGTGTGCCTTAATGGAGCATGCAAGTATGCCGTTTCCACATCTATATGGTTAATACTATATTTGTTCTTAGCTGCCCATACCAGCATTGTTCTTAAAGTACTAGCACGTAAACTAGGAGCAAAAACCTCATCGAAATCTTTTTCGGTCTGAGAAAAACCTTGAGCTACAAGGCGAGCTTTATGGGTTACTGTCCCATCTATACCTTTCTTAATTTTGTAAACCTATCTACAACCTATTAATTTCTCACCAGGTGGCAATGTCACATTTTCATAAACATCTAGATCAGTCAATGACTTAATTTCCTTACTCATTGCCTCCTTCCAAGCCTTCTGCTCTTTTTCAGGATAAAGCCTGATATCATTATAGCTTGAAGGTTCGATGTTAACTTGGCAAACTACAGTTGCCTTGTATCGATCTGGTGGATGCCTTTCCCTAGTAGATCTTCTAGGCAATACAGGACTCATTTCAGATGTTTCAGTTTCATCCTCCCCTAAACCTGCTTCCTGTTCCTCAACCTTAATAGAGGATTCTACAGTATCTATATCCTCAGGACTCTCATCAGGAATATGATACTCTATCCTAACAGTATTATCATGTCTGAAATCTGCACGCTCTAGTTTATCCCATCCTATGTGCTCTAGAAATTTAGCACTTGCACTACAATAAACGCTAGTAGTACCCTGTGCCCAAAATCTATAAGATCTATGATTTGATTCATAGCCAACAAAAAACATTTTTCTGGCTCTTGGTTGATCTTTTCTCCTAACACTAGATGGAATATGTACCCAAGCTGGGGCTCCAAATGTGTGTAAATAACTAAGATTTGGTTTCCTCCCATGCCATAAGGTGAATGGTATCTCCCCTGTAGAGGAATGTACCATGTTGTTTAGCACATGGTTAGCACACATAGCAGCCTCGCCCCATAGATTTTCAGGCAAACCAGAATCTGCCAACATAGTTCTAATCATGGCTTGTAATGTTTGTCCTCGCCTCTCAATATAGGAATTATGCTCTGGTCTGTACGGCGCAGATCGTTTATGCTGGATCCCTGCATCCTGCAAAAACTTTTCTAACCTTTGGTTAGTAAATTCTGTACCATTATCAGTCACTAAGCATTTAACTTTAAATTTCTGCTTCCTTTCCACAAAACGCAGCCAGTTGTTTATATGCTGGAATGTTTCAGATTTTGTTTTCATAAGATAACAGAATCCATATCTTGAATAATGGTCTACTATGCTGAGAATATAGCAGGCACCTCCTATACTGGGTTTCTTGGGTCCAATTAGGTCTATAAACACGACCTCTAACGGCTGTGTAGTTTTAAAACCATTAACACGGTTTGCTGGTGTAACCCTACTTTTCTGCTGACTACAGGCATTACAGTTCAGATATTTAGTACATGCTTGTAGTTTTATCCCTTCCGATAATTGCACTGTCTTCTTTAACGTCCTGAAATTCAAGTGCCCAAGTCTCCGATGTAACAGATGAATACATTCATCATGTGGTTTAACATTCTCATAAACAGACTTAGACTTAGCCACCAATACTGGGTTCTCCCTTAAAATGAATAAATCATTTTCTAAATTTGCAGTAACAACCCTGCCATCTTTCTCTATAAGACACTTATCATTTTTAAATGTTACTGTAAACCCAAATTGTACCAAAGATTTAACAGATAATAAATTGAATTTTAAACCAGGACTATATAACATAGGCAATGGTTCATTACTAAATGACCAACGAGCAACACCCTCTCCAGCTACCTTAACCTTCCAGCCATTTGCTAGTTTAACATGTTGGTTACTCTTCTCCATTTTAACAAAACATTTTCTATTTCTAGTAATAGATTGAGAAGCACCACTATCAACAACCCAACAATCCTGATTAACATCAGTAGTTGAACTAGATATAGCTAAATTACAACCCTTCTTGGGTCTATTATTGTCCCTAACAGGCATTTTCTTATTCTTACAATACTTAGCTATATGCCCTTTAGCCCCACAAGCATAACAACGTTTTACAAAATAAGCAGTTGAGTACATTTTCTCTTCTTTTGGTTGTTGCACTCTCAACTGATCCCTTTCTTGTCTTCTTTTGGATTCTTCCAACAACCTACCGGTTATGCCAGCCAATGTCAGTTCATCTCTGGACAAAACCTCAAACGAAGAAACAAAGTTGTCATAACTATCGTCCAAAGAAGAAAGAATTATATAAACTTGTTGTAGTTCAGAGAAAACAAGTTCCTTTTCATGCAGCTCCTGGAAAATTCTGGTCATGGATTCCAAATGAGCCATCATATCTCCCCCTTTAAGAAGATGTTTGTTGAATAATTTTCGTGTGAGATATATATGAGCACCCACAGAGTCACGAACATATAGTCTCTTCAACTTGGTCCAACACCTAGCAGCAGACTCTTCGCCACGGATATGGACAAGCTGCTGGTCACCCAGTGTCAGTCCAAAAATACATAGAGCTCGTTCATTGTCTCTGTTAAACTTGGCTACTTTCTTGGCATCTTCCTCATCAGCAGGATCCCATGCTGTTACATCCGGTGGATTATTAACTATGTCCCACAGTCCTTCTCTACACAAAAGTAGACTACATTTTGTAGACCAGGATACATAGTTTGTTCCATCCAGCCGGGTTATCATGGAAAAATTCGCTGCTTGTTCTAGTGCCATCTTCACGTAGATTGTTTATAACAAACACAGTTTGTACTACTCACAAACTCAAACAAGCTCTCAGTTTAACTCTGAAAAAATCCTAGTTACTTCTGGTTGGTTCTGGTTGGCTGGCTCTGGGCCCATAACCAATGTTAAGGATATTGTTGTTGTGTAACAACTAGTAGAGCGAAGTGCACAGAGAAACGTTTTTGAGAGCACTGAGATAGAGATACATACAAACTGGTGTTATCAAAAGTTTTCTTTATAATGGGAAATAAACAATCTCGTAGTCTTCTAAACAGTCCAAGTCTTTACCGGTTAACTCCAAACAAACTCTTACCAAACAAACAGTAGTTGGTTCACAAACCCCGGATGGTAGCAGATCCACCCACACATGCACGCATGCAATGGCAGCTTATCATCCACTGAATACCTTACAGTACCTTGCTTAAATACATTGTTAAATTACAACCAATTACAGCATGACTCAGCATTACAGCATGATGCAGCATTAAAACTTAAAGTCACAGAACACATATATTGCCTGGACAACTGTTAGGCCCAAATCATATCCTAACAAGTTCAAAAATATTTTAGGAGGTGCTCAGAAGATCTCCAAACATGTTGATCATTATCTAAATCAGGGGTCACCAACTTTTCGGGCCTCAGGGACCACTAATTCATAATTTTAAATCCTGCGGTCCACTAATATGATTTGCCTAATGACCAGCTGGGTGGGTATGGCAAGGTGGTCATGTGACTGGGTGGGCATGGCCAACGCGATGTCACTCATGTCAAGGGGTGCCTTGCCAGCCTCTACTTGCTACTTCTTGCCTGCCCACCCGGGCTCCTTAGGGCCCCAACAGAAAGCAGTTGCTGGAGCTAAGCAGCCACCATGAGAAAGAGTTAGCAAAACAGCTGGCTCAGTTCAAATTGGCTCTGACTGAGAAGGAGGCTCAGCAGAAGCACCTCACTGAGGACTACTAGTATAGGCTTTCTAAGCAGAAGGAAGACCTGTGGGAGTGCAAGGCCAGTTCCGACGCTTGGAGGCTCATAGGCTGAAATGGTCAGCCAGTTCCAGGCCGTGATGCAGTCCCACTGGAACAAGGCCCACTCACTCCTTTACCACCAGTGGCTCTTCCTTCCAGCCTTCACCCAAAGCCGCGCACCAGGAGGCTGAAGCAGACCCCAAGTCAAATTTCTCCCCTCGACCTACACAAAAAGACCCTGAAGGGGAAGATTCTCTGCAGCAACACAAATGTTCATTGCACGTATCCGGCCCAGGGGCCATAGTTTGAGGACCCATGATTTAGTGCAATATAAAACATGCAAATAATTTTTCTGTGGACCACCAAAATTTTCTCACTGACCACCAGTGGTCCACGGACAACCAGTTGATGACCACTGATCTAAACTGAACTAGTGCAGGATATTCTAACACTGTCCCTGACAGAAATCTCTCCACTTGGTTAAGAATCTAGTTACTACCAAGGCAGTCTATTACATCAAATATTTTTTTAGCTTCTTCCAATATCTACCTGGTTCTAAGCCGTACATTCTAGAACAGTGGCTCACAAACAGTTGCATACATACCATAGATTGGATTTATAATCCAGGTAAAGTATAGCAGCCACTTCTAAATTTATTTAAATACTAGATATATTGTTTTTTTTTTGTACTAGAGTGAGCTTTACGTTCTTTGATAAAGTGGACTACTATGCTCTATCACAACAGAGAACTGCTCTAGAACAACAGAGAAGCTTACTTCTTCATATTATACTTTGTTTATTTAGTCTCTTCTTCAGACTAAAGAACATTTAACAACATTGTTTCTTATTTTTATCATTATTTTTCACAGCCCAACATTTGTTCAACAGTGGAAACTCAACTTTGCAAAATATTTTATTTTCAGAGTGTTCTTATTATTATTAAAGAATCCCAGGTCAATCACAATGCACCTTTGTCAGTGTAATATAGCTTACTCCATATGATGTAAAAACGGAGGTTTCAAACCTTCCCTCCCAGAAGCCCTCTAAGTCTTTAGATCTGGTTTTACCTCCTGTACTGAGTTGCAGCTATTTTGCTCCAAGGTATCTTCCATGAGGTGCCTTGGTGTATGAGAGGTAGGATGGTCACAACAGGTACTGCCTTTCTGGCAATTAGAAAATCAATATATGGAAATTGGAAAAAAAAAAAAGCTCTATAAAGTTCTATCACTTGAAAGGCATATGGATAGAGGATTCAACTCTTCCCTTTTGGAAGACTGATTTGGTTTATTGCTTGTAAAAATATTCTAACTATGGGAAAAAAATTAAAAGAAATAAAAAAATTTAAACCTTAATTTTAAGTAATCAAAAATCTGTGTTGAAGGAGATAAATTGCAGGGATCTTCATATCAAAGGACCCTATGCAACTCTTTGCAAATTAGTTGAAAGGAAATCCCAAAATAAAATGCCGTGTTTTATTAAAACCACAAGATGGCAATGATCTGCTGCACTATTTTTTAAAAAAGTATATAAAGGTACTGCAGCAGAATTCAAATTATTTCAGATCACAAAAATAAAAACAATATTTTCATGTCTAGCCTTAAGTTTGGATAGAGCTAGATATATACCTAGTTCACCAGAAAAATATAGAATACACAGTATATAAAATACCCAGAATATAAAAATGAAACTTTGTGTGATTCCTGGTTAACTGTCTACCTAATTCTAGAGAAATAGCTTTGAACAAATGTTATCTGGTTCAGTTAACTCTCTCAGCTTTTTGGAGATTCCAAACATTATTCAGTGGGTATAAGGAACATGGCTATGTCCCCTGCTTTACAGTACAACTTCTCTTAAATTTCTAGTTTTGAAAGGACCAGACCATTTCTTTCTCCTGCTGAGAGAGCAGCTGTGGTACGTTATGCCATATGTTTCTGAAAAAAAGGCAAATCTTCTTCAGGAGGGTGCTGCATATAGCCAATAGTCTGCAATACTGTGTAATAGGATTAAGTAAACTGCTATAATATATAGAGCAAGAATGAACTTAGTTTCCAGACATCTTTGGAGAGTAAATATTTGCTGATGATGGATTGTGCTAGAGCAAATCTTAGACAGGGCAACACCTATCTGTGGTAGAGCCCATGTTTCTCTTTCAGGAATCCTTCTCTCCCCTTTGCCCTCTTACAATACTTCCTTTCCCTCTCTCTTTCCCCTCTCCTTCTACTAGATTGGGACAAACTGTTCTTTTGAAAATGTAATTCGGAATTTCAGGAAGGTATTATAATGAGTGCTCCCCTTGAATTCATGATGGCTTGCAGAATTTAAAGCAAAAACTATTATATAGTCCAGAGTTGCTGAGAAGGGGGTTGAAATATGCCAATAAATAATATATCCAATTATCTCAGAAGCAGATGTACCAATATCCCTGATTTATTCAAATTGTTGGAATCCCCTTTTTAAGTCACTTCTTGAAACATTGCCACTTGGTTTATTCATTTTAGAAATGCTGAGAATTCTGGTGAAATCGAGATTATACTTATTTTAGTCACTTCACAACTGAGCAATTTTTTAAAAAATAAAATTTTTTATATATATATATATATTCAGTTCCTTCTGATCAGGAGGTATTCATGGGGACTGGTGGGAGACAAAGAGAAAAACTAAGACAAGAGAGAGACAGAGCTATTTATAATTGATCACTGTTCCCTATATCCATCTTTCAGGATACTAATAATACCAGACAGCTTGCAAGTAACATCAATCATTATGAAACCTAAAGCTATTTTGGGCAGTAGGGGTGCAAAGGAACAGCACCAACAGCTAGAATCTTTTTAATAAGGCAGTTGGTGGAAATGGTCATATAGATAGTGGAGGGAGGACTCCAGGCTTCAAGTGTGTTTTCCACCCAGGTTTGAGTTTGTCACTATGCACACTCTTCCCAGAGGGCAGCCAGTTGCAGGGACTTTATGAGGGGTGAGGAAAGAGGCCAATTCAATTCAGCAAACCTATGCATCTTGAAAAACAGTTACCTAAAGTTTCATAGCTGTGTTTGTAGTCTAAGCACAGCTCTGCTATTCTATGGTCCCAATTCAATTGCTTATCACTTGCCTCCTGGACCTGTAGCCCTACTACGTAGACCAGAGCAGGAAATCAAGTCCACATGAAATCTACTTTTATTGAAACTGGCCAAAATAACAGAACCTTTGCAAGTCTGATTATGCTTTCCCTCCTCTCCCTTATATTTCAGTGAATTAGGGAGGCATTTCCCTTAGTCACTTTCAAATGTTATACATCGTTCCCTATTTAAACTTCAAACCCTTTTGCCTAGGTAACATTTCCTGCATATTTCCGTCAATACCATCTTTCTCACTCTCTACACCCTGTTCCTTCAGTGTTAGCATAAGCTATGAGGTCCCATCTTTTGAACAGCTATGAATATATTCAGCAAGTAAAAGAAAACCTACAATTCTTCCCCTTGGGTGCCTGGCATGTCCGCCACCACACAACTGACTGTCTTGCCAGAGAGAACAATAATGAGGAAGGAAAACCCTGGCATGAGATGCCTTTCCTAATTTTGCCCCTGGTAAAAAAAAGGGGGGGAGGAGGAACCAGTTTCCTAGCCTTTCAGAGTTTCCTGCACCCTGAAGGATGCAAAGCTCTTCTTTGGGAAACCAACCCTTGCATAAAAGGCGGCCATTTCCATTATTTATTTATTTATTATTTATTTTATGCAATTTGTATGCCTCCCTATCTCCGTAGACTCAGGGCGGCTCACAACAAATAAAAAACAAACCCGACAAACATAGAATACATACACAAAGTATGCAAATATATAAATATATAATTTAAAACATATATTAAAACCCACTAAAATAATCAACCCCCTCAGTCCAGGTTGGGTGATGTAAACAACTATGTTTTTAATTTGCGATTGAAGGTGCGAAGATCAGGAGCCAACCGAAGCCCCAGGGGGAGTTGATTCCAAAGAGTGGGAGTACCCACAGAGAAAGCTCTGCCCCTGGGGGCCGCCAGCAAGCATTGTCTAGCTGACGGCACCCAGAGACGGTCTTCCCTGTGAGAAAGTCCCAGGCAATGGGCAGCTGTTGCTGGCTGCAGATGGTCCGACAAATATCCTAGGCCTAAGCCATGGAGGGCTTTATAGGTCATCACCAACACCTTGAATCTCACCCGGAGGGCAACCGGTAATCAATGCAAGTTGCGCAGGAGGGGTGTAACATGGGAGTATCGGGACCCTCCCATCCCAACCTGCGCAGCTGCATTAGTGCCAATGAAGCACTAAAACTAAACCCTCCAATCTCTATCCCATTTAAAAACTTTGCCTTGATTACAGGTTGTAGAGGCTGAGTCTTTGCAAGCTTTAGCTGTCCAACTGACTGTAGAGTCTATAGTCTAAATCCTAGCTGGGCTCTATTGGCAGTCAGTCGGGCTTGTAAAGACCCAGCCTCCTCCATTTTGTTGCATGGGTTTCTACAGCAGGAAGCAGTTTTAATACAGAACACTTGAGCTAAGCTACGGCCAGGCTCCTCCCTGTCTTCTTCTTCCTCACACAGCAAATACTGTTTCATTTTCCAAACAGCCCTCTGATACTTAGGAGTTCTACTCCCCCTCCCAACCTGAAAAAAATCTGTTCCACACTCTGATGCTAAGGAGTTCTACTCACCCTCCCCAACTCAAAAGAAATCTGTTCCAAATGCAAAACACAAGCAGAGGAGAGGAGTTTCACTTTCAGTTTTACTTTCACAGCAGCAAGCAGCTTTACTACAGAACAGTTGAGCTAAGCCATGCCCAGCCTCCTTCCTGTCTCCTTCTTGCTCACCCAGCAAATACTGTTTCAGTTTCCAAACACCCCTCAACTATCTCACACACTGACAGAATGCTAGCCAGATGAATTCTGATGGATGCTGCAGGCTGGGACATTCTATTTCCCTTCCCCCTCTGTTCCAACTGCCAATTGCATTATATCAACACATTCTGATGCTATGGAGTTACACATTCTACATTAAGTTTCAGGCTGTAAGTGTCAATTTATCAAGCCTAAGCACATAGTTTCGTAGGGAAGCATGGGCGTCCAGCTAGTAATTAGAATAAATTGAACTTCAATGAATTAAATCCCTGGTCCTTTGGCTTAACTGGACTGAGGTTTAGGTCTGAACTGTACTGAGAAGCTATTTCTGCTGTCTGGGGAAATAAAGGAACTTTTTCTGCCATGATCCCCAAGACTAGAAATTTGGCAGCTGTTCTCATCCATCCTTAAATAATCCTAAAGAATGAGCTAACAAACTTCCAAGAGGCATGCTAAAGGATCTTCCTACTTGCAACAAACCATGGCACAAAAAATGCCTTGGCATTACTTTTATTCAGTTAGATCTCCATGTCATCACTTTAATTTCATGCAGAGTGAGAAAAGATTGTATTGTCTTTAGCTGTACAGTATGGATAGTAGAGGATAATTTGAATTATTGAGGGTGGATTTCATGAGTACTAGAGTTTCCTCTTGTTTGCTGTGATATCTGATGCATTCTGCCTTTATCTGTCAGCATAAGGTTTTGCAGCCACTTTTGAAGTTAGCTATGTAGCCAGTTTTGTTTTTGCGCCAAAGCCTTTTTTTTAAAATTGAAGCCTCCTTATTGTTATGGGTAATTTGTTTTTCCTGGTTTTGGGGGTTATTAGCGGTACATATAGTTTAATGATTCTTTTGACTTCATGCAAAAAAATGTTATAATGGTCTTTGGCAGTGTTACAGCCAGTGAACACAGTTTGCCAATCAAGAGATGAGAGGTCGTCAGTTATGAGATCATAGTTGGCTTTTCTAAAGTTATACTTTCAAATACCGTCATTATGATCGTCTTTGTAAGGACATAAATTGAGACAAAAATTAGTCATGCTGTGGTCACAGTTGGAAAAGGGTTCATTTATTTGTACACCATAGATTGAGTTTATACTATTGAAGAATATGAGATCAAGGTAGTTGTTGAGTCTAGTGTTGTTTGTTACTAATTGACCCAATCCCAGATTAGTAACGGTATAGTACATGGTTGTATGTATTAGTTCTGTTGTACATTTGTTTAGGGTCCAATTAATAAGAAGTAGATTGAGGTCACCAAGAAAGATAAGAGGGCGTGGGCAAGAGGCTGCCTATGTTAGTAGTGAAGTTAGTTTGTTCTCATGTACAAGGTCATAATCAGGGGCTCTGTATTTGGCCTGGTTAATATTTAGTTGAGATGAATGCCATAGAAAAAATTTCAGTGTACTTCAACATTTTACCAAGATTCAGTTTCAAGTTTATAGAGCATTGGTAGAACACTGATGCCATTAGCTCTTATTTTCATATGTCATAAGAATGTATCTATTCTGTGAAAACCTAGCAAGAATGTAATTGAGGAAAATGTCATTTCTTTTCCCACAGCAATCAATTGCAAAGTCTTGTTTTTTATCAGTTTGATTTTCTTGGCTCTGTGAGTTTTAACCTCGTAGAAAAGCCTACTCAAGCAGGTTTTATCTCCTGATATACTTATTTTGTAACCAATGTGAAGGAGGCAGGGAAGCGTGCCATTCAATATCTGTCCATGTGGGTGAGGCAGCAATTAAACAGTAAGTTTTCAGACTTGAGATTGAGATATGCTCAATATTTCTTGCAAAATCCATGCTAATGTGTTCTAACAGTGATAAGACAATTTTATGAGTTTTCCTCTGGAACTGAAAAATACTGATTCATGATTTATTCCTCCATTAAGAAGTTTAAATGAAATGTTGTTGCTAAACATTGCATTTCAGTCTAGAAGCATAGTTAGGGGTAGTCATTGTTTCAGTGTATGAGTATTGATCAGTAGAAAGCCCAAAGTCACTCTGGCTTTCTAATTAAAGTTGTACCTTAGCTATGTTGTGTAGATAGCCCACTCAAATTAATATTTATTAATAAATTACTTTTTCCAGAAAAATCAAAATAAATGAGAGATAATATTTTTAACTGGTTCTTCGAGTACATAGTCATGCTCTTAATGCTTTTACATCGTTGATTTAAGCAATACAAATTTCACATCTATTAGTTCAACAAATTTTACATTACCAATAGATCTGGTAATAATGACCAGATTCATATGCCATATTATATGAACTAGATTTTTTAAAAAAATATTATTTCAGGAAATAATGTATTTATTCATTTTACAGAACAAATGCACAACTTTGAGAAGTATGTAACAAATTGACTTGAATATTACCTATGATTATGAATCAATCATGCATTGTGGTTCCTTTTCATACAGTACAGTAAAAAGTCAAGTTTAACAACGATTACTGCCAAAATGCATGTCTGATCTAGAAAAATGTAATTGCCCACTATATACAACTGCACTAAGTCTTCACTCACATAACAAATTTAAATTAAATTAAGTAGTATATCACATTTAAATAAATTTAAGATTGCAATCCAATAAACCCTTTCAGAGAATCCCAAAATCGTAGTATTATTGATTCTTCCTTCCTTCTCAGATCAAGAGGTTAGTTGATAATATCAAGGTTATCAAGTTGATAACATCATTAGTTGATAACACCCACAAGGCTGTGTGCTCTCTCCACTTCTTTTCTCTCTGTATACCAATGACTGCATCTCAAATGATCCATCTGTTAAACTACTGAAGTTCGCAGATGACACAACAGTGATTGGTCTCATTCGAGACAATGATGAATCCGCATACAGAAGAGAGGTTGAACAACTAGCCTCATGGTGCGACCGGAACAATCTGGAACTGAACACACTCAAAACCATAGAAATGGTGGCGGACTTTAGGAGAAACCCTCCCATACTACCACCTCTTACAATACTAGACAACATAGTATCAACAGTAGAGAACTTCAAATTTCTAGGTTCTATCATATTTCATGACCTAAAATGGACACCCAACATCAGATGTGGGCCGGATATGTTACGCAATGTCCATGCCCATGCCCAGTTTAGCGAAGGGGGAAAAAGTTGCAATACATCACATGATGACATCGTGATGATGTGAGTTTGACACCTGTTCTATTAATTAAATATAAACAGGAAACGTAATAAGCCCATTTTTGTTCTAATAGTGGTGCTATCTGGCTAAAGGATATGCCTATGCTGCTTTGATAACTGCTTTTTAAAAATTTTTTATTGAAAATTATTTAAAAATACAGAAAAAAAGTATAACAATATGGATAGAATTGCAGAGAGTAATATAATACATATAGATTTTTAAAGTATCAATTTTCGCCTAGAGAAAGTACAAACTTCCATTAAACCAACTCATCAAAAGAAAGAAAAGTTTATCAGAAGAAAGAATTCTCAACTGCCATACAATGCTATGCTATAAATATTTACCCACGTTCACATTAAAGTTAATATTTTCATTCTTCTTAAGATTTCTTTTTTCGCAGTCAAGCATACCACTTGTCCCAGCTCCTATATAACCCCGATTCTTTTCTATCTCGCAAAAGTCCAGTGTCTGCTTCTGCACAGTTCATGATCTTTGTGGTTAACATAGCCTCCAATTGAATATTTTTGGATTTCCATTCTTGCACAAATGAGATCCTGGCTGCAATGATGATGTGGAGAGTGAGATACCAATTAGATTTGTTTAAGTTCTCTTGTTTCATGCCTAGTAAAAACGTTTCCGGGTTCAAATCTATCCTACATCCTATGATTTCTAGCCCAATATTCTTTTGCTCAGGGACAGGTCCATCAGCTATGAAAATAGGTTCCCATAGCAGCATTACATTTCCAACACACCGGAGAGGTTCCTGGGAACATCGTTGATAATCTAGCCGGGGGCAGATGCCATCTATACAGCATTTTGAATATATTTTCCTTATAGGAAACTGACATTGTTAATTTTAAGGTTTTTCCCCAAATTTCTTCCCATTTTTCAAGTTCAATTGAATATCCCAAATTTCTCCCCCAGGCAATCATTGAGTCCTTGATAACCTCCTCTCCAATCCAATCCATTAAGAGGAATTGATACAGTTTGGATAATACCTTCTCATCCTTCCTCAACAAGATCTTATCAAGTTCCTGTAGGGAATTATAGATTCCTCCCTTGTTTTTGTCCTGAGTTGTCCTAGATTGGATCTGATTGTATGTCCACCAATCTAGCTCATAGCCTAATTCTACCAGCATATTTCGAGATTTTACTTTGCCTAAGGGGTCCAACAACTGCTGAAGACATATGCATAACTAAGCGTTCAAAAATATTTATAAATCAAATAGTCTGCCTCAGTCCAACCTATCTCACAAGGTGGGGAAAATAAGAAGAGGATGCAGCACTATGTATGTTCACTGCCTTGAATGATTAATAAAAAGAGAGGGAGAGAAAATTCCTCAAGATATAAAAAGCAGAAATGTTGACAAAATCCATGTTCACCATCAGACTTACTTTATATCTGAAATATACTTAACAAAGTAATAAATGCAACAATAATAACTGTTAAAAGTTAGGTTTAAAGGATATGGGTTGACATCCTTTTGTAAGCAAGTGTGAACACTTTCAGCTTCAGAAAAGAATTAATTTCACCACTTGGGAGTGTTGTAAATCAGAGGTCCAGGCTTTTGCTCTGTTTCAAGATGTCTCCCAAGATGTCTCTAAGATGTCTCTCCCAATCTCATAGAGAGTTTTATTTTTATACAATTTTACACAAGTAGATAAAAGGTAGCACAGTAACAGGGTTCTGATTGGATAACTTATTCATCCCCCTCTCAAGATGCCGTCCTCTCTAGGTGAGATTATCTCATCCAAATCTGACCCAAAGATGAAGTAAGCAGGCAAGACCCAGAGTGCATGTGCCATGGCAGTGTGCTGCTCGCAGCCTGGTACCGTGAATCTTGATCTACTGACCTACAACTTGGAAGAAATTCTGGAAAATAATATTTCCCACATACATTATCTGATTAAAGATGTATATCTGTAAATTCACGGTTCATGGGTTGTTTCTTATACTTCTCTTCCTCACCATCCTCAAGTATCAATGGTTGTACAATCCCCTCTCAGGATAATACTGTCCACTTCAACACTGTATGTGATAAAGTGGACAGATGAGATCTTAACCTAAAGCCTGTGATGACTGCGCTCAAAGATTTAGTAAAGATAAGGGCAAAAAGATAACTTGTGAGTCACCACTTAGTTTAGTTTAGTTTAGTTTATTAGTTTTATATACTGCCCTTCTCCTGACGGACTCAGGGCGGTGAACAGCCAAACATTAAAACATTAAAATACAAGCAATATAAAAGTTAAAAATAATCTAAAAACGTAATTAAATCAATTTTTGGCTTCCCCAAATTTAAAATCCCTCCTAAAATTCACCCATTAAAATCTACGTTAAGCCAGCCCGGCTTCCTGGAATAGAAAGTCTTTAATGCCTTGCGGAAAGTGCGGAGGTCTGGGATTAATCGAATCCCCGGGGGTAACTCGTTCCAGAGGGCATGTCAATAAAGTGTCAATAAAGCTCTCTGGAGATGGCTCAGCCTTGAGTAGAACCATTTTAACTAGCAAAGATTCTAGAATAGTGCTTCTTAAACTCAGCAACTTTAGTTATGTGGACTACTCCCAAAGGACTCAGGGGGGTGAATAGCCAAGAAATAAAATACATAGATACAAAATTTAAAAGCAATATGAAACCACATTAAACAATTTGGCCCAGGAGAGATTAAAGCACCCCAATGGTTAAAACCGATTTAAAATTTACACTTTAAGAGGGGGGGAAAAAAGGTTAGGCCAGGCCAACCTGTTGAAATAAAAAGGTCTTAAGGGTGCGGTGGAAGGTGCGCAGATCCAGGATCCTCTGTAACTCCAGGGGGAGCTCATTCCAGATAGTAGGTGCCCCCACAGAGAAGGCTCTCCCCCTGGGGGCCACCAGTTGACACTGTTTCGTCAACGGCGGCCGGAGGAGCCCCTCTCTATGAAAGCGTACTGGCCGGTGGGAGGCTACTGGTGGCAGCAGGTGGTCCCGTAAATAATCAGGTTCTAAGCCATGGAGTGCTCTAAAGGTGGTAACCAGCACCTTGAAGCGCACCCAGAAGACCCCCGGGAACCAGTGCAGCTCGCGCAGGAGAGGTGTTACATGGGAATGCCCTGTCACTCCCATAACCACCCGCGCAGCCGCACTCTGCACCAGTTGGAGCCTCTGGGTGCTCCTCAAGGGGAGCGCCATGTAGAGAGCATTGCAGTAGTACAGGTGGGAAGTGATGAGGGCATGAGTGACCATACGTAATGAATCTAGAAAGGGCCGCAACTGGCGGATCAAGCAAACCTGATGAAAAATCATCCCAGTTATGGCCGTCAAATGCTCTTCTAAAGACAGCCATGAATCCAGGAGGACACCCAAGTTGTGGCCCCTCTCCGTGGGGGCCAACAATTCGCCCCCTATAGTCAATGATGGCACCAACTGACTATATCAGGACTATATCGGGACGTCCACTTGGTCTTGGATGGGTTGAGCCTGAGCCTGTTTCTCCCCATCCAGATCCGCACGGCCTCCAGGCACTGGGACATCACTTCAAGGTCATCGTTGGGGTGGTCTGGGGTGGAGATGTACAGCTGAGTGTCGTCAACGTACTGGTGGTACTTCACCCCAAAACCACGGATGATCTCACCCACTTTACATAAATGTTGAACAGAAGGGGTGAGATGACTGACTCCTGTGGCACCCCACATATGAGGCGCCTCGGGGTTGACCTCTGCCCCCTGCCAACACAGACTGCGAACGGTCAGAGAGAAAGGAGGAGAACCACCGCAGCACAGTGCCCCCCACCCCTAACTCTTCCAACCAGTGCAGCATGATACCATGGTCGATGGTATCAAAAGCCGCTGAGAGATCTAACAGGACCAGAACAGAGGAGCAACCTCTGTCCCGACCCCCCCAGAGATCAATGAATGCAATGCAATGAAGATGCAATGAAGCTAATGGATTTAGCATCATTAGGCAATAGCATCATAGACTATTTTGCATAGTTCAGGTTATTTTTCAACATTTAACAACCCAAATGAAAAAAAACAGTAACATCTTAATTCTTGGGGATAGCTAAATAAGTGCCCTGCCTTCCATGCTGTATTCATTTTGGTTTCAGTTCCACATTTCCACCATTTAAAAGCAAATATTCTGTTGATTAAAGAACAACAGTTTTAGAAGAGGTTATTTTACAGTTCAGAAGTATACTGAACACCTGCAATGTAGAAAATAGCAATTTGTGTGATGCATAAGATTTTCTAGGAGAATTATTCTGGAAATCTTCATCATTTAATATAAGAGCCACATCTTCAGAAAAAAGACAATGACTAAATGGCAGCAGAATGGGTTGAATATAATAGTATCTGTAGTATATCCTGAGAATTCAACATAAAGTACACTCTTTGAGACCAAATTGAACAGAAACCCTAGAGAGGAAAATGAATAGAGTATGCTAAATCACTCATTTAGTCTCATGACTTAATCCAGTAAAGTTCCAGCAAGTATGTGTCAATGCCAGTTCCCTCACCCAGTCTTCAGGACAGCAATAGAAGGGTTGGACTGGAGCTATTGACTCCCAGGAATTGTTATCATTTTAAAAAGTTGATGCCATTAAAATTGCCATATTTCAGTAATATACAATATGATCTGTGATCCCTGTGGTAATAGAGGACTTTCAACATCTGTTATGTTGAAAAATCATTCGCACCTGATTTTTACTGAGCTGATAAATATTTACAGATTAATTGTCCTTAATTGTTTTGATTCAGGAACATTTTCTCTAAAGCATGCATGAATGCTGTACAAAGGACTACGGTCCCTTGTGCAGGCACAAAAGCTTGTTAAGCTTACATCATGGAAGGAGAGAAAGTACAGTATCCATTCATCCATTTTAATGATAGCAAACAATATGGTTCCTGAGTCTTAGATCTATATGGGCACCACCAGGGTGACAAAATGGTAAGATTCAAATCTAAGAGATACAGTATAGATGTTATTCAGTAGGACAAAGATTTTATCTTCAGACATGGCCATTTCATTTATGTTAATATCAGTGCTGGGTGGAAAAAAGAGAAGCAGATGTCTTACAATCCTGAATTCTCTAATCAAGGAGAAAACATCAGTGTCTCCTATTCTTCTTTAAAATAATATGAAGTCATCAGTGTCTGGGTGGTGGATGGTGATAGAAGTCAAAACTTTGCGTGGTAATTATGCAAATCAGTCTAAGATTACTAGAGTAAATTTGTACAGTCATTTCTTTAAAAATACAAGAGATTTGATTTAGTTATCTCAATGAGTTGAGTGGTCATGTGCTTTTATCAACATATATTAAATTATTAAATTATAGCTATTACACATTTTGTTGCTTCTGTGGTGGAGAAGAAAAACATTTTTGTTTCACTGTATTCTTCCAAAGCAGAAATGTAATTCCATGTTTTTCTAGAGTGGGCAGACACCTCAAAGTCAGGTTGTGAAAACAAAGGATGTTGCCACAAACTTTAACCATCAGATAACTCTGGGTAATCAAAATTTGAGAACCAAAGAAATTCCTGAATATTTATTAATTGACTATTTATTTAACATAATTAAGCGATGATTTCTGCTACTATCTAAGAAGAAAAAATATATAGTGTATCTCCAAGTGCAACCACAAATGCAAGGCATGAAACAACTTCCATTTTATAAACTCAGCATTTGATACTTGGTTTTATATTACCACATACTTCATGTAGTAATCAAAGGTGAAAATAATCCTCTAGAACAGAAGAGGAGAGCCCCCACCATCACGGAAGTCTGGTAATCCAACCAGCAAAATGAGTTGAACCCAAATCCCTGCTAGAATGATGACATCTTTGAATACATCAAAGGGAAATGAATTGCAGGCAAGATACTTTCTCTGGTGTCCTGCCATTTTTTCATTTCTCATTTGTGAATTTCTATGAGAATCCTCTTGCAAGAACAGTTTCAACAGTTTCATACTTTGAGACATGGCACGTTTTGGATATTTTTAGCGCTTTTACTCTACATGTGATACTTTTACAGGGACATGGTCCAGTGAAATAAATAGATTAATACATCATCTTAACAACAGGACCATATAATACAGTGTTATTCCTTGACCATTATATTTACTATCCCTAAATTCTGCTGAAGCTTTTTCTAAAAATCAGATTTGAGAAACATAGCCAGGTAATGGCAACCATACTGCAGCCATACAAATAGCTGCATTTCTCCTTCCTTGCAGCTGTGCTGGATTACAGAGTCAGTCTTACAATTTTAATAATGTTATGAATGTTATGAAATCAGCATCTTCAGCTTTTCACTTCTGCTTTTCTTTTCTGTCACCTATGTGTACCTTTAAATTATCAGGGAAATTTATTGCATGTATATGTTGATAGGCCCAGAATGACAAGATATGATTTTTTGTTTGGTTAGATAGAGGTATGAAATGCAAACAGAAAGAATTGTTTAATATGCTGCCATAAAGTTAATTATGTGCCATAAAGTAGATTATAGAATATAGATCATAATGTGTGCTCATGACATGTGAAATATTAACTCTAGTAGTTTTCCCCAGTTTGTTTACAAGTGCAAGTTTTAATTTTGTGTTGCTGAAAGAACAGTGTATACTGTGTCTATAAACATAATCCTTATCTTAGTCCCTTTTTAAAAATTGTAAGGGAAATGTAGAGGAAGATGTGAGTAGTACATGCAATAAAAAGCAACCCATTGACTAGATATTCAGATTTTCTTGTAAAATCTGTCTCTCTTCCTTTTTAAAAATATTTTCATCCAGATGCACCCCAAGCAAAGTCTTCCTCTAGCGACAGTGTGAAATGCCAGGAAGCACCCATCCACTGGAATCTTCTGCTGGCTGTGGAGTTGCTGGAAATCTTGCAGTAACCATCATAATTGTTTCTATAGTAGCAGGAGGAAATGCTTCTCTGAGAAACACTTTGGGACTGTCATCATATATCACCTCATATATCACCTCATCAATATACAGTATGGGCCTGATGGATCTGTTTTATATTCCTTTTGATGGATGAGTGGTATCTGGTCTACCATTCCTATACTGTCCTCTCCACCTCCATCCTCCATTTGTAGCCTGCAGTCCTATGGATGTGGAGAATAAAAGGTCTGCTTCCTCTGTTTAGTTGTACTGTAGAGAGCAGGCTGCTGTGCTATTTCAGTGAGTATCATTTCTACTTCATTGTTGTGCTGCTGTTCTTTGGAGGTGAAACAGTCTCATCAACAAAGAGCAGGAAGATGCATTATTAATAGCTAGCACATAGGCTTGCATGAAAATCAAGCAGCTGAGTTATATAATAATCAGTAGATTATTTGCTTTATAAGCAGCTACTAGATCTGCTGTGGTCTTTTCTGCCAAGGGGTTAGAATGTTAAGTACAAGAAATGCTTTTCTTTTAGTTTCATCTCACAACATCTTAATTATTTAGAAGTGATGAAGGCATGGAGAAAAAATGTGTTACATAAATCCTTTCTTTTCTTAAATAAACAGATGTCAAGTGAGGGTCTAAGTATCACTGAGCTCAACTCCTGTTGACTTCATAGACATGCATCCCTGAGTAGTTGACAGAAATGATCTGACATTGCTTTCTTCTGGGACATTTATTTTCAACTTTCCAGATTAGCCTACAGCCCTGCCGACAACTCATTCAAGGATTAACCTGGCCTGACTTTGCTTAACCTTTTGAGATCAAACAAGGTTTACTAAGTGCTGTCACAAAGTGGAGCTTTTAAAAATATGCTCTTTAGTTTTTTTATATTCTAAAAATGAATTTGTTTGCTTCTTTTCAGTAGCAAACCAGTGTAGAAATATTTTTTAAAAAATATGGATGCTCTTTTGTAATTTTGGAAATTTGCATGGGGTTACCTTCAAATCCTGGCCTCATCTCTGTTGCAAAAGGCAGTTGCCATGGATTCTCTAGAAAGCTCGCCAATGCTTCAAGATCAAGTTTCTGAAACTCACCTTAGAAAGATTCTGCTCGTATACAAAAAAATTGAGATTAAGTTCCAGGCACTCCAAATGGGACTGAGAAAAACACCAAGTCTATAACATAAAACCCTTTTTTTGACAAAACAGGTGAATTGTCAGATTTATGAAGACAGTGGTCATAAAAAAAATGCCCAGCATTCCCTAAGTCTTCTGTACTGTGAAATAATGGTGAATATCTGTAGCTTGAGTGTAGGATGAGGGTGAAGGTTTGTTCTCCGAGCTTGCGGGTTAGTTTCCGAACATTTTGTTACCAGGATAGATAACGTCTTCAGCAGAGTTTAGGGGATGTCAGTGTCAGTGTTCTTCTGCTTATAAGGGCTTCAGGTATGAGTATGTCAAGTGAGGGTCTGATGATGGGTCAGCTGTGAGTCATCAGTGAGTCTTATGATGGATTTTGTGATGGGTCTTGCGATAAGGAGATTACATCAGAGTCAACTCTTCACTAACAAAGCATGCCAAGAAGAAAAATTGCCTACCCGCCCCCCACATAATAATTATATCCCATGTTGCAGTTTTCCCCCTCTTCCTCTCTCTAGAAAATTCTTGCAGAAGCCCATAAAGATAATCATGCAAGAATAAGACACTTAAAAAAAATTCTGGACAAGCAGGTTTTATTAAGTAATATCCTCATAAATATATATTTACATAGAAAGTCTCCTTTGTTTTTTCCTAGTAAAACAAGTAGCAGAACTGGAAATGTTTCTATAATATAAAAATAAAGTGCTTCTCTTTCTGTAGAGGCTGATAGCACAAATGTTCCAGTTTATTTACAAGGTGATCAGTGCAATTTCATTGCTTTAACTCAGAAGCCAGTCTTGCTAAATTCAATGGAGTTCTTCCCAGGTGAGTATATAATGGATTTTGCCCTAGAAAAGATGTACCAGGGAATGAAGAGAACCACTGAAAATTGTATTTACTTCTGAACTGACATCTCTAGGATTGCACTAGCAATTTTTTCACTTTCAGGAAAATAATAAACAAATGCTCCTACAATGTATATGAGCACACATAACTTTTGGGGAGTATATTTGCTCTTGGCTGTGATATGTCTTTCCCACTGGTCCATTTTTAACACTGGATTGGAACAAATATGACTGCATTGAAAGATACTGTAAAATAAATAATGCTGTAAAATAGCATTAGAGCCTGTGTCACAGAACGTCTAGCTTAAAAGATTTCAATTATTTGTCCATTCATTATGTGGTATACCAGAAAAAAAAATGTTAATTAAAAAGCCACTTCCTTTCCACAATCTGTAAAGTCAGCATTCTATTATTCACTATTTATTGTGTAGTTATTATTTGAAAAATACTTGAGCTCTTTCAAATATGCAGGTATTTAAAAACTCATGTCAGTATAGTATGTGCCTTCGAAGTGCTTTCAGTCAATACAGTTGATGATTCCGTAGAAGAGACTTGGTATTTTCCTGTAGAGTAGAGAAGTAAAATGGTAAAAGTCTTGCTTAGTAATTAGTTACGGTATAAAGCACAAAACAGTTCCTAAGCCTAGTTGCCTATTCTGTTCTTTGAGCTTAAGAGGAAACCAAAGAAAACCTGCATAAGACCATCAACATTAAAATATGTAGGTTTATAGTAAATTCTAAATAGTCCTCTTCAATTCTTAGCCTGTCAGTAGCAATCAACAACCTTTTTCAAATTGTTTTCCAGTGTAAGTTTCCTGCCTGCCTTTTGAGTGTGATAGTATCAACCATATCTTGAAAATGCCCAAAGGTAATGAAAATACCCACACGGTTTGGCCCAATGGGCCTCATATCAGGACCAATGGAAGAGTTAGCATTGAAGAAGTTACCTAGTTGGGTAGCAAAACATCTGCAAGCAAACAACCAAGTTCAGAGAGCACCAAGGACCTCTCATATCAAGGTGTCAAACCAGAGAATCATTTTATTATTTTTAGCTGTTTTCCAGACATGATGACTACAGTTATAAGAAACTGAAGTCACAGAGATCCTGAATGGATTGTTCATTTAAAAGGAACATTTATATTGAATGTATTTTCATACATAACTGAGAAGGCAAATTGTATGCATATTTCAAGGTTACCAAGCCTAAAAGTTGGACTAATTGGATCTTTAATGATTTAATGAAGTTTTTATGTTTCTGAAGGCAAATGTATAAAGAGTCTAAGAATTCTTTAACAGTATAAGTGTTAGGAATTTGACTGCCTATGAAATATATATTTGGGGATTAAGATGATGAAAAAAACTCAAAACAGAATAGCAACAATGGGAAATGAATTGATGCCATATTTTTTCATCACATACCTGCTTTACCAAACAAATTATTTAAAGTTCTTGAAAAAGGTGAATTGATGGAAAGCACAGGAGCCGACATGCCTTGCGATATTGACTGCAAATGGGAAACATATACTAATAAAAAAGATATCAAAACATGCACTTGTACATTTTCATTTTGCCAACAATATACACAACTAGAAATAAATCTCTCTCAAAACAACTGCTTTTATTTTCAAATTAGCATGGATTAATTAGTTTTCTTCATCTCCCAACTGTAGAAAAAAAATGACAAATTCTTCTCATGATTCACTTGCAGAGGTGGAATGCTATCTTTGGATCTAAATCCATCATGCCCTGCTTTGGCTAAAGCCAGATACTGTATAGAATGGCCCCTTTATCGACACAAGTAATTTTTTCCATGTAGAAGGATATGTTTGAATCCAACCCTTTATTTAGAAAGAATATTACCTTTGAGTGTTGTGAACTCCATCTGGACCAAGAATATTTATTCCGTATAGCTTCTCGTACCTGTGCGTTTCAAAGAAAATGAATGTTAATATTTAATCATGTCTGTAGTTGTAATTGTACAATTACAATTATTGTAATTGTATACCTATAATTTTATTACACAATAAAACAATACAAAACAGTAAATATCCTAAAATTGTGTTCTTACCTTCCTATCCCAGAGAGTTCCACCCAACAGAATGAATAATCCCTGAAAAATATTCAAAGATTGAAATTACATATTTCAGTCATTACACTACTATACAAAGTATTCAATACATCTGATTTCCTACTACTATTATTACAGAGGAAAAAGTATGAAATATGAAGAGTATGAAGAAAAATAGCCCCTTTCAGCATACAGAAATTGCAAACAATCTAAGACAAAATTGAAAAGGGCTGATAACCAAAAGATTGATCCATACTAAAAATGAATTTGCAAATTTTCAAAAAAGAAATGAGCGTTCTGATCACTCCCTGGTCTGGAATATTCAGAAACAACAAACTGTCTCAGGACAGGTAGCTGGGAATCAGGAAAGAGAACATAATTCCCCACAGTTCTCAAGACTCAGAGATCAGAAATGCTACTTTATTTGTTTTATTTAATTTTACACACTCTGGATGCCATTTAGTTCCAACACTGATTTGTTTAGTTTGCTCATAGACTAGCAAAGTATATGCCAATTAAAATCCACAGAGATAATTATGATTATTTATTTTGCACAAGGTAGTTTGGCTTATTTCTATGCCAAACCAAAATTTTAGAAGCAGGTAACTAAATTCATTTAGTCATTCATTCATTCAATTTACTCATTTATTAAATGTATTAAAATTTTATGCCACCTATCTCACTGATACAGTGAAATACCCAAAGAAAATGTCAATGATGTTTTTGACATCTAACTATTCCAAATAGCTGATATTATCAATCCACTTACCTGAAAGGCATTGAAAATAGTAAATAGCATATGGAATATTTTGGGACTTCCTGGAACAACTGTGGCCAGTCCAAATCCCCAAGTAAGACCTAACAGTGGTGTCAGTACACCAATGCTCTTGGCAATTCGATACAAAGAACTCTTTTCTTCATTGATGGACTTTTCCCCAATTGAACGTCTTGATATTTTTGCTATAACCACAACAGTAACAATAGTATTAATAGCAACAATGATCATGGCAGGAATCACTAAGGCCAAGAGGGCTTTGCTTTCCTCCCAGTTGAGAAAGCAGCTCTTTTTCCTTGTGTAAGAAGAATATGGAAGGGTGCTGGCTATTGTGATGGCTGATATTATTAGAGGACAGACGTATCCCAAGCAGAAGCCAATGGTTTTCATGATAGTCTTGCTTGCATTGTGTAAAAGAAAGACCAAGTGATAGAAGAGCATCAGTCCCAAAGCGAGCATCCAAAAGAAAACACAGAGGTAGAAATAGTGAACGAAATAAGTTGCTATTATGCAAAGATTCCCCTCCACTGCATAATTTTGGTCATGTATTGCAGCAACAACAATGAAGCAGATATCAGCACTCAAGAGAGAAACTGCAATGTTCAGAATGCAAATATGGCGCATGTATGCAATTCTTGTCTTAGTGACTGATTTCCACACAAGCAGTTCTATTCCAAGGCAAATAATCAGGCTCACTATAGAAAGGCTCAGGCCAATGTAAGTGATATAAGTCAGTTCATCCAGTGAAGTTTCCTGATTGGAAGACATGAGCATGGCAAAGGAAGTTGTGTGATTGCAAGAGCAAATGACACTGTCTCCATCATCCTTAGTTTCACAGCCTGTATTATCCCAGTCTCCTCCTTCTGCCAAACTGAAATTCCAAAAGACACATTGTGGATTGCTCAAGGCCTTTTCGCGCTTTGCAAAAGCCATTTTGATCTGGAAATCCTCATTTATTTGGGGATTTATTACCGTCGTCATTACCAAACTATTTACCATTTCCTTTCTATATTGTGGAATGATACGGTCAATTGTTGAATAAGCCACACTGATGATCGTGATTGATTTCTCAATTTCAAAATTTGCATCCTCAATAAGCACACTTCCGCTGAGGCCTGCAGACTGCAGAAAAGCAAAGCTGCTGTTATAAATGGAGGTACCGCTTTCCCCAAGAACTGTTCCTTTAATTTGAAGACTGTCATGTATGATTGAAGGAACAAATTGATTAATTGGTTGGAGTGATCCTAAAAATTGTTCTACTGAACCAAGTAATTGAGAGCTCCCATTCTGTACATGTTTCCAAGTTTCTGTTGGACTGGTGATAATAGTTTCTACAGTAGATCCGAAGTTCTGCAAAAAAAGGGGGGGGGCAGGGGAGAATAATAACTCTTTTTAATTACCAGGTTGCATTAGAAAATCCTCTTCCTGTTGGTGTATCTCAATCACTTATCAACTTCCAACACAAAGATCCTGTGCTGAAATCTAAAATTCTTCTCACACTTGAAATATTAAGTTCAGATATGATAGTATATTAAAACAGTGGGGAATTATACAGCAGATTAGTCATTAACCTCCATTAGCATCAGCTAGGCATCTATGAGTAAGGGTCTATACAGTGATATTTAATCATTTCTCCATCAAAATTGGAACCTTGCTCTGATTTTCAGGTTATCACCAAGCTTATCATGAATTTAACATGATCCTTCCCAAATTATCATCATGTCATAGTTATTGTAATTTCAAATGTCCTGCAGTATTTCAAAAAGGAACATTAAATAGAAAGAATTATAAGCACAAAAATCCTATACAGTGCTCTCACTTTGTCTTCAATCAGTCCCAGTCAGGGAGCTTTGACCCACCCAAGAAAATGTGTTTGTGCATGGCCCATTTATGTATCTCTATACACGTATATGCATCCATACGTAACCACCAGAAATAGCACTCCAAAAAAGGACATGGCCAGAAAAAAAAATTAAATCAGTTTGGGTTTCAGTAGTGTTGACCAAGACCAACTGAGCAGTTCGGAAATTTTGGAGAAAATACTGAAAAGACGTTCAGGAGTCCTGGGTGGGAGAAGTTGGTTTAAAAGGTCATGAGGATTGACTCCAGTGGTGGGTTGTCTGGTTCTTGAGAATCAGTAATAAAATTGGCAGGAGCCCAATCACCCTGACATCATATTTGATGATCTGCGCATGTGGAGAAGCACGTGCGCAGAGCGTGTGTGTGTATGTGCTCCCATTGCAAATTGGTAATAAACATAAGTAGAACCCACTCCGATTGACTCCTTCTGTAGACAGCTTTTCAAGTAGAGCTATTGTGTTTCTTATTCTGTTTTTGATACTGATACTAACTCCCTTCAAGTATATAGCAAGTAAAGTACCCCCAAACTGTTTGCCACTTACTGCCATATTCTCTTCATTCGCCTCTACAGGTATGGCTGATACCAAAGTCAGGGTTTCAAGAACAGCATTTAGGTTTGCAGCAGACTTGTTTATTTCCTCCTGTGTCTGCTTGGTGGTTTCTTTCAGTTTTTTAAGGAATGCGGGCAACTTCTTCTGGGAGTCTGGACTGGAGGCCAAAGACTAGAATTAGAATTAAACATGTTAAAGACAAATTTGATGGCACGGCTGGATCATCAGCTAAACTGAACAGCTTTGACTGCTTGAAAAAGAGTACTGAATGTTGGGAACTCTGCTTGTGACATGGCAATGAAGGCATATCACTTACGTTTCTTCACAAGTTAACAATGCCCAATTGCCACTGTATGGGACAAAGAGATATTCCACTTTGAAGAAGACACCATAGTAATTTACTGTTTTCCTTTTTGGGCTAAAGAAAAGATAGACTATTTGGCACTGAGTACTTATAAAAAAATGAAACATGAATATTAACCTGCATACTTAGAAATATGTCTTAATGTATGATTTCCTTTGTCTCTTAGCTGGAAAGTAAGTCTTAAGGCATTGTTCCTGTTTACCTGCAACTTCTGTTCCTTATTCTACTGAATAGGAGGAACTGAAGTTATGGGGAATAGGGAACTAGGCATTAATAGTACATAGAAAAGGGACACCATTGTAAGATTGTGGTTGGCAAAAGAGCAATGGTGTAAGATTGAGGTTGGCAAGAAAACAATGTTGCATAATTATGATCAGAAAAGGGGGAAACTGACTTGGTTGCTATGACATTAGGGACAGATCCCAAAAGTCAAACAATTTGTGATTTTAAGGTATAAAAGACAAAGGCAAATAATAGGAAGTTGCCAATCGGCCTCAAGCTGACCCATTTGACTGTGTATCTGATTGATCCTCATTGCAATGTGATTAATGTAAGTGTGTGATGTTTGCTATGCTTTAAATTCTAATAAACCTCTGCATCCTAAAGTGAGACTTTTTGTGGTGTTCAATTGTTATTACCGATAAGTGCAGCTATGCTCAATAGTCAGATATTTTTCCTTCTGACAATACTGTTCAGATGCTGGCTCAGTGCCTGTGTAAAAACCTGAGAGGGGAGGGGAGAAACTGGCTGCAACTCAATCCCAGAAAGATGGAATGGTTATATAGTTTTGGCCCCTTAGAGTCAGGACAATTGGTATCTCTGACTCTGGATGGAGTAATACTCCTCCGAATCTGATGTACAATTTTGGGGTCTTTCTGGACTTAGGGCTTCTGCTAGAAGAGCTGGTGGCAGATAGGGCCAGGGAAACCCTTGCACAAATTCATATCGTCCATCAATTTCACCCATTACTGGACTGGGAGGTTTTGCTCATGGTCATTTCTGCCTTAGTCACCTCCCATTTGTTTATTGCAATGCATTCTACATGGAGTTGCCCTTGAAGCCTATCTGGAACTTGCAATAGATCCAGAATGCAGCAGCCCATAGTTTTGGATGCCTGATAGTTCACCTGAATTCACCAATGCTTTGTGAGCTTCACTGGCTCCCAGTTGCTTCTGAGTGCAATTCAAAGTACTGGTTATTATCTCTAAAGCCTTACATGACATAGGGCCAGATTATTTGTGGGAGTACCTCATCCTGAAGGTATATATCTATCTTACTAGGTTAGGTAGGAAGGGCGTGCTTCAGGTCCTTAAATGCCTTCTCAATGGTCACCCCAATCCTAAAAGGTTAGTGGCTACAGTTGAGGGATCCCTATCCTTTTAGCCTTCCTCCAACATTGAGTTAGGATGAGGATTAACCCAGGAGACTGATTGGTCTGTCATCTGCAGAGATGAGTGTTTTTGTTTTCAATATCTATTTTCTTGTTTTGAGACACCTAGAATCATTTAATGAGATAGGCAGCTACAGTATATAAGTTATGTAAATAAATAAAAATGACATGTTAATTAATCCTTAGATAATAGAACTCTGCTTTTTAACTTTAATGATTCCACAGAGAATCAGAAGGTAAAAGCTGAGTTCACCTGATGAACCAGACTGTCAACCTGATATAGATAATAGTCTAATCTAGGACAGAATTCCCACATATTCTTCAAGAGAGTGGTAATATTTCTTGACATATGCAAATATATGTAAATATATTACTGATTATTATATGTAAGTATTCTTGTGTGTGTATGTGCCTGTGTGTGTGTCTGTGTGTAAAGCCAAATTAATGAAATATGTATCTACATCTAATCTTTATTTATAGCTATAGCTACCCATACATAGGTAGTTTGCTGTGTAGTTTGTTGAAGTACAGGTAGTCCTTGAATTACAACCATTCGTTTAGTGACTATTCAAAATTACAAAATTGTTGAACAAAGGAACCTTAAAATGTTGCAGCATATGTGATGTGACACTTTGTGGCCCTGTTGTTAGCAATGGCAATTTCAGTCCCATTCAGAAACCAAGGACCCACCTGTGCTGTCCAGCTGTTCAAAGACTGTGGAATGAGATGGAAAAATAAATCTATGTTCTTGACCATTAATCAAAGCAACTAGGACCTCGTTCTTCCTAGACAACATCAGTAAAAGAGAGAATCAGCCCTCCCTATGAGGCAGAAAACACTTGGTTCTAACAACCAGGTTGAAGAACTAAAGGGAAGCTCACTCAGGCCTCATCCATTGACCTCAATTCTCAGAGCACTTTGTTTCAACAGACCTCAAATCCCCTGACTTGGCCTGGGTTCACTGTGGAGACTGGAGCATGATTACCTCAGCAGAATTTAAAAGGTCATTGATGGGACCGGCCAGGCAGCTGTTTCTATAAACAGTCCATTTTGTATGTTCACATCTGTAAGTGATGTTTCCTCTCACAGAGTTACTTGTCCCATGGAAATTTAAGCAAGGCTTTATGATCTGTGCTTCATTTGCTCCCACACCAATGTCTGAGGAATTGCACACCACATTCTTCACTGTGGGGAAAAAAAAAGGTTTTTAAAAATTACATCTTGCTTTCTGAATCAGATGTCTACTTACATATTTATAAAGCTAGCTACAGTTCGTCAGGAATAAGAAATCTTCCATTGCACATATGAACAAAACATCTGCTTCTTAATAAATTACAAGGAAACTCTTTTTAACTGAAAAATCCTGTAGTTTATTCCAATGAAAGTGTGTGAAGAGTTGATCATGGATAATTCCCACCCACCAGGGGTGAAATGCTCCCGGTTCAAACTGGATCATCTGATCCAGTAGCGACGGCAGTGGGTTGTTCGGAGAACCGGTGGCAAAAATCCCTGCCCCCCCCCCCAGTCCAGCTGAGCTGTGCGATCATCAGAGGCTGTTTTTTAAACTTTTAAAAGCATTTTTTCTTCTAACCTCTTTGGCCGAAAAAATGCTTTTAAAAGAAAGGGGAAAAAGCCTCTGATGATCGTGCAGCTCAGCTGGGATCGTCAGAGGCTTTTAAAAGCATTTTTTCTTCAACTTCTTCGGCCGAAGAGGTTGTAGGAAAAAAATGCTTTTAAAAGCCTCTGACGATCCCAGCTGAGCTGTGCGATCATCAGAGGCTTTTAAAAGCATTTTTTTCTGCAATCTCTTCGGCTGAAGAGGTTGTAGAAAAAATGTTTTTAAAAGTATTAAAAAAAACTAGTTGGCCAAACCCACCCAGTCGCATTACCCCACCACCACCAAGCCACACCCACAGAACCGGAAGTAACAAATTTTACATTTCCCCACTGCCACCCCACCCACCCACCCGATAAGCCTAACTTTTCGATGTTAAAGGAGGATGGCTTTTTAAAGGACACAGTTATGAAGGAATTCAAATTTGGAAGGAAAAGGAAAGTATGACTTCGTATTAAAATTCCTCTTTTCCAGTGAGGAAGTACAGAACAAGATATTTTTGGAACAGAAAAAAATATCTCCCCCATTTTTCTACAATGCGAAAGACAGAGTCTTCAGAGAAAAATACAAAATGTAAAATACCCAGCATGAACAAATTATCTGTTATCGTTCTCCAGTTATTTTGCAAGCAAACTTGTTCATACTAGAGACAAAGCAGATAATCCTATATTATAATAAGATTGACTTGCATGCATTAGTGACTGATTTATGCAATGGCATTCTCTCTTACCTGGTACAAAATGTAGGACCATAGCTGGACTTGTCACATTTTGATTGATTTGATTTATAAACATACAATGCACCTGGAGAGCATGACCTTTGGAATTGCAGTGTATGTCTGTGAAACTTTGTACAGAATAGTAGCAATTGAGATTATTTTTTCTTCTTCTTTCTGTAAAGGAAGAAATTATTTAATGTCACTCATGCCCTGGTTACTTCCCGGTTGGACTACTGTAACACCCTCTACATGGGGCTGCCCTTGGGATGCATCCGGAGGCTCCAGCTAGTCCAGAATGCGGCCGCATGGACAGTTACGGGGGTTTCTCGTTACTCCCGTGTAACACCTCTCCTGCAAGCTGCACTGGCTGCTGGTTGCTCTCCGGGTTCCTTTCAAGGTGCTGGTGCTAACCTATAAAGCCCTACATGACTTAGGCCCGGGGTACTTGCAGGACCATCTCCTGCCATCCTCCCATCGTCCTGTGCGCTCCCACAGAGCAGGCCTCCTCAGGGTGCCATCAGCCAAACAATGTCGGCTGGTGGCCTCCAGGGGGAGAGCATTCTCTGTCGGAGTGCCAACCTTCTGGAATGGTTTGCCCACCAAGCTCAGGATAGCCCCAGACCTCCTCTCCTTTCACCGCAAACTAAAGACGTGGCTTTTCCACCAAATAAACTGATCCATTGGGGGTTGTATAATGTAATAATTTTAAATTGGTTTTAATGGGGATTTTAATTCGTATTGTGATTTGTATTGTCGATTGTTGTTTTGTAAGCAGCCCTGAGTCCTTCGGGAGAATGGGGGCATATAAATAGCAATAAAATAAAATAAAATAAAATAAAATAAAATAAAATAAAATAAAATAAAATAAAATAAAATAAAATAAAATAAAATAAAAAAATAAATAAATAAATAAATAAATAAATAAATAAATAAATAAAATAAAATAAAAAAATAAAATAAAATAAAATAAAATAAATAGATAAATGTGGGGTTAAGGTTTCAACATCCAGAGTAAGAAGCTAGTCTCCCCCTCGTAACCTAGATATTAGTCAAGTTTATTAAAATAGATGTATTCATATCTAGCTAGGTGAAGACATTTTGTGTTAAATCTCTGAGAAAACAACTTTTTAACTCTTTATAAAAGGCTCGATAGCTTCAGTCGAGATGCTGGTTTCGTCCAGTTGCCTTCTATAATGAAGACTCCTGATAATGGAGAATATTTGTAGCTCAGGGTTGAAATGAGAGGTCTTTGATGCTCTCTGAGCTTGGTTTTTTTCTTGCAGACATTTCATTACCCAAAGTAGGTAACATCATCAGTGTGGGTAAGGAATGGGAGTGCTTACTAGCACGGAAGATGTTACTTAGTTTGGATACAATACATGAACACACAAGAGATACAAACTTAAAGTGAACCGCTCCAAACTCGATTGCAGAAAATATGACTTCAGCAACAGAGGGGTCAATGCCTGTAATTCACTACCTGACTCTGTGATTTCATCACAAAACCCCCAAAATTTTAACCTTAGATTGGCTACTGTTGACCTCACCCCATTCCTAAGAGGTTTGTAAGGGGCATGTATAAGAGCACCAGTATGCCTACCGTCCCTGTCCTAATGTTCCCTTTAACTGTCTTCATTTTATGTATTCAATTCATGCTTATACTTATATATATTCTCTAATATGTACTGAAATAAATAAATAAAGTAAAGTAAAGTAAAACTAATAATGAAACATCTGCATGAAAACAACCAAGCTCAGATAGCACCAAGGAACCCTTCACACAGACACCTGTGCAGGTTTTTCTTTCAATACTAATCAACATTAGGGAATTTAGAATGTGGAGATCACTAAGGGAACTGGTGCTGAATCTCAGATTATTCAACCCCTGCTGCAAAGCTCTGGGACAGTGTTTCTCATCCTTGCTAACTTTTAAGATGTATGGACATCAAACTCCTGGAATTTCTTGGCTAGCATGAAAAAAGCTGCAAAGGTTGAGAAACACTGATGTAAAAGCAAACTGTGATTTTCATGGTTGCATTTGACCTTGCCAAACTCCCATTACATTTTCAAGAGAAATGGATATCTAGCTATTCATCAGCAGCTCTTCTTCCACCCAGTCTATGATTACTTACCTGCCCTAATCGGTAAAGGCATATTGTGATCATCAGAAAAAAAATAAACAATGTAATTTTCCATCCGGCGTGTACAGCATTGCAGACTTCTTGTTGCTGGACAAGAAATGACAGTCTCTATGGGATCTCTTATGATCTCTTGAGGCCGGAGCAAAGGAATAACTTCAATTGTTATATTTCCAAAGCTGCTCAAAAAACTTTGAGAAAAGTTGCATGTATAGATGCCTAGAAAAATAAAATCAGCAAGTTTAACAAATGCAATGCTAAAAAATTAACAACAGAAAGTTTAAAGCAGCAG
The DNA here is from genome assembly GCA_030761175.1 of Masticophis lateralis. NCBI lineage: Eukaryota > Metazoa > Chordata > Lepidosauria > Squamata > Colubridae > Masticophis > Masticophis lateralis. The sequence continues at coordinate 160,751,207 of JAUDYJ010000001.1, forward strand.
CAACTACCATTCAAGTCCTCTAAAATCAAGGAGTAGAAATGATTGAAAAGGCACTTTATCGATGTGAAATAACAATGTTATTTCATTAATAAAATTATTTCTCTCATGAATGGGATGGCTGAGTGAAACAATTCATGTTTTGACTCACCAGTCCAGTCCTGGTTCGCCCTAGGTACAGTCAGCACAGATGTGGCACCTGTGAAGCTCTTCGTGGTGGTGTACCACATACTATCTATTTCCTTAATAGTCCTGCCATTCTGAATTTTCCAAATGACTGTGTCATAATTTTTCACATCACTCTGGCATGTTAAAAAGAAAGCATCTCCCTCAGAAACAATGTCCTTTGAACTAGAAAGAGTTATTTTTGCTGGTGAAACACAAATAAAGAGACATTATTTAGTATTTCATTATGAGACCAGCATTACAAAAGAGACTTATTGTAGAATTGTGTGATTTGCCTTCCTAATATAAAGATTAGTTCTCATATATTAAGACATTAGTTCTACCATACAACACATGTTCTAATTTTTTATTGACTATTCTAGATCTCAGACCTAAAATGTTTTGCTTCCATCATTTGCTGTGTTCCTTAGCATGGTTTAATAAAGTATTTCTCCTTGTATTTTTAAAACAGAAGGCACAAAAATATTTGTTTACATCATCTTGTTAATGGCTATGGGTGGTTTTTGATGTCTGATGAATGTTTCATCATATCCTATGAAAATTGCCCATTAGTTAACAGGCATGCTCTAACAAAGATTCAATAGCAGAAAAATTGGAAATCACCCCACCCTACATCTCTCTCTCAATCTCTTTTTTAAAAAAGCAGGAAAAAAACCCCTCTACTCTATAATATCAGAAGGATGAAAAGGATACAACACATATTTACAAACAATGTGTGGCCAAAAAAAGCAATGTGAAATGAGATAAAAGGCTATATGGAGAATTGTATGAGTCAAGCCTATATCAAAAATTTAAGAGCAAAGTTTAAAATGAGCAGTTAAAGTTTGAAGAACTTTTAGAATCCAGTGGAGGAATTGAACAAGCTTTCCATGGGTCAAAGTCTGGCACTACTGTGACACAAAAAATCCCCTTCTTGCTTTCTCAGGATCCTGGTCTCTTGCCAGAAACTTTGTTCAGTTTAATTTTGTCCACATTCATTCCTTAGTCCATCCTTTAAACTGCAGCCTAGCTAGAAGCATTTATGCAAAAGTGCTAACTTCAATACTGCATTCTAAATCTACTACTACAGATTTTCTCAGATGATTACTGAATCCATCCACAACAGTCAGAAAACAGGTGCTGTATCCAAAAAATGCTTACCTACACGAAAATATGTCACTTTGAGTATTTTATTGGCACGAGCACCATAGGTGGTATTTAGCTCACATGTGTAATCAGTGCTAGTGCCAGACTTGTCTACTGGGCACTGAGATTCACTAGGTTGTAGCAAGTAGATGGTACAGTTGTTCATTGAAGTAGTGGTTCCTGCAAAGAAAAGCAATCAATCTGAAAAAGATTGAAGAAAGTCTGGTGCTTGAAATAAAGCGATGTAGTATCTCAGTTTCTGCTTCCTATAGCACTTATACATTGCATGCATTGGAATTATGAGGAAGAATGGAAGAGGAATTTGTATGTTGTTGTGATGGTTAAATTTATATCCCACCTTTCTTACAGAAGCTCAAGGCAGTATACATAGTGCTCATTCCTCCATTCCCCCCCCCCACAACAAAGACCTGTGAGATGCGTTGAGCTAAGAATTATGTTCCCTTTACTGAACATGCATACACAGGAAAAGATTGAGTACATGCAAAATAATAGTAACCCGACCTAAATTTATTTATTTATTTATTTATTTATTTATTTATTTATTTATTTATTTATTTATTTATTTATTTATTTATTTATTAGTTCAATTTATACAGGGGGGCTTACAATGAGTTAAGCAATAGCCTTCATACTTTTGTATATACCTCCTTAGTAGGGCTTTTGCCCCCCCCTCCCAAAGCGGTATTCTTTTTTATACAAAGTCAGCTTATTGCCTCCACAATTCGGGTCCTCATTTTATCTACCTCGAAAGGATGGAAGGCTGAGTTAACCTTGAGCCTGGTGAGATTCAAACTTGCAGTAATTGCAGGCAGCTAGTGCTGGTTAACAGCACTTTAGTCTGCTGCGCCACCAAGGCTCTTACACAATTACACAAAATAATAGTAACAAATTCAGACATCAGAAAACATTGTTTCTTTAGAAAGTGAGATGAGCAGCATATAAATATAATCATTAAATAAATCAACTGTGGGCTCATAGCTGCAAGAAGCAAAGGCTGCTTTGTGTTGCTAAGCTGTAGGACAGTTGGCAGGGGATCCTTTTTTAGCTTCGCAATTGCAGCCCTGGATTGGGTCCAAGTGGAGACACATCGACGTAAGTTCAGAGCCTCCTGTACCTGAGGAGCCTCCTTCCTCCAAAACAAAGTTAGTATGTGTGGCATTCTGAGCAGATAAAGTCCATGATCACTGTTAACTTTATAAGCATTTCAAATTTTAAATTAATAATAATTAAAGTTCAAGAAAGTTCAGAATACATCCAGAGAAGAAGGAAAGAAGAGGAAGAAAAAGTGGTGTCTATCTAAATGCTTTTCATATAATGCTTCCCTCCCTCCCTTCCTTCATTCCTTCCTTTGGAGTCAGACTCTAGGAGTCAACAATGCCTTGAAGAATGTGTGTTACATATTATTATACTTTTTACTGTCTATATTTTAACTAAGAAATATGTGAACATTTAAACATGTCAATATTGCATGTATTTACATGCAACATCATATACTTGTATTGTGGCACATAAATGTGACCTTGGCTGGGGAAAAGCTACTCAAAATATATATTGTCCCCACATGGAATATAAGAAATTGGAGGGAACACTGGCTGAGAGTGGTTGGATCAAAGCAACCTAGAGAGCTTCAATGCCTGAGGAGGAAGCAGAAACTAAGTTTCCCTGCTTCTCACCGTTAACTCTTGACCCATACTGGTTCTCTGATCAACGCATTGGATTAGATGCATTCAGGAAGGCCTAGAAATAAAGAAAGTGGAGCTCTGGAAACAAGGTTATGATTGAACTACTCCAGACATACAGATAATAGAAGTTTGTGTTTGACTGCAATTGACTTTGTGTGTGCCAGTAATATAGAATTTTTTTTCATGCTTTTCCAACAATCGCAAGCTTATAAATTTACTGATTGATGGAATTTATCTCCACTACAAAGAATCTTGTGGAAGTCATCAGTCCAGAGTTTAAAAAGTGGTAAAAATAAACCAGAAAGCCAAGTAGTGTGTGCTACTAGTGTGTGCTACTTTATAATTGATGATTCAAACCTTAGGAGTTCAATTTTAACAGCCTGCAGAAGGACAACAGTTTAGGGACAAATTGAAACTCTAGTACAGCCAATTCCACAGACCAGGTGCATCAACTGAACACAGTCCCTGCCAGCGTCCAGTCTTCTCATTTTCTTCTACAACATTAGGTTTCCCTTTTTCAGGGAGTTATTTGAGCTATTATTTCCTTGAGTGGGTTGGAGGTGGGGGATGTCATAAGGAGGTAGTACAGGCATATATACTCTTTTTCTTCCCCACTTCATAGCCATAACTACTTTACAGTTAACCAATTGCTCCTATATGACCAATCCACTGAACATACATATTGGAATTTGCACCAAAAGGGGTGTGAATCTCTATGCAATATATCTCCACTACCATTCAGGTCTTTTTTATTTCAGAATAGGGACCTTGGAGGTCTTCTAGTCCAGTCCCCTGCTCAAGCAGGTGATCCTATACCAGGGGTGTCAAACTCGATTTGTTTTTGACCTTAGGGGGCTGGCATGGACATGGCCAGAGTGGGTATGGCAAGCTCGACATCCCTTATGTCGGGGGCGCCTGTGGTGACCCAAGCACTCTGCGAGTGAAAACGGGCTCCTGAGCTCCGTTTTCGGCTGTGATAGCCTCCTGCAACCCTCTGCCAGTGAAAATGGAACTCTGGTTTTGCTGGTAGAGCACCATGGGGAGGTCTTTTGCTGTTCCCAGGGTGGCCCTGTGGGCCAGATCTAAGCACGCTGCAGGCCGGATCTGGCCCCTGGGCCTTGAGTTTGATACCCCTGTCCTATACCATTTCAGATAAGTGACTATCCAGTCTCTTCTTAAAATCCTCCAGTGATGAAGCACCCACAAAGTCTGAAGGCAAGCTGTTCAATTGGTTAATTGTCCTCACTGCTAGGAAGTTTCTCCTCAATTCCAGGTTGCTCCTCTCCTTGATTAGTTACCATCCACTGTTTCTTGTCCTGCCCTCTGGGGCTTTGGAGAATAAATTGACCCCCCTCTTCTTTGTGGCATCCTCTCAATTTTTCAATCTCAATTTTTTTGATAAGGAATGCTACATTTCCCATCAACAGATCAACTACTTTCATTCTCCCCTTTGCAGGCAAATCTGGAACTCTAGGTTTTGTGAAGGAGAAGAGAAAGCAGAAATAGGAAAGCACTTAGTTTTCTGCCCCATATTTCCAACTGAGATCAAGAGATTGAAGCTCTTGATCTCAGATTATTGACCAGATTATTATCTTTTTGGTCTAGGAAGGGAGCAAACAGTGAATTTGCTTAACACATAGGCTGGTGCAAGTTCGGCAATGATGGAGCAAGAGAAAGTTACACGATTTCAGTTCAGGTCTTGATTTTGCTTCTATGGAGGAATGTATGAAAGTCAGATTCTGGACCCACGTTTGTGTCCAGTTTACTGTGACCCACAAAACAACCCAAATATTGAGAGACAACTACACTTTCTATATAAAGAGTGCTGGGAAGAGAAAAATGATCAGCTATAATCAGAATTTAGTATAGCTACATACCTGAAATATTTATTGCTCCATTGGGTCTCCAATAAGAAGAGAAAAGTTGTATGTCTCTATCTGTGCAGCAGCTCAGTTCTCTTGTATCTGTACCATCACAGACAATAGAAACATTTTCTGATGGCACAAGTTTAATCTGAGAGACCAGTACATTAACTTCAGCTCTGTATATTGAAGGCAATTTCGTTGAGTCATCTTTAAAATTGCAACCAAAATTATCTGCAACAAAACAAACCAAACCAAATATGTTATGGGCAAACATAGTTTCCTAAAATAACACACTTCTTAGGCACAAAAGCCACTTTTGAAATATAAGAAGCTTATCACAGTTCTCTAATAAAAGAAATGTATGCTGCAGTTCTAATACATGAAGATATATCTCAGAGAAGTAATCAGTCCCAGACTGAGCATGAGCCAGAAGGGTAAGTTTAAAAAGTATAATGTAGTATTATTTTGCTTTCATAGAATAACCAGTTCAGCTAACATCATACCAGCCAGCAGACCTCTAGTTGTGCAACAGGAATTTGTTTTCCATCCTAAATCTGCTCTTGAGAGTTTCCCAAAATAATATAGGCTGGCAGGATAATTTTTGTTAACTTTGGTAAAAAGTTATTCAATAAAAATTATGTAACAGTGACAAAGCATAGCTTGTCTTCATCATTTCAGGGACCACACCTTAAGAATGAGATAGGAAAATTAGCATTGGTTCAAAGAAGGCCACCAAATGATCAATCAAATAAGTGCTGTGAGAAAAGCTGGTCAGAAACAGGATCCCTAGGCAACTGCAGAGGGCAGACAAGCGTCAGAGCACACAAAGCCTATGACTTATACATTTGTATTCACCACTGAGAAACAAACATGTAAGGGCAAATTTCACATGTCTTCATTATGTGCCTGCTGTCATTATGTACACTGATGTGGTGCTTATGACTGAGTCTATTGACACTGGCCAAGAGAAGGTTGAGAGAGAATGTGTCAGCTCTTTACAGGTCATCTGAAGAACTGCTCCATAAATTAAACCAATAATTCTGAAGAGCAGCGCTAGATCTAAATTAGGAAGCATCTTTTAACAATAAGTGTAGGTGTACCCAATTAGCCAGAGGGGTGATAGGCTTTCCCTCACTGGAAACCCAAATAACAATTCCCCAGCTATTTGTTGGAATGGTCTAAATTCTAAATCTCCTGCTCTGAGAAGGGAATTATCCATGATGCCCTGTAATACCTTTCTTTCTGGTCTTTGCTGGTTCCATAAACAAAAGGACTCATGTTAAAAGTGGCCTAGAAGTGGAGCTCTTGCCTCACAATCAGGAGGTTGTGAGTTTGATCTTAGGTTGAAGCAGATGTAGGGTCTCTCCTGCTTGGGCAGCGGTTTGGACTCGATGACCTGCAAAGTCCCTTCCAACTCTGTCAATCTGTTAATCCCAGCAAAACCTCCACAGTCTCCCACCACAACTTGGAGACATTCGCTGGAATGACTGACCAAGACCTTTGATATACTGGAGAGGACATGCTGATACTATTAGGTAGCTATCAGCTCATCCATACATGTTGCTTGCCCTGGCACAAGGATAGCCCATTCACTGGTTTTTTTGAGGACAGAAACTCATAAAATAATCTTCAGACATACTCCAGACCATTACCAAGGCCATCTCCACCCATCTTTCCCTTGCTTTGCCTCCAGATTGCTGTTTTCTGACTTTTGCCAGCACAACACAATCAATGCCATGTGTCTGCCATACAATCAACATCTCAGCAGCCTTCAACGTTTGCAGAAGGGCAAACTATATTTGAGAAAGGAAAAAGGGGATTCAAGGAGGAGTTGTTGAAGGCATGGAACCTGACTAATGATTGGTAGGAAAAATGGAGATCCTGATGGAAATGGAAATGACTAGAGGGGGATAGGAATGCCTAGAATAGCGAGCAGAACACACACTGCACTGAATTCCTGCTTGTTGATTTCACTTCAGCACACAGCTTGGGCTGATATTCTGACTCGAGACTAGCTGAAGCTCTGAGCACAGGAAACCTGCAGCTAGTCTCACCACTGATGGAGGAAAATTCGCTGAAGCAGGAAAAAAGGTTATTATTGGGAACACACCAGAGCAGGTTCCATGGTGTTGCCAGCATTGATCCAATCTTTTAGTATAGTCTGGCTACAGTTGGTAGACCGGCAGTATTCAAGTGGCAGTAACATTTTATGCCAATACTTCAGTAACTTTGCCTAGAGACAGTGATAGCATGTTGTTTTCCCAGCATAATAGAATAAGTGTGTTTGGTTATACTTGCCCAAATTTTAGATCTATGAAGAATATTATTTTCAAACAATCCCAGTTTAAAAGGGGATGTTGGTGGCTCCAACAATGGACTGCAAGGAACATAAATTTGTATCTTCTGTCTGATCCTGCCTGTGTACTGCATTATTTATAAGAAGAAAATATCTGTAGCTCGGGGTGAACTGTGGACTTCTTGGTGCTCTCTGAACTTGATTGTTTGCTTGCAGACATTTTGTTCCCTAATTAGGAAATATCACCAGTGCTAGGAAGTGTGGGGCTTGTTCCCTGTTTATACAGTATACAATGGCTTACCCTGCTAATGTTGGCGGGGGTGTTTACAAGAATTGTTTCTGATCCTTTGACTGCTGATTATCAGGCAACCCAAACAACAGCTCCAGCACTCTTCTATTTAGAATTCAGAATTACCTGCTTCATTCAGCTTGATGTTGGTTATTGTGAGGGTTGCTATCTTGCTTCCCTCTTTAACCTCTTCTGTCAAGGTAAATCTGTCAGGCATGATGACATTATAACTCCAGGACACCTTTCTTGAAATGTGTTCTGTCGTGCAGGTTATTTTCACTGTATCTCCCTCAAAAATGTGTTCAGGAGAAACAGAGATGTTTACATTACCTAGCATGGCATAAAGAGAAATCTTCAAAACTAGCAGAAACACATATACATATACATCTACACACATATCACACACAGACACACTATTTCAGCAAAAAATAATAATTTTCCAAAATATGAATTCTAAAATTGATATTCATACGTGAAGTAACATATAATATAGAATATTGCTTGTATAATTATCAGCTACTTCATAGTATTATTTTATACTTTTCTGAACATGGAAATCTACTGAAACTACCTAGCAAAATTAAGACATTGGCATGGATATCTTAATTGCCTTAAACATTGATGTCTTCAGTTCAAAGGAGCTCTGGTTCAGGAGGCAAGATAATTTTGCATGTAGGATTTTCCAAGGTGATTAACAATAATTTAGCTTAATGAATACAAACATCATTTTGAAACAAAGCGTTGCCAATCAATGACCACCTTTTCACAAGTCCGTGGTCCAGACTGAATCTCCAGGTTTGATTCTTCACTACCATAGCTTGGCCTGTGGTTGTAAAATGATATTAAAACTCTAAAGATATTTTGTCACCACCAAGGACAGCAACTGTATTCACCAAAACAGAAATACACATTTTAATAAAAGACATTAAAAAACATTACCAAAGATTTCTGTTGCAAATGTGGAAGATGCTAAGTGGAGGGGGTAACGTAAAAGAGCAGCTATCTTGGGGTGTGCATTTTCAAGCGGGATCTGCCTTGCTGAGGTTATTTCATAGCTAACCATGACGCTTCCAGGCCTATGTAAAAAGAATATTGTCCAATAAGTTGAAGCTCATTATGTAATAAATGATACACAATATCGTTCTCCTGCCAACCAAGCAGTTTGAAAGCATGCAAATGCAAATAGATAAATAGGTACCACTTCAGTGAGAAGGTAATAGCATTTTCTGCACCTTAAGCATATAGTCATGTCGACCATATGACCACAAAAGCATCTTCAGACAATGCTGGTTCCCTCGGCTAGGAATCAGAGATGAGCACTGCCTTCCTAGGGTCAGACATGACTGGATAGGGGAAACCTTTACCTTTACCTTTTTAAATGGCCTTTAAAGCTATATTTTCATGGTAGCTGGAGGAAAAGAAAACCAGATGTGGATTGCCTCATCATTCTCTTCTATGATTCTGCTTTATCTACTCAGAAAGCAGTATAGTCCAATGTGATAGTTTATGGCTAACAAGAGAAAGGGATATTCCGCAGTGAACTACTGCTTCTGCAGTAGATTTTCCATCTTCCTGGTTTCCAGAATCTACTTCAGACAGCTCACCAATCTTCCTGACAATTGTTTGTTTGTTTGCTTATTTCTTCTAATAAATGCTGTCCTTCAATCTCTCCCCACCAAAAAACCACTACTGAGGGTAACCTGAAGTATTTTAACTGCTATAATTTTATAATGGACTGTAAAGATGAATTAAAATATCCACTGCTTTGTTTTAAGGTTTGGGGTTTTTTTAAAATTTGATTTACATGCCGCCCTTCTCCGGAGACTCAGGGTGGCTTACAATATGTTAAGCAATAGCCTTCATACTTTTGTATATTTATACAAAGTCAGTTTATTGCCCCCACAACTGGGTTCTCAATTTACCTACCTTAGAAAGGATGGAAGGCTGAGTCGACCTTGGGCCTGCGGAGAATTGAACTTGCAATAATTGCAGGCAGCTGGATGTTAAATACTGCCTTAGTAGGAGGCATTAGCCTCCTACGCCACTCAGTGCTTACATTGTGTTTGTATGTTTACCTCTGCATTTCAATTATGAAGAGAGATATAATATCCTTATCAAACTAAACTACTGTATCTATATTATAGAGTCTATGTGTCTATATGCTATTTCTTAATTATACAATCAGAACGATGAAAAATTCAAAAGAAAGGTTTTTTTTCTGATTGGACACTCCAGAATATAATGGAAATGCCCTTACAGATCCCTTGCTAATTGGAGATTTGGCATTAGGATTGAGGAAAACAAATTGTATAGGAACCTTCACGGGTGATCATGATGGGAACAAGCTCTTCAACTTAGAATTGGTATTACAACATAGACTACAAAGATATAGCTCTAGAATGGATTTGAGGATTTTTATCATGGACAATATAATTTATTTTGCTTTCTTCAAATATCTATGCAGTTGTTATGATTATTCGAGTGAGTTTTGACTCTCCAGGTGACTACATGAAGAGATCCATGCAGTTTACTTGGAAACGTTTTTTTAAAAAAAGTGGTTGGTTAGTACCTTGTTTATGGATGTTTTTCAACTTTCTAATTCAGGGTGACACTGTGTTTAGCCCAAAGTCACCCACTTGGTTTCCATGCAAAGGGGCTTTCTGTTCCCAATACAATACTTTTAATTATGACAAACTTGTCTTTCAATTATCTGTAGGTTATATTTATAGAGGTTGTATTATCTATAGAGTGGTGTGTTCAGGTTTTTTTGCTGATTTTACTGCAGAAAAGCTTTTCTCTGCATTATACGTTTGCCCTACTTGAAGCTAAATTTCATTTTATGCTTAGCATTTATCAGTTGGATCATTATGTGAAGTCAAAACAATATTTTTTTTCCTCTAATCTTTTCAAGTGAAGCAAAAAGGTTTTCATACCTGAATCCTGTAACTGTTGCATTTATGAAACCCGGTAAAGTTGAATAGCCCTCAATAAACTGAAAGAAAGCAATACATTTTGCAGAGTATTTATTATTAATTAAGATCACATTATTTCACTTACTATTACAGACATCCTACATATTTTCATGAAACATTAAACAAATATTATAATTTTCACAGTCCTGGTTTCATGGACTAAGCATTCTTTGCCGAATTAATACAGAAATAATTTACTAAAAGTGGATGAAGAGATACTTTGGATTACAATACCCATAACACCCAATCAGCATGGTTATCAATTAAGAACACTGTTATCTAAAACAGGGCTCCCCAACTGTATGGAACCAGGCTGTGGAAATGGTGGGCGAGCGCGAAGCTTCATTTGTGAAAGCGGCGAACATGTGCATGCAAAACCATTCTTTCCCCCACACCTCTCCCCACCCCCCTCCACTGTCTGCCAAGATGGAATGATTGGGGAATGCTGCTCTAAAACATCTGGAAGGTATTAGAAAAAGAAAGGTTAGTTTAACCTGAATCTTAATTCAAAGCTGGAGTTTAAAACAACCAATCTCAAAGAGCATCAAGGAACCCTCATTTCAACTCAGAACTACAAATATTTTCCTTTATTAGATTAAAGGCTGTATATTGCATATGGAATGCTTCTTCTACTCTTTCACTATGCTTTTGCCAGATAATCCCTAGTTCAGTGGTGAAATCTGAACCGGTTAGCCACCGGATCGCTGGCCACACATGCGTGGTGCATGCCAAATGCGCACTGCAAGCGCATAAATGGTGCACACCAAATGCACGCTGCACACACATGCCTGTGCAGTATGCACCAATATATCACCCCCGAACTAGTGCAAACCAGTAGCATTTCACCACTCCCCTAGTTGAATATATCTATGTATTATCTTCCATATTAGGAACTTGGGATCCACATATATCTGCAAGCATTTATTACTTTCTGTTATATAGGCGTTTCAATTAAAAATATGTCTCTGTTTTTGTAAATTTGATACTATCAGTCCCATAAAAATACAGCACCCTTCATAGACCACTTAAAGTATCAGCTCCATTATCAACTACACACAAAAAGCAACTGGACTTTCTTAATTTTTTTCCTTGAAAACATTTCGCTTCTCATTCAAGATGTTTCTTGGATGAGAAGTGAAACATTTTCAAGGAAAAAAACTGAGAAAGTCCAGTTGTCTTTTGAAAAGCAGCTTTGGGACAACCGTGACTTTCCATAGACAACTAAGAGACCATTTTCACAATTTCAGTGTAGTTCTTTTATACACTTACAATAATAAAAACCCAACAACCAACAGTGTTGTGGGAGAAAGCCAATGTTTGTTGCTCCAGGAACTGTAGCAATTCAGGGGATAACAATTTTTAATCCTCCTATTGGTCATCTGGAAAGAGAACACGTTGGCTTATTTCCTGCTCTGAGCCACCAGAAATGAAGATAATCTAAGGTCAGTTTCAAATTCTTTTGTAACAGATTGTAAATGGACATGGAGTGAAAACTGTGCAATATGAAAGGCCTATGGAGAGCTTATTTGGGTGGCTTCAGTTAAGAGTTTAGCTGAGGCACTAAAAAGGCTACAAAATGGGACTTGCATTTGTTTTAATCACCTAAAATATCTAGACACCTTCAAAAGAAATTCTCTTCAGCTAAGCAATAAGAGTTTTAAAATATCTTGGCCACGTTTTAGCTGAAGACCAGCTCAGACTTACTGCCTCCTCAAGATCATGTTTGTATTGTTTGAACAACACAGAGGACGAATTCCATAGATCATTCTTAAAGGGTATATCAAGTCGGACAGACATTTTTGTTATGAGCACTGAAGGAATATCTGTGGTAAAAAAAAAAGAAAAGAAATAATCTTATTAGCTGAAATAAAAATTTGAAAATAAAGCATCATTTAATCATAAAATTCAGTCTTGGCTAAATGCTTAATAGTTCATTCATTTAAAATTCACATTAATTTAGTTATGTATTATTTTACTGGAGCTTGCATGAGGACATGGAGAAAATGGGAATAATAATCTGAAATCTGGCAGTGTGAGCAAATGGAACAAAACTTATATTAGAGGGATTAAAATCCTGGGACTGGAGTAGAAGCAGTAATATAAAAAAAGTTGAAAACAAGAAATTTAATGGAAAATAACTAATAAATATGGAGGATGGGAACAGAACACAAACAATATGAAATGATGAGAAGGGGCTCTTTTGTGAAAAGATAACTTTTACATAGTGCATAGTGCATGTATAGAGAGACCAAGCTAAGGTTGCCATGCTTGGGATCAGTAGATATTTTTAGAAATGAAAGGGAAACAATAATTTGGAAATAATAAATAATACTAGAATATGATATACTGGTATACTAGATTCTGTAACCATTAGGTTCCTGTAATACATATATGCCTTTGTATTTGTATCTCCTGTTACAAACATATTGTTCTTAGGCCTCTGTAATGTATCTAGTTTTTATCAAACATATGTCCCTGCCATTTGACCTGAACTCATATCAATTTTCTTCCTGTGCCATCTAAAAGCATGGTACGTATCTCAGTTGGAACTACAGCCATCAACTAAGGATAATTTACACCTCAGCCCTAATTTATGTTTGATCTGGATAAGATCCTGCTTTGCAGAACCAGGGTGCCAAATGGCCAATTAAGTAAACAAAGGAATGCTCAAGGACCAGATAAAACTAATTGGGAAGTTTCTATTCCCTTGCAGGGCAACAAAGAATACACAAACATAAATTAGGGGGGCAGAGTTGGGAATTTAACTGGTGTTTTAAAGGTATAAAAAGAGGTTACATCTTCTCTGAAGGTGTGAGCCCTCCCATATACATATCTCTTTTATGAGTTTGGAATGTTTTTACCCAGCCTTTTGTCTTTGACCAAGATTAAATGTTGATTCTTATTCAAGCCTCCATTTAAGTCTTTCTTTTTGGTTCACTGAGGGCTTAAGTGTACAGCTGGACCTTACAGAATGTTGATCGAATGTCACAGGCACATTCCCACAATGGTTGTGTTGGTGGATACAGCTATTCATAAAGAACCCATTTACCAGAAGATTGCATCCTCTTATTTTCTAAGAATACTTCCAGTTTCTGTGTTGGGAGCATGAGAAATGCAGATAATGCTTGAGATCCATACTTTGATTTGCTACATGCTAGCTTTCCATTCAATTTTCAAAATCAAAATATTCTAAACCAATACAATTAGATGTAGCAGAGAACTCAGCAAGCACCAAACAGTGCATGGTCACTCCACATTGGTGTTTTAGGCTAAGTGGAATAAAAATATAATGAATGCAGTTGCAAAATGCAGGAGGCTTTTCAAATTTTGCAAATCATAGGATGAAGTTAAAGATCTGAATCAGATTTCTGATCTGAAATTCTAGTATTTTGTTTGATTTCACAGATTATAGAAGCCAAACATTATTTAGATGACATTTGACACATTCCAGAAAGTGAAGAACTGGCAAATAGCTATGGTGTAAAATATAGGCTGAAAAGGCTGTGAGCTGCTATCCTAGAGCATATAAAACTCAATCAGAATTCTCTGATTTGAAAGTAATTTAAGCTTCCATTTTGGCAGATTACCCATGAAAAGTTATTTTTTCATGAATGAATTGCTGTTGCTCATAAACCACCATTCATCATCATTTGCCACCTTCTCTTACCTTCTGACTGAAGTTGACAAAAGGTCCCTTGAGGGGGAAGCTGCGCAATACAGTTGCAATTCTCTCCCCCTGCAGTTGTAGTATTATGGCAGACAGGATATGCTTTACAGATCTTGGCAGACCATCCGTAATCAGGCTCACAGAAACAATGAGAATGATTAGTGCCAACTGAGTTGCACACTAATGTGAGAAAAAAGAAAAGAAAACAAAAAAAGACTTAAATCATTGTATCTTACTGATGTTATTCATCTCATTGATTATGTTTACTCTGTATGCATTAGTCAAACCTTATACAAATTTGGAGGGTTGAATATCCAAGATCTTAACCCAGGGTTTCTCAACTTTGGCCATTTGAAGATATATGGACTTCAGCTCCCAGAATTCCCCAGCGAGCCAGGCTTTAAAAATCACTTTAAGCAATTTTTTTTTTTTTAGTATTGGTTTTTCAAAAGTGTTTTAGGCTATGATTGTAAACACACTTTGAATATTGGTTAAGTATAAATGAATAACATATATGAAATCACGTTTTTAACATCACAGGTTGATTCATGCAATAATAAAAAATATTGGAAAAGTCATAAAATAATCAGATCTGTAGTAGCAAAGGTAATCCGTTGTGTCTCTTATTGAGTCTTAATTTCTCTAGCAAATATTAAGTGTGGTTAATCTGTTCATGTATGAATAGATTAATAAGTTAAATCATTACATTGGATATTATTGATTTCAAGGTGTGACATTCAAATTGAGGACCCAGTTTGTGGGGACAATAAGCTGACTTTGTATAAAAAATATACAAAAGTATGAAGGCTATTGCTTAATGCATTGTAAACCGCCCTGAGTCTCCAGAGAAGGGCAGCATATAAATCTAATTTTTTAAAAAAACCCTATGGACTACTTTGCAGAACATCAAATGTCAAGAGGAACTTAAACCTTCATATAGCCAAGGGCTTCCAGTTGTTTCATTTTTCAGGTATAAAACAATTCTTACCAAAGCAGTCTAAAGAGGAAGAAGTAGGTGTGTTGGATATGTTTGCTACTTTGAATAAATTGTAAAAATAATAAAGGTGGGATACAAATAAATAAATACCTGCAAGTAATCTGCAACCTAACCAAATAACAAAATAATAGAGCTTGGAGGTCTTCTAGTCCAACCCCTTGCTCATGCAGGAAACCCTATACCATTTCAGACCAATGGTTGCCAAATTTCTTTTTAAAACCCTCCAATATAGGAGCACCCACAATTTCCGGAGGCAAGACATTCCATTGATTAATTGTTTTAACTGTCAGGAAATTTCTCTTTAGTTCTGGGTTCCTTCTTTCCTTGATTAGTTTCCATCCATTGCTTCTTGTCCTGCACTCAGGTGCTTTGGATAATAGCTTGACTGTCTCTTTTTTGTGATTGCCTGTTAGATTTTGGAACACTGTTATCATGTCATTTCTAGTCCTTCTTTTCATTAAACTAGATATACCCAATTCCAGCATCCATTCTTTATATGTAATCATCTTAATTGCTCTTTGCTGCAGTCTTTCTAGAGTCTCAAAATCTTTTTGCATTGTGGCGACCAAAACTGGATGCAGTATTCCAAGTGTGGCCTTATCAAGGTATTATAGAGTAATATTAACACTTCACGTGATCCTGATTCTATACTTCTGTTAATGCATCCTAGAACAGGCTTTTTTGGCAGCTGCTAACTCACACTGTTGGCTCATATTTAAGTGATTGTCCATTAGGACTAAGCTAAGCTGAACTCTCCCTACAGTCTCCCTTACCAAGTATAGATTCCATTGTAAATGTCATTCTTAGAACAAGGAAGGATTGTGTAAATTTTTCTGAACAATCTACACTAGGGGTATCAAATTTGATTTCATTGAGGGCCACTTCAGGGTTGTGTTTGACCTTGGGGGCTCAGTATGTGTGGCCGGGGGCGCATGGCCAACTTAATGACACTCATTGAGGCTCCATTTTCGGCTGTGATGGCCTCCCGCAGTCCTCTGCCAGTGAAAATGGAGCTCACGGAGGCTGCGTGTGGCCTCCCAGAATCCGTTTTTGCTGGCAGAGGGCTGCAGGAAACCGTCATGGATGCATGGAGTCCTCCCAGCTCCGTTTTTGCTGGAAGAAGCACCATGGACAGGTCCTTCATTGTTTCCAGGATGGCCCTGTGGGCCAGATCTAAGCAACCTGTTGGCCAGATCCAGCCTGTGGGCCTTGAGTTTGACCCCTGATCTACAATATTTTTAAACCAATAACAGAACTATCCAATCTGAATTGCAAAACTCCAGATTTTACAACCCAGATATGATAGGTCCGATGCCCACATTTCTCCACTGGATTGAAACAATATGTTGAGAAACAGGGAGGACAAACATTTAAATACATTAAACAAATTAATGTACTGTTTTGATAAATCAGATTGTTTTACAGAATTTTATCTGTTGCAGGAAGTATTGTTAATCATTTATAAATATTTTAGACTTTCCTGCCTATCTTAATTCTCCCAAATACATTTTAGTTCTGAGTCCTTTTATAACTTCCAAAAGAAATTCACCCTCCAACCTCTGATCAGGATATTAAAGGAGAAAGGAACTAAGTGAACAAAATGTGCTTACAACTTCCTGGAACACGAGAACAGTTAATTCCATTAGGTTGAACTACAAAGAGCCACCCTATACCGCAAAAACGCTCTTGTGTTTCCAGCAGAATTTCCCCCCCTTTTTTTTTCATATTAGAAGAGCTGTCAGGCATTAACAAATGTTTATAAAAAGTGTTTTATTTCATTTTGAAAGAATAGATAAGTCTCTTGATAGTTATTCCTGAACATACAGTCTTTCCCTTGGCACCTCGACAGGGGCTGCCAAAATTGTGAGGTGCCAGCAAAGGTAAAATGGTCTAACATTCAGTGAGTGTTTAAAGCAATGGTTCTCTCTGGACTCTGGGTCTCTGGGACCTTTTCAAGGGTTAGGGTTAGGTCTGAAAATTCTATAAAACTATTTTTATAATGATACTAAAATGTTATTTAAATTTTCCATTCCTATTCTCATATACAGCAGTTTTTTAGGGGCTACATGACAAGTGATGAAGTCATCACTGATGAGTAATAACATAGGTACTTGTGTTTCCTCATATTTGTTAGGGTTTTTTAAGGTAGCAGGTTTAGGACATAAATATGTGTGTTTTCATAATAACTCAGTTTTAGGGTTAAACTTAGTTAACATGAAATGGGTTTATTATTGTTATTTTAAATGAATAAATAAACCCAACAAACCATAACTGTCTGGTGTCTTCAACAACTTTTAAGAATGTAAAGGAGTACTGAGATTAAACAATTAAGAACTGTTGGTTTACCACAGATTTAGCAACCCTGTTTAATCATGATGTAACACACACACCAAAAATACCCCAAAATTAAATTAAACATAGAAAAAGCAAATGTTGATAGTAAATGGTCAGACTACTTACCAGTAGTAATATTAATTTGTGAAATGCTTATATCTGAATCAGGGACATTTACTGAAACTGGGAAACTAAGGTTTTTGAAAAACTTTCTGAGGTCCTCCTGGAGTGAGGTGTCTACAAAGTTTATCACAACAGCAATCGTGTATTCTGGTGACATGTCTAACAAGGGAGAAAAATGATCTGTCATAATTAATTGTATAATAAGAGTGACTCAGCCATGTCCTGCTATCTTCTTCTCAATGATTGTCCATGTCAGAAAATCTCAGGCCCAGTCAGAAAATCTCTCACAATGAGCATATCTTGTCATCTACCTTGCACGTTTCATCTAGTACAGAATGCAGCAATGTAAGCAAATACGTGAATTTTCAATCAGTGCTTGTTGTACCTCTGTTCCAGCAGCTGCATTGGTTGCCAATGTGCTTCCAGGTTGAATTCAAGGTAGTGGTAATAAATTCATGGCATGAGGCTGGGTTATTTGAGGGACCAACCCTCACTGGTTACATCTACCCATCCCATCAAGATTGACATGTTATAGGTCTTGTCCAAGACCCAAGAAGAAAACCTTTTCTATCACCATTCCTATCTTTTGGAACATCATCCCCCACACTCACCCAAAAGATTAGATTGGCTGCAAATTCTGCTTGTGCCCTCTTTCCTTGGTCTTCCTGTGATTGTGCAAGCACACACACATGCACCCTGGTTTCCCTGCAATTGCACAAATGCATTCACCCAGAATCTTTTCCATGGCCTCCCTGCAATCACAAGTACTCCAGGTCCTCTTTCAACAGCTTCCCTACAATCACACACATGCACACATACATCAGCTGCCAGGACCTCTCTACCCATCCACCCCCACATTCCTTACCTGGGACTCCCTCCATTCCCCACTTAATGACTTACACATCTTGGGTTGCAACAACAACCAGGACTGCCTGAATTGCTGTTGCTAAGGGCCATGTAACATTGTACTTTATGGCCCCCTTATTTAGTGATGGCAGTCCTTGTCCCAATTGCAATTGTAACTTGAGGACTACCTTTATCTTAATTTAACATATTATATTGTATTTTTACCACAACAAGCATTGGTGCTTTTAAGCTGCCCTGTGTCCTATCTATGTATCCCCCTGTATGATGCCCAATGATCCCAATGACATCTTCCTTGATGACTTTCGGATGCTCTTCCCAGTTTGCTTGAGACTGACCATGCTCAATTGGCATCCTTTTGTGAACGGGCAAGCTCTCATACCAATGTGCTTTAACATTGCAAATGTTGATATGCTCATCGAAGTTGACATTCCATGTCTACCTATTAAGAAAATGTGTGCAAGAAAACAAGCAAGCTCAGAGAGCACCAAGAACCCCTCATTTCAACCCTGAGCTACAAATATTCTCCTCTATCAGTATATAACATTGTGCTTAACAATTGCATCTTATTTGCCTCACAACTGCAGCTGGAACTGATGGCATAAGTCAGGCATGGTCAAGTAACATTTTACTTTATGATCACACTGTTAACAACAGAGTTGTCAGGCCCAGTTGCAGTTGGCAAGCAAGGCAGAAATCAGATCATTTACCAAAGCAAAGCAATTGTACAAATTGATGTATATCAGAAGATGAAGCTACTCTTTGTAAGCAAAAGACATTAAAAGATAACCACCTACCCTGACGCTTTTGTCTTTGTAACTCTAGTTGTGTGGTGTTCTCCTCTATTTTGCCCCACTTGCTGTGAATCTGAAAGACAGGGATTTTCCTCTTTATAAGAAAAGAATTATACATTGGGGGAGGGTTTTCAAGAAGAATCATAAAAATTCATTCCTGGTGAATCAACCAGGATAAGGTTGCAAGACCCAATCTGGGCTGGTCATCAGGACCAGAGGTTTGTCTTCCAAGCTCAGGGAACTTCTCTCTCTTTCTCCCTAGGCTAGAGATGATTTCCCTGAAGATGGGCACCAGCATGAGTCCAAAAGCTCGGAAGACAAAACCTCTGGTTCCAGTGACTAACCCAGATTGGATCCTGCAAAACTATACTTGTTGAAAGTAGCAAATTCTTAAAAGAATGTTCCATTTTTGAGAATTTGCTGCCTCCAGCAATTAGAGCTTCTAGCATTCCCTATTATGCAGGAGAAGCTATTGACAGTGCAGAAAGACATAAAATCAAGATGCTGCTGAACTGCGATATACAGGACTGCTCCTTAGAGACTCAGTGACACACGCCACCTCTTATTGTAGCCTTCAGATATTCAGAACTATAGATTCTCAGAATTCCAAGTTACTACGTCATGTGTAAGATCTGATCCTCAGCCAGAGCAAGTATGAACATTATAGGTACTCACAGATGAATAGATGAAGGTGTCCAAGATGAAGTCCCATGAAATCTGGGAAGAGGTGTGCACCCTCATGAGAGCGCTGAACATGGCTATCCTCCAAAAGAACATTATTTCCTGTGTTTTGTTGCTGCACCAAAGGAAAACAAGTTTTATTTATGTTCATAAAAAAAGAAACACTTTGTTCTTTACTCAAAGTCAACCCAGAGTAATTAAGCTTACTTTTTAAAAGTAAGTCACGTGATCAAAATTTGAATGCTTGGCAACTGGCCTGTATTTATGATGGTTGCAGTGTCCTGAGGATCTTCTGCAATCTTCTGACAAGCAATGTCAATGAAGAAGCCGGATTACTAGTTTAACAACTGCAGTGATTCACTTAATGATTTTTGGGGAAAAAAGGCATAAAATGGAGGAAAACTCACTTAAGAACTGTTGCTTAGCAACAGAAATGTTGGGCATAATTGTGGTTGTAAATTGAGAACCACTTGTACAAGTTGTTCAGTTACAATGCATAGCAATTATTGGTCTGCAAATAATTCCCTCTAATCCCAGAGAGCGTCAGCAACACCTTTTCTCCTCTAGTGTTTCTTTCAGCAAATCTAAATATCAAATCCTCTTCCGCCACTTGTATTCAATCTAGCACTTTTCTGGATTCCTAATTGAAGGTGGCCTGGGAACTGACCAGATCAGAATTCAATCCAGGAGCCTGGATAGCTCAGCAGACTAAAAGCATTGTGATTAACTCCAGCTGTCTGCAATTACTGTAAATTCAAATCTCACCAGGCTCAAGGTTGACTCAGCCTTCCATCCTTTCTAAGGTAGGTAAATTGAGAACACAGTTTGTGGGGGCAATAAGCTGACTTTGTATAAATATACAAAAGTATGAAGGCTATTGCTTAACACATTGTAAGCTGCCCTGAGTCTCCAGAGAAGGGCGGCATATAAATCAAATTATAAATAAATAAATAAATAAATAAAATCCCTCAAATAAACTTATTCTGTTCAGCTGATGCCAGTTTCCCTTTGGTATCTGAGTGCCTTTTTCTTAAAGCTTTTCCGTCTTAAAAATTAGGGCCTTCTGTTAGATTAGTTACCTTTTAATAAACTCATGCTAACTGCCAAGCATACATAGATTAGGCCTGCTTTGCTGGTCAGTAACCAAAATAAACTAACTGACTGACTGCTTAGGTATCAGAAAACATATACCGTTCCTGATCAAATCAGTAAAGACAGACTGAGTCTCAGGAAGGACTTATTAGAAGACAGACTATGAAACAATAGAACATCATTGGTTATCATTTACAACTCAAGTCATTCAAATGCATTATTTATATATATTTAAGCTCTACTGACAATATTATTTCATTTTCTTAAGCACTGGATGACAGGTCCATATTTGCATACAGTGAATACCCCAATTTGAAGCAGATTGTCACATGCAACAAGAAACAACGGGACAACTATACCAATGTGGGAACCAGACTCTGCCAAAAACCCAAATGTCTAATCTGCCTCCCCATCTACTATACATCATCAACAACATCATGGGCCCCAACAAATACACATATAAGATTTGTAAAACATTATATTCAGTGGTGGGATTCAAATAATTTAACAACCGATTCTCTGCCCTAATGATTTCTTCCAACAACCAGTTCACCAAATTGCTCAGAAAGTTAACTGGTTCTCTCGAAGTGGTGCGAACTGGCTGAATCCCACCATTGATTATATTTGTTAATTGGTAAGGAATATGAGGTCTGTCATCTGCATAACTATTCTCTCTTCCCCCTCCGCTTCATCCCAATATATTTAAATCTTACATCACTTATGTCACTCCATGCATGTGATGAACTGAGCTGTAGCTCTTGAAAGCTTGTGCCTTACAATAAAATGTATTACTCTTGAAAAGTACTAGCAGGTTGTTCTGAAGTTTCCTGACAAGTTTTTTATTCACAGAAAAAGAATGCTCACTTGTCTTTCATACCACCTCTTCCATATGCATGTTTCAGATTTATTCAATAGTCAAACATTTTCTGTGATTATTAAAATGCAAGAACCTCTATATTTCAACTATTCATATCTTGCATGCAACACAATAAGGCAAAAGTCAGTCCTGGCTTAGGTAACAACATGAATACAATCACTGATTAACTTCTTGTTGTACCCAAACCTTTCAGCTTTAGGACAACTAAATAATACAGTACACACAATTGTCCAATTTATCCTCAGAACAACCCTGCTGGGAATGTTAATTAATAAACTACTGGCCCAAGTCCCTAAGTAAGTTCCTAAGAATCAGCACCATTCCCTATTCCCCTATTTTTTATAAAATGGGAAACTGTCCTTGGTCATTTTGAAACACCTTGTATTTATTGTATATTATTATTTACTATTGCCTGCTTTTGCCATGGGAGCTCAATGCACTATATTTTGATCCTCTTTTTTCCTCCATCAGACAATTATCAACTATCAAAGGTAAACTAGTGGCTTTTATAGTTAATAATATGCTGAGCATCTGTTGGATGAAATAACTCAGATCTGCTCCCAGTTAGATTCTCCTTTTGGAGTAGGTTCTGTGCAGATTAGTTGATTAGTTAGTTACAGTCTTGTTTTGTTATCCAGGAGGAATTGGGTCCTTTTGGACCTGAGGAAGCAGATGGGATCCTCATGACTGTTATATATTAGATATCCAACCTGCCTTGATGAGGCCACTTGGAATGTGACATGTGGTTGAATTCTTCCATGAGTGAGGGGGCTGGTTCCTCCTCCTTTTAAACAGGCAGTGGTTCAGCCCTTAAGAAGCTAAGGCTAGACAGTTTTGCATATTTTTGTCCTCCTTCCTTTCTTTTTTAGGAAAGGTTGTTGAGAAGTTGGTTGCACAGCAACTTTGGAGGATTCTGAATGAAGAAATTTTCTGGATTCTTTTCAATCTGGATCCAGGCCTGAGTATGGAAAGGAATACATTTTTGGATGGTAGACAAAATTGAAAGTAGTGTACACATCCTTGATATCCCAGTGGCTTTCAATACCATCAACCATGGTATTCTTCTGGATCAGTTCTTTGTCATGGCCCAGGACTCAAACTCTGAAGAAGCTATTCCAGCTGAACCAGAGGAATGTTATCCTTAGGACACACTAAGCCAGGAATCACCTAAGGCTGATCCTACTCGGATACCATTAGAACAGCTGGAGTAGTCAGTTGATGATGTATGGTCTCCAAACTTTCAGAGTTGGCAAGGAGAGCAGACAGCAGAGCAAAGAAGCTCAATGAGGGTCCTTGCCAAGCAAGGAAATAATTCTCTTAATCAAAGTCAGTTGGCTGCAGCCTAATTTCAGATACAACACTAACACATTTCTCCATTGGAAACATCTGTCTGATTTCCTGCTCTGGTGTGTCATTCTTGTGAATCTCTGACCTTGGCCTGGCTGACAAATCTGACCTGGCTCTCTGAACTTTGGATTGAAAACCATTCAGGAAAGCTTTCTTACCAAGAGACTTTGTTGATTGTTTTCTTCTTTGTCTGCTATTATTTGCTCAGACTTAAGTAAGTTGCTTTCCTCATCTAGCAACTATGTGAGTTTGAGACCTAAAAACAGGATAGCTTCAGGGTAGGGTGTTGGTGACACTTTATTGTGCTGGTTCTCTTCTTTCAGCTGGGGCAGTTCCAGGCACTGTTGATTGGCTGGGAAAGGTCCTACACTGGGCCTTTACTTTGTAGAGTGCCTTAGAGTTTGTTATTTTTTCCTCTCTGGTTTAACATCCAGATAAAGCTGCTGGGTGAGCTAATGGGTAAGTATGCTGATGATACCTAGCTTTATATCTCCATCCTTGGCCTACTAAGTGAAGCTGTGGAGATCCTACCTTGATGTTTGGAGGCTGAAGGAGAATGCACATTCAAACTTGCATGATTGCTTTCAGCTCTTCAAGATAGATAAGACTAGTATGCCAGAATTATGAATGAAAGTACTACTTCTACTAACAGGTTACTGAACAAGGGAGAGGTACTTACTCAAATTACAGGTAGTCCTCAATTTATGACCACGATATGCCCAAAATTGCTATTGCTAAACAATAGTTGTTAAGTGAGCTTTCTCCCATTTTACAACTTGTTGTGTCACAGTCGTTAAGTGAATCATTGCAGTTGTGAAATTAGTAACACTATTATTCTTTCTCAAATTTTTATTTTTATTTTTCAAAACATAAAATACATCTTTTTAGAGCAGGTGATTGTTCTTTCATATAATAAGTACAATTATTAAAATTCCCAGAATCAATTTTGTTCCAATTACATTTTTTCCAATTACATCTTTTTAAAAAAAGAGAAAAAAGAGAAAAAAGCAAGAAAAAAAATCTTATTCTAAACATTTATCATTCAAGTATTTCGCTCAACATTCTAAACTATAAACACCATTCTAAATCTCTATCATTTTAATAATCAATATTTCATATACATTTCTCAATTTAAGACCCATTGCACCAAATCTATATTTCACAACTACTATCCAAATCTTATCAAAAATTTATTTCCCTTTTCTCTTAGAATTTTTACAAAATCAACCAACATTTCGCTCTGTAGTTTATCACTTCCAAAATATTTTATTTTGATTTAGTTACTCCATAGTTATTCTCTTATACTATTAAAATTATTTTGGCTAATTCATAGTTTATATAGTTTATATAACTCCAATCTGATCCAATCTGGTTCACAGTTATATTATTGTTCTCCTGTAAAGTTTCTTCTACTTCCTCCTAATTTTATTTTTTAGCTGGTTCACATCTTGATCTGCTGCTTTCCAGCAAGGCTTACCTCCACTCCTGACCTTAAGTTATTTTGACTGGTTCACAGAATGATTTTAACTACACACCAACCTTATCTCCTTCACTCCTCCGATATTTATTTTATAACTGGTTTGCAACTTAAACAGTTGCTTTCCAGCAGTGCTTTCCTCCTCTCCCACCTTTATTTTTAACTGGTTCACAACTATATTTCAATTGTTCCCCAGGTATAGTCTCCTCCACTCCTACCTTGATATTTTTTGGCTAATTCACAGTTTAGCTTTAGCTCTTACCCAGTATATGCTTTCCTCTGCTCCTAATCTGTATATTGATTGGTTCGCAGCTTTGCTTTAACTGTCATCTAGTGCATATTTTCCTCCGCTCCTACCCCTATTTTTAACTGGTTCACAATTATATTTCAATTGATCCCCAGGTATAGTCTCCTCCACGCCTACCTTTTTATTTTTAACTGGTTCACAGTTCACATAAACTGCTACCCAGCATATGCTTTCCTCCACTTCTAACTCTGTTTGTTGGCTGGTCCATAGCGTTACTTCAACTGTTTTCCGGCTCATGCTTTCCTTCACTCCTAACTATTTATATTTTTTGGCTAGTTCACAGTTTAGCTTTAGCTGTTACCCAATATATGCTTTCCTCCACTCCTAATCTATATATTAATTGGTTCACACCTTTACTTTAACTGTCTTCTAGTGCATATTTTCCTCCGCTCCTACTCCTATTTTTAACTGGTTCACAATTATATTTCAATTGATCTCCAGGTATAGTCTCCTCCACTCCTACCTTTTTATTTTTAACTGGTTCACAGTTCATATAAACTATTACCCAGCATATGCTTTCCTCCACTCCTAAGTCTTATTTTAATTTTTAACTAATTCCAAGCTTTGTTTCAACTGTTTTCTAATATAATACCTACCTCCACTCCTACCATATTTATTAACCTGGAGCAAAACTCTACTTTAGTTAATTTCCAAATTCATATTTCACATTACTCCTAGTTTCACATATTTAATTGATTGATAACATTTTATTTTAATTATTATGTCGCTTGCATTTTCCTCCAACTTCTCCCTTCCAACTTCTCTTGTTCAGTCTGTTAGCTTCAAATTACTTCACAATGTATTACCCATATTGTTTTTCCATTTGTTCTCCTCCATATTTCTAATTTAGAATAAAAATATATTTTAACAAATATCTTCCAGTGTCTTAAAAAACCTTTTCTCCTTAATTGTTGAATCTACAGAAAATTCAAAGTTTAAGAAGTTAAAGCCTCCAGAAATTGTATTTTTCTTAAATCATTTGTGCTCTTATTTCTTAATCAAATTATTTGTGTATTTATATATATATATTAAAAGAAGGTGGTGATAGTAATAACAAGGAAAATAATAGCAATAGTAATTACAATAAAAAAGAAGAAGAAAATAAGGAAGTAATAGAGACATCAGTAAAAAGGGAAAAGAGAGTTTAAAAATAACAAAAAAAGAATTAAACAATTATATTAGAGAGAAAAAAGAGAAAAAATAGAGATGGAAGAAAAAAGAAGCAGATGAAAAAAGAATAAAACAAAGAGAGGAAAGAAAGATAAGAAATAAAAAGAAAGCATGGAGAAGAAAGAAAAGTATCTCCTAACATTAATCATTCACCCAATACCCATTACATGCTTTTGAATCAAAATGTGATATTTTGTTATCTTGTTACTTGATTTATTCCATTGTTTTTGTTTTGTTTTTTCTCTGATCTGTCCAAATGTATTTCTTTTCCCTTTCAATGTCATCAAAGTTATAAGTTCTGCAAAGTTAATTCTGGAACTATTCCATATATGGTATCATCATATCTTCCTTTTGTTGCCACGCCTTTCTCTTATAATCACTTTTATTTAGTTCAGTTTCCATTATTCCATTTAATTTCTTCTTTCAAATCTTCCATAAATCCTCCAGTGAACAGATTATGTATTAGAAACCAAAGTCTCTAAGTATTTTCTCAGTATCAATTCAGTACAAGTAACAAGCAACATAGTTTCTCTTTTCAATTAACAAATAGTCTGGGATTCATATTTTCACTTCAAAGCTAGCAGCCATTTTATCCATCACCATTTGACTTTTGTCTTTACTTTTAAAACGTAGTTGTTTGCTCTTTTCCTTCCTCTCTCCCAGATATAATCCAATCTCACTCCACAAAATCAGTCTAGCCTCATTTATCCACAGGAAAAAAAATAAAAATAAAAATAGTTTTTAAAAATTGTAACTAAGCCATTTCCAAACAGACATAATACATGCTTTCTGTCAAACAGGTCCTTTGTCTTTTAACCCCTGTAGTTGTTAGCCACCATTAAAACAGAGGCTCACTTGTTGCAATCCACATCTGAGGGCAGCTCCCACCTAGGCAATTGTTAAACTCACCCGGCATACAAGCTCCCTGTTCTTCTCCGCTTCTCTTCCTCTCCTCCAGCACAATCTTTGTTCCCGGTTGCCACAGTTTTGGGACAGCTGCCATGGCTGTCGTTCCACTGCCACTGGCGTGAAGGGAAAGCCTCCAGCCCCAAGGAACCTGCCCGTTTCTCTCAGCTGCCCAAGGGGTCCCTTCCTGTCCCCTTGTCCCTTCGAGACAAGGCAGGTCCAAAGACCTGTCGGCGGCAGCTTGGCAGACGGGGTTTTGGCAGAGCTCTATGGAGCTCGACATTTCCCCGTCTGTATCTCCGCGGCACCAACCGGAAGTCCACCAGTAACACAATTATTAAGTGAATCTGGTTTCCCCATTGACTTTGCTTGCAGGTCACCAAAAGTGATCACATGACCTCAGGACAGTGCAACAAGATAAATACATGTCAGTTGCCTAGTGTCTGAATTTTGATCACATGACCATGGGGATGCTGCAATGGTTGTAAGTGTGAAAAACTTACGATCATGTCACTTCTTTCAGTGCCAGTATAACTTGGAATATTACTATTGAATGGTTGCAAGTCAAGGACTACCTATACATTTCAGCCTGAGACTGAGATTTCATCATTTAACTACTGTATTTTCGGCGTATAAGACGACAGGGCTTATAAGACGACCCCCGACTTTTCCTGTAAAAATATAGGGCTTGGGGTATACTTGCTCTATAAGATGACCCCTCTTCCAATGCACACCAAATAAAAATTAAAAAACATCAACTGGCTCACCGACAATGTAAAAGCAGCTGTGCTAGACCCAAAATGGCCCCTGCAATAAGCAGGAACCTCACACAGCCACAAAAAGCCCAAAAACCCAACTTTCACACTTTACATACACAAAATTCCTCATACAGCTTTGTGAGATTTTGTGCGTTTGTGTAGTTAGAGTGAAACACTACAGAAACACACCAAATCTCAGAAAGCTGCACAAATATTATTTTATTTTTATTTTTATATGAAAGCTAAATTTAAAACTTCCTAGCCTAAAACTCAGACCTAGCCTTAAAAATGGCTAGGTCTAAAAAAGAACAACTAAAAAAACCCCCAATTAACTATTTCTTTTAAGCTCCCAAAGGGGAAAAAAACTTACCCAATAGAACAGGGGTCTCCAACCTTGGCAACTTTAAGACTTGTAGACTTCAACTCCCAGAATTCCTCAGCCAGCTTTGCTTTGCTGGCTGAGTAATTCTGGGAGTTGAGGTCCACAACTCCCTGCCTGCTTGCAGGCAGGGAGATTCAGTTGCTTGCAATGGATTGCAGGCAAGTGAAGCAAGGCAAGCATTGCAGCTAGCAGCTAAGGTAAGCAAGCTGGAAGGGGGTGATTTTTGCTACCAATTAGCAGGCAAAAATTAGCAGCTGGGATTGCCAGAGCCATGTAAAAGGAAAGTTTTTTTCTTTTACATGGCGCTGGCCATCCAAGCTCTAGTGATCCCAGCTGAGTTGCCTGCTAATCAGGCAACTCAGCTGGGATCGCCAGTGCCGTGTAAAAGGAAAAAACTTTTCCTTTTACATGGCTCTGGCATGTAACTCAGCTGATTAGCGGCAACTCAGCAGGCAATTCAGCTTGGCTCCTCAGAGCCATTTAAGGCTCGTCAGAGCCTTTTGGGCTGGTCTGCCTGGTTACAGGAGAACGACACCCGGTGTATAAGATGGCCCCAGACTTTTGAGAAGATTTTCGTGTGTTAGAAAGTCATCTTATACACCGGAAAATACGGTATTCCCATTTCTTGTTTTTTTAAAAAATAGTATTCATATAAAAAAGAAAAAAGAGAAAAAAGAAAGATATGTTGAAATTATAAACACAAATATTAGATAGAAAGTTTGTAGAGTAATATAAGATAAATTAGAAAATATATCATATTGCCATATGTTACCAAATCTTTCTTATTGTAATTGTCTTTATTGTCTTTGTAATAAAAAGGATTTGATAATGATGCTAATGGTGAAATGGTAGTATGTATCCTACCAAATTTTAACAGACTTTAATTCCACGGTGAACCGGTAGCAGCGGTGGGAGGCTCTGCCCACCCACCCGAACATCTCTGCATATGTGCAGAAGAGTTGTGAGTGCAAGTGCACCCACGAGTGAATTGGTAGCTGCGAAATTGAAACCCACTACTGCATACATACATATGCAAAAACTGCTCCTTTTATCGTTGATATTCTGCTTTTAGGAAAATTTATCCATTCTGTTTTTAATTATAGACAGCTTACTGTATTAGATAATCTGAGACTGGAAAAAACTATACCATCTCTCTTTTAAGTCTTGCAAAATTTTGAAATTCACTCTTGGCTCCTTTTTCCCTCACTCCATGTAAATATATTAATTGTTCTTTGCTAATGTTGCAATTTTTTAAACTGTGACTTGAATTGGTGATATTTGAATTGAAAAGTGTATATTGTGTAATACAGTCATTTTTAGCCAGTAAAATTCTAAACTTTTCTGTTTCAAGACCTTGCTTTATTTTCTTCCATAATTTGTTCTTATTGTTTTGAAATACATGCATCCTGTCATGTAAAGTTCTATACATTTTAACATTTATTTATTTATTGTTCTCCCACAACTGGTCACTTTTTTTACATTTTTTCATTTAACATTTGGAAGTTAAAGGCTTTATTATTTTGTGTGGGCTTTTTTTTTTCAGTGATTTTGCATCTGGAAAAGCAAACAAAATATTCGAGTAGTTTTATTGTATACAGCCATGATGGCGGACCAATGGCATGCCAGAGGTGCCAGAGGTGGCAAGCAGCGCGCTCTCTAATGGCATGCGAACCATTGCCCCAATTCAGCTCCAATGTAATGCATGCACGTCTCCCACTGGCCAACTGGGGGGCAGGGCGTGTCCAGGGGGGCTGTGCGCACATGCACAAGCGGAGTCAGGCGTGCATGCACAGGGGGCAGGAGGCCACGCATGCATGTGCAGGGGAAGGGCACGTGTGGGGGGCTCACATGTGCATGGGGGAGGGGTGCATGCGCAGGGCCCACATGCACATTCCATTTTGGGGGTTTGGGCATGTGCATTCATGTTTGCGCACGTGCTCTTTGGGCACTCGGTCCGGAAAAGGTTAGCCATCACTGCAGTGGTGGGTTGCTACCGGTTTGCACCGGATCAGGCAAACCGGTAGCGGTAGAGGCTCCGCCCACCCACCCAGACGCTTCTGCACAGAAGCGCTGCACATGCGCATGAGCAAACTGGTAGTGATGGGATTTGGAATCCGCCCCTGCATCACTGGTATAGAGCTTTGTGGTTTTACAATTGTTAATACCACATCATCTGTATAACATTTCATCCTTTCCTTGAATTTTGATACAAATTCCATATTTATCTTTCCAGATCTTGTTCACCAAGACTCCCAGAACAATTACAAATACAAATACAAGTGGACACTTTTGCTTCGTGACTCTGCTAAGTGAAACGTTTTCATAGAGGGTTCTTATTTAAACCCTTGTTTAAATAAACCTTTGCGGTTTATTGTTGGCATGTCCTCTCCTTCCAAGTTTTCAATTCTTTTCTAGGATATATTTTGTTTAAAAGTACTGTAGCTTTTTTTCTCCCAATGTTGATAAATTCTAGTGCATTTATGAAAATGCACTAGATGATTATGATTGTTTTTATAAAACAATCTGATCCCTGTGTATAATTTTGGGAATGTATTTCCTCATACATTCAGCTAATATAACAGTGCATATCTTGAAATCAATATTCAAAAAGAATTTGGTTTACATGTTTGACATTTCTTCAGGTCATTCCTTTTTTGTATTATTATACATGCCTCCTCCCATAAACTTGGTATTGTTTTTGTTGTTTTAATTTCTTTCACCATCAGTCATCGTACTGCTAGTTTCTCTTCTATGTATTTTTTTAGTGCTGACAGCCTACCTGTGCCAGTCACCCTACCAATTATAATTTTCTTCTTTAATCTCTTTCTTAATTGCTTCTTTAATCTCTTAAATTGGTATAAATTTCTGCCCTTCAAAGTTGCTCATGCTCAGAGATCAGACAAGTCACCTCATGGCTTGACTATACTCATTATGGTTTACAAGTCAATGAGGATTAATAAGATTTGTCTGGATAAGCCTTAGAAGGATGTTTTCCATGGTTTGTCTTCTTCCTGGAAGGAAGTGGTGCTGAAGGACTTAAAACAGAAAGTTGCCTTACAGCCATGTTGGATGCCTAAGCATTCCATCTTATTCCCATGCTTGTTAAGATAGACTCCTAAAAAAAGCCAGCCAGAGCTTTAAACTAAAATGCAGTTGATGTCTGCTCCTCTTTTCATTTCCATCTGCAAGGGGGAAATGATACGTAGCATATTCCCAGTGGGCTTTTGTTTGTTCGCTTCTTTGTTTATAGATTTGTATGGCTACCCACCTTAGATCATAACTCTGGGCAGTTTACAACAATAATCCCAAGGGTGCTATAGGAATACTGAATAGGTGTTTAGTTCCTTTACAAAATAGTGATGACTTAACGTAAGAAATCACGGTGTTATGAGATGATGTAATTGTGATGAAGTGGATGACAGATATAGTTTTCTCTTCAGTAGCATCTGCTCCAAATGCAGAGTTAGTCAGATAAAGGAAGGTGAGGAGCAAGCAACGAAAGGGCAAGACACAAGAAACAGAAGACCTGTTTTGACTTATTTGGGACCGGGAAATATTTTGCTATAAAATGTGTTCTCTCAGAGAGTAATATTCAACCTTGTCAATTATCCTACTTTTTTTTTCAATTACAACAAGGAAAAAAGCAGGGTGACAAATGGAGCATTGGAGCAAATCAGGAAGCAATGGCTTTCTACTTCATTTTGGGTAGGCTGCCTTTGTCCACGCAGAAACAGATGGGAGCCATGAACAGAGGTGCTGATAATGCAAATTATAGAAATTAGAGCATCACCCCGTAGACCCCTGCCCACTTGCATCATCCTAGGTAAGTTAGGAGCAAACTGATCTTTGGCTATGTCCTGATCTGTGCTCTGTTGGAAACAGCATTATGAAACTGAAAACATTGGAAAAAAAGGAGAACCATAGTGTTCAAAGCATGGGAGCTTCTGAGGATGGAGAGAGATTTGTGTACTTACAAACACAATAAAAATTGGGTGTAAAATTGTTCAGGAGTAAAACAGTTAATACAATACAATACAAATACAAAGATTTTCCCAAGAGACATTCAACAAATGCTCAAATAGAAAACCAAGTATTCAACTGGGACTGCTGAACAACAGTGTGGGGCCAATCTGGTGCTGGGGGGAAGGGCTTCCTCAAACCATTGTATTTCAAAAGAAAAAGCTTTGTTCCCCTTTCCAGATAATGCATTTTGCCCAGTCATGAGGCCTTGAGGTTAGTTTCCTGCCCACATCATAAATCTTAATATTGGGGCAAAAAAAAATGTTCCCTAAATATGAAAGTCCAAAACCATCTAAAAGATCCTTCAAACATCAGTTCACCTTCTATATCATATTCAGGAATAGATCTAGATAAAATCCTTGCAGAAATATATACAACAGGGGTCCCCAATCTCCGATTGGTGGACCGGCACCAGTCTGTGGCAAGCCAGTAACTAGGCCATGCAAACAAGCATTCATATGATGCAGGCAGCACATGAAACCATGCCCCCTCCAGTCCACAGAAAAACCTCTCTCCACAGAACCAGTCCCTGGTGTCCAAAACGTTGTGGGGTGTTGGCATACTAGATGTTGACAGAGCACAACTACCACAGCCGGCCACTCTGTTCAGGAAAGGTATGCAGCTGATAAACTAGTTGCAACAGGCTACATGATGCTCAGTGGGCCACCAAGGTTCCTTGTGCCTCAGATGAATAAGGTGAAGTCAGGAAAAGAGTACAGTCACATACTTGTTCTTTCCTAAGTGATTACAGAATCTGGAACTTTATTTAAAGTAGTTTTCAAATGCAAATTCATGAATTTTTCAGCTATGAACCCTAGTACTCAAATTAGTAAGCTTCCTGTTTCCATTAGTTCAGGAATAGGAGAATGTGATTGGTCTTGTAGCCTTCACATAGGCTCTGATTTGCCATTTTGGAAGGAGAAAGCTAATTCACAGAAATGCTTAATACTGTTCTGTCTCTGATATTGTCAAAAGTGAATAGAATAGAATAGAATAGAATAGAATAGAATAGAATAGAATAGAATAGAATAGAATAGAATAGAATAGAATAGAATAGAATAGAATAGAATAGAATAGATTTTTTTTATTGGCCAAGTGTGATTGGACACACAAGGAATTTGTCTTTGGTGCATATGCTCTCAGTGTACATAAAAAAAAAACAAGATACGTTCATCAAGAATCATAAGGTAAAACACTTAATGATAGTCATAGGGTACAAATAAGTAATCAAATCATATTAAAAGACAGTCAGTATAAATTGTAAGGATACAAGCAATAAAGTTACAGTCATACAGTCAGAAGTGGAAGGAGATAGGTGATAGGAACGATGAGAAGATTAATAGTAGTGCAGATTTAGTAAATAGTTCGACAGTGTTGAGGGAATTATTTGTGATAGCATTTGGGAAAAAAACTGTTTTTGTGTCTAGTTATTCTGGTGTGCAGTGCTCTATAGCGTCATTTTGAGGGTAGGAGTTGAAATAGTTTATGTCCAGGGTGTGAGGGGTCTGTAAATATTTTCACAGCCCTCTTTTTGACTCATGCAGTATACAGGTCTTCAGTGGAAGATAGGTTGGTAGCAATTGTTTTTTCTGCAATTCTAATTATCCTCTGAAGTCTGTGTCTGTCTTGTTGGGTTGCAGAACCAAACCAGAGAGTTATAGAGGTGCAGATGACAGACTCAATAATTCATCTGTAGAACTGTATCAGCAGCTCCTTGGGTAGTTTGAGCTTTCTGAGTTGGGGCAGAAAGAACATTCTTTGTTGTGATTTTTTGATGACATTTTTGATGTTAGGTGTCTATTTTAGATCTTGGGATATGGTAGTACCTAGAAATTTGAAGGTCTCTACTGTTGATACTGTGTTGTCTAGTATTGTAAGACGTGGAAGTATGGAAGGGTTTCTCCTAAAGTCTACTACCATTTCTACAGTTTTCAGTGTGTTCAGTTCCAGATTGTTCCGGTTGCACCACGAGACTAGTTGTTCAACCTCCAGTCTGTTTGTGGATTCATCATTGTCTTGAATGAGACCGTTGTGTCATCTGCGAACTTCAGTAGTTTAACAGATGGATTGTTATAGATGCAGTCATTGGTATACAGAGAGAAGAGAAGGAGGGAGAGCACACAGCCTTGGGGAGCCCCTGTGCTAATTGTACAGGTATCTGATGTGATTCTGCTTAGCTTCACTTGCTGCTTCCTGTTTGCTAAGAAGCTTATGATCCACTTACAAGTGTGTTCAGGTACCTCTAGCTGGTTTAGCTTAATTAGAAGAGTGTCTGGAATGATGGTATTGATTGCTGAACTAAAGTTTACAAAGAGGACCCTTGTGTAGGTCTTTGGAGATTCAAGATGTTGTAGATGTAATGCAGAACCATATTAACAGCATCATCTGTTGATCTATTTGCTCGGTATGCAAATTGCAAGAGGTCTAACAGCAGATCTGTGATGGTTTTCAAGTGGGACAGCATTAGCCTTTCAAAGGTTTTCATGACTACAGATGTTAGAGCAACTGGTCTGTAGTCATTCAGTTCCTTGATGGTGGGCTTCTTCGGCACTGGGATGATAGTAGAGCATTTGAAGCAAGAAGGAACATAGCATGTCTCTAGCAATTTATTGAAGATTTGGGTGAAGATGGGGGCCAATTTGTCAGCACAGACTTTTAAGCAAGAAGGAGTTATCTTGTCTGGGCCTGGAGCTTTTCTTGGCTTTTGTCTGTGAAATAGGTCTTGCAGTTCCTTTTCTGTGACCATTAGGGGTTGTGAACCCAATGGGATGGGGTCAGTTGTAGGAGGCTTGGCTGTTGTTACTGTGTCTGAGATGGGGGTTGCGGAGATAGGTTGCTGTAGTTTCCTTGCAGTAAAACACATTCAGGTTATCTGCTAGTTGCTGATTTCCTTCAGCCTGAGAAGGAGGTTTGCCGTAGCTGGTGATATTTTTAAGAGTTTTCCACATGTTTGCTGGTTCATTTGTTGAGAACTGATTCTTTAGCTTTTCAGAGTAGCTTCTTCTTGCTGCTCTGATCTCCCTTATTAATATATTTCTGGCCTGATTGTACAGCATTTTACCACCTCAGAGTCTTATATTAGGAAAATATTACAATGTGCAGAAATGAATAGGTTAACACTTGAAATTAAAGGGAAGGAACAATTTGATTATTATAACATATGGGAACTATTTTACCAATGGTTAGAGAATAAATATGAAAAGTGGAAAAAAGCAGAGGAGTGAAACAGAGAAAATGTTTTAACAAAGTTAAATAACTTAAGAAGAAGACTGTTATAGTATTAGGTATGGTATATATGACTATTAGTATTAAGTTAAGAATAGATAAAATAATAAATATGATTGTAAATTGTAATTGTTATTGTATAAAACACTTGCACAAAATATTTGTACCATGATAACACACTGTTTAATGGAAGATGATGTTTGAATTAAAATAATTTTTTTAAAAATTAAAAAAAATACTGTTCTGTCTCTGGTATTATCAAAAGTTACACCTCAGAGTCTTATATTTATTCCTGTTGCCAGGATTTTTCACATCTTGTACTGAAAGGCACCTCAGTTTAGTATTCAGAGTAGCAAAAAGCTATTGCCCTCAAACCCTCAGGAAACAGACTGAGAGCTGCAAAGCTATTACATTTAGGCTTTACGCATCTAAAATGAAAGGCATGCTTCTCAAAAGGAAATAGGAAATTTCTGTGATAAGTCACAATTCCTCTGGTTTTACCTGGCTAATTTCCCAGTGTCTCACACAATGTTAACCTTTTAATCCAAATAGTAATATGTCTTTACCCAGCCGTTAAACAATTACACAACTGGATGGATGGTCAATAAACTCTGAAAGTAATAACTGGGTTTCCCATCCTAGTCATTGTTTTCAAAAAACATTTCTGCAATAAAAACACAGATAATTTTCATCTAGAATCCAGGCCTGCGCAACTGAATTATTTTACAGGGGTGGAGGAAGGGCAACATATGGCCATCAAAATATGATTAGAAACGATGGTCATTGAACATCAACAAAAGTCTATCTTTGACTCACAGAGACAAGAAGAAGCATGCTGTCTGTTTATCTATCTGTCTGTCAATCAACATAATCAATGCAAAGCATCTGGATTTCTATAATATCTAAATCCTTAGATATATTTTGCTGCTTAGGATGAACTTTTTTTTAGTCACCATGTATATTTTAGTTATTTAATCTACAGTTGTATGCATTTCGAATCATAGTTAATCATTGTGAGTAACACCCATTAAACCAAAGAAGCTTATATCTGAGTAAAATTCCATAAAACTGCACTACTAATTGGGAGGAAATTTCACTATTACCTATAAGTAAATTAGGTTGCAACATTCTACAAGAACTACTGATAAGAATATTTTTTTAGAGATCAACGCAATCAAAGCAATAATTTCAAAGGCCGTACCAAATACAGTAAAACTTGCAAATATTTTGGAGTTTTAAAACACATGCGCACACAGAGAATAACAGTCTCTTTAAAAAAAATCAAAAGTTGCAATCAAGTTTCAGATTCAAAGAAAGAGTCAAAAATATTACTTTGTTTTTAATCTAGCTCTTTTTTTTAAAGTATCTATATCAGATGACTGATTTTTAATGTAACTTTGATTTCTGGATGTCTTTGAAGAGATTTGCTCTCCTGATTTGTCCTCCACTTAGCTATCTACAAACTTGATTTCCTGAGTGAAGAATCTTAATGTGCATAGTACCTCCTACAAATCTCTAATCCATTCTTTATTTCCTGCTCAGACTTGTCACATTCTTGTCTGTATTAACCTGAGTGAAAATACAACAAGAACAGTCTATTTTGAATTTCATTTCTTCACAAATTAAATTAAGTACATACACAAATTCTTACGTTCTTACCTGCCAGCTTGTCCTGGAGAGTTCTTCTAAACAAAGCTGGGGTGATTGTATATTCCTTCTCCTGTTCACTGCTGTGATCCTTGTTTTACTGCAGATTGAAAGGAAGTTACATCAAATATAGCCTTCTCGTGAAACTGAATGGGGCGTTGCTGCTTAGACAACAAATCTAAACAATGGAAGAAACTGAATGTCACTGTCCCTAAAGCAAGAACACTGAGTTTCCTGATGCCATTTGCACCAGCAAGAATCTGCCTTTCTCAGCAGTGGATCAAAATCTTTCAGTTCATCTGAAGTGATAATGGATCCTATCCACTGGCATTGCCTCTAGAATGTATAAATGAGATAAAGACAATTATTATTTTTATATTGTTCTTACTTCAGAAGTAGAATAGAAGCCATAAACTAGCAGAGGATATAAAATTAATTGCTCTGCGTTTGATTTTTGTTTAGGCATTTCAACTCTGTTGAAAGGCTTGATTCACATTAAAAGGAGATTATAGGCAGTAATGGGAAATCATCAATATACTGATAATGTCTGGATTGTCAATATCCCCAACAATAATGTTAAAATTAAACACATTTCTTCTATCAACATCCCTCCTAGAAGCAGATTTATAATCTGTGTGGTGTTTTTATACCAGGAATAATCCTTATAGGGACTTAAAGGAGGAGGCCAAATGTTATTCAATAGGGTTGAAACCCTCTACCAGGAATTGAACTTTAGTCAATTTGCACTTTAGTCTAGATGACTACTGTATTATATACATCGCATTTGCTTTATCCAGATCCTGATGCCCAATTGCTGTAGGAAGAAATATATAGAATTTATCAGAATGTTACGTGCAGCCCACCTTCTCCTAAGCTCTCAGACCATAGAAATACAGATGCTGTATATGTCTACAATAGTGTTTCCTAACCTTGACAACTTGAATTTTCTACATAACTACTGGCTTGAGAATTCTTGAAATTGAAGTTCACACATTTTTCAAGTTGCCATGTTTGAAAAACACTGGTCCGTGGTGACTATACCTCCTTTATTATAAAGGGCAGTCCTTTTCCCCCCCAGGAAGCTGTCCTTTAGATTTATTTAGTCTTTAAATTTTTCTTTTAGTCATTTAACGTGTATCATATAAAATTCCATTTAATGCACAATTTTTCACATTCATGCAAAAAGTATGCTGATTGAATTATCTTTTAAAATTATATTAATATACAATGCTTGATTTAGATATTTTTATTAGAATATACATTTTTGTAAAGATTTTCTTGGTTTTTTTTCTTGAATTTTGCTTTATAAAGCAAAGTTGTAAACATAAACAATTGAGATTTTTTTTCTATATGAACCTCTTTCAGATTTGCTCCTTTTTCAGGTTTGTCCTTTATTTTTTCCAAGGAAGTATGGTTACCCTAAATATATTGTACCCCAAGGATGAAACTGGTCATATAGTGCCTGCCTTCTTATGGTTAATATGACTAAAAGTAAAACATTAGACAAAACATATAATAAATGCTTAGTTTATACAACTGGCTTTGATTGATAAAGATTCCAGTCAGGGTCATTCCAACAAGACAAATGCTAGGTTAGGACTGAAGTAGAGGAAGAATGACAAGTATCTTTATTATAGATTTGTAATATTAGTGATCATTGTTTTTCTGTGAAAAAGTAGACACACTCATGTACAACAACTGAGCCTATCAGTCTTTTCAGGCTCTGCAAGAGTGCTGCTCAGCAGTCTCTGGGAGGAAATAGCCTATTAATTTATGTATTTTTATCTTGCCTTTATAATTTTTTATAAATAACTCAAGGTGGCAAATATACATAATACTCCTTCCTCCTTCTGTGTTTCCCCCAACAACAACCTGTATTCCAGGGAAGCAAATCTCAATTGACACACAGGTGATTGCACTCTTATTACAATGATAAGCCACATTTCATTTCACAAAGAACAAATTATTCACCTTTTATTAATTAAATATTTTAAAATGAGATACTTTCTTTTACTAAAGGAAGCATTTTAATTAAGAAAGAAGGACCACGAAGGAGGGAAGAAAACCCACCTCAAATGTATTGCATTTTAATTAGGGGTTATTATTATTATTATTATTTATTAAATTTATATACCACCCTTCTCCTAGTGGACTCAGGGCGGTGTACAGCCAAGGATAAAAGCACTCCAATACAAAATTTAAAATATTAGTAAAAGAATTAAATAATTTTGGCCCAACAAATTTAAAAAACCAATAGACAATTAAAATTTAAAACCCATAAAAACTTTAAACTTAAAAAGAGGGGAGGGGGGTTACGCCAGCCCAGTTTGACAGAATAAAAAAGTTTTTAGGGCCCGGCAAAAAGCCCGGAGATCAGATATCGTACGGATCTCCGGGGACAAATCGTTCCAGAGGGCTGGTGCTGCCACAGAGAAAGCTCTCCCCCTGGGTGTCGCCAGCCGACATTGTCTGGCTGACAGCACCCTGAGGAGTCCCTCTCTGTGGGAGCGTATTGGCCGGTGGGAGGCTATCGGTGGCAGAAGGCGGTCCCGCAAGTACCCAGGCCCTATGCCATGGAGCGCTTTAAAGGTGGTCACCAACACCTTGAAGTGCACCCGGAAGACCACCGGAAGCCAATGCAGCTCACGCAGGAGAGGTGTCACATGGGAGCGCCCCCTTGCTCCCATAATCCCCCGCGCGGCCGCATTCTGCACCAGTTGGAGCCTCCGGGTGCACCTCAAGGGGAGCCCCATGTAGAGAGCATTGCAGTAGTCCAGGCAGGAAATGACGAGTGCCTGAGTGACTGTGCGTAAGGAGTCCCGATCTAGATAGGGACGCAACTGGCGTATCAGGCGAACCTGATAAAAAGCCCCCCTGGCCACGGCTGTCACATGCTCCTCTAAAGACAGCCGTGCATCCAGGAGGACGCCCAAGTTGCGAGCCCTATCCGTGGGGGCCAATGACTTGCCCCCAATGGTCAGTGATGGAGTCAACTGGCCATATCGGGACGCCGGAAGCCACAGCCACTCGGTCTTGGAGGGGTTGAGTTGGAGCCTGTTGCCCCCCATCCAGATCCGCACGGCCTCCAGGCACTGGGACATCACTTCCACGGCATCGTTAGGGTGGCCTGGGGTGGAGAAGTATAGCTGAGTATCATCAGCGTACTGATGGAACTTCACCCCAAAGCCACGGATGATCTCGCCCAGCGGCTTCACATAGATGTTGAACAGAAGGGGCAAAAGGACCGACCCTTGCGGCACCCCACAAGTGAGGCGCCTCGGGGTTGACCTCTGCCCCCCTGCCAACACCGTCTGCGATCGGTCGGAGAGATAGGAGGAGAACCACCGCAAAACGGTGCCCCCTACTCCCAACCCCTCCAGCCAATGCAGCATGATACCATGGTCGATGGTATCAAAAGCCGCTGAGAGATCTAAGGACCAGGCTAGAGGAGCAGCCCCTATCCCGAGCCCTCCAAAGATAATCCACCAACGCGACCAATGCCGTTTCTGTGCTGTACCCGGGCCTGAAGCCGGACTGGAGCGGATCCAGATAGACAGCTTCATCCAGATACCCAGGAAGCTGATGCGCCACCACACTCTCAACAACCTTTGCCAAGAAGGGAAGGTTGGAGACGATAGTTAGCCAAAACAGCTGGGTCCAGAGAAGGATTCTTGAGGAGAGGCCTCACCACCGCCTCTTTCAAGGCAACTGGCAAGACACCCTCGCTCAAAGAAGCGTTAATAATCCTCTGGAACCAGCCTCGTGTAACCTCCTGGGAGGCCAGCACCAACCAGGAGGGACATGGGTCCAATAAACATGTGGTCGCGTTCAGCCACCTCAGCATTCTGTCCACATCCTCAGGAGCAACAGGATCGAACTCCTCCCAGATGACATCCTCAAGACCGGCCTCCATCATCCCACCCGTATCTACCCAGTTAGAGACCAGACCATCCCGAATCTGAGTGATTTTATCGTGCAGAAACTGAAGAAAATCCTCAGCACGACCCTGCATGGGGTCCTCCCGCGCTCCCAGATGAAGGAGAGAGCGGGTCACCCTGAACAGGGCAGCTGGGCGGTTATCTGCCGATGCAATAAGAGCGGAAAAATGATTACGTTTTGCCGCTTTTATCGCCACTAGGTAAGTCTTAATATGAGCTCTTACCAGTGTTCGGTCGGACTCGGAATGGCTGGCCTCCAACTGCTCTCTAGGCGTCTTTTCCGGCGCTTCATCTCCCTTAGCTCCTCGGAGAACCAAGGAGCCAGGTAAGCTCAGCGACGGGTCAGAGGCCGCAAAGGCACGACTCAGTCCAAAGCGTCAGCAGCCGCCCTATCCCAGGTGGCCACCACTTCAGCCGAGCCATGT
The DNA here is from genome assembly GCA_030761175.1 of Masticophis lateralis. Classification (NCBI taxonomy): domain Eukaryota; kingdom Metazoa; phylum Chordata; class Lepidosauria; order Squamata; family Colubridae; genus Masticophis; species Masticophis lateralis. Next base: position 160,792,671 of record JAUDYJ010000001.1, read on the forward strand.
GTCAGATCCTCAGTTAGAGGTGAGAAAGGAAAATGGATCTCTGATGAAAGGTCATGGGATGGGGGAGTGCGAGGGGGCTCTTTTGGTCAGGGCCTGTAAGATCTTAGATATTTTTATGGACTCTGACTAAGGAGTCTCCCAGGTTGCCAGTTTTGACCAATAGATTAACATGAAAAGTCTATTTTGAATACAGAGTATGGATAGAAAAGATAGAATATTTAGCCTTGAGGATTTATAAGAAAATGAAACATGAATATTAACCTGCATACTTAGAAATATGTCTTAATGTGTGATTTCCTTTGTCTCTTAGCTGGAAAGTATGTCTTAAAGCATTGTTCCTGTTTACCTGCAACTTCTCTTCCTTGTTCTACTGAATAGGAGGAACTGAGGTTATGAGGAATAGGGAACTAGGCATTAATAGTACATAGGAAATGGACAACTTGCAAGAATGGGGTTGGCAAAAGAGCAACGGTGTAAGATTGAGGTGGGCAAGAGAAGTAGGCAAAGTTGGCAAGTTACATGATTATGATCGAAAAACGGGGCAACTGACTCGGTTGCTATGACATTAGGGATAGATCCTGAAAGTCACATGGGTTGTGGTTTTAAGGTATAAAAGACAAAAGTGAATAATAGGTAGCTGCCAATTGGCCTCAAGCCATCCCATTTGACTGCTTGTCTGATTGATCCTCATTGCAATGTGATTAATGTAAGTGTTTTATATTTGCTATGTTTTAAATTCTAATAAATCACTTTCCAAAGTGAGATGTTTTGTGATGTGCTGTCTGTTCAATTGTTATTAAGTGCAGCTATGCTCGGTAATCAGGTTTTTTCCCCCTGACAGAGGTAAGGTTTAAAAATCTTCCAACTTCATTTTTATAAGTATTTTTTCCCAAACTGGCATGCTTTGCATTAACTATAGGCAGAAAAGGGGCAGTCTGATGCATGAGGACCAAAGAATTCAAAAAGCAAATCACTTTTACCTCCACCTGTACAGGTACCTTCATCCCTATATGATGGCTCTAGGTCAGGGGTGGGCAAATGTGGCTCTTTTACGACCTGTGGACTTCAACTCCCAGAATTCCTGAGCCAGCTTGGCTGTCTCAGGAATTCTGGGAGTTGAAGTCCACAGGTCGTAAAAGAGCCACATTTGCCCGCCCCTGCTCTAAGTATATAAGATTGGGCTGATAAGGCTGATAAGAAATATCTAATACCATCTGCCCAGGCTGCCAGATTCATGGAAAAGCAGCAGCACAATTTTGTAGATTGTGATTCCATAATTCTGTAGAATTGTGAATCTCATCCAGATTCCTCTAACAGCGAGAGCCCAGTTTTATAAACAACTAAATTATTTTAGTTTAGTATAGTGGTGTTGGAAGAAATATCCATCTTGTTCAGTTCCAAGCTGGGAGAAAGACACTGGAAACATGGAGGCTGATTGGAAAGATGGTTTACTGATGAACAGGACCACATGGTTTGACGTCCTGGGCAGCTGGCCACATGGAATTGAGAATTAGGGTTATTTATACCTTCTCTTGGGCCTTGCCCTTGAGCTTCCTGTTTCTGTTAAAGAACATGTATTCTATTGGCTGTTGTAGGGGTCATAGCTAACCTTGTAGGTTGTCTGAGAAGTTTGGTTGAAGCCTGGAAGGTGATCCAATGTCGCCAGGTGATTGTGCCATGTGGTGAGCTCTGCTGTTAGATAATCCTATTATGTCCTGGAGAGTCATGTCTTAATCCCATCACCCTGGAGCTGAAAGATTTTTGTTTTGATAAACTGGCCCAGTCCTCAACGGGCACCAAATATCTGCTGGGGGCACGGAGCTGGTTTCTGTCTTTAGAAACATGTTTCTCCTTTAGGGAAAATATTTTATCCTACCTTTTTAAAATATTTCTCAAAATATTTCATTCTTCTAGGAGAGGTGGCTTCCCTCAGTGTTTAAGGTGCTGAATTACAATTATTGCATAAATTTTAATCCTCTCTTAGGAATGAAAGCCAACTTTTGGGCAAGTCACTGTCTTTCAGTCCAAAATACCCTGCAGGACTGATGTTGTAGCAAAAGAAGGAGGCAGGAGCATTGTATATGCAGTCTGGAGCTGTAAAAGATAATGATGGAATATAAATATAAGAATAATCATTCTAAAAAGGCAGCAATGCTAGGATTTCACATTCAGTTTCCATTCTCTTCTTCTCATTCAGTGGATGTACAAAAGAGGAGGGAAGAAATGGCCAGGGACATCCAGACTGTGTGGTATGCGAGAGTACCTGTAGACACACGTGCAATCTGGATCAGAAATAAAGCTTATGCAGTGGAACTTAATCTGCACTTCAAGCAAACCGGAAACAAGATTTTGAGGCTTTCTGTGCAGTAGTTTCTTGAGGTCACAAAACAAGGTTCACAATATGAGTGTTTCTTTGAGGTTAAAAAAAACCCTCAGGAAAGACTTATGTCCTTTCCTGCTGGCCTTCGATATGTCCCTTGGGACTGTCAAGAATGCATTAGGCAAGTTCAAGCAAAGGAAATAAGATCTTTCACATTTAATGGATGGATTTCTGTGAATTCTGTGGCCATTAAACACAATGACTAAAATCTGTGATTAGATTGTTCTCTTGCTGTTTAGGTCAATAGCAACCAATAATGATTGTGGGAAGGTGGGTGACAGTGAGCATGTGGGTAAGTAGCTATTCTTCCATGAACCATTTTCTCTAGTTAAAACAATCCAAGCACAATCCAAAAATATAACAAGATTATAACCGTTTATTAGATGGAATACCTTTATGGATAAATCTGGATGCAAGGTAGCCATAGGCCTAAGGCATAAAGCTCAGCAATTAAAAAGGTGGTTTTAGGATACTGTCAGAAAATATCTAGGTATTATGGTAATCAGGCAGTCTTGTCATTAGAAAGCAAATTCACTGACAGCACAGCTCTGCATAGAATTTACACCTGAGGAAAACATGTTATAGGACTTCAAATTCGTCACAGGCACAAGGGCATTGCCTAAGTGCCACAGGCTGATATAAAGGAATAAAGGTATATTCCTTTATATCTGCCATCCAAAATGCTCATTTCTGCATGGAATATTCAACAACATAATTTTCCGAACTGTGCATTCAGTTTGTCCTAAAGCATCTTTCTAGGCTTTTCAGATTTGTTTTGTGGTGATTGAAAAAGGAAATAGATTTTAATCTATTGCAACTGTACAGAATTCATAATATCATAATAAAGGTATTCATAATCTTAGAAATTCATGCTAGACTTTTGTAAATAAATACCTATCTATTGTTCTTCGATCTTTTTTATTTTATTTATTAGTCAAATGTGTAAGGCTGCCCAATGTCATAAAAACTATGGGCAGCAGGCAACATTAATTAACAGCAGAAAACAATATATTAGGGGAAGCAACAATTACTGGCCAGTGGTTTCCCCATTTCTTAAATAAAGCTTTGTTTTCCAGTCTGTCAAGGATGCTGTAGTTGTTGATTTGCAAGGCACATCGATTCCAGAACAATTCCAGCCAAAGCCAAAGTAAACATGGGTGACAACCTTCATTGCCTAAGAGAAATCCTTCTTATCCCTGCTATTTCCTTGATCTTATCTAACACTTTTCTTTCCTCAACAAATTCCAAATAACTTGACACTGCCTAAATAAACAAAGAAAGTTTTTCATGTGCAACTCCTGCTATAGCTGACATAGATAAGAACTCATATTATAAACCTTTTATAAAATATTAATGATATATTTTATATTTTTCTTTATTGCCATATGTTTAACCATTTCCCCCAAAGTAATATTCATTATTATTCTATTTTAACATATTTTCCATTTCTATGTCTTATTTCAAAATTTTGAAATAGTACAGAAATATATCTCCTATATTTTTATCATTTCCTGATTATTGCCAGAAATCATTTATTTGCATTAACAGAAACTTGTACCAATGTGAAATACTTCTTAATATTTTTGTTCATTATAGTCCTGGATGCCATATGCTTAAATAGTCTATTAAAAGATACAACTTAGAACATAGAATTTAGTTTGAGACATCTAACTGTGAAAGTGATAACTGTGATAAGAGCCTTAAATAGCTCAACAGGCTAGATAGCCTGTTATTAACATTCAGCTGTCTGCAATTATTGCAAGTTCAAGGCTCAAGGTTGACTCAGCCTTCCATCCTTTCTAAGGTAGGTAAATTGAGGACCCAGTCTGTGGGGGCAATAAGCTGACTTTGTATAAAAATATACAAAAGTATGAAGGCTATTGCTTAATGCATTGTAAGCCACCCTGAGTCTCCAGAGAAGGGCGGCATATAAATCTAATTAAAATAATAATAATAATAAAAACTATTATAATTCTTTATTTGGAAACTTCCTTTCCTTCTTATGTGTTTCCAGTTGAGGGGGGGGGGTCTGTGTGATTTGAGAGAGGAGCCCTAGACAATGTCATCTTCCAATTGTATCCATTCCAATTTTCCCGCTTTGTCTTTGATCCTTTTTTTTTTTACTGGGGAAAATCTGCTAAGGAGAAAAACAAGAAATGATTCCTGTGAATGCTGCAATGAAACCTGGGCAGTTTGAAAACCTACTGCAAAAATAATTGGTGTTACCAATTAGTGAAATCATACATAGGCCAAGAAATTTGTTTCCTGTATTATGATGTTGGAACAAAGGTGGGGCTGAAAATTGGTTGGCAGATTTGAATAGGTGCAAGCTCTTGGTCAGAAGGCAAACTAAAGAATCAATACGTGGCTATTTTGGAAGACTTGAAGAATACCGACAATCATTACCAGTTGATCAATAGACTCAATTCATTTTCCCCAGGGTTGAAATCTAAAATTTCTTACTACCGGTTCTGTGGGCGTGGCTTGGTGGGAGGGTTAATGTGACTGGATGGCGTGGCCATTTTTTTTTTTACTTTTAAAACCATTTTTTTCTACAACCTCTTCGGCTAAGAGGTTGTAAAAAAAATGTTTTCAAAAGGCTCTGACGATCCCAGCTGAGTTTCCTGATCGGCAGAGGTTTTTTTAAAACTCAGCTGGAATCGTCATAGCATTTAAATGAAAAAAACCCTTTTTTTCTTTTAAATGCTCTGACGATGCAAGCTGAGTTCCCTGATCGGCAGGGGCTGCCGATCAGGGAACTCAGCTTGCATCGTCAGAGCATTTAAAAGAAAACAAGGGGTTTTTTTCTTTTAAATGCCTTTGATGAGCTGCGCGATCATCAGAGCCTTTTTTTTTTACTTTTAAAAGCATTTTTTCAGCCACAGTTGTAGAAAAAAATGCTTTTAAAAGTTAAAAAAAAGCCTCTGATTATTGTGCGGCTCAGCTGGACATGGGGGGTGGGGCAGGGATTTTTGCTACTGGTTCTCCGAACCACCCATCTCCATCGCTACTGGATCAGGCGATCTGGTCCGAACTGGGAGCATTTCACCCCGATTTTCCCTGATGAGTAATAAAGTTCAGTATTGGCATTCTAAACATTTATTTATTTATTAGTTCAATTTATATGCCGCCCTTCTCCGGAGACTCAGGGTGGCTTATGCAAATATGAGGTAGTTGTTCACAGAAAAAATTCTTATGCTGATCCATGATAATTGCTGGCCATAATTATGCAGATTATCGTTCTTACTCTCTATAGTAGAAGCATGGAACAATTCTAGACGATCATGCTTATATGAGGTCATAACAGCAGAAATGCTTTTAATGATTATGAAGAAGGTGACCTTCAGGTATCAATCTAAATAGTAGAAGGTACTTTTTCCCATTACAGGTCTAAGCAGGAGACCTGACCTTATTCTTTTTTTAAATTTTTTATTTCCAGTTCTCTGGATGTGCAGAAATAAATTATGTAAAGGATTCAGAAGGAAACTGTGAGGAACTAAAATTAATTAAGTTACAGGATGCTCGTAGCCAGGAGGAAACTAATTCAGGAAAGTATGAAAAGGTCACTATTTTCATAATCCCAGGAGTCCATTGGAATAATTTCAGTTGCTGAACTATAGTTGCTGAAAGCAGCAATCCTGAGCATACTTTCTGAAGTAGTATTGCAGCTAATGGGACTTAATTTTGAGAATCATCTTTGATTGTAAGAGGAAATTAGGCACCAAGAATTTTTATGATGAGACAATTATTGTACTTCCACAACATGCTTGAAGAAAAATAATTCTCTAGCAATACACTGTTATTTCATAATGGTAAAAGTCAGAAGAATCATGCAATTCTGGTTGTGTGCCATTTCCAATGATATGTTTAAATGTTCAGTCTGAACATTAGCAACGCTCATATGGGAAGCAGAAGACTAAAATGTCATCTTTCTCCTTCTTAGGGTACTTTGCACTATAATGCTTGATTGCTACCTTTTAATACCACATATTTGCAAATCCACAACCTGAGGACAGACACTTTATCAGGGTTGCACAGCCGACTTGCTGACTAGGCAGAATAAGATGGCTGCCTGGACTGTGGTGCCACAAAAAGGCAGCACTTAAAAGATCGCATAGGCATTCTTACTGATGTGTTCAGCAAAAGAAAGAAAAAATATTGGGACTTTCTGCCTGAGCTCTCTTAAAAAACTAGAATAGTAGTATATATACTATCCCAATATATAATGTATATCCTAAGTAAGAGTTTGCTGCATTCAGGAACAACATGGCTTTAGCCAGCCTTCAATGAACACCCTGGCCAATGATGCACTGATTTGCTGCCCCCCCCCCTCACAAAGTTGTATCCTGTCCTGAAAATTCCAGATTATAGCAAAGTTGGGCAGTCTCTCTGTTTGCTTTGCCTGACCTGCCATGACAAGCCTACACAGGTACCCTAGCAGCTCCCTCAGCACCCCCCTCATCAGGTCAGAAGCCTCTTGCTCAGGGTGAAATGTTCCCAGTTCGGACCAAATTGCCCGATCCGGTAGCAATGGCGGCAGGTGGCTCAGAGAACCGGTAGCAAAAATCCCTGCACCCCACCCCCATGCCCAGATGAGCCATGCAATCATCAGAGGCTTTTTTTTTACTTTTAAAAGCATTCTTTCTACAACCTCTTCGGCTGAAGAGGTTGCAGAAAAAAATGCTTTTAAAAGTAAAAAAAAAAAAAGTTGGCCATACCCACCGTGTCACATTACCCCACCACCACCACCAAGCCACAAAACCGGTAATAACAAATTTTACATTTCACCACTGCTCTTGCCCTCTCTGGCTGTTTTTTAATACTTGAGAGACAGACCCTGGCTTCCAACCCCTAATTATCTCTTTTTCCTCCAGAATGTTTCTTGGATCCCAGTCTGTTGATCCAGAGAAGTTCACAATGATGGCAAGAAAAGGGAAGGAGAGCAGCAGGCTTTCTTTCCAGAGAAATTGCCTTTAAAATTAGAAGAAAAAGGAGACAAACAACTGGTTGTAAACCTGGGAGAGTTGGAGAAAGGCTGTCCATGGGAGCCATAGTTTTCATAGCAAAGCAGCACAGTTGTATTATTTTCTAAATATGATTGTTGAAATGAGGATTGAGTGGGATGTAAACGTAAATTTCTTTGTGGGGAGCCATTGTCTTGAATTGTAGATGTGGGATGCTTAGGGAAAAAGTTTATTTCAGAGTACCATCACATTCAGAAGTGGGTACTTTAATAATGGCAAGTGCAGTTCTAGGGCCCAAAATCATTTACAGATTAAACATTTGATTTTCCTTTTGATGGGTTATATTCTGCAGGTTAATTGCATTCTCAGTGAATTATAAATAAAATGGTTCTATGGTAGCCATTTTGTAGTGATGTCTATAAGAGCTTTTCAGGTTTCCTAATGAGCTCATGGGCCCAGAGAGTTTCTCCCCACCCCCTCCTGAATATCTCCTTAGAAAATCTGTGCTCTTTCATTGTTTTGATATTATTTCTTTACAGAATGACTTTGTAACAGCAACAACATGTCTCATAAGTAATTGGTGTTTCCAGCCATAGAGTTTAGGGTGACCTTTATAAAACAAAAGCCTAACCCAAACAATCTTTAATAGGAGAGTTTGTGAGAATGAGACCCTTTGAGATAAAGCTATGTAGTGAAAAACAGTAAGAATTATTAAGACCTGAAGTGCCAGCTTGTCATGATAAAGATTTAGGAGCTAAAAAGAAACATTGACGTATATCCTGCTGGGGTAGAGAAAAGAGTCACCAATGGGTCACTGTAAGCAAAACAGCATCAGCTAGTTGTTATGTAATTCATACATGCAACTTACATTTTGTTTATTTATTTAAACTTTTTATTGAACTACCAATCTCACAGCAGTGACTCTGAGTGGCATACAAGCTTAAAACCTATGTGACAATAAAACTCCACGTGAGGCCTAGTTAAAATAATAACCTTCACAGATCCAGCCTATCTATAGGTTAAGGATTTAGCTCTTTTTGCACAGAAATCATGCATTTACTAGCTTAAATGTTGTGGTAAACTCATATCAACATATGAGTTCTGAAAACCAACATAATACACCCATGTGCACAGAACATTATGAGAGACCAGAACTGAAAGAAAGGGCAAACATTTTTGGTGCCTGAATAACAAATCACTGGTAACTTTAAAGGGTCCTTCAGCAACAAACAAAAGAAACAAAATGCGTTTGAGGCTTGAACTGAGATTTACAGGGTCCAACATTTCAAACAATAAAAAAAAAAACCTGGATCACAAGGCTAAATTATAAATCCAGCATAGATAAGATGATTAAATGTACAATTTTTTGTGCACTCATCATACCACTTGATCTTGGGTGTGCTTGGCTTGGTTTTCAGCTTTAATCTCCTTCATCCATTTTCACCACGTTTGACTACCGAGATTAAAGGTATCAGTTTGTCACCTTTTTTTTTTTTTTTTTGCTTCCTTATATTTTACAAAACAACTTTTGGCCCTGAAGGCTTTGAATCATAGAATCATCAGCTGGAGGGAACCTTGTAGGTCTTCTAGATCAAATCCCTGTCCCAGGCAGGGAACTTTACTGCATCCTGGAGAATTTTTTTCTTAAAGACTTCCAGTGACAGATCACTTACAACTCAGAGAGGCAAGCTGTTCCCCTGGTTAATTGTATTTACTGTCAGTAAGTTTTCTTTAGTTCTAGATTGGGTGTTTCTTTAACAAGCCTTTATCCATTGCTTCTTGTCTTGCCCTGGAAAATAAGTCAACCTTCTCTTCTCTCTGACACTCCCTTACATACTAGATGGTAACTACATTTCTCTTCTAATCCTCATCTTCATTAGGTTAGTTCCTTTAACCATTCATCATATCTACAGACTCCTCACATCCTGGACATATATTGTTTCAATTTCTACCCTCAAAGCAACGCTATAGGGTACTACACACCAGAACAGCTAGACACAAGGACAGTTTTTTCCCGAATTCCATCACTCTGCTAAACAACTAATTCCCACAATGCTGTCAAACTATTTACTAAGTCTGTATTACTATTATACTTCTCATCCTTCCTATTACTTCTCTCCTCCTGCTTATGACTATAACCATGTTGCTTGTATTTTTACAATTTATATTGTTCTGTTATTTCCTAGTATGATTTGATTGCTTATTAGTAACCCATGACTATCAATGCGTGTTGTATCTTATGATTCTTGATTAATGTATTTTTCCCTCTCTTTTTTCTCTTCTTTTTCCTTTTATGTACACTGAGAGCATATGCACCAAAGACAAATTCCTTGTGTGTCCTATCACACTTAGCCAATAAAGAATTCTATTCTATTCTATTCTATTCTATTCTATTCTATTCTATTCTATTCTATTCTATTCTATTCTATTCTATTCTATTCTATTCTATTCTATTCTATTCTCATACAGTTTAGCCTCTTAGTCACCTCATCATCTTCTTGCTCCCTGCACTCCCTGCACTCTTCCCTGCACTCTTTCTAGGATCTCAGCGTCTTTCTGCACCATGGCAACCAGAACGGGATGCAGTATAGTGCAGTATAGAGCAGTACTATCACTTCTTGTGATCTTGATGCTATCCCTTTGTTGATGCAGTCTAGGAATGCATTGGTGTTGTTATTGTTGGCAGTTGCAGCACACTGCTGGCTCATATTTAAGTGACTGTCCACTAGGATACTAAAATTCTTCTCACAGTTACTACTGTTGAGCCAGGTGTCACCTACTCTGTACCTATGCATTTGGCTTTTCCTGCTTAAATACTTTTCTGACCACTGAATTGTGTCTTATTGGATAGGGCCCAATGCTCAAGTCTATCAAGATTCTTCTGAATCTTGAATCTATCTTCCAAAGTGATAGCAATTGTCCCCAGTTTGGTGTTATCTGCAAATTATATGACTTCCCCTTCTATCCCTTTACCTAGATCATTTATGAAGATGTTGAAGAGTACTAAGCCCAAGTCAGAACCTTAAGATACCCCTCTGTGTAAATTTAGTTCCATTAAGGATTACATGCCAAATGCAATTGGCCAGATACTGAGAATCCATCTGATTATGATAGTATTTATCCCACATTGTTCAAAATAGGTTGTTGTCTACTTTGTCAAAGGCCATATTGAAGTCCAAATAACTATATCCACAGCATTTCCTGATCCACTAATTTAGTCACTTTATCAAAGAAAGGCTCCTCAACACACAAAACAGTAAAAAAAAAATGGAAGTCAAGAAGAATAAAAGGAGGACAATAAGATTTGACTGGCATGATCGGTTTTTAACAAACCCATGCTGCCTTCTAGTGATCACTTTGTTCATTTCTAGATGCTTACAAATCCCGTGCGTGATTATCTTTTCAAGGATTTTTGCAAATATTAATGTCAAGCTGATTGGTCTATAGTTTCCTAGATCCACCCACACACACCCCTATTTAAATATTGGAATCACATCAGCTGTTTTCTAGTCCTCTGGCATTTCCCCAGTGCTCCAGGATCTTTGAAAGGTTTTGTTCAGTGGTTCTATAATCACATCTGCCAAATCCTCCAGTACCCTGGAATGTAAACCAACTGGTCCTGTGATTTGAATTCATCTAAAGTGGATAGGTGTGGGGGTTTTTTTTAATCAATTTCTTACCTATTTTGACTTGCATTCCTCTTCTGTCTCCCACTATGTTGCTTTTCATAAATTGGACTATTATTTCCTTTTATGTAAAGACAGGTACAAGGAAGGAATTAAGCAACTCTGCTTTCTTCCTGCTACTCATCATCTTCTTGTCATCTTCTCCCATTAGTGGACCTATCATTTCCTTGACTTTTTTCTTGTTCCTTACATATTTTTTTTTGTTATTGTTGTTGCAAATCTTAGTTCATTGTGAGCCTTAATTTTCCTGACTCCATCTCTGCAGAGTAGGACCATTTGCTGTATTCTGTTTTCCATTTTTTATATTTCTTTTCCTTGTCCCTCAGTTTGTCAGATACCGTAACTCTTGTGCCAAACCTGACTCATAATACACTTCTACTTGCAACTTGACAACAGAAAGAAAGGGAGGGGGAAGAAGAATGCTTGAAATGTATTGGGAGCTGGGAGAGAAAGGAGGAATTTGTGTGAGCCATTTACAGCCTGAGAAGATCCTGTACTTCAAGGCTGTGCAATGGGAACTTCCCAAGGGATCAGATTGTTTTACCAAAGTAAAAAATAACTTGTAGGATTGGTGGACAATGGACAATGGGTGGCCCAAATGGGGTAAAGGGAAAATTAACTCTGCTGCTTTTTGCACAAAAACCTCAGAGCTAGCTTTGCTTCTTCTGTGCCTGTATAGATCTATTAGTAAAGTTATTCTCTGATAAAATAATGTCCCAGGATTTTATTTTGCTGCATTTGCCAACTGGATGGTTGACATCTTGCCTGTTATCCTTTATTTTACTTTCTCTGTAGTATTTTGTTTAGGCCGTTAGTATTTCACTTTTTAATTTTCCATGCATCCTGAATTGCTTTTCCATCTAAGATTTCCATCCATGGAATCTTTCCCAAGCTCTACGTTTGTGGAAATCAGCTCTCTTAAGTCGCTAAGAGACTAGTTTCACTTTGTTCTATTACTTGTGACTACATTATGTATGTTGAATTCCAATATCACATGGTCACTCTCCTCCAAAGTACCTGTGGCTTCAAACTCCACTATCATTTAATTTATGTTGGTGAGAATTAAATGCAATATAGCTGACCCTCTAGTTCCCACCTTCATCTTTTGGGTGACAAAGTTGTAGGCAAAGCATGTCAGAAACCTGTTCAATCTCCCACTTGCTGTAGATTTTGCCTTCCAGTTGATATCAGGATAGTTAAAGTCCCTCGTTACTGTTGTGGTGTGTTTCCTGTATACTCGGATAATTGTTTAGCAAAGAGTCTATTATTTAGCATCTATTTCCTCCTCTTGATTGTGTGGCCTGAAGTACATACCTGTGGCAATGTTATGTCTTTTTCCTCTGATATTCACCCAAATACTTTCAAGAAGACTTTCATCCCTAGCATTTTGTATTTCTGTAGAGATGTAGTAATTCTTTACATACAATGCAACTCTTCTCCCTCCCTCTCCATTTTTAGTTGATTTTATTATGGTTCTACTTGTTAGTAGGAAATAATGGGATATAATAATTACTTGCTGCAGACACTTTTGGTACAATAGGAAGCTAATCAGAAAATTGTACTCAGATGTATCATTTATGCCATATTACTTGAATAGAAAGTGTTTGGGGGGATATTTTACAAATTATAAAAATAACAGATGAGAGCCTTAGACTGCATATCATCCTTCCCATTCCACTGAAATGGACAGGGTCCTTATGAAGCTTCTCTCCAAGCTTTCCATGAAGAATGTTTTTACACCCATTTTAGATTCCTGCAGCATGTACACACACTAAAAAGAGAAAAAGAAGAGGAAATAAATATAATTCCTGTATTTTGAAGAATGTACTTACACTGAATAGAAAAATATCCTGTATAATTTCTGTCATGAACATAATTGGGACTAGGTTTTCCAATTTTCCTCCTATAAGTTCCCAAACTGTAATGGCCAGTACGAATGGTGCACTTGTTACCACTTGCATAATTCATATATTGAGCGTACATGAATACTCAATACTATTTTGGGTTAATTTCATTTTGAACACATACAGCCAGTGAACATGCTACTAATTAAAAGAACTTCATAACCTCTTTCTACTTCCAAAGATACTCTCAGTATCTTTGCCAGTCTTCTGGGACAGTGATGTAAGGTGGCAGAAAGGAAAGATTTCAGAAGGACTCCAACCTTCTCCTTTGACAGGATTAAGACAGTGCCTCAATTCCATAAACTGAGAATACAGCAGAGGAGCTGAACATCTGTGGGTCCCAGGAAAAGTGCTAGGTCACTCCCCTGAGAAAGCAGGTGCCCTGCTAGAAGATATTTGCAGAAGAACTGATATCCAGAATGAATGAGGCTTTGGAGAATGATGGCTGTGCTTGGAAAAGCAGTGAAGTCCTAGAAAGTCTAGTGATAGGATACTTCCTGTTTAATGCAGCTCATTAAACTTCTCTAAAAGCCCTTTTCCTGTTATTGTCAGAAAGTTGCTGAAAAGGCATGAAGGCAGCCAAGCCAGAGGGGTCAGGCAGGCAGGTGTTACTATTCCACATTTACAGAAGTTAGTAGAGGAGGCTGAAACAGTTTCCTGAATGGAATATTAACTCTGCTACACCTAGCAACCACATTTCCAAGTACAAAATGGTATGCAGTGACTGACACGTAACAGATTCTAGCTTTTAAAATCCTAAATCCCAGTTTAGACAATGTTAAGCTATTATGTAAGCATTATGATTATAGAGTCTAAAATTATATCTGCAACACATCAACAGTTGACACTTAAATATTGAAATATTTGCTTTTCAGAAGTACAACTGAAGTATTGTAGGCATTAGAAGTTCCCTTCTAAGCACGGTATTGCTTAGAAGGTTATGAGCCATTTTGAATGTTTAAAACTCCTGCATAAAGATGACCCAAAAATCTGTTCTCCACACAAGACTTAAAATTAGAAAAAAAGAGAACCCAATTAAAGAAATTAGTCAAAAATATCATACTTATTGTTTTTTGAGGAAAATGATGCACAGCCACATATTTGTATGTGAACCACTAGAATCAGTTCACTTGAAGAGGAAATAAGGTGTTTCCTAATAGGATGGAATGCTAATTAAAGAACAGCATTCTGGTTATTAGCTACCAAAGTCTGATCTTCACCAAACAGATATGTGGAAGTGTGTCAGGACTCAAAGAAAGGAGATTTTTTATGACCTCAAAAAAACCAAAAACAGTTGTTGATGTTCACCAGGCTGGAAGAGGATATAAAATGATTTACAAAGAGTGTGAACACCTGTGTGGTCATGTGTTCACATATTGGGTGCTTGGCAAACAGCTCACCTATACAGCCATTTGCAATGTCCTATGGCCACACAATTGCAATTGTCAACATTTTTTGCTAGTTTCAGGTATTTATTTCCAATTTCCAGCAAAAACACCCATAGAGTAAACTTGATTTGCTTAATGACTGTGTCCTTCATTTAATCACCACTGAAAAATAATGACATAAATAGGCCAAATCACATGGTGACCTGCATAATGATTGCAAAGATGACTCTAATTCTGTGCTCAAATACTGTCCTAAATTGAGGAGTACCTGTAAAAGTGCTCCAAAATCAGCATTTGGCTTAAATAAAATTGCTATCTGTAGCTTCACTGATGTCATGATCTTTTTCCAGATCAAAGATATATAGAAAACGTACATATTAGGAGAAAGATTTTGATTGGATCTTGAATGACTAAGGTTTCCTGCTGCTACTGAAGGCATTCCACTTGGGCAGTCAAGGCCTAAATCAGTGTTTCTCAATCTTGGCATTTTTTAAGATGCATGGACTTCAACTTCCAGAATTCTCTAATCCTGCAGTGTATGTGGAGAAAAGACTCATTCCAACTGATGCACCACTCAGATGCCTGATTCTAATGCAATGAAAAATACAGAATCCATACATAATCATACTGTCTTCCTCACTTGGTCCATGCCCATTTTTGTCACACATTTGAACTACACAGATCTGATGTATGCATCTTAGAGGAGAGATGGAAACCTGTACTCCACAAAGTTGCATCATTCTCATCTATTGGTAGATTGCTACATGTTAGGCAAAACAAATCAAATGATTAATAATTATCTGTAAAGTTTTAGTGGTAACATATGGCCATGCCATGCTTTGTTTGTTGTCAGGAAACAATTGAATAATTTTCATACTCAAAAAATTCATCCTAGATGTTATAAATCAAACTTTAGATCTCTTTAGATCTCTAATCAATCTTTAATTTTCTAATGTGTTTAAGTTGGGCATATTCTATATTTGAAGAGATAATAGGAATCTGGGTCCTTAATGCTGATTTGATTTCCTACTGAAAATAGTCTTCTGAATTATCTTCTAATGATGTTGGATGATGCAGATCATTAGGGAAGAAAAAATGTTGCAGGATCCTGAACCAGAGCTTCTGTTGTTCTTTTCTTCGAAACAACTGATATAGTAAGTTCTTCGTTCCTTAAAAGAGGAAAAGCAGGGGAAAGAAAATAAATGATATTCCAGAGAATACTATTGTTGTGACAATTGAAGCAAGCTGACGCAAAATCTTTACAAATATTTCAAGATTGCTTTTTTTCTTTTTTTAACAATCAAAGGAAACTTTGCCCTGCCTGAGAAAATCACAAGGAAATTCATTTGCACACTAATGCAAACAAAGCCCAACATGGATTAAAACATTCAAGAGTTGTTTTAACAGCTGCTGGCAGTGGAGACATTTTAGCTAACAAATGGCAATAGATGAAATGAAAGGGTCAAGCTTCTGTTTCTGATAGTAGCCCATTCAAAATAGAGAAATAAATGGAGTTATAATGGAACTTGGTCTCACGTCTAGGTTTGCCCTAAAACAAAAGTCGTATTTATTGTTACTAACAAAAAGAACTTCCTTTCACTGAGATTTTTCCCCCCCAGCTAAGCATTCGTCTTCTCTCATGCACTTAAAACAAAAGTAAAATATAGAAAGGTTTTTAAGAAGTTACACTGGAAAGGAATAGTGCACTTTAAATATATTTTAATTTGAATTATAAATGCCGTATGTTACTTATTAACTACTATTTCAGGAAGGGTCCTGGTAATGTTTTTAGTAAGGTTTTGTTCATTGTCTTTTAAATGGCTTTGTAATCCCGGTAGCTTTAGTTATTAAATTAATTAAAATATACCCAATAAATATCTAAGTGTTTAAATTAATCCAGGGAATTGAGAATTTCTGTTTGAATAATCATTAGAGTGTAGGAAGAAATATCCTTCTGGGTTCAGCTCCAAGTGGGAAAAAAGACACTGGAAACATGAAAGATAGTTTAGAAAGATGGTTTAATGGTGGACAGGATCACATGGCTTGAGTTCCTGAACAGAAAAAGGGGCGAGACCCAGTGAGTCCCTGGGTTCTATGCCCTCTCTGGCTTTGAACTTCCTGGGACCAGGAAGAGTATCCTGATTGGTTATCAGACTCCCAAGGGGTGGGGGTCTTAGCTAGCCTTGCTGGCTGATGTAATCTTCTCAGGTGCCGTGTGATGAGTTTCTGTTCTAGATGGGTCCTATTGTGTTGCAGATGATGGTCCTTTAACAAAGGATTGAGATTCTGCCTCTGGCCCATTGACAAAGGGTGGGGAGGGGAGGTGGGAGCTGCTTCATCTTTAAAACATGCTTCTCCATTTCTCATCCAGGGAAACATAATATTCTGCCTTTTTAATATTTCATTCTTCTAGGAAAGGGATGGGTGCTAACTTCCTACAAGAGTAAAGAAACTCCTCATTTGAATCTGACTTCCCCAAATTCTGAAGTGAAAACCTAGTTTAATTTGATTTTAACTTGTTAAATTTTCCAAAGAAAGAAAAGTGGTCACCTGTTCCTGCTTAACAGGGCTCTTCCCTTTTTTCTCTCCCCCCCCCCCATCCCACATCCTTTTCTTGATCCAGTAGAGGCTAAAGCAACTTCCAAGACAGCAACAAGCACACACCTTTTTTTCTTCCTGTTCATATTCTCTCCTCACACCAGAAATTGTTTGCCCACAAAATACAACCTTCTCTTTTTTCATTCTCCATTTCTATGTCCTTTCTTCTCTTTTCACACCTGTATTTGTGTTATGTTATTCCATAGAGCTCTTACTTTTTTTGCTCTGGCACAAAACCTTGATGTCAGTCCATGCATCCCTCACCTTTTCTTGTGTATGCTCTTTCTAATCCTTCTGTCACTTAGTTGAATGTGCAACATGATCCATTGACTATTGATGGTTTAAGATCTCTGGGTCAGCCTGCTAATTGTTAATTATAATTACCGATCGTTGAATGATTGTCATATATGCCAAAAGCTTCAAATATTATTCAACTATAGTTTATAGTTTATATATTATAGTTTAATTTTGAGCCTTGTGGAAAACATAAGCCAGTTCAATAAGCTAGTCCCAACAGGACTGGCACTGTGAGAAGCCACAATTTATTACAACTTGGATAGCAGTTAACTAAAAAATGAATAAAGAGACAGTCATGCAACAGCAAAACAATTGTAGGCACCACAGTTTAGGAAGGATTAAAAGAAAGTGGAATACAAGGATGATCAGAGGATTAAAAACTGTCCTATAAAAAGAGTTTGAGAAGAATGCAGAATGTTGAAAAGGTAAAGTTTCCCCCGTCCAGTTGTGTCCGAGTCTAGGAGGGCAGTGCTCATCTCTGTTTCTTAGCCAAGAGAGCCAGAATTGTCTGAAGATATTTCCGAGGTCATATGGTTGGCACGACTAATACACCATGGCACACAGAACACTGTTACCTTCCCACTGAAGTGGTACCTATTTATCTATTGATATTTGCATGCTTTTGAAAGTGGGCAGGAGCTGGGGCAAATAATGGAAGCTCACCCCTTCATGCAGCACGTAGAGTAGAGTAGAGTAGAGTAGAGTAGAGTAGAGTAGAGTAGAGTAGAGTAGAGTAGAATAGAATAGAATAGAATAGAATAGAATAGAATAGAATAGAATAGAATAGAATAGAATAGAATAGAATAGAATAGAATAGAATAGAATAGAACAGAACGTTGAGCAATGGTGCCTGCATACAGGATGTTGAACCTTAAGTAGGTCACAAGGGAGGGCATGACAGCATATTCAAATGACTGAAAAATGCTACAAAGAATAAGGTCAACTCCTGTTCTCTTTGATCTCAGTGCAGGATACAGATTTACAGGAAAAAGGTTCTGATGGAATGTAATCCTAACAGCAAAAATGTTTCAGCAGTGAAACCAAGTAACCAGGAGGTGGTGGGTTACCCTTCATTTGATGTGTCCAAACACAGGTTAGGACACTATGCCTCTGGGAAGTTTTAATGTGGATTCTCCACACTGAAGAGGTGGTTGGAATTGATCACTAAATTACTCCTTCTCATCCATGTGATTCCAATGAAACACAACAGATACTCTACCTCCCTTATGGCCTACTTAACAAATCATGTAGAAACAATGGAACATTGTGCTTCTCCAGTGCCTATACTACCGAGTCACTCATATTAGCCTCACTTCACTATTATTACATAAATGCCAGGGCACATAAGACATTTCTACACTTCTCAGATACCAACCCTGCTATAGCATACAGTGTTGCCTGGTTCTGTGCAGCAGCACTTAAAATACATTAGATGTTGACCTATGCCACAAATTAGTTTTAAGGAGCACTTAGACCAGGGGTGTAAAACTCATGTCATCACGGCAGCGTCGTGTGACATATTGGGACTTTTTTCCCCTTTCAGGGCACAGGTGGGGCCAGTGTGTGACGCATCTGGCCAATTGGCCAAGAGTTTGACAGCCCTGACCTAGACTGTTATTACAGGTTATTTGATTGATTGATTGATTGATTTGATTTATATACCACCCTTCTCTGGACACTCAGGGCAGCTTACAATGTGATTTATTTATTTATTTATTTATTTTTATTTGTTTATTTATTTATTTATTTATTTATTTATTTATTATTAAATTTATATACCGCCCTACTCCCAAAGGACTCAGGGTGATGAACAGCCAAAAGATAAAAATACATATAATACAAACGTTAAAAGAATCATTTTAAATATGTTAAATAGTTTGGCCCAAGATACAAATTAAAACACCCCAGTTTAGACAAATTAAAATTTAAAAGCAGTGTAAAAGAGAAGTTAGGCCAGGCCAGCCTGCTGGAATAGGAATGTTTTGAGGGCCCAGCGGAAAGCACGTAGATCCGGGATCCTCCGTATCTCTGGGGGGAGCTCGTTTCAAAGGACAAGTGCCCCCACAGTGTTAAGCAATAGCATTCATACTTTTGTATATACCTGCTTAGTAGGGCTTTTGGGACCCCCCAAGTGGTGTTCTTTTTTATACAAAGTCAGCTTATTGCCCCCACAATCCGGGTCCTCATTTTACCTACCTCAGAAGGATGGAAAGCTGAGTCAACCTTGAGCCTGGTGAGATTTGAACTCACTGTAATTGCAGGCAGCTGGCAGCTAAGTGCTACTTTAACAGCACTTTAGTTTTTTTGTTTTACATGTACTGTATTGTTTTACCCCTCCTTTTTAAATTTTTTTAATTAATATTTTTTAGCTTTTTATATAATTTTATTTTTGTATCTTATATGTTTATGCTTTTATATTTCTTGTATCACATCCTGTTTATTCTGGTCTTTGACTGTAATAAAGATTGATTTGATTTGACTAATGAAATACTAACAAGTGAAAGAAGAGGCTATGCATTTCCTCAAATAATAATGGAGTACTTTACTACAGATGGCATGCAATGCACAACACATAAAATACATGAAGTTTAAAATCTTGTGCTTTATTTGCAATGGGCATTGTAGAAAAAAATGTGCAAATTCAGATAGACAAACAGAAGTGCACATCATGATTAAATGTGTGCAGTTTCCTAATATCATAGATAAATGTAATATGTGACCTAATTATGTTTACTCAATGGAAAAGAATTATGTTGTGATTATGTTTATAAATATTAGCCAGTGTGAGAGTTCAATAATGGCAGTATGTATGTGCCACAAGCAGTGATCTGAGAAGCTATCCTTTCAGACTGGATGAATGGGTTAAAGAAAGAGGAATTTTAGTTTGGTTTCAGTGTGTTCCTTTGTGCTTAACAATCGGAGGAAGCTCTGCCTTGTTTAAGGAATTTCCCACGCCTCAAATTCAAACAAGACATTACAAAACTGCTCTGTTAAATTCATATTAGATACGTTTACAAAAAGACTAAACAACTAAACATTGTAGAGGAATTATCTGGAGATATCATGGCTTATTTGAAGGTGGCTATTATTATGCAGAATGAAAAGCAGCCAAAATAGTAAGTTAAACTGTGGAATGGTTATCTTGATGTCCTGTCACATTCCCTTGCTCCAGTTTCTTTAGGTGGATCACTGAGAAAAAATAAAGACAAATACATACTTATATCCTTAGATCTGATGCCACTGTCTCTTTCCCCCATTGGCTGATAATAGCTATTTCACCTCAAATATGATATCATTGGTCTTTCATTCCATCAGATACTGTACCCAAAACACATACACATTTTGACTCTACCTTTGTGTTAGATTAGATGTTTCTGGAATACAGACAAAGTACTAAAGGGTGAGAGTATAGTTCATACCTGTTGTAATTTCTAGTTCTTCAATATATATTGAATATGATGGCTTAACCATGCCACAGCAGAAACCCCCACTCCCACCCCAACCCAAGAAACCAGTTTTGGTCACCACACTATAAAAACAATGTTGAGACTCTAGAAAAAGTGCAGAGGAGACCAACCAGTATGATTAGGGGACTGGAGTCTAAAACATATGAAGAACGGTTACATGAACTGGGCACGGCTAGTCTAGTGAAGAGAAGGACCAGGGGAGACATGATAGCCATCTTCCAATACTTGAGGGGCTGCCATAGAGAGGAGTGGGTCAAGCTGTTTTCCAAAGCACCTGAAGGCCAGACAAGGAATAATGGATGGAAACTGACTAAGGAGAGATTCAACCTAGAAATAAGGAGAAATTTTCTGACAGTGAGAACAATCAACCAATGGAACAGAAGTTCCTTCGGAAGTTGTTGGAGCTTCATCACTGGAGACTTTCAAGAAGAGATTGGACTGCCATTTGTCAGAAATGGTGTAGGGCTGTGATGGCGAACCTATGGACAGGTGCCACAGGTGGCACGCAGAGCCATATTTGTGGGCACATAAGCATTGCCCTAGCTCAGCTCCAGCGCGCATGTGTGCACCAGCCAGCTGATTTTTGGACCTTCCAGGCCCACTAGAAGTCAGAAAATGGGCTGTTTCCAGCTTCCGGAGGACCTCTGGGGGTTGGGGAAGGCTGTTTTCACCCTCCCCAGGCTCCAAGAAAGCCTCTGGAGTCTGGGGAGGGCAAATAATGGGCCTACCGGGCCTATTGGGCCTATTGGTTAACCTTTTTGCCATCATGTGCCAAAAGCGGGGGTAGCTCAGGGGGTCGTGTGCACATGCGTGGGGGTGCGGGGTGTCATTGAATTATGGGTGTGGGCACACATACATGCAACCCCACTACACTCCCCACGCTTTTGACACGTGATGGCAAAAAGGTTAGCCATCACTGGTGTAGAGTCTCCTGCTTGGGCGGGGGGTTGGACTAGATGACCTATAAGGTCCCTTCCAACTCTGTTAATCTGTTATCTGTTAACTGCTGTGGTGTCCTTATCCTTAAGAAAGAGATGTTTTTTAGTATTGTATTCCTTTCATTCTATGGCAGTCTGTCTTTCCTTGAAATTGTCTTCCTGAACATCTTATTTTCAGGCACAGACAAGTTGGAAGATTGTGCCCTGATTTAGTAAAATGTAATCATATGTCTGGCATATATCAATATGTAACTTTAACTTGTCTTTTCTGTTTCTTTTTTAACTTTTTATAATATTGGTGATAAACCAGAAGTGAGTTAGAGACAAATTCCACACATACATATGAGACAAAAAGGATGGCAAAAAACTCCCAATTTTATTATCTTGTTGATCTTCCACTTATACATTTTTCAGGCACACTATAACTATCCAACTCTAAATAAAGGCATAATTCTCTGCGTTCTGTGTTTTTGTTGTCCCTGTTCTGATAAATTTGTATTATTTCTTTATTGACAGACTGGTAGGTCAATTCCTGTCACAACCAGTTGATCAACACACTGTTGATTTGAAAAAAAGAGCAAATCCTGTACTTGCAAGAAAAATGCTTGTTAGAAAACAAAAATCTAACACTAATTGCTAACAACAAAAATGTAGTGCAATATAAACAGTCCAGAACAGCAATCAGAATGTACTAAATAAGAAATGATTGTTTTGTCTACTTCAAAAAAAAAAAATTCCAAGAACAGCTGCTCTAGCTTGTTATAAAGTACGGTAAAATCTGTGGCATCCTAATGATAACAAAATGTCCATTGGCTGAAGAGATAGTGTCAAATTGTCACAAAAACACAAGTGTAATTTCTAACAACTCAATGAAAGTTTAAATGTATATAAAACTACATGCTTAATTTCAGATGCACAGAGGGATGAGAGGTTTTTTTCTTAGTTTTTTTTTAAGTAACCAGATTGGTATAAGCAGGGGAGAACAAACAGATCCTCAGTAGAGTCATAAACTACAGTAAGGCATCATTTGTTTAAACCATGGTTAATCTACAAATGGCTGTGTTCAAATAGAGTGTTTACCTTAAATCCATATTTATAAACTTCCATAGGTCATGCTAAATCAGGTGTGAATCCAAACCTTCTCTGATCACAGTTGTCTTGTGTTGCCCGCTGGGAAAAATAATCTATCAAAATCTCTATTTGCAATTAAGGGAATCAATATTTAAAAGAAAAAAAAATAGTGATGCATTTGTGCAATCATCACAGCTGAAATACAGAAAAAAACCTTGTTATTTATATCAGTCATGTTTCAGCCACATTCCAGGTATGCACTCAATCTGAGATCAAAATCAGTATTAATTTTTTCTGAGTGCTCTTTCTGTAAAAGGTGGGTGAGTCTACTTCCTCATGTTTCTTAGATTTAGATAAGACTGGAACTTCTTAGGAGGCAACTTCTTGTGAGGCAAGAATTGAAAATAACGCAAGAATTTTGACAAAAATGTTAGACAGGGTGCCCAGTGCCTGCAGATACCTCTGAGATGACACACTGTCTGCTCTTACTTTTTCCATCTCTATCCCTGATAATGCTGCAGTATTTATGAGGAGCATCCAGTGCCTTATGTTCAAAGCATGGGCTGAGTTACTGCAGTAAGAATCATGTCCTATCTCAGGCCAAGCTGTTTGAGCAACATCTTTTTCCTTAGGGCAGAGATCCAGTACCACCAGGAATAATTTAATTTGTTGAAAAGCACCCCAAATTGAGTGGGTGGGATAGGGGTTAAATCAGAGATCCCCAACCCGTGGGCCACACAGGTAGAGGTGAGAGGCAGGCAAGCGAAAAAAACTAAAAACATTCCCTTTCCCTCTCCTCCCTAGAAAAATTGTCTTCCACAAAATTGATCCCTGGTGTCAAAAAGGTTGGGGACCACTGAGTTAAATGAAATGAAAGACTGCCATAGTAAGAAGCAGGGCAATGACTCAAAGCAGAAATTATGACTCTCTTCCACAATCCATTCACTATGTTACTTAGATATCACCAAAATTGACGGCATCCCATCCCATTACAAGGTAACCATCAGCTAAAACCAGAACTTGCTCAATTTGAGGTCTAATAATGGTTTATGTCTATTACATGCCTACCACCTACTGGTGCAAGTTGGTTTATTCATTTTAGTAAATGATTTGAGATTAAGCTTGTCAATATCTGGTGTGAGAAAAGATTTAGGCAGCCATTAGATGGCAGCAGAATTTTTAAAGTGAAGCAGAGCAGCAGCTCTGTGGCTTTTTATTCATCTAATTGTTTATTTTACCTTGAAAGCTGTGTTTGCTCTGCCTCTTTTATGCTCATTTTAAACCAGATTCTTTTAAAAGGAACTTCAAAATTAAACAGTGTGCATACATCCCTGCTACCCACCACGTTATGTATGTACCTATGTATGTATGTATCTATGTAAGTAAGAGATCATGCAACCTCTGAACTCAAATGACTTCTGAATTCTCAGTCATACTCTCCTGGTGGGAGTCAGTATAAGGCTGTGCTTTGATTATGGAGAACAACAGTTAGAGATTGTTGTGCAGAAGGGGGAAGTTTAATTTAATTAATTATTTATGCTTATATTTTTAAAAAATCCACTTCTCTTTGTAAATTCTGCCATTGCTTAATTGTGCAGTTCTCTCCTCAAAACAATGCTTGTCAGTGTTGGAAGAAATGTCCATCTGGGTTCAGTTCCAAGTAGGGAGAAAGACACTGGGAAGATAGAGGTTGCTTGGAAGGATGGTTTAATGGTGAAGCAAAATCTCCAAACATGTGTGATTCTGGGTAGCTGACCACATGGAGTGGAGAGAGAGATGTATTTATACCAGGGGTGAAATCTAATTTTTTTTGCTACCAGTTCTGTGGGTGTGGCTTAATTAGCGGGCAGAGCTTGGTGGTAAGGTGACTGGGTGGGCGTGGCCACGTCAATGTCACTTCTTTGCCCTTTTTAAACCTACACAACACAACACAATAGGCTCACCCACAATGTAAAAGCAACTGTGCTAGACCCAAAATGGCCCCTGCAGCAAGCAGGAACCTCACACAGTCATAAAAAGCCCAAAAACCCAACTTTCACACTTTACACACACAAAATTCCACATACAACTTTGGGAGATTTTGTGTGTTTGTGTAGTTAGAGTGAAACACTAGAGAAACACACTAAATCTTAGAAAGCTGCACACATGAGCCTGGATAGCTCAGCAGACTAATGCATTGTAATTAACTCCAGCTGTCTGCAATTACTGTAAGTTCAAATCTCACCAGGCTCAAGGTTGACTCAGCCTTCCATCCTTTCTAAGGTAGGTAAATTGAGGACCCAGTTTGTGGGGGCAATAAGGTGACTTTGTATAAAATATACAAAAGTATGGAGGCTATTGCTTAACACATTGTAAGCTGCCCTGAATCTCCAGAGAAGGGTGGCATATAAATCAAATGTATCAAAACCCCCAATTAACTATTTTTTAAAGCTCCCAAAGGAAGCTTTATTGGGTAAGAAAAAACTTACCCAATAGAACATGGGTCTCCAACCTTAGCAACTTTAAGACTTGTGGACTTCAACTCCCAGAATTCCTCAGCCAAGGTTGGAGACCCCTGCAATAAGAAGGTATAAGGCAGGCAGGAAGGCAAGCAGGCAGATAGAGCTGCTCACCGATGAGCTTGATTGCAGGCAGGGAGATTCAGTTGCTTGCTGATGCATTGGATTGCAGGTATTACAGCAAGCGAAGCAAGGCAGGCGTTGGGACAAGCAGATAAGGTAAGCAAGCTGGAGGCGGGGGGGGAGGGATTTTTGCTAGCGGTTAGCAGGCAACTCAACTTGGATCGTCAGAGCTTGGCTCGTCAGAGCCATTTAAAAGAAAAAAAAGGCTCTGATGATCGTGCGGCTGCACATGGGGGGCGGGGGCAGGGATTTTTGCTACCGCTTCTCCGAACTGCCCGCCGCCATCGCTACCTACTCGCCCGAGCCGGTCCGAACCGGGAGCATTTCACCCTTGATTTATACCCTCTCTTCAGTGTTGCCCTAGAGCTTCCTGTTCCCGTGCAAGAAATGTATCCCATTGGTTGTCAGACTCCCAGTGGGCTATTTGGGGATCCAGCTAACTTGTAGGCTGTCTGTGTCCCAGGCTTGGTTGAATCTTTCTGGGTGATGATGTAATGAAGAGGCTTGTGTTCTGAAAGGGTGTTGGGCAATTCCTATTATGGCTTAATGCCTTTGTCCTGGTTTGGATCTTGAATGAGGGCTAATCCTGGAGCTGAAGGCCTTTTGTCTTGTAGATAAGATGGCCCAGTCTTTCTGGGGCTATTAACAAAGGTGAGGGCTACTTTCCAAGAGCATGTTTCTCCTTTTCTCATCCAGGGAAGTATAATATTCTGCTTTTTAAATATTTCCTAAAATATTTCATTCTTCTAGGAAGGGGTGGGTGCTAACTTTCTGCATCAGCCAGTGTGACAGAGAGAAAGCAGTATCTGCACAACATTCGTATGTCTGTATTTGTATTTCATTTCTGGTTATGAATGTGTTTGGTTTAGGTTGTCCTGGTTCTGCATCATTTCTTGAATGCAGGACCCCCATGTGGCCATATCTCTTTGTATTCTCTTTGGAATTAGGATATTTCTTGCAGTTGACATTAGTTCTGGGAAACATAGTTGAAATAATTACAGAGGCCTGTCACGCTATTGAGTTTTGAAATGAATTCCAAGTAATTCAAAGAATAACAAGAAGTGAATTGCAGTTACAATGAAATTCTTTTTAAAATCACATGCCAGAACATTAGGCTGTGTATAAGGTTGGTAGAATAACCTTACCTTATGTGCAGATCTGCAAAATGCAACCGGCTAAACCCTTTGTCTGTTGCTTTTCCTCCTCTTTTTGCTGTTCCAGCGCCAGACACTAGAGGGGGATGGATACAAGTCAAAAGAATTTGGTTGTTTACCCAGCAATTACATCAAAGGGTTTGAGGTATTTTCATTTAATATTTGGTGTGATTTTGCATCACTTGGCCAAATAACTGCTTGTTATGAAACCAGAATATGGTGTAAATAAAAGAGAGAGAAAAGACATTTGAGTATTTCAAAACCTATGTATGTGTGTGTATGTGAGAGAGTTTTGAAATACTCAAATGTCATATTTGTCCTCTATATATATAGGTTTTAAAATAAATTTGTCATATATATATATATAAAGGATGAAGGCTTCTTTCACATGTTTCTAACCAATAAGGTCCTGAACTTTCTTTGCCAATTGGGCCCGCAATACTTGTTGATGTCACCAATTCATCTTGTTTTAGGTCTCTTTCATGAATGCGGATATCAAGTGGAATTCATTCTATGGCTGCCTTGGTCCACCTGCCATCAGTTCTTCTTGCTATGTAACCAGTCCATTTTCATTTCAATTCTTTTACTCTCTTGAGATTTTATACTTTCGTTTGTTCTCTAATTCATGTGCAGGTCTTTCTACTGTGTTTTCCTGAAAGTAAGACCCGGTCTTCTTTTCTTTTGTGCCCCGAAATAAACACTTGGGCTTATTTTTGGGGAGGTCTTTTTTTTTTTGAGGTGCAGGAGACAGTGGGCATGGGGGCTGACAGGAGTGGGAGTGTTGCTACCACCAGCCCAGCTCTCTGTCCCACTGTCTACTTGCCTGCAGCCACAATGGGTCAAGCTTTCTGTGTGTCCCAGTCTATGCCCTGCCTGATTGCTGGCCCAGCTGCTGCTGGGACACTGGAGCTTGGATCTTGTCCTGCCATTGGAGCCGCTTGTAGCAGGCTCCACTGCAAGGCTCATCATGCCAATTGAGTTGCTCTCAGAAGGATGCCATGCACTGGTGCAGCTGCTCGCAGCAGGATGCTGCAAGGTGAGTTGTGACATTGTGCGTATGAGCGGATCCACTGGCACAATGAGCCTCACAGCGTTCTGCTGAGAGCAGCTCCACCGGCACAGCAAGCCTTGTGGCGTCCTGTCATGAGCAGCTCCACCAGTGCAATGAGTCTCACGGTGTCCTTCCAACAGCAGCTCCACTGGCATGATGAGCCTCACTATGTCCTGTTGGGAGTGGCTCCACCGGTGGCCTCAGAAGAAGCCGGGCAGCGGCACAATCAGGGTCAGGTCTTGGGAGGCCTGGCTGCAGCTGTCCTAAGGTAAGCGGGTAGTGGGTGCATCAGCCTCCAACCCCCACCCCTGCCCTAGCTTTATTTTTACACCTGCGCCTCACCCCACCTCATACAAGGCAGGGCTCATCTAGGGCTTATTTTGGGGGTAGGGCTCATATTAGGTGCAGGTATGAAAATCAGGTGAGGGCTTGTTTTCAGGGTAGGTCATATTTTCAGGGAAACACAGTATCTTGTTTTGTAATGCTGAACATGTATCTTTCCATCACTTTTTGTGCCGCTCATAGCTTTTGTATTAATTGTGAGCTTAGTGTTCATGTTTCACTGACATATGTTAGAACAGGTAGCACACACTAATTTAAAAGTTTTCAATTTTCTTCAGGCATAGGGGGAGGTGATTGGCAATGATCTTCTGGGATTGTAGATCTTTTCCAATTATCTTATAAGAAGATGGCGAGAATTCAATTGTGGGACCTTTTAGAGATAAACTGTATGTTGTACCACTAGCACACATTCTTCCTCCAAAATCATTGGTTCCAAACAACTTGCCACACCTCTTTTCTGTAAGCCTGCTACCCTTGAATAGGTGAAGGATGTAAGACAGTCACAACAGATGACCAGTTCATTGACCAGTTTAGTCCATTTGTGTTGGGAGGGAGAGTGATTTGTTTTTTGGACTGGCAACAAAACATATTATATATCCCTTGACCTGAGTGCAGTGGTAAGAGACCAAGATAAATAAGCGGCATCATCTTAACTAGCAGTTGAGAGTAGATGATCTGCTAGTCAAACCTGTAGTGATTGCTTTGACATGTTGAAAATCTGGTCCAGATGCCATCACTCTGCTCCACAGAGAAAGAATCTGATGTGCATTAGCAGCTCCATTGCTGATGAACAGCCTTGCTGTCTTTAAAAGAGCTGAGTGTCATCCTTGTCTCCTTTCTCAACGGCAAAGCCAACAAAATTTTTAGCAGGATTAGAAGAGGAAGGGGATGTTGCACAGGGCAATATCTCAAATTATCATGATATGTTCCTGATGGAGTTTAAAATGTTAGGAGGGATAATTTGTCCTAGGATTCATGTTACAAAATAGACTGAGCTCTTGAAATCAATCCCTGCCTGATTAAAAAGAAAAGAAACCAAACCCTGATGAACTGCACATCTGCTCAGAAATTGTCTGCAGCCTTAAAGCTGTAGTAGTTTTTGATGAGTGCACAAC
Source organism: Masticophis lateralis (assembly GCA_030761175.1). NCBI lineage: Eukaryota > Metazoa > Chordata > Lepidosauria > Squamata > Colubridae > Masticophis > Masticophis lateralis. The sequence continues at coordinate 160,821,647 of JAUDYJ010000001.1, forward strand.
TTTAAAATAGGCCAGCCCTGCCTGATTAATCAAATCAAAATAAATCTTTGGGGGAATGATCTGAATGACTTGCTAGGTATTTAGAAAACCATTTCTGGCAGTTCCCTTTTCATGCCATTAATAGCCTGGTCAATAATTAACCCAGACAGTAAAGGCCAGACTCTTAATACTGCAAATGATTGGCACGTATATCTCTCCCCTGCACTTTAAGGTCAGGTTGCTGTAGTGATCAGTGTGACCCAATTACATTCCAACAGACAAAATTTAACTTGAATGCCAAGATATGACATGCCCAACTATTTTAAAAAGCGTCAGTATATCGGCATGTGATTATATAAGATTGGACGGGACTGCGTGTCCCATAACCCATCCATAAAGCAATGTCATCTCATGGGACCCAGGAGGCCTGCTTCCCCTCCCCTCTCTCTCGGGAAAAGCATTCCTTGAGAGGTCAAACAATCTTAACCCTGTTGACCTTTCAGAGAGCATTAAAAACCTACATTTTTGCATAGGGACAGAGTTGATGATAATGTGTGAAGTGTGAACCTATTAATTGTGATACATTGCTGTTGTTTTTTCATTAGTTCTTACCTATTTTTAACCCTCTATAAACTGAGATGCATTGGTTGGTGGGTAGTTTTAGAAACTAACTAACCAAATACAAACAATGTAGATGTAAAGTATATATCATCAATATTGCAAGTGTTTTTGCCTGTGAATACCAGTATTACTTTAATGTCTTGTGGTAAACATTTCTTATGTAGGGAGGGGGAAATAAATAAATAAACTTTCTCTTTCTAATACCGAGCATAACAAAGGAATCTTGTCGAATGTATACAATTAGCATAAGTTGAAGCCAAACTGAAGAGCAATCTATTTCAGAAGAAATGCACAAAATATCTAGTTTAAATCCTGGGACCAGATATATTTATGAATGTGAAGATGTTCATTTCTGCTTCTGGCTATAAATAAAAATGACGGAGATGGAAAATTAATGTGAACCAGTTAGTTTTTTTGGCAAAGTCTGGAAGTATTAAAATTCATCATTTCTATGGAAAATTTAGAAACAAGGACACACAGTTTTGTCAAACCACTCTTTAAAAACCCATTTGACAAAAATTCCACCAAAGTTCTAGCATTCATTGAGAAATATTTACAATATTCCCATTTGGTGTTGCCTTCATTATTATATGAAGGTACATACTAGATTCTTTTTGTTCCTTTGCACTTTTTCAGTTTCAATTTCCAGAGTTCCAAAATGATCTATAATGTGCGGTTGGGTGAAAACAACTGTAGTTGTCCAAGAATATTATAATCCCACAACTAGAACTGACTTGCATTACGGAGACCTGGCTGGACTCGGAGGGGGGTGTCCCTCTGACTGAACTTTGCCCACCAGGTTTCCGGGTGCTACACCAACTGAGGGCCCAGGGGATGGGTGGGGGGTGGCAGTGGTTATCAGACCCATGGTCCACGGGAGGTCACTGCTACTCAGATAGACGGGTGTGAATCTCTCCTCATGAGATGAGGTCCATAAGGTCAGTGGGGTCTGTGGATGACGTACCTGTCTCCCAGCTATGTATCATTGGCCCTGCCCAGGCTGCTGGACGCCCTATTGGGATTGGTGGTGGAGTTCCCCAGACTTATTGTTCTGGGGGACCTTAACCTACCATCCCTGGGTGGGGCATTGGGAGCAGCCCGGAAGTTCATGGCTTCCTTGGCAGCCATGGACCTGACTCAAACAATTTAGGGCCCGACTCATGTGGGGGGACACATGCCCGATCTGGTTTTTATCTCAGAGCAGTGGCATAGTGAGTTCGGTGGGGGTATGCCAGTTATCTATACCCTGTCATGAACCGATTACTATCTCTTTAGGCTGGGCTTCCACTACGCCACCCCCCAACACTGGGAGTTGGAACCGACCATCTGGTTCTGCCCCAGGTGCCTGATGGACCTCGAGCGGTTCCAGACGGAGCTTGGGGATATCCCTGTCTTGCTTTCCCACGCCCTGGTCGAGACCCTGGTGGATGCCTGGGAAAAGGCGGCCGCCAGGGCTCTTGACCGGGTCATGCCTTTGCGGCTGTGACCTGACGTAGATCCCGGTTGGCTCCTTGGTTTACAGAGGAGCTCCAGGAGATGAAATGCCGGAGGAGAGGCCTAGAGAGCTGTTGGAGGTCCAGCCATTCCGAGTCTGACCGAGCCCAGTTGAGATCCTTTTCATGGTCTTATCTGGTGGTGATGGAGGCAGCGAAGCACTCTTACTTCGCTGCCCTCATCATGTCTGCAGATAATCGCCTGGCCACCCTGTTTAGGATCTCCCACTCTCTTTTGAATCGGATGGAGGGGGAGGACTCTATGCAGGGATGGGCCGAGGAGTATAGTCAATATCTGTCAGACAAGATCGCCCAGATTCAGGACGGGCTGGACTCTGACTGTGCAGGGTTGATTGGAGTGGTGGCAATGGGTCTGGTTATTTGGGATGAGTTCGATCCTGTTACTCCTGAGGAAGTGGACAGGCTCATGGGGAAGCTGAGCACCACCACGTGCTTATTGGACCCGTGTCCCTCCTGGCTTGTTTATTCGGCCAGGGAGGTTACATGTGGCTGGATCCAGGCAGTGGTCACTGCGTCATTGGCTGAGGGGAGTTTCCCTGCTGCCTTGAAGAAGGTGGTGGTGAGGCCCCTCCTTCAAGAAGCCAACCTTGGATCCAGTTATTTTAAACAATTTTTGTCTTGTCTCCAACCTTCACTTTATTGCAAAGTTTGATGAGAGCGTGGTGGCACATCAGCTCCTACTGGTCCTGGATGAAGCATCATACCTAGATCCGTACCAGTCGGGCTTCAGGCCCGGGTACAGCACAGAGACGACATTGGTCGCATTGGTGGATGATCTCTGGAGGGCTAGGGACAGAGGATATTCCTCTGCCCTGGTCCTGTTAGATCTCTCGGTGGCTTTTGATACCATCGACCATGGTGTCTTGCTGCGGCACCTCGAGGGGTTGGGAGTGGGAGGCACAGTTTTACGGTGGTTCTCCTTTTACCTCTCTGGATTCTCACAAGGGTTGTTGGCGGGGGGCAGAGGTCGACCCTGAAGCCCCTCATATGTGGGGTTCCCCAGGGGTCGGTTCTCTCTCCCCTCATATGTGGGGTTACCCAGGGGTCAGTTCTCTCTCTCTGTTTAACATCTATATGAAGCCACTGGGGGAGATCATCTGTGGTTTTGGGGTGGGGTATCATCAGTATGTTGATGATACCCAATTTTTTATATCCACCCCGAATCAGCCCAGTGATGCCCTCAACCTGATGTCCCGATACCTGGAGGCAGTGTGGCTCTGGATGGAGAGGAACAGGCTCTGACCCAACCTTGCCAAGACGAAGTGGCTGTGGGTACCGGCGTCTCAGTTCCAAGGGAATATTCCATTTTTGGTCAGGGGGAGAGGTGTTGCCCCCTGTGGATAGGGCATACAACTTAGGCATCCTCCTGGATGCATGGTTGACCTTAGAAGACCATATCATGACTGTGACCAGGGGGGCATTTGCCCAGATTCGTCTGGTGCGCCAGTTGCACCCCTACTTGGACCAAGATGCCTTACGCACAGTCACCCATGCACTCGTCATCTCCCAGATCGACTATTGCAACACTCTCTACATGGGGCTGCCCTTGAAAACCACTCAGAGGCTTCAGCTGGTGCAGAATGTGGCCACGCGGGTAGTGATGGGAGCGTCCCGATGCTCCCATGTCACACCCCTCCTGCGTGACCTGCATTGGCTACCGGTTGCCCTCCGGGTGGGGTTCAAGGTGTTAGTGATTACCTATAAAGCCCTACATGGCTTAAGCCCGGTGTATCTGGCAGATCACCTGAAGCCAGCAACAGCTCCCCATCACCCAGTGCGCTCACACAGAGAGGACCTACTTGGGGTTCCGTTGGTCAAGCAATGTTGGCTGACGGCCCCTAGAAAGTGGGCCTTCTTTGTAGGCACACCTACTCTGTGGAATCAGCTCCCCTTGGAGCTCCGGGTGGCCCCCGACCTTCGCTCCTTCTGCCATGACCTTAAAACATGGTTGTTTTGCCAGGCTGGCCTGGACTGAAGGGGTTTTAATGGGAATTTTAGATTCTTTTATTGTTTGAATTTTAATTTGGACTTGTTGCTTATTGCTGTGAGCCGCCCTGAGTCCTTGTGGAGAAAGGGCGGCATATAAGTCCAATCAATCAATCAATCAATCAATAAATAAATAAATAATAGGATGGATGGATGGATGGATGGATGGATGGATGGATGGATGAATAAGTTTGAGAACCTTGGATAAATGACTGTGAAAAAGGAAGTGAGGGATGGAGGTGGGGAACAATTCAGCCTTATGATCTGCAGCTTCATGTAGTGCACTGCTCTACTTTTGTTTCTATATGTTGTGTCACTTTCCAGAAGAAAGTAAATGTAAAATAAGCCCTACAGCAGGGACTGTTGAGTTTTTAAATTCAGCTTATTTAATTTTCACTTCCTCTATCTGAATGTCAGAAGAGCTGCTTTTAAAATCCGTTTTTAATGCAGATCTTTGTTTTAAATCTTGAATATTTGTACATCACATTTGAAAAATTGATGAAAGTTCTGGTAGTCTGCAGGGAGAAGTCTATCAGGCATTCTGCATGACCTGATGAGGAGAATTGCAACCAGTTTCTTCTCTGAGTATAATTTTTCTGAGGTGATGCCAGTGTTTCAGTTCATTTACATGCCATTGAAATGCTTTCCACATTAAGGCTGTTTTACAAGAAGAAAAGAATAATATGATACTGTATGTTTTTGTTTTGTTAAATACTATTTAGATTAGATGCACACAAAAATGTAGGCCAGCCTAAGTATCTACATATTGGTTGCCTTTAAAGTCAACCTAGAGGAACAGCATTTTTTTCAACCTACCTTGAATTAAGAAGGGACACCCTGAATGGAGAGGAATATAGAATGCAATAGTGAAGGCACAGCTAAAAGAACATTGTCAATGTGTAAAAAAAAAATCTAATTCTGAAAAAGGTTCATTTCCATCCATGTCAAGAGTGAATATTACTAGATCCTTCCCAAATGTTTTGAATATAAAATGAAAAATGAGTGTGAATAAAGTCCTGGAGTGAGAATTGATTTCCACAGTTTCATTATGGTATAATGCCAGATGTAATTTGATATCTGCAACAACTCCCAATAATTTCATTTGTAATGTCCATATTTATTTTGATTCTACCATTAGACAATCTGGCAAAATTTGGGGGACTACTTCCACCATTCCTTCTTTTTTTGTATGATTCTAAATTCTGGAGAATTTAACCCTTTACACACTTCTTGTGGTATTTTGGGGTTTTTTTTTCATAGCATAAACATTACTTAATTATGGGATTTGGATCTTTTAATGTAATTCATGTTTCCATATAAAATCCCCATTTCTCCATGCAACTGGAAATCCAATATTCAAAAAGATTATTGAATATCCACGGACTATTTGATATGCACAGATATTTAGAAAATATCTACAGTATATCTGATATCACCCTTATTTTTTTAGAAGAAAATTTAGAGTCAATCATAATTAGAGTCAATTCTATGGTTACACAAACAGATAGACACACAGACAGACAAACATACACATACACTCTTCTTTTCATATTAACCTTCAGGATAAGCAATATTGTCCATTGTTATACATCTTATTTTATGTGCTCTATGATGTAACAGAATCTCATGTCCCATAATTGAACATGGACAAAGAATACCGAACCATCAGCCATCCTTACTTCAAATTCTCACAGATGTGTCAGCACGATCTTATTTTGGATAACTTGGTTGGGCTGTGTCCAGGTGAAGCAAACAAAAAGCTTTTTGTGGAGTAACAACCCTGGAAAAAACTTCTTGGCAGGTGAAAGCAACCTTATTACTTGGCACCTGCTGGGTCCCACAAACGAGAGTTTTCACTTTCCAAGCACTGTCTTGTTTATGGAAAGCAAAACAGTTTCTTCTTCAATCAGACAGTTGTGTGTCTTATTCCTTCAAGCAGCTTTTTACTAGCAAGCAGCTAGTAATAATTATAAGGCTTCACATGCACAGCAGCCTTGACAAATATTAGCATTACTTGCAGACTCCAGAATTAGGACAAAGTCTAAATGGCCAAAGAGGAAAAAGCCCTGCTCCATTCCTAGAGGTAGCCCTCTGGACCATAAGGACAAAAATAGAGTCAGGAAACCAGAAAAATAAGTGTGCACTGTGTCTATCTATTCAATCTGCTAATATTCCTTGACTAAATACTTCTGACCTTTGTTTGAAGTAGATAGCTCCAGACCATAATTCTCAGAGGCTCTGCAGTCGACATGGCTGGCCTTATGGGGTGGAAAATGTGGACCTAGCGTTACTGGAGAATTCTAGCAGGCTAGAAGATAGATGAGGGTACTGATGGCAAGTTGCAAGGTATGTAGCAGCTGCTCTGTAGAGCCAATGGATCCATAAACTATTTTAAGTCACAGTTTGAACAAAATTGACATTCGTCTACAACAAGTATTTTATATGAGCCTTGAAAGCATCTTGTGAGTTCAAAATGGGGCATTTTTTCTTGGCTAAATGGAGATCCTACTAACTTTATCAAAAGAAGATCTGGTTTATGATGTCATGTACATTTCTCCAAATCTATCTATCTATCTATCTATCTATCTATCTATCTATCTATCTATCTATCTATCTATCTATCTATCTTTTTACTGAAAAACTTTTAACAAGATAAAAAATATTACAATATTAGAAAAGACAAAAATAAAGAATATTAAATAAATATGAAAGAAAATAAAAAAAGAAAAAGCTTCCCATCTTTCTGACTTTCTAAGGTTTCACCATAATTTTCATAAACTACTCTTTCTAATCATCAAAACCATAAATTAAAGGGGGGTTTTTCCAGCAAAAAGCCCATAATAGTGATCCTTACTGCTTTTATTTGTTGCATGGAATCACAATCTGCTGATCCTTTTATTTGATGCATGAAGCTACTTGTAAGAAGATTGTAGTAAATCACAGATTATGGAACTGTGGAATAAAATGCCTTTAATATGCCTAGCAAATGCCATTAGATGAACAGGAAAAATATAACTCTTTCAAGATATAATGTTCTCTTTTTTATTATTTTTCTTTCAATCTTTACTTCTAGATGCTGTTTCCAATACCATTGATTATTCCTTTCCCATAAACATTTTGGTCTGCTACAACATTTCTTAGATTTCTTGTCTGTTTTATTCAGTTTGCAACTGTCCTTGAAAAAAATAATCTTGTTATATACTTTTAATGCTCAAAAATCTGAAGGCCATTTAATCAGAAAGTAGATGCCGGTGGATTTAGTGGACTAATTATGATTCATCTGCTAATCCAAGCATTCCATATTGTACATGCTTGGATTTCAGTTTATGAAGCATCTTAATCAAGCACATTTTTCTAGAAAGCTTATCTGGAGTTATGGAGATCAAACAGGGGGCTGGGCTGAAAATGACACAATTTAATTAGATGCAAACAAATGTTCTGTAAAGAGCTTCAGAGGCATCTTTCCCAAAGTTCCTGGAATGGATGAAAATGCAGTCTAGACTAAATACGGTATGTATAATAAGATAGATATTGGCTTCCACATTCCATTCTCCTCAGTTAGTATGAACATGTATTTACCATCTGGTATCTTAAGGTCCTATTAGATAGAAAGGTAAATTGGAGCAAATAAAATGTCCAGTTTGGTATGTACAGTATTTATGAATTCTGTGGTTTGGTCTTGCCTGAAGTACTACAAATCTATCACAGTATAGTAGATAAAAGCAAGGGAATGTGTTAGATACATTTAAGGAATGTTCACCATTTTTGAGGCTTTTCATCTAAAGAAAAATAGTGATGAAGGGATTTAAAAAGTGGGGGGGTATTATGATTTAACTGATAGGGGCATCAAACTGGCAGCCCATGGGCCAGATGCATCATGCATAGGCCATGCCCACCCAGCTCTGCGAATGAGAAAAACATCACTAAACATCACATGACGGCAATGTGAACCGTGATTTAACACAATTTTCATCAGATAGGCTACTTATAACCACAATCAATCTCCTTTTGTGACAAACACCTAATTGCTAGTGTTGGAAAATAGGAAATGAGGTAACAAGTTGTGGCTCACAAAAAGCTGTTTAAAACAGGAGGAAAACAAGGCTGGGTTCCTTTGAAACTCAGCTGGGTGTCAGGAAGCAGGTGAAAGAAACCCAGGTGTTCCCTCCATGGAGGCCTGAGCAGGAAGTTTAGGCTGCACTCTCTCAAGCCCTGTCACTTTGTGTTAATTATAAATACATCAGCAAATCAAAGAGAAGCTTGAATTGTAAACCCGTTGAACGATATTCCAAAATGTGAGAGTAAACACTTGCCACAACATCTAAAACCTTAGGTGCTTGGATTCATTTATCTGCTAATTTTTGGCAGTTAACTGTGCCAAATTTTGTTCCATTTTATACAGATGATTATTAGAAATGTGTATATTTAGACTGTGCAGCCATCAAAAATGACTTGAAAGAAATGCTTGCCCCACCCCAGCAAGCACACCAGCCGTCTTCTGTTTCTGAAAGCAAACAGCTCTTTCACTTGAGCTTGAAACAAGTCATTGCTTAATGATCTCACTTACTGAAACAGGTGCATCCTTTCCCACACACATTGTATGCAGAAATCGGAAAAACAACATGCCCACTTTAATATAGACATTAGTGGTGTTAAGCTGTTTGGGGTGTAAGGGACTTCTTCTGAATCATTTTAAGGCATTCTTATTCTTTAAAGTAGCCTGTCTTTTTCCAGACTTTATTATGAGACTGGATAAAAAATGTAGCTGCTATAAGAGTTGCATTAACGATAATCAGTAAGCTACTGAAAACATTAGTTCTTTTCAAGTTTGCATTGAAGCCTGGAGAAAGCGGGATTGCTTGGTTCCGACTTGGTTTTCTTCCAGTGGAGAAAATGCCACTTTAACCATCTTTAAAGGGAGACAGGGTCACAGCTTCTTCCATCCTCAGTTACTCTTATCTGCTTTTCTTATAGATTTAAGGAGGAAATGTGAAATCAAGTCATCTATCCTCGAGATTGTAGGTCTTCATGAGCAAATCATGGAAACAGAGGTTTTCTCGATCAGCCAGTGAGATGAATGATGGGAAGGAGATGTCTCCCATCAAGTTCAGAGCCGAGACACAGCCTAAATTTATGGACATTAGAACTGACCTTCCTCATTTCTAATGCATTTTTATATTGTTATTTTTTGTTAAAAAAAAAGATTTTCTTCAGATAAGTACTGTATTACTCTTTGGTTATTTTCATTGTAACATTCAGAAACATCTGCAAACTTTATTTCACTTATCAATTGTAAAATACATCCTTGAAAGCTGATTAGCAGAAACAAGATGGCTACTCTAAAAGAAATATTTGATTTACGGACCTATTCAGTGCTTGAACTTTTTAACCGTTTACTATAACTAGAAGTTACTACTGAAGAGTTGAACAATCCCCCATAGCATTCCTTCTGCTCTCATGCAAGGTCTGAGGCATGTCCTCAAATCTTTTTCCAAACCTGGCATATCCCTAATGTATTTTTTCCATCTCTAAGTATAAAACATGAATGTATTTATCATTTTGAGACAGCAGCAACCAAATGACTCATGGTTGATTACAGTATTCCAAATATTTTGTCAATAGCCTGAGACAACTGCATTGACTTGTCCTGATCTAGATAACAACAGGAACAACAAGAGGTACAGGTCACTTACAAAGTCACAACCACTGTTGCCAATTAATCTTTAAAAAAAAAACAGGCCTTTGCTATATTCTTGAGAAGAATGTGCATTTTTGAGAAGCATACCTAGCTATTGAGGATTAAACTCATGCAGTTAAAATTGTTTTAATGCCCCTGCTACAGTAGGTAAATCTGCCCTTTTCTATTTTGGACAGAGTGAAGTCTGATGCTTCTGGAACACTTTGATCTGCCAAGTCCTTCAAGAGAAATCAGTATGTAGGCAGAGATTCTACAGGGTAAGGCAGAGATCTAATATTGCTGACTGTCGGAACACTACAGTTTGGTGTTGACATACGCGCAGCAGGTGCGCTTGAGATGCAGACAATCAAATCTGGAATAAGAGCGTTCTAGGTTTTTCCCTTATATAGAGCAAAGGTTGCAAAGCCACACTCTCTCCGGAGTATTCAACATTTCTAAGAACAAAGGACCAGTATTTTAACAGACTCATTCTATTTATGAGACAATGCAAAACATTCTATTGAGGCACATGCTAATGGCCTGTTTGAAAAATTGGAAGTATAATTTCTACACGGAAGCAGAGAAATCACTTCATTTTATTCTCAAAAGCTGTTGAGTGATTATGCTCAAGCTATGATGTCAGCTTTGTATCATTAAGTATTTAACAAACTTCCTTTCATAAATGGTTTCAAGGAACACAGATTATAAACACAGATGGCAAAGAATTTTCTTAAATTAAGAATGCAAACACTTTGAGCAAACTAGGCAGCACCCAATAGAATGGATAGTTTAAGGCCACAAGGGCAGCACAATAGAAATTGCGTTGTTTGGAAGATAAATTGAATATTGGTATTTATCTCCCACAAACAGAAAATAATTTATTTAAATCTATAAGTGTGCTGCCAATTAACATGTTAACATGAAATATAAGCTATCCAATATATGTTGGGCAAGTAAGTCATTTAATTTTTTAAAAAAGACATTGCTTTAGGTCAGAGATCATTGCCCTCTGCTTGGAAATCTAAAAAATATCCATAGAGGTTGATTGAAAAGCTGTTAATTTGGCTGCATCCTAGTGTGGTTTTTCATTGAGACCTGGAGCTTAAACAAAGTTTCCAATTATCTGAAATCACACAGTAGTTTAATGCAGGGGTCTGCAAACTTAGCAACTTTAAAACTTTTGGACTTAAACTTCCAGAATTCCCCATCCAGCCATGCTAGGGAATTCTGGGAACTGAAGTCCACAAGTCTTAAAGTGGCCAAGTTTGCAGATCCCTGCTTTAATGGGCTGTATTCACTTCCCCCTACAGGAGACTCTGTTTCTCCCAAAGATAGCTTTAGTCTGGCAAGTTTTAGTCTACTTTATTTATAGTCATACTTCAAATAATTTGAGTAATTTGCTCCTGAGCCTGTGAAATATTTTAATCTTTATCACCATCAATAAATGTTGTAGTCTGAGACCATCACAGAGATAATTTTTTGCAAGAGAAAAAGTCGCATGAGAAATCATTTCTTGTTTCCCAGTTGAAATATAAATGTCCAAATTACATGTAAATATTGGTAGTTCCTATCTGGCATAATCAAAATCAGGAATGCCCTGTCACAAATTCTTGTGCCTAACAATATAAAGGAGAGATCCAATCTAGAACTAAGGAAAAATTTCCTGACAGTGAGAACAAATTGGTCAGTGGAACGGCTTGTCTTGAGAAATTATGAGTTCTCCAGCACTGGAAATTTTCAAGAAGAGATTGGACAGACATTTCTCCAGAACAGTATAGGGCAGTGGTGGCGAAAATATGGCATTCATGCCAGAGGGGACACTCAGAGCCCTCTCTGTGGGCATGCTAGCAGCTAGACTATCTTGCTCGCCTTCCTGCAGAAGACAAAGAAAATGAGCTCTTGATGCCAGACTCCTCGGCCAGGATTACAAGGAAAACTTCCCCCATCGTCCTTAAAAGTGGAACCTTACAATAGAGGGGACTGCCTTCCAGGTTAGGGGTTTGAATTTGGCAAATGGGGACAGGAAGCGGCGCCCGAGGGATTCACAAGGAAGGTCACCTCGAGGCTCCCTTTCACTTTCAAGTCAATTCAGTGGCGGGGCCTTTCCGCAGAAATTGACGGAAGCAATTTGGCCAGCAAATTGGGAAGAGCATATCTGGACTTTTCTCCTCCATGCCACTACACACAACCCTTGGGAGCAGCTGGGAAGTCCCTGAAAGCTTTGGGAGAAAGAAGATAAACGCTTCATTTCCCTTCTGTTTTTTGGCGGGGGAGAAGCGAGACAGTGAAATAATGACTCTTCTTCCCCCGCCGTCTCTCCATGTGCCCAGCTTGGCTCTTTTGTTATTCAATAGGGTTATGTGGAGGAGTCCCAGTCATTGGTTAGCCGAAATACCCTCCTGATCAGTAACTTGGTTTTTCCCTGTCTGCTTAAAAGCCCGTCCTAAAAGTTATCTGCACAGTCTGAACTAAAACTGTTCATAGCTTGTCTCTAAAAGTTTAGGGTTTGCTATGTTATCTTACATACACCACATCTATAACCCAGAAGCCTTGACTCTTTTAACTTTCCCAAGTTCAAAAGCATGCGAAATGCAAACTTTTACCTTTCAATAAAAAGTTGTATCATTGAAAGCTCTGTTATTGTGTTTTCCCTTTAAGACAAAAGATGTTAATGTAGGTTTTTTTCTAAACTAAAATCTTAGTATTCAGATTAAATTGTACTTTGTTGGCACTTTGTGATAAATAAGTGGGTTTTGGGTTGCAGTTTGGGCACTCGGCCCCTAAAAGGTTCACCATCACTGGTATAGGGTCTCCTGCTTAACCAAAGGGTTGGACTAGAAGACCTCCAAGGTCCTTTCCAACTCTGTTATTCTGCATTCTGTAAATCCTACTACCTCACAAGCACCATACAGAAACACTTATAAAAGGAAGGTGTTTGCTCACCTACTGTACAAATGCATTCACAGCTTCTGAACCTAAGGCTCCTGGTCTTGGAATACTTTGGCCACATATACCGTTGATCATTTGAGAAGCTCTCTGACATAGAAATGCTGTCTCCATCCATTAGGCAGATTGTTTTTTATCCACCAGTGATCAGCTGCTAATTTTTTGTAATTCCAGTTGTTTCTTCTATTGAACCCTGCTTTGGATAACATTTAATGTAATCGGGCTAAAATATAAAGTATTGCAGTTGGACACTGGCACATTCCAGTTTCCATGCCAAGAGGTCCAATTGATATAGTAAGGAACAATTAGCAGAACCAATAGATAAAAATGTAGCACAGATTTGTGGATAAAAGAGTTAAGAATCTTGTGAAGGCTGCCTCATCCATTAAGAAAAGAGCCATATTTGCTATAAAAAAGTAGATTACAATTCAAAGGGCTGCACACTATGGGGAAATGCAGTCCTGTTTCCAAAATGCAATGAATTCTGCAGATGTAGTTTTTATCCAGCCAAGTAGATTGTTCCCTTTTTAAATGACTACAGCCTTTTTTTCTGTTCAGGCATCAAAAAGCACACAAAACTCAGCTCTTTCAGTCACTTATCCATGTGATTTCTGCAACCAAATCAGAAATTAGGACAGTCTGTTTTTCTCAGATTCTTCCATTCCCCCTCCCCAATGCTTTCCTCAGAAATAATCTCCATAGCTAATTGCTGCTTCTTTTATCAATGTCTTGAACTTTACTGGTAAAGGCAAGCAGTTAGAACACCTAGAGGAAATGAGGGCAAGAGGGAATCTGTACAAGGTAACTACAGTGACATCACCATGTAAAACTCAAGAACGACTAATTGTATGGCCAACTCAAATAGGGAAACATTTCCAGAGTAAAGGCCAACATTCTTGGAAGGTTAGGTCTCATTGCTGTTACTTGATCTTTGCGGAAATGTCAAGTAGCCATTCTTTCCTGATATGAATTTGCACATTGCAAGAGGGACTGCTGAAAACAGTGTTTTTAAAGTGACATGCAGTTTTAAAGGAGCCCTCTACATTTTTTCCATTCCAACTTCTGACTTTACCAAATTTATGTTATGTCTCTTCCACTAACACACTAGGGCTGTGATGGGGAACCTATGGCACGCAGAGCCCTCTCTGCTGGCATGCGTGCCATCGTCCCAGGTCATATCTCCGTGGCGTTTCTTTCGTGAACTTGTTTCCCTGCAAATGACAAAACAGAAGCTCACGAAAGAAAAAGATCTTACCTCTTGCCACGCTGCTGATGTTGGGATGCCCCACCTCCCACCGGCCAGCTGGTCTTCAAGTCTCTGCTGAGCATGCACTTGTGCATGTTCATGCATGCACATGTTCACGTATGAACATGTTCACATATGCACGCATTCGCACACGCACCTTTCAGTTTGGGCATGCGTGCACAGAGTTTGGGTCGTCAGTGTCTAAAAGATTCGCCATTACTGCACTAGGGTCTAGACTTTTATCCTTTGAATAAATTGGCAGTGTCATTCTGAAGTTGAGAATGAATGAATTTACAAAAATGAGTGAACAGTGATACATTTTCAAGTTCTAGTAAAATTTATTTTCCAAAAGGAACATGCTCATCCCTTTGCTGGCCGCTAGAGATTAGGTCTTAATTTCTGATCACTCTAACTGGCATCTTCTTCTTCTTTTAGCTACCTATCAATTAGATGCAGATTCAAACTGCAAAAAGACTGATTAACTTTTTAGTGAGTAGAATAGGGCTACAATCAAATGCCAATAGGTTGAATTTCATACAGATTGTGGGACAACCCAAGAAGAAAAAAGATTGAGACTACAAAGTGTAAAGGCAGTACAGCACTTTGTACAGATCTGGAAGCAAAAAGTTGCTTCAGTGCAGAAGAGACACTTTACCATTTCCCCCCTAGGATCCTTCTGCAGTTGCTTTAAGGAGTTACAGACAGCTGCTTTGTGAGCATACACAGACAATCCACATGCTCCAAATTTATTGGCTTTGTAATTTTAGCGCTGCGCAGCTTTTAGCACTAAAGGTCTCACTAATCTCCCTTCTCTGATGACTTAAGACTCACCCTAATGAGTCTACATCAGAGGTAGATTAACTGCAGCTCCCTTACTTCTGAGAATTCCTTACAAAAGTTTTGAGTCCGAGAAGTTGCTGAATGACAGCCTCAGCCAAATGGCCAGAATAAACAATACTCAAGGTGCAAGACAGACTCTAATCCTCCAAGCAATAAAACAACATGTAACCCTAAACTACATGCCCGACTCTACCAGAAGAGATTTAAAACCTGCTTACCATAAATTGTTTGTCTGGATGAATCAAGGAATGCTATTATTTTACAAGAAGCAGTAAAAGTTATGTTTTCTACCAAAAGCCCTGAATGCAAACAGAGTATGCCAAGAACATTGCCCCTTAATCATTGTTTCTCAGCTACAGGCCACAGGGCTGGGACTATTCAACTGCATGCCTACCAACTGTACTCACTCTGCCCTTTGTGCCAAATCCAGAGGGTTGCAACACATGGTAAACTAATTTGCAATTCTTCTCCTCTATGAAGTCAGTTTAATTGTTTATTCAGCAAATGCAAAAGACTAAAAAAATCTGAACTACTTGAATGTCTGTGTTAAGTTCGTATGTAAGAATCCACCCTGAAAGTACAATAACACACCATGAAAGCTCTGCATGGCAGCCAGTATGTCTAAAGGAGTTAAAAACAGTGAGCCTTTTGACTCAAGGCAAGTAGCTGTATGACTTTCCATTACTTTCTCTTTGAGGGGGGTTTTTTTTTTTGGTGGTGGTGGTGGTGGTGGTGGAGGGGTACTTTTAAGTCAGTGTTGACTCCTGGCAACTTCATGGATTAGTCCCTGCAGTTTTCTTGGCAGGATTCTAGAAGTGGGCTTGGCCCTATCTTCTTCCAAGGGCTGGAAGAGTGTCAAGCCAGGTCACCCCAGATGCAAGACTAAAACTTGTGGTCTCACAGTTTTTGTTTGGTGCTTTAACCACATCAAACTGGTGCATCAGATTTGATAGTCCATGATCATTCCCATCTTCATAACTGCTCTTTTCTTAGGCAGACAACATGTACTTGACCTCAGGATACGATTTCATTTAAACCCCTGCCTGACAGCAAGAACTGCTTTTAAAATCCCCAGCTAGTTACGGAGGATAAACAGAAACATTATCACATAGCAAACACCTAGTATTTATTAATAAATTAGTACACCAGAAGGCAACGGTCTCCCCCCCCTCAAAAAAATTATGGTCTCCTTCCATCATGTTGCCCTCTTGCAGTATCGTCTCCTAAATAAGCATGATTGTAGATCAATTTATTCCTGGAGCACAGTAGATGCAAATATAGCAGAGGCAGGATTTTTCACAATGCAGCATTTTTAATAAAAAGTGAAGTGGGGATGGGGAAGAATTTCAAAGACCACATGAAGGCCTTGAAATATACTTATTGGCCACATCTGTATAAAAACCCACAAAAGGACAATTTTGAAGCACATATCAATAAATCTTATAGAATGAGAAATGTGGCACCACCAGGGTTCTCCTTTACTTTCCAGAGTCCAGCTCCAGGTGCTACTCCCAAGTGATCAAGCCTGCTGAGATCCTACAGGGGGAAGGCAACATCTCTCCCTTAAGTCAAGCAAACAGAATTACATTCAGCTGCAGGCCAAGGTCTCATTGTCTGGAAGGCTGAAGAAGTTACAGTTGAAATGTTTCAGCATTCTAGTTCCAGAGAAGCACAAGTCACTTATCGTTATCTGTTTGTCCACGTGAAAACCATACAATAAATAGCTGTGCTAGTAAAATATCAGTGAATGTGCATCATTCAGCAGTAGTTTTTCTTAAAGTCATCTTGAGGAAAAGCAGATCTAGCTAACCATGAAAAGAGTAGAGAAGAAGAATTCAAAGTATCTGAAAGGAGAGGGCAAGAAAAATCAAACTGGAATTAAAGAAAAATCCAAAAGGCTCCTGAAAAGTTAGAAGGATTAAAATGCAAATCCAAATCCAATAAGTAAATTATGAATGTATAATCCATAGTTTTTAAGTGGCTACAATTACGGCTTTGAATGAAAAATTAAAATGTTGTAATAGAAGAGGGGAAAACAACATCTTTTAATTCAAACCATAAACTTGAGAGTAAACTACTCTCAGAAGCCAAAAGAAAAAAAAAAAGAAAAGAAAAGAAAAAAGAAAACTTAAGAGGAAAATACTGGCCACGACTTCTACAAAATATCCTGCCCATGTCTTATCTTTAACATGTACCAAGCGCATACAAGCAGCAGCCACTGTGTAGGTGCAAAGGGCCTCCCTCTGGTGGCCCACGTCTAAAGCAGATCAGGCAGGTGGCTATAAACTGAATCCAGTAGAGTCTGGCTCGCTTCCTGGCTTTTGACACCAGCAATTTCAAAAAGCCTATCCAGCTTGTCCTCTGCCTGTGGAATCTCCTCAATAGCATGCAGTTCTTCCGGGTTTAGAAGGTGAAGCATGTCGTCAAAGATAGGCTGCAGGTCACAAGGGTCCAGGCGCACCTGGCGCAGCACCGTGTCTTTCTTTTCTAATGAAAGAGAAGATAAATTGGCTGTTAATCACAGACTTGCAAGGAGTGAATTGCCCTAGGCTATGTTATCATTCACTATGCTTGGCAGTCTTTTCAGTGCTGCTTTCTGGCTCAGATGCTGAATTCAGACTGGCCTGTTTCCATAGTCCAAGCCACAGACTAAGACCATCAATGGGGGACTTTGGGGACAGGTCCTGCCACAAAAACATCAATAATTTTCTCCATGGCAGGATCTGCATTATGGAACAAACTACCACCAGGGCTGAATAACAACACCACCACCACCACCACCACCACCGTCTTCAGCCTAAAAATCCTTATCCTTGTCTTTTATAGCATTTTATATATTTACTTTGATTGCTTTTAGTAGAATTATTATTATTTTTGTGACCTTTTTGCAAGCTGCCCAGAATCATAGGGAGAATGGATCAATGGCTCTCAATTCATCATGATGCTACCACCTCAAAAGCACCTGTGTGCCCCAAATGTCTAACAGAAGAAAGCCTAAATATGGAGTAATGAAATGAGAGAATCTGGGTTACTAAAGTCTCCTTTCCTCTATATGCAAAAGCTTTTTTTTTTAACTCTGCTGTTTTACTTTTGTCACAGAATAAACTGCAGTTTACTCTTTTACTGCTTGGGCTATGAGTCTGTTGCCCAGAGACGAAGTAGTAATGCCCTACACCATTGTGATCCAAGCACAATATGACTTGATCCTCAAATTTACACAGCAAGTGAATGATGATTATGTTCACACAGTGCATACTGTATATGGTTGCCAAATCAGCAGTAACAGCTACCATTTTCCTTCTAGTATAGTTTGAGACAGAAAAAACAGTTGTATTGTAATAGATGAGTTGGGCTCAGAAGTCTCAGATACAACTGATTTCCTTAAATGACCCAAGTGTGATCAGTATCACTTGAAAATAAGAGCACAATGGCTAAGTTAGTGCATGCAGGCACCCCTTGTTGAATAACCATTCATCCAGAACCATTCAAAATTACAAGGGCACTGTTTTATTTATGACTGTTCCTTGAAGTTGCAGCCCTTGTAGTGCCCCCTCAGTTGGATGATCACAGTTTGAACGTAAAGCAACCAACTTGCAGTTACGACAGTTGCAGCGTCCCAGTTATGTGATCACTGCTGGTGATTTTTGTGATCTTCACTACTGGTGTCTGACAAAAAAAATCAATGGGTGAGCCAATAGGATGTTACAAAAGGCAATGACATGACTATGGGAGATTCTGCAGTCACATGGGATTTGGCTAACGACAGCAACTGGAGCAGCTGCAATTATCGACTACATGGCCATTTGCAACTATGTCTCTTAGTGATGGAGTTTCTCGCCCCAATTACCATTGTTAAGTGAGGACCATCTATAATACTAAACCAAGTTTTTAAATATGGGATTGTTGAAGAAGCCACGGAACTACAGAACAACAGAGTCAGAAGGGACCTTGGAGGTCTTCTAGACCAACTCCCTGCCCAAGCAGGAGACCCTGTACCATTTCAGACAAATGGCTGCCCAATCTCTTCTTAAAAACCTCCAGTGATGGAGCACCCACAACTTCTGAAGGCAAGCCATTCCACTAAGTCAGTGGTTCTCAACCTGTGGGTCGTGACCCCTTTGGTGGGTCGAACGACCCTTTCACAGGGGTCGCCTAAGACCATTGGAAAACACATATTTTCAATGGTTTTAGGAATAATTTTATGGTTCGGGGTCACCACAACATGAAGAACTGTATTAAAGGGTTGCAGGCATTAGGAAGGTTGAGAACCACTGCACTAACTGTT
Organism: Masticophis lateralis; assembly: GCA_030761175.1. Lineage (NCBI taxonomy): Eukaryota > Metazoa > Chordata > Lepidosauria > Squamata > Colubridae > Masticophis > Masticophis lateralis. Next base: position 160,840,741 of record JAUDYJ010000001.1, read on the forward strand.
CTGCCAAGAAATTTCTTCTTAGTTCTAGGTTGCTTCTCTCCTTGATTAGTTTCCATCCATTGCTTATAATCCTGCCTTTAAGTGTTTGAAGAATAGGTTAACCCTGTCTTCTTTGTGACAGCCCCTTAGATATTGGAAGACAGCTATCATTTTACCACTAGTCCTTCTTTTCACTAGACTAGACATACCCAATTCCTGCAACTGTTCTTCATATGTTTTAGCCTCCAGTCCTTTAATCATCTTTGTTGCTCTTCTCTGCACTCTTTCTAGAGTCTCAACATCTTTTTATTTTGTAACCAAATATAGAAACTCTATTTCTATAAATGATACTAAGCAGACTTGGGCATCATACAGGATTAAGCCAAAATCAATTTCTAAATAATTTGCCATATGTGCAGTCTAAGTTTTTGAAATATGTTTGCAGGACAAACCTGAAATCTGCATTCTGAATATGTCCCATCTGTTCCCTTTACATCTGATTCTGAATGAAATTAAACAAAGGCCCTGTGAACAACTGAGGTTCCAGACTAGCAGATATCAGTACCTTTGGTAATAAAAGAGCCTGTTCGGCTAAGAGCAGAAGAACCGCTGGAGGTGGAATCGCAGCGAAGAAGCGGTTCGGACTCATCCACGAAGAAGCACTTGTTCTTTTCCAAGGGAGATGGTTCCACAGGGATTATGGTTGCCTCTGGCTTTGGATTTGGGCTGGGAGTGGGGCTGAGTGGTCCAGAATTTACCGGAAGAATCAACTTGTCAGCTTCAAGCTGCAACAGGAAGACATAATATGAAGAAAAATTACATACTAGTGTTCTGAGACAAGTTGGGCCAATCCACTTTCATTAGGACATACAGGTCCCTTCAGAAAAGTATGAAGATGACAACAGGACGGTTTTGCCAGGCCAAGAAATTTTTCTCTTCACTACTCCAACAGACAGGTCTGAAAACAGTAAAGCTGAATGGTTTGAAATTATGAAATTAAAATTATGGACAGACAAAGAGAAGTTCTGCTCCATAGATCATGCTATAAAAATGTGAAATTAATTCCTAAAAAATGTAGAGATAGACACTGCCTGGAAAACTTTGAAGGGAGAGTAAATAAGTTAGATAAGGAAAGACAGTGTGATGTAGTAGTTAAATTGCTGGACTGTGGAGACCTGGTTTAAGTCTCCCTGTAGCTATGGCAATCCCCTGGATGATTCTGACCAGTCATTTTCAGCCCAACCTATTTAAAATGGAAAGTAAACTATCATGACCTCCAGTAAAGAAGAGGAATGTAACTTTAACAAATAAACAAGGCGGGTAGTTATGGTATCTAGTATTGGAGACAATAGGCCTCTCTTTGCCAATTGCTGAAAAACTGAAGAAGTTACTGCTTTCATACCCACTTTATGGGATCACAGTAGCAAGTAGGTTGCCACAAATGAAGCAGAATGCTTTCTTTTGAATAAATAAGAGACCTTTGATCTGGACCAATAAAACTTGTCTTATGTTCTTATTTAGACTTTGACAAAGGAGCTCTTAAAATTTTATCAATTGACTTTATTTTGTGAGTACAGGCAAGAAGATAATGTACACAGTTAAATTTCACTAAAGTCTTTACATAATCATTATTTTACTTTCACAAAATAGATGAAAATACCTATTCTGAATTCCTGTCTACTACGTTCTACAAGACTTCTATATACAAACATATACACAGTAGCAGGGGTGAAATGTAAAAATGTTTGCTACCAGTTCTGTGGGTGTGGCTTGGTGGTCATTGACCGGGTGGGCATGGCCAACTTGACATCACTCACTGTTAGAGCTAGGAGCTGCACATTTTGAAGCACATTCTGCTCTTCTGAACATGTTGCCCCCAACATTTGAGTTTCCCTCTGCCACCCAAGCAAACATCGGAGCCTTCTCTTGCAGAAGCAGAATCCAGGCACAGAAATGGAAAAACGGGAGGGGGGGCAGCAGGAATGGGGAGGAGAAGGTGTAATTAGCAGAATCCAGGTACAGAAATGGAAAAATGGGGGTGGGGGAGAATGGGGAGGAGAAGGTGTAAGAAGACGTTTCCTTAGATTGTTGACGTTCCCAACAATGAGTTTGGCAGCGATCTAAGGAAACATCTTCCAGCTCTTCAAGATTGACTTTAAGCTGACAGCAAAAGTATTGGTGGGGGGATACAGGGTGTGTGTGTGTGTGTGTGTGTGTGTGTGTGTGCGCGCGCGCGCGTGTGTGTGTCCCTCCCTCCACAAGGACTTGGAGGCAGACACTGGAAAAGAGGAGGTGGCGAAGCCCTGGCTGTCACCTGGAAGAGGAGGACCGCGGAGGGACACACAAACACACACACCGTCACCCCCGCTGCAGCTACTTTTGCTGTCGGCTTCTCGGCACTCTTCAAGTCGATCTTGAAGAGTTGGAAGATGTTTTCTTAAATCACTGACACTCCGAACAATGAGTTCGGCATGTGGAAGGCAGTCCTGCCATGCTTGCCTGTCTTCCACATGGCCTTCCACTTGCCTACCTTCACAAGCTGGCCACAGGAAGGCCGCATGGAAGGCAGAGAAGCATGGCAGGGCTGAGATCTGTGGTCCGGTTCGGGGACGTAGCCAGCCAGCAATTGCTACCGGTAAGGCAAACTAGCCCCAATCTCTGCTACCGGTACTCCTGAACCAGTCCAAACCAGTAGCATTTCACCCCTGCATGGTAGGCACGGAGAACTAGAATGGGGATACACGAGGAGAGAGAGAGATACACGCCCTCTAATGGCCTCCCTTATATAGACAGCTTCTTAAAGGGCAATAACTCTACTGATTCATCCTCAGCTTAAAGGGGCTGGTCAGCTTTAAATCTTCCTTACTCTGACAGAACTCCTGCACTAAATCTGCTGGAGAGAGAAGAGAGCCCAATGGCATCTCTCTGCAGCCCCAGGTTCTGTCTTGCATCTCTCTTTCTCTCTGGTGGAAGAAGCTGATCTGCCTCCTGAGAAGCACAGGCAGCTGTTTTGCCAGTGCTCCTAAAAGGTCAGTGAGGGGCAACCTAAGCATACTTGGGTGCTATAGCCCAAGTCCATAAACTTCCTGTTTATTATCACCATCTTCTCTTTTCTAAATTCCTTTATTTCATTTGAAGGAGAAGAAACTTCACACCAGTGAAGTCTGACAAATGCCATGTCTGATCAAAATTAAAGACAGCCTCAGATTGCTCCCTATTTTGAGGCCCTGGGAGTCCTTCCCAGACACAGTGGCAAAAGCCAGGTTGAGGGAGAACCAAAAAAAAAATGGTTATGTCAGCTCATATACTACACAACAAGCAAGACTGTTCTTTTAAGGCCGAGTCCCTGAATTTTATTTTTTAGAAATTAAATGTTTGCACCCTTTCTTTCAAGTAGTTCATAAACAGAAAGTAGCCAGAAATGGGTTGTACTAATTAATCCCAGTCCGCCAATATCTTTACACAAAATTCTATTGAGTGAATAGCTAAACAAGCCATTGCATTACAGTTTTCTATCTATTTTTATGATTATTCACAATGCTAAGTGTCCTGAAAACAGAGCAGGGTTCGTTTGGGTTCAATTATCATTAATTAATGCCCAAGAAAAAAGAATAGCGAGTGGCTGCTTTAAAATGATCATTTTCCATGCACACATTTACTTCAGCCGTCCCCCACTGCACATGTTGCTACAGAAGGAAGGCACTTCTGCTCTTTGAAATGGGCCTTTCTTTCATCAACTGAGCGATGGTGAAAGCATGAATATGCACATACACACAAAGAGGAAAAGTATAAGATACTTTCTAAGGAGAGGAGATGGAACAGGCCTACCATCAGATTGGCTCAGGAGCTGATGATACCCTTCTACACAGAAATTATTGATTATCTTTATTTGTTTTTCTATAACTGTCTGGTTTGGTACAGCAACCAAACAGGACAGGTACAAACTTCAGTAAACAGTTAGGACTGCAGAAAAAACAATTGAAATCAGCCTGTCTTCCACTGAGGACTTGTGTACTGCACGGGTCAGAAGGAGGGCTGAGAAAATATCTATAGACCCCTCACATCATGGACATAAACTGTTTCAATTCCTCCCATTGGGATACAAGGCATTGCATGCCAAAACAACCAGAGTTTTTTTCCTTTGTGCCATCACTCTGCTGTACACTTGTTTCCCACAGTACTGTCTTATGTCTAATTATATTTACCCATGTAGTATGGCTGTATTACTATTATCCTTCTCATTTTTTCTACTACCTTCTCTTATTGATATAATTATGATTATTATTATTGCTTTGTTGTTTTGCATGTATATTGAAAGCTTATGAACTGGACACAAGTTCCTTGTGTGTGTAATCACACTTGGCCAATTAAAATACTGAAACATGTCATTTATCCATGTTTTTCTAATGAAACCCCTTTGCAAATTTGAAAGTTTATTAGTACTAATAAACAAGTCCTAAAAGCATCTGAAAAGAATACTTTTTTTGTTTTGTTTTTTTAAACATTATAAGCCACCTCATGATTAACAGGAATAATAATAAAAGGACAATGGAATTCTAGTACATCACTGAAAGAGCACTCTGAAAAAGCACAGTCTCTGGCATTCACAGATCCACTCTCAAACAAATGTTTAATGTAATTGTTCATCAGAGTTTTGAAAGAATTATTACCTACCAAAGAATGCTATGTTTTATATACGTAGAGGGGGAAGACAGGGGTAATGAGGAACAAAATATGAGCTGCAAACGATTTTCTATTCCTGGAGCTTCAAAGATTGCTAAGATCCAACAATCTCTTTGGAATCTTCTGTTCCTATCGGCCAAATTGCTCAGTGCTATTACACCAACAATCATCCTGTGACCCTCAGAGTAGGATGCTGATTCACTCTGTGCCTTGTTTTCAGCAAGAGGAGGGGAAAGCGAGAGACAAGGGTTCAAGAAAGCAAGGGAACACACATACACACACACACACAGCTTTCATCCATCTAATTCAATTCACAATTTACACAAAGCAGCATTCATATAAGAATGTCTGAAAACTCAGATGAACTCAACAGAGCACATGCATCCCCCACATGCAAAAAGAGGAAAGCAAGAACTGATTTATTGCACAATAACTGTTTGAACTGGGATGTTTGATAACCACATGATGTCCTTTTGGGGGTGGACTCTTGTGCACCCTTTGTTCTTGTATAAGACAATAGTAGCTTGGTTTACAAATACAATAAAATGTGGTGAGGGAATGAACTTTAGACTGAAAGGATTCGTCTTGTTTAAAACTCTACCTATCTGCAGTTGACCACAATGAGTGGTCTGGGCCAAAGGGATTTACTCTGTTTTCTTTACCTTTTGAGGAGTTCTTCATAATTGATGCATATCTACTACTCTGCCTTTCTACCATTCATTCTGACAACAATGATAAAGTGTTGTACAGCCTCCTCCACTAGTCATGGCAGGGGAGATCTTGCTAAGGAAAGGGCCCTCCCTTGTTTCCCTAGTATATTGATGTTATTTTTGGAGAGTTCTATCTATTCTCATTATAATTTCCCTGTGAGTATCACTGTTTCAAGAACAGACCTAGCTAGATCTAGCCTTCTTTCGTCCCCATTTTACAGAGAGATCTATGTGTAGACAGATACTCAGAGGGTCTTTGGGGAAAGGCTCTTAGATCTTTGGTAGTACTAAATAGGGAGCAACATTTCCCAAGAATGCTCCATATGCAAATGTAGGTTCTTTGTCACCTCTGTCAGTCATTCCCCATATCTATGGTGACTCTTTTTCTTCCTAGGCTGAGAACCTCCCCAGATAAAAATGAATGCATCAAAAAGTATTGAAAGGACATAATACTCTATCCATCTTCAAGGAGACACTTCTTTTCAGGCTCTAGGGTTCTCCAGCTTTATTATTATTATTAATTTGCAATATGAGTCTTGGCCTAGACTCTAGAGCAGGGGTGTCAAACTCAAGGCCCGGGGGCCACATTTGGCCCCTGGGGCCGCCCTGGAAACAGTGAAGGACTGGCCCGTAGTGCCTCTGCCAGCAAAAACAAAGCTCACGAGGGCTGCGTGCAGAAATTGTCTTCAGAAATTGTGGGTGCTTCATCATTGAAGGTTTTTAAGAAGAGACTGGACAGTCACTAGTTCGAAATGATATAGGATCTCCTGCTTGAGCAGGGGGCTGGACTAGAAGACCTCCAAGGTCTCTTTTAGCTCTATTCTGATTCTGATTTTTCTCTTGATCAATACAACATTCTTAACTGTGGTATTCCTACAAGTAAAGGCATAAAAGACATTTGAGCTCAGAATCATCTGTGATCTTTTGTGTATCATAAACATGCAAAAAAATCCCTCATCACATAACAATATAAATCAAAATTCTAAACCTAAACTGAAAACCCAGAGATAAATTCAAAAACAATAAAGGTTTCATAATCAGCAACAATTTTATTGATAAAGAAAAATAATTCCTGCTAGCTTTCGATTGCATCTTTTTAAAAAAAGATAAAAAAAAAAAAAGAAAAGCTGTTTGATTCAAAAGTCAGGCCCTTTTTCCCCCTGAAATGTAGCTGCCGCAATTCTGAAGTATCAAAATCTTCTTCCACCCAGAAAACAACAAACATTCTGTACAGGAAGACTGAAGATGGGTATCAGATGAAGGCGGAGATTGAGGCAGGACAAAGGGTGGAGGTAGGGGGAAGCTGGATGAGGTCATGGGAGGCCAGAAGAGGAAGGGCAGGGACAGAAAGGATAACAGATAGTATTACTTACAGACACTCAAAGCAATTACTCCCATTAGTACTAATAAAACCTTTCCATGAACCCACACAAACTACCTCATCTAACTGTTGTTGTCCTTTCTAGACAGTAATTTGTGCTAAATCATTGCCAGCTCTTTATAAAAAGACACTTTCCCAGGACCCCTAGATGCACACTGGTTGTTCTACCTTTGAAACAACCATTAAAAATGTCTAATTCTGAATACCAGAGCTAACGTACAGCTGCCTCCTATAAAACACAAGACGTTGCAACAAAAGACAACAAGTAATCATGCATGCATTTGATGTGGTTATCATTACATTAGTTTCAACAGGAAGCAAAGGTTCCCAAAGTACCATTATCAAGAATGAAATTATGATCTTGCAATTTAACTATTTCTCTATAAGACAATTTCTGTCTCTCTAAAACACTAACGTAGAGGTAGGCAACCTAGCAACTGCTAGCTGCTTTAGATTATAACTTTGAAGGCTCTCAGTGTTGGCCCTACTGGTCACTCTGAAAGTTGAAAGTTGATTAAATAATGTAGAAGAAATAATACCAAATACAATATTTTGAAACTATTAAGGACAGTAACAAGTATTCCAGCTCTTCCAACAAATGTCATCATCACTAATTTATAACTCAATTCAAAACAGTATGTGTACAATAAGAACTAGTTTTAACTTAATCATTTAGCCAATTTAAAGAGATTCTGTTTGGAACATGCATAATTCAAAGTTAACATATATGCCAGGGGTCTGCAACCTTAAACACTCAAAGAGCCATTTGGACCTGTTTCCCACAAAAAAGAAAACACCGGGAGCCACAAAACCCTTCCCGTGCCTGACTATTTCTTGAGTGGCCACAAAACTAGCATATGTAGTTGAATTAAATGTTCTGTTTTCTTCTGAAACTTTTCTTTTCTTCGATTTATCCATGGTTGGTCTACCAGGAGTTGAAAAGCTGAATAAACTGCGTGCCGGCAGGTGTCGCACATTGGCGGCTGTGATGCATATTTTGAGTGACAGGGAGCTGCAGCAGAGGGGTGAAAGAGCCACATGCAGCTCCAGAGCTGCAGGTTGCTGACCACTGATATATACAGTACTCACCAGAAGGAAAAAAAAAACCACAGTCAATAATGATAGCTTGGGAAACTGAAATAATGCAATGAATACAATGTTCTCAAAAAAAACCTGCTATTTGATGGCACCTGTGGGATGCAGATCAAGAGAGGCAAATGACAAAAGTAGTGTCATATTAAGGCAACATAAGCATTGCCAATTTTCTGTATGTGCTGTGACATTATATGCACCTACAAAAGGGGTGGATCTTGCACCGTATACAACTTTCGATGAGACCATGGATACTGCACACACCTCTACCTTTCATGATTCTCCAACACGAAACCTTATTTTGGTGTCTCAGTGGTTACATTTCCCCCACCCCCACCCCCCGATATTCTGTATAGGACATGGAACCTAAATATCTACTACTGAATGATGGGGGAGGGAGACAGATAGAAAGCATAGATCAAATACCTATGATTAACGCCTATCCAGTATCCCGAATTGATATTACAGTAACAGCTTTACTGTATCTGAATCTTCAAAATGTGTCTCATGAGAGTGATAACTCATGAAATAAAAGCAGACCTGGGAAGATACTTTTATGTGCTAAAAAGCTGGTATCAAGTTGATCTCTCAAATCATTATGCCTCTCAGTTCCAGTGGGAGAATGTTGCTACACTCATTTCATTTCATTTCATTTCATTTCAGGCTGACCATTATGGATTTGATAGGTCTTTGTCTAGTCTACCAGGAGTTTTCTTATGCTTCTGATTTGTCATGGAAACAGGCTGTTTACCTGTCAACATATAGGGGAGAAGATTAAAGGGTTCTGATTTTGAACAGATTTACAGTTCTTTATGATGTCTGAATTGTGACTTATTGAAAAGTAAGAATATCAAAGTATGATTTAGTTCATTTTTAAAATGAATAGTTGAACAAATAGCAGTTTTTGTTTACAGATAACTATGTCAATCTAATGGAGATACAATGGATCTCACTGCACGCTGAAAGCAGGAGGTTGGCCATGCAGCATGATACTTGCTGCCTGAAAGCAATAAAACAGGGCTTGCTAATACTTATGTCTGCATTATGGGACACAGTAGATAGCAAAATATATTAATGCTAGGATTGTGCAGAAATCTGGAATCAACAGGAAAATGTGATGTTAATTCAACCATTTCCCCCAGGGTTTAAACAAAAAATATAACTTATCAGGAGAGTACCTATTTTGCATGGAAAAAGTTACAGATGTGACTCTATTACTTCATTTTGTACTAAGAATAGAGAAGATCTTAATTAAATCACAAACAGACCTAGTTTGCTTTCTAATGTCCAGGATGTAAAACCACCTTTCTTCTCTAAAGAATAACAAGTATTATCACTTACTTTAAAAAATCAATCAATTCAGATTAAAAATCTCACTTTAATTCCATATTTCATTTAAGTAATTACCAATCACATTAACATGTATGCAAAAACCTGATAGACTTGAACACTGGGCACTGTTTAACAAAATGAAATTCAATAAAAAAAGTAAGATTCTACATTTAAGGCAAGAAAAGCCAAATGCACAGGTATAGTATAGGTGGTACTTGGCTCAATAGTAGTAACTGTGAGAGGCATCTTGGACCCCTAGTGGACAATCACTTAAATATGAGCCAGCAGTGTGCTGCAGCTGCAAAAAAAGTCAACACACTTGAAAGCTGCATTAACAGCAGAAATAGAATCAAGATCGTGTTAAGTATTAATACCACTCTATAATGCCTTGGTAAGGCTACACTTGGAATACTGTATCCAGATTTGGTCACCACGATATAAAAAAGATGCTGAGACTCTAGAAAGAGTGCAGAGAAGAGCAACAAAGTTTATTAGGGTACTGGAGGCTAAAACATATAAAGAATGGTTGCTAGAATTGGGTATATCTAGTTTAATGAAAAGAAGGACTGGGAGGGGGGACATCATAGCAGTGTTCCAATATCTCAGGGGTTGCCACAAAGAAAAGGGAGTCAAGCTATTCTCCAAAGCACCTGAAGACAGGACAAGAAGCAATAGATGGAAACTAATCAAGGAAAGAAGCAACCTGGAACTAAGAAGAAATTTCCTGACAGTTAAAGCAATTAACTAGTGGACAACCTGCCTCCAGAAGTTGTGAATGTTCCAACACTGGAAGTTTTTAACAAGAGATTGGACAGCCATTTGTCTGAAATGGTTTAGGGTTTCTTGCCTGAGCAGGGGATTGGACTAGAAGATCTCCAAGATTCCTTCCAACTCTATTATTCTGTTATTTTGTTAATCCTAACACGTCCAAGTCCAACCCACTCTGAGGCTTGTTTTTGAAAGAACAATGAAAAAGGGAATGGACTTAATGGCAGGATCTTCAAGTATCTAATGAAACCTAAAATCCGAAGAATATAAAGAGTTTCCTAACATTTTAAAATATCTCCATTATGGGTAAAAATGTATAATAAACAGGATGAGGATTACAAATATAGTCTAGAATTTTGTCTTCAACTTCACCTGAACATGATTTTCCCAAAAAGAGGATTCTACAAAATTACCTCTAATAACTATGTAATATATTTTGGCACAGAGAGCTGTAGTAGCAGAGGAAAATGAGGTTAAGAACTGTGAACTAAGAGGAAGACAAACAGCAGGATCTAGTAGCCCTGAGACAGAAAGAAAGCAATGAAGATTTCCAGAAGCTCTGAACAAGATCCCTTTCTGTATAACAGAATGTACATAGTCATAACTGTATGAACACTCATATTCTGAAGTCCTCATAAAAGCTAACTCTTGTGGCAGAATATTTTTTTTAAATAAAATGAGCAGTTTGACATATTTTTAAAATTCTTATTCTGCCACTTCTAGTAATTCCAGAATAACAGTGAGTTGCTATAACTCCTTTGACCATGAAATAATACAGAAAAAATTGTAAATCTGGGAAATTCTAAGGTCAGTGATACGGATTTTGCAGTAAATATTGCAGTTTCTTCAATTGAAAGGAATCTGTTCTAGTATGCTTTATTCAGATTTAAGGGAAAAAATGGATATTCTGAAATAACTCAGTTTAATAATAAAGCTCTGATTACTGTCAAGAATAAACACATTTACTTGAACATTTTTAACTGAAATTATCATGGAGACGCTCTCAGCATCTCCTTAAGACAAAAGAGTCATTTTCTAGAATTCTGCAGCTGTCTTCCAGAGCTGCTCAGTAATTCACAAGGCATGATTGGTTTTAAGGATTGCTAACATGAATTCTAAAATACCCATTTCCATTCAAATCTGACCTACTACAAACTTAAACTATTTTTAAAATATAACGTAACTCAGTGGCATACATGTATGTTTTAATCTTGCATAGTTAATTTTTAAGGGGAAAAAAGTCAACTGCACATCTTAACCGAGGAAGCAATATTCATTTGGAATTTCATTAATCAAGCCAGGAAAATGGAGGTGAGGATGCAGAATTTTGCAAGCAAAATAAGTGAACATTCAGCTTTCCTTTATTAGTGAAATCATTAAGACCGGGTCTTTATGAATTGTCTGAAGTTCTTTCCTCTGAACTGCTTACCTTTACTACGAATAGATCTTTTACCAGATAAGGTAAAGTCCATCCGCTCTCTGTTTGTCATGTTTTGGACATGACACCCTTTTCTTTCTCATCCTCGCTTACAAATATATTTTGGGGGAAGAACTACTGGATTTAAATAGCTTATGTCTTTTTCTTACCCATAATAAAATAAAATAAAAATTAACAGCTGCTATTTCCTCACTTACACTTAGACTACTACCAATGATGCAGCGCTCATGATAAAGTTTTTTAGAAGACTAATTCTGTTTCAACCTATATTGCAGTAGGGGTACATTTGAAAATCAGCACAATTTGTCCTATCAAAGTAAAACCTGAAAGTACATGTTCCAAGAAGCAGATGTATTTTTCCATATCTATGTCATATATACTGCTTTATTTGGATCAGCCAAACTCAGCTAGTTGACCTTGTCTGAACTCAGAAGCTGAAGTTACTTCTTAACTTCTTAACTTAACTGAAGTTGAGTTTGGGATGGTGAACTAGCTGGGAATTCCAGGACTGTTAGCAATACTGAGAAACCAAAACTGTATTTCAGAGAAGCAAACTATTCTCCAGCTGTACCAAGAAAGCTGCATAGGTTTAGTCACCAGGAGTTAAAATCGGTTTAAGGATATATTTACTTCATTTGTACCTGTAGACATTGGATAATGATGAAGCTGGATCTAAAGAAACATGGCTATACAGTCCTTAAAAAATGATTTTGATATCCAATTCTCTTTCCCTTTCTGTCATCCACTCAAAGTCTCAGACACATTCCAAATAAGGTGAAAACTAAGTATCTCAAACTGATATTGGAAATTCTTGCTTTCCCCTTCTGTGTTACAGCCCACTCTTTATCTGGATTCCCTGATTACAGGCAACCCTTGCTTGAATGTGGTAGATAAAGCAGGAAGAAGGGAAATTCAGTTCCTACAATCTTTCATCACTTAAAATTCCCCCAAACCCATATTTCAGCCCAGCCCAGCCGATTTTTGTAAATCGTTGGCCATGTCTCTTGAAGCTCCCAAGCAGGGCAAAATGGCAACATGTGGTCCTGTCAGGTTCCTGTCTCAGCCATTTAGACAGTAAAAGTTATATATTCTGTTGATGAACAAGATGTGGGAAACTGCTGGATGGAAAATAAAATAAGGTCAATATGCTGTTACTTGAACTTTTGGAATAAGTATAATAGTCGTTTTGCTTAGCCAGAGCAGACTTATTTACAGAAGTTGTAACAAGGCTCTCCTCTGTGAATATGAATGACTCACACGCATATACATAGCAGAGTCCACAACTAAGATTTCAAAGAATTTTAGTCACTTTTATCAGCTTCCTTTCAAGATTCTTATTTTTATATATATATTCCTGCTTTCTAGCCTGGCACTTTAACCAATAGACCAAACATGTCCATTTTAATTCAATTAATTTAAAAATTATAATTTCCCAAATTAACATTTCAGAACAAGGGATAAGGCAGGGATCAGCAGATATTTTGCGGTCAGGGATCTGCACTTAATATTTCTTCGGAGACTCAAGACTACACTGCATTGGCCAAAATACAAAACAGGCAGAACTTTGTGACAGGGTTGTTTCTGTTGTGTGCCGTTCTATGAATGTGTTTTAAAACTATGCCAAGCCACTGTTCTTGTTTATTTCCCCTTCAAATGTCTGGAAACTACGGGAGAATTCTGACAGCTGTGATCATAAAGGGTTTTTAAGAACTTCAAAAGACACAGCTGTGGTCCACACCGTATATTTGTTTCCAAAGAGCATTTGCATGATGAGGACAATATGCATTGTATTGTCACTTATCCTTGAGAAATATTGGTAAAGAAATATTTGCAATAAATTCTGAACATCTTTACTTAGACAATGAGTAGATGGGATCAGGTTCCAACCAAGGGTGACTTTTCCTGGGGAACTAAAAAACAATGAAATCATGGAACAGAACTGTCTGTATTCTATTGAAATTATTATGATGGGGAAAAAAGAGGTTGATAAGACTTTAAAGACAGTTTACAGTACTGTAGAGATTAGTGACCTAATTCCTCTATTTTCTAGCATAATACCCAATTAGCTTTGCAGGGAAGAGGCAAATGTAGTTCTGTAAAAACTGTATAATTTTCTAACCAATAAATGAAAAAACATCTCAAAAGGAGGGGAGTTTAAAGGGTCCATCCAATCTTTTAGTACTTTTTATGAAATGATTATGATGAAATTATGCTATCCCACATAATAATTTATATTTCGTTTGGCTTCTTACACTACTTTGTTAAGCAAGCAGTATGTTGTCCAAACTTCTTTCTACACTATAGAAAGTATGCTACACAATATTTCAGAAATGTTGTGATAGAATATGAACAAAAAATGGAATTAAGAGCATAATCCAACCAAAACTGACTATATTTAGTACTTTTTTCATTAAATATAAATGGGGAGATTTAAGGACATCACTGCACTGAGAGCAATAGGCACGTATTTCAAATATATCCATGAATAAATATTAGTGAATATAACTAGGATTACTGCAGGGTGGATTTGATTTAAATCAACTCAATTTAAATCACAATTTAAATTATGATTTAAATCACTAGTAAAAAGGCTTGATTTAAATCAACTCGATTTAAATCATAATTTTTAAAGAGCAATTGTCATCTCTGTCCTGCAGCAGCTCCTCCTCTGACCTATTGCTGACTTACCAAGTCCCAATATTGCAGAATATTTAGCCTCATGCTACATAACTAAGCTCCATTTCATGCTGAATAAACTAAATTTGAATGTATCTTAGATAGAAAACTATCTTTGGACAGATTTGTACTCCAAAAGCATTTTATTAGAATAAATTTGATAAAAATAAAAAAAAATCCAATTTAAATTTTAAAAATCCAATTTTTTAAATTTGTTTTTAAAAAATCATCAGTTTTTATCTACTCTGGATTACTGGAAGAATTCATTAAGAATTCATTTTCAGGATAAGGCACCATATCATACGAACAGCTCCAATGAAGTACGTAATACAGAGCAGACTCACAGATAAATGCTTTGGTTCACTACAGCTAGACCTCAAGACCCAGCTGCCACTTCAGCAAATCCTGATCATAGTATTTGTGAGTCACTTCCTTTTTTTTATTATTCCACAGTTGGTTTAACCTAGCAAAGAGGCTATGGATGCATCAGAAGACTATGGGGAACCATTGTTCTATTGTGAAACACTGAAATGCCTGCTATTTAGGTGCTAAGCATAACCAAAAACAAACACTATTATCTGAGGGACATAAATCAGGCAATGTTGGTGCCTGGACAAACGCTTGAGGATGATAATTGTTATCGTCTCTGACCTATCAATTTTTATCGCAAACCTCAAATCAACTGCAAAGGAGATTAAGAGAGATTAAGCTATAAAATACTTCTTTCATTGAACAAGAAATGTTATTTCATTTTACCATTCAGATAAAAATTGTATTTGTCAGAATTTTGTCAGCCTTTTTTTTGCACATACTGTTGGAAGAAGTGCTACGGGATAACAATGCATCATACTGTATATGAGAATCCTATATTTTAGTCTTTGACTTTAATAAACTTGTTCTTTGCAAAAAATTCAGTAGACCCCCATCATATCAAAGGTTGCTCCCAATTTCCATGAATCAATCAATCTTTAGATTGTTCTTATTATTTCCAAATTTTCTGACAGCATATGCACCAAGACAAATTCCTTGTGTGTCCAATCCACTTGGCCAGTAAAAAAAATCTGTTCTGTTCTGTTCTATTAACTTAATAACCTATAGATAGGAAGCCTTGACAAGTAGTGTATGGGGGAGTGTACACTATATGCTGCTTATTCATTCCCACCCCAATCTAATGGCAATATAAGAATTGCTAGGACTTCTGTTCTCTTCAAGATTAACCAAATAAGAAACTGCTGGACTATTATTGGACAAATATTGCTCAGGGGGACAGGTTTAAAACATGATTTCATTCTTCCTGGATAAACAGTGAAGTAGAATTTGTAAGCTATTCTCTTGCTTCTCTAAGCAATAGAGAAAGCTTGCTCATTAAATTCTTAAATATCTCTTTTTTAAAGGAACAATATTGTTTTCAGGCCATTAGTGCCTATTACATAATTATATTAATATAATTAAGATTACATGTGATTTATGCAGATCTTTAATGGGCTTCTGGGTTAGTTCAGATTCACATTTTGGTCTGAAAATAAACTATGAGATTACAAAATTATCTCAATGAAGAACTGCTTTTCTGGAAGTTTCTTTATCAGGTCTTGTCTCCATAAATTTGAGCAAAATGTGAGACCATTTTTTTTTGCAACCATGGTGACATTCAAGTTCTCTTCTAGTTCTGGTGTTTGACGGCTGTAGGGGTGGTGGCAGAGATATACTACTGAACTGTTGCAATTCAAAAGGAAGGCGTACAGTAGAACACAAGCCATAATTGGCTCAACCATGATTTCAACAGTGACTTGTGTTTTCATTAATACTTCCTTTCAATAAAGTACTTTTTTTTAAGCCAAGAAATTGTACTGAATCTATCATCTTGAATTTCTCTTTTTTATTTCTGCTATTTCATTTGTTTCTGCTCTGAGCATTTCTTTAAAAAATTCAGTTGAAAGGACATATTGCTGAGTATTTAAATCAAACAAAAGCAAAACCGTTATGATAATCATAGATAACAGCACTGAATGGAGAATATTGAACGTTTCCATTAATATGGATAAATATGTATAAGTTTTATTAGTTATACTATTAGTTTGCAGAATTAGAATATCAAGATTATGATCAAAAGGAGATGTTTCTCTACATATTGGGCTTAAAAATGGTCAGTTCTTTTTTCTCACTGGCTATTAACATGAATAAATAGCCCAACAACACATGATGGGATATAATGAAATATTTTGTCAGGACCTCATAACACATCTGTATTTCAGTACAAAACATAGAACTATCCAACTTTTTTGGCTATTAAGAATGTGATTAATGTGCCTCATTTTGGACAGTTGAATTGGCAGAGCTTCTGATAACATTTTTGGCACTGTAACTGTTACAGATTCTTCTTTCATTTGTTCCATGTAAAAGTTTGTGCTTTCACCAAAATTATTGTTCATGTTGCAATTTTAGTATTTGAAGTATTTGTAAACTGTCCTGATTAAGAGTGTTTATTTTAGAGATGAAAGTGAACTGTTTTTATCTCGGATATCTTATTTCTTGCCAAGAAGGGAATAACTTTCTATAACTCTGCAAGATATCAGACAGCTACATGCCTTCCTTCATTATTGCTTTTGTGCAGCATGAGTTTTCAGAAGCTCAGTAACATCAAAACCAGTCACTTATACATGCTGGCTGTACAGCTACTGAAAGCAAAATATAAGAGTGCAGTGATGAAAAACAGCTGACTTTCAACTGCTAAGAACTCTGGCAATGACTCTCATAATCCATTGCTACTGTAAAAGAGTCTTAAAGCTCATTTGTTTTTAAACACTACCAAACTATGAGAATTGAAATGTTAGCCATGATTCTCCACCAACCCAGGTGGAGGGTTTGCTGGGATACTATTCTCACCAATACAGACCCATTAATGCAAAGTGGGATAGATTCCTATCAAAACATCACACCCATAATCAGTATTATTTTTTTATGGAGGAAAAAAAGTGCTCCCTCTATATTATCACTAGAAAAGTTAATGTTTCTCTGTCAAATCTTGCACTCTCCTTTTAGCTTTGCATCAAAATCACTTGAATTCTGTAATGAATTCTGTAATTACTATCTAGATCCGTTCCAGTCCGGCTTCAGGCCTGGGTACAGCACGGAGACGGCATTGGTCGCGTTGGTTGATGATCTCTGGAGGGCTCAGGACAGGGGTTGTTCCTCTGTTCTGGTCCTATTAGACCTCTCAGCGGCTTTTGATACCATCGACCATGGTATCATGCTGCACCAGCTGGAGGGATTGGGGGTGGGAGGCACCGTGTTGCAGTGGTTCTCCTCCTATCTCTCCGACCGGTCGCAGTCCATGTTGGCAGGGGGGCAGAGGTCGACCTCGAGGCGCCTTGCTTGCGGGGTGCCGCAAGGGTTGGTCCTCTCGCCGCTCGTGTTCAACATTTATATGAAGCCGCTGGGTGAGATCCGTGGTTTCGGGGTGCAGTGTCATCTGTACGCTGACGATACGCAGCTGTACATCTCCACCCCGGATCACCCCAATGATGCCCTCGAAGTGATGTCCCAGTGTCTGGAGGCCGTACGGGTCTGGATGGGGAGGAACAGGCTCCGACTCAATCCTTCCAAGACTGAGTGGCTGTGGATGCCGGTGTCCCGATATAGCCAGCTGGTGCCTTCGCTGGCTATTGGGGGCAAGTCTTTGGCCCTCACAGAGAGGGTTCGTAATTGGGTGTCCTCCTGGATCCACGGCTGTCTTTAGAAGAGCATATCACGGCCATGGCCAGTGGGGCTTTTTATCAGGTTCACTTGATACGCCAGTTGCGTCCCTTTCTGGATTGGGACTCCTTATGCACAGTCACTCATGCCCTGGTCCCTTCTCGCCTGGACTACTGTAATGTTCTCTACATGGGCTCCCCTTGAGGACCACCCGAAGGCTCCAACTGGTCCAGAATGCAGCCGCACGGGTGATTATGGGGGCAACTTGGCGCTCCCACGTGACACCTCTCCTGCGCGAGCTGCACTGGCTCCCAGTGGTCTTCTGGGTGCGCTTCAAGGTCTTGGTTCTCATCTTTAAAGCGCTCCATAGTTTAGGACCTGGGTACTTACGAGACCACCTTCTGCCACCGGCCAATACACTCTCATAGAGAGGGTCTCCTCAAGGTGCCGTCGGTCAGGCAATGTCGACTGGCGACCCCCAGGGGGAGAGCCTTCTCTGTGGGGGCTCCCGCCCTCTGGAACGAGTTACCCCCAGGAATTCGATTAATCCCAGACCTCCGCACTTTCCGCAAGGCATTAAAGACTTTTCTATTCCAGCAAGACGGGCTGGCTTAACGTAGATTTTAATGGGTGAATTTTATGAGGGGTTTTAAATTTGGGAAAGCCATAATTGGATTTAATTATGTTTTAGATTATTTTAACTTTTATATTGCTTGTATTTTAATGTTTGGCTGTTCACCGCCCTGAGTCCGTCAGGAGAAGGGCAGTATACAAATTTCATAAACTAACTAACTAACTAACTACATACATTTATCCTCTCTTATTTTGTAGAATTTTTTCCTGCTTTTGCTTGTTACAAAGATTTTTACATTGGGAGGTTGAGCATTTGTCTTATTTTAGTCCTCTGACTTCTACAAAGTTCATATTGCTGGCATACTCATTTACAGTAAGTAAAACAATTAGGAATTTGCAACATTTTGGTAATGAAATGGAAGACTCTTAATGTACAAGTTGTGATTATAAACGGCTACATTCTGGGGAGAGCCAGTGTCTACATGGGTATATAATATGATACAATCATTACTATTACTGGTAGTATAATTATTAGTGGTGGTTACTTTATGATGCAATGCTTGTGATAGGACCTGCTGTAGTCCTCAATTAAATCCAGCCTCTCCACCAGAGCAGGCACTTTAGCTACTTTTAATGTACAGAGTCCACAGCATTTTGCATCATTTGCATGAGCCTAGAAATATGTTTACAGGGCATAACATGGTGAGGCAAAGCCATTCATTATTTAAAACAAGGAATTAGAAACCATTCTTAGTGTGTAGATGGTGATAAGGTTACAGCTGAAAATCCTGCACTTTCAAGCTCTTCTAAAACAAATTTCAAATAACATACAATGATAAAGCAAAGCATCAAACTGTTCTGATACAGAGAAAAGAGGAAGAAAAAGGAAAGCAGAAGAGAAATTAAAACTCTGCCACAGTATTGAAAAAGAGTTGACGCCTCTGTCATTGGGACAAATGATTGAACATTTCCATATTAGCCAACTCCTTCTTGGTAACAACAATTTTTCAGTAAACAGAAACTCTTGAATAGAGTAAGTTTTAAAACATAAAAAAGCTCACTTTATGTATCAGCAAAAAAGGGCATCAATCAGGTAGTGCAATGTTGGAAAGCACTTGTTGAAGGCATCAGGTTAGGCAATGTCTTATTCTCCTCTTGAATGGCAGAAAGATGAGCTATAAGTGTACCTTCATAATCTGGGGAAGAGCACTAAACATGAGGAAGCACCACTTAACCCTTGACTTGCCAGTGATTTCCAGAGCATTTAACCTGCTGCTTAAGTGCATTAAGGTTCTACCAATGACTGCTGGAATTATTTCAGGTCTACCCATTTCACATACTGAGCATAGCATGATGAACTGACACAAAAGATGGAAAACTAGGAGAAGGAAGGCTTGCTACTTAAAAAAAAAAATCCTACAGCCGTGATGGCAAACTCATGTATGCCAGAGGTGACACGCAGAGCCCTCTCTGCTGGCATGCACGCCGTTGCCCCAGGTCAGATCTCCATGGCGTTTCTTTCATGAGCTTCTGTTTCCCTGCAAATGATGAAACAGAAGCTTGCGAAAGAAAAAGATCTAACCTCTTGCCACACTGCCAGGGTTGGATGCCCCACCTATCGCCGGCCAACTGGTCTTTGGGTCTCTGTTACGCATGCGTGCATGTCCATGCATGGGCACATTCGTGCATGGTTGGGCATATCCCTGCATGTGTGTGCATGCACGCGTTTGCGCATGCGCACCTTTCAGTTTCGCCATGCACCCATGCGCAGTTTGGGCACTCGGTGTCTAAAAGGTTCGCCATCACTGCCCTACAGTGTTGCCTTTCCACTTCTTCAGATTCTTGCACTTTGGCTGGCCTGGAGTCAGTACTAAGATGTTTGGAGAAGACAATTGCTTGAGTTCAAGAAAAACAAACATTGCCAGGAAATACCTGTGTTGCTGTCCACCCACATTTATTCTTTAATAAAAGAAAGAGGATCACACCAGCAGAAGGAACTACAATTGTGCTACAAAAGACTGTTCTGTACCCCGCCTCTAGATTAGCATTGAATATGAATGCACGTAACTAGCAATATAGATATTACCTGTGTTGCATCTTCCATCAAACCCCTGATCTTCTCCACCACATCTGTGCGTCTGTGCTGGCGGAGAGCACTAATCAACTGGGCAAGGCTAGCTTCAGAGCCCCTGATAGTCCAGTGCTGTAAAGCGGCATAAGCCCTTTCATGATCTGCAGAATATCCATTGGCAAAAGCTGCCACTTCCCGCTCACTGGCATTGCACAGGAACTGGTAGATATCTTTCCACTGGCTTCCAAGTTGGGCGGCTACTAATTTCAGAATATCAATGCCTGTTTAAGAGAAGAATTTCAGGTAAGGTGCAAAAATATTGAATATAAGCTTATCAAAAAGTTCTCTTTACCTTATGGTAGGGATGCTTGCTCAAAGAACATTTTGCAAATTACATACTAACACTTCTGTGAATTAGAAGATTCACTGACACTTTTTGTTTCCCCCCCCCCCCCAGTATAGTTATTCATCTAAAAATGCATGCAATGTTGGCGACCTTATTGGTAGTCTTGCTACAATGAATACAGATGATAATTTTCAAAGGCAAATTTTAAAAATGGAACTTGGGAGTTGCTTTTTCCAAAGCAATTTCAATTATGGTTTCACTTCTCTGGAAATCCTCATTCAACTATCATGATTTTGAAGATTACATCTGCATTACATATATTCATAAAATACATTCTAGTTGAGAAGAAAGATGTTTTGTTTATTTGTAAATAAATTTACATAATTAATTTATACCTGAGAAAGAGCAAATATAAAATACAATAAAATAGAAAAATTGAGAGACTTAAACAATATCAAAGAATAGATTTTTGGAAAAAAATTAAAATGCCTGTGCACATAAAAACAGCGTATTTCATGCAAGTTAGAAGTGATGTAACAGATTGCCCAATATTCTATAAGATGAATTCTATGTTACTTAAAGATTCAAGAGTATTTTCAAGAAAGAGTTTTGAGTTCTTTGGATAATTGTTTGGTAATGCTAGCATGCAAAAAACTGAACTCAACAAGCCAAGGAGATCTAAAAGCAAAATAATATAGTTCCATCCTGGAATCTAATAATAAGACAAATAAAAGCAATGGAACTAAATATAATGGAGTAAGATGAAGATACTCAAATTCCAAAATGATTATACAACAAATCTCAATCAATCATCCCTTAGCCCAACCTAATTTACAGGATTGTTATTTAGGTTGTAACAAATTCAACTAATTTTTTTTAGAAGGAGGCTATTCACCTCATGTAACATTGAAAGCTGGGATAAAAACGTTGTAATAAAATTGTATTAAAATTAAAAATGGCAGTGTGGTTCAGCAATCAATCTTCAAAATTCATGCAGATTTATTTTAAATTATAACAATGTGAAAGTCAAATTTTCAACATTCTGGTTTCAAGAGGTTTAATATGATTTGTGCTGAATAAATTTCATGGATTTTGCACATTATCTCCCTTAATCAAAAATAGATTAAAATGATCTACTTCATTATTATGTTTTATCATATAAAGCAACCAGTAATGCTTCATTGTGCCAAGAAGAAACTGCTTATGATATCAAATAAGAAAACAATGGTGGAAGCAATGGATATTAACAGAGTTGTTTGTACCCAAGCAAAGTTTTTCCACTAACTGAATGGCCTTAGTGGAACAGATTTCTTCTGAACATAAAGTCAAGCCTCACCCAAGTTGAACTCAAAATTTAATTATTTGATGGACATGTAAATATAGTTTCCTTGGCAGCAATATGGAAATGGTTTGCCATTTCCTTCTTTGGGGATTTCTTTTTCTTTACTTCTTTTCTCAGTCTACTCTATAGCATTGTGTTGTTTTCTGGCCCAAATTTTGCTTTAGATCACCGGAGCTGTCTGAAGATTTTAAGAAGTTGGGGACAAATGAGTAAAAATTCCACTTGTATAGCATTAGATGTTACTTCCGCATGGACTTTGGTATTTGCAATGGTACTATTTATACCTCCTTTTGTTTCATTAGTAGAAAGGAATCTTAAACACTGTATGTCCATAAGACTTGAGACTGAATTGAGTAAACCCTCAGTTCCAGACAAGATGATTTAAAAGATTAAAACTTTAATTCCCTTTCTTATCATTAAAGAAAATTACATTAATCACCTGCCATTAGAGCTACATAATGACTATTCTACAGAAAAAATTTTGAAATCATATCATGCAATTTCAATGAAAATAAACAAGCTGTCCATTTTTCATTTCCCTATTAAAGAGCCAGTTTGTTGTAGTGATTAGGACGCAAATCTACAAAAGATTAACTGTGAGATTTAGCCCCACCTTATACGCAAATCCAGCTGGGTGACCTTGACTTGGCCCAGTCATTCTCTCTTAGCCCTACGAAGGAGGCAATGGCAAACAACTTCTGAAATCTTGCCAGGAAAACTGCAGAGACTCATACAGGCAGTTGCCAAGAATCTACACTGACTCAAAGGCAAACATAAAACAAAATAAAAACCATTAACCCCTGTACTCAGTTGAAGACCACTGTTGTGTGAATCAACCTTAGGGAAACTTTATCTAGGTTACAGATATCCAGATAATCACTACATGGCAGTGAAAAGAGTCAGAAAAATCTCACTCTTTATTGTCATCCAACAATTATTTGGACTACCCTAGCCTAGATTTTGTAGGCTAACATCTATCTAAAAAACTGGCAGACTTATTCAATGGGCGTTGTTTTTTTCTTTTTTACATCTTTAGTTTTCAATGAAATTTACCCAACTAAAGTGCAGATTTAAATCAAGCAGGTTTATTTCATCCATTAGTGAAATGACCCAAAATTAAACCAACAGAATGCCATTCATTTGAAATTGCAGCCAAACTACCAGAAAGGACTAAATTCTTTGGAGAAAAAGAAGGATATTTTCTGAAGTGGCAGCCAGTGGAGCAGTACTTGGAATTCAATAGGGAAGCACAAAGAAACTTAGTGCTCTGAACAGATAATTCCGTTATTTCTCTGCTCCAAAATGAGTTAGCTAAAACTTCTGTGAATCTATGTTGCTAAAATTAAGTTTAATTTTGTTCTTTTTGTCTGAACAATCTTGATATTTACTTTTGGCCCCATGCAGAAATTCTAATCCATTAAAGCCCAGAGCTTTATCAACTCTTTCTTGATAAATTCTTTAGGTTACTTAATTTCACTCAAGTAAATTTGCTATGTTGTCACATGTTTCAGTTGTAAATCAGAATGCAAAAGACAATGCTGGATATTCCAAGACTTTGGATTTTGTTCCTCAACTATTCAGGACTAAAATTATAAACCATTTAAGATGTTCTTGCAACGAACCAGTGCGCATATATAAAGAAATTATATGAAGTGATAAATCAACCTTTAAAAAGGTTGTGGATATATATTTTTTCAATTTGTGCCACTCTGAACTGACTCAAAAAAAAAAAAAAATACTGGCTTCCGGTTGAAGTCATGGTGAGATCGGACACAAGGAGCAGGTCTCCACACCCCCGCACCAAGTTCTCCCTGTTGGTGAGCTCCAAAAGGAGTCAAATCTGCCCTGTAGGGGCGGTGAAGCAAAGGGGGTGTCCTGTGAGGTCGCAGAGAGTCGCAACTCTCCTGCCTGACCCAGGATTCTCTTTCCCTCTCAGCCACAATGAGGAAAAGTGGCAGCCTAAAGATGTCTACCACGAACAGTCGAGGAACAACTAAGACTGGTGCTGGAGCGAAGTAGGTGAACAGTGATTAACAGATTAACAGATTACTGGGGGAGAGGATTTCTTTTTAATTAAAACCTAACCTCAAGGAATAATCTAGAGCTATTTGCTCAAAATTATTTGTTAAAGTGGCGATTAAGCATTCTGAGAAAAATACCAGACTGGAAAGAAAAGACTTAAAGAGAGAAAAACAATAAACTTCTAAAAAATACAGAAAATTGGACTCTTAAACTGGGAAGACGTGGTAATGGGAAGGCATTTTAAAATGCTACAATTATTTACTTTAAAAACTTATCCTGCTTCTATAATTGAATTACAATTAAAATTACAATTAAAATAATTAAAATCAGACTGACTAGTGGCAACACTGAAATTTAAGTTGAGAGCGCCACCT
This sequence comes from Masticophis lateralis, assembly GCA_030761175.1. Lineage (NCBI taxonomy): Eukaryota > Metazoa > Chordata > Lepidosauria > Squamata > Colubridae > Masticophis > Masticophis lateralis. The sequence continues at coordinate 160,865,221 of JAUDYJ010000001.1, forward strand.
GCTGATGAAAGGAAAATATACAAGCCTGGGAATACTTATTTGAAGGACTGTGAAAATACTTACTGGGCTATATCCAACTACCCCAGGACTACTGGAGATTTAAATATTAGAACAAGGAAGATATTCAATTAAAGTGGCCCCTGAATGTTCTGCTAGAAGATTGAACCTATAAAGGAGATTCAAAGAGGCTTTGGATAACTCCCAGGACTATTTGAATGGAACTGCTTGATTACCTATGGAATACAAATAACTGCGATTAGTGTACTTCTTGATGGGCAACTTTAAGTCTGAATAAATCGTTCTTGGACTACTGGACAAAAGTGGGACTTCTTAAAACAAAATAAGATGCCCCATAAGGAGGAAATGAGTGGAGCTTTGAATGAGATGGCATTGATTTTTCAAAGCACAAAGGACATTATGTAAAAAGGATTTAAGGAGATCATGGAAAAAAATGGAAAATGTTATATGAGGGACAATGAATAAAGATCAGGACACCCAGAAAAGGGAGGAGCTAGCAGAAGGAATGGAGGAAAAGATAAAACCAAAGAACCAGTGAATAAAAGAAGATGACAAGGAGGAGACAATAATAAAAATAACAATGACTGATGAATCAAGCCAAGGGGAAAATATTTTAAGAGAGTTAAAAAGGGAATTGGAGATACCAAAAGATACATTTGAAAGGGAGATAGGGTATGGTGAAATGTAAAATTTGTTACTACCGGTTCTGTGGGTGTGGTTTGGTGGTGGTGGGTAATATGACTGAGCAGGTGTGGCCAACTTTTTTTTTTACTTTTAAAACCATTTTTACAACCAGAGGTTGTAAAAAAAGTGCTTTTTAAAGCCTCTGATGATCCCAGCTGAGTTGCCTGATTGGCAGAAGCTTTTTTTTTAAAAAAAGCCTCTGACGATCCCAGCTGACTTGCCTGATCGGCAGAGGCTTTTTTTCTTTTTAAAAACATTTTTTCTATAACCTCTTCAGCAGAAGCGGTTGTAGAAAAAATGCTTTTAAAAGCCTCTGATGATCCCAGCTGAGCTGCACAATCATCAGAGGCTTTTTTTTTAAACTTTTAAAAGCATTTTTTTCGGCCAAACAGGTAGAAAAAATATTGTGATTGGCATTGGAATAATATATTGAAACATTGAGCAATTAAATAACGAAAGAACATACCTTAATATAAACATGTGAATTACTATCAGAATTATATAGATTTGATGATTGTAAAGAATATGATTAGAATAACCTTGTATGTTTAAATAATATTGTAATTGGTATTAGAACCGTGTATTGAAACATTGAAAAATGAAATAATGATTGTACCTTACTTAATACAAATAGATGCAAAGAGTAAAATATGGGTGGTAAGTTAAAAATGAACAGGATTCAAAGCACCAAACTGGGTCAGAAATGTTGGATTGAAAGAAAACATCTTTTAAGGGAAATATAATTAAAAGTTAGAATAGAGACAGCAATAAGAGATAGGGGGAATATTAGTATACACATTTTTTTACACAATAAAATGAAAGGAATAACAAAAGGAAACTTTAGAAATTGAATGGTGGTATTATTATGTATGTTTAAATAATATGATGATTAGCTTTAGAACAATATATTGAAACATGGATTAATTTAATAATGCAAGACTAAATATAAATGTGTACTATTATTAGAAATACATAAACTGGATGAATGTAACAACTGTGATTAATATTACTAGTTTTATCTGTATTAAAATGTATAACACCCAGGTGTTACACTGTTTACACATTGATATGTATATGTAAAATAAAATAAACTTGAAACAAAAAAAGAAAAAAGAAATACTCATATTGGTAAAGGCTGCTGATTTTTTGCTCTTTCGCCTTTACTTACAGTATGTTAGAAAGCTTCACAAATTTTATTAAAAATAGCTTGCAGTTGAAAGATTATTTTCAGCTGATATTGTCTAAAAGCAAGCTATAAAAGTAGTCACTAAAATAGTATCTAGGATGGTTTTAACCTTCCTCTTTAAGCCAAAAGGAAAGATAGATTATAAATTTTACTGTTTATATGTGTTTGTTTAAGGTCAGCATTTTAGTGTGGCAGTTAAGGCATCAGGCTAAAAACTGGGAGAGACAAGGAATTCTAGTCTTTTTTCCTTAGGCATAAAACCAGCTAGGTGATCTTGGACCAATCACTTTTTCTTAGCCCTCAGGAGAAGACAACGGCAAACCACTTTTGAAAAACCTTGTCAAAAAAACTGCATGGTCTATTCCAGTCTCTGAGAACTGGACATGAAAAGAGTATGTACACAGGAACAGCGTCTTTTCTTTTTTCCTGATAATTGAATGTGAAAGAAATAGAATGAATCTTCAGACACACAAATAATCCATAATCCTAACGTTTTCATTTATCTGTTTTCTTTCACTGAAGCTCCTTGTTTAGGATAATCATCACAAAATCCTGCCTGTCATGGACAGAAACTAATTATGCTAAAGTATTTCTTTCTTCTGCTGTTCCCCCTCAGCTCAGGAAGAAAAACAGATTTCTCCTTTTCTTCACACCTCCTCATCAACAACAATTTTCCAAGTGCGAAGTGAGAACCTGGTTGTGTTTTCTTTCCATTCTCGTAGATCAGAATACTATCAAAACTTATTAAAATAAAGTGACAGAATAACAATTACACATTAATAAACTACGTACATTTACACAATCAATATCAAGAGTGTGGTCACTACAGATCCCAAGAAGCTACATGCTAGGGTAGGGGAAAGAAGCAAGTTGCTCCCTGTGATCTACCAAGGCTCTGATGCCAACATCATGTCTGGTAAACACAACCTGAGTCAGAAGCTTACAGGCAGAATTGAGATAGCTAGAAATAAATGCCAGGAAGGCTATATTAAAAAGCGCTTTAAAGGAGCAGATTCTTGGGGATATCTGAGGACTGATTTTCTCACTTCATACAGCCCCCATTTCCCTAAACAGGAGAGCAAATGTTCAACCTCAAAGGTATGAGACTTATGAACAATAAGCATTTGACTAAATTGAAAATTGACCCCTACTGTTGTTCAGACCTTATACAGTGAAGTATAGGTCTTGGGGTCACTTGCCCAACATGTGAACCTCAGGGTGTACAGACCATAAGTACAAGGGAAGTCCACTGTGTGAAGGTTTACTATACATCAGGAGTATCTTTGTGATATGCAATTTTCTTAAATATATATTTAAATTTCTTAAAATAGGAGGAGCAAGGCCTTGTGTCATCAGGTCTCCACTGACATGAAATGAATTTATTGTTAAAAACAACAGTGAAAACAGATACAGGTCAAAAAAATATGTGCTATGGGTAATATAAAAGATGCACTGGAAGGAAAGAAAGAAAAAAAGAAAAAGTGGGAATATGGGAAAAATGCAAGCAGATAAAAATGCTTTAGACCAAAAATATTACATATAATAAAAAAGAAAACTGGCCCCTATAAAAGGTTTCAGTTTATCCATATCACACAATGTTTAAGATCCCCACGGTTGCGCTTTCTGAAGAGAGATGACGAGGGTCAATCAGAATGCAAATTCTGATCATTAAAACAGGCAAAAACACATAGAAGGATGCACATGCAGAGCTGCTGATTTAAAAGGACCACTTTCCTTTAAATATTACCTCTCTGTATCAGACAGACAGAAAAACCTATTGAGAGAAACAGCTTTAGTGCTGTAGTAAGTTGTTTGGGAAACTGTGATCTTTCGTTAAAGCAACATAAGAGGATCTGCTGCCTGAGATAGGACAAAGACCCACTGAAATCTTTTGTCCCTTCCTAGTGATGCTACTCACCCTCTGGACAGACACCTATGGAGACTAGTATATAGGCAGGCCCACAATACATAGCTCTGACCAATACATAGACCTAAGATAGCTAGACTTTTCAAGACTTGAACTAATTTTGGCTTCAGTTTGTCTTTTTGTTACTTTTAATATATCGTTTTTATTTTGACTCTAGTACCGTGATGGTGAACCTATGGCACACGTGCCCGAGGTGGCACACAGAGCCATCTTGCTGGGCATGCGAGCTGTCGCACAACTCACCTGCAGCTGTGAACGTGCGCGCGCTCCAGCTGGTGTTTGGGCCTCCGGTGCGCTTGCGCGTAATTCAGGGGACCCAGATGGTCTTCGGAGCTATCCTGCACATGCGTTCGCATTTGTGCATGTGAGAGTACTTGCACGCAGCACACGCATGCACAGATTGAGTTCGCACATGTGCATTGCATGCGCAAAAACCACATGCATGTGCAGATGGTGGGATTGTGTGCACAGTGCACAAGGGAGCCATGTGAAACTACACATGCACAGATGGTGCAATTGCGCATGCAGTGCACTGGGGAGGAGCCATGTGTTAGCAAAGCACATACCTGTTCGGCACTCAGTGAGTAAAAGGTTCGCCACCACTGCCCTAGTACATAAGCCACCTAAAATTACTGTAGTCACTGAGCATCATAGAAATTGATAAATAAATAGCTACATACCAACATAATGCATATATGCAGCATATATATGCAGCATATATCTCCCTAAATGATTGCTGCAGTCTGCCTATTTGTAAAGTCATACATGTTATATAGTTTGGGACACTTTGAGGAGGCAATTTGTGTTTTTTTGCAGAATAAAGAGTATCTGTTATGATCTCTACCATGACTATAAAACAATACATTCCATGTTAAGTCTATATCACTATTTTGTAAGGTGCCCAGAGTTGCTTTGTGAGATGTGCAACATATAAATGTAATAAATAAGTATGAAAAAGCTTTGGTGGTGCAGCGGACTAAAGTGCTGTTATATACAAAAAGTATGAAGGCTATTGCTTAACGCATTGTAAGCTGCTCTGAGTCTCCGAAGAAGGGCAGCATATAAACTGAACCGAGAGAGAGAGAGGGGGGGGGAGGGGGAGGGGGAGGGGGAGAGGGAGGGAGGGAGGGAGAGAGAGAGAGAGAGAGAGAGAGAGAGAGAGAGAGAGAGAAGGCCTGTGGTTCCTAATAAACTTTTATGTCAGAATAAAGTTATTTTTAAGAAGCTATGAGATTTGAATATTTAAAACTGGAATGGAGGTCTATTTTAGCTATGAATGTACTTCCGTTTATAGAACTATAATTACTCACCATGCCCATTGCAATAGTAGATCCATTTCTCCCGATGCTGGGTTGGCGTAGAAGATTTCTTCAAAACGGACTTTTCCACAATTGCACTGGGATCTTGCCTTGGTCCTTTTTTTAGAGTTCGTGAACTTTTGCGGACACTGCAAACAACAATAACCACAAGCACAAGCAGCAGTAGCAGAACAATCATCCATGGCAAATGTTCATTGATATCAAAATGCTTATGCATAGCCTGTCTCGGAGGCCCTCTTTTAGGGGATTTATATGGAATGCTGGATTTCACATTGCCACTCATCTCCAGTGCTGGCTGTAAGTTAAGATTGGAAGGGGTGTGTTTGTGGTAATATAGCTGCTGGTGATTTATAGACTTAGAATAGTTCAAAGCTGCCACAGTCTCATTCTTGGAGGTTTCATTGTAAATGTCTGTTGGCTCCATCATGTCAGCATATGTGCTTGGGGGAGGAGTGGTGGTGAAGTTGGAAGAGGAAGCATTCACACCTGAAAAACACATACAATATTAAAAATGAATCAACAAGCACAAACCCTATCAGCCAGTCTTTCCATGGCTGGTGCTACCAATTATGTTTAGAGGTCAACGTGACCGATAAGTCTGGGAACTTCAAGAGTTGAAATCCAGACTGTCTGGAAAGCCCTTGTTGGGGAAGTCTGCTAGGAGCTATTAATACAGCTCTGACCAAGAATGACCTCTAAGAGCACTTAATTTAGAAAGAAGTAACTGGCTCAAGAGTATACAATGAAGTGTCCTCCCTATTTGGTGGAGATTCCACATCCCACAAACCCATGAGGAAGAAAAATGCTGATAGCTGATGAAATCCCAAACATCTGGAAGACATCAGGTTGTTTACTCCAATGTAGCTCATGCTGTGAAATAGCCCCGAAGAGTGCCTGCAGGTCTTGCAAAACGTAATTGCTGAGCATAGTTCTTAGACTGCAAATCCTCAATTCATGAAAAACATTTTTGCAAATAGATGCTGATTTTAAGCCAAGTTTAATACTATAGTTTCAAATGAAATCAAAATACTAACAATGAAAGATTTAGTAAAAGTAGTGGGCTAGGATGCAGGTGTTACTATTTATTGCATACAGTATTTTAAACAACCAAAGCAAAAGGACAAAACACTATGCAAATTAATCAGTTTAATTGTTGTAAAAAGAAATCACTTGGTATCTGACTATGCATTCTTATATATATCTACATAAGATCTATCAAGTTTAAGAAATACAATTCTGCATCAGGCTGATAAAATTCTTAAAATTCTTCATGTCTTCTCTCTCTCTCCCTACAGCATAGTTGGACCTCCCATCTCCCCATTCATGCTGGTCAAATAATTGCTGCCATAATGTGCTGTACTTGCAAGAGGAATTATGCTGAAGCTGAATCAAGCTAACTATCGAAGAGCTGTAAAAAAGGGAACTAACATAATGTAAAGTAGAAGTCAAACAGCCTCTTTTAGAGAAAGGAAGGGAACTCCAGATTGGAGCATTACCAGATTACTTCAAAATAAAGTTTCATATTCATCACATTATTTCCCATGTTCCAGCAGAGAATATTTCCCAGTGCTTTACACCTACCTTTGGTAAGAAAAGTAGCAGAAGAAACTTTGTAGTGCTTTTCATCTTCTCCTGGACTTGACAAAAGCCCAGCTACATTCTGGGAAATTGACTGAAATCCACAGATGTTGTCTGTCATTTTTGTCCCTAGTTTTATCACCACCATGTTTAGTTGTGAACAGTTAGTAAAGGATTTGCATCTCAGCACACTAGAAGGCACAGCAGAGAAAGTGCCACGAGGGCATGGTTTACACCTGATGTCTTCAGTTTCAGTTCCTTTTTTCCTTACACCCCATCCAATGGGACATACTTTATAACTGATACAAGTGTCTCCTTGTAAAAATTTACCGGGTGGGCAGGAGCATTCACGGTCAGTCCGAGCAGTGCAAGGTGTCTTTTCAATCATCAACTGCTCACAGGGCTTTCTACATGAATGGCATTCTTCTATACCATTTTCGTGCTTTGTGAAGGTCCCATTAGCACAAGAACTGCATTCTCTTAAGGTCGTCATGGTACAGTGCTTAGATACGTAAGTTCCTGCAGGACACTTGTGGCAAGTCAGATGTGTGTTAGTGGCACGATCATGATGGGTGTATGTACTAATAGTATTCTGTTCAGATGACAACTCGGACTGAGAATCCACAGTGCCCAGGAACATAAATCCCTGAAATACATACACAAAAGCAAGTCAAATACATCTTGCAAGGCAAATTACAGCAAATGGTATCAGCTTTACTGACCCACTGAGTAAGTATAATCCAAATACATACTCAAATCTGTGGTTTCGCAGAAGCTATTTGCCCTCTTATGAACATTTATTTCTTGGATTCCTAGAAGTCTTGACAAAGCTACTACCCACCATTTATTTCTCTTTTTAAGTCCTCAGCTCATCTATTTGACTTTTTGAGAAAGGAATTGCAATAAAAAACTATGATTGACATGAGGAATCATTTGATCTAGCTCCCAGGCAGCTCTGCCTTGTTTTCAAATCAATCAGTATTCAAATGCTCTTTCTCATCCCATAGAGAGGGCCAGTTCCAACTTCCCCTTCTTTTTGCAACAGTAAGATCTGCCAGGATGTTGGTTGTTGTTGTTTTTCTGACTGTATGAGAACTACTTTTCGTAGTGTCAGCCAATCTGCTGTTTAATAGAATCCTTTCTAATCCCACATACCAGGTCCACCCAAAAACTTTGGCTCAGCTACAAACATTTGTAAGAGGGCAGATGTTTGGTCACAACCTACTCATGGGTGCTTCTATTACCTCCTCAATCAATTTCTTCTATTCCCAGTAAGATATTCCCACTGGTCGGTGTACCAGAAATACACATGTTCAAAATTGCAAACTATGCATTTCCCTCAACCTGTAGAGAGCTTCTCTTCTTTTTTTTCTTTTCTTCTCTTGCAGGAGCAAACATCACATACACACAATAGTTTCATTGGTTTTATCAAGAATCTTAAAGTTGGGGGTGATATCAGTCAATACTGATCAATCACTACAAAATGAATGTCTGCTTACTGGGTATAGGAAGAACAGCAAAAACCTACTGAATTTACATATAAATACACACACATCATTTAGTAGCTGGTATCCTCAATTCAATCATTAAGCAAAGCAGTTGCTAAGTCAAACCACAATTGTGCTTAAGGCCTTATTTCAGCTTTCCTTTGCTTTGCAGACCTGCAAAGGTCATAAATGGAAGGATTGGTCTCGAAGTTACTGTTTCATTACTAGTGCAACTATAAATGATCACTGTCTGAGGCAATTGCTAAATGAGGACACTCTGCATTGTGTTAAGTACAATACAGTTTGCTTGTAGTGAAAGCATGATATATAAATACGAACACATTATGGTTTATTTCTTTTAATAATTATGATTGGTTGTTGGTTTATTTATTGTAAGTAAGGATGAGCATGGTGTGTGAATAGCCATCATTTTCTGGTGTATTCCTGGCTTACCCTGTATCCTACTTAACTTTCTAATCAATCTATAGCAACTCAAGACAAACAACTGGTTAAGACAGGAAAAACAAAGCTGGAATTATACAACCAGGCAATCATTAATCTGTGTATCTGTAGGACTCTGGCGTGTTCATCAAAGCATAATTAAAACAATGGTTTAGCATACAATGACAGTATTTGCACACTATGCAATGCCAAAAACTGTTTTGACAAATATCTGTTGAGTAAATCAGTTTATCATGATTCAGGCATAACAAGCTAGGATTTTTAACTAACAAATCATAACTTCACATTGCATTTGTTGGTAGAATGTAAAATTAAGTTTCTTTCATAGAATGAATTTGCACATCAGGTTAAAATAAATCATAATTTGTATGAAGTGTAAACCATGAACCACACCAATCCAAATCAACTACTCACTATAAGAATAAGAGCCATGATTGACTAGATCATGGTAATTAGGTAACAAGAGTCCAAAAAAAAACCCCATGCCATCATTGGCAATATAAAAAGATAGTCAGTACACATATAAAATAAACCAGCAATGGGTAATAACTTAATTTTAAAAGAATAATGTTTATATTATGTTCAGGTGATAGTAACAAGCAAATATTTTCCAACTCTTAATTTCTTAACATTTAAAATTTTTGACATTTGAAATTGTCTTGAAAAATAAGCTTTAAAATCAGTGAATACCTATTAATGCTGCTTAATTATTCAGACAGCTTAATATTTGCTAATACTAGTTGGACTGATTAAGTATGACTCAAAGGACTGAATGCTTCTTTCCTTTTCGATGCTCAGATTTATTTTTTAAAAAGCACCTGAAATAGCTCAAAATAAGCTACTTTATTAACAAAAAAGTAATGTATCAGTGGCAAGTTATTAAATACAGGAGGTAAAGACATTAAAGTTAAAAGAGAGGGGGAAACTAGTTGGATAGATGAGTTGCTAACCAATAACTAGGTCAACAATCAATGCATAGAAATGCGAATTAAGGGCAGCTGGCACCCTTTATTACTGGGGCAGTAGATTAATTCAATGACAGTCTGAGAAGTTCAAATCTGAATGAAACTATTAGCTTTGTATTAGTATAAAAATCATATTTGGTGTATTGTATTCAGAGGTGATAGTTTAGTTTAGTTTAGCATTCTTGTGTTTAAGACTGAGGCAACAATACTTCCAGGGCATTTCAATTCACAGGGACCAGTTGATTATACCAAGTACCAGGTCTGTCTCCTCGAATATTTAACACTCTCTTAAATAGTTCAACCACTTACTGGGAAGGGAGGAATATACCTTCTACTGAAAATATCAGTGATTTATGCCATTTAATATTATGTATGCATATAAATGTATAATAGCAACAGTAATTGCATTACTAAATTAGAATTTCTTAAAACTTATTTTTGTAAATTTGTAATTTATTTACTGGGGTTGCCTTGTTATGTTATGATGTGAATTGGCTATGTCATCCAAATTTTATAAAAAATGAACCTGAAGTAGAGAAATAGCAGGCATCATGGGCTTTCTCCTTCCTGCTCATTCATGGAGATGCCTGCAGATCAGATTTCTAGGCTGTACATTCTGATTATTATAAATAGGGGGGAAGTTACATTTTTCAGGGTAATAATCAGTTGCTTTTCCATTTATTTGATTAGAAATTTTATCTTCAAAGTCTAAGTAGAATGTTCTATTGACACTCTTCCATCAACTGTACACTTATACATACACGTGTACCAAAAGTACATTTACAGATTAGGTGAGACCTGGTTTAATAGCAGTAACTGTGAGTGGGATCTTGGAATTCTAGTGGACAATCAATTAAATATGAGCCAGTGGAGTGCAGCGGCAGCCAAAAAAGCCAACACTATCCTAAATTGCATGAACAGAGGGATTCAATCAAGATCAAGTGAGATACTAATATCCACTCTATAAAGCCTTAATAAGACCACACCTAGAATACTGCATCCAGTTTTAGTCACCACACTATAAAAAAGATGTTGAGACTCTAGAAAAGTGCAGAGAAGAACAACCAGGATGATTAGGGGACTGGAAACTAAAACATGAAGAACCGTTACAGGAACTGGGCATGGCTAGTTTAGTGAAGACAAGGACCAAGGATGACATGATAGCAGTGTCCCAATATTGGAGGGGCTTTCACAGAGAGGAGTGGGACAACCTATTTTCCGAGGACCTGAAGGCCAAATAAGGAACAATGGATGGAAACTGATCAAGGGGAGATTCAACCTAGAAATAAGAAGAGATTTTCCTTCTTTTCGCCTTCATTCATGAGAGATTTTCTGACAGTGAGAACAATTAACCAATGGAACAGCTTGCCTTCGGAAGTTGTGGGTGCTTTATCACAGCAGGCTTTCAAGAAGAGATGGGACAGCCAATTGTCAGAAATGGTGTAGGGTCTCCTGCTTGGACAGATGGTTGGACTAGATGACCTATAAGGCCCCTTCCAATTCTGTTCTTGTGTATTCTATAAACTGGAACTGTTTCAACTGATGCAGGCATTAAAAAGCTCTCCTTCTAATTTGATACATATACAGATTGAAAGAAGCAGTGAAGTACGGGTAGACCTTATTTAGGAACTGCCAAATTTTGTGACTGTTGGCAATTATGACAGTGATGAAAAACAACTATGACCAATATTCACATTTACAACCCTAAGATCTGTACAGCAAAGAAAAGTTGAAGTACGATCATATGATTTCATTTAGTGAGCACTTCACTTAACAACCAAGTGGCCAGTTCTAATTATGGGCACTAAATGAATGTTACTTGTATTATAAAAACACTTGCAAGACACAACAGAAAATTCAAGTGTAATTCTGACTACAGACAGTAAAGCCTGGGGAAGGATGTATTAGCACGTAAAAAAATCTTATATATAAAAAGGAGTATGCGAATCCTAAACCTAATCCTGAGAATTTAATAATCTAATCTGGGCCAAATTTAGACCATTTCCTGGACATGGTCGTGCTGGAACCCACAGCAATCATGTCTACAAAAGAAGGTGAACTCCCTTTAACTGAATTATTATCATTTTAAAAAATCATTATTCTCAAAGCACTAATCCCTCCTTGAAGAAGCAAAGAATTAAGCTTCCAATTGATATTTCTGAAACACCCTTGACTATAAAAATAATCTCGAAAGATTAACACTGCACCAAACCCCAAATGCTAGCCAAATTCAGCTGTTATAAAGGGAATCAAATTCACAAGGGCTCCAAATGAAAAACAAACTTTGTGTTGTCCTTGAAAAATGCTGAATGTACAGCACCATAGCAACAGTACAGTTCGCATCCAAGTAGCTATGCAACTGTACCAACCTCTGTGAATCTCCTGAGGTCTAGTAGAAAAATTCCCACTTTGACAACACAGAAGAAGAGAAACATGTCATTATCACCTTAATCATATAGTTCTCCTATGGGCAATATGACAATCATTTTACCATTGTTCAGAGATACCAGAAATGAGCCAAAGGATCCTACTCTTTTCTCCCATTATGTCATTATTAACTCTGAACAATCCTTGTGCAAGCATAGACCAGGCTGAAACATTTTGTTAATCTATAATCTGGTTTGCCCACTTTTGTTTCAGCTACCAAATGCAAAACCTCTGGTCCCAGCACACGTCACGCCTTCTAAAGCCTTGGCTACAGTTTCAGATCCCCTTCTGGATTTGCTACCAAATTGTGATTTTGAATATGACAGAAAGATGAAACTAATGCATGCTAAGCAATGAAATTATCTGGCTCTTTATCAATTAAATTTTATCTATATACTTCAATCTGCCCAGGCCTTTCCCATATTTTGAAGTGGGTTTTTCTGCCTGCCATTCAAGAATTGTCTCCCTTCAGCCTCAAGTGTTATATAAGAATCCTATCAAGAAAACAAACTGTGGTTTACAAAAAATAATAAATGAATTTGTTAAACTACCCCTCTTTTCCTAAATAACTCATTACAGCTTTGCATTATGTTTGAAATAAGTTTTGGCATTTTAGATCAGTACTAGGAAAACATTCCTGCATCTGGCAAACAACAAAATGCCCAGGTTCTAAACGGCCTCTAAGGAGCCTGGTAAATAAAAAAGCAATTTCCTATGTGCCAGATGTTGCAACAGTATCAATGCTGATAAAAAGAGCTAAGTAAGACTTCAACAACACTCTTCCAAACACTTCAATTTAAATTAACTCAATGTTATTATGAAATGCAAGATGAGAAATTGAAGGCAACATAGTATCTTGTATCAGGGAGTCTGCTGAGAGATCTGAGCAAGACCATTTGCACACCCGTGCAGTGTCTTAAAGACGATGGATAGAAAATTACAGGTAAATATTTGTGTGACTTCTATATGGCACTTTTGTACTGGTATGGATCTCCACTTAATATTCCTCACGATAGCAAATCCTTACAGCCATGAAGGTCATTATATGTCTTGCTATAGCCAATTTCAGAGGATTACTCAAGAATGAAACTGGAGAACAGCCAAATTACACTTTTGCCTCCCTTGAAGACTGCAAATATAAATGCTATAAATAAAATCTAGAAAAGCAGCATATTGGTGCAGCAAGAATACATTCAAATTCTCAATGCTTTGTTTACCAGGTATTTGATGGCATGATCTAGAACCCTGCCAGTAATTCATTTTTAATGAAAAGCAACACTGGAACCAAAGAGGAATTAAATAACAGCAGCTCAGTCCCTTAATCCCCCCCCCCCATCTCCTATAAAATGCCAAAAACTGAACAACAAAGCGCTTGTCCACCCCATCTCCTGATGGCAACAAAGCAACAGTGGCTGAACCAGCAGAACCATTCCTTTCATAACCTCAGCTCTTCAGTCTTTTTCTTTCTGGGTGTATGCCCTGAGACACACCAGCAGAGAGCATTTGCAAAGCCACTGTTATAATCATGATATGTTGAAAATACTAACTAATCTCTGGTCTGAGACTACAGTTTGGGTCAAAGATGCATAGGGAGTTCCCATGTTTGACACCCAAGAGTTCAGAATTCTTCTATGACAATCTTCCTCTCCTCCAGTTCCCCCATTAGCCATCTCTCTCTAACCCAGGGATGGAAATGTTTTCCGTAAAGGTGTAAAGGCAGCCTATGGAAACTTCTCCCTATCTGCCAGAAAAAGGAGACACTGTCTATCCTAGGTAAATAAGAGCAACCCCCCACCCAGGGAGGAGGTGAGGAGTTCCCAGTAGGTAAAGGAGTGATTCATAGGTTTCCCTGCTGCAGTGCCACTGGTCCATGACTTAGCAAATTGAAACATCTCTCCCCACCAGTCTGATGGCAGGATCCTTTGGCAGACGGAAGAAATGAGATCCTGGAGGTATCTTCGCCCACGAACTTTGGAAGGAAGCCCAGCCCAGGGCCAACCCACTGCCTTTCCCTAGCTTCTGAACATGTGGGATGAGCAGCCGGCTTTGTGAGGCTTCCCCACGCCAGCCTTCCCCTTGGATAAACGATTGCTCTCTTGTTTTGAAGGCCACTTAAGGTTAACCGCCTCCGACCATAGGCAGGTTGTGACTTGAATCGCCCCAGGTCCGGACGGAAAGCTCGAGGCTTCCGAAGCAAAGGCGGCTCACTTCTCCATACCAGGGAGAGCCGGCGCGTTTCATTTTCGGAGCACGGACCGCTCGAGTCAAAGATGGTTGGATGGCTCAGGGCGCAGCTTCCCGAGCAACAGCATTGCGGAGAGGCTCGCTCCCCGGCTGCTTCCCTCCCCCTCTCCCCCCCCCGCCCCGTCCTCACAAACCACCTACCCCTCTACCGCAATAGGGAAACTCCCGAAGCGCTCGATTCTTCCTTTCTCTCGCCCGCATCCCTGCCACGGTGACTCACCAGGAGAAGGCTGGAGACCAACGCGGCTCCTCGGGTGGCCTTACGGAAGGCGGCGGCGGCGGAAGCCCCCATGGCCGGCGTTGGGTGCGGGGAAAGATGCTTTCTGCGCGGGCGGAGGCCGTTACGAAGCCATGGAGGCCGAGAGCTGAGAAGGGCGCGCCTTGCCCACCGCCGGAAGAGCTGCCCATCTAGCAGCCCCGCTGCCCCATTGCAGGGCAGGGGATGGGCAAGGGAGGATTCGGGGAAGGGCAGGGCGGGAAGGGAAGGGGGCTGGCGGGGGTTTAGCAAAGGGCAGTCGCCCGGGCACGAGGGAACGCTGGCTCCACCGGACTCCGGGGCCAGCCGTGCAGCTCCTTGGCGGTAGGAGCCGAAAGACACAGGAGGAGGACTGCGCTCAGCAGGAGAAACGGCCGGCTTCCCATAGCGACTGGGGGCGGCGGGAGACCCCTCTCCCACCTACCTCACTCCTCAGCCTGTTTCGAATGACCAGAAGGGCGGGGAAACGTCTGTGCCCAAGGCAGCCGGTGGGCGGGAAGAGAGGCGGCGAGAGCGCACATGGGCCGAGAAGGAGAGGCGGGGCTTTCTTTTGTTACATCATCTTTTCAGAAAGACTGCTCCGCCCCGTCCTGCCCAGCCCAGCCCAGCCCAACCCAACCCAACCCAAAAACCTTTCGTCGGACTCGAAACTAGCGTAAGAAGGGTAATGTACTTAATCTCCTTTTCCAGACTAGAGTCTTGTAAGTGACTGAGCTTGTCCACAAAGGGGCTTTGGGTCAGATGCGATTAGCTCGATTTTACAGGAACAGGAATCGGGCACCCGAGCTCTCCCAGGTGTATTCGATTTGGGGGGGGGGGGGGACTATAAATCAGCTTTGAATGGTAAGGATGGGATATCATCATAATTTTGGGCAGCAAAACCGGCTGTATGTTAAACTACAGTTTCCATTTTCCTTGACAGCGAGCTACCGGTAAACTGGCTGGAGTTGATCAGAACTGAACAATTCTAGAGAGAGTCCAGGGCTGTTCCAAAACCATGGACAGTCCTGTCTGTCTGTCTGTCTGTCTGTCTCTCTCTCTCTCTCTCTGTGTGTGTGTGTGTGTAAGAAAGAGATAAAATCAGATTATATGTTATCTACTCCAATAAGTTTTTGTTTCCTTGAATTCTGTTCCCATAATGATTATAATGAAAATTGCTACTTTGCATTAGCCTATATATCTTAATTGTGCAAAGGGGTTTCACATGATTGAGGAAGAAAGGTCTATAATCATTCTCTCCTATGCTCTGAAAATGCATAGATATGACATACGATAAAGACATTTACAGGGAAAAATGCATGTGCAAATTTCCTTATATAGATATTGTAACTGAACTGCCACCACCACTTACAGAAGCATATACCATATTAACATGTTTCATCCACCATTGTACCACATTGGACAGTCTCAATGTGAATGTCAAGATATGGACCTGTCCACTTAATCCACGTGGACCCCTTCCCATGATTAATAAAAATACATCTTCAGGAAATACATCTTCAGGAACCAAATAAAAGACCTACTAGTCTAGTCCACATGTTGCACTGCATTGTATGGTAGCCCATTTGGCTTTTGATATTGTGTGACTCAGCCAATTATAGTTCTTTCAGCAATATAAAGGTTAAAGTAGTGGTTCTCAAACTATGAGAGGCGTGGGGACCTAGTGGTGAAAACACTTGCTTCCCACTTGGAAGGTTGAGAGTTCAGGTGGCAGGAGATGTTTATCTCCTGCCACCTGTAAAGGGTACAAAGAAAAAAATATCTGCTGTGAACTTTCCATGGTATCAGGAAGGGTATCTGGCCAGTAAACACTCAGATCGACCTGATCGCCCCAACTCTACCTTGAGTTCAGGAATTGCAGGGTCATAAAAAAGGAGCTTTTAGTAGTGGTTCTCAAAGTGTGGTCTGGGGCTCTCCAAACCCTTTCAGCAGGTGAGCAGCGTCAACTACAGTATTTTAGAACTTTAAAATATTTTTGCAATTTTTCTAATGCAGTGAATATGAATAAATACACACAATAAAGCAAAGAGCTTTAGGGTCCTCAAACATTTTTAAGAATGCAAAAGGCTCCTCAGACCACAATGTTTGAGACCCACTGGGTTAGAAAATCAGAATTTAACTCTCTAGTATTTTCATCATCATCAAAATTGTAAAAATAAAATAAATATTGAAAGAGGTGGTGGTGAGGCCTCTCCTCAAGAAGCCTTCCCTGGATCCGGCAGTATTAGCCAACTATCGTCCTGTCTCCAACATTCGCTTTGTGGAGAAGGTTGTTGAGAGTGTGGTCGCACGACAGTTTCCGCAGTACCTAGAGGAAACGTCTTATCTTGATCCGTTCCAGTCAGGTTTCAGGCCTGGGCACAGCATGGAAATGGCATTGGTCGCGTTGGTAGATGATCTCTGGAGGGCTCGGGACAGGGGTTATTCCTCTGTTCTGGCCCTGTTAAACCTCTCAGCGGCTTTTGATACCATCGACCATGGTATCATGCTGCACCGGTTGGAAGAGTTGGGGATGGGGGGCACTGTGTTACGGTGGTTCTCCTCCTTTCTCTCCGACCGATCGCAGTTTGTTGTGGCAGGGGGGCAGAGGTCAACCTCAAGGCCTCTCATATGTGGAGTGCCCTAGGGGTCAGTCCTCTCACCCCTTCTGTTCAACATCTATGTGAATCCGCTGGGCGAGATCATCCGTGGCTTTGGGGTGAAGTACCACCAGTATGCTGATGACACCCAGCTGTACATCTCCACCTCTGGCCACCCCAACGATGCCCTTGAAGTAATGTCCCTGTGCCTGGAGGCTGTGCAGATCTGGATGGGGAGAAACCGGCTCAAACTCAACCTTCCAAGACTGAGTGGCTGTGGTTCCCGGCATCCTGATATAGTCAGATGACTCCATCTCTGACTATTGGGGGCGAGTCTTTGGCCCCCTCAGAGAGGGCTCGCAATCTGGGAGTCCTCCTGGATACCCAGCTGTCCTTGGAGGATCATCTGACAGCTGTGGCCAGAGGGACCTTTTGTCAGGTTCACCTGATACGCCAGTTGCGGCCCTTTCTTGATTGGGATTCCCTGTGCACAGTCACTCATGCCCTCGTCACCTGGACTACTGCAACGCTCTCTACATGGGGCTCCCTTTGAGGGGCACCCGGAGGCTCCAACTGGTCCAGAATGTGGCCGTGCGGGTAGTTACGGGAGCTGCTTGGCGCTCCCATACAATAGGACCTAGTTATCTTCAAGACCGCCTGCTGCTACCAATGAGCTCACACCGACTGTGCGCTCCCACAGAGAGGGCCTACTCGGGGTGCCATCAGCCAAACAATGTAGGCTGGTGACCCCCAGGGGGAGGGCCTTCTCTGTGGGGGCACCTACCCTCTGGAACCAACTGCCCCCAGAGATAAGGAGAATCCAAGACCTCGGTACCTTCTGCCGTGCCCTTAAAACTTTTTTTAACAAGCCGGGCTGGCTTAACACTTTGAAATGTTTTAATTGGTTTGTTACTGTTTTTTAATTACGGGGCCAAATTTACATATATCTTTTTAATCGTATTTTAATGTTTGTACTCTATGTTTTTACTTGGCTGTACACCGCCCTGAGTCCCCAGGAAGAAGGGCGGTATATAAATAAATAAATAAATAAATAAATAAATAAATAAATAAATAAATAAATAAATAAATAAATAAATAAATAAATAAATAAATAAATAAATAAATAAATAAATATGATAATTTCATATCTACCCACAGTTGGGAAACTATTCAAAGCTTATTCTCTAATCATCCTTCTGTGACACTCAAAAGAAACCAAAACTGCATACCGAGGCAGTGAAACTGATTTCCATCTATATACTATAAAACTCGTCGTGACCTTTACCTGGACAACAACAATTTTTGAACCAAATGAGCTAACTTATAAAATGTATAACCAATGACCAGAACCAATGACTCCTGGGAGAATGAAATTTGGGGAAGTTATGGCTGTTCCAGTACTCACAAATGAAGACAAATCTATCTGCCCCAGGATAATGTTGCAGGATCCAATCTGGATTGGTCACCAGGACCAGAGTTTAAGTCTTCCAAGCTTTTGGACTCGTACTGGAGCCCATCTTCAGGAAACTACTCTCTCACCAGTATTCAGTTCCAAACTGAAGTTTAGATGCTTCATGGAGTGATGAAAGAATATTGTTCCTTCAATGCTGTCAGTGAAAGAGCTAACACTATTCATTTCCCAACACGATTCCTTAATTGAACTCTCTGGATTATCATCACATAAACTGATTTGAAGATAGGCTCTCCCATTATTTTAATGAGTAACTTGGATCTTCCAAGGCTTGCAATGGAACACAAGGGATAGTAGGGAAACGCCACAAGAATCTTATTGTAACAAAGATAAACATTGATCCATTCAAAAATGTCATGATTCCAAGAATTAAGCTCAATTTATCAGCAGATGAAGATACCCCTCTTCAGTGGGCACAGTTTCCAATACAGTCGTACTTTGCTTTCAGAAGGCAACGACAAACCATGTAGATTATGCTGCTTTATCTGGAGAAACTGTTGTCCCAGCATGGTTAACTGCCTGACACTTTAAGTTGAGGAAATAATATTGATATCAAAAGCATGTTTTGTTAAACAAAAAGCATTTATATTTGTCTTGCTACAAATCTTTCTTTTTTAATAAAATGATGTTTTTTTTCTTTAATTTTAAAATCAAAACAATAACGATTAGCCCATGGTCTTTCTGTTTCTCTGTTTAGGTATGGAAATATCTCTGAAAGGATGACCCAGATCACAAGTTGTCTAGTTACCTGTTAAAATCTTCACAGCATTTCATTTTGAACAAACATCAAGTTGTTTTATTTTTTTGCATTTATTTATTTTGCATGCTTTATTTTTTTCCATTTAGAAAGATGAGTGCTTCCTCTTCCTCCTTCTGAACAAGATAGTCAACCAAAAGTTGATACCGTAGTTCTCCGCCCTAGCGCCCACAGCAGTCAGGATTGGGTTATGGCAGGTCTGGTATCCAATTAGACTGAGCCTACTGAACTTTTCTGGCACCTCCCCTTCCTGTTAGTCCAGTTTTTCGGCTCGGTCTAATTCAAGACCAGACGTGTCTGCAGATCCCTCTCGCCTCTTTGGCTTTTTGGTCCTGACTTCTGCTTCATTTCGAACAACAGACTTCTACTTCTCCTTCTACTACAAGTAAGGTCCGGCGTGAAAGGCAGGAGCCTGTAGCCGCCGAAGGCCTCCTAAGGCAGGGGCTGCCTTCGGGCGGCTCCCGTTGGGGCGCACGAGCTAGCAGTGTTTAGCTCTGCCGATCCCTTCCTCTCTCTCTCTTCTTCCCCTGGGCTTCCTTCATCGCTGGGAGCTGCGAGGAGTGTGTCCGCGCTCCCAGCGATTCCCCCTCTCCTCTTTCGGGCCGCCGCGGCTTCTTCAAAGGCCCGCTGATCAGCTGAGAGGCGCGGGCGCCATTTTGTTTTCCCCCCCCACTCGTCGCTTCATTTCTTTTTCGAACCGAGTGCTCCCCGACCCCTTGGGGGCTCAGCCTTAGCAGGGGAAGTGCGAGGAGGGTGTCCGCCTTCCCCTGCACCTGCCTGGAAGCGCCTGCGGAGTTTTTCTGGCCTTTTGTTCCTCGCGGCCGCCATTTTGTTTTTTCGGCGCGGGCGCCATTTTCTGGGCCCTAATTTCGCGCCATTTTGCTAATCTCTCCGGGGGCTTATCCAACGAAGGGGAAGTGCGAGGAGTGTGTCCGCATTCCCCTTCTGCTTCCTAGACCCCCCCCACCCTCTCTCCAAAAAAAAAAAAAAAAAAAAAAGAGAAAGTGCCAGTTCACTCCTGAGGCTCCCTGTGCCAAGCCTCTTATCTTCCTCGCTCAAGGTCTTTACCCAGAGAGAAGGAGTGAGAGAGAGAGAGAGAGAGAGAGAGAGAGAGAAAGGGGGGCCCAGTTTTTGACCTTAGAGTTGCTGACTTTCTCCTGGCACCCTTCTCTTCTTAGAGAGCCAGCCCTGCTCATGGCAGACCCTCCTCCTCAAAAGTCAGCCCGTACCAGATCAAGCAAAAGGCCAAGGGTGGATGACCCTGGACAGGGCCCCTCCTCCCAAAGAAGCAAGAGCAATCCTTCATCTGCCAAGGGCACTTCTTCATCCAAATCGACCATGTCCAAGGATGAAGGTCGCAGACATAAGGCCATGGAAAGGGCCTTTGACAGAGCTCAGGCCAAGAACCTGCCTCAACCAAAATCAACGACAGCAGCTCAAAGGAGCCCTCCCCGTTGCGCTACTGCATCATCTGTGGCCACCCAGGAGGTTTCTCCCCATCGCACCACCACTTCTCTGTCTCCTGATAGGTCTCTGGCAGGAGATTCAGTTCCTTCTCAAGCTGCTGCCTCAGTCTTCCCGGCTTGTCCGGGATCAGATGCTCAACCTCTTCAGTCGCCTCCTAACCCCTCAGTTAATCCAGGCTCTTCTGCCTCAACCTCGGCGGACCCGCAATCCATCCTTCAGAATCCTCTACTACCTCCAGACATGAGGCTTCCCTTAGCTGATTTGATTTCTGAAGCCATCCGGCAAGGCATTGCTCAGGGCCTTCAACAACATCTTATGTCTGATTCCCCTAGACAAGGGGATCAATCTCGCCCTCGCTCCCGTGCTCGTACAGAGGAAATCACGGAGGACCCCTACGATCGGGACTCAGATAGCCAAGCGTCTCTGTCAGAGGGAGAAATTCATCCTGACCAGGACCTGTCTGAGGATGAGGGGCTAGAACCGGACCAACCTGCCTTTGTGGGATTGTTCAAACCTCACATGTTTCGGTCCCTTCTCCACAAGGCCCAGTTGGTCACTGGTCTAGGGCCGCCTGCCACTCCTCCTGAGGTTCCAGCGGGGTCTGCTACCGCATCCTCAGCCCTTTTTCAAGAGCCCACAGCGCATTCCGACATCGTTCCAGCGCCTAAACTCTTCTCTGATGTCATGAAAAGGCAGTGGTCCAATCCCAGCTCTGGCCCTGTGCCTAATAATCTGGACAGAAAGTTTTATAATGTTGCCCAAGATTATTCTTCCCTGTTGCAGGTCCCCTCAGTGGATCCTCCTATCGTGGCCCTCTCTTCTTCCTCTCCCCTCACCGGTCCTTCAGAGGAATGCTTGAAGCCAGAGGATAAGAAGGCGGAAAGAACCCTCATAAAAAACCACCAGGCCTCTTCATGGGCGGTCCAGGCTTCCTCGGCGGCCTCGTTTTTCAACAGGGCCACTATCCTATGGCTTAAGCAGCTGCAGGAGCGCATCCCTGCCGCGGATCACCGAACTCATCAGGACATCAATAAAGTCCTAGCTGCAGTGGAGTTTTCCGCAGACGCCACTCTTAACGCTGCCCGATTCTCTGCCAAAGCCATTGGAACCTCAGTCACCTCCAGACGTCTCCTCTGGCTACGAAACTGGCAGGCGGACACCAGGAACAAATGGCGCCTCGCTTCTTCTCCTTATTCCGGAGACAAACTCTTCGGAGAGCAACTAGACCCCCTCCTGATAGAGACCAGGGACCACCGCAAGATCCTCCCTGCCCTCTCTCGGCGTTCAGATCCTCGCCACCAGGGGTCCTTTCGTTCCTCATCCTTTCGACCATCGGAGTCTTCCTTGTTCCAACATCAACAAAGGAGCTTCCCTTCGAGACCACGCCATTTCGACAGCCAGGTTAGGCAAGGCCCCCGATTCAATCCCAAACGGTCCTTTCGGGGTGGGAGATCCAGGCCCTTTCGGAGACCTCGTTAAGGACAGCCCAGATCCCGTTATTGGCGGCCGTCTATCCCGGTTCGCAGATCAATGGGACTTAACTACCTCTGACCTTTGGGTCAGAAACACCATTAGATTTGGCCTATCCCTGGAATTCTCTTCCCCCCCTCCCAACCATTATTTACCTTGCCCTCTATCGGCTGACCCGGTTAAACGGGCTCAGCTCGATGAGGCCATCCAGCATTTGTTGACCATGAAGGCTATCCAGCCTGTCCCCGCTAACCACAGGGGTCTAGGGTTTTATTCCCGTTTATTTTTGGTCCCAAAGTCCTCTGGAGGTTGGAGGGCTATTCTTGATCTAAAGTCCCTCAACAAAACATTGTTTATCATCGCTTCAAGATGCAGTCCTTAAATACCATCCTACTCTGCATCCGCAATGGAGACCTTATGTCTTCCATAGACCTTACTGAAGCTTACCTCCACATCCCCATCCTTCCCGCCCACCGTAAATTTTTGCGTTTCTCTTATAATGGCCGCCATTTCCAGTACGCGGCCCTTCCCTTTGGACTTTCCTCTGCCCCTAGGGCGTTTACTAAAGTTATGGCCGCCCTCATGGCACATATTGCCTCTGTACCTATCAGAGCCCTTTTTTATTTAGACGATATCCTTATCCTCTCCCAATCCCATTCCAAGGCTCTTCAGGATGTCTCCTCCACCATTGCCATATTGCAAGGTCACGGTTTTTCTATTAACTGGCGTAAGAGCCAGCTGTCCCCCTCTACTCGCATTCAACATCTAGGCGCTCTCATTGATTCGTCAACCCTTCAGGTCCCCCTTTCCCTTGACCGCCAAGCTAGCCTTTCTGAGTCAGCTACCCGCATCCTGAGATGCGGATCCTCCTCTCTCCTGGGCCTCTCCAGCCTTCTGGGCAAGATGGTATCAGCTTACGATATTGTCCCCTGGTCTTGTCTACACAGCAGGGAGCTCCAGTGGCTTTTACTCCCGTTCCAACGGACCAAGCGGGCCACCTCAGCCTCCAGAATCGCCTTGCCCCCTTCGGTAACAAGCTCTCTGACCTGGTGGACGTCGTCGGCGGTATCCCGGGGCTCTTTCTTCGGACAAGCGACCAGGGCCGTGATTACAACAGACGCCAGCCTTTCGGGCTGGGGAGCCCACCTGGACGTCCACATGGCCCAGGGCCTATGGTCCCCGCCAGAACGGCGGCTCAACATCAACGTCCTGGAGCTTCGTGCCATCTTCCTGGCCCTTTTGGCCTTCGAGTCTCAGATCCTTGGCAAGGATGTCTTAATACTCACGGACAATGTCTCGGCCAAGGCGCACATCAACAGGCAGGGGGGGACTCGATCCCGCTCCCTACAGAAGGAGGCAGCCAGGTTATTCCTTTGGGCCGAGACTCATCTGTCCTCGATCAAGGCCGAACACATATCGGGGGTAGACAACACTCAAGCGGACTCCCTCAGCCGTTTCCAGATCGATCCCTCAGAGTGGAGCCTGCACCCTCTCCTCTTCGAAGAGCTGATATCCCGGTTCGGGACCCCAACTGTCGACCTGTTCGCCTCGGCCTCCAATCACCAACTGCCCCGTTTCTTCTCTCGCTTCCCCTGCTTGGGAGCAGAGGCTGTGGACGCTCTTCGCAGCCCTTGGCCGGTGGGTCAGCTTCTCTATGCCTTCCCCCCCCTTCCAGTTCTGTCCAGGGTAATCCGCAAGACTCTGCTAGAGAAGGCGGAGATCATCCTTCTGGCCCCCCACTGGCCTCGACATCCATGGTTTCCCGATCTGCTGTCCCTGTCGGTGGCCCCTCCCTGGAGGATTCCAGACAGCAAAATTGTTCTCCTTCAAGGCCCTCTCCTACATCCGGACCCTCAGTCGTATCAACTGACCGCTTGGAGATTGAGCGGCGCCTCCTCGCTAGAGCCCTAGTCTCTCCGGACGCCATCACTATCATCCAGGCGGCCAGACGTCCTTCTACCTTGCGCATATATGACTCCACTTGGCGTTCCTTCATCAGATGGTGCTCTAAGAAAAGAATCCTTGCTACGGAGGCGTCCATCCCACAGCTTATAGACTTCCTGCGGGATGGTTTCCGCTCAGGCTTGGCCCCTAACACCCTCCGCCGACAGGTGGCGGCTTTATCTTCCATACTTTCATGCGGTTCTCCGTCTACTTTGGCCAACGATCCACTGGTTCGTTCTTTTCTACGAGGCGCTACCAATCTCCGGCCCCCCGTGATCCACCGGTTCCCTACATGGGACCTCAACAAAGTTCTACAAGCCTTAACCGCTGCTCCCTTCGAGCCTCTCCGCACGGTCAGCCTAAAATATCTTTCCTTCAAAGTCTCTTTCCTAGTCGCTATCACTTCCGCCCGTCGGATTTCCGAGCTGGCGGCCTTGTCGGTTCGTGCTGACCTATGCATCTTCCACACGGACAGGGTAGTCCTCAGACTCGACCCCGCCTTCATCCCCAAGGTCAACGCCACTTTCCATCGGGCACAAGAGATCATCCTCCCGGACTTCTGTCCTGCTCCCAGATGTCATCAGGAGGCGGTTTGGCACAAGCTGGACGTCCGACGGGCTCTCCGTATTTACCTGTCTCGTACCTCTTCATTTCGTCGATCGGAAGCCCTGTTTCTGTCCTTTCAACCATCTTCGATGGGTGCGAGAGTTTCTTCAGTCACAATAGGCCGTTGGTTGAGGGCTACCATCGCATCCGCTTACGAGTCACAATCTCTTCCGGCCCCGCGCAACATCACCGCTCACTCCACCAGGAGCGCATCCACTTCCGCAGCTTGGGCCACACAAGCATCGGTGGAGGAAGTCTGCCGGGCAGCTACGTGGGCATCGGTGACTCCATTCGTCCGGCACTATCGCCTCGACTCCTATGCATCGGCGGATGCAGCATTCGGCAGGAGAGTTCTCCAGAGAGTCCGGCCTTTCCCGCCCTAGGAGACACCAAGCTTTGGTATGTCCCAATCCTGACTGCTGTGGGCGCTAGGGCGGAGAATGGGCGTTGGTCTTACCTGATACGCCCGTTCTCGATGAAGCGCCCACAGCAGTCAGCCCCGCCCTGGGCCGTACTGGGATCCGTGGGGGTGGGTGGACTCTCATTCTCTCCTTATTTATCTGCAGACACCTCAGTCTACTGAACGAACTCGCCTCCAAACTGGACTAACAGGAAGGGGAGGTGCCAGAAAAGTTCAGTAGGCTCGGTCTAATTGGATACCAGACCTGCCATAACCCAATCCTGACTGCTGTGGGCGCTTCGAGAACGGGCGTATCAGGTAAGACCAACGCCCATTCTAAAGAGGTCTTCCTGTATAAAACTTTTCCAAGGAAGAGTCCTTGAATAACTGAAAAATAAAGTAACAACTACTTGAATAAAGTAACAACTATTACTTTATTCTCCTAGAAAAAATTCTAGGCTTAAAGATGCAGGGTATTCCTGTTTGAAGGACTTTTATTATAAGAACAAATGGTACAAACATCTTCTGTAATTAACTTATATGATTGAAACTACATCCTCTGTCTGCTGGAACAGTTTTCAATTCCTTGCTGAAAATCTCCTTTCATTGCTAGGTTTTGGCAGCAAATTCAAAATCAAATTACTGTTATAATGGTAGAACCACTTGCATTTTAAAAAACAAAATTATGTTGAAATTACATTGAAATTATGGAAATGTATTAGTTTTGCAGTAGAAATATTAATTAAAAGCAGCAGTTTCAAGGCTGTAGGAAGTTTATCTTCTCACCTGTTTAACAATTTTGGATTTTGAGTTGATCTTGCTTTTTTTATCTCTTCTGCTAGGATTGCTAATACATGTTATTCTATATTCTACCTCTGCCTTTAGTGTTTTAGCATGAACTATTTTTATATATTATGATTCTGATTTCCTATTGTTGGTAATAACTTTTAATAAATTAAAAATAAAGAAAGAATAGGAATGTGCTAGGAAAAATTCATGGCCCTAACTAGATGATCTTATGCAAATATCTTCTTGCAAAATCTGCTCCTGTTTTACAAAGATCCAAGCAAGCAAATAGCAATGCAAAGGAGAAGAGTTGTTTAGCATTTGCCTAATCTTAGTCTGGAAAGTGTCATCCTTGACACTTTAATACCAATTTTATTCTCTGTTGCTGCTAATATTGCTGAATACAGAGGATTGTACAAGGGATTATTGAAAGTATCTACTTTTTGCAAACTGTGTTCCTTTTTCCAGCTAGACCGTCTGCTAAACTCTTCAAGGACATGGGTAGGTCTTATAATTTTACCACAAAAGGGAACTGATTCCTGTAATCAGCATTTTCATCTGGTGTACATGGTATTAAGGTTTTAAAAGATTGGGCCAAAATGTGGGCACAATTTTTTTAGGGGGAGGAGGAACAAATCAAATAAGAGTGGCTCCTGGTTGACCCAAATCTGTTCATCTTTCATGTTGGATGCATTGGTTTTCTGCACCTATATATCTACTGACTACTGGACCATTACATATGGGAATAGTTAGTGAAGGGACTCTGCACTTTCATCTCTTTCCCTAGTCTAAAATACTTACTTTGCATGCAACTCTGTAATATGATTCCTATTGGCTAGACAAGTGATGGTTAACCTTTTTGATGCTGAGTGCCCAAAGCGCACGCACGGGAATGCACAAGCATGTGTCCAGACCCCCAAAATGCAATGTGAGTGCCCGCCATGCATGCACTCCACCCCCCTGCACATGCTCCCCCATGCCCCATTTTGGCTTCCAGGTTGGTGCAGGAGGCTTTCCAGACCCAAAATGGGGTGTGGGGGGTCACGCAAACCCTCAAAATGCAATGCGAGTACCCCCCCTGCATGCACTCCTCCCCCACACATATGTGGCAGAGACCCGAGGACCAGCTGGCTGACAGGAGGCATGCATGTATGTGTGGTGGAGCTGAGCTGAGGTGATGGCTGGCGTGACAGGTGATATGGCTCTGTGTGCCACAGGTTCGCTATCACAGGGCTAGACTGATACCTTCAGGATTTTCATCATTCCCTTCCCCTCCAATAGTTCAAAACGGCAATTAAAAAGGCACTTTTTCAACATCTTAATTGTCCTGCATATCCATATGAATAAAACACTAAGAGACACGGCCAAAATAATTTGAAAAGCTTCTCATCAATACCTGATGCTGACCTTCCTTACTAACTTTCCTAACGTTCTGCTTAGGCCAGAGAAAGACTTCTATGATCCATCTGAGGTCACATATGTACTGGTCAGACCCCAACTAGAGTAGAAAGACTGACCCTCTGGTCAGTCTTTCTTCTCTAGCCCCTTTTAAAACAATCCACATTGGCTGCACTTAATGCAATTACTAGTAGCAAATTCCAGTTTAACTGTTTACCATGTAAAAAAATGTTTTCTTCTATTGGTTCTGATTCTGCCTACATTTAATTAAAACAGATGACATCACATATTTGAACACTGTTCTGCATTACATCACATGTGATTTTAAATACCTCGATCATGCCTTTTCTGTATCAGTTCTATTAAAACTTTAAATCGATTAGTTATTAATTCTATTGATTGATTGAATAATTGATTGCTCTGGAGAAAATCTTACCTATGCGTTCACTAAGAATTGATACTGACTTGATGACAAATAATCATCAATCATTAGTTAATCATGACAATAATATTTGAGTCTAGTGTTTTATAGGACAGTCAGATAGTAAGCAAGATAATGGGGTATTTAGCACAGGTCATTAATAATTCCTAATTCTGAAGTCAGTTTTCTACTTCCTGAATTATAGGCAGTGTGCTATAAATACTGGATGTTGGAAGATGACAGTAGTAGAGTATGTATATTGCTGTGTAAACTGAGTTGTAATGGTTAATGTATGGTTCTATGTCTAGTGCAATCAAAATCAGTTCAGCTACTTCAGTAAATCAGGTTTTTAAAGTATGGCTTGATGTGTTGTATGAATATAGCCTACAAAGGAATTGAGGAGTAAGGTTCAGTTTATTATCTTGATATGATTTACTGGGCCAGAGATTTCTGTTTTTCTTCTAAAATCTTCTTGAAATTTCACATCAAACTAATGTCTTTTAATTGTGTACGATTTAATTGTGAAAGGGCAAGAGGGAGGCAATTTATTCACCATAGCACCTGAGGGCAGGACTAAAAGCAATGGGTGGAAACTCTAACCTAGAACTAAGGAGGACATTCCTGACAGTGAGAACAATTAATCAATGGAACAGCTTGCCTTCCAGAGTCATGGGTGCTCCATTGCTGGAGGTGTTCAAGGAAAGGTTGGACAACCATTTGTCCAGCAGGGGATGGGATAGAAGACCTCCAAGGTCCCAGCTCTATGACTCTAAGGTTTATTTTTTTTAGTTAGATATTGGAAATTCTTATCCAGAAGACCATACCATAAACTGAAAAGAGTTTTTCCCAGGTTCATTACAGTTGTAAGAAGGTTTTTAAATATTTTTTAATTTTTTTTAACCTTAAAACATAGAAGCAGCCATGAGAACCACAGAAGGGAAGGGAAAATTAGAAATCCACATTAAGATAATACATTTTTTTGTTTTGTTTTTGCTTTGATGCCTTCAAGTCAGTGTTGACTTCTGGCAATTGACAGGTCAAATCCTTGCAGGCTTTTTGACAAAGTTTTTGGGAAACGTTGCCATTATCTGCTTCCTAGAGCTGAGAGAAAGTGACTGATCCAAGGTCATCCTGCAGACAGGGATATAACTCACAATCTTACAGTTTCTAGCCTGATGCTTTAATCACTACACCAAATTGGTTCTCAATACATTTATTAGGCCTCTTTATTTATTGGATATGAATGCTGCCAGATCCAAATAGACCCATGGCACATTATAGAATAACCATTAAATTATTCATAGAGTAACATAAAACATAAACATTCATCATATAACTTAATGTATAAAATACTAAATACTTTTGAATACCTCCCTTACTTTTGCTGTTTAGGAGGCTCCATCCCACATTATATTAATATTATTTTCAAAAGAAACATATTGGGATCTGGCATTTGTAAAACATCCTGTCATAATGTACATTGTACAACATAATTTAATATTATGTTCCATTTGCATTTAAGAGAATAGAAATGATATATGTCTCTACATCTAAGCTTGCTTTAAAAGGTTTCTTACCAGTTCCCAAAGAAGACTGATAAAAGTATATCTGCAACCTCACCAATTTATCATATGGAAAATGGTGTTGTGTGAATGCTGTGCCCCATGGTTTCCCTTTTCTAAGGATGTCCTCAGGGTGTTCGCAACATTCCAAAAGTGCCCATTTATGCTACCCACTCCTCCAAATTCTCTGCTTCTGTTTCAGAAGCGCCCAGTTCCTTATGGAACAAATATGCACATTTGTTCCGTTCATATAATTAATACCAACATCTGCCTTGTCTTTCAGTTAGTTGAAACAGGAATAAACTCTAGGCTAATTTCTTAAATAGAATCCATAAGATTCATAAGAATATGTATAAGATTTTTTTGTTGTTTAGTAGTATGATAGAGAATTCAAAATGATGAAACTAGGCAGCTACCAGTTAGAACATATAGATCTAATCATAAAAAAATCATTTCTTATAACCAAAACGCAATGTTAAAACACATATCCCATTGTTTTTGCACCATAGTAGATAGAAACAAATGTTTGTGTTTTGGAAGGTGTAGTGGCCTGGAAATGAAGATGCTTGCCTCCAGCTCAGAAAGTTGAAAGTTCAATCCTCAGGGCGCAAAGAGAAAATATCTGCTGTGGACTCTCTGTAGACAGTAAACACTCAGCTCCATTCAGATCCTACCCCAATTAAGAGATTACAGGGTGATAGAAGGGGGGGGGAGTAGATAGAAACAAATGTTTGTGTGTCTCAGAAAGTCTGCAGGATAGTGAACTGATACTAGTGGTGGAATTCGTTGTGATTTATATATGAAAACAAAAAATGGTTTTTGCTACACATAACAAAAAGTTGTTTGCTGCTTGTTTATTCCATTCCATTACTTAGTATTCAAACTAACTAGCTAAATAATTCGATAATATGCAAAACTCAATCCCAAAATGATGATGAATGTATGATGAAAACCAGTCTTTCTTAACCAGTCTTTCAGGGTTCCTGAAACAGTGAAGATCTTGTTAAAAATCCATGTTTGCATCAGCTTTAAGGTGCTAAGTATCTGTGGTAAAGTCTCTGATCTTGAAAAGAAAACTAAAGAACTAATTAGTATTATGTGAACATATCTTTCTTGGTTCCATTCAGCTCTCATAATTAAATATATACACATTTTGATGATGACAGCTGGATTTTAACTGTGGAATATTTATGTTCACAATATGCCATCTCAGATTGTTTTCAAAGCATAAAAAACAGCAGGCTTCTCTGTCCAATTAGTTCTCATGCAAGATGGGGGCCAGCTATCATGAGATGCATAAGAGAAAATTAACACAGAAGGCAAAGAAACATCAATAGTGAAGGGTTCTCTTCAGGGAATGTAGATCTGGTTCCATAGTTCTGTTAGAAATTAGCATTCCTGCATGTAATCAGTTGTTCCTTCTCATTTCCCAAGGTGTGCAAAACTCTCTTTCAAGCTATTGTGAGATGGGTGCAGTGGGGAATCAGAAGAAAGGCAATAGCAAAAAGAGGAAAGTGGGGGAGGGAGCGGATGCCAGTGTTGAAACATATGGTGAATGAAAGAGCAATTCCATTCTTTATTAATGTGTAATAAGTACCAAAATAAAATCATTGCATATTTACTGATA
The DNA here is from genome assembly GCA_030761175.1 of Masticophis lateralis. Taxonomy (NCBI): domain Eukaryota; kingdom Metazoa; phylum Chordata; class Lepidosauria; order Squamata; family Colubridae; genus Masticophis; species Masticophis lateralis. The sequence continues at coordinate 160,896,262 of JAUDYJ010000001.1, forward strand.
GCTGATATATTGAATACCTCCCATTATTTATGTTGGCTAAAAGTAAGTACTACTATAAATATTTCTAAAACAAATAAGAGAAGAAAATATTTTACATAGTGATTATAGTCTACTTATTGTTTCTAACAGAAATGTAACCAAGAAAAGATTTCAGTAACCTGTTTAATTTATCTAGATTTTTATCTGTAACTAGGTGAAATGTTGCAAATGAAATTTCTATTAAAACAATTATCAAATTGCCAAATTTTAAAAATGTAAGAGATAATTTAAACTGTTAAAGCAGTTTAAATTGTTTTTCTGTATTTGTCACTTTTTAAGTATATCTACACTTCCACTTTCTTCATTTGCAGGCTTAAATTCAATGAAAGTGCCAGGCAAATTCAGTTCTTCATGAATACAATAAATTTAAGAAGCTATAAATCCCCAATTTTTGTTTAATATGTATAATGTGATGATTAAATCAAAAATTAACTTTTTAAAAATTGTGTTATTTATATTAAAAGAAATTTTCCAAATTTTTCTGAAGTAATTTCTTTTCCAAATTCTTCAGGAGCTGAATTATTCAGTGAAACATTTCATGGGTACATTTTATTAATCATTATAAATTATTAATAATGTATATCAATTCAATCAAAGCATTTTTAAGCACAGAGGCCTCACGGGATATTTTACAAGCACTTATTTCCCAAACACTGCCATTTAAATACAAAAAATATTTCTCATAATGTTAAAAAAATAAGAATATATTAAAATTACTGCTAGTTGCTTTTTCTTCTTTTCCCTTAACAATATTTGTGAAAATTGCCCTTCTGACTGTCCCAATTAATTAGTTACCAAATGCCATGAATTTGCTCTTTTGAGGAAACAGACTTTTCAACTTTCCCTGTACCTCACCTTTTTTCATTTTTCATCTCTTTATACCTTAATAAATATTGCAACATAAAAATATATTACAGTATCCAATTTGCTTTTCCAAAATCTGACTATCAATATAGTGACCTCTAGTGGCTACATTAATACAGTGGAATAGAGCACCTAGTAAGCAGAGATGGGAATAAAATTAGCAGTGAAAATGAATTCAATGTAAAAATTAAGATACATAAGAAATTGAAAACACAATGGGTTTGAGAAAGTGACTATATGACTACAGCAGTGTTTGTCAACTTTAGCAACATAAAATATACATATGAATGCTAAAAAATTATTTATTCTACTTCCTGCCTTATTTTGTTGCCTCTGTATCCAATCATTGCCAGTTACCTCCAAGGAGATAAGAGGAGTAGTCCATTTTTGCATAGTTCACTTTGGAAAACAGACTCAAGATTCAGAGGGCTTGACAAATATGAGCATTGGATTCTATCCAACAAGATACAGTTCAATGGAAAGAAAAATAAGGTCCTGCACTTAGGCAAGAAAACCAGCTACACAGGGATCAGGTAAGCAATAACTAACTCAACAGTAGTGCTTATGAAAGGGATCTAGATAACCCAGTCGACAACTACTTAAGTATAAGTCTACAATGTGTTGCAGCTGCCCCAAAAAGCCAATGCAGTCCCAGGCTATATCAACAGAAGGATGGTATCAAGATTGAGAGAAGTGATAGAGTACTGTTCTGTACCACACTGGTGAAATCACATTTGGAATACAGCATAATCACCATAATACAAAAATGATGCTGAAGCTCTAGAAAGAGTGCTGAGAAGAGCAGCAAGGATGATAAGGAGTCTGGAAGCTAAATTATACAACAAACGGCTAAAGCAATCAGGTATGTTTAGCTTAATCTTCATTAACAAAAGAAAACTCGGGAGATATGATAGCAGTCTTCCAATATTTGAAGATCTGGGCACAAGTAAGATACATTGATTCACCATAATATCTATCTATGACAGATACCATAGTACTATCCACCATAGTACCTGACAGTAGAACAAGAGGAAATGGGTGGACGCTTGTCAAAGGATCCAACCTGGAAATATGGAAGAATTTTCTGACTGAGAATTATCAAGCAATGGAACAGCTTGCTTACCTGAGCAATACAACAGCTTGCTTACTCAGCATTGGAGGTTTTCAAGAAAATATTTCTCTGATATGAGATCTCATATCTTACGCAAGTAGTTAAAGTAGAGGTCCCTTATAATCCTCTGATTCTATATTATTATTGGACAAATGTTTGTTTCTGAGTTTTAATTGTTATATGACTTACAGGATTTAGAAGATAGATGAGTAGTGTATAGGGATGAGTTGGAACTATATGAATGCCCAGTTGGGAGATGTCACTCAAGACTTCTATAGACCATCACGCTGAAGTAGAAAGCTAGAAATGCTTTGGGAGCTTCAGTTCACAATAATTTAAAACTCTGAATTCAGGTTTCTTATATCTATTGAATGGAGTAAATAGAGATAAATAACAAATCCTTCTGTTAGGTAACGAAGCCAGTGTACTGTCTCAAATCCTGCAGAAAAATATTCTGAATCTCAGGAAACTGAAGAGATGCCTGGAGTTGGATTCTTCATTACAAAATTTGCCCTTTTTATTTCTGCTTTTGTGTTTTTCAAATGGTAAATGCAGCAGCAGTGACAGCTCAATTTATCATTTATCATCATCCTATCAATTTGTCATTATAGAATGGACCATCAAACTTTTTATGTAATGCCATTTTTCTGGGAACACTCACTTTTCTTCCCTATTTTCTTCCCACATGCAAGCTGTATGTACACAACATATTCCTCCATGGTTAACTGAATCTTAACTTACTAAATCAATCCAAATCCTGAGTTTGCACATTGTACCAAGTCATAAACCAATATGTCTGCCTACCATGTTGCCCAAAGTCAGCCATGGCCACCCCACTCTCCTGGAGCAGTTGTTTGATCCCTTGCATTAACACATACAGGCAGTGGTCAACTTGCTCTTTGAAGCAAGGAATTGGAAAAACAACATGGAGGGAAAGGATTAAAATTACTACCAAAATTATGATGCCACTTCTGTAACTTCTATAGCAGGGCTGTCAAACTCCCAGCTCACAGGCTGGATGCATCACGTGCTGGACACGCCCATGCCCGGTTTAGTGAAGGGGGGGAAGTCCCGAACTGTCACATGATGCCACCGTGACAATGTGACTTTGACACTCCTGTCCTATAGCCTCCAAAGTTTATATAGTTTCCCCCAATCAGCCAGAGCTATGTTATCTTCTTCAAACTCTGATGACTGGCTTTCAAAGCACCAATTAACAGTGATCCCCTTGCAATTGGTGCCATTTAGGAAAAAGCAGAAATCATCATGGACCATTAACCAACAATATGCCTAAAAATGGAATCATCAGCATAATGCTAATTATTTTCTGTAATTAACAAAATTCACAAGATGTAGTCTTCACATGAAAGTTGTTGATTTGTAAAATTATACCTAGATGCAGTCTCATTGTAATTGTTCCTATTTCTTCTTCATAGTCATAAGTTATTCAGAAGTATTTATTAACAATGCATTTTCACTGGAGATGTTACTGCTATTTTTACTAATGAAAGAATAAACCTATAAACTAGTCTGCCTAGTAGCTAGCAGAGTAGCTTAAAACTTGATGTCCAAAATTTAGAATTATTACTCTGTAGAATTCATAAGAAGTCTTACACATTTTATATTTCAAGGTTTCCCATGTTCATAAGTTTACAGTTACACAATGTATTTTAGTAGATGTTTTATATTGCTCCAACTTTGAAGACAGAGGTCTGAGTATCTGTTAGAAAAGCAGAAAAAGGGGATGATAACGCAGAAAAGGATTTCTTAGTTGGCTTCCTTTCTAGCTGGTTTATACAGGGGTGCTATTCAGCAGGTTCTGACAGGTTCTGGAGAACTGGTAGCAGAAATGTTGAGTAGTTCGGAGAACCGGCAAATACCACCTCTGGCTGGCTCCAGAGTGGGGAGGGAATGGGGATTTTGCAATATCCTTCCCCTGCCAGGCCCACCAAGCCACGCCCACAGAACCAGTAGTAAAAAAATAATGAATTCCACCACTGGGTTTATACCTGATAGTCCAGTAGCTTAATCTTGCAGCAAAGTATAGCCCAGAGTCATAGTTTCCTCAAGGTAGTGCTGCCTTGCATAGTGACGATGTGGGGTTCTCCTGAATGTCTAGGGTTATTACTGAGCAAACAGCGATGAGAAAAATAAGAAGTTGACAGATAGATTTTATGACTCTATTATGAAGAGCCTTGGTGGCGCAGCAGACTAAGGTGCTGTTAAGTAGCACCAGCTGCCTGCAATTACTGCAGGTTCGAATCTCACCAGGCTCAAGGTTGACTCAGCCTTCCATCCTTTCGAGGTAGGTAAAATGAGGACCCAGATTGTGGGGGCAATAAGATGACTTTGTATTAAAAAAAAACACCGCCAGGGGGTGGGGGAAGCCCTACTAAGCAGGTATATACAAAAGTATGAAGGCTATTGCTTAACGCATTATAAGCCACCCTGAGTCTCCGGAGAAGGGCGGCATCTAAAACAAACAAACAAACAATAAATAAATAAATAAATAAATAAATAGAGCACTGGTCCTCAGACGGACTAAAACAGTGTTTTTAATACAAAACTGTCCCATCTATTGTTTCCCATCTACTGTGTTCCCTGAACAACACACAGATGGTGTCCCTGGAAGGGAAAAAGGAACATCATAAATAAGGAACTAGTTTGCAGTGATAGGCAAACATCTAAGTAATATCTCTGGCACTTACCTGAAGTAAACCTCGTTTAAATTTCTTAGGTCAGTATCCTTTCATTGACAAAAAATCATCTTGGCAGTCTACTTCTGGAAGTTTGTAAAGAGAAATTCAATTGTAACATTTTGTTTTGGAAAAGACAGATTGTAAAGCTTTCCACAACATGCCCAAACTGTATACTTCGTATGCTTAACATATCTGTTCCTGTTTTAGCTTTAGTAGGGATGTAAAACCATTGGGCTTTTAAATTATTTTACAGAGCCTAGTTTCTCCCTTCCTGACAAAAAAAAACACAAACTGTTCATTCAGATAACATTTTGAGGCATATCTATGGCCATTCCCCCACTATGAACCAGCCTTTTATTTGATTAAGAGCAGGAATCATTGGTGGCATCTAATCAGGCCATCTCCCAACTTTCCAAGATAGCTGGTGTCTTAGTGGGAAGGCATTGTCATAGCTTGCAGAAAGTCCCATTTTAAATTTAACATGTTTAGCTGAAACACCCTGAAATCTGATGCAGAATAGTGTTTTAAGTTCCAGGAGCTATTGCAGCACAGAAAAAAAAGCAAAGTGAGGGGAGAGATGGAGAAAATAGAGAACAGCATGAATGCTCTATTTAAAAGTATTATGTAATAAAGGGTTATAGGTTATTACTTATTCTGGAATCTGTCTTAAAAACCATCTAAGAAAAAACATGTTAGCTAATTCTACATTTTGTTTTATTTAAAAGCAAGCGACTTCTTACTTAGAGCTTGCTTACTTAGTAAATCATGTAAATATCCATCTGATTTTAATATTTTTCTTTGTAAAGCTTTACAAAAGTACTGTATTTTTTCTATAGAAATCAATTATAATCATTTTCTTAATCACACAGGCAGTAACAGCCTCTGAAAACTGTAGCAAACATCCTGCAACTACTTTGTTTAGTGTGAACCTAAGTTTTTGAGTGTTTTTAGAAATATTTTTGTATATTTTCAAATGTTTTTTAAGCAATTTGTACATAGACATAAATCATACTAAAAATGTTAATTCATTTAATACAGCTGTCAACAGACAAAATGATTCAATCAAGGCCAAATTTTGGAATTCTTGTTTTATTCCCCATTGCACCACTAGGAGGCAATACTATTCCAGTTACTGTTCAGATGTCACAAGAAACGTTTTCTGTTGGGGCAGTTAGCTTTGCACAGCAACTGAAATGTGTAGAAACAAAGCTACGAGTATTGTATTTGTAGAAACCTCTGGAGAAAAAAGTTCTGGAAGTAACACTGGGATAAGAAAGCCTAAGTTACCTAGTGTACCTGTAGGTTAAGGTAGCAAGGAGCATCTGCAAAAGGTGTGGACAGAGAGTGTATCAAGAACCAGGAATTGTAAGTGATGAGAATATGAGACATCAGTTGGAGGCGTATTATATAAAAACATGTAAAGTAAGCATTCCTACACAAAGAGCATAAACCTGCAGATTCCCTTTTCTAATCTTTCTATCAGTTGACAGGGATAACCCATGAATCTGTGAATACAAGCTTGAATCTTCTAAGAGAGTTCTTCTCTCTTGTTATAGCCACTTCACTGTTATCACTCACTATCTGAAAATAATGTAAAGTTATAGCTATGTGTTTTAAAATTCCATATGGCTTGGAACTAGACAAATTGTAAATGTACAAGCCTGCCCAAGTTTTAACATCCTTGGGAAAATCCCTTCTTGTCTTGCCACATCTTCAGAGGAAATACAAAAGGGGCTTTTCAGATACAGGTCTCAGGTCCTGGAATGCCTTATTGTAAGCTGTCAACTAGCTTTCTACTGTCAAAACCATTTTATCTGATACTCTTGTTGCTTGATATCTAGAATAAGTTTTAAAATGGAAAGCACTGCTTGCAATTCAAATATTTTAGTAACATATACATGAATCATTGCGTTGAACAATATTTTTAATGGAAATAACACTCAACTGTATTTTAATATGGACATTGTCTTCATTGTCTCTCTGGGTATCTATGCATAATATAATGCATAGTATTATATTAGATGCAAAAAATAAAAGATAATTGAGTAGACTGCAGAGATTTAAGAGCTTCTGATAGGCAGACATCTTTTCTTCCACTATACTATGATCAAAGCAGTTTCACAAGCTTTTGAAGTGGTTCATTTCTCTGAAAAAAAACTGTGTGTTCAAAATGGATGACCAGGCTGGAGGGGGAAAAGATTTGCTCATCAGAGGCAGTGGTGAGTCTTAACAAGTTCTTGGAAATCTTCCAGCCATCTTAAAGAAATCCTCTCCTATAAGTTTGAAATACATTTTCCATAGTATTATTTTTTCCTGGACACAAAGCAGAGAACATTGAATGTTGCAAGAATTTATAACCAAAGCTTGTTATGTGCACCAAACATTGCACAAAAAATATGCAAATAATCCAGTCACTTTCTTTGTGGTTACTTGTTATCAGCAATAATAGTCATAGAGTGCTTGTAGTAAAAGAGTACCTGTTTTCGTTATCAGAAATTCATCTTTCAGCAAATCCACTCCTGCTTTTGAATGGATTTAAGGAAGCTTAGTGCTGGTTGATGTCAATATTAAAATAGAACAAGAAAGGTAGATACTTGGCATTCCTGAAGCATAATTACAGAGTAAGACTTTGCCTTCTCTTGTCTTCCTGTTGGGACAGCCACATTTTTCTCCCTTCTAATAAAAGATTCTATAATTACAGTTTGGGAATGTTTCATTGTGAACTCACAAACAATTTATTTTTAAAGTCTAGAAAAACATTTTGTAAATTGAAATGCCTTGCATCACAGAAGCTTCAGAATTTTATTCTATAGACCTGTCCTTGAATGTGTCTTTTGTTTGCACACAAAAGAATATCCAGTTTTTCAAATTATTACATTTAAAATGAAAATATTCAAAGGAAAGCCTTAGAAGAAAAATGACTTTCAATAAAGATTTATCACTTTAATTCAATTCAGTTGAATTCAATTCAATTCAAGCTAGTGAACAGTTTTCATAGCTGCTGTACATTCTGTGTAACTCAGTGGAATTTACTTCTAAGAATAATTACGCTAAACTTTCTGATCTTTGCTGTGCCCCTATTTTCTGAGATTTATAGCCATATATAGTTATTTCCAATGGTGGGTTGTCCCTGGTTCGGACCGGTTCTATAGAGCTTCTGCAATGCGCAGAAGCGTCCCGAGGATGTCGGGGTTACTGGGCGTAGCCTCCCGCCGCGGCGGGAGGCTACGCCCAGTAACCCCGACATCCTCGGGACGCTTCTGCGCATTGCAGAAGCTTCTGCGCATTCACAGAAGAGTGTGTACATGGACAAGCGAAGCAAGCAAGTGCACACGGCCCCATTGCGAACCGGTAGTAAAGGTAAGTAGAACCCACCCCTGGTTATTTCCCACAAACATTAACTTTTCTTTGATTTATTTACAGACTTTTTTTATCCCAAACATTTGATCAATAGATGGGGCAGCTAACAAATAGTAATTTAATCACAGCTTAACTAAAAAAATATAATTAATAGTTTAAAAAGTATAACAAAAATAGAAACAATAAACCTGTTCAAAATCCAGGATTCATGACTCCCATGAAATTGAAATTTGGCAAATTTTATAAAACATTTTATGATATCAAATTATCATAAAATAGTGAATCAGGTAATTCAGAATTTGATATTTCCTGTGCTGATTTCTGGCTGTGCTATAGTTTTTCAACACAAATGTATCCCAGTTTTTCCTGTGAAGCAGTACAGAACCCTATCACTGTTGAAGGCACTGAGGAATCTGATAAATACCTCTGAAAGGACGACCCAAACGGTCACAGATTGTCTACACAAGGTACCAAGTTTCAGGAAAAAGTTGACTGAAGCTTTAGTAAAAAATAAATAAATGACATCACAAATGTGGGCTGGAAATATTCAAAAGTAATAACTACACTGAACATTTGCCTGATCTGTGACTTTTGAGTAATTGTCTCATGGCACCATAACAGCTGCCCTAAGTAATGCACCAGGATTTCCTTCTCTTTCATTTTTGTGACTAGAATTCTCTAAATGTGGAGCATCTCTTGAGATAAGAAGAGTGAAGTGTTATTAGATTTCATAGAAATAATTCCAGTATTCCTCGACTTATGACCAGTTTCTTAACACAATTTAAAATTATGGTGCATCTCCACCCAAAAAGCTACTTGTGAGCCAGTACCAAAGGTACAAATAATGCAATACACCTCTGATTGTTTGGTGTTATGAATGAAAGCAGAGACACTACAGTGCCGTCTATCTCACCCCCATCTTCCCCCACTAGGTTCCTGCAGGCCTTTCACACCCTTATTGGGTTCTTGCAGGCTTTCCCCCTCACAGAGGCCATTCTCTGCCCCACCAAGCCCACACAGGCCTTAGGCCTCATTCCCACGCCAACAGGACCCATACCTTCCTCACCCTTTGAAGAGCAGGCCTGCACTAGGCCTCCCAGGGCCTCCCCCATCCAAAGCATCCCTTGTTCCACTTAATGGCCCACACATTCGTTTAAGAGCCACATCAGGGAGAGCAGAAGTAGAGATAGTTACGCTAGGCCTATGATGGCAAATCAATGGCATGTGTGCTGGAAGTGGCATGCAGAGCCATCTATCCAAGGCACTCCAGCCATTACCTGATGCTCTTCTGGGTTCCGGCACGCAGATGTGCACCAGCCAGCTGGTCTTTGCCAGAGCCCAGAATAGCAGCTCCCTGGCCCACAGGCGTGCACAGGAAAGCTGAAATTCTGGCTTCTGGCATGTGCATGCGCGCCAGCCACCTTGTATTCATGCGCGCCAGAAACCAGAAGACCAAGTGACCAGTGTGCATATGCATGCAAGAAACCAGAAGCTCAGCTTCCCAGCGTGTGCATGTGTGCCAGGGAACTGGTCTTTTGGTTCTGGTGCTCCCGCACGTTTACACTGGGGAGCTGCTCTTCCGATTTCCAGCGCTCCCCTGCACTGGCTCCTGTGCTCCCATTTCGTGACTTTCCGGTGCTGAAAAAGTTCTCCAACACTGAGCTAGGCCATCTTGCTTAACAGCTATCATGACACTTGACCATAATAGTCAGGCTTCATTATGGTCATATGTCAAGAATTGTCTGTATGGCTTGGTTAGTAGTTATTCTAATGAGATGATCTGCCATTTAGTTAGGTAGCCAGATGATGTGGGACAATCAATGTTTAATGTACCTTTCTAACCTGCTCTCTCATGCAAGAGTCGGCAGCATCATCCTACAAAGGACTGCCCAATCTCCCTGGATGCTGCCAGACCAGGGGTGAAATGCTCCCAGTTTGGACCGGATCGGCCGATCGGGTAGCGATAATGGCCGGTAGTTCAGAGAACCGGTAGAGATGGCAGCTGGAGGCCCCGCCCACCCACCTTAGCTTCTTCAACCCACTGGCCCCTCTTGGCCTTCTCTTTTTGGGGGCTGCGCTTCTGCTTGTTGGGCCACTTCCCCGCAGCGCTTCTGCTGGTGCCACCCGCAAGCCTCCCATGAGGAAAAAGAGGGAAAAAGCAAAGCTGCCAGCTTCAGGAAGTGGCCCAACAGGCAGAAGCGACACGCCCAGAAAGAGACTCCGCCCTCTCACCACCCTTCGCTTTGGGTCGGGCTAGAGAGCAGAGACGCGCCATTCACTGAAGCCTCGGAGCTGCCGCCTGCTCACCGCTGCCTCAACCGGGTCAGGGAATACACCATTCCCTGACTCCAGCCTTGTTGCGGAGCCACCGCCCGCTCACCCTTAGCCATGCAGTGTGTCTTACTCCTTACCTTTCTCCCGCAGCTGGCTGCCGAGCTGGCTGCCCGAAAGTTACCGGAGCTGCTCTCCTTCTTGAATGTGCTGCCATCATCGCCACCCTGGTCCATGTGCCGGCTGCGCAAGCGCACACCATTTATTTCATTCATTCATCAGTGGCAGGTTGGGTGTGCACTTGCGCAGCTGGCGCAATAGACGTTTTTAAAGTCCAATGAGCATTTTTTAAAAATATGTACAATACAGTAATTAGGGAAGTATTAATAACGTGAAACCAAGGGCCAACAAATTAAGCTAATTAATCAAGAATAACCTATAACATGGATCAGTAAAGGTTCCCAGAGAAAGGGAGCTTCACAGCTCAATTACTGTTTCCGATGGCCAAGTACATGTCTGACAGAAAAAGCTGGGCATGTTCTACTATTTTTTTAAATTTTTTTTTTTGTACCTAAGCTCCAGGTTCATTTAGCTTGAAAGTGAGCAAGGAAGAGATTGGCTGAGCAAGGAAAGCTTAGGGACTTGCATAAACCAGTTTGTTATCTATACATCTGGGGAAAATAAATGGTTCTTAATTTTTATTTAATAGGCATAAAATCTCTGGAGGAGAATAAACACCTTATCCTCTCCTGATTCCAAACCAAACACACCTAATTCAGTTGGTTTGGGGAGCCCTCAGAAAAAGGTAGGACTGCCCTAGAACTAGTGAAACTGGTTTTTGCAGCCTTTATCTGCTAATCAAGTCATGGTTTGATTTACTGATTGCTTTGGCTGTATCATGCTGGGCAAGGCTCTTCTGCCGGCCTCATGATGAAATGGTTGTTTTTCCTTCCTGAAAGAGCTAGCCACTGAAGTGATGTTGCTGGTAAGATCTTATTAGAGGCCCCACAAATTGCTTTGCATCTGCATCTTCATGGCCACATTGTGAAGATTGTGAAGAGAAACATCTGAAGAACAATAAGCAACGCCAGGATCTACTGATTCTCTGCTTATTCCTTGAGATGTATGGGGGGGGGGGGGGGAGAGCAGTTTTATAGTTGTGAATATGGGTGGAAGGAAGGGCAGATAAAGCCAAGAGAGTGAATTTGTGATGAAGAAACTATTGCTTCCCTCTCTTTGCCCTCCCCACAGTTCTTTTGATCCTATGCAAATTGGAGAGTTCACCACTTGGGGGAAGGGTGCAATGACCAAGCTCATTTGTGCATATTTAAATATCTAAATTATTGCCAGTTTAACTGTAGTGAGAAATAATGGGATCAGTGATGTTTATCAAACAAGGTGAGGATTAGAACAAAGATACCTTTTGTTAATTGAAAGAAAATAACTTTGCTAAAGGCACTCCAGGGACTAATCTGTTTGAAGAATTTTGCTTTGACCCCTTATTATTTCTACATATAGCATATTTAGCTATGGTTTATGCACCATGCTAAAGATGTGATAGGATTTTCGCACTAAACTCTAAATCATAGTTTACAATCCAAAATGACTCACAAAATATCTCTTTATGGCGTGAACCAGGGTTCTGCATATAGTATATGATATTGGGACATAAAACAGTTTAAATTTCATATTTTGAAAACTTACAAGAAAAATTACTGATCTCTCACTTTTATCCACATAAATATTATATGCAAATCAAACTTTTATTAGAGATGTGGTGTTGCAGTGGTCAGAATGCAGTACTGCAGGCTAAGTCACTGCTCATTCCAGGAGTTCGATTCTGAGCAGCTCAAAGTTGACTTGGCCTTCCATCTTTCCTGTCGGTAAAATGAGGGTCCAGATTGTTGGGAGCAATATGCTGATTCTGTAAAACACTTAGAGCTCTAAAGCACTATGAAGCTGCATGTAAGTTTTATTGCTATTGCTATTAAGCAAAAATATGAGAAGCATCAGACCTTAATCAGCTTGTTTCTTTGTAGAGAAGTCACTGAAATTTGATGGCATTTCTGTAATATAAGCTATGTATGCAATCATATACCTGTACAGGCTGAGCACAAGGATTGGCAATTTTAACATTCTAGTAGTTTCTGGTTCTGCATCTCCTTTTTTAAATCATTAACCCCATAAGATTTGCTGTAAAAGCAGCTCACTGTCTGCTTTCAGTCTCAGTTCCTCTATAAGTTGTTTTTAAAATTGCAGGAAAAGCTGGTTTAATGCTTGGTTCTATAAGATTTTTATTAGAGTAGCCATATTGGATCTCCTGAGAAAAATGAATGAAATTGCCCTACTAAGTTACAGTTTGGATTTAGTAAATATCCCTATTTAAATTTTTCATTTGGGGGCAAATGGGAGGGAGTCACAGCCACAGGATATTTTGATCCCTGCAGCAAAGGACAAAGGCTTCCTTGTATTCAGTTTAGAAAAAGTGCCTGGATTGGCAGATGCATTTCAATTCGACACCTAAGCAGTAGGATGAGCTGCTTTATTTCTCTTAGCTACCTTGAAGGGTTTAGAATAGAACATCTGGTGTACAGAATGTGCTTTCTTCCTGAATGGCTGGCTGTCATTTCCTGCTCTATGGCTGCTCCTGCCTTACTTTGTGTAATGATAGGCTCTACTGGCTCTCCTTGTTAAGTCTTAAAATGGATGGCCTCGAAAAATCACAAACTGAAGAAGAATGACAGAGTAGGCAGGGATCCTGTTATTAATATGTCTGCCCAAAACAGTAACTTCCTGTATCTATCAATCCACAGTAAAGGAACTCATAAGAGTTAGTCCATTTTGTCTACTAAGCAAGCTTTAGTGCTGTTTTTTAAGCAAACAGGAAACAGTTTGATAAAAGTTGGAGTTGTAGTTCCAACCAGCCCACCATGCTTTTCAGGGACTCACTTTTTCCCATCACCAGCTACATCTTCCTTTTAACAGGAGAGGCACCAGACTGTCTCTAGAATCTTTACCCTGCAAATGATGTTACATCCCTCAGCCCTCATCCTCCCATGCAGGTGGGACTGTCTCACAAAACCCGTATGGGAGCTCTATGCTCTTTCCCATGCTGACGTTTCACTGGACGACGTCTGTAGCAGCCTCTCAAAACAGCAGCCTTTTGCCAGACAGGGCCTCTTGCCAGACAGCAGCCTTTTGCCAGACAGGGCTACTCTTTCCAAAGTTATGTTGAAGTTAACGTGCTGAAAGGCTGGGTACAAAATTAGGATCAGCGGCACGTGCAGTTGCTCGTGTTGCTTTCCATTTAATACCGAACGGGACTCCCGTGGAAAGGCCGGGACACACCAAGCGCGCCAAGAACGGCTTCCTGTCCCTCCTCGCGGAGGCGGCACGGGTTCACCAGCGGGAGGAGCAGCCGGCACCGCCTGCACCTGGCAACCGCAGGCAGCTGGCAGCGCTGCCCGGCGCTACGGGAGGGAAGGGGAGCGGGCCCGCCGAGGTCTCGCGGGATTTGTCGCCCCCAGGCCGGCCCCCATTCCCGTGTCTGGCGGGCGGGACGCAAGGAAGAGGAAGCACGAGCAGACCAGGACCAAGCCGCCAGCGACCGCTGCGGACGGCGCAGATTTGGCGGGCTGCTGTTACTGCCGCCGCTGCCACCACCACGGAGCGAGCCCGACTCCTCCTGCCCGAGTCGCGCCGTGCGAGTGCTGATGGGGAGCTGCCGACTCCGGCCTGAGCTTGGCGGCTGCTAGAGCGTGAGGCCCGGGAGGCTGAGGAAGGAGCGGCGGCGACGGCGGGGTTGCAGCCCAGCCGGGCTCGCACAGCATGGGTAAGGCGGGAGAGGAGGGAACCTTCGCTCCATTGCTCCGATGGAATGACCTTTCCTTCCTGGCCTTTGGGGCGGGGGTCGCCCCAGAAATCCGCCTCGTTTCCTCCTGGGAGCGGAGAACAAACGCCCCGCAAGACGGTTCGTCCCTCCGCTCCTCCACCTCCGCAGCCCTCACTGGCTCACTGGTGGGGGAGGACGACCACAGGAACCCCTCCCGGCGCTTCGTAAAATGTTACGCTGGTCTCTTCCCTTCCTCCCTCCGTTGAGCATTCTTCCCCCAGGCCAGACCCAAATAGGATGGGGAAAGTGGCTTTTTTTTTTTTTTTTTTTTTTTGCGGTTCACCCCTCCTCCAGCATCAAAGGTTTCAACTAGTCCCTGGGCGCTAACGCTGGCGGAATCGCATATTTTCTCATCCTGGAAGACTCCAGAGTATCCAATTAGTCATAATTACGCGAACAGGTAGGATAGGGGACAGGAAGTTTGAATGGGCTTCCTCCCAAATTATTAAGGCTAGAAAACTGTAGTTGACTTCCTGGTTCTTCTAAACTTTTTCCTATATTTAAAAAAATATGTAGGAACTTTTATATCCTACTGACTGCTATTGATTTTATTTACGTTGGAAAGCGATGGGAAAGGAAACTCTCATTTATTGAGGTGAACGTGCTTTAATATTATGGCCCGGTTTTTGTTTCAGGTGGAAGCATGTTTGGACTAGTGAAAATCTGTTGCTGTTTTGCAAGGCACTGTGGTTGAGAGTCTCTAGATTTTTGTTGGATTACAGTTCAGACATTGTGTACATTTGCCTTACTTCTGTGCTACGCAGATCAGTGTTATGATAAGTTGTACTCCTGAGTATATTAAAAGAGTGATATGCTTTTATGTATTGGGATTTTTTGTATCAGTTTCTTTAAAATAAAGTGAAAGAAGATCGCTTATTTTTTTTCCTGCAAGTCATATACAGCTTGAAAATATATGTGCTTCTCTAAAAATACTGTATAATATAATTTATCCAGTGTGACTATTCCTGAGTATATTGTGAAATCATTGCCAGAAATATAGCACCTCCCCTCTCCATGTTGAGGAATATGCACTGTATAAGTTGCTAAGTAATGAATGCATTTCAAAGTTAATAAAAACAAAAAGTATACATAATTGAAACAAGAATATTATATCTCTGGGAAGATCTGAAACGGACCAGATGGATTTGTAACTTTATTTTTATTTGTGGGAAATAAAATTCTATGTAGATACTTTTTCTGATGAAGAATAAAATATACAATACATTTACAGAGAATCTGGATATGTTTTGAAAACAAAGTACCGGTACTTGATTTATTGCTACATAACAAAAACCAACTCTTATAATTGAAGGAAGTGGTAGTGGCTGCTAAAACCTAAATCCTGTTTTGGTTATTAATTAGCAATTGCTTCAGGGCTACTTTTAAAGTTGTTTTCTCTGGAAAAATTATGTAATGTTGCTTGATAATATTTCCGGAAAGGTTTTTTTTTTATTCCCAGTTAGGAATAATATGTGGTTGCCTATGGACTTTACTTTAAATGTGATTGTTTATAAATTGGTATTGGTGAAGCAAATCCTAAATTTTTTATGATAAATTCTATAGATATTTTTTAGTGCAACAGTAGTAGTAGTAGATATTTTTAGTGCAACAGTAGTAGTATTAAATATGTAAATGCTCGTAGTTACATGCTGTTTCTTGAAGGGGTTTTTTGGATGCAAATATACTCTTCTCTGTTTAATAAGGGCACACATATATTTTAGCCAGTAGAATACATGTCTACTATTTTTATGAATTTTAACTGGAACCTTTCAGATGGCCATTCAACTCACTCTCTTCCAATGCTAAAACCCCCTTAATGCTCATCAAGTAATGATAAGTTCCATTCTACTGAATTCAACCCACTACTTAAGCCTGTCTAAATCTTTCTCTCTTCTCCCAGTTTTGTGTTTAAGAGCATGTTAATTTTTTAGAGTTTTTAATATGTTGGGCTTTTAAATGCATTGATACTAATTCAAACCTCTAAATCTATGCTAAGTAATGCTGATTTTTACTTTTTATAAAATCATTGAAATTCGATAAATGGGTTTCTCTGGGAAACATTTAGTTACAAAGGAAATTGGTCCCTCATTTTTCCCTGTCCACAAGGCAGAAGGATGGAGGTCCTAAAACATTTTCTTCCAGAAGCTTTTGGACCTTTCACACTCTAGCTGCTACCACAATTAAAGGGTTGACTAGTGATTTTCTGAAGAAAAAGTTCCTCTCCTTTATTTACCTGGATGTCCTCCAGATTCCTGGAAATTCCGAACTTTAATTAGAGGACATGGGGAACAGTAGTAGTCCTATGTTTTTCATACTTTAAAGGGATCAAACTTTGTTTTATTTCCGTCAAGGATGAACTAGAGAATTTTATTATTGTAAATGACCCAATAATATCTCCCAGGTGGGGATGTGGATTGGCAATCTTGTCATGAGAGTCTGGCTAGCAGACTACATTATCAGTGCTAATAACTATCTTATTTATTAACATGTATACCAGAGTTCAGTCATATATGTATATATTAAATATAAGATACAATGATAATGAAATAGAAGTTTAGAACATAAGGAGACAAAACACTGGATGTGCAAAATAGGTTAACTTCCCCTGACAATGTCAAAAGAGGTTCCTGAAGAAAGGTATCCAGGAGAATGTTCAAGAACTGTGGTATCACCAATGTTTAGACTTGCTATCTTCACAAAGAATGTCAGAATGGGTTTCTGATCTCAAAAATATAGACAAGTACATATAGGCATCGGCTTAATAGGACAGTCCCAATTCAGTGTAGGCCACAAACAGGCTAACTGCAATTCCTGAACTATCTTTACAATTAGTTACATGTATCATCATTAGCTTTGGACAATTCTAGTGCTCAAATATGAATAATCATCAGGAGTTCTGGGAATTTTTTTAATCTAGCAAGTTCTGCAACTATGTTTATACAATGTTGTAACGTTCTGGTGATAGAAAATTGTTTCCATTTTAATGATTTTTTTGTCCCTAATCTTTCAGGTTTTCATGGAACCTTAGTATTCCATAGAACACTGTTTGGGAAAAAAAATGGGTAAAGCCATGCCAGTTTCATATTTCAGAGATGCACTTATATTGGATAACATCAGTCACCCATTTAATATTCATTGGCAGTGAAACTTGAAACTTAACATTATTATATCCAAATACAGCATAGAACAATGCAATTTAAAAAAAAAACTTCACATAGTAAGAAGGCGGAAGTGTACAAAACCAATCACAATTATAGCCAAAATTCCCATAACAGATGCTAAAAACCAGAGTAATAAAAATCTGTACTAGTGGGGATATAAAATCCATATTATTACTGTGCAGTTATTTTTCTTCTCCATCTGGGTAATATTTGGTGTTTGGCCTAAGTGGGATCCAGTTTCCACTGCTTGGATCAAGAGGGTGAACAATATTGCAGCTCAGAAACAGCAAAAGGATCAGAAGTTGAGTAAGAACTTCAGTATTTGGCCAATAATCATGTCAGGATTTTTCCCATAGTCTAGGCTAATGATGGTTAACCTTTTTGGTGCCGAGTGCCCAAAGCGCACAGGTGTGCATGCGAATGCACGTGCGCATACCAGAACCCTCAAAATGCAATGCGAGCAATCCCCGGCCATGCGGCCTGCCCCCGGCAATGTGCATCACACCCCCCATGCCCTGTTTTGGCTTCCAGGTTGGTGCAAGAGGCTTTCCAGACCTAAAATGGGGCACGGGGGGCTTGCGTGTCCCCCCCGGTGCCCCATTTTGGCCTGGAAAGCCTCCACCAACCTGGAAGCCAAAACAGGGTGTGCGGGTGCTGTGTGAGCCCCCCCCCTCGTGCCCTCTTTTAGGCCTGGAAAACTTCCTGCACCAATCTGTACCCCCCCCATGCATGCCTCCCGTGTATGCGCATCCCCCATACGCCCCATCCCCTGCAAATGTGCGGCAGCGACCCAAAGACCAGCTGGCCGGCAGGAGCCCACATGCATGCACAGTGGAGCTGGGCTGGGGCGACAGCTGGCGTGCCCACAGGGAGGGCTCTGCGTGCCACCTGTGGCACCTGTGCCATAGGTTTGCCATCATGGGTCTAGGCTTGTAATCTTGTCATATACTTCCCTGCCGTCTTATAGTTCAGAGGAAAGTTTTAAAAACTTTTTTTTAACGTTTCTTCCCTATATACATTCATTTCCTGCGTTTCCTGTTTCTGTGCATGCTTTTATCTACTATTCTCCCATGTTTCTTTATCAGGGTAGACCTCTCTTTTTAAGGGAGTTAAAGCATTCAGTGATGTGGTGTCTTGGTCAAGAAATACAAAATAGAATAATATAAATTAATAATAGTGAAAATAAGAATAGAATAGTGAGATGCCAAAATTTTAGAACCTTATTTTAAATATTTCCATTCAAAGTTTGAAGACTTTAATGTTTTTCAAAACATAAATAGCATCACAAAAGTAGTATCAGAAACTACCCTTGATATTCATTTATTTTCTGAAGTTTCTAGAGAATTGATACAAAACAACAAGATCTTTGGGCAGGTTGGTAATTGTCTTTGCAGTAATATTAACTGATTTCCAAGAAATACATTAGCGTGTACTTAATAACTGTATTTTGTGTGGAGAAAATTAGTATAAAAATGAATAGGTTCCTTGATTTCAGTTGGAAAACAGAAGAAAGAGGAAAGTGTGAGTTGGATTTGGCCATATTTAGTATTAAACCAGGCTTATCCGGGAGATATCCAAATCGAATTAGGAAAAAAGAGCACTATTTCTGTTCCTATTCTTCTCAGATGCTTAGATTTTGGTTATATAGAGGAATAAAAATTCCATAAATTGGATGTAAATAAAGTTCTGGACTATATGCTTCTGGAAATATTAATATGGGCTGTGTTGGTCTTAGTCCTTGATACTTTCAAACAAATCATAGAACATTAGGTTTAAATTGTCCAGGAATTATTACCACAATTATTCCTGTCTCTTTATGTGATATAATGTAAAATAGATGGCATTTTTGTTTAGGAGTGGATAAGGAATTTACTTTAGGACAACTGTTAGATGATAATGATACCATTTTCTATGTTAATGAAAAAATAACTTTTGTTGCAACCCAATGATAATACTCTACTGTATTTTAACATTGTATTGTAATATTTCAGTTTTGACCAGTGACGTTTTCAACTTTAGAAACATCTAATTTATTAGAAGTGATCACTTCTTGATATAAAAAAGAGCAGATTTTATATTTGTTGTTTTTATGTATTGTTGTACGTTGCCCAACATGGTTTTTTGACTGACTGACCAACAGACAAACTGACAATGTACATTAATTTGATAAGCAAATTTTAAAGAATGGAATAGGGAACAGGAAATGCCGTTTATTTTACACAGTAGGAAACTGTCTTAATAGCTTAACAAAAATTTCAGTAGATCTTAAGGCCATTATATTTATATAAAAGAGGAATGAGTAAATCATGTCTTTGGATATGCAATGAAAATAATTCTTTATTAAAACATAAGTTTTTGCTTTGTTCTAAGAATATACGTATATGCACAATAGTATATGGTATTGACAAGGTTAAATACTGTATGTACATTTCCAGTCTTTTTTTTGTACGGTACTTATTACATGGAAATTAATGACTGGACAATGGAAATGGATTCTATGTTCTCTTCTTATTGTTAAGAAACTAATCCTTCAAAATAGAAAATGTATGGCTTCAGTTACTGAATAAATTAGGTAGAATATAACATGCTACTTGCCATTTATGTTACTGCAAAGGTCAGCAATATAAAATCCTGGATAGTATCTGTAGCATTCCAACATTAAATATATGAACATTAACTTTTTAATGGCAGAAATCTCAGATGTCTGTAGTTTCATATATAAGGATGAAGAAATCACAATATTTTCATACTCTTGCACAAGATCTCATGCTATTTCATTTTATTATCTATTTGGATACCTAAGAGGAGTGATCTATTATATGATACACTGAAAACCTGCTAGATTCTGTGGTATTTGAAGCATTGCCTGTACATTTTCAAGCTCAACTTTGCCTCCCTAAGGAATAGAATATTACAGTTGCCACATAAATTTTATACCCGAACAGAATAAATCATATACAGTCTTGTCTGCAGTCAACTAATTGACCATTGTTTCAGACTATAAACTATATCTCCTTTTTTCAATAAACTGCTAGATCTTATATATTACTAAATGTAGTCATCTCTTATTTATAATAAGTATTGATGTTTTTGTACAGTGATAACTCTTAAAAATGAAAAGTTTGAACTGATAGGTTTTTTAAAAAATTACTAGTTTACTCCAGGAAAACTAAGTACAGTTTTGTGCACTGGATGTACATAAAAACAAATCTCATTTCCTTGTCCTCCTAGTATTGATAATTGAATCCATGTCTCAATTCTTTTTTTTTTTTTTTTTTTTTTGGAGAAATCTGACATGCTATATTGTAGATAAGGTCTTGAAAAATTGGTGATAATTTTGCTTATAATGAATGCTACTGTCATTCTAAGCAGCACCAGCCTCCCTGGCCCAACATAGCCAAATTGTGTTGTTGTCTGTCTGGTGCTATAAATGTTAATATGTTGAAGTAGCAATGAGTCTGGAATCATTTCGGGAGTAGTAGGTAAGCACATTCCAACCTGGAGCGTTACTTGGCTATCTTAGGATGCATATTTCAGGCTATTAATAATTTCAACAAGTAAATTACATTCTTCACTTCATGTTGTGGAAATTTACTAGCTGATTCACAATTAAATAAACATTTCAGCCTTGGGATACACATTAGAAGTGTATGAGGGCAGTTCACACAGGGAACAGTGGAAATTGCTTCTGAGTAAATACAAATAGTATACATTGCAATATTAACAATAATTTTGGAACAGGGTGGAGTGGAGCTAGAAAAAGAGAGATCTACAGATTGCCAGGCACTTTATCAAGCCAGTTTCTTGGGCAATATTATTTCATATAATCTCAAAGGTGGCACTAACGCTATGACAGAAATACCTTCACACTTACTGCCAGTGAGAAAATAATCACTTCAATTAATGTAATTGGAAGGAATTTCCAATCATCAAACTTTTATTTCTATAATTTTCTCTGTTTCAAGGATCATAGATTTTTAAATGATTATTAATGTTATCACTTCACATCTGTACTCATGCTGCTGTTTCCTACCCATGATTTCCAGACTTTGACTTAATCTAGATTGTTCCAATGGCATAATTTTATGAAAAATTCAAATTCAGTGTAATGGGACTTCAGCTCTGTTGATGGCTTTTCTACTAGATAATTCAAGTGAGTTTTATTTTGACAACATTTTACAAAATAGTATATCATAGTGCATATTAATTAAGAACACTTGAACTCCAGTATTATTAAGATGCTTGAACGCCCTTATGCCTATAACCAGATGTTGGCTACTATAGCATTAGTGTTCTGTATTACCATTCAAGTTTTAGCAATAAACTTCGGTTGTTGTTTTTTAAAATTGTGTTTCTGTCTTTTAAGTATGAAAAATCCATATTTATATAAAATTCCTGGAAACTTCCTTTTTTCTTTCTAAATATTGCTTATTACTTGAACAGGAAACATTTATGCAGTAAATGTTTGTGGCCTTTTGTGTGGTAGAAAAATGGCAGATGCTCAAAGACAACTAAAATTAACTCTTGATTATTGACTTCCATAGGCAGGATAGTTCTAAGGCTATGATTTGGAACAGAAGTACCTGCCGATGATACTTTTGTGTTACTGCTGTACAGAGTTAATCTATAGAATTCAGTAGTGAAGTCTCATGTATATATGATAGAGCTGTAGCTTGCTTTCTTCTTGGCCTTTCTCTGTAAGCACAGTGTTGAGCTCTAAATTTGCACAGGGCAATATTTTGAAACCTTTTCTTACTGGCAAAAGTTATGTCAATAAGCCCATACCAGTGCTATGGTGTTTTTTCATTACCTAAGAAATTGTATGCAATATACCTCATAACTATAAAAATACAGTTTTTCTGTGCACTAATAGATTTTGAGCACAATGAAAAAGTACACTAGAAACACAGAGATCAGGGGCTAGAGAAGATAACTTTAGGATCGTTCGGAGGTGTTACAGCACAGGACTTAACACTAAAAGATATTTTGTGATGTGATATTCAGCACCAGTATCATATAAAAGAAGTAGTCATAGCATGTCTCTCAGAACCTTTTCAACATTTAGTATACATCTTTTAAAATAATATGGCAAATTCCTTCTAGATATATTTTAATGCTATTAAAATATATTTAGCTATTACAATCGTACACCTTTTTCTCCATTTTTCAATTAAAAAAAGTTTCCCAGAGCAGTTCATAAAATTTAGAAATAAGAAGGCTTTGCCTATGAAGGAGAAGCAAAGATCAGTTTTGTACAATAATTTACACTTAGCAGATTTCCATAAAGGTAGAAATGTGCACAAATTATTAGAAACCAGTGCTTTCCCCCCCTTGCTTGACTTCTTCAATAGCAGATAGTGACTGGAGAGAGAGGCTTGATTTTTCAAGTACTTGTTAATATAATGGGAAGGATTTTAGCAGGGATTAGCAAGCTTTTCAAAAAGTTGCCTTTGATAATTTTGAATGGGAGAAATAACCCAAAACACTTTGTCTAAAATACTATTTTTAAAAAAATATTATTTTAGACAAAGAACTAGTTTGGTGAAGTCTTACAAGAATTCACACAACAGAAACTTTGGCATTTAAAAATCTATTTTCAAAAAGTAGGTCAATGAGTACTAGTGCCATCTAGTGATATTTCTGGTGAATGTTTATGGCTTACAAAACTTGTTCATAGAATTTGTAAATCTAGCTAGTATCGGTTTGTTGATAAACTTGAAGCAATTGAAATATAGTGATTGTTAGGGGTGCCCAACTCAAAAGAGAACATTTGAACTTTTTCCATTGACAAAAGAATTTTGGAAAGAAAGTTGTAGAAAATTAAATTATTATTCAAAATGATGTCTTCTGTTGTACAAGAGAAATAATTTTTTCCTATTTCCATGTTTATCTTAATTTAACAAGAAATCGCTTTCTCTGGATATTTGCAGAATAATGCTGTTGCACTGCTGGGAACTTAATTATCAAGAAAAAAAAAACTCCATGCTGTTTTCAGAGATGCATTCCTAAATACGTAAAAGAATCTCAGCTTCCAGCTTAGCCCAAAGAGTTTAGGCCTATGACATAAGTTATTAAAGAGAATTGCCACACAATTTAGTTTGGCATATTCACAATGAAAAAAGCTGATTTTTATGAAAGATTAAGTTGGTGAAAATAACAAGTTTAACTAGGTCTCCTCCAATACTATAATCGGGGATCTACAAGTTATAATTCAATTTGATAGTGAAGTGATTATTTTTACTAGTGAAATAGTTGGAATCCCACCATGATTATGCTACAGTATTATATGTATTTATTAATTTGAAAACTCTATAATTAAATTATTATGATAAATCAGGACTTTAGATATTTTCCTTTTTTTTTCATCCATTTCACTATACAGGTAATCCTCAACTTATCACCACAATTGAGACCAAAATTTATGTTGCCAAGTGAGACATTTGTTAAGTGAGTTTTTTGCCCCATTTTACGACCTTTCTTGCCAGAATTGTTAGTAACATGGTTGTTAAGTGAATCTGGCTTCCCCATTGACTTTACTTGTCTGATCACATGACCTACTGCAACTGGCATAAACATGAGTCAGGTAACAAGCATCTGAATTTTGATCACATGACCATGGGGATGCTACAACAGTCGTAAGTGTGAAAAATGGTCACGAGTCACTTTTTCAAGTGCAGCTGTAACTTTGAACTGTCACTAAATGAACTGTTGTAAGTGGAGGACTATCTGTACCATATACAGCTGGTTTTGGACGTACTAATCACAGTTGTGACCAGCAGTTCCTCTAGGCAATGCAGCCATAGAATAAAAATCACCTGAGCACACCTGGCATGTTCCATCAGTCCCAGCTGCCGTCATGAATTGCCCATGGTTTAAGGATTAAATGATGCGCCTAAAACTTCCTGTCAATTTCCCTATTGACAATGCTTGTTGGAAGCGGGCTGTTAAAGTTACAGTAGCCAATCACTTGATATTTATAATTGTAAATGCACATTGGTTGCTCAGTGATTAAATTGCAGTGATGACCACAAGGATGCTTGCAATAACTGCAGCTTTGAGGATAGGTTGTAAATCAGTGCCATTGTAACTTAAAACAGTTGCTATCTATATTCTAACCATAAAAGACTGGTTCTTTTCTTACAGTTAATTATTTCTGATTTTGATTCTTCTTATAGTGCAATGCTATGCATACATACCAAGGAGGAAATTTCACTCAATTCAATGATTAATTTCAGTCTATGAGGAATATTAAATTTGGTCAGCTATTTGAAATAGGAATTTTAAGTTTTAAATTGAAATGTAGATACTATTTTAGAGGAATTTTGCTGGTGTGTATCTGTGTGTCCTTGTTGGCTCATGACAACTGCCTGGAGAAGTCCCTGCAGTTTTCTTGGCAAGATTTTTGGAAGTAGTTTGCCATTGCCTCTTTTCTAGGGATGAGAGAGAGAGATTGACTGGGCCTGATGTCACTTTGATGGTTTTGTGCCTAAAATGAGACCTAAACTGATAGTGCTTTTACAACAAAGGTGCTTTTTTCATAGACTCCATAGACACTTAACCACAACACCAAATTGGCTCTCTTTAAACTGTTATAATTCATTTTTTTTTTTGATTTGGGGATGTTTTTTTCCCTTCAATCTTTATAGTGTTTCTTGTGCCTCCCCTTGTTCTCTTTCACATAAATTAAAAGTACCAAATCTGTTCCTCATGTTGATCTTATAGTCTGACTATATACCTTCTCTAAATCATATCTTCCTGGCATACCTAGTTTTTCAGTTTAAGTCATCTGACACCAATAATTGGTGGTCTGCTCTGCAATCTACACTGGACAGTACCCTGGCTGACTTGATCACATTTTTCTATTTTCTGTTTCCAATTACTTGATCCAATTTTGTCCATATAAGTAGTGCCCAGTTCCAAAATAACTAGAGCACCATATAAACACTGTTGGCATTAACAAAATCACAATAAGTTAATTGTAAAAGCTAGCTTTACTTGGAACAGCTTCCATCCTGCAATACCTTTAACACCATCAGGCAACAACATTGGGTCCTTGAGAAGGACTTGATAGGTGAGATAAAAATGCCAAATCAAGTCTAAACACTTGGCTGACTGTGTGACAAATCATAACAGTAGTAATAACTTGTTCATGACAGTCAGAAAATATTTTCAGATTGTACCTATCTTCTGTTGGTTTGGCAGCTAATTAACAAGCAGTTTATGTGAGGATATATTAAGGAATTGATACAGTAACATATTTTTTATATTATGAATTTTAAAAAGCTATGATAGGGCTGAGATGAAAGTTTTCAGTCATTAAAAAAAAAAATCAAAAGGACTTCGAATGACTGAAGATCTTCTTTTGCTTATACCTGCTTAATTGCAGTAGCATAAATTAAAGAACCCCTTCTTGAAATGTTAGGGTAGACAAGTTCTTTGGGAGGTTTGCAGCTGTCCCCAGGTTGTTTTATGTGTACACAAAGCCACTTCATTTTATGGATGCTGGTACCTGTAAATGCACATGCAGTTCCAAAGCAGTCACTTGACTCCCAGAAGATAAGATTGTTTTAACTTCAAGGAGTGTTTTGCTGTGCTAATATACTTTGCGAAGCAACCTTATTGAATGCTTTGTGTAGCTCTTCTGAAAGCCCTGTGTTCATTTTCACTTTATATTTTTTAAAATGTAATTTTTTTTACATTTTTATAGGTTTTATTCAACTAAACTGACTTTTTCTTTCCTTACCACAGTTGAATATGTTGTGGAATATAATTATGATGCTGTACATGATGATGAGCTAACCATTCGAGTTGGCGAAATCATAAGGAATGTAAAAAAGCTTGAAGAGGAAGGATGGCTAGAAGGAGAACTAAATGGGAAAAGGGGCATGTTCCCTGATAACTTTGTTAAGGTAAGCATTCATTCTTCATTAAAGTTGTTGGTTAACTTTATTTATTATATCTATTTAAGAGCCATGGTGGTGCAATGGTTAGAATGCAGTTCTGCAGGCTACTTCTGCTTACTGCCGGCTGCCCGCAGTTTGGCAGTTCAATTCTGAGTGACTCAAGGTTGACTCAGCCTTCCATCCTTCTGAGGTCAGTAAAATGAGGACCCAGGTTGTTGGGGGCAATATGCTGATTCTGTAAACTGCTTTGAGAGGGCTGTAAAGCACTGTGAAGCAGTATATAAGTCTAAGTGCTATTACTATACTGGTGAGAATTTAGCTTAGAGATCAGAAATAATCAGAAAAGGGTATTTGAAGAGTGGTGTAACTTAGCATATTTACATAAGATATTTCAGTGTGCTTTTTTTTATCCTGCCTTTATTATTTTTATAAACAACTCAAGGCTGAACATATCTAATAGTCCCTTCTCCTATTTTCCATGGAGCAACAACCTCGTGAGGTGGGTTGGGCTGAGAAGTGAGTAGCTGACCCAAAGTCACTTAGCCGGCTTTCATGCCTAAGGCAGGACTGATGGCATTTCCTTTCGTTAATATTTCTGTAGTGAGTAATCACTACATCCTTTCTATATGTAGATGCTAGTTTTGCTTTGAACTGCTAGTAAAATACTAGGTATTCAATTCATGCTAATTTGGTCATGATAAAAATAATGTATTTGCCTTCAGTGGCCTTACATGTCTAGTCATGACCTTCCCATCCAAAATACTTAATAGAGTGCAGGAAATTGTGACATCAATATGTCCTGATAGGTAATAAAGAAAAGTAATACGTTTTCCTAGTGGATACTATTTCACTGATAGGCAAAAAACGTTTTTAAAATTGATTTTCTGGAGCAAAACTAGAAACATACCCAGATAGTTCCTAATGTTATTGATTTATCTTTTCGTAAACATGCAAAAGTCCAGTGCTTCCATAATTTTAAGCCAGGAAACATGACTTACGATTCAGGCTTCTTTGCACATATAGCATTCAAAATATGAAGTATTTTGCGTTACATTACTAAAAGTAATGTAATGAATAATTTAAAAACCAGTGATATCACAGCAAGAAAACTCATGTGCAAAATAATGATAATTTACAGCTAAGGAGGACTCAATTCTCAGTCATGCTTAAAAAACTTCTGAAGGAAGCCATGTTATAAAGGCCTTTCTAACTGCCAATAGTTTTGGCATTGACTTGATCTACGAGAAATGCTGTTCCCTAGCGTAGAAGTGGCAGCAGAAAAGACCCTTGTTTTCCAGAGTGGGGAGCAAACCTGAGCTCTTAGTTCTTAGTCTTATTAGATGGGCAGATACCATTGAGATCAGGTCATCCCAAAACTTAAAAAGTGACAAAGCACTACATTGAATGTACCCAGAAACCAACCAGTAATAGTGCAACTCTTAGAGTTAGAGGTGTTAATTCACATAGAATAAATTCTTTGTATTACAAATGTTTCACAAGCAAAATTATGCTTCTTACCTGTATAGTCCAGAATTTATCAATCTTACCTAGCCAAAGAATCCCTCCCCGTCTTCCAAATTCCAATAATCTTGTGTATCATGACAGTAAGAACCATAAAATAAAAAATCATTTAAAATACAATATTCTGCTTTTATTACTGGTTCTAAAATAGAATTAATTACTATTAATTACTAAATTAATAGTAATGATGTCTTTTTAAAAAAATAATCCTCAAACTATTCTAATCTGGATTAATTAGATGTGGGAATCTTGAGGGTATCAAAAGCATATTATTAAAAATAATAATTTATTAAATGTATATGCCATCCAACTCCCAAGGACTCTGGGTAGTTAGCACCAATATAAAACAGGTGAATAATTCAATATTCTAGTATTTTCCCCATGAAATATTCCATTGTTAGATCAAATGATATTCATGGCCGGGACATGAACTATATTAGGATTTGATAGATGCTTTGGACCAAGCATGAGCCGAGTCACCATTTTGTACCTAATACATCCTTGATGAAATCAAGTTACTTTAACCAAAAGAAATTTGAAGTTAGCATGCCTTTGTGAACCTGGATTTATGTTATTGCAGTGCAACCTCTATTAACTGAGGAGGCAGATCCTCAGAGCTGCACAGAAACCCTTTTTAGTCCTTTTCCATCCTTGAGGCAATAGAATGCATTTGTAGCACATGGCAAAACTATGTCATGCTGTATAGGAAGGTGCCTTTAGCATCCTCTGCAGGCCCTAACCTTGCCTGTGTTTGTACACAATGGAAGCCATGATTTAGCAACAGCTATGACTGGGTCACACAGCACTGATTGGAAGGACGGCAAATCTAACTCCTTTTATACTAATATGGGTTAAATAGCAGCACCAAAGAAGACTAGGCAAGCATTTTGGTTGGATTAACTTTTTTTAAAAAAAAATATTTCTTATAATTCTTTAATAATCCTTTTATACTCACAGATCCTAAATTCATAGACATAAAAAGCAAGAAATACAGAGCATATATCTAGGCTTTACAGGAAAAGAGATGGGAAAAGATCTGAGAAGTGTAAATAGCAGGTTCCTCATTGATGACAGACATTATTAATTTTGTAAAAAAGTATTTTTGGAAAAGGGTAATGGCCAGTACCATAAAGCTGCAGATAGATATTTTTTTAGGCGAACTGTACCACTGAGTACAAAGGGATAATAACTTTTGTGGGGGTGGAGGATTGTTGATCTTCCTTCACAGGTATAAATAGGTATTGCTACAAGCGTAGGCAAACCAGGAAATATTTGCTTAGTTAATATTTGAACTTTGGCCACTGCAACAACTAGGTAAAAAATTCTGCAACATATACACCTGGGTGTGTTGAAGCAAATATGTCTTTAGAGCCAGTAAGTTCGTTTTAAAAAAATTCTTGCTAGAAGTTACTACCTAAACCTAGTTAAATCATGATGTTTTTTATTTTTTAAGTGATCTAGGGGATTATATAATGTCACAGCATTGCCTAAAGGACTGTTTGCAAATAATATATTTTTTCAGGCTCAGACAGCTGTTTATTTTTCATAAACTTTATTTATTTGGATTTAGATAATGTTTTAGTTGGGATATGGATTTAGATATTGCTTCCATTTTATGGGCTTTAATGAATTTAGCAAGGTAAAGTTAAGCTGCAGAATTTACTTACTGATTTCATTGTGCATTTGTTTTCTAGCCTTGCTGAAAGGAGAAAACAAAGTAGGCAATTTTTAAGATGTTTTCAAATAAAAGTCAGCTCTTTTGAAAAAAACCTGACCAACTCTCTGTTGTTAAGGCTGAAACAAACGGAATGCTTTATTTTCTTTTGCATCCAGTTATTTAAATCAGCTTCCTTGTGGTAACTCTGCTGGGAAACTGTTATTTTTTGGTGAGGAATTTTTAATTGTATTGTTGATAACTGAAATAATAATTAATAATTTCTAAATTATTTTTATTCGTATATTAGAGATTTTTTAACTCTTCCTGAATTCTAATGAAAGGCATTGATGATGGGTTTGCTGGTATCTAATGCACAAAATACCGGTAATAGAATCCATACTGTGAATCAGTGTTTTATGTAGGTGATACTGGCAATTATGATGCAGTCCATGGGTAACAGTATTAATTTAAAACAACACAGAGGAAATATTCAAACATTTTCTGCCAAACTGCTTACATGCTTGTACCAGGATAACCTTAAATTGTTTTTACCTGCTGTTCGGTATTCGTTACATTGCTAATGTAATGGTAGCTTCAGTTTTAATAATCTGACTTGAATGTCACGTAAGGATATAAATAGTACACAAAAATGTATAGTTCGAGATGGGGGAAGCATTTCCTATCAGGAAACTCAGATTGTTTATGCAGCCAAAAGAGTAATGCAAAAATATTTGGGAAAGTACTTGCAAATGCTACAATCAGAACTGAGCATGTATTGTTCAATGACTAAGGAATATTGAATAAGGGTCAAAAAATGGAAAATTAAGAGGAAGTGGAACGGAATGCAGTGGAAAGGAGTAGATTGGAATATAGTACTTAGAATTCTAAGAAGGACTCCAGACCCTGCAGATTTCAATTTGTGTTCAAATAAGGGATCATGTTGCTTTGCTAGAGTTAGGTTGTTACTGAACTGAAAAAAAAGTAATATTGTAAAAAAGAAATGAAAAGAGGAGAGGCTTTCCCTCCCCTCCGATTTTACAGGTAGTCCTCAACTTACAACCATTCGTTTAGTGACTGTTAAAAGCCACAACAGTACCAAAAAAGTAATTCTACGCTTGATCTTAGCCAAAAGGCTGAGAAACAGTCACTCTTCCTTATTTATTACTGAATGGTCTGGATTTTCAAAAACTTTTCACACTTATGATCATTGCAGCATCCACATAGTCATATGATCAAAATTCAGCTGCTTGGCAACTGGTTCATATTTATGATGGTTGCAGTGTCCTAGGGTCATGTGATTTTTACAATCTTCTGACAAGCAAGTCAATTCAGATTCACTTGAGAACTGGGTTACTAACTTAACACCTTTAGTCAGGGATGTCAAACTCAAGGCCTGGGGGACGGATCAGGCCCTTGGGGTGCTTAGATCTGGGTGCAGAGCCACCCTGGAAATGAGGGAGAAGGACTGGTCTGCGGTGCCTCTGCCAATGAAAACAGAGCTTGGGAGGGCCATGGGTGGAGGAGGCCATTACAGGTGAAAATGGAAGCTGGCAAAGTGCTCGGGCTACCACAGGTGCCCCCAGCACGAGTGACGTTGAGCTGGCCATGCCTACCCTGGCCTCTTGAGGTCAAACATAATCCTGATGTGGCCCTCAATAAAATCGAGTTTGACCCTCCTACCTTCAGGGATTCCTTTAACAATTGTGGCAAGGCAGGTCATAAAATGGAACAAAACTCACTGAATACTTGTCTCACCTAGCAACTGAAATTTTGGACTCAATTGTGGTGATAAGTTGAATACTACCTGTATTATTTGAATAGGTCTTTGAGGTTGCCATAAAATACACAGACAGCATCACCACCAGATGGATTTGTAACTGGCTGATACACTTCACTCAATATGTAGTCCTTAATGGATCTACATCTATACGGATGGAAGTAAGCAGGGGGGTTCCCAGATGTTTTGCCTTAGATTCAGTACTCTTTAATATATTCATAAACAATTTAGATGTGGGAATAGAAGGGGAACTCATCAGATTTGCAGATGACACCAAGCTGGCAGGAATAGCCAGTACCCCAGAAGATAAGCTCTAGACTAGAAGGACTAGAAGACCTCCAAGATCCCCTGCAACTCAGTCTATTATTCTATCTAACTCAGTCTGCTATTCTATCTATACAGTGTGGGTGAGGACTTGGGCTTCCCTCGCTCAAGTCACATCACTCCAGCCAGTGACAGGAGACAAGCTGGCCTTACTTGCCAAGGGGGAATAGCATAGAGAAATTAAGAGTGTATTATGATTTGTGCTTTGACATTGTATCAACATATTTATCATAGTAGGCTGTTATTGCATAGCTTTCTTTTTATGTGGTGAGAATTGGCAACTCCTCATGGTATAGTCATGTGTATTGAAAGGTATCTCAAGACTGTCTTTGAAATAAAACTACTAAGGATTACTTAGATACCCGATTGCCATTTGTTGGAGAATGGAAACGAGAAGTTCCAGGAATCATATTTTTTTCCTGCTGGCATAAAAATGACTTTCTTCCAGAGGTTAAATGTTATTAAGCCTGCTGCAAGTTTTCCATATTTTTGGGCAGAGTAAAACTTTTTGTCAAATAGAAATCAAGAACTCTTGAAATTTTCTTAATATGCTTAAAATAGTTAATATGAAATTAAATTTTAAGAGCTTAATTAATATTTTATCTAGTTTGCTAGTAAACTATGACGGTTATAGCATATCTTGTGAAAGTGATGGGGATGTATATGTCTTATTTTGATTATTTGGAAAGAGTTTGAGCCAGGGAATCCTGAGCAAGTGGACAGGATCCTTGTTCTACCACCTGTGGATTCTGGATTCATGTTCTTCCTGGCTGGTTAAGGATTCCAAGGAGATGGCATGTGAATGGTTCCAAGCAGTAGTTAATGTCTCATTATGGGACGGGGGTATTCTCCCTGCTTGGGTGGGAATAGTAGTGCGCCTCTTTCTTAAGAGACCATCCTTGAACCCAAGATCAGTGGATAATTTTTGTCCTCTCTCCAGCGTTTCATTTTCTGGGAAACCAGCAGGAACTTTACTTGCCTAACAACTAGGACTCAGTTAATGGTGGCAGCTGAGATTGAGATTGCCATCACTAAGCAATGCAGTCAAACTTTATGACTGCATCACTTAATGATGGGAATTCCAGTGCCAAAGCCAAGGACTATCTGTAATTACAATTCAGGCCAAGTTGAGATAGTATAAGTGGTGTGTGCAGATGACTTCTGGAAAGGTCAGACTTGGGCTGGTACATCCATCCTGGCCTTTCTGGATCTCTCAGCAATACTATTTGCTAAAGTAAGGTTGGAGCCACAAATATATGGGAGGTGCTTGGGGGGTGGCAGGGCAAGATGTAGTTTTTTGCTGCTAATATTATTGCCCCTTTCTGAGTGGTGCTATGGCCTAGAGGTGAAGATGCTCACCTTCCACTTGGCTAAATTTCTTCTGCTCAATTTTTCTAGGTGTGTGCCTGTTAAATGTGCTCATTTTTGCAATTTATATTTGTATGGCAGAAAAATGACACTAAACAAATTACATTTATTTTCCTATGAACCAGACAGTTAACATGGACAATTAATTTCTCATTTTATATTTACCAGGAAGTTAAAAAAGAAACTGAATCTAAAGAAGATGGTTTGCCAGTCAAAAGAGAAAGGCATGGAAATGTGGCCAACCTTGTTCAGCGTATGAGTACTTATGGGCTTCCAACTGGAGCATTCCAGCCTCAGGGTAAAGGCTTCAGAAGAAGTATGTATTGTAGTTGATTTCTCCAGTACAATACTTTTTAAAACATAGATATATATTCCTGAAGTTACAAAGGAGTGGAGAGAGGCTTAATTTGATCTTTATTGGGTTAGAAAAGTGCTACTGTATTTTTGAATTGATGTCTTTATTCATAAAGTAGGAAATTTGAAAGCTCTATTTAGAGAAACCCTTTAAGTATCCGTAAGTTGTTGGAGTGACCTGTTTCTTTCCTATCTTCTAGGAAAAAACAAATGGGATGTCCCTTCTTACAGGGTACTCTGAACTTGCATTATCCTTTGCTAAGGGTAGGTTCTGAGTAGCGATAGCTGGAATATTAAACATTCCAGTCAGTCTATATGTCTGCCAATCCATTGAAATGATTATTCTAGGAAGTGTAGATTCTTTGGTGTTCTCTGAGCTTGGTTGTTGCTTGCAAAAATTTTATTATCCAGCTAGGTAACATCAGTACAAATGAGTGTGGAGTTTGCTCCCGTGTTAACTGTAATAACTTGCCTAGATCTAATGGGCAGAATCTTGCCAAACTAAAACTATAATCTTTTAATCTACTAGACATATCTTGAGAGATTCTAGGGTGTGGCTACACTCATTCCCTTCTCCCCTTGCCCCATCCAGTACAGAACTGCATAGTCTCTTAATCTGGGCCTCTCTCAGGTAAAGCTCTGTGTTTATTAAAACTCTTAATCTATTGATTCTCCAGTGCACATTCCATCACACCCTGCCAGTTTTGGTGGGAGTATGGTTTTCTTCTTGGTACTCCTTGCTTCAAGTATTAACTGCTTGATTATTTGTCTGTTGTTAATCCCTGTTTGTTTATCTGGGTGTTGGCCACTGGAGAGGATATGTTCTGGAGTTTTGGGTGGTTTTTTTTTTTGTTAGTTTTCTTTTGGGGTTTTTTTATTGCTCTTTTGAATAGTGTGTAAATATGCTTTATCTCTACAATAGTAGGTGGCTATTGATGGCTCATTTATCTGAATGCCAAGTTTCCAGTAATTCCTTAGCATTTAGGGATTTACCTTGGCCCAAGATGCGTGTAGTTTCTGAGCTGTGATTGTGTCCGTCCATGTGTGGTGAGATTCAGGAGTTTTCATTGTGTCTTTTGATTGCTAATTGGTATTCATGGATTCACTTTGCTAGTTTTCTGCATGCCTGTCCAACACACAGGTAGTCCTTGTACTACTACAATTGGGATCAGAATTTTGGTCACTAAACTATGCAATCATTAAGTGAGTCATCACATGACTGGACCTGATTTTATGACCATTTTATATGGTTGTTAAGCACATCGCCATGGTTATTAAGTGAATTGTGTGATCTTTAAATAAATCACATAGTTATCTGACTCAGGCTTCCTCATTTGACTTAGCTTGTTGGAAGCCGGCTAGGCAGGTTACAAATTGCAGTCAGGTGACATCCCTTAGACACTGCAAGTGTCATAAATGCACACTGGTTGCTGTGTACCCAAATTGCCATCACATTGTTGCAGGGATGGTGTAAGAGTTGTAACTTTGAGGATGGGTTGCCAGTCACTTTTTCCAAAGCCGTTATAACTCTGAACTATGTGAGGGCTAACCATAGAAGCTCTTACAATGCTTCCACTGTATGTTGCAGATGACTCCTGGTTTTTCTTCTTAGGCTACTTTCTAAGAAAGGGACAAATGTAAGAGGGAAAATAATCCAAAATTCATTCCCTGAGAGGCAATTAGCAGCTCTCTTTAAGCTAAAACAAATTCATAAAATAGAGGTACTTCATTCATATCTAGTAATAAAGCAGACTGAGAGTTCAAATGAAATTACTTTGATAGACCTTAAATCAGGATACAAGTTGATTACAGTAGGTTAGAAAATGGATTAAAGGGGTTTTTGTCAGGACCAGACTTATATTCTTTATTTTCCTGAATGTTAGATTTAAAATGTTGTAGTTGTTGTTAGTACAGAATGTAGTATAAATTTAAGTTGGAGAAGTAGTATTGGAGTTTGGAACTAAAAGGCCCAGATATGAAAGAAAATTAGATCTAATAATTCAAAGTAATTAACCATGATCCTTTTCAAAATTTGTATTCATGTTGAATAATCTTAACTCATTGTTTTTTTAAAAAAGGAATCTGCATTTTTCAGCATGTAAAACTTTAGACACTTAGCCTTCAAATTGTAGATTTGTAGATTTCTCTAAGTGAAATGATGCTAATACAACCTTTGCATGGTATAGTGTTAAGCATCTTTGAATGCATACAGAACTTTTGTGCAAAGTTGTTTACAGATGAAAAACAAGAAAGCAGTGACTTGCAGTAAGTTGGTCATCCTTCCAGCTGATTCTGTGCTGCTAAACTAAAATGAATATAATCCAGAGTCCAAATTCTCCGCCCTAGCGCCCACAGCAGTCAGGATTGGGTAGTGGCAGGTCTGGTATCCAATGAGACCGAGCCTACTGAACTTTTTTTGGCACCTCCCCTTCCTGTTAGTCCAGTTTTTCGGCTCGGTCTTATCCAAGACCAGACGTGTCTGCAGATCCTCTAGCCTATTGGCCTTTTTTCTTCCTGATTCAGCTTCAATTTCAACTCAAGACTACTGCAATCTTCACAACAAGTAAGATCCGGCGTGAAGGGCAGGAGCCTGTAGCCGCCGAAGGCCTCCTAAGGCTGGGGCTTCCCTTGGGCAGCTCCTGTTGGGGCGCACGAGCTAACTCTGTTTGGCTCTGCCGCTTCCCCCTCTCTCTCTCATTCTTCCTTGGGCTGCTTCTTTCTTCTTCGCTGGGAGCTGCGAGGAGTGTGTCCGCGCTCCCAGCGTCTCTTCCCTTCCCTTCGGGCCGCCGCGGCTTCTTCAAAGGCCCGCTCATCAGCTGAGAGGCGTGGGCGCCATTTTGTTTCCCCCCCCCCACTCGCTGTTTATCCAGGTGCTCTCCGACTCCCTTGGGGGCTCAGCCTTCGCAGGGGAAGCGCGAGGAGGGTGTCCGCCTTCCCCTGCACCTGCCTGGAAGCGCCCGCTGCCTTTTTTTCGGGCCGTTTTCGTCGCGGCCGCCATTTTGTTTTTGGCGCGGGCGCCATTTTCTGGGCCCAAAAATTTTCGCGCCATTTTTTGCCACTCTCTCCGGGGGCCTTACAGCAAAGGGGAAGGGCGAGGAGTGTGTCCGCATTCCCCTTCGGCTTCCCAGCCCGCCCCCCCCCTCTCTAAAAAAAAAAAATCTGCCAGTTGCCTCTAAGGCCTTGGGCCAAGCCTTTCAATCCCTCGCTCAAGGTGCTTACCTAGCGAGAGAGAAAGAGAGAGAGAGAGAGAGAGAGAGAGAGAGACAAAGTGAGAGAGAGAGAGAGAGAAAAGGAAAGAAGGGGGCTCTTGTCCTGCTGTTGCTGACCTCCCCCTCCCTTTTTTTCCTGGCACCTTTCTCTTATAGAGAGCCAGACCTGATCATGGCAGATCCTCCTCCTCAAAAGTCAGGCCGTACCAGATCAAGCAAAAGACCAAGGGTTGAAGACCCTGGAGAGGGCTCCTCTTCCCAAAGAAGCAAGAGCAATCCCTCTTCTGCTAAGGGCGCTTCTTCATCCAAATCAACCATGTCCAGGGATGAAGCTCGC
Source organism: Masticophis lateralis (assembly GCA_030761175.1). Taxonomy (NCBI): domain Eukaryota; kingdom Metazoa; phylum Chordata; class Lepidosauria; order Squamata; family Colubridae; genus Masticophis; species Masticophis lateralis. Next base: position 160,933,109 of record JAUDYJ010000001.1, read on the forward strand.
AGACATAAGGCCATGGACCGGGCCTTTGACAGGGCTCAGGCTAAGAACTTGCCTCAACCAAAACCAACGACAGCGGCTCTCAGGAGCTCTTCACGTGGCGCCACCGCTTCATCTGTGGCCTCCCAGGAGGCTTCTCCCCACCGCACTACCACCTCTCTGTCTCCTGATAGGTCCCTAGCAGGTGATTCTGTTCCGTCCCAAGCAGCTGCCTCTGTCTTTCCGGCTTGTCCAGGATCAGATGATCAATCTCTTCAGTCCCCTGCTAATCCTTCAGCTGCTCCGGCCTCGTCTACTTCAACCTTGGCTGACCCGCAATCCATCCTTCAGAATCCCCTCTTACCTTCAGACATGAGGCTCTCCTTAGCTGATTTGATTTCTGAAGCCATCGGCAAGGCATTGCCCAGGGCCTTCAACAACATACCATGGCTGATTCCTCTAGACAAGGGGACCATTCTCGCTCTCGCTCCCGAGCTCGTACGGAGGAGGTCACAGAAGACCCTTACGACCGGGAATCAGACAGCCAGGCTTCCTTATCAGAAGGTGAAATTCATCCTGACCAGGACCTCTCTGAGGATGAAGGGCTGGAACCTGACCAACCTGCCTTTGTGGGTTTGTTCAAACCCCATATGTTCCGGTCCCTTCTCCACAAGGCCCAGTTGGTCACTGGTCTCGGGCCTCCTGCCTCCCCTTCTGAGGCCCCCGCGGGGTCTGCTACCGCATCCTCAGCCCTCTTTCAAGAGCCTGCGGCGCACTCCGACATTGTTCCAGCACCTAAGCTCTTTTCTGATGTCACCAAAAGGCAGTGGTCCAACCCCAGCTCGGGCCCTGTGCCAAATAATCTGGACAGGAAGTTTTATAATGTTGCCCAAGATTATTCTTCCCTCCTACAGGTGCCCTCGGTGGATCCGCCTATCGTGGCCCTTTCTTCCTCCTCCCCCCTCACTGGGCCTTCTGAGGAATGCCTAAAACCAGAGGATAAGAAGGCGGAGAGAACCCTCATCAAAAACCACCAGGCTTCTGCATGGGCGGTCCAGGCTTCTTCAGCGGCCTCTTTTTTCAACAGGGCCACTATCCTTTGGCTCAAACAGCTACAAGAGCGCATCCCAGCCACGGATCACCGAACCCACCAGGACATCAATAAAGTCCTGGCGGCAGTGGAATTTTCGGCGGATGCTACACTTAACGCCGCCCGATTCTCTGCCAAAGCCATTGGAACCTCAGTCACCTCCAGGCGTCTCCTCTGGCTCCGAAATTGGCAGGCGGACGCCAGGAACAAATGGCGTCTTGCTTCTTCACCTTATTCCGGGGACAAACTCTTCGGAGAGCAGCTGGATCCCCTCCTGATAGAGACCAGAGACCACCGCAAGATCCTCCCTGCCCTTTCCAGGCGCTCAGATCCTCGACACCTGGGGTCCTTTCGTTCCTCCTCATTTCGATCATCGGAGTCTACCTCGTTCCAGCGTCATCAAAGGAACTTCCCTTCGAGACAACGCCAATTCGACACCCAGGTTAGGCAAGGCCCCAGATTCAATCCCAAACGGTCCTTTCGGGGTGGGAGAGCCAGACCCTTTAGGAGACCTCGTTAAGGACAGCCCAGACCCAGTCATTGGCGGCCGTCTATCTCGGTTCGCAGATCAATGGGATTCCACTACCTCTGACCTCTGGGTCAGAAACACCATTAGATTTGGCCTATCCCTAGAATTCTCTTCCCCCCCTCCCAACCATTTTTTGCCTTGCCCTCTATCGTCTGACCCGGTTAAACGGGCTCAGCTCGATGAGGCCATCCAGCATTTATTAACCATCGAGGCTATCCAGCCTGTCCCCGCTAACCAAAGGGGTCTAGGGTTTTACTCCCGTTTATTTTTGGTACCAAAGTCCTCGGGAGATTGGAGGGCTATTCTTGACCTGAAGTCCCTCAATAAATACATCGTTTACCATCGCTTCAAAATGCAGTCTTTAAATACCATACTCCTCTGAATCCGCAATGGAGACCTTATGTCCTCCATAGACCTCACTGAAGCTTACCTCCACATCCCCATCCTTCCTTCCCACCGAAAATTTTTGCGTTTCTTTCATAATGGCCGCCATTTTCAATACGCGGCCCTCCCATTTGGACTTTCCTCTGCCCCTAGGGTGTTTACTAAGGTTATGGCCGCTCTCATGGCTCATATTGCCTCTGTCCCTATCAGAGCCCTTTTTTATTTAGACGATATCCTTATCCTCTCCCAATCTCGTTCCAAGGCCATCCACGAGGTCTCTTCCACCATTGCCATATTACAAAGTCATGGTTTTTCCATTAACTGGCGTAAGAGCCAGCTATTCCCCTCCACTCGCATCCAACATCTGGGCGCTCTCATTGATTCATCAAACCTTCAGGTCTCCCTTTCCCTTGACCGCCAAAGTAGCCTTTCTGAATCAGCTGACCGCATCCTGAAATGCGGAGCCTCCTCTCTCCTGGGTCTCTCCAGTCTTCTGGGCAAGATGGTATCCGCTTACGATATTGTCCCCTGGTCTCGCCTACACAGCAGGGAGCTCCAGTGGCTTTTACTCCCGTTCCAACGGACCAAACGGGCCACCTCAGCTTCCAGAATCGCCTTGCCCCCTTCGGTGACAGACTCTCTGACCTGGTGGACGTCGTCGGCCGTATCCCGGGGCTCTTTCTTCGGCCAAGTGACCAGGGCTGTGATTACAACGGATGCCAGTCTTTCGGGCTGGGGGGCTCACTTAGACGTCCACATGGCCCAAGGCCTATGGTCCCCGCAGGAACAGCGGTTCAACATCAATGTCCTGGAACTACGGGCCATCTTCCTAGCCCTCCTGGCCTTCGAGTCTCAGATTGTTGGCAAGGATGTCTTAATTCTCACAGACAATGTCTCGGCCAAGGCACACATCAACCGGCAGGGCGGGACTCGATCCCGCTCCCTACAGAAGGAGGCAACCAGATTATTCCGCTGGGCCGAGACTCATCTATCCTCGATCAGGGCCGAGCACATATCGGGGGTAGACAACATTCAGGCGGACTCCCTCAGCCGTGTCCAGATCGATCCCTCAGAGTGGAGCCTGCATCCTCTCCTCTTCGACGAGCTGATATCCCGGTTCGGGACCCCGACTGTCGACCTGTTCGCCTCGGCCGCCAACCACCTACTGCCCCGGTTCTTCTCTCGCTTTCCCTGCCCGGGAGCAGAGGCCGTGGATGCCCTCCGCAGCCCTTGGCCGGTGGGTCAGCTTCTCTACGCTTTCCCCCCCCTCCCAGTCCTGTCCAGGGTAATCCGCAAAATCCTACTAGAGAAGGCGGAGATCATCCTTCTGGCCCCCCACTGGCCTCGACATCCGTGGTTTCCCGATCTGTTGTCCCTGTCGGTGGCCCCTCCCTGGAGGATTCCCGACAGCAAGATAGTCCTCCTTCAAGGTCCTCTTCGACACCCGGACCCACAGTCGTATCAACTAACCGCTTGGAGGTTGAGCGGCGCCTCCTCGCTAGAGCCTTAGTCTCTCCAGACGCCATCACCATCATCCAGGCGGCCAGACGTCCTTCTACCTTGCGCATATACGACTCTACCTGGCGTTCCTTTGTCAAGTGGTGCTCTAGGAAAAGAATCCTTGCTACGGAGGCCTCCATTCCTCAGCTTATAGACTTCCTGCGGGATGGTTTCCGCTCAGGCTTGGCCCCTAACACCCTTCGCCGACAGGTGGCGGCTTTATCCTCCATTCTTTCATGTGGCTCCCCATCTACGTTAGCCAACGACCCACTTGTGCACTCCTTTTTACGAGGCGCTACAAACCTCCGACCTCCCGTAATCCATCGGTTCCCTACGTGGGACCTCAACAAAGTCCTTCAAGCCTTGACCACTGCTCCCTTCGAGCCTCTTCGCACGGTCAGCCTGAAATATCTTTCCTTCAAAGTCTCCTTCCTGGTCGCTATTACCTCTGCCCGTAGGATTTCTGAGCTGGCGGCTTTGTCGGTCCGTGCTGACCTATGCATCTTCCATACAGACAGGGTAGTCCTCAGACTCGACCCCGCCTTCATCCCCAAGGTCAACGCCACTTTCCATCGGGCACAAGAGATCATCCTCCCGGACTTCTGTCCTGCTCCCAGATGTCATCAGGAGGCGGTTTGGCACAAGCTGGACGTACGAAGAGCTCTCCGCATTTATCTGTTTCGTACTTCTTCCTTCCGTCGATCAGAAGCCTTGTTTCTGTCCTTTCAACCAGCTTCGATGGGTGCAAGAGCTTCCTCAGTCACGATAGGTCGCTGGTTGCGGGCTACCATCGCATCCGCCTACGAGTCACAATCTCTTCCGGCCCCGCGCAACATCACCGCTCATTCCACCAGGAGCGCTTCCACCTCGGCAGCTTGGGCCACACAGGCATCGGTGGAGGAAGTCTGCCGAGCAGCTACATGGGCATCTGTGACTCCCTTCGTCCGGCACTATCGCCTCGACTCCTATGCATCGGCGGATGCAGCATTCGGCAGGAGAGTTCTCCAGAGGGTCCGGCCTATCCCACCCTAGGGGGCACCAAGCTTTGGTATGTCCCAATCCTGACTGCTGTGGGCGCTAGGGCGGAGAATGGGCGTTGGTCTTACCTGATACGCCCGTTCTCGATGAAGCGCCCACAGCAGTCAGCCCCACCCTAGGCCGTACTGGGATTCATGGGGGTGGGCGGACTCTCATTCTCTTCTTATATATCTGCAGACACCTCAGTCTACTGAACGAACTCGCCTCCAAACTGGACTAACAGGAAGGGGAGGTGCCAAAAAAAGTTCAGTAGGCTCGGTCTCATTGGATACCAGACCTGCCACTACCCAATCCTGACTGCTGTGGGCGCTTCATCGAGAACGGGCGTATCAGGTAAGACCAACGCCCATTCTCTCCATCCATCTCCGATTGACAAGCTGATATTTCTGGTGGGATTTCCAGAAGGGAAAGTCATTCCCTAAAATACTACTCTGCTTCAGTCTTTTTTCTTTGCAGAATGAAAAAGGAATTCTTTCCATATGCCTGAGGTTGTTCTTCCTTTCATTACGTATATTGTACTTTTCTCCATGTCTGAATATTTGGGTGATAAGCTCCTTAACATACAGTATACTACACAGAGTTACTTCTCTGAAGGAAAAGGAAACAATCATCCACAACTCTTTCAACACAACAAAGAGCCTGGTGTTGGGGAGAGGGGCTGATACCTCTTTAGGCCAAGAGCAGAAGCCTTTTATTTTATAGTACTTTGTACCCAGTTTGCTGTATTAAATATGGGAGGATAGTATGCTACTTTATAATTTTATTATATATACCGTATTTTCCGGCGTATAAGACGACTTTCTAACACACAAAAATCTTTTCAAAAGTTGGGGGTCGTCTTATACGCCGGGTGTCGGTCTCCTGTAACTAGGCAGACCAGCCCGAAAGGCTTTGACGAGCCTTAAATGGCTCTAAGGAGCCAAGCTGAATTGCCTGCTGAGTTGCCGCTAATCAGCTGAGTTACACGCAAGCCCCCTGTAAAAGGGAAAAACTTTCCTTTTACACAACGCTGGCCATCCCAGCTGAGATTAGCAGGCAACTCAGCTGGCATCGCCAGAGCTTGGATGGCCAAGCGCTGTGTAAAAGGGAAAAACTTTTCTTTTACACAACGCTGGCCATCCCAGCTGCTAGTTTTTGCCTGCTAATTGCTCCGTAGCAAAAATCCCCCCCCCCACCTCCAGCTTGCTTACCTTAGCTGCTAGCCGCAACCCTTGCCTTGCCTTGCCTGCAATCCATTGCATCAGCAAGCAACTAAATCTCCCTGCCTGCTTGATTGCAGGCAGGGAGATTTAGTTGCTTGCTGATGCAAGCAACTTGTGGACTTCAACTCCCAGAATTACTCAGCCAGCAAAGCAAAGTCTACAAGTCTTAAAGTTGCCAAGGTTGGAGACCCCTGTTCTATTGGGTAAGTTTTTTTCCCCCTTTGGGAGCTTTAAAAAAAATAGTTAATTGGGGGGTATTTTAGTTGTTCTTTTTTAGACCTAGCCATTTAAAGGCTAGGTCTAAGTTTTAGGCTAGGAAGTTTTAAATTTAGCTTTCATATAAAAATAAAAATAAAAATAATAAAAATAAAAATAAATAAAAATAAAAATAAAATGTGTGCAACTTTCTGAGATTTAATGTGTTTCTGTAGTGTTTCACTCTAACTACACAAACACACAAAATCTCACAAAGCTGTATGTGGAATTTTGTGTGTGTAAACCCACAATGTAAAAGTTGTTTTTTTGGGCTTTTTGTGGCTGTGTGAGGTTCCTGCTTATTGCAGGGGCCATTTTGGATCTAGCACAGCTGCTTTTACATTGTGGGTGAGCCAGTTGATGTTTTTTAATTTTTATTTGGTGTGCGTTGGAAGAGGGGTCGTCTTATACAGCAAGTATAGCCCAAACCCTATATTTTTACAAGAAAAGTTGGGGGTCGTCTTATACGCCCAGTCGTCTTATACGCCGGAAGATACGGGGTGTGTGTGTGTGTGTGTGTGTGTGTGTGTGTGTGTGTGTGTGTGTGTGTGTATATATATATATATATATATATATATATATATATATATATGTAAATAATTTTAAAGGAATTACAAATCAATTTATTTCTTTTATAGAGCAATGAACATTCTACATCTACTCTTATCATTTAAGTATCCTTAATCATAAACAATAGAATCTTGAAGTTTTAATGAAACTTTATTTTGAATAACTTTTCTTATTATCAACAGGGTCAAAAAAGCGACCATGTAAAGTTCTGTTTGAATATACTCCTCAGAATGAGGATGAGTTAGAACTGAAAGTAGGTGACATTGTAGATGTGAATGAAGAGGTAAGCTATTTTAAGTAATTTTTGTGAAAAATTAAATCTGAAAGTCATAATTGAATTGAACTCTAGAAATGTCTGTTTTGCTATTACAGTTCCAGGCTATTGAAAAGACAACGACTATCTTACTTTCTATTTTACAATTTCTATCTTTCTAACTTACAATTAACTAGACAATTATTATAGTCTTTATTTATGTTTGAAGGACTCTGAAAAATTGAAATAAAAAAGTTAGATCTGATAGTGTTATTATATAGAGATTTACTGTAGTAATTAAAATACTAGTAATGAGACACTTATTAAAACTTACACTTTTTAATAAAAATGTATTAATTTCAAAAAGTGCCAATCACACTTCCGATTTTTGTCTGCCATTGACTAATATAGTTCTCCTTCTATAATGCCTACTATTAAGACTAGGGAGACCCAAATATCTATTTTGACTTAGAACAGGGGTGTCAAACTTGTGTTATCATGGTGGTGTCATGTGTCGTATTGTGTCTTTTTTCCCCTTTGCTAAATCGGGCATGGCTGTGGCCAGCACATGACACATCCGGCCCATGGCAGGGGTGAAATGCTCCCAGTTCGGACCAGATCGCCGAATCCGGTAGTGAGGGTGACGGGTGGTTCAGAGAACTGGTAGCAAAAATCCCTGGGGTCTCCCCCATGCCTAGTTGAGCCATGCAATCATCAGAGGCTTTTTTTTTATTTTTAAAATCTTTTTTTTTACAACTCTTCAGCTGAAAAAATGCTTATAATAGTAAAAAGAAAAAGCCTCTGATGATCGTGTGGCTCAGCTGTGACTGTCAGAGGCTTTTAAAAGCATTTTTTCTACAACCTCTTCAGCTGAAGAGGTTGTAGAAAAAATGGTTTTAAAAGTATAAAAAAAAAAAAGTTGGCCATGCCCATTCAGTCACATTAATAATCCCCCCCCATCAGCAAGCAATGCCCACACAACCTGTAGTAACAAATTTTACCTTTCACCACGGGCTGTGAGTTTGACACCCCTGATCTTAGAAGTATCTTTCAGTTTAATTTAAAGAACCATATGAATCAAATTCAAGTTCATGCAGTAGTATAAATAGAGTAAAAAAATGTTTTAGATATTTTCATTTCTGTGTTGCTTTCACTGTGAAAAGACTACAATTGACTCTATATAAATAGCTTGTTTACCAACTGATTGTATGACTTCAGAATTACAGTGGTGCTGAAAAAATAACTTTGTAACCAAGGCGTCTTCAATGTGTTTGTCTTGGTCACATGTTTGGTATTATAGTTAGAATACATTGTCCTGTGTCTGACCCATTTTTTTTCTCCCCCAGCTCCTCTCACAGAGTGAAGAGATTGCTTAAAACAATTGATCTCTTCCTCAGCTGTTTTTCTCTGCAGTGCTTTCTCAAAAGGTGCTAACTGCAACCTAACAAGCTCTGCTCTGTTACCTTAATCATCTGGCTGCCAGCTGCTGCCTATAACTGACAATACATTAATTTTCACACCTTGGGCTTTTGTTTTCCTCCTAACCATGGGTACTTGAAGCTACAAATGCATTAGGCATATAGCTGCTGCTATCACATTCCTTTCCATGTGTATTCCCCATTGTGTACCTGTTTACTCTCTTGTAATCCCTTCCTCTCCAATGAATGTAAATACCAACATTAATTCCCTTCTTCCTAATTATTCCAGTGCTGATTAGAGCATTCTAAAGGGCAGGGAAGTGAGGAAAAAGGAATGTAAGAAAGTAAGGAAAAAGGAAGTGAAATTATAAGGACAGAAGAAGTCACATAATTTTCTTCTTAATGACTGTATCACATAGCCACTGAGTTACCAATGCCAATTATGGTGACTAAATGAGAAGTACTTGTGTTGCAGATTTTTCAAAAGCATCAGTTGTATATCCTCAGGAAAAACAAATGTGCTACAGATCTTACAAGCCATTGAAACAGTTCTCTTCTCAGACTTCTAAGAGTCTTCATCAAGCTTACCTTCTAAACTTCTTGCTTACAATAGTTTTCTGATTCCTTAGAACTTGCAAGTCAGTTACTAATGTAAGGGAAAAGAAAACGAAAAACCATTCTTCTTTCCTCCAATTTATACTGCCACCATACAGTATTTTCTCTCTTCTGGTTGCAAGACATTGGCCCAGAATGTCAGTTTTCTTAAAATAGTCTTTGCTTTGTTATTTGTAAATACTTGGTCATACTTTATGTTCAGAGTAAAGTTGAACAGAGTAGTATCACCCACTGCTCTATTTTCTTAGTATCATACGGTTATATAGAGCAATTTCTATCCATTTGTGAATGACTTATTCCTTGTCCAGCATCACTATTCCTTGCCTCACATGGTCTGACCATTTAAGTATATGTATTAGTCCTATATATTCAATGTACTCCGGAATTCTTGCATATCTCTGATGGTATTTTTGCTCTAATGGTTAGAACAGTGAGCATCTTTACTTTTCATGTTAGAGGTAATCCAACATCATTTTTCTCCATAGGTGGAAGAAGGTTGGTGGAGTGGGACTTTAAATGGCAAGATGGGCCTTTTTCCTTCTAACTTTGTAAAAGAACTAGAGATAACAGATGATGGAGAAATACAAGAAAGCATAGAAGACACAGGTAATAAATGCAGGCGATCAGAAGGTGGACTAATTATCTGGATTACTTTTTTGTCAGTTTCAGGCTGGGATTCAATACAAAAACGGCATTGGTTGTATTTGCTAATGACCTGGTAGAGCCAGGATGGAGTGTTGGATGCATCCTTGCTCCCCTTTATCTTCTCAGTATTTTTTGATACTGTTGATCATGGTGTCCTCGTGGACCAACTGTAGGGTTTAGACGGTAAAGGCACTGTAATGTGGTGATTCTCCTCCTTTTCTCAGCAGTCAATTCTAGTTGGCGTTGACAGGAACAATAGAAGCATAGGGCTAAAAGGCACGGTGGTGGCCTTCTAGTCCAACCAAGATGGTGCCCTCTGCCCCTCAACTATGGAATGCCTTAAGAATCAATACTTTCTCCTTCTGTTTACCATTTACATGAAACTGCAGGGAGAGGTCATCCACAGTTTGGAGTCTGGTACATGTAATACTTTACTGGTTAGCCACTAGGTCATTAGGCAATACAAGATACAGAATAGTAATAAGATCATGTGTTAAAAAATAGAGTAAAAGACATAAGTAAAATGGATCACTGCAGTGTGTTTCAAGGGGCTGCCCTTGAAGACCACTCAAAAGGTTCAACTGGTCCCAAATATGGAGATGCACACAGCATTAGGTGTTGGTAGGTTTGCTCACATTGCACCTCTATTGCATGAACTGCATTGATTTCCAGCTTCCTCCTGGGTGCAATGCAACATGCTGGATATCACTTTTAAATGGCATGGGATCTGACCATTTGCAGGACAACCTCTCTCTAAGAATATCTGCCTATATCTCCAGATTGAATAGGATAGGTACCCTCCAGGTTCCTTCTCTGAAATCCTGCCACTTAGTGGTATCTCAGAAATGTGCCTTTTCCATGGCTGCCCTGACCTTACGGAACACAGACCCCCCCCCCAAATGATTTGGCAGCCCCCACCCTTTTAAATTTGGGGGAAACTATCAAAATATGGCCTTTTACCTAGGTGCTGAAGTAGAATAGAATAGAGTACATAGAATAGATTAGAATAAGATTAATTGGAATTGGCTGGAGGGCATTCTAAGGGCATGATTAAGGTTGTTGTTTTTGTTTGACCATTTTATGGTTTTATTGTTATGTTTTATAGTAATTGGATTTTATTGCTGTTATGGCCGGCCCAGTTTTGTTTAAGATGGACAGCCATACAAATCCTTTATATAAATAAAAGAAAATGCAAATCATATTTCAGTGCAACCATATAATTTACCCCAATCGCATCCTTCATCAATATGTGAAAGATATTTAGGTGTACATTTCTAGCTAGCCAAGTGAGCTTCAGTGTCCTGTCCCTGTGCCTGAATGTCTGGATGGAGAAGAAGAAATCCAGGCTCCTTCATGCCAAGACTGAGTAGTTATGGATTTTTCATTTCCCCAGATCTGGAGTCTTTCCTTCTTTAGTCCTAAATAGATTTGCACTAGTGAACAACTTGGGGTTGTCTTGGACTCACATCTTTTGCTCAGAGAGCCAAGAGGCTAGAGATCACCTGTATCTCCATGGCATAGAACCAAGTTATATGAGAGACTACCTATTTTCTATAGTTTTCTCAGCCTGGTTGGATTGATCTCTTCGGTCAATTCTGTCTATTAAGGCCCATACCTTCTTCAGTGCAGCATCTGTTTTCTGAAATGCTATTCCCCCAGTGATCCACATAGTTCCCATTTGGATGATGTTCTGGATGTCTTTAAAAACATGGCCTTGGAGTAGGGTGCTTGTGGAGCCCCTGCTAGTTTTATTTCTTGGCTATTGAATATGGCGTGTCCAATGCATATAATTTTTAAAATTGTTTTCTATTTTTTTAGAGTACACTTCACAGAGTCATTCTGAAATTGGGCAGTTCCAAACTACTATTACTCTAAATTAGTAATATGTAGTATCATTTATATGGAGTGCAGTTAAAGATTAGTTTTAGTTAATTGCATATGGTGCGTAATTTCAAGCACATTTATTAATCCATTTAGAGATACAGTTTGCTCAAAGCTAAACATATGTAAGTATTTGAAGAATTTGAATTTATATGAGATTCCTCATTGTTTGGAAGCGAACTTACAAATGTTACTGTATAGTCCTAGTGAGATCCAACTTTGTTTTGATCAGCAGCTCTCTCATGATAGTGTAATTGTCATTAAATATTGCTACATTTGATCAAATATGTCAAGGATAGACTCATCTGTGGTTAAGCTATTCTTGGATTGTCTCCAGGCCACATTCCTGAATAGGTTGATTGCAGTTATTAATATTTCCTCCATATCAGATATAGCCTTGGGAAGGGAGAATCACATTTGGAGAAGAGAATCACATTGAAGTAAGGGCTATAACTTTATTCAGTTTGGCCACTGGGTGTACCGACATACAAAGTATGGTCTGTCACCAGATTTAACCATGATAATGAGATTTTAATTAACTTGTGTACCCCAATGAAATGTATATGTATGATATATTACAGTTACTGCCAAATAAATATGTTTGTATCTTACAAAATTTGGAATGTTAAGAATGTGTGTATACACTTATAGAAATATAAAAATATTTTAATGCTTCCACATCTTTAACCTTATGATATTTGAATAGTATCCCTAATTTTGTCTTAATTGATATAAACTATTAATACTCAAGATTGAAGACATATTCAATCAAAGAGCAGAAAAATACAAGTTACGGTGAAATTTTCTCTTCCTGTCATCTTTATCTGTTTGCTTCATTCTAGTGTTTCATTTCTTTACACAAGTAATAAGGAGAAAGGTTAGAGTCGTAAAAACATCATGTAATGGAACCTCAACAGTTAGATCTGAGACAGAGCTGGAGCTGAAGGGTATCCTTGTGAAAACACCCCGATTGTCTCAGCATAGATAATTTTTCATTCTCATGCTTTGGTTTCAAACTTCAGGCCTCCCTGCACTTGCATGTTGCTGCACCCTCTTCCCGCCCTATGGTTCTGCATGGCCTGCACTGGGCCTCCCTGGCCTCTATAACTGCTTCCCATTAAACAACCTGCACTTGGGGTTACAATGAAAACTGGTACTGCCAGGATTGCTACCAAATGATGCTATCACCCGATGTGCTTTACAATCACATCATTTAGCAAAACAATCCCAGTCCTTATTGCCATCGTAACTTGAGGACTACTATATACAACACAAAAGTAAAGTCAAATTATTGAGCTAAAATATGAACATAACAAAGAGTCTCCATAATAAAAGTATAACATAAACTACCATAATGAGACCCATAATGTGTTTGATGAGGTGGTTAATACCCTGGGCTAGAAACTGGGAGACCAAAAATAAGTAATGAAGGGTTTCATATCTTCTAGATGACTCATATAGAATTCACTGACCTTCTTTGGAATGTACATATTATTAAGGACAGAGTATAAGTGGACCTAATATTCCTGTAGAATTTACAATGTAATAGATTCTGCATTGAAAATCCCAATGCTAGCACATACTTAGTTTGTCCTGTGTGAATGCTTAATATAAACATAAACGCTAACCTAATTTTTCCATTTTTAGAATCTGTTTTTCATGGACCACAGTCTCCTGCAACCTCACCAGGGAATGGTAGTGAATCTCCACAGATAGCACAACCAAAGAAAATCAGAGGAGTTGGGTTTGGAGATATTTTCAAAGAAGGCTCAGTAAAACTTAAGCCGAGATTGTCTAGTAATGATTCAGAAGAAAAAAAGCAAGATAAGGTAATGGGCCTAAATGATACACATTTCAAAATGTAGCAATTGCATGTGTTGTGATAAAAAGCTTGTTACTTTGTGCACTTTTAAAAACAAGATTGTTTATTTTTGGAAGAAGTTTATTCTGCCTTTTCTTAAGAGTTGCTGTTTCACAGGTAACATTATTCTGCAGCAGTGGCTGTAAAGGGCATCCCATTGATGCCTTTTACATTAAGTAGTTTACCGTATTCTCCAGATCTTTAAAACTCTATTCTTAAGTATAATTTGGGAAAATTTGAGGGCCAGTATGGTCTGTTTGACCAGGAATGGGAAGACCTATATTCTAGTCCATCATCAGCCACAGAAGTTCATTAACTTTATTGCAGTCACTCTTAGCCCAAACCCTCTTGCAAGTTGATATGGCATAAAGTGGGAGGTCACTGTGGATACCTACTTTTCTCCCTGAGGTGATGGTGGGATACAATTAAAACAACAACAACCAGCTGCATAAACTATCATTTGAAAACTTTATCCTAATTAAAAAGAGATGTTTTCAAAAAGTATGGCAAGCTGCAGCAAAGAACACATTGGGAGTCAGGCAGCATAAAAATTAAATGGATAAGTCACTAAAAGGAAGCAAAAGCTTCCAAATGCTTGAGGGCCAGTATGGGCATAGCAGTAGAAATGGAAAGGAGTGGGTGGGAATCTTCCATAGTTTGACTAGGTTTTTGAAGGAAACTAAGGAGGACTATGCATATAGTCTGACTATATGTTGGGTACTTCAGGCAGCACAGATTGCTCCTTTGTAAATGATGCACTCTGATAATAAAAGTATAGCATTTTTTGGAGTATAAGATGCTCTGAAGTATAAGACGCACCTAGCTTTTGGGGAGGAAAATGGGAAAAAACATCTGCCTCTGCCTCCCAGCAATTTGCCTCCTTTTAGCAAACAGAATTTCAGTTTCAGCACAGCCTGATTAGCACAAGCAGCTGATTGTCGGTTATCAGCCTTCCAACGATCAGCTGTTTCAGGGATTGCAATAGCCTATTGCCCCTCAGCACGCCTCATTTTTGGTCTCCGCATCCCATTTTTGGCCTCCCTGCGTCCCGTTTTCTGCCCATTCCGATCCTCACCGCCCAGAACAGGTGGAAAATGGGGCATGCGGAGGCCGAAAATGGGGTGTGCGGAGGCGGCAACAGCCGATCATCGAGAGGCTGATCCAACCGATAATCAGCTGCTTGTGCTAATCGGCTGTACTGAAACTGAAACTGCTGTTTGCTGCAAGGAGACCAAAAGGTGGGGGCCAGCGGGTGGGCGGAGCTACATTTGGTATATAAGTCACACCCTAATTTTCAGCCTCTTTTGGTAGGGGAAGTGTGTCTTATACTCTGAAAAATACGGTATTTTTGCTGCCTTTACATGGCTCAGGAAAAATAGCATTTGTGTAGTTGTACTTTCAGTGCTCAAAATCCATTTGGGAAAAATTCATAGTTTAACGTTGCAGTTGTACACGTTTCCACAAGCTGAACTAATTTTTAAAGGATACTTGACCTTTTTAAACGTTATGGCCAACCATGTATAGCATATATCATTTGATCTATACTTTCTTCTTAGATCTAATAAATTTTTAAAAATATGTTAAGTTTTCATGTGTATTATTGTGATTTATTATATATAAACACTTTACATATACGTATTTGGGTATCTATATTTTGGCAGGTGTAATTGTGATTTTTAGTATAAGAACATTTGCAAAACAGACTTTAGAAGTCTTTGGCAGGTAGTAGAGGTTTGTTTTATTGCCATGTGTAATATCCTTCCAGTTATATAAAGGGTTGTCCTGCCTTGTCTATTTTGTATAATTTCTTATATTTAACGTTGCCATCTTGCCATTAGATGAAGTTGTTGTTATTCCAGTAATGTTGAAACTTTAATACCCATTAATAACACCTAATGAAAAAACATGGAATGCTAATAAAGATGAAACACATTAATGTGCTAAATTTGGAGAAGATGAGCTGATACGCAGAGAAATCTGAAGGCTGGCTCAGAAATCGATTATATCTAAATAACATATGTGTTGACTTGCAGCCTTATTATAAGTCTTTCCAATAGATAGACAATACTTTGATTTAGAAGCAGTATATATTTCATTGCATTTAAATGCATTGAAAATAAAAGAAATGTATTTTATTAACTTCTTGTTCTGTAAGATTTATAACTTGCAATTTATTTTTCTGAGATGATTCAGAGACCACAAATTAAAATACATTTGCCTATTGCCTAATTCTTGTTTTTATCTCCGTGTTCTCATGTAGCCATTACCTAATGTTCCATCTGGACCAAAGGGAACCTCATTCCATGGCACAACAAAATCAGAAATGGCAACAGAAATAGCAAAAACAGAAACAGAAACCAAACAAAAACGTATGATTTTATATCTATTTTATTTTATTTTTAAAATATTCAATATACAATATTTGATAAAAAAATTATTTTTCAAAAGGCCGTTAATTTATTCCTGTTTTTTTGACAAAAACATTCTTACAAGCTGGGTGAGGACTATGTATCCTAATATAATTTCCATTTGACTTCGCTATGTTTGATTAATGTAACCCTGCCATATTTCACCTTCATAGCTAAAATACCTTAAGCATGACAAGGCATGAAAGCAACTTCTCATTTTAGCGATGGTGAAGATAGTTGATAGCAATTTATTTCTTTACTGCTTGT
Source organism: Masticophis lateralis (assembly GCA_030761175.1). NCBI lineage: Eukaryota > Metazoa > Chordata > Lepidosauria > Squamata > Colubridae > Masticophis > Masticophis lateralis. Next base: position 160,949,001 of record JAUDYJ010000001.1, read on the forward strand.
AAATATATAATATTCTGCTGCATAAGACTCCCAAGAGTCTTATTATTATTATTATTATTAGCTTGTGTAGGAAAAATGTAATCATAATTTTCCATTATAAATTTTGGTTAATCTGGTAGAATCTTAAATTTTCCCTTGACTTTACTCTCCTTGTCTTTTCTGAACTGAGGGCTTTAGTAAATCATTTCAATAACTTAATTGCTATCGTTCCTCAGCTGCTTCCTTGTCTTATTTTAGTTGCTCATAAAATGAGGGGAAGGTCAAATGCATACTTTTCCTATCTCTTCCTAATAATTTTGTGGAGTGATTTTGTATCCTTTACTAGCATAGTTTTTAAATAATTAATAGTAATGTGCCATACTTCATGGTAAATAATACAAATTAAATACATAAAATATAGTAAACTCTTGACTAAAGTGATCACGGTTTAGTTGACTATGAATGCAATGGGCAGAATTTTTCTCTTGATTCATATTTGCAATATGCATTACCATAATCTTATCAGTGATTTTATGCATGTGTAAAATATGGATGCATAAAATTCATAAAATCCATATACATAACATTCAATTCCCATATGTATATGCAAGATCCCATTCAGATTTAATAGACATTCCACTTTAAGTGACCTGAACTCCACATTAACTACTTATTATGAAATTTAAACATTTGTATTCAAGCATCAACCATTGGAAGGTGCTCAGTGTTCACAACTTTTATTCCTTTCTTTAAGCTAAAGAATACTGCAAAACCGTGTTTGCCTATGAAGGTACCCATGAAGATGAACTTAATTTTAAAGAAGGTGAAATTATCCAAATAATAAGTAAGGTAAGTTACACTGGTCTACAAGGAGAAAGCCTTGGAAATGAAAGTAGCTTAATTTTACCAGAATTGGGTCACTAATAAAGGAAAATTAAGTCTTGGGTACTTAATTTTGGACTTAATTGGCTCCAATTTCCAAGATACATCTTCAGGTCAAAATTGCATCAAAATAATTCAAAATAACGAGGCTCCATAACTTTTCTGTAAAATGTGGTATAGCAATGAGAATGGTGCCACACCAATTATTATAAATTTATCTTTTTATTGATATCAATAACATAACTTTCCAATCATTTATTGGTTTTTCATGTAACATCTTTATGCTTTTCGCATGAAAAATTGAAAAGCTGTAACATCAGATTAAACAACAAGGTTCCATCTTTATTCGGTATCTAAACTGCACTTTTTGGCTTTTCTCTTTGAACTGCAGTAAGATCATCACTGGGGAGATTCCAACAGTAATCAGCAAGCATGGACGGATTCCATTTCCCTTGGTATCTTTTCTCATGCCTGCAATATCCTGGTGGAATCTCTCCCCATGCTTATCACTCACTGCCCCATAGTTCAAAGGGAAATAGTCTAAATGCGAGAGTAAGAAATGAATTTCAGTGATGTGTTTGCATCAAGTGCATTATAGAATCTAATCAAATTTTCCACATGTTTTTCATAGTCATCTGCCTTGCTATTCTCAAAATGAAGATAAATTTATACACTTCCATGTGGTACCATTTTCAATGTTCTACCGTACTTTGTTGAGAATTACGAGGCATCACGATCATTAGACATACCCTCCTTTGTATACTCGCCTGTGTATAAATTTTTATTTTGAAATATCTTGAAAACTTTAGCCAACCAGCACCTTTATCGACTGTTTTCTAATTCATTTAATCAAAATATGTAAAATTAACACATTTTATCTCAGAGGTTGGTAATCTCCCAAAATTTGTAGGCCAGTGTTATTTATATTTAAATATTAGTCCTCGACTTACAACCACAATTGGGTCCAGAATTTCTGTTGGAAGTCAGGGTAGTCATAAAAATAAGTCATGACATCAGTCAGACCCAATTTTATGACCATTTTACCATGATTGTTAAGTGAATCCAGCTGCAGATCATGATCACATGACTGCATGATGTTGCAACTGGTCAAAAATGCAAGCCTGTTGCCCTGAGTCCCTTGGGAGAGAAGGGCGGTATATAAATTTAATTAATTAATTAATTAATTAATTAAATAATAAGTGCCAGCATTGTGATAACATGACCAAAAAGTGGTGCAATGGTCATAATTTTGAGTACTGGTCATAAAACACTTTTTCTGCAGGCCAGAATCTATCTAGAGTACTGTAGCTTCGATATAATAATACCTATATTATTAAAAAGGAGCAAGGAGAATCCCAAGAACCAATCAGACTGTAAGATATTCCTACGGTATTAAATTTTATGTCAGGACAGTATTCAACAAACTGGAAGACTGGATAGAGGCTAACAAGATTATTTATAATGAACAAATAGTTTTCAGGAAAGGCCAGAGCATGTTTGAGAATTGTCAGGTTTTCTTTTTATCTTGCTTCTAAATATGAGAACAGTACCACAAAAGATTTGAATATAGCAACTACTAATTTGACTGCGTACTTTGACTTGATAGAAGTAGATTATTGATGAAATTAGATAATATAACATAGATAAGCATCTACTGTATCTGTTGCAGCAGTTCTTTTCAGTTATATTTACCAGAATAAAGGAGGTTTATTTAGATTGCTCACTGAAGCACTATCGACAAAACAAGTACAGCAAGGCTGAATCCTCACACCAATATTGTTTACTACTTACACACACACTTCATTGCCTCATATATCAGCTTCTCTAGGTTCTTAGAAAGTTTCCATTTTATCCCACACTGGTAATATACTCTGAATAATAAGAGTTGAGTTGAAAGAACGTTTTAAAGGCTAGGGCATTACAGGTAGTCCTCGTTTAGTAATCACAATTTGGGATTGACAACGCAGTTAAGCAAAGCAATCACTAAGTGAAACTGTGCTTTCCTTTGCTTTACAGACCTGCAGAGGTCATAAATATGAGCATTAGTACTTTTTCATCGCTGTTATAATTGAACAGTTGTTAAACAAGGGCTATCCATATGTGCATATATAAATGTATGTAGATATATAGCATCGGTACATATATCTTTACCTCATGAAGTGGTATGATATGTCAAATGGAGTATCCATACAGGCTGAGTAGCCATCTCTCCAAATTCTTTTAACAGTTTTGTGCTGAACAGGAAATTTGACTACATGACCTTTGAGAACTCTTCTAACTCCTATGATTTTACACATAGTGAAAGAGTTCTAGCACAATCCTTCACTGAATTAAAATGATTATCAAATGAAGTTTTTGGTCAACTGTTACATTTTAACATTTGAGAAGGAAAGGATCAAGTAGTAAGAAAGTTACTTAAAAGAATAAAGCATTGGCTTGGCATTAATTAAAGTGGGATGCCTTCCAACATAGTATCAATATTTGCCACACCTGTGATGAACATTTTATAGCTAAGCACACCAATACAAAGTTAGGGGATAGTTTTAAACCATGATTTTTGACCAAGTCATGATGGACTGATTCACACATCACTCAAGTCAAAAGCAAAGAAACAAAGACAAAGTCGGCCTTTAGATTTTGTAGGCAGGCAAAAGTATTTATTGTGTATTTCTTCTATTCCTTGTTTATCCATTTTATGCATATGTTTTAGATAAATTTCTGCAAGGATATGTTCATGGCAAAAAAAATAATCATTAGCACTTCTTTCAAAATAACATTTGCAACCAATAAACCAACATGAAACCATGTTCCAAATTGATTTATGATCTTAGAACAAATTCTTGCTTATTCAGTGATCATATGCATATCTCATATTAAGTCTTAAAAACTAACACATAATTAATGGCTTAGTTTAATACATGACTCAATTTCTAAACTACTGCAACTTAATGTAAGCTGGTGGGTAGATGATGAAGCCTGAACATTTATTTGTTGTGTGTTGTGTAAAAGAGCCTTGGTGGCGCAGTGGACTAAACTGCTGCTGTTAAAGTAGTACTTAGCTGCCAGCTGCCTGCAATTACTGCAAGTTCAGTTCTCACCAGGCTCAAGGTTGACTCAGCCTTCCATCCTTTCAAGGTAGGTAAAATGAGGACCTGGTTTGTGGGGGCAATAAGCTGACTTTGTATAAAAGTTTTGTATAAAATAGAACACCGCTCGGGGGGGGGGGCAAAAAGCCCTACTAAGCAGGTATATACAAAAGTATGAAAAGTATACTTAATGCATTGTAAGCCACCTTGAGTCTCCAGAGAAGGGTGGCATATATAAATCAAACTAATAAATAAATAAATTTTTAAAAATGAATATACATTTAGTAATTTTGTTTTAGGACACTGGAGAGGAAGGATGGTGGAAAGGCATTCTTAATGGCAAAGAAGGAGTTTTTCCAGATAACTTTGCAGTTCTGATTCATGAATCTGATAAAGATTTCCCCGTAAGTACTTATTGCAGTTTTTAAAAAGTTTTAGCTTTTCTTTAAAAATCTGGGTTAATAACAAAATAGTGTGTTTTATATATTCATATATATGGTGTCCCAGGCTTTTTTCATAATTCAGCATTCCATTTTCCTCGTTTAATTATTTTGGCCTTGCAATTGTTGTGTTAATATAGCATTGCCATAACAATGGAGCTCTTTGGAGAAACCTTATTTGGGTGACATAATGGTCCAGTCATTAACATGTGGCCTAACTTTTCTGGTAGACCTGTTATGAAGAGCAATGAAGTGATCTTGGAAGATGGGATTGAGACAAACACTATTGCTACCACTGTTCAGCACTTCAAGTTCAGTCTCCAAAAATTGCTTCAGAATGTGCAGGGCCATGGATGCAACCCTTGTCTTCAACTTCTGAAAACAAATGCTCTTGATCTTAAATCACACATCTGCACTGCTTTGAGGTCATGTAGACAAATGCTACATTTGCACTCCCATCACTCTGAAGCTTTTTTTGGAAATGTGAACCCAAAATGATGCATACCTATAATAATGTTAGTACTTTCCTGTTTGGCTCTGAAATATTTTTAATTCAAATAAAGATCCTGGCTTGGATCCTTAAAACCCTCAGCAAAATTAAACTTATAAAAATCTAAATTTTCTTTCTGGCATACTAGTAAGCCATATGTTATTCTTGAACTGCATTTTTGAGTTATCAGAAGGTGTGGTGACTAGGGATTACGGAAATCTTTCTAAAGCATAGAGAACAATGTATATGTAAAGAATAAGTAAATGCAACTTGCACTAGTGATGAGAAGTATTTGGGAAAGGTGTTAGAATACACATTGTAATTTTGGAATTCTATGAATGACTTTAACAAACTTACAGAATAGATTCCTGAACAAATTTTGGCAGTATTTATTTGGGAACTTATTTGGGAAAAAGGAATTTAAAAAAAGACAAACACAAAAAAAATTGGAAGAGGAGTATAAGAAATTAGAAATGGAACTACAGAAAGATGCACAAAATAAGAGGATTAAAAATCAAATGGACCTTTAAAAACATGAATTGAATCTAATTGAAAAAGAGGATTTGGGGCTTAAAAATAAAAATTTCTAAGCAAAAAATTTTTGAAAATGCAAGCAAGCCAGGAAGATGGTTGGCATACAAAATGAAAAAGGAGAGAGGAAAAAAAGTTAATCAACTAACGGATGAGGAGGAAACTGTATGCTATTGAAACGAAGAAAACAAGAAAATAGTACAGAATTATTATGAGAAACTCTTTCTTCTGACAATATCAGAAGAAAGGATAAAACAATACCTAGAAAAATCTGAATTAATCAAAACACCAGAAGATTATAAAAAGGCATTAGAGGAAAGAATAATGATGATGGAACTAACAGAGGGAATTAAAAAACAAAAGAATGGCAAAACGCCAGGCCCAGATGGATTGCCAGCAGAACTATATAAAACATTACAAGATGTAATAAGCAACACAATGCTGAAAGTATTTAATGAACTCCTGATAGAAGCGAAGATACCAAACTCGTGGATGGGGGCATGTATTACTCTTATACCAAAAGAAGATACAGATCTGCAACAAATAAAGAACTATAGACCGATTTCCTTGTTAAATGCAATTTATAAGATATTTGTATCAATAATGGCTGATAGATTAAAGATATCGTTAAATGAATTTATACATGTGGACCAAAATGGTTTCCTACCTAAGAGACAGATTAGAGACAATATGAGAATAATTCTGAATACTTTGGAATATTATGAAGCACATCCAGAAAAATAAATGGCATTGATGTTTCTTGATGCACAGAAGGCGTTTGACAATGTGAATTGGCAATTTATGTTAAAACAACAACAGACTATGGATTTTGAGGGGAGATTTATAAATATGATTAAAACTATTACAAGCAATCAAAAGTGATGGTAAATGGAGATATGACAAAGGAGATTAATATTATGAAATGCACAAGACAGGGTTATCCTCTATCACCATTATTATTTGTGTTGACATTAGAGATATTAAAATAGAAATATAAGACAAAATGAAGAGGTAAGAGGTATTAGAATTAAAAAAGAAGAATATAAACTACAAGCATTTGCAGATGATTTAGTCTTTATTTTAGAGGAGCCGGAAGCAATTGGACCAAAATTAATAGAACAAAAGAAGAAGAAGAATTAAGTGTTTATAAGCAATCTAAAGTTAGAGATAGTAAAAAGGTAGTAAAAAAATAATTGCTAAGTGCAAAATTTATCTTCAAATTCTTGATCTTTTGATCAGTCTATTTCAATTGCTTAATTGTATTTCACTAGCAAATTGTAGACAAGGCCCAGGAAATGTTCTGAATGTTGTGTTACAAGGTGTGTTTTTTTAAATTCAGACTGGTTTCTAGTTGTTATTTTAGATACAATTCAGTGAACTTGAAAAATTGGGTTCATTGTTGTTTTGTTCCTGGAAGGTTACCGTTTTTTCCCGATTATCTTTGTATGTCAATTGCACCTTTTTCTGGAAAGTGTAGCTAACAATAGTAATCTGTACCTTACCTTCACAGATACTTTCTTATTTCCAAATGAGTAGTAATAAAACTTCTGCTTATGGAGAATAAGAGATTTCTGAGACAGAAAAGTCTCCTTTGGCAAAATGGATGTCATACAATTTTGATAGATAAATAAATAAAATAGAGGAGAAAGAGAATTAGTTGTTTATTCCCCCCCCCCCCCCCCGCCTTCTCTGCTTCCTCTTCTTTCTCAGCAATCATTTTCCTGATCATTTTCGAAAACTTTGGTCTGCCTAAGATTTGTAATCCTTGCACTAGTAACTTATAGACAGTACAATTGAGTTACTGAGTATACCTGTTGTCTTCTGGGTCTTAATTCAAGAAAATACTTGGCATGAATATTAGTTATTTATATTTTGTCCTCTTTGCAGAAGCCAAAGAAGCCACCACCTCCTGCAAAAAGTCAAGGTATGTAAGATAGGGTTTTATTAGACCATAATTGCAAAAGAGACTATAGTTGATTGGAAATTATTAATTGTCTCAATCAGAATGATTGTTTTTTTAAGATGTTATCTATCAGATGAAATCCATTCATACCCAGAGTGTATTGAAACATAGACAGTTTTCATTATTGGAAACAATGATGTGAATTCTTGTGAGCCATCAATTTCTGCTATACATATAGGTACTGTATGTCTCAATTAGTGCAGTTAACAAAAGCCATGAAATGGAATTTCACCACAATATTCAGAGTAATAGTTGCATGGAAAATAAGATAATTAGTTCCAGTTCAACAGAAATTGCCAATTAAAAATTCTAAATATATTTTATATGTTTATTAATGAAACACTATATAACAGCAAAAGAGAGTGAACCCATACCCAAAGTATACGTGATACCTCTTGTATTCTGCTGTAGTTCTTCAAAATGAGCATTTTCTTTTCTGAGCTTTCCTCGATTAGAAAACTTCCTCTTCTCCATTTTGCACACACAAAGATTCATATCTCCAATCTCAATGGTAACTGCTCACATGCTAGTCACAGCCTAGTATTATTTTATAAATCACAATCAAATTATGCACTATTCAAACTTGCATTAATTGTGACTTATCTATACAATAATTTATATATATGAATTCATGACTTCTATGAATACAATGAGGAAATAATCCTGAACATACTTTCATGTGATAGTGTATAACTATTTTTTCCTATAGTTAAAAAATATATCTCTTTAACAATATATTCAATCATTTTAAAAGGCTACGCCATAAAACAATTCTTGTTCTTAAGGACTAAAATTCCTGTGCCAGTCAGCACTTCTAATTGGATTTCTAGTTCTGCCACATATTTGATAGGTGTACAGTACATTTTAGTATTAATTATCATACAGTATTTTCTCTACTAAAGCAGTGTGATTTTTAAATATTGGCTCTATCTGCAGGTTCTAAGGCTGATCTTCTGCCTGTGGAGAAGAAGTTTCCTCATCTCAGGAATGAAGAAAAGGGTAAATTCAGGTTTATCTCCGATACTAAAAACATAAATGTTTAGGACTGTGGTTTAAAGCAAAGCTGCTTTGGTATAAATACAAGCATATGATTCAGGTGGTTTGAAAAGAGCTAAATAAGAAAATGCATATAATATTTGCAGAATTTTAAAACTGTATGTGTATCCCTGAAATAGCAAGCACTAACTAAAAATTACACTGTTCAGTGTAACATTACAGGCGTATATAGATTAAAAATAAATAGTTTTTGTAAAACAACCGAAAGTTGTGTAAACTTTATTTTGTTGGCAGTAAAAAGAAATTTAAACTCCATCCAAAATAGATTTTTTAGAGTTTTGTCCTACTTTTATGAAATTTATAAATAACTTGTTATGGTGAACATATCTAATATTCCTTCCTCCTCCTATTTTCCCCCAGAACAACAACCTTACGGGTTGAGCTGAGAAAGACTGGCCCAAAGCCAGCCAGCTGGCTTTCATGCAGAAAGATGGATTAGAACTCACAGCTTCCCTTAACCATTAGACTAGACTGGCTCTCATACATTTTAAAGAATATAAATTCATGATTTTCTGCAAAAACTTTGCTAATAAATCCTGCAGCCAGGAAAAGTCAGTATTTTACAGACTTTATGAATAATAGGCTGGATTCCACTTGTATCCGTTTAAAAAGAGTCCGTTGCAGCTGTATGAACCTGAGAAATAAACTAAAGGAAGCAAGATTCCTTGGTCTTAATTCAACTATGTCTTAGTCTTATTTGAAATGGCTTCTAGAATGCAAATTGGGGTATTTGTTCAGAACCGCCTACACCCATGGAAGAAACTTTCATAAATCATTTCTACATTATTTTCATGGTAAACATTATTCTCTCACTCTGTTCCCAGATGAAAAACCAGTGTTGGATCAGAAGATCTCTAAACCAGTGGCTCCCCAAGTACCACCAAAAAAACCTGTCCCTCCAAACAAGGCTAATAGCATATTAAAATCTGGGCTCTTGCTTTCAAAATGGCCAGATAAAACCGTTTTACAAACACCAGTTCCTAAGTAAGTATCTTATTTTGTGTGTGATATTCTTCGACATGCTATTTTTAAATTGCTGTAAGTTTGAACATGTTAAGAATTGCAACTAGAATAGTAACTATTGGTAGTTACTAATATGTAACTACCATGTTTTCCCAAAAATAAGACCCTGTCATATGTTTATGTTGTTTATGTTTATTAGATTTATATACCGCCCTTCTCCCAAAGGACTCAGGGCGGTGTACAGCCATGATAAAACAATGAACCATACAACATTAAAACCCATTTAAAACTGAATTAAACAAATTTGGCTCTCTTCATTAAAAACTCATAATTTAAAATACCCCATCCAAATTTTTATTCAGCCAGGCCAGCCTATTGAAGTAACAGGGTCTTAAGGGCCCGGCGAAAGGTACGGAGGTCGGGGATCGTACGTATCCCAGAGGGTAGTTCGTTCCAGAGGGTGGGTGCCGCCACAGAGAAGGGTCTCCCCCTGGGGGTCGCCAGCCTACATTGTTTTGCCAACAGCACCCTGAGGAGCCCCTCTCTGTGGGACCGTGTTGGTTGGTGGGAGGCTATTGGTGACAGAAGGCAGTTCTGTAGATATCTGGTCCCTAAGCCATGGAGCATTTTAAAGGTGGTAACCAACACCTTGAACCGCACCTGGAAGACCACTGGGAGCCAGTGCAGTTCACGCAGGAGAGGTGTCACATGGGTGCGTCGAGTTGCACCCATAATCACCCGTGCAGCTGCATTCTGGACCAGTTGGAGCCTCTGGGTGCTCTTCAAGGGGAGCCCCATGTAGAGAGCATTGCAGTAGTCCAGACAGGATGTGATGAGAGCGTGAGTGACCATGCCAGGGTGTCCCAGTCCAAAAAGGGACGCAACTGGTGCATCAGGTGAACCTGATAAAAAGCCCCCCTGGCCACAGCTGTCATGTTCTTCTAAGGACAGCCATGCATCCAGGAAGAACCTAGATTGCGAGCCCTGTCCGAGTGGGCTAATGTTTCACCCCCAATAGCCAGCGATGGAACTAGCTGGCTATACCAGGACGCTGGGATCCATAGCCACTTAGTCTTGGAGGGGTTGGGTCTGAGCCTATTTCTCCCCATCCAGATCTGCATGGCCTCCAGACAACGAGATATCACATCAAGGGCATCATTGGGGTGGTCTGGGGTGGAGATGTACAGCTGAGTATCGTCAGCATACAGATGACACTCCACCCCAAAACCACGGATGATCTCCCCTAGCGGCTTCACATAAATGTTGAACAACGGGTGAGAGAACCGACCCTTGTGGCACCCCATAGATAAGGCGCCTCAAGGTCGATCTCTGTCCCCCTGTCAACACAGACTGCGTCCGTCTGGAGAGGAAGGAGGAGAACCACTGCAACATGGTGCCCCCCACTCCTAACCCCGCCAGCCAGCGCAGCATGATGCCATGGTCGATGGTATCAAAAGCTGCTGAAAGATCCAATAGGACTAGGACAGAGGAGCAACCCCTGTCCCGAGCCCTCCAGAGATCATCAACCAATGCAACCAATGCCATTTCCATGCTGTATCCCAGCCTGAAGCCCAACTGAAATGGATCTAGATAGACTGCTTCATCCAGGTACCGGGGAAGCTGTTGAGCCACCACACTCTCAACAACCTTCGCCACAAAGCAAAGGTTGGAGACTGGACAATAGTTCGCTAATACAGCTGGGTCCAGTGAGGGCTTCTTGAGGAGGGGTCTCATCACCACCTCTTTCAGGGCAGAGGGGAGGACACCCTCACTCAAAGAAGTGTTTATAATCTTCTGGAGCCAGCCTCGTGTAATCTCCCGGGGGGCCAGCACCAACCAAGAGGGACACTGGTCCAATAAACATGTGGCAGAGCTCAACCTACCCAGAATCCTGTCCATGTCCTCAGGAGCCACAGAGTCTAATTCCTCCCAGATAATACTCTCAAGACTCACACCCGTCACCCCCTCTGGCCCCACCCAATCGGAGTCCAAGCCTTCCCAAATCTGAGTGATTTTATCATGCAGAAATTGCACAAAATCCTCAGCCCTATCCTGTAAGGGGTCTTCCCACGCTCCCATATATTTTTTTGAACCTTGAAATAAGCACTTGCGCTCAAAAGCCCGATCAGGCTTTTATCAGGGGATGTCTTATTTTGGGGAAAACATGGTATATTGCAATTAATACATCCTTATTTACCTTTTATCTTATTTACCTGTACTCCTAAAGAATCATTTTGAGATTGGGAGAACGTGCTGTAGGTTTTTACATTCAAACTTGTTTTTGCCATCTCAAATTTGTTTTCTTTATTATTATTTTCTCAGACACACAGAGTAGTGAAATGTAATTTCTCTACTTTATTTTCCAAGTGCATGTTGAAACCATAAATTGCTGACTGTATAAATCATAAGTCGTAGTAACAGTTAGATAAAAGAGAACTGAAGGAGGGAACCTGCATGTAAGAAGTGTGTCTCTGCATATATCTCAGCTTCTAACTCACAATCTGAAGAACTGGATTCTTGAAGAACTGATATAATTTTTGTAAAAGCATATATAAAATTTTTGTTACATGTTTCATTTTTCCTTAATTGCTGATAAAATTGTTTAACTTTCGAACATAGGATAAATGGGGAAATGGCATCCTGGAGGCCAAAGTCCGAAATTGAGCCAACAGTGAAACCAAAGATAGACTCTGAACAGTTACCATTGAAATCAAAATCAGTAGAGGTAGACTCAGCCGCACTACGGAACTTGAAAGAAACAGGTAAATTTGAAAAGTGTACATAATGAGTCTCAATTTTCTGCTACATCGTATTACAATAAACCACAACAAAGAATAAACAACATCTTCAGAAAGGAATACTTTATAATCAGTGGATTCTGTTGTGGAAAAGCTCTGTGGCAGAGGTTGGTAGGAGAGGATCTATAGGTATAAGTGTATCTGAAACTACTTCCCTTCATGGCCCTCAGAATCCCTTCATACATTTTTCTGTACTTTTAGTGGCAAATTTAAAGAGGAAGTTGTCTTGCAGCAAAGCAGAAAGTTCTAGCGAAATTCTTTAATCATAAGAATGCTTCTGAGCACTTTCTAGGATCCCTTAGGCATCGTTAGAAAATAGAAATAATGGATGGTTGCATCACAGAGCATTACTTGGATTCATACTCACCTGCCTTGAAAAAGAGTGCCCTGAAGTTTGCCTTTTTATAAATTGATATCTTCTATTCATCATTGCTTCCACTCTCAGTGGCAGATGTTTCTGACTTTCAAAATTCCAGATGTTGTTCACCATCTCCAAATGTGAACTTTGTCTTGCTTATGGCGTAATATTCATTTCTAAAAATACTGGAAGATTTTCCCTACTTCAGACTTTTGGAACTATTTAAAAATAGTTATTCAAATAGACTCTACAGGCTTCTGGAATTTGTTTGTTTGTTTATTAACTTATTTTTGAATTATTCCAATACTTGGAAAGCTGAAATGAGGTGCACTGTATAATGTTGAGAATGCTTATGTCCAAATGTTAAAAGTTAACATTTCAAGTAGATAATGGGAAAAATAATGTTTTTGTATAATGCATTTAAAAAAAAAAAAAGAGAGAATCCTTAAAATAAGCGCTTTCACATTATAGAACTCATTCTGTTATTTTATTATACTTCAAAAGAAGGTCTCAAGCATCTATTTTGTTGAAGTTCTATGCATATAAAATTTAAAAGGGAACAATTTACAATATCTTATATTTTTTAAAATTATTCACAGATTTTGTATTACAATTATTTGTCCTAATGTCAGAAAGGATCTGCAGAAGTGAGTGGAATAAATTACTATCTCATAAGCAAATTGAAGGTGTACTAGGAATAAACTGGGGTCTCATTCATATTAGCAAAGCAAAAATCAGAATACTGAAGGAAAGCACAAAACTTTGTAACATGAATTTCTTTTTTACTAGGTTACTAAGTTACTAGGTTATTAGTTACTAATTGGTACTTCTTTCAGAATCTTTATTTTAAATAGAGCATAAGGTAGATTAAGAGCAAGAAGACCCAGTTTCTAGAACATAAGAGTATTTCATGTAGGGTTGAAATTATGGGATATTTCTGATCATTGCCATTCAAGTGTCTGTCAGCCTGGTTGGGGATATTTATGTGAAAAGTTCACCTGAATCTCTCAGAGCGATCCAAGGAGATGTAAGCAACAGGTTTTGTCTCTATATTGTACATCTTTGGGTTCTAAAACCCTGTTTGGCTGGACAAGATTAAAAAGGATTTGTAGAGAATCACGCGAACGACTTCTTTTACCCCTTCATGAGACAGCGCTTCCAGTAATTACAGGACAATAAATCATCTGTTATCTTAAAGAGATACGATACATAATACATCTCTCTATATCTGTGCATTTATATTTCTAAGTATGTTTTCTTTAAACAAGAAATGATTTTCTTTAAAAAGAAATCCCATAATCTCATGTACTGAGGGATATAGGGTTTTTTGCTCAGTTTATAAACTGAAATTGATTTGCCTTTTTAACTTCCTTTTCCCTCTTCCTTCCCCCATGTATTGTATTATACACACACACACACACACACACACAACCACACACATACCTTTTATCCTAGTGAAACAACTTTTCTAAAAGACAACCCTATAAAACTGCTGTTTAGATTACTAGAATATCATTTTGAAGGATTTGCTGCTATGTGTGTGCATTCTGTAGTGGCAGTGGCACAATCCTTTACTACTTTAGCAACAGTGCAGATAGCTTTTGATTTGTACATATTTGCAGTATACTTTTAATCTGATTTAATATTTGGAAAAATGAAATTTTTTTGGTATATATATTTTGTATTTGGCAATTTATATTTATATATTAAATGCATATATTAATCCAATTTGAATATGTACAAAGGACTGAAGTTTTATGAGTTCAGTAGTGTAAATGTTTATTAATTTTCCCATTAAATATTTCTGGTTTCTGACTTGCTCTACACCTGACTGGATTGCTCTCTTCCGTTCTGAACCCCAATAATGTCCTTTCCAACTGAGCTTAAGGCAAAATGTACAGGTAGTCCTCAATTTACAACAGTTGATTTAGTAACTATTCAAAGTTACAACGACACTGAAAAAAGTGACTTATGACCACTTATGACAGGGTTCTTCAAACTTGGCAGCTTTAAGACTTAAGGACTTCAACTCCCAGAATTCTCCAGCCAGCTATGCTATTCTGGCTGGAGAATTCTGGAGGTTGAAGTACACAAGTCTTCTGACTTATGACCATTGCAGCATCTCCATAGTTAAGTGATCAGAATTAAAGTACTTGACAACCAACTCATATTTATGACAGTTGCAGCATCCCTGGGGTCACGTGGTCTCCTTTTGTGATCTTTTGACAAGCAAAATCAATGGGGAAACCAGATTCATTTAACAAGCATGTTACTAATTTAACAGTTGCAGTGATTCAGTTAACAATTGTGACAAGAAGGGTCATAAAATGGGGCAAAACTCATTTAACAAGTGTTTTATGCTTAGCAACATAAATTTTGGGCTCAATTGTGGTTGTAAGTTGAGGACTACCTGTAGATGTGCCATGGCATCTGTGGTGGGTGTGTTTTTTGAGAGAGATTCCTCCTTCAGAGAAATAGAGCAACAGGCCTCATTCCCGTACAACATCTGATACATTGGATCACATATAATATAGGCTTGCACAGTTTCCCTTCACCTCACAACCCTGAGGAGAGCTCTGGTGAAGCCTCCTCTTCCTCCTCCTCAGCTGATCCAATGAATTGCCTGTCACTGCTGAGGGGTGGGGAAACCAAGAAAGTCACAGACCATAAAGTCAACCCCTGCTCCCCATTCTGGTCTGTGCCCAAGGATCCCCTCCTTATAGGGAGGAAGGTGGCTCACCCACCAATGCCAGTGCGCCATCCCAGCCAATCCTACCTTCCCAGCAGGTATCCCTCTCTCATGCTTCCTCTTTCCAGAATATAGGCTTGGGGAACTCTCCAGCCAGTCCTACCTTGTCAGCAGGCATTCCAGAGTCATTCCCTTGTCCTTTCCTTTCTGGCACCGCTGTTAAGAGATTTCAAATTTTGGCCTCATTTTTAACACAGCCAACAGCCATTCAGCCGACTGGGCACAGGGGCAAGAGGAACATGGGAAAGAGAGTGGGAATACAATCTCTCCTTGTGCCACACAACCTATGGGTTTCTGGGGAAGTGTCGTTGGTATTGTGGCACTGAAGCAGCCACAACTTTCCTATATTTCATTTCCATAGGAGTCATGGCTCTCAGCATTCTGTAAATTATCCCATTTCAGTTCCTTGATTCAATAATTGTTGCCATGTTCTTTCCAATTTTGCCCAATTGAAGGTTACAAATTTACGAACAGATATGACAATGTTAGTAGAATTGAGATATGGCACTTAAATACTTTAATCAATCTCAGGATAGAGGTATCAGTATCAGGCATCAATGATCATACTACAGATAAAACCTTTAAACAGCTAAATCTGCCTTTATTAAAACCTGTTATCTGGCAGGATTTATATTGCTCTCCCTAATACATGACCCAAGTAATAATTTGGATCATGCAATTGAATAGTTTTGAATAATGGATTACTATCAAATGTCATTCACTAGTTTCTTTCCTGCTCTTTTCCCATTGTGTATTACAATATGCTATTTCCTTTTCATTCTTAAACTGTTATATAATTTTGCTCCGTAGTCTACAATATATCTTTGTAACTTTTGTAAACATTTTATTGGTATTGTTCACATTTTAACTGCTTTTATTCCCTACTAATTCAGTCTTCAAGGCATTCCAATTAATAAATTATAAACGAGCCATGCTAGAGTACTGTTGCATTCAGTAAACTAAATAGTACTGTACTATTTAGTTAAGTCCAACTTTTTGTTCTTTATTTCTCACACTTTAGTTCTTTATTTCTGTAAACCTATGATGTTGTGTGCATGCATGGAGTTCTGTTCAGCACTATGGGACAGGACTTCAGTTTGCATGGTGAAATTTTCTATTTGTGAGGAATCAAGGATCCATATGCTAGTAGAAAAGTTTTGATATGCTTTTAGAAGATGTAATACTTTAATAAGTAGAAATCAAGAATCCCTGTCATCTACCCTTTATTCAGAGAGCTGATTTTCAGTACCTCTGAAAAAAGTGTGTCATGAATCCAGTCAGCTACTATAGTTAGAAATGTACCCAGAACCAATTTGACATATTTTTAAAAACAGCATAGCTTCTTCCCCTGAATGAAATTGAATGGATGTTGCTAAAATAAAAATGTCCTGATTATGTATTGAAGATAATGCTGCCATATATTTCCTGCAAGATACTTTTTTTTTTGTTCAAAATCTTTTCTAGATATTCGTCTCCTTGACTTTTCTTTCCAGATTTTGTTTCCTATCCTGTTTGCCATGTTTCCCTTCTTACGTGTCAGGAAATTACCCTCCCCTTCTCCATTTTGGTAAGAAACTTTCTATACAGCAATCCACATCCTTTGTTCCATATTAATTCTTGAATCTAAATTTCTATTCTTGGATATTATTAAATTATTTTTTAAACTTATGTGTTTATGTTTTCAAGAATTTACACTAAACTGTATCAAATGACAAATGTTATATTTGGATGATTTTATAATATTGTTGCATAAAAGGTAAATTTTGTAATTAGTAGAATCCCTCTCTTTTCCCAGTTTAAGTATGGTTAAGGCCAAAGAGGGGCATTGTGAGTAAGGCATTCTTTAGCTCTTCAGGATATGGTTAGTCAGTATAGTTACTAGGCAACTCCTTCATTAAAATGCAAAATAAGATATGTAAGTGCTCTGATTTTGAACATGGGTGACTGCAAAGGACAACAAAATCTAGCATGAAGAGGAGATAAACTGGACTGTTATTGGAGCAAATTCATATTATGCCTATAGATAACAGTAAATTTGTGAACTTCTGCTTACTATGTAATTGCTATTAATGGTTCAGGTTTTTGCATCTGTTATTTTATAATATAACTTGCCTCATTAAATGTACTGTGTCAAGGTAAGCTTAAAGGTAGTTGTACTGTGTACTGTGTCAAGGTAAGCTTAAAGGTAGTTGTTGACTTATAACTAATTGTTCGATGACTGTTCACAGTCACGATGGCCTTGAAACAAATGCTTTATAGCCATAAAGCACTTTTTGACTGTTGTAAAATGTCCTGCTATATGTGTCCCTCAGTCATGTGACCATATTTGGGGTGCTTGCAGCCTGTTTATATTTATAATCAGTTACCAAATGACCTGTGATCATGTAATCGCTGTTGAAAACCTTTTCTGCCAGCTTGCCCACAAAGTCAATGCAAACAGAAGGGACTTTGGATTTGAGATCTATTCCCCAGAGTGATGAGGTATTTTCCCTCCCCTCTATGCAGGAAGAGGAAATTCTTATGTGTGTTAGAAGAACAGACCTCTGAAAACTAGCAATCACAAGCATTCAGAGCCTTTCAAAATGCTTGCTTTCCCTAGCGTTTTCTCCTCCAGAAGGGAAAACTCTAGTTTACATCATCATTTCTGCTTCTCCAGAGGGGGGAAAGCTAGAAACACCAGTGTTTCCACCCCTCTAGAGGGGAAAATGCTAATGAGTATGTCAGCTTTTGCTAGTGTTTTCATCTCTGGAAGGGAAAACACTAGTGAATGCCAGTGTTTCCGCTCTTTCAGAAGAGAAATACTATCAAAGAAATACTATTCTGAGCCTTTTAGAATGCTGACATTTGCTAGTGATTTTACCAGATTTGCATTCCATTCTTCTTGCATGCCAAGGAATCTTCCCTCCCTTGGCATGCTGGAGTAATGAACCACAATTTAATCTGGCAATTAATCTTGTTATTGTCTCCCTGATAGGGTAGGGAGAAATCCTGGGCCTCCAGGATGGAATCCTATGCCCTCTCCTCAGCACTCCATTTGACGACCCACTTGGTCACTTAAGTACCACAACTGGAAAAACTGGGTTTGTAGTAGTTCAGTGAAGTGAATGTGTGGTGTCTCACTTAATTACTTTGCCGAATGACCAAGATTCTGGTTGAGGCTGTAAGTTGAGTACTACCTGTATAGGATTTATTGTGCAATTATTTATGTGGTTGCAATGATAAATAAGAAATGTAAAAATGATGTATTTGTGGCTAAAGCTGGAATGGCAGAAACCAGTGATGCCCAAGCTAGAGAGAATAATATGTAACTATGATTCAGCTACCTCCCAAGGCCATCAAGATCCATTAACTTGGAAAGGCAACAAGAAAAAGGCTATGGTCTAAATTATGGAACATAGATATATGTAAAGGCTTTGATGTTTTACCCTGTAGTAGACCAAATAAACTGTTGTATTACTTTATCTTTCTCTAATAGTAATAAGATTAGGTAATAGTATACCGGTAATCTAATTGTATTTGACAATCTTCAATCAAATAAAACCATTTGCTGTATACCAATAAAAATCTTGTTTCCATAACCTTTCACTAAGCAAAATGATGCATCATAGGGCAACAATTTTTGAACCAAGATACCTCAAATGAGTTAACTTTCAGAATGTGTCCAAATTCCTGGAAATCCCATGAAATTGATATTTGGCCAATTTTATAAAACAAATTATGACATGAAAATTATCATGAAATGGTTTATGACATAATATAAAATGTCAGAAAACATTTCCTGTGCAGATGTTTGACAGTGGTATACAGTTCTACATGGGCTATTTTCAAGGCAGATACATCTCTGAATGTATGTATCTTGGAAGGCAGGACATTAGGAGTTCTGTCATTGTTGAATGCATTGAGGAATCTGATAAGAAAATATCTCTGAAATGATCATCCAAGGGAGTCATGGGTTATCTAATAAGGAATTAAATGACTGAAAAGTTGAGGTGTAATCTGAGTACTGGTTTGAAGCCTGGCACCTGAGTTTATTCGAATGTATTGATTTATTTTATTAAACAAATTTATATAGCTGCCCAACTCACAAAGCGACTCCAGATGGCATACAGCATTAAAAATACACAGTTGAAAAATCCACAATTGAAACCCCACCAGTCTATCCCAGGTTGGACATTCAGCTTTTGATTATTTTGATTATTATTTTGACTACTTTGAAAATCTGATTTGATTTTCTGACTTTCAGATTCAAGGACAATTGGATTCAACCTAATTCTAGATTCTGTTTTAAAGGAATTTTTATTAGGGCTATATTTGGAAAATATTAAAATGCCTACCCATTTTCCATTTTGGCAAAATGAGATGAAAATAGCAGAGGTAATATTCTTAAAATGACAGCTCACTCAGACTCAAGAGTTTCACTGCAATATATATTTTTAAATGTTCTTCTTGTGTTTGCTTTAAAACAGAAGTAATGCAGATTGAAAGGATAGCTCAGTGGCCTCGAGTCTTTCTGGTCATAAGCTTATAAAGAGATTGTGCTGAAAGTTTTTCTTTTCCATTTTAAAAATAAAACCTTTCTGGGCTGGCAGATAGGACATTTTTTTTTAGCAGAGTTCATTATCTTGACAAATGGCATTTTGCAAGTTTGTGCACGTTGTAACTTCCAGGTTTCCTTTACCATCAGGCATGGGGTACCTTCTTTAGACTTGACAAGCATGCTAATTTTGAGGAATGATGTAGGAAGGTCAATAATCTTAGTGTGACACAAATTCCAGCTGTAACTTTCTGTCGGTACTCTATGCTAGAGATTAGACCAGTGATGGTGAACCTTTTGGGCTTGGCTTGTCAAAAATTCTAAAAATGCCTAATTTGACTGTTGGTGTGTCAAGCACACACACATCCAAGCAAAAAAGAAACAATTCTTTACACATTAATTAATTTTTTTAAACAATACAGTCCAATCATGTGTGTGATTCGCAGTATCCACCACGCACAACTTACCTTCAGGCAGTGTTAATTTTCTGTTGACAGACCCCTGCAGACTACCCAAGGTAGCTCTGGTCACACAAGTCGTCCATTTTTGAAGTGGCTTTGAAGAATGCTGTTCCATGCAGTCCTTGAAACTGTGAAAGCACGCCCCATTCTTCCACAACTTTCAGAGATTCCAGAGGCCATGAGAAAGCACACTCCATTCTCGTGCAGCCTCCAAAACTCATGCAGGAATGGGTATGCTTTTG
Source organism: Masticophis lateralis (assembly GCA_030761175.1). Taxonomy (NCBI): domain Eukaryota; kingdom Metazoa; phylum Chordata; class Lepidosauria; order Squamata; family Colubridae; genus Masticophis; species Masticophis lateralis. Next base: position 160,969,533 of record JAUDYJ010000001.1, read on the forward strand.
AGAATAGTTATTTTCAGGTGATGATGAAAAGTGGCGCATCATTCAAAATGTTGTGGCATGTCACAGGTTTACTATTACTGGATTAGACAGAGATGGCTTAATCCCACCTAACTTTATTATAGCAAGAGGTTAGAGTTGCTGACAGAACGGCTACTTTGTGATTTCAGAAGCTCTCAAAATTGAGTGACTGCAATAGATGGAGGAAGCAGGCTTTGGAAGAGCAGGCTGATATATCCCAGGAGCAAAACACATAGCCTTTTATTGGACCATTGTAGGAAGCCTAGTTGGGTCATTTTAAGTATAAAAAAGACTCTGCTAAATATAAAGAAGGCCCAAATAGAACATGATTCGGTGTCAGACCTTGGCAGTTCAGTAGCACAGAAGCAGGCTGGAATCAGGAGAAAGGAGCTCTCAAAGTTAAATGGCTGATGTAGTAGAAGAAGCAGAAGCTGGTGATGGTAGGCTAGCAGGTGTAGTCCTGAAGTAATCCCAGTTAAGTGATTAAACCAGGCAAAGTAAATTGTTTTGATACTAGGCTTATTTTATTACAGAACTGTACAAGTGCTTCACATGAGGAGAGACGCTTTGGTAGAAGTAGGCTGACGGACAGAGGAAGAACCGTAAATGATCCATGCATATGCATTATTACCGTATTTTTCAGAGTATAAGACACACCTTTTTCCTCCCTAAAAGAGGCTGAAAATTTGGATTTGTTTTACATTCCAAATGTAGCTTTTTCAAAGCTTTTTTTCAGCCCTAATGAGGCACTAACGAGGCACTAGCGAGCAATCTTCCCAGCTATGCCTGTTCCCTGACTCTCCAGTTGTGCTTTAACAAGGCACTAGAGGGAACCAATCTCCATGCTTTGCTCCGACTCTCAGCTGTTCTTTAGAAGCCCCACCACCACCTTGCCTGCTTTTCTCATTGCTGCTTCCTCTCAGCTGTGCCTTACAAGTGGTTTTTTACCCCCAAGCAGGGGATAAAAAACCAGCAAACTAATGTGCTGAAGCTGACCAGACTAAGGATGCTAGCCAGATGAATACCTGGTAGGCAGATTTTTTTTTCCTATTTTCCTCTCCAAAAACTAAGCTGCGTCTTATACTCTGCTGTGTCTTATACTCCAAAAAATATGGTAGATTATTTTAGTAAGTAAAACTCAGATGGGTGGCAGACTTGTAAAATTTATTTATAAAATGTATAAAGCCCTTTCTTAACTCAAAGACAATAAATGTTTATTAATATTTCAATTGTTAAATTGTTAACCTTGCTGTTCTTAAAAGTCATAGACATGGGTTCATTCTGTTCTTAGTTTTGTGCCTATTTACTCAGTATGGAGATTTTTGCTCCAAGCAAAAAGAATACAGAAAAAAAGTCTGACTCAAAATTATACTGTTGAACCTTAAGTTCATATTCAGAGGGCAGAAAGAGTTGAACTGACCAGAAAGAATAACATTGGTGCAAAACTGCTTAATTAAATTAAACCTTATATCCAAATTAAGAACATGGAATGAAGTTGAAGCATGTTCAGTGCCAATCACAGTCTGTAGAAAATATTGTCTTACAAGTCCAGTTTAAAAAATAGTTTTAAGGGTAATTCCTGAACCAATTTTGGTGCCAATATGTGATAGGTTGTTAAATATTGATTGTCGTCCTGAATACATCTTAGCAGATGTTCACACGCAACCATAGTCATGTCCTTTGATCTCTGTCTTAGACTGCTTAGTACTCCAAAGAGTTAGAGTTAGGGTTTTTACTTAGTACTCCAAAGAGTCCCACTTCCTCAGATAGACTATTTAATATCCTCCCAACATCTTCATATCCTCAATAAATTAAGTAGCAACAGAACTTGGATTTGCTGCCTTCAATGCCAACCAGTCTTGAAGATAGATTAATTTATTGCAGGTGCTGATGTGGAATTTCCGTACAGGAGAAACCAGTCTGCAATCACATCAGTCTAATGATCTGTTTTTTAAGATACTTTCTTATACTTTTTTCTGGTCCTTTTAAGATTGTAGAACTCATTTCCTATTTTGTTCTGGTAGTCCTGATATGAGATCTATATAATCTCTCCTGGGTTTTTGTTTTATACAGTTAATAGTCTTAGTAAATAGTCATATTTATACAAAGAAAGATTATCTTTTAATAGGTACTTCATTTCCTTTCTCATAATTATGAAGGTCCTCATTTCAATTAATCAAAAGCACTTTTGATAAATCAAGTATCAGGAAATGAGAATTTAACTTCAGCTCTCTTAGCCATTTGTACAATTGTGAAATAGAAATTTAAAGAAATAATAGTAAAGATAGTATTCACTTAGTGACTGCCCTGGACAGTGTCTGTTCACAGTTACTATAGTGCTGAAAAACTAATTTGTGATCAATACCAGTATTTCTGACCTTTACAAGTTCTCTCTTTCCATCACGTGTTTGCTATTCCAGTCGGTTAGTATGCATTGTCCTGTACAAAATTGTAAGCACAGTTGCAGTTATATGATTTTCATTTAGGAAGCACTTTGCTTAATAACTGAGTTACTGGCCCCAGTTACAGTCACTAAATGAGAGTTATCTGTACTCTAGGGTATCTCTACTCTCTTCTTGCTGCTTCTAGGAAAGAATGTATGAGGGACGTAGTACTATGAAAAATCTGTTAGATGAAGGACTCTGTATGTATGAAAGTATATGAATTGGGATCAGTAATGTAACTAACATTGTCTGAGAGTAAGGAGATATTGTGAGTATAGATGGTACTTGGGTTACCACCGTTCATTCAACAAGAGATCAAATGATGCAGAACAAGGGGAGCTTATTACTGTCAGTATCCCTGTGTCACATGATTGTACTCTGGGTGCTCCACCTGCCTCGTAATTGTTGAAGCAAGCTGCAGTTACATGATTGCAATTTCCAAAATTTCCTGACAGCTACCCACAAACAAATTCAGTGGAGAAGCCAGCAGAAAGTCAAAAATAACATAGTCACATGAGATCCTCACTTAATTAGGAGCCTGGTGGAGCAGTGGACTAAAGCACTATTAAATAGCACTTAGCTGCCGGCTGCCTGCAATTACTGCAAGTTCAAATCTCACCAGGTTCAAGGTTGACTCAGCCTTCCATCCTTTCGAGGTAGGTAAAATGAGGACCCGGATTGTGGGGGCAATAAGCTGACTTTGTATAAAAAAGAACACCGCTTAGGGGGCCAAAAGCCCTACTAAGCAGGTATATACAAAAGTATGAAGGCTATTGCTTAACGCATTGTAAGCTGCCCTGAGTCTTCGAAGAAGGGCAGCATATAAATCGAACAAATAAATAAATAATAAATAAATAAATAAATAAATACATACATACATACATACATACATACATACATACATACATACATACATAAATAATAAAGGCAACCAGGAGTGCTGGAACTGCCATTGCTAAGTGACATAGCTATGTGATATCACACTTTGCAGTACAATTGCATTGCTTAGCAATGGCAGTTTTGGCCCAATTGCTGCCATAAGCCAAAGACTACCTGTAATGTGAAATAACGGATGTATATAATTGGCTTGGGTGGGCGTAATTTTGATATGCTTGATAGAGATGTATAAACAGGATACAAATATTATAAATTAAGAGGTGTACATGAGATGAATTGGCATAAAAAAGATATTTCAAGGTCATGTCCCGTGGGAGACAAACCTGAAGGGTGAGAGCTGACTCAGTAACTTCTTTATTTAAATTGCATGCTGTTTCATTGTTTTAAGAAAGATCTATCCTTGCATTAGAAATTCGTGAGTTTCTTTCCTACACTGTCTTGTCTCTTCAACATTTTAAAGATGGCATATTCTTTGAGCCCATTAATACTCACTCCATTTCTTTTCCATGTTAGAATGTAGATATGAGATGTTGAAATCTCCTGAGCTTTCATTATGTTTTCTGCTTTCAATTTTTTTTTAGAACTTTTAAGTTTTGATGATCTATCACCTACCTCAGATAATTTATCACATCCCACTGCAAATAGGCCAAAGATGCCTGGCAGAAGACTTCCTACTCGCTTCAATGGCAATGGCAAGAATCCTGTGAGTACATGAACCATTTATATATAGATTACCCATCATAATGGGTAATTTAAATTAACCATGAAATAGGTCCCTGCACACACTTTGGGTCCCAAGCCCAGCTCAAAGCCAGCAGTTTGGGACCATTCTGATCTCCAAAGGGAGAATGTTCTAGAAGACGAGTGCTATGGCAGAAAAGGCTTGTCCTCTAGGCCCTACCAACTGGCATTCCTTAGCCAACAGGCCCCAAAGCATGACCATTCTGCCTGACTGGATTGGACAGGTAGAAACCTTTTGGGCAGAAAAGGATGGGTATTTGGCTTGCATCTGGAAAATAAAAAATATCAGAGTGCCTATGGAGATTCTCAGTCATCCTGGTCATGGTTGTCCCAAAGGTATTTTTTCAAGAGGCAACTGGACCTTCTGGTTGTTCTTTGAAGACATTTTGCTTCTCATCCAAGAAGCTTCTTCAGCTCTGACTGGATGGTTGGGAACGGAAGGATTTATACTCCTTGCACAGCTGGTAATTTGCATTCTTTTAGTTAGTTGTTAAGGTCACATGGAGGTTTATCTGTGTCATCAAGGTCATCTGAGTGGTGCAAATGGGTGTGGAGCCTTCTTGGAACTGTTGAAAGGACTGTGTTATAGATTGGAGATAGATGATGTATCCCCCCCCCCCCCCCCTGTTGAGAGAGTGCTGTTCAGTTTGACATAGATGGCTTCTTTAACCCTCTTTCAAACCAGCAGTCCTCTTGTCCAAAATGTGGACTTTGCTGTCTTCAAAAGAGTGGCCTTTATCTTCTAAATGCAGATGGAATATTTAATTTAGTCCTGATGGGTTTTTTCTCCTATGTTCTGCCATGCATTTATGAAGTGGTTGTTTTGTTTTCCCAATGTACAGATCTGCACATGGCTAACTGCATTGTACTGCATATACCACATGACTCAGTTTGTGTCTGAGTGTTTTATTCTTGGGGTGGACAAGCTTCTGCCTTAGTGTATTCTTCGGCTTGAAGTGAGCTCATAGTTGTGTTGACTGGAGATCCTCCTGAGCTTTTCCGATATTCCTGCAATGTATGGAATGACAATGTAGCTTCATTTATTATTCTCTTTGTTGTCTTCAAAGAAAAACCAGAAAATCCAGTTGCTTCTTGAAAAAAGCACCTTTGGGACAACCATGACCTGGATGACTGAGAATTTCCATAGACATCTATAAGTAAAGTGTTCAGAGACCATCATGTATATACAAGTTTGTGAGACTCAAGTCAGTTTACAATAAATATCCAAAACTTGTTAAAGAACTCCCACACGAAAATCCTCCCTTCCCCAATCATTGCATCAAATCAAATCCAGTGAAAATGAGAACATTATCCACCAAATGCCTGCTGAAATAACATAGTGTCTTCTGGCTTCCAAAACACTAATGGGTTGGGGACATCACTCATCACATTCCAGGACAAAGTGCCTAGTAGTTCTCATTTGGGTAAAACTGTAATAGCATAAATGTTAGTGATCATTGCAGATTGTGGAATTCCCTGAAGCAGCAAGCCCCATTTGATCTCAGAACATGAATCACAAGGTGAAAAAGGTGGTTACTAAAGCATAGCTAGCCGTTTTGTAAAGAAATAGTTGCTAACCCAACGTCTTAAATTTTATTTAGGAATAAAATAAAATGTACTAGATGATTTTATAAATGGATATACTAAAAAGCTTTTAGAGTAAATACACTTTTCAAACACACTGATTTCTGTTTATGTTTCCTTTCTTGGTTGAAGCCTACGCAGACTCAAAACATAGAAAAAAATGTGAAGGTGCATAAAGAAGAAGAAGAAAGTGCCAAATTAAAATTATCTGAGTGTAAAAAGGTATGCTGACATTGCTTATGTTTATCTGTACTAGGAAGTCAAAATGATTAGAATATCCTAATCATTTAGTAAGATACATTCTTATGTAATATTCTAATGCTGTAGTTTTAAATCTTTTCTTCACCATGGTCTCCCTTTAAATACTTTTGTGGCCACTGACCACCAAAACTTAACTCAAGATTTAAATCAAAACATTTCTTCAATCCTTTGCGGAGCCCTGTCATGACAGCATGGCCCCCCAGTGATCCGTGGCCACAAAAGGTGGTTGAGAACCACTGTTCTAGTGCATTGGTACAGATTTAGCTTGAGTAATTATGGGTGGTAGATTATTAAAGTTAGATTTTTTTTATGTCAGCCTGATGAAACAAAATGAACAAATGCTGTTATTGACTAAATAAAATATTACTTATCTAGTTCAGTTGTGGGTAACATTGGAACAACAGCTTTTTGATTAGCTTTCCTCAAATTTCACATCTTTATCAAAGACATTTTTTTAAAAAACTACACAAATTTTGCTGCTGAATTTTTGGGATATGGTCTCAGGATGCTGGGCAGTATAAATGAGATATTTGGGTACTTTTTGAGATTTACAGCCCACAGGTTGCCATATTCCTGAAGAATAGAATAGGATAGGATAGGATAGGATAGGATAGGATAGAATAGAATAGAATAGAATAGAATAGAATAGAATAGAATAGAATAGAATAGAATAGAATAGAATAGAATAGAATAGAATAGAAATTTTTATTGGCCAAGTGTGATTGGACACACAAGGAATTTGTCTTGGTGCACATGCTCTCAATGTACATAAAAAGAAAAGATACATTCGTCAAGAATCATAAGATACAACACTTAATTAGTCATAGGGTACAAATAGCAATCAGGAAACTATCAATACAAATCGTAAGGATACAAGCAATCAATTTACAGTCATACAGTCATAAGTGGAAGGAGATGGGTGCTGGGAACAATGAGAAGGTTAATAGTAGTGCAGACTTAGTAACTAATTTGACAGTGTTGAGGGAATTATTAGTTTAGCAGAGTGATAGAGTTCGGGAAAAAACTGTTCTTGTGTCTAGTTGTTCTGGTGTTCAGTGCTCTGTAGCTTTGTTTTGAGGGTAGGAAGAAACAGTTTAAGTCCAGGATGCGAGGGGTCTGTAAATATTTTCACAGCCCTCTTTTTGACTTGTGCAGTATACCAGTCCTCAATGGAAGGCAGGTTGGTAGCAATTGTTTTTTCTGCAGTTCTGATTATAATACATCATTTTTCTAAAATAAAAGAAACCACATTTTTATTAGAAGTTTTTATTCATGCAGCAGATTGGAAAATAATTTTGGCTTCCTATGATAATAGTCTATCAATAGTTTTATTGATCATCAAAGTATCAGTCAAGTACCACCAGCCATTATTCTATATAAGAATATAGATTTTGCTAGTTCTTCAATAATGGCTGTGGTGGAGCAGTGGTTAGAATGCAGTATAGCAGGCTGACTCTGCCCATAGTCAGGAGTTTGATCCTGACCGTTTCAAGATTGACTCAGCTTTCCATTCTTCTGAGGTTGGTAAAATGAAGACCCAGATTGTTGGGGAAAATAAGCTGACTCTGTAAACCACTTAGAGAGGGCTGTAAAGCACTGTGGAGTTATATGTAAGTCTAAGTGCTGTTGCTGTTGCTTAGTGAATAGATTTGTCTGTATTCTCGCTTTCCTCATTTAGATCATTGTTCTTTTGTTTCAGCCATCAAAACTTACTTCACCAGTTCTGACTTCATTACCACGACCAAGTTCTATTGTAATAAATGCAATTGCTGGAGAAGCAAAGCTCAACCAGGAAACAGATGAAGGGGAAAAATATTCTTTAGAAGAACTAAGATCTCAGATCTTTGATCTTCTGTTGACTGTAGAAAGCTTGAAAAAGGAGCATGGGTAAGAGCTTTTCATTTTTTTCCACAATGGCTTTTTAAAGTGGTTTAGATATCATGAAGTCCTTCTGGTATTGTTGTACTGTAGGTCCCATCATCATATATCATTTGTCTTGTTGGCTAGGGTAGACAGGAATTCAACAGTTGGAGAACCATGTATTACAATTCCTACTATATAGATAGATAGGAAAAACCTACTATATTTGTCATGTTAATTCAATGTTTTTATACATTACCAGAATTAGTTTTGAAATACTTTATAATGTGTTTGTTGATAAAGGGCTAGCTGAAACAACTTTACTTTGTTCATAAGTGAGAACTATGTATGTAAGTACTGCAACAGGAATAGCTGAGATTTTATTTTTGATTGTTGATTTCATGTTTTATTGGTAATATATGAGTGCATACCAGAATATGGTAAGATACTCAGATACTCATTTCAGTCTCCTTGCTGGGTGAGGAGATTCTACACTCAGATAAATATGCTCCTTCTGGTTCATAGAGGAAGTTTAAGACGGTTAATACTTGATCATATTTCTGCTCCCAAGGTAGGTTATTCCTACTCTATTTGGAAGCTGCTTATCCTTTAAATGAAGATCTAGCTAGTATATTGCACAAGCTATGTAAGGATGGTTTTTCACTGCAGTTTTTTGTCTGTGCAAATTTTAAAGGAAACAACTGGAAAAACTGAAAAAAGACTTGGAGGAAGAAAAGCAGATGCGAAGTAACTTAGAGGTAAAATGTTTAAATAGAAGCCCAACAGGTTTCAATAAAATATTGCAAATTCTTAGCAAGAATATAACAAAACAGCTATAATAAAGTATACTTTGACTTCTTTAGGCATCAAATTTCAGGGAACTGATGGGGATTTTTTGTGGGTTTTTTGCCAATTTTCCTCCTATTCTCTGAGATTTTCTGGGGTGATTTTAACCAATGCTTCTCTGAAGTTCTATGAAAAGTAGCTGGTGATAAAATGCAAACACAAAATCAGAGGCACAGCGAACTGCTATATTGTGTGAATGGCTCTATAAAACAATAATTGTTGATATACAGGTAGTCCTTCACTTATGATCCTAAATTAGCCCAGAAATTTATTTATTTATTTATTTATTAGATTTATAAACCGCCCTACTCCTGGTGGACTCAGGGCGGTGTACAGCCATAAATAAAACATTTCAATACAAAAGTTTAAAATAGAATAAAATGAATTAAATAATTTGGCTGATAATTAAAACGCCAATAATTTAAAACAAATTAAAATTCATAATTAAAAGGAGAAAATAACTTAGGTCAGGCCGGCTTGTTGGAATAAATAGGTCTTGAGTGCGCGACGGAAGGTGCGCAGGTCCGGGATCCTCCGTATATCCGGGGGGAGCTCGTTCCAGATGGTAGGTGCTCCCACAGAGAAGGCTCTCCCCCTGGGGGCCGCCAGCCGGCATTGTTTGGCCGACGGCACCCGGAGGAGCCCCTCTCTATGGGAGCGTACAGGCCGGTGGGAGGCTATTGGTGGTAGCAGGCGGTCCCGTAAATAACCAGGTCCTAAGCCATGGAGCGCTTTAAAGGTGATAACCAAAACCTTGAAGCGCACTCAGAAGACCACCGGGAGCCAGTGAAGCTCGCGCAGGAGGGGTGTTACATGGGAGCGCCACGTCGCTCCCATAACCACCCGCGCGGCCACACTCTGCGCGAGTTGGAGCCTCCGAGTGCTCCTCAAGGGGAGCCCCATGTAGAGAGCGTTACAATAGTCCAGACGGGAGGTGACGAGGGCGTGAGTGACTGTGTGTAAAGAGTCCCGATCTAGAAAGGGACGCAACTGGCGAATCAGGCGAACCTGATGAAAAATCCTCCCAGTCACGGCCGTCAGATGCTCTTCTAAAGACAGCCATGAGTCCAGGAGGACGCCCAAGTTGCGAGCCCTTTCCGTGGGGGCCAATAATTCACCCCCAATAGTCAGCGATGGCACCAGCTGACTATATCGGGACGTCGGAAACCACAGCCACTCGGTCTTGGATGGGTTGAGCCTGAGCCTGTTCCTCCCCATCCAGATCCGTACGGCCTCCAGACACCGGGACATCACCTCAAGGGCATCGTTGGGGTGGTCTGGGGTGGAGATGTACAGGTTGTAAATCATGCCACCCATTAAGCAAGTCATGTGACCAACCTAATTTACAACATTTTTGCAGCTATTGCAAAGTGAACACAGCAGTTGTTAAGCAACTCATAGTTCTCAATGGCATATTTTGCTAGAAAGCAAAAGTAATAATTAATTTCTAACAAAAAACATAAATTGTGTTCACATGATCATAGGATGTTGCAAATGGCTATAAATGTGTGCTGGTTTTTGGGCACACAAAATGTGATCACATGAATGTGGGGGAGCAGATGTTGGAACTTCACAACTGTGACCAGTTGTTAAGAAGACTTCCTGTACTTTATTTGAATTTTGCCATTCAACTATTCTTTTACTGAAGCCTCAAATTCAGACTCCTTGGTACATATTTGAATTTTCACTTTCATTGTGGCAAGATTGCAATTTTGGAGAAAATATTTTAAAGAGAAAATTGGTAAAAGACTAGGTAAATGTTAGATGTTATTTCCAGCTTTACTATACAAATGACGCTCAATTTTAATTTATGTATCTATTAAATTCCATTTTGTAAACTACCGTACTTTTATATATTTGTAGGAAATATACCGTAATTAATGTTTTGTAGACTGTTAGTGATTGATCTTTTCCTGGCTTAGGATTTAAATAGAATTGAGTCTAATTAGTACTTGAATGCAAATTGACATAGAGCTGTCAAGGGTGCAGCTAAACAGAAACTTAAAAACACTTCCACATGTCTGCATAGTCACATGAAGTTAAATCTTGAGAAAATCAAGATGTTTCAAAGAGTCTAGGCAATCCACTCGTTCCCATCAAAACTGCAGTCTTACAAGTTTGCAGGAGGTAAAAATCCTCTCCTGTAAAATCTGGTATTGAAATTGAGGGCAAGCTTATTCGTCTATAAAACTGAGATAGTCAGACCCACAATTGAAAGCTAAGGGTAAAAAATAAAATGGCTACCTTAGATTTAAGATTTTCTCTAAGATTTCATCTTTAATTGATACTTATTCCAGGCTATGGGTTTCCCAGAGAATAAATATTACACTGTAGCATAGAGGACTGTGGTGTTAACTGAAAATTCTCTGTTCTTGAAATTTATTTGGTTATTTTCATGCAATTCTAAGATATCCAGCTCAAATATTTGGTAGACAACTCAAACAATGGGTGTCTCTGGGCAGCACAGAACAAAAATAAACAATAAAAAAATAGGAGGAAAGTGTATAATGTGTGTTTGTCACCTTGAGTTATTTCTAAAAATAACAAAGGTGGAATAAAATAAATTAATAAATAAAAATAACAACAAGAACATATGTTAAAAAAACAATGTAAAATGGCAACCATAATTAATAACTCAATTACATCCAAACACCTGGAGGAAAAACCATGTTTTAACAATTTTTAAATAGACAAGTAGAGTTAGAGCCCATCATATATTGGAAGGGATTATTTCAGAGCAAAGGAGTAGTCACCAAAGAGATGTCCCATAAGAGTATTTAAGCAAGGGAACCTGGAGCATATCCTCCAGTCTGATGTTTTGGGGAACAGGCAGTTCCACAGATATTCTGATCCTAAGCCAATTATGGTTTGAAAAGTCCTAATCAACATCTTGAAAGGCACCCAGAAGCCTTCTGGGAGTCAATGGAACTAACAGTGTGGTTGCATCCCATGGTCATAATGAGCTCCACCATAACTTTCTGGGCTGTTCCATTTGGACTAAATTAAGACTTCAGATGGTCTTCAAAGACATTTTCATTGCAGTTAAGAGATTACTAAGGCATGGGCAAGACCTGCTGATGCAGGATCAAGCGCAACTGGTGCACATTATGCAGTTGAGTATAAAAGAATTGATGATGTTCTATTCTGTACCAATGTATAATCTCACCCAATAGCTTCATGTAGATATTAAAGAGGGGAGGGAGAGAGTAGAGCCATGAGGCACTTTGCAAAACACTCATTAGTAGCAAAGCCTTGAATCACTGAATTCAGAACCATACAAATTGGGATTCAGTTTCTTGAAATTCCTTGAATGAATTTGTTTTTGATATCCATTTTTGCTTGTTTTCTGATGTGTTTTGTTTATTTCATCCTTCATTGCATTAATTGCCCAGAGTTGCTTTATGTGAGATGGGCAGCCATATAAATTTAAATAAATAAGTTACATGGTAGAAGCTGCTGTGGTGTTGCTGCTGCATAATTCTTACTGCTTTTTTATTGTTTTAATTGTTTTTAATCTGTAAAAATGAAGTGTTTTAATATTGTGTGTGACCAGCCATACGCTAAATAAATAAATAAATGCTGCATAAGACTGTCATGGCAGAGGATAACTTATCCCAGTAATAAATTTCAAGAATATAATAGAATGAAGAGCAGTACTAAATTTAAAATATATTTGATGGGTTGTAAATGTGTATGAAATATGAAGCATTCTCAATTTGATTAATTAATTAATTAATGTTTATTATTTATATCATTCACAGATGGAAATAGAAAAGCTCAAGAAAGCTCTCATAACTACATGAAAGAGCCACATTCCATTGATCCTTAATGTGCCAGGATTTCAGAATCAGAAATGAAATTGACTTTTTTAAACCTCAGGCCAACGGATGATAGCATTCCATTAGAAAAAAAAAATCTGAGTATAATCTTATTTATATTCTGTGAGCTATGAGGAAAAAATGGATAGCTTTTTTGTTTGTTTCTTGCCAATATAGGAGAGGCCTTATTTCTTACTGTGCAGTATGGCAGGGTTTGCTTGAGAATACTACTGAATCTGTATAAAAGGGGGGTTCTTAGTATATTTTTATTGAATATACCCTAATTTTAAGAGATCTGTACTATAAATAAGGCAATATAACTTTGCAAATAAATTGTAAAAATATATAGTATAGGAGAGAGGCAAATGGTATAGTTTTGTACATTTATTAGTCTTTTCACCATGCTAAAGGGAATAGGACGTTAATCATATGCTGTTTTATTGTTCAGGTCTTTTGAGTTTGTTCTCACTATGAAGCAGAAGGATCACCAAACTCTAGCACTACGATATTATAATATTTCCTTAACTGAGAATCCAGAGTACAGTACTATGATTCTTGCACTATAGAATTTATAGAAAGGATCTATAATTAGGACACATGGACATATATAAACACATAAATACTTGGGAAAATCAAGGCATAAAATTGAGATAATCCTATAATATGACATTTTTGCTAATTTCTACAGAATGTGACGTAAATATTCTCTTGAGTGTTTCATTTCTTTTTACAAATTATAAATCTAACACTACAATATTATGAGCTTTAAAATGCTTTGCACTAATAATTGTAAAATTTTAAAAACCTACATATAACAAAATATTTAAAGCTATCAGTTTTCTAAATGCAGTCTTAAAATAAGGGTATTTCATCTACATAGTTGTTAAAGTATCCAGTAAATCAATAATGAGTTTTTAGACAAATATTTGGCTTATACTTTAGAATTCAAATTGAATTACTGTATATTTTAACAAAGTTTCTTTGAGTCATCTTGTTTAAGTTATTTCTACAGCCTAAAATCCCATTTATTTTCTATAAAGAAGAAAAAGTGAACTTATTCAGTGCTCTGTTCAAGCCAAAGATAAAAATATAATTCAGCCCTTTTTTCTTCTAGCATTGCTATCCTAAAACTTTATTGAAAGAGAAAACTGTTTCATGAATGATTTTAGGCTTGTTCTAAGTGAGTGGAATGTTTTGATGCCTATGTCCTGTTTTATGTGGCAATAATATTTTGTCTTGGATGTGAGCAAACCATGTTGGTGTTTTTAACATAAAAAATCTTAATTCTAATTGCAATTATAAATCAGTGGATTAAAATTGGAAATGAAAAATGGGTGTATAAAGTCATAATGCCTGTTTGCTTACTATACATATACAGAGCTAATAACATATAACTAATATATCACTTAATGATCATCCTCTATTGCCAGTTTTCCTTAGTAATCATAGTAATAAATAATGTTCTCTGATTATTAACTTCTAGCTCAAAGAGATTCATTTCGTACTAATTTATAAAGAGATTAATAATTCTTGGCTTAGTAGTCAAAATCACCATTTGTGGGTTTATTGGCCTCCTCATTTGCAAAGAATTCAGAGATGGGAGGCATGTTTCGCCTTGGACAGATCATTTGCAAGTAATCCCCTGCAAAATTTAGGAGCAATAAGCCATCTTCTTCAACATACATGGTGGACTGACAGACAAAAAAGTTGCCCATCCTCCAAGGTAGCTAAAGTACTTTGTATTTTGTTGTTGCTGTTTAGTTAGAAAAGCTTCCCCCACTTTTCTTCGTCATAGGAAAAACAAGTTTTTTATATTTCTGTGAATAGCAGCAGTTACACATTCTAGGTGTCATTTTGCAGAGTTTTGCAGAATAGAAACTTACAAACCATTTGCCTTTGCTCTTCCAATGTTCATTAAAGTATTATTTTTTTCCCAGTAAAAGGTAGCTTTTTGATAGCACCTTCAACCCTGACTATCGATTTTTTTTAACCTACACACACACACACACACACACACACACACACACACATTATACAATTGAGAAAGCATGGGGAATTTTAAAATGTGACTTTGGGTTTACACAAAAAAATAATAATAAACCCAAGCACCAGCAATGAGAGATATTTCGTACTTTCTTGGGAACACTCCAGCATAGAGCAAAGCTGCCTTTTCTTTATTCCATACCCCCACAGAAGGAAGATATTTTTTTCCCTCTTGCAAGGGGATTTTTTAAAAAAGCTGCAAGGATTTTTTCATCAAAAATCCACTTCTTCTGGTAACTGAACTTGAAGGGAAAATGACTTCTTCATTCTTCCTAGGATAAGAAAAGGAATGAGTTTCCTTTTCCCTTCATACTTTTGCAGAAATAATAAGTAAAAATGGTGCCTTAAAAAGAAAAGCCTTACTTGCACTAGTCAAAACACAGTTCTGTTCCTCCCCAAAGCTGTACTGAATTGCTCCACTAGTAGAGGTTTTGGTGCAGTACCAAACCTGGGCAGAGTGGAACAGCACACTCAGTAAGAGGAGATAGATGTATGATCTCTTAATTGATCAAATCCATCCTAAATTAAACAAAATGGCCTTGAGTGTTGAAACTTAAGAGGTGTTTTTCTGATTTCAGTTCCTTTACACCCTACCATGATTATGCAAACAAGAATTGGTTTTAATTTTTAAAAGGTCATTTATATACTCCTTATTTAGAACCTGAATGTGAGACAGAATAGGTCACTGTAAAACGGTTTTTTTCTACCTTGAAGCTTATAGCAGATAAATTTAGGACAATCATGGAACTCAGAAGTGTTAATTATTATATTGTCTTTTTTCCTGTAGCAATAAATAACCAAGTGCAATGACTGATGTAATAAATCCTAGAGATTGCCACTATGAAGGGTTTTTTTTAATGATGGCTATTTTCTCTAATGTCTGTCTTTATGCTCTGTGATGGGAAATGGGACTGGATGCAGACATTCCAAAGAATAAAATTTATTTCAAGCAGGAATCTTTACTGACTTGTTTACAGGTGCTGCAAAATTATGTATGCTATCAAAATGCCACAAATAAAATTATATGCTGTTAATGTGAAATGTATTTTTGTTTAAAAGCATTCAAACATCTTTTATGTCATTCATCTGTATTTCTGTACAGAGAAAAGGACATTTGTGTGATTACAAAACAAATAATTCTATTTACATGTGAGAAATGAGAAAAATGTATTTTGTCACCACTGATTTTCAGTATTTAATTTTTAAGATGTCAGTACAATATAGTACAATCAAAATTTTTATTAGGTGGAATAAGGTAACATTTAATGATACCATGGTCTTGAATTCAAAACCATTTTTGAGAAGGTGAATGGAAATATTAGGGAAATCTGGAAATTTGATTAGTATAAAATTGATGAGATAAAAGCTGATATTCGTACTTCTTGTGAAACAAAATAGGAATTAGACAACTGGGAAGATGGAATGACAGCATTTCCTCTCCAGAACCAAGATGCAATCAATGGCACAGGAGTGGGCAGCCTGTGCCCAAAACAGTGTTTAGGTCTTTTTCTTTCTTCAGTGAAATATGTAACATTTTAAGAGAAAACTTTGTTAATTATAATAAACAAGTCCTCAATATTAAAGTATACTAACAAAATAATAGAAGGGTGACACAGCAAGTAGATTAACTGATACTTCTCTAAATCAGTTTAGCCTGATCAACAAATAGTGAGGTATTAAGCCAGGGCTGTCAAACTCCCAGCCCATGGGCCAGATGCATCACACTCTGGTCATGCTTGGTTTAGCGAAGGGGAAAAAAGTCCCGATACTTGATGATGTCATGACGCCCCTGTACTAAGCAAACTAATTCTCTTAGCCTTGAATAGTTTGCCTGTGTCTCTCTGATCAAACTTAAAATCCAATTTGGAATAATTAAAAGTTATGACAAAAAAGTTTCAGAATTGCTAGTAAAAGCCGTGTTCACAATGTCTTTGTCATTGCCCTTGTTTTCACTTAGTTAATCTGTGAAGGGGCCATGAAAATGAGCAATTACATTCATTTTATGCTGCCACTTGCCACATTCTGTTAATTCTACACCAAATTAAATATCCTGGTTACTCTGATCAGTTTTATTTAATTATTTTTTTTTTTGAGATTCAAACAATTCTACCATGTAAGAAGCCAGCAGTCTAGTTGGCGCTCTACCTAATGAACTAATCAGCTTTAGCTACGTGCATGTAATAGATTTTATGGGTTGGTCACTGACCACAGTTAAAAAAACAAATTTGTGGTTAGTATATCCCCATTCCGAATTTAGGCAAATAGAATTTCTTAGTTTCCCTTTAAGGACTGCTTTTTGCAAGGAAACATATCAAAGCAGTTACTCTTGTCTATTATATTAGCAAACAGTGTAATATGAACAGATCACAGGGTATCTGCTTGTGGAGAACATTGTTTGGTTTTCTCCCACTATGTACCAAACCTGTTCTGAATGGTACGATAGTAAGATGATACAAACTAAAAAAAAAAAAGGAGGGGGGAGCGGGGAAAGGAAGCAAATAAAAGATGCAAAAGAGAGAATAAACTCTTAAGAAAGCAACTTCCTATTCACATCATAACAACTGTAAACAATTTCACACTCTTTTCACCTCTTAATTAACAGATTAAAAAAACTCTCTTCATCCCATAATTCAACTATAAGGAAATTCAGGAAGTAATATCTTTTCCAGTCCAGCTGTTAAGCAAAAACATACAGAGCTCTAAAATGATATTACCTAACAAACATAAGACTCGTCATTCTATATCTTAACTCTTAACTAAGAAAATCCACATTTAAAAGGCATAAAGTAGTCCCAGTATTCTAGTGTAAACCAAAGGCTGAAGTTGTACATGACAAGGGGGACAATATATCCTTTAAAGAGAGGAAGCTCATAAAGGTCTCTTAATTTAAATGAAAAGACAAGACAATTTAGATGCTACAAACTTGAACATGTTTAAAGGCTTAAACATTTCCCCCCTTCCGTTCAATTGTGCCTAATTCTCGGAGTCTGCTTGAACAAGTTACTGCAATTTTAGGGGCAGTTTTTCAGAATTTCACAATTACCCAGCTGGCTTTGTGCCTCAGGCAAGATTAGAACTCATGACCTCTCTGTTTCTAGCCTAATGCTTTAACAACTATATAAAACTGACTCTCCAAACACCATATTAACCATAACCAAATCCAGTACACATTTTTCCAGTTCAGATGTCAGCAATTCCAAAAAGAGCCACCCAAAATAATATGTCCCAATTTTAACCCTGATTGAATAAAGTAAATTTTGTTCTTACTTTTTGCATAAAACAATCTTGCTCTTTAATACATTCAGATGATTGTTGATCCTTGTCTCAATTTTTTTCAAAAATTTTAAAAGCCTCTTTTCTAAATCCACCCAAAAAATATTGTACCAATTACTCTCTGGGATTGGCATTCTTATTTCGCTTTTTTTAAAGCCTCATATGATTTTTTTTTATGTCTAATGACAAATTCTTGTTCACATTCTCAGATAGATTTTGTTGCAAATCTTTTTCTATAACAGCCTCATCTGGGAAATAGAATGTTGCTAAGAACAGACAACATAGCTGACATCAATGATTCAAGGTCCCAGTGCAGTTCCTCAAAAATGTCTTTGAACACCAACTTGTTTATCTTGTTATTTGTCTTCTAGTGTCTCCAATATTGAAAATAACTTTCCTTTCTCACAAAAATACAATTATTCTTTAGAATTTATTTCAAAGTATTAATATTCAAAATCAAATATTCCAACTTTTCAGATCCCTTAATCTGTTTAAAACTTTCTAAACATCTTGTTTTTTGCTGTTTATTTTATATTCTTAAAGCTTTTAAAGTACCATAACTGTTAAGAAATATTAAGGAATGAAGGCATTCATCTGTATTTCCAGCCTTGTTATTTTTAAAGTAGTTTTTAAAGTAGTTAATAATCAATTTCTAATAGCTGATTAGCAGAGGAAGTGTGAAATTACATTCCCTTGCTTCCTGGTTTGCTACTTGGAGATTTCATGAAAAGCTACTCTATGGAGCATAGCTTGTGTGAACATACATCCTCTGTTCATCCAGAGTGGGTCAGACAAGGTGATCTGCTCATTCACCTGTCTGTTTTTAGTTGCAATTGTCAATTCCACTTACATGGATCTGCTTCATGCCTACATTCTTCTTCAGAAGTCATCTAGCCACTGTGGTTCTGATGTCACACCCAAATTTCACAAGACACAATTTCTTTGGATTTTCATTGACTGTTGATTACATCCTATGTACAAGATCATATTTCCTCCAAGCAAAGGTTAGAGACCTTCAGGTTTATTTAAATAATCTTTTATACAAACTATTGCTCCAAGTAGTCTTGCCTAGATTTAAATTTAGAGAATTCAGGCTTCATTTGATTCTGGTTTTCATCTTCTATCATGTCTGATCCTCCATTCACAGCCTACTGGAGCTTCTTTGGTTCATTCAATCTAGATTTTAATAGGTCCTATCACTGTCATATTTCTTCTTTAGAGTATCAAAAATTAATCTGTCTAGCTCTATGGAATTTTAATGTATAGAACATTAAAAAAAGATTCCTAGATTTATTTTTTACCCAGTTCAGTTGACTTCATAGTGTAATGTTATGTGTGAATACAATTATCCTAGTTCTATATAGATATTAAGTAGGGTAATGCAAATAAAACCCTGGCAAACTAGAATTGTGTTTGTGACAATGTTTTCCACAAATCTAAATAATCAATGGGAAATTGGATCCTAACTGTGGATGAATGGAGTCTCAGTATTGCTTACTTGGAACAGACCAATTACATCTTTCCTTTATCTGCTTTTAGGAAATTGAAATCAATCTTCAGCCTATTCTGATGTTACTTAGTCAAGCACTGGAAACTTACCCAAAATCATAATCTTAAATAAATCTGTCAGTTATCTATTTTTGGAAATAGCAACTTTCACATAATTCCTCTTTGCAATTCTCCTTTATCATTTGAAGTTGATTAAGACTGTCCCTCTGGGGACGAAAGCAGAAAGGATGTTATCTCTTCCATAAAAGGTTACCACAATTTCAGCTGGCTGTGAAGATCCTCAGGCATCAATATATCCAATGAAATAAGCACCCCATAAAGCAAAAGCCTAACTTAACTATGAAGAGTGCTGATAAGAAAAAATATCTCTAATTAACATTCTGCAATTTTCTTAGCACTTCCAAAATGCTGCCCTTAAGGCACAAACATAACTTTTACTAATTTTATCCGTTTAACTTCTAGCTTTCCACAAAAAGCACACGTTATGGGTGTCTAATCGTGTCAAATCTGATTGAAAGCCAGAATGCCAGGGTGTTATGATGAATTTCTCTAAATCACTGGAGTGCTTTTCAAGTGCAAATACATCTTACATTTTAAGCATGCTCAATTAAGAATCCCATCTCACTATATATATATTTGTAGTTCCCAATATATCAAATACTGGGGACTGAGAATACACACCACCACCATCATTTCCATTCCTTGCTTTATCAAATGTTGATGGTAGGCACTTTCAAGAATGCCTCTGAGTCCCAAATGGTCCCCACAGAAAATAATAATGCTGAGGCACTTTAGCCTAGTCCTGGACATGGGTTTACCTGCCCAGAACAAAGGTAAGTAGAGGTAGTAGGAAGCATCTTGCAGGGGCAGGAGAGGAGCTAAAGGAATGGCAGAAGGCATTCTGGTATTGTACCTGTTGTTGCATCTAATTGCAAGTGTAAAGTTACCTAAGATTATTGCAAATTAGTAAATAGAATAGCAGGTCACGATAATGGAGGATTAGAAGACCTCTAAGATCTCTTCCGTTAGTCTGTTATTATGTCATTCCATCTGACAGTAGTTCACACATTGCATGAAGCCAAAGTTTGCTTTATCTAGGTTCTGTTGAATAAACTAGAATGGTTGGGCTTTACCATAATATTAAATCAAACCAGGTTTACAGTCTATAGTTGCTAAGTCCACATAATAGTGTAAGCTAAATCAAACAAATTCCAATAGTGCTTAATGCTGGAGCCTCAGTGTGATGTCACTGGGACCAATGTGTCCCATAGCACCATCTGACATTTTGCTTTGTGATATCTCTCTCCAGCACCTACAGTCTCAATATGTTCTCAAAATCCAAGTGCGTCCACTGAACAAAATAGTTGGAAATTCCTGAAGTAGAGCAATCTTGTTATATGCATCAGCCTTAGCAATTACAGTATGTGGCAGAATCAGAGGTGGGTTTCAGCAGGTTCTGACCAGTTCTGGAGAATTGGTAGTGGAAATTTTGAGTAGTTCAGAAAACCGGTATTAAAAATTCTGACTGGCACTACCCCCATCTATTCTCTGCCTCTCAAGTCCCAGCTGATTGGGAGGAAATGGGGATTTTTATCCTTTCCCTGGAGTGGGGTGGGAATGGATATTTTACAGTATCCTTCCCCTGCCACGCCCACCAAGCCACGGCCACAGAACCAGTAGTAAAAAAATTTGAAACCCACCACTGGGCAGAATCCAAGAACAAATCTGACCTCATGGAGACCTGAACATACTATTTATGTTCATGAAATAGACTTGACCCTTGGCCAACCAGCAAAACCACTGCTGCTTAATTCCAGATATTTTTTGTGATTTTGCACTACAGGTACTCTTCTGTTCTGACCTACTGCAGTTGTTAAGTGAATCACATGGTCATTAAGCAAATCCAGCTTCTCCATTACTTTGCTTGGCAGAAACTGACTCGGAAGGTTGCAAATGGTGTTCATGTGACCCTGGGACACTGCAACCATATGTAAATATATAATGGCTGCCAAACGCCCAATTCTGATCACATGACCATGGGGATGTTGTGATGGTTGTAAGTGTAGGACTGGTCATAAGTCACTTTTTTCATGGCCATTGTAACTTTGAATGGTCACTAAATCGTTAAATTGAGGATTACCTCTAGTGAGATATTTAGAGAGACAAACTAGTCTCTCAAGGTATAATTTAAAATGTGACCAACATTACAATATTTTATCTTCTCAAATTCAGATAAAAAATGTACAATTAATTTTCTTCTTCCCTGCAATAAAACCTAACAGTTATACCTGGGGAAGGTAATCTAGTAAAATGATCAAGTCTGCAGAAATGCCTACCTATATACCACTTTCCAGGCAATATTGTTATGCAGCACCACACAAATCTGAAGATCCCATCAGTTGGGAAGCTGAGATAATTTTAACAAAAGGAATGGTTTATAAATTGTAAACTGCTCAAACATAAATACATTATGAATGTTTTTAGTCTTATCATATTCCCTAATAGCACCCAGAAAAATTGTCCTTGCGTCCCTTTCCATTTAATCTGAAGGTTACTAATCCAATAAATGCCATAGTACACTACTATTGTTTGCTCAAACCAAAAACTGCTATTAAAACATACCAACATTTTTGAAACACTGTAACCATTTTCCAGTTTCAAATACCTTTCCTCCTCTTATGTTAGGGATTTTAAAATTGTGTACTTCCTACATTGATACGTCTCCATTTAACCTTTTCACTGAGAGATACTAGGAGCAGACCCTTAAAATGCCACAACTGTGCTTGTTACCATTTTTAGTGAGCTGACAATTCAATTGGAATCAGGAAGTAAAATTGTTATCTCACATTTTAGCCCCCACTTGTCTTCCTTCCCAACCTATTGTATTTTTAAAGCTGTTAAAAATCTGCTCTCAGTTTGGTCTCCTTCCTCCTCTTCCTACGTGGATGATTTTTAAAATATTTTTTGCCCTTAGACAAAATAATTGCTTTGCATTATATTTCTTAGACTTTTTCCCTTATCTTCTCTTTTCATAGACCCAACTTAAACTTGAATCCCAGTCAAAATTCAATCTTTCCTTTTCCTATTGAGATATTGGAATGTAAAAATATGGACTGGGACTCTGCATTAGCAGTCCAGTTATCACTGGTCTCATGGAAAGTCAACTTCTCAGTCACAAGGACCAGAAGAAAAATAGAGCATAGAGTCCCAGAGAACTTTTGTTAGTTTTGCAAAAATAGTTTAACTGCTGTGTAGGAATGGAAGCATTTCTATAGGGGCAAAGCTCCACAATCAGCTAAGCTATATTAAAAAGCTATTTCAAATATAAAACTATTCAGGTATCAAAAAATTCTTACCAGACACCGAGACCAGCAATCCTGCTATTTTTTATATCAAATAGAATTCACCTCATCTGCAGCCTATAAGAACTTGTCTGGAGCATCTTTTAGATGCAAACACTGTACCGTATTGAATGGCATTTCCCTACAATATCTTTCTAGACTTTCAGGGTTTGATTCTACCCATTTGTGCTCAATGACCATTTTTACACAGTTTTTCTTACTCATTTTGAAGAAGAAAAAATACTTTAAAATCCTCTACTGAGTGGGAAAGAAAGAACTTTTTTAATGCACTTCCTGCTGATTACCACACAGTGTAGCTAGAGGTGGATTACTTCTATATCTTATTTCCTAGAGCAGGGGTGTCAAACTCGATTTCACAAACTCGATTTTGACCTCGCGGGGGGCAGGGTGTGTGTGGTCAGGGTGGGCATGGCCAGCTCAACATCACTCATGTCGGAGGCACTTCTGGTTGCCTGGGCATGGCTGGAGGGATCCTAGTGCGGCCCTCCCAAGCTCCATTTTTGCTAGCAGAGGAACTGCAGGCTGGACCTTCGATGTTTCCAGGATGGCCCCGTGGGCCAGATTTAAGCACCCCACAGACCTTGAGTTTGACATCCTTGTCTTAGAGAGTAAGCTAGGAAGAATGGGAAGACTGATTAGTTGGGCAACTATTTCTGGATGAGTAGATGGGTTGAAACAGGGATTCTGAAAGTGCTTGATCCAATTACCCCTTTCCTCAGTCTTGAATAATGTCATTAACATGATCCCCACAAAGAGAGAGAGAATGCTGTTTTACACAGTTGTCTCAGCAGCAGAAGTCAACTGAATCCTCAATTTACAAACAAATAATTGCAAATTGTTGCATTACCACCAAGGATAGGCCCTAAAGATCCTACTCTAGTTCAAGTACTTCTGGGTTAAAAAGTCTGATTACAGGCAAGGTAGTCAGGGGAACAAGGACCATTCTTTTAAAGAGGATCTCAGTGATTATGGAGATTCCTCAATCTTCGTAAAAGGGCCTTTACCACTTCCCAAATTTGCCAACTATATACTTCTATATACAAATTTGCCAAGTATATACTTTAGTATATACTATATACTAAAGTGAATTCCTCTTGAAGAGCTTCAGGCTGTGGCTTGTGGCATCTCTTAAAGACCACACATTTTAATTATACAGTTCCAAACCATCTGAGGCTTGGATAGTTGAAAAACTACCTCTTCCCATTTAGTTGTTGTTAGGTGCAAAGTTATGTCCGACCCATTGTGATCCCAAGGACAACGTTCCTCCAGGCCTTCCTGTCCTCTACCAACCCCCGGAGTCCATTTAGGCTCATGTCTACTGATGCAGTCCATCTGCACTCCATCTAGCCACCTCATTCTCTGCCACCCCTTCTTCTTTTGTCCATTTAGAGCCCCCATAATTTCCTATCTTCCTCATGCCCCCCTCCCCAAGGGATCAGGTTGGGGAGGGTATAGGAAACTGAAGTAGAAGCAGTAAAATAATACACTTGTTCTTCATCTTGACTCTTTCAGATGTTATTCACGTAGACATTGCAGTTCTTCCAAGTGCCTTACACCTTCTGATCTCAGGGATGCAAACACCACATTGATCAATTTTAGAGCCCAGGAAGATAAAGTCCTTTACTGTTTCTCATTGTCCAGCTGCACTCTGACCTGTGTTCTCTCTGCACTTATCTTTATCTTTGTTTTCTTGATGTTAATGTGCAGTCCAACATTTTCACTTTCATCTTTGACTGTCAGGGTTAGCCATTCCAGATGTTCTATCATCTGCAAATTGGAGATTGTTATATAAAATGTATGAAAGTACACATGCATGTTGACATTTTATACATGCACATTAACCTATTTAAATTTAACAGACCTTTGGGACTAATGAAATTATACTCAAGAAGCCTGCCGCTCTTCTAGGTGATTTATCTTTCTCCTGGGGCGTCTAGTAAGAAAAGGAATATCTCATCTCTAACTGTGGATCTCTTTACAGAGTTTATTTATTTCCTTAGTCAGAACATGCAGGTACACAAGAGGTACAGCAGGAACTTTACAGTATGGTATTTGACAGGCAGCCTGGAGAGCACTCGACTCTCTGGCCCATTCTACAAATTGGCTTTCCTGGCTTCTGCTATAGCTTCCTGTAGCTCTCCTTGGCTGCTGCGCTTCTGTCGGCTTCTGTCTTGGGTCCCAAAATCTTCCTCTCCAAACTGTTGCCCAGCGTCTCCTCACAGATGAACTTTCAGCTCTTCCCATCACACGGACTCAGCTGCCTAGCCTCACCCTGCTCTTCCTTGGCCAAAGCTTCCCACCGGCCCTCCTTCATTGTTGCCCCTGTAGCTTTTATGCCATGCAGTGGGGGAGGGGGCTAGTTGCAAATGCTTTCCTTTCTGAGGGATCCTTGAGGTTCTCTGAGCTTGCTTGTTTTCTTGCAGGCGTTTCATTACCTAAGCTCAGAGAGCACCAAGGACCCCACATTTCAACCCTGAGCTACAAATATTCTCTTTTATTGAGCTTTTGTTTCTCTCCACTCTCAGTTCTCCCTCTACGTGGACTTCTGCCCACCTCAGAATCAGGTTCTTTTACATGTTACTGAGATAGGACAGGCTCTCTCTGCCTTCTTCCAAATCAGTTCTTCCACCATCTATCCCATTGCCCGGCCTTTGGGGCTTAATTAAGCCCTAACCTTGCAGCTGCCTTTTGCAGGAAATCTTCCTGTCTCTTCCTCTCCCTAAGTTATGTACCTCTGCTTGCTTACAAGGATCCTGAATCTGGAGACCTGGGCATTTATCCAGCATACTTTTGCTGTTGTGGCCTTTTCCTCCTTCCCTCAAAGCAAGGGGCTGCTCGAGATACAGGAGTCACCTCCATCCCTCGTCCCCTTCCAGCAGAAACTGCAAAAAAAAAAAAAAAAAAAAAAAAGGAAAAAAGGAAAAAAGGAGAGGAGGTTTATCTTAAACAGAAGAAAGGAATGAAGCAACGAGGAGATGAGAAGGAAAAGGGGAAAGAAAAGAGAAGTTGCCTTCCTTAGAGGAGAGGCTGATGATCTTTAGTGGGGCAGGAGAAGTGGAGAGCAGCAGCTGGTATTATTCTGCCCTGCTTCTCTGCCTCTCAGAACCAGCGTACAACTGAGCAGTGCAGAAATCTTAGAAATAAGTAAATAAAATTAGCCTGTTTAACAATAAAGAATTTTAAAATGTTTGAAAAAGCAAGATTTAATATATAAGATCCAAAGATTTTTCTGCTTTCCACAATAAAGCAATTTTTCAATAGCTGCTCCTTTTAAACAGTGTTCCCATTCTGCAAATCTAAAGCAATCCCATCTATCTGCTTTAGAGATGACCTGGGAGCCTTTGTCTCCTGTAAATACAGTATATGGATTATGATGCACTTCCAATTTTTCTTTGTATGTTAAAATGCACATTTATCCATTAGGGATTCAATTTTATGGATCTATATACTCTCAGTCAGCAGTTTTAATAATCAAATGCATTATCTAAGCTGTTGCACATTAGCAGTTTTTGAGAATTAAGCAACAAGAATCAGAAATACAGAAGCAAAGGAGGGGTGGGCTATTTAGGGAGAAGGTTAAATGATTAATACAGTTGTTCACAGATTTCTTCTTGCGTAAATTTAGTTTGCACTTTACTAATGCAAGCAATAGGTGTTAAAATGTGAAGTGTCTCAGTATACAAAGACAATTCTCTTAAAGCTAAAAATATGTACAAGCATTTCTCCTTAAATACTGTACAGTAAAAATACATGCAAAATTAATGGTGCTCAGTTAAAAGTTTGAGTTGCACTCTGACTTTGATAAAGCAGTTGGAAAGTCAACAGTCTCTTTGCATTCTCACATTCTTTATTTATTCCAGATCGCTTTGGAAGGTGCAAATGTAATGCAAACTGTCATTTCACTTCAGTGCACTTTTTTCTCTCATGACAGTATGCATTGGCCCCAGAGAATTTGAAAATCCAACTGGAGAATTTTGTGTGAAGTACTTCTTGTTTTTCAAGAGGCAATGGGAAAATATGCATCCTTTCTAATTGATATTGTTGGGGTTAGAAAGTACTATATAACAGAGGCTCTCTAGTTAGAAAATATAATACCAGTTGAACAGAAAATCCTATCCTTGCATATTGTACATTTTGTTGGAAGAAATGTCCATCTGGGTTCAGTTCCAAGTGGGGAGAGAGACACTGGAAACATGGAGACGGCTTGAACAGATGGTTTAAGCCAGTCCCACGTGGTTTTGAGGTCCTGGGCAAAAAAGCACATGTGTGTGTGTGTGTGTGAGAGAGAGAGAGAGAGAGAGAGAGACAGATTTATATCCTCTATTGGGCTTTGAATTTGAGCTTGTATTCTGATTGGTTGTCAGACTCCCATGGGGTATGCAGGGTAACTTTGTAGGCTGTCTTTTGAGTCCCAGGCCTGGTTGAATCTTGCTGGGTGATGATGTAATGAAGAGTGTTTGGGGCAATTCCTATTATGACTTATCCAATATCCTATTAATCTTATATTTGTTGGATCTTGGGTGAGGGCGTATGCTTATGAATAGACCTAGCTATCGCTTTATCTCTTAAGTGCTGACATCTGCTGTGGGCTATTGAGAGTATGGGGGCTATTAAGAGTGAGTCTGCTTCTTGCCATCCAGGGAGGTATAATATTCTGCCTTTTTAATATTTCCTAGAATATTTCATTTTTCTAGGAGGGGGATGGGTGCTAGCTTCCTACAATTTAAAAAAAAATCTAATTCTCAGTTTGCAGATAAGAAAAAAAAATTAGAAACTATTTCTCTACTATAACTTTCTTAAATTACATTTGTCACATGCCTTAGCTTTTTTTAAAAAAAATAGAGCTCTAAGAGAAAGAGAAAAGGAGAATTCAAAGTCTACTGGATATATTAAAAATGTCTATAAATTTGTTCTTAATTTGCTAAGTGTGCTTCCACACAAATTCTAAGATATATTCATTTTGATAATCTTATTTCATGGTTAATTAATTGCCTTAATAAGCATGCAAAAAGTTAATATCTTGCTAAGAACATTACTGAAATTGTGGTTATTGTGCTTTAATCACAGAAATCTAGTCATTAATGAAATAATGATGAAGAGTTTAAAGATTATAAGTGTGTTTCTGATAATCTTTAATTGAGACTAATTCAGCCAAAAAAATGTTTCATATTTACCAGATGCCTAGAGAATGTTTTGAAAATGTTAGTTGTGTTCGTTACGATGAAAATGTAAAATGATAGAGAGGACATAATATGGCTTGTCTTGTTTCTGTCACATTTTTGGTTAATATGCATAAATAACTTCATATTTCAGAGAGAAGGATTATAACGTTTAAAGTTGTACGTGTAAGTTTGGACAATTTATTAAAGACTTGAACTTTTTTTAAAAAAATTTGATTTATATGCCGCCCTTCTCCAGAGACTCGGGGCGGCTTACAATGCATTAAGCAATAGCCTTCATACTTTTGTATATTTATACAAAGTCAGCTTATTGCCCCCACAAACTGGGTCCTCAATTTACCCACCTTAGAAAGGATGGAAGGCTGAGTCGATCTTGAGCCTGGCTAGGATTGAACTCACAGAAATTACAGAATTTATTTATGAAGAACTATAAAGAAATAAACAATAGAGATTTTTTTTAAAAAAGCATCCAATTATTCCTTTTGCCCTTCTTTCTATTGATCAATTACCATCTTAAAACTTTTCCCAAACCTCTTCATGCCTTTTTAATTCCCAAGTCCCCAAATCATCAATTTGTTTTTCCTTCTTTCAACAAAAAGTACTTACAGGTTTTCCAGCCTTTCAAAACGGAAAAAAAAAAACCTGTCATTTTTCTCTCTGCTGAAACTTGTCAGCTCCAGCATTTCTGCAAGTCTAGTTAATTTTATAATCCAATCTTCTACTGTAGGCATCTCATTGCTTTTTCAACTTTTTTGCATACAATAATCTTGTCCTCATTACCATATACAATAAAATTTTCCATATTTCTTTTCCAATCCCTTGTCCATAAAACTTAGTAGAAATAATTCTGGTTTTGTCATGATGTTAGTCCATATAGTTGCATCGCTATATGGATTTGTACCCCTTTTCTTCTTTCTTTTTTCAGACATGCAGACTGTTGTTCTCCATACCACAAAACAACAATGTCTATGGCAAAACACAAGAGAAAAACTACTGCATCACCTGCTTGGGTTTCTTCATGTGGATTAGGTGTGACAGAGATGTTACAATTTGACTCTCCTTGGGCACAAACCTCTGGGAATAACTGGATAATCCCCCAAACAATGGCACATAGTTTTTTTTTCCTTGTAGAAATGGGGTATTTCTGGGTAGCCATCCCAGGCTTCCAGAGATAAAATACACCCCTCCCCAGCCAGCCCACTTTCTGTCCCATCAAATAGTTGATTTGATTTAGGGCAGTTTGTCATTTCTTGGCCTTAATAATGAGTTTGGTTTCTCTAATGCACTAGACCACTAGCATTAAGTGTTCCAGATACTGTTCTCGGATGGTAGAAAAGATAACCACACCTTATTTATATAACACAAGAAAGTCATTAAAATCCATTTGCCAGTCTTTTAAAGTTGTGAGAACATTCTGGAGATGAAAGTAACTTGTGATGCATGACAGCAGCTGATTTCTTTTCTTTTCTTTTTTTTTTCCTACCGAGGGCCCTTTCCATTACCTTTTTGTGGAGTCCATGTAGAAATGCAGTATCTGGCTGTCTTAGCTGCTCCATCATATCAGCAGTGGGATGAATAAACAGTTAGCCTGGCTCTGTTTTCCTAGGTTCTCAATAGACCATGGAGAAAACTATTCTGCCCCACTTGTCAAGCATAGCAAACAAGATGCCTGGGTAGATCCATGCACTCCTAGAGGGTCAGTTCACTCCCACTTTCTGCATCTCCTCAGTTTTCTTTTTAAATACTTGTGTAGCTATGGGGCTGCTGAGTAGACCTTCCTTCGTGTACTGCATGTCTATAATGGAGATGACCAGATTTATTTATTTCTTAGGCATACAGGCCACTTCAGTTGTAGCTGATGCTGAGAACTCCACTTTTACAGTAGTGGTTAAAACAATACATCAGAACAGTTTTAATAATCTCATCCGAATGTGACATGAAAGTAATCTCACATATAAACTGCTTGCTAGCGGATTATCTCCACTTCAATCTCTGACCAGTCCTGCCGGAGAGGCAGAGATATTGCCCGGAGCAAACAGTCTCAATGATAGCCAGTTCCTAAACCAAGATTAATATGTTCTATGAATAGCTTAGCATACTTGCACTACTGCTTGAGTATCAAGGCAAGAATCAATGACAATATTTTCTATTCCAATTCACAACAAAATCCCCAAAGGGTGTCTACTGCTGTCTATTAAGCACCATTGAATATTAGGGCTTCAGGGTATTCGCAAGCCAGGCTTCAGTCTGGATCCTTGGAACTCTATGACATAATTCTACATTTTCTTTAATGAGATAACAACACTTCATTCTGTCAGCCCTGGAGGCCATCGTTCTCTTTGGAATTTCAGGGCTGCCACATTTAGTGCATAGGCCTGCTGTGGGAAACTGGGAGGGGTGTTGCATGGAGCGGGAGTCAAGGATGTTCAGCCTTTTCTCTGGGAGTCAAGGATGTTCAGCCTGCACCTGGAAAGGCATGACTGGGACATATCTCCAGTTGGGACGGTGGATTGATTGGACCATGTGATGGACTTGTGGGTGCAGGGGAAAGGACTTTGACTTTCCTTTGGCTGGGGAAAACCAGGGTTGCTTTCAGATTTGGGTTTTCCCAGATGTGCCAATATGACATATTTACTAAAATGGAACTTTGAGGAACTGCTGGCCTCAGAGTTTTATTCGGTTGGGGGTGTTACTTGGAAACCTGACACATACTGATTGGACCTTGATAATCCGTATTGGTCTGAGGAGCAACATCTGATTTTCTGGCTCAAATGTGTTGTTATAAGGTATTCTGTAATAGCCCTGCAAAATCCTCTACTCTTGGAGGACTTTCCTTTCTCTATAAACAAATCAGGTCCAGTCCCATTGGAGAAGCCATAACATCTGATGGGCCTTAGGAAGTATCCCTTTTCTGTTATGGTGCCTGCCTTGTGGAATGGCCTTTCCCTTGGATAGGGACAGCCCTGATCCTGCTAGCCTTCCAGAAGGCAGTTTTTCCTCTTGTTCTACCATCTCAACCTCAATTTAAAAAATCCCATTGACAGGCTTTCTACCTTTTCCCATCTTACCTTACCTCACCTCCTGGGATATCATTGCTTCAGAGTATGCACATCAGGATGAAGCATTCATTCTACAATTAGCACTAAGCATTGAAGCAGGATTATTTTCCAAAGCTAGTACAATTCAGTAATTGCATTCAAGAGATTTTATGCCAAACAGATGAACAAAATAAAAAAAAAAACATTACTTATTTCCTCTGCTTTTAAAGTTTGCTCTTTGCTTTTGGAATAAAATTTGTCCTAGGCTATTTTTAGGACCTGGAAACGAAAATCTCCCTTCCCAGCATTAAGCAACCCCAAAGAATCCATCCACCATTCAGAGGCCAGGGAAACCATTAACATTTCACAGTATGTAACTAATGAGGACTAGAAAATGCCAAACAAGGCAAGATCTTCCTCCTGCAAATCAGTGTCTAATACTCTATCAGCACTGCTTCCAAGCTCTGCCTCTAGATTTAAAAGGTCATTCATCCACTACAAGCATTTAGCCTTTTTCATCTCTGACAGAACTTTTGCGTGCCAGTTGCCAGTACGTTCTTGTGGGAATAGTAGTTTCATTCCCTGGGAAATAAAAGTTAATATTCCAAGCAGATGACAGATTAAACTGGCATTTGGATTTGATTTAACAGCCATGTAGTTTTGTTAAAGTTGCATCAGTTGTTCAGCTGATTAGAAGCTAGCTGCACAAGTGGCCATTGGCCTTTATATATGGAGTTTTTTAATCTATAAAACTAATGTACCATTTTTTTTGAAAGCTATACATTCAATCCTTATAAAAGGACTTGTAGCTGGCAAACTCTAGGACTGAAATGAGGTTTGCCCAATGTGCTTGATGCCCAGCAGGTGCACTCTTACTGTCCCTTCTGGAAGATGTAATTGGCTCTGCAGAGATCAGGCAGATCAGATTTTCAGCTGCTCTCGGAGATAATCCATAAATCAACTACCAGGATCTCAAGCAACTCCAGAAGAAGGAGAGAGTGAGGAGAGGGATGAGGCAAATAGCAGAGTGAAAATGGCAGGATGTATCTGAAGAAGCCTTAAGATCAGGTATTTCAACTGCTGGACCTGTT
This sequence comes from Masticophis lateralis, assembly GCA_030761175.1. Lineage (NCBI taxonomy): Eukaryota > Metazoa > Chordata > Lepidosauria > Squamata > Colubridae > Masticophis > Masticophis lateralis. Next base: position 161,001,498 of record JAUDYJ010000001.1, read on the forward strand.
GGCACATCCAATGGCAAATAATTCTTTCCTGGATATAATCAAGACTGGAAAAATTCATTCTAACCTGGAGATCAAAGGCAGAGCTTAGTAGGAAAGTGGCGTGCAGAGCTCCAGATCTAAGGTACAGTTAGATTCTTGCTTTTATCATTAAGAAAATATTGGATGATTATTAATACATAGAGTTTCTGTGGAAATATATATGGATTTTGGCTATTGTGTGATTGAATTCTTTTTAAACCTTATTATTTGGGGGAATATTTTGCTTGCTAAATGAATTCTTCATTGAAGGAAGATATTTCACAAGCTTGCTAACATGTATTACTCCAGAATTCAGTTTGGTACAGAATTTGACAGATAGGACTAAAAGTAAATTACAAGTGTGAAAATATTGAAAATTGCTGAATACATATTAATTGATGGATCCAGTTCAGACCAGGAGAATAAGTAATATTCGCTATATTAACTATAAAGTAAATCAGGTTTAATACCTTGGCAGTGAATAGCAGAATTTTTCCTTCATACTAAACTATGTTTAACCTAAAGAAGAAAATGCTGGGGATGACATGATAGCTATCTTCCAATTCTTGAAGGGCTGTCACAGGGCTGCCAATTTATTTTTCAAAGCACCTAAAACCAAGACAAGAAGTAATGGGTGGAAGCTCATCAGAGGGAGATCCAATCTAGAACTAAGGAGAAATTTCCTGACAGTGAGAGCAAATAATCAATGAAACAGTTCAGTCTCTGGAGTTGTGAGTGTCCCATCACTGGAGGTTTTCAACAAGAGACTGGGCAACCATTTGTCTGGGATGGAATAAGAATTCCTGCCTTGGGCAGGGGGTTATGCTAGAAGACCTCCAAGGTCCTTTTGAGTTATAATTCTATGATTCGTAGGTGATTTTTCAATCCAGCTGTAAGTGGTACCAAACCTTACACTGTTTGGGAATACAGTTATAAAGTGTAAGTCATAATAATGCTCTAATCTTTTTATTTAAGAGGGGAGTAATAGGTTTTACCTTTTCTTCTATAATATCTGTATATGGATAGTTTGTATCAAAGTCAGCTTTCAATTGCAGTTGCTTGTTGGACTCAATTACCTGCAGAATCTGCAGTTTGTTGACTAGACATAGGATAGGAATGCTTGAGGAATACAATGCTAGTCCTTTTCTTGGTTGTAGTCGAGATTTGTTTCCATTCTGCTGACTTACCACCTGAACATAGCCCTGCCCGTGTATTTGAAACAAGAATGATAGCATTGGCACCTGCTTTCTTGCCCACTTGTAAAATTCCATTCTAGTCCTTCTATGCATGCCTTATTGTTAGTTGCTAGTTCTTGAGATATAATAGCAATTTCTAAATATTTAAAATGTCTAATTATCAACAAAAACTGGGCACATTAAGAAGACCACCTTGTCTTCCTCATACCCACTGTTCAGCAGGAATGCCTTTCCATTCCTCCCCTCCCTTTGCAGAGTTTTCCAGAGTTGTGTCCATCTAACATCAATGCAAACCATATGCTCTTCAGGAGAAAGACTTGTGGTTTTGTTATTGATTTGTGCTTAATGTTACACTACGGTAATAGTAATGATCCAATCTTTAGTCTCCCAAAATCATAGGTATACCTCAGAAGTGCTAATTTAAATAAAACATTTTATTTTAAAGTTAATGTGGCAAAATTATTCTTGGTACGATATTATCAGCAAATTTACGAATATAATAAGGTGTAAAGGTAATGTGGAACCAATTTTTTTTTGTTCTTGATAAAGGGACTTTGAATATAACATGTAATGTTTAATTAGTAATCTGCATTCAAATTTTTAATGCAAATAGTCTCTTTGCTGTAACACACAGGTGGATTATAAATTCATGGCCATAAACTAAAATTATATTATTTTCCATGCATTGCAAAATCATAATGGAAGCATGGTTAAGCCAGATTGTTTTTTACTTTATTCCAGTACTGTATATTATTTGAATCATTTGTTTTCTCTTTTCCTGTTTAGATAAATGTGATTCAGTAACCTTTTATTTCTTTGTTATCAGTTTCAGTATGACTGGAATGTACTCAAGGCAAAATGCTTCATCCCAAGATATTAATCTTCCTCATCACCAGCCAGATGGGGACCCTTTCGCATCAAAACTCGCAAAGGAAGCTGACATAATAGCTGGAATTTATTTATTAATAATAGGTAAGATTGTTCTGTTTTAGCTATTGTTCTAATAGGAGTTGTTGAAATGTATGTAGATCTGTTTTATGATAAGACTCTGCTACTGTTGATTTAATTTTGAATTTTATACAGTAATGTTTGTTAGATTCCTTGTATACCATAACCCATAAAGCAGTACTGTTTGAATTGTACTCAGTCATCAGGGAGAATAGAATTGCCTTTTAAAAGAGTTCTGTGATGTGTCATGTTTGATTACTTCATCCTTTCAGAAACTATTGGCCAAAATTAGAAATCTTGCTATCAATTGCTTGGGGCTGAGGCAGATATGTCAAGGGGGAGGGAGGGAGGGGGAGAAAGAGAGAGAGAGAGACAGAGACACAGAGAGAGAGAGAGATCTCCAAATCTAGGGATGTTTTTTAGGGAGAGGATGAATGTTAATCAAATTTGGCTTGTTAGCTAGCATTTTTCCAGCCATAGATTCTTCTAGGAGCAAAGTTATCAGAGGAACTGGTGGAATAATTTTTCTACATTCTTACTCATCTCTCTTTTAGTCAAAATAGAAGAAAATTTGGCCAGCCATAGCTCTTTTTTTCATCCTGCTGATGTGATAAGGCTTTTCCCTTCTGTGCAATCCATGGGGTAGGAATTTCTCAAAAAAGCAGGACATTGAAACAAAGATTGTGCTTTTGGAGAAATTATGTTTGCTGGATTCCAATGAGCTGTTCCCACCAACTAGTCCCAATTAATTCCAGCAGCCAAACTAGAGGCTCCAAAAAGGAGAAATGCAGAATGTCTAGGTATTGTATTGTACAGGTAGTTATGACCACAATTGAGCTCAAAATTTCTGTTGCTAAGCAAAGTGGTTGTTAAGTGGGTTGTGCAGTCATTAAGTGAATCTGGATCCTTCCACTGTCTTTGCTTATTGGAGGTCAGCTGGGAAGGTTACAGATGGTGATCATAAGACCCTGGGACAATGCAACTATCATAAAAATATGCCAGTTGCCAAGTGCCCAAATTTTGATCACCATGGGAATGCTGCCACAGTCATAAATGTGAAAAATGATCATAAGTCACTTTTAAAAATGCTGTTGAAGCTTCTAATGGTCACTAAATGAATTGTTGTAAGTCAAGTATTATCTGTACTTCAACATGAAAGGAACCTCTCCATTGCCACCTGAACAGGGGTTCCATGGACATTTCTCATGGAAAAAAGAAAATTTGCTCCACATGCAATATGATTTCTAACTAATGCGCATCATGCATACATAGATACACATGTATACACATATTATATAGAAGCCTATACAAAGAGGAAGAAAATACTATATCTTTGGGAGGACTATTGTAAAATATTGATTTTTGTTTTTTACTCAAAATGCATCTTAAGTAACTGTGATAGTGTATGTCATAACGTGCCAAGATTGGATTACTGTAATGCATTCTACATGGGGCTGTCCCTGAAGATTCTTTGGAATGGTATACAGCTGTTCACAATCCTGTGGCATGAGTAGCAATGGGTCTGTTGCACTGTTTCATGAGCTGCGCTGTTTACCAGTCAGCTTCTAGGAACTATTCTAATTCTATAAAGGCCTTCATGGCCTGGGGATGCTTTCCAAGTCTCATCAATGAAAGAGGCTCATCTTGCAAGACCCAGGAAGTGTGTCTCATCAGCCCCGTAGAATGGCATCAAATAACTCCCATCATTCAGAACATCATTAAAAAAAAGGTTGTGACGTCCCCACAGTTTCTTTGTTTTTTTCTCAGTTGTGTATAGTTTTCCAATTGATTTGTGGGGGGGGGGGGCTCTTTCAATTGTAAGCAGCCTAGAGTCATTAAGAAGTCAGGCATCCTTGAAATTGAATTAAGTAAATTTTTAAAATTTTTACAGATCTACAGTTCTCTCCTCTGAGCTCATTCTAGCACAGTAAAACAAATTCTGGGGGGATCATGAGCTCAAAAACATTTTGCTTCTTTGGTAAAGATTCCCTATAATTGTCACACATCTTTCCTTAGTTCAGAAATGTGTTCCCTTCCATAGAGCTGTTCCCCTTCTATTGCCTGAATTTTGTGAACTACTTGCCTATCTATTTCATGGAAATAGATAGTCAAGAGTGAGAATAATGTTTGACTCTAACTGTATTCCACTTCTGGAGGAAAGGAGAGATACAAAAATTATAAATAAAATATAAGAAAGAACATGTGAATATGTTGCAGCTGCATCCTGGGGTAGTCTACTTTACAAATAAGCAAGAATTTGAAAAAGAGGAGTGGTGGAGATTTTTTTAAAAGCAAGTTCATCTTTAATAATGTAGTTGTTAGGGCTTTGTTGTGTTTTGGATGCAATTCCAAAAAGATGATGCCTGTAATGCTTTTAAATAAAGGTTCCATTAAAAACTTTTTAGAAAACTTTAGAAGGGTTTCTTTCTCTTCAAGAAAATGTGACCTTCTCCTGACAAATTATTGCCATTGTACATTTACCTTTATTCAAAAATGTGATCCCCCCGCCACCCTTGAATACTGAGGAGAGGTGTGTGTGTGTGAGAGAGAGGGGGGGGAGGGAGAGGGAGAGGGAGAGAGAGAGAGAAAGAGAAAGAGAGGTATGCATCATTTATTCTGTGTGAGGGAGAGAAAGGAAATGAATGTTTAGAGGAGGTATATATGAAAGACAGTAATAGAATATTCTATTCCCAAAACTTTGGTTACAAAGAAATGTAGTTTTTCAGAAGGAGAAAAAGGTTCCTGGGTTTGCTGTAGAGCAGGGCTGTCAAACTCCCGGACTGCAGGTCGGATGCATCACATGCTGGCCATGCCCACACCCAGTTTAGTGTAGGGGGAAAAAGTCCCTCATGTGATGCCGCCATCACAACGTGAGTTTGACACCCCTGCTGTAGAGCATTCTTGTTCTCCAGATCTTTTAATCCTGTTTATCTCTTTTAAGATCTTCATGTTTTAAACTGAACATTCATTTCTGGCAAGATGTCTTCTCTGTCCACTCTGATAGCACTCTTGTCAAATTTTACTTTACTGTAGGGATGCTATCCACTTTAGGCAATGGATATGTTATTTATATGTCTATACAACGGAAAAGGAAGCTCAAGCCAGCAGAGATCATGACGGTAAACCTAGCAGTCTGTGACTTGGGGATTTCAGGTAATTCCACTTTAGCTCAGCTGAAAATGCATTTTTTGGGTCCTGTAAGAGGCATCTAGGCCTATAGTAATTATAAATAAAGTATCACCATCATTTTTTAAAATTTCTGTGTTTACAAATGATTAATGCCAATCAGCATGGAAAATAATAATCTGGAGTTTAGTAAAGGCAGTATTGCAGTTGAATGCATTATATATCCATCAGTTTTCATCAATCTGGTGTCCTCCAATGTAATGGATATACTCAAGGTTTAGCTGGGAATTTTAGAAATTATGGATTAACACAGCTGACTCCAGAATGGGGAATGCTGTTACAGAATATAACAAAATGTGAACGATCATTTAAAAAAATCTAAATAATACTGTACAGTAACATTTATCTTTATTCTTTCTTCAGATGTATTGATCATTTAGTTAATTGAACCTTACATTTAGCTAATTGATGATGAATAAGATGTGATGAATTAAAAAAATTGGAGTGTTCTGCTAATTTGATAATAAAGTCTCAATAAAATAAAGTGAGAAAAATAGTTATATAGCAATTATTTTCTAAACACAATTATTTGCAGCTAGTAACAAATTTATTTATGTAATCATGAATGACTCTTTTATATAGTCAAAGAAAAATCTTAGCTTTCTTTAATTTCAATAAGTGATTAAATATATAGTCCCTCCATTTTGTATATTAAATTATATATGAGGAATTAGCTTGAAAGTTACGAAGCATGCAAAGTCTTTGCATAGATGTGTTGAAATGTTGCTGATATCATTAATACTACAAGAAAAGAAACATTTAAGGAAAAACAGACTTATGCAAAGATATGTTCAATGTTTAGCAGAAGTACTTCTACTGATAGAATCAGATTTTCCATTGTTGTTCTCCCTCATAACACTCCAGTTGTTTGCTCTGGAAATCCCTGCTTTCAAGAGCAGGTTTGAGGGTATATGTATGATAAGAGCACCCTTGGGTGGAAATAATATCACTTTTGCTCACTATTGCTTATCTCAGTCTGATCTGATCCATTCCAATCCAGTAACTTTTCAAATGTTGAATTCAAATCTATATAACATGTTGTTGTTTTACTTCTGTTGTGTGATACATTCTAAAACAGCTCTGTTGGATATATAAACACCAGATATATCTCAGAAGAAACAATACTTAGGTAGCATTGTTGGTACCATAGAACATTTATGACCTGCAAAACATTGGCTGAGGCAAATCTGCCATTCCACTGTCATCTGTCATAATATTCATTACTTTGTAAGACAGCCTTCACTTTAATTTGCATATGCGAAGGTCAAAAGTAATGTTTTCCCACCTTTCAGTTATGAATGGAGATAATTGGAAGAAGCTGAAAAAGGCACAACAGTTCATGTAATGAAAACATCTTGACCTCAACAATTTCTCTCAACTTTGAAAGCTGAAATTTACCACTGATCAGGAAAAGGCTTTTTAACCACTTCTTCATTGTGGTCAATCCTACTGAAGAAATCATCAATTTACATGCAGAAAATCTGGAAATTGAAATGTTTTGTGGTCATGTTATGGCTGTTAAATTGGATTTTGAGAAATATCTGCAATATTTTCCAGCATGAAGTCTTATAACCATCCTTGAACTGTGACTAAATAAGAAAGCCATTACCAGTATCTTATAAAATTTGTTATCTCTCTTCACTTTGATCCTTCCTTCCTCCCTCCCTCCTTCCCTTCCTCTCCCTCTTCCTCTTCCTCTTCCTCTTCTTCTCTCTCTTCCTCTCCCCTCTCCCCTTTCCCCTCCCCTCCCCCTGCCCTACCCTGCCCTACCTTCCCTTCCCTTCCTTCCCTTCCCTTCCCTTCCCTTCCCTTCCCTTCCCTTCCCTTCCTTTCTTAATTTTTATATTGCTTGAAGGGGATTACATACATTTTTCTTTACTCTTTCAGACCTTTACCTGCCTCTGATTTTTTTTTTCTTTTACAGTGGCAGGAAAGCCATTTAGCATCATTGCCTTCTTCTCCCACCGTTGGATTTTTGGTTGGAGTGGCTGCCGCTGGTATGGATGGACTGGCTTCTTCTTTGGAGTTGGAAGTCTTATTACCATGACTGCAGTCAGCCTGGACCGGTATTTCAAAATATGCTATTTAACTTATGGTAAGTTGAAACTTATATACAACTTTTCCCTAGATGTGTTGAAGTGTGCACTCCAGGGTTCCCAGTCAGTTCTGTGAGACAATGTCTGAAATATATCCATTTTTGAGTGATTTATCAGGCCTTAATTACTACTTTTTCATTGTAGATTGCAAATACAAATTGTCCATCTTTGAATTCCATTCTGAATTCTATGAATTCTTTGACTCACTACTTCTCTTGTGTTCTATGTGTCTGAATATGTATGCACGTGCAGACATAATTACAGCTATGGGTGTCCATAGTATGGTAGTCCTTGAGATGTGACTATAATGGGGCCTACCTATTATAGGTGAGTGTTCTCACCTAATGACCGGGGTGAAATGCTCCCGGTTTGGACCAGATTGCCCGATACGGTAGCGATGGAGGCGGGTGGTTCGGAGAACTGATAGCAAAAATCCCTGCCCCACCCCCCACCCCCCGCCTAGCTGAGCCACACAATCATCAGAGGATTTTTTTTACTTTTAAAATCATTTTTATACAACCTCTTCGGCTGAAAAAATGCTTTTAAAAGTAAAAAAAAAAGCCTCTGATGATCGTGCGGCTCAGCTGGGATCATCAAAGGCTTTTAAAAGAAAAAAACTCTTTTTTTTCTTTTAAATGCCTCTGACGATCCAAGCTGAGTTGCCTGATCGTCAGAGGCATTTAAAAGGAAAAAAGTCTCTGTCGATCAGGCAACTCAGCTGGGATTGTCAGAGCCTTTTGAAAGCATTTTTTTTACAACCTCTTGGTCGAAGAGGTTGTACAAAAATGGTTTTAAAGGTAAAAAAAAAATGGCCACTCCCACCCAGTCACATTAACCCTCCACCAAGCCACAGAACCAGTAGTAACAAATTTTAGATTTCACCACAGCTAATGATCCCATCCCTGCTCTTCCCAATGAATCATTAAACAAACATGCGGGTTGAGAGGCCTCTCTGAACTCATGAGACACCCTGTGCTCTGTTTCCCACTCCTTGGGTCCCCACAGACCTTTTCCCACTCCCTGCTAGGTCCCTGCTGGACTTAGGGCTGATTCCCACCCACCAAGCTCCATACACTCCTCCTCACTTAGTTTTTGAAGAGCTCTGGAGCCTTCCAGAGTGCTGGAATAGGTGGCTTTGTTGCTCAATAGCATAGCATAATTCTGGAACTATGCCATACGAGCGAGGGACACACTGCTCCATTTTGCTATCTAATGCAATCTGGATAGAAGGCTAATATGGTCTGTATAGGCATCTGGAAAACTTTGTGGTTTTGGAATGTGTAAAGATGGTGTTAGGAATAGCTTACCCCCCAGACCTGGATAAAATGTTGAAAAACAACGTATGTCATATACCTCCTGTGTTGCTCTTCAAAATCTGCTCTAAACAACCTCAGCTACATGCAAAGTTGAGGGGAGGGGGATTTTCAGACTTGCACCAATGTGGCATAGTATATTAGTACTATGCCGCATTGTACTAATGTAGCACAACCCTGATCTTTCAGTCAAAACACGCCATTCCCAAAACCTTTCCTAGGAAGCATTAGTGTGTGTGTAGTTTTACAAAAAAAACATAACTGGATGCATTCATGTGTGTGGTTGATTGTAAGGGCGAACAACTGCAGGGGCACTGCAGCATCTGTGGGACTGGGTCATAAATAGATTTTGAAGGCCTGCCATACCTTCAAACTGCCATTAAGTGAGCAATCATAAGTTGAGGATACCTGTATGTCCATACTTAATCAATTACAGCTTCAATTTTCTCTCCTAGGAATCTGGTTGAAGAGACACCATGCTTTTATCTGCCTAGGGATTATCTGGTCTTATGCTGCCTTCTGGGCCACGATTCCCTTTGCTGGCTTGGGGAACTATGCTCCTGAACCCTTTGGCACATCCTGTACCTTGGACTGGTGGCTGGCTCAAGGTTCAGTGGCGGGGCAGGCATTCATTCTCATCATCCTTTTCTTCTGCCTTGTATTCCCAACTGCTGTGATCGTGTTTTCCTATATTAAAATAATAGCAAAGGTCAAGTCATCCAGCAAGGATGTAGCTCATTATGACAGCAGGATTCAGAATAGCCATGAATTAGAAATAAAACTAACTAAGGTAAGTGCATATAATCTCTAAGTTTTATTTTATTTGTTTAAGAATGGGCTGAATAGAGGGGAAGACTCAACAGAAAACCATGCATAAGAAAGAAAGGGATATTTGGGCAACCGGTGGGAAAATAAATTGATCTTGACAAATATACCCCCTTATCCCCCTGCCTACTACCAGCCTTTCACTTCAGGTCTTTGTGCCTTTTCTGAATCTTTTCAGAATCTGGCTTAAAAATAGATTTTGAAAGGAACATTAGTCAGAGATGTTTTTTTCTGGCAGAGTTTTTCTCTGGCAGAGTTTTTCTTTGGGGAAAAACAAGTCAATTCCTTCTTAGTGTTTTAAACCATGAAGTTGATTGCATGACATTCAATTAGCCTGTGAGTCTCCCCAGCCTCACTGCACTATCACCAGCTGCTGGTCATATAAAACTAACCTCCTTCAAGCTGATTTGCAGTGGTGTAAATACATCACATTTACAGCACAATGTAGTGTCACACAATAGCATATAGTATATAATGATGAGATAGGAGATGAAGTGTGAAATGGGACATATGCCTTCATTTGAAATTACATTAAAAATGTTTGATAACTATATATATGGCTTTGACATCACACATGAATACAGGTTTTTTTAAAAATTAATTTTTATTAAAGAGATTTTTTTTACAGAATAAAATCAATACAATTTTTTTAGAAAGGAAAGTAAAACAAAATTAAAGAAAAGATAAGTAAATAAGAAGAAAAGAGAAAAGAAAATGACATGACATGAAATATACAGGACTGGCTCCCAACTGTCCTTACAGCAGTTATAAATACATATTTCATTTTCTCAGGAATGCTGTTGAATGAGAATTGCACATAGCTCTATAAATACACATTGGAGCACAACTGCCAAACAAACAAAAATCACAAATTCCCTGCCTGCAACTCTATTTCCCTCCAGTCAGCTCAGACAGAGTTGGGCTTCCTCCTCCGCTGAATTAAAAAACTAAAGTCTAGCAGGCCTCAATGCTCCTGGAAAAGGTCCTTTCTTCCTTCCCTTTCCTTGTTTGGCCTCAGTCATCCTCCCCTGGCAGGAGATGCACCCACCTGCTTCCTGCTCAGAGGCTGCCTCTGTCACTCCATCTTCCCAAGGATCCCAAAAGAACCCAGAATCCAAGGAAGGGAGAAGATGGTAAAAGCAGGAGCTGGGAAGGAGGAGATAGAAGACATGGACAACAGAGGTAGTGAGGAGATTCTTATCCAACCTCAACACGAGTAACAGAGAAAGTGGAGAAATAAGGCAAAACATTATTTCCAAATCTCTGTCTTTCTGGAAAAATAAAGTAGTAGTACTGTAAAGCAGGGGTCTCCAACCTTGGCAACTTTAAGCTTGGAGGACTTCAACTCCCAGAATTTGCTGGCTGGGGAATTCTGGGAGTTGAAGTCTGCCAGGCTTAAAGTTGCCAAGGTTGGAGACCCCTGCTGTAAAGGGTAACACACAACTTGATCAAAGAAAGAACGTGCAAAATACAAGTTAATCAAGTATTATTATTATTATTATTATTATTATTATTATTATTATTATTATTATTATTTGTTTATTATTTGTTTATTTATTGTTATTGTTATTATTATTATTATTATTATTGCAATGTATATGCCGCCATTCTCCTGAAGGACTCAGGGCGGCTTACAAAACAATCAACAATACAAATCACAGTACAAATTAAAATCCCCATTAATACCAAATTACAAATAATCTAAGGGGGAAGAAATATAGAGGGGCTCACATTCAGCACAAGTAAACCAGAAGGCAGAGAAACAGAACTGGGATAAAGCACTAGCATAGATGAACTTGGACTTAACATAATCGAATTAAAGAGTATAGCTCGGCTACATTGGTAATACTGCATGTGTGACAAAGAACTGCCCATCTCTTCTTCCCATGGGAGTATCCCTCAAAGGCTACAATGAAAGCTGGTGGTTGTGGTAGTCTGTGGCCAGGGGTGGTGGGAGGCGAAGGGCAGAGGAGACATGCCTGAAAATGAGTCAAAGGCACTTTCTGTAGGGAGAAGGGAGGCCTCCAGCAGGGAAGGGACAGGAAAATATACTCCCAGTCATTCTGTTTCTCACATATTAAACTATGACCAAATTTTGAGTAAAAATTACATTTATTATTCAACTGGAGCATTTAAAATTGGCAATTTTTCATTCCACACTAAGCTTTAGTGGGTTGATTTACTAAGAAGTCAACTAACCAGATCCTGTGCTTTAGATATAGGTCCATTTGAATTTACCAGCTCTTTCAAACACTAATTCAACAGGAAACTTACAGCCCTTTAGTGTAAACAGAAGCAAATATTTCAGGACAAAGTACATTTCCCCACCCCCCACAAAAGAACCCCAATATCCAGTCAGATAGAGAATCCTAATTATCTTCAAGTGAATGTAATCTTACCCCGCTAAAATTTATCATTTTTCTTATTCTTCCTCATTCTATTTTAGAAAAAAAAATATTTAAAATGAATTGCTACCACTAATTACAACCTGATCTAATGAATGATACTCTTCATTATATTGTATCTGTTGGTATATTTTTTGTATGATGGTCAGGCTCCCACAAATGGCAAGCATAAATTCTTAATACACCTCTACCCCAAACTTCAGATAAACCACATAAACTAAGGTAAAATGATTTATGTGGTTCTTTCTCATTCAGGACAAATGTGTTAGGAAAAACAATGTTATATCCACAGGTTTCATCCCTTTCCAGAACATAAGAAACCATAAAGACTTCTTGCAACTTTAATCTCATTTGAGGTGGTTTCACTCTTGTTGCGTTGATTGAATTTATTTCTCTGCCTTCTTTCATTCATAATCTTTTTAGGCTGAAGCCATATGTGTTCTTAGGAATAACTCCCGCTGAATCAAATAGGGTTTCTCTCAGAGGGAATATATCCTAGTGTGTACTCTTGTTTTCCAATGATTGCCCTGGTTTTAGGAGGCCATATGCATATATGCCTCCTATTTCCATATACCAAATGGAAATAGGTTTTCACAAACTTTATCATAAATTCTGTGGCAATTTGCTCTGCTAATTGACAGCAGTCTCCAATAATACAATGCCTTCTATATGATAAGTGAATTATTTTTTGTTATATGGACATTGTTTGCTTGAGCAGGGGTTGGACTAGGAGACCTCTAGTGTCCCTTCCAACTCTGTTATTTCTCTTATTCTGGTTGTCTTGTCCTTTGTTATGCATTTCTTCTCACTAGGTGGCGATGTTGATCTGTGCAGGATTTCTATTTGCTTGGATCCCATATGCAGTTGTATCGGTATGGTCAGCTTTTGGAAAACCAGATTCTGTTCCCATAAAAGTTTCGGTGGTGCCTACTTTGCTTGCTAAATCAGCAGCCATGTACAACCCTGTTATTTACCAGGTCATCAACTGCAAATCAGCCTGTTGTCATCCGGGGGCTCTTAGGCCATTGCGGAAGAAAAACTCCTTGAAGAAATCCAGGTAGGGGTTTTCAAAAGTGGCCTGAAATATTTGAAAGGCACTAGAGATGTCATGCAATGGACACGTGCAGGAGTGTGAGGTAAAGAGAAAAAAAAGGAGTCCATCCCCAAGAGACAAACAAGGAAACTTATCCTTCTTCTTTTCTTCACTATAAGGGGGTTTCTGTCCTGGAGGTTGATTGTGAAAAATGCCCAAGGAGACAAGACGTAAGAAGGGAAGTGGCTACGGAAAAATCCCTCTGAGCTTGCTTCCTTTAAAAGTCTTTCTCTCTGAACATTCTGGCTCATCTTCACTCTGCGGTGGAGAGATTTCAGGAAGAACTTTTGGGGTAAGATGTAGGCCAGTACAGTAACCTGTGATAAATAGCCTCAGGGCCTGATCCTAAGGTGGGTCTTTGAAGAATGAGGAGCCCTCAAGTAACAGGAATGGACAGGACATTCAAGAATTGTTCTTTAAGATTAGATATATGTATCTGTTGTCCAGCATCTCCAGAAGAATTCCATATAAAATTTTTTCTTTCTTTCTTCTTTCTTTCTTTCTTTCTTTCTTTCTTTCTTTCTTTCTTTCTTTCTTTCTTTCTTTCTTTCTTTCTTTCTTTCCTTCCTTCCTTCCTTCCTTCCTTCCTTCCTTCCTTCCTTCCTTCCTTCCTTCTTTGCTTTTCCTTGCAGGCTCTATGTAGTCTCTACAGAAAAGTCTGAAGTAATGACTGAAACTCAACTGGATGTTGCCTGAGAGCTGGGAATCCACACGTCTCCAGCCAACCAGCAGGTTTCCTTCTCAGCTGCTTCTGCTCCAAGCCACTTTAAAAGTACGCCAGCTCCATCTTAGGGAATTTTCTTCCTGGCTTGTATTTTCTCACAGGGTCTTAATATTAGTTCTCGCTATTCCAATCAAAGATATATTTTTAAAAGTAACCATTTTGTTTGTATTTTAATTAGGTAAAAAGCCTCCCTGCATCATTCTTATTTTATATATTTTAAAGCGATTACAATGAATACAAATAAATAGGTGTATAGTACCTAGTAATAGTATAGTAAACAACATAGCAAATTGGTGCTTAGATTCCATATACTTTACCCTGTTGATCCTTTGTCTTTCCTCTCAATGAAATGCTGCCAGCCTGTCAGCAACAGTCACATGACACAGAGAAGCAACGGACACCTTTGGCCAAGAGCTGCAGAGTGAAGAGAGCGGCCGTTCCATACTTTCTGCTTGGCCCTCCACTGGAATGGACCACTTACTGCTTCTCCAGGGCAGGAATGGAGGACATCCTCCATGTGGCCTGGTCCCATATTCTCCAGCTTCAATTCAAAACTGTTGTTTTCAACCAGAGCAGTTTTCAGCTCTTCAGAGCATAATGATCTCGAGTGCTTTCTTCCATTCTAGCTGTAGTTCCAGCTCTGCTTGACTGCAATGCCTGGCACGTGCCCTCCCCTCCAGCAGCTGATCACATTCTGTCCTGGGCTGCCACTTTCTCAGCATTTTTAATAAATGCTATTTCTATTAATCCATTGAGGGCCCCTTAAATCAATGAGGTATCCCCAAGCCTAGAAGCGTACAATCCTTATATTTCCTGGTAAGCACTTTTTAGTTTCTGCCAGGCTGGGTGACTCATGCTTCCCTTGTTTTCCCATCGTCTGCCCACAGTTTTCCTTCCACTTATGTTTTTAACTTCTTTAACTTACAATAAAGAAAATATTGTTGTGTTTTGTTTCCATGAAACTGAACTATCAGTTCTTCCTTGCTAATCAAGTTTCTATAGGCCTATGTAGATCAATCCAACCACCCTAATCTATTCCCTATTGTTTTTAATTGTAGTCTCAGTGCTATGATAGTACTTTAAGGGGGAAAAATAATATAGAAAAGTCCTGTGTTAGTGTCAGATAAGATAATGGGGTATGCACCCATGACAGACCGCTCCATACAGGAGCAGAGACTTCCCTTTCTTGTGTGGATGAAAGGGGAAGAAGCAGGGGAATGCCTGGTTGTGCATGGCATCATTCCAGCTCTGGCAAATTCAATTTTTGTAGTTGTCTGAAGAAACAATCACCAACAACATGGGGGACAAGCAGCTAAGGCTACAGGGAAAAATTGCCCAGAGCTAATGGCTTTTAGCTACCGTCATACGAGAATCTATGCACATATTAGGCAGGGGTGAAATCCAGCAGGTTCTGACAGGTTCTGGAGAACCAGTAGTGGAAATTTTGAGTAGTTTGGAGAACTAGCAAATACCACCTCTGGCTGGCCCCAGAGTGGGGTGGGAATGGAGATTTTACAGTATCCTTCCCCTGCTTCGCCCACCAAACCACGCCCACCAAGCCACACCATGCCCACCAAGTCATGCCCCCAGAACCAGTAGTAAAAAAAATTAGATTTCACCACTGATATTAAGTCTAATGTATATTATCAGACCATGTTGGGAAAGGAAGTGGTTCAATTGCTCAACAGAAAAGTGAAAATCTTGGCTTCAAATCTTTATGTACTTTTTTCATTTATTTAAATATGTTTAATGAAAACAAAAGACCTGGCCTGAACAATTTTGTAAAATAGTTTCACACATACTGTGATATCAAATGTCAATATATTCCTCCTAACACAATTATACTGTGTATGTCTCCCTTGCTCTAATTTGGTTTCTGACTTGTGAGTAGCTGGACATTGGCCAAGATGGGCATCCTCCTCTAATATTGTTAGACTGCATTTATCTTGCCAGTGCCTGGGGGAAACAAGGAAATGCACAAGGAATCACCATGTATTTAACAAAAGCTCAGTTACACTTAAATTTAGATTAATTCACCTGGTGAAGGGAAGTGGCTGTGCAGGCAGGAAATGACTGCTGGAAGAAGCTAACAAAACCTGCACAAGTTTAGGAAAAGATGCAGCTGCTTTAATGAATTATGAAAAGGAACATCATATAGGTTCTGAAATCCCTTTTGAAGACTTTGCATATTTGCATCAACCTAATATTAGTATTCATACAACTCCTGCGTATTACTTTTAGCATTTGCTGGACTCCTTCAAAATTGAGATTGCTTCAGATGTGGTGTCTGGATATTGGGGAGTTTCTGAATGTGATTTTTCTTAACATTGTGGTTATGGGGATTAGATTGGAATGTCCTCGGGTGCCTTTATGCTATTATTGTGCTCCCGTAGTTATTATTTGCTTACTGTACACTTACTAAATGTAATAACTTACTGTTACTGATTGATTTTGTTCTTTGTTGGTTTTACTCCAATATCCATTACTCAGACTTGCAACCGTGAGATAGGTAGCTGTATAAATCAAAATAATAAATAATAAATGCTAAGTTAATAAAACATGGAGGGGAGAAAACCTTGATACAAACTATGGACAATTTACATCCAGGTTTAGTTTTGGTTTGCTGTGGGTTTTTGTTTGTTCCTCTTGTTATTTTGTTTATTAAACATGTTTGAGGGAGAGAGAAGAGAACTGTAAATTAATCTGTTGCAGCCAGAATAATTTCAAAATAATTTTTAAAAGGAAGCAACAGAGGATCTCTAATGGAAACAATTTTTTTTTCAAAATAGAATATGACTTCAAAAAATAATGAGGATTTGGAAGCATACATCATGTAAAAAAATCTGTCGTAAGTGCAGATAGCATGAATGTATTGCTACGATATGCTCCATATTTAATTATATTAGTGAAGTGTCACCTTTATAGTAATATGGCTGTAGTGAACAGTTTTGTTCATTTACAGATCAAGAAAGAACAGAACAACAATATCATCCCAAGAATATTATAACATACTATTGTAAGAGAAGAGAATACTATATGCAGGAAAAAATCTATTTACCACTGTCCTTTGTGCTCAAGTTAGTCAGGGGAGAAGATTATAATTTTATTCCTTCATACCCTTCCCCCCCCCTCTCCCCACTCCATATTTTGAATTCATGTTTGAGGACCAAACTTGGGATCTGGTAGATCTAAAGATTGCCTGGGTTGGCTACAGCTCATCCATCTTGAGCCCTTCATTTCCAAGTTGAAGGGCAACCTCACTGGCAGAGTTTTCTGCTACTGGGCAACTAATGATTTCTAGAACAGCCCCCTTCCCTCACCCACCCACCCTCCAGAGGAAAATGTCTCTTGCATCCTGTAATTCCAGGACAATAGGATTGCACAGGTTAGTGAATGCGGGTTTGAACAGTAATCTTTGCACAAGTGTCTTCTGTGGTAGAATGGTCCAAGTCGTACTTTTCCCATTTCCTACCCCTTTTAAATAAAAAATATGCAATTTCAAAAAATATAAAGCAGATTTTAGATTCAGTTAGATAATATATCTGACTTGACAGTAATGAATTCCGGTGAATTCCAGTGAATTCATCTCATCACTACATTGAATAAGAGGGTTATTTTCCTTTCTTCTTGGCTTTTTCCCCATCTTAAACACAGGTGTACTTCTGCAGCTTCACTGATAGGTTTTTGTTTTTTTTTCATCTCCAATGTATTGTTTCTGTGTAATTTTAAATAAAAGATGCCATATCCCTGTCAATATCTTCATGTATTTTATTTCTTATGAAGACTTAGTCCTCTTTTGAGTTTTCAGTATGCTACTGCAGCTGGAGGCATAATCTCTGTGGATTAGCAGGATGCCAGCCCATGGGTCTTTTCTTCTTCCACCTGCCTGGGACTCCTGCTGAAAGTGAATCAATTCACAGATACTGTACTGTGAAGGTGGGGAAGGAAGTTGCCCACGCTGTGTACTTCCAAGTCGTCCCTTTTCCAAATCAATATGCTTTGCTAGCTTCCAACGCGTCAGTCTAAAAAAAATACGAGGAAGGGGAAAGGAATGGAGATAGAAGTCAGGCAGGGATAATGTTGGAAAGAGCAGGAAAGTACGGAATGTTTATTCAGCTGGTCTAAACTTTTCAAGGCAACTCAAGCTAAATTTGAGAGAAAGAGAGAGAGAGAGAGAATCTCTCCTCTCATTTCCTATAGGCTCAGTTCTGGAGGTCTACAAGATCCAGAAATCAATGACTTTGCCTAGGCAGCCTCCATTTCCAAAAGGCAACAAAACTCTTCCAGTTTGTTAGGGTCTTTTCCACTCGGGGCCAACAGCGGAACAAACCACTAACATATAAGTCCAAACCCTCCCTCTCCCTTTCAGAGGGCCAGCCTCTCTGCCAAAGAATCTCCCTCACCCCTTTGTCAGTTTCCTCTTGTCCATTTCATTCATTTTATTGCCATCCCTTTTGAAACATTTTTTTTCATGTGATTGACTAGAAGTACTGCCCTGGAGGTTGTAATTGATGGAAAGGATTGTGTCTTGTGTGAGGGATCAAAAGCAAAGAGCTATTCTTCTGGTAATCCCACATTTCTTCCTAACAGAATAAAATGTAACATGTAGGGTGAATGTTTGTAGTGTGCTAAATGGCAGCAGGAGATTGGAGTTTTCCATTTCCCTTTTTTTGCTGCCCAAGGGTTGGCCAAGGAAATGCTGGCCAAGACATCATACAGTTTCTTATTGCTATCATACTCAAAATTATTTCAAGTTTTGTTTTTTTAATTGCTATCCAAAATTGATTCAAACTGTGTTCCATCAAACCGCAGCCACACTGCAACAGTTCAGCATAATTTCTGGAGGCAATCTTTTGCTTCAAGCTTGCAACCAAGCACATTTTTTGATTTATGCACACTTTTAAACTCCTTCATTGTGCACAATACTGCTTCCATCTCCCTCTCTGTCTCCCACTTCCCCCAGAAGATAGGCTCAAAATCCAGAAGGATCTCAACAGTCTTGAACTCTGGGCCCTATCTAACAAAATGAAATTCAATGGAGAGAAAAGGAAGGTTTTATACTTAGGCAAGAAAAATCAAGTGTACAGGTATAGAATAGGTGGAACCTGACTCACTACCAGCAACTGTGAGAGGAATCTTGGCATCCTTGGACAATCACTTAAATATGAGCCAGCAGTGTACTGCAGCTGCCAGAAAAAACCAATGCAGTCCTAGGCTGCATCAATAGTGAGATAGAATCAAGATCACAAGAAGTGATCCAGTTTTGATTACCACAATATAAAAAAGATGCAAAAATGCCAACTTGGCCATCCATAGCCAGCTCCCATTTATCTAATGCCGTCTACTCTAAGATGCCAAAAAAGAAAAAAAAACACCTACAGAAAAGATGTAATAAATCATTTTTCCCTTGCTGGCAGTGTGAGATGCCCAGAACAGAAAGATTAATGCAGGAAGAGTATCAGTTTGCCCAAATGTGTCTACATTTACTTCAGAGATTACCCACCGTAGCTGGGTGGGTAATCTCTATCTTGAAACTTTTGCATTTTTCTTTAATGAGGTAAAATCTAAACATCCAGTATAGGCCTCATATATGATGATCATTGTGAACACATTGGGAAATTATACATGAGATACTGAAAAGAAGTTCACCTCCTTCTAATGAAATTTTGGTTGCTGAAGTGTCTTAGCTGGGCAGGAACCGATGAGATAATTAGTCATGTCCATAGCCATGAAGGGTTTTAGTAAAATATAAATGTAACAATAAAGGAACACCTATTCTGTGTTTCTGCTTGGGTTCTTTCTGGAAAATTAGAATTTTATCTATAAATTGAGTTATACATCCACACTTTGTGGAATTCGTATCGATTTGGATTTATTTATAATTTCACACTTAAAGACTTGGGGAAATTAGGTAAGGACTGGAGTGGATTGTAAGGCAAACACATCTCTATGTGCGCATGTGTGAGAGTTGATTATTGTGCTGGGAAATATCTAGAATATAAATCTAGAATAATTTGTAAACATTTTAATTTACTCTGGGTAAATTTACTCTGGGTAAATGTCTACCTTCATTCTGATTCTGAGTCTCCATGAAATTCCACTTGTGATCCATTTTGTCAAACGTCTGACATAATTTCAGTAACTATATCAAAAAGAACAGAATTTTAAGGGTCACATAAATATGGTGGCAATACAGAGTATGAGGTTGAGTGATGGGTAAGTCTGGCCTCAAAATAGAGAGGTCCTGGAAGTCACCCAGTTCTTCTTTAAAAATATCTAAACAAAATTTTCAAACACCTTCTATTTCTGAAGAAAGCCTTAGCTTTCCATATAATATTTTTTTCAAAAATATTTTCCATATAAAACAATATCTTAAAAGATCTCTAATAGTTTTCAGTTATCCAACTAAGCTAAATCCTTGTCAATGGGGGTCCTAGCATATTCATTCTATCATAGGTAGAATACAACTGCACATGTAGATTATGCCTATGGAGACCTCTTCCATGCATAGTAAGGAATGAGCAAATCTTACCACAGTATTTTGATTTTTGATATAAAGTTTGTTCTTGCCTCCTGTTTAGCTAGAACTATTCATTCAATCAATTGCTTGTTGATTGTTTGTGATCAGTAGACATCCGTTTGTCATGACTGTCTCTCAGTAGTTGCTTCTACAAGTTCTTGTATGTCCAAAGCTTGTGTAATCAATGATACCGTCGGCTGGCGGACCCCAGGGGGAGAGCCTTCTCTGTGGGAGCACCTGCCCTCTGGAATGAGCTACCTCCCGGAATACGACTAATCCCGGATCTCCGCACTTTCCGTAAGGCCCTGAAGACGTTTTTATTTCAGCAAGCCAGCCTAGCCTAAATGGGTTTTATGGGTTAGTATTTAATTTGTACAGTCCTGGGGTTTTAAATTAGGAGGCCGATTAATTTAATTTATTTATAGTTATTTTAACTTTTACATTGTATGCTATTTTAAATTTCGGCTGTTCACTGCCCTGAGTCGTCCTTGGGGAGAAAGGCGGTATATAAATTTGAAAAATAAATAAATAAATAAATAAATAAATAAATAAATAAATAAATAAATAAATAAATAAATAAATAAATAAATAAATAAATAAATAAAATAATATCCAGCCACCTTATCTTAAGTCAGCCACTTTTTCAATTGCCTTTGAATTTTCAAAGCATCAAGGGTTTCCCCAGTGATTCCAGTGACTCTTGCCTTTGCATTATATGCCCAAAATGTTTAAGCTTTAGCTTCATTGTTAGTGGTTCTGGTGAGCTGTCCATTCTTCTTGAGGTTTTCTCAACTGGATTTTAGCAATATTGACTGACTTTATTTAATGGGCCACCAGATTCCAGGGATTTAACACTTTAGTTCTGGATGGGGCGATTTAGGGGTCTTTCTGGATTTGTGTGACTTCTGTTTGAAGAATAGAAGAATAGAATAGAATAACAGAGTTGGAAGTGACCTTGGAGATCCAACCCCCTGCTTAGGCAGGAAACCCTACACCACTTCAGACAAATGGTTATCCAATCTCTTCTTAAAAACTTCCAGGTGGCAATAGGTGGTGGCCATGGCCAGAAAGGCTTTTGTACAACTTAGTGTTGTGTGTGCATCCATCCTCTGGTCCCAGTTACTCATTTATTTATTTATTTATTTATTGGTTTGATTTATATGCCACCCTTCTCTGGAGACTCAGGGCGGCTTACAATGCATTAAGCAATAGCCTTCATACTTTTGTATATACCTGCTTAGTAGGGCTTTCGCCCCCCCCCCCAAAGCGGTGTTCTTTTTTTTATACAAAGTCAGTTTAGTGCCCCCACAATCCGGGTCCTTATTTTACCTACCTCGGAAGGATGGAAGGCTGAGTCAACCTTGAGCCTGGTGAGATTTGAACTCGCATTAATTGCAGGAAGCTGGCAGCTAAGTGGACTAATGCAATATTTGTCATGGTTCTGACGGCTGCCCTAATTAAATGATGAGCCTCGAGCTAAGCTTCAAAAGAAATCCAGTTATTTATTAGGAGCTTCATGTCAGCACGTTCCCAAGTGAAGCTAGCTCTAACCCCACATAATTTATGCCCCAATCATGACCCTGTTTCCCCCCTCCCTATCATTAATCATATTCGCCAACGGAACAATTTCGTGGGTTGTAGAGACCACTCTCCTCTGGCTGCTGTGGGTAACCCTGGGCGACAACCTTGAGAGAGATAAGTCTGGAATGTGCATCTGTCTTTGGCTGCTGTGCTGTTTCATCGGTCTCCCATTCCCTTGTCTATGGCAACTCGAGAGCAGGCCAGGGATGCTTTGAGAGTTGACATTATGCTTTACACAAGACTTCCTTTGAAGAACATCCAGAAGCTACCACTGATACAGAATGTAGCAGTATGAGCAGGTATAGGTCCGCCTTGATCTTATCATTTCTGAGCCTAGGAAGTTTGTTACCACTTCACCTTCTTTTCCACCTATTTGCATTGAACTGTTTACACATAATCTTAGTTTTAAGGAGGGAGGGGGGAGACAATGAGCAGCACATTGGCATTTTTATTTTCTTTTTTCAACCACAACAAAAGATTATTTTCTCTTCCCTGCTTTTAGCAACCCAAGTGATAGGTCAGCATATTTGAAGCAGTTGATTATTCTCCCAGAAATTTTAATTCCAATTTATGTTTCTCCAAGCTCAGCAGTATTTGTCATATACTCTGCATTTATATTCACTTTCCAGAATTTCTGGCTCTAGGTGAACAATCAAACTTTTGTACAAACTATCAGTGTGAGGCTTTCTTTTCTATAATTCTTGTTTCTGTAGTTTTCCCCAGTAATATTTTGCCTTTCTCTTTGATAATTATCTTTCTTGTTTTTCATTACTTATCTAGAAATTACATCTTGTCTCTTTTTTAGAATTCAATACTGGATTGGGCAAATGTTTTTCTCTGTTGCCTTTGGCTTCCTTCTGTTCTTCAATCCTTCTGGATATATCAGCAAAGCCATTTTTGCTTTTAGTGTTTCAGGACATTTTCAGCTGCTTTATCTTCAATTACATCACACATTTCAATCCTTTAGGCATACTATTGATCAAATCTAATCCTTTAAATCTATATTTTATCTCATAATCATATGAAATTTGGCTGAAAGCGCATATTTTTAGTCTGATGGGTTTACATCTGCTTTCTTTATTTTAAATTGTAATTCATCTGTCATCATGGGGTGAAGTATTATCACTATCCTGATAGTACCTAATTATACACCCCTGTCCCTGGTGAATTAAGAGATGCCATAAGCATCTTATCCTGATGTTTGGAGGCTGTGAACAATAGGCTTTAGCTTAATCTTGGCAAGATGGAGTGGTTTTGAGATTGAGCAACTGCCAATTCTGGGATTAATGCCATCCCTGGTGCTGGCTGGGGTTGCATTGTTCCATAGAGAACTGTATGATATTTGGGTTTCTCTTGGACTCATGGCTCCTGCTTGAAGAGTAGGTGACAATTTGGCTAGGAGGGCCTTTGCACAGCTTTGTGTTGTGTACCAGTTGTGCCCACTCTTGGATCAGCAGGCTCTGCTCACAGTCACTTATGCCCTAGTTAGCTCCAGATTAGCCTACTGCAATGCACTCTATATAGCAGCGGTTCTCAACCTGGGGGTCATGATCCCTTTGGGGGTTGAACGGTCATTTACGACTATCCTCACATTTTATGTTTTTGCCCTATCTTGTCACCATGGTGAAGTGAAGCAGTTGTGAAATGAGTGACACAGTTGTTAAGAATGCTACAATGGGCATAAATGATGACCAGTCATAAGTGTGAAGACCAGTCAAAAGTGCGAGGACCTGTCAGAAATCACTTTTTTCAGCCCTCTGGGTAGTCCTTTTGTGCACATGGACTACTCAGAGGTCTGAAAAAGTTATTTTTGACTGGTCCTCGCACTTTTGACCACTCCTTGAACTTATGACTGTCCTCACATTTTACGTTTTTGCCCTATCTTATCACCATGGTGAAGAGAAGCAGTTGTGAAATGAGTAACAATGAGTTGTTAAGAAAGCTGCACCGGCATAAATGTGGGATGGTCATAAGTGTGAGGACCAGTCAAAAGTACGAGGACCTGTCAGAAATGACTTTTTTCAGCCCTCTGAGTAGCCCCTATACACTTAGCCATGGCCACCCAGTCACATGACCAGCTAGCCATGCCCACCCAGTCACATGACCTCCAAGCCACGCCCACAAAATAAATCACGCACACAGAACTGGTAGTAAAAAAATTACAGTTATGAAGTAGCAACGAAAATAATTTTATGGTTCCACATGAGGAACTGTATTAAAGGGTCATGGCATTAGGAAGGTTGAGAACCACTGCTATATAGGTTTGCCCTTGAAGAGCATCTGGAAGCTTCAGCTGGTGCAGAATGTGGTCACCTGGTAATATCATGCTATTTCTAGCATGACATGTGTCCCACCTCTGTTCTGTAAACTACATTGACTGACAATTTACTTCCAATTCAAGGTGCTAGTTTTAGCCTTTAAAGCCCTACATGGCATAGGACCAAGTTATGTGAAAGATCTCCTTTCCCCAATTACATCTGCCCATCCATCAATTAGCTAAATTTGCTTTCAAAGACTGTCTGATTCATTTGATGACTGGCATGTTTCGCTTGACAACTATGGCAAGAAGGGTCAAGAGATTGGGCATGACTTGCTTGACAACCAATTTACTTGGCAGTGGACATTCTGCTCAGGGATGTGGTCATCAGTCGAGGACTATCTACATAGTTGCCCAACTAACACACAATGACTCTTGGCTCCTTACACCATTAAAAACCCACAGTTTAAAAATTTCCAATTTAACTCTGCCTCACTTTTCCTACCACGCTCTACTTGCATTTTTAAAAAATTCTGGGAATTGAGTTATGTCAGTTAACTTCCCCAGTTATCACTAGATGCCTTTCAAGAGGGATTTGCAAGTGAAATGCTTTGGGCCCTCGAGGGGGAAAATCCCACACAAATATTTAGCATCTGTTTATCCTGGTGTGAATGGCAGCTACATTAAACCGAAGATATTTTGCTGAATCATTCCTAGTTCTTCCTCTTTCTTCCTCCTCTTCTTGTCTTGCCTTGGAATGTGATTCCCTTGCAGGCAGGGAATCTGCCTCTTTTTTACTGTGAAACTATTTTGCTATGTACACATAGAGAAGCGCTGACTGAATAACTTCTAACAACCCCCAACAACTGAATGTCAAATCATTTTAGGAGCAGTGGGAAAATGCTGAGACTTTGATCCCAAAGAATCATTTCTCATCCTCTCCATGATCCTTCTTGGTCACAGCCTTTTGGGCCTTGCTTACACACCATATAAAACATGCTGCTCCATGGCTGATCTGTAGTCTGGCTGAATTGTCCGACTCTTTCTTCAGCATCTTTCCAGGAACAGAGTAGGGGGAGAATCCAAACAGATTTGAGATCCTTGAGGCTGCCCATGGATGGGGTCATAAGAACAGTAGAAGAGAAGTTCAGGGTTGAATGTGAGTTCTTGGTTCTCTCTGAGTTTGCTTGTTTTCTTAGAGACATTTCATGGCCCAACTAGGTAGCATCATCAGTGCTAGAAGGAAGATGGGAAGGAGGAGGGCGAGGGCGAGGGGGAGGACTGTGAGATCCTTAGTGCTCTGTGAGTGTGGTTGTTTTCTTGCAGACATTTCATTATCATACAAGGTAACATTGATGGGAAGGGGGAGGAGGAGGAGGAGGACTGTGGTATCCTTGGTGCTCTCTGAAGTTGTTTTTTTTCTTGCAGGTATTTCCATGTTACCAACTAGGTAACATCATCAGTGCTAAAAGGGTTTGTGCAGAGGAGGAAGAGTACTGTGAGGTCCTTGGTGCTCTCTGAGTTTGCTTTTTTTCTTGCAGACATTTCATTACAGGTAGTCCTTTACTTGTGACCACAATTGATCCCAACATATCTTTTGCTAAGCAAGACAGTTGGGTGAGTTTTGCCCCATTTTACAACCTTTCTTGCAAGAGTTGTTCAGTGAATCACTGCAGTTGTTGGGTTGGTAGCATGGTTGTTGAGTGGATCTGGCTTCCCCATTGACTTTGCTTCTCAGAGGGTCTCAAAGGCTGATCACATGAGCTGACATTGCAATTATAAATACATGCCAATTGCCAAGCATCTGAATGTTGATCATGTGTTGATCATGTGACCACAGGGATGCTGCAATGGACATAAATGTGATAAACAATCACATTTTCAGCGCTGCTGTAGCTTCAAATGGTCCCTAAGCGAAGGATTATCAGGATTATCTATACCCAACCAGGACAGAAACTATAATTCCAATTTCTCTCATACAACTACATCAAATTTAATGAGGAAAAAAGCAAAGTTTTACACCTAAGCAGAAAAAACTCAAGGTACAAGTAAAGGTTAGGTGAAATCTGGCTCAAAAACAGTAACTGTGAGAGGGACCTTGGAGTCCTAATGGACGATCACTTAAACATGAGTCAGCAGTGCGTGGCAGCAGCCAAAAAAGCTAATACAATCCTTGGTTGTATAAACAGAGGCATAGAATCAGAATCCCGTGAAGTATTAGTACCACTTTATAAAGCCTTAGTGAGACCACACTTGAAATACCGCATCCAGTTTTGGTTACCACATTACAAAAAAGATTATGAGACTTTGGAAAGAGTGCAGAGAAGAGCAACTAAGATGATTAAAAGCCCGGAGACTAAAACATATGAAGAACGGTTGCAGGAATTGGGTATGTCTAGTCTAGAAGGACTAGGGTAGCAGACATGGTAGCTGTATTCCGGTATTTGAGCGGCTGCCACAAAGAAAAAGGTGTCAATTTATTTTCCAAGCACTGGAAGGAAGACAAGAAACAAAGAATGGAAACTAATCAGGGAAGAAACAACCTGGAATTAAGGAGAAACTTCCTAAGAGTGAGGACAATTAACCAATGGAATGGCTTGCCTTCAAAACTTGTGGGTGCTCCTCCATCACTGGAGGTTTTTAAAAAGAGACTGGACAACCACTTGTCTGAAACAGAATAGGATCTCCTGCTTGAGCAAGGGGGTTGGACTAAAAGACTCCAAGGTGCCTTCTAATAGATAGATTGATTGATTGATTGTGGATCCTGTCTGCTAACAACTTACATTTGGCAGGTCCCAGGAGGTGGGCCTTCCCTGCTGTAGCTTGCGTTATATGGGATTTTCTCTTTTCCTCGCCCCTGGAATGAGGCTCACTCCACCCGTTTCTGTTCTGGAAGTCTCTCAAGAACCGGCTTTATCATCAGGTCTGTGGCTTCCAGGCGGGTGTTGACATGTAAGATGGCTCCACTATTGAGTTAACAGTCACCCTCACCTATGGTTTATTTTCTGTATTTTAATCATTGTTTTTCTTTTAATATAAAATATTAAATTAATATAAAATATTTTAGTATATTTATTGCTCTACTTTATTGTTATATGCTGCCCAGAATGACTTTTTCTGAGATGGGTGGCCATATAAATTTGGTAAATGAATAAATATTAGATGAAACAAATCTGACCTGCACTCAGCATCAGGGACCTGGTTTTGCTGACTAAATAAAACTTCTTCACCTTTGCTTACAGAATTTACAGTGACTTTGATTTCACTACTGTCAAATTGTAATGTGTGCAGAATATTATTTTAGATTGTTGGAGAAGAGTTTTTGATATAAAAACTCCTTTTTCTCAGAAAACTATTAGTCTGTCTACTTCATTTTATACATTGTGGTCATTTCCCCCTTTATTGCTGGTACTATTTTACTTCCAACTTTAGTGTTCCAGTTTTCTATAATCAGCGTGACATTATTTTAAAGTGTTGGTTTAAAAGGTATTGCAAGTTGTTGCAGAACTGTTCAGTTTCTCCAGAATCCATGATCAGAGCATAGAATTGGATCACCGAAGTATTGATTGCCTTGCCTTGGATTTGAATTGAAATAATTGAGCACTGATTTTGACACCCTTTTATTAATAAAGACAGTTACCCCATTTCTTCCACAATTGTATTGGCTGTAATAGATCTCATACTGTGAAGTGACCTAGTTCACGGATTTCCAGAATGTCAACATTCAATCTTGACATTTCTGCTCTGTCACCAACTTTGCTCATGTTGGTTCATGTTCACATTCTGTGAATCAATGGAGTATATATACTTCCTGCCTCAAACTTTCCTTTTGCCTGTGGCCATATTGGCAGCTGGACATTCTTTCGGTTTAAACCCACCACATCATAAGCAGCAATGCTACTCATACTTGCTCTTTACCTTCTCCAATTGTTAGTGATTTTTCCTAATGTCGTGGAGGGTAGGATTAATCTACAGGGTCACACTGATGTTATCCTGGTTAAGAAAGTTCATTTTGTTTTCTTGGCAAACTACTGGGTTGGATTACCATTGCCTTCTCCTGAGGATTATATTTTTATTCACCTTTTGAGTTCTTCCCAAGGTCTTAGCATAAGCAGATATTGTTGTTTGATAGTGTGAAAGGTACAGTTGTAGGATGGAAGCTTTTCCAAGTAAAGCTGCCTTTTGCAGTTGACTCAAATTGTCCAGTTCAGCTTGTGTCCAGTTAATAATGCCAGCAGTATATCTTATCACAGCTATGGCCCATGTATTGATGGCTTTGACATATTTCCATAGTTCAGTTTTGTCTTTATCGATTTTCTTACTCCTTGGATATATTCTTTACTAATCACATTTCTGATCTGTCCATGCTTGATGTAAAATGACAGATACTGCTGCTTGTGATTTTATGCAGCTTTATTACTAGCAGAGCACACTTATCTAAATCTAATTATATTGCTATATCTGTGCTAAAAATTCTTACAGTTTTTGTCACTGATTGAATTTTGATTTCTCGTTTTCCATAAAGCTTCCAATGATCAATATAAAGCAAATATGAGATTTTTTAGCTTTTTTTGCTGTTTGATAATCAAGATTTGTTTACTTCAAAATCACTGAAAGTGGGATCATGGCAATGATAAATAATAAGAGTGATCATGAGGCATCCTGCAAGATGCTTTTCCCATTATGAGTATTATTTTTAATTTGTTTTAGATGCTCATTTCAGATTTTCAGGTGAAAATGAAGGTTCAGCCCTAGATGACTTGTCTTCAGATGTAGGAATTTTTAATTCCCCAAACAGTCATTATGAAATATTTGCAAACTGATTTATATTTATATAACATGCCATATATTTGTATTTACAAGGAAAGGAAAAATTAAATCCAATTGTTCTTGTCATCTGATCCGACCAGAGAAAATTCTCTTTGAGGTCTACTAGATAATACCTGATTTATTATAAAATGTTTTATAATACTCAAGGAATATAACTGATATGGAAATAGCTCTATCATTAAGAAAAATATCTCCTCCTTTTTTTCTAGGTTTTTACCATAATTCGTAATGATACTATCTAATATATCAGAGAGCATGTAATTATTATAAAATGGTGGGTGGCCCAATAAAGGCATTTTCTTTTTGGGCTTTCTGGTTTGAATATTTTTCTTACGGCCCCTTATAAAGCTACAATTTCTAATTTGTTAAACTCAGGACATCGTTTCATAATATAAAACATGTTCAACTCTTTGGTAAAATAAAAAGTGATATATAAACATTTAAATAAGCAAATAAATGTTGTAATTATCATGATTTCTTCAAAGACTGCAGAGCTTGCATTTTGAAGACAGTTGAAAGTGTTAGAACTTACATAAATATTGTGTAAATATTGAAAAATATTGAATACAAAGCCAGTTTAAGCCTTTTTATCTATAATGCAATCACACTGTATGTATATGTATGTTTACTATTTATTTTATTTATTTATTAAACTTGTACAGCTGCCCATCTCAAACACATGACTCTGGGTGGCTAACAAAAAATAAAAATAAGATTTCAAAAATTAAAGAAATGAATAACAAATATAGGATTAGGGGACTGGAGGCTAAAACATATAAAGAATGGTTGTTGGAATTGGGTATATCAGGTTTAATGAAAAGAAGGACTAAGGGTGACATGATAGCAGTGTTTCAATATTTCAGGGGTTGCCACAAAGAAGAGGGAGTGAAGCTATTCTCCAAAGCACCTGAAGGCAGGACAAGAAGCAATGAGTGGAAACTAATCAAGGAGAGAAGCAACTTAGACCTAAGGAGAAATTTCCTGACTGTTAGAACAATTAATCAGTGGAACAACTTGCCTCCAGAAGTTGTGAATGCTCCAACACTGGAAGTTTTAAAGAAAAGATTGGACAACTATTTGTCTGAAATGATATAAGGTTTCCTGCCTGAGCAGCGGGTTGGACTAGAAGGCCTCCAAGGTCCCTTCCAATTCTTGTTATTCTGTTCTATTCTAATCTAAACAAGATAAAGACTAAATTGCACAACCGAGATCTCAGCAACAAAGCCAGGTTTTAAGGTCTTCCAGAAAACCAGGAGGTTGTGGGGTGAACCAAATTTCTGAAGAATGGTGGTCCAGAGACAAATATTACAACAGCAAAGGCTGCCCTGTGGGGAGCCACCAGACGACACTCCCCAGTAGACAGCAGGCGGACCATGTAACTCTATGCATGTCTTCATGCATATATAAATATAATATGTGGAAGAGGCCTCATCCTGCAGTGGATAGACACAGGCTAAGATGATGATGATGGTGGTGGTGGTGATGATGATGATGATGCATGTATCTCCATTATATATTATTTAAGCCAATCCACCACCTTTTATAGCAGCAAGATATTTATATCAAATAACTGTCCCCCAAATTCGAAAGGCATTAACCTTAGTGCACCGCATTGCGCTTCCCACAGTAGTTTTGGAGGGCTGAAACAAAAAATACCATATGAGTTGCCTGTGTGGGCAAGGGGCCATTGAAACTACAGCTCACATCCTCTATACTGCATCTTCTATAAGGTCTCACAGACTCGATTTATAACACCTCACCTAATAAAATGTCCAGGAAATACTGATCTTTTTTATGTGCAACTACTGTTATCAGATTAGTATGGAGTAGTTTCTCTGAATGTGGCCAAATTTTGCTATGCTGTATGTAAAATTAAGCAGACTTTAACTGCCCACTTTTAATCCATCACCAATTGCAATATATTATTCTGTCTTTTATTTTTATTATTTACTATAATTATTGCTTTTGATGGTTTAACTTGCAGACCTGTGACTGTAATAAACGTTGATTGATTGAATTTCCATTTATTTATTTATTTAAAACCAAAAGCTTGGGCTCATAACATCACCTATTTTCTGTCTCTATTTATAGTTCCTCATTTCATTGTCCATGATTACAGGGAATATATTACAAAATACTATTTTACAAACCATTAAGTTTCATTCAAGCACTTTAAAGCATAGAACTGTTGATTAAATTCTATTATGAACACAATGAAGTTCTGAATCACTGTCATAGTTCCCCTGGGATACTGTAAGAAGGACATCACAGTAGTAGTGATGATCTACTTTAGCAGCTCAGGCTTAACTCATTGTTATTTGCTTATTATGGTTTACATTTTGATCCTTAATGAAATTTGTGGTATATCATCTTTTTACAGACCAGTAGAAAAGCTCTATGTGGTCCTCAACCATAGGTGCTCCAGATGTGCTCAATGGTATCATATTGACTGGAATTATAATTCCAAAATATTGAGAGGACTAAATTGGGAAAAGCTGTGATATGTATATTGATCTACTGGTATATACTAGAGCAGGAATGGCAAACCTTTTTGGCATTGCATGCCAAAAGTCTGAGTGTGCGAGCACTCTTGCGCTCCTGCGTCCCGGCACCTATAATGCAATGTGTGCCCCCATTTGCACATGCACACAGGACACCCCCCATGCTCCCCTTGTGCAATGCACTCTAGTAACTAGAGTGTATCACCATCTATAGATGGACCTTTATCTGCTTGTTGTTCTTTTTTCCCAGAGCAAGCAACCTAAGTTTGAATATACTTAGAAAGGTGCACTTTGTGAAAAGATAAAGATACATACCTACTGAACTAATACTTGCATATGTGTTTCTTTAGACATTTTCTCTCAAAGTTAAAAAAAAAGGTTAATGTAAAATTGAGATATTCTGAATCAATCCCTGAAATCAATCATCCTGGGCTGATAGAATAGTGACCTGGCTGTTCTTTATATAATTAATGTTTTCTTTTTGTAACAACTTCGTATATTAAACAGATTTGTTGTTTCTTGTCAGGAGCTGTGGTGATGCAGTGGCTAGAATGCAGTATTGCAGGCTGTCTCTGCCTACTGCCAGTTCAATCCTGATCAGCTCAAGATTGACTCAGCCTTCCATCCTTCTGAAGTCAGAAAAATAAGGACCCAGATTGTTGGGGGCAATAGGCTGACTCTTTAAACCTCTTAGAGAGGGCTGTAAAGCATTGTAGAGCGGTATATAAGTTTAAATACTATTGCTATTTTTTACCACTATTTCAGGCCCGATCTGCTGAGAGTGATTTTTCTTCTTATATAAAAGTAATGGCCTCCTGGGATGCCATATCTTCCTGATCTTCCCAGTTAAATATCTGAAAACCCTGCTGCCTGTGCAATATTACATCTGCGGATGACATATTATGAAAACCAGTCGTTGACTATTATAACCCTATTGTGAGCATAGCAGGTAGAATCAGAAGAGATTCTTACCGAAGCATCACTGGCCTCTTAGGTAAGTGCCCATATTTGGTTATTGAAAGATGGCACTGAGAAATGCAGTTTCTGCAAATTACAGCCTTGTTTTTAATTGTTTTAAAAACCCATAGGGTAATTCATAGGGTAAAAATTAAATTACACAAGAACATGTTATATTCCTACTCATCTCTCTCTCTGCTTCTCTGACAAAGAGACACTATGTCAGAATGTATTTTTTGTTCCATGCAAAGGTTCAGATGTAGAGCTCTTGTTAACTTAAAAAAATGTGTTCGCTCATTCACATTCTTGGTTTTCCAAACAATGAAGGTATATAACTTGCCAAAGATAAATCATAAAAGATTGCATTCTTAGGAGTTCATTACAGAAGGCAATTTACAACTTCAAGCTTATTAAAAGCACATAGGCGTTTTTTACCCTAGTACTGCATAAAAATATTTCTTTCTCCATATATGGTGGTAATAATATAATTAAATTTGTAGATTATGATCTACAAATGATTAGTACAAAATTCAAGGAACAAGGAAGTATTCAAAGTTCTCCTAAATAGAGACAGATAAGTGAAATGTAATTTGAATATGATATAATAATTGAAATATTTAAGGGACTTTTCTCCCTCTTCCCATAACTTTCTAAATTCATTATGTGGTTGGGGCTGGAGTAGTCAGCTCCAATGTAGCTAAATAATTAACATCCACTCAGAATGTTCTCAGCATTGAGACAGAGGAGACAGAGAAAAGAAATTAAGCAGAATCAAAAGTACCCAAAGCATAGAATAAACACTCCATCTGTAAAATATAATCTCTTGATATATTCTACTATTTATTTGTTTTTGTTTTTCTCCTATTACATTTGGAAGCCCATGATATGGATCAACACATATATAACAATGGACTAGAGGAGACATTTTCACCTGGCCATGACAGCAAAAGTGGATGAAGAAAACTAATGTAATATTTATTATTCAGAATTCCACCCCCCCATATTTCAAGATTTGGGAACCAACACTATTATTCTAGGATGAATTTGAGGAGGTTACTAATCCAAGATGAGAGAACTAGAATTTCCCAACATAAAACAATACAAAACATTGGCTTAATACTTCAGAATGCTAGAAGAAATAATACAAACATATGTATTTTGTTATTTAAAAAAGTTTATTATTTTCATACAAAATTACACAAACTAATAAATCCTGGCAAGATATAGAGAATAATTTCTAGTTTTAATAACACAAATATAATAAAAAATTAAAATAACGAACAATATTTATCAGGTTATCATTCCTCCCCAGCCTAATCATTTCTAATATAAAATACATCTAGGTCACCACACCTACTGCTAATGATAGCTTATGTATGTATGAAATTATGTAATATTTCAAAAGTCAGTAGTCATATTTTACACTTATTAATCATTTTCAGTGAATCAGATAATTAATGATTACAAAAACCCAATAGCATTAGTAAAAATGATACTATTGTTATTATGACCCACATAAAGTAATGTAAAGATATGTGTGTCAAATAGGATTAAAATCAATGAAAGTCAATATTTTTCAAATGGGGATGTTGCACTGAAGTGTCTCCTGGTTTTGGGGATGGGTTGTGACTATGTTATGAAAGATAAAGTAAAACTTAAGCGGGTCTATCTTCCTTTTCATTCACAAAATTACCCTGAAAAAATAGTGAATGCTGGTTCAGGGGTTCCATTGTCTGATGAAATGGATAAAATTATCCTATAATACTCTATGGACATCATGGAAATGATGTCTCTGAAGGATCACACCGGTGATTTGAAAAAACTTTTTTTTTTCAAAAAAATTGAAAACAAAAACAAAAAAAACAGAACAAATTTCTTTTCAGAATACCTTTCAATATTATATTAACTTGGATATTAACCTTAATGTCCCCCATCATGCTAGAATTCTTGAATAATCTCTATTGTTTAGATTCCCAAAATTACAAGTGACAAATTAGGGACGATGGTAGATTATAGAAGACAGAAGAATTTGTTAATTGTATATTATGCCGTGCTTCCTCAAGTATAGCCTAACAACTGTGCTGATTATAGTTTCTATATCTCAACCAAGATCCATCTGTCTGTCTATCATCTGTATATAAAAAAAATCTAACACATTTTTATTTCATTCATATGAGCAATAGCATCTAATTTATACAGCCAAATGAAATATGAATCTTGTTTTGCGCAGCACTTTTGAGAATTTTGAAAAGAACAACTGAGTGAAGAATTAATAAATATGTTTTTAATGCATTCTGTCACACTTAATTGCAGACATCTGGCAAATGGAAGATGTATTAAGGAGCTGCACAAAGATGCCTAAAGAATTTCAATAAGAACTGATTGCAGACTCATTTAAGGATTGGGACTTAGTTATTTGTTGGGTTTTGAACTTGCTTCCAAAATGATTTAAAAAGGGGGGGGGGGTTTCAAAATGCATATTTTGAGAAAACATGCATTTAAATATCATATTAGTACACATTTTAAAAGAATAAGGCATTAGTGCATGAAATGGAAGAGTGAAAATAAGAAAAAATGACAGCACGTGAAAAGGTACGGATTTCTCCCTACCAAACTAGGTTGCAGTGCCACCAGACAGTAGCTTTCATATTATCAGATACTCAAAACCTATAGTTAGACTTTTGTTTCTGCTTGCTTGATCCTTACAGCTCCCTTCTATCACAGCTACTACGAACAGACGGTCTTTCATCCTGATTTTAACTGAGTTTAGCTGAAAATAATGATTGCTGCTGCCTCTAGGGAATGAGTTAGTAATACATTTAAAGATGATGTCACTTGTTTCCCATATAAAGTATTTGTGTTTTCTGTGTTTCCCTCTTAATGTTGTTTAATATTATTCTAAATATACCTTCAGGTTTATACAGTTTTTTGGCACTGGCCTAGAAATTGTGATGAAGAACAGTATTTGATTCTTGCATTTTTTAAAATCTAGGAGCTGCCGAGGCAGTTTATAAATAAAAAATAGAATACAAGTGAGAGAATGGCATAATATGCAACATTATATATTAGCATCCAACCAGGGCCCAGCTTTTTACTCTTTGAAGGAAAATGTCAGATGAAAAACGAAGCCAGGGATAATCCTTCCTCAAGGGCTTTTTCAGAACCAGGGCACTGTAGCTGAAATGCTAGGATTTCTACTCAGGAGCTTCATATCTCATGGTAACAGGCTAAAGAGCAAAACCTTAGCTGTTGAGCATAACCCATGACGAAAAATGTTTTAGATGAAGTCTTGAACTGAGTTCAAGTCTCCATTCAAGTGCAACATGCATTTGGTGACCCTCAGTTGGTCACCAATATAGGACATTGGACCACTATGGAGCTGAAGAGGACAGAAGAAGAATTTTACTATCCAGAAAAAAAAGATTGGGCGAGATGGTGTGAGTGGGAGAGAGAATGACACCAATTTAGGTAAACTCTTAACTGCAGACTAGGAAATAATTTAAATTAGGAAATGAACAAAATAGGGCACATACATATTAAGCTGAGATTCTAATCTACATATGGATATATACAGATTTACAGGTGCTCAGAGTTGGCTTAGCTGAAGTTTTAAGGATAGGAAAAGGATGTCTTCTCTGACCATTTAAAAAGCAATTGGCTGGGCTGGGAAGAACCCACAAAGTAATGGGGTGCAGTTAATTATGTTTGTCAAGTGATGCTAGGAAAACGTTGCTTTTTCCTACTTACCTTATTATGGTTCCTAGTAAAAAGGGAA
This sequence comes from Masticophis lateralis, assembly GCA_030761175.1. Classification (NCBI taxonomy): domain Eukaryota; kingdom Metazoa; phylum Chordata; class Lepidosauria; order Squamata; family Colubridae; genus Masticophis; species Masticophis lateralis. Next base: position 161,037,723 of record JAUDYJ010000001.1, read on the forward strand.
AAATTTATAGAAAACTCAGTGACATTTAATTGCTAATGGCTATCTATAAGCACTGATAGAGATTATTCCCACATAAATGTTTAGGCTGCAAGGCAATTCCTTCAGGGGACTTAGGCTATACCAATCACAACAGCTATCAAAATTGAAGCTGCAAAATAGGCCCATTCAAGTCAAGCTGTTTAAGAGCCCAAATTGTAGACCTTAACCTGATTGTGAGCAAATTACTTGGAGGGCCTCTTTTACCCATATCAATGAGGTCCTTTTCACTTATTTCTCTTTAAGGAATAGTTAGGGATGAAAGAGAAAGGGTTTTTTCCCCCCAAAGCATCACTGCATCTATCTGCAGGCCTTCAGAAAGAAACCGTGAAGATCAATTTCTTTTCTCAATTTTGTTTTGAGTTATATTTTACTAGATGATTTCTATCTGCATTTTAGCAATTCCTTGAGCTGAGATTTGTTTACTTGTTATTTCTTGCTTTTATTATTTTATCATATTTTACTCATTTTATTCATAAACATGGCCTAAAATAGTTGAAATAAATTACATTAAAATGATAAAAATACATACCAGTTTAAGCCCTATTGAATTAAGTGGAATTTTTCCACCTGAGAAGGCATGAGAATCCTATGATTACAGTATACTAAGGTCCCAGGTATTTATTGCTAATTGAAAATATGTCATAACAAAGAACTGTCTGTCCCATATTCATGCATACATAATTGTTTCCTCCTTATTTTTATTTCCAGAGGACTCTAATATTTTAACTCGCTACTCTAAGGAAGAAAGACTGATTTATGATGAAATATAGCAACCTGCTATTAAGTCCTAAATCTATAAAAAGAGAAGTTAAACATGGATGTTAAAATTATTTTATCACATCCTGTCTATTGCCATAATTATGTCATATAAATTATATTATAAGGCTGTGCAGAGATCTGGAATTGAAGGGCAAATGTGATTTAGAGCATAAGTAGGATGCATGAAACCTCTGTCAGGGACATCTTAAAGCAACTTTGATTTTTTTTTCCTGGGCTTGCTCAGCTACCCTCTGCAATTGCCTCCCAATCTTGAACATCCTGACTATTCTTTATTATGATCACTTGACTAGAATTCTGTAGATCCAGAAAGTAGAGAAATAACGAATGTGTAAAATGAAATAAAGTTATATTATTAAGCTGATAGATGCATGAAGGGTTTTACAGACAGGATGACAAAATGTCACCTTTTTCTAATGCAGGGGTAGCTGTGTACGAAATAAAGAGAATTGCCTGGGCACTTCACCAAATAGGGAAATATAAAATGGGCTTTTACAAGCATATAGAAGGAACAATATAACAACACACGGGTTGCAGATTCAATGGATCTTTTACCACAAGGGCACAATCTTAACTCACATGGAACTTTTTGGGATATGCTGTCCAAAACAGCTGCTGGGATGACAATGAAACCCCCTAATGTTGGTGGTCTTCAGTGTTTGGGAACAGATATTTGATTCAAATATGTTGCTGAACCAAAGAAAGAAGTTTGATTATTCAACATACATTCCTGGCAGTGGTGGATTTCAAATTTTTTTACTACCGGTTCTGTGGTTGTGGCTTGGTGGGCGTGGCAAGGGAAGGATATTGTAAAATCTCCATTTCCTCCATATCAGCTGGGATTTGAGAGGCAGAGAATAGATGGGGGCAGGGCCAGTCAGAATTTTTACTACCGGTTCTCTGAACTATTCAAAATTTCGACTACCGGTTCTCCAGAACTGGTCAGAACCTGCTGAAATCCACCTCTGATTCCTGGGCAGGAGAGACTGATCCAATTGTTTAGGATATACTTGGGTGTAGTTATCATAACCCATGATGAAAATAATTTTGCCCTTCAGATCATATTCTCTGTGTTGTCTTACTGTAGTATATTGTTAATACATTTATTCCATTTTTAAACTTAGATAACTCCCTAAATATTGTTATCATAACATGACTCAGGATCAAACAAAGGCTGTCCCCCTTATATTAGAAGAAATGCAGCATAAATGCAATAGCATCAAACTCAACCAGCAAGTTTAGTAATGTGATGAAGGAGATAAGGCAGTTTCTTATTTTCATTCTCCTTTCTTGTCTTGGGAAGGGATGCATATAGTAAACAGATAGAACTCATACAGTCTTATGTGCAAAGTTTAGACAATGGCAGTATTTAATTTTATACTTTACATTGTACTCCAGGTTTTTCTTTTATTGCATTTTTTACTGCAATATTTGGCTCCGAAGGTTTCAGTTATTACAGGACATGGTCTGTGTGCTGAAATCCATTAGTAATAATATTCAGCATTGTTGCGCTATCCAGCATTGTGTATAATAATACACATGTAAATGGTGGTATTTGCCAGCTGCTATGGTTGGAGACACAATAGGATCTTGTTCAAGGAATGCCCTTCCAGAATTGTTCCTCTAGTGGCAATTCTGTCACACCATGCTGATGATGATAGAATGACCCACAGAGGTTCAATAGATTCAAATGTGTTGCTCTTCAGGAATCCAGACTGTCAAAAATTATGGTGGATTGCATTGTTTTGAGTTATAGTCTTTGCAACTAAAATCAGGCACCAAGAACGTAACCACTGTTTAAAAATGTGTTGGAGAAAATAGTTTGAAAACAATAATATTCAAGGTTGTGTCATGAATATGTAAGTGTGACATATATTTTTTAACTAAAAATATATGGGGGTCTTTAGTTGCTTGGATCCAGACAAAGTTAATCACATTTTAAACTCAGTGAAATCAATAGAACTTAAATTAATACTGACTACCTATCCCACTTTGAATTAGCCTGAATCTAGCCTTCTTAGTTTCATGAGGGTGGATTGTAGTACAATTGGTTCCTAAGCCACACTCTGCTTTCTCACCCGTGCTCTCATTAGACTGAAGTCTACCTTTGAGCTGTTCCCACATTTACTCAAATAACTATGATAAACTCAATTTCCACAGTTCAAACAACTATCGTACAACTGCATATTATCAGGAGAGATATCTGTAGACCTCATATTGGGTTTGATCATGATTGGCAAGAAACCAGGAGAAGCCTGAACCAGTTTTTCAGATTGTATAAAAAAAAAATCCATTTCTCATTCTACAGTATTTCAATTATCAAAACTTGATAATTATCAAGAGAAAGAGAGAGGGAGAGGGAGGGGGGGCATTTGGGAATCATGGCAGAGGCTGGTAGTAGCTGCTTACTTAATGAACCCTTCTGAAGACCACTAGCTTTGCTTCTTTTGAATAATGTTTCATATTTCTCCACGCCTGTATTAGCTGGCATTCAGAAGAGCATTTTGCTGACCTACATGCCCAGACTGAAGAACCCTTTCTAGCTCTGGAGTTGGGCATGATCTCTTCAGCCACACAGGCCTCATTTTTCTGTTCTGAAATCAAAGACATAGCTAAACAGTCCAGACTAAGAAAGGCTCATGATCCAAATTATATGATTTATGAAACTGTAACACTAAATTCTCACAGTAGACTCACTGGAGAAGAACCTAATGCTGGGAAAGATTGAGGGCAAAAGAAGAATGGGATGACAGAGAATGAGGTGGCTGGATGGAGATACTGAAGCAGTAGGGGTGAGTTTAAATGGACTCCAGAGGATGGTAGAGGACAGGAAGGCCTGGAGGAACATTGTCCATGGGGTCGCGATGGGTTGGACATGACTTTGCAACTAACAACAAACAGTAAATTAAACTGATGGGCACTTGTACTAGCATCCTCATTTATAGCCATTGATAATTCCACATCAAGCTACCAAATGATTGGGACTTGGCTCTCATAACTCCCAAAGCAAAAGGGATGACACTGCCAATTTCTATTCTCAGTCCATTTAGCCAAGTCAATAAAATGTATATTAAAAATGTGGAAGTTGAATTGCTAGATTGCATTGAATCTGAGTATATCTTGAGAGACAAACAGAAGGAAGTTGAAGCATGCACAATTACATTACATTATTCTATAACGCTGCAACATCTATTTAAAAATATTCCTTTAGACATGTTTATTCCTATTTGCAGTTTTCACTGACTTTAAATTTGCATTCAATTAAATTTCTAGGACAAACTTCTATGGTGCAACATAATGATTGTACAATTGATAAGCTTCTGCTTTTTCTACAAATATTTAAATACATGAAAATATGAGTAAAAGTAGATATAATGCTCAAGGACATCTAACCAAAGAAATACCAATGTTACGGTCTAGGTGTTTGCTTCAGAACTATTTAATTTAAATATAAATTTACATTCACTAGGCCAGCATAAACAGCTTAAATTTTCACCCCCTAAACTAATCCAACAGCATATCAATTCATTCTTATAGCTGACAATGTAGTTCCTTTGTGCATGACTTCTATTGGCCTTAAAAAGAGCTTTGCATGCTGTTTTATTTCACTGCAGTATCAAGGACATCGTCATAGATATTCTAAGATTTTCATATTTTCCAAACTTCTCAAGCTATAGAACTGGCAAATATTTAGGAAAGGTTCTGGAATCCAAAATGCCCACTGGGAATATGTACTCCAAAGGACACAGAGCTCAGCCTCAACTATACAAAAGTAATTCCTTCTGCTTTGAAATTATATTATTTGCAGCTAAGACTCATGCCCAGTTATTGTACAGGACAGAATTAGGATATTCATATCCTGAGATGGCAATATTAGAGAAAATCCAGTCTAAATTCCTGAAAAATATTTTCCTGCTCTCTCATTGAGTCCTAGCTATGGTGCTTCAGTGACAAGCAGGGATCACAAAGGTCAAATCTGGATTATTTCTGGTTGACATTATTACACAACACAGATAAAATGGCCCCATAGAAGATAATTTTGATTCTTCTTGGAAAAAAGCCATTTCTAGGAAATTACATTTTTATGGCTTTTCCTGGGATACTCTTCTGTCATTGGAGTTAGAACAGGCCAGCGTAAATTTGAAGCAAAGCATTCTCGATGTAGAACACCAGTTGGATTACAGGATGTATTTATTTATTAACGAGTTCCCAAATTTTAGATCAACCAGATTCCAAACAGGATCACTGTTTTAAAAGTTAGAGGACCCTTATCCTTGGACCATGTTGATGCTTTCCCACAGTTGGAAGAGAAGTGTAGGAAAGTCCCCCATGATAAATGACATTGTCTCTGCAATGCAGTGGTAGAAACTACAGTACAACTCAGTTCTAGAGTGACTCCTGTTTGCAGCTGATTACCCTTCTTTCTACATTCTGAGGGCAGCCCCATTTGCTTTATTTTTATTTATTTATTTTATTTTTATTTATTTGAATCCCAGCTTTATTATTTTCACAAACAACCCAAGGCGGCAAACATATCCAATGCATCTCCTTCCTCTTGTTTTCCCTACAACAACAACAACCCTGTGAAGTGGGTTGGAGTGAGTGGCCCAAAATCACCTAGTTGGCTTTCATGAGTAAGATGGGACTAGAACTCACAGTCTCCTGCTTTCTAGCCTGGTGTTTTAACCACTAGATCAAACTGGCTCTCTTTTTTATTATATTTTATTTTACATTACTTACTAGACAAAAGGACAATTTTGGCACTTAAGTATTTCTAAACTTGTTAAGTAGGTAAAATCTGCCCTGCCCTGAGTAAATGGTATTTCCACAATTCTATTTGTTTCCTTTTACTTTATGAGCATAATAAAATTATTGGCCACTCAAATACAGTCCTGTGTTTTGTGTGGTCCAGCATGGACAGAGCCACATGAGTTTTCCAGTGTCTTGGGACTAAGATATGTGTAAGATCTTAATGTCCAGAAAACCTTAACCAAAAATTATCCTGCAAGTTAACACTATCTCCTTATATACACTTTCATAATCCTTGAGGGTTTATTTTTTTCCAGGATAAAGAATTACTAAAAATAAAAATATTTTGGCTTGAACTTAGGTTGGGAATAGCTGCCCTAAAATATGGAAGTATATCTTGTTTGGATTTGAAGTGAAGACTCCAATTCCTGAATATGCATCTGTGTATGGTAGTCATCATATCTTGTGTTAATTCTTTACTGCAATCTGTTATATGCAGGCTGAGAATGATGGGAGACCACTCAATATTTAGAAATATTTAGAGACCACCAGATTATGAAAGCAGCAGTTGTGGATAGTGCCTCTGTGCCAGACATCTTTATTATACAGTTCATGCCTGAAATGAATACAGGTAGTCCTAGAATTACAAACACTCTTGGGACTGGAAAAGTTGTTATTAAGTGGTGCAGTCATTAAGCAAGGCATCATATGACCGTACCTAATTTTACAATGTTTTTTGCTGTGATCAATAAGCAAGAGAACACATGATTGTGATTTGCAACCTTCCCTGTTGGCTTCCCTTTGCTGGCTAGAAGCCAGCTGAGAAAGGCGCAAATCCACAATCATGTGAACCCAGGATACCGCATCTGTTTTAAAGGCAAGTTGGTTGCCATGTGCACAGATTGTAGTCATGTAACCATGGGGATGCTGCAACAGTTGTAAGCGTGAGGGATGGTTATAAGTCACTTTTTTAAAGCACTGTCAGAACTTCAAACTATTGCTAAACAAATGGCTATAAGTCAAGGACTTATAACCTATATTATAATCACCAACATATAAAATATTTCTGCTTGTACAATTGCACAAAAAATTGCAACATTTATTAAGAAGTAATTGATGGCATTTTAAAAAATGTAATTGAGTTGATGATGTAGATTTGATGATATGTTAATTTTGAAGTTCTGTTGCAAAATTTATTTTTATTTTTATTATTTTATTTTATTTTTTTATTTTATTTATTTTATTTTTAATAAAATTCAATTGAGTTCACATACATAATATTCTTAACAATTCATACCAACAATACTGATTGTAACAGCTCTTCTAGCGGGTCATTTCCAATGATTTGATCATCTCATCACATGATGTGGTAATAGACAAAGAGATGAAATTAACTCTATTTAACTACCGTATTTTTTGGAGTATAAGATGCACCCTTTTTCCCCCTAAAAGGGGATGAAAATTTAGGTGCGTCTTATACACCAAATGTAGCCCCGCCTACCCACTGGCCCCAACCTTTTGGCCTCTGCCTCGCAGCAGTTACCTCAGCAAGGTAACAGCAAGAAAAAACAGCTCCTTTCAGCTTCAGCACAAGCTAGTTAGCACAAATTGATTGGATCGGCCTTCCGACTCAGCTGTTTTGCTCTCAGCTGTGTTGCGCAGAGCTTTGCTGCTTGCTGCAAAGAGCTAATTTGCTAGAGCAGATTTTTTTTCTCCTTGTGCTAATCAGGCTATGCTGAAAATGAAAATGAAAGTAAAGCAGGCTGTTTGCTGTTTGCTGCAATGAGGCAAAATTGCTCAGAGGCAGAGGGAGATTTCTTTTTCTTCTTTTCCTCACCAAAAAAGGTAGGTGTGTCTTATACTCTGGTGCGTCTTATACTCCGAAAAATACGGTAGGTTTTTTTCTAAGATATCTACTAAAAGCACATATTCTGAAGGAATAAACATGATGTCCAACCCCTGCCCCATAAGCACAATGCACCAGTTGTGCCCTTTCCTAGACCGGGATGCCCTCGCCAGGGTCACTCATGCCCTTGTTACTTCTCGGATTCTTGGATTACTGTAACACCCTCTGCCCTTGGGATGAACCCAGAGGCTTCAGCTAGTCCAGAATGCGGCCGCGTGGGTTGTTACAGGAACGTCTCATTCCTCCCATGTAACACCTCTCCTGCTCGAGCTGCACTATCTGCCTGTGGTCCTCTGGGTTCATTTCAAGGTGCTGGTGCTTACCTATAAAGCCCTACATGGCTTAGGCCCAGGGTACTTGCAGGACCATCTTCTGCCATCCTCCCGTCCCATGTGTTCTCACAGAGCGGGCCTCCTCAGGGTGCCGTCAGTCTAATAATAATAATAATAATAATAATAATAATAATAATAATAATAATAATAATAATAATAATAATAATAATAATAATTTTATTTCTATACCGCCCCTCTCCTGAAGGACTCGGGGTGGTGCACAGCCTAATTAATTAAAAGCACAAGACAAACTACAATTTAAAATCTCAGATTAAAACCAATTTTAAAATCTTCACATCGATAGCCCAGCCTGGCGGAACAAAAAGGTTTTGAGGGCACAGCAGAATACACAGAGGTCAGAGATCTTATGTAATCCTGGGGGCAGTTCATTCCAGAGAGTAGGAGCTCCCACAGAGAAGGCCCTCCCCCTAGGTGTCACCAGCCGACATAATTTGGCTGATGGCACCCTGAGGAGATCCTCTCTGTGGTAGTGGACTGGTCGGTGGGAGGCTACTGGTGGCAGAAGACAGTCTCGAAGGTAACCCGGTCCGATGCCATGGAGCGCTTTAAAGGTGGTAACCAACACCTTGAATTGCACCCGGAAGACCACTGGGAACCAGTGCAGCTCACGCAGGAGGGGGGTTACATGGGCACAACGGGTTGCGCCCATAACCATCCGCACAGCCGCATTCTGGACCAGCTGGAGCCTCCGGGTGCTTTTCAAGGGGAGCCCCATGTAGAGAGCATTAATGTCAGCTGGCAGCCCCAGGGGGAGAGCATTCTCTGTGGGAGCGCCGACCCTCTGGAACGGTTTGCCCACCGAGTTTGGGACAGCCCCCGACCTCCTCTCCTTCTGCCGCAAACTGAAGACCTGGCTTTTTCATCAAATGGACTGACCCGTTGAGGGGTTTTTTACATTTTTATAATTTTAATTAATTTTAATTGAATTTTAATTTATATTTAATTCATATTGTTGAATTTTTATCTTGTAAGCCGCCCTGAGTCCTTCAGAAGAAGGGCGGCATATAAATCGCAATAAAATAAAATAAATAAATAAAAATAATGTAATCACTTGGTAGAAAACAGTGTATGGTGCTAGCATCCACTTTATTCGCCATGCACTTGGAATATATTTGCAAATGTAATTATCTCTGCATAGTCTGTTGTATGGCTAAAGTATTTTGAAAATAATGTAAGTTTAGAAGAAGCCTGTTACTTCTTCATTTACTGATGTTCAATAACAGTGCTATTTTCATGTCAGTTTTATGATAGAAGCTATTAATGCCTATGATTTTCCAAACATGAACTATTGCAGGTTCTGTGGCAACAGTGCATATTTGCACAAAATGATTCATAGATAAATACAACTAGGGCTAATGAAGACTGCCAGTTAATTAGTGTATACAAAACTAAAGCAGATTCTGTAAACTTCTTAGGGTCCATATAAATGTAGAAGGAATCAACTATTTTTTAGATTCTTTTTCATACAGAAGATAAAAAGAAATACGTTTTGTTAATATACTCAGTTTCTTTTATGTATTTGCTAAAGTACAATACTAAATCACATTCAAGTAGAACTTTCATATTGTCACCTCAAAAACGCATGTCCAGGTTTTTGGTATATTTAATCATTATTTTTAAATCTTGGTTAAAATTAGCTTAATTTATATTGGTTTCACAACAGAGCTAATTTTAAACAGACTGAATGATAAGACTGAGAAATGAGAAGCCACCTTTATATCTTTAGGAAGTGCCTTGAGTTCTTGGGTTTCAAACAAAGATGTAACATTTCTTCTCTCTCTTTTCCATGTCCCCCTTACAGGAAAGACTTACCATATTTTCAGTGTATAAGACGCACCTCCCCTCCCCCAAAAGTGGGTGGAAGTGTCTGTGCGCTTTATAGAGTGAATGTTGCCAAAGCCCCGCCCACCCACCAGCCCCTACCCTTTGGCCTCTGCCTCCCAGCAATTCGCTTCCTTGCAGCAAATAGCAAGGTCAGCTATTTGCTGCAAGGAGCACAAGCAGCTGATTGGCGGTTGGATCGGCCTCCCAGAATACCACCTATCAGCTGTTCCAGGCTGCACGGATTGCCGCCACCATCACTGTCGCCACCTATTGCTGCGTCCACGCATCCTGTTTTTGGCCTCCCTGTGCCTCATTTTCGGCCTCCCTGCATCTTGTTTTCAGCCCGTGGAACAGGCCGAAATGGGATGCATGGAGACCAAAAACAGGGTGCCCAGGCAGCAGTGATGGGCGGCAGCAATCCCCACAGCCTAGAACAGCTGATAGGCAGTATTCCAGGAAGCAGATCCAACCACCAATCAGCTGCTCATCCTAAATCAGGCTGTGCTGAAGCTGACCAGGCTGTTTGCTGTAAGGAGGCAAATTGCTGGGAGGCAGAGCCAGATTTTTTTTCTTGTTTTCCTCCCCAAAAGCTAGGTGTGTTTTATAGTCCAGAGCATCTTATTTGTATAGTCTGAAAAATACGGTAATTTGTTCTGAAACACTAGCCCATTATTGAAACTCTGTCCCCCTTTAGTTTCTAGTTGCCTGATGTATATTTGTAAATAGCATGCATGTACATATCTTAGTTGAACATGAATATACTGAGAAACACCTATTATTGCATGCAATCAAGAGGTCTATTTCATTTGCTCAGACATGTTTGATGGCCCAGTCAATAATTGTGGTTCATTCCTTCCACCTCAAGGCCAGACTAGGTGTAGCAGCAAACACATCACTTTAAATTGCACAAACATTGGCAAATGATATGAATGTTTAAGAAAAAAGTCAAAATCAGGACAGTAAGATACAAAGCAAGGAAATTAACCCTTTCCTTCCCTGTTATTGCTTCAATAAAATTTTTCTTCAAGTTCCAAGATGCTAATTTTATTGAGAAAGCAAATCCAGGGAATTCTTTAAGGAATATATGGTGTTTTAAGTTTGGGTACATCATCACAGAAACCTTATTTTTTTAAAACCCTGACCTTAGCAAGACAAAACATTAACAACAATAGTTCTACTGAAGGTCTGAAGGTTTAATCTTTCTCCTAACATGACTATAAGGTGAGATGGAACACTGATTTGCAAGATATAGCAATTTATAAGACTTGAAATCCTACAAAGAATTTTCAGATACAAATCAACTGAACTCTCCATTAAATTAAATTTTCAATTTGAATATGAATATGAATATATTCATATATATAGTGTGTCTGGGGATTGTCATGTGTGTTGGGCTTGGTGTCTGGGTGTTATGTGAATTTCGTTATATGGGTATACTGCGTATATATGTACAATGACAATAAACTTTATATATTAAAAAAATATCATTGCAGATGAGTTTCAACATAGTCTGTCTTTGTAATACAGTTTTATAAGAATCTTATGACGCACAGTAGTTATACTTGGACTTAAAGGACACATCATGGAATGAAAAAAATGAACAGACATGAGCAGTTTGACATAAGTCTATGAACATTATTTTTGGAAATCGTAGCTGACTATTCTCTTATAGTATGTATCCCATAAACCATGACATTTATACCCCTATAGCATATATTAAACTATAGTTTGGAGGGAAAACAAAACCATTGATAATATTAAAAAGTCTGTTGGGTTTTTGGCAATATAAAACAAGGCATCACTTTAAAAAATACTATGATAATTGTTTATTAGCAAATGCAAAAACATGCAAAAAGCATTGTTACAGTTATTATGTGACTGTAAATGGCTCAAAATACATAACTTACAGTCATCTGCAATCTACGCACATGCAACATTGAACAACTGACATCTATTCTACCACATGTACATTTGTCTAGCTTTTAGACAGTCACATATTTAAGCCATTGAATGGGAAAACACAATAGGGTTTTTGTGGATGCATGGATTCATATTTAAGAATGCATGACTGAGCCAACTGAAAAGTTCCATCCAGCAGAGTTGTATAGTATCATAACATATGTAAGCAATATATAAGAGACTTTGTTGTGGGGCCTACATTGTTGGAAATTGAAGCTCTTGAAATATGTTGCTTTGTTTGCACACACACCTATTCAAAAGTCTTTCATCTCTCCTGTCTACAGCATTTATGTGGCCAGTCATTCATTCATGTTCTTCTTCTTTTTGGCCCTCTTCTAAGTGGAAGATAGATGGGACCACCTGAGTTTCCAGTTTCTGAAGCTACTTTCCTAATTTTACAGCGACCTCAATGTATCTTTTGCCTTCACTTGTATTAGCAATATGGGATAATTGCCAAGGGACTTGATGCATATTGGGAATTGTTCTGCCATATCCCTGATCCATGTTCCTGGCAGATGGAGCCCTTCTAGACACACATGGCACACCTTTGTTTTAATTCCTCATCCTAGTGAATCACAAACTTCAACTCTTTTCTTCAGCTGCATGCACCTGCTTTTCCCCAATGCTAAATAAGTGTAGATTAGTTTTTATTGTTGTTCATTTCAGCTGACATCCTTCCCATTTAGGGGTAGAGTATTATCAATCTTTCATCTTGTTAAAATTAATATTAATCTCCAAACCACATTTCTCTTCGAAATATCTGAAACTACGCAGGACGGTGGTGTCACATTCAAAGGTTATTCAATGTAAGGAATCAGATCAAGTGACCTGTGTCTTTCATGTTCTTGATGAATTTTTCAATGCATCTCTAAAAATGAAGTCTGCTGCTCAAATGTGAGTATAATTCTGCCATACACTTTGAGTGTCTTAAATGTGGAAGGGGTATCTGCCTTTTAGCCTCCTAGTTGTGGGTAATCAACAATGTATATTGGAAGCAGAGGCATACTTGCAAGGAGTTTTTACAGAAAGGATTTTAAGTCATCACAAATAAATCAGCAATCAATTGCTAGTTGAATGGCAATATATCATATTAAGAATGCCTGCAACAGAATCTCCTCTTATTGTAATTTCAATTATTCTTGCCTGAAATCTTCTAACCAAGCTCACTGTGTGATGGAAGAAATATATGACCCGAAAGAGCAATTTCAATTTCTTGCATGGGTGAGGGTTTCATGCTTTGTTTTGTTGAAGTGCATGCCATTTCTGAATTTAACATAATCTGCCATTTTTCATGAAATCTAAGAATCTTAATGATGCTGTTGGATCTTCTTCCTTTTCTCATGCTCCTTCAGCAACTATGACTTGTCAAAACATTTTATGGACAGCTGCACTCCTTTTAATCCAATTTCATATCAGAAGGAATGGCACTGAAAAGGTCTTGACTCTACTATATACTGTAACAACATCAAAATGTCTTCCTTTAATCTTTCAGTAACAGTTTGGGTTGTTTTTAATTGCTGCATTTTCCCCATGCACCACCAACATATCAATATCGCATGTTGATGAAAAATTGAAGAATGTTCTGCATTGCTTGAAGGAAATATTCCAACTGTTTTCTAGCGGCAAGAATTTCTGTATCAATTGAAGATCAGGAAATGTATTTTAATGGGCATGTCTTCGTGATTTCTTTTCACAGTTATTCAAGCATTCTTGGAAGTCATGTTTTAGTTCACAAACTATAAAACGATTACATCAAACTGTGGCTAATACTGTGTAGAACTGCTTTCTTTCATTGAATACCTAATTGTATGGAGAACATGTTTGTCCCTGACCAAAATGTAGCCATTTGTTTGGTTTCTCCAGCTAAGATTAGCATTCTAACAGGTATTGTAATCTATAGAGCCACTGTTAAATATGACAAAAGCTTCTTAATTCCCCCCCCATAGGAATGTCTTTTTATACAGTGCATCAGAACCTTGATTGCTTTAAAAGTTATTTGTCACAAGAGTTAAGCTATCTCATTTTTCTGGATGATTTAAAATAATATTTTTTAAAAGGCAAAAATCACACAGCAGAAAGAAATACAGACAAAAGAGATCAGTCATAAAATTATATACGGAACATAAGATGCAGTACAACATATATTATTGGAACACTGGTATGTAGATTGATTGTCCAAAGTCTAATTCATGACGATACAGTCAGCAACCCAGCCTGTATCCCTCGATGCAATGCAGATTCTGTACAGTTAACTTTGAGGCAAAACAAATCTTCCTCTGTTTAATGTATGCTGATCAGTTAGAACAGGTTTTAGGCTAACAAAATATCTTGAGTATATGTCATGTTGATTCTCATACTGAACTATGGGCCTGATTTGAAGAATAGTATACCTTACAAGAATTCCATCTTGGAAAGCCAAAGGCTTAATGATGTGATTATATATGAGTTACAAATATTTGTAATCCTATAGAGTGCATCATAAACTCGTTTGTGAATTTGCTGGGGAAAAATACTAGTAATTCTTTATTTTACATTTATTTTTTAAGTATTGTTTAATTTCAAGATGCAAACAGATAAACCTTTGGGAATGTTATCATTTATTTCATTATACAGTTACTCCTCAACTTATGACCACAATGGAGCCCAAAATTTTTGTTGTTAAGTGAGAAATTTGTTAAGTGAGTTTTGCCCCATTTTACAACTTTTCTTGCCACATTTGTTAAGTGAATCCCTGCAGTTGTTAAATTAGTAACACGGTTGTTAAGTGAATTTGGCTTCCCCATTAACTTTGCTGGTCAGAAGTTCACAAAAGGGATCACATGATTCTTGTGACACTACAATGGTCATCAATATGAGTCAGTTATCAAGCATCCAAAAGTAAATCATGTGACCATGGGGATGCTATTACAGTCCCTTTTTACAGTGCCATTGTAACTTTGAATGGTCACTAAATGAAATGTTGTAAGTCAAGGACTACCTGTATACAAAAACCTATATTGTAGCATGACCCACATTTTATGGATGTGGCATGTGTTCATGAGGGTGGTTTAATAAAAGGCTGTCTGGCAGCCATTTTGAAAAATCTCTTCTAGAAGTATGCCAATCTGCTCATACTACCTTTTTTTACATTCCAACTATATCTTCTATAGGACCAAATACAAATTGTCATCAATAATGTCTTACAATGGAATATTATAAGGGCAAAATTTTTATGGCAGGTAATGCATTCATGGGAATTTAAATCCAGGTACATGTTTAGTTTCCCCAAACACATTAAAGAGAAGAACAATTACTTTGTAACACAGCATATACTTTCTATATAGAATATATCCGATTAAAATCTTTAATATTTCTAAGTTTGTCTTAAAGATGTCTGCTTGGATTGGCACCGCTACAAAAATATGAAATAATTCAAATGTTTTGACCTTGATTCACTATGGCATTACATGTTATTGGAGAATATGGCTTTAGGTTAAATAATTAGCAAATCAGAATCTCTTTACAGCATTAATACCTTGAAACAGTTCACTAAGTACAAGAAAGAAACACGAAGCATGGAAGAAGGGCCAGCATTGAGTTCTGTGGAAGCCTCTTCCCACCTGATTTAGGAATTGGTGAATGGACATTACAGAGGGGGGTTGTCATTTTCAGCGGGATGATTATGAGCACTTTCCATATTCACTTTATCTACCCTTTCCTTTGTGTGGTATTGCTTACAGTTTACTCATCTCTAGTTATTTACATGCCTCTTGGGGAAGGTGAGGAGAACTAAGGTGAGGAGGAAGGTGAGGCGGCAAAGAGAGTTTTCTCTCTCTGTTTCCATCTAATGATTGTCCAGATATTTGCAGCCCAGATATAGTAGCCGGAGCTCTGTATGAATCCATAAATCTTCAATGCACAGCCAAGTGGTACAGTATAGATGATTAGAGTCTGTTAAATGAATCGGCTTCTTCTGAAAAGAATTAGTAATTTTAATCCCTCCCCACATTCCCCTTGATACTGGTTGTCAACAGTGATAATAATATACAAAATATATTTTTCAGGAAGACATTGCTCATTTATGCAAGGCAACAATGCATGAAGCAAGCCCTTTCCAAAATGCATTTGGGAGAGAAATACGTGGCTTAATTCAGGGTAAAATTTCACCCAATCTTATGTTTTTTGGTTCATTCTTTTTCCATTCCTTCTCTTGCACTTGTAGTTCTAAGCAGAGACTTTACTCGTAGAACAGGTAGTATCATTTTGCTATGGTTTAATTCTAAAGTCATGCAGTAAGAGACACATTTACTGCTTTCATCTATAATTCTCAACAGCCACAAAGCTTTGTTTTATCATAGCTATTCTATCAGATATTTAATAGCAATGCTTTATAAAGAACAATTTCTCAAGCAGCCTCATCTCTTGCGTTTGCTATCTCTCACTAAAACATGTATGTTTTCTCAGTTTCTTATGGCAAAAGACATAGTCAACTTATCCGTTTGCCAAAGGAGATTTGAAATACTTATCATCTGGAACATATTTCAAAGGAAAATCTTGCATTACATCACATTGAGTTGCCTCAATAGTGCTTACATTGCTGTGTATCCAACGTGATCCAGGCACAAAATGATTCCCATGCTGTATCTATGGAATGCGATCTATCATTATAGCTGACACGTTGGCCTGATTAGTATGCTGTGCCTAATGTTGGTACAGAGTATGTGTAGGAAGCAAAAGGACAGCACTGCAGTAATTATAGGTAGCACTGCAGTGTGTCAGCCCTGGGATGCTTGACAGAATTCAAGGAGAGTCTGCTGTGACTCTCATTACTTGTAGTTCTGAGGGGCACTCTATTCATAAAGGAGAGCATAGTCAAATGCCACCTTTGTAGACGCTAACTTTCTTTAAATAATTTCTTTCGCATACTGTACATACAGAACTTACATTTTAGGAGTGGATATATTGGCTATCAGAAATAGTAAAACAATTTTTGTCTGTGGCTTGCAGACAGATAAAGATATATAAAAAATAAGGAAGTACTTGGCTTCAGATTGAATGAATATCTACTTCCCAATTGCATAGGTTTTATTTGGGCCAACTATTAAAATATACGATTGCTATTATGGCCATACCTATGTTTTCCTGTAACTGTTTCTTTTCTTCCTGTTTTGAAACTATGTGGCCTTCTAAAATCAGTAACTTAGGACAATCTTAATAATTTCATTTGTATGAGACCATTTTTTAATTATTTATTTGTTTTTTTGCTAAAACTGCCAATAAGCATTCCCCTCAGTGAAGTCATAGGAGTAAAAGGAGAAACTTTTTGGAGGAATTTTTACCCCTCTCTCATTTCTTTTCTTTTCTTTTTTTTTAAATGGTTTTTACTTTAACAACACGTTCACCTCCATGGATCATATATGCTCCTTCCTTGGGCTTCCTTTGTCTTGCTTCGCAGGGGCCAGCACAAGCAGTGGAGATCTTTACTTTCCTTGCAGCTCCGTGTAACATTTTTTCAGTACTAAAAAACCCACATATTTTTATTTGACTTTCAGACTGCTGTCACATGGTCAGGATTTTCTTGAATTTCAATACATTCAATTTCTTCTCGCTCCTTTCGTTTGGCTCGTTTCTTTTTCTTGTGGTGTTTTTTGGACGGTGGGAAGAATGTTAGGAAGACAGGTAAAATAACAAAACAGTGCAGAAGTGTGCAACTGCCAGTGAGCAGCAAGCATTTGAACAGTGTGAAGGTCAAGTTTGAAGGCACAAAAAGGAGGGGGACCAACCCAATAAGAAAAGATGTAACATTTTGCAAAATTGCTGTTCCGTGTTCTTGGAGTGAACCTTTTATACACTGAGTTCTGGTATGCTCAGTTGCTAGTACAAATGTGTAAAGCAGGGGTGCACAGTGATCTATGGAAAAATTCAAAGTGTAAATAAGGCACAATATAGAAATGCAATCCATGTCTACATTCCATAAAGTCATTAAGCCCAGGACACCCAACTCTATTGAGGTGACAGTGAGAATTAACCAGAAATTCCCCAGAGGGTGAATAACAAGGAAGAATGTAAGTAACAAGACCAGCAAGATGCCAAAACTTGAGATCAAGACAGGCATAATTACTGAGAGGCTGTACTGGTCCATGAAGACAAAAGTAGGGTTAAAGATGATGAACTTGATGCTTTGTTTCAGGGACAATGGTCTGAGTTTCTCCAGTAATTCTATAACATCGCTTTGTGTTTTTTCACTAGTCCTAGCTACAAGATACATACGGGAAGCAATAATGTTATTTTCATTCCCAGACTTGGAGAAAATGATATCATTTTTAAAGTGTTGAAACTCAGACTTTCTTAAAAAGGAGTTTTGGAGGATGCTAAGGAAGTCACTTTTATTGGTTGCGGTGATATTCCCAGCTCTCAGATACTGGTAATATTGTTGAAGCCAGGAGAGCGTGTTGAAGCCTTCAGTCAGTTTCTTTAGATCATCTTGGACAGTGCCATTCCAGTACTCAAGAGGTTCATAGATATAAAATCCTATCACTGGGCTATAATTGCTGAAGTATTTCTGTTGAATAACAGCATAGGATACACTCGGAGAATCACTAGAAAGCAAATTGATAATATTGACCCCATCACTGATTTGCAGGCAGCCCATAAAGGAGAAAGAAGCATAAATGAGATACAGTATCACTACAAATGGCTTAACATAGATATTAGTAATCCATTCATTGTAATGCTCCCTTACAAAATGCTGGATAAAGTGATTCTGGTACGGGTCAGTCTCATGATGAGAAGACTGTTGGTGCCCATCACTCATCATGGTTTGGAACCAAACAGGCTTCCTTTCCAGATATTCTGCAGAGGGGATTTTACAGCAGAAGATACTGTGGTAACGATTCTGCTCCAGCTGCCCAGCAAACACCAGGCAGGAGCCAAAGAAAGAGAAGATGTAGAAGTAGTTCAACAGGATGGAGATGCACATGTTCTGGCAGAAGACTTTCACAGCCTCAATGTTGGTGAAAGGACTGGCACCCATGCCAAAGGCTATGAAGTACAAGGAGCTTGTCATGGTGTAGGAAACCATTACATCCGAATAGGCATCTGCAACCCTGTCTTTAAAGGGTAAATTTTCTCTGGTTCGACGCCATCCTGACAGAAGCTCAAATACTCCTTTGGTTCCATGACCTAAACAAAGACAACAAGGAAATATGTTAATTTGTTTTCACTGAATATTTCATTTTCTTTTTAAATTCTATTTAACAGAGTAACTGATTTGGAAGGGACCTTAGAGGTCTTCTAATCCAACCCTCTGTACCATTTCAAATATATAAATATTCAATGTATAACGTAACTTTTAACTTTTTATTAAACTTTAAAGTTAAGTTGTTAAGTTTAACCATTTATAACTGATTACTGTATAGAGTAAATTAAATATGCAGCCTAGATAGCAATTAGTTATATTTAATCCACTGTTAATCCCTTCCCCCATACACACATTGCATTTTATTGTCAAAAGTTTGGTCAATAGAAACTAAAAATTAATACTTTAGCTGCCAACATAAGACAATATTGATGTCCTTATCCTCTTATTAGTGCTTTGTGGTCCAGTCCTTTAAGTAGGATTCTACAAAAGTCCATGGTCCCTGTTGCTTCCTGCCATCAGATGAAAATCTCTATCTTCTCTTTAAGGCAAATGAATGAGCTGATAAATGAGGGGCGTGGAACTGTAGCCTTTCTGATAGTGCCAAATCTCAGCTCCCAGAAGCCTTCACTTCCAGTCAGCCAAACTGGTTGGGGCTGGCAAGAGCTAGTATTCAACAACTTCCCAAGAGCTCCCAGACCCTTGGAATACGAAAGTCTATGGTTTGTAAAGTTGTTTGTGAAATTGATGGAGTTCAAAGGATTTGGACATGTAGGAATCTACATGTCAGAATTCTGGCACCTCTAATGGTCATGCCAGAAAGGATTTTATACAATTGTTCTTCATGAGGTTGGGTCTGTTGAAAATAGATCATCACTATATCTTCCCACCTGAGCAAACAGTGGGAGGAACAAGGCAAAAATAACAAACTTTGTATGGCTTCTCCTCTTTTTCTGTCTATGTTAGGAAAACACAATTTGTAGCAACAGGAGGAGATGTGAATCAGTGAATGCAAAAAATATAAGAAACTTTAATTCTCCTTCAGTGTCTTATGTATGAAGCTTGAGCAACCATGCAAGCACTCTAACTAATATTTTTGAGTATAACAGTTTTGTACAATTATTTTCAATGAACCACAATTATTTTCAATGAACCACAAGCATAGTGCAGTGATGGCTAACCTTTTCGGCACTGAGTGCCGAAACTGGAGTGAGGGTGTACACGTGTGCTGGAATGCCGGAACCTGGAAGACAGCAGCTGGCCAGTGCACATGCGCAGGGCGGCCAGCTGCTCTCTTCTGGGTTCCGGCATTCCAGCACACTGTGTACGTGTACACAGTGATGGCTAACCTTTTCGGCACTGAGTGCCGAAACTGGAGTGAGGGTGTACATGTGTGCTGGAATGCCAGAACCCGGAAGAGAGCAGCTGGCCAGTGTGCATGTGCACAACGGAACCCAGAAGAGCAGCTGGCAACAGCGTGCATGCCCACAGAGAGGGTTCTGCGTGCCATAGGTTCTCCATCACGGCACTAATGCAAGGAAGGGCACTGCTCGTTTTAAATCAACAGCAGCTAAACAAAATAGGTAGCACTACAACATAGTTCTGTCTTCCTAGTTGTTAGTTTTTTGTTTGTTAAATGGAGTATTAGTTGTTCTTTGGGATGTAGATTAATTAAGTTTAGAATTTTTTAAACCAGGTTATTAGGCACAGCTGGATGGGGCAAAGAAAACCAGCTGGAAAGTAAAATGAGCTTATTTTGATTGTCCAAGAAAAAAATAAAAATAAATTATTTAAATAAGTGCAAGGTTAATTAGTCAGAAAAGCAACAGATTTTTTGGTTTAGAAAATATAATTCCAATTAAGTATCATTCATCACAAACTTGTTAAAAGGCTTGGGCAAGGTTATTAAAACTCAGTATGCTGAAACTTTGTTGCTGCATTGCAACACTTAAAAAATTAAACTGAAGATACTGAACATTAAGCAATAACACCAGCCAACTTTCATTCAAGGATTCTCAAACTTAAGTATAAAACAGATGGCTAACTTCCTGAAGATATTATCGTGGACATGATGAAAGTGTCTTAGGATTGTTTCTCTCATACACCAGTTGTAATATAAACATCACAGTACATACATAATTCATTTAAATATACACATATCAAACATGAAATAGTAAATGCTACCATGGAATAAATTTCTACAAATGCTACACCAGGACCAGAGGTGGGTTGCTCCCGGTTCACCAGATCGCAAGAACCGGTAGTAAAAAAAATGTAATAGTTTGGAGAATTGGTAATAAGATTGGCTGGCCATGCCCCCGAACTGGTTCCTGGCCCGGTTGCCGTTCGCTTACCTCGCCCACTCCCAATCTATTGCTGCTTCCTGAGTCCCAGCTGATGGCTAGAGGGAAAAAAACTGTTTGAGGCTTCAAAGGGCCTCCCTACAGCTGATCAGTGTTAAAAGAAAACAAATGAGTAGACCAGTGCCTGCAAAAATAGAAAAAAACAGCCCCTTTCAGCTTCAGGTTAACTACCACAAGTTGATTAGATCAGGGTCCTGACTCTCACCTGATTTGCTCTCAGCTGTTTTGCTCAGGGTTCTGTAGCTGCAAAGAGTTCCCCCCCCCCCCAGCTATACTTAAAAGCGAAACTGAAAGTAAAGCAAGGTCTTTGCTGCAACAAAATGAGGCAGAGAGAGATTTCTTTTTCTTTTTCCTCACCAAAAAAGGTAGGTGCAAAACTGCAAACAATGGGAAATTTAGGGCAAGAGGAGAGTTCAAGATTTTAAAACACAAATGAAAAAAAGCTCTATTTAACTAGGGAATTGTAATAATTGAGATACTATTAATTGTATATTGTGTTAAAAGCAGAAATGGCTAAGTTGTGGTTTGGAGGAATATATGGGGGAAATTATTTGCTTTATTATTATTGGTAAATATAATTAATTGATTTGTAAGAAATTGGATTGCATGGAAATAATTGGAATATTCATGTTTATATTGATTAAACTATCTTTAAAAAGAGATAGTTATATAACTAATTGATTTATATTAAAATGTTGAATTTGTATTAAACAACTATAATATTACATAATTAACCAATGTGAGGATGGATATAAAAATAGATGACAATAGGAAGGGGTATAATATAGAATAGAAGGGAAAAATTGAATTTGATTATGATTAGAGATGAGGACGAAGGGTAATGGTTTTTTAAAAAAATAGATGAGGAATAAATATGGCAAAAAGGAAATATAGAAATTGTAAATTTAATTGAAATGACTAAACACTGTTTAAATTTGTGAACCGGCCAAATACTCTATTCAAAGAAAATACATTGTATGTTTGTATGTGTGTTTCTAATTATTGCTATTCATTCATATTTGTTCTCTTTTATTTTTTAAAGTTTAACAATTCATTCTTTATCTTAATATCTTTATGTTTGTTTGGGGTTGGCTTTTTTCCCTTTCATCTTTTTTATTGTACAGCAATCTTTCTCCTCAAACCTACCACCTCTCTCTTTTCTTTCCTTCTTACTTTCTCTTCCCCCCTCTTCTTCTCCTCCCTACTTCCTCTTCCTTTCTCCTTCTCCTCTCTTCCTCCCTCTTTTACCCTCACTCCTACTCTAATTTCCCTTTCCTTCCTTCATCCCTCTTTATTGCTGTATCCTTTTATGCATATGGACTACTCAGAGGGCTAAAAAAGTTATTTTTGACTGGTCCTCGCACTTTTGACCAGTCCTCGAACTTACGACTGTCCTCACATTTTACATTTTTTGCCCTATCTTATCACCATGATGAAGAGAAGCAGTTGTGAAATGAGTGACATGGTTGTTAAGAATGCTGCACAGGCATAAATATGAGGATGGTTGTAAGTGTGAGGACCAGTCATAAGTGCGAGGACCTGTCAGAAATGACTTTTTTCAGCCCTCTGAGTAGTCCCTATACACATAGCCATGGCCACCTGGTCACATGACCAGCTCGCCACGTCCCCCAAGGCACGCCCACAAAATAAGCCACACCCACAGAACCGGTAGTAAAAAAATTTAGAACCCACCCCTGACCAGGACTATACAGCAATAGCTTCCTTAATAGAAACAGACAAAATATTTCATCTTTGAAATCCAATCCTAACAAAGAAATTTGGATTGATGTTTTAGCCTATCCATAAAAAAATAACTAATGATGGGTAAGATAGGACTAATATGCAGAAACGTTAAGAGTGTATATTATGTCAGAATGACTGTACTTAATAAAATGTTAACCTTAATACTCAGCAACTAACTCAGCTGCAATTTATATCACAGTGGGTTTTTTGTATGTCATTATTCCCATGATTATCCCTGAATCATCCTAATAGGCTACCTTATCAGTAGCCCAACATTTTAGAATATTCTTTAATCAAGTTGAAAAAAAGGAAGGATGTTGCCCCCACCCCCCCAATTCCCTATATATTGTTGATAAGAAAACAGCAAGACTACTTAAAGGTAAAAGAAGAAATGCCCACTCTTTCTCTAAAAGTGTGTGTGTGTGGGGTGGGGGGGGTGTGGAATCACTCATCCCTGGCCCTGACATCCAGACTACAGTATTTCGTAAGGGTAGATGAAGTAGACTGCCCGGCTTCTTTGGAGATGTCCTGAAGAGGAAGGTCTCTAAATCAGGCAGTGGCTTTAATAGAGTGCCCTTTAATGTAAATTGGAACTGAGAAGGTATTGAGCTTAACTGGTAACACCAAAAACATTCACAGACCAGTGGGAGAAACAGAGCCCACATTGTTTCCTACAGTGACAAACGTATAACTGATCTGACCTGAGAAGAGGCATATTCCTTTTATAAGTCAATAGTGCAGAATGGATTTCAGTAGCAGGTTAGGTTAGAAAGAAATACTGCCAGAACAATGTCTTGAGGTGTACTGAAGATAGAAACAAACTAGGAAACAAGGGAAGTATTATTTTTAAACCAGAACTAATAAAATGGATCCATCAATGAATACAATGATTATGAGCTGCTTAGTGGACAGATGTAGCTGACACAAAGTACAAAGTTTTTTAAGTGAGAAGATCAAGAGTACAAGTAGCCATACTGTAGATTCAAACAGTTTAGCACATAGCTGGGAAAGCACTCCCAAAAGGCTCCAAGGAGGAACCAAACTGCAGAGGACAATATATGATTAGGCTATACCACTCTGTAAAACTACCCCTCCCACTCAATACAAACACATCATCCTAATTTAACTCCTACATCACTTTAGCTTTCTATGCATCTAATGAAGTGAAATGTAATTCACTAAAGCTAATGCCTTTTAATATATTTGTTAGTGAGAAAAAATGCTACCCTACATTAACACAGCTCTCCTCTTACACCGTCTATATCACTCTGGTGAGCCAGGAGTACCTGAAACACCATGTAGAGTCTCGTCCCGTGGTGGCGAACCTATGGCACGGGTGCCACAAGTGGCATGCAGAGTGATCTCTGTGGGCACGCAGCTCTACTGCGTATGTGCGCATGCCTCCTGCCAGACTGGTCTGCAGAGACACATGCGCATGTGCGACAGGGATGAACTGCACACATGTGCAGGGGGCCAGGGGGTCATGCACGCATGCACAGGGGGCCAGGGGGATGTGGCATACACCCCCCAGTTACATTTTGGACCTAGCAGGCCTCTGTATGGCCTCCTGGGACCAAAAATGGGCCAGGGGACACACACATGTGGAGAGGGGGACCGCAGGGGTGGGGGAGTCACACACGCATGCACAGGGGGGCAGGGAAACACAGGGGTGCACATGCAGGGGCAGGGGGGCAGGGCACATGGGAGGGATTGCATTATGGGTATGGGCATGCGTGCGGGCACTGCCGCACAGATGCGTGTGCTTTCGGCACCCGAGGAAAAAAGGGTTAGCCATCATTGGTCTAGTCTATAATCTTATAGCTGGCTGAAGGAAACTAAAGATCTCCTGGAATAGGTTTGTGTGATCAACAATCTGTTTTTTCATGGAAAATCTGAATAATGCAATCAAATTTTTGGCGATTATATAACAGAATATTTTGATTTTCTAGTAATGAATCTTCCAGATGAAACAGGACACATACTTGCCACCTAAATCTTTCCACGGACCTCCCTGCCATAAACTTCAACCCAGATTAATAGCCCAATTTAAGAGCTAGATCTCATTCCTACTATAAGCTGTCACTGCTTTTTGGAAGGACTTTTGACTCTAATTTTGACTCTAAGAGAGATTTTCCCACCTATCTCCTCCCGCTTATGACTGAAACCTATAACCTTGTTGCTGGTATCCTTACAATTTATATGGACTGTTTCCTAATATGATTCAATTGCTTATTTGTATCTTAAGACTATCATTAAGTATTGTACCTTATGATTCTTGATGAATGTATCTTTTCTTTTTTGTACACTGAGAGCGTATGCACCAAGACAAATTCCTTATGTGTCCAATCACACTTGGCCAATAAAAAATTCTATTCTATTCTATTCTATTCTATTCTATTCTATTCTATTCTATTCTATTCTATTCTATTCTATTCTATTCTTCAGTAACTAGCTTTGCTGACTCTATCATGGGTCAAATTACCATGGGTCAATCTCCACATGGAAACTTCTTATCTAAGGTTACTAGATTTTTAAAGTAGTCTTCAATTTACAACTACAATTGGGACCAAATTTCTTTTGCTATGTCAGGTGGTTGTTAAGTGAGTTGCATCAAATTTTATGAACTTTCTTGCCATGGTTGTCAAGCAATCACTGCTGTTTTTGAGTGAAATGAGGTCATTAGGTGACTCCAGCTCCCCTCATTGACTTTGCTTGAAAGCCAGCTGGAAAGCTTGCAAATGACCCTGAAACACCCTTAAATACATGCTGGTTACCAAGCATTAAATTTTAATCATGTGACTGGGGATACTGCAACGGTCATAAGTGAGAGGACCAGTTGTAAGGCACTTTTTTCCGTGCCACTGCAATTTCAAACAGTAACTAAATGAAAGGTAACTAAAATCAAGGACTACCTGTCCTGGAACAAGATACTTTGCTCTCCCTTTTATTCATTATGAAATCAATCACCTATTTATGACTTCTGGAAGAGAGAATTCCTCAGCATAAGATGTAAAAGTAGATGTGCTGCAGTCAGCTTTCCTACTACCAGAACAGAGAGTTCTATAGAGGATCCATTCTTATGACATTTACAGTCCTATCAATCTCCAGCCAACTTTGTCTTCACTTTCTACGGTACAGATATGGGTAGACAGCAGGAGCCGATGATATATAAAGCCAAGGACTTCAGTTCCAACATAGGAACTGGTTATATTTGGAAATCAGGCCAAAGATTCTGGTGTAAGGACAGGCATCATCTCACACTGGACTTACCGTGCTTCCTGAGAGCCAACCAAGCATTTGGATTTGAGTCAAGTTTGAAATGGATTAGCATCAAAGCTTTATATAAACGTGAAGTGAGAAATCTCAGATCTCTGGTAGTCATGTAAGGACCTGCTTTTAAGAGAGCATAGGGATGAAAGGAGAAGCAATTCCACTAAATCTATGGCATGAAATTCTGGCAATGAGTTAGCAACTTGACCTTCTCTGAAGCAAGATCTTTCTCCCAGAACAATGCCATGATATTTTATTACAGCAAAGGGCTCCAAGAGAAACAAGAAGAGAAAAATATGTCAAGGTACAACTTAATTATAGAAAAAAAGCAGATATAATAATAGCAAGGAAACCAAAAATGGATAACCACAAATAATACTTTTTGTGAAATTATCATCATGGCAGTGAAAAAGCAACTGAAAGATTGTTTATAAACTGCTACAAAATTCTAGAATACTGGTCTCTATACTGCTCTGGTATACAGACTGTATAAAACCATTTTAAATTTGGTTTAATAAAATATAAATGCATTTCTCTTGTGTGCAAGGCTTCATTGTTGCCATTCATATTGTTTTCCATTGTTTTATAGCTTAATTTAAAATGAGTATTAGCTATAATTTTTTAAACTAATAAACATCAAGTAATATGAGAGTTATATACTGTTCCATCCTATGTGTTGTAAAATGCTGTATTGAGTAACAGATTAACAGCAATAGCTTTAGTTATATCCTTGTTTTACATGAAAAGATATCAATATTTCAGTTTTATCTTTTGATTAACACCACTCTATCGTACTCAAGGTTATCGGTGTTTGCCTAAGAGAAAGATCTTCATTTTTAGTTCAAAATGGGTTTGTAGACTCTCTATTCATGAAGTCCTCTTTAATTAGGCTGTATATTTGAAATAAATATGTAGCAAAATGAAGGAAATAAAAAGGTACTTTAATTTCACCACCAACAAAATTATCCAGGCTTGTTTAGTAATATGCACTGCTGAACACTTTCATTCGAAAAGCTAATTTTATGGAAAGACTTCACAAATGTACCACGTTTCCCTGAAAATAAGACCCGGTCTTATATTTTTTTGAACCCTGAAATAAGCGCTTGGCCTAATTGCCATGCGCTCAAAAGCCCAATTGGGCTTATTATCAGGAGATGTCTTATTTTGGGGGAAACAGGGTAGCTTTAACAAAAACCAAGTGAAGCTATAATAATATTTCTGAAAACAATTTCTTAATGCAATGTAACTTCTTCTCAACCAATTTGGCAACCCTAGTCCTGCAAAGGAGGATGAATTTGTCAGTTTCATTAAAAAAACGTTTCTCATTTATTCTAATATCATTCTAAGTATCAACAGAAAAATAAACTGATTTTCTCTACCTTCTGCACTAGCAAAGTCAACAGCTACCTCAGCAGAAAGACTAGTGTGGCTGCCTACCATGAGCTTCTACAGAGGATGAGACTGTCATAAAAAAAGAAATGGAAAATCCAATTCATCATCACCAACATGGTTGAATACACAGAAACTCCATCAGATTTTTTAAAATCTAAGAGTTCAAGCCTGGATGAATATGTCTGTCAGTTTCTCTTATTCCCACGTTAAAAAGATCACTTGTTATTTCTATTTTGAAGATATTTATGAATTTCAGTAAAGTTTATCAAAAACAAAACAGGAATAAAAATTTCACCTGTCCCCTATACTCTTCCTAAAAATTGCAGCAAAACTGTCATAGAAAATGCACCATGAATCCATTCCCACGGACTTCCAAACTGCATATTATCTATGTTATATTTATTTATTTACAGGACTTTTAAGGCTGCCTGTCCCAGTGGCTCAAGGCAGCTCACAACAATCCATAAAAATATAATTAAAAACAAAAGTAACCTTCCCCCCAGGTGCCAGATCAATTGTCCTCACATCCCCCCCCCCATCCCTGCTGATGCTTGGGGGGAAGACCAGGTGTTCAGAGTCCTCTGGATGAGGCTGCTGGGGATAAGAACAAGTGAATTCTGAAATATTTTAAAAAGCCCCTTTCTGTGGAAAGGGCATTGTTTGCAATATGGTAACAGGAAATGATATATATGCTGGAATAGTAGAGGTATTGTTCCAATTTGAATGATGTACACATTTTTATTTTGGCATCTTACAATTAGATTTCCAGCTATTTTTTTCTCATTTAATTAACTCATAGTCTACTAGCAGTATACAAAATGAATAAATAGAAATAGGAAGTTAATAGCCTAGCACAGAGGTCCGGAGTTGACTGAGTCTTCTTTTTTAAAATGCTGCTTACTTTATTCTTAGTTGATTACAGGGAAGTATAGTTAGGATAAAACTCTTCATTAATTTGGTCTGGGTCGATTTTCTGAGTGAAATGGAGACTGCATAAATTCCTATTTTGAAACTATCATGCCCTACTCTCTTCTGTCAGCCCCACCCTGTATGTGTGTGTGGGGGACCCTTTAAAAATTATGATCTCCTCAACACAAACACATATTATAAATTATAGACAGATCAAATGATAGGATTCTTGCTTGATAGGTCTGTTGATCTCTTGGTTGTTCAATATTTCAGTTTACAGAGAAAAAGAACAGATGTCTATTCTCTTATACAGAGAAAGCCAAGGTAGCCATGAAAAATAGTATCCAGAGGAGGATGGGTCACTGGTATCTATGAGAGGGCTCAAAAAAGACAAGACAGTATCACAGCAGCAAAATTGAAATAGAGTTTTGACTGTGCTACTGCATTCACGATCTTGTCTTTTCTGACACCCTCACCAGGACCTCTCATGGACATTGGTGGAGGGAATGTTTTGCACAGACTGATTGGCCTAATGGAGTTGGGAAGATTACCATTTCCAATTGTGTCATCTCCAGGCTTGTCCTGGGTACTCTAGATTGTCTACATGGGAAGTTTTCTGTTAGGAGAAGAAAAACACTACTTTCAAACTGGAACAACTGAGGACTATCTAAGGGATGACGTGAAGGCAATGTCTTGAGGACATGTCCCTCAAAAATGCTTAGCGTATTGCCTTTATGTTTGCAATAAGCAGGACACAAAGCCAAGCCTTTAGTATCACCTTGAGGTGGCTCAGATTCAGATGACGCTCTGCCAAACCTTCTAAACCTTCTGTTGCTTGCAGCTTTTTTTCCCCTGAATCATCATTTTTCAAGCACAGCTAACCATATTGCTTCTTGTACCATCCAAAATTAAGTCATGACTTAATTTATTTTGACCTATTCATTTTGGACAGACTAATCTTAACCTGATTTACTTGATTAGACATGACTCAGAGCAACCCAAATGGCTCAACCTGATTTATTTGCTTGACCTGATTTACTTCACTGGGATCTGTCCAATATAGGCTTCATCTTTCGCTGAAGGATCTTAAGTTCCAATTATTGCATAATTGAATATTTATAGAGAATTATCATCATCACCAGCCTTTTAAACATTGCTACTTAACTATGGCAAAATGTGTACCATCCATTAAATACCTCTCAGATTGCTATATAAGGTATAAAAAACCCATGATGCATTAGAAATCACAGGTAGTCTTGGACTTATGGCCATTCATTTAATGACCATTCAAAGTTGTGACAGCATTGGAAAAAATTATGGTTGATTCTTGACCATTATAGCATCTCTAGTCACACGATTAAAATTTGGATGCTTGGAAGCTGGCATGTATTATATGATGGTTATTTGCAATTTCGCAAGGGGCTTCTGACAAGCAAAGTCAGAATGGAGGAAGCTGGATTCACTTAATGACTGCAGCAAAAAGGTCATAAAATCAGATCCAATTGATTTAATTACTGCATTGGTTAACAGTGGAAACTCTGATCCAAGCTGTAGTCATAAGTCAAGGACTAACTGTAGGTTAAAACTTTAAAGCATTGAAAATATAATTCTGTAGTAAATGATTCAGCTGAATGTAAGTGTTAAGAATGTTTTGAATTTTAAATAAGTAGGCCCAAATACCAGGAGTGGTATCTATTCATCCCCAAAGGCTAAGACTTGAGGATGAATCGTAGCAATACTCTTTGACAGACTACTTCTTACATAAACCATGATGGATTGAGGTTGTATCTACATACAAATGGCATGCAGAAGACTCTATGTAGCAGAAAGCAAATCATTAATCAGGTGGGTCAGAATAAAATGGCTTATTATAAGTTTGCAGAAACCCTGAGCACACCAGGCCACTTCCTACCAGGATCAAATATATGTTGCATACCTTCCACCAGCTCCAAAGGACTGGTACAGTAAGAGTGGAAAAGATTTCTTTGTAGGTGATCAGAAATTAAGCCTTTCGGTGTTGGGACTAGGTAAAAAAACCTTAACATTTTATTTTCGACAGTTTGGAGATCAGCATTTCTTCCTTTTCCAGAACTGTGAGGAATAAAGCTCTCCCTTGCTCAGAGTAAAGACAGACCTTATTTCAAACATGTAGCAAATCAGACATAAACTCATTTTGCTATTTCAATATTATGGGTTGAAAATGTAACACTGAAAGTGGGAAATTATCTGTATAGGTCAGCAGAGATGTTCAATCTAAGCAGTGCGTGTATGCATGTAGGTGTCTATCAAAATGTGCTAGCAGTGTTTGTGCCTCCTTTGGATTGCAGCTCTTCCTATTGCTCACTCATAATTTCTTATACCCCAGCTTCTAGTCCAAAATTGCTTCCTTCCTTCACCTAAAGCATGTGGATTTAGTTAAAAAGCAAATGTCAGATGTGCTAAATAACCCAGGTAGGCAAGCACTTTGGGTCTAAGAGAACAGCTACTGTGTAGGAGAATGGAAATCAGGGATGATAGAGACGGAGATAGAGCTGGATTCTTTCACTGATCTTGTAAGTAGTGTTTCTCATTAAAAGTACAGCAATAGCCTGCAATTGTTTCAACAGTTTACCAGGCTTCTGGAGATAAGACATTAAAACCTTGAAAAGAAAGAACCAGAAGATAGATCTAGACCTTCCAACAGACCTCAAGCCGAACCACAGGGCTGGAAAATTCATAGTTTGCAGTTGCTTAACAAAAGGAAAAAGTAAATTCCCATCTCATCTTAATTTTGACTGCTGAAAAGAAGAAACCTTAAAACATGTAGAACTTTAAAGGCTCTTGAACTCTTCCACTTCCTTCTCCAAATAAATTCTTAGATTCAAGGTTCTTTAATTGCTGGTCTGTCTTATGCATCATTGTTGGATTTCAGTATTCTAGTAAACGCAAAGACTGTACATGTCTGATCTTGCAGTTTTGATTCTGGAATTCTTATACAACACACTGCTTTAAGGGGGAAAGGGAGGGAGTTGGGAATATGTTCCCTTGTCCATCCTCTAAACTGGGAACTTTACTTTGGAAGCTACATGTCTACTTACAGAGCCAAATGAAGCCAACAGAAATATTTATAGACTATAAGTCCTGTTTCAGGAAAATTTTGCAAGGCCTTGCTGTTCAAAGTTGGCTAGATCTTGCCCAAATAATGAGATGCTTTGAAATGCATCCCTTTCTTAATGATACTTTGTGCTAGAATACATCGCAGTCTCATTTATTGAAATTAGATCTTTAAAAGTGTTTTGGTTCCTGTTGTATTTATCTTTAAGATGCAGTGAAGCAGAATTGATGTTTTCAGTTACAAATTGATGTCATAGCAAAATGACTAATTTAAAAGGTTAGCTTTTAGCACAGGAACATTAAATGAGATGCAGTAAAATCACATCCAGCAAAAGTACACATCCTTAGTGAAAAAAATCTCTGGGGAAATCTGGAAATCTGCCATAGAACATTGGAATGGTTTTAGTTTAGCCAACCAAGCAGACACTAAGAATCAGAGCAAACTCAAGCAAATAGTATATTTAGGAGAAATGCCCATTGGACTTTAAAAATTCCACATTGTTTTGTGGTATCTTAAGGTTGGAGGCTACAGCACTACATACTCAAAGAGAAAAGTGAATTTTTGACCTGGATTCTGCTCCTTACTCCTTAAATCCCATAGTAAACACTTCTGAATCCAGTTTTGGTATCCATCCCCTCAGACTTGGTATGAACTGTGTGCCTTTAAGCAAACTATTTCAGATAATTTGCAACTTTATTAGAAGACTGACTTAGAAGTGTTGTAATTAAAAAGTTGCTCTGTGAGGGAAACCATTTACTAAGATCATCATCATTTGCTAGTTGATGGTGTGCAATTTCAATTCCTAAACTAGGGCATCTTGTTTGTAAGAAGAATTAACTTCATGAGAAATTATCCATTTTTTAGTTTTAAAAAAATAAAAGTATTGTTCTTCCATTTTGAAAAAAATGCTCATAGTTTCTGCAGCTTTTTAATATATTGTAAGTTTCTATTTTAAATGCTCATGTTTGCACTGAGAAAATGCTGCAGCTGATATATGTTGATAAAAGCTGAACTGCCCATGATTTTTCCATGATAGGAAAATCTGTTCTGGGTCAATCATAGGAAACCCACACAAATACTCATAGAGACATTGTGAAATGTCTGCATACTGTGCATTTGTGCACAGATATAGATAAAACCTAAAGCAACCTTCAACTTCTTCTGTGCTCACAAGTGTGTTTTTACATCTGCTGCAGTCATGGGAACAGCTGGCTTGTGCAGGTGCCAGGACTACTGCCAGTTGGGAAATGTTTTTCGAAACTGAATAATTAAAATTTTTATATGGGAATCATCCTGGCAATGAATCACACTAAACTGAATGTTTCTCAACATGAAATCATACACAGGGATGGGATGATAATGATGCTCAAAAAAAGATGTGGCTAAGGATGTGCTTGGTTATATAATTTTAAAAAGAAAAGAATAATATATGTTAGAAATAATGAATATTCTACAGCAATACATCCACTTTCTTAAGATGCATCTGATACACATGCTGGATAACTGGCATCAGATGTATTACATAATGAAATAAAACATTATATATATTTTAAAACTTCCGTGAATAAATATTAAATAAAATAAATTAGGAGTACATATAAGATCAAATCAAGGATCAGTATATTCCATTCAGACAAACAGCGCCTGCGGAACTAAGGGAAGATTTATGTAATACTGAAAAAAAAAAGACGTGAAAAAATATTCCCAAAATTCAAAGAGGGAAAATTCCAAGTTGCTTTCAGAAAAAGGTATCTCAATAGCTAGAGACAGATGGAGGATGAAAGCCTTGGGTAAGAAAAAGATGTATGGCAACTTAATTTAGATTTTCAGAGCCAAACAAGAAAGGATGAGGAAAGAGATCTCAATCAACTATCAACAAGAATGGAAATAATAGGAAAATGTGTTTTAAGAAGTTCAGTGAAAACATAGGGGACTGCTCAAGACTGATCATAAAAAGGATCCAAAAGAGACAAATGATGTGTAAGAAACATAGACTGTGCAAAGGCTGCAGGGTGGCAGATACATATCTAGGAAGGAACCCAGACAAGACCCAGTGGCTGTGGGTATTGCCTCCCAAGACCATGTCGATTGTCCATCCTTAGCCCTGGGGGGGGGGAGAAGTTGCCCCCCTCAGAACGAGTTCGCAATTTGGGTGTCCTCCTTGGCCCACAGCTGAGATTAGAGCAACATCTGGCAGCTGTGGCTAAGGGGACCTTTATACAGGTTCGCCTGGTACACCAATTGCGACCCTATCTGGATCGGGAGGCTCTTTTCACAGTCACTCAATGCCCTTGTCACCTCACGGTTGGATTATTGCAATGCACTCTACATGGGGCTACCCCTTAAAAGTGTTCGGAGACTACAGTTGGTCCAGAATGCAGCCGCTCAAGCAGTCGTGGGTGCACCTAGGTACTCCCACATTACACCAATCCTCCATGAGCTGCACTGGCTTCCTATTGGTCTCTGGACACAATTCAAGGTGTTGGTTATTACCTTTAAAGCCCTATATGGCTTAGGGCCAGGCTATCTTCGAGACCGTCTTCTACCACATAGTTCCCAACGACTGGTAAGATCCCACAGAGTTGGACTCCTCCAGGTCCCGTCAACTAAACAATGTCATCTGGCAGGTCCGCGGCGAGGGCCTTCTCTGTGGCTACCCCGGCTCTCTGGAATCAGCCACCTCCTGAGGCCAGGACCGCTCCCACGCTACTGGCCTTCTGGAAAATGGTGAAAACCTGGCTTTTCTGGCAGACTTGGGGCCATTGATCTCACCATTGCGATCTTGTGAGATCCGGCCATGAGTGGTATGTATGGGTTTTTAACGTCTCTTATTGTATATTGTTCATACTGTCTTTGTTGTAAGCTGCCCAGATTCCTCGGAGAGTTGGGCAGCATAGAAATATGAAAATAAATAAATAAATAAATAAATAAATAAATAAATAAATAAATAAATAAATAAATAAATAAATAAATAAAGTCAGGAACTGACTTGATTGATAAGGCACAAGAGGCAAAACACCAGCTGTTCAATAGGAAGGTTCAAGGCTGGTGCAGATGAAATAACCACTGAATTGTTCAAAGGTTCAAAGACAAAGCTCTTGAAGTGTTTTTTTATTAACAAATATGGAACAAGGCTGTGGTCTCAAGACTGGAAAAGATCAGTGAATGAAGCTGTATTAGAAAAAGAGAGATGAAAAGGAAAGTGCAAACTACTAAACCAATTGTTCTAATTCTTAGCGTAAGGGGTAAGTTTAAGATCAACTCTTTCAAAAAAGAATAAATCCAAACTTGATAAGATACATATCACTAAAGCCCAATACATTTCGGGAAAAAAGAACGGGGCATAAAATAGGATAGCTAACCTCTCTCTCTCTCTCTCTCTCTCTCTCTCTCTCTCTCTCTCTCTCTCTCTCTCTCTCTCTCTGTGTGTGTGTGTGTGTGTGTGTGTGTGTTTATATTAAATTTATACAGTCGCCCATCTCACTACTGTGACTCTGGGAAACTTACAAACTTAGAAATCCTGAAAAACAATATATCACCCACAAACAAAATCATTTGAATCATTAAAAACAATTAAACAATTAAAAACATAATGCTGCAGAAGTACCATTCATTTTACTAAAAGCACAACCATTTAGCAGGATCTACCAACAATACCAGATCCCCTGACCACATGGCAAAGCCAAGTCTTCAGGCTCTTCTAGAAGGCCAACAAGATCATTTTAACATTCTTAAAATGAATGTAATTCCCAATATACCTAATACTTTGTGTGGAATCCCTATATACATTGTGTGTGTGTGTGTGTGTGTGTGTGTGTGTGTGTGTGTGCATGTGTGTGTTGACTTGCAGGTCAAACCAGATAGGAAACACAGAATCATAGGGCCAGAAGGAATTTTTTAGGTTCTATTTTATTGTAAAGATACACTGACAAAATTTTGCAAGTCTGACCGAACATTTCTCCAACTGTCTCCTTTGCAGCCCAAGAAACTATGGTGGATCTTTTCTGAGCCTACTGTCCCACCCCCTATACAATTGTGGGTTGTGCTATCTCTTATTTGACTATTCCCTTGGTAGCATCTCTTAGTCCAATCTCCTAAGGTCCAAATATAATAGATGTGATGGGTTGTGAGAAAATAACTTTGGAAGATAAGACGAAGAGCCGCAGCCTAGACAATGGTCTGAAGAACAAAATCTGAGTCCAAACCAGAAAAATAAATTGAGAAAGTATCTCAGAACTGACCCTCCCCGGTTCTCCAGAACATAAAGGTAAGGGAGGGGAAAAGCTCTTTCAGATTTGCAAGATGCTGTCACTGAACCCTACAACACAGGTTGTATTAGTATTAGTTTCCCATCTGGGCTGACTCTAAAAGGTCTGGCAGTTGATGTTGTGGGATGATTCAGAACTCAAAATTTATTTTAAAAATACTTTTGTAGACGATCTGGATGGAGGTTAAGATATTTGCATTAGATCAACTAGTGGATAAAAATTATGAATTTTTATCATTTTCTGTTTAAAGATAAATGTTCTTTGTCATCTGCCACCCACTGGCAATATTTATAATTACAACATTTATTGACATCTCAATTTGGACTTTAATGCTTTCGGCCTCAGAGACATCTAATTTATTAGAAGGGATCATTACCTCCTTTCAGACCAAAAGATCATAATTGGTCTTTATAAAGATCTGATGTCAATAAATCATTAAAGATGACATGCAACTTAAGATAAAGATTGAATCAAATAAAGAACTAGAAACCCCCATGATAGATTATGTCTTATAATGAAACAAAAGAAAACAGCCCAAATTTATTGGACTCTACTGAGTTTGTACAAGAAAAAAAGTAATTTATTGTTGGAGATGCAACCTGATAAATTCTTCATTAAAATACATGTTTTTACAATGTCCTAAAGTTGTTACATTTTAGGAAGAAGTAAGTTACGAAGTTTAATATTTAATATTTTCTAGTGCAACACATTCTTTTGAACCACTTGTATATTATGTGGAAATTGACAGCTGGACCATGGAAACCGATTCTTCAGCATTACAAGAGAATTTATGGCCCAACTAACCAGCAGATTGAAGAGCTGATATTTTCTGTATCTTATAAAGGAATTGAATAAAGTTCTAAATTTGGCATGGTTAATAAAACGAGGGTTTTTTTTTGAAACTGTCATTTAAACATTTCAAATTACATACACCTATATTTGTATGAGATGTAAATAATTACCGTATTTTCCGGGGTATAAGACGACTTTCTAACATGCAAAAATCTTCTCAAAAGTCGGGGGTCGTCTTATATGTCGGTCTCCTGTAACCAGGCAGACCAGCCCGAAAGGCTTTGACGAGCCTTAAATGGCTCTAAGGAGCCAAACTGAATTGCCTGCTGAGTTGCCGCTAATCAGCTGAGTTACACGCAAGCCCTGTGTAAAAGGGAAAAACTTCCCTTTTACACAACGCTGGTGCAGCTGGGATCTCCAGAGCTTGGATGGCCAAGCCCCGTGTAAAAGGGAAAAACTTCCCTTTTACACAACGCTGGCCATCCCAGCTGCTAATTTTTGCCTGCTAATTGGTACATAGCAAAAATCCCCCCTCCCTCCAGCTTGCTTACCTTAGCTGCTAGCCTTGCCTGCAATCCATTGCATCAGCAAGCAACTAAATCTCCCTGCCTGCAATCAAGCAGGCAGGGAGTTGTGGACTTCAACTCCCAGAATTACTCAGCCAGCAAAGCAAAGCTGGCTGAGGAATTCTGGGAGTTGAAGTCCACAAGTCTTAAAGTTGCCAAAGTTGCAGACCCCTGTTCTATTGGGTAAGGTTTTTTCCCCTTTGGGAGCTTTAAAAAAAATAGTTAATGGGGGGGGGGTAGTTGTTCTTTTTTAGACCTAGCCATTTAAAGGCTAGGTCTAAGTTTTAGGCTAGGAAGTTTTAAATTTAGCTTTCATATAAAAATAAAATAATATTTGTGCAGCTTTCTGAGATTTAGTGTGTTTCTGTAGTATTTCACTCTAACTACACA
Organism: Masticophis lateralis; assembly: GCA_030761175.1. Taxonomy (NCBI): domain Eukaryota; kingdom Metazoa; phylum Chordata; class Lepidosauria; order Squamata; family Colubridae; genus Masticophis; species Masticophis lateralis. The sequence goes on from JAUDYJ010000001.1 coordinate 161,075,234, forward strand.
AACGCACAAAATATCACAAAGCTGTATGTGGAATTTTGTGTGTGTAAAGTGTGAAAGTTGTTTTTTTGGGCTTTTTGTGGCTGTGTGAGGTCCCTGCTTGTTGCAGGGGCCATTTTGGGTCTAGCACAGCTGCTTTTACATTGTGGGTGAGCCAGTTATGTTTTTTAATTTTTATTTGGTGTGCGTTGGAAGAGGGGTCGTCTTATACAGCAAGTATAGCCCAAACCCTATATTTTTACAGGAAAAGTCAGGGGTCGTCTTATACGCCCAGTCGTCTTATACGCCGGAAAATACGGTATGTAAATTATTTATCTTGCATTTCTCCCCCTCTTTTCTCTTTCAAAATATTTTGAACACCCAATACAGATTATGCTAGAATGTGGAATCTTTTAAAGCTAATGGGTCTGCCACAACATCAGAATATTCTTCAGAAGAAACTTTACAATAAGGGAAAAGCTAATGTTACAACTAAGTGTCAGCCCTGGAGGCCATCTTTTTCTTTGGATCTTCAGGGCTGCCACACTTAGCACTGTGGGAAACTGGGAGGGGGGATTGCATGGAGTTGTAGAGATATCTAGTCATAATAAGGTTCTTTTCTCTGGGAGTCAAGGACATTTAGCCTGCACCTGAAGTGAGGTGACTGGGAGGCATCTCCCATTGGGAGGGTGCATTGATTGGACCATGTGATGGACATGTGGGTGCAGGGGACAGAATTTGGTCTTTCTTTTGGGTGGGGAAAACCTGGGAGCTTTCAGATTTGGGTTCCAGATGTGCCAATATGACACCTCCAATAAAATGGAACTTTGAGGAACTTCTAGCCTCAGAGCCTTCTTTCATTGGGGGTATTACTTGGAACCCTGACATTGAGGTTGGAGATTCTACATGGGAAGGAGACTGAAGCTAGGATGAATATTTCCCCTATCATTTTTTTTACCTAATGTACATTTTAAGAATGGCAGGTTTGGAAGATATAATAATTGGAATCAAAACAGGAAGTAACAAGATTAATAATATGCAATGTTTAGATAGCATCAGTTTATTGGAAGTAAATATTGGGTATGTTACTTGGAACCCTGACATTAAGCTGAATCTCCTTTTAAAACCTCAAACAGCTCCTCGACCTCCAGGGCACTGTCTGGGATCCTGAGCCCGGAACGCTGACCTAATACTGGGCGGCGTGAAGACTCAGGGAGGAGAGAATGGAGACTACAGAGGGGACTACCAGGACTGGTTCAATAGTCCACTTTGAAACCATCTACTCCCCTTCCAAATCTGTGGTGAAGGCAGTGGAGGCTACCAAAGTGCAATGATGACAAGGTGCCCGGCCCAAAGAGCTGGCCACTTGGCAACCCGCTCAACTATATCACTCTCTATGGGACAAGGCTGTGGGAGCCACACCATCCCAGGAGTTGCTGACTGAGACAACGCTGCGGGAACCGCAGATGGGGCCGAGCAGACTGGAGCAGACCCAAACTCTCGAATGGAGAGCACCAAGACCAGCAGATCTCAGCAAATCCCAGGAGTGGGGCTTTCCGTTGCCGATGTAAATCCAGTTGCTGGCAGGTCTACTGGAGTGGTTTGACCAGCTCAGCATGGGCAGCATCACACAACCTCCTATTACCAGCCCACCCAGCTGGGTTCTGGCTCAGCCCACGTTCACTTTCCAGGGCCAGGGGACTGCAGCAGCACCAAGTGGAGCATTGGCCTCATATCACTTGGTGTGAAGCAGATTGCACCTTAGCCTTCCCCGTCGGGCCCAGTCTACCAGGATGACAGCTCCTGCTGGAGTTGGAACAGTGCTGCAGCAAGGCCCGACTTAGGTCAGTCCAGCCAAGCGCTACGAGGACAACCATTGAGGCCACCAAGACTCAACACTTTATTGGAAGTAAATAAGATGTCCTCATTGTTAAAAATACTAAATATTAAACAGGATAAAGATAAAATCAACCAACTAATATGCATGTTCAAGAACTAATGGTGGAAGACATTTTTTTTTCTCTTGAGCTCAAGAATAAAAAGAGTTGAGCAATTTGTTGAACAAGTAAAGAAAAAATTACTTTTGAGGAAAAGCAATAAAATCATGAAAAATAAAAATACTTCAATAACAAAGAGCTAAATAATTAAAGCAATGGTTTCCCCTGTGGTGATCTGTGTGCCTATGAAAGCTGAACACCAAAAATGAAAGAAATAAAATATTTTTGTAGTATACATCTGAGGTGTTACTAAAAGTACCACAAACTGCAAGAGCTAATCATTTGGCTCTAGATAAAATAAAGAGTACTGTATTTCATAACGTAAGGATTAGCAAACACAAACACAAACACACATAGTTGGGCATATCATGTGAGCAGATAATGGATCAGGAAAAAGCATTATGCCTGGCAAGTTTGGGAGAGGTAGAAAAATTGAGAATGAAAAAATATGGCAGATGAAAGCATCAATAAAAATAATGGACTATCTTTACTAGATGGAGCTCAGGATGGGAGGTATCTGTCCATATAGTCAGTAATTGTTAAGCCCAACCTGATGGCATCTAACCCATTACATAAGTAGCGATCATATCTATGAAGCTGCAGAATGCAAGGAATCACAATAGATTTGTTACTACAAAGTTTGGAACTAACAGATGTATTTCTATCTTCAAGACACACACACAAACCTTGAAAGGTTATGAATTATACCTTCCAAAAAGTCCATCAAAGTACACTTTATACATAAATCTGTATGTTCCTCAGAGGCACCACTTTAGATTCATAGGTCTCTTCCAAAATATAGTCAAAGTTAAATTGCAAGGAAGAGATACGTTTTAATAGAATTTATTTTTAATACCGTGTTCCACCGAAAATAAGACTCTGTCTTATATTTTTTCGCACCCTGAAATAAGTGCTTGGCCTTATTGCCATGCGCTCAAAAGCCTGTTTGGGCTTATTATCAGAGGATGTCTTATTTTGAGTAAAACAGGGTAGTGTTTAGAAAATTGTGAAATCTCAGAAATACTTATGCTTTCTTGATATGGTATCTCTAACTGATTACCAATAACCCTCATTATCATTATTAGTGACAAAACTGATTTAATCATTATTGACAACATATTCTTAAAGTTGTATCAACTTCTAAATGGGACTTTGCAACACCATTGACTGAAATAAAAGTCAATTATTTTAGTTGACAGTATTTAATAGTTCAGCAATGAGTATGAATTTTAACCACTAGGTTTTTATCTCATTAGAAGACAGTAGAGTTAGAATATCATTCATATTGGGGAAGGCACTGATGGTCTCATTAGGAGTGAGAATGGTGAGAGATGCTCACAAAATGAAGACAAATGCCTAGAAGGAAGAGTCCTAGTCTCGAGAATGTTCACTATTGTAAGTATCCCTGCTTGAATGCTCAACAATGTCCTAGTTGGGTTGCCTTGACAGACATACCACAACATTTGCAAATAGTTTGTAAAAGAGAGCAGTCTGAGGAGCACATAAGGAATAGCCTGCATTATTCAGAAAATTCTGAAGGTATTCCTTATCCTTTAAGGAAGAGCCTGCATTATTCAGAAAATTCTGAAGGTAAACAGGAACAGACTTTAGATATGCTACAGGCACTGAGTCACAAATTACAGGCCACTATCATTGTAAAATGACAACTGAATCAAAATGGTCTATTTGCTTGCAAGAGGTAAGGGAAATTCCAATTACTAAAATTAAGTAATTTTATTGTAAATATATAAACTAAATATATATATCAACAGAAAACATTATGTGCAATGCATGCAATTGCATATTCATAGTCCAGGATCGAGACATGAGTAATATTTCACAAACCAAAACCAGAAATAGACTGGCAGCAATTATCAAAAACAGAGTAATTTATGGAAACAAAAAATAACAGCAATTTGTGATTCAGAGGGATTGTAATTTTCTTTGTTTTTTGAGGAACAGTCTAAAATTCACAGCACCATTAAACAAAATAATAACTTTGCTAGAATTGTAAATTGTACTTTCACTACAATTTCACTAAAGCTACATTCTTTTAATGTAGCTTTAAAGTAAAGTGGAATTAGCTTCTCTGGCCATGTATCCTGTATCTGGTAAGATAAGGCTGACGTCAATCTTGCAAGACTCAAAGTACACTTCTCCCACCAGCTCCTTTACAGCTGGATAATTTAGGGAGGGTCCCTCCCCTTCCCCTTCCTCCTCCCAAGCCTTCAGATCTGACCACTAGGGAGCTGTGGGCTATATTGTCCCTGATCTGACTGTTCCCTAGGCAGCATCTCTTTGTTCAGACTGCCAAGGTCATTCCCAAATACCATTACAGGAATTAAGCATTTTTGCTGATGGGCAATTCATCTGACGTAATGTATTGTTTCCAGGTAACAGTAAGTGAAACATGACCTTGTCTCCCAAGGATTCAGAACTTCAAAATCCAAAGAAATGCAAATGAAGAAAATGTTGGAAGTATGATAGTAATTTCCTATCAAATTACAAGCTTCTGTCCTGTTTGACTGTTTCCTACATTGTCCCCCAAGGTTTTCTTTAGCATTTTTCCTCCATTTTACATTTTTCTAAATCCTTGACTTTTGCTGACTCTCTCAGTGGCTTTTATTTAATAATACTCTTTTAAAAAAAAAACAACCTCTTTTCAGAAACTAAAGAACAAGAAATAATCTCTTCCATTTAATGTAGCAAAAGTCATTCATTCAATAATTGCAATTTGTTGTACTTAGCTCTTAATCTTTAAATGAGTATTCTTTATTCTCTGTATTAATAATCAGTAGCAGCTATAATGTAATCTAAGGTCCTAACACAAAAGCATATGATTGAAAGAAGCAACTAGTCTTGCAAACTAATACTTTTCTTCATAAATTGTATTAGATATATTTTATTATTATTATTTGTTTTAATTTGATTTATATGCCGCCCTTCTCCAGAGACTCAGGGTGGCTTACAATGCATTAAGCAATAGCCTTCATACTTTTGTATATATATACAAAGTCAGCTTATTGCCCCGACAGTCTTGCAAACTAATACTTTTCTTCATAAACTGTATTAGATATATTTTATTATTATTTTTTATTTGATTTACATGCTGCCTTTCTCCGGAGACTCAGGGCGGCTTACAATGCATTAAGCAATAGCCTTCATACTTTTGTATATATATATACAAAGTCATCTTATTGCCCCCACAAACTGAGTCCTCAATTTACCTACCTTAGAAAGGATGGAAGGCTGAGTCAATCTTGAGCCTGGTGAGATTTGAATTTACAGTAATTGCAGACAGCTGGAGTTAATCACAATGCATCTAGTCTGCTGAGCCTCCTTATGAAGTAGAAATATTCTCTATTATCTGTGCATACTTCTATGCCTCAATTTTTTTTCTCTTAAACCTAATAATATGAAACAATCCAAGATCATTTTCTGCCAACCTCAAAATGTGTAACAGCAGCAAAAATAATTAGCCCATCAGTGCTCACCCTCTAGTTGTCTAATACAAGAATACAAAAACGTTATTCAATTAGTGTCCTGTTCCTTGAACCGTGTGTAGTAAAGACACTGAAGGATGATATGTTTTGGTATTCTCATGTTAATCAATTGGAGGATGAGCAATGACTGTCTCATAGTTGCGTGTATTTGATCATTGGCAAAAAAAGAAAAAGCTAAGCGTTGTTATGAAGGATATAGCCTGCCAGCAAGTTTATAATCTAGTACTTTTCCCAGTATTTCTATCCATGGTTTCATGCTGCTATGGTGGCTGGAGGAGAAAAGAGGGATACCTAAATTCAAAACCCCCCACCCCTAAAAACTCTATGTAGGCAGACTGTAAAAGCAAGAGGCTAAATCTCTATGGGAGAAGAAGGGCAATAACCACAGATGCTGGGAAAGGAGAGGAAGCAAGTGTTCTCACTATTGAAAAACTAAGCTTCCCACAAAGTTTGTAGAGCCACAGCAATTCAAAAGAAAAGATCACCTTTACTACAGTTTCAGATACAGCAGAGCTGTCAAAAATAAATTGGCCCAGAGCTCCAAAACAACTGACATTGTGACATCAGACAGCTCCTGAGCTTATCCAAAGTGACATTGAGCAGATGTGGCCTGAGGTATTTAAATGTCCCTGTAGAAGCAAGAGCTTGATACTGAAATGCAGATGTTCAATGTGTGCTATAGAGCACAACATGAAGAGGGCAGTCATCACTGTGTTCTTAAAGTGTATCATCTCTAATGGTTTAGACCAGCTAGGACTGAACGTAATGTCTACCTCTGAACAGAAGTGGACAGCTCTCCCAAAGTTTGGAGTGGGGTGGGGGTCACAATTCACCCCCCCCCATCAACTGAATTGAATAAAAAGCATTCTATCATCAAAAGGACTGATGTCATAGGAAGGGCGGGGTTGTGTTTCAAAGCCTTTTCCTCAGAGATTTGGAGAAGGGTCAGAAATATGAACTGAAGGCAAACTACTTTCTTTTCAATCCTTAAAAAGCCTCCTCCCGTAGCCTTAAATTACATTAATTTAATATCCATAAAATTTAATTGTCAATAAAATAATCTGATTTTACTGGTGTAATTTCAGAGGTGAGATAGATCCCACCCCATTCTATTTTCATCCTTTAAGAGGTGGGGGGGGGAATAAAAAATTGTGCCACTAAAACCAAATCATTTTGTCAGCAAACTTCACTGGCATATTCTGGCAGCATTGGGAACTGTTAATTGGGCGCCTGGACACAGGGGTGAGCTTCAAAAAATTTAGCAAGGGGTTCTCTGCCCAGTTGCTGGGTGGGCATGGCCATGGTGGGTGTGGCCTAGTCGGCCTCCTGCACCATGGCAGGGGGGCGTTTTTGGCCTCCCAAGCTCCAGAGGCTTTCCACGAGTCACTGGGAGGGCGAAAACGGCTTCCCCAGGCTCCAGAGGTCCTCTGGAGGCCAGATACAAGCCCATTTCCAGCCTTCCTGAACTTCCGGTAGGCCCGTTTTTTGCCCTCCCCAAGCCTCCGTGCACACCCTGCATCCAAAACGGGCCGCTTGGGGACTCCTGGGAGGGGCAGGTCAGGGTGGGCGGGGCCAGCCAAGAGTGGGATTTGGGGGGTCTCTGAACTGCACAGAATCTTAGCTAGAGGTTCTCCCAAACCCCTGCGAACTCCCAGCAGCCTACCCCTGCTTGGACATCTGCTGTGGCCCCCAGATTGGTGAATTACCCAATAAAGATAGGGCGGGGGAGAATAATAACCCTATGTTAAGATCTAAAGCTACATTTTTTGCCCAGCACCAAACATCAAATTAATGTGAAAGCAATGATAGATATATGGTGGCAAAACTCTACCTACATTTTGGTTTGCGCATCATCTGTTTTCTGGTATATAACCAAAATATATACAGTGCATTGAGAAACTATTCAGACCCACTTCACTTTTGTGAATTTTGTTATGCTGCAGCCTGATTCTACAGTTGTTGAAATTCTTTTCTCATTAATCTACACTCAGTACCTGATAATGACAAAATTAAAACAGAAGTTTAGAAATGTCTGTAAATTTATTAAAAAGAAAAAACTGAAACATATTGGTATAAGTATTTGGACCCTTTGCAACAACACTTGAAATTTAGCTCAGGTGTTGTGGTCTGCCAGCAGCACTACAGAGCTGGCAGCAGAGTTGGACAGCAATGAGGCTGAGGAAGAACATGGGCCAGTCTTGGGGAAGGCCCAGATGAGGGCTCTGCGTCAAAGGCAGAGATGGGGCCAGGGCCATCGGGGAGTGATGTGTGTACTTCAGAGCCTCCAGAGGCTGACAGTAGAGAAGCAGAGGAACAGGAGGAGCCTGTTCCTAGTGCACGTATGAGAAGAGCTGCCAAAAGGCAGGAGCAGCTAAAGCAGAGAGGACGACTCGGGAGTAGGGCCAAAAGATGATTGGCCCCTCCCATAAGGCTTAAAAGGCCAGCAACGGCTCTTGGCTTCTTTGCCAGAAAACAACCGTTGAGAGAATTGCTTCTTGTTTGGCTGTAGTTATTTCTTCTGTCCCTGAACAGTTGCCAAGAAAAACCTTTGGCAGTTTGCCTAATTATCCCAAGGTTACAGATAAACTAAAGACTGGTGTTTTAAGGACTTTGCTTTCATTTCATTTAGAATACGCTGAGAATGAGTTAATTCTCAGCTGTTTTAATAAAATCTGTTTTTTGGAACTGTTTTGCATTTAATATCAACTACGTGGGCTTGGGTCACAACATCAGGTACCTCCCATTTCTCTTGATTGTTGCTGACGTATTTCTATACCTTGACTGGAGTCGATCTGTTGTAAATTAAATTGATTGGACATGATTTGGAAAGGCACATACCTCTCTATAGATGGCCTCACAATTCATATTGTAGGAAGAGCAAAAGCCATGAGGTCAAAGGAATTGTGTGCGGAGTTCAGGGACAGGATTATTGCAAGGTACAGATCGGGGGAAGGCTACAATAAAATTTCTGCTGAACTCCTAAGAGCCCAGTGGTCTCCATAATTCTCAAATGGAAGAAGTCTGGCATAGTCAAGACTCTTCTAAGAGCTGGTCACCCAGTCAAATGGGGGAGAAATGCCTTAGTGAGAGAGGTGACCAAGAAGCCAATGGTCACTCCAATTAAGCTCCAGAGATCCTGTGTGGAGATGGGACAGAGTTCCAGAAGGACCACCATCACTGCAGCCCTCCATTGATCTGGGCTTTCAGTGCAAAACACATGAAAGCCTGCTTGGAGTTTGCAAAAAAGCACCTGAAGGACTCTCAAGAGTGAGGAATAGGATTATTTGGTCTGATGATGCCAAGATCGAACTGTTTGGCCTCAATTCTAAATGTGGAGGAACCACTCATCACCTGCTCAATATGATCCCAACAGTGAAGCATAGTGGTGGCAGCATCATGCTGTGGGGTGTTTTTCGGCAGCAGGGACTGGGAGACTGGTCAAGGTTGAGAGAAAGATGAATGGAGCAAAGTACTGGAGTATCTTCAATAAAAACCTGTTCTACAGTACTCAGGACCTCAGACTGGGCCGAAGTGTCACTTTTCAACATGACAAAGATCCTAAGCACACAGCCAAAACAATACAGGAGTGGCTTAGGGACAACTCTGTGAATGTCTTTAGAGCAGGGGTCACCCACCTTTTGGACCTCAGTGTTCTGCCCCAGCTACGGACCCCAAAGAACACAGCACACACAAAGTCCATACAAACCTTAGTTTACTAATTTAAATCAGTCTTTTCTGAACAAGGGCTGTTAATTTAACTTCATTAACAGCCGACAAGAATCCAAAGAATAATAATTCAGTTCTGAAGCACAATATCTCAGATAACTGTAATCTTACTGTGGTTGGCAGAATGCCCAGAAGCAATTTGCAGAAAAACTGATGAGAGAGAAACAAGAGCTGAATCAAACGTTTTCTGGAATCAAGACACGAAGGAATGTGAACAAAGTTGTTTCCTGCAAATTGCATCAGTCGTCATCCTTCCTTAAATAGCTAGGGGAGTGGTCAATTAGCCCCAAGCTTTACTCTTGAGGAGACCTCCTCTTGAGGAGCCACTCCTGCCTTTTCGCAGCTCTGCGCGCTCATGCATTGAGAAGAGGCTCCTCCACTTCATCCTCTTCACTTATGGGAGCTTCTGGTGGTTCTGAAAGCCCTGGCTGAATCCCCGCCTCTGACACCACATCTTCTCCAGCCTCCTCATTGTCTGACTCAAGTGCCAATTGCACAGGCTACTGGCGCAGAACCAACAACTGATTCCACTGTTGGAATCAGCTACTAACTGCACAGGCTGCTGACGGGCCACAACACTCAGGGACCACTAAATTCATAATTTTAAATCCTGCAGACCACTAATATGATCTGCCTAATGACCAGCTGGGTTGGTGTGGCTAGGTGGCCAACTCAATCTCACTCACGTCAAGGGGCGCCCATCTACTTGCCCTTTCCCTCCCAGCCACTCCTCGTCTCTTCGCCTGGGCTCCTAAGGGCCCCAACAGGAAGCAGCTGTTGGAGTTAAGCAGCTACCACGAGAAAGAGTTGGCAAAACAGCTGGCTCAGTTCAAATTGGATCGGATGAGAAGGAGGCTCACTGAGGACTACACTGAGGACTACAAGCATAGGCTTTCAAGCAAAGGGCAGACCTGTAGGAGTGCAAGGCTAGGTACCGGCACCTGGAGGCTCAACGAGCTGAGATGGTCAGCCAGTTCCAGGCCATGATGCAGTCCCACTGGAACAAGGCCCTCCAGCTCTTTGCCACCAGTGGCGCTTCCCTTCAGCCTTCAGCTTTCGCCCAAAGCCCTGCACCAGGCTGAAGCAGACCCCAAGTTGGAATGTCTTCCCCCCTCCAACCCGCACAAAAAGACCCCAAAGGGGGAGACTCTCTGCAGCAATCCCGGCATGGGCAACTGCAAGGAGCTGGTGTGGGTCAAGGTGGGATTGCTGCTTCTTCCCCATCTTCCTAGGAGCATGGGACTTCTTATGACTGGGTCCTGGGTCCCTTGCAGTTTGTTCTACTGCTGGAGGATGGGCTGACTCAGGGAAATGTTGATAAGATTTCATTACCTATTTATTAATTAGGCTTGATGAACTGCTGATCCATTAAATAGATATCTGGGCCATATTTTAACAGTTTACAAGAAAAAAAATAGTTGCCTTTATTGAAAATCATAATGGAATTACCGTATACTGTACTATATCCTCTTCATTCCCTTGATGCATTTCTTGTCAAGGATGACCTGCTTCCACATTGCTTTTAAAAGCCAAAGCATCCCTCCCAAAATGGATGCATTTTCAGTGCTTAATGATTAATTAATACCTTTCTAGATAACAGCATCAAGGTGGTGTGTAAACCTACTAAACAAAAACAAACAAACAAACAAAAAAGGCTTGGTCATTTGTGAGAAAGAAGCCTGCTATTATTTTTCAATGTGTTTAGCCAAAATGTCATTGCAATAACTGACAACTTGTGCTACCTATAAAAAAAACGAGGGTCCTTGGTTCTCTCTGAGCTTGCTTGTTTTCTTGACTACTCATCAGCCCTGACTAGCACTGAAGATGTTACCTAGTCTGAGTAAGGAAACATCTTCAAGAAGAAAAAAAAAAGCTCAGAGAGCACCAAGGACCCCTCAAATCAACCCGGAGCTACAAATATTCTCCTTTATTAGTATAAAAAGAATCAATGAAGATGGTTATTTGTTGGTGGAAGAGACTTCCTGGTTCATTTTGAACCCAAGGTTTGATCTAGGACAGTGATGACTAACCTTTTTGCTGTCACGTGGCAAAAGCAGGGGGAGAGTGGGGGGTTGTGCATGTGCGTGTCCACACCCATAATTCAATGCGACCTGCCCTACCCTGCACATGCATGTGTGACCCTCCCTTGCTCCCCTGCTTTTGGCACGTGATGGCATGATGGGCCCAGTAGGCCCATTTTTCGATCTCCCCAGGCTCCAGAGGCTTTCTAGGAGCCTGGGGAGGGCAAAAATGGCCTTCCCCATCCTCCCCGGAGGCCCTCTGGAGGCCAGAAATGGCCCATTTCCCAACTTCCAGTGGGCCCGGAAGGCCCGAAAATCAGCTGGCTGGCTTATGCATGCGCGCTGGACTTGAGCTAGGTCAACGCTTGAGTGCCCACAGATATGGCTCTGCGTGCCATCTGTGGCACGTGTGCCATAGGTTCACCATCACTGATCTAGGACCATGAAACAGTGGTCTTCTAACCCTTCAACACAGAGAAATCTAGAAGTTTAGCTGTGAAGAACTGCCTCTAATACTAGTTGGCAGCAACAACAGGACTACAGGTAGCCTTCAACTTACGACCACAATTGAGTTCAAAATTTCTGTTTCTAAGTAAGACAGTTGTTAAGTGAATTTTGCCCCATTTTATGACCTTTCTTGCCACAGTTGTTAAGTAAATCGTTGCAGTTGTTTAGTTAGTAACATGGTTGTTAAGTGAATCTGGCTTCCCATTGACTTTACTTGTCAGACGCTTGCAAAAAGTGATCACATGACCCCAGGACACTGCAACCGTTATAAATATGAACCTGTTGCCAAGCATTCACATTTGATCATGTGACCATAGGAATGCTGTAACGGTCGTAAGTGTGAAAACAGTCATAAGTCATTTTTTTTCAGTGATGTTGTAACTTTAAACAGTCACTAAACAAATTTTGTAAAGCACTGTAATGGTTGTATAGCATTTTAAAAAGCAAAATAAAAATATTTTGTTTACTGATTTGATAAGCATTTAAAATTAACCTGCCAACTGAAGTAAAGTCATGTCCACCATTATACCCTCATTAGGCAGATTGCATGCTGTTCTGTGCTGTTGCCTATAGAGATTTTCAGTCACCCAGGTCATGGTTGTCCCAAAAGTGGTGGTTTTTTCCCGCAAAAGGCAACTGGACATTGTTTTTTCCTTGAAGATGTTTTGCTTTTCACCCAAGAGGCTTCTTGGAAGCCAAACATCTTCAAGGAAAAAAAGAAAGTTCAGTTTCATTTGGGGGGAGGGAGCACTTTTGGAAGTTCTGTTATACAGTCTAAATATTAGTTATTGGGAATGCACTTGGGAGGGTGGGAGGAAATGTAGCACTCAGATTAGTATCTGAAGATATGCAGCAAGTTCATTGCTTTGAGATACAAGGAAATAGATGCAAAATACAGGGGCTCAAAGCACTTGCCTGCCTTTCCTACAGAACATCTTTTCTCCAGAAGCAATCAACTAGACTGCAGATCCCAGCATCTCTTCTGGAGCATCTCTTCTGGAGCTATTGCTTTTTCCGTCAGACAGACTTGTTTGGACTAAGGATCCTATTACACTCAGTGGAAATTAATGTTCTGCTGAGGAGCTGAAAACACTTCTACATGTTCTCCTACTCTACTAAGTTGCATAAACCCTTTGGAACTAGCATAAGAGAGAGAGAAGGAGGAAGAGATGAAAGAGGTTTTTATAAGCCTTAATTATTCAGGGCATTTTTGTTCTAGATCTGCTGTGGCTCATGCATAACCTCAGTTTAGACATGCGCAAGTTGATTGTTTTGTGCACTAACCTAAAAGTGAGGTAAGTAACATTTTGGCTTGTCTAGAAAAAATAAAAATAAAAAAGACAGCATTTTTTTTTTGCTATAGATAATTACATCATCGCTATGAATGATATTACCTCACATCATGTTTCATGGAGGATATTTTTTAATTTCATTAACAACAGAACAGAAATATAAAATTCTTCATTTTTGCTGCCACTTCTACATGGAAACAGGCTGAATTCCAAGGCATGAAATGACATCCTCCCTACATAGTAAGGATCAGGGATGAAAAATGAAGGTATCACACAGAAAGCTCCTTAATGTCATTTCAATCCATATTACTGATTTACAGGTAGAAAGTAGTTCAACTATTTCAAAAGAGATTTTTTTCAGATGCCCCTAGATCTCAAACGAAACTACTTCTTTCTTTCCTAGCCTACAGAATCACATGGGTATTATCTACTTTCTTCTGTGTGATTCTTATCATTTCACTGATCTAGAAACAATCAGACTCTTCAAATATCACTGCGTGCTATGGGTACATGGGGAGTAGCCACATCAGAAGCTCGCCTTTTATATCCTGGCTTGAAAGTTTATCTCCAAGTAGCACAAGATATCATGTGGACCTCTAGCCAAAATAGCTTTGTACAAGAGGAGCATTTTCTTCTGACATGTTCAGAACTGCATATCTATAATTCACTAGATGTTCTTTTAAAATATGACAGTATCTTTAGGGCAAGAGCCAAAATAAATCAGCAGGGTTTGTGTGAAACAGGGAAAAAAAGAGAAATCTCCCACCCATCCTAGCAATTTTGCTGGGACACCCAGCTGATTAAAGCTGCGGTAAATTCACTTACTTTCGCTACTGGTTCAGGAACGGGAGTGCACAGGAGCACATGAGCACTATGCACACAGGCGCTTGGTAACACACGCTGTGTGTTTTTATCACACAGATGGTAAAAAAATGGGACCTAATGACGTCCCGGGAGGTGGCTGAAGCCTCCCGTTGCCGGCCCTACCAGTTCAGGGAGCTGGATAGAACCGGGGGGGCGGGGATTTCACTGTTGGACTAAAGGTAGGATTTAATCTCTCCCTCTCTCTCAATCTCTCTCTCTTCCCCCCTCTCTTTCCCTCCCTCTCTCTCTTTCCCTCCCTCCCTCTCTGTTTCTCTCCCTCCCTCTCTATCTCTCTTTCTCTCTCTCTCTCCCTCCCTCTCTCTCTCCCTCCCTCTCTCTATCTCTCTGTTTCCCTCCCTCTCTTTCTCTCTCTTTCCCTCCCTCACTTTCTCTATCTCTCTCTCCCTTTCCCTCTCTTTCTCTCTCTTTCCCCCCTCTCCCTCTTTCCCTCCTTCTCTCTTTCTGTTTCTCTCTGTGTTTCTCTCTTTTCCTCCCTCCCTCTCTCTCTTTCTCTCTCTGTTTCTCTCTCTCTCTTTCCCTCCCTCTCTTTCTTTCCTTCTCTCCCCCCTCTTCCCCCCTCTCTTTCCCTCCCTGGTGGGGGGAAGGAACCCTGAACTGGTGCTGGGTAGTGGGAATCTGATGTCCATAGGCCGATGAGCCCAGGAGCAGTGTGCTGAAGCTCAGCTAGCCAGTGGGGAGGCAGGGCATCCCAACACAGGCAGCTGTGCAGGAAAAGCAACTGACATCTGATTGGCCAGAATGAGCTGAGACGACGCATGGTCACATTGTGGCTCCGCATCATAATGGGCTTCAGGAGGAAGGGACCCTGTCTCCCCCATTGTGAAGTGCGCGAGTGAAAAAGTTCACTCAATCAATTCCAACTTCATGAGATGTTTTTCTTTCGTGAGAAGTTGGAATTGATTGAGTGATTTTTTTTTTTTGTCCCACAAACTTTTTTCCCCCTGCAAACAGCGGCAAGAAACAGAGAAATGCAATGGAGCTGGGCTGGGGTGATGGCACGTGTGCCCACAGAAAGGGCTCTGCCTGACACCTCTGGCATGTGTGCCATGGGTGCGCCACCACGGACCTATTGGTTTAAGACAACACTAATTAGCAATTAAGATTTGACAGAGAGCTTGAGTGATTGTTTTAGATGCTTGGGTTTCTTATTTTAATTATGCATCACTGTTTTATATATTGCCAAACAAAACACAGTCTTAAAAAACAAATGTTTAAAAGTAGTAAACGATACATTAACATACTTTGTTTTTCTGGAATGGGAGCCATTATTCCCATCGTGAAAGAACTGATCACAATTCACCTAGTATTGCTAGCATTTGAAAGTATTCAGAATTCAGTTTGGCGCTGTCCTATTAAGGATGATATATAGATCACACCAGCTCATCTCTGCCATGAAGCATGGTCCTTTCAACCTTAATGAGCTGATGCTTGATGTGGTATGCATTGCTATATTTCAGATACAGGAAGTGACGGTTTTCTTAAATTAAACCATTTTACAGTTCCTTAAATATAGAAAGCTGGATGTATTCATATCCCTGAATATCCTAAATAATGAAAAAGTTTATATATGCACAGCAAAGAGCTTTTAACTACTGTAGCAAGAATATAGCAATTTTGACTGCTGGGCAAATTTATCTTACAATAATTCAGAAATATTTGCCCTGTAGTTTTATTTCATTTGTTTGTTTGTGTGTGAGTGAGTGAGTGTTTATGTCAGTACTGAATTGTGGCAATTGACTAGTTCTGCAATTTTCTTGGCAAGATTTTTGGAGGTCTTTGCCCTTGCCTAATTCCTCGTTGGAGGTTGGAGGTCGCCTAGCTGGCTGTCATGCCTAAGGCAGAATGAGAACTCCTGGTCTCCTGGTCTCTAAGCCAGCACTTCACCAGTTCACCAAACTGGCTCTCTTTCTTTCTCTAGTTACATGGAAATTCTGTTAACAATTTTGAAGAGAAAAATACCTGTCTCAAAATTAAAATAAGAGTATTTGGATTTTGGTCCCCATTGGCAATAAATTCTACCACATTTCTAAAAAGGGGAAATAGTCTTCTTTGCTCATGGTGATCTATAAAGGTGCCATATATAATTAAATGAGAAGGAAAAATCAAATGTAAAGTGTATTCCTATCTAAAATAGAATAGAATACTTAAAGACCAAATACATTCCATCTCTACAGAATAAGATCAGTTATTTCAATCTAAAGGCAGACTGATAGAAATCTAATCCTTTGGCTATAGCTGCAGTTTTCATCTGCTGATCATGTCAGTCCATTCATTTAAACTTGCCCAAATACATGTTATTTGCTTCAAATGTAGGATGGTTTCATGATATCTGTTATTTAATTGAAATAAATGGCATCATAATAACTTATTGGAAACACCTTGGCAATTACCTCAACTTCAGAAAGCTAGAGATTATGGAAAATGTATCATGTCACAGTTGAAAAAAAATCCTGGAAAATATCTGATGTTTAATTATGTTGAGAATATTTAATAAAAGCAAAATCTCATTATGGCCAAAGGATCAGCTTCCGTGTGTGTGTGAGAGAGAGAGAAAGAGAGAGAGAGAGAGAGAGAGGGAGGGAGGGAGGGAGGGAGGGAGGGAGAGGAGAGGGAGAGGGAGGGAGGGAGGGAGAGAGGGAGAGAGAGAGAGAGAGAGAAAGAGAGAGAGAGAGAGAGAGAGAGAACAGTTCCACAGTTGTACAGTAGTCCTAAATGTAATTTATTTGGAGTACTTTGTACAGGTAGCCTTCAACTTACGACCACAATTGAGCCCCAAATTTCTGTTGCTAAGTGAGACAGTTCTTCAATGAGTTTTAGCTCCATTTTACAACCTTTCTTGCCACAGTTGTTAAAGGAATTACTGCAGTTGTTAAATTAGTAACACAGTTGTTAAGTCAATAGCTCATTGACTTGGCTTGTCAGACGGTCGCAAAAGGTGATCACATTACCCCGGGACACTGCAACTGTCATAAATAGGAATCAATTGCCAAGGGTCTCAATTTTGATCATGTGACTATGGGAATGCTACAATAGTGTGAAAAACGGTCATAAATCACTTCTTTCAGTGCTGTTGTAACTTCGAATGGTCACTAAGCAAACTGTTGTTAAGTCAAAGACTATCTGTACTTTATTTATGAGTAAACACATATATGATCACATTGCAAAAGCTTAAATCACACTTCATACAAGGAGACTTTATATCAATAAACATGCATGTGGTCAAAATGTTAAATTATACTCTTTTTGTCCCAATTTTGGACACTTTATCTTCTAGAATTGTTTTAATACTCTCCCTGCCCTCTTCCTTGATGTTCTGATTGAACTATTTTCAAAACCAATTCAGCAACGCTCCAATTTTTTAAAAAAAACATTTTTTTCTTCATTTTATAACTGAGATCAATAAAAGCTCTGCCTCTTGGTTGAGATTTGATTCTAATCATTTTACCCTCTCAGGTTCCCCCCCCCTTTTTTTTAAACAAAGAGATGGGGCAACTGCTTAGGGTTTAAAAGCTGCAGGTAAATCAATCAAGAGATACCTGTACCTATACAACATAGGAGCCATTTACAATTCTGTCATTCAGCACCACTAATCTTATTATTAAGAAGATAAATAATTACCCATTGCGAAGAAAGGGATTCCCAACAGAGTCGAGTTATATTTTCCATCAGTAATGAAAAATATCCCTGCGGCAGTAACACTGGAGATACAGATTGTGAGTACTCCCAAGAGCCCAAGAAATGGCTTGCTGCGAAGGCAATCTTTCATGGAGCTAGAGAGGATGGCCACCAACAGAACAAGCATGAGACTCACTAAGATCTTGCCCTTGGCTAGGAAGCTGGTCTTGTGAAAGTCCCTCCACAAACTAAAGGAGGCCAGAGAATGCAATTGTAGATCCTTGTGATGGAGCTGCAGCTTGTGTATCAGTTTGCAGAATTCATTTTCCCACTTCTCACCAATGAGATCCTGGGCTGCAGAATGGTAAGTCTGGAGGTAGTAAGTGATTTGGACAGCTCTGGCTGACTTGACCCTTTGGTCCTTGCTGTTTGGCAGTTCCATGACTCCACCAAGCTGATGGCCAATGAAGCTGCTTCTCCCATCCTGAGGAGAAAAAGGGACATATATGTTAGGATGAAGCTTTTTCTTAAGGTACAAATAACAGCACTTCTGAATTTCTCCTACACAGAGCTTCCTAGAAGCTATCCTGCTTTTCTGCGATGATCAAAATTATAAACAATTTGAATTAAAATTGAAGACCATAAAGACAAAGGAGAGGGGCCTTTGGGGGAGACGAAAACCTCAGGGAGGACCATG
Organism: Masticophis lateralis; assembly: GCA_030761175.1. Lineage (NCBI taxonomy): Eukaryota > Metazoa > Chordata > Lepidosauria > Squamata > Colubridae > Masticophis > Masticophis lateralis. The sequence goes on from JAUDYJ010000001.1 coordinate 161,093,453, forward strand.
GTCAACTGGAGGAATTGCAAGGATGGCAAGACACCCCAATTCAATCAGCAATGTGTTGTGTATATTAATTTAACTACTACATGTTCTTGCAAACTAGCAGGGAGAACCAACAAAGCTATAACATTCACAAATTTTGCTGCCTCCTCCTTTTCTTTATAAAAATACTATATCAATGAGAAGGAGGGAAATAGACCAGCCTGACGAACAAATGAACAGCAGAAATGAAAGGATTCAAATTTGTTCTTACTTTGATTTATATTTTGGGTTATTTCACATCCAAATAGTGAATGAGAATGCATTTGTTTTGCTTTTCAATCACATTACAAATTAATGTTAATTCCATAAGAACAAGCAGGTTTAAAGAAAAGTTCAAACAAAATTGGAACCAATTATGGTCTTTTATGCATGAGGAAACATTTACAATAATTATTTCTCTAACAGAAATTATGGACAGAGCCCATGACCAATTACTATCAATCCATCAATAACCATTTGAAATCATAACAGAAAAAATTATACCCAAATTAAATATTTCTCACCTCATCAGGGAGATCGGTGGCATATAAATGTAATCAATAAATTGACCTGGATTGATAACCACCAGTTGTTCTATGGTCAAGTTCATTAAGTTATTGTTGACTATGTCTTGACCTGAATGGTAATACAGTGAAATAATTCTTTTTGTAACCCTAATAATCCCATGATTTACATATAGATCTTGAAGCAAAGCTTCAGTCCTACATGCAATTATTTGGAAGGAAGCCATATGGAATTCAATGGGACATACTTGTGTAGAATAGACAGTGGTTTCACTCCAAATGTGTGCACAGGCTTCTCTATTAAGATGAAGTTGCCACAGTAAATCTCCTTGTTGTAATTGTACTTGGTCAAAGTTAAATAAGACATTCAAATCTTGCAGAGCTCTTATTTTCAGATTTGGAAAGCAATTGTAATGTGGAATGTCACTATGACAAACAGGTACAAAATATTATACTTGCTGTTGGCAAAACCACCGGTTTAAAATCAGAATAGTGAAATTTCCTAATTTAAGGAATTTTTATCTTTTAAAAACCAAACTAATTAAACCGTTTTTCTAATAAACAACTCACAGAAGTCATTCACAGTGCTGACTTTTGGATTTTTTAAAGAATATAAAACAATGCAACAACCTTTTTTGAGAACTACTTTGCTGAGTTAAATTATGCTTTATCTGTTCCACCATAGTGTTTATAACAATGGGCAAGTACCATTAGCATCTGTGACTCTACAAGGCATGACACTATCATTTGATTCTACTGCCATTCTCCTGTATTTGCATAGGCAAGTTGTCAGCCCTTCAAGGCAGGCAACAGAAAAGTTGGAAGGCACCTGTGGAAGAGGCAACTGCTCCTCACAAAACTTTCATGCATATAAAAGTTCTCTGTGTCCACACAGAGAAATCCATGGAGATACTGCCAAATACAGTATTGCAGTTATTAGGCATTGATCTCAGATACTTTTTGGAAAACATAAACTTGGCCTCATACTTAAGTAAAAACCCTATGCCTGAAAAGTTAGTCAACAACTTCTTCCTGAACAATTACATGGTATTTATAGGAAGGAACATACAGTGTAAATTCATTTTTGGATTCACTTCCAGTTCCTGTGGATTTGTCAACATATGACTCATGTGTGCTCCTTTCAACTACGAAAGGAAGTTTTAGATAGACAATATATACCCATTCCGTTCGCAATCCTGTCATCCAATCTATCCCTTTCAAACACTAATGAAATATGCTAATACTACAATAGTGAGAACTACCTTCCATTCCTTGTAGATGCTGAGTATCCAAGGAATGCAAAAAATATAGATTGTAAATCACATGTCTATCAGTAAGTCAGCCAGCTTGCTTGCCTGCCTTTGTTTCACACAACTGCTGACTGGATATTTTCATAACAGCTAATACGCCACTGACTGTTTAGCCGTAAATTGATAACAAATAGCAATTGTATCATTATATAATCTCATGTCAGTTCTAAAATAATCCAGGAAGTGCCAATGCAAAGAGAATTTTGGAAGACCTGAAGACGAAGAAAAAATTCCTCCGCTTCTCCCTATTTTGTATTATACACTGGGTGTGGTTTTGTGTTTTGTGTTTTGTGTTTTGTCTTTAATTAAAAACTTAATAAAATATTAAATAAAAATAAAAATAAAATAAAATAATCCAGGAAGGGTTATACTGCATTCAGTAATGAAACAAGAAGAAACAATTCATGATAGCAATGATAATATCTGTTAATCACTTTAAAGTGTGATATTCGTTAGAAATTAATTTCTAAATGTGCCACTGAGTCAAGATGCATGAGGATGAAAATGGCAATTCACTGGCAGAAAGGAGGGGCAAGGAAGAACTGTCTATCACATCTTCATGACGCCGATGAAAATGCACAAATTCAGAAATGGAAGCTTTAGATGTTTTAGTGCCAAACATCTAATTTTGAGGACGCAACACTGGAAGAAAATTTAGGGTGTCTCAACTATATTGAACCTGCTTTCTCTTGTGTTTGCTTCTGAAAAACTGGAGCATGCTTTAGCATCTGAAAATGCTTAGCACTTCCTTCTTGTTGGAAGCCAGTCTGAACATAGGCCTCCTCATCTCTTGAAGTGTTTGGAAGAGAAGTTGCAATATATTTGGCCCACATTTAAGTCATAGTGGAGCTACTGATATGCTCACTTCCAAGTAGAAGGGAACCAACTTATGCTCTCCTGACTTCTTCTTCAAAGTTCTATCTTGTGATGTTTTCTTTCTTTCTTTATTCATTGCCACTTGAGCATACTCCTTGAACTATTCAGTCCCAGGATGCCCTTTGACTTTTTAATCTCTTCTATAATGTTTTTTCCCCCCGTTTTTTATTTTTTTACAAACATATCAATGTGTGAACAGTATGGAATCTGAGTGTCATAAATTTTAGTACAAATAAGATAATATTCACCATATTTACTACATTTGACAAGCTTATATAGTTCTGGTAATAGTACATATATTTATGTTGAGTTATAATTTTTCATTATTTAGTTATTCAATATTTCAATATGTTACTTTTATGTCAATCACCATATTATTCAAGCATACTTAATAATACCATCATTCAAGTTCTGATTTCTCCTCTTTTTATGCCACTATTATATTTAAAAATATTCCCTTTCTATCCATCGTCCTTTGCCATTTTAAAGCTTTAATTGTTCATTTCTTAGTTTGCCTCCTATATTTCTCTCTTGGATCTTAATCTTTATCTGCTTCCACATCTTGACCAATCATTTTAAATATTTCTCCCTTCTCTGCCCTTTTCCATTGTCTAATTTTCAAAATATCTACTTTTGCCCCTATTTCTCTTCCAAAAAGGTCTTCCTGTAACTCTAGTTCCTTTTTTAGGCATTTAATGAAGATGTAAGACCAGAGGGGTAAACTTCCCAGATCTGAGAGGCTACCCAAAAGGCATATAAGTGCTAATGGGACAACAAGTTCTGCAGTTCTAATTTGATGGATCTCAGCAATGCACTTATAAACCTGTTTATTGCATTATTTCTCTTTGAACGGTGCAAAAAAAAACTGCTGGTAAATATTCTATATGATTGTGTGTTGGACTTTGGATTTCCTCTGGCCTCATCTTTTGTTTCTCCCTTGAATATGTTGCCTGATTGATAGTTTACTAGTCTTGATCCCTGCTGGCCTGTTGGATGGATGACTCTGGTCTATCTTCAAAGACACTGCAGAAGGACCTTTTCAAAGGCTATTTCATTCCATCTAGCTGTGATAGAGTCTGAGTATGCTTTTACCTCTGACCTGTAGTTGATTTATAGATTACTAATTTGCCTCCTGGCAGCCACCTGTGCTGGCACAGAAAACTCAGTAATCTGGACTGTAGGATATGTTTTCTATTCCTGAAGTCATTATGGTACTTCTGGTGGAGCTTGAGGGCACCAGTTGGCTTGGTGGCCCAGCTCAGAATAGGGGCCTGATAATGGGGGGAGGTGGGAAGCAGGCATGCATTGTGATGTTTCCTACAGAGTTTGCACCCATGAACTGTTACTATTTTAGGCTCTCTCTCCTTCTAAATTTACTTGGGGTTATTGTTAAAATTGATTTAATATTATTTCAAACATGTTTACTGAATGATAATAATCCCAACTGTGGTACAAGAATGATGTAAATATCCTTGCTTGTGGGGAGCTAGAACTGCCAGGTATAAACTTTTAATAATCACGTAAAGCAGAAAACAGAAGCCATAATCTGCAGTCTTACCTCCTAGCTGAGCAATTACCATCCCAAAAGCTGTGTATCGCCACACATTCAAGGATTACTGAGGTTTGTAGTGGAACCTAAAATTTGCACGATAATCCTGTTATTTTCCTCAGTTTGTGATCAGTACTATTTTTGTTTTATCACTTAGGATAGAGGAGTCAAATATTCTCTAAATCAGATAATTTCTCAGTTATGTAAATGAAAACTGAGAAATAAATCTTGAAGTAGAACCACTTTCCCCAGTTTGATGTTTACCAGATATGGTGGCCAAATTATGCTGGATGTTGCACTGCTAATATTCAAGGGGGGTCTAGGTGGACAAAGCCTGGAACTGACTGTTGTAATCCTTGTTATCAGTTTTAATGCAATAATATTTCTTAGGGTCTCCATAAGATTCCACTGATGCCACCAAAAACATACTATCTTAGATACATATTTCCATTAAACATCATCACACAGCACAGTTGCAGGAGAATCTGGGATTGCTGCTTGGGCAGCTAAACCATTGCTCAAAGCAGTGTGAATGGAAGGAGAAGAAACGTAAACCTTTCATACGTTTAGTACTCAAAGATACCATTGAAAATCACACACAGATAGATACATACACACAAACATGGACAAAACCTCAAAAAGCTCTCCTTGTTTAAAAGGATCAGTAATCCTAAAAAACTGAGTGGGATTATATTTTCTACACCTTTGTTTTGGAGCTGTAGAAATAATGAATTGCAGAGCAATTGTGATTATGGTAATAGTGCTGCAAAGCTCTTGCTGTTGATCATATCCCTTGAACAAAATGCTTGCCCAGACACATGTAACATTTGTAATGGACCAATTTGCTGAGCAAAAGCTTTAGACTTGGCAAAAGCATGGCACTGCATTCCCAGTATTTCTTCTACAGAAAGCAATTGCTAAGCAAAGATTTATTTTAAAATAGAATCCAGAAAAATTCTAATAAGCTATGGGATCACCCCACCAACAGAGAAACAATATGACTTTTAGAATATTTTACTAGGAAAACATCTCATGACATGCCTTAGTTTACTTTTGAGAAGTTCCCCTCTCTTCTTAAACTGGAACCAAGGGTGAGTTTTATTCCATATTCAGATCCCTCCGAAGTAGCAACAAAGATGCCTACTTATGGTATTTATTCCCTGTCTACGTGACAATATATCACACTTTTCAGACATATCCTAGCCCCTGAAATGATCTTGGAAACAAGAAAAAATATGCAAGCTGAAACTCATATGCTATGTATTTCTCTATTCTGCCCAAAACAGTTTCTCTATTCTGCCCAAAACAGAAGGCTTTGGGTGAATTACAAATCAGTAATATATAGAAGGCCACGGGGGGGGGGGGGGGGGGTGGACTGAATGCAAATAGATAGCTACTGCATCAAATGCAATAACTTTTGTAATATATTCGTGCAGCTGGGTGGGTAAGGGAGAATGTTGCCTGGACTTGCTTAGGCTTACATATATTTCTTCCTGTCAATAAAGTATTTCTTTGAGTTATAGAATAAACCCTACCAGAATACAAAGATTGATGTGTGTGAGCTGTGTGTGTGTGCGTGTAGAAATATAGCCCAGATGAGTTAAAGGAACTTTCCATCACAGTTCTATAGCTATTAGATGGCAGAAGTTCAGAAGACTGGCCCAGAAATTAGCATGTTTTCCACATTTAAGAAGCATGATGTGAATAATTTGACAGAAGAAGAGAGTCCTTTGATAAGTTATTTAGAAGATCAGTAGTGTTTTTTTAAAGAGGAAAGCTGACAAAATAGTGAATTAATGGTTAACTACTGAAGCTTATCCCGCAAGCAGAAGAAACAGAGATGGAAAAGGATAAGTAATGTTGCAGGTAGCAAGGGGGAAAGATGAGAGAAAAAGTAATGGAAGAAATTAGCTCTTTCTTTTCATATACTGTTTCAGAATGTTGGAAAGAAATGACAGATTCCTCATTTCCTTTTTAATTCTAAAGCAGGCTTTTAAAAAATGAGAGTGAGGGGGAAAAACAACTTTAGGTTGACCTGAGGAAGACTTTCTTAGAATTAGACAGACTTAGTATGCCAGACTCTGCTAGCCTGTTTGTTCCAGAAGGACTTCTACAGTCTCCTAAATTTTACTTGTTCTGAGTTGCAACAGAACTGCAAGCATCTGGCTGGCCGTTTCTGACTTAATTAGGCAAAATGTTTGCTAGTAGTGCTGCTTCTGGAATCATATTTCTTTCTGCACCACCTCCAGCCCCCATCACTCCTGGACTATAAGGTGAGGGACAATTGAAGTTACAATCTCATAGCATCTGGATAGCCACAAAAGACTCATTTGTACTTTCCAACTATGTCCTAGGACCATGATGGCGAACCTATGGCATGGGTGCCACAGGTGGCACGCGGAGCCATATCTATGGGCATGCGAGCATTGCCCTAACTCAACTCCAGCGTTCGTACACGAGCTAGCCAGCTAATTTTGGGCCTTCTGGGCCCACCGGAAGTCGGGAAATAGGTTGTTTCCAGCCTCCGGAGGCCCTCCGGAGGGGTGAGGGAGGCCGTTTTTACCCTCCCCAGGCTCCAAGAAAGCCTCTGGAGCCTGGGGAGGGCAAAGAACAGGCCTACCAGGCCCACCGGCAACCTTTTTGCCATTGTGTGCCAAAAGCAGGAGGAGCGTGGGCAGGACGTGGGGAGCATTGAATTATGGGTATGGGCACGCATGTGTGTGACCCCCCGTGCACTTTTGGCACTTGATGGCAAAAAGGTTAGCCATCACTGTCCTAGGACCTAAGCCAATCATAACTTCTGATTAATAATATTGCAAAGAGTCAAGAGGGCCAGGAAAGGATGAGCTTTAGGAGCACCAAACAACAATCCCTACAGAAAAGAAGGGCATCTAGAAAAACATTAAGGTGCTACTCGTAAGGACATTCAAAACCTCATGGATCTTCATAACCAATTAATAGGCTCTGATTAAATTGAAACAGGTGTTCAATTGAGTGTTTAATGATGTCAGTATATCACACACTAGAGTATAGTAGTTCACAGCCCATTTCAAGAGGAGGAATTTCAATTGTATTTTGTTTTGCTTAATCTCTTCAGAAAAAAGTGAGCCTTTGGGTGGACACAGAATGGTGGAGTACTCCTTTCCAGCAGCAGTAGAGACAAACAGAACTGAAATTAGAGTTTGCTAAGGAAAAAGTTCTTTTTCTCCTGGTCATTGCTTGCTATGCTGTTCCAGCTCAGCTCAGATAAAAGAAGAAACTGCAGTGTAGTCAGTGCCCTCTTTCCCTCCTGTCCCCAGGCCCCCCACACACACACTGTGCCTGAATTGCCCTCCACAGCTTTCAAATGCTCTCTTGTCTCCAAGTAGAAAGTCAGCAAACTCACTTCTGTTGTGATGTGAGCAGAACCATAACGAGGGTTTCCCCGTGTATGACCATAGCTGCTTAGTAATGGGAACCCTTTACACACTGTGGTGCTTCCTGCAATAGTTGCACTACCTGGAGCTGCCTTAGAAGGGAAGACACTAAGGCTTTAAAATGTGGGAATGTTCTTAGCCTCTGAGTGAAACACTCAGCATGAACAGCCAGACACCCTATCACGAACGCATGTGCCATGTAGAAAGTCCCACATATATTAAGCAAGTAATAGGAAAAATTATTTGGTTTGCGTGAGTGGTTGAGACACTAGGCTAGAAACCAGGAGGCTGTGAGTTCTAGTCCCACCTTAGGCATGAAGCCATCTGGGTGACCTTATGGCCATCACTTTCTTTCAGCTCTGAGAAGGAGGCAAAGGCAAACCATTTCCAAGAAAACTACTGGGACCTGTCTGGGCAGTCATCAGGAGTCAAGAATGGCTCAAAGGAACAAAAGGGAAAATTAAATGTGTCAGATTCCCTAATAACTCCTACAGACAATGCTAGATGGTGGATGTGTATTCAGGACATGATCTTGTGAAAAGGCTTCCTAAGTTTAAAGCAGAGACAGAATACTAGGGTTATATAAGACACATTGGTGTGAACTGAAGTCATGACTAATTTAAAATTTAAGAGGTTCAAAAGTTTAACTGCATAATAAAATGGTGAAAAAAGTAAGGTTCTGCATTTAGACAAGAAAACCAAATGCACAGGTATAGTATAGGTCCGTGATGGCGAACCTCTGGCACATGTGCCACAGATGGACGTGTAGCCATATCAGTGGGCACACGAGATAAGCTCTAGCACGCATGAGCACGCCAGCCAGCTTATTTTCGGGCCTTCTGGGCCCACCAGAAGTAGGGAAACAGGCCGTTTCCTGCCCCCGGAGGGCCTTGGGGGGGGGAGGCCCATTTGTCTCTCTCTCTGGGCTCCAGAGCCTTTCTAGGAGCTTGGGGAGGGTTAAAACGGCTTTCCCCAACCCCCTGGAGGCCCTCCGGACAACTTTCGGTGGGAGCAGAAGTTGGCAAACAGACCATTTCCACCCTCTGGAGGGTGTCCTGGGGGTTGGGGAAGGCCGTTTTTGCCCTCACCAAGCTCCTAGAAAGGCTCTGGAGCCTGGGGAGAGAGAAAAACAGGCCTACTGGGTCCACAGTGCCAGGAGCGGGGTGGGGGGAGCGGGAGGGTTGTATGCGCAGGGCATCTAAAATTATGGGTGTAGGCACACATGTGCATGACCCCCTTTCTGCCCCCCCTTCCTGGCACGCAATGGCAAAAAGGTTAGCCATCACTGGTATAGGTGGTACCTGGCTCAATAGTAGTAAATGTGAAAGGGATCTTGGATCTTGGAGTCCTAATGGACAATCATTTAAATATGAGACAGCAGCAGGCTACAGTTGTGAAAAAAAGCCAACAAAGTCCTACGCTGCATAAACAGAGGGATCCAATGAAGTGTTAATACCACTTTATAATGCCTTGGTAAGGCCACACTTGGAATAGTGCATCCAGTTTTGGTTGCAACAATGTAAAAATGACTCTAGAAAGGGTGCAGAGAAGAGCAACAAAGATGATTAGGGGACTGGAGGCTAAAACATATAAAAACGGTTGCTGGAATTGAGTCTGCCTCATTTAATGAAAAGAAGGACTGGGGTGACATGATAGCAGTGTTCCAATATCAGGGGTTGCCACAAAAAAGAGGGAGTCAAGCTATTCTCTAAAGCACCTGAGGGCAAGACAAGAAGCAACGGGTGGAAACTAATCAAGGAGAGAAGCAACCTAGAACTAAGAAGAAATTTCCTGATAGTTAGAACAATTAATCAGTGGAACAACTTGCCTCCAGAAGTTATGAATGCTCCAACACTGGAAGTTTTAAAGAAGAGATTGGACAACCGTTTGTCTGAAATGGTATAGAGTTTCCTGCTGAGCAAAGAGTTGGACTAGAAGACCTCCAAGGTCCCTTCCATTATTCTAGTTATTCTATTCTATTATAAAAAAAATAAGCAGAATATAGTGGTGTCTGCATTTAGCTGACTTTAGTTGTGAGAAAGTGATAAATGTGACAGTTTAATTAGATTTACCCTTGTATTTTTACTGTTTTTTTCCTCTGGAAACGTATAAGTCCTTGAGACAGAATTATCAGGTAGGAGCTACAGTATATCATCAGCTGCAAGATATTACCCACTTTAACAGCCTTGATTACTGTATAATACATTGGTTATGGTGGGTTATATATTCTCTGCATGACAATAAGATTGGATTAAAAAACTCTCTTCAGCATTTTCAGCATTACTGGCTCTCTTTCACTAGATCTTGAAGAGCACTGAACCAATACAGTCCAAATTCAAATGGGCTTGCTGAATAAGTGAAATGGGTCCCAGGATAGCAGGAAAACCCAAAAAGTCTTGGATGTTACTCTTGGAATTCTTAAAAAAAAGGATTGAATTATACGATTTAAAGCAGCAGGAATTCCAAAAATACATATTTACAAACAGCACATAGTCATATGAAGTGTAATTCGTTCATAGTCAAACAAAGCATGTAAATAAAATGCAATCAAATTTAGATTTTGCTCTGCCTTAGCGAATTCAATTTCCATTTATGGGTCCTCAAGAGTTTTGCCCACATATCTGGTGACTTCCATAGGAAGCATGGACAAATGCAAAGAGTCCATTTATCAAGAACAATGTTCCCAAGGAACTAAGTTTCAAGGGCCAGATCATAATGTGTAGTAAAATATCTATTTCACAGGAAAGCTCATAAGGTGAGGCTCAAAGAAACAGTTATACTTAATGCAGTTCCTGTATCCAAAGGGAAAGGGAGTGGTAGCTTTTCATCCCACTTTTCCACTAAGGCGCTAAACTAGGATGCACACTTTCTCTTTGGTTTTTAAGTTTGTGCAGCTATAGCTTATAATATTCATGGTCTACATCATAATAATTCATTAAGTGTACTGATATTATACGTTGCCATTATTATTTATGTCTACACTCCATGACTATGTCTCAGTTCCAACTTTGATGCATTTATAAAAGTGTTTGGGAAAATGACAGGATATTCGGTTAGAAATAGAAATAGAATCATAGGGCTGGAAGGAACCCTGGAGGTATTTTAGCCCAACCAGTGGTGGGTTTCAAAAAAATTTACTACTGGTTCTGGTGGGCTTGGTGGGCATGGCAAGAGAAGGATACTGTAAAATCTCCATTCCCTCCCCACTCCAGGGGAAGGTTACTGTAAAATCTCCATTCCCACCCCACTCCAGGGGAAGGATACTGTAAAATCTCCATTTCCTCCCCACTCCAGGAGAAGGTTACTGCAAAATCTCCATTCCCTCCCCACTCCAGGGGAAGGATACTGTAAAATCTCCATTCCCTCCCCACTCCAGGGGAAGGATATTGTAAAATCTCCATTCCCACCGCACTCTAGGGGAAGGATACTGTAAAATCTCCATTCCCTCCCCACTCCAGGGGAAGGATACTGTAAAATCTCCATTCCCTCCCCACTCCAGGGGAAGGTTACTGCAAAATCTCCATTCCCTCCCCACTCCAGGGGAAGGTTACTGCAAAATCTCCATTTCCTCCAAATCAGCTGGGACTCGGGAGGCAGAGAATAGATGGAGATGGAGCCAGTCAGAGGTAGTATTTACCGGTTCTCTGAACAACTCAAAATTTCCGCTACCAATTCTACAGAACTGGTCAGAACCTGCTGAAACCCACCTCTGAGTCCAACCCCCTACCTATGGCAGGAGAACATATAACTTCCTGGACAAATGGTTGTCCAATCATCTCTTGAAAACTTCCAGCAATGGAGAACTCATAACTCCAGGAGGCAAACTGTTACCTTGCTTAATTGTTAATTAACTTAAATAATGATTTGGTTAATTGTTAACCAGATCCAAGTTTGGATTTCTGTCAATTTTTTAATAAAAAACCAGCGGTCAAAAGACACAATGAAAACTCTTTACTTTCAAGTACATGGACAGACTTAAGCATGATTTCAACTGGGAAACAGTGAGTATCCTAGACCAAGCCAAGTCCAAAAAAACCCCACTAGAGAATTCCTGAAAGCCTGGCATTCAAACAAATCAGCCATCAACAGGCACATAGAGATGAACCATGTCTACATACCATTCAAAAGGGACAATCAAAATGACATGAAGGAAACAAAAGAACCAAAAGACCTTCTCACCAGCAACTGCACCCAGATGTGCAGAAATTAATACCAATATTAGACCAACAATCAAGCAGTAAACAATACTCCAATAAAGAAGCTTCCAATTCAGACAAACAGTAAACAACAAGAACCCTTGAGAACTCCCCCACCAACACTGAACGGGCAAGCCATTAATATATAAAATGACAGAGCAAACCCTAATTCTTTCTAGTGCCGATGATGTTACCTAGTTTGGTAATGAAAGGTCTGCAAGAAAACAACCAAGCTCAGAGAACAGCAAGGACCTCACAGTTCAACCCTGAGCTATAAATATTCTCTTCTATAGGCACCTCCATTAATTTATGAAATCATTGTTAGTTCCTTATAGCGAATATTTAAGAATACTTCCTTAGGTCTTAATCAATGCTAGTCTTTAAATTTTATCTTTTGGTGCAAGATTAATGTTCTGAAAATGAATGTATTTCCTAAAACACTATATGCCAGTGTTGGTGAACCTTTTCAGCACCAAGTGTCAAAACGGGAGCGCCCATGTGCACGTGGGGGAGGGCCAGAAACTGGAAAAGCCGCTCTGCTGAGAAGCTGAGCTTTTGGGTTCCAGCGTGCACATGCACGCTAGTCACCTAGTTTCCCTGTTTCTGGCACGCACGCGTGTGCGAAGAGCAACTGGCCAGTGCGCGTTGCATGCTGGAAACTGGAAGAGCAATGGGTGACAGCTGGCACGCCCGGAGAGATGGCTCTGTGTGCTACTTCCAGCACCTGTGCCATAGGTTCGCCATCACGGTTATATACCTTGCATAGAATTCCCATATAAATACCTACAATATAAATTTATAAAATGTATATTTCTTATTATTACAGGGATTTTCAAATTGAAAGATGCTTTAATTTTTTTTAATAACCACTCTCTATTTAAAAGGTATAATAATTTTCCAAAGCTAGACAACAACATTTAGCATACTGCTACTAGTAGCAAATTTTGGACAATTTCCCACCTGGGCCCCTCTTCAGTTTTTAATGTTGATATAGAGCATCTTTAGTTGGCCTGACATGTGATCAACAATCCAATGGTTCCACTTGCTATTACATCAGTTTGAAGACTGTAATGCATTATTTACAAGAAAAGGTATTTTGATTCTTTTTCTATTGGATAATCGAAACTTCAGAATATATATTTTTTTAATGGATAAAACATTCACTAAATGAATGGTTGGAGTCAAGGACTACCTTTGATGTTTCAATGGAATAAAGAATGAGAGATTCCTATTTTGCCCAAAGAATGGTTAATATCAAAAATTATTGATTATATTTTATTCAACAAATTTTGAGTAACCTTTGAACTTACTGGATTCCACTGTGTTTATATAGAAAATATTTGAGCCTATCCATTACACAGAATTTTTAGAGATGCAATAAGTTTAATGCTTCACTGAAATATGTGTTTCTCCAGTGCTTTATAATTGTACTATCTAAAAGAAAGTTATTATAGGCATTAATTCAACTTTGAAATAAGGTACAATATTTTAGGATGTCCATTTTATTTTAAATTATATCCCCATTGTATGGGAACTGACACCTGAACAAAGAAAGTGGATTCTTCATGCATATTTACAGCTAAAAGATTTATTTTTCAGCATTATAAAAATAGATTTATGGCCCTAAATACCTAAATACTGGTCTGCAGTTGGTGTTATTACCATGTTTTGAACAAATTACTTATAGACATAAATTAGCAGTAGAAGATTATAATGAAATATATGACTGCCATTAAAATGCATGAGTAGAATATATATATATATATTTATGCCCTGTACAGAAAAAAGCTTACTTTTCCCCTTTCTCATAATTTTGCTTATTGTTTACTGATATTTTTATTGTAATATGGTTTGTTTTGTCAATGTCAGCCAGTTTATTGCAGTCTTAGGCTAGTAAAGTATGTCAATGAGTGATCTGTGAGCACCCATAAATATAAGATTTTAATGAATAATATTTCATACAAAATTAAAATACATCTATAAAATAACCTGGCAAGACCAGGATCAATCTATGTCTAAGTTATGTGATAACATTCCATAAATTACATAAAATGTGGTATCATCTAAAATTACAAAAATGTGATATTATATCTAAAGTTACATAAAATAAAATTGGATCATATTTAAAATGACATAAAATACATCTATATAGAAGGACCTCTGTCAGGGTCCAGCAGATCTTACATACTGCTTCACAAAACCTAGTCTTGTACAATGTAATGAATGACAGTTCAGTAGTTTTGTTTTATGCATTCAATTAATAAAAGTGTTTTTAAAAGAAAAGAAATACCTATACAAAAAGTGCTGAGCTATCTGGACAGTCACAAGGGGGCAGCAATTTGCTGCCCTCTAGTGGTTGTTCTCTAGTGGTTTGCAGCTATATCTTATAGCAGAGATGGCAAACCTTTTTGGCACAGGGTGCCCAAAACAGGCATGTGCATGTGTGCTGGAGCGCCAGAAACCCAAAGACAACTTGGCCAGCGTACATGCACTCACTGGAAACCCAAGGACCAGGTGACCAGTGAGCGCATGCGCATTGGCCAGCTGGTTTTTGGGTTTCCAGTGCTCCAATATGCGCGAAGACCACCTGGCCAGCACGGAAGTGCGCGCCAGAAACCAGGAAAGCAATGGTGCAAGTGCCCACAGAGAGGGTTCTGTGTGCCACCTCTGGCACATGTGCCATAGGTTTGCCGTCACAGTCTTATAGTCTAGAAAACACTATAGCCCACAAACAAACCAGATAACAAATACACCCACCTATGTTTTTAGAAAGCAGGCAAGAAAGCATACAAGGAATAATAAACAAATCAGGCAAGTATCACCATTCCCTAGATGTTTTCTAATGCCTGCTCCAGAGCCAGGGTCCACATCTTTCTGACTACATAAGGGTATGTCCCAATAAAGCACTGCATGGCCATCATCAAATATCAGTTTTTAAACTGCTTTTGGCACTTGTATCAAGCTCAGTGGCATGCTCAAAAATAAATATCATATTTAAAGTCCACTGCTTTGCAACAATACAGCTTTCCATTTGAATAATGTTTAAAATTAACAAACTTTAAGTGTGTTAAGTTTCTTTTCTTGGTATAGCAGAGTTCGCCAAGCAGCATAGGAAGTGTCCTTGGGCACAGATTCTACAATGTATGTTTTAAACTGTCCCATTTAGACAAGTTTACAGGACAATGGAAAGAAAGAGAAGTCATTTAAAAATTACTATGGAACTTACTGTCCGCATCATGAAATAATAGTATTTAGTAAATATTGGGATATCTGCCTTGGTTCCCTGAAAATTATTTCATCATGGCAAAGGTGTCCCAATTTTGAAGGCTGGTAAAATCAAGCAATATTTTTTGCAATAAGCTGGCTTTTAATTTCTTTTCCTTTTGAAAATTCCAGCTTCTGATATATGTCCTAAGTTAGATAATGATAAAATTGTCCCAGAAAAGCTGAAGAAAAAATATCAAACAAGTTCATTTGTTACAGATCCATGCTGCAATATGTCAATTCAATGATCAAGAAAAAAACCACTCTGGAACCCATTAAGGAGAATTAAACGATTCTTGCAATGAGACTTGAGAATTAGAGTTAAAGCTGAACATGCCAGCTCCATCAAAAACAGTGGCAGACCTGCTATATTGGCCAGATGTGCGAAACCTGCAGCTCACAGGTTACATTTTGAGGGCCACAGAATTTGGATAGCAAACCTACCCAAAATAAGGTTTATGTACATAGAAACCTCAGCCTACCATTTCATTGACACCATGGGCTTTGACTATTTGGCTGCCCCCAACAGAAACATAGACTATGAGCTCCAGCCATCCCTAAAATTGCCTCTACCAGCTGAATAACAGTGCTGGAAATAGACCTTCCTAAATGTATTTTTTTGGAAAGCCCATTTTAAATAGGGTTGCCCAGAAGTTTGAGGGAACTAGCTAGGTTTCCATGATCTTCTTCCTCTTCCCAAATTTACTGAAGCTGCTCAATACTAGTTCCACGAAAGGCAGAGTAGCAATGGAGTCTTCCCAGTGCAGATGCCAGAGCATTTGATGCTAAACAGAAGTGCTTTAGATGTTAATCACAAGTAACAGCAAGAACAAAGAATCTTCTATCTAGAGAGGTGTCCCTGTCAGATCTTAGCAGAAAAACTACAAAATCCTGTATTACCTCAAAGGCCAGTTAATCTATTTTGTATGAGTTTTCTTATTAAAAAAAAAAGCAATATGCTTTTTCAAAAAAACAAAACAAAAACCTCAAAGCACCAACTGAGCTGTTTGCAAGAGAAAAATAGTGAATAAAAATTAAAACGTAATGTTGCTTTGCAAATGACTAGATATACCCCCAAAGAACAGTTGGGCTATCATAGACATTCTTGCACAGAATATAATCCTGTGTTTCTAAACATAACAGAGCCTAAATGATGAGGTATGCATTGTGTCACAATGCAAGTACGTTCATAGATGTGTTGTGATTTACAAAGAAGAAGTGCTATAAAACATGGATGTATACTTCATCACTTACCCTTCTCCCCAGCCCCCTTCCTGCAGATGCCAATGGCACTGCACAATAAGTTAACAACATAATATATGAAGAAGTTCTGGTCAGTGTTTTAATCCATGAACAAGCTTATTAAATCTTCAAACAAATTTCAGCTCATCACCTTCAAACATCTGGCACTGGCCGTGCTTTCACTTTCTAAAGCCTTTGACTCAAAGGTGGCTTCTGTATTCAACATTACAATGAAAAAATAAAACACTACAATAATAAAAACTAAAAAAAAAAAAGAAAAATGAAAAAAATGAAAAGTATAGAAAATAAAAAATAGAAAGCAAAATGATAGGGAAACAAATAATATAGTAAAGGAAAAATATAAATAAATATATAAAACGATTTTTCCCCTTCATCACAACAAATAATGTATAAGCAATTTAACTTATCACCTTCTTTTAGGTGATGAATGAATGAATCTTTTCCCCATTTCTCATATCCTATTTATAAACAAATCCTTAAAACCTCATGGTCCTAGTCAGTAGAAATCCATTAAGAATTACCACAGAAAACAACATAGCTATTTTAACCTTGAACAAATAAACCAGCTTTAGATTCCTTCCTTTTACTTTTAGCAATCTAGATCTATAATCTCTTCAATTAATGTCCTAGAACTTGATTTTTTAAATTTTACATCCCTTTTAATTATTGATCTAATTATTAAGACATCCACTGATAGTATTCAGATATCCAGTGTAACATCTTTTCACATATCATTCTATCATTTTTAAACCCACTTTTAAATCAGTCTTAATCTTGTCTAGTAAAGCTGGTAGACCCCCCCTTAAAATTAACTTCTGGGTCTATTATTCACAGATACCTCTCAATATGTCCAATGTTAAAATATTTTACTCCATTCTGCATTAGTAAATCAAAATTAAGAGTTCTTCTTTTCATTACAATCTTTAATGCCTTCTGATTCCCTCTAAAACCCAATCTTCAAAGTGCAACAGCATTTTCCCATAGGAAGGATTCTTATAATTAATATCACAATCTCATTTCAAATCCATCAGTATCCTTAGCCCATTTGTAACTTTTCAAATCAATTCTCATCACCCTTTTGCTGTATATTCAAAAAAAAAAATCCTTAAATTTATATTTAAATTTTCTTTTGCAAACGATTGAAGAAAAGTCACCTGATATTGTAAAAATAATATCATTCCAAAGGTTATTAATGGCTGAAGGACAGTTAGAAATATATGAACCTTCTGTCCATAAAGGCACTGACTGTGGTTTGGGCAAAGATGGTGTTCCCTCATCTCCTAGAGCTCTTAACCCACTGGAAATCATTGTTGCAGTCTCCTCATAAGGAGCAACTATCTGGAGTACTTGTGGATGATCCCAAGTCCTCTCCATGTCCAGAGAGGAATTGATTTTTTATTCTGTTCTAGTTGTTGGCTCCACTCTTGATGGAGCTGTCTTGGAATTAGTGAATCAAAAGTGATTTCTGAGTGCCTTCATTTCTGCCAACTTGAATGCTATGAACAAGGAGCAAAATTTCCAACTTGCTCCAAGTTGTAGAACACAAATATTTTTCCTACTATTCTACCACAGGTTATTTGAAAGATGGGAGTGAAATCTTGTCCCTGAAGTTAACTGGAACAATGGTTAAATGATGCACCACTAGAAGGAGGGAAGGAGAGAGGGAGGGAAGGAAAGAAGGGAAGGAGGGAGGGAGAAAAGCAGGAAAAATAATTAAAAACATGCAGGATTTGAACAATATTTTTACAAGAGTTATAGTCAAGAGCTATAGCCATTGTACTATCAGAGCACTCCCATATAGGCTAGATCTAAAAAAAAATTACTTACTTAATTAATTAATGATTGTTGTTTGATTGATTGATTGATTGATTGATAGAATTTAGAGACTGCCTGGACCTAGATAACTGTGGACAGCTCACACAAAAAGGAAGAAACAATAAAAGAGAAAAACAAAACATACACCTCCAGAAGGAAAAAAAAAAACACCACCATACACATCAAGCAAAAGAAACTTTCAGGGTTCACAAACTTTCAGGTACTCCAGGCCTGTTACTGGAGTGGTAATTGTGCAGGCCCCACAACTGAAAGAAAAGATTTTTTAGCTGCTTGTTGTATCTGCATGCATGTGCATTTTGACACTTTGAAATATATACGTTTGAATGCATATAAATATATACATAAATATATGCACACATATCTGCACACATCAAAGTATCTATGTCCAAGAAGACCCACCCAAGGGAAGGAAAGAGATTTTCTAGAAACATGGAAGGGCACAGTAGACTACAATCTGAGCAAAATCCTTTGCAATCTGTTACTAAAGCATTTCATTCCAGGTAGAATTTAAACCAATTTAGATTAAAAACAGCTTGAGCAAAGACAAGAGCATCGTACAAACCACTGTAAATATGAAGACGTCTTTTTATTTTCAATAACAAATTGCTAGTATTTTGACCCAGAGTTTTGATTTTTGTCTCAACTTGGTAATATACTGTTTATTTAACAAATCAGGGGACAATGTGTCATCTCTTTCTTATTCTGATCCTTTTTTCCTCCAAATTCATTTTTACACTACCTTATTATTTATGTAAAATTTCTGAAAAGAATAATCAGATGTTCTGGCACACATTTATCAGCATTAATATATTCTGAATCCTGGGGTGATCTGTACCAGTGTTTCTCATCCTTGGCAGCTCAAAGGCATGTGGACTCCTGGAATTCTTTAGCCAATTCCCATTGTGAGAGTTCAGGTTTCTTGCCAAGGTTGCGAAGCACTGATCTACACAATCGAAGTCTAGCAAAGGTAAACTGACTGCTTATGTTCTTTGGCTCTTTCCCTTGGCCATCTTGCATGAAGTATCTGATCTGATAAGTCCTGATAGAATCACCTTTTCTGGTAAAGTCAAAGGAGAAGGGGGAAGCAAATGGCACAGTGGGAACTTAGGTAGGATTCCCCAGGTACATGGAAGACCAACAGACTAGAAGATAGAACTCCAAATTCAGAAGAGAAGAAATCAAGAGTAAATCAAGAGTAGGGGGCTAATGCCTCCTACTAAAGGCAGCAATTAACACCAGCTGCCTGTAATTTCTGTGAGTTCAATCCTAGCCAGGCTCAAGGTCGACTCAGCCTTCCATCCTTTCTAAGGTGGGTAAATTGAGGACCCAGTTTGTGGGGGCAATAAGCTGACTTTGTATAAATATACAAAAGTATGAAGGCTATTGCTTAACGCATTGTAAGCCGCCCTGAGTCTCCGGAGAAGGGCGGCATATAAATCAAATAAAAAAATTAAAAAAAAACCACCAGTTTTCTCACCTAGAGAGGTGTATATCAACATGGCTATTATGTTTGGACAACTGTATCCACACTAAGCATTATAATGGGCCTATATGTGATTAAAAGGAAGGAGAGGCCTTTCCCCTAGCATTATGTACCTATCCGAAATTGCCCTCGCTCCAGGGGTGAAATCCACCTGGTTCTATACAGCTCGGGCAAACAGGTAGCGGCGGCTGTGGGAGGCTGCGCCCACCAGTGTGGACATCATGACGTTGCTTTTTTTCGACATTTTAAGCCTCTGTGCATGCACAGAAGGCTTTGTGCATGTGCAGATGATGGCGCAGGGCATGTGCATTGGTGAACCAGGAAGGAAGGTAGGTGAATTTCATCCCTGCCTCGCTCCAAGATTTCATTGAGTATTGATGTTCAGAGAAACCAAAATAGATATTCCTGTCTTTAACTTGAAGTGTTTGGCAAGATCCGCTTAGAAAAATGAACTGCAAATGAAAATACTGGAATAATTGAGTTTGGGTCCGTTATGTTTTCGTAACAAAATGAAAATCTAGCAAAAAGACTAAGAGATTGCTTGCATTGGGGCAGGGTGATTTATGCTTTCCCTTTGGACTGTTTGACAGCTAGTTTTGCCCTACCAATAGAAATTGGCAAGGTTTATTTTTCATTTGAAGATGAGAAAGCTGTTAATCAGTTTCTTTATTGCAGCATTACCTAGGAGTCTCCTCCAAGTACATTTCCCACAAGAATACTTGTGGAGTATCCTGTTAAGTTGTCATATAATGTCTTCCCTTCTGTTCTTAGTCAGCCTTCACCATTGTGAATGTAACATTGGATTGTAATAAAGGACTCCTATAAGCCAAGCTTTCTCAATCACATCCATTGTAGATGTGAACAGCCATTTTCCTCACTGTTGCTCTTTTACAAATACACGTTCAGACCCTTCCCCCCCTCTCCCTCCCTCAAATGATTAGGTTTGGGAAGAAAGCCCCCAAGACCCTGATCAAAACTGTTGGTTCTTCACTGTTCATGGACTTCTTTGCAATAGGATCCTTGTCAGTTAACAAAATTGAAATATCCCCATCAATTCAATTCACTCAGCAATCCTGCTAAAGAATATCTTTCCTCTTGCCAGATAGGAGTTAGTAGGTCCAGACTCTGAGTTGGCAGAGAAGAAAGAAACAGCCTATTTTGTGCAACCAGGTTTGTGAGACCATGCAAGGCATTAAATGATCAGTTACTGGTTTTATGTCAATATTATTGTGATTTTTATTGAATATCCTGCCTCAGGCACCAATCTCTCTTAGTCCATATCTAATGTCATCCTATTTTATCTATATATCTAACTTCTGAGACAATTTAGTGAAATGACCCCATGGTTGAAAGAAGAATATAACTAAGGATTTTTCTGGCCCAGATTTCTGGATTTTCTAGTCCATCAACTATATATACCCCACTGATTCTTAATCTCACATCATGCTTCATGTCGTTTGCAAGAATTTGGGAGGAAGAAAATGCTTCCTATTTCAGCTTGTTGCATTAATATTCTGAACTACCTGTACACATGATAACATCAGAAACAATAAAGTTGATTTGTTTTACAGTCTTCTTTGCAAATTGGCTTTTCATGAGGCACAAAAAAGGCAGAGGCCTTTATAGGCATGGATATTTAGTTTCTAGGGCCCTTTCATGATTACATTTTAGGAAACTGATATCAAAAGCAATAGAAAATACCTCCATATTACAGCTACTATAGTTTCTTTATCCTGTGGTTGTCCATCAATAAAACATTGGTTCCGGTGGCTCCAAAGATCAGATTGGCCTTGATTCTGTGGGTCTTCACAAAGATTTAGGAGATTAGTTCTGGGCTCAAGCCTGAGGTCTCACATATTGAAGAAATCAGTTTCCTGGTTGTACTAATCAATATTCTTATAATTTCTCTTGCCGCTTTGGGCCTTATGTTTTTGTATATGTATATGTGTTTTTGCTTGCTTTAATTTGCTATTTGGATAGATAGATAGATAGATAGATAGATAGATAGATAGATAGATGGATGGATGGATGGATGGATGGATGGATGGATGGATGGATGGATGGATGGATGGAGGCAGGCAGGTAGGTAGGCAGGCAGGTATCTTTAGGAAGACCTGGTCAGATCGTGATTTCTGTAAGGAGCATTTTAAATTGCTGTGCGATTTAGTGTGTCTGTGTTTCTTTAGTCATTCACTGTTTTCCAATATGGCAGTGTTTAGATTGTTGGACTAAGCCACTCACATAAGATCCAATGTTTTGGCCAAAGCATTTTACAGAGTGGTAATATGATAAAAATAGATGTCTTTTAAGGAAGTTCCTCAGTTTGAGAAGCAAGCTAAAATCAGAAAGCAGTACTGTACATAAATAAATAAATATAAAATATGTAATGTTTAAATAGAAGGAAAATATTGATTACTTGTACAGTGTGTATAGTTCTAACTTTTTATTTTAAAACTAGCTGTCTTTTGACTAAACTCTGATTAATCCAGGCATTCTGATTTTGGGATGCCAATCTTTCTTCTGGAAGAAATAGGAAACAAAGTTTAATTCCCCCACCTCATAGAATGATGAAATCAAGTTCTATGTATCTAGAATTCTGAAGGCACTACCAGCATTTCAGGGAAAAAAAGAGACAAGAATCAGTCAGCTAGATTCAAGAATTGCATAGCTGCACATCAAATTCATCTCTGTTTTCAGCAGGCAGCACAATATACCTATTAGACTGGATATACTGAAGAAGACCCAGTGGCATCTGAAAGGGAATACATATTCAAAAGAGGCAGGACTTGATTGCAAGCTGCTTAGACTGCCATCTTGATGTTTTTTACATCTCTCTCCATGAATGTCATTGGAGAAGATTTGTACAACTTATCTACACTTTCAGAAATTTTATTTTAATGTAGGCAACATTTCAAAAAGAATCCTGAGGTAAAATCTCATTCAAGCTTAACAGACTACAAATCTTTATAGATTTTAGATAGATAGGCACACAGGCTCCACGAAAAACTGAAGGACAGTTAGATATATTATATTAATATTAATATCATTGTGTTTATACCTAGGAGCTGGGTAGTAGGATAAAGACGAACACATGTTGCATTTTTTAAAAAAACAATAATTAAACATAAACGGAAATGTCAAACTATTTTCTAGGGGCATTAACCTATTTTATACCCACTGCAATGACTGCAAAGTCTGATCTCCACAATGATCCCTACTCAGGTAGGTGGAATTATTCAATCCATTTTTCATGCTTATGCTCTTAATTATGGGAAGATTTCCTGTTCATTAATAAACTATCCACTTAATCCTACATTCTTTGCACGATGCCACCAATTTTCTTGCCACTATCAACATTTATTTAAAAAAAATTAATTTTCTATTATTTTTCTCTGTCTTTGTATCTGCTGTCTTGTCAGTTCCTCTACTGATTCCTTTCCTTTCCTTTCCTTTCCTTTCCTTTCCTTTCCTTTCCTTTCCTTTCCCTTTCCCTTTCCCTTTCCCTTTCCCTTTCCTTTCCTTTTTCCCTTTCCTCTCCTCCCCTCTCCTCCTGTCTCCTCCTCTTCCTTCACAAAGTTCTGAATATATACCATACTGGCTTACTGTGGTACTGTATTACTGTACTGTATGGCATTACTGCACACATCACTGCATTCCAGATAAGATGTAGCTTGCAAGTGGTCTTTAAGAGAACTCCCATGTAGCTAAACAGGACATTCTCTTTGGAAGAAAACCTTTTTGGCAGCCCCCAGATATCTTTTCCTATCCTGAAGGTTGTTCCCTTGCACAAAATAGCAGAGCTGACTGTGAAGGTCAGGGAGTGTATCAAGGAACATGGCTTTGGAAGTGAAGATGAGTGAATCAAACTTTTATTAATTTTCTGTCTTCTTCTAGTCAGAAAGAGAACAACAGAGGTTACCTTGCCAATGCCCCAATAACCTTACTCTCAGCTGGGAAGGAGCAATCAGCCAAAGTGTGTCACTGTCCCAGGGAAGCATGAATTATCTTCAGCATGCATAAAAGCACCTAGAGAAGATCTAAACATTTCATACTCTAACATATACCCGCAGAGACCTTACAGAGACTTGGGGAATTGCACAAGGTTTTACAATGTAAATTGTAAGTTCTTGATACCATTTTTATTCATATACTATATTTCTTTTATCCAGTACGATAGCGATTTAACCACAATAAAGATAGACAATTTTGGGGGGAATAGAGTTGTTTCCTTAAAAAAATACAGGTAGAATAGATAAAATGATTATTTCACTGACTAAAATGATAATATGGTCCTTAGTCTGTTAAATGAACATGTATCTTGTAAAATGTATAAATTGTCCAAATCTCATAGAGCATATTACCTTAGAATTTAGAGGTATATAGGATATATAATATCCATAGTACAGCCAGTGTGAAAGCTCGCACTCCAAGTAACCATGTAAAGAGTGTAGCTGAGACACAAAGAGCACAATACCTGCAGTTACTGGGAACAGGGGTATATGTTTCATTTATTTACTCACTTTATACACAAACATCATTCTTTATCCAGTTTCCAGAGTACTGTACTTTATGACTAGAATTTTAGTACCAGATTTCAGTTTAAATCTTATTAATGATAAAACTGGGGAGAACAACAAATATATATATATATTTGGGCATATATATATATGCCCAAAATATGAGCAAAAATTCTGTAAGGAAGACCCATATATGAAATGTCAGCATTAATGAACATTTTCACCTCCATTCACCACATATATCACATTACATGCCAGGTACAATTGAAAGGGATCTTCCCACCAATGATTATAGCATGCTGGAGATGTGGGCAGGAGGGGGAGGAAGAGGAGGTTTGTATGTCATACTTAGCTAGAGTCATTCGTTCAGACAGAAATCAGATAAATAAACCAAATAGTTTAACCATATTTTGATAAAAGCCCTGTTGGCTGAGTTTACATCACATACTAAGCCATGGTTTATTTGTTTCTGACTTACGGATTGTGTGAATTCAGACACAATGCTATAATTATAAAGATAACTAGATCCAAGCACTCTTAAGCTTTATAATTACAAAACTGTGTCTGAATTCACACAATATGTAAGTCTGAAGCAAAGAAACCATGGCTTAGTATGTGATGTAAACTCATCCAACAGTGATTTTATCAAAACATGGTTAAACTATTTATTTTGTTTATTTGATTTCTACAGCCGCCCATCTCAACAAATGACTCTAGCTAAGTATGATTTACAAATTGAGTCTCTGAGCACAATGCAACTTTTGCAGAATTGGAGTAAAATGTTTCCACCTAGTGGTTGTGTTTCATCTGAAACCAAGCTTTCAGGCACTCTTCAAAGATATATAATATAGAAAACTTATATGATAACATCACTACAGATACTGTTATGAATAATGTAACTCTATTTAATATAATTTTGAGAGACAATTGCTATGTAGTTATAACTACATATAACTATTATAGCAGTAATCCTAAATGCCATCAATTGGCCAGGACATTTCTGTTCAGGAAAGGCCACAGCTGCATATCAGCTCCATTTCAAAAAGACCACCTAAGCTTCTGATAACATCATTTTCCAGAAGCACGTCCAAAGTGTGAATCCAGTCATTTAGGAGTCTATAACTCCCACATATAAACAATCTCCCTACCTAAATGAACCAATTAATGAGAGCAGGAAATAAGTAATCTTCAAGTGCTTTGGACAAGAAGGTAGGACAAGAAGTAACAGATATGGTAGAAACTTATCAAGGAGAGACCCAACATGGAATTAAGGAGAAATTTCCTGACAGTGAGAACAATCAATCAGTGGAATGGTTGCCTTCAGAAGTTGTGGGTGCTCCCTCACTGGAGGCTTTTAAGGAGAGATTGAACAACCATTTGATTAAAATGATAGAGTATGTCATGCTTGAGCAAGGGGTTGGACTAGAAGACCTCCAAAATCCCTCCCAACTCTGTTATTCTGTTACTTATTGGGTATAGATCCAAAACTGATCAAAACACAAAACATAACATTAACTTCTGGAATCAGGTCATTAAGTAGAAACAACCACTGGAACGTCATGCTTATTTTTCTCAATTTAAAGAATCTAGTGAGACAGATATCTTGATTTTAGAATCTACAACATGATGCTCCGAAGCGCCTATGGTTCTTGGGGCTCAGAAGGTCCTTAACCCTGCCTAATTTTTTAAAAATCTGTTTAATTTTAAGATGGGAAGTTGGCATGCTGCATGACATAGAGCAACTCTCCAGTGTAATTTTTATTTCCAATAATGCCTCTAGGTCCGTGATGGCGAACCTATGGCACGCGTGCCAGAGGTGGCATACAGAGCCCTCTCTGTGGGCACGCGTGTCATCACCAGCTGCTTTTCTAGTTTCCAGTGCGTGCATATGCACCGGCCAGCTAATCTTCGTGCATGCTGGAGCCCTGGAAACCCGAAGAACAGCTGGCCAGTGTGCATGCACGTGCTTGCCACCTGGTCTTTAGGTTTCTGGTACTTCAGCACACGCAAAGTCCAGCTGGTACACCAGAAACCCAAAGACCAGGTGGCCTGCTCGCGCATGTGCACCGGCCAGCTGGTCTCAGAGTTTCGGGGGCACTGGTGCATGCATGCACACAGACGCGTATCGGTTTGGGCACTTAGTGCCAAAAAGGTTCGCCATCACTGTTCTAGGTCTCATGCAGCAGTCCATGTCTTTGAAAGAATACCCGCCTACCTAGAAAAAAAAGAAAGAGGGCCTATCATTGTTCAGCCATTACTCAATTCTAAGTAGGGATAATTGCATGTTACTATTGTTTATTCCAATCCCCAAGTGAAGTCTTATTTCTAGTTACACAATCACTTTTCCAGTCACTCGGTATTCCCATCTCTCATAACAAATAATGTATGGTAATTCTGCTTAACTGGATATTCCTAGCTATTAGAAGGATAATGATGTGTGTGGTGTGATAATCTAAATATTTCAAAGTATCTTGTCCACATTTATGGGTTTTATTTGCAACCCTAATGGTTTCATTTGAAAGATTGCTAATCTTTACATTTCATGTCAAAGGTTCATTATTTAATGCTCCACATGTTTTGCAAACATTTAATGCGCTTCTGAAAATTCTTAAACATCTTCCTATTTGCCAAACTGACATGGATGATTCTCTAAGGATTCAATGGTGATTGAAGTATTGATTTGCTATCATTACTATAGATTACACACCAAGTCATTTCTGTGAGGCCACATTTCACCAAATGTCACCATTCTTCAGTGGCAGAGTTTGCTGGAAGAACAAGGTGTCACTGCGTTATCCAGTCAGAATGCATGCTTATGATCCCGTGGGTTAATTGCTCAAGTAATGTCTGTAATCCAAATTCCTAGACTTCATCAGAGGTGCCACCAACATCAGTCAAACTTTCACCAAAGCCCTCGAAAATTTTTACACTTCCTCACCGTTATCTTCTCACCCAATCAAGAATGAAAAGTGTGATCTGCCATAGAGATGATGAAATACTGGAACAGTTCTATGGTTCAGATTCAAATGCAAAAAGTAGCCAGCTTTGCCCTGACTATTTTATAACTATGGTCAGCCAAAAAAAAAAATCCCCAAGGATAAAAAAGCAACTGCGGTAGTTATCTATTAGATTTTGAAGTTAACATTCTCCTGCTTAGCAAAGATGAGTGAGTAATTAATAGTTAGAAAGAAGCATATGATGTTCTAGAACCCTCAGTTTTAGCATAAAGAGCAAAATCCATTTCATATGTTAATTGTTCCTTTCAATGTAACTAATTTATATGAAATAAAATACACAAATATTGCCATAACAGTGTGACACTTTACTACCCTTTACAATATGTATCCACTTCCTAAGTGAACTTTATTTCCTACCATAAGACAATTTTCTACTTGGAAAAAATAGTAAATGAAATGGCATTGTCCAGACAAGGTCAATATTGAGAACTCCCAAGGGCAACAATGGAGAGAGTTACACTGCACAATCCTATATGTGTTACTTAGAAGTAAATCGCAATGAGTTTAATGAAGTTTATATCCAAGAAGAATATGAATAAGATAAGAACATCTATGACCAAATAGCATCATTAATGCCAATGAAATAGAACCAGCTTTCATTGGACTATGCCCAGCAAATGTCCAGAGACATATCTGATCTTCAACTAGTGGGTTAAGAACTGTACTAGTCTAAGAGAGGATTGCCATAAAACACACAAGAAAACAAAGTTTGAGCTGCAGATAAAGCTAAATCTGTAATAGCACAAAGTTATATTATTGTAATTTTTTTTGATAAATCAATGATTGTGCAATTACCTAAATTATTTGTAAATTAGAATACACTCTATCAATATTGAAGATACTTAAAAGTTTGCATTCTTTGCTAGTATTCAAGGTAAGGCCACAATACTACCTCACTAATATTGATGATAAGGCATCTAACAATAGTCAACGTTTTGGGTTATACCCAAATTCTATTTGCTGCGCAAAGTATCGGCCTTTGAAATGTCTTTCAGGAAGCATCCACTCCAGAGAAATTCTATTGCGCCAGGAGGAAACAGCCATCAAGCATTATTTTTAAAAAATATTAAAAGAAATAACATCGACTAACTTGCTAACTGGACAGAAATAATTTCACCCCTCTTCATTTTGCTTTCCTCCAACTAGGCTGCACTGGTGGCTCAATCCAAGTTTCGAGTCCATTGTAAGACTCCTAATTTTCACCCTGGACTTGCTGCTCAGCCTTGAGCAGGAAGCTCCTCGAATCACTGCAATTAGCTCATTATAGGGTTGGTTTATTATCCAGCATCTGTCAAAAGAATCCCTTCTGGTCTATGTTAAAGATGCTCTCATGCCAAAGGCAGTTTTTGCTGGGAGCAAGAGGTTGCATTTTTCTACACAACTTCTGCACTCCAAGCCCAGGCTGCTGCTCTTGCTTGTACTGATGACTTCTGAACTGCTCCATTTCCCTCTTCCAGCCCGTCCTCTCCCACAGAATCCCCAGTTAAAATCATGCCCTTGCTGTCTCTTATCGTTTAAACAACAACAACAACAACAAATACAACATCAATGCTTCTCTTTGCTGCTGAGGACAAGAAATGAAGTGCTGTTTCTTTAATCGGCAAAAGCATGCAATTAAGAGCATACCTTTAATTTAGTGTTGGGATAGCTCACTTGCACTCTGGCAGTTGTCTTATTGGAGAGGGCAGCCTGCCTCAGATCCTCTAGCACTGAAATTATATCATCCAGCACGCATTTCTTATCCTGATTTCTCAACACACACAGATGGGAAAAAGTATAATTATAGCCTTTGTGGTTCACCTTCATTTCCAGCACGGTTCGGTGGATCTGCAGCAGCCCTTCAGCCTGGTGCAAAATATTGCCCCCGGGCTTGGCGAGGAGGATCACCCGGCCATACCTCCCCAGGGTGTGCAAGTCCGAATAGAGATGGCTTTTGGAGCGGTCGAGGGGGAAAAGGCTGTTGGCCAAGCTCCTCTCGATCTTGGCCAAGCTGTGACTTGGGGCCACTAGGAGCTCCAGGTCCATTTCAGGCTGGAAGCGGTTGAGGACGCTGAAGCTGAAGATGATGGTCAGGACTGCGGGTACGGTGAGGAAGAAGACAGGGTGCCGGCTGACGAACAAGCCCAGTTGGTGGCAGAACGACCGGAGCCCTCTGTGGATCACCTGCCGCAGCATCCTCCTCCTCCTCCTCCCGAGCCAGCTTGCAGATGCTCCCGGCCGTCTTCTTCGAAAGCACGGGGGACATCGGGAGCTAAGTGGCCTGACGAGCCCCGCTGCCTGCCTTGGACTTTCGCGCTCACTCGCTCGCTCGCTCGCCCGCCCGCTGGCTCTTCCTTCCTCTCCCTCTACTACCCGCTTAAAACACTGCAGCAAGTTGCAGCAAGATGACCAAATATTGATCAATGGGGGGGGGGGGTGCGCGCGTGCGGGGCTACGGGGTGAAGGGGGGGCAGAGGAGGGGGTTCCCTCGGGCTTCCCTCTCCCCCCTCCCCTTCTCAGCCTTTCAGCCCCGCTTCACTAGCGATCCTCCGGAGGCAGCTCCGGGCTGCTGCTGCGGCGGCGCCAAGGCCCCCTTGTCCTCACCCCCCGCTCCTTCCTGGCGCGCTCGTGCAAAGCCCTCCGAAGAGAGGTGGGCGGCGGCATTTCAGGAGTGCCGCGGAGCTCTCGGCTGCTTTGAAGTTTAAGCGCCGGGCGAGCCGGCGAGGCTCCTGGAAGGAGGAGGAGGAGGCTGCACCTGACCCTGCCTTTCCCTTAAAAAGGAGGCGCGGGAACCCCCTGCCTACCTGAGGGTAGCCCGGCCTCTTTGGCTGTCGGGTGGACGGGAAGCAACCGACCAGGAAGGCGGGAACGGGAAAGAAAGATGAGGCTGCGGCGTAACCCAGCCGGCTCATTGTCTCTCGCGCCCGCCCTTCTTCTGGCGGGAGCGATGCAGCGCCCGAGAGCTGCGGCTGCGGCTCCGGCTCGGCTCCGGGAAGGCACCTCCGCCGCCGCCTTCGCCTTCCTTTCTCTCCTGCTTCCCCGCTAGGATCGGGCCTGTGGCTAGCCGAGCGGGTGTCCCTTCCAGCCGCGCCTTTTGGCCCTGGAAAGAGGTTTAGGCGACGGAGCCGGGGAAGAGAAGGGAGGAAATGGTGAGAAGGTTCAGCCGCTCTCGCCTAAGCTTCGGGCTTGACTACTGTAAGGAGCTGAGGGTGGGACTGCCCTTGATCCTGTGCTGAAGTGCTCTTGCTTCTTGCCTTCAAGCGCCAGGTACGTGGCCGACGATCTTCCAGGAGAACTGGCTGCCCAGAGGCTTCCAGGTTCAAGGCAGAGCGCTCCTTACTGACTCAGCCAAGAGCCTCCTGTCTCACCTGCCCACCTCATGCCAGCTGCTGGTCCATCAAAAGATCTGCTCGGGAATCCATCTTTGAAGGCTTTTCAGCAGCTTTGCACCAATGCCCTGAGGCGGACACACACACACACACACACACACACACACACACACACACACACACACACACACACCAAACACCATACACCATACACCATACACCATGTACAAATTCAGACACTTAGAATGCAAAATACACCTTTTTTTCTGGGAATGCAATCTATCTATCTATCTTTCTTTCTTTCTTTCTTTCTTTCTTTCTTTCTTTCTTTCTTTCTTTCTTTCTTTCTTCCTCTGCCATTCTATTCTTTGGCTGTTTCAAACTGGAACATTTTCCCCTAATTTTTTTACTATAGGCTATTTCAAGAATTTCAAGATAGCTAATAAAGGACTTTTTATAACAGTAGCATCCTGAGTTGGTCAGAATTAGGTACACTCATATCTAGACCAAAAACCTGTCATACTGTTTACCAATACATTTAAATTTCACAAGGTTAATAGTTTTTAAAAATAGTTTATAAACCAAATGGCTATAAGTATATCAGAGATTCTCATCTGCTGGATGTGTGTGTTCATATCTAGTTTCAACCCCCTTCCTCTAGTTTTGACACGGGCTTTCTTTTGGACAAGAAATATCTTCAGAGTAACCAACCACCGTCCATTGCCTCCCAAAGTCACAGGTGTTAGAGTGGATGTTTGAGAAAAAGAGAATTCTCAAACAAATTCTAGTTTAAATGTATGTATTTAAATTCCTAACTTTTTAAAACCTGATATTATTGGATTTAAATATTTAGAAAAGCAATAATTTAAATTACAGTATTTATCAAACTTGAGCGGCATACCATAAAATTATAAATATAGCATCATTAAAAAAAAATTTAAAACACAGATTAAAAACTATACACCAGAGTATGATCGATATGGCAGGGAATCTCCTCTATCACTCTACCAGCCATCTCTACCATGGAGCATCCACATTGGGTCCCCAAACCAACCAGCAGAACCAAGTTTTGCATTAAGATTACATTAAAAGATATATTGGCCAAGATATTCCCACAAGGCTTAGGGAGTAGGTAAACCTATCTTGGTTTATACAAGACAATCATATCTTGATTGCAAAAACCTGGATTTTTCAATCTGGATTAGATGGCAATAAAGATGTAGAAAATATTGCTTCCATTCAATAGCAGTCTGAAATTTTGTAATCCAGATATGGTAGCCATAGGACAGCCTCTTAATCTAAGTTAGCTCTCATTAGCAACAATAGATAAGGGCAATACATTGCATTCTGCATCAAACTCAGTTGCCAAATCTTTTCCTATACAGGTAATATTACAAAAATTTAACAACAGCTATGCATTAGAGCCATTCAGGCATTGGGAGTTGAGCAGCCTGTACATTGTAACATAATATAAAATAACTAAATATGTGAGCTTTTTTAGCCATTATCTATGCTTTATGTAGCAAAGGCATGTCAAATTATGAAAGAATCAAAACAACTAGTACATGAAAAGGGATTATATTCAGAAACCTCCAGGAAACTATTTTAGCACTGTGATCTTAAAGATAATTTTTGAGACTAACAAATACAATGAAACTGTAGTGTAATTAACATCCATTGGTTTTACTGTTTTTTTCAGTTTACAAGTAGTACTGCGTATGGGAGCATTCTATTTATTTATCAGATTTTTATCTTGCTATTATTACGTTATAAGTAACTCAAGGTGCTGAACACAATATTCCTTCCTCCTCCTATTTTCCCCAAAACAGCAGCCCTGTGAGGTGAACTGAGACAGAGTGACTGGCCCAAGATCACTTCTCCAGCTTCCATGCCTACGGTGGGACTAGAACTCGCAGTCTCATGGTTTCTAGGCCAGCAGCTTCACTACACCAAACTGGCTCTCCATATTTCTTATTTTTGGGGTCCCAATTTCAATTGTGGCCATCATTTTCAAGTCAACATGCAAGCTATCTGTCAAACTTTGTATTTAGTTTGATCTTCAGAATTTATTTGCTACACAAAGCACACATATAACTCTGTGAAAATTACCCGGGGTGGTAGAACATATGTTTGCAGAGATACACAAAGTAACCAGCATGGAAATTGTACTGGTTCTATTTAATCCAAAATTATTAATGTGATTAATTATTACAATTATAAATGAGCAACTGTAGTATCAAATCCTTAGGAAGTAGCAACTTCCTAAGTCACCATGACGCAGCTAGAAAATCTGCTGTTTATATCATGTTAGTGCTGTGAGATGAATTGCATCGGAATGCCAAATGTACTTTCTTCCTTTCATTTCCACAGATAACAAGCTTAGTAGGAAGATAATTAGCTATTTTTATTTTTCACATATGGAAATGGAGGCTGGGAAATCTGGCAGTTTGCTCTGTCATTTAGTAACAACTGAGAAAGGATTTCAAACTGGATTTGAGACTGAGTTTACAAATGAAATGTTCATTACTTGATTATGATAATAATAAATGACAATTTATTAACAACAAATGCATTGGTGAAACAGTCAATAGAGATCACAACATCAGTGTGCTGAAGTGTACATAGTTTCAAGATGGAAGACCTGGACCAATATGCCTGGGCAGAAAACTAAGAAAATCTTATAGTTTCTTATTTAAAAACCTATCATTATAATATAACCCAAGGTTACTGTTGATACTATCTTTGCATTCTTTTGCCATCATCATTCTACTTCTATTTGCAGGTCTTTATATTTTGTTATCTTCTCCAGTTCTTTCTCTTCTGTTCTGTCTCTAGGTACTGTCACATCCACTATAAAAAAATATTGTCTTTCTTATCAACAATTATTAGATCAAAAGTGTTATGCAATTATGATGATGATGATGATTCAAATTTTTCAATTCTGAATAAAATGAATTCTATGTTTAGAAGCTTTATAAACTTTTTAAAATTTAATTAACAGTGAAGAAATTTATTGATATAAGGCTACCAATCTCAAATAAGGTACTTTGGATGGCTAACAAGGTGAAAAAATAATTATACAACAAGATAACAGTAGATGAAACACATAAAAAACATAAAACCAAAGAAAAACGGCCACCAAAGACAATCACAAATACATTCAACTCATGAGATCCTGACTTCATGAGTTGAATGTACTTGTGAACAGTCAGATTGTAAGGACTTCACAGAAGGGCAACAGGATTGGGGCTAATTTAAACCCAGGTGGAATGGGGTTCCAGAGGTTAAGTGCTACTACAGACATGGGCAATCCTTCTGAATAGAATAGAACAGAACAGAACAGAACAGAACAGAACAGAACAGAACAGAATAGAATAGAATAACAGAGTTGGAAGGGACCTTGGAGGTCTTCTAGTCCAACCCCCTGCCGAGGCAGGAAACCCTACACCACTTCAGACAAATGGTTATCCAACATCATCTTAAAAATTTCCAGTGTTGCGGCATTCACAACTTCTGCAGGCAGGTTGTTCCACTTATTAATTGTTCTAGCTGTCAGGAAATTTCTCCTTAGTTCTAAATTGCTTCTCTCCTTGATTAGTTTCCACCCATTGTTTCTTGTTCTACCCTGAGGTGCTTTGAAGAATAGTTTGACTCCCTCTTCTTTGTGGCAACCCCTGAGATATTGGAACACTGCTATCATGTCTCCCCTAGTCCTTCTTTTCATCAAACTAGACATACCCAGTTCTTGCAACTCTTCTTCATATGTTTTAGCCTCCAGTCCCTTAATCATCTTTGTTGCTCTTCTCTGCACTCTTTCTAGAGTCTCAACATCTTTTTTACACTGTGGCGACCAAAACTGAATGCAATATTCCAAGTGTGGCCTTACCAAGGCATTATAAAGTAGAATTAACACTTCTCGTGATCTTGATTCTATTCCTCTGTTTATGCAGCCTAGACCCAAACAAAATTTATTTCTTAAAAAACAAAACACTTAACATGTATTACCATTGAGCAATCCAATATAGTCCAAGTCATTTTTGTAAAACATCAAATGTTTTAAAAAAACAAACAGCAATATGTTTGTCAAAAGTATTAATGCCTTTTTTCCTGTAGAACTTTAATATGTAAAAAGCAAAATCTCTTAGCACTAGATGAGAGCTCTCCTGAATTCAGATATAAAAGTGAAAAATATTTTGCAAAACTTGTAGAATCTTTAACAATGTAGAAGCAAAAATAAAAAATAAAAATATATACTTTATGCCAGTCAATAAGAAAATTCTAAGGTATCCATAATTGAATTGCTCTATCTTGTGTTATCGTGAGAAAAATTATTTTATCCAGAAAACACTACAGTACTGTAAAATGAATAGTTATGAATCAATATTATAAAGCTGCACATATTTATAAAGACAACTTCTTATGTTAACCATCTGAAAATCCTTAATTGTTGTATAAAAATCATATTGGATTGTGGAATTTTTTAAAATTTGGAAACCAAAAATTTACTGTCCCCTTCCTAAATACAATTTAAATAACAGTAGTTGTCAAAACAATGGTAAACTTTAGAGGTTAACTAAATGCAAAAACAAAACAAAACCAACAAAAAATAGAAACAGAAAAAACAAACAAACAAAACCCAGGACAAAATAGAGGAGAAGAATACAAAAAGAAAAAAAAACTTTCTAACTCTATATAGACAAGTAAAAGAGGTATGCTGGAAGCTATAATACAAAAAACTATCCCAGCAACTAAGCGACCTATCTCCAGTTTGAAAAAGAAAAAGTAAAACATAATATTTGCAAAGGAAATAGATTGCCATTTCATTTCTCCTTCTGATCCTAACTCTACAAACTTCATTGCAGTTCCATTTTAGAGAATGTTTTTGACTCCAGAATCTAAGGAAAAAGAACAACAACAAAAAATCTGGTTGCATAAAAAATGTAATTCCCTTTTGACTTGCTGGAAAACATAACTAAACAGATGATACAGCTTGACTGCCTGAGGTGATAGATCTGTTAAAAAATATCTGCTTAACATATCAGAAAAAAAATCTTACCTGTCATGACAATAATAAAATATTATCTCATGAAGCGCTTTAGAGAAGTTGAACCAAAATTAGACTGTAATTCTGGTAGATGAAAACAGAAACCTAAACAATATGCTGTTCTAATGATCTAATAATAATTCATCTCCAAGGGAAAAAAATCTCACATAGAAATACATAACAACAGTAGTAACCGATTAATTTGCCGTTGTATGGAATATTTAAAATATATATATAGAGAGATAAGAAACTATGTAAAAGGGTCAGCTCATCTAACAATATTTATTCCATTTTGCAGCCCATCATAATATTTAACATAATTGGTTTAAAGACTACAGAATAACAGAACAAAGAATAACAGAGTTGGAAGGGACCTTGAAGTCTCCTAGTCCAACTCTCTGCTCAAGCGGGAGGCTCTCTACCATTCCAGACAAATGGCTACCATTCTCTTCTTAAAAGCCACCAGTGTTGGAGCTTCTGAAGGCAAGTCGTTCCATTGATTAATTGTTCTCAATGTCAGGAAATTTCTCCTTACTTCTACAGGTAGGTTGCTTAGTTTCCATCCATTGTTTCTTGTCTTGCCCTCAGGTGCTTTGAGCAATAGGTCCCAACTCTTCTTTATATTAATACTTTTATAACCAGCTAATGCTACACTGTGTGGGCTAAAACATCAAATAAGCATATCATTTTATGGATTTTAGATATAGAGGGATTTACTAGGAATGAACTAGCAGTTGTTTTTACCAAAGTATTTTAAATGATTTAGATGCCTACAGTAAAAAAAAATGCTTCTTATATCTCCTTTGTATCTGTACATTGATGAAATGGTGCTATGCTGGTGTATGATAATAATAGAAGATTTGATTTGACTAAATAGTAGGATGTTGAAAAATGCACCAAAGAAGTTGACCCATGTAGAGTTCTTTTGTGTCAATTAAGTTCTTGATTTAAGAAAAAGTAAATTAACTTCGCTTTATAAACTTTGGCTTCACCAGTTGTCACTCAAACATCTGTGTTCGTCCTTATTTATTATTAATAATAATTATTACTGTTTTAAATATTGAACAACATAACATTTAGCTTGTTATTTTTATTACAATGTAGAATTGTATCCCTTCTTTCCTTCAGGAGCTCAAACTAGGCAGCATACAATAGGGTTCACAAGACCTGTTTCCAGAATAACCTGGGAGTAAGATGGGCATACCCTGGATTTCAATCCTAGACAGAAATCAGGAGGAGTAAGCGCTTTTCACTTTGGACCAAGCGTCAGGAATAATAATCAAGCTCACACATATGAGGGATGTTTAGCAAAGTTAGAGTAGAGGTCATGTGAGTAGATGGTTCATACCTTCCTTCAGTCATTGTGATCAGTGTTTTGCTTCCTGGAACACACATTCAAAGTAGGATGGGGGGATGGGGACCTCTGGGGCCTATCCAGCCAAGCAATAGCTGTTCTTGTTGATCCATTTGGGAACAAACAACACAGCCAGAAAACATATAAATGGAATTCTTATTGTGTATGTTGCCTTCTTCCCAGGACTGAGAGACAGTGACTAGCCTAAGGTCATACAGCTGATTTTGTGCCTAAGGTAGCATTAGAACTCCTGGTTCCCTAGTCTCTAGCCTGGTGCCTTCCAGCGCCTATAATTAACTATTGAATTAAGTATTATGGATATGAACATGAAAGATAAAGGAAATATAAGATGGGGCTATTGTTTACATTTTACATGTTTGCAGAATGATTCAAAGGAAAATCAGAAAGAATATTATGGCCTTTCCTTAACAGTAGTCCTGCATTAGACTACTGTTACCTAGATTGTCACTGCTTGTGGCAGTGGCAAACTATATTTTAAAGTGAAAAGAAACACTGAAATCCAGATATTAGTATTTTACTCCATTGCTTTCTTCCACTCCAGCTTAAAAGAAAACATTCGGAAAACACACTTTCAACTTAGTCTTTCTTACCTTTATGATTCAAATAGAGTCCCATGAAGATGATCAGAACAGGGAGGCCAAATTTTAAATGACCACAAGATGGCATGAGAGAGCCATAGAAAAGTAATTCTTCACTGCCCTCTAATGGTTGTTCCCATTTTTGTATCCCATATCTGATAACATTATCTTGAAGTGAATAACACATTCCAACATAATGTTGGCTTTGATTATGAAAAGGATACTGAGGAACATGGAAAGTCATTCTGTACATGAAACTACATACATGTTTATTTCTTTATTTAGAAGTAAAGTAGATGATTTAAAAATATTAGAGAATGCTGTAAGCATGTGCCACTACAATGCTCAGAAAATGTGCACTTTTCTACAGAATATAATTACTGGTATCAGCCAGTAATTTTTCCCTGACATTTCTAGTAAGCATGGAAATGGTCCCTCTTTTTTCAATTTGCCATCATCAGAACACTCGTTAATATGATTCTAATATAAATTTATTGTGGTGAAAGACTCCTAATTGTTGTCAATGTGTTATTAAAACAGCAATTACAGACATAAAAATCATGGTTTAAGCATGCCTTCAACTGTGTTTCATTCAGATATGCTCTTGCTAACAGTATAAAAACCCTGGATGCAATTCAAAGTTCTTGATGACATAAAGAGATGGTTTCAGGAACAGATAGAAATTGCTATTTCAATACTGTAAAATGAAAATTGGATTCCAGAAATTGACACTGACAATACACTGATGTGGTTGATAGGTTATTTATATCAGTACTAGGAGTATCACCTCTGCATTCGCATTCCCCATTGCAAAGTCATTAACATGCTTTAATAGTTATGAACCTCTAAAGCTTTTCTATTTGTTCCCTTCATGGGGAAAATATGAACATGTCTCTTTTTTTCCTGCTCTCCTGAGTTTCACAGGGATCATGTTGGGGTTCAAAACCAGCTACAGGTGCTGTAGTGGTCCAATATAGCCAGCAGATCATTG
Source organism: Masticophis lateralis (assembly GCA_030761175.1). Lineage (NCBI taxonomy): Eukaryota > Metazoa > Chordata > Lepidosauria > Squamata > Colubridae > Masticophis > Masticophis lateralis. Next base: position 161,132,015 of record JAUDYJ010000001.1, read on the forward strand.
GCTGAATTTACAAAGAATTATCAGAAAAAGGTTCAGGGAGACCAAGAAGTCTAATCTACTTTCCTAGTTCTTGGGAGAATAAAAGAAGTAGGAGAGAAGGAGAGAAGACACACAAACACAACACACAAAGCATCTCAAGGTGTTTCTGATAATTATTTATTTTTAAAAATATATTTCTCTGTTGCCACAGTCAAAAATAATGTTAGTGACTTAGATAGAAAAAGTACAAGGAAGATATCTACATCCGAAAAATAAAAACAACCAAAAAACAGTAAAAAGGGAAACCATATAAAATAAAGAAAAAGATAGTAAGACTAGCAGTGGTAACACCACATCAGGCGAAATAAGAGATTAAACATGTAGTAAAGGAAGCAAACAGTGTACGGAATCATTAGTTTCTTTATTATTTGTTTGGAAATCTATGCTTCAGAATGGTGATACAGCGTCAACAAATCTCAAACGGGGTAAGCTTACAGAATGCCTGCAAAATCAAGGATCTATGACTCCCATGGGACTGGAATTTGGCTCAGTTGTATCTGCTTCAGTGCTGCCATGTACCACACTGCTGCGGCCAGCTGCAGATATGGAATCATTATTTCCAGCACTCCCTGCCAGTTTCCCACAAGCAAAATTAATGGCGAAGCCAGCAGGAAGTTGGAAGTTGCTCCCACTCCCACTGTTTTTTTGCCCGCCCATAATCATGCCGTTTCTCTGTTTATGTAAGTATTGATTTATTATTGACAATGAGCCAGTCTAGTACATTTTTAAATTGGCCAGAAGTTTATAAGGAGGTTAAATTAATTCTTTGCACCTTTATTTGTTTTACTGAAGAAATTATCTGCTTTACTGCACAGATGGTCATGATTCAGCCACGTGATTAAGAATGGATTTATAAAGAACAAAGTCCAGTATTTCAGTCAGTGTAGTAACAAAACCACAATGGCATGTAAGATTTTTGAAGAGCAAATGTGAAATTGTGTAATGGAAATACACAGCTTGCCACGACCTTGTTTTCTTTAGTAGGACTAATATAAAAAGAAAATCAGGAACAGAGTCAGATAAGGTAGGAGGCAGAATTTGGAGAAGCTTATTATTGGCATTTGAGAAACAATTGGAATTATGCTTCAATTTCTTTCCTTTTTTTTTTGTTTAGTGCATCACTTCATTTAGTTAAAAACAAATGGCCCATTTAATAATCTTTGCTCTTATTTCAAGTTCAGATTTATATAGTTAACTTCTTGTGCATACTTCTAAACTCTGTTCTCCTTAGCTACTTTTCTTTTAGCTCAGATAACACCTAGTTCAGCTGCCCTTCACCATTTGTTCTCTTGGCTTTTGAGTATCTACAGACATCAAAAAGAATTTAATACAAGGAACCTGATTATGTTGAATTTATTAATATTTTATGTCTAAAATACTAAGCACATGCTAAGCTGTAAACATAATATAAATATTTTGGAGCCTTGATGCAGATCATTAAATTATTGAATATTAATATTTATTCTAATCAAACCAATTTAAATAACATTGTCATTCTTATTACATTCTTGCAATCATATACATTAATGTAAGAGATTTATTTTGCAAGCTATGTCTAGAAATCTGGAATGTAAGATAAATCAGAAGTAGATTTCACAATATATTAAAAGGAGATTTTTATGTGTGTGTATGATGGTGGGTTTGTATTATCTGTAGGTGCGGGCAGGGGGTAACTGTTTTTTGAAAACATTTGATCAGCTAAAGAGACCTGCCACCTGCTAACAGCATTGGGGTCTCTTTAATCCTTGTAGATGTCGATATGTATACACTAGGTTTCATGCCTGACTAAATAATAGAATGACAGAGTTGGAAGGGATCTTGGAGTTCTTCAACTCCAACCTCCAGCTCAAGCAAGAGACCCTATACCATTCCAGACAAGTAGCTGTCCACTCCCTTCTTAAAAGCTTCCAGTGATGGAGCACCCACAACTTCTGAAGACAAGCCATTCTAGGTTGATTCTCTCCTTGATTGGTTTCCATCAATTGTTTCTAGTCTTGCCTTTTGGTGTTTTGGAAAATAGGTTGACCCCTTCTTCTTTGTGGCAGCCCCTCAAATATTAGAACACTACTATCATGTCACTCCAATCCTTCTTTTCACTAGTGTTGACATACCCAATTCCTGCAACCATTCTTCATAAATTTTGGACTCCAGCCTCCTAATCATCTTTGTTACTCTGTGCTCTTTCCAGAGACTCAACATCCTTTTTATAATATGATGACCAAAACTGGATGCAATATTCTAAGTGTGGTCTTATTAAGATTTTATAAAGTGATACTAATACTTCCTATGATCTTGATTCTATCCTTCGGTTAATGCAATCTAGGATTGCATTGGCTTTTTTGACTGCTGCTGCATACTGCTGACTCATGTCCACTAAGCCTCCAAGATCGCTCTCACAGTTATTGCTATTGGGCCAAGTTTCACCTAATCTTGCCTAAATTTATTTATTTATTTATTTATTTGTTTATTCATTCATTCATTTATTTATTTATTTATTTATCAAATTTATATACCACCCTACTCCCGAAGGACTCAGGGCGGTGAAGAGCCAAGATAAAATACAGACAATACAAGCGTTAAAAACCCATTAAAATTATTAAATGTTTTGGCCCAAAAACAAATTTAAAACACCCAATTTATAAAACAGATTAAAAACAATTTAAAAATTTAAAAGGGAGAGTTAAGCCAGGCCAGCCTGCTGGAATAAAAACGTTTTGAGAGCACGACGAAAAGTGCACAGATCTGGGATCCTCTGTATCTCCGGGGGGAGCTCATTCCAGATGGTAGGTGCCCCCACAGAGAAGGCTCTCCCCCTGGGGGCTACCAGTCGACACTGTTTGGCCGACGGCACCCTGAGAAGCCCCTCTCTATGGGAGCATACTGGTCGGTGAGAGGCTGTTGTAAAATGTAAAACTTTTCTCTACTTTGAAGTTTGTTAGATAGGGCCCAATGATCAAGTCTGTTGAGATCCATCTGGATCTTGTGCCCATCTTCTAGAGTGTTGAATGTTGACTATTCCTGCCAGTTTAGTGTCACTGCATGAGTTTAGTGTCATCTGCATGTTGAAGATGTTGAAGAGTTCTGAGTCTAAGACATAACCTTGCGGTACCCCACCGCTTATTTCCCTCTATGTAGATTAAGGCATATATATTGAATGTGGTTTTGTCAGCCAGTTACAAAGCTATCTGGTGGCGATGCTACTTATCCCACAATTTTTTAGTTCACTAAGATTTAGGTTGTGAACTACTTTGTCAAATGCCTTACTAAAATCTAAGTCCATTGCATTTTGCTGGTTCACTAATTTAGTCACTTTGTCAAAGAATGAAATGATTCCTTTGGCATGATCTGTTCTGACAAACCCATGTTAACTTCTGGTTATAACTTTGCTTGCTTCTAGGTAGTGGTGGGATTCAGCTGGTTTGGACTGGTTCATGTGAACTGGTAGTTGTGACCTGCAGGTGGGCCTGCCCACCTGCCCACCCGCCCCAGCGCTATGCTGTCCTATTTAGCGGCATTTTTTAAGTCGTGTGCATGCATGCAAGCACACATGCGTGCTCACATTTTCGGTGCTGGGGCAAACTGATCGTTAAATTATGTGAAGCCCACCTCTGCTTCTAGGTATTCACAGATCTGTTGCTTAATTATCTTTTCCAGGATTTTCCCAGATATTGATGCCAGGCTGATTGATCTGTACCTTTCTGGATCTGTTTTGTTTCCTATTTTGAAGATGGGAACCACATCAGCTCTTTTGCAGTCCTCTGGCAGTTCCCTGGTGCTCCAGGATCTTTGAAAGATATGGTTCAATGGTCCTGAGATCACATCTGACAGTTCCTTCAGAACTTCAGAATATAATTCATCAGGTCCCAGTGATTTGAACTCATCTAGAGTGGACAGGTGTTCCCTTACTATTTTCATGCTTATTTTAATTTTTATTCCTAGTCTGTCTTTTACGGTTATGTTTTGATAGGTTGGGCTACATTATAGGTTGGGCTGCATTTTTGTGTGAAGACAAATGCAAAGAGTGAATTAAGCAGCTCTGTTTTCTCTCTACTGCCTGTTACTCCCTTGCCATCTTCTCTCATTAGTGGGCTGATTGTTTCCTTGACTTTTCCATGTTTTTTATATGTTGAAAGAAACTTTTTAAAATTATTTTTGACATTGCAAATTGTAAGTCTTACTTTATTCTGAGCCTTAGCTTTCCTGACTTCATCTTTGCAAATTCAGGCCTGTTTTATCTCCCAAGAAACACCAGAGGCGCTGAAAATTAAGATAGCCAGAAAAATCATCATTAGTGGACCCTGTGTGATCATATGTTCATAAAATTCAATTTAAGGACACATACATGTTGTCAAGAATATCAAACTACTACATAATGCCTTCATAGAGAGGCTATGGTATCCACAGACATCCACAGAAAGAAAGAAGAAAATCTGAAGATTAACAAAACCTGGCTACCTGCCTTGTACCATACAAACATCCTGCCCAAAAGCAAGACCAGCCAGGAATCAGCTCCCAAAATCAACAAATCAGAAATTAGCCTGGGCAAGAACCCAATCGGGATTCAGCTGGTCAGTCTGAACAATCAGAATCCAGCATTAAAAAAACAATCAGAAGTCAGCATTCCAAAAATGACGCTGTGAGACGCTGGCATGAACAAAGTAGTAACAGAATAACAGAGTTGGAAGGGACCTTGTAGGTCATCTAGACCAACCCCCTGCCCAAGCAGGAGACCCTTCACCAAAAGATCAATCAGGAATTAACACAACCAAAACAGCCAATAAAGACTGGGCACAAAGAAAGAATCAGTCCTCACCAACCCAAGCCAATGGGAAACCATCTTGGCTGAAGACCAGTCAGAACTCTGGACACCTGGCTGTAAAGACAGGAGCCAGGAGTCAGTCCCTCCTCAGCTTCTTTGGTCTGTGCAGCAGTGTACAGTAGCTTGCTTCTGAAGACACCAGTGATAGTTGTTGGCAAAACATCAGGAAATCTGATATCTAGAGCATAGTTACGAAATCCTGAAGCTCAGCACTATTCAACACATACCAGCTGTGAAAGGTAGACCAGAATGCAATTGAAGCATTTGTTCATTTTACCTTGGAACGCCAATTTTCTAGGTAAAAATAGTAAATACATCTGTTTGTTTAATAGATAATTTATTGGAGACCATATCTGAGACAAAGAGTGTCTGGAAGACAGCTGCAAACATTTCCATCTCCCAGTCTATCTTGAACTGCTTTGGAGTCCTCTAAGGGTCAGGAGGGAAAGCCAATGCCTCTGCCAGGAGTATTTGACAGCCTGCAAGCTGACTAAATACTGAATGGGATCAAGTGCTGTAGTATTTCTGCTTGCACTTCTTGGTGTTGGCAGTTGGAGAACAAGTGAGCATGTTGCATTTGCATAGCTAGCTGGCTGCAAAGAGCTTTTCTGCAGAAGACTGATAAAACCAGTGGAAAGTAATCTTTTTTACTGCTACCCATGCTCAACAAATCCATAATCCTTCATATAGCAAATGATAAGCTCCATGTTTTGGTATATGATTCAGAAGTCATTCATATCTCTAAACCATATTGATCTTTGTACTGCAATACCATATCAAAAAATGAATATTAAACCAAACCAAGGCAATAGTAGGAAACCCCATATCATATGGGTAAATGTCTCCATACCATTGTATATTTGCAACATAATAAAATTCATCAGTTTTTTTCAATTGGGTTCTCTTGGATGTCCAATAAAAATTAAACCTTTTGCTAAATAGTTATCTAAACACTTACCTAAAAATGGTATGAAATGATCCTTTAGTTATATAAATAAATAGTTATTTATTTCTTAATATAGAATATCTCAGTTGCTTATTCCAGAATTCTTGGAGATAAGTAATATCCCCCTTAATAATATTCCTTAACTTTTTATTTAAATATACTATAGATTTAGAATCATCCAAAATACATTTAGATAAGTTTTAGATAGATACATTTAGATTTTAGATAGATGCATAGATATCATAACCAAGTAATGACCTTAGCACTTAGGATAGGAATAGGAAGTCAAACTATGCATCAAAGGCTCTTCAGAAAATTCCAACTTAAATAATTTTGGGAGCATTTAAGACATGAGCAAGCCTTGTTCTAAGAAGAGACTAATCTATAGAGCTGGCTGGGGAAGAACAAGACTCCTGGCTTTCATTCTTCCCACTTTACGGAAGTGGAGTATAAGCAAGAACATCTCCCAGGAAGAACATACTGATGGACCAATTCAGATAGTAAATCTAATTCATTATGCAAAAAAGTGTATGCTTATTAATTAAGTAATACTATACAGCATCAACAGACAAGATCATTACTTAATTTATGAGTGAGCCAAAGTTATAACTTGACCATTCTGCTGTACCAGTCAGAAGGGATCCATTTAATTCATTCTGTGAACTACAACTGATAGTGAAACAGCCCAAGAGGAAAGTGATACAGAGGAGGCAAGACTAAATACCTGATCCGGATTCAGCAGCAACAATAATGACAATAAATTCCTGGACACAAAGCACTACTGATTCTAAAATATTATGTGTTGTGGGTTTTTAATTTTCTTTGCTACTTGTGGTTTATTGTAAATCCCTATATCTCAGCCTTGAATTGAAATACCGGTCTCAGAGGATAGACAGATTTGCAAATAACAAGCTTATAATACAGCATTTCGCTCCACAATACTTATTTTGTCAGAATTCAAATTGTTATTAATAAGTCAATGTGGTTTAAAGAGTTATCTTGCCTTTTTTCATTTGAAAGTTGACGTTTTATCAAAACAGACAGATAAATTACTGTTCATATGCGTTCAGATCATGTTAACCCTCTTCATGGTTCCAATGAGAAATTGCCTATTCTTCATGAAATTTTAATATCCACTTTTCTGACAGAAAGTGGCTTTCAGTTCTGATCCCTGAATCCTACTGCCAACCTCTATGATTCCTTCTTCTACAAAGAAACCACCAAGGAATTTAATAGCAGCATTAGATTTCAGTTTCATTCAAGATGGATGAATCTTTACAACTCAAACGGATAATGAGAGCTCAGGGTATCAAGATTCAGGATGAATGAATCCATGCAGATTGAACATCAATGGAACAGGCTGCCACCTAAGGAAATGGTGATTGCTACAGGGCTTCAGATAGAAGGCTTTGATCATCAACTAAAGAGATTCTGCTGGATCCTGCACTCTGCAAAGAATGAGATTAGTTGACCTCTAAGATGCCTTCCCACCATGACTCTGTGATTGCATTTCAGCTCCAGTTTTTAAGGCCTTGTTTCATTTGGTCTCTTCCTTTAGAACTTTGGAGATAGAATACATGCTGAAGAAAGACATAAATAAATAAGACAATATCTTTTCTCTCAGATTCCAAGTCTGAATTGACCGATGTAAGAACATTCTCTCTTCACCACAGATAGAACCAAAAAGATTTGCAAAGGGAAGGAAGTATCTAAAAATTGTGATGACAATGGTAAATCTGCAATCAAAGTCTGGCAAAGTCGTGCATATGTGAATGATGCACGTATAAAAAAGGCAGAGATTCAATCACACAATCACAGCCACTATCAATACGGTTTGTGGTTGATTGCAGTAAAATTGTTAGCTACATTGATACAGATTCATTTATTATCAAAGCACACATGCACATGTAATATATGTCTTAAGGCCAGTTATTTTTTTTATGTTAAGACACTTGGATGCCTAATATAAGTATCTTCTTCCACTAGTTTAGTTTAGTTTAGTTTATTAAATTTATATACCGCCTTTCTCCTGGTGGACTCAGGGCGGTGCACAGCCAAGAATAAAAAACATTACAATACAAAATTTAAAATTTGTAAAAGAATTAAACAATTTTTGGCCCAGAAAATTTAAAAACCCATAGACAATTTAAAATTTAGAAACCCATAGACAATTAAAAAGTTAAAGGGGGGGGGGGTTTACGCCAGCCCAGCTTGACAAAATAAAAAAGATTTTAGGGCACGGCGAAAAGCCCGGAGATCAGATATCATGCGGATCTCTGGGGACAGATGGTTCCAGAGGGCTGGTGCTGCCACAGAGAAGGCTCTCCCTCTGGGCGTCGCCAGCCGACATTGCCTGGCTGACAGCACCCTGAGGAGTCCCTCTCGGTGGGAGCGTACTGGCCGGTGGGAGGCTATCGGCGGCAGAAGGCAGTCCCACAAGTACCCAGGCCCTATGTTATGGAGCGCTTTAAAGGTGGTAACCAACACCTTGAAGCACACCCGGAAGACCACCAGAAGCCAATGCAGCTCGTGCAGGAGAGGTGTCACATGGGAGCGCCCCCTTGCTCCCATAATCCCCCACACGGCCCCCACACGGCCACATTCTGCACCAGTTGGAGCCTCTGGTGCTCCCCAAGGGGAGCCCCATGTAGAGAGCATTACAATAGTCCAGGCGGGAAGTGACGAGTGCCTGAGTAACTGTGCTGAAGGAGTCCCGATCCAGATAGGGACACAACTGGCGTATCAGGCGAACCTGATAAAAAGCCCCCCTGGCCACAGCCGTCATATGCTCTTCTAAAGACAGCCGTGCCATAGATTCGCCATCACGGCTATGAAGTGTTCCAGCCCAAACATACAAGGAGGTTCAAGGCAACAAAAGAGATAAGAGGAAAAGACTACAGGTAGTTCTTGATTAATGACCACTCATTCAGTGACCATTCAAACTTATGACAGTGCTGAAAAAGATTTACAATTGGTTCTTGACGTTGTGGCATCCCGAAGTTCCCCCATGGTCGCATGATTGTGATTTGGGCATTTGACAATCAGTGCACATGTATAACAATCAGCCAGGTGTTATCATTTGTGACCTTCACAGCTGGCTTCCAACAAGCAAAGTAAACGACATCATGCTTAATGATCTCCATAATTTGTCTAATGACTAAAGCCAGGACTGATATAATAACAGAGTAACACAGCAGGAAGTGACCTTGGAGGTCTTCTAGTCCAACCCTCTACTCAAGCAGGAGACCTATACCATTTTAGATAAATGACTGTCCAATCTCTTCTTAAAAACCTCCAGTGATGGAGCACCCACAACTTCTGAAGGCAAGCTGGCCCTGATTAATTGTTCTCACTGTCAGGAAATTCCTCCTTAGCTCTAAGTTGGATCTCTCCTTCATATTTTTCCATCTGTTGCTTCTTTTTCTGCCTTCAGGTGCTTTGGAGAGTAGGTTGACTCCCTCCTCTTTGCAGCCATCCCTTAGATATTGGAAGACTGCTATCATGTCACTCCTAGTCCTTCTCTTCATTAGACTAGACATGTTCAATTCCTGCATGTGTTCTTATCTTCCAGTCTCCAAATCATCTTTGTTGCTCTTCTCCGCACTCTTTTTAGAGTCTCAACATTTTTTTTGTACTGTGGTAACTAAAACTGGATGCAATATCCAAGTGTGATCTTACCAAGGCATTATAAAGTGGGGCTAACACTTCATTTGAGCTTGATTCTATTCCTCTCTTAATGCAGCCTAGGACTGTGGGATGCAGCATACTGCTGACTCATATTTAAGTGGCTGTCCATTAGGTCTCCTAGCTCCCTCTCACACTTTCTGCTATTGAACCAAATACCACCTATTTTATAACTATGCATTTGGTTTTTCTAGGTATAAAACCTTGATTTTCTCACTAGTGAATTTATTTTGTTGGATAGGGCCCAGTGTTCAAGTCCTTTTGGATCTTGAACCTATCTTCTGGAATGTCAGCTATTCCCACCAGCTTGGTGTCATTTGAAAATTTGATGAGTTCCCCTTCTATCCCCTTATCTAAACCATTTATTAAGATGTTGAAGACTACTGAGTCTAAGACAGAAACTTGGAGTACGCCACTGTATAATTCCATTAATGTACATGCAGTTCTATTGAGGACTACAAATTCAGTGTGGTTAATTAACCCGTTAAGAATCTCTCTGATTTGGATGTTGTTTGTCCCACATTTTTTTAATTTTACCAGTTAGTAGGTTGTAGTCTACTTTGTCAAATGCCTTACTGAAGTCCAACTAAGTTACCAGTCCCAATTGCAGTTGTTAAGGTCTATCTGTACTTCCAGTCTGCAACAGGAAGACATATCCAGAGATCAAATTTGTGATGGAAAATGAGTAAAGGCAACAGATCCAAGGCTGGACACCCCTCTCAGCTATGGTAGGCTCCTGCAATGTGTTCCTGAACTTGGTTTAAATTAAGTTTCAATTATATCCGGTGCCTGTATGAAACCTCAAGGCATTCCCTTTCCCTTTCAGCCCCCAAGCAAGATGCAAAATACGATCTTCAGTGCTAGCCTGGAGATCAGTATTGCATATAAAGCACAAATGACACAGAAGAGATGGGTGAGAGTGACCCATCAGACTCCCAAAATAATAGTTCACAGAATAGGCCAGTTCAGATGGAGAAAATAGTCAGCTGGGAGAATAGAGCTGGTTACTACCTGGAAAATAATCTGCAGCTCCACTACAAACCCCAACTCAGTAAGGACAACATAGTGATTAACTTAGGATTTCTTCTTATTTTTTCCTGATCTTTTCCATGTTTAATATTTTTCAAAGGCAATTGCTCTTATTATCACATTGTCACATTAAATCAACGTTTTTCAATCTTAGCACCTTTTAGCAAAGTCGCTGGGAAATTCTGAGAGTTAAAGTCCACATATCTGTTAGGATTAGAAAATACATTGTAATCAATCAAAAAGGGGACAATGAAGAAAATGAAACAATATGAGGGACACGGGGGGTGGGGGAGTCACAGTGGAAAGCAGACCACGAAGAAACACTTGTTATAAAGAGGATATATTTATATGTTGTATGTTATGTGTTTGTCAGAATGTGTAGTAATAAAACAATAAAACTTCTAAAAAAATAATAAAGTCCACATATCTTAAAGTTTCCAAGCTTAAGAACATGAAATTGAAAGGCTGAGAATTTCTATATAAGATAGAACAATTGTTTGCATAATTTGTCTTAAAATTTTATTTTTTACTAAAATCTTGAGAACAGCTGAATTCAGATGCAAAATGATAGTTTTATATATCTAAATCTTCTAAACCAAGCTAGAGAGCATCAAGGATTCCACAGTTCAAGACTGAGCTACAAATATTCTCTTCAATTGTTGAGTAAAAATTTAATTGTGTGCATGTAGGGGTTGTCTTTTTATGAAGGTTTTACTATGATTGTTTTGGTGGATGGTTTGTTCTGTATTGTTTCAAATCCTCTAGAAGGATCTCACTGAAAGCAATGAAGATAGCACTTTGCCTGGGAGGCCAGGGTGTTTTTTACAGCCCCCTTTTATTCCCCATCCCAACTCAGAAATACATTATTCTTGGCCGTTAATTACCAAGAATCTGGCAAAAGAGCATTTTCCTCTGCAGCTGTTCTTACAGGTGAACCCAAATTACTATAAATCTTCAGGAGATTTATACTCTAATCTAAGCATTCTCAGTTTATGACTGGCATGAACAATGAAAGCTACCTGCACTGAATTTTCAGGGTCTAACTCAAGTTTTCCCTCCTATTACTATTCTCATTTCATCTTAATTTCTGAACTGTTTCTCTTTGAATTTCTATTGGGACTTTTCTTATTGAGATTTATGACTCTATTTTTCTATTTTGGGAGGACAGCTTAATAAAGTAGCATTCCTGAGTTCCTTGTAGTATTTATTTTCTAACCTGGCCTACCTCAAAAGGATGACCAAAATATATTTGGGGAAAAAAAACAGTTTTCAAAATTCAAAGATCTCCCTTGTAGATTTCTCATGCTCCTTCTGCAAAAATTTCAATAATTATCAAAAAAAAATGCTTCCACAAAGTTGTTACGTAGCGCTATGTGATCTCTATTGCAAAACTCCAAGTAACAATTAGAGGGCTGTAAAGGACTGCAAAATACTGCCATCTAACTATCATCCACATTTCTGCAGTTCAAACTTGATAGTCTAAGGCAGAAACTACTACATAAAGGAACCTTGTTCAGAGCACTAATACTCCCTGACATTTGACAGCACCCTTTTTCATTTTTTTCAGAATGCCTCTGCTCCTTGAATCTGAACTTAAGCCTGACCTAAAACAATTAAAGAAATGAAGCTTTTCATCCCACATTAACTATTTCTGTTTTGGACAGACCTCCTCTGTCAAGGAGAGCCTCTTAGTTTCTTAGAGGCAGGGGTCTCCTCTATGGAATTGCAGGTTGCCATTACATCCTTAGGTTAGCAGCTCCCTGTCCCAAATCTGCAGCAGCCCTACTGCACTCTCTAAGTAGGAAAGTTGTGCTTTGGAGCTTAATTTAGAAAAGCCAGCCTTGTCTTTCATTCCAGTTTTGTCCCAGAAGGCCTTTTCCAGTGGCCAGAATGCCAGTGAGAAAAAAAAAGGAAGCTGCAGGGCCAAACTTACGTTCTCAGAGCTGCATTTTTTTTTTAAATGAACAGACAGACAGGTGGGGAGATAGATGATAGATAAATAGACAGATGATAGACATGATATATCATTACATAAAAATACTTTGAAGTCTTTTAAAGTCAGCCTTCAGAAATGTTGTTTGGCTGATCTGCAGTAGATGAAATGTGCTGCTGCCAAAGCAGCTTGGCATGAAGAGGAAACAGAGTTCTAAAAAGGATAATTAAGACACAGGCGCTCAATGTACTCTCTTCATATTTCCTGTTTTAATAGAGGATGGATGATATTCATGCAACAAGAAGCATTCAGCCAATTCCATTATTGCAACCCCAGGAGAATCTGAAGGAACAGCTATTTATCCAGGACAATTTAAAAGAACAACCTGAGAGCCTTAAAAATAAAATTGACCTGGATTGCAGAAGCATTTCCATCTATGCTGTTATTAAATAGCATATGCAGGTTGTTATATACTTTTACACTTTCCTCCCCTTCCCCATTTTTATTTCTGATTTGCTTTTATGTACATTTAGTACACAAATATTGGTTTCTAAGTTAAGTTTTGTGTGCTGTTGACTGTAGGAGTCTGCATATGTGCAGGAATTTTCCCCACTTGGATGGCAAACCTCAGATACGGAAGGTTACTTGCACGTAGGCGCCAGGAAATGGCATTAGAAAATAAGACCCTAACTCTGTAAACAAGAGGAGAGGAAGTGGGATGTGTGTTAGGCTTTAACTATAGCTAAACATTATAAGTGCTTAAGCAAGCAATGGTTAACCAAAGATTCTAGTTACCTGGAAGAGTCTGTGAGCCAATGATATGCTGCCAAATATACTATAACTTGAAAGTAACAAACTATATAAGGTCATTTTGTAAAACAATAAAAAACACATATATCCTCATCCTTTCTGTGTGTGGTCATTCAACAGTCAACATTTTAGATACATAAAAACAATGAATCCACACAACCTGGGAAACTTTGAGGAGACTTCAACCTTTTCTTCTAATCTTCTGGTTCATTCTCTTTCTGTTCTTCCCATTAGCATTCTTTGGCCATAATGGCTTAAACATGGATACATAATTATATTATTTTAGTTACTGTAAATTAGATACCTCATTGGCTAACCAAAACATTGATTGCACCTGTGTGAGTTCTATTAAATAATTTAATTTAATTAATTTAATTTATCACATTTATATGCCGCCCAATTCCCAAGGGACTCTTACATGCATTGATATGTGATTAGGACACGGTGATATCAGTGAGGAATATTGGTCAGAAAAACAGTACATTGCAACAGTTTGAGCAGAGCATGTTCAACTGCAGTCAGAAGATAATTGGTTTTGTTCATTCTTTATATAATGGAAACAGGAAAGCTGACCTTCAACTAACAAAGCAGGACAGGCCATAATCCTCATAAACAAATTGAAGCCAAGCTGTAATCTTACAGCAGAACATCTGGCCCTCCATTTTGTCCATGACAAGGTGACATGATCTCAGAGAAGCTTCCACAGGGGAATTCCACTCTCAGCCTATCCTAACAAACGAAAACATATTTTAAAAGTACCTAATCACCTAAAAACCAAGCTTATCTAAAGTCCATAATACTATACTGAAGGAGAAAAATATGAGTTGAATATGTCACTGTGTAATACAGGAGCAACTATCTAATATGAAACAACTCTGTCTAAATCTAGCAAATACGTTAAGGCAGATTATTTCAAAGTGGGTGTATTAAATTACTATTGCATGCTGTATGAATTAATCAATGAAATTTCTATCTGTAGATTTTTTTAAAAAATTAGACTGCTTTCTATTCTTTTTTCAGGAAGGATAGCCACAATTACCACCATCACCACAATGTATGTACAAGAAATACAGAAAAACACAATGTTACAGAAAGGAATATTTAGCAATAAAAAGAACTAAAGCAGGCTGGTTTTGCATGTGGTTCTATTCTATTCTTCGGAAACTCTTTGCATTCCCAAGAATCAGGCAAGCCCTATTACAACTTGACAAATTGCTATTAAAGAAGGTTAATAAAATAGAAACCACAAATTACAAGCACGTTTTAGCTAGAGACATTTTACAGATTTTGAGAATGGGAATAACGGAATCAGAAGCAGCTTCTGTACACCATTTACAGCCAGATAGCCTTATATTTGGCTAGCAGAAAACATGCTAGCTTGAACTGTTTTACTACAAGAATGAGGCCAGTGTTTGGTTGTTTATAGAGTTTATGAAAGGCAAGTTAAGGAAAACAGTTGGTAAATAGCCCATTGGGTCATCGTTTCAGAGATATTTCCTTACCTAAACAGAGAAACAGAAAAAAGCCATGGGAGTGTGAGTGACTTCTGACTTCCTGATGGTTTCCCCATTGAGCTTTTGGCAGGGAGCATCAGGAATCTTTCCTTCCTTCCCTCCTTTCCTCCTTTCCTTCTGGATTTTTCCTATAGCCATTTATTCAGTCAGTAGTGATCTAAATGGAGCAAGAAATTTTAGGATTAATACCGTTATTCTATGTGAGTTAGAAGCATTGCTGTTGAAAAGCAATCGCCCAACAGCACTTACAAATAAGTATGAAAATGAATATTTAAGTTTCTTTGGTTTGACTTTAGACATTGGAATGTCAGTACAGAAGTTCACTACTAACAGCCAGCTGTACTATCCTTAGATGCCAATTCATTATTATTCTCTACGTCAGGGTACAGATAGTCCTTGACTTATGACCATTTATTGTAGTTTAACAATCATTCGAAATTACAAGGGTTTTGAAAAAAGTGATTTGCATTTAATGACCATCGCAAGAAGCCCCATGATCAAATGATCAAAATTTGATGTTGGCAACTGTTGTTGGCAACAGGCATGTAGTTACAATGGTTGCAGCATCCTAGGGTTTTGAGGTGGTGTTACAGATCCAGGAGTCCATTGGCATTCATCCTGCTCTCCAGTTAAAAGTTATAAAATTGATACATCAGACTTTTGCTTTGCTATGGGCTGCTGTTCTAACTTTTCTTCCCTTTCCAGCTGCCTAGCTTTTTCTCTAGTTACCATTAATTTAAGGCATGTCTGATTGAAGTATGGATCTTCACCTCAAAAACTGGACTTTTCTCATTTTGTAACAGCATGTGTGTTTAGGATAAGTTTCATTGCCTCACTAGTCACTTTCATAAACATACAAGGTACCAACATCCAGGTAGCAGATAATCAAGAGTCCAGGTTTTTTTACCTAACCTGAAGCTTGGTTACTGAACCAGATAAGGCTAACCATCGAAGAAATCCTGCCCAAAACAAATCAGATGAAGGTGAAACAAGCTGATGTTGCTCTGGTAACTATTTGGTTGCATCAATTCTGCCAACCAAGCGTACTGATCTAAAACACCATTGTGTTTAGAAGGTGGGGCTACATCAGGGTTCCCAAACTCTTCAGATCATTAACCCTTTTATGAAGGTTTAAATTATTCTTCAACTCCCAAATATTTATTACATGAAATAATTTAATAAATACCTACTACTTTAATAATATTACAAATAAGAACAACAACAACAACAGATAGTTCCATCAACTTTTGGGGTTCGTATTGACCACTTTGGAGAACCTTGAGCTACTTTCACCATGTTTCAAACACAGCCATGACCAGTGGTGGGTTTCAAAAATTTTTACTACCAGTTCTGTGGGTATGCTTTGATGGGCATGGCAGGGGAAAGATACTGTAAAATCTCCATTCCCACCCCAATCCATGGGAAGGAGTTATCCCTTCAGCCTATTACATAAAAATAGTCAGGAAAAACATCCCCAGATTTTCCTAGGCGGAAGGAGAATGCATAATAGTGTCTCATATCAAACAGAAAATTCAGAAGTAAAAAAGCCAGGGAGGAAGGGTAAAATTAAGCCCTCTGCGGATGTTTGGCTTGACAGGATATGATAGGAGTGACAAACATGGGGAAAAAAATCAGCAAGCCAACAGTTGGGAAAGGCAGAAGGATTTAAGGTAAAGCTTTTGTCAAATATTGACACAACAGTGTAACAGTAGAATCTTACATCTTCAAACTGGCAAGATAGTATTTTGAGCATCCTTCTAAGTATGACTGCTGCAAGACTTACAGAGATAATGATTATGTTTTCAACCACATTGAGAGCTTTAAGAATTAAATTGTCATCCATCAATACAGATACTCTGAGCAAACAAAAACTGCACAGGTGTTCTGGTTTTGGCTACCTGTGAATGCTAGAGTGGAAGGAACTGGATAGCAGGAACTAACAAAAAACAATAATAGTTATGGATTCCACATGGAATCACTCTAGGAAATCAGGATGTAGCTTCATAATTTGCCTGCATATGGCCTTTCCATACAGGGAGAACAGTGAAATGTCCTCTAGAGCTGCAAAACATAAGACAGCATTCCCTGGAGTAATGATGGGAAGCAACAGAGCTCCAGAGAGAACGTACACCTACCCTTTAACTGATTCCCCCCCCACCTCCAATTTACCACCAGATTATCCAACCTGCTGTTCGATCCCCAGTGACACGTAGATTTTTGAACAACTCTCCTTTGGACAGGACAATTTCTTTTGAGCATACAATGTTTCTCTGTTATTGAATCGAGCTGCTCCTTTTGCTTCCACTTTGAGCCCACATATATATGCTGCACTCTTAATAATTTCTTCATGCATAAATGTGCATTCATGTGCATATGCATATTCACATGCATTCTGTTAAATGAAAAATACATGGTTTCAGAAGTGAAGCTGAATTCCTGTACTGTATAGCAGTTGTGGTAAAATCTCAGGTTGAGCAAAAAAACATCCACAACCTTCTGCTAGCTTGTTAAGAAGAGAAAAATCTAAGAATTACTGCACACTCAAACCATAGAGAGTCATCACAAAACTAGAAGGCCTAGTTTGCAGCATTACTGAACAGCCATTAGAGAACAGTAATTTGATCTTAGTTGAGTTGTGACAGCTTCCATTTTTTTTAAAAAAAAATGATGGTTTGAGTTTATAGGCAATGCAGAAAACCACTGGTGAAGCTTTGAAGAAAGATTTTTATTGTACATCAAAAGAACAAGAGGGCTAATAGAAAATACCAGTCTTCCTGACAATGGCTGGATCCGATGTTTTTAATGTTTAAAGTACTGATATTACTTACATTCATGATCACCCATGAAATAAATAACTTTAAAGGCCTATTGAAGAAATTAGACTTTCTGTGTGCCATGAATATATAATAGATAAGAATTGCCTTCAAATTATGCATACAAAAGGAGATTAATTGAAGTATTTGTAACAGAGTTGAAACTAAAGAGTAAGTCTTATGATGTGGGTATGTTAACAAAACCTTTGATCAAAGACCAAATTGTGTGCAACTTAAAAACAAGACATGCAAGAATATGTATTTAGAAAGGTAACTTTTCTCTAGAAAATACTACTCATAAATGCCAAGCAACAGGAGTTGCTCACTAGGATTTGAAAAATATGGAGCACATCAAAGATAATCCCCAGTACTGGCCATTACTTATGATAAAGAACTATGTTAATCAGAAATATGTATTTGACTCTGACAAAGAAACCAGCAGTAGGCAAAAATAAAACGGAAGCAGAAAAACTTCTATGTAAACTATGCAGTAATGTGGTATGAAATACTATATGTCTATAATCAATGTTCACCATACAGACAGAAATATCACAAATGTGGAAAGTATATTACAAGCTAAAATGTGCACTACTACAGAAACAGTTCAAGACACTTATATAAGTGTCAAAGGAGTATGAATCCAAAGATTATGACTTCATTGATTTAACCCTCAGGACAGAGTGAAATAACAGAAAGGAGGCCTGGTTGAGATGATGACCACTAATAGAATCCCTATTCTTAGGAAAGAAAAACTTACTTTTTAAAAAACCTGAGGTGCAAGTCAGGGTAATTGGTAAAAGTGACTACAATAGGTTAAAAATAAGCCAGGAACCTCATATAAAGTCATATGTTAAGGGCCAACAGCCATACTAGATGGCTGAGAACTTCCTTTAAAATGAAGAGCCATTCCATATAATATTAAAGCAATAGTAACAGGAAACCTGGGAAGAACTATCCAAGGACTGGACAAATCTGAAAATTTAGAATATTAGGATTTCAACAGCATGACTTGGGTCTCTTTTGTACTTCGCAAATATTTCGTAATGGCAGATATTCCACCCGTATATCTTCCAGATTGAATGCTAAGTAACAAAGAGGGCAGTGAACCTGAAAGTCATGTGAATGGCAGAAAAATCCAGTGAGTTGTCATATAAGACAACAAACCCGCAAAGCCACTAAAGCAGATGAAATTCATAAGGAGATTCCATAAGACAATCCAAGGTCTGTTTCTCTAAGGTTTCTCTGCATCATTGTATCTTGCTCATTGCAACCCAGAATTTTAAGCTGTTTCTATAAAGGTTACTGAGCGATTGATAGATCCAAGATATATATCAGAGATACTCTGCACTGGTTTATAGTAAAGCATGAATTGTTCAGTGTAAGATTTCTAAAATACATCATCTTACTTTACTAGGACTTGTTAGACATGAGAATTTTCCTTTCATCCCATGAAAAGAATACAGTGTTGTTCATCCTACTTCAACAGTATTGAACAAAAGACTCAGAGAAAGCACACCTAAATTCTTATCACAATGACAGAGCTATGCCTCCTTGTTCATTCTTTCAAAAAGAAAGTGTAAAACATTCAGAATACTGGGGATTTTAAGCCAAACTGATATTGCATCTGAGAATGAATTCAGTTAACGTATATAATGAAGATATACAATTAAAAGAACATACCAACTGAGGGTGATGACGGTTATCCAAATACTATAAGTCCAATTTTGTGTAACTAAGAAGTTGAACAAACTAAGTGAAAGTACTGAACATTTCGTGAATAAGATATTTTACTAGGAAAAGCAGGCTGTGAGGATATTGGTATTTTTAACAGTTGAGCCTACTTATGAGAGTAATGGTATGTTCCTTGCAATACAGCTTAAAGATTTTTTTTTAATTGTTCCAGATCAGAACGGCATCAAGAAAGCCTTATCATTGCCTTATCAACACCACAAGTGATGACTGAAGCATACTTAGGTCTGAATGGTCCTATGAGGTGGGTTCCTTGCATGAAATTAACTAGTGAAACAGCACTCATTAAATACGGTTATATTCTAGGGTTTTTGTGTTAAGAAACTCAGTGTCTAATACATGAGCCACTTCCCGGTACTGACCATTCCAGTTTCTGTTGCATTTAAACATTTTTCACCATACCCTGGGCTTTCCAAAAGAAAATTAAAAAGTTGGAGTTCACATCAGGAGCCTGGTGCTATAAGAAGAGTGGCTTTATTCTTTTGCTTTATTGAAATAAAATCTATATCAAGTACAATTATTGCTACTGGTGCTGAAGAATTAGAGTTTAATTTGGTTCAATTTTTTTATTATAAACATCTTTTTCACAAACAATGGAAAAGGCTTGTGGGTTTGTTTTTTAAAAGCCTGTTATGAGGAAAAATACCAGTCTATTAACATTTCATGTAAGTTTTCCTTAAAGAAATCAAATACGACACATGATGAAATGAGGTTGACTTTTAATTTTTTTATTTATTACTTTTTATGTTATATAAGAGACTCACTGACATAAACATTATGTATTTTTGTGACTTGACTTTTCCACAGTCAGTAATTTTGAAAACTAAAATAACTATACGTGGACATCTCTTGTTTTGCAGTGGCAATTACTATGAACAGGAGGTAATTTTTTTAACCAAAACATTTTTATTTTAGTACACAGACTAACAGGAAAAGATTTATCTCTCATCTTATATATGTAAAGGAGACATTCCAATACAAAATAAAGTTCATTTGAAGGATAAACCAATCAATGGTATAGATCATCATTAGGACAGAAGATAACAGCAGAAGTGCAGACGATAACAACATTCTGGGCTCTAATTAGCAAGTTTGTAGTATGGCAGTCACAAGGTGAGGGCAGTCTTATGCAATCTCCCCCCCCCCCCAGACCTTTCAGGTAACCTTGCCCTTGGAGGCTTGTATCATCAGCAGCCATTCTTACTTCTAGCCCTTCATGCAAACATTTTGAGCTATTTATCTAGTCATTTGCATAAAAGGGAAGGAAATGCCCTTCCATAACAAAGAATGTTGGGATTGGGCAGAAAAATAGCTGTCCTTTGTGAGAAAACCTTCCCTATCAGAAGATTTTGGGCAGTATTTTCTTTTTATTTTAAATAGTAATTTTATTAAATGTTACAATAACAATAATAAAAAGTACAAAGGAAAAGAAGAAGAAGAAGAAAAATAGAAGATACAGAAAAGAAAGAAAAAGAGAAATAGAAAAAGAGAAATATAAAAAAGAAAAAATAAGAATATAGTAAATAAAGAGAAAAATATATAAAGAAGTGACTTCTCTCTTCATTGGAATACAAACAGTTTTAGTAACTTAGCAAAATTAAGATCTCTTCTTCCCAATCCATTGCTTACCCACAAAGCCTTATTACTGCAGTCATGATATCAGCAAAAGTAGATTAAGGGTTACCAGAGATAGCAACATATCTTATGTCTATTTTAACCTTGATCAAATAAACCAATTGTATATTCTTTATCTTTAGTCCAGTGGTGGGTTTCAAAAAAATTTACTACCGGTTCTGTGGGGGTGGCTTGGTGGGGGTGGCATGGCTTGGTGGGGGTGGCATGGGAAGGATACAGTAAAATCTCCATTCCCTCCCCAATCCAGGGGAAGGTTACTGCAAAATCCCCATTTCCTCCTGATCAGCTGGGACTCAGGAGGCAGAGAATAGATGGGGGCAGGGCCAATCGGAATTTCTACTATCGGTTCTCCGAACTACTCAAAATTTCTGCTACCGGTTGTCCAGAACTGGTCAGAACCTGCTGAAACCCATCTCTTCTTTAGTCCATTTAAATAATGAACTTGATTTTTTTTCATTTTTCATTTCACTCTTGATTTGTCATTTGTATATCCATTATACTTATTAAGACATCCTCTAGTTTCTTTTGTATTTCCAGTGTAATATCCTCTTTCATGGCATTCTTGTAGACTGTCATTTTAAAATCCACTTTCAAATCAGTGTTGATCTTTTCAGGTAAAACCTGTTTCCCTTCCATAATATTTTTTAAACACAATCTATGTATAGAGACAGACACTCTTAAAATTAACTTCTGGGTCCATCATTCTCAAATATCCTTCAATGTGTCCAGTGTTAAAATATTTTGCTTCATTCTTAATTATTGAGTTTGAGAGTTCTTCAGTTATAATTTTTAGTTTCCTCTAATTCCCTCTAATGTCCGATTTATAAAATCTTACCTTATTATTTTAAAAAGAATTTTATTTATTTATATATTAAACAAATTTATATATTTATCCAACTCACACAATTACTCCAATTAAAAACAAAAGCATTTTCCCTTGGGAAGGATTCTTTATAATTAATTCCAAAATCTTATTACAATTTTATCTGGACCCAGTCCATGTTTAACTTTTTAAAAATTCAAGTTTTAATCAGCCTTTTGTTCTTTATTCTCATGTTTTAAAATTCTTAAACTTGTAGTTAAAACTTCTTTCACTAAGGATTAAAGAAACTCACTCGAAACTGTAAAAGATGCCAATCCAAAGGTTCCCAATAGCTGAAAAACAGTTAACAAGCGATTTCCAAAAATGTTTAGAAGTGGAAGTATGTGAATTCAGAGTGTACCACATTGACCATGGTTCCAAGAAGATGGCTATTTCCTCATCTCCCAGAGCCCCAGTCATATCAGATACTGTTGTCTTGCAATCTCCTCACAAGGAGCAACTCTCTGAAACTCCTATGGATGATTTCAAGTCATCTCCTTGGTAAGTAACCATCTCCTTGAAGAGATGGTTACTTACCAGTATTTCATTCCACTGCAGTTGTTGACTCTGCTTTTCATGGCACTGTCTTCAATCTTCCATTTCTTCTATGGAAGCCAGCAACCTGGCATTTTCTATCCTATGGATATGAATTCAGTCATTCTATTAACTTGCATGGAGGTTAATTAATGTATTTCTGTTTCTCTCTGTGTGTGTTCTCTGTAGGTACACCATTATCACCAACTCCACATCCTGATTCTCTAAGCAATCTGAAGTATTCACTTATCAAATAAATCCCAAACTGCTGTACATCCTGTTAATGCAAAATTCCTCTCATATCCCCCTCCTCTTTCTTTTACACTTAACCCTCAACTTATAACCATAACAATCGTTCAAAGTTCATCGTTCAATGAGACTGAAAAAAGGAACCTGTGACTGGCATATGGTAGCATGTAATCACCATTTGTGACCTTCCCAGACAGCTTCTGGCAACCAAACTCAATGGGGAAGCCAGGTTCACTTAACAACTGCAGTGATTCATAATTGTGGCAAAAAGGTCATAAATCAAGTATGTCTCACTTAACAACCATCTTGCTTAGCAACAGAAATTCTAGTCCCAAATGTGGACATAAGCCAAAGTCTAATCATATTATATGGAAGTTTTAAGTTACTTGCTGAGGATTTCCCAAGAGTTCCTATGCGAGTGAACAAAGAAGTCAATCAATCACATTTCCTTTTGAAAAATCTGAAGCTCTGGAGATAGAATGATACAGAAGCCTGCATGAAAATGTTGTTTGTTTGTTTGTTTGTTTGTCAAACATGTACAAGATAACAAGTGTATGAACATAAACATAAACAAAGGAACAAATAAATGGGGACAGTAAAACAGGGACAGTAGGTATGCTAGTGTGCTTATGTACACCCCCTTTACAGACCTCTTAATAATGGAGTGAAGCCCACAGTAAACAGTTTGAGGTTGAAACTGTGAGGGTTTGAGGCTATAACAACGGAATTGGGTACAGCATTCCAGGCGTTGACCACTCTGTTGCTGAAATCGTATTTCCTGCAATCGAGTTTGAAGCAATTTACCTTGAGTTTGTATCGATTGTTTGCCCGTGTACTATTGTAGTTGAAACTGAAGAAGTCATTGATGGGCAAGACATTGTAGCAGACAATTTTGTGTACTATGCTTAAATTGGACCACAGGCGGCGCAATTCCAGATTGTCTAAGCCCAAAATTTTAAGCCTGGTGGCATAGGGAATTCTGTTGTGAGTAGAGGAGTGGAGTACCCTTCTCATGAAATACTTCCCAACCCTCTCAATCATATTAATGTCTGAAATACAGTGTGGGTTCCAGGCAGAGGAACTGTCTGAATTGAAGAATTGGTCTGGCAAAGATTTTGTATGCCTTAGTTAGCAATACAATATTATTGGAGAAGCAACTTTGCAAAATTAGGTTAACAACTCTTAGTGCCTTTTTGGCAATGCTGTTACAATGAGCTCTGGGGATTAGATCATTTGAGATTAGTACTCCTAAATCCTTGACAGAGTGAAGGTCATCTATGAGATTGCTTCCACCCAACTTGTATTTGGTGTTCTGGTTTTTATTGCCAATGTGTAGGACAGAACATTTATTAGTTGAAATTTGGAGTTGCCAAGTACTTGACCATTCTGATGTACAGTCAAGGTCACTTTGTAGGGCAGCAGCTTTGTCAGTGGTGTCAAATAATTTTACATCAGTGGCAAAAAGGACGCAGCTGCTTATAATATGATCATATAGGTCATTTATGTAAAGCAGAAAGAGTGTGGGTCCTAAAATGCTGCCTGAAACATGGTTCATGCACAAGCTCCATATAGCCATAGGTTATTATTTTTTAAGGGTAGCTTTATTTTGCTCTCAAACACAGCCAAAGTCATGGAATTGCAGAGAAGCCAAGTTGTTTTCCCACTTGTGTGGAAATGCCATATGTATGCTTCCTCCCTGGCTTGTCTTCATTCAGTGTTTTATTCCCTCTTGTATCTTCACTGTGTAGTCCTCAAAGTACCTGGACACACATAGCAATAGTGATGCTTCATTTAATCCAATAAATTGTATTAGGAGACTTCCGCCACACTAGATAATTCTAGTGCTTTGCTTTGGATAATTTCTTGCCAATGGGAACAGGATTATTTTTAGAGAAGAAAGAGAAATCTGTGTATCCTCTGGATATGGATGATGCCCCGCGTGATTTATTTCAGGCAAGCTATTGCACAGTAAGTGTAATGCTGCTATGTTTAATAAGGATCTTTGGTCTGAAAATAAGTCAATATAAAAACATTCTCTAAAAGAAAATTTCCCATTGTTTTCCTTCCCCCAATGGAGCCACAACCTTTCTCTCATGTCTGTTTTGAGGGGTCTGGAAGTCTCCCTCAGTGATATGATGTGAAAAAGACATGGATCACTCTACCTGGAGCTTGGATTCAAAAAGAAAAAAAAACTTAAGGAAACTTGTAGAAGGACTTTTCTGCTCTCCCCAATAGCTTCTGTGATATGATAATCAGAAAGGTCTACAAATTTTCCTCTTATGGATTTTCTTAAATTAATGATGAGAACAAAAAACACTAATATTCATCTAAAATAAGACTTCAATTCTCAAATAACATTTAGGAACTAGAATACCAATTGATACCAATTGTTAAGTCAAAATTTTGTCAGTCTGTGATCATTCTATAATAGATGAGACTTTTTGATGACAGCAAATAATGTTGCAACTTTTAATCTAAATACTTATTTATAAGTGACCAGCTGATGGCTCTATGACAAACTCCTGGCCCAAGGATCAGATGCATCACACACTGGCCACACCCATGCCTGGTTTAACAAAAGGGGGAAAAGTCCCAAGACATCACATGATGACAACATGACAACGTGAGTTTGACACCCCTGCTCTATGGGCATGTGTAACTGTTTGCCTTGTGGCCAATCACTCCCCAACAATGCCACATTAGTTTCTGTGTTTCTACCCTATTCCTTCTTTTTCATGTTCAGCTCAGCTATAAAACCACTTTCTCTTGACACATCCCCTGTAATGCCAGACATCTACACCAGACTTCAGGATTTAAATAAAAGAAATTCAAAATGTTCAATATAGTGGGGCTGATTTCATCAAGAATAAGTATACAATTCTTGCACCAGTTATTTTGCTGAGATGAAAAGAGAAATTTGAATGTTTTCTTATTTATAGAGAGAGTAATAATGGCTGACTGGATGTTGCTGAACTATACTTTCTAATGGCCTCAAAGAGTATGATAATTTATGAAGGATGCTGGGAGTTCATTCTGAGTAACATTCTGAGGACATAATTTCTCCATTTGGTGTCATCTCCAGTGATCTCCAGTGATGATTAATCCAGATACTTCCCCAGATGCCTCTCCAGATGTCAGTTCAGAGAAAGATGAACCAGTTCTGGGCACTTCAGGAGGGGAGTTGGTCAATGTCTTTGAGCAGCCAGCTGAAAGTGATTGGCTGAAGCACAGCTGCAGCAAGACAGTTCTGAGGCTTCAGGTGGGGAAAGCACATAGCTGCAGCCAGTTAGTGATGATGATGTAGGGCTGAGAAAAGGCAGGAGCAGCTAAGGTCAGCCTGATTATTGTGAGGAGGCAGTCCCACCCCTCTTGATGGGCTGAAACAGAAGCTGGCTATTTAGCACAGCAGACAGATGGAGTTGATGCTGGGAACATCATGTACATTTCCTGCTGTGTGTTTCCTGGTCACTGTGATTCCAGCTTTGCCTTGAATTGACCCTATGCCTTGACTTTGGATCATGTCTTATGGGACACGGCACCCTCTTGTATAGTGGATTTATCTGGTTTGGAAAACTTTCAAGAGCCTTGTGAAGTCACTGGCCACTGCTCTGTGGACTAGCACTGGTCTGCTTTTGGATGGACTTAATTGAGACAGTTCTGGATGAAGGGAATTGCTGGGAATATTAACAAACCATTAATCCTCTGTTACATATGTGTGTGAGTGAGTGGGAGAGCACATAGACTTAGAGATTTTTCCTGTAGTTTAGACTTCGGCTTGAGATGGCATGAATTGTGTTTCGGTTGTCCTATGGTAGGACTGGGATGCAGAAGAAACATCCATCCTCCCTTCCTTGTTCTCTTGGCTACCTTTGAATATGTTGATCACAGGACCCTTCTTGACTCAGGAAGTGGGAACAGGAAGCACACTCTTGCAATGGTTACTTCTCCTTCCTGAAGAATCAGTTCCAATCAGTATTGATGGAATGCCTCAGAGCTTAATTTTATCTTTGCTTCAGTTTATTATCTACATGAGACTATAGATAAGGTTATCATAAGCACAAATGTTAGATGTCATGTTGTTGCCAAGGGATGCCATCAAAGTTTTGATTCAGAATCTGGAGGCTATGGGAGGTCCTGATGGTGAGGAACTCTTGACAGGCTCAACCCTAGAAAAACCAAGAAGCTGTATGTTTTGAGGCCTCCTAAGTCTGGAGATTTTACATTTCCAGTTTTGGATAGGATAGCTATTGCCAAAACTCTGAATGATCTGATTTTAAAATGCAATCACATTTTTGTATTATTGAAGGTGCATTGTTTTATATTAGTTAGCAAATGTGAAAACTTCATTAATAAGGTCTTTGGGGAACCAGAAGACTTTGGAGTTGGCAGACTTTTGACTTTAAAAGCATTTGGGTTTACTCACTGCTGGCTGTTCCCTTGTGGTCTTTCTATGTTCATTGTTCTCCTCAGCTGGCTTTTCCAGATTAGCTGTCTCTTACAGAAGTGCTTCTAATTTTCTTAAGCCTGGCAGATCTCAAGGGCTGACTCTCAGGTTGGGAAAGACAAAGGAGTATCTCAAAACATTAGTCAAAATAAGCTGCTGGAAAGTTTAGTTTCATTCTGATCCAGCAATCACAATCTTCCTTCTATAAGACACACAACAACTACAGAGGCTGCCAGATTTCTGCAATAACTATGTGTGATGCACTCTTCTTGCTATTGATTGTTTCAAGTATTTGTTTTGTTTTTGTCCTGCATTTTAAATTTTAAATGTCTTTTTATTGATCTTTCTGTATTTTGAATTCTGTACTTGTGTTTTATCAGTCTGAGATTGCAAATAAAATAAGTTCATTCGTATTAAGCTGGTGGTTATTTCAAGGACAATCTTATCTGGAAAAAGAATGGGTAAGACCATCTGTCCTGGATTTTGGGATAAGTGGTTCAAATAGCTTTCAGAGAATCTGCTTTATGGAAGTTCCTACTAAATAAGGGCTAGAGTTTTAGTTTATTTGATTTCCAGATTCTGTATATTACCCCCTTGCCTTTTGACATAAACCCAATCAATAAGATCATACACCTTGCTTTTTAGATTTGGCTCTGTGTTTGGGGGGGGGGGTGACAGTTTCTGTGAGTGATGCAGATCAAAACCAGCAGCACAAATTATCTGTTTTTCTTGAGCAAGGGCACATAAAGGAGCTGTAGGGGTTTTTTTATCTTGCCTATTTTTCAGGAGAGGAAGTGGTTGATATTCCTATGAAATAGATGATAATACCAAAATAATAAAGCTGACAGCTTGAACACCCAATCCTGTCCCAATGTGTAGAATTTAGGCAGTGATTGATGAGGCTGAAGAGAAAGATAGCAGGAGACTAACCCATTGCTATCCTGAAACTACCTTGCTATAAGATGTAAGGATAGCATTTATTAAACTGACAGCCTTTCCTTCTAGCTCAGTGTTTCTCAACCTTGGTAGCTTGAAGATGGGTGGGCTTCAACTCTCAGAATCACTGGCTGGGGAATTCTGGGAGTTGAAGCCTACCCATCTTCAAGCTTCCAAGGTTGAGAAACACTGTTCTAGCTCAAGGACAAGAGGGAAGCACTTTAACACAGTGTGATACTAGGTGTATAGCTAGAGCTGAAAAAAATGTTGGGACATTTGCCACACCAGTACACAGATCTTTTTCAAGTTGCATTTTATGTGAATCACAGAATGGGAAAGTACCAGGCCATGAAGTCCAACTTCTTGCTCAGTGCAGGAATTGTAGTTAAAATGTATTCAAATTTTCTGATGGTAATAAATCAATACAAGTCAGTATTATAATGCAGAGCAGAAAGGCATCATCTTTTTTCAGTGATTATATTTTTCTTCTTTTCATTTTGCTTAATCCAGCCCGTGTCACACATCTATTTCAGGAACCAAGGCACATTAAGCACAGGCACAATTAAATATTTATTTTTAGCATCATAAAGCAGTCCTTCAACATTAAACATTTCTGTCAAGAAACATAAATAGAGCACCGTTTATCATACTGTAAGTTCTCAGATGTTGATAAACAAGAAATATTTTGTCTTGTACCTTGTGTTCAATTGTTCTAAAATTTCAGAAACTGGCAAATCATTACAGGTTCTTCTTAGTGGTTTCTTGCTGCCATTTTTTAAAAGAAGTTAAGAAACTGCATAAAAGAGAACATCTGAAATATAGAATATTTTACTTTAATTTCTTGCTATCACTATAGGTTTTAATAAGAGCTGAGTTGTATTATATTAGAGCCTCGGTACAATGAGTAGCAGGGGAAGGGAGTATCTGCTATTCATAGGTATCTGCTGCACTGCAGGAATTTACATCATTTGTAAATGAAAATTGATGTTCCATTGTAATTTGATCTGCAGAAAGTTCCTAGTGGATTTATAGCCTTGACAGGAGTCTGCATATCTGATGCTCCACAAGCTAAATGTAGCTTACAACCTTTGAATAAAATCTCAACATCAGGTAAAAGTTTGTTGTTAACACAATTTTAAGCGTTCTCAGAAGTTGTTTAATTTTGGAACACCCAAAGGAAGCCCATTTCAAGGTCAAATTAATTCTGCAATCCCATAATAAAGCTGAATCATTCCAGAACCAAATGTTTTGAATGCTTGTCCTTTTGAGGAGGTATAAAATATTTTCTCTCTCCACTGAGAAACTTTAGCCAGCTCACACACTTTCCTAATCTAAAATTGCCATTGCTGCATGCTAAAGAAACAAGTTATTTTCCCCATTTTTTAAAACTAAAAATATTTGTAAATTTGCTTCTGTTAATTAGGGTGGGGAGATAGGAGACTCAAAGCAATATACTTTATAAATAGTCACAAAATTGTAAAGGCAGAAAAGCCTTAATATGACGTGTTTGAATCAATGCCAGTGGCCTCTAAATTGGATATTAGATAACAGTTTGGTCACCATATTTTCCCCAGTGAATACTCATATGGTTTAAGCAACAGACCCACATTACAAGAGTCCAGACTAAATAATGAAAACATAGCTCACAATGACCAGATCACTGTTTTCTAGGAACAGGCATTGCTGAAGCACCTTGGGTTAAGGTTAAAGCACTTCTGGCTGGAAGATCTTCTTAGTCATCCAGGACCAATGCTTGGGCCAAGAATGTTCATCAATGGAAGCTTCCCCTTAGGTAAATGGCAAACTATCTGGAACAGGGTAGCTATATCCCCAATCTCACAAAAGGACAGATAAATCCACAAATTGCATTTTTCCCCTTTCTGATTTGCAAATGTTTGTAAATTCTTCTTGCAGCTTTTCTATGTATTGAACCCCCAGAATGGATAGAGCTAAGATGTACCTTTGCTTCCCATATTACTAGGAAAGAGAAGGAGCCTTTTGAGAAAAAGAGATGCCAGCTTCATTGAACACCACAGACATGGCTGCATGCACAGGGAGTTAGAGCTGCCTTTAAGTGCTAAGTATGCAGTGCTTTCTGCCTGTATGAATTAACCTGCCAGTTTCAATTTCTCCCACATTTGTCACATGTTATTTCCATCCCATTTAGCACAATATTTAAGAATTTTGGTAAATTCTTCTTTAAAAAATCCCATCAATCCTATTTGATCACAGAACCTTCACTGAATCTCTATTTGCTATTTCAGGATTCTCATTACTGATATAGCCAGAGACTCCCTGCCATCTATTGCAAAAAGGAGCTAAAGCTGATGCCCAGAAAAGACATGTTTGTTTTAAGAAGCTGCAACCAGGTTGATACATCTGCTCCCCTTGAGCACTTCATAGTGTTTTGTTTTCCTTCAAAACCAGAATGCTGCATAGCCTTACTGGTTCTTACCGGCAGAAAACACAGATCTAACCTCAGTACTTAAGAATGACTTCCCTTGTGGCTTTATGTAAATGTTGAAAGAACACTGGACAACATAGAACTCTGAGGGATCCCTTCAAGACAAACAGTAATTCTCCCTTGCTAATCTTGGTCAATATATCTCAAACCAAGTAGATCTGGATTGATCACAAGGCAGTGTTGCCAAATCCATAGCAGCCAAGTGCTATTGAATGGGCCAGATGAGCCCAGTCCAACCAAGAATATATTCCACCTACTGTTTCAGCTGCTGGTTATCTACTAAGGTTGCTTCTGATCCAATATCAAGGCTGTATCCTTCCTGAAATTGTTGAACTTTTCCTCTTCGTTCAAGAAAACCTAGAATTGCACTTCTACTACATGTTCTGACCAGTAATTTGGGAGTCATTGAAAGATGGATGGCATATACAAATTTAATAATAAAAGAAACATATACATTTTAAGGGATACACTGTACCCAATGAATACTTATTTAACAAAGTCAATTGCAGTATCAAAATTACATTAAAAAGATAGTATAGAAAAGCACCTGCCTGCCAAATTCAAATCTTCAGTGACAGCATGCCTATCCCCTGCACTTGATAGAATAAATTTAAAAATTTGCTTTAAGGTTTTGGCATCACTTTGTTTCCATCCAGCGAGAAACCAGTTTCTGCAGTCTACTGTAGATATGTAGTCATATGACAGATGGAAATAATATCAATAGGTAAATAGACAAATAATAGACACTTTAAGCATACTTTTTTTTTTTAAAAAAGTGTATTTTCAAAATACAGAAGTTTGTCTTCAAATTTCAGATTCGCAAACCCCAAAGATTTGGACTCAAATACCCACCAATTAATTAGCAGGCAAATTAATTTTAATTTAGAGGAGGAAAATGATCTGTCCTATCTGAAATTAATTCCTCTTATTTCTGCAGGACTTGCACATGCTTCCTTTTTTCAGGCCTCTCCGTTATTAATAAGATATTTTAATACTTTTTTCTTTGCTTATTTAATGCTAATAACAACACAGCCTATGTGCACAACAGAAGCAGGAGTGATTTCACAAATTTAAAAAATGTCACAATGAAGAAAATGCAGTGTGACAACTGGGACTGGGTGAATGAAGTTGACAACCAGCATTACTGGTCAATTCACTGAAGCCTGGATACCTGGATATGGTTACTCACTGTCAACAGAGCCATGGCAAAATGTTCTGTCAGCACACAGCATGACTTCATTCCCAAATTCACATACTTGTCATTGTCAAAGAATGCTATTTTTATATATAAAGCCAGAAAATGAATTCAGAGAAGTCGGAGGAGTAGGGAGACAGGCTTTACCTAAAGGCAATAGCACATCACATAGGGTAATAAACTCTACTCCAAAGTTCACCAGGAAAGACGGATAATTTCAGGGACAGATTTCAATAATGTATAAGTAGTTTTATAAGGCAGTGGTGTTGGAGCTGACTCATACTTGTTGGCCAGAGTAAAAACATAACCATGGTTAAGTTTTTTGGAATTTTGAGAATGGAACAGAGCCATTACTCTAGTGTTCTGACTGGCTAATTGGCATCTAGCAGCATGTAAACAACAATGGAGCCAGAATAACCTGTCGTTAAACATTTACCAACACACCACTGTTATAAGTGGAAGTTATCAGCAATTATAATCAGAGGTATAATCAAAGTAAACAATTAAAACCCATCTGGTGTAGATGTTACAGGATCAGTCCTATCAGATATGATGTGTTATTTAATCCCATCAGAAGGCTGCTTGTCAACCTTAAAGTTAATGTTTAATATAAACCTCCACTTAATTGAATTGACCTCTGTTAATGCTAAGACTTGCTGTATTGGAAACCCATATTTTAGATTATTTGAAACTTGATTTTGATCAGTTTTGAAATAAAGCACCTCTAGCAAAATTTTATTTTTGTTGATTTTTTAAAAAAATCAGCACCTCAAATGCAGGGGGGAAAGATAATTTTCCTTTTTTGCCTTTTCTGAACGTTGAAGGCATATATGGTTGCAAAGTGTACCTGGAAACAAAGACACCCCTTTAGCCAGCACTGAAATGTTTGTATCCTACTTGTATTATATTTACTAATAACTCAAGGTGACAAACATATCCAATCTTTCTCCTCCTGTTTTTCCCCACAATAACCCTGTGAGGTGGGTTGGGCTGAGA
This sequence comes from Masticophis lateralis, assembly GCA_030761175.1. Classification (NCBI taxonomy): domain Eukaryota; kingdom Metazoa; phylum Chordata; class Lepidosauria; order Squamata; family Colubridae; genus Masticophis; species Masticophis lateralis. The sequence goes on from JAUDYJ010000001.1 coordinate 161,164,666, forward strand.
GAGAGTGACTGGTCCAAAGTCATACAGTTGGCTTCCAGGTGGGATTAGAACTCAGAGTCTCCTGATTTGTAGACTGGTGCCTTTATCACTAAACCAAACCAGCTCTCAGTTATATAAACTGGAATAAATAATATAAACAGTTATATAAAGTGGAGCACCAGGACAGAGGCTGCTTTTGACTTTGACATGAAAGTTTTGAATAAATTAAGGCTACAATGATGGTGACTTCAGTATCAAAGTGGAGTTTAAAAGATTCTATAAACCATTCTATATCACTGGAGATGCTCTCCAGCACACAGAGCAATTCAAGGCCAGGGCTTGCCGTTGTCTAACCTCCATGGAGAGAATGACTGCTACGTAGAAACTGCAATAAAGCGTGTTGTTGGAATGTTGATGAAGATGATTATTTCTTCATATCAATCTTGTTTGGCTGCCATATAATATGTTCCAATTCTGATGAAGTTGACGAGGAACAAAGAATCGGGGAGGCAATAATATGTAATACTTACCATGTAGCTGATGAAATGGTGAATCACTTCTATTTAGATCACTGCCAAAGACTCCTGGCAGATGAATGGTTGGGTTTTACTACTTGCTGCCTAAATACCAGTAGCTGGGCATCACGATAAAGTGTGGAATATTTTGCAGTCTCCTAATTAGCATTGCCTAGAAAGCAAACAGTTTGAAGGAGGCCATGATTATATTACTGTGATGGCTGCTGCAGTCACAAATCTTCTGAGGATTTTTCTGACCTGGAGTGTGTTATAATTCCATTCTATCAGAGAAGCCAAGCCACACAATTTTTACTGTGATCTAGAAGCTGTAATTCAAGCAAAAGATGTTCTCCTTGTGACTGTGGCTCTGATTTATGGAATACAGACCAGCCAGAAAAGTATGCATATTGTAAAATAGTGTGTCATTATTTTGGAGATTTCAGTTCATTTAAAAGAGTATCAGGCCCAAGAATGACAGAACAATCGAGTCAAAGTTCAGTAGTTTATTTGCTTACATCATCTAGAAAAAATCTTGTCAGGCTAAACCTATACTACTCTCATCTTAATTTTTCAATTTTTCAAAAATTAATAGAAAACTTGGGGAAAATAAGATTTGAATAGAGCTACTCTTTGTCTCTCAAATAGGCATATAGAAGATTCCAGTGTCTCATTTTTGTTATGTTCATGCTTCAGTCAATCAAGCTACCCCCCTCCCTTACCTAACCCCACAAAGGACTATGCCACCATTATTGTAATACCATTGGGGGTCACTGTGGGAGATGGGAAGCCTTTAATTTCCACCCTTCCACTTATCTTCACTGCTTTGAGATGATTGTGAAAGCAAATCACATATGTTTTCCAGCACTGCTGCCCAAGATCTCTACTCTTACTCAGGTATATTTAAATGTCTTTTTTTGTATTCATACATTTCCATGACATTTATGAATCTAAAAGAAGGTTCATAAATGTCATAGAAATTTATTAATCTAAAAGTGGGGGAATGTGATGGAATGTGCATCTGGAGAAGGAGGAGGGATTCCTGGCAGGAGCACTGCAGTTTTCCAGGGATAAGGCAATATATTCCACAGAGAAGATAAATTAAGAGACTGCACAGTCAGTAAGAGATTCTGTGTATATTTCAGGATATATTTATTAGGTAGGAGGTTATAGCTTTAGTGTGGCAAGATTCTGTCTATTACTGGTACATATAAGCAAATAAAGGATAGGATTTGATTGGTTCTCACTGTGTCATCTTTGGGTTTGGTCCTGACAGGGGAGTCCATGCTTACAATGTCATTCTCAGTGTGTGAAGGAAAGGAAAGATAAAAACCTAAAGGTAGGTTTACCTGGAGATGCTTGAGTTGCTTAAAATTAAATGGCAACAGTGTTTCTCAACTTCAGCAATTTTAAGCTGGGTAGACTTCAACTCCCAGAATTGCCCAGTCAGCTTTCATCTTCTGGCCTGACTGTGAAAGAGGGGATCTGCCTGGAAACCACTCTTCCACTAAGTGGAATGGGAGGAGGGAAGCTACTCCTTTCCTATTGATGGACTGACCTTGGCTTTCATTGGAGAGGGGAGAGAAGAGGAGTGAAATACATGCTGGCTGGTGAGTTTGGGGAGTTGGAATCCACAAAGCTTAACGTTGCTGAGGTTGAGAAACTCTGGTGTGACAATATCCCCAATGTCCCTTAAAATTGCACAATGTTTTGGCAAGGATTTCCTTTCTTTAATCAGCATGGCCTAGGCCCAAGGATAAATGGAAACTTTTGAATTTTTGCCTATGAAGCTTACTAAAAACATGCTAAGTACTGGGCATATTACCTGTAATATTTCTCACCATGCTGGAAAGCACACCCTGTTGAAAGACTGATGCTATATTCTTTTCAATGGACTCCTAGGGAAACTATGCTCTTAAGGAGAATAACATTGGTCTCAAGGCAAAAATCTGCCCTCTTCTTCTCCTGGTAATTCTTCCCAAGCCAAATGGAAGAGTGGCATTTCGATAAGACTCCTGTGTTGAAGCCACCATGGTTATTGTGACTCTTTCCTCCACCAGGCTACCTAGCTAGCCTTTTGTTTTGTCTCTGAAGCAACATGCACAGCTGATTAACAGTTTTCAAGAGGCTACTGTCCTTCATGTCATTTTAATGTTAGTATTCACTGCTTGTCATCTCAATATCAACTCAGTGCATCCTCATGGGGTACCTTGGGATATATCCAGTGGTGAAATCTAAAATTTGTTACTACCGGTTCTGTGGGGGTGGCTTGGTGGGGGGGAAGTAATGTGACAGTGGGTGTAGCCAATTTTTTTTTAACTTTTAAAACCATTTTTTCTACAATCTCTTCAGCAAAGAGGTTGTAAAAACATGCTTTCAAAAGGCTCTGACAATCCCAGCTGAGTTGCCTGATCGGCAGAGACTTTTTTTCTTTTAAGTGCCTCTGACAATCAGGCAACTCAGCTTGGATTGTCAGAGGCATTTAAAAGAAAAAAAACCCTTTTAGGGTTATCTTTTAGAGACCTAGGATGATGTAGCAGTTAAGGCAACAGGCTAGAAACCAGGTTACTATATATTCTAGTCCCACCTTAGGCAAGCTGGGTGACCTTGGGCCACTCACCTTCTATCAGCTGTAGGAAGCAAGCACTGACAAAAAGAAACAGTGAAAATTTTTGCCAAGAAAACTGCTGGGATTTATCTAGGCAGTCTCTAAGAATTGGACACAATTGAACAGAAGGGGAATAAATGGGGCATAGTGGGAGGGGTATAGGAAGGAACTTAGAAATGATGGACAATCTTTCCAGCTATTCAACACAGGATTTTAATTACTATTTATAGCTGGCAAACTGGCAGCATGCCCTAGACACTACCGGCTTCTTATTCAAGATTCTACCAGAATTCTTTGCTCCTCTTTTGCTTTTCCCATTTCATGGTTTCTCCCTCATTTTTTAAACCATCCTGTAATTCTACAAGTTCATCACTATATTACTACTTACACCCTATATTTCATGGTGATCATTAGTTTTTGTTCTGTCAAGCTCATTAATAATAATTATAGTGGCAGCTGCCAGTTATAATGCTCTGAATAGAATTGCCAGTGAAAGCAGATGAGGAAAAAAAAAGTAGTGGAGAAAGATTCAGATTGCAATGTATTTTTTAAACAAGTGAGTGGCTTTCGGAATTCTAAATAATACTGATTAGCTTTTGGAATTTTCTAGAGTTCAGACAAAAGAGATAAACTGGCAGTTTTTAAGCTAGATCAACCAGAAGTTATGTGCATATTTAGATATATTAGATAGACCTCTTTTTTTCCTCTGGCAGAGTTCATGTGTCTTTACTCATTAAGTACAGTGGCGGCTGATGCAACCACAGGGAACATTTTATTTTCTGTGCTTTTTACTTATTATTATAGAAGTTACAGAGACACAGGTTATCTATTTAGGCAATTATGCTACTTTCCAATTTAACTTTTGAGCCCCATTTTAAAACAATAGTTGAAAAATAATCCTTCCGTGAGGCAATATTTGATATTTGGATTCAAATTCTGCTAATGGCAGCAGACTGACTTTAAATAATTTACCACTCAAGATGTTCTTTTTCCGCAGCATCATAATTATGGTGCTGAAGAGAGCTTACAGTTGGGGCAACACAAACTGCATTTTCTTTTCAGCTTTGCACTTCAGTTTTCACTGTAAATAGGACAATAAACTTCAAAACAACCATTAATAAAGTTACAAGTTTATTTGTTTTTCAAATAGCAGGATTTGAAAAGTGGCAAGCATGCCATTCACCTCTCTTATAGAGCTTGCTTCAGTTGTGCAAGTAGTCCCCATCGTATGACCACAATCGAGACCCAAATTTCTGTTGCTAAGCAAGGCAGTTGTTAAGTGAGTCACTCCGAATTTTATGACCTTTTTTGCCATGGTGGTTAAATAAATCCTTGCAATTAAATGAATCATGTAGTCATTAAGGAAATCTGGCTTCCCCCATTGACTTCAATTGTCAGAAGCTGCCTGGGAACGTTACCAATGACGATGGGGTGGCCCTGGGATGCTGCAACCATCGTAAATATATACTGGATGCCAAGTGCCTGAATTTTAATCATATGGCCCTGGGGATGCTGCATTGGTAGTAAGCATGAGGACTGGTTGTAAGTCACTTTTTTCAGTGCCGTTGTAACTTTGTATGGTCACTAAACGAGTTTGTAATTTGAGGACTTTCTGTGGAGTTTTTTCACATAAGTCCATCATGGCATGGGGAATGTACATGGGATTGTCAGCTACAAGAGGACTCCACATAGATAAAGGAATCCAGGTAAACAAAGCAACTGTTCTGATTTTTTGGCGTGTGTTTTAAATGAGCCTACAAATAATCACCATTTGGGTGAAAAGAAGGTACTTGCCATTTGTTTTCCTTGCTCATGGAGTAACTTTGTTGCTTCAGAATGCACAGTTGCTGGAGGTGCTTGAAAGGCCTTCATTGTTCCGATTGGTCAGTTGGAGAAAGCATTGACTGACTGATGGCATGTTCTGCCTACCACAGCGAGGCATTGGGAAATGAGAATGGTAGTGATGTGAAAGTGCCCTAACTGTTTTGACCTCAGGAACGGTGGCTATAACCTAGCTGTAAATTTTCTTGTAAATTTTCTTGCAGTTTAGAACACAAAAGTAACCTTGTTCAGGAAACAGGCAAAATCAAATGCCAGGGATATCCTATTAATAAGGATTTTGTCATACTGAGTCATGTCTTCGCCATGCCCCACATATTCCTTAAATCCCCCAAATCTCTGAATCTGCCCCAAGTACCATAGTCTTGATCAAACCTGGTTTCTCTAAGCTGAGGTTCCTGAGTTGCTGGATCTGATTCAGCTGTTTTTCAGCATGAAAAGACAATGTCTGTCTGCATGTAACCAAGGTGATTAGTGCCTACAACTGCCTGATGCCAGAGGTGCCTATACTGTATGTCACATAGACAGATGCCTTTTAGGAAGAGGGAGATAGTGTGAAAAGTAGTGAATAGGGACATTTGAGAACTGCCAGTGTAGGAGAGAGGTTTAATTAAAGGAGGGGCTGCTCTTTGTCAGGATGGGTTGATGGTAATATCTGGAGTCCAAAAAGAAAAGGAAAAAGAGGAGAAAAAAGAGAGAAGATGGCCAGAAATCATAGCGCCTATATATAACAAGTCTTAGAAGATATCCCAAAGAGAAAGAAGACCGAGGTGAGATGAGATTGTTGTGGGAAGACAAGGTGGGAGTAGAGAAGCTGTCAGCAATTCAGCAAACCAAAAGCCTAAGATGTTCTATGCAAAGAAGATGGGGGGAGAGACAGGCAGTGTGATCTTTTCCATAGCCTTTGTTATCTGGAGTTCATTAAGCATGGTGATGGTTGCTAGTCAAAGAAAAGAGACAGAAAGTAGCTGAGTGAAATGTACAAGATTTGGACAAGAAGAATGGACCAACCAAAATGGCTGCCCCATTCACCAGAGAAGACCCCTACAGAGGCTGATAAGAGTAAATTAATCTGAGAGAGAAATGACATGACATCAACAGGAGATGAGCAGTTGCTGTCCTCTTGAGAGCAACTCTCCTCAGATCCAGACATATAAAAGCATGTAAAAAGCAAAGCAAGTGACTCTGGGAAAAGAGGAAGGGGTAAAAATAATAAAGTTTTAAAACAATAAAAGAATCAAGAAAGTGATAACCAGAAATAAGGAAGACTGATCACAGGAGAGCTGAACTGAAGAATTTAGTATTCTGGCAGAGAAAGATGTTGACATGTATTGAGCATTATCAAGTTTCAAGGTTAAAAACTGAAGTCTAACTATAGAAAATAAAGTTAGAATAAGATAGGAAAGATATAATGCCTTGGGAATGGAGAGAAATTGAATGGAGAGGTTTAAAAGTGACACAAATATGAAATCACTGTGTTTACTATATAAACTTCTTATTTTATTAGTAATTGTTAGGCTATTTTGGCATCATAAAATCTTTCCTGACTGCTACCTTCATTTATAATTAACAGATTAACAGAGTTGGAAGGGACCTTGTAAATCATTTAGTCCAATCCCCCACCCAAGCAGAAGACTCTACTCCAAGGGTGTCAGACTTGATTTCATTGAGGGCCACATCAGGGTTGTGTCTGGCCTTGGGGGACCAGGGTGCGGGTGGCCAGGATGAGCATGGCCAACTTGATGTCATTCATTTGGCGGCCCAATTGCTCTGCCAGCAAAAACAGGCTCCCGAGCTCCATTTTTTTGAGGACATTCTTGAGGACAAAGTAGAGGAGGACCCTGATCTACGTCAAGGTCTGCTGGATCCAGGGCACAGTAGTGTCTATTGCTGGCTTTGCAAAAATTACTAGAGCCCAGAAGTCCCAAATCAGGTTCTTGGTATGCCTTGATTTGCCTCCCATGCTCATTATCTGAATCCTGACACTAAACAAAGCAGAACTGAGGATAATGACCTGTAAATGCTGTTACTCAATTTTTTCAGTCTGTTTTAAATAGCATGTTGTAGTATCATTCTGAAAATTTTAGTCCCAATACATATAGGTACCAGATTGGGGAAAGATACTCTATAGCAATAGCAATAGCACTATGTAAGCAGTTTATAGAGTCAGTATATTGCCCCAACAATCTGGGTCCCCATTTTCTTGACTTCGGAAGGCTGGGAGGCTGAGTCAACCTTGAGCTGACCAGGATCAAACTCCTGGCAGTGGGCAGAATCAGCCTGCAATACTGTATTCTAAACACTGTACCACCATGGCAGTGGTGACATGTTAGTATCAATAACTCTTTCCTATTCACCTCAGGAATTATTTAAAGATTGTTTGTCTTAAGGCCAAGTTAAGGAAGAAGCTTTGCCCACACCTGAAACAACAAACATCTCAAGAAAATTCTATTAGTTTCATTATTGCATCTTTTGAATACTTTGTTCGTATATCAACCTGTAAGCCTCCTTGAGAGCAGTTAATTAATTCATACTGCAGCTCTTTTGAGTACGTGCAAATCTTCTTCCCTTCACTCTAAAAGCTTGCTGTACAGTAAATTAGACAGAAGACTCAACCTGCTTTTCTTCAATACTGTTCGACCTAATCATCTAAAGTAATTAATTTGTATAAGGAAAAGTAACAGAATATTCAAAGTCATTCCAGTTTTACAACTCAGCTACTCCTATAATTGACTTGCTACAAATTTGCCCTTTTAATTAGATTAAACAGAATTATGATGCTTGCCTCTGTCTTTTTCCAGTTAGGAGATGTTGTCTCCTAACTGACATTAGATAAAATGTAACAAATTTCAGAACTCTATCATCTTTCCCATTCATACTCCCAAGGTACAATTTTAATGTGCAAAGTGCACATTTCATTGTAACAGTTTCATGGAACATTAAAATGGCATCATCTTTTAGACATGAATCTGACACTTTTTTGTTTTCTCTCTTTGGCCTGCTTTTTCCTTTGAATAGGCATGATCTGCTTTAAGAAAAAATTCAGGCATTTGTATCTGCATTCTTTCAATAGCCTCACTCGGTGGGAAGGCATATACTGCAAGCTGGATCCCTTTCCCAAAATGAGCAGCACTGGTTCGTTAAGAATTGTAAATCATTATTATATATAACAGACTTCTAGTGATGTCCAACAAGTTTGGTTAAAAAAAAATCAAAATGATGACTACAGTGGTATGATCAAGGCTCCACTTGTATTCTATATGCATTGCACATTATATTTAAAAAGAAGCAGAGCTCTAATGGCACTATAGGTAATCGTCAATTATTAAGCACAATTTCTGTTGCTAAATGAAACAGTTGGTGAGCCTTGGTGGTGCAGCGGACTAAGTGCTGTTATGTAGCACTTAGCTGCCAGCTGCCTGCAATTAGTGTGAGTTCAAATCTCACCAGGCTCAAGGTTGATTCAGCCTTCCAGCTTTCCGAGGTAGGTAAATTGAGGACCCGGATTGTGGGGGCAATAAGCTGACTTTGTAGAAACACCACTTATGGGGAGCCAAAAGCCCTAATAAGCAGGTATATACAAAAGAATGAAGGCTATTGCTATAAGTGCATTGTAAGCCACCCTGAGTCTCCAGAGGAAAGCGGCATATAAATTGAACTAATAAATAAATAAATAAATAAATAAATAAATAAATAAATAAGTTGTTAAATGAATTTTGCCCCATTTGATGACCTTTCTTGTCACAGTTGTTAAATGAACCACTGCATTTGTTAAGCTAGTAACATAGTGGTTAAGTGAATTTAGCTTTCCCATTGATTTACTTGTCAGAAAGTCCCAAACGGTGATTGATTACATGACCCCGGGACACTGCCAACCATCATAAATGCCAAGCATCTGAATTTTGTTCATATGACCATGGGGATGCTGCAATGGTTGTAAGTCACTATTTTCAGTGCCGTAACTTCGAAAAGTCACTAAATGAATTGTTGTAAATTGAGGACTACCTGTATCTGTTTTTCAACAGGAGATATTTAATTCTCAGGCTTCTGCTCTTCCTTTGAAATAACAATTTGGTTCACTTTTCTTGAACCCATTCTATACCTGGACTTCATGGAGTGGAGTTGCCCTAGATTCATTACAAAAATCTCCTCTTTATGGATTTTGCTCAAAAAACCAGAAATAAATTGGTGTTGTTTTTCTTCAAATTCTGGAATTTCTAGTGATTAAAGGAAGAAAAACACCACAGAGCCACTTTAGTTATCTATGATAATCTGATTATCCTAACCAGGTGATATTTATACAACTACTGATACCTCAAAGCCATCTAAAGTAACAGTTAAACTGTTCATACTGAAACAGCCATCTCTCAGTTCATGATTAATGGGGGGGGGGAGCGATACAAAGTACGAGCCAACAGCGTCCAGCTTTTCACTTTCTTATTCTCCTTTCTCCCCTTAGCATAGCAAGGTTGAAGACTCTCCCATCAATGAATTCTGCAGAAAGGCTGACTCTGCTGCTCCATCTCTCAGAGCTCTGTAAGTGGGAAAATGCTTTCCGCATTTAAATGCTCTTCTGATTCTCTTCCTTCCAAAGGAAGCTCATTTTTCCCTTCTGAAAACATCCTTGAGAGGGATTAGGCTATTTCAGCCATGGTGAACCAAGAGATAAATTATCCTTGTCACTTTTTTTATCACCCCTGTAATATTTGCATAAGAATCTTTCAACAGGATGGCAAGCCTTGGGGTGGCAGTAGGCCTGAGAGTCCAGCCGGTGAGCCAGCAGTCTCATGGAAAAGATGAAATGCAGCAAATGTGGAAGAAAGCTGATAAACTGAAATTATCACATAAGCTGTGCCTAGAAAAGATAGCCATAATATGTGTTAGATCGGCGCAGGAAAGAAGAAGTGACCAGCAGGGTTCAATTAACAGGTTTAATAACAAGAACTGAACAGCTTGTGCGCTGCCGGAGCTCTCCTTATATACACTCCGGCAGACGCACCGCCCACTGACAGGGATTCAAACTCCCGCCGAAAGGATCCTCAGCCAATCCCAGGCGGATGTCCTTATAAGGACATAACACTCCTCCCCCCTAGTTCTTAGTCAGTCGATCAGGGAAATAGTCACTAAGATAAACAGGACGTCTACGTGCCCGCGTAGACCTGCGCAGTTCACAGTCAAGATGGACACTCTCCCGGACGGAGGGTGTCTGCTCTGCTCGGGGCTTCTTCCCCGGTGCCGGGCTGGATCTGGCCGTCGAGGACGCGGGCACTGTGTCCGAACCTCCGGCCGGGTCACGGACCTCCGCCTGCGGGCGATGCTGGTCTGCCTCGTTCCTGCACGGATCGTGGAGCCGCCGGTGTGGATCCCTGCTCTTGACCGGTCCGGAACTCCTGAGCCACGGTAGGTCCCTGGGTCTCCCTCGGGTCCCCTCTGGGCTGGGGTCGCGCCGGTCTGGGTCAGGGTGCGGGTCCGGCGGTGGTGGTTGGGTTGAGCCTCCGGGTTCTCCGGTCGAGTCCGGTTTACTCCCGGGGCGGCAGGCGGACGGAAAAGGTGACTGGTCGGCTCGGTCGGGGTGGCGTAGGCCTACCTTGCAGGGGTGGTGTAGGCCCTCTCTGCGCGGTTGGTCTGGTGGTGGTGCTGAATGTTCCCTCTGGCCGCTGGGCTGCTCGACCTGGTCGGGTTGGCGTTGGCCTACCCTGCCGGGGTGTTGGAGGCCTTCCTTGCAGGGTTGGTTTTCTGCGCGGTTGGCGGGTTGTTGTAGGGCCTCCTGGAATGTTGGCTGGAGGTCCCCATTTCTGGGCTGCCGGTTGCCCACTTCGCAGGGTTGACGTTGGCTTCCCCTGCTGGGTTGTCCCCGGTCTACTTGCCTTGCCGGATCTGGTATTAGGCTAGGTGCCGGGGTGTTTGTTCTTCCCTTGGGTCGCCGGTCTCCCTCGTCTGGGAGGTTTAGGCCTACTTCGCCAGGGTGGTTTTGGCCTGCCTCGTCGGGGTGGTTTAGGCCTACTGCGGCGGGGTGGTTTAGGCCTACCTCGTCGGGGTGGTTTAGGCCTACTGCACCGGGATGGTTTAGGCCTACCTCGTCGGGGTGGTTTAGGCCTACTGTGCCGGGGTGGTTTAGGCCTACTGCGCCGGGGTGGTTTAGGCCTACCTCGTCGGGGTGGTTTAGGCCTACTGCACCGGGGTGGTTTAGGCCTACCTCGTCGGGGTGGTTTTCGCTCACTTCCCTCCACCTTTTGCGGAGCTGGTCGAGATGACGTCTCACGATCTGTCCATCGTCCAGCTCAACGCGGTAGGATTTGGGACCGGTTGTGCTGTGTACTGTAGCTTTAAGCCATTTAGGCGAGCCGTGGAAATTAAGAGCGAAGACGGCATCACCGACGGAAAACTGGCGAAGTTGGCGACTGGCGGATGCGGGCACCTCAGAGGAGTATTGTGGGTGCAGTCTGTCCAGGGGTGAGCGGAGTCTCCTGCCCATTAAAAGTTCGGCGGGGCATTTTCGGGTGGCAGAGTGAGGCGTGATATGCTGGGTAAGCAAAAAAGTGTCAATGCGCTCCTGCCAGTCACCCGGGCCCATCTTGGCGAGTGACTCCTTCGTGAGCCGCACCATCCGTTCAGCCTGCCCATTTCCGGCCGGTCTGTAAGGGGCAGAGAGGGCATGGCGGATGCCCAAGCCAGCCAGGAAAGCTTTCATGGGCACGGACGTAAGTTGGGGCCCGTTGTCTGAGACCAACACGTCTGGGAGTCCATGGGTCGCGAAGAGGCGCCGGAGGGCACGGATGGTAGCTTCTGTTGTGGTGGATGCCATGGGGACGACTTCCAACCACTTGGAGTAGGCATCAACCACGATGAGGAGGTGGTGCCCATGAATGGGGCCAGCAAAGTCTATGTGAATGCGCGACCAGGGGGAGCTCGGAGTCTCCCAGGGCATCGGGTCAGATTGAGGCGGGGCGGCTCTGACTTCTTGGCACGGGCTACACCTGGCGACCCAATGTTCAATGTCTTTGTCCAGTGACGGCCACCAGACGTAGCTCCGTGCCAGGGCTTTCATCCGGACTATGCCCGGGTGTCCTTTGTGCAGCGCAGCAAGAGTCCTTCGTTGCAGAGTGCTGGGAATCAGCACCCTATCTCCCCATAGTAAACAGCCGCGCATGGTGGACAGCTCCCCTTGCTTGCGGCTGAACGGGCTGAAGTCGTCGCTGTCAATTCGAGTCGGCCAGCCTCTCAGGACCCAGGAGTGGACTTGCCGGAGGATGGGGTCAGCTCGCGTGTGCGTCGCTACGTCGGCAGATGTCACGGGACAGTTGCTGTCGTTGTCAATATGCAGCAGCTCGAGCGTGGGGGCCGGGTCTTCCACGGATTCGGCGGATGGGCACCTGCTCAACGCGTCGGCGTTTGCGATGGCTTTACCAGGCTGGTGGACGAGGCTGTAGGAGTAGCCGGCGAGGAATATGGACCAGCGCGTCATCCGGGGGGACATGAATGCTGGGGTCTGCTTGTCCCCTGCTAGTAGGCCGAGGAGAGGCTTGTGATCGGTGACAATGGTGAATTGCCGTCCATACAGGTATTCGTGGAAGCGCTTCACCCCTGCAACAATAGCCAACGCCTCTTTGTCCAGTTGGCTGTAGTTGCGCTCAGCACTAGACATAGTCTTTGAGAAAAATGCGATGGGGGCTTCACGACCGGTAGGCAGTTCGTGGCTGAGCACAGCGCCAACTCCGTACGGGGAAGCGTCACAGGTCAGTCTGAGGGGCAGTGTCTCATTGTATTGAATGAGCACACTGTCAGAGGTCAGAAGTTGCTTAACGGCTCTGAATGCAGACTCTTCCTCACGTCCCCACCTCCAGGAAACCGCCTTCGCCAGCAAGCGATGGAGCGGCTCAGCAACAGTGGCTTTCTGCTGGAGGAAAATAGCGTAGAAGTTAAGCAATCCAAGGAAAGCCTGAAGCTCCGCTTTGTTTTTGGGGCTGGGAGCTTCATGGATAGCTTTAACTTTTGATTTGGTGGGGTGGATGCCAGAACTATCTATCAGATAGCCCAGGAACTCGACTTCCTGTACCCCAATGATGCACTTGTCCCTCCGGACTCTCAAGCCCTTCTCCCTGAAACGCTGGAGAACTAGCCTCAGCCGGTCCAGGAGTTGAGCCTTTGAGTCCCCAGAGATCAGTACATCATCGAAATAAGGCACCACCCCTGGAACGCCTTGGAGAAGGCGTTCCATCATGGATTGGAAAATGCCTGGGGCTGCACTGACTCCAAACTGGAGACGGTTGCACTTAAACGCGCCTCTATGGGTGACAATAGTCTGTGCCTCCGCCGTTTCCTGATCTACTGGCAGTTGCTGGTAAGCCTGGGCCAGGTCCAGTTTTGCAAAAATTTTGCCCTTGCCGAGTGAATGCAGCAAATGTTGCACTACTGGCACGGGGTATGCGCTCTGCGGCAACGCCTTATTGATGGTCACTTTGTAGTCGGCGCAGATGCGCACAGATCCATCCTGCTTCATGGGAGTCACAATGGGAGTTTCCCATGAAGCATGATCGATGGGTTCCAGGATACCTTGGGCAATCAGCTTATCTAGCTGAGCGTCTACTTTAGCCCGCAAGGCAAATGGAACCCGGCGGGGCTTGAGCCGAATTGGGGTTACCCCCTTGTCCAGATTAAAGGAGATGGGTTTCCCTGAAAAGGTCCCTAACTTACCATCGAAGACTTCTTGGAACTCTCCGATGAGTGAGTCGAGTTCTCCTGAGCTAATCTGGTGGATGCCTCCAATAGAAAGCCCCAGCGGCTGGAACCACTCCACGCCCAGCAGGGTCGGGCGGCTATGCTCCACGACGGTTATGGGAAGCTGGCCCTGGAACTGCTTGAAGGCGATCCGGAGGTTGGTTCTCCCGATGACGCCGATGGGGTTGCCGCCGAAGTCCACCAGCTTGGAGTGCAGAGGTTCAAGTTGGCGCTTGGATAGATTCGGTTTCAGTCTCTTGACCTGGTGCCAGTCGATGATCGAATAGACGGAGCCTGAGTCGACTTCCATCGTGCACGGCAAGCCTTCTGCCAACAGTGTCACGTGGAATTTTGTGGCACTGTTGGTGCTGGTGAGGGCGATCGTTGTCTGGTTCACAGCGCCGCCATGATAACTGTTGCGGTCGTCGCGATTTTGCTGGATTGAGGACCGTTTGGATGACCTCTGGGAGTCGCGACGACTTTCTGGATTCTGGGGCTTGATCGATTCAGGAACCGGATCAGAGGCTCTGCATGCCTCCGCGATGTGCCCCCTCTTAAGACAGCGTCTGCAGGTGGCATCCCGCCAGCGACAGGATTGGCGGGGATGGTGTCCCTTGCAACTGCCGCACTGAGCGGCGCGGCGGCCATCTTTTTGAATTTCCCGCCTAGGTGGGCGGGAAACTTTCAAAACGGTCGACTCTCCCTCTGAATCGGTTGGTGTGGCAGAGTCCTCGGACGATTCAGATGACGGTTTGCGGATCTTATGGATCCCTCGGGACTGGAGCATGGCAGCAGCGGCGGTCTCGGATGTTTCAGCAGCCGTAGCCTCCTCAAGAACGTCCTTCAGGGACAGTCTTTTTCTGCTCAGGAACTTCTTTTGGAGGTTGGCATCTCTCATCCCGAAGACGATCCCGTCGCGTAAGGCATTGTCAACGTTCTCAAATTCGCAGTTCGCAGCGATTTGACGCAATGCCGCCACAAAGTCTTTAAGCGATTCGCCTTCCTTCTGATTACGTTGGCGGAAGGTAAAGCGGTTCGATATGGGGGTGCCCGTTGGTGCATAGTGGTCTTGCAGGGCAGTCTGCAGATCCACCCAGGACATGACTTCAATGTCCCTGGGTGCGACGAGGTTGACGGCGAGTTCCAGAACGTCGGAGCCGCAGTGAGCGAGGAAGAGAGCCCTCTTCCTCTCGTCGTCTAGGTTGTTGTAGCCGTTTCCCCGGAGGAATTGGCGGAAACGAATCATATACGAACTCCACTTCTCCCGGCTGGGGTTGAAGGGAGCCAGCGAGGCGAACGGCGCTTGCGGCGTTGCCATTTCTCAGACCGCGTCGAGTGACTTCAGCTCGTTATGGCGATCGTGCCACGCGGAGGTTCTTCTCTAGACCTTCGTCGCCAGTGTTAGATCGGCGCAGGAAAGAAGAAGTGACCAGCAGGGTTCAATTAACAGGTTTAATAACAAGAACTGAACAGCTTGTGCGCTGCCGGAGCTCTCCTTATATACACTCCGGCAGACGCACCGCCCACTGACAGGGATTCAAACTCCCGCCGAAAGGATCCTCAGCCAATCCCAGGCGGATGTCCTTATAAGGACATAACAATATGAGATTTATTACATTGTTTATCAGTGTCAACTCACTTGGATACCAATCCTCAAATAGGAAACTGCCGTAATCAGCTCTAAAGGCACGGATCCGCTGCCTTCCTTTGAAAGGCCAGGTAGATTGGGAATATCCAGGGGCTTCTTGAGGTTCATGCTTTGATGGCCTACCCAGTTCCTCTAGTTGCAAATTCCATAAGGGCAACTGTATTGGATCGATGCTGCAGGATGGCCTTCATAAATCTGTGTTTTATGGCCAGTAAAGCTGTTGGTATACACTTGAAAGTGTATACCAACAGCTTTACTGTTCTTCCTTCCTTTCACCCAAGGTGTGTCCCATCTGTGCTTTCTCAATATTGTCATGTAGGAGGTGGGTGGATGAGCACAAGGTTGCCTCCTAAAGAAAATTACATTCTGGCATTAAAAAGACATCCTTCCCACACAGCTGTGTCTCAATCTCCATACTTTCTTAGAATCTGGAGTTAAAGAGCTAAGGACCACTATAACAACCCAAGGAATTCATGGCTAGTTGGCAAGCTGTCCATTCTACAAGAGAGGATTTGTTTTCATTCAGTCAGACAGGCCTATGGGAAATGATGAAAGGATTCTCTCTACTTGAAATACCAGTAACAGCAAATAACATTAAGAGGAAAGTGAACAATAAAGATTAATTTCTCTGTGTGGATGGGCAAATTAATGGAATTAGGGGAGGTGGCAAAGCTGATTGCTTCTTTAGAGAAAAAGACTTTGTCTAGCTTCATCTCTACCTGGAACCACTCTTCGACATTTCCATGAAACAGAAGAAATGAAATGTTAAATTTGGGATTTGATGACTAGATATGTTTATTGATTTCAAAAGAATTGTACATTATGGTTTAAATTAGTTCAAAAAGTTATTGTATTATTTGTTGAATCTGAACCAAAGAAGGTCAAACATTATTTTCTTTTGTATTTCTTTCATTTATTGACTGTATTCCCGATTTTGTTTTTCCCTTTTCCCCCTTTCCCTACTTCCTTTTTTTAAAAAATTCCTTATCTTTATACCTTCTTTGAAATGCAATAATTTTTTAAAAAGAATGAATTTATCTTTAGACCTTCAAAATGTAAAAGCCAAGAAAATGAATGATGCAGGTGTTGAACAGTTCAGCCTCATATTTGAAATGTTTTCTCAGAAAACATACAGTAAGGGTACAAATGAGAAGTGTTTTTGTCCTTCTGCTTTTTGCTTTGGTACCCCTGCCAGTGCAAAGTACACGTGCTTTCTCATCACAGGCTAATTCACCAGGGAATGGGCTGAAAACAATTGCTTGCAATAGCAACAGCTGGCAAGTTATTTTTAGGTCTGCAATTAAATCAGCTTATAGTATTGTTTCAAAACACGAAGACTGTGCAGTAGGGTTTAACAGAAGAGGCATGAGAATTGTTGTTCCTTCTTCATTTTTTCAGCCATACTCATTAAATTTGTTAGAAAAAATGAAATAAAACATTATTAAGAAAAATCAAAGGAGAACAGAACTATTCACAGATGGGATGTGGAGCATCTTCATTACAAGGTTGCCTAGGGTTGTGATTGAGCAGCCTGTAAAATTGTTTCTTTGATGATTTGCAACCTCTCCGGTTTTCTGATTCTTAATTAAAACCCAAAGGATGACATCATGAGGTAACTTCTCCAATGAACTTTTTAAGATCAGGAAGTGAGGGCAGCTGGGGAGCCATGGAGAGTACTGATTTCAAAAGAAACAAGGACACATATGCTATTGTTGGCTATTTCATGACCATAAAATTAGCCGAATTTGGAAAGAGGAAGGGAGGGAGGGAGGTGAGAGAGAGATTGGAAAATTGGAAGTCAGATTTCAGCACAGATCTTGCTTCTTCTGTTACAGAAAAACTGGAATGAAAAAGGGTCAGGATAATTGGACTCTTGGTGTTTGGGGTAAACTTGATTTAAAAAACTGAGCATCTTCTTTTGATGCTGTCTGAGTGGCAAACAATTTATATTATCAAGCTTATTCAATAAAGAGCCCAGTGACTTTTAAGCTCATTTTGTTCTTCCCCTGTTTACAAAGTGAAGAAAGCATAAATTGTCCTGGATTAACTCTTTAACAAAACTCATTTAAATCAACTTATATAAGTAGAATGAAAATAAGATGAGTTCAGCAAAACCTTTACGTGCTAGCAATCAGAATTTAAGGCTGACTTATCTGAGGAAGAAGAGGAGATAAGCCTGACTAGGTGGCTCAGTGGCTAAGACACTGAGCTTGTCGATCAGAAAGGTCTGCAGTTTGGTGGTTTGAATCCCTAGTATAGGTCTCCTGTGTGAGCAGGGGGTTGGACTAGATGACCTCTAAGGTCCCTTCCAACTCTGTTACTGTTACTAAGATTTTCTTGTGTGGACTGTGGAGGGAAACCTATTTGTAATGGGGGGGGTCACCTTAAAAGGACAAAAAATGTCCATTTTACTGATAGTTCTTGGGCTTCCCCTTGCCTGAAATAGTTCTATTATATATTTTAAAGACAAGCCTAAGGGAAACATTTATTTGATGAAATAAGGCTTAGCGTAATTATTTATTTGTTGAACTTGCACATTGCCAAATTAATTCAAACTGATAGTGGTAGGAGAAAAAAACCTGTTAGGTTTCTGCAGATCACTAATTTCTGATAGTTTTTATGTTCTTGGTAACAAAAAAGGTACATTAGGCTACATTGCAGAGGTGGGTTTCAGCAGGTTCTGACCAGTTCTGGAGAACCGGTAGTGGAAATTTTGAGTAGTTTGGAGAACCGGTAGTAAAAATTCTGACTGGCCCCGCCCCCATCTATTCTCTGCTTCCCCAAGTCCCAGCTGATTGGGAGGAAATGGGGATTTTGCAGTAACCTTCCCCTGGATTGGGGAGGGAATGGAGTGTTTACAGTATCCTTCCCCTGCCACGCCCACCAAGCCATGCCATGCCATGCCACGCCTACCAAGCCACGCCCACAGAACTGGTAGTAAAAAATTTGAAACCCATCCCTGCTACATTGCCCTCTTTGGGAGAGCTCTGTCCTGCAGGCAGCCTACGCCCTTACAGAGAACCCAGCAACACCCCTCCTCTATTCTTTGGAAGTGACTCACAAAGGAAGTCTCAAATTATATGTATTTTTTATGTTGTTGCTAGATCTATATGTGCATGCATGCAAAATATGTGTGTGTGTATAAAAAGCCATTTCAAATGCAATACTTTATCTGAGCCTTTGATCTAAATAGAGTCCTCGTCTCACAAACATGGAGTGTTCCAGTTCTGTTTTGTAATTTCTACTGCAGCTGTTCTGCTGAATATTTCTTTATGACAAGTCAAGGAATACTGGATGTGCAAACACACCATACATTTCTACGCTTTGGTGAGTTTGGACTTGTCTTTCACAGTCAGACTTCAGAGGAAAACATCAAGGGCTTTTTTCCTTCTCCCATGGAAGTTTGGTTTTGTATATTTTTCCCCCTTTGGATCATAGTTATTGAATCATGATAGAAATCTAATTCAATTCTGATTCCAAGAAGTGGTGTTAGTATATAGTGAATATCGGAGGAAAAGGCTTAGAGGGTCAGGTGATGAGTTTATCTGCCCAGTTTACAGTCCTGCTGCCTTGGCTCTGTTTTTAAGAGATTGGCAACTTCAAAATGGAAGTTACTTGCAAATATAAAAAAACCAGAAATAATGTCTGAACAATTCTATTGCACGAAGTGGGAGAAGGGACACAATGTCTGGCCATGATTTTATCTCCCAATTCTTCAAAACCAGTTTGAAGAAAATCGGTGGTTGCCTTCTCTTCCATTGACTTTAGGACAGTCAAAACAAAGAATTACCGTTTTCCTCAGAATATTGAGAAAAAGCAGAAATCTTGTAAAAGGGGAAAGGAAAATAATGTAAAGAGAAAGGGAAAATATAATAACATTGTAAAAGGGAAATGAAATAAACTGCTTACCTCTCCACATCTATAACTTTACTCCCTATTGTCTATGGTCATATGCAAAAAGAAATTAGACTGATTCCTATGTCAAATTCCTACAGAGGAGGAAACGAGACCATCCACAGCATCATCGAACTAGAATCTTTTAAAGACAAGATTATTTTGAGTGTGGTTTTAGATAAACTACAGCTAAACCAAAGAGCATTCAGCAGATCTTCTGAGATTACAAAGGAACAAAGTTGCTTTGAAACTAATGCAGAATTCTCATGTAGAAATGTCTTGAACTAGATCTTACAGCTCACTGAAAGCTAAATGTACAGTAGTGGCCAAAATTGTGGAAACCTTTTGGGAAAAGTGTATTTTTTAAAACTAGCTAATAACACCACTTTTTTTGGAGTAGTATAGTGATGGGATTCAAGTAATTTAACAACCGGTTCTCTGCCCTAATGATTTCTTCCAACAACCAGTTTGCCAAACTGCTCAGAAAGTTAACAACCGGTTCTCCCGAAGTGGTGCGAACTGGCTGAATCCCACCACTGAGTAGTACCATAAAATTATATATCAATGGAAAGAAAATTTAATCAAGAATGTAATGCAATAACTTTTATGAAGGGTTTGCTATTAGAATAGCAGTTATAATATAAAGAAGAAAAGTGAAACGTACAAAAAATGAGATATACAAAAAGAATCACTATAGAAAAAAACCAGTGGTGAAATCAAAAATTTTTTACTACCGGTTCTGTGGGCATGGCTTGGTGGGTGTGGTGTGGCTTGGTGGGCGTGGCTTGGTGGGCATGGCAGGGGAAAGATACTGTAAAATCTCCATTCCCACCCCACTCCAGGGGAAGGATACTGCAAAATCCCCATTCCCCCCCACACACTCCTGGGGGAAGGATATTGCAAAATCTCCATTCCCTCCTCAGTTTCCCACCTCCATTCCCAGCCAGAGGTGGCATTTGCTGGTTCTCCGAACACCTCAAAATTTCTGCTACTGGTTCTCCAGAATCTGTCAGAACCTGCTGGATTTCACCCCTGCAAAAAACGAGATATACAAAAATTATCAACATGTCAGTTAATAGTTGGGTAACCTTTAGCATGAATTACAGCCTTACAACGTCTTCCCATGGAGTAAACCAAGTCTTTTAGTTCTGCAGCTGTTATAATATGAAACCAAGATTGAATGATTGCTTCTATTAATTGGGTTTTATCACTGGATCGCTTCTGACTAACAAGTTTCTTTAGTTGGCTCCATAGATTTTCAATTGGGTTAAGGTCTCGGCTATTCCCAGGCCATTCCAGCAGTGGAATATGATTATCTTAAAACTCAAAAAAAAGTGGTGTTATTAGCCATCACACCTCAAAAATACACTTTTCCCAAAAGATTTCCACAGTTTTGACTACTACTGTATATGCACCAAACAAAACAACAGTTATTTTATTCCTTGGTTGTGAAAGCAGATTTCTTACTAAGGGGTGTGCTTCTAAATTCAAGAGAGTACTTCTATCGTTGTATAGGTCAGATTATAGGTTTTAGAAATACTGTTTTGCATTCAATCCTGAAACTGCTTATCGTAATTTCTTTTTTCGGTGGAAGACAAAAATATATGCTTAAGAATGTTGTTTATTGTGTTTCTATGTTGTATTTCTCCCTTCTCCCTTTACTGTTTATGACTATCAATTACTTGCTCTTGAAGCGAGCAAAGTAGCTTATATTTTTCTTGTCAGCTTCATCCTCTGCTTCCAGTTCTCCTCAGCTTTTGGGCAGTTGGGGAACCTGTTTGTTCAGTCACTCAGGATTTACAGCCATGTCAGAGAGTGGGAGGGTGAGAAAACTTCTAGTTCTTTTTTCTCAACTTAAATCCCACTTTCTGACTCTCCCTGGAAGAAGGCAGAACTGTAGCTTCAAAAATTATGTAACCGAGATGCCAATCAGCCTGCAGAAGATCCCTAAATCCACAGCACATGTGCATCGCACATCACAGCACATGTGACTGGAAGAAGTCCTGCAATCAAGGCTACCTGATCTGGGCTGCAAAGTCTACACAACCACTACATGGCAGCAAAGAGTCAGAGTTCTATCTTTCCTATTACCTAGTAGTTGTCTGGAAATTTGTTCATTTGTGAGATCATTGCCATAGCTCTTCATTTGTTTTAGCATCTTTCATACAATTTGACACCTGGTGAAAGGGATGCTTTTGAGGCTCTCTTTGTAATTTGCAGGGTTGTGCAAACCATTTGAAAGATAAGGTTTGCAAAGAGTATTTGCATGAACCAAACACTCTTCCTCAAAACATTAAACAATGTTTCCTCTGGAAGGTTTATGTGGTACCTTTGAAGCTCTCCCCAGTTGTATGTACATGTGCAGACATACTTCTGGTGGAGCCACCAGTGAAGCTACTACACATTGACACCAGTGACAACTTTAGAAGCAGCTGCTTGCGCCTGCTCAAAAGCGTGGCTGTTTTAATGCTTCAAGAAGCTAATTGTTTTGTAAAGCATCTTTTTCAAATGTGTTGTTCAGCCACAGTACTTAATCAGGTAAGAGAATCATTCCCTACCATCTGCTTTTTAGCAACCCATCAGAAGGAATGCTTATGGAAACAGCTGGACAAATGCACACAAATACATGGGCAAATATCAGGCTGTGTTATGTGTTTAATTGGGGAAAGGGGCTCTTCTTATTTCCGGAAAGGCAAGAATCTCAGGGAAGCCACTGAACCCTGAGATCGGCAAATGGAAAAGAGAGAAAACAAGCAATTGCCTGGCATTCCCAGGTTGAGCTGAGCAGTAATTGCCTGAAGAGATTTTCTGCGGGGTTCCGGACACTACGAGCATCTAGAAAGCACCATGAAAAAGACACCTTCCATCTCCAGATGGTGAAAACATGGTGGGGGAACATGCAGGCTTGACTGCCAGTGCACTGGGGATGAGTTGCAGGTAGAAAGGATGCTGGTATGGCACAGTTACATTTTGTCAGGGTAAATTAATTTGTCTTGAGAAACCTGTTGTGATGTAAATGAAGTCAAAAGCTATCTAGGAATACATTTACACAAAAGAAAACTGTTGGCTGCAAGGCTTCTAGCAAAGAGGTAAGTGTTGACCTGTTATATTTAGGACAACAGTGCATACTGCTGACGTATGAACTGGTGCCTAATGATTTTGATAACTTTCAGGCATTTTGATTGTTACAGCTTCTACCTTTTAGCAATTTACTTTTGTTGTTGTCATTTGTTGTTATTTTAAATACATTATTGTAATAGCGGTGTATAATCTTCATTATACCAAAATGTCAACGAAATGAAATGAAATTTAATTCTGAAATGCTTCTTTTCTGAAATGCAACCCTCATGGGAGATCACTCAAAAATGCAGTACTTAACCTTGAAAAAACTGACCTCTCTTCCTGCAGAATAACTCTTGGTAAACCTCTCAGTCTTGCCCGTAGTCATATTGCTAATGAAGGGAATAGTTTTAAGAATCCCTCAGTGAATAGCTCCATAACAGTGGAGTGGAGTATTAAACACAGTGAGTCAGGATTCTACTGAATCCAAGGCAAATTTGGACTGAATTCATACAGTATTATAATGTGAAAGTAGGAATATTTTTTCCTTATTATGTAAAGCAGTATGCAATTAAATGCCACCACCTCTCTCCTGCTCGCTTCTTTTCAACTAGCAGTGAATTATTTGGAAGAATATCAAGCATATAGCAATGATTTTCCTGGAGTTCCTTCTGCTGTTAGCAATGGAGACTTTTTAGAGTTGCTTTCATAATCAATGCATTTTATCTTCCTTCTCTGTGAAATAATTAGAAGAGAAGAAGAATCACAAGAATACAGTCTACACATTTTGGGGGTTACTTTTCTGTGAAAGTCCCTCTACCTTATTTCCCTACCCTTACCTCAAGGTCACTTGGAGACGTTATTGCAGTTTACTGGGTGTTTTGGGAAATAAATGCTTCTGTCTCTCTCCACAACCCAATCAAATTGATAATTGCCTCGGGATTGTCAACAGACAAGAATTTTGAAAGAAGGAAAAATAATATAATAAATTTAATTATTGTTGCAGTGAAAACAGGAACTGAAAGAAGATGAAATTGAAGGTTTGATGAAATGCATGAGTGAGAGAGAGGGAGGGAGGGGCTTTAAACTGCATGAAGTTCAATTATTTGCCAGGCTAAATAAATTGGTTAATTGGTTGAAAATGTAGCCACAGACACAGAAGATTATAAAAGGGCATAAAAATGTGGATGCATTCTACGATGACAAACAAAGCTGCTTGCTAAGAAGTGATGCACTTCATCTCCATGCAAGAGCTCCTATATGTCAAACCCAACAGATGCTTTGTGTGCACTTTGTGTTGAAATGTGGATGGATAATGTTTCAGCTGGCAGCGCACCATGTTTGTTCTGGAACTCTTGAAATTATGATACATTATTGTGCAGTAACAGCCATTGTCCCATGATGGATTTTAAAGAGACTCCTGATCTTAACCGGAAAGCAACATGTTACAGATAATCAGTAGCCCAGCTCTAGAATGCATACACTATTTGTGGCCAGTTAAGTCATCAGTATTTTCTTGAAGGTTTTAATTTTGGACTCAGTGGTTATGGGCTGTTGTGTATAAAAGCTTGACAGGGGTTTTTTTTATTTTTGCTTCTAAGATTTCTGAAGAAATTATCCAATTATGTGAATGCAGCTTAGTGCAGGAGTAAAATATGCATTATTTATAAACCCACTGAGAGGCTCTAGAGCAGAAAACTATCAAATTGCTATGGCCCATTCTGTCATAATCTAAATTGAATAACTTTTTTTTTTTTTTAAGATAAATTGATCGTAAAGGGGATAGATCACAAGCAGCACTTTTCCTTAGCATTTCTGTTCCTTCCTTTCTTTTCTGTATATAGGCAATACGTGCCAACTTCCAGATTCTTCTGTGGTCTAGTTAGGAGGCATTTTCCTCTATTTTGCTGTTTCGGCTGGTAATACTATGTCATTGTTATAAAATTCTTGCGTTCAGGTTTTGGTTCATAAAATGATGCTTAATTTCATTTTAAGCCACAACTGATATGTAATAGCTTTACAAGTAAGATCACAATAGTTTCACTGACTTTTCAGGGTATATATTTAAGAAACCACAGGGTGTGGGCCCAATATTTTATTTGTATTAATTTCTTGGGTTGAGGAGATCTATGTTTGTGGGGAGATTCCACATGCTTCTTTGCTAGGAACAGGGAATAATTTTGCTTGCTTGCAATTCATTGTGAACTGATACACTGCTCAGTTCCCAAAACCAGACCACTTCTAATTGTATGATGTGATACAGTACTCAAATTGAAAGTGCACTTTGAAATATGAATATGAAAGAGAATGCATCCCAAAATAACTGTGTGAGTGAAGATAACATAGAATAATTGAGGGGAACTGTATACAAATAGGCATATGTATATAAACTGAGAGGAACTTCATATAAATATGCATATACAGTATTAGGAAATATGTATATGAAAATGCATTCAGTTTCTTTAAAAGGTATTCAGGATGGACAGATCTGAAAAAATAAGACAATGAGGGAAAAAACTGAATTTAGGTGGGTTAAAAGACTGAGCATCAAACTCAAGATTCTTTAAGATGCAAAAAAAAAGAAAAAAAGAATTGGACTGGCAGGACCACATGTTAGCTTATACTAGCTAACTAATTGTTTTGTGCTGATCTATGACTGTAATGATTTGATTTGATTTGATTTGACTTGACTTGACTTAATTTGATTAGATTTGACTAGTTGCTTGATTTGGATCACAGACTGAATTATATCACCATATGGTTGAATTATTTCTATAGGAAGGAGCAGGTTTTCCAGAAAGTTTGCAAAAGTATCTCTGATGGAATACAACAGAAATGTTAAGTATAACAACATCATTTGATTATAAATAGTTTGTTAAAAAGTTTGGGACAATGTAAAATAAGAATAAGCCCATGTCTAGCCTCTCTTGCTTCAATATTAAATATTTACTTTCTCCAAAATGAATTTTCAAAAATAAAAAAACCTTCAAAGTTAATAATTCAAATAGATTGCAAAATATATATTTTTCTTTAAAAAATAAATCTTTCAAGACTGTCTCCTTTGAATGGTCAACCAGCTGGATCACTTTGGGACAGTCATTCTCTTTAACCTAACCCACCTCACAGGGTAGTTGTGGAGAAAATAGAAGAGCTGATACTTACTGTCCTGTGAGTTTACAAGCAGTCTCAAAAAGAAACAAGCAGTCCTCAGAGTATAACCTGCAGGTGAGAAACCTTTCACAAGTCAATGAACAGGCAAATTGATCCTTCTGCCCTGGTGGAACTAGAATTGCAAAAGACAGCTGGATAAGAATCAGTCTGCTTATGCCTAATCTGAGTGCATTAAGAGAAACACCCAGCTTCCATGTCATTTCTTTAATAATTCCAGAAGAACAAGGAAGAGCTCCGATCCCAATTGCTCCCCTGGGGCACAGGAATCAGTTAAAAAGGAGTTCTGCTTAGCACTGCATCAAAGAATCAGGCAATTCTGTTGCAAGCTTCTAAAACTCCATATTTAGAATTTCTTCAAATGGCAAATGTGCTTGAGGCTACAAAATATGAATTCTTGTAAACTGCATCAGATTTTAGTCAAAAATCTGAGTGCAATGTGGATGCTTTGGAGAGATACTTTGGTTGTCCAAACTGAAAACAGGATTCTCTCCAAAGTAAAGAAAACCAAATTAATAATTTCATGAAACTTCATAAGTGATTAGACACTTTGGAGAGCTGCCTAAGGGCAAACAAGGTATCAGCAAAAAAAGTGAAACATCTCTAGTTATTACATTAGATTTTAATCCTATTTTCTCCAGTTTGGTCACTAGACTATAAAGTTTGTAAGGACTAATAAAAGATGTTTCACTAGATATGTTAGTAGAAGTTTCCTAACTACTCATGCTAAACTATAGTTTATGCACCCATGGTTTCCTGAATAAACTACAGTTGGTTGTGTACATATAGTGTGCATGCACATAATATGCAATGCATATTATCCTTTAATGGGACAATAAACCCCGACCTAGGATATACAAGCATTTCCACTGCTAATAAAGTGTGCATTTTGCATTTTTATTTTATTTGCTTTGTAGAAAACAGGCAGAGATAGCACCAGTGATGGCAGAGGGAGGGGAGGGAAGGAAGGAATGAGATCTCCTTTAGATAAAGTGAGACAGACTCCTTGGAAGTGGAAGAGTTACTGGCAAAGGAAATAGGTGAATGAGCCAGTTCCCAGACTGACTGAAATTCTGCAGATTGTTGTGTGAACAGCCAGTTTGGGTATAACCTTCCCTATTATAAATGAAGAGACCACCTTTTCACTTGATCATAAGAAGATGATTAGAAAGAAAACCAGAAAGTCCCTGACCCTAGGAATAATTGGCTTCAAAAGGAAAATAATTCAGTTGCTGGAGTCCTACTAACTCAATCTCTTTCAACTCAATCAAACTTGCTAAAGAGAATTTTCTGAGAATCTTGCCTGTGAGAGACTCACTTTCCTATTTCAGCAGCTGCCAAAGTGCATCACACTTAATTTCTCTTGCAGCCCTATTAGCTCCTCCAGAGAAGGCAACCTGAAGGTGCCACCATAATTCTGGTGATGGTAGTAATGGTAATAAAGTTCAGTAAACAACAGATCACCTCTATGAGAGACCATTTCATGCAGATAGCGAGTCCTACTTTTGCAAGCCGTGTTGTGAATCAAGGGAGACAAGTAGAGCATGATGTTACCCTATGTTTGCTTTTGCACTTGAGAAAGCAGCGCATGCTGATCTAGTAGAGGAGCAAGGAATGAGGGCAAATTGACACAGCAGAGTAGACAGTGTGGAAAATCCTCCACCAAGATCTAGAAGCTTAGGCAAACTGCTTTGGAGGGCAATCATTTTGTTTTTGTTTTGTTTTTTAAATGTAATTTTATTGAAAGTTTAAATACAATACAATACAATTAGAAAAGAAGCAACATAAATAAATAAAAGAAGAATGAATAAGAAATAAAAGTAGCCTCCAATTTTTTTGAGAGTGGTTATAAATGCATTTATATTTTACCCTCTTTATAGTTACATCATAATTTCCTTCTTCTATAAGCTACCTTTTGTTATCAAATCCATAAGTCACAAGTTCATTTTTTTTCAACAAAAAGTTCGTCAGGGATTTCCAATCACTGAAGACCGTAATAATTGATCTTTATTTCTTTGAGCAAGCAAGCTAATTTTGCCATCTCTGCAAGTTTCATCATCTTCACCAACCATTTCTCCACTGAGGGTATATCAGAGTATTTCCATTTTTGTGCATATAGTCATCTTGCAGGAGTGATCATATATGAAAATAGTCTTCTATGGTTCTTTTCTAGTTGTCTGTCCAAGAAGGATACTCACTTGGTGAATGATGACCATAGAACATGAATAAATAAAATAGTTGGTTTAAGTAAATAGTCTCAAGATAATTTTAATTTGCCCACTATTTCAGTAAGTAGTTATTAAATGGGCAGTTTTTTAGCCTGGTTGAATCCATTGATTTGCTTGTCTTCCTTTACCACATATTTCTAATACAATCTAATTTCAGGTAGGACAGATGTATCCTTCTTGAACCAGGCAGTCAGGGAGAAAATATTGATAATAGCCATGTGCAAGGGTCTCTGATATTAAATCAGCATCAAGGGTGAAGTGAACATTGACTTCTGCCCCAGTTTGCTCACGTCCAGCTTCAGTGTTGCTGAGGATTTTTTTGTTCATCATGCACATACACAAAATGTTCTTAAACCAGACCTAAATTCAATCTAATTCCAACATCCAACCAAATATATTTTAAAAGCTGAATCAGTAGTCTCTTTTCTACAATTTTGAACAAGGTTTTTTGCTTGAAGATAATGGAAAGGAGAAAGGCACAACTCAGATATAAGGACTGAATTGAACCACAGTTCCCAGCACTTCCAATCATTGATAATTCTAGCTGGGGTTGCTGGGAATGGTAGTTTGATAACCTGTTAAGGGCCACAGAATTGTATAAACAAATGGCTCAATAATTGGATCAATGCATCAGTTTGATTCTTGTGGGGACAGAGCTGTCATAAATGAATGTGTCTTCTAACCGTTAACCCATTTTTGGTTCATAGGTGCATTAGAGAAAAATAACAATATTAAAGATTCAAAGTATGGTACTTCTTTATATACAGTACCTGTTTTTCAACAGAAGACATGTAATTCTTCTATTTCAAAACCCTGATTGCACAGCTCTTGTGCGAAGGTCTCCTATATAACAGATTGCTGAAACTCACAGAGCTTCTCCAACCAATGGACAACATACTGTTTATGCATAATCATATATTATGCAATGAACATTTTGCCCGAGTATTAGTCCATTAGTCTAGCAATAAATAATAAATACTTCCCAATATACATGCACATATAGCAGCAAATGCAAGTTATTTCAAGGTGAAGTCACTGAGACTTCATTTAGAGGTTTTACACATGAACTACCTTATAAATAAAGAAATAGGTTTCAATAAATGTTCAAGAAGAAAACTTCAAGTGCCTTGTATTCCATTTACATTTTCTTAAAAGTTCTTGCAATGTACTAATTTAGGTGAAACTTTGATTTTTTTTTAACTTCTCATACTTATTACTTAGTTAATGTTTTCATTAGTGCAGTTCTGTGGATATTAGTATGTATTTTGGCACGTAATGTCCCATATGCTTTGAAGGCAAATGAGACATATTTTTGTACCCAGCTAATGTTCTTTTACCACCACTGCTAGTAATTTCTTGCCTTCACCAATACGTTTTTCCAACTGAAATTTCACAGGCATCTGTTGTTTACTCAAAACAAACAAATTTAGATTGTAGTTTTGACCTTCCTGTGTGACTTTTTCTATAACACGTTCCAGGTACTATCACTGAAGCAAACACTACTGTAGAGTTATGTAGACCTATACTGTTATTCTGTTATTCCTTGCATGGTTTTTATTATTTTATTATCTGTCAGACCTAATGCCTGATGACTGTCTAGACAAATCCATGCAGTTCTCTTGGCAAGATTTTCAGAGGTTGTTTGCCATTGCCTGTTTCTTAGGGCTGAGATAGAGTTACTGGGTCAAAGTCACAGGTTTTGTGCTTAAGGCAGGGCTAGAACTCAGAGTCTCTTGGCATCTAATCTGATGCCTTAAACCCTTACACTGAACTGGCGTTCATATTAATATTGCTCAGTATTAATACAGTACTAATACAAATACTATATTTGTATTCTATATTACTTTCTGAATAGATCTTTTGGTGTCTGTCAATCATCATTCTAGCTATTAAAGTGGTAAAGAGAATCTGAACTGGAATTTTAATGCAAAGGCCAACAGTTACTTGACTCTCCCATCAGCATAAGAGTAAAACAGTTCTTTACAAGTCTAGCCATGTCACATTTCTAAAGTGGGCTGAATTCTGCTGTAATTTCCTTAATAAGTTACTAAAAATAACCTACACAGTTGTATGCCTCTATGCAAAACACCTGCAAAATTTCAAAGGTATAGCTGCAGGGGCTAGGAAAATAATGATGTAATTCAACTGAAAGGGTTGATACCCTTGAAAATTCAATAAAGAACAGATGAGTGTGAACAAGCTGAAGTTACATTCCAGCAACCCAGAAAGGTTTTGGCTAGCAAAGGACCTTATTCAGGGGGTTGTGCATCAGGCTTCTGGGGACCCCTGAAAAATCAGGTAAGCATGTGGGAGTTCCCCTTCATCTTCAGTTATCTCTGACAATCTGGAACTGAACACACAGAAATGGTGGTAGACTTTAGGAGAAACCCTCCCATATTCCCATACATAACCTCTCACAATACTAGACAGCACAGTATCAACAGTAGAGACCATCAAATTTCTAGGTTCTATCATATCACAAGACCTAAAATGGACACCTAACATCAAAAACGTCATCAAAAAAAGCACAACAAAAATGTTCTTTCTGCACCAACTCACAAAGCTCAAACTACCCAAGGAGCTACTGATACAGTTCTACAGATGAATTATTGAGTGTCATCTGTACCTCTATAACTGTCTGATTTGGCTCTGCAACCCAACAAAACATACACAGACTTCAGAGGATAATTAGAATTGCAAAAAAAAAAACCAATTACTATCAACCTGCCTTCCATTGAGGAACTGTATACTGCACAAGTCAAAAAGTGGGCTGTGAAAATATTTACAGAATCCTCGCATCATGGACATAAATTGTTTCAACTCCTACCCTCGAAATGACGCTATAGAGCACTGTACACCAGAACAACTGGATGCAAGAACAGTTTTCTCCCCGAACACCATTACTCTGCTAAACAAATAATTCCCTCAACACTGTCAAACTATTCACTACTATTAATCTTCTCATCGTTCCTATCACCCAACTCCTGCCACTTATGACTGTATGACTGTAACCTTGTTGCTTGTATCCTTACGATTTAGATTGACTGTTTCCTAGTATGATTTGATTGCTTATTTGTACCCTATGACTATCATTTAAGTGTTGTACCTTATGATTCTTAACAAATGTATCTTGTCTTTTTATATACACTGAGAGCATATGCACCAAAGACAAATTCCTTGTGTGTCCAATCATACTTGGCCAATAAAGAATTGAATTGAATTGTATTGTATTGTATTGTATTGTATTGTATTGTATTGTATTGTATTGTATTGTATTGTATTGTATTGTATTGTATTGTATTGTATTGTATTGTATTGTATTGTATTGTATTATTTGACTGTAGCAAAGAACATTTTTCCACAATTACATGCATTAGCTGTGATGGTTCTTCAGCTGATAGAATATTTTGCAATTAGAATATGGCAATCTACCCCAAGAGTTTATCCACCAAGTCAGGTAACCCTACCACCAATGTGGAACAGCAACTATTTTTGGAGAACAGCTACAGACATTGTCCTGCATTCACACGCAGAGATCCACCTTTGACTGTGACCTTTGGGCACGTTTTCCTTTCAAAGTAATGTTTTCTTACATTGCCTGGCTTACCTGTTGTTTTTTACTTTCTTCCACTTTGATTGGCCATTTCCCAAAGGCAGGAATACCCCTTGTCTCTTTCCAAGCTTTTTTTGCTATAAGAGATCTTTCTTGCTGGTCTAATGGCTCTAATACATGGCTGGCATTTAAAGTCCATGGTTTGCAACCTGAGAGGGTTTTTATTATTATTATTATTATTATTATTATTATTATTATTATTATTATTATTGGGGTTTTTTCCCCTTGGCTACTTGCTTTTCTGTCAGAAAAATAATACACTGGGGAACTAAATAAACCACTTGTTGAATGAATAGACTAGAATAACAGGGTTGGAAGGGACCTTAGAGATCTTCTAGTCCAATTCCCTGCTTAAGCAGGAATCCCTATAGCAAATGGTTATCCAATTTCTTCTTAAAAACTTCCAATGTTGGAACATTTTCAACTTCTGGAGGCAAGTTGTTCAACTGATTAATTGTTCTAACTGTTGGGAAATTTCTCCTTAGTTCTAAGTTACTTCTCTCCTTGATTAGTTTCCACCCATTACTTCTTGTCCTACCCTCAGGTGCTTTGGAGAATAGCTTGACTCCCTCTTCTTTGTGGCAGCCCCTGAGATATTAGAACATGAAAGAATGAAGGAATGGAGGAATGAATGGTTGGTTTTATTGCAGTTACCAAGCAATACTACATGTAGTGTTATAATCAAAATTATAAAATCTAGTAATACTTTTGGGCAAACTTGCCTCCATGCAGAGCACTGCATCGGGTATACAGGTAGTCCTTGCTTAGCAATTATTTCATTTAGAGACTGCTTGCAGTTTTGACAGTGATGAAAAAGTAATATAAAAGCACTGTGATATGAGTGGCATATAAATTTGATAAATAAATAATCTTTATAACCAATTCTCAAAATTATAATCTTCACAGGTATGTAAAGCAAAGGAAAGGTAAAATAAGATTGTAAGCACAATTATAGTTTTGCTTAGCTTGCTTCACTTAACAACCAAGTTGCCAGTTCCAAATGTGATCACTAAATGAGGACTATTTGGAAGACTTTGCTTTAAAACACAGACTTGAATATATGGATTCAAGCAAAAATTTCTAACTACCTAGCTCCGCCTCCACTCTGTGAAGAAGTTGGGTTAGACCTTAATGGCAGCTAGAATGTATTGTGCTTGTGTGGTGATAGAAGGGTAGAATAGCTGCATTGCTTCTTCGAGTGGTGTGCAAGAAGTCTTCAGATTCCCATTTCAAAGTCACCCTGAGGTAAATTAAAATTTCTTCCCATTGACAATCCTGTTCAGACATCTACATCTTCTTGGGCACATTGTAATCTTTCTTTGCTGCAATTCAGTTGTAAGTGGTGAACCATACAGAAGAGGGACAAGAAATGAAAGGTCTTCAGTCCCATCAGCACATTGACTGCCTACAGTAGCACTGCTATCTGCCAGCTTGCCATATTTGATGAATGGTGTTCTGCTTTTGTCAGACAATCTGTGATAGAATTTATATAAAAATGAATAATAAGGGAGCCTTGTTTGACACCTCTTCTGGTAAGAAGGCTCGGACAGCTACATCTTAGGTGTTCTTATGCATGTTATAAATACTATAGAAAGAGAACTCTTTTAATCTTATTAGCTTTATTAATAAGCTACAGCCCATACTAGACAGCAGCACTGGACTTTCTCAGGCATTGGAATGCAGACCCATACTTTCCTGCAGACAACTATGAATTTGAAGCAGATTCTCACAAGCAACAAGAAACAACAGGACAATGATCCTAATAAGAGAAACTGACCCTGTAACAAATCCATGTATCTACTATCCTCCAACAATACTATCACCAATGCACAACAGCACCAGCTAGTACACCAAATTTGAGACACTTTCATCCCCCTCTTCCTCTAGCAGGGGTGTCAAACTGGCGGCCTGCGGGCAGGATGTGTCACGCACAGGCCATGCCCACCCCAGCTCCACAAAAATGTTACCATGTGACATTTCATGAAAAAATGTCATGAAATGTCACATGGCAGGAATGTGATGTGGAGAGTTTGACATCCGTGTTCTAGTGTAATATGAACCATCATCTGTCCCTCTGAATTTTAATAATAGTGAGCCCAGGATTACAACCCTTATTGTACTATGAGACCAAGACCTGCAGCCAATACAGGAGAAGTCTGAAATCCTTTGCAGAGATGGAAATGTTATTAATCTTCTCAGGGGAGCTGAACATTCTCAACTCATGGGGGAAAATCCTCCCACCTTTTTATAGAAAGAGAGGAATCAAAGTATGCAAGATCTGAGTGCCAAAAAGTAGTTACCAGTTACTGCTGCTAGCAGCTGGTACCTCTTTGTTATTATAGTTTCCTATTTTTTCATGCAATCAACCACTTATACTGGAAGTTATAAGTTGAATAGTATAATATACATTGAATGGGAAGGTATTCAACTGGTACTATAAGTGTCAGGCTTTCAAAGTCGTCTCGAATAAATTGCATTTCAAACAAAGTCTTTGCACTTACTCTAATGCTGACAATAAGAATGGCATGTACGGTACCTACAAATCTGTGTTAGCCTTGACTCAGTACTAACCAAAGCAGGCATTTTTGTTAGGGACAATCTGTTTATTCCTTCCTTTTCTCAAATTACCAAACAAGTTTTGAAAATACTGAATTAGAGCATAACTAACTTTCTTTCTTTCTCTCTCTCTCTCTCTCTCTCTCTCTCGCTTTCTTTCTTTCTTCATTCATTATATTTACATAGCCACCCATCTCACTCATCAAGTGATTCTGCATGGCATACAGCAAAGATAAGCTTAAACAATATATACAAATTAATATAATTATTAATATTTTCTAGCAGGAGAAGATAACCCGAGGATTAGAAGGAAAATACAGTAGTCATTTTCTTTCATATAAGTACACCAGATGTATTTTAATTATGCTTTAATTGCTTTTCTGTAATTCAAATATATAAATCATTAGCTGTATGACAGATGAAATATGAATCTCAAAATCAAATTATCTAGATAGGTAAAGAGAAATTGCTTTTAAGGACAAGGAAGATATATTTCATAGGGCCACTCATAAATATGACAGAAATTACTATAACCTTTGGTCCGTCTTGAGGCCTGCAAAGTGCTAATCTTTCTCTCACATTAAAAAAAACTTGACACCATAGTTTTTGAATCTATTAATCTAAAACATTGCACATTTATTTTTCTTAATGACATGACAATGATATATATCATTTCCACATAAATTTACCTCCAAAAACAGAGAAGGGGAAGGGAAAATTAATTGCAGTAGTCCTCAACTTACTATCACAGTTGGGACTCAAACTTGTTGCTAAGTGAGATGATTGTTAAGTGAGTCATGACCATTTTTCTACTTTTCCTGCTGTCATTAAGTGAATCACATGGCTGTTAAGCAAATCTGGCCTCCCTCATTGACTTTGTTGACTGGACAGGCTAACTGGGAAAGTTGCAAATGGAAATCACAAGACCCCAAGACACTGCAACCATCGCAAATACATGCCAATTTAGCATTTAAATTTTGATCATGTGATAGTGGGGAAACCATCTCAATATAAGTGCAAGAACTGGTTGTGAGTCACTTTTTCCAGTGGGGTTGTAACTTTGAACTGCCACTAAATGAATGGCTGTAAGTCAAGGACTACCTGTCGCACACATACACACTCAAAACCGTTACTGCATGTTGGTCAAACTCAACAACTTTAAGAAGTACATACTTCAACTCCCAGAATTCCCCAAAAAGGTCCACAACTCTTGAAGTTGATGAGTTTGATAAACACTATAGTAGTTCTATATTTCTGTTCCCAGCTATGACCTTCTATTTGCTTCCTAATCAAACCAGTGGGAATTGCAATAACCTAGAATGTCTGTTGTAGCCTCCTTAGAAATGTCAGCCTCACCTACCACATTTCCTGTCCTATTCCTAGGTTTATAAAGGAAGGAGGAGGAAAAACCCTTCAATTTCTTCCAATCCCACATCGCTAAGGTGCTGCTGTCAGCTTTCCTGTTGCCAGCCTTCCCGCCACAGTCACTCAGTGGTGCTGAATAGTCGGAGCAGGCTGAGAAAGGCCACCTTCTCCTATTGCAGCTAGGGTTTAAAGCAGGAGCTAGATCCAGATTTAGTCCCTGAGAGGGACCCAAGAGAACATGCATTGACCAGCCAGTGAACACATAAACTATAATAGCATTTAATTCTGGCCAATCTCAAGGTCACTTGGTTACATACACTGAGGAACTGCAGAAATTAATCCTGCATCAACATCTATTTTGCAATGGATGACAGAAATCAATTGAGGGTTAATCCACTGGATATGAGTGATGAAGTGCCTTTGAGGAAAAATCAGGAGCAGCAACAATGCCTAGAGGGAGGCAATTGTTATAATTCATCTTCCCTCCAATGAAGCAGATCATGTTAGAGGTGTTTTCCAGTGGTAGCCAAAGCAGGAGCAACTGCACCAAAATGTTACGCTAAACTGACAAGTGTCACCTTCATCATTCTTTCCTAGCAAGCAAAGATGCCTCATTAGCCATACAAGGACAGAAGGGAACAGAGAAGGCTCCTTCCTTGGACCTGCCGGCCACGTACAGTAAGCCAAGCAGGACTGAGGCTGGGCTTAGGAATCCCCATGCAAATGTTCTGAGGACATTGCCTTGCTGCGTGCCCCTCGCCTCCTGCCAAGACATAAAAGTGGACGTGCAGCCCTGGAGAACACCAGTTGTAAGCCAAAAAGGATTTTGGCACAGAATTAAATTCTAGTTATAATACTATAGATAGGTCCATAAGGAAACTTTGGTTGCCAAATGTGCGATAAGATGCATCAGAGGAGCAAATTACACTGCAGCTTTCTATGATAAATGCTCAAGGATATTAAACCATCCAAGTCCATAAATGGGATCCACTCTTCCCATTTTGAGGAAATAAAATCAGTTTATTTCAAAAACAGAAAACTTTGACTTTTTAAAATTACATTATGTACTTCATAAGAGGGACGCAGTGGCTCAGTGGTTAAAATACTGAGCTTGTCAATCGAAAGGTCGGCAGTTCAGCAGTTCAAATCCCTAGTGCCATGTAACGGGGTGAGCTCCCATTACCAGTCTCAGCTTCTGCCAAGCTAGCAGTTCGAAAACACATAAAAATGCAAGTAGTAAAATAGAGACTGCCTTTGGTGGGAAGGTAACAGCGTTCCACGCACCTTTGGCGTTGAGTCATGCCAGCCACATGACCACAGAGATGTCTTTGGATAGCGCTGGCTCTTTGGCTTTGAAACAGAGATGAACACCACCCTCTAGAGTCAGGAACGACTAGCACATATGTGCAAGGGGAACCTTTACCTTTATGTACTTCATAACCCCAATTT
This sequence comes from Masticophis lateralis, assembly GCA_030761175.1. Taxonomy (NCBI): domain Eukaryota; kingdom Metazoa; phylum Chordata; class Lepidosauria; order Squamata; family Colubridae; genus Masticophis; species Masticophis lateralis. The sequence continues at coordinate 161,201,303 of JAUDYJ010000001.1, forward strand.
TATCATTTGAAAATGTGAATGAGAATTTATGCTATGATACAGGATGGGTTTATTTGTAAAGTCATGTAATAGAGGAAGGTATCATCAATACAAACTGTTAGAGAAATTAAACAATACTCATATTCAATGGTGAAATGTAAAATTTGTTACTACTACTTCTGTGGGCGTGGCTTGGTGGGGGGGGGGTAATGTGACTGTCTGGGTGTGGCCAACTTTTTTTTTTTAACTTTTACAACCATTTTTTCTACAACCTCTAAAGAGGTTGTAAAAAAATGCTTTTAAAGGCCTTTGACGATCCCAGCTGAATTGCCTGATTGTCAGAGGCTTTTTTTCTTTGAAAAACATTTTTTCTACAACCTCTTCAGCCAAAGAGATTGTAGAAAGAATGCTTTTAAAAGCTTCTGATGATCCCAGCTGAGCCACGCAATCATCAGAGGCTTTTTTTTTTTACTTTTAAAAGCATTTTTTCGGCCAAAGAGATTGTAGAAAATATGCTTTTAAAAATTTTTTAAAAAGCCTCTGATGATTGTGCGGCTCAGCCAGGCATGCGGGGGGGGGGGCAGGGATTTTTGCTACAAGTTCTCCGAATCACCCGCCACCATCACTAACAGAGCAGGCAATCCGGCATTTCATCCCTGCTCATATTCTACCGTAGTTCCAGATATACACTTATTGCAAGTTGCAGGGGGACATTGATAGAGACCAGGAGACAAAAGATATTTCCTGTTTTAAACTTTAAGCCACCATACATATACATCTGGCAGCCAAACTAAATGAAATCTTGGATGACTATTAGATGCATAGCATTGGCAAAGATATTCAGTCATATCAGCAATACACATACACACACACACACACACACACACACACACACACACACGGGAGGGGGGAGTCCTTGACTTATGATCAGTCATTTAACTGAAATTATAATGACCTCAAAAAGAGTGCTTTACAGTCTATAAAGCACTTCTGGCTGTTGTAAAATGTCATGTCCAATCACATGGAATCACATGACCATATTTTGGGCACTTGGCAACTGGCTCATATTTATGACCAGTTGCAGTATCCCATAGTCATATAACTGGTGATTTGGACATTTTTTGCTGGTTTCTGGCAAAAACTGCCCATTTGGTGAGGATGGATACATATAACAACTGTATGATTTGCTTAACAACCATGTAATTTGGACTCATGACTGCCTGATTTGCTTAATGACCACTGTAAAAGTGATAGAAAAATAGGTCAATCACATGGATGCCTTGACTTATGACTACAACTACTTATTGAAATTCCAGTCCCAATTGTCTGTGGGTGCCCCAACATTGGAGATTTTTAAGAAGAGATTGTCTGAAATGGTATAAGACAGGAGTGTCAAACTGGTGGCCAGTGGGCCAGATGTGTATGTGCAGGCCACGCCCACCCCAGCTCCATGAAGGGAAAAAACATTGTGATACATTATGTGATGGCAATGTGACATGGCGAGTTTGACACCCGTGGTACAAGATTTCTTGCTTGAGCAGGAGGTTAGACTGAAGACTTCCAAGACCCTTCTAACTCTCTTATTCTGCTATGTGTAGATAGAGCTGTGATTTTGGAACCATCTACAGACTCTGGCTTAACTTTGTTTTATCCTGGAATGAAACCTCTTTTGAAGGATCTGAGAAAAGCAACAGGAACCGTAGTAATACGTCATCCTAAGATAATTAAAGGAAGAAGTTGCCTGCATATTTTTATTAATTAAATTTATGTAAATTCCACAGGAACTGAAGCATGTATTTGCATATCCAATTAAGAGTTTTAGCCCAACCAGTAAATACACCCAAGGATGAATTTTTAGATCCCTAGATAAGAAAAATACATACTTAAAAGAACTTCCATAGCTGCCCAGGCTGCCAAAGTTCTTAACTAAAGATGAGTCACTGAAGTAATATCAAAAGTCTTTTTTGCCTGAAGGTTCTGTTCTTATATTAGAAAAACCATTACAGCAATCAAGGTTCCCAGCATTCCTACACTGTATCTTAGTCTTTTTTGCTCCAGATCATCCCAGTTTGATTTTAGGTTAAGCTAATGTATTAATGTAAGTTCAGTAACTAGAAGCATATTCTTTTTGAATCCTGTTGTTCAGTGTCTTCATGTTAAACTGTTTTTTAAAATCTTTGTCAGATCTTCTAGGGAAACTTCCAGTTCATTATTGTGGTATCAGCTGCATCCATGCATTTAAAGGAAAAGAGGCACAATGAAGATATGATGGTACTATGATGCCACCTAACAACAGAAAAAAAGGGGGGGGGGTTGTATCACGATGCCACATCTGCCATCTTGCCTTTTTTAACCAACCACCACCACTGAATATACTGCCTTCATCTTTCACTAGTTCATCGTTTCACTTCTTTATTGCTTAATTGCTAAGGAAGAAAATCCCTATGGGTTCTAGTACAAAGGGGTAAGAATCATTGCACTGCAGGTATGGATTTCTCAAATTTTGACATTTGCCCTCTATCTGCTGCCCACTCCATTTGAAGACACCCAAGACTGTTCTTATTCCAAACATTTGCTTCCTCTGGGCAGATTTACACAAAGGTGGGAAGAAGGCACAGCTTCAAATAAATGGCATTCTTGGCATTATAGTAAGCTTACAAAAAATCAGCTTTGTTTCTTAGGAGGTATGGGAAATAAAGATGAAAGAGAAAAGTAAAAATTCAGTATTTTTTTAATGGAATCAACTAATGTAAGAGCTCGCTGATCATATGATGAGGAATTGGGCAGGGGAAACCAAAGGAAGTCATCCTGTCTAGAGAATGTAGGAGAAATTGGAGAGAAGAACTTAGGCCAGAAGATCACAAAGAGTAGTAGTATGAGCACACAAGCAGGAAATACTCTATATACTGGGAGGGGGGAGGGAGAAAAGAAAAGATCATGGCAAAAAAGTAAACAAATGTGATTTATACCTCCATAATCAGCTAAGAAAGCAACACTTTTTTTTAATTCTGCCTGTTAATAGAATTTTATTGATTGATTTTCCTAAATTTTTATGCTAATTATTTATAATATAAAAAATATAAAAAAAATATTTTAAAAATCCAGTAAAAACTAGCCATGAATGTAAAAAGCCACTAACATTGCTGAAGCTATTCAGTGCACTGTGCTGAGTACCACATAATTAACTCTTTGCCTTCTTAGATATTATAGGATGCAGCAAATTTTGGACCATCAGGAAATGAAGCGATGACTTGAAGCCACTGAAAGAGGTTGAGAGAATGAGACCTTGGTAGAAACATTCAGTAGTGTAATAATGACAGATTACACTACTGTAATCTGTACTACTGTACTACTGTAATAATGACAGAGAACTTCTTTGAACTAGGAAGATTCCAGGCCAAGCAGGATTGCATCTGGGATGAGGTAAACATCTCTTCAGTGGTGTTATAATTTTCAAAAGAGATTCAGCAACTATTTAAACTACTTTTATGACATCTGATGAGGCCCCTGGGATTTGCCTATGATGCTAGTTCCTCCATTTCTTTGAGCAATATGATCATGTATTTATTTTATAAAACATCCTGAATTTTTCTTTATAAATTGCTGCAAAGTTGTAATACGTGATTTTTCTAATCTATTTTATAGAAACTTTGTTATATCTTTTTCTTTTGTCAATGTTTTTAATTAATAGTGTTAAAAACAGCAAATTGATTATTTCTATATAATCATGCCAGGGGAATAGCTTGTAACAGGAAAACTTTCACTATGGGCTGGCTCATCACTGGGCAGAGTTCAGATAATGATACGCTGCCCCAGTAACAACACAAGAGGAGAGGATTTTGCTGTTCTCAACTGTACCTGACAGAGGTACCACCCTAGGAAGTGCTCTAGCCCTACAGCCTGCCTATATTGGGCAAGTTATAAATTTTGTATGGAAACTGTGCTTGCAAGCAGCATTCAGCTTAGCTGGACCCATGGTCAACCTTGCTCCAGCAATTTGTGGCATCTCTAGCCTGCCAGTCCTCATCTTTGGAGAATCGTTTTAGAATGTCTTGAGAAAGAGCTCCCAATAGCAGACAGTCAGTTTGGCCATTATATCTGGTGTCTACAATACAGATCTTCAAAATTCCTGATTAATTCATGTGGGGGCAAGGTAGAATTTGCTTCTATTATGATGGCCATGGTGGCACAGTGGTTAGAATGCAGTATTGCAGGCAAACACAGTCCACAGTCAGGAGTTCGATCCTAACGTGGGTCAAAGTTGACTCAGCCTTCCATCCTCCCAAGGTTGGGAAATGAGGACTCAAATTGTAGGAGGCAATATGCTGACATTTGTAAACTGCTCAGAGAATGGTGTAAAGAACTATGAAGTGGTATATGAGTCTAAGTGCTATTACTATTAAATGCAATTTTTCCAACTAAAGCATTCACATAAAATTTGTGATTCCCATAGAGCCCTGTTGTTTAAGGCTCATGATCCATTTGTCATTAACTGAACATTTTTATCTTTCAAGAAAGACAAAAAAGGTCAAGCCAATGAAACAAAATACATCATGCAACCATTTGGCACTTTGAAACTGTCAATTTTTTCATGCATACACTCACTTATATATAGTAATAGAGATGGTGCAGGAATACATTGAGTTCATTATAAACTCAGTTGGAACCTCAGTTTGACCTTTCCAATGAATAATTTATTACAAAAAACACATATTAGAATGTTATTCCTGGGGCTTCTGACATTTCCTGCTTCAACGTTCAGTTTCCAACTATCCTTGCAGTCCATGAAGAGTTTTGCTCATTTTCTGCTCCAAAGAACATTGAGAGTAAAAAAGCTTCAACAGCATTTTGTTGCTGCAGTTCATTCCTTTGACTGAATGCTGGTTTTTGTCCTATCTCCAGTGTACACATGGAAGGAACAAGCAGCAATCCAGAAATTCAGCCCCAAGAAAGTTTCTTTTTCCTCTCAGTAGGAATTCAAACCAAAACAAGGGGTAAAAGGTTACAGGAGTATATGAGCACAAAGGCATACTGATTTTCTCATACACCACTGGGGCCCATTCCGAGGCACATTGAGAAAATCATGTTTCTCAGTTGTAATTTTAATCACAGGGGAAAAAATCCCACAGGCAAAACTTGCAGCAAAGTAAAGAAAAATGGCAGATTGCTTCATCAATGTGGATATGTGAAAAGACTAAGAAACTGAAAGGGGAAAGTATTTCTGGGAATTACAGTAGAACTGGGGAATTAGAGGCACATCCTTACAGGCATCTGTAAAAACCTGGAAGCTATTGTTCAATAATGCTGCTGCACAAACATTATTAGTTTTGAATGTCAACTGTAGGACTTTTCAGCAATATGTAATCAAAAAAGTTTTCCAATCACTGTTTTAAAAAATATTTTATCAGACCAAAAAAGAAAAGATGGCTTGAGAGGCTGCCAGATGTCTTCAATTCCAAGAGTTGGCAGGCTTATGAAACCCAGACCGTTGCCTCCTGGGATGCTGGCGACTTGAATAATCTAGCACTGGTGTTTTAAAGCAACATACTGTCTTGCCTTCAAAATAATCAAGGATATGACTTATCAAGCAGTTTGGGAAAAAGAGAGTGGAGAAGACATCTCATTTGCTGCAGAAGTGATTCATATTTGCCAGATGGCAAAACTCCTTATAAGGAGAACTGATGGTTGGATGAGAATGCTCAAACAAATAGGTCAATTCAATTAATCTCAACTAAACTGCAAGCAAGCTAGCAGTTATACTTCTAAGCGTATCATCTGAACTTGGTGTTGAATTAGCCAAAGCCATTTCATTTCAATACTTTGACCACACTCCACATCATTCTGTTCTTCATGTCTTCTGGGAAGATATAAAGAATCCACACAACCTCTCACTGTTGCTTAAAGATGTCTCACTAACTGCCTTTAAGGATATGCCTTCTTCTCAACCCAGCTAATTTCATATTGAACTAATCAAATCTTTAAATGGTGTTTTCCATCTTCTCCAGATGCAAGCCCCACAATATGTAGGAATTAGGATCCTTCAATGGCAACCATAGTCATGATGTGGCAGGGTTGGGATCAGCTCAGTTCTAATTGGCTATTTATAGTTTCTGCGGGCACCTAAAATCACTAGAGTCACTTTTGACTTGGTGAGCAGGATTGATAGGCATCGGTCACCTCCTCATGCAATACCTAATCAGTGTTTATGCTGGTTTCTATAAGTCCAGTAGTCTTCTGTAAGACTGATATGTGAATGAATGCCATGACTGAGGCAATTTGCACTCATGATGAATCCAGCCAGCAGCACCTGACAATAGCTTTTGTACACAGGCAGCAAGAGAGAAAATAAGAGGAGTACGAGTGAAAGAAAAGTTAGAGAGACAGCAAGCATGTTGGGGAAAGGAAGAAGAAGCCCAGAAGACTAAACAGGGGGACTTTTCCAGTTTTCTAACCAATCCGAAGTTGGCAAGGGGCCAAGTTCAGGGCTATGTCACTTATTTATAAAAAGGGGAAAATACTAATTTAGAATAATTTTTTCTGAATTTGAAGCTTTAAGGGGATTGAGAGGGGGAATGCCAAATGCCATTTGCAGAGTAATGAGGAGCATGGCGAGGAAGTCTTTGCTAGTGCTTAATCCTTTCTACGTCCAGTCTTCATCCAAGACCGGTACCAAGCTACCATTTCTTTCCAGTATTTCCAGGACTTTTGCTTAGGGAAAAAAAGGTTTTCTTCCCATTAGGTTCAATACTTGGTGCCTATCCTAATATGTTTTTGCAGTCTTCACTTTTTTTAATTGTTCCTTAATGCATTTTGTTCCTATCCGGATGAAGACAGCAAGGTCTGTCTGAACTTTTGTCTTGAAATCAAGTTCTGTTTACTAGTGCAGTGGGTTGCTACTCTAATCTCTATTATGTCAGAGTGTCTGGTTATAAAGAATAGACATAATACTATCCACAGGTTTTAATCTCAGTTCTGCAGATTACATTTTATATTTCAAGTTCTCTCTTCTTCTATTATTAATCTATTGCAACCAGAGGTTATAATAAACTTCCTTGCTTTGTCTTACTGCATTCTTTGTGATACATGGGTACCTTACTTAACATAACCAAGTCTACCAGCAAAATTACAGAGAATCCTGATAACCCCTTGATCTCTATGGCTTTGCTGAACAGGCAGGGTGAAGAAGTTGCAGTGTAAGAATCTTGAGAAAAGGCATTTAACTTTCTTCTTCTTTCATAAAATCATAACTACTGAAATAAATGAACTAAATATTTTTTATTAAATTTTCTATTTGTTAATTTATTCATTCATCCATTTAGTGCAGAAGCAACTGTATAAAACAACTACATAGTGCAAAGAAACAGCTAACTTCCTGCAACTATTCAAAATGTGGTTATATCAGTTTGGCAAGAATTTCTAGGAGATGTATTCACAAATATGTCCTACAACTTATGATATGCAAAATCAGAACTTTTGGATCAAGATTGTCTTCCATTCTTCAGTTATGAAAAAGTTAGCTTTCTGGCCTGTCCACCCTCAAGTAAAGATTGCATCAAACTTGGGCTGGGTCTCCAGGTTTCCAGGTTCTGCACTTCCATCTTTTCTCTCTCTAATTCTAGTTCTTTCTCTTTTACATGGAAAGGTACACTGGAGAGCAAGATGAGAAAGAAACATAGAGTAATTGCAGCCCAATAAACACAAGCTTAAGTGAGTAAGTAGATTCAGCCCTGAAACAAACAGGATGTTTCTACATCAACTTCAGTTAAATGTATTTGTTCAGGGAAAACATAAGTGAATGCACAAACAATGTTCTCATAAAGAGAGATGTGTGCAGGGGTAGGCTACTGGGGATTCGCGGGGTTTGGGAGAACCTCTAGCTAAGATTTTGTGCAGTTCGGAGAATCCCCAAATCCCACTTCTGTCTGGCCCTGCCTACCCATCCCCTCCCCTCCATGGAGTCCCCACGCAGCCTGTTTTGGATGCAGGTAAGTGCAGGGTGCATGCAGAGGCTTGGGGAGGGTGAAAAATGGGCCTACCGGAAGTTCTGGAAGCCTCCAGAGGGACTCCGGAGCCTGGGGAGGCCATTTTCACCTTCCTGGAGACTCAAAAAAAGCCTCCAGAGCCCGGGGAGTGCAGAAGGCCAACTAGGCATGGCCTTCTGCCTTGCTCACCCAGCAACCAGGTAAAGAACTCCTTGCTAAAATTTTTGAACACAACCCCTGGATGTGTGCCCATTACAGTACACAAATCTTTGTGTAAGCAAATGAAGCCAGAGTGCCCAAAAAAGCCTGTGAACTAATTTAATTTAAAATGTTATATTTATATGGATGGTTGCTTTTCATCCTTTTTTTTTTTTTAATTGAAAAAGTTTTACAATACAAACATTTTTCCATTTTCTCCCCCCCCCCAATCCCCCTCCCCTACCCCTCCCATCATCCCTCCCCAACCCTTTCCCTCCCTATCCCCCCCCTGACTTCCGCTACAAGTTTAAAAAAAAAACAAAATTTAGAACAAGGGAAGAAGAAGAAAATTATTAAATATTCAAATTCTAAATTAAACAAATTTCGAAAGAGGAAAAGAAAGAGAAGGAAGGAAAGAGGGCAAAAAAGTAAAAAACAAACTAACAAGAACAAACATTAATATATCTAAACAATATTATAATAAAAAAAAAGTTATAATTAAAAACACCATTATAGTTCTATCCTAACTACACCCTTAACTAAAGAGAAAACAAAAAAAAACCCCAAAAACATAAAACACAAAAAATATATATGCATATGTAGTCATAATCATACAGTTATATCATAAGAAAAATTATCTTTTATATAATTCATTTCTCAGTCTATATAATCCAAATTTCGATCTTCTCTTCAACTTGATTGATGTCAAATATATTTCCTCTCATAAATCCGCTTCAATAATCTTCATCTTGCCGCTGCCCCCATCAGCAAAGTAAAACATTTCTCCACACAACCCCCCGAGTGACTTTATATAAGTAAAATCCAACCACGAAGATATTCACTCCTCTAGGAAAAAATCATTCCAACTAGCTTATACTATACCTAAAAATAGGCTTTTGCAGCCTTTCAAACAAAAGCTGCATTCCCAGATGTTCCTTTGAAATTAGTTCAAATCCTGCCACCCTTTGCAATTCAACCCTTCGGGTTATAAAATGTTTTCAAGTTCTTAGTCTTCTTCTAGACGATATGTTCCACCAAAATATATAATTGGGTAACCAATGATCGCTGCTAGCTTTGCAGCAATCTATCAAAACTCAGGATATCATGTCCAATCCCGGATAAACTTCATAATAAAAGTTTTTATAATCCATTTTAATATGTGAGTTTGGAATTAATCCAGTTTAGAATGAACTTTTAACCAGTTATTGTGCTTAATCCATTTTTTCCAAATCTTTCAATGCTTTCAGATTCAGTATCAAGCAATTCACGATGCTTTTTGAATTTATCACCTGTGGTTTCCAGTCGGATTTCTTCGTTGAATTCTAATTCCTGTCGATTAGCATCAACCCCCATGTCTTGAGAAGTATTAGACCTCTGCTGCTGGTCATCTCGATGTAACACTTTGTTTTTTGAATCTTCCTCCAGCAATTCAAGGTCTTGTAATCCCCCCGAAACACTGGGGAGTTCAGTTTTCTCATCCGAAAAATCCATAATAGAATCCTCTGGACAACCACCAAGATCTCCTTTTACTTTTAACACACTTTGATTTTCTTCTCTCTTTTCACATTTCGCAAACTCTATTTTTGACTTTTTATTCTTGAGATGTTTCGGTGCTCCCTTAAAAATATTTTGATAAAAATATTCTGCTTTTTCAATAGTATTCAAACAATGTCTCACACCTTGATATCTAAAAATTATACCAGTTGGAAAGTCCCATCTAAATAGGATATTACTTCTCTTCAATTCCTTGACCAAAAAATCAAATTCTTTCCTGTCTTTTAAAACCTTCCAAGGTAGCTCTTTGAAGACCCTGATTCGTGTGCCAGCTTTCATCCTTGTTGTTTCTAACTCAGCTGCCAATTGTCTACTTATTTTGTTGCTTTTTTCCATTTTTTAAAAAAATGCTGTTAGTTTCCCAGATTCACAAGTTTGAGATGAGCAGCCATATGGACGGAACAAATTTTAAAAAGTAATACAATTTTCCAATCAGTTCAGTTAAACTCCCAAAGCCATATCTCAGCTTGACATTGTATTGGCTCAAAGTAGACTTTCCAAGAGATGCAGCTAATTCCAAGGTGGGCAACCTACAATCGTTGTCTAACTCTTTGCAATTTGCAACACCCCTATCCCTGAGTCATAGAGCAGGGAGGCTGTGGCTACAGGTCTCTTCCAATCCACTGAGGGGAAGGATCATGCCTTGAGGAAAATCCCTTTTTGCATTAAGATGCAGTAGAAGGGCAGGCAAGTGGGAGAAGGTCAGTCTTGCTCTGAGCTGAAGGCAAGGCAAGGGATAAACCACTTTCAGCACTGTTCAGCTGATCAGCAATGAACCGAAGAGAAACGGAATTACTTTTCCTGCCTCCCCTTCTGTTATTCTCCCCTTCTGCTCAGGTGTTCTTTGCTAATATATTTTTCTGATTCAGGTCATGGACTCAACAGAAAAGGCTGCTGGAATAACTTGTGCTGCCAGTTCCCCACCTCCAACGTTGTCATCATCAGGCATCATTTGCTAGCAGAACAATCACCTATTGCTCTTCTTAATGGGGAGGAGGAGGGGGAGTATAGTTAGATTCTGAGAATGGCAGGTGACATGGCACTAAGGGTGGATGGGGGGGGGGGGAATGATCCTACTCGACGTAACTCCTCTTCTGTGCCTGTTATCCATCCAGCTATTTCTGAAAGTGCTGCAAACTTGAGTTTGACATAAACAGGTTATTGGGCTCTTGATAGCCAAGGGCTGAAAAGATGAAGGAGAAGGAGTGTTTGGTAATAAGTAAGTTCCAGGCAAACTTTGTCCATGGGGTTGTGATGGGTCAGACATGACTTCACGACTAACAACAACAACAAAAGCTCCAGGCAAGCTTACTACAATACTGCAAAGGACCAGCAATGCTTGGAGTGAGTAACAGCCAGTCCAATTCTGACCTCGTGACTGTCAATAACCACAGAACATACACTATAGCAATCTTCCAGAATTGTGAAATAGTGATTGCAGTGATTCATAAAAATCATCATCAGAGTGCAATTAGAAAAATAGGGCCTGGCCCAGGAGTATTTTCAGAATATGGTCAAAAAAGATGGTCAGTTGGTGGAGTGCTGAAGGTGCTGGCTAGAAAGCAAAAAAATGAGTTCTAGTCTCATTTTAGCCATGAAAGCCAGTTGGGTTACTTCAGGCCAGTCACCCTCTCAGCACAACCCACTTTACAGGAATAACCTCAAAGAACAGGAGGAATAGCTGCTGCCAAGACAACAATCAGTTAAGAGGGACTTGAGCCTGGGTCAAGAAACTAATTTGAGAAAGCATCTTCAATAAGCCCCTCCTTAATTCACACAAAGATAAAGTGAGGGAGGGGGAACCACATTCAGATTTGCAAGATTCTGTTCTATAGCTTTACAATAAGCCATAGTCTACATGGCTTTGATTTCTTAGTCTGGTCTACTTTGTAGGCTGAAAATAAGATCTAACAGGAACTATAGAAAATGCTGTTTTGAAGAAGCCAGGTGTCCAATCCATCCAACAATTTTAAAAAAAAATGGCTACAGAGAGCAGTGCCCCAGGGTTAGAGAGGCAGGGTCTATATCAGGGTGAAATCCAGCAGGTTCTGACAGGTTCTGGAGAACCGGTAGTAGAAATTTTGAATAGTTCAGAGAACCGGCAAATACCACCTCTGGCTGGCCCCTGAGTGGTGTGGGAATGGAGATTTTGCAATATCCTTCCCCCAGGAATAGGGAAGGAATGGGGATTTTGCAGTATCCTTTCCCTGCCATGCCCACCAAGCCACACCCATCAAGCCACACCACACCCACCAAGCTACGCCCACAGAACCGGTAATAAAAAAATTTGGATTTCACCACTGAGCTATGTCCACAGCAGCCTAAAGGGGCTAAAAGGGATTAGCAATCCAATTGTCAGCAAAGTATGTCAAGTTTGATACTGAAAAACTTTAGAAGAGGGGAAATGCTATTTAAGTTTTAAGCTGCCTCACAGAGGTGCTGGAGTTTCCATAAAGACAGTATCAGTAGAACAAGGCAGGAATTGTTACCTGGTGATTAGGGGCAAACAAAAAAGACTTTAAAATTATCGCCTTTCCAGATATATTTCCCCCCAAACTATTTTCCCCAACTAATTAGCAGCAGGAGGGGCTGCTACTATTAGGACCAAAAATCCATGGAATTTAGATGGCTGCATTTTTATTTAGAGTGTGGTATAGAAGGAGAAAACTAACTCTGTTGCCCTCTAGTGGCATGATGGAAGAATAAGAATATAGTAAGGCTGAGCTTGGAATAAATCATTTTTAAAAAATCTTCCTGCCCAATTTAAATCTGATTAGGCTAGTTCTTTCCATCAATAATCCCTAAATGTACCTAAATACTTGACACTGTCTAGAAAAGTGCTTATGCCAGTTTTAATATTCTTGAAGAATGAGGCTTTACGAAAAATGGCATTATATTCTGTGCATCTGGCCATAGTGATAATATGAATTTTAGTTGTTTATTATTTTATTTACATATAAATACCTGTACATGCTTAGTAAAGAAACCTCAGAGACTGATCTAAGAAACTGAGGGAGTCCAATGAATTAATCAGAATGCAACCAAAGGTCACAGCCTCAGTTCTGTGTGCTGTAGCAACCTAGCAATAAGACTGGCCATAGCAAACATTGTCAAAAACTGGCTAGAGTTGTGCGGGATGATTGTGGATTAATCTGCACACATATGTTATGTGAATTGCCAACTCAAAAACACATTTTATTACATAGTCAAGCATAAGGGGCTTAAGAAGTGTCCAAATACAGTTGCAATCTGGAAACTTGCATTATTAGCCAAAATTCTTTTTAAGTATTACCTATTTTCTGGATTCATGACTTTCTGACTTTGGAAGAGGCTTTAGCCACAATGCGGGGGGGGGGGGGGGTGAGGGTAGGGACAATCTTGCATCCAGGAGTTGTGAGTGCTTCATCACTGGAGGTTTTCAAGAAAAGATTGGACAACCATTTGTCTGGGATGGTATAAAATCTCCTGCCTTGGGCAGGGGATTGGGCTAGAAGACCTCCAAAGTCTCTTCATCTCTATGATTCTATGTTCTATGAAACTAAAAACAGGAAAGTAAAACAAAGAAACTGCATGGGTCGTTAAGGGAGGACCTCACATGATCATGATTCCCGACTTCCAGCCAGCTTCCTCATTGACTTTGTTTGTGGCAAGCTGGCAGAGACGGTCACAAATTGCAATCATGTTACCACAGGATACTGCAACAGCTATAAGTAAAAGGTCGAATTGTAACTACCACTGGTTTGGTGCTATAGTATGTTAGAACAGTAATTGAACGAGTGGTCATTAAACAAGGGTCAATGGTATTAAAAACAATATGTATTTAGCCAGTTTTAAATCCGGTAAATATTATGGGGTAGTTCCATATTTACTTTCTTACTTTTGTAATTCTTTACTGTGAAAGAACTTCAAAGAAGGTAGTCAAAGAAAGGTTTAAAAAATAGAGATGTTATTAAAGTTTTATAATGTTTATGTTGTTATATATTACATTACGGTATATTGTAGAAAGTGTCAAAATCTATTGTAACTAATAATACAGCGGATATCTTCTAGAAACAAGTAATACAAGTATAAACAATAAAAGCCTACAGAAGAAAATAAATGTTGCTTAAGATATGAGATACGTACCTAGAAATTATTGGTAAACGCTGGAGAGGAATAAAGGTATCTGACCGTTTTTTATATCTAGAGCTATTAAAAAGAAACAAAAGATTTTAAGTAGAGAAGTCTTTGGGTAGGGTTATGCCACTCCCTGATTTAATTATAGTATATAATCAATACCTGTATTAGGAATGTTTGCAATTTCCTAAGCATGGAACAATGATATACAAAAATAAAATCCACATTTCATGCTAATTGAATGCTAATTGAAGAACTAATATTTTGTGTGCATTGGCAGTAAGATGAAGTTTCCAGTTTGCTTCTAATGTTTTGGAAGCCTAGCATTTTCTATTTATAGTTATGCATAAAGTTTTTTGCTTTAGCTCCAGTTGAAAACCTTTGTAGATGATTGCATAATATGTGCTGCTGCATGATGTTTCATATTTATATTCTTCACAGTATATTACACTATGTGAGAGATATAACTGAGATAAAAAATAACCCAAATATTTCATTTTGTTGCAGAAATGCCATTATGTAAAAATAATACTTTGTTGTCAAAGATCAGTCAAAGTGTTTGGGGAACATAACATGCAAACATTTGACTCATTAGATATCTTACTAAAGCTCATCCAAAAGTGTAAAATCTTTTCAACAATTTACAGTAATCTGAAGGATAATCTGTATTCATATAGCAATAGCAATAGCACTTAGACTTATATACCGCTTCACGGTGCTTTACAGCCCTCTCTAAGCAGTTTACAGAGTCAGCCTTTTGCCCCCAACAATCTGGGTCCTCATTTTACCAACCTCGGAAGGATGGAAGGTTGAGTCAACCTTGAGCTGGTGAGATTCAAACTGCCAAACTGTTGACAACCAGCAATCAGCAAAAGTAGCCTGCAGTACTGCTCTCTAACCACAGTGGCTTCATCATAGGCTTTACCTATTATTGAACAAAGTGAAATCCTTGCAGATCTGGTCTTTCATTTAGAATTCAGAAAAATGGTATCTTCCAAAAGTGATCCTTCATTTGTCCTGTTCAGCTTCTACTATCACTAACCGAGAGGGAGGGAGGGAGGGAGGGAGAGAGGGAGAGAGAGAGAGAGAGAGAGAGAGAGAGAGAGAGAGAGAGAGAGGGATCCCCTCTTCATCTGTTACTCTGCTGTCCTTTCTCTAAGAGATTACTAATCACAGGTTAATTCCTTCTGACTTGGTACCCAGGCACATTTGGGCAGAATCCTTGCTCTTGGATTTTCCTCCCGGTTGTTAACTAGGTGCTAGGCTTTGTTTATCTCTATAATGCACTTTGTATAAATAATCTTCTTTCTGCTACAATTATAAAACCTGCTTAATCAATCTTGCATTAATTCTAGTGCTGTTGGGAACATTCACCTGTACACAGAGAATCTCCAAAATGTCACAGATATGCTCCACATCAGTAGGAGACACCCTTCGAGTACAGTAATGTCAGTTTTGAATATATTTCATAGAAAAGGAATAGCACTACAAATAGTAACAACAAATATTTCATTGGATTACATGGAAGAGTCCTATGTCACTTCCATTTTTATAGGCCTGCTTCTTTATCTGCCCCTTTCTCCTCGCCAAGACCTGCCCTCTTCCTCCATAAGCAAAGGAAGTGTAGTGACTTGGTTTTTTAAAAAAGAAGCTATCAGATAAGAACTTGCCTCCCAAAATTAACTGGAGATAGTGTTGATCCCTTTTTGTGGAAGTCTGGACTTTGTTCAGGAGCAGCAAATGGGTGGTCACCAAGTATCCTCATTGGAATGCCATTTCGGGAGGAAGTTTCATCTACTGGTATTAAAAACAAAAGTAGAATTTAAGAAGGCAATCTGGCTGCAGGTATATTTTCTGACATTTCAACAATTTGGTTGTATTTATATTTAGCAAGCTGTTCTTTTACAAGTAGTATATATATATGTATATTATAACACGTGAATTTAATTGAAAATATATTTCTTCTATTGGCTAAATGATAATGAAACATAATATGCCATCAATAATTCAGAATGAAGTTCATTAGCCTCATAGTTTTTTAATAACAGTTTGATGCTTGTTTGCAAAAAAGAACTCAATCTTATTAGTCCAAAGGTTTGCATTGGTGGTTCTCAGTATGCCATATCTTGTATCCTACCAATTACTTTTCACATGGAAAACCCATAAAAGGATATTTGAAAACTTAATTCTAATGCTTGGAATGACAGCCATATTTTAAACTATTATGATTATGTAATAAAAATAGAAGGTTTCTGAGGCTATACCATATTTCTTCCTCCCTATAGAATTTTCCAGTGTTCGCTCAGAAGATGTAGCCTTAGTTCGGAGGTGGGTACCATAAAATAAACATCTTTTCCCTGTATGGTAAGTGTGATTACCAGAGCTTGGGTAAAATGTCCATTCTTTAACTGAGTTTTCATTTTTTCCTGAAAAAGAAGAAAATAAAAGCATGAGAAAGTTAAAGTCATAGAATTCCCCACCCCAGTCTATTTTTATGCTATCAAGTAATATAGTCAATATTGTCAGCTTTACATCTCCACCCCAAGCCACCCTGGGAATGCCCTTTCCGTGATGTCCCGCTGCCTGGAGGGGGTGCAGGTTTGGATGGGTAAGAACAGGCTCAGACTGAACCCTTCCAAGACTGAGTGGCTCTGGGTGCCGGCATCTCGGGATCTAGAGATACCATCTCTAGCCATCAGTGGGGAGACTCTCACCCCATCCGACAGGGTTCGCAACTTGGGAGTCCTCCTGGATTCTCGGCTATCCCTGAATGACCATCTGACGGCCGTAACCAGGGAGGCTTTCGCGCAAGTGCATCTTGTGCGCCAGTTGTGCCCTTTCCTAGACCGAGATGCCCTCGCCACAGTCACTCATGCCCTTTTTACTTCTCGGTTGGATTACTGTAATGCCCTCTACATGGGGCTGCATCCGGAGCCCCATGTAGGGATGCATCCGGAGACTCCAGTTAGTTCAGAATGCGGCCGCGTGAGTAGTTACGGGAGCTCCTCGTTACTCCCGTGTTACACCTCTCCTGCACAGGCTGCACTGGCTACCGGTTGTTCTCCGAGTTCGTTTCAAGGTGCTGGTGCTTACCTATAAAGCCCTACATGGCATAGGCCCGGGGTACTTACAGGTCCACCTCTTGCCTTCCTCCCATTGTCCAGTGCGCGCCCACAGAGTGGGCCTCCTCCGGGTGCCGTCAGCCAAAGAATGTCGGCTGGCGGCCCCCAGGGGGAGGGCTTTCTCTGTCGGAGCCCCGGCCCTCTGGAATAGTTTGCCCACCGACCTCAGGACGGCCTCCAACCTCCTCTTCTTTCGCCACAGACTGAAGACATGGCTATTCCAACAATTCTCTGATCGTGGGGTTGTATAGTTTTTATAATTTTAACTGTTGTTATTGTGGATTTTAATCTTATTTTAATTATATTTATTGTGATTTGTATTGGTGACTGTTTTATATAATTCACCCTGAGTCCTCAGGGAGAATGGCGGCATATAAATCACAAAAATAAATAAATAAATAATAAATATTTTTGAAACATTCATTTTTTTAACCACACAGAAAAAATGCAGAGAGAAACCCCAAGTTTTAATTACAGGATTTCTGTTCACAGTTCACAGTTTTGTTTCAGCATACTAGATGGACACATGGATATTAAGGTTATAAAGTGCTTTAGATATTATCCATATTAATATAAAACTGATAAAACATGATAAAAAACATGATAACACTGTATCAGCAGCTCTTTGAGCAGTTTGGGCTTTCTGAGTTGGCATACATTCCCTTTGTTATACTTATCTGGTAAAATGCCCAACAAAAATGTCTCTGGTTTCAAATCTATATGTTGTTTTATCATTTTTCTCCAGCCATGTGTGTATTTTTGTCCAATATTTTTTTGCTTTTTGACATGTCCACCATATATGATTTTACGAGCCAGGTGTCTGGTGGCATTTCC
Source organism: Masticophis lateralis (assembly GCA_030761175.1). NCBI lineage: Eukaryota > Metazoa > Chordata > Lepidosauria > Squamata > Colubridae > Masticophis > Masticophis lateralis. Next base: position 161,219,088 of record JAUDYJ010000001.1, read on the forward strand.
AACATTTTGCAGATTTATCCTTAATCATCTTTGCTAACCTTGAGGGTGGAAAATGCCATCTATAAAACATTTTATAAACATTTTCTTTGTAGGCAGTAGACACTGTTAATTTATAATTTCTATCCCATAATTTCTGCCATTGATCTAACTCAATCTAATAGCCAACATTTTTAGCCCATACTATCATTCTCTTTTTTATTTGTTAACATAGTGCTTCTTAAAGTGTGGTCTTAGGGCTCTGTGAAACCAGAATTATTGGGTAAAAATAAAGATGCTTTTAAAAATTTGAAGCAATATTACTCTTCTCACTGTATTTTTTATTTTTAAAAAATATAGGGTGCTTTCTATGAAAAATACTTTATGTTAATATCTAATGGTTTAAGATTATTTTTACATAATTCAATAAATGATTTTTTAAAAAATTATATTTATATGCCGCCCTTCTCCGGAGACTCAGGGCGGCTTACAATGTGTTAAGCAATAATGTTCAATGAATGAATTTTTAATATGGCAAATATTGACAATATATAACCCATACAAACAAAAGCTCTTGGGGTCCTGCATATTTTTAAAAGTGGAAAGGGGTCCTGAGAGCAAAATGTTTAAAGAATATTGCCCTAATGGAACACAACTAATGAGCCCAGGCTTTGCCTAAAGAAACCTTCTGCTACAGTGTCTTGAGCAGGTTGTCCCACATGAGGCCCAATAAATATATATTGACCCAAATGGTCCAGGCATTTGACAGAATATGGCAGTTGTTCAAGTTTTTTTCAGCTGTGTAACTATGGTATTTTATATCCTTGGCTCTGAAGAGCTCAAGTGTTAGCTTGAAGCTGAGATGCATGGCATTATGTTTCCTATTTTGATCCTCCTACTGACAGGGCAGTGACAATGAAGCTTTCTGCTATCAAGATTGGGAGGGCATATTGGAACCATCCTGTGCGTGGGCCTTCCTCTCTGCTGGCAGAGGAACACTTCTGTATTATTCTCTGACCCTTAGTCACCCTCCCATGGAGCATAAATCACTACCTTGGGGATTAATCAGGCAGTTTTTGAGACAGAATGCTGTGGCTAGGCAAAATGTCACTTCCCTCTTATTCTGAGGGCACCGTTTTTGAAAGCCATAAGCTGATATCAAAGAGCCTTCTGCCTCCCAGAAGCTTACAACTTGGCTCTCTGCGAGCTCATAAAATCCCTCAAAAGGAAATCGGCTGAGGTTAGTGTGGGAGGGCAGGAAGCTGAGAACGTTCAAGGGAAAAGGCACACACATGTATAAAATATTCTAATTGGAGAAGCACTGCTGTTTTTTAACCAACAGACCACTTTCATTTCAATTGTAATAGCCCTGATCTGTTGGCTGGACAGCAGGTTTGCATTGGGAGAACTAAATGTTTCCAACCAAGTGCCGAATAATAAATATAGCCTTCTTTATTTACAAGAGAAGGTTATAAATTTTTTAACATGTAAATAGAAAATATGTAAACATGTAAATAGAAGAGACTGAAAGAAAAATAGGAGTGATCTGTAAATCTGTAGATATTTATTTCTACAGTTAGAAATAACAACAAATAATTCAAATTTGGGCAGTGTTTCCCCCTGAATCCTTCCCTCCTGTAAACGTCTATAAATTTCTGCTAAGCATGTTATTATCACTATCCTATTTCTCAATAGAGTTATTCTGACTACAAAATAACAAATTCACCATTTGCATCTGCTATTAGTATATATAACTAGGGGAAAAATCAGACTCAATCATATGAATAATAAATAATATCCTATACAGTACAACAAAAATAATCATACACTATTTCTTTCAGAGTGTTTCTGCAGTTTTACTTACTTGGTGAGGAATCCTGTTGTTTGAACCTATCTATTTGGCATGCTTCATCTACAACATACTGTTTTTGTGGAGGACTAACAGAAGGGTCAGGAAAGTCTGATAAAGTAGAGTTTGATTTCAAAGGAGGACCAGGCCTGGTTAAAACAAAATTGGTCTTATTAATTACAAAAACAAATTAATGCTAAATAAATATTTGTCCATCTGGCACATACTCTGAAAGATGAAGCTCTTTGGAGGCCTGATTTGGTGTCTCTAGATATTCTTGACTGTTATTTTGCAGGAAGGATGGCAATGTGGTGTCTACTGTGGATTTTGTTGAGATTTTGCTTGGCTCTGAAAGGTAATGAACAAAACCAGGTGATTAACTCTATTTAGATATGCTGAGGATACTTGGAGATGTGGCCAATTAATTAGAACAGCAACAACAACTCTGTCATGGAATTACCCATTGTAGAATCCCTTTACAGATCATGCTTCTTTTAACCAGGTGTGATTTCCTTATTATCAAAAACTGCTTGTAGATTTAAAAGGTCACACTTTTTAATGTAATTCTTAGTTGCTTACTAGATTATTTATGATGGGAACTGTCAGGCCCCATACAATAATACATGGAGTTACTTCCAAGTAGTTATTTATTGTTGTTCACTTACAGACAGAAATCTTGCCAGACTAAAGCAACTATCTGGATATATTCTGTGAACTGGTAGGGAGGAGCTGTGTTCCTGCCTATCAAACATTCCAAGTTCTGCTGCCTCTTTGCTCCCTGGCATGCAGCCTTTCCCTCCTGAGACTCTATACTACAATTCATCACAGGAAATGTCACCACCTATAAACTCTCAAGGACTCTGGATTTAATTAACTGTGGGGGTTTTCTGTGTCATCTTGTAAAGGTAGGCAACTCCATTCTATAACTGTTCCTATAACCAAAAAGTGGAACCTGCAGAGACGTTCTGGAGGCGGGGGAGGTGAAAAATGGGGCACGCAGACGCCCCAGGAGGCCAAAAACCAGGCCGCTTTAGCCCATTTTTGGCCTGCAGAATGCTTCTGGAGGCAGGGGAGGTGAAAAACGGCCCCATTTATCACCTCCCCCCCTCCAGAAGATAGACAGGGAGAGAAAGAGAGAGAGAGAGAGAGAGAGACAGAAAGAGAGAGACAGAGAGACAGAGAGAGAGAGAGGGGGGGGGGAGGGAGGGAGGGAGAGAGAGAGAGAGAGAGAGACTTGTTGACTGTAAGCTCCTTGGGGCTGAGAAGAATTGAGTTTCCTGAAGTGGACCACTAGACTCCTAAACAACTGAAAAAATGATCTAGTAAAAAGAAAAGTCAACCAAAAGAGCAACATGCAAACAAAAGCAAATAAAACAGCCCCAGGAGCAAAACAAATTAAAGTTTAATTTGCATGCATTGTTTAATGGACTGTTAAATTGGCCATGCTTACCTAGTCACATGTCCTAGCCACGCCCACCCAGCTGGTCCAGCACCCCAACAGTCTGAGGGTGACCGTGAATTGACCCCCTGTTTAAAAAGTTTGAGGACCCCTGGCTTAGAGGAACAGTCCAGTTTTAGAGGTTGTGAATTATCCTGGAGGTTGATGGAAGAGGCTGGAAAACCAATTCTCATGAATTTTCTTTTCAATGTCCTTCATTGTTGGACACTTTTGTTTTAAAGAGTCTTTGTAGCTTTATTTATTTGTTTGTTTCTTCAGTTTATATGGCTGACACAATAACACCTCTGGTCATCTAACTAAAAACACAGTACAAAAATAAAGATCAACACACATTAGGATAAAAGCCTATAAGAGCAGCTGAAGGCAAACACAATCAACAATGAAATAATAGCAACTCACAGACTCCAACTCACCTGCTGATCTCAATGCCATCTTTAAAGGAGCCATAAGTCCAGGAGACCCTCTACATCAGGGTGTCAAACCCATGGGCTGGATGCAACATGTGCTAGCCATGCCCACTCCCGGTTTAGCAAAGGGGGGGAAAGACACGATACATTATGTGACAACAACGTGATGCTGCAAGTTTGACACCCCTGCTCTACATTGTGCACCAGTTCTGTTTGAGGTGGCACCACCCTATCCCGAACTAAAGATTCTTGTTAGAATTGATCTGCAGTCTATTTAATCAAAACTTTTTTTTAATCATTATTGGGTAAATTAAGAAAACCACTTCAGTAATATTTATCTAGAAAGACAGAATACAAACGAGGACAAGAAAAATCATTTCTGGACGTATATTTTTTCTGGAATTCATGTTCCTGTGACCTGAGCCATTGGAATAAGTCTAAACCCATCTCCTGCAATATATTTATTGAACATACTGCTGAGGTTTGCAGGGTACCGCCCTCTTGCATTTAGTCCATGAATGACTGGGCCAGAGTCATTCATTTCCTATCTAGAAGAAATACACCTATTCCAGTAAAACAAACAGTGTCAAATGCAAACAGATCTACAAGCAGATTAAAGCAATTGGTGATCTTAATCAATTGGGATTCTATTCCTGGTCCCTTAAAGCACCCCTGTCTCTCCTTTTCTTGTAATTCCTTGAGAGTATTTCCCAAGATAACTTACCAGTCATAATCTCCTGAGAAGAGCAAATTCTGGATTTCCTTTCTTTTCATCATTACCTAAGTGGCACTCAAAAAGTCTTGTCAGGCTGCAGAAAGCATGGCCTAAACCTTATGAACAGGCAGCGGTGGTGGAGAATGGAGATCTACCACCTCCAGTTCAAGAGTTCTGTGGTCTGTTGGATACCAAGGAAACCGAAGACAACAAATACAGGGGAAAGAGAATTCTGATGAGGCTGCCTTGGGCCACTTTAAGATTTTTAAAGAGATTCTGTTCCTCACTGACTAAATGGGATCAAATATGCAAAATGAACGTCTCACAACTCTCTGTAAAATATCCTGTCCCTTTCTCCTTAAAAAAAAAGATCCCTATTTTTCCAGCTCATACCTGACTTCTTTTTTTGGCTTTTCTGGAAGCTTCAAATCTTTTCTCTGGCTGGCTGCCACTTATGAGAACCACAATTTCCTTCCTTGTTAGTACTGTATGCTGTGACCTTCACTTCTGGTTTTATTTTGCAATTATTTTCCTTCTGGCCCAGACAAAATGGAAACCCTTCTTCCTTTGTGTGTAAATACATGGGACCAGTGGTGGGATTCAGCCAGTTCGCACCACTTCGGGAGAACCGGTTGTTAACTTTCTGAGCAGTTAGGCAAATGGGTTGTTGGAAGAAATCATTAGGGCAGAGAACCGGTTGTTAAATTACTTGAATCCCAACACTGCATGTGACCGAATGTATTTTATTCCAAATCCAATAGATGTAGAAGGCAGGTCAATGTAGATATAGAGCAATAATTTTATTAATCTAAAAAATGACAATCACCCCAAATAGTTATTGGAAACTAGCAGTATTTACTAGACATCTTTACAGAAAAAACAACAGTTAAAGTAGTAACAGAATAATAGAGTTGGAAAAGATCTTGGAATAATTCTAGTCCAACTCCTTACTCAATCAGGAGACCTTATACCCGTGATGGTGACCCTATGGCATGGGTGCCACTGGTCGCACATGGAGCCATATCGGTGGGCACACGAGCTCAGCTCTGGCACACATGCGTGCACCAGCCAGCTGATTTTTGGGCCTTCTGGGCCCACCAAAAGTCAAGAAACACTGTTTCGGCCTCCGGAGAGCCTCTGGGAGGGTGGGGAAGGCCATTTTTGCCCTCCTCAGGCTCCTAGAAAGGCTCTGGAGCCTGGGGAGAGCAAAAAACGGGCCTACTGTGCCATCCTGTGCCAAAAGCAGGGGGAACACGGGGGGGATGGAGCACATAGAATTATGGATGTGGGCACGCATGCGTGTGACCCCACCGCGCTCCCCCCACTTTTGGCACGCGATGGCAAAAAGATTAGCCATCACTGCCTTATACCATTCTGGACAAATGGCTGTTCCGTTTCTTCTTGAAAACTCCAGTGTTGAAGCATCCACAACTTCTGGAGGCAAGCTGTTTCACTGACAAATTGTTCTCACTATTAGGAAATTTCTCCTTAGTTGAAGCTGTCTTTGATAAGTTTCCATCTGTTACTTCTTGTCCTGTCCTCAGGTGCTTTGGAAAATAGGTTCACCTCTCTTCTCTGTAACAGTCCCATAAATATCAGAAGACTGCTATCATGTCATCCCTAGTCTTTCTGTTTGCTAGGTTAGACATACCCAGTTCCTGCAACCTTTCTTCAAATGTTTTAGCCTCCAGTCCGCTAATCATTTTTATTGCTCTTCTGGAGTCCCAACATCTTTTTTGTATTTTGGTGACCAAATCTGGATGCAGTATTCCAAGAGTTGCCTCAATAGTGCAGTATAAAGTACTACTAACACTGTACGTGATCTTGATTCTGTCCCTCTGTTGATGCAACCTAGGACCATATTGGCTTTTTTGGTAGCTGCAGCACGGTGCTGGCTCATATTTATATGGTTGGCCAACAGGACACCTAGATCCCTTTCACAATTATCACTACTGAAGAAGTTACTACCTGTTCTATACCTGTGCATTTGGTTTTCTTGTAAAATGTAAAACCTTACTTTTCTCCCCATTGAATTGCATTTTGTTGGATAGGACCCAGTGTTCAAATCTGATTAATAACGATTAAGCATATATGACAAAAATATGAGATTTCCTTGAGTCACTTGCCAAAAATACCTTCTTTTGTAGGCATTTTCTTGAGTGGAAATGGAGGGAAATGTCCCTATAGAGCTACCACCAATTCTCCAAGTTCTTATTGAATTCCCCAATTTCATTTACATTTTTTATTTTGCTCATGCAGTCCCGCTCATAAAAGTTATGGGGTTTTCTCTTTGAAAATGGCCAAATAAATAAGGCCATGGAGAGTGGGGATGACTGACATTTGTAAGTTATTTTCTCCTATTTTCATGGGAGGGGGATTGTAGAAATATTTGTTAATGAGAATGTTCAAATGCACTGAGAGTTGATACAAAAGATGTTCAACTACTGACCAGCTGGAGGCAGCAAGAGCTCTTCCAACTCCCGAATTGCAAAACTGACTACTAATGTAGTCCTATGGATATCAGCACAAATACACACACATACACACACAGAGAAGGGGGGACGACCTTTTTGTGCCAAATATCAGACTAGAGAGATTACTGATCTTTCTTCAACATTTCAAACATTACAAGCTTTAAGGCCCTTAACAGTTGAAAGGATGAGTATCTTTTTGGGGCTGAGAGCCACATTCTGTGATTTGTGGCCTACCAAGGACCACACTCAGAATGGTGCCCCAAAATGGGCAAAAGCAAAGAATTGGGTGGCACAGAACTCTCAATACAAATTTATTGTCTCTCCCAATTTTGTTTTTGATGATATGCAGCAAAAAGGGATTGACTCAATTGCCAAACCTCTCATGTTTACAATTTGTTCCTAAATCAATCAATCAATCAAATGTGATTGATCTCTCTTCCTGTAATGTACAATCTTTGCTCCATCCCTGAAGTTTAAGAAAACAGACTGTATGCAGTAGGCTATGACCTTGTTCTGTGTACCTCCTTTGCAGAATTATAGTACATCAACAACTTCTTTCTGAAAACTAAACAACTCTATATATCTCAACTTCTGCTCAGTCATATGCATCCTTTGACTCAGCAATTCTGGACAAGGACTTCTATTGGTGAAATGCAGTATTGCCTGGCAGCACACCATAGATTCTGCATTGCTGGGATTTTTTTTTCCAGTGCATTTTATTTTGTTAAAAGCATGTCAGTAAAACATTGGATTCCTGGCTTTGCTATTCAGTGCTTCAGTACGTTTATAATTAGTGCTTGAGAATTAAGACAAGCTATTGAAAAACTATCTACTCTTCAGATGATGTCTTGTTTGAGGAATGGAAGGAAATCTTTGCCTGCCTCTGTTCATCTAGCTTCTGTTGTGTCCCATTCAACTCCCAGGAGGGACAGCTCAGCCTCCAGCCCTTTCATTTTCATTGATTATTGGCTGAGGAGTTAAGGATGTCAATAACCAATGAAAATGAAAGAGATGGAGGCTGAGCTGTCCATCCTGGGAGTTGAATGAGACACAACTGAAGCTAGATGCCTTTGTTATAGCATACATACGCTTTTCATATGATGAACCAAGGTCACCCCAGAGAAAGGGAGGCTAATGAAAACAAGACCAGCTGACTGTAACACTCTAAGCCATTAATGGTACTCTGAATCCACATATTCAAGCAGGCTTTTTCATAACTTTGGGAAATGAATTTGGGGTTGCTGCCTGTGTTTGGGAAGGGTAACTGCAACCAGGCAGAAACATTTCCTATATTCACTCACTCACTCACTCACTCACTCACATTTCTTTATTCACAAACATGCAAGCCAGTGTTCTAATTGCCTGTAATGTTTTCAAGCCCTGTGCTGAAATCCAAAGACAGTTTCACACTACCGAGGACCTTAGTTTACAAAAGCAAATCTAAGGCAGAGAGGAGAGGAGTATAGAAGGAAAGGAGACAGCAAAGAGCATGCAGATAGGGAAGGGAGGTGACCTTTGGAGACTGGCAGCTATTTCAAACAGGCAAGTCAACTGCCAGGATCACAAGTTATGGTGAGCAGCATATCCTGGTGAGAGTCCTGCTTGGAGTTTTCCAGGAGCTCAATAGCGACTAGAAGAGGAGCAAGCTACACTGAAACCGCACCTCATCCCTTGTGTAAGATCTTTCGGAAGGAAGCAAAGGTTGTATGCCATTTTAGAAACTAAAAGCCTTTTGCTTGAACTAAGTGTCAAAGGGCTGAGTATTCAAGTATTGATATTAACATCACTTTGCAAATCCTAGAAGGGTGGAGAACAATAGTCTATTGATGGGGAAGATGTGTGTTGCAATAAAGCACTATGTACAGATTTGCTACACACTGGTGTGCCCAAACCTTGTAAACAAAAGGGGTATTCAGCAGCTTCTGACCAGTTCTGGAGAACCGGTAGTGGAAATTTTGAGTAGTTCGGAGAACCAGTAAATACTACCTCTGACTGGCGCTGCCCCCATCTGTTCTTGCAGTAACCTTCCCCTGGAGGGAATGGAGACTTTATAGTATCCTTCCCCTGTCACACCCACCAAGCCATGCCCACCAAGCCATGCCACACCCACCAAACCACACCCACAGAACCAGTAGTAAAAATGTTTGAATCCCACCACTGCTTGCAAAGCATAGAATCCTTACAATATCATCCTTGAAAGAAAAAACAGTTGAATATTCTTCTTGTATCAGGCCATTAGCTTTTATGTCCATTTGAATGAGCAAATTATTGCTTTGAAGTTTAGAGGTAGGACAGCACTTCAGATGGTTTGATCTTTAAGACAGGTACAAGTCATCTATTCAGAAATCCCTAACACAGCTTTCTACCCCTGAGGGATCTGCTTGCCTTTCAGCCTGATTTGTTTGCTGTAAGAAGATTACAGTTTCAAGTTTCTTCTAAAAAACATTGGGAATTCTCTTAAAAATGTTTCCCAGAGAATATCTCTCCAGTGTACACCACATACAAACAAGTCTCCTGACAATCATGAGAAAAATATTGAGCTCATCATTTTTCATAAGGAAACAGAAATGTTGCCTGTGAGGTTTTATCAGAGAATACATCATATTACTACACACAATTCAGTCATTTCTGAAACACAAAAATTAGCTTGCTTGGAAAGACATGAAAGTAGTTTTCTATTAATCCTCCCAAAACTGTTGCCAAACATCTCTAATATATTCAAAAACTCTTTTTCCCTGCACGATTGCAGATTTGACCCTGTCGCTCAATCCATCAAGCAGCATCAGCATGGATTATGATTACTTTAGTGGAACATTTGGCCAAAAATAAAACCATTGGCCTCAGGATGTGACAGCATTGGACTCCCTGGGAAAAAGCTAAATGATCTTCAGAAAGAATTCTGTCATCATTTATTTCTGGCTTTAATGAACTGGAGGAAAGTATAAGCAAATGTCAGGTGAAATCTTAAAGTCTTTCTAGCCCTTCCTGAATATACATTTTGTGAAAGATTGTGAGGAGGCTAGGAAAGGAAAGGAAGCTTAAACAGTTAAGATAGATAGCTTATCTCATCAATGGCAACTTCCCAATGTAAATGGCAAGAATCCTGGAAAAGAATGTTTCAAATCATTCATAGATTCCACCTTAATTAATTCAGTCTAAATGAAGGTAGAAATTTATTTTGTCCAAGATTCTGAAGTTATTCCAGGCTGGTGTAGATATTTTACTGAAATCTATCTAGTTCTTGATCTTGCCCAGATGAGCGCTTGGCTTGAGAGAGAGGCAAGAAAAATAGCTGTTCATAGCACAGTAAAGGAAACACGTAAATGTGATTTAATGCCATAGTAGCCCAGCTGGGCCTTTAGAATGAAGACTGAAATTTCAAATATCCTGTCCCAAAAACTCTCTGGGACCATTTTACTTTGGTGTAACTGATTGGCAGTTGCTATTAACATCACTATTTTCTGTGGGCACCAAAAGGATGACCAGGATAATGTTTTCCTATTGGATTAACAAAAGAGGCTTGTTAAAGCCTTGAAGCACAATGCAATGGACAAAGAAGAAATGAAGAGGAATCATATCCTACAATACATGAATGAACCAAGATTAAGACTTGTAGAAGCAAAAAGAAGTAACATTAAGTCTTTTTATTTGATCAAAGCTAGAATAACTTCTGAAAGGGTGTTACTTCTGAAAACCCTTTTTAGACTTTCTGCCAAGGATTGAAAAATTAATGTTTAATGAATTTGTTTATGGGATGTGAGAAGATGTTTGTAACCTTAGAGGAGATGAAGAATTACCAAATTTCTTTATGCTTGTTGTGATGAAGGTTGGAAGTAAGTTCTTTATATATTTGTTTTTATTTATCATATTCTTACTTTCCTCTTCTCTTTTTAAATTTCTTTTTATTTGCATGTTTTATTCCTTTTCTCTATTTTCTTGTAGTTTGTATTAAACTTTACTATTATAATTATTATAACATTATATATGACAGACTAGCTAATTTTCCATTTGTAATCTTCTGTGTGCCCACATAATTTCTTCTATCTTTTCTCATTCAACAAAAAAGCCAGGAACAGCAGTGAGCTCTCTTCAACCTAGTCAACTATTTCCTATGGCACTTGGGAAGAAAAGCCAATTTTGCTTGAAACTGCCTAGAATAGACAGATACTCTTGTCATGGACATTTCTTCCTAGAGAAGTGGCTCTGGGAATACAATATATATTATATGTTTGGTAATGGTTTGTTTCTTCTAGGGGCATCTGACCATGGGAAATGGGAATTCAAATCAAGGCATCTCCAATCCTAGTGTGATATTAATGGTGAGGCTGACTTAGTGTGGTCAGATTTTGAGATGTTCTTGTTCTGGTTCTAGAAAATTATCACAATAGGAGGAATTTGGCAGAAACACTAGACCTTGTACAGATAAATTAGGCATACCTTCATCAGTGACCTCTCTGTCAAGTGATTGGAGGATCATCTACTCAAACATATCCTCTCCAGCTAGGTTGATTTGAAAGACCAATGCAAATTGTGGTCCTCACTTGTAAAGTCATCCTAACTACAAAATTGACCAAAATTGTTACATCCCCCAAGCTATGCTGAAATCAAAATGATGAAACAAGTCATAATGTCATGGCACAAATGTTTCCATTACATATTTATGTTTTTATAGATGTCACAGCATTTGCATGATGTAATGCACATTTTGTCACTTCTTTATCCATGGAAAAGTCTTTACAGATTGTGTTATGTGAAATTTCTTGATCTCATATTCCAATTTCCTTTATTTTAAAGCATCAATGGAGTTTGAAGTAATCTTATACTTTTATTTTAAACTTATTATTGAATATTTTTTTACTCCAAAACAAAGGAAGCTCTTTCTAAGAGCTCTGTTCTGGGATTTAGGCATTTATGTATCAAACCCTGGGATTTCATAAGGCATAGTTTATAAGTTAAGTTAGTTCATTTTTAGAAAAGAAGATAGAGCTTGTCATTAATAATTACCTATAGAAAAATCTTTGACTGGAACTAGGGCAGGCCTAAGCTCTTTTAAATTCCCCTGGATTCCAAATGGAATAAAAGTTAAACAAAAGGAAAGGAATATTTTTCCTTGTGCTAGAATATAGAAACAGAAATAGGAAAACATTTCCCCCAAACGCCACACACAAAATCTGAATCTTAAAATAAAGCTATTAAAACCAGGTTATCTAAACCACATTATATGTGCTATTAAGAAGCATAGAAAGCTGGAATTCACTATTAGAGAATTTATATTGTTAACTATGCAGGAAATCCAGATTTCTTTCTGTCTAATGTCTATATAGAAAAATTAGATTGAACCAGAAAAAGCTAAAACAAAGTAGCTTAGACCAAAAAAGTGATTTACACTACTACTATTGATGAATGCTGGGTAATAATGTCATTATTTAGCTGCAAATAAATATATATTATACCAATTCTGGCAGGCATAAAACTTTATTCTTATCCTTGTCTACTTCTTGTTCTAAAAAATTGGATATAGAAGTGCATATTGTGTAAAATAGTATTTTAATAGGAAGGAAATTGATTCATGTTATTATTATTTAACAAAGCTCTTTCCTTACCTACAAGAATAAGAAAACAGAGGGCACTTTTTGCGCATAGAGTTGTTGACTATTATGGAACTCTTCATAAGAATAAAACATTCTACAAACAGCATATTGTTTCTTTGTTGAAATAGGGAGATAAGGATTGCTGCTGTACTATATCCTTATTCCAACCAGTCACTGAACAAAATATGTTTGCGCAGTTTCTGACTGATATTCAGAGCTTAACTCAAGTTACAAAAATTCTTGTTGAAAAAGAAACTACAGTAAAGTATTGGAATAATAAAAGGCTAATTTCTAGAAATAGTTGAATATTTCTCCAACAAACTGCAGAAAAATCCTACCCCACAAAGTGCAAAGAGCCCATAAAATGTTTTTTCTCATGTGTTCACATTATTGTAGATTCAGGAAAGGGAAATCATGCCTCATTAGTTCACTGGAATTTTCATTGGAATATTAATGCTAGGACTGACAGAAAAAAAATAGTAACACTATCATTGGGATACATCAGGGAATTTAACAAAAATATCACACATTGGATGAATGTGTGAAATACAAGTTGAACATTTCCAATGGTTTGAATTATATATGACATGTGTACACTTAAAGCACAGGACAATCTGCTCCAGTTCTTCAGAAATTTAGCAGCACACTTTCTTTGAACTGTTTGGACAACTAATAATGCTCAGGCCTTAATCTATTATTAGATTACTAATTAATAATCCTATCTTGTTGTTTGTATAGTTGTAGCAATTTTAAATATGGAGAAGATAGAAATAGAAATAGAATAAAAAGTTGGAAGGGACCTAGAGGTCTTCTAGTCCAACCCCCTGCCCAGGCAGGAAACCATACGCCACTTCAGACAAATGGTTATCCAACATTTTCTTAAAAACTTCCAGTGTTGGGACATTCATAACTTCTGCAAGCAAGTTGTTCCACTGATTAATTGTTCTAACTGTCAGGAAATTTCTCCTTAGTTCTAAATTGCTTCTCTCCTTGATTAGTTTCCACCCATTGCTTCTTGTTCTGCCCTCAGGTGCTTTGGAGAAGAGTTTGACTCTCTCTTCTTTGTGGCAGTCCCTGAGATTTTGGAACACTGCTATCATGATAACTTGCATTTCAGTGAAACAAAGTACCTACCATGGAACAAAGAAAGATTAAGATTCTACTCTATGCAGATTAAATTCAGACAGACGGACGGACGGACAGAGAGGCAGGCAGGCAGACAGATTTTATCTGCATAGAGCAGAATCTTCACTTTTCTTGGTTCCATTTTGAACTTGTAAAGTGCAGCCTCTTTTTCTTTTTTGATTTTTGTTGTGAGGGACTTAATTATATAAAATACTTTAGCATAAGTTATAAGAAAACAATTTTATTCAGTACTTTCAAATGGCATATATACACACATATAGGAACTCATAAAATCCTGACAATCGTTTTGAGGTTGTTAACAATGTATTTGAAACTTACACAATTCCTATAATATAAAATTCCTGACTGGAAGAAGATTCAATAGAAAATAACAGCAAGTGTGTGGCGGGGGGGGGGGGGATGGGGGGACTTGAGTTGAGAGGAAAATTTTACATCCCAGAGTTGTCAGGGGGGGAAATGCTGCCACTGAAGCAAGATTTAAAACACAGTCTTAAATAACACAATGTATTAGTGAATGTGCAACTAGCAAGCTGATTTCAAATGGGGAACTGCCCAGTTTTGAAGCATCTGTGGGAAAGAAAGAAAAATTAGGTCAATGCCATGACTTTTCAAAGTCATGAGATAGTTGTTCACCTTTCTGCTTCTATATCTCTTTTATCTTCTATTAAGGCACACTTGGATGCTTTGTTAATTACAGTTTATGGGCAAATATGAATGCCTACAAACATTACCCCAATTTTCTTTCTCCTGAACTATGGAAAAGTGCTGCCAGTGATTGCTCCAGATTTTTTATGTCCTTTGTCCATAACTTCCCACAGACCTCAAAAACTGTATATTTTATTTTAGATCTGCTTTTCTGATTGGTAAGGGGCAGGGCAGTCATATTATTTAGCAGGTTTTTTATTATTAAAACATTAAGCAGGTTAAAATTCGTATTTTAGACATGTGCCTGGAGAAAGATTCCAACCATAAATCTCACATCTTCTAAAATATAAAGTGAGCCTTTCATCTTGTACAGTATATCCCTTTATTTCCAAGAAAAATTCAAGAAAAATTGTTGGTGAAGATGGTGGTTAACCAGGGGAGGACTGAGAGGGACATACCCCACTCCTTCATTTGATCAGAGCCTTGCTTGCTTTCCCCACAAGCCATCAGCTGCACTGGAGGAGCAAAACTCTGATTCCTTCTATGAACAGCAGCAGGAAAAAATGATCTGGTGGAACAATGGTTCTCAACCTTTTTGTCCCAATGGGTAAATATTTGAAATTTAGAAGAAATAGATACTCTTAGGAAATGGCTGGCATGCCATGGTGAATGTGGCCAATCACAAAGCAGACAAAGCACCAATTGCAATCATTCGCCATTTTATCTTCAAAGAATCCCTCTGGTTTCTATAGGAGGACCCCAGACCTTGTTGGAAATAAGTTATCTGGCAAATGTGGGAGATTACTGTTTTGCTTTGCAGCATGTTTCCCATTCATTTTTTAACAGTAACATCAAGTAGAATAGGAAGTTTAGTAATGTTGTTTCTTCCTCCAAATTTTGGGGACCAAATTTGAAAGTGAGTTCTAAAGAAGCAACATCTAAAAATACTACCTTTAGAATAGTTACTTGGAAAGAGAAGAGGAGAGAATATTTGTGTGCATTTTTATGTATCACTCATCAGCTCTTCCAATTTGTAGCAACCAAAAGCACTGAGAAAAAACAAACCCACCCCTCCCCCAACTTTGCAACCTGAGCAAAATATTGAAAAAAGTTGTCCTTAGACTGAAAGGGTAAAGTAAAAATATTGCCTTTCTAGAATAGGACTTCAGTCTTCTTCCCAGCAGACTTAAGAGACCCCATGAGTTCAGTTCTATTTGTCGCCATCAATAGTAGCGATTGAGGCTCCTGGTTCCTGGAATATCTGGCTGGCCATTCATCCATATCTCTCGAATGATGCGCTCCCTTTCCTCCAGCCGTTGCGCTCTCTCAAGCTCCTCAGCCGAAGTAAAGACATTCATGTTCAAAGTCCGTTCAAATCGACGTTGCCGTCGCTCAGACAGGTCTGAGGTGGTATCTGAGTCACTGTCACTCCAGCTACCGTCACTGTTGCATGATGGCCTTTGGGTTGATGACTGTTTGCAATCAGTTTGACAGGAGATTTGGACAACTAAAGCCAACAAGGTCAAGAGAAGTCCAATGCAAATCCCAGACACAAAACAGAGGGCAGCTCGTTCAGGGTTTTCTAAAAGATGGAAGAGATTTTTTTTTAAGAAGAGCAGGAAATATTTTCACAAAGCGAAACCTTGCTATTGATAATAACTGTGTTAACTGTTTGCTCTTTTTACAGATTAAAGTATGTAACAGAACTTAGGCTGAAACACAAAATATTAAGAGAATACAGATGACACACAAATGTGGGTATTTGGAAACTTTAATAATACAATAAACAAGCCACAGCTAGCAGCCCTTTTTTCATTTTTGTGGGACTTAGAGAAAAAGATTCTCTAAGTTCAGCAGGGGATCCAGTTTGTCCAAGGATACAATGGGGAGACAAAATGGAGAGGCCACAAATGTTTAGCTTGTCTTGGAGTCTTTGAGGAGGGTTGAAGAGTCAAAACTGATGCATAAACTCTCCCAGTAATGCAATGATCCATTAGTATTTGGGTTTTACTGAAAATTGCTAACCATCATATTTATTAAATATTGACCATTATGCCACTGAATTTCAAAGGCAAAAGACAAAGGCAAAATCTGGGGTTCCAGGGGATTGAGTGTGCAGGCAGCCCAGCAAGCATGGGAAAAAACTACAAAAACAAATTATTAATTATTGTGATAACACAATTAGCTTTTGCCACATCAAGAATCACTGGTGAAAAGGGGAGGAAAATGAAATAATATAATTAGCACATGAAAATAATATAACTGGAACAGATTTGTCAAAATAAAAGGTTTTTTGGTGGAGGAAAATATTTTGGAGCATCAAGGCAGATAATCCTTTTCCTAGTCCTAATTCTCTAACAAAATATTTTTGTTATGTCTTCTATATTCAGATGCCTCCGAGTAATAGCTATTATTATATAAAGATTCAGGCTCTGAAATAAAAAAAGTAAACATGTGCTCATTCATTGGCTGGTGGTTTATTTAATTCTCAGTCGAGAATGTATTTTAAAAATCTGAATGCATTTTGAAATGCAATTTGGCAATATATGGATAAATTTATACAGTTAATAAGATGGCTGCTTTATTGATTCACCAATATCCACAGTATGAGTTTCCAACCCATACAAATGTTGTATTATTCTTCAGTAGCTAAAATGAAAAGGAAAGTAATATTGAAATGAAAAGCAGCAAGTATTGAAAATAAATACAAGAAAGTTCAACTGCCAAATTAATAACAGGAAAAGTATGCTAATAAGGAAATTTGTCTGTGGAGTTGACTTTGAAAATGAATCTTAAAATGATAATAAACAGGACAAAATGAGAACTACCTTTCCTTCTCTTCAGCCTTTTTAAAAATAAACTAATTTTTACTATTAGTATTTATGGGGGCAAAATCTCAAAACATCCATTTCGAACTAGAAACTACCATTTCAAGTTCAAGGCAAGCTATCCCAATTTTGTGAGGCTATTTCAAGCTCAAAACATTTCCAGTAAGTTTGAAATAGCTTTGGAACACTGAACTCAAAACAGAATGTTTTGAACACTTCTAGGAGAACTGTCTGTCAACAGCATTTTTGTTTCCAAAAGGACCTTAATTTGGTGGGGAGTGATCACCTAGCCCTGTCCTCAGGATGTCTCCCCACCTTAATTTGGTGGGGAGTGATCACCTAGCCCTGATAAGAAAATTGCTCGGTGAAAGAGCTACAGCGGCTGCCATTACCTTAATGTCCTGAGGATGTCTGTATAAGGTTACCAGTTGCCCAACCTTTTTTTTAAATGGACTGTTTTCACATTCAAACTTTCAATGTATTATGACCTTGTAAACAACCCTTCTCTGTATCCATCATCCTTTAACAGACTCAACATCCTAGATTTATACTATTTAATTTGTTTTCTGATTCCAGCAATTGGCTTCAGTCCAGCCCTTTCAAATCAATGATTGCTGTAGTCACATGATTTGTCATGCATTTCTATTGTGAAATTTGAAAAGCACATCCTCAATTCTATATTATAGCTAGCATATGGTCTTAAAAATAAAGATTTGTTGAACAAATGTTATGATTAAAAAACTAGTCTTTCTGATGCTGCAAAAAATAAGTTCATATACATATTGGCCTAAGTACATTTTTCCAGTTTTCACTATAATTTTTGTCATGGATGCCAAGAAAGTTAAACAATGACCTCCATTCCAATTTTCAGGTCTGCCTTTGTCTATTTAGACATCTGGCAACTCTATGCCTGTAAGCCCTATACTGGCTCCCAAGCAACTGTTGTAGCTCCTTCACCAAGCAGCTGTCCAAGAACTTTTGTATTCAAAAGCAAAATCAAGGAATTAAATCTATACTCACAAATATAATAGCAGGATATTATATAGATTTCATAAAATGTGTAAATGAATAGCAGTACAAAATTTTAAAATGTCACTGGTAAGTACACTAGAAACAAAAATAAAATAAAATACAGTCACAAATCCTAGATTACATTGGCCACCCATTCATTGGCACAATAGGTGAAATATCAGTTCCTAGATGCTTAATGTAACTTCTGGAATCAAGCACTTTATATTTGGAGAACACCATGGAAAAGATCCATCTCCTGCCAACTTGCACTGTATGTCAACTATTGGCAATATGAAACAAGCCTCTCCAGCCTGCAGATGTAAGGCAGCACATGTGGAGATCTTATTTCATGTATACTGGCCCCGAATTGTGTAGAACCTTTTACATTAAGGCTAGCACTTGAATTCAGCCCAGGAACATAAAGGCAAGCAAGCCAATTATTTCAAAATGAAGATTATGTGTGTGGTAAATATGCAGCATGTTACCACATTAGTTAATGGGGGACTTATTGTCATATGCACAAAAAGGGGATGTGGCTGGTTTGTCATTCTAGAATTTAAGCTACCCTATTTTTCCCTCTCTATAACTTCCACTGAGACACCTAACTGGTCTGTTGCTGCTCATTCATCAGTAAAATACTTAGTTTAAATCTTCACTCATATGCCTGTCTTACTGCTGCACAAAAATACAATCCTGGCAATTACTTGCACAAGCATATGTGCAGACCCACTATATACTAATTGCTTTCCAATCTTCAGTTAAAGAATATTGCAAGATTGAAATATAGGAATTAGCATGAATACATGGCTTACATCTAAAAAATGAACCACTGTGTTGGAGGTAAGGGCAAACCACTTCCAAAATATTGCCAAGAAAACCTCAGAGACGTATCAAGGCAGTAAACAAAAGTCAACTCAAAGGCACAAAACCCACAACTTTTATTAAAATATGATTGAAATATTTTAATATAAGTTAAATTTTCTCTTGCAGCTGAAGAACTAGCTAATTCTGAATTATAACAGTTGCTCTTTTTCACTCAAATATTTTAGATATTATTATTACTATTATTACATTATTAACCACTATTCTAAAGGACCAAAAATGACTTTATTTTCTCTTTAAGGATAGAATCAAAGGGCAGAAGGAGCACAGAAAAAATTTTTTATTTCCACACTGTGGGAGGCTTTCAAAATAAAGTATTTGGGAAGAGAATGGAAAGATTCTTGTATGCTTTGTTACAATATAACAAATATACAAAAATATAAACTCAGTGACTCTAGGAATTGTTTATTTTAAAAAAGAACATCTACTGAAGTAAAACTAATTTAACCAGCAGAGAAAATACATGTAGCCATTAACTCCTCAGATTACACAATAGAAAGTTTATATTCTCTATGTATCCCTGTGGGAAAATAAGTAAGGAATACTAAAGTTGTGAGGAGCTAAATCTCTCGTGATAATAGCAAATTGAACAGTCTGATAGGACCATAATAAAGATTTAGATAAAATTGTGCTATTTCGAACACTAATGATACAATAGATGCATAATTAGGATAACAAGGAATGTATTGGGAAGTTTAATTTAAATTTCACCAGGGCCTGAATTTCAGATATCGAAAAACTACCTCCATTATGGGATAAAAAAGAGTATCTGGAGAGGTATTTGGGGAAATCGTTGAAAATACTTCACAAATACCAAATTTTATTCTAACATTTTCTCATCAAATGCTAATTGTGATCAGGAATTGAAAACAAAATTGCCTAACCATGCCACATTGCTTTCTTCTTTTTGATGTAGTTCTTGTGTTCCACTTGGATCACAATTCCTATCATTTCATACCTAAAAGCAGATCATTAGAAATTACATACAATAATAAATATGTACAAAGCATCTTTCCTTTCCTTTAGTTCTCTCCAGAAATATAACTAAGAAGCATGAGATGAAAAATAGAAGACTATTGCAAAGAGATACCCTTCAGGAAAACATTCAACAGATATACAGTAAGAGTAAGAAGAATACCTGTGATGAAGGAATATGCTGATAGGATATTGCTGAACAAGGAAATCTCTGTGCTGGTACCTGCAGGCTTCATACTTCTTTGATGTTCTCTCTGAACTTCATTCACTGGAGTAGTGAGATCTGGGTTAAAGAGTAGGCTTCTGTTTCTTCTCCTCTATTTTGGAACACAAGTAGGTTTGGGATGAAGCATATCTGATTGTGGGGTCCATGATTCAAACAATAGAACTTTTCTCCTGCCTTTGAAAATCGTAGCAAAGCCTTCCAACCATTTCTATGAAGTTCACTGATTTGACAGCCTGATTTCAACTGACCTCTCAGAATGTATTTAAAACAATTTCTCCCCTGATTGCTTTTACTTTCACGTCACTAGTCAGACTCCTCCAGAGGTCTGAAAGAAATATATAATCAGAGGCATTTCCCTCCTTTCCTGCCCATTTTGAAGTCAAATGTGCCTGTTGGGGAGCTCTAGAAAAATCAGAGTCAACAGGCAGCCTTCTGCATGGGTCTGGCTGTAATTCTATAGCTTGTCACAAACCCATGGCAAACAGTACGCCTTGCCCTCCAGCTTTATTAAATTGAGGGAGGATTTAACTCCCTTTATGACTTCCTAGAGAGGCTGTTTTTTTCATGCTCCCCTTATAACAAAGAAAACGGCTGCAATGGACCCGAGTTAATGATTGGATTTTATTTGCTGAAGTTTTGTAGCTTAATAGGCAGTCCATTTTTTCAGCTTGAAAGAGACCTTTTCCGACCTTACTGAATCATTACTGAGAATTCACTGAACCTTGATCCGTTTGTTAACTCCTTTGCCAGTAGTGAAAACATTGATAGTTTTAAAACAATAAACAATCTGAATGATCGGTGTCCGTAACAACGGTGTACTTCAAAACTAAGTCTTCCATTTATATCAACTAGTTTGGGCTTTAAGGAAAAGGCCTGCTGTGTAAAAATTCTGTTTACCCAATGAGTGGGAATGTATGTATGTATGTATGTATGTATGTATGTATGTATATGTATGTATGTATGTATGTATGTATGTGTGTACTCTTTATTGATTTGTTCATACCCCCAAAATAGAAAGGTATGTCAAGAGTAGTGTAAGCAAACACGTGTTAACCCTGAAGGTCTGGATGAAGAGATATATTAGGGATATCAGAAGCACACCACAGTCAGATGTATTACAGGGAGAATATTCCAAAGAATGGTGGCCTACTCAACTATAACCACAATCTGTTATAGCAAAGGAGGCAGAGCAAAAGATCCCAACCCCCATCTGCTTTATCATTACTAAAGGTTTCCCTGTATCCAAATTTTGAAGCTTTAGGGAAGTGGGGATAGCTTATTAGAAAGGTTCAAGGTATGTTTTATTTGGATAACAGAAAGATAATAAAGTGCAGCATAACAATATCTAAGAACACACAATATTGCTTTTAAGCAACTCTATTCTAGTGCAATTGTCCACCACTGCAACCATAGGCATACATTCCTAATCATGATTATGCCAAAATGACCAAATATGCATCATGACATCACCACATAAGCTCCATCTTTTCATAGTTGCATTACATTGTCATATGCAATTTTTGTAAAAGGCAGGTTGTATTGTAAATGTTACAATACAATACCCTATTTAAGAAGGGTATCTGGTGGTTCTTTGGAGTGTGTAAAAAGTGCTGTGCAGATCAGCGATAGCACGTAGGGATGTAAATTGGAAATGATAAGTGGGAGTGCCCAAGAGATGCCACATGGGTCAAGAAAGGTGTGAGAGGGACGCAGTTTGGGGACAGTGAATGGGGGTACAAAAGAGATGCCTTGCAGATCAGAAAAGGCACGAGACTTCTATGTGACACTGTTCAAGGAGGTTGAAGTGTGGGTCTGGAGAGGCATGTGATAGGGCAGCAGAGGTCAGGGGAGCGCACAGAGGAGTGACATGGGCCAGGAATGATGTGCAAAGATTCCTTCCTCCTTCGTTCCTTCCTTCCTTTCTCCCTCCCTCCCTTCCTCCCTCCCCTTCCCTTTCTTCCTTTCCTTCCTTTCCCTTTCTAACAGGCAGATAAGTGATTGCTTCAGTGGGGCGGGAAAGAGTAAGGGATTGTAAAACTGGCTGGGAAACTATTATGGAATGCTGAAAATGAAGATCACATGACCACAACAGCAGCCTGCAAACATAGTGGCAACCAATAGCACTGAAGCAACCACTTTTTCCCCAATTTCATTCCCTCGGGAGTCACAAGTCCTGGATTTTGGACACAGTGATACATCATTTCTCCCAGTTAAAGGGCATGATAAGAGTTTTAGTAGTATACAGATGGTGGCAGTAAAGAGGAGGGTCCCCACTGAAAGTAGAATATATCAACATTATAGAGATGAAACAGTGAAATGCATTCCCAAATTGTAATTCTACCTGCAGCTAACAGGGGAAGAGTTAGTATTTCCAGTTCTTAGGGAGCACCATTTGGCATTATTTATTATTAGATTATTTTCACCCTGATGTCCATTTCTCAAGTCAGTTCTAATACCTCTTACAGTGCAAACAAATTAGCACAATTAATAACTATTAATAAGAACTAGTTAATCAAAATGAATTGATGGCACAAATTGATGGCATAAGAAGAAGCATTAAAGAACAAATGTGAACTTAAGACAAATATTGTTTAGGTTAATTGGTTGCTGCTCAAGTCAAATACTCATTTAAAAATATCTTGCATTATTATTTAAAATCCAACAACAAACATTTTAGATGCATTTCCTGGTGTAATAAACTCCAGTTCTAGGGACTAGTACCAAAAGTAGCCTCTCCACTAGACTTTCCCAGATAGCGGTAGAAACTCATTTGAATACAGGTAGTCCTGGGATAATGACCATTTGTTTGGCAGACATTTGATGTTACTCAGTTACACTCAGTCCCTGAAGTTATGGGTATTGCAATGCACCATGGTATGTGATCAAAATTTGTGCACTTGGTAGCCTGCCCACAACCATAAGGGCATTTCAACTCCCTTGAAATAATGATCTTGTATCATTATCCTGGGACTTATACATATTTGCCTTCATTCTTTTCAAATCTTCCCACTCACCAATACCCCCCCCAACTCTGCCCTTTTGGCCACTCTGCACTCCATCACCCTAGGATTGCCAATGCTAAGAGATACAATCACTACACAATCATGATATTCGCTCTGTGACCTTGGATCAAGCATAGATGCTCTTAAACTGAACCATTTTGCAATATCATTTGAAGCATGAAAAGGGAAAGAAACACATATTACCTTTTTGAACAAAGGGTGATTGCGTATTGAATTAAATAAATAAATCCCAGGAAAAGAATGTTCTTTGGTTCACAAGTAAAAACAACATTATGTAATCATATATATTGATCCACTGAAATTCTTATACTATTTTGGGGTCATGGTGATAACTTATCGATCACAGGCATTCCCGATTAAGAAATCATATTTGCTGTCAGTTATATGAATAAACAATACCTGATGCTGAAACATCTCTTTCATTATGATTGTTTCTAAGAATGGCTACCTAGCAGAATGAATTTGCGTTAGATGATGAGGAATCAGAGGCAAAAATTTCATCACTTATTCTGCTGTAGTTTCTTGGCTGCTACAAAACACGTATCTACCAAGTTCCTTGATAGGCATCCAAGCTGGAAAGCAATTGCCACATCAGCTTTTTGGAGACTGGAAAATAGTATCATTATGTAAGTAATCCTCCTCAGAATTTTAGAAAAAAAATGGTGGTACCCATTTACCTGAAAAAGATTTTTTTTTTAGCAGAATGGAGTCTCTCTAAATCTACTCTAGAAGGCCATGAGACTATGTAGAGCAGATTTGGGGAAGTGCAGGGGGATGTAGAAGTCCAGGAGGAAAGTAGATGGTGAAAACAGAATTCTGCACAGCATGGGGCATTGCCCAATGATAGTCACTCAGATTATCTTTAATGGTTTGGCAAGCAACCCAGGAGAGGCCCCTCATATGTGCTCAAATAACCTGCCAAAAATGGAAGCAGAAATACCAGACAGCCATAAACATTAGAAGAACACACACACAAGAAGACAGTTAAGATAAACCAACATTTTGAATTTAAAACACACACACACACACACACACACACACACACACACACACACACACGAACTGAATGTTATTTTTCAAAATGTTAGAAAAGTTTCTATGTATTTTTCCCCTCTATATATTTTTACATAATACCCTTATGAGGAAAACAATGGTAGTTTATGCAGTTTTCTACACACACACATACACACACCGCACACACATTCATCAGGAATTGCCACAAACTCCAAGTAGGCGTCAGGAAGGGCAAAAACCTTTTTTTTAAAAAAAGGAAAAAAAAGTGTAGCCCCTGGCTGCAAAACAGGTTAAGCATTCTTGCTTTAAAGCTTCACTATGCAAATATGAATGTTACAAATTCCTAACAAATACATTCACAAACTGCCTGTTGAAGGGACTAGAATTTTCTTCAGGTTATTAGAGGAGGACCAGTAACAGCCATGAACATAAAAGCATAAAAGACACAGGAATATATCAGATTCAGCATTAAGAATGATACTGCTTCTTACACTAGGTACCAGAATGGTACATGTACGATTATCAGCAGTAGTATTAAAATATGTTTAACAGAATAACAGAGTTGGAGACTTTGGAGCCCTTCTAGTCCAGGGGTCTCCCCCACCCCCAAGCTGCAGCCCACTTCAAACTCCCCCAAAGTATGTAGCAATATGTTAATAAGGATTCTCAGTCAAAATAACAAAACTTTAGTTTCATTAACACAACAAAATATCTTAAAGTAACAAGAAAATAAATCCAGTTGCCATGATTCAATTTTCCAGACAATTGTTAATAAATTTTTGTCATTTTTTATTACTGTACTATACTAATACGTGATCACTCCAAAAGCTACACTTGACAGATGTAGGCATCAGAACTGATGAAAAATGAAGCTGAAACTGTTATAGGCAGCCAAAGTTCACCAAACATGCTAAGCTTGAATAAAATACTTCTCCTCACCTAGTCTGATTTCAAGATAGCATTAAAAGAAATGGCCTATGACCTGTGTATTCATGTGGGTAATAGTTGGTAATAAAAAAGATTGATCAGTTAACATTTGGGTACAATTTCAGACATGAGAATATAACTATTTGCAGAACTAATTCAAATGCCCCTTGATAACCAACATGGATCTGTATGGATCTGCAAAACAAAGCATATCAAAGACTCCCTGGATGAACTGCTCAAACATATCAAAGGAATGTTTGTATTGGCTTCTTCCTCGATAAAAACAAGATTCCTGAGAGGTGAAAACTTGGGTATTGCATTTTGAAATCATCTGGATATCAGGAACATGCTGATTCCAAATAAATGCTTATGGGAGATTTATAAGCTAGACATGAATTTAATAATCTTCTCCTACTCCCTAGTGGCTGATATTACAGGCATGCTGACTCTAATATAGGAAGCAACATACACTTATCATAACTAATAGTCATTGATAGACTTATCCCCTAAGAATTAATCTAATACATTTAAATCATCTAAGTTGGTTGCCATCGCTACTTCATGTCCTGGTGTATTGTATATTTAAATATGCATACTGATAGAAGTACTTCTTACTGAATGACTGAATAGCTGGATCTGGCATCAGTTTGGACTGAAGATGGAGATCAAAGTTGTTTTATAAATAGACAGTTGAAAAGACTTTTAAAAATGGGGCCATATAAGAGCAGTGTGAAGAGCTGTAATTGAAAGGAATATTAAATGTCTTCCAAAAGTGATAGATAGGACATGTCAAGAGTATCTATGCTACTACCTTAATGTTGATGTTTGAGCAAATAGGAGCCACAGTGGTCCAGAGGTTAGAGTGTAGTATTGCAAGCTACTTCTGCTGATTGCCAGTTGTCTGCAAATTGGCAGTTCAAATCTCACCAGGCTCAAAGTTGATTCAGACTTCCATCCTTCCAAGGTGGGTAAAATGAGGACCCAAATTGTTGGGAGCAATATGCTGACTCTGTAAATTACTTAAGAGAGGGCTGTAAAGCACTATGAAGTGATATATAAGTCTAAGTGTTATTGCTATTGCTATACACATAAATGCTCTTAGAAAGAAATACTACAATATCTACTCATATGCTCTCCTATGAGATAGAATTAATAAATGATATAAGTATTGAGAAATTGTAAAAGGAGGGTTTATGAGCTCAAAGAGATGGGAGGTGTCAGTTCTGTAATTTTGATAAATCAAGATCTAAAATTCTCCACTTGTCAGCCTTCAAAGGCAAACCAGACAAAAACCACAAGATGAACTAATTTACGCCTTATTGTAAGGCCACATTAACAGACTCTTGTAAGTCTGAAGGCACAAGTGTCCTGCCTCTACTTTTAACAACTTTATCCATTAGGACAAGTCTTTCCTAAGCATCTTCATCTGACCCTTAAGTGGGGGGTGGGGGGGGGTCTGCCTCCCTTGTCTGATTGTTTCCTTGGCAGCATCTCCTCCTCTCTTTCCCCAAGGTCATTCATACATTCCATTACAAATACAGACTGGCAGGTGAGCCCACAATGAAACAGGTCATCCATTATTTCTTTCTTCCAAGAAGACTGGTATCTGTCTGTCCAAATTAGCTGGGCTAGAGATTAGTCTTCCCAAGTAAATTTAAGCAAGAACATCAATCTGCAGAGTTGTAATCAAGCCTTATGTCAGCCATACCATCTCAATTTGCTACTGATCTCCGAAAAGTTGGGGTGGGTAACTTGACACTTTAACCCACTTTGGTTTTTGCATGGTTGCTTTTTTATAACCTGCCTTTAATAACTTAAGGTGGTGAACATATATAATGCTCCTTATTTTCATATTTTCCCCACAACAACCACCCTGTGAAGTGACTTGGACTGAGCGGGTGTGACTGGCCCAAAGTCACCCAGCCAGCTTTCTTGCCTCAGGTGCCTAAGGTGTATCATCCCACAGAGTTGGTCTCCTCCAGGTCAGCTAAACAATGCCGGCTGGTGAGCCCACGGGAAAGGGCCTTCTCTGTGGCTGCCCCAGCTCTCTGGAACCAGTTACCTCCTGAGATCCAGACTACCCCCACCCTATTGGCCTTCTGGAAAGCGGTGAAGACCTGGCTTTTCCGGCAGGCCTGTGGCCGTTGATCTCGCTGTTGCAATCTTGCGAGATCCAGCCATGAATGGTATGCATGGGCTTTTAATGTTTTTAAATGTTTGTATAATGTTTTAAAATAATTTTTCTATGTTCATTGTTCGCATTATTTTTGCTTTAAGCCGCCTAAAGTCCCTTGGAAGTTGGGTGGCATAGAAATACGATAAATTAAATATTAAATTAAATTAAATTAAGGTGGGATTAGAACTCACAATCTCCTGGGTTGTAGATCAGCATCTAAACCACTACACCATGACTCACTTTCATAGTATTTAAAATTGCAGGAAGGCTGCATCACAGCCCTATTTGGGAAACAGTTCTCGACTTACAACCACAATTGAGCCCAACATTTTTGTTGTTAAGTGAAACATTGTTAAGTTGAGTTTTGCCCCATTTTATGACTTTTTTTCCACAGTTGTTAAGTGAATCACTGAAGTTGCTAAGTTAGTAACATGGTTAAGTGAATCTGGCTTCCCCATTGAATTTGCACGTCAGAAGGTCATAGGTGATCATGTAATCCCAGGATACTGCAACTGTCATGAGTCAGTTCCCAAGAATTTGAATTTTGATCACATGATTATGGGGATGTTGCAATGGTCGTAAGTATGAAAAACGGTCATAAATTACTTTTTTTAATCCTGTTGCAACTTTGAATGATCACTAAATGAACTGTTGTAGGTCAAGGACTACCTGTAGTACAAACATAGTTTAATGGCCAGAGAAAGGAGAAGGAAATCCAGCATGGTAAGAGCCTGAACTGTAAAATTTGAATAATAAGAGGGACCATTATATTTTTGATTCCCTTGAAAGTTCAAATAAGGTCAGTCAATTCTCTATTATTTGAGTACTGGACCTGCATTGTACAGCCTTTCTGCAACGTCATAATTAGTTGCAGAACTGCCAGCGATCAATGGAAAAAGCAGATGGTTTTTTGCCATAACCTCTTGTGAGGGAGGAAGTAAATGGCTAGGAGGAAGAAGCTTCTGAATGCAAATGGAAGAATAGGCAGCGGAAAAAACACAAGAAGTACAGAGTAGGAAAAAACAGAAAATCTTATTTTTTAAAAAAACTTCTCCTAAGATTTATTCCTATGAGAATAAGTATAAAGCAGAATGTTACAGAGATGTTGTATTACATTTTATATCAAAATCAGGTTACAAGAAATCTCTGTGAAGCTCATTTATGCCCACAAATTCCGGTACATAAATTAGTGTTGAGAAGTAATTGATCTAAAAATTAAGTATTTGTTAATAGTTGTATTGCCCATAAAAAAATATTAGCACATTTATATGTTCTACTTTTTTCTGTTGTTCTATGTCTGCACTGAGTTTAATGATTGCCTTCACTGGAATAGAAGATCTAACAAAAAAGTGAAAACTAAGGGTCAATTTGTCCTTAACAGCTTTACATTTACAGGTTAATCAGTGTGCAGATCTAATAAAGATCCCTGCTTCTAGAGCCTAGCAAGGAGGTAGAGCAATGGTGTTTAGTAAAGACTAGTTTTTGAGTCACAATGTGTGGTCTCCAAAACTGTTGGGTTGCATCTAAGATCATCTCATCAGTTATACTTGATAGGAGCTGGAACTGAGTATCACCAGGAGGTCCATACACATGTGGCTGATTCTTGGCCAAGCACTTTCTCTTCCAGATTATAGTTATATGCCTGATACATATGCTACTTCCTTTCTGCTTCAATACGGTCCTGATCAGGCTTAAACTACTGAGATTGTTTCATTTCCTGCACAAATAAAGTGTGCCAAGTTCTTAATTCATTTCATTCAAACAACTTGGTCACAGACATTCTGCTACCAGTATTTCATACTTAAAAGTAGGGAAAATTACTAGATAAACCAGCAGCTCAGCCTGATGTTTAAACAAAACAAAAAAGTGTTTGTACCACAAATAGAAAATGAGTATTTATATCCAGATTGTCTCAGATGAGCAGTGAGACAATCCATGCACAAGACAAATATAACCACATATGTGCTACACAGTATAGAAAGTCAGCATCCACCCACCCTCTTAGAGAATGAAATATTTTGGGAAATATTAAAAAGGCCGAATAGAATATTTCTGTTAAGGAGAAATGGGAAAAAATCTTGAGGCAGAAACCAGCACCAATCCCTCTGCCCCAAGCAGAAGCTGAGGCCAGCTTTTAGAAATGCAGATTTGGTAATCCAGTCCGAAAGACTGAGTCAGACAGAAACTCCAGATATGCAATTAGGCAAGACAAGATTTGCTCAGACAAACACCTAGGATTTGCCTATAGAGCCAGCCATGACCCCTACATGACCCCACAGGGATCCAGAAGGTATAAAATCCATCCACTCTCAAGTCCATTATGTAAGCTGTCCCAGAACTGCACACTGTGTGTGTGTTGGTTCTGTTCACCAATAAACAGAACTTTTCTTTCCAATCAGCCTCCATTTTATTCCCAGCTTGGAACTGGACCTGGATGTTTTTCTTCTAACAAAAGTGCACTCCATTAAAAAAGAATTTGTTAAAAAGAACATCTAGTAACGAATCAAAAGTGGTTTCAAAGAGTAAGTGATGCAAACCAAAGAATTCTTAAGCAGAATTAAAAGTAACACATTAAAAAATATGCTAAAAACAATCCTTGACAAAACCTCTAATCTTCTCCTTAGACATTTTTCTTCTATCTAGAGGTCACCTTTTCATTATTTGACCTGCACAGTAGAATTTGTTTTTGCTTAGAATCAGTCTAGATGTTTTAATTCCAGTCTTGAGTCCTTGCATGGGAGAGCCGAGTTTCTTCTGAGCACGTGCAAAGTAACTCACAACTGCCCACTGGTATCTGCAGGCGCTGGCCCTAGTTTAGGTGGGATTTAGTCTGCTCCATTTAGAAGTAAATCGGCTCCTGCTCTTGCCTCCCTGTCCACAACTTCCATCATGGCTACAACTCTCTTATCTCCCCAGAGAAAAAGGCAGCTTTTCATTTGTGAGAATCCCCTTTTGACACGTATCCTTTTTCAATATTAAAGACCACAGGGCCAACCGAGCCAATTACTTCTGCAGTCTGACCTGCCCTTGCTTCGGTATGGTTTTCCACAAAATTAAATCAAAGCTTTGTCTGGTTGTTTCCTCTCCTGCGTTTTGGCTCCCCTCCTCTCCTCCAAGGTTTTGTTCCTTCTTGTCTCAAGTGGAGCAGAGTGGGAGGAGCTAAACAGCATAAGACAACATCAGCATCCAGCATGGAGCTTTTGCAAAGAAAAATACACAATCTATTATAGTAAATAATAAGGAAGGACCATGAAAAAGCTTTAAAAGAGTCTTTTATGTAAGTGTTGTTGTGTCTTGTACTGTTTTACTGTGTTATAATAATTTTTTTTTTAAAAAAAAATGAAAAAAAAGAAAAGTACACAATCAAAAAATCTCAAATTTTTGCATTGCAATAAACATGCTCCAGGACAGTTTCTTAGTCAGATTATTTTACACACCAGAGACTGCACTTCTTGTGCTCATAATTTTAATAGATTTCACATTAATATAATCTCAGTGCATTTACTAAATCTGGGTTCAAAATCCTCCAAATGACATAACAAACTTCAACTCTCTGTTGCCATCTTGTGGTTGTCTAGATTTTTGTAATCCAAGCAAGCATGATGATGTGAATAGAGATGTCACTAAAAATAGAAACTTTTTTTTTAAAAGCCACAAACAATTTCTGTGCTGAAAAGCACTTCCCTGAATAATCATTTAGTGCTTTCCAGAAATATATATTTGAAATAAATTAAAACAAATTAAATTAAGAATCAATGCTTCTTACTATATATATTTACTTCTGTAGATTTATCTATTAATTTATTCAGCTTTTTAGTTCTTCCAACCGAGTCAAAGTACAGTACCTTGGATGTCCATTATATTATATTCTCATTAGTATATTGGGAGACAGGCTGTGTGGAGAAAAGGTTTAATATCAATTTCATGGCTAAGGAGATCTGAATCAACCCTTTTAATAAGATATATCATTTTATTGCCTGTTGTCTTTTTTCCCCAACAGTGAATTGTTGTATCAAACTATTTCACTTTTTTACTGTAAAAGCTGGTCAAAGACTGTAATAAAGCTATTTGACTTGATTTGATCTGAACCAAGATTTCTCTAGTATGAAAGGTTACTTGACAAAATGTAGCACAGATTTCTTCTATTCTCAGCCTGTGTTGAAATAGAAGAGAAAAATTCATGTGGTAGGTTGCAATTTCAGCCATTTATGCATTTTTCCATCTTCAAGAATAATATTAATGGGTTGTGAAGTTGTGTGAAATGCACAAATGGAACTTCTGGGGAATGTCTGTGCTTGCAGGTTCTGAAATACAGTAGTAAAAGCTGCTTAACACCATTTACACACACACACACATAAATCAAGCACAGGAAAAAAACAAAAGGGTAAAAAAAGCTGTGTGATTTGGCATGGTAACAAGTAAAGAAGGCACATCATATTGTTAGGGGTGTGGTGAAAAGTCTATTAAGACTTTTTATAAGCAAACCTCTCTGTTAGAGTTCTGGCAACAGAGCTGGATTGACTACTGCAACCCATCTAATGCAAATGCCTTCCCTGCTTCCAGGATTATTACCAGTGTCATCTCCCACTAGGCCTATCAAACTGCAAACAACACAGAATAACAGCAACAATTTCTGGAAGGGCTAGGAAGCCAACTTGCCAGTGATGGCAATGTCAGGCAAGTTCACGCTGGCAAACTGGGTGGAGATCTGTTTGTTGTGCTGGAGTATGAATAAACACACTGGTAGAGAGAAGGGGCAGGGGTATTCCTGACCAAGCAGGAAGAGAATTGTACCACTTCATGTACCGGTAATTAAACTTCAATGTTTTTCTTTCCATTTTTTTTTTGTTTTTTGTTTGGAGGTGATTATCTGAGGACCTTTATTTTTCTCCAACATAAGCAACCTCGACCTCTGTCATCTGTATGTATTGCCAAACAAATAGCTTAATTCTAGAAAAAGTCTAGAAAAGTTAATTTAAGAGCAATGCTGGATACAAACTACATCATTTACCTCCACCTAACAGGTTTATATAGTTAAACTGTTCAAGAAACTGTAATGCTCTACTTGGATCTGTCAAAAAGTATTTGTGTCACCATGCTCTGTAATTGCAGTGCCAACTGCAGTTATGTATGGTTGAACTGCACTACTAAAAGTGGTGGAAGAAGTGCATCAGGCACACCAGAGAATCAGATTGTCACTAACTGTGCAAAATTGTTCCTTTGGCCAGGAACATTTCTAGGCAAGGGAATTTGCAAAAAAGAAACACTTTTTTCTTCAAATGTTCATATAATTCAGTTTTTACTCCAGATATTGGCATTTCTCTTCCCAGGGTGAAACAGCCTACTAATTATTGAATAATGAATATTTTCAACTACCAGACCAAAAGGGAAATGTAAGGAGCCGCAATGATGGCTCTGGGCCAGATGAAAGATGATGGCGCTTGGATAGCAGCTGGCAGGACTGCAATAATAACTCAGGAGTGCAACATCAGGATGTCTGGGATGGAGGGAAGCAAGAGGAGAGTAGTGGAAGGTTGAGAAAATGGCTCCTGGTCCTTCTCCATCTTAATGCTGCTTAACAGTCCATTGGAGATGGGCAGTTTATACATTCAAATATAGGCTCCATGCTTGGCTTCCTATAGTGCATTTTACTTGCCAGGATCACATCTATATAACACAAATTCTTGGGGAAGCTCTACTAAAATATAGCATGAGCAATGTAAAATAATAAAACTAGACAGAAAGTAGTTTTCTTATTAACAGCAAGAAATCTTTAGAGCCATTAAATTTAGTTTCCAACCAAATTACATTACAAAGAAGCTGAAGCAATGCAGCTGGAAGAATCAAAGTGTTTGATGCAATGCTCTTCAAAATTATTTACATTTTAAAAACGGGTGTGTGTGCAGGGGACCAACATTCCAATGGATTATTCATCTCTGAAAACCCCATTCAATAGTCTTACTTTATCATTGGCAAGAACAATAATTTGGGAGAAATTCTAAGGATTCTTGGTCCCTTACAGAAGTTTACTGAGAGACTTTCAGCCGGTAACACCTCCCAGTCCAATTTATTTCACAGAGTTGAAGAAATCACCACCAGGTGCACCAATTTTATGATATTGGAATGTGAAGAGGTAATTTGGCTTTATCCACTCTGATTTTTTGCCAGTGGGATATAGATGTAAATAATACAGTAAATACTGTACTGTTTTTGATTAATTTATTTCACATTGGTGCAAAATATTGTTTGTCCTGCTGGGTTCTTTGTGAGTTTTATGCAGTACTCATTTTCATTCGGCAAGACAGCATAGCCACACAGTGAAGTCTCATTTTATTGGACTTCAACACAATAGACATTGCATTCAGTGGGCCAAACTCTCTGTTGTGTTTTCTGTTCTTTGTATAATAGTATCATTACCCAAACAAGGGAAATGATGCCAATTGAACAAAAAGGCATCCTTACACAAATGACACACACACACAATGTCTTATTTATTTATATTTTATGTATCAAATTATATAGTCTCATTTATATAGTCTTACTCTTCCCTTCAATTGCTTTTCCTGAATAACCAAGCTATGCTGTTAAAACAAGATTTTACCGTATTCTAAATATAAAAGTGCCCCATGCAAACTTTCAGAATCTCTATAACTTCAGTTTGGTAGATTTCTTCCCTTTAAGACTATCTTCTCTCCAAAATCTACCAGCTGAGAACTGTGAATGTTACCAGAACAGTGTTAACTGTTTTGGTTTTGCTAACCAAAAACCTTGTTTATGAAATAAAGCAACACACAAGTAAACCACAACAAAATGGAGCATTACCTGCCCCACATAAGCAACCAACAAACCTTAGCCAGATATAGTTAATCCAGGTTCAGAAGCAAGAGAGCAGTAAGTATATACAGCAATGAGGTCCCCTTATTGCTTTCTCTGCTAAATGACCGTAGGAAAGTGTAAATAAGGTCCTGGATTCAGATCAGTGGTGGGTTGCCCCCAGTTCACACTGGTTTTATAGAACCGGTAGTAAAACTGGCGGGAGGCTCCACCCACCAACCCCAACGTCACCAAAATCCTTCTGCGCATGCGTAGAAGAGTGCACGTGCATGCGAGCAAAGCAAGCAAGTGCGCGCGGCCCTGTTGCAAACCGGTAGTAAAGGTAAGTAGAACCTACCCCTGATTCAGATTAGCATTTAATTCTGTAGATCCAGGTGAGACCAACAAAACTGTTTCCACAGATCTTTGAGCAAAAATTATTTGTGCTCTTCTGCTGAAGACATTGCTGTTTTAATACACAGTTATATGCTGAAGATATAAAAAATGCAAGAAAAAAACCTAGACTAAACAATAAAAGATACCACTATATTTTAACCTTTGGATTAAAAAACCTGCCAGGTTTGACACACAAAGTATCCAAGAGGCATAGAAAATGAAGGAAGACAGTCTGATTGCCACCTGTACTGACAGTACAGTTGGAGCTGCAGGCAGAAATTAAACATTAAACTCATAAAGTTTAAGTTTAGTGATTTCTAAACAGGTATGCAAGTATTATTTCATCTTAGTTCTTGAGTGGGAGGAGAAGAGATAAATAGAAGAGATAGTATTTCAGCACAGCCTAGGTGAGGCAGAAGAAAACTTAATTACAAAAAAAGCTTACCGGAAGAAGCTCCAGGGACAGATTCAGCAGATCTCAGAAACTGCCTGGATGTTCTTTCCTTTTTAAACCTCATTCCCCCTTGACTGTGTTCGTCATTACACTCCATGAACATGTTGAGTCCTGCTCTGAATCTGCTAATGGTGCCAGGTTCTACCATGCAAACTGTTAAGAGAATGGGGCACCTCTGCTTCTTCGCCCTTCCCATCCCACAAAGTACAAGAGCACCTAAGAGGCAGGCACACAAGGGCCATCTGCAACTTGCCATTACACATTCTTTTTTTCTTTTTGCTTAATAATATATACAATAATAATTCCTTCAAAGCTTTATTATGACTAGAAGCAGTAAGGTTGCTGCATGGGCCTGTTGTTGTTCTGACCAAAACTAATTTAGCTCTTGTTTACGTCCCTTGGATGCACTAGATTTATAGCCAATAAATATTTTAATTGTTACTCAAAACATAGCGAGCAAAATAGGGAATATATGTCTGAAAAACAGGGCTGCTGTTCCTGCTGCTTCTTACTACACTCATCCTCCTGCTCATATACACATAGTTGCTTTCCCGTTCTATGCCCTGAATGGGCTTCTTTGCAA
This sequence comes from Masticophis lateralis, assembly GCA_030761175.1. NCBI lineage: Eukaryota > Metazoa > Chordata > Lepidosauria > Squamata > Colubridae > Masticophis > Masticophis lateralis. The sequence continues at coordinate 161,254,658 of JAUDYJ010000001.1, forward strand.
TTGGCTTTAAAGATAGAGGCTATTAGCAGTAGGCTACATTTGTCATTAGGAAACATGCTATTTAATGCCAGAAATATGTCTTTCTTCTCCCAGATTTGTTGGGGTGTATGTGTGTCTTTAACTCAGCCTTGATTCCTGGCATGGAGTAGACTATGCACTTATCTTGACAAGGTTTTTCAGAAGTGGTTATCTTTTGCCTCCTTTCTAGAGCTAAGAGAAAGTGACTAGCTCAAAATCAGCCATCTGACTTCCTGTCTAAGGCAGGATTAGAACTCAGTCTCCTGGTTTCTTACTACACCAAACTGGGTCTCTTCCCTGATATACTATCTACCATATCAGATCTCAGAAGCATCATGTAAAAAAAAAACACTCCACATTGCAACAGTAGGCCATTTATTTATGTATTTAATTTATACTTTAATACCGTTCCATCTCAGTATACAAGAATCTCAAGAGCAGTTTCAAAATATAATCACAGCAATAAAATAATAACAAATTAAACAATGCCATCCTTGTTCCCATTAATATCTAAAGCATTAAACTGAGCCTAGAAGCCCACTGGTAACCAACACAGCCACCGTAAAAAAGGCTAATTCTGCAATGATGCCTAACCAGTCCAGTCATCTTCAAAAGCAGCTCCATATTCAGCACAGTAACCTAACCGCACAAGGGTACAGGTATAAGGTACTATTGCCAATTTCTCCACATCCAGGTAGAGCTATAACTTGCATATCAATCAAAGCTGGATAAAGATCCCTTTGGCCACATTTTCTTGGTCTCTCTTTTTCACATTGACCCACAAACTCACCCAATCACTGTTATTGCATACATACCTTCTTACCAAAGCAGAAAACTGTTCTTCCTACATCTGTTTTTAAAGTCTGAGGTTAGACGTCGTATTTCTGTCTATGAGCCAGAGGTGGGATTGCTAACCACACAACTCTTCTCTCTGTAAAATAATTGCTACCCCATTGCTATTGCCTACAAGCATGCTCATTGAACTAATTATATTCTCCAGTGTTGTTTAGAAGTGAATTTCCAGTATGATCAGTTGTTTCATTCTTATGTGTGTGTTAAATAATTTGCATAAATGGGTCATTGAGTACATTTGCCAAAAAAAAAAAAGCTACCGCTAAGTTTGAATTTAAGAGCTCCAGTGGCACAATAATTAAATGTAGTAATGCAAGCTTAGTCTGTTGACTGCCAGCAGTTCGATCCTGACCGGCTCAAAGTTGACTCAGCTTTCCATCCTTCCAAGGTTGGTAAAATGAGGACCCAGATTGTTGGGGGCAATACGCTGACATTGTAAACCACCCACAGAGTGATGTAAAGCACGGTGACTATAGGCTGGCATAATTCTAAGTGCTATTGCTAATTGTCACATATACCAGATGGAGGGAATGTGTAGCTCCCCAGTAGTTGTTGAACTACAACTTGAGCATCTTTCATGACTGTTTTTGTGGGACATGGCTTCTGACTACTGAATTCAGCAAGATCTGTCACTGTTCGGCATGATTGTCCTAGACCAGGGGTGTTAAACATGTGTTATCACGTTGTCACATGACGTATCGTGACTTTTTTCCCCTTTGCTAAAATGGAGGTGAGGGTGGCCAGCTGTACCCAGTTGTCTGGGTACAAATCATTTTAGGAAATAGTAATCAAAGTGTTTACAACAATATTCCTTGCACTAATAACAACAACAACAAAATATCGCGACCTGGCCATCGAAACTACATGGCTATGGATGAAACATGTAACAGTGATACCCATTGTCATCGAGGCACGTGGTACCACGTTCAAGAATTTTACAAAGCACATCAAGAAATTGCAACTTCCTACAATAACACCTGCAAAAATCTGTGCTACTCGAAACATCACATATTTTAAGAAGATACTTGGTTGATACCTAGGACCCTGGCAGCAACCAGTATTAACCATTAGCACCAGTCAATCGTATTTGTGACACATTTTTAAATGTTCAGTTGACTGAGTTTGATGTTTAATGAATAAAAGAGATAATAATAATTATTTAACCAAGTTAACATATCTTCCTTATATCACTCATCCTTCCATGTATTTGGAATCATACCGACATTACTCCACTTTAATCTAATGTACTATATTATGCCAATCCCTCCAATGAATAGATAATGTGGGTTTGCACAATTAGATCGGTTTAAAATGGGTTGGGTAGTTATTTCTTAAACAATATAAGTGAATTTCTAAATATACTAGCCTGTGTTTATGTGCACGTGTGCATTTGAGACTGTTAGATGTTGTTTAGTGGGAAGCTAGTGCATGATGTTGATGCTGGAAAACCCCTCTTTTTTATTGGTATATCTATTAATACAGAAAGCAACCACTTGTTTCTAAAATCAGACAATCTAGTCAGTAACTATTTTCAGTTGCTACATGTCACTAATCAACAAAACTTAATTTGAGATGAAACAAAAGGCTGTTGTAATGTTTTTCCTTGAAAGAGAGGTAGAAGAGAATTATTTTCAGGAATAGGCTGCCTGACTAGGAAACCCTTATATCTAATAAGGCTTTCTCTCCATAAAGCAGTCAAACCAGGGCAAGAGGCTCTGATGGGCATGACTGAATCTGCCAGATCAGTTCAGCAGCCTCTAATCTATTATAACATGGAACATAAATCTGCCTCTTCAGAAGGCTCCAAGCTTCTCAGCACTGTTTTGCTTTCTCTTGCTTTTTGCTTCAATTTGAATATTTTACATACAGTAATTGAAGAAGAGTTGTGATGCTTCTTTCTAAATATATGCTGCTCATAGGAGACAGAACTTAAACATAAACAGATTTTTAATAAAATTACATATATGAAAAGGGAGAGCAAACACAGAAACATATAATGCAATTTCTAATGCTCTAATAATATATGTAAGATTACTAGACCATTATATATAACAGGCTAAGCCATGCAACCGCACTCATCCAAACGGAGCTATCATATTTTGGTTGCAAAAATCAGACAAACCCTTCATGGAAACAAGGATAGACAAATTTAGCTCTCTATAATCCTCTAGTGAACATCCATGCTTTTGTAACCCAGATATGGTGGTAACCAGTGATTGTATATGGCAGGTTACATTAGTATATATTGTAGAGTTCAGCAGGAGAAAACAGATTTCTCTGTAAGACAGCATTCCAAAGTCTTGATCAAATCCAAAGTAGAAAAAAGAAAGAAAGCATGGACCTTCTACAAACAAAGCTTTGCCTAAAACTGAATCCCAAACTGGTTTTATGAAATCTTCAGTCATTACTAGATCAGGATGGTCTTAGAGAACAGAGATATTTGGGGGGAAAGAAAAATGTTTGTTGCTTGCACAAATTGTTACAAAACCAATATTCTGTCAAAAGCAGAAATTATGGAAATTACAGTCACTCACCCCTTCATAATATACTGCCCTACCCCATAACAAACCTTTGCAACTCAAAAACTGCTAGGCTCTTGACAGAAAGCAGAAAAAATATATCCTGACTGCAACTTCCTAATAAAGTGCCTTTTCCACTTGATAGAAATGCAAAAAAAGATGAGGCTTACTAGGATTTTCCCTTGTGCAAAGGATAAAAATAATAGAATTCTGAACTTAGTTCATCCTAAGCCAAAGCACTCAACAGGCTGCCATTTGTTTAGTGTTAATTTATCAAACTCTCAAAAAATTAAACAAAAAAAAATGCTGTGAAGAATTGTTCTGTGGCTACTCAGAATGAATACTTTACGAAAAGTAAAGCAAGTTTATTTTCCCAACACTGGCCATTTATTTGATTGTTGTAACTTGATGCTCATAATATGAGAAAAAAGCTTCTAGACCTCATCACCATGGAGGAGCTCAGAGCAGCCTAAGGCAAGCTACACTACCTTACTGTCTCAAACTGGGGAGATTCATCTGCATTAGTTGCTCAGTCCTGATGTCAATACTGCAATGGCAAATAATTTATTTTGCAATCTGGAAATTTACCCAATTCAAACTATGCTATATAATACCATAATATTATATGCATTAGACTGGGAGGATTCCCAAAGTGGGCTGTTTGGTTCAATGCAAGATGCCTCTGAAGAAGCCAAAATCTGAAATTTTCAGAATATTTTTTTTATCAGTCTAGGATTGAAAGGCTGCAGGGGTTAAAAACAATGGATACATTTCTTCTTGGTGCTTCCATGGGAGGAAAAAAAACCCTCCCAGGTAGGAAAGAGGAGAGATGCAGTTCTTCAACTGGCAGCTCCTGCTTCCAATCCCAGGAAAATCCCAGGAAAAGGTTTTGCCAAGGCTTTTTGGCAAAACTGCAGGCTTTCTAGAGAAGGGATATTCACTTTGTTCAATTAATATACAGTATTGCTGGTGTATTCCAGTCAGTGCTGCCTGCTAATAAATTATTTTAGGTACAAGGTTAAAAGAGATTAATAAAACCTGAGGAGGGGATAATGGTCCCTCCATGAACAAGCAATAAAAGCCTCAAGTCTCCTTGCAGACTCCCCAGTCTCAAAGGTTTTATATTAGGTGTTTAGATATCTACTATGTCTATTTCTGTTTTATTGCCTTTCCTGTGACTTTTTTTTTAAAATTTGATTTATATGCTGCCCTTCTCCGGAGACTCAGGGCGGCTTACAATGCGTTAAGCAATAGCCTTCATACTTCTGTATATTTATACAAAGTCAGCTTATTGCCCCCACAAACTGGATCCTCAATTTACCCACCTTAGAAAGGATGGAAGGCTGAATCAACCTTGAGCCTGGCTAGGATTGAACTCACAGAAATTGCAGGCAGCTGGATCTTAATTGCTGCCTTTAGTAGGAGGCATTAGCCCCCTACGCTACTCAGGCCCGACTTTGGTGATAACTGAACAAACCATAATCCTTTCTTGACTTATTTGTTATACTTCAACGTACTCTAGTCCCTGCTCCTATCCTTTATAGAGTTTTGTAGACATCTTGCAATCATAATACAAATTGCTACCCCATGAGTAGTAAAAACACAAGTGAATTAGGTTCACTGCCATAAATCTGAAGACTCCCCCCCCCCCTTCCCCCAATCACATTACCTTAAAGCTTTAGGTAGAGACAGCTTGGTGCCATATATCTTTTTTATGCAATTACTCTCTGCAGACAAACATGTACGGAGATGAGGTGAGGGAAGAGGTAACTGATCAGAGAAAGGAGGTGGATGGAAGAGAAGTCTTGTTCAGGTGTCATTAAAAGGGTTCATTTCACTTTACAAAAGAGCTCCTTCTCAGCAACTGCCTGCAAACATTTGCTCCTCTTAGCCATCCCTTTATTCAGCTGTAATCAGCAAATGCAAGACCTCTCCCTCTCTGAGAGAAGAGAACTCATCTGCTTATTGGCTTACGAAGTACCAGCAGAGCTCCAAATCAGGCTCCTCCATAGATGAAGGAACTTCGTGAAAACATACTAACTTCTCATGCTGGCTGAAGAGGGTTGGTCAAGAAAATGTTTCCCCCTCTGGAACTGGTGCTTAGGCCATTGTCTACGTATTAATTTCCTGGGGATCTAGTCCTACAGTATGAACCAGTCCTGGCTTTTGCTGTTGTATTACTTAGGAACTAGCTCATCTAAAAGACAAATTCATCTTGAAAAAGATCCTGTTTATTTCAAAGAAGCTCTTAGCTCAGACCCCTGGAGAAATGACTGATGAAACAGGCTAAACTCTGCTAAAGGAAGGAATGATAATATGCTGCTAACAAATTCAGTTATTTGGGTCAAAAAACAGAACTCTCTCAAATTAATTTAGTCTGACAATCTGGATTTCAGCAAGGTTTAACTTACCAGCTGTCATGTGGAAAAAATAATGCTTTGGGGAGATTTTATTTTTTTCAGAATGTACTATTACCCAAGGAGAAAAAATCCTAATAAAAAATGTAGTAACTGGTAAGCCTGAAAGAAACTACCTGCTGCTGAAAACAGAGGTGGGGTGCAATCATCCAAAGGGACCATTTTATAGTAAGGCAAAACAAGAGAGACTTCAAGAAAGTCAAGGCCAAAGTCTACAAAGAAGAAAAAGAAACTTCAGTCATAATTAAGGAAACCTCTGACCTTCCTCTAGACTCCCTTTTCTTTCTGTATTTACTGCACCTAAAAGAGAAACACTTCCCTTCCCTTTGCCTGCAAACTTTGTTCATTTCCCTTGCAATTTCATTCCTCACTGTACCTTCAAGGAGACTTTTAAAAACAAATGAAATGAAAGCAACCTCTCACTAAACTGCAGGTCAGAAGAAAACCCCCCACAATGCCCATCGCTGAAGGTCCAGATCTTACCTTCCAATCCTCAAGACGGACGAGAGCTTACCAAAAACATAGCTTGGGCCAGCCAGAGATTCATTGAAGTTGGCTCTGTACAACAATTCCGCCTGTCTCTGCTGTGTTGGCCGGAGGGAGAGCTGTGTAGCCAATTACAGTAGCTGGTTTCACAAAGTGGAAAACAAAGGGCTGTAGCCACTAACAAATGCTCCACAAATGCTTACACCTGTTTTCTCAACAGAAGATTCCAAAAAGACAATGGCACTCAATGTTCTCTGAGCAGCAGACTTCCTAGATGAAGTACTTTTTCCCCCCAAAAAATCATACAGCCTAGAGCAAATTGATACCAGCTGAATTAATGCTAATTGATTCACTGGCCTCTCTACACAGACACAGAGGTTTTCTAAAACGTAAAAATATTTGAGGAACTGGAGCAAAAAAAGGCCTTCTCTCATTTCCTTCAACTCTCTCCCCCTGCCTTTCACTGCTTCTCCTCCCAACAAAATATACATGAGATGGTGCTGACACAGAAAGAATGTTGGTGTGTTAGCACTCACCAATGGACTTGAAAAGAAAAACACTCTTTACAGTCAGCATGAAACTGATTGCACAAAGGATTTTATTGTACTGTACAAGTCTCTTGTCTCACAGAATTTTCCTGGGGGACACGGGGTGGGGGTTGAGGAACCTAATAAGGTATTTTTCACTTTGTGACCCTCCTATGCATTTACCTCACCATTTCCATATTATTTTCTTCAAACATAAATGCACACATGATGCCAAGGCCAAATGGCTGCAATATCTGTCTGTCCAGCAGTGGTAGTCTGGGAGCCATCTGTTTAGAAGTAGCCTTGCATTCTACAGATGGCCTACTTGCTATCTTCCAAGTGATTTTGAACATGTCACCATCTTTGAAGTGCCACAATTTCAATTATATAGAATGTAAAGGATGTATGTTTGTGTTTTTATTTTTATAGTTATAATGTACACTGAAGACGGCATTTAATTTTATTATATCATGTGCAATGACAATAAAGTAAACTAAACTACACATGCAACAGTGGAACTGCTTAAGGCTATTAGCCACCAAGTGCCAGCAAGGAGGTAGCAAATACATTAATGGCAGGACAGAGTGTATCATTCTAAACGTAGGTCTTTCTCCCAGATGTTGAATCCTACAAGAGCTAGGGCTAGCCCAGTCTGGTATGATGGCCCTAAGACTGATCTTCACAACAAGAACCTTCAAAACCTTGTGAGAGCCAGGAGGTGGGCCCTAGGGCCATCAATTCTACAGTCATACAGGAGCTACTATACTGTGAATTTCCCTTTTAGTTTTCCTGTTTGCCCTGCATTCTCATCTGCCTGCCCTGCCCAAGGGATTTTAACATAATTGAGCTCTTACATGAGCAGACCTTGACTTGCCTAGTATTGTATAAAATATGGGTAAAGAGTTGGCCAGCACAACAAAGCCACAAACTCCATTTCCCAGCAGGAAAACATTTTGATCAAACTAATTCAGTTAACTGTAACTGCCGTTTGTTTTCAGCTAGGAATACACATCTTTGCTGCAATAAAACTGGGGAAACTACAGTAAGTCAAGATATCCTGCTCAAATTGGTTAGAAAACCAAAAATACAGTGATTTATTTCTTTATATTCTCCTTATTGGTATTTTTGACTTCTCTCTGGTCCCAAGTTTACTATTTTCGTTCATAGCCCAAGAGCAAAGAATCCAATCCATGTGTTAGTATTATTCAAAGCTGCAACATTTTCCCTAAAAGGCTACATATTTCTAATGAGAAAGGTTACTGCTAAGAGCAGTTCAGGACAGGATTAAAACACCACTCACTTTCATAAGCAGGTTCAGAAAATCCACCCTTCTGGTTTCATTGTGGCTTCAACCATATATTTTGCCATCTATTCCTCAACAATCTCACCAATTGCCTGCTGTTCTGTTTCTTTAAAAGCAGCAAGCTAAGAAAGGTCAAATTGCAGGGTATTTTTTTTTCTTAGCCTGAAAAGCATACATACATAGCTCATCAAGATTAGAGGAAAATCTCTGGCTCTTTTTAAATGTAGCTTTCCCCCAACTCCCCCTTTTACCTCTCTCAGGAATTTTTTTTTTTCTGAGAAGCTGCAAGAAAAAAATAAATTGTCACGGGTTGTGCAAGCTGGAATGCAGCAGGACCACAGGAAGCAAGGATTGTATGCCAAGAGTTGGTTTGATACCCCGCCCCCCTCAAAAACTGCCCCAGAACATGAGTTTTGTGGGGGGGAAGCCAGTGGGAAATGGAAAGAAGGGACCATGTAGTCTGCATAGAGGATGAGTTGGCCTTAAGAAGATAGCAATAGGAAATGACACTTTCTTTAAAAATATATATTTGGGTTTCAGCCTGTACTTCATTCCTAAATAAAAATTATGTATAATTAAATACATGAGATATAAATAAATATTTTAATAAATAAGTTACTGTACAATATATATTATTTATTATTATCATGAAAAAGAGCTTGTTTTCTCTTCTCTCATTAAGTAGGTTAAAAGGAGAAAAAAAATCTACTGGATGGAACTAGAAGGTACGTACTACCCTGCCTTTTTTTTTTTTTTTTTTTTTTTGCTAAAAGGGTAGCAAGAACAATAAGGGTGAAGGAAATGTTGGGCATTCTTTATTTCCCAGGACCTCTTCATGCAAGTAATAAGTTAAATCCAGGCCACTGCCCCTTTGTCATGCTGAGCAACAGAAAATATCTTAAGAGGTCTCCTGGTCATTTATACTTTATGAGGAGGCCATGTGACTCTCTCAGGGTCACCTGCAGTCACACGGAAAGAGACAGCATCACTTCCAGCTCAGCAGACATTTGCAAACTGGGAAATGTGCAGCAAAGCGATGCTGGGACTCTTCTGCTAAAAGAGCCTTTCTATCACTAAACTGGCTGCAGCATGCTCTAATAAGATTCCAACACTTTTGCAATGAGAATCAAAATAAAAGCAAAAAGATGGCCAAATGAATTTTATTCCTTTATCATTTGAATTATTGTATTATGCTAAAACTATGAAATAAAATGCAAATACAAGCACGTTGGTAAGGAAACCAACCAGTTGCAAACTGATCAACATAGTAATTTTAGAAAGGACCTACAAATTATGCTGTAAGCCCCAAATCAGGTGTCCAGGATACCTCCTGAAAACCAGACTGACGAGAGATTCTAATAGAGGTGCTCATTTGCCTTTCTGTCCTCTCAAATATCCCTTGTGCCTTCACAACAGATGTGCTATCTGCAGCCCCAGTGTTTTCTCGTTTACATTGACTCCTTTCACAACCTGTACTTTCCATCACTTTCCTCCCTCTTCTCCTTGAAATAAGAAATACGACTGCCTAGCAGCCACTTTAGTTCAGTTATTCAATAATCATGATAAAGTCTGCCTCCCTGCTCTCTGCGCCTATTTCTGGCCTGATATCTATTCAAATGTTTCCTTATTCCAGATTATTTTATTTAGGAGATGCCCAGCTGTGGTGTTGGAAGAGGAACAAACAAACCAATTTAGAGAAGCTCAGAAAGTTCTACAGCATCCTGACTTTCCTACTGACTGGTGGGTGACATGCTGAAAGGGGGAAGTAACAAATCCAGAAACTGCCAAAACCTGACCAGAATAGCATGGTCTGGAGTGGGAGCAGAATAATCTGGAGATTTCCAAGCATTCCATCTTAAATCAATGAGTTTCACAGATCCTTATGTTCTAGCTCCTTGAAAAAGGGTGGCTGCTCTACAATTCAGCATGCCCTAGAACTTGAACCTGCATGAAAGCCTTGAAGGCTCCACCAAACTAGGACTCCTCTGATTCGAGTTTGCATAATCAGACTAAAGTAGACATATCTTAGGGCTTCCAAGGCATGTCTCCAAGAAAGAAATCTTAGCTGAGGGAATTCCTTTGCTGCTCATTGCCTCTCCAGCACAACTGCTGAAAACACAGGAAATTGGGGCACTGATGATCATTTTTGCCTTACTGTCCTGGCACTCATATTAGAGGAAGGGTTTGGAGAGAGGTGGCAGAAGCAAAACTGCCGAGGCAGGGAAAAGGAAGACAAAATGGAGCTCATACAGGCTTCACAGGCCCCTAGGATGAAACACCTCACTTACCTACAGCACGGGTGTCAAACTTGTGGTATCATGTTACCGCCATGTGATGTACCACATTTTTCCCTTCGTGGAGCTGGGATAGGTGTGGCCTCTGTGTAACACTCCTAATCTAGAGGGAATCAACACATGTACAGGAAACTGATCTCCCATTGCTATCATTCCAGGGGTGAAATTCAGCAGATTCTGGAGAACTGGTAGTGGAAATTTTGAGTAGTTCGGAGAACCGGCAAATACCACCTCTGGCTGGCCTCAGAGTGGGATGGGAATGGAGATTTTGCAGTATCCTTCCCCTGCCATGCCCACAGAACCGGTAGGGGAAAATTTTGAATTTCACCCCTGCATCACCTCCTTTGCCCATCTAAGGCAGCTCTGCTGCTGCTACTTGTACTGGACCAGGTGTTTCCATCCCCCCCCCCTCCCCAGAATCTGCTAATTAAAAAATAAACCATGGAACTGACTGGGAGGCCAGGTTCTAGTGACAGAAAACTGATTGTATCTGACTGAACATGTTTTTCCCTTAGCCTTTCCTGGAACCTCATGAAGTTCTACTGACATACTGGGATGTCCCAGCAATCTGATTAGTTATAGGGGTAGACTAGAGGAATGATTGATTACTTCATGGCGAGAGGTTTCACCCTTCCTTCTGCCTCAGCTGCAACCTGGATAGCAGTCTTAGGGCCCTATTATGGCTTGTCTGAGTATCAAGAGGAAGGGTATCCCCACCCCCAGAAAGAAAGGGAAAACTTTGGGAAGAAAAGAGAAGGCATACTGTTTGTCTACCCAGGAGCTTCAGAAGACAGCTGAGTCTTCGGTTCATGCACAAAGTATCGACAAGATAGACAAAGCAACACCGAGGCCTAGCAGTCATAATGGTTTGCCTGCTGCCTCTGAGTTAATAGAAGGGGAGAAATTGGAGCAGGAAACTGCATCTGCAGGCAAAGGAATGCAATTTCTACACAACTTTAAATTCTATTTGCAATTATTTTTCATACTTCCTTGAATAAATACACCATACAGAGAAAATAGACGCTCCTGAATTCTTGTTCTTCCATATATGTCTTACTGGAATTAGAAATCGATTATATCTACATCCCCCAAAACTCACTCTATTGTGCTTTCAGTTCAACATTTTTATTAAATAAAAATCACTGATGGGACAAATCACATTATCTTTATTGGATTGAATATATTTTTAAAATTCTGCTTTTAAAATAGTTTCATCAAAATTTGATTAATGTCACAGGAAGTGATAAATGAAGGGCCCATATACATTTCTATGAGATTCCAGAAATGTGTTGTAATTTTTCAACCAGTAAATACTGTATCTTTGGAAACCTTTTAAAGTCAGCTGACAGTGAGAAACAGATTGCCTTTTCATTGATTGTAACATGTCACAGACCTCATCTCAGTGATGTCAGTTACTCACAAATATTTTGAGGAATTATTAAAGTAACAGTACTTTTTAAACATCTGAAGGGATGTTTTAATCTATTGCCTGTTTCACCGTTTGGAATAAGAGCAAGAAAATATGTGTATCATCAGAGAAAGGTAATAAAAATCTGATAAATAGATTTTAATAAACCACCAGCTATCATCTGAGTTATTTTTTAAATGAATCTATAAAATGATTGTCTGCAAATTACAAGAATTCTACTTGGATTTAGTCCCAATATATTTCAGAATGTTTGGTTCCTTTGATCAGTAAAGCAGCAAGGTAATATTGCAGAAGGATGCCTTTTTGAACCAAAAGTCAAAATATTTCAATCAGAAACCTTTGTTCTAGATTCCAGTCCTTTTAAATGTTTATACTGGTCTAGAATAAGGTCTCTGATAATGTAACTCTCATTAGTTTTCAGTAAAGTAGTTAAGAGATCATAGATGCAACTCTCGTTTCTGCGATGATAAATTAGCATCTGGAAAAATTGCTTTTTCTGCAAACATTTTGGGAACTTTTATGTATCTCCTTGTGAAAAATAATTCATCCCCTTTTGGATTTTCTGAATGTTTGCATCCTTTTGTCATTAGAGCTTCATGGGGGTCTCATCTATATATAAAAGAACATATAAATGACTGAACAGATGTTGCCCAAATTGGTGCTCATTTCATTTATTTTGTAAAAGAAATCTTCCAACATGAAGTATGCTAGCAAGAAAGATTTATTTAGAAAAAAATATAACTGAGCCTGGGCAGAGATTTGAAGCTGAAGATATCAGAAGTGTTTCTGCTTGTCATTCATTCCTTTCTAAATTCTCATTCTCTGAATTTTGAGTCAGCCTCCCTCCTTCTGTTCCCACCCACACTTCCCCATGATTGATCCAAAGCTTAACCACTTCTCTTTCTCTTGGGTTTCTGATTTATCACTCACTGTAACCTAAATTCTACTTCCAGTCTTTGGCTAGTGATGTGTAATATTTTCTTTTAAATGCCTCTGCTCTTTTAGTTCCTATTTTAACAATCACTACCAGCATGAACTCTTTCTAGCTAGAACTAAGTGCCCTTCTCTGCTGACATCTAACCGTAGATCAAACAGGTCCTGACATGCAGTACTGTTTGTTCTACTATGTCCCCGTCATTGAGATGGGCTTGTCATCTTTGGCTGTTCTGGTTTAAATTGTGTTTTTCCATCAAAGTCAACAGCAATTATAAAACAGCTTTCAGATGTTTAAATGTTGTTGTCCTTCACTAACTATTCTCTCAACCAGGCAGATAACCTTTATGGGATGGGACTAGCTATAGTGTTGGCCTCTTCCAACTGGGGCAAGCCCACCATCACAAGCCCACTGGGCACTTTTCTTTGCTGCCAACCTATTTTGTCTTTTACATGGAAAGAGCTGGGTGCCTCTGCTGCACATCTCTGTACATAGCAGTACCTTGCAGCCAGACAAATAGCTGAGAAGCAGACTAGGGAGCTGCACTTTAAAGCAAGAAATCTGTCAGGTTTCTAATTTCTTCCATTTTACTATACAGCACTCCCTCTCTCTCCCCTTGCCATCCTCTATGGAGTTTTCTTTTTCATTATTAGAATTTTTCAATACAATAAAAATATACAAAATTAAAAGATTAAGAAAAAAGAATATAGAAAATAAGAAAATGGGATGGGATGGGATGGGATGAGGGAGGGAGGGAAGGAAGGAAGGAAGGAAGGAAGCAAGCAAGCAAGCAAGCAAGCGAGGGAGGAAGCAAGGGAGGAAGCAAGGAAGGAAACAGAATTATGACACCCACTCTTATTTCTATTGAGTAATTGCCATCTTATTTTATTTATTTATTTATTTATTTATTTATTTATTTATTTATTTATTAAATTTATATAATGCCCTACTCCCAGATGGGACTCAGGGCGGTGAACAGCCAAAATAAGATACAATAAATACAAAAGTTAAAAAATCATTAAAACAAATTAAATAATTTGGCTCAACAGTTTAAAAATCCAATTATAATTATAAAAATTTAAAAACCCAAAATAAAGGAGGTTAAGCCAGCCCAGCTTGTTCAAATAAAAATGATTTCAAGGCGTGGCGAAAAGTACCCAGGTCATGTAAGCTCCTTATCTCAGGGGGGAGCTCGTTCCAGATGGTAGGTGCCCCCACAGAGAAGGCTCTCCCCCTGGGGGCCGCCAGTCGACACTGTTTGACCGACGGCACCCTAAGGAGACCCTCTCTATGGGAGCGGACTGGTCGGTGAGAGGCTGTTTGTGGCAGAAGGCGGTCCCGAAGATACCCTGGTCCTAAGCCATGGAGCGCTTTGAAGATGTAACCAAAACCTTGAACCGCACCCGGAAGACCACTGGAAGCCAGTGCAGCTCGCTCAGGAGGGGAGTCACATGGGAGCGCCACGTCGCTCCCATCACCACCCGCACGGCTCCATTCTGGACCAGTTGGAGCTCCGGGTGCTCCTCAAGGGGAGCCCCATATAGAGAGCATTACAGTAGTCCAGGCGTGAGGTGACGAGGGCATGAGTGACCGTGTGTAACGCATCCCGATCTAGAAATTTCTTCTCCTTCCTCTTTCTGCCAACTCAAGAAGTGGCTAGCTCAGCAAAGGGATGAAAATAATAAAAATAGTAAACCTTCCTACAATGTTCTTACTGTGTAACTCATCTAGCTCACAAAATATTTGTTCACTGGGCTTGTTCAAGACAAACAATAAATCTGATTCAGAACAAGCCTACTGAGTAGCTGATTGGTGAGCTGTGAGTTGCAGTGGAAAGTGGGAGAACCAGCTTTCTCAGGATGCAGGAGCTCTTTAGCAGAATACAGGTTTTCCCACTTTATCACACAGCACCTCCGTTTTGACAACTCCGACTTCAATAGCTGTAGTGAAGGAGAAGAGGTGCTGTAAGCTACCTCTCAAGCTTCTGTTTCCAGGCTCACCCTGACTGGCACATGGTTTTTCATTGATCGGTGTTGCTCACAAAGACAGCATTTAAGCATTTGCTTAATTTAATCTTTCTTTAACATGCTCCCACATGCAAAACCAAAACTCCATTATCCTGGAGCAAGGCAAAACCAAAGCACTAGTTGGAATACTGGGATTCACAATGGGAACAGAAATTTTTATGCTGGAATTACTTTCTGCCAATTCAAAGAGAAACAAGTAGTTTAGCAGAGGGGAAAGACAGTAAGCCTCCCTACGAAGTTCTCACTATGCATCCCATCTAACTCTCTCATTTTGCTAAAGGAAATGATCTTCAGTTTTAATGTGTTCTATCACACTTTTTCATCTCCCACTTGCTTTCAGTCACCCTTTACAGAGAGAGAGAGGGAGGGAAGGAGAGAAAGTTTTCAATTTTTTTTCAAAACAGTCCCTACATATTTATAATGAGGAAATCTTTTAGCAGCTTCACTTTAAATACATTGCTTCTTTGCAAAAAACAAGGAACAGGAGAAGGAGAATCTTGTGAGCCTCAGCATCAGAGTTCTCAGTATTTTTGGAGAGACAAGAATTGATGTTAAAAGACAGAAATTCTTATTCATGAACCTGATGTCTATGCTGTGCTTTTGTCAACAGAACATGTGGAATGTTCAGCATGCTAAAAAAATGCATGTGGAAAAGCTACTATGCCCCAATCAATGTGATATACAGAATGCTACATGCCTCCTCTTAAAGTCTTGAAGAAAGTTGGTTTGAGGGCAATTACTCAACCACTGAACGCCTGCAACCTTAAGTCATGTGGACTTCAATTCCCAGAATTCTACCAGCCAGCATGCACTAGATAGTGCCCAGGAAAGAGAACTTTAAAATGTCAATGGCATTTTAAAAATATAAATTCAATGAAATTGCCCAACCTTCTTTAAAAATTACTTTTTGATTTTTTTGCCCACATAAATACTGCACTTTCTAAAGCAGGAATTCCCTCCATATTTCTCCCAAGAGCGCTGGAGAAAATATGTAAGTTAAAGAATCTTAAGAAAAAAAGGGGGAGGGGGAAAGACCCAGGAAACTACAGACCAATCAGCTTAACATCAATACCTGGGAAGATACTGTAAGATAATCAAAAAATAGATCTGCAAACATCTAGAAACCAGTAAAATAATAACTAGAAGTTAGCATGGGCTTGTTAAAAACAGATCATGCCAAACCAAACTTATTTCATTCTTTGACATAGTGACTAAATTAGTAGATGAGCGAAATGCTGAGGATATAGTATACTTAGACTTCAGCAAGGCATTTGACAAAATAGACCACAACCTACTTCTTGCTAAGCTAGAAAAAAAGTGGGAAAGGTAGCATCACCATCAGATGAATTTGTAACTGGCTGACAAACCATATTCAATGAATAGCCCTTAACGGTACTATGTCTACATGAAGGGAAGTAAGCAGTGGGGTACCACAAGGTTCCATCTTAGGCCCAGTATCTTCAATATCTTCATAAATGACTTAGATGAGGGAATAGAAGAGGAACTTATCAAATTTACAGATGATACTAAGCTGGCAGGAGTAGCCAACACCCTAGATGATAGGCTCAAGATCCAGATGGATCTTGACAGACCTGAATACTGGGCCCTAACTAACAAAATGAAATTCAATGTAGAGAAAAGTAAAGTCTTAGGCAAGAAAAACAAAAAGTACACATATAGATTGAGAGAAACCAGACTTAATAGCAGTAACTGTAAGAGGGATCTTAGAATCTTAGTAGACAACCAATTAAATATGAGCCAACAGTGTGCAGCGGCAGCCAAAAAAGCCAATGCAATCCCAAATTGCATGAATAGAGGGATTCAATCAAGATCACGTGACATACTAATACCACTCTATAAAGCCTTAATAAGACCACATTTAGAATACTGTATCCAGTTTGGGACACACACTATAAAGAAGATGTTGAGACTCTGGAAAGACTACAGTGAAGAACAACTGAGGTGATTAGGGGACTGGAGGCTAAAACATATGAAGTACGGTTATAGGAACTGGGCATGGCTAAAAGAAGGACGAGGGTAGATATGACAGCAGTGCACCAATATTTGAGGGGCTGTCACAGAGAGGAGGGGGTCAACCTGTTTTCCAAAGCACCATGAAGACTGGACTGTTGTGGCCTACCAGCTGCCAGCGGAGCTGATGGCAGACTCGGACGATGAGGAGGTTGGGGGAAAACCTGGGCCACTTCTGGAGCCTGGGGTAGGCTTTGATGGATGCAGACTGTCGGACACAGAGATAGAGCCAGGGCCGTCCGGCATTTCCCAGCCAGAGAGGCAGCTGCCTTTGGAGTCAGAGATGAATGAGGAGGAGGAACAGCTGGGCCCTGTTCCAGATGTGCATATGCACAGAGCAGATAGGAGAGATGAACAACTGAGGACAATGAGCCAGCTCCAGAAGCAAAACAAATGTGGATGCTGAATGCCTCCTCCCTGACTGGGGAATAAATAGGAGGAAAAGGGAGTGGTTTGGTTGTCATAGACAACCGTTGGTATTTCTGGAAAGGTTGCTCCTTGTGTGTTTCGTGTGACAAAGACTGCCTTGCCAAAACAGGTTTGTCTATTTCTCTGTTTGAACTGACTTAATTTGCAGCCTCCTGGCTGGGAGCTCACAGCCTTGCATTTATCATAATGAGTGGATAAGGACTATTGTTTCAGTTAACTTCTTGCAGGACTCTTGCCTGGACTTTCTGTTGGTGAATGCAGTTAATTCCCAATGTGTAAATAAAGAGGGGGTTTTCTTTGCGGGGAATCTGTTTCTTGCTTCTGCAAAGGCTGGGTCAGAACACAGACAAGGAATAATGGATGGAAACTGATCAAGGAGAGATTGAACCTAGAAATAAGGAGAAATTTTCTGACAGAGAGAACAATCAACCAATGGAACAGCTTGCCTTCAGAAGTTGTGGGAGCTTCATCATCACAAGCTTTCAAGAAGAGACAGGACTGTCATCTGTCAGAAATGGTGTAGGGTCTCCTGCTTGGGCAGGGGGTTGGACTAGATGATCTACAAGGTCCCTTCCAACTCTGTTATTCTGCTCTGTTGAATCTGAAGAGTCTTGGTGTTCTATGAGATTGGCTGTTTTGTTGCAGGTGTTTCATTATTCAAAGTAGGTAACATCAGTGCTAGTTCTGAGGAATCTTTTGAGCTCCTCCTACAGGATATATAGAAAGGCAGGGGACAGAAATAATTCTGCAGTTTTTCAGCCTATTTATAAAACAGAGCAAAAAATTAAAATGGGTTAGGAAAAGCAGGCATACAAGTTTCCTAAAACTCTGAACATCAGCATTTAAAATCACATTATAAAACCTGAAAACTATGCTGCAATTCCTGTGCTATAAGAACTAGTAAAAAGAACTAGTAAGCACACACACAACACAGGGCACTAAACGAGCTCTAAGAAACTCTTTCAAAATATTGGGTGAAAAGACATGGTGACAAGGATTTGAAAGAAGAAAAAGGAAAAAATATTGCTTGCTTGGCTGCCTCAGGCACATGCTTTTATTTATTTTACATTTTTTATGACCAACCCAACTCAAAAGACTCTGGGCAAGTTATAACAACTTAAAATAAAAACAATAGAATAAAACAAAATTGTAAAAGGCAACTGTAAAGAGCTCTCCCACAAGATGGGCACCAATAATAGTGAGTTTCATGTAATGGTAAGGGCAACTACTGTAGCCTAGAAAACAAGAGACTATGAGTGTATATGTATATATATATAAACTTTTATATATAATTTTTATATAATTCAATTCTTATATAAATATTTATATATTATATAAATATATCTTTATATCTCATACATATATATATATGTGTGTGTGTATATATATATATATATATATATATATATATATATATATATATATATATGTATATATATATATATATCTTTTTGTAGGTCTTTATGTGTATTATTCTCTCAGCCAGGTTTTTCCTACGTAAATCAATACACATAAAGACCTACGAAAAGAGAATAAAATAATTTGACTGTTACAGGGAAGTGTCATGAGATGGGGGTGTGGCTAACTGATGAAGACAAACAAGTCAAAAATAGATCAGTCTCCCTTAAGTCTCTTAAACAGACAGCAAAATGCTGCTTTGATGTCTGATAAAGCCCAGAAACTAGTGAATGAGATTTCTCTGAACTATGGCTGTGAAACATCTTATTTACGTAGGAAAAACCTGGCTGACAGAAATGTGTGTGTGTGTGTGTGTGTGCGCGCGCCTGTGCATGCACAAGTTCTGGTGTATTCAGGTCTTTTCCCGTGTAAGATTGAGAGTATCTTGGTGACATTTCGACGAAATCTCACTCGTCATCTTCAGGCTGGTGTCTTCGGCTTTGTGCTTGTGCGAGGAAAGCGTGATCGGAGCTGCCATCTCTCTATAAATACTGGTGGGGAGGTGTGGGGTGCTGGCTTTGTTGCTGTGAGCGGGTTGGTTGCCTGTGGTGTTACATCTTATTTATTTAGTTTATTTTATTTAGTTTATATGCCGCCCTATCTCCAACAGACTCAGGGTGGCTCACAACAATAAAATCCACAAAGCCATGTACAGAGTTAAAATCTACTTAAACCAAATAAAATTTAAAAACCCATAAAAAACCCATCAGTCCAGGTCGGGGATCTTGAATAACCAAATTTTTAATTTGGGGTGGAAGGTGCGAAGGTCAGGAGCCAATCGGAGCTCCAAAGGGAGTTGATTCCAGAGGGTGGGCTTAATTGGTAGATGGAGTTATTATTATTTATTATTATTATTATTTATTGGACTTATATGCCGCCCTCTCTCCAAAGGACTCAGGGCAGCTCACATCAGCGAAACAATCCCAACAAATACACATTAAAACAGAGTAAAACAGACTAAAACCAATTTAAAATAGTAGACCCCATCAGTCCAGGCTAGGGTGTTTAAACAGCCATGTCTTAAGCTCGCGGCGGAAGGTACGAAGGTACGGGGCCAATTGAAGACCCAAGGGAAGTTGATTCCAGAGGGTGGGCGTGCCCACAGAGAAGGCTCTATCCCTGGGGGTTGCCAACCAACATTGTCTAGCCGATGGCAATCTGAGTAGGCCCTCTCTGTGAGAGCACATGGGACTATGGGAGGTTGATGCTGGTTGCAGGTGGTCTGACAGATATCCTGCGCCTAAGCCATGAAGGGCTTTATAGGTCAACACCAGCACCTTGAATCTCACCCGGAGGGCAACCGGCAACCAATGCAAGTCGTGCAGGAGAGGTGTAACACATGGGAGTATCAGGATCCTCCCATCACAACCCGCACAGCTGCATTCTGCACCAGCTAAAGCCTCCGAGTGGTCTTCACGGGCAGCCCCAGGTAGAGAGCATTGCAGTAATCAATCCGGGAGGTGACTAGCACTTGAGTGACTGTGCATAGGGCATCACGGTCCAAATATGGGCACAACTGGCACACCAGGCAAACCTGGGCAAATGCCCCCCTGGTCAAGGCTGTTATATGCTCTTCCAAGCCCAGCCGCAAATCCAGGAGGATACCCAAGTTGCGCGCCCTGTCTACAGGGGGCAACACCTCAACCCCCTATAGTCAGAGATGGAACCTCTCATTCGGTCCGCGATGCCAACAGCCACTCGGTCTTGGCCGGGTTGAACCGAAGCCTGTTCCTCCCCATCCAGACCCATACCGCTTCCAGGCACCGGGACATCACGTCGAGGGCATCACTGGGCTGGTGTGGGGTGGATACAAAAAGCTGAGTACCATCAGCGTACTGATAATACCTCACCCCAAACCATGGATGAACTCTCCCAGCAGCTTCATGTAAATGTTGAACAGAAGCGGCGAGAGGACCAACCCCTGAGGCACCCCACAAGTGAGAGGCCTCATGGCCAACCTCTGCCCCCCTCCAACACTGCTTGCGTACAACCCGAGAGGTAGGAGGCGAACCACCATAAAACAGTACCTCCACTTCCAACCCCTCGAGGCATCGCAGCAGGATACCATGGCCGCTGAAAGATCTAATAGGACCAGAACAGAGGAATAACCTCTGTCCCGAGCCCTCCAGAGATCATCCACCAGCACGACCAATGCCGTCTCCGTGCTGTATCCAGGCCTGAAACCCGATTGGTACGGATCTAGATAATCCGCTTTATCCAGGGCCACTGTGAACTGACGTGCCACCATGCTCTCAATAACCTTCGCCACAAAGCAGAGGTTGGAAACCGGACGAAAGTTGCCTAGAATGGTCGGATCCAAGGCAGGTTTCTTGAGTTAATGTTTGCAGATTAGTCAGCTGTTTATATACAGGTTCACATGAAAACTATTTTTTAAGCATTCCCTGGATCCAAGTGGAAATTTCCAGTAATGGAGAAATCCCAGTGTTATCATAGCTTATCTGGGCATCAGTATTCATTTCAAAATAAATAACAACAAATAGCTAATAAACAACCAATTTTATATCTCTTTGTTTTTTAAAAAATCCTCATTTTAAAAAACAGCTTAGTTTAGCTTAGCACTGCAATGTAATGTATGATAAGTACTGCTAGACCAGATTGCAAATTGAACTTCTCTCTAAAAAATGCAGTAATAGGAAAAATCAGTTTAGAAAAGACGAGCAAATAATACTTAAATTCAGCATAGAATTTGCATATTTTACTTTATATGTAGACACAGTGCATCTCTGCATATTGGGAAAGACTTCATAATGTGATCTTTGAACCTGTTCAGTCTGCACTTGGAGTGTTAAATGGCCTGTACTGTAAAGGGTAATTAAGATTTGTAACTGAGAATTGAATGTATTGCAAAACAGTAATTCTCAGGGGTCTTTGGAAATTAGGATGGTTTAATGCTTTCAGTGTTGATTTTAGAAACCTCTTTTATCTCAATGTTGAGGTGATTATAGAATAACACAAGTTTGCAGAAACAATAGGCTATCAGAATAGCATTTACTATTTATATTATTCTTTAATTACTTATAGCAGCAACAACCAAATATTATAGCAATGTTGGATTTTGCTTAAATATGCTCAGAAATCTGAAATATATGCAATGTTTGTTTGTTTGTTTGTTGCTGCCTATTCACCCAGGAGACTCAAGGCGGCTTACAGGATATAAAACCATATTTAAAACAATAAAAACTAACAAAAAGAATCAAATAAATTAATATAGTACAATATATAACAAAATCACCTCCATCTCCCACCCCGGCGACAGCAGATCACACAAGCCATTTAATGGGCTCCATCCAGCTCTGGGTTCCCCAGGTCCACTGGCAGAACCAGGTCTTCAGCTCTTCCGGAAGAGTATTAGAGTGGGGGCCATTCTAATCTCTGGGGGAATGATGTTCCAGAAAAAGGGAGCCACCACAGAGAAGACCCTTCTTCTAGGTACCACCAGGGGATGGGACCCGCAACATCCCCTGCCTCCCTGCTCTGATGGGCTGGGTAGATGTGACCAGCAAGAGATGGTCCCTCAGATAACCTGGTCCCAAGCCATGTAGGGCTTTAAAGGTGACAAACAGCACTTTGAATTGAATTATATGCCAGTTACCTATTGTTCAAAAGTACATATTATTTGATCCCCAGTAAATCCATACAGGAACTGTTGGTGATTTGCTGTGCCTCAGGTTAACCTAATTTTTAATAATTTGTATGCTACCTTTCCACTGAACTAAAATCCAGATGCTGGCAGGTTGGCCACCAAGATTTAGAATATTTAATATTTCTTTGCTGCCATCTAGTGGTCATTCCTCTTTTTACAACCCAGATCTGATAGCTTTGCCAGTCTACCCATAAAAAAGTAAACACAGACTAAATTAATTAAAAAGCACAGTTAACAATAAAAACAACATAAAATCATAAATATAGAGTAATACTGTAATAACATATCATTACACAATTACAAACGCTAAAATATGAAATGTGCTAAAATGTGTAGAAAACTAGTATAGAAGTTTTAGAACAGGCAGGATCCAATCATGTTAGATGCACCAATTAAATCTTTCAGAAGTTTTTCGAGGGTGATCATATTTTCAGTTCAGTTGTATAGCATTTTGGATATAATTATGAAAAGGGTGTTTCAGTATATTTAGAACCACGAATATAGCCCCAATCAGCAATTTTTGAAGTAGCTACACGTTTTCCACGTTTTCCAACTGCTTGCCGTTATTCCAGGCAAAGACTATGCGGCAGAGATGTTTGTGCATTATAATTGCCCAACATCATTTATGAAAATGAGTACCAACTTATTCCTCCGTAATATATACTAAATGAATTTGGTATACTAGGCATAGACAACTATTGTTAACATTGGACAAACATAGTATAGATTGAGAATTTGACAGTAAAGCTCAGATTTGCTAGAGAGTGGAAACAGATTTTTTCTTACCGATGATTGCTGTGTATATTTAATATAAATGAAAACAAGGGCTTCACACATCACCAGGAAAACTGGGCGAGAATTTAAGAACCTTATTTTGCACATCAATATACGGGGAGAGGAGCAGTTTGGCGCAGAAAAGCGTCCCTAATTTCGACAATTCTCACTTTCAGCCGCTGCAGAGCGGGATGAACAGTTCTACTGAAACCAGAACGTTCCCGCTTGGATAGCATTTTCAGTGCGAGAACTAATTTTGTCTCTCTGAGGCCGCCGTAGCATTCTCAGGCGCATGCGCTCTTTACTGTTTGGACGGCATCGTCCTAAACCGTCATGACCGCTCTTGCAAGGAAGCTTTGGTCGCCGCTTGTCGGGCGCCCTAGTAAGTTTTCGTTCTGAACGTGTTTTGCCTTCCGAGGAGACATATTCCTAAAAAGAAAGCCCTTCGTTGAGTGTGAAAGTGTTGGCCTTTCTCCTTCGGCATGCATGCTTCTGTCTTGTTCTCCGCACGAGAGACTATGGAAATAGGGATTGCCATTTCAGTTGGATCTGTTTTTGTATATCCCGGAGTGTAAGTACCCCGTAAAGCAGTGTTTCTCAACCGTGGCAACTTGAAGATGAGTGGACTTCAACTCCCAGAATTCCCCAGGCAGCATAGCTGGCTGGAGAATTCTGGGAGTTGAAGTCCACTCATCTTCAAGTTGCCACGGTTGAGAAACACTGCCGTAAGGGAAGATTGTAAGCACCTTAGGCTCTTTCCTTAGAACTCTGGTCTTGACTTTTCGGTATGTAATAGTTGTACTTTATGCTTTTTGCACCTTGGGTGTGAATCAAGCCTATCTTCATTTTTTTAAAAAAAAAGTTGCGTTTGTCAACTGCGGTTACCACTTTATGCGTTTGATGGAATGAACCCTAGTCTGCAAAAACTTATGCCGTGATAAACGTATTAAATATCAGGAGCCTGTTTTTCTATTGTATGAATTGCATTTTCAACAATCCAGCTGCATCCTTTACATGTATAGATATTAATATCTAGGTGGATCACAATTAGAAGTCAATATGCATCTGATTATATTTCTTAAGCGTCTTCTTTAATTTTTTATACAGACTTGAAATACAAGTACACAAAGCCAACTAAAGATATGTAGATGTTGTTAAAACATAGCAGTTAATTAGTGTAAATATTATTCTCCCAAAGGGTACCTTTCTTTATCAGCTCCACGATTCAACAGTAAAGATGGAGAACCAGAACAATTTAAACCACCTCCCAAGCCAATCATTATTGATGAATTAAAACAACAAGCAACAGAGAAACGGTAAAAATAACACTAGTTATATTTAATCTTTAAATGTTAAACAAGTCAAATTTTCTTTTATTTTAAAGTCATTTATATGTCTGATAGGTTCTTGAGTCCTGAATTCATCCCTCCACGGCAGAGAACAAATCATTTAAAATTCTTCCTTGAAAGACAACATATGATAAAAAGAAGAAAAGTAATCAATATTCCAGAATTTTATGTCGGTCAGTACTATATTTGGAATGTTAACTTCATAATGTGGCATTGCTTACATCATAAATAACTGTACTGTAATGTAAAAGAAAACATGTTTTTATATATAATGTTCAGTTTAGTAGGACTCTATATGTTGAAGTGACCCAGAACTGCTTTGAACTTCATGTGAACCTAGTGAACTCTACTATTTGTTCAAGTTGCCTGACTTTTTGGGGAATACTACATAAGGTTTGGATTAACTTTAATGAGTATGTATCTTCAAGCTGTGACAATTTTTCCCCAACACTTTGGAAGCCTGAAAAAAGTTTTGCCTACAAATGAATGCAACAGTTGTCCATACTTCTAAATGTATTCTAAATGTTACAGTTAGTAATATTTATATTTATATAAATATGTATAAATAGTATAATAGAGTGGGCATGGAATATGTATATATTCGATCAATTGCTTGGCTGGTAAGCCTGGCTTCTCATTTAATTCTGAAAGAATCAGAGTTTCTCATTAACTCTCATGCAAAAACCTTAGTCCCATATGTAGTATTTGCCCATGCTGTTCATGTGATTTCCAGAATGTTGAAAGTATGCAACATGCAACAAAACTGTATCAGAAAATTGTTGACTTTTATTGTAATGTGTTATATTTACTCTATATTAATTCATGGCTCTGACTTTACTTAGTTTCTCTGAATGTTGCATTATTTTCTTTTCTCCCAGGAAGTATACTTGCTGTTTCTGCAGTGGATCCCTATTCCAATGGAAAATGCAACACTTTTGTAGGAATTTGTATTCAGCGATCAGGAAAGGGACTTGGTGCAACCTTCAAACTTCGAAATGTAATAAATGGACAAGGTGAGTACACGAAGTTTGTTATGCCTTTTAAAGATGCAGTCAGCACATCCATAAAAGGGAACAGTATCAGCTTCAAACAGCAAGGTTAAAAATTACAAAGAACTGACTGTATCATACAAGGAAAACTCAGCTTTCATATTTGTAAAACCTGGAACATTATAGGTCCATTCTAAGAAAATCTGAATTTGTTAGTTAAGTGTGGTAAGCATTTGTTATATCAATTAAAGAAATAATGTTCATTTTAAGGTGTTGAAATCTGCTATGAATTATATAATCCCCTAATCCATGAGATCAAGGTTTTGAAGTTGGAGAAGAGGCCAGATGATAACTTGACGTATTTACGAGATGCTCTGCCAGAGTTCAGCACTGTTGATGTAAACATGAAGCCAGTGTCTTACATACTTTATGATGAAGTTCCTGTCAATAAGGTAATATGAAGGGGTAACTCCTGCATGCAGCTAACTGTTGTGCTTGAAAATAATTTTGCGTTGTAAAGCTGTTGTACAGAATTCTGCTTGCTTGGAGAATGTTTTCTCAGTAGAGGTTTCCTGTCAGGTTACAGGTAATCCTTGACTTATTATTGTAATGGACCCTGCCCCATAGTCATGATGGTCATAAATCAGATCACCCCAGTGGTGGGTTTCAAAAATGTTTGTGGGTGTGGCTTGGATGTAGCATGGCTTGGTGGGCGTGGCAGGATACTGTAAAATCTCATTCCCTCCCCGCTCCAGGGGAAGATTACTGCAAAATCCCCATTTCCTCCTGATCAGCTGGGACTCAGGAGGCAGGGAATAGATGGGGGTGGGGTCAGTCAGAGGTGGTATTTACCGGTTCTCCGAACTACTCCAAATTTCTACTACCAATTCTCCAGAACTGGTCACAACCTGCTGAAACCCACTTCTGGGCCATCCATATTACCAACTTTTTTTATGACTTTTTGTTTTGGCGAACCCTAAGCAAAGCTGCAGTTGATAAGCGAACCAATGGTTCACTAGGGGCCAGTTTAGCTGAAAACCAGAAGTAAATGTTAGTTTTTAGCTAAACTGTTGTAAAGTGAGATCACAAGATTGTGGGATGCTGCAAAGGACCATAAATGCAGGCCAGTTACCAAGCACCCAACATGCAGACACGCATCTGCAGAGGGGGCGTGGCCATCAGAACTTCGGAACTGGTTGTAAATATCCCCAGGGAGGTCAATTATAACTGAATAGTTGCAAAGCAAGTATTCTTAAGTCGAGAACTATCTTGTATATGGTAACTACCCTGTTTTTATTATTGTCAGCATTCTCCCCCTATATAAATAATTGTTTTTGAGTTAACAAAGAAAAACAATTTCTTATTACAAGCATGAAGATCTCTCTACAAACTGTGCCAAGTTCCAAAGGTTTCCAAATGATTTTAGGTTCCAGCACAGCATTGTATTTGACCAATAAGGTTGCAGTATGAAGTACAGCCCACCTATTTTTGTTGCTGTTGTTATTTCATTAAGGAGTATAATAATCCCTGAGCATTTCAGTCAGAAGATAGTGATTGGCACAAGTTCACCGATTCCAAGAATAATTGGGAAACATCTGATCTCTCAGCATTGCTAAAAATCAATATGTATGAACGAGGGACTTCTTTGAGTACAAAATAAAATTTTTGAAAGTATTTTGCTGGAATACGATATTTACATACTAACACATTTTATTTTGAATTATATTAGATGAAGGTCAAAATGAAGCCCAAGCCATGGTCAAAACGCTGGGAACATCCAAAATACAATATCCAGGGCATCAACTTTGACGACTATCTTACAGAAAAAGACAAAGAAAGAATTAAAAAATGGGAAATGCCTTGGAGACAATTTGATATGATACTGGAATATGATACCTCAAAAATTGAAAAAGAAATTCAGAAAGAAGTGAATGAAGAGCTGAATAAAAGCTAGGGGGCTATTACTTGGAAAGACCATCTTTCAAGGAATTTTAGGATATATCTTTAACAGTGACTCTTGAAAAAGCATGTAGATGAAAGGTATTCTTGGGGGGGGGTTGTGTTCAGTAGTCTTTACATATATAAAACATTCTAAACAAGAGCAGGTAACCTTTTTGACAATTGAAAATATGAAGGCTATAAGGAACATATTGGTGACATCTTTAGAAGGGATTGATCCTCAAAGTTTTAACTTTTTTGCAATGGGAGGTAGCTAAAGTTTTTCATGCATAAACCAGCACATTTCAAAAATAATCCCTTAATTTGTTACCAAAGGGCTACAGAATTGAAAGTGATGTCCATTCCAGAAGTTCTTTGTAGAGTTCTTTTTGTATTTGATAAGGCAAATAAGATAAATACTGTAGGATTGACTTTGGACTTCTAGGGCATGCTGAGTAATAGGAAATCAAAGTAGTATAACATGCCTTCAATAAAAGCATTGATTATATTATTCTCCAATTCATTTTCTATTGTATCTATGTTTAATGCCTTATAAAGGCAATATAGCATAGCATCGCCTTTAGTCTTACATACAGCTTCACAGTGCTTTGTAGCCCTCTCTAAGCGGTTTACAGAATCAACATATTGCCCCAGCAATCTGGGTCCTCATTTTACCGACTTCAGAAGAAAAAAACAAAGCTGAGTCAACTTTGAGCCTGGTGAGATTTGAACTGCCAAATTACAGGCAGTCAGCAGAAGTAGTCTGCAGTCCTGCATTCTAACCACTGCGCCATCTCAGCTCTTACTATTGTTGATTTAGCAGCAGTAAAAATAAAGTGCATGTATTGCCCCTATCCATTGGTAAAGAAAGGTAACTATCCCAGGAAGAATAGCTAACTATTGTAGTAATTGGAACCTCAATACCAGTATTTAGTTATTTGAAACAAAAATGCTAGCATATCTTCCAATTTATGTTACTCAACATTGTTATATACTTTTAGGATATAACTCATCCATTATAATAAACTTTCAACTAGAGCATAGTATTGTCAGAAATCATACTGAGAAATCCAATTTTATTCATGTTTATGTATTGTATAAAAAGAAATTGTAATGGTATTTAATGGGATAAAACAAATACTGGCCAAGATTATAATATGCACTATAAAATTTCAACTCAGAAATAAAATTAAGCTTCATTTACATTATAAATAACATGTTAATTTGAGGCATGGTAATAAAGTAATGCTGCCATGTTAATTTCAGAAACTCTTAATTGACTTGAGAAGTGAAATTGGCTTTTGATTTCAGCTCATTTCAGTAAAAATAAATATTTTGAAAGCAGTATGGTACTACTGGGATGGGAAACGGAATTCAGGGCTATTGTCTACATTGAGAAGTAAAAAAAAAAATTCCAGAAGCAATAGTTCTTCCACTTGCCTTGAATAAGGCTTTGAAATCATCAGGAGTTGAGCTTGGCTCAAAAAAGACTTTACCTTATGTGAGTATAGCTCAATCACTAAATAGTGAATGCTCATGTTCACATGACATGTTAAGGATATTCAGCTAATCAGTTTTCTGCATTTGCAGAATTTCAAACACTTAACTATATAAACTGTATTCACACAATGTAGCCTATAGCAGCAGTAGGCTAAGATGGGTTAACTAGTGAGTTCTGCAAATAACTTGTATGTTATATGATAATCTTACCCGACTTGGCAATCTTTGGAAACCCTCTCTGTTTCCTCTTAAACAATCTTTAGATTGTAATGCAGAATCTATTGAATTTCAAGTCACTATCAGATGCAGCTACAGTACTGCATTCTTGCTCAGGTTTTGCTTGCCCCTAGCTAATAGCTTAAGGTAGGTTCAGTCATTAGGTCTAGAGACCTTGTCAAATGGAGTCATTCTAGTGTTCGGAAAGAAGTGGTTACTGCTCTTCATTTGGCTTTGCTTTTTCTATAACTCTTTGTTGCTATTTGACACATGCTTGTATAAAGAAGAAGCTTGATGACAAATTGCTGTGCTATAGGATGTGTAGCATTTAATTGGTCAAACAACCTATTTTTTTGATCATGATAAACAGACGAGTCAAGGATGCAACTCTATGTTAAAGAATGCTCAAATTTTGCATGCTGAACAGTTTATGCCCCTCCTGACATCTGAACCACTGAGGGAGAAAAAATCTGTAGCACCTTTTCTAACAACTTTATTAAAGGGCAAAAATCTTTACCTCTCCTCCAAATTTCTGAAATCCAATTTTGGAAATTAGGAAAAGAAAAGCTTTATTGGAAACATTTTCAACATTTTCCCCATTAAATTTAAATGTTGAGTTGGTAATGGTAGGCGGGGAGACTAAGTTTTCTTGGTTCTTCCGGGACAATTAAGGAGCAATCGAGCTTAGAGAAAATTTATGGGCATCAAGCGGAACTCAATGTTGGGAAAGTATATCGGTGAACCAAAAAGTACCTTCCTCTCTTACCAGACGGTGTAGTGTGATGATTAAAAGGGCCACAGGCTCTACTGGGCTTCCAGAAGAGCCGAGCGACGGGAGACTTTCGCTACGTAATGGCGATTGGCCAGAAGAGGGGCTAAACCTCCGTTTGCCATCCGCAGAAAGGGGAGCAGCGATATCTCAAGAGTTTTGGCGCACCCAGAGAACGTGCGCTTTCGGCCATTTTTGCCCACTTGTGGCAAACTAAACCGGTAACAAACAAACAAAGCCGTCTGGATTGCATATCCTTTCGGCAATCGACTCAAGAATTCCGGAAGGAGGTGTTCCACTGGCGATCTGCTGGTTCCCTGAAACTCCGCGGGGGTGCCAGAGACCAGGCGCGCAGGGAAGTCCTACTCCCGCTTGTTCCCTCCTGTATATATAGCAGCTGGCCCTGACGCCATGTTCCGGTTTTGACGCAACCGGTAACAGCCGCAGCCGGAGCAGCAGCCTCAGGAGGAGGAGGAGGAGAGGAGGAGGAAGTGCAAGCCAAAGGAAGGAGGCAGTCCACCAGCTCTCTCGGAAGAGGAAAGTGCTGACAAGCGGCGCAACAGGTAGGCGCAGGTGCTTTTGCTCCAGGCCTATCGCCAAAGTCTGCCGGAGGGGCAATGGCTGCGCCAGGGCGACCCGCAGGCAGGCAGGCGGGCGGGCGGGCGACCGGGGTCGGGAATTATCGGAGAATGCTGTCTTGAATCCCTTGCTGTGGGGGGTGGGGAGGTAGGCGGGCTCTTTGCTCGTTGCGTTTAATGGTAACATCGGGATGAAGGCGGGTTGGGCTCTGAAGCGCTGCGGCGGGGGAGGCTGGTTGCGGTGGCAGGGAAGACGCATCGGGGAGGAAGGGTCGGCCGGCGGGCTGAGAGAGGATCTGGGGAAGCGTTCGGAGCCGTGGGCAAGGGCCGAGAGTCTGGCCAGCTGCGACGGTGTTTTGCGAGCCAGCCGCTAAGGGTCCGGGGCGGCACTTATGCCTGGGATTTGGGAGAGCGAGAGCGCCAGGCCATTGGCAGTCGCCATTAAGCTCAATCAGTCGGCTCCCCTTCCGCTGCATCTGTCAAGCTTGGAGCCAAATGCATCCCAGTGTTCCTGTCGCTAGTCCCGGGGCCTTCGGCTGCTTTTGGTCCAAGGGGCTTCGGTTTGCACGTCCGCACTTTTTGCTATTGACTTCGTTTTGTGTGAGTTCTCTAGGTGGGTAGCTTGCAGAAAGTGAAAGTCAAAATAAATACAGTACAGCTATGTGTGCTGGCTTGCCAATCGAAATGATTTGGGGATGCAAATAGTTACAGTGGCCAGGGCTTTAAAACAAAAATAAAGCTAGAACTGTATCTAGGTTATTTTTAACAGTTCATTGTTAAATAGCAAGTCTTTGTATGTTTTGAAGCTTATGGATATCTCTCACCTTTCTTAATGTGTTTTTGCACTGTTCCTGTAACTTGCGTTTATTGCTTTCAATCTTAAAATCTGTAAAAATGTCTGATTTCTTTGTGAAATTACCCATATATAAATTATATACATATACAAATGCATACACTTTAAATACTTATTTGTGTTTCTATAGAAGCCATACTTTTTGTAATAGTATAACTTGGATGATATTAAATAGGTGAATGCATTTGTATGGCTACCCAAAGAACGCTATGTATATTCATATGGATAACTGAAAAATAAGAGTTAATATGCTAGTGTATAAATGTATCTGTGTACTAAAGATAGACAAGCCTTATAACTCTTCAATTACCAGGATATAATGGAACAAAGAAGTTGTTTTATATTCAAGATTAATAAAAGTATTTGTACTACTGTCAATCTGACAGTATTCTATTATTAAAAATAAAGAAGTTTCTCCTTTAACTAATACTAATCATGACTTTTTTGGCAAAAATTGAGGGTATGGTGAAAAAGAACAAGATGAGTGAAATCCATGTTTTTTCTATCTTGTTTGAAGTAATCAGTACAGAGCACACATTTTTTCCATATCCAATCAATATTTAGAATGAAAGCATACTTAAAAATAATGGGATGATTTGAAAAAACTTTTAACATAATGAGGTGAAATGAAAATTATCAAGATTATTATTTTTATTTTAACATATTTTTTCAGAATCTTATTTCTCGTACTCTAAAAAGTGCACTTCGGTTAACATGTTTTTGAAGAGTAAAGTTATTTAAAGGATATCTTAGGAAACATACATGACATTGAAAGAAACTATTTAGAGTACATACTAATCATGTGAATGTTTGCTCAGGAACCAGTTCTGCTGTGTTCTGAGAGGCTTACTTGTTAGGCTTAACCTCTTTTTTGAATTACTAGGAATATTATGAACCTCATTATGTTCTGTTTGTGAATTTTTATATAAAAATAATAAGTTCTTTGTGTAAAATACTTTAGTATGAGAACTTTCTGAAAAACTAAAGAAAATGTTTGAGTTGGTAATTAATTTTTGACACTAAAATTCTTGAGATTAGTATTCTAATCTCTAGAATAGGATTTTCAAAAAAAAAATAATCATCTAGAGTGTCCTAGAAAGAGTGGGAGATTTATCTGTGAGTTCACATTCTATCATTGCCAAGCTGCTAATAATTTCATTGCTATAGAAGCATTATAAAGTAGAGCTATAGTTCAAAAAAATCCCTGTGTTATTACCAAGATATCCAAGCACAGTAGGGGTGAATCCATCTCTCTGTATGGAAACATTCTACACATATTGTGCAATGAGGCAACCAAATATAAAGTAGATTCTTCCCATTTGCAAATGTTATGGTGCAATCAGATTGTGACACACATAGGATGTTGAAGTTTGTCACTTGTTCCAAATATTTTATTTATGCAAAAAAATGAAATGAAACTAGTCAACCTTAATTATGCCTTTAGGTTTGCATATTCACCGCACAAGTAGTTTCAGCTTATCCCATATCAGGCTTGCAATATAAAAAAGTGTAGGTGCACTGTTTTAGGTGACCCAATGTTTATTGTGAGATAGGTCCTTAATTCATTTTAATATAATCAGATATTATTGATGTGAGTGTATTCTCTGTACAGACCAGTGCTTCTCACCCTTGGCATCTTTGAGTTGTGAGGAATTCTGGGATCTGAAGTCCACAAATCTCAAAGCTGCCAAGGTTGAGAAACACTTGCCTATTTAATTTGAATGCCCTCTTAAAAAACACTTTCCTCTACGTATTATCTGATGAAAGGTAGCATTTTTCTTTTATACTAAGGACAGCCTCAAAATGTATAACATCTATAAAGGCTTTGCCACCTATTAAGGTAGAAGGAAGTCAGGTGGCTTGCAGTGCCACCTGAGACAGTAGTGAGGCCCCTCCTCAAGAAGCCTTCCCTGGACCCAGCTGTATTAGCGAACTATCATCCAGTCTCCAACCTTTGCTTTGTGGCAAAGGTTGTTGAGAGTGTGGTGGCGCAGCAACTCCCCCGGTACCTGCATGAAGCTGTCTATCTAGATCCGTACCAGTCAGGCTTCAGGACGGGATATAGCATGGAAACGTCATTGGTCGCATTGGTTGATGATCTCTGGAGGGCTCGGGACAGGGAGTACTCCTGTGTCCTAGTCCTATTAGACCTCTCAGTGGCTTTTGATACCATTGACCATGGTATCATGCTGTGCTGGCTGGAGGGGTTAGGAATGGGGGGCACCGTGTTGCGGTGGTTCTCCTCCTTCCTCTATGGTCGGACGCAGTCTGTGTTGGCAGGGGGACAGAGGTTGACCTCGAGGTTCCTTGTTTGTGGGGTGCCGCAAGGGTCGGTCCTCTTGCCCCTTTTGTTCAACATTTATGTGAAGCCGCTGGAGGAGATCATCTGTGGTTTTGGGGTGAAGTGCCATCAGTATGCTGATGATACTCAGCTATACATCTCCACCCCAGACCACCCCAATGATGCCCTTGACGTGATGTCCCAATGTCTGGAGGCCGTGCGGATCTGGATGGGGCGAAACAGACTCAGACTCAACCCCTCCAAGATTGAGTGGCTATGGCTCCCAGCGTCCCGGTATAGCCAGCTGGCTCCATCGCTGACTATTGGGGGTGGGACTTTGGCCCCCTCAGAGAGGGTTCGCAATCTGGGTGTCCTCCTGGATGCACAGCTGTCTTTAGAAGATCATATGACGGCTGTGGCCGGGGGGCTTTTTATCAGGTTCACCTGATTTACCAGTTGTGTCCCTTTATTGACCGGGACGCCCTGCACATGGTCACTCACGCCCTTGTCACATCCCGTCTGGACTACTGTAACACTCTCTACATGGGGCTCCCCTTGAAGAGCACTCAGAGGCTCCAACTGGTCCAGAATGCAGCCGCGTGGGTGATTATGGGAGCGACTCGGCGCACCCATGTGACACCTCTCCTGCGTGAGCTGCACTGGCTCCCAGTGGTCTTCTGGGTGCAATTCAAGGTGGTGGTTACCATCTTCAAAGCGCTCCATGGCTTAGGACCCAGATACTTAGGGATCGCCTTCTGCCACCGATGGCCTCCCACTGACCAACATGCTCCCACAGAGAGGGACTCCTCAGGGTGCCGTCGGTCACACAGTGTCGACTGGCGACCCCCAGGGGAAGAGCCTTCACTGTGTGGGCACCCGCCCTCTGGAATGAACTGCCCCCGGGGATACGTATGATTCCCGACCTCTTTACCTTTTGCCATGCCCTTAAGACTCTACTATTCCAACAGGCTGGACTGGCTTAATAAGAATTTGGATTGGGTTTTTTAATTTTTGGGTTTTTAACTGGGGGGCCAAAATATTTAATTTGTTTTTAAATTGCTTTTAAATTTTGTATTTCATGTTGTCTTATTGTGGCTGTACACCGCCCTGAATCCTTCGGGAGAAGAGCGGTATAAAAATTCAATAAATAAATAAATAAATAAATAATGACTAAGGATAGAGACAATAGTAGCAGGATAGAGACTAACAATGAAGATAACAAAGTTCATGTTGATGCAGTTTTCTAATGGATTTGAGGATTGGCAAAAGTACTATAAATAGTGAGGAAGACTATAGCACCCCTGGTCAGATATTTAAAAGATGCAGGGGTGGATTTTTTTGCCTTTGAAGATATATGTGTTGAAAGTATACTTAAAGATTTAGACTAGACAGCAGATCAAGCAGGAAAAGTGGCATTGGGCATCTGAATTGTCAACCCTGCCAGGTAGAACAGGTTGAACTAGTTGCTGTGCACTTATTGTGTCTTTCAGAGCTACTTGTGGGCTTGGAAAGATTTCTTTCCTGGATATACAGGAATTCAAAGTTTATAGATTATGCATATGGAGAATAATTGGCTCTTTTTGCAAACCAATTTGTTTGTCATGATGTATTTAATCGTTTTAAACTTTAGGTAAATATGAATGTCCAGGATATACTGTAAGCACCACTGTCTTCAGGCTGACAAGGCCATATTCAGAGAAAAGCTCAGAAGTGGTCAGTAGTTTTTAAAGTAAACTAGAAGTCTATATGCCTTTTTCAGTAACCTTAATTCTTAATATTTTTCCAAATCAAGTGACAGAGAAACTCAAATATTCATCTGCATGGCAAAGTCTTAATGTCAATGACAAAGAAACAAAAAATTTTTATGGGAGTTGGGTAATTTCCTTAGAAGGTAGTTTAGACTGAACTACAATAATCCCTTAGGTATCTGGTACTGGTTGTTCAGTCTAAACTTTTGTTATTAAGGAGGAAGTGAATTCCTTCTTAATAATAAAAGTTGAATTGTAGGGAGGCGATTCTCTTGTATGTATATAGGATTTGAACATACAGTGGATTTAAAATGTCTAGACACCTTATTAAAATGAGGGGTTCCTTGGTGCTTTTTGAGCTTTGTTGCAAATGTTTCATTACATTCAGTACTAATGATGTTATTTAGTTTGGATAATGAAACATCTACAATAAAACAACCAAGTTCAGAGAGCACCAAGACCCCCTCATTTCAACCCTGAGCTATAAATACTGTATTCTCCTTTATTTGTACCAATTAAAATGCCAAGTTTTTGAGATGTAAAAAAAAAACCATACCAAGATAAATCACTTCAGGTTTTCCACACTTCTAATATAACATATAAGCTGCACAATTCAATTGAAAAACTTTGAAATTGGGGGGGAGGGGGGATAACAGTAAGAAACTAGAATGTGGCTGCATAATATTCACATCCTCTTATAATGGAGATGTGACTGTGTTCAGAATTAACCAGTCACATTCAGACTGACATTAAACCGTCATTTCACATCTGCCATCAATTAAAATGACTCTGATCAAGTCCATATAGGGTTCAGGTGTTCTAGTTGGGTTGTTTTGTCATTTACTTAGTTACCGCTTACAGCAAAAGCCATGGTCTGCAAAGAGCTTACAAAGCATCAAAGGGATCTCGTTGGAAGTTATTAGTCTGGAGAAGGGTACAACTACAATAAAATTTCCAGGGCATTGGATATACATGGAACACAGTGAAGACAGTCATCAATAAGTAGACAAAATAGGACACAACAGTGACATTACTAAGAAGTGGCTGTCTCTTCAAAATTGATGAAGAAGAAGAAAACAAGTCCAAGAGGCCTATAGCAAAATTAAAGGAACTGCAGGAATTTCTGGCAAGTACTGGTTGTGTACTACATGTGACAACAATCTTCCATATTCTTCTGAGCTGTGTGGTAAGGTGGCAAGACAGAAACTTTTTCATACAAAGAAAAACATCCAAGCCCAGCTACAAGCTACATTTTGCAAAAACCTACAAGTCTTGACAAAGCATGTGGAAAATGTGTTATGATCTGATGAAACCAAGACTGAATGTTTGGCCATAATTCTAAAACATATTTTGGTTCAAAAACAATACTGTGCATCACCAAAATGAAGATGGTAGTGGCAGCATTATTTATTTTTCACATTTCTTAATGTCCCATCTTTCTCAGAGAGGGACTCTGGTAGAGGTACAGTTTAATCAGTAAAATTAAGCATTAAAAACAGAATAATTTAAGAGGAAAATTTAAAATATATGTAAAACAACTTTGTAATATTTCAAAAGATGGAGAATTCCAAGACGAGATTAGCAGTTAATACAGGCGGGGGGATTCCTTATGGGGCCAATCAGCCCATGGTTGTGTGGACCCCTGTGTTCCCCACGCAATGCTATATAGCAGAAGTCAAAAGATTGGGGGCTTTCCTCATCTCTGAGGGCAAGATGTTCCACAGTTCAGGAGCAACAATAGAAAAAGCACTCTTCCTAAACCCTGCCTATTTGTGTTGAGCTGCTTTTCTTCAGATGGAACTGGGACTTTAGTCAAGGGGTGGGGGTGGGGGTGGGGAGGGAAAGATGAACAGTTCCAAATATCAGTCAATTTTGACACAAATCCTTTAGGCCTGTGCTAAAATGCTAAAGATGAAGAGGAATTTCAGCTTTCAACACGATGATCCAAAGTATATGTCTAAATCAGTAAAATACCTTCACCAGAAGATCAAATTTTTGTATGGCCCAGCCAGAGTCTGGACCTGAATCCAATTGAAAATCTGTAGTATAATCTGAAGAGGGCTGTGCAACAGGAGATGATCTCGCAATCTGACATATTGATCCAGAACTGCTTTGAACATCATGTGAACATAGTGAACTCTACTGTTCAAGTTGCCTGACTTTTTGGGGAATTTTACATAAGGTTTGGATTAACCGTATGAGCAGTTTATATGTTAAATTAAATATTAAACACATATTATATACGTTATATTAAGAGAGTAAGTTTGGTCCAATGGTTAAGGCACCAGGCTAGAAAGCAGGAGATCATGAGTTCAAGTCCCCATATTAGCCATGAAAGCCAGTTGGGCCAGTCACACTCTCTCAGCCCAACCCAACTCACAGGGTAGTTGTGGGTGAAATAGTAAGGTGTCATAGATATGTTCACTGCCTTGAGTTACTTGTAAAAATCATAAAAGTAGGATACCAATAAATAGATGGATAAAAATGCCAAATCCAGTCTGAACATTTGGCTGACTTCAATAATAAGAAACTAAAGTGCTCTGGAACTTTAGTACAACTGTGAGAAAAGAAATCAATGCTAGTAATAATAGGTGCCTTGGGTGCAGTCCCAAAACGACTGGAGCATCACTTGGACACCATTGGCATTGACAAATTCACCATCAGTCAATTGCAAAAGGCAGCTTTCCTTGGAATAACTTACATTCTGTGACAATATCTGTAACCATCAAACATCCACATCTGACTATCTCAGGGCCTTGGGAAGGACTCAATAAGTGGATAAAAATGCCAAATCCAGTCTGAATGTCTAGCAGACTGTGTGACAAACCATAATAAGGTGAAAAAAATCTGAAATGATTTATCTTGGTCTGATTTTTACATCTCAAAAACCTGGCTTTTTAACAGGGGTATGTAGACTATATCCACTGTAAGTTCTAGATATATTACGGAGGAAAGACTGGGCTAGTCACAGGAAACCAGACATGAAGTGTATTGTCTCACAAATATAAACTAGCAGGAAACTTCTGACTCCACCCAGCTGAGATTATTGTCACCCAATGAGTAAATTGACATTGTTCAAGCATCTCTTCCTTCTTTCTTTAAAGAAACATTTAAATGAAGCACAGTTTAAACTTCTCAGTAAATGAGCTAATTTATGCTTAAATCTAGAAGGTTTTGAATGATTCTAACAGAGTAAATGGAGAATTTTTGAGACACAAGTCGTTTTGTCAACAAAGAAGGTGTTTTCTTCTAATAGTGAACACTATTTTCATGAAGAACTTGACTCGGGAAATGCTAGTATTGCAATAAACGTGCTGAAAAGAATATAATTTCTTATCCCTCTAGTGGGATGGGCAGATACCCCCAGGGAGTGTAATGGGCTGTGAAAATAACTTGAGGAATAGGAAGAAGAGCTGCAACCAAGACAACAGTCAGATAAGAGGAATCTTTGTCCAAAGCAGAAATGTAATTTGAGAAAACATCTCAGGCTTGACCCTTCCTAGTTCTGTTGTAAATAAAGGCAGGAGGTGGGAGGCATTTTCAGACTTGCAAGATTCTATTAATGTAATCCTATAATAAAAGCAGTTTTAGTATTCATGACTTTGATTTCCAAATCTGATTTATCTTGAAGGGCTGATATCAAGTCTTGCAAGTCTGATAGTTGGCTGGGTTGCAGCTCTTCCTCGTGTTTCCCACAGCCATTTATAGGGACAGATAACCTGGTCCCGATCTCGTAGGGTTTCAAAAGTGATAATTAGCATCTTGAATTGTACCTGAGAGGAAACTTAAAGGCAGTGCAGCTTGCATAACAGGAATATAATGTAGGCCAACTAGGGGTGCCCAGTGCTGCATGCACCAATCCATACCCGATCAACTGTAATTTCCAGGTGGTCTTCAAGAATAGCTTGCTGTAAAAAATTGCAGTATTCCAAATGGAAAGTATCCAACGCATTAGTGACTGTGAGCAAGGTCTTCCAGTCCAGGAAAGGGCACAGTTGATCCAAAAGATGAATCGGTGTAAAGCACTCCCTTTCCCTTCAGCCATGGCTACCATCTCTTCATAGAGGAATAACTGTAAATTTAGGTAGACTCCAAACTTGTGCACAAATTCTGTCTGAGGGAATGCCATGCCATCCAGACTCAGACATGGCAAATCACCAGATGCTGGAGGCCCAAAACCCAAAGCCACTCTGTCTTGCCATGGTTGAGTCAAAGTTGGTTTCTCATTATCTGGACTTTCACAGCCCCCTTATAGCCTCATCTGCCCTACTGGAGGTGGACATGTATAACTAGTATCATCAATGTACTGATGATACCACACCCCATACTGTCAAATGACCTCATCCAGCTGTTCTATGTAAATGTTAAAGAGAAGACGAGAGAGATCCAAGCCCCATATTGACTGGGAACCCCATATTGCAAAGGCCTAGGGCTCAACATCTCCCTCTCAACACGGACTAAAACCAGCCGTGGAGAAGGAAGAAAAACTGCAGCAAAATAGTGCCAGTACAAATCAAAATAATAAATAAAGGTACAAGCAAGTTAAGGGGGCTCCCATGGCAGCTCCCATAACTATATTCAAATATATATTTAATACAGTCAAACTGTTTAAATTTTACCAGTTTTCCACTACTTGTGGAAAAATAACTCACTGCGCTGGAAGCTTTAAATATTTTTGTTTCAATGGAATCTTCCAATCCTTTTTTTCAGAAGGGATTAAATCTTGATCATGTGGATTACTTTTGGTTCTATTTTTCCTTTCTATTTGTTTCAACACTTTTTTTCTCCTACCTTTCATTCTTATTGCTTTTTTTCTCATGTATCTCTAAAGTAATTATTTCATTAGGGTAAGGGTTGAACAAGAAATAAAAACACTACTTACAAGTTTATGAAACAAACTCTTCACATTCAAAATAAATTTTAATTTTTAATTTTTTTAATGAAAAATGTGAACTTACTTAGTTTTGCATAATTCTTGCAATCTAGGTTTTATTTTTGACTCTGATACTCTCTTTTTTTCTGTTCCATATGTATTTTGGAGTTCTGTTTGGTCTTTATAGCAGCCATTGTAGAAAACCCTAACTTCATTGGTAGGCAGGCAGAACAGAAATGAGTTCTGACAGTGAGCCAGCTTTGGGCATATACACAGAGCCAAAGCCCCCCTCAGATCATGCTCCAGACTTTCTTCTCTGCTTAATTGGACACACACACATATCTAACTAGTCTGGGTGCTCTCTACTGCAAGAGCATGGCCAGGGCAAAGCTTGTATTTGGAGAAAGTTTAAAATAGAACTTTAAAATTGGATCAGTTTAATAGCTAAGTGCAACTGATGATGATACAAAGGCAACACCATGAGGGCATGACATAAACAAAAACTATTACAGGGAAGTTAATGACACGGTTCGGACATTAGAGCATAAAACTACTATCTGGAAAAAGCAGGAACATTGTTCTTCATGGAAATTTTGGCTTGCTCAAATCACCAATATGCGAGGAGTGGGCAGAGAGCTCTTACACCGTGGGATAATAATTTTTACTTGGTTAAGAAGCTTGTCCAGACAAAGTTGATCACTGAATGATAAATTGCTGGTCTTTAGAAATTGTTCCAGGGTGCCTCTTATTTTGATTATGTCAGACCAATGATGTCAGTGGGTAGAAAATAGAAAAAGCATAATTATTCAGAACTTAAATGACCACAGCTTGATTGACTTATTTTCTGAGAAGTCAGCTTTTGACCAAATTAGCACATGCCTGATCTATATCTCCTCACAAGCAAGTTTATCATACCTGGATAGCAGTAGCATAGGCAGATTCAATAGTTTTGTTCTTTCTACTAGCAGATTAATATTTTAACTTGTTTAGGATTGAGAAGGATGTATTAAATAAAGCATATGTCGTGTCACTTTTATATCCAGAATGTAAAAAAAAATCTTACATTTAACTTGAAGCTTTACACTTAACTCCAGTATTTTGCACATATACAGATTTTTGGAAAAGGATGGGGGGGAAGTACCCTCATCAACTTGAGATATGCCAGTAGTTTCATATTTACACTGCTAACTTTGCTGATGGGACTATCTACTGAAAGGCTGTTCTTGCATTATGCATTACAACCTGGGCACAGGAATTACTGATGTGTTAGAGTAATAATGGGAAAACACACTTTATATTGATTACTACTCCAATTCTTGGCCTACCCTAGCCACATAGCAACTGTACACATTACCTGAATCTGATGGAAAATCTTTCTGGGAATTACAATCCTAGTAATTAACTAAAGTTATTTAGTAAATAACTAAAGTTATTTGATCTCCGCAGGTACTCCTCAATTTATGAACAGGTACTTAGTTCAAAGTTACGATGGACACCCAAAAGCTGCTTACAATGAAATTTCAAAATTACAATGGTTGCACCATCCTCTCAGTCACATGATCACATTTTGGGCCCTTGGCAATTGACTCATCTTAATGGCTGTTTTCAGCGTCCTACGGTCACATCACCATGAATTTTGACATTTTTTTACTGTTTCCAGAATTTATTTCCAGTTTTTGATAAGAAAGCATCTATTGAGTAAAATGGATTTGCTTGACAACCGCACCATTTGCTTAACAACCACAGCATTTCTTAAAGACTGCTGCAATTGCTTATGAGCACCCAAAATGTTGTAAAATTGTGTCTGAACTCATGGTGATGTATATAATGACCACAACAACTTAAGAATGTAGTTCAGGGCTCAATTACAGTAATAAATTGAGGATTACCTGTATTCTTTCTCTTTCTTTATTGTATTTACTTTCTTTTCCCCCCACATCCTTTTCATATCTTTTTCATTCCTTTGAGATCCTTTAATTGAGATTTTACAATTTTTGGTATGGAGATGTATTGATTCTCTTCTAAGAGTATCCTTTTCTTAGCCCAAGCCACAGCAAGTGGCAGAATCTAATAGCTATGACTGATCCCAAAAAGATTAAACAAAGATAATACTTGGATGAGAGACCAGTAGGTAGTGCCAGATCTATGAATGCTAGATTGAGAAGTTTAAAAAGATGCTGGAAAGAGCAATGACAAAAAAGCCAATTGTTCATCTTCATTAATCATTTTGAACTTGCTTGACAATTAACATATATACTCGTGTATAAGCTGAGTTTTTCAGCACATTTTAAATGCTGAAAAAGCCACCCTCACTTATACGCAAGTGAGGGTCCCACTTACCTGTTCTCCGGTGCAGTGTGGGTGTTCTCTGGTCTCTCCCGCTCATCTGTGGGCGTCTGCAGCCTCTGTGGTCCGATAACTGCTGATATCACCGCTCTTCTTTTCTCCTGCACACCGTCAGCCTCTGTGTTGTCTGTCTTACCCGTGCTTGGTCACGACCCTTTGCTCCGCCCAAGCATTGCTGAATACAAGTCCCGGTATATCTCTGGTCTTGGATATACAGTACGTTTATTTACAGTACTTAGTCTGCTATATTTTATTTTTGAAATTTACCAGTAGCTGCTGCATTTCCCACCCTAGGCTTATACTTGAGTCAATAAGCTTTCCCAGGGTTTTTTGTGGGGTTTTTTTTTGTAAAATTAGGTGCCTCGGCTTATATTCAGGTCA
Source organism: Masticophis lateralis (assembly GCA_030761175.1). Taxonomy (NCBI): domain Eukaryota; kingdom Metazoa; phylum Chordata; class Lepidosauria; order Squamata; family Colubridae; genus Masticophis; species Masticophis lateralis. The sequence continues at coordinate 161,297,641 of JAUDYJ010000001.1, forward strand.
ATTAACAAAATATTGTTTCCAGCGGCATGTTATACTTTGTAAACTTTCTCCCAACCCTTTTTTGGGAGGTGCACTCAATATAGATCAGAAGCTCTGATGTAGAAGCTGGAGATTGGTTTTCCTTGTCCTTTACAGAAAGATGTGCTTCCTTTGGTACTTCTGTGTTATTAATATTCACAATGTTTTCTTGCAGATGGCTAAGAACTAGCAAGTTATGTTCAAGACTATGTTGGCTCAGCCTCCTACCATCATAAATGGTAAATAGTTTCTTTAAAATATTTATTTTTCCATTCTGAATAAGGCTCTTTCACTCTGCTAGGTAATACTTTTTAAGAATCTTACATACTGATAAGTTGGCTGGTCAGTATTGGGCATTTCATTTAAAAGCATTGTTCTTTTGGTTCTTTTGTTATTTACATATCATTATATTTGGTCATTTTGTTGTTTATGCATTAAAATGTACCACTATCCATCTATCTCTCTGTGTGTGTGTGTGCTAAGCAGGTTGCAGTCCAGGTAATAGAGGACCAAAGGTCCAGAGAAGGCCTCACCCTTTCTAGTGATTTTTTTGCAGCTCCTCTTTTATTCCCCTGCTTCAGTCAGGAAACCCATGTCAGCTAGCTTTAGATGCAGCCTCCTTTAATGTTAAGAAATATTAGTAATATAAAGTTACATTCTTACAATTTGTAAAATAGGGTTATATTTTATAATAATGTTAGGAAGTTGTATGCTCCAGTTCTAAATGTTCTATATTTTTAAGAAAAAAGTGGGTGTTTAAAAAAACATTGATTTTGCTCCATTTCTTCTGTCCCTCCATTTCCAAAATCTATAATAGTCATATAGTTCTGAATCTAAATAAATAAAGAAACTGGTGTTTTAATGTTGCATTAGAATTAGATTCTATGCAAATGAGACTGCCATTTAGCAGAACAGCAGTGGTGATTTTTTTGAATGTAAGGGATGAAGGGAGAGACAAAAATCTTGCTTTCTAAAAAATCTGGAATTTGGGCAGTGTTGATTTCCTAAGAGAGAGTTTGTAAAAATGTGTGGAAAAGCAGTCTGAAATATTAAAAACAAGATAATAAAGTGAAAAACTGAAGGAAGAATGGATGACTGCCAAACTGCATTCCTGTCAAATTGGTAGGAGCAAGATGGGTCATAAAAGTTTTAGGTTTAATATTATTACTAAGGCAACAAAAGTTATTTTCCCCAATTAAACATAATTTTTAAGAAGTATTACTTTTTATCTTTCAGGAGGCCCAAATATGTGGGCCATCACTTCTGAAGAAAGAAAGAAATATGATAAACAATTTGACAGCCTTAAGCCAGTTGGGGGTTATATTACAGGTTAGTATCGTCTTCTACAATGGATGGTTTTCTGTTATATGATTTGAAGATTTAGTTCATTGAATTGCTATCTGGTTAAAAATATTAGTTGAAAAAAAATATTGTAACTGTCAATACCACAAAAAATGATAGTGCTATAAGCCACATATAAAATTATAGTTGACATAACTTTTTGGAAGTAATGAACACATTTGTGTTTATCTAATGATTGTATCACAGTTTATTAGACAATGCATGACATGAGCAATATTTTTTGAATTAGAGGTACTCTTACCTGTCTTAATTTTACCCAAGAAGATAATAGATCTGCCTCCAGGAGGCATCACAGTAGATAGTCCCACCTCACCTGATTTCAGAAAAGCTAAAGATGAATTTGATTAGCATTTGGATGGGAAGACTAGGGAAACTAGGGAAACCCAGGGCTGTAGATGGGCTAGAAAATTAGGGGGCAGGGACTTCTGAGAAGGAAGCAGTGGAAATTCACTTCCATAGTGTTTCTAAGAAAACTTCAAGGACATATCTATAATGACACCAATAGCCAAACCTGGCTCAAAGGAGCTTTAAGCTGCTTCTGATCTATGGGAGATTTGCCCCATATGGCTTTGGTGTTTCCAATTTTCATTTCCTGCTGTTAGTTCAGTTCTTCCATCATTTTTCAAAGAGAGAAGAGAAGAAAGTTAGGAAGTGGAGTCAAGTATCAGAGCATCCACACACTCTCCTGGAATGGAAGAAAGTGTATATGATCCTTCTAATGTATGCAGATTCTGTCTCTGAGTGAGATAGCAAACAGGGAACATTTATTTTTTCTATATAAGGGAACAAACACTTACAAATGCTGAAGAGAAATGCCCATTGAATAGCAGTCATCTCATCCTCTTGATCCCTTATCCATGCTCTCCCTCTGGTTGATTGTGATTATCCAAACTAAACTGGCATCTTTTCTAAAAGGCTCAAGCCTCAAGGTTATTTTGTTCAAAGTTTTTCGAGCTCCTACCCAGTCCAGTATGCTTCTCATTTTAATCTTTTGCCTTCTCTCTCTCTCTCTACCTCTCTCTCCCTCTCTCTCTCTCTCACACACACACACTCAGACTCAGTCTGATAAGAAAATTAAGGTTATGAATTGCTTTTGAGTAATAACACTGTAATTGTTCAGTCCAGACAGATTTTATATCCTATCCCATAACTAAGTGCATTAGAATCTTGACAGAATTCAACTGAGAGTGTGGAAATGCATTATTATGTCCTTTTCTGTCCCCTTTCTTCTCTTCATACAGGTGATCAAGCACGAATGTTTTTTTTACAGTCAGGTTTGTCAAGTCCTGTTTTGGCTGAAATATGGTGAGCATTTCACTATGTGAATTCATTATATTCCAGGGCTACAATAGAAAGATACTGTTCCAATGATTGCATGAGATGAGCCTCCTTGCTCTCATTGAATAATGTTATGACCAGGAACTTGTAGTTGTATGATTTTTTAAATAGATCCTTATTGTTTCTGTATATGGAAATTTCTATTTCAAAACTGTTGATGCTCTCTCCAAAACTGACCCCCTTTCCTCATAAAAAAACACAGCCTCTTGCTTTACTAAACTGCTGAGCAATGCAATTGTAAACCACAACATCACATGACTGCATTGCTTAGCAGTGGCAATCCTGACATTCCCTGTTGCCACTGTTAACTGGAAGGCGTAAAACAAGGCTGAATATTGGCCCCATTTCTACTCAATATTTATATCAATTACATGGTGGGCCATTTCCTCCACACAAACTTTCACTTCCCATACACATTAGAGACACATCTATTTTATTCTATGCAGACAATGCAGTAATACTCTCAAGAATATCTACTACTCTTAAAAGAAACTGAGAGCATTAGCACAGTATTGAAAAGAAGATCAGCTAGGGCTCAACTATCAGAAACCAAAATCATGGCATTTGCCAAAAGGCCCCAGTGCCACTGTCAAGGTTTGCTGCTGTGCAGGACGGCCAAAAGGACAGAGTGGGAGTGAAAATAGGCAGGTGAGGGGAGTTTGTGAGGGGGTTGCTCCTGAGGTTGTAAGTTTGGACAAACTGCCAAGCACCTGAGTTTTGATCACATAACCACATAAGTACCATATAAGTGCAGCACCACTGAACATTGCAGAGTCATTGAATGAATGGTCATAACTCAAGGACCACCTACATATGAGTTGGAAGAGTTGCCAGGAAGGAAAGGCAGAGTCTGAATTCAGAGGGAATCCAGACAGGCTGGATCAATCTTTAGTGCATTTTATACTGGAATTGGGAAGATTAGAAGATGAAAGACTAGGAAGTGTCCTTAGCATGCAATCATATTAATATAAATTCTGTGTTCAGTGGACATTATTTTCACACCATTGCATTTAGGAATATATCCTGAATTAACTCATTCCTCATCTAAATATTGTTCTCAATTATTTTTTTCCAATACTTGTGTAGCATAGCATAGCGTAGCGTAAAATAAGAATGGAATGGAATGGAATGGAATGGAATGGAATGGAATGGAATGGAATGGAATGGAATAGAATAGAATAATTTATTTGGCCAAATGTGATTAGACACAAAAGGAATTTATCTTCAGTGCATAAACTCTTAGTGCACATGCAAAACAAAATAATGATAATGATAATGATATGAGTAGTAGAAAAGATGAGGAGGATAATAATAATACTACTAAAGCCATATTACATGGGTAAATATCCTGAGACATAAAACAGTGGAACTTAGGTCTTCAGCTGAGTGATGGCACAAGGGAAAAACTATCTCTGCGTCTAGTTGTTTTGGTATGCAATGCCTTGCAGCAGCATCCTGAAAAGAGGAATTGAAACAGTTTATGTCCAGCATGTGAAGGGTCAATAGATATTTTCTCAGCACCTTCTGACCCATGCAATATACAGGTCCTCAATGGATTGGCATTATCTTTAAAATGTCATATTTACAACTAAATTTAAATTTCTACTGTAAAGCAGTCCTATTAAGGCAGAATTCTTAAAATAGATCATTAGTATCATTTCTGAAAATAATTTGAGAATCTGATTGGAAAATGCATCCTTTAAGAAGGATTTTGTTTTACATTTTCTTCTTTTACGTTTATTAACAAAGAGCACATTTGAATGGTTGCTAATTGACAAAGAGTTTATCAGATTGGTAAATTTTCTACCAAACATACTTTGTAAAGAGAGTTTTGATGTCAGGAATGTGGATGTACTTTTGTATCCTTTTCGTAATAATTATAGCACTTGGTGACTCTGGCTAAATAACAGCCCTTGGATTAATGATTTTCAGTGTGCTGAATTCTTACCCTTGCCCATTGGCTGCTTTACATAATAGGGTTGCTAAAAAAGGCTTGTGAGACGTTTGGAGATATGAGATCAGCAACAGATTGCACTATTTCTATTGTTAGAAATAGTGGAAAAAACTTCATGCTGTTTTAGATGCAAGTAATTGATCCAGTGTCACTAACAATTGAACATGTATACATACACTCAATTTGTATGTATTTTGTTTGTTTTAAAGGGCTCTTAGTGACCTGAATAAAGATGGGAAAATGGATCAGCTGGAGTTCTCCATAGCTATGAAACTCATCAAACTAAAACTGCAAGGCCAATCCTTGCCTATGATGCTTCCGCCAATCATGAAACAGACTCCAGCGTTTTCTCCTTTGATTTCTGCTCGGTTTGGTAATCATACAAATATCTAGAGTTTGGCCCCTTCTCTGTTACGGGTGATAATGATGGACAATTCTCTGCAAATTTGTATAAGCATTACATTTGTTAAAACTATATGAAGAAAATATAGTTAAATATTATTTTGATAGCCATTGGGTACAGTAAAAACAAGCACTTAATTATATTATTTTCATTCTGCTGCTTTCCAGAGTTTGGATTTATGGTAATTTTCCCAGCCAGAAGAGGTAAACTCTGGCCATTTGGTGGAACAAATGAAAGAATGCTTTGTACAAATGTAAGCTGCCTAACTAAAACTAGTTTTTACAATATCTGTCCTGGTGCTAGATACAAATGTTTACATTAGTGGAATACAAATATATAAAAGGATAGTAATTTATTAAGACAATTTAATATTAAAGGCATGTTCATAAAAATCCCATCAAAGTAAGAAATGTTTAGTCTAGCCCTTTGAATTCTCTGTCAACAGCCAGTTTCATAAAAATCATTTTCAAAAGGGGAAACACATGCAAATGGGGCCAGCCATTAATCTCAGGGATCGGAGTGGATTCCATAGTCTTGGACTGGTGTATTTATATTGACTCTTGAATTTCTCCAGGTATGGGCAGTATGCCAAATCTGTCTACAGTAGCACCTTTGGCTCCCATGTCCAATCTGACATCTGTACCTTCCATTTCTCCCATGGTGATTTCAACCCCACTATTGCCTTCTGCCAGCCCTCCATCATTGCCAAATGGAACCTCCGGCCTTCTTCAGCCATTAGCTATGTCCTACTCTTCCAGTGAGTATCCTCATGCCAGAAAGTTTCCAGTTTTGACAGCCTGATGTTGGTTGTGGTTTGTTTTCCAAGCATGTTGCTTTGACCCAGGAGGCAGCTTGATTAGCTTTGCAGATGCTTAAATTACTTACAGTATTTTATTTCCCAGTCTAACTCCTATCCCCTCAAAAGATCAATTATTTTGCTTATGGAACCCCACCCACTTCCAGATTCCTACCTCAGGTTTTGGCTAATAGGCATTGGAATCAGAGAGGTTCTCAAAGCTACTCCAAAAGTTTTCATAAAATCAGATCTATGTACCTAAAAGAAATGCACTTAAGCATACATTCAACTTTTTTATATATCGGGATGTCCAATCTTGGCAACTTTAAAACTTGTGGACTTCAACTCCCAGAATTCTACAGCCAGGCATGTCTTAAAGTTACAAAGGTTGGACACCTCTTTTGTCTTTCTCAATACTGGGAGTCAGGGTTCAGGAACAAGGATAAGTATTTTTTTCAAGTAGAGATGATGATGTTTCTTTCCAGGACTCGACTAATTATTTACCCATTTCAACATTTCTCTTGTTTCAGCTTTGCCTCATTCTAGTTCATACACTCCTGTGATAGGAGGATTTGGTGGTTCCAACATCCAGAAAACTCAGTCCTTGATAGATTTAGGATCTAGTAGGTATGGATCTTCAGACTTGAAATATTAAATGTCAATTGATGGACTTAATTTCTTTTTTCCCCAACAAGACCATTTCCTTTGATTATCTTTGCATTTGCAGTGTAATCTCAGTATTTGGGAAGATTGGTTGAAAAAAAATAGTAATCTGCAGAAAAATAAAAGAATGTTAATTTTGAATATCGCAGGGGTTTTTTTAATCGACTCTGGTTTATATTACAGTTCAAATTCTTCTTCTACTACCTCATTAACTGGCAATTCACCAAAGACAGGATGTTCAGATTGGGCAGTTCCTCAGGCCTCAAGATTGAAGTACAGGCAAAAATTTAATTACCTTGATAAAGGGATGACTGGATACCTTTCAGGTTAGTGCTGGATGTAAAGATGGGTTTGTTTGTTTATATTTGTTTACATCTCCCTCTATTATTTTTACAAATAATTCAAAGCAGTAAACATATCCAACACATCTTCCTCCTCCTGTTTTCCCCACAACAGCAACCATGTGAAGTGGACTGGTCTGAAAGAGAGTGACAAGCTCAAGCCCAGCTGACTTCCATGGCTAAGGAGGGACTAGAACTCACAGTTTCCCAGTTTCTAGATGGTGCCTTAACCACTAGACTAAACTGGCTCTCAATAATAAAAATACACAAGCTTTATTTTAAAATTAATACTCTTTTTCAGTAATTATTCTTCTGGTTTTAAAAGCACCTACACATCACATCATATTGTCCTAGTTTTAATTAACAAAATGATTTTTCTGTATTTTTGCAATACAGATTAAAATGGATAGCATTTCAAAGAGAACTACTTTGAAAAGTAGTTTTTTATATATTGTGAAATAAATAAGGTAGAATCTCCTTCAAGTCAAGGGCAATATTTGGAGACTTCATGGATGTATCTCTATCATAGAATGGATTTAGTTTGAAATCCTTTCAGGAATATTCTTTTGATTCCCCACAAGCCTACAGCCCTGGATTTCCTGGGAGTTTCCCAGTATTCATCTGATTCCATCCTGCTCTGCCTTGGACTATGGACTAAAGACCTGTACACAAATTGAATTTTAGTTCTCAGACTTAGCTGAGTTGATACCCCATTATCAAGTGCATGCAAACATGCTGTGGTTTTTCATGGGTGTATATATTAGAAATGACGAGCAGAGAGTTGTGATGGCACAGTGGTTAGAATGCAGTATTGCCGGCTAATTCTGCTGACTGCCAGCAGTTTGATTCTCACCGGGTCAAAGTTGACTCAGCCTTCCGTCCTTTCAAGGTCAGTAAAATGAGGAGCCAGATTGTTGGGGGTAATATGCTGACTCTAAACTGCTTAGAGAGGGCTGTAAAGCAGTTTATAAGTCTTAAGTGCTATTGCTATTACTAAATTATAATATTTTTCAGGCCATTTATCATACATGGTTGCCAGAGACTGAGATTTGTGTCGGGACAAAAACTAAATTTAATTTAGTTCCAGTCCGCTCCAGTCCGGCTTCCGGCCTGGGCACAGCACGGAAACGGCATTGGTCGCGTTGGTGGATGATCTCTGGAGGGAGATCATCCGTGGCTTTGGGGTGGAGTTCCATCAGTACGCTGACGACACCCAGCTGTACATCTCCACCCCAGGCCACCCCAACGATGCCGTTGAAGTGATGTCCCGGTGTCTGGAAGCTGTGCGGGTCTGGATGGGGAGAAACAGGCTCCGACTAAACCCCTCCAAGACTGAGTGGCTGTGGCTGCCGGCGTCCCGATATAGCCAGCTGACGCCATCGCTGACTATTGGGGGCGAGACATTGGCCCCCACGGAGAGGGCTCGCAACTTGGGCGTCCTCCTGGACGCACGGCTGTCTTTAGAAGAACATATGACGGCCGTGGCCAGGGGGGCTTTTTATCAGGTTCGCCTGATACGCCAGTTGCGTCCCTTTCTAGATCGGGACTCCCTATGCACAGTCACCCATGCTCTCGTGACTTCCCGCCTGGACTACTGCAACGCTCTCTACATGGGGCTCCCCTTGGGGTGCACCCGGAGGCTCCAACTGGTCCAGAATGCGGCCGCGCGGGGAATTATGGGAGCGACGTGGCGCTCCCACGTGACTCCTCTCCTGCGCGAGCTGCACTGGCTCCCGGTGGTCTTCCGGGTGCGCTTCAAGGTGTTGGTGACCACCTTTAAAGCGCTCCATGGCTTAGGACCTGGGTACGTGCGGGACCGCCTTCTGCCGCCAATAGCCTCCCACCGGCCAGTACGCTCGCACAGAGAGGGCCTCCTCCGGGTGCCGTCGGCTAGACAATGTCGGCTGGCGACCCCCAGGGGGAGAGCTTTCTCTGTGGCAGCACCCGCCCTCTGGAATGACCTACCCCCGGAGATACGCAGGATTCCAGATCTCCGGACCTTTCGTCGGGCCCTTAAAACCCATTTATTCCAACTAGCTGGGCTAGCTTGATCCCATCCTCCGTTTTTAAATTTGACATTGATTTTAAATTGGGTTGTTTTAATTCTCGGCCGAATAATATTTAATAATTTTTAATTGTTTTTAACTTTTGTATACCATGTTTTATTCTGGCTGTTCACCGCCCTGAGTCCGCAAGGAGAAGGGCGGTTTATAAATTGAAATAATAAATAAATAATAAATAATTTTGACAAATCATTATGATAATACCAGTTGTGTGCATTATTTTTTGCCTTATGCACATTAAAATTTACAATTAGGAAAGGCGGTGCATCTACAATATCTCCCAAGGTTTGTGGGCCACAGTTTTCCTGGATTCTTAAGTAGTGTAGTTATGTGATTGCAGTCTGGGCTCTTGGCAGTCAGCTCACATTTACGATTGTTTGTAGCATCCTGTGGTCCCATGATCATGATTTGAGACTTTTTTTGCTGATTTCTAGCAAAACATACCCATTGGAAAAACTAGATTAGTTTAACAAATTGCTTGATTCACTTAACAGCATGATTCACTTGACTGCCATAAAATTATCATAAAAACACTGTCCAGCTCAATTTATGACTGCAAGAACTTACAGTGGAAATGTTGATCCTAATTCTGCTCATAAATTGAGAGCTTCCGGTACTGATTATGTTTGGAATAATTTTTTTGTAAAAAAAAAATGATATTTTTGGAATGAAATTTTAAATGAAATTATTTCTATAACATTTTAAAATATAGATCATTAGTTCATAGCTCTAACTGGTTTTACATGTTAATGTGTGTGGTAAATTTTTACATTTGATTTATTAAGGGTTTCAGGCAAGAAATGCTCTTCTACAATCAAACTTATCTCAGACACAGTTAGCCACTATCTGGTAAGTTTGTTCACAGATACATGTTTGTAAATTTTTTTAATAGATTGACATTTTTATTTCAAAATCTTGAAAAGTACTATGGCTGTAACTACCTATTTTCACAACCACAAATAATGCTAAATCAAGCATTGTTTTAACTAAACTTTATTGAATAGCTCAGATTTAGTTTTCCAGATAGAATAATCAGGGTTTGCTTGACCAACTCTTGATATTTTTTCCCTGTATTTTTTAGTAGTAGCTGGTGTTTCAAATAACTTGTAGCGATGAAGAATTGAATTGTTTTGTACATGTACAACATTGTTGTATTCTGTGTTCTTTGATTTTGTGTTTATGGAAATGGCCTTAGATGGATGCCTGCTTATGAATGTGGTTGCTAATCTGTTTACTTTTTTGTTGTTTTGCACGTTTCTTTTTTATTTCTTTACATGATGCATGTAGAACTTGTATTCATCATTATGTGCAGACTAGGTCATTATGCATTTAATATTGTACTATTATTCCTAGACTGAAAAAGGAGAGTATTGATTTTTCACCTCTGGATCGTTCATTTATTCAGTTAGCTAGTGTGCTGCTTAATCTAAAACGATTCATTTTTCATGATAATGGAGATATGCGTAATATATCGTAATATTTTCAATTATAATTACAAAACCACAGTACATAATCATAATAAAAGCACAACGCTTTAGCAGCCTTACCAAATCATGTCACAGAGAATGCAAGTTGATTCCCAAAGTGGTTTCCATACTTTTCACCTCCCATGTTTAGGGAATGTGTTGGGATGAGCATGGAGGACGAGCTGTATTTCACTAGAAGAGTTGCTGCTAAAGTTACCTTGGAGCTCAGGCTTGTAGGGCTTTATAGAGAGACATCTCAAAGTAGGTTGAAGACAATGGTTATTATCATACTAATAAGAAAATTAAGCAAATGTTGACTTTTTGGTGTTAAAAAATCAATAGCACATAACCACATAACTTACTGAACTATATTTGGAGTCCTTCAAATTGATACCGTATGTGCCAATACATGAATTATAGAGAGTAGGGAGGCCATTGTCTTGTGGTTGATAATGAATGTCAACTCACAGCAGCACCAGCCTGTCTGGATTTCAGCAACATTTTGTTTTTTATTTATTTATTGAATTTCTATTCTTCCCATCTCTCCTGCAAAAGGTGACTCTTAGCAGCTTACACACTATAGTTGCAGATTTCCTACCTCTTCCTGCCTAACAGTACCTTTAAGTGCTGTTTCTGTATCTGCTTTTTCAAAGCTGGTCCCTGCTTCATCATAGATACCCTGGAGACATTGTATGCAAAGAACAAAATGGCTCTCTCCAGTTCCCTTGGTTCTTTTAACAAGATCTGTCTTTCCTAGGTCTCTGTCTGACATCGATGGTGATGGACAGCTGAAAGCAGAAGAGTTCATCTTAGCTATGCATTTAACTGATATGGCCAAAGCTGGGCACCCACTCCCACTAAGTCTGCCTCCTGAGTTTGTGCCCCCTTCTTTGAGGTGCTTAACACAAGGTGACATGTAATTAAAATTACAGAAAAATGCCAAATGAACTGAAATTTTAAAAAACGACTATGTTCTCTTTTTCTCCTAGAAATGGAAAGCATTTGGAAAATATTAACTGTGCTCTACCAGCTTATCAACAAGAAGAGGAACCTCCACAGAAACTTCCAGGTAATTGGGATCCTCTCTTTCTGCATTGTAATAGGGGGTAATATTTTTGAAAAAAAAATGTTAGTAGTTTAATTATGTTAATTTTACTTCTTATTTGAGATGTATCTGGTTGACTTTACTTTAGAAGCTGCTTTCTGAATTACAACCCTAAGCATGTCATTATTGCATTGTGCAGCCCAGGTACATTCTGATTAGAGCCATATATTTTCAACAATAAAAAAGATGAGAAATAGCAGTAAAGACAGTTGAACCTGGACAGAACACTTGCAGCAGCAGCGGAGTACATAGAGACCTTGAGATTTGAAAAGCCTCCCAAATAAATTAAATGCATCTCCATTTGTCTTCCTTTGGTTATTGGATGGTTTCTACCATAACCCAACTCGTAAAAATAATTGAGAAGAATATGACCTGATCAGTGTTTATAGTTCAGTGCCATTTACTGTTCTTTAACCTAGTTACCTTTGAGGATAAGAGGAAGGCAAACTATGAAAGAGGCAACTTGGAGCTGGAGAAACGGCGCCAAGTGCTCCTTGAGCAGCAACAAAGAGAGATGGAACGTAAAGCACAGAAGGAAAGAGAAGAAAAGGAGCGAAGAGAAAGGGAGCGGAAGGAACTGGAGCAGAAGAAACAACTTGAGCTAGAAAGGCGCTTGGAAAAACAACAAGAGATGGAGAAACAAAGGGAGGAAGAACGGAAAAAAGAGATTGAAAGACGAGAGGTTGTTTTTCTAATTGTTTTAGGATTTAACCTTTGGAAAATTTGTTTCAGTTTGTCAGTTAAGTAAAACTATTCCTGTGAGAGTTTGGGGCTCTTTAATGTACTCTTTTAGAAAATATTTCCGTATTAACAGCTAAGAACCTGAGATTATTTTATATTTTAGCTTTTATTCTGAATTCTAATTTAAGCAGGTAGTTTTCATACAAATAAGTGCTCATTAAAGTAAATGATAGTCTAAATTTCTTGGGTTGCATTTTGTGAACCTGAGCATTGATTGGAATAAATACAAAAGTTGCATCTTATGAATAACAGATACCTTCATTTTTAAATTTTTAAAAATGGATAGTATTCCATTATCATGCCTCCATTGTGTCAATTTTGCTGCAAAAGATATACATGGAAGTTTTTCTGAAAATTATATATAGAATATAAAAGAATATTTATATGTTACATACTAGTTTTTTTTAATATGCATTATTTTTATCTAAACTTTTTTCCCCAAGGTTCTGAGTTACTGTCTTTAATAAAAACAATAAATGAATATGATGCTATTCTATTATCGCAGAAGTATTGAAGCTGATAGTTTAGGTGTTATATTTTCAGGCAGCTAAACAAGAACTCGAGCGTCAAAGACGGCTTGAGTGGGAGAGGATTCGTCGTCAAGACCTTCTTAATCAACGTAATAGAGAACAGGAGGAAATTGAGAAGTTATCTTCTAAAAAAAAAAGTCTTAATCTTGAACTAGATGCACTGGTGAGTCATATACTCCACAAAAGTATAGCATTACAACTAAACATTCTGTTTTAGTGACTTCTACATATCTTTTGTCTAATTGCTTTAATTGTAAATAAATTGTAGAAAATTTTTTTGCTTCTATGGTGTCATTTCCTTATTTCTCATATTGAAGTTAAGAGTAGTCATTTATAGAGACAAAACAACTAAAGGACAGCATCAGAAGAATTGAAGAAGCTTTCAGCTATATGGAGCTATATACCCTGTTTCCTGGAAAATAAGCCCTAGCATGATTTTTCAGGATGCTTATAATTTAAGCCCTACCCCAAATATAACCCCAGTTAAGATTGCCAACCAGATGGGTGCATTTAGTATTGTATTTCCCCCAAAATAAGCTCTAATGCATCTTTTGGAGCAAAAATTAATATAAGACCCGGTCTTATTTTGGGGAAAACATGGGTAGTAACTTTGTAGGAGGGGAATACCTTCATTGGTATTTCTTCAACTATGTTTTATTTATTCATTTCAATAACATTTATCTTTGAAGCAATGTGATGTTATTTCTTGTGTTATTCAATTTACACTCTCCCACTTAAAAATAACTGAAATTATCAATTCACCTTAAAAACCATGGCTGAAGTGGAGAGAGGAGTGCCAAAATAAATATATTTTATAGCATGGGATTAGCTCAGAAGTAAACCACCTACATACTTTTCATCTTTCATAGATTGGTAAGAGATTTACAGTTTTGCCTACAAGAAGTGATAGAAAAATCTGTTTTAAGTTATTCACTAAACAGTGATCTGGCAGGTACTTAGAATAGATCATCTTAATAGATCATCCAGTTCCCTGCAGTCCAAATACTAATTGGGATAATTGTGTTTTTGCATTGGGGATTTAAAATGCTGAACCATCCTCACTGTGGATCTTGAAATTACTCAGTAAAGATAGTCCAAATTGTCCTGAGATTACCTTTCTAGAAAGAGTAATATAGTTACAAAAGAGTGGATAGTATACCAACATAATCCCTGCATTGTCCCAATAAGTAGCTAATTTACATTAAGAGTTAATGAATTGCTAAATGGAGCATCTGGTCATTGCATTCATGTATAGCATATCCATCTACTGCCTATCCAAGTTGCCCAGCATCTAGTCTTTAATTGCTACTCAGTGGAGGAACCTGGTAGACAGAACTCTTAAGAGAATTCTCTTTAACTTGTACTTAGCCATGTCTCAATCACATTTAATTTTTGGACTAAATCCTAAAGAAGTAATAAATAATTGTATGTCAAGAAATTTGTGTATTTTATTGTTGTAATGTTTAAAATATTTATTAATACAGAATGACAAACATCATCAGATCTCTGGAAGACTAGAAGATGTTCGTAACAGAAAACAAAAGCATAAAAATGAGTTTGCCAATCTGGAAAAGAAATGTGATATGGGAATTATTGAAATCAAGCAGTTGGAACAACAGCTTCAGGTATGTGATGTTTTGATAAGTCTGGAATTCATTCCCACAAAATGGCAGTCAATGCAGAGAGAAAAAAACACTGAATTTACTTGTCTATTAAGGCTACGGTCCTCTGAGTGTCCCAAGTTTCTTTGTTGTTGTTTTTCTTGAGAAGATTGCCTATTCTGTGCCATCCATTCTCTCTTTGGTTTTTCATTTTCATATGCACAGTTCGTTTCTCTGGAAGGAACATATTACTGTAGTCCAATATCAGAATTGAGGCCTTGCACCTTCTTTGAAATTAGGTTCTGGGCAGCAGGTTCCTTATTCGTACTCTCAGGGCTAATACAAAATGTTTGAGAAGCCTGACAATTTGGGTTCTTATGATTCCTGATCTCTGAACTGCTGCTTCATGCACACAGAGACAGACGTTCTACGGAGCAGGAACAATATGAATCACTGCTAATCAGCCCTGAGTCCAGAAGGTACCAGAGGCTCCTAAGGATCCTTCCTAAGGAGTGTTCATCCATCTTTTTTAACAAAGAAGTTGAATTTATGACAATTTTAAGATTTTCATGTCAGTTGCAGATCATAACCACAAAAACTATGCAAAGCAAATAAGGAAAGCAAGAATATAGCACAACCATTCATTTAAAAAAAATGCTATAAAGTTTTGAGAGTCACTTTGATGTAGTATAGCGCCAGGCTAGAAACCAGGAGATGGTGATCCAGCCATACATACAAAACCAGATGGTGACCTTGGGTCAGTCACTTTCTTTCAGCCCTAGGAAGGAGGCAATGGCAAACCACTCTGTAAAACCATGTGAAGAAAACTGCAGAAAGCAGAAAGAAAAATGATTTTAGTTGGGACTGGATAGGTAGAGGTAGAGAGATAAAATATCATATGGTGAAGGGTGGTGAACTGTTGTAGCAGATGAGAGATATGTATAGACAAGTGTGTGAGTGCACCCACACTTATCTATAATGCTGCTCTCTTTTGGGGTACTGCGCATACTTCTGTGTCAGAAGCACTGAAGTGCTTCCATGGTGAAAGGATTTGCCAGTGACATCACCATTGCTTGGGGGATGCCCAGTTGGGGGCTCCTTTCGTGTTCCCATGAGTTGCCTACTGAAGTGGTACTCATTTTACTTACGGTTGCCTGCTTTTGAACTGCTGGGTCGGTAGGAGCTGGATTGTGTGTTGGGAGCTCATCCCGCCCCACAACAGTAATGGGTCTTGAATTCAAGGCTGCCAATGGTCATCCCAGCATTCTAACCTTGCTTGTGTTCATGTGATTTCTCTATTAAATACAACCTCTAGTCTTTGAGAATTATCACATCATTTAATCTATGTCATATTTGTTAAGAACCATTGAGATTCTGCTATTGTAGCATTATCTGCATACAATAGTATCCATACATATATACTCCTACCAACACATATCAAGCATTCCTTCTTATTCCTTGTGTCTTTATTTGTAATTACAACTAAGTGAACATTTTATTTTGTTGACGATTGTGATGAAATTGGAAAAGAACATGGAACAAGGGATGACACAAAAAATCAAAAGCAGAAGACAAATTATTTGGAAGTTTCTCTCATAAACTGGAACTCAATCCTAGAGACAAGAAATCTGGAAAGAAGCTTTTCAAATTATTCAAAGAAACTTTGCTTTAATGAACTCATTATGAACGAGGATTGGAAATTTTTCTTATAGCTTCCAAGATTCAGTATTTACTCCAGACTAACATCAGAAGTAACTTACTGAAATGTAGGTAGTTCCTGCTTCCTTCATCTTATCAGATGAATGGGTTTAGAAAAAATTAAATTCCTGTTTTCATTTTTTTCTCTGCATTAATATATTGACCACTAATGCAATGTGATGTCACTTTTAAGCAAGGCAAGCTACCTGGGATAAGTTCTTCTGCATCTCAGCCAATAAGAATACAGAGGACATTTTAAAGTATGTCAAAATTAGTTTAAACTATAAAATATATGCCTTAAAGCTCATTATTTGTGTATGTACATCTGTGTTGGCATGTGGCAGAGCATTGGAGCTTGTTTTGGCATACTGTTTTCTAAAACAGGATTGCCTGCTTTGTTTGGTTTTCTGCAGCATTAAAAGAAAATGTTAAAAAATTGGATGTTTGAAAAATTATGAGATATCCCAATCTTCCAAAATTTCTTTGTTAATACATGTTTAACTCATGAAAAGTTAGCAAATAAATTTATTCTTATAACTATAGATGATTACATATAGCATGCCATAAAAAACAATAAAACGGCAGTGATGTAAAATATAATATTGTAAAATAAAGTAATAAAAAGAGTATTTGATGTAAAAAGGCTACAGCAAGATAAACCCAGAGCTACAATTAAGAAATTAAGTATTTCTAAGTTTAAATGACAGCAGAGTTGTTTAAATGACAGCTGGTTGTTTATAGTTGCGAACCAATCTGCAAGAAGAGTTTTCAAGATCTAAGCTCTTGAGTTCACTTACCACCAATAATTTGGCCCTCATTTCATTGTAAATGGGGTAGTGGAAGACATAATGTCTTTTATCTGACCAACATCACAAAGCAAAGACATTGTTTGACAGGGTGTAATGAAATGTTGCTGATTTCATTTATCCATTCATGATGCAGAATTTTATAAATGATACATTCTGTATATAAGGATTACTGACCCTATAGCTGCATTATTACTCTTTTTCCACTTTTTTTATTATTGGAGATATATTCTCCATGCCAGAATATATCTGGCTACATCAGAAATAGGTTTTATTTTGTTTCATCCAAAGGACACATATTTTTGGAAATGTTTTGGCTTCAGGGATCATGGGATGACTAAAACCTTTAAGAATTCACACTTAGGAACTGGCCATTTCTCAGATTGGGGGTTTTAAGGTGCAAAATTGATATGAGTCTGATACCCATTTTACCCTGTTAATTTCTCAAGAAACATTTAAAATTTGGACCATAGTCACTTGGAAGCCACTAAATGGGTGCAGGAGTGTTTTTTCTTACCTCTGTGCTTTCATTTGTATTATCAGATTAGGTCAAACGCATTATGCTGGTAATATTTTTCTAAAATATATCATCCTCAACTCTACAGGAATATCAGAACAAGCTGATTGCTTTTGTTCCTGAGAAACAACAGTTGAGTGAGAAAATAAATCACAAGATTAGCAACTCTTTTGGTAAGTATCATTGGTCTTATGTGTACCTGTTTGTAAGAATACATTCATTCAAGAGTTTTTTCCTCCCTAACATGAGGTATGTCTGAAAAAGAGTTCTGACACACAGAAAATCTTCCCATTTCTTTTTGTAATGTGAGTGACTCTGCATAACAATCTGACTGTTTAAGGCAGCTCTCCCCTATAGTTAGTCAAAGACTGCAGTATTAGTAAATTAAGTAATACAATATGTAGATATGTGACTGACAAAAAATTAAAAATGTGTAAATAAATATTAAATATTTGGTCTTTCATTTGCAGATACACATCTAAATTCACTGCAGAAGAAATCGTCAGAAAAAGAAGAATTATGCCAAAAACTTCAGGAACAACTAGATATGCTAGAAAAAGAAACCACTTCTAAACTGTCAGAAATTGATATTTTTAATAAGCAGCTCAAGGTACAATTTTGTTGTAGCCTTTTATTTAAGCATCTAAGATTGTTCATTTAGCAAAACTTTCCAATTTGTTCCTTCAACCAATCAAGCCCTGTGTGGTATCTTCTGTTCATGAAAAATGCGTTTCGTTGATGATACTCAAATACTCAAATATTTGCCCATTAAATCTCCAATTTGATTTTAAAAAGAATTAGTACCAGCATTTTGCAGTTTGTCCCATTTACACCAAAATTCACATGGATTTTATTTTGCATATTGTAGGGTAAATTAATATTATTCAAAGTAACATCCACTAAAATATTGAAAGTGAACCTTGGCATTGGGAAATAGATGAAAATAAGAGTTGCAAATACTCTTTTTCTTAATTATTATTTTTTTAATTTGATTTATATGCCGCCCTTCTCCAGAGACTCAGGGCGGCTTACAATGTGTTAAGCAATAGCCTTCATACTTTTGTATATTTATACAAAGTCAGCTTATTGCCCCCACAAATTGGTCCTCAATTTACCTACCTTAGAAAGGATGGAAGGCTGAGTCAACCTTGAGCCTGATGAGATTCCAACTTCCAGTAATTGCAGACAGCTGGTTTTAATTACAGTGCTTTAGTCTGCTGAGCTATCCAGGCTCCTAATAAAAGCTTATATATAATATAATAAGAACAAAAGGCCAGCTATTTCACTCAATATGTTCATTATTTAAGACACACCAAAGCAGTTTCTTAGTCCACGTGAAGTTAATATTACATCATCTATTCTCCTTCCATTCAACTACAGAATGTATGTCACCACAGTGAGAATTGGGAATATGCAGATAAGGGGGAAATATGGAGAAAACAAAAAGCTTGAAAAGTGTGAGAAAACCAAAAACGTATACAAATTGCAGTTACTAAACATACTTCTAAACGAAGAATCTATTCCATGTTCTTTTTATTGGCAGTTAGGTTCTCCACTTAATCTCTTTCCTGAAATAGAAGTGTGTTTTCAAAATAGAGAAGCAAGGGCTTAAGCTACACCTGAAATCTTCCTTACCTGGCTTGCTTAGTAGTAATGTCTTCTTTTCTTTACTGTTTTCTGTCATCTCCACCCAAAAGCCATGATTGCAGCATGACAGCATGATTCAAATCTCTTTTCAGAGCAAAAGTGAATGGAGTACTTGAAATTGTCCTTCAACTGTCAAATCCTGGGCAGCAAATGAGATGCATTTAGTGACAGTCTTCCCTGCTACATTACAACATATTTGTGTTTAAATTATAAAACGTATTTTAGATACATATACATGTATATTAATTAGAATACGGAGGGCTGGCAAAGCTATACTTTTTTGTGCTTAAGATAATCTTGGGAGTGCAGTGATTAGTAATTTCCTACTTAACAATATTGTGTCTGAAACCTTTTCATGTCGCTGATAGATAACAGAGTATGCCTGTAAATGTAAACAAAGGAAAAGTCAGTGCTGCCATCACTTTCCATTCTTTACTTTCTTGTTTTCTTCCCTTCTCTAAGTGGACAGCATAGGCAGGTGATATGGAAGAAGCGCCTTTTTTTTCTCAGTTACATAACTGAGCTCTCTTGTGACTGATTAACATTAGAGGCTTAGCCTAGCCAACTACAAGTAGTTCTTGCTTAATGACTACAATTAGGACGAACAGTTCTATCACTAAGCAACCCAATCATTAAACAAGAATCATGTGACTGCAACAGACTAACAACCTCACTCCTGCCATAGTTATTAAATGTGACATCACATGACTGTGACTTGCTGTGAATTTTACTGCTTTCCATTGACTCTGCTTTTTGGAATGGTGATCCCATAACTTTGGGATGCTGCAGCAGTCGTAAACACTCATCTGATGTAAAAGTGCTGAAATGACGATCACATGACTGTGGGGATACTACAATGGTCATAAGTGGAAAGACTGATAGTCAGTACCGTTGTAAATTTGAATGATTACTAAACATGGCAGTCATTAAAAAAGATCTATCTGTGAATCATATATGCTGTAGAACTGAGCAAGTGAAAGGAAATTGTCTGTTTCATGAAATACTGTAGTCAAGAGGGTTGGACCATAGTTCCTGACCTGTCTGTTCTGTCTAAGCCAAGGGGTAGAGCAACAAATATAAAAGACTATCCTGCTTTTTTTTTATTGTTTCGATGAGGCCAAATCCATTGTATTACCTGTTTTCACTGTAGAGCTTACATGCAAATACTTTAGAAAGATGCCTACCCCAAGTACCAATCTTTATATTACAAAATAGCACCACTTCATCTCAAGCAGGAAGCATCAAAGGGATCAACAGTTGAAGGAATGCCAATTCCCCAAACTCCGCCCAGTTATGTTTATCCATCCTATGGCATGCTTGACTTATTGTGGGAAATGAGAATAGAAATGGAATGGCATATGCAGCAGAAGAAATGATGGCTGAATAGGAACATTGCAGAGGACAAGAGTTTATTGCTGATCTCATTTGTGAACCATTAATATTACTAATTTTGGCTATAGAAAACTCTGTCTCTCTCACTCTCATTCACCCCTCCACATAATATATGGGTAGATATGATGAGAGTTGAATCAGAACTTTGATTGCTAGATTAATTATTCCAATTCCTTGTCATAACCCTTAAATTCTCCACCTTCACAACAATCCCAGTGAAAAGTTTAACTGCTTTTTATCTGCCTTATCTTACAGTGTGAGACTATGGATGCTTCTATTCTTCAGTGCCTTTTGTATCTGCTAAGCTGTCTCAACAACCTCTTCCTCTTACTTAAGGTTATTTTCTAATCTTTGGCCTTTTTTTGCTTCTAATAATTTCCATGTTTTGTGTGTGTGTGTGTGTGTGTGTGTGTGTGTGTTTTAAAAAAATAATTTGCATTTCTACAGCACTTAAAATATTTTCCTATGCAATAATTTGGTGCTCTATTGCAGGAAGAGATTTTATTTGCCTTCTGCTTGTTTTTAAACTCTGCCCACTAACTAAATACTTTCAATTATGGGAAAGGGTAGGAATAATCCTCTATTAAGCAAAATCCTTAAAACTCACATAGTGTTTGGTGGATGGATTACTACTCATTACCACTTTATCTGAAACAAAGGCCTATCTGTAATCAAGATTGTTATTATTTTGTCTATTTTGACTGTAGAAAAATACTTGTCTATTATATGCATAACAAAGGAAAAGTGTAAGGCCAGAATTCTCAGAATAAGTAAAAAGAAAAATAAAACAATTGTTTTGTGAAAAACAATCTCTGCTTCTCCCCAGACCAACAAAAATCCACTGATAAATATATATGCTTGATTTTGCCTCAAGAACATTGACAGAAAAAATAATAAACTAGCTAGAGTTCTGAAGTTATACTTGAAGAAAACGGCCTGCTACTTTCTTTTTAGATACCAGTAGTTATAAAATCAGTAGTTATAAAATCAGAGGAAGTTGGATTCAGTTCATAAAATCTCAAGACTATTCCTGGGAGAAAAACCTTGTGAAATTACAAAGCCCATTACATATTGACTTGTTCTCTCATGTGTTTGGCTTTTTATAACAAACCAACTGCCAAGTAGACTATCACTAAGGCAAGCTTTATATTTTGCAGAATAAAAATTTTAAGATCTTTGTTCCCTCATGGATTATATCTTTAGACTATTTTCAGAAACCCATTTGATTACCTCTTTGGATCCAAGTTCCATCCCACCACAGTGTTCAGCTATATATAGCTGAATATGCTATATATAGGATCATCTTTGTTTGGCTTTTCCACTATCACAATGTGACTATTGCTCTGATAACTTGCATACAGGCTGCAATATATTGCCTTCATCTTTTTCCAGTTTCCCCTTAGATCAAAGAGAAGAAAGCATTTCCAGTGCTGTTGACATGGAAATATAGCAGTGTTGGTCTTTTGTAGCAAAACAATAGTGTGGTATGAGATTTTATAAATCATTGCTTCAACACATGCACTGAATATTATTCTGAAAAAGAATAAAGAAGTCAAGGAGAATTGAAATGCAGGACATATCGACAGTGATGTTGATAATTGTCATTAGCTATGCAACTTTTCTATGTTAATAAATGCTTTTTACAAAAAAAACCCTTTGGTATCTACTTAAAATCATAGATTATCCAGTTGAACTTTGTGAATTCTGACTTTCATTTTTCATTATGAAACTTTCTTTGTGTAATCATTTGTTCACAAATAATCTTTTTGAGGACAGTCACAGAGTATCCTGAGAAATACCAATATTCATACTTGATATCTATTCACAGAGTAACTGGTCAACTGATTGTTTTTGGAATGTTGCATAGTATTTCTGATAAATAGCTTATATAAGAAGATGAACAAATATATGAATTCCTCATATTATCAATATAATTTGTGAATAGAGTTGGCATTTGCTTCCATCACAGGATGTGTTTCCTGTCATTTTGATTCTAGTTTGCTTTAAAGTTTTGTGTCTGCTTTCAAAAAGTGCAGGTTTTTGGTACTTCTGATGTTTCATTACCCAAACTAGGTAACATCATCAGTACTAGCGCTTCAGTGCTTCACTAGCATTGATCATGTTACCTAGTTTGGGTGCAAGATCATTAAGAAACATCACCAGTCTTTGGGCATGTGAAAGAATATTCTATCTGTCTATTTAGTATCAAAGTACATCCAGAAGACTCAGAATAATAACTCCATGTAACAAGAATAAGATAGGATTGTGCTAGCCTATAGCATTCTGTTTATTTAGAAGGGTCTATATTTACTTATTTAGAATGGGATGGGAATTTTGCCAGGCTGTATTAAGGCACACAGGACCTTTTTCTTCTGCCATTGGTAATATAAAAAGAGACATTTTTGAAACAAAGGGGATCTTAGAGTTTCCACTGTTTCTGCAACAAAGCAGTTTTGGAAAGTGGGAATCAATCTATCTTTTCTTACATGTATGATGGAGAAAGGCAGGTAAGTACACGCTGTATATGTAAGGAATGTTCTGCTGTGTATGTGCAAGCACAATTTTTGAAGACTTGGCCTGGCACTTGATTTGGACTTCCATTTGAAAACATAAAGCAATGGAATGAAAGTAAGAGCAAGGGATAAATACAAGATTGTTTTTATTTTGTACAATTCAAAGTGACATTCATAATGTGTCTTCTCCCTGTTTTCCTCATAACAACCCAGTCAGGTGGATTGGGCTGAGAGACAGATACTGGCTCAAAGTCATTCAGCCAGTTTCTGTGCTTAAGGAAGGACTGGAACTCCCTCCAATGTCTTAGTTTCTAGTCTAGCATCTTAGCAACTATACCAGAGTAACTCTCAGATTTTGTAATTTATCTTCACTGATTGTTTAACAGTTAGTTTGACATTTGCTGATAATGTCTAATATATAATAAAGTTACTTGATAATCGTACGGATGATGTGTACTAGAACAGTCTAATGTTCTATACTCAATTAACAATGGCATTGTTATGTCAGTATAAAGGGTAATTGCAAGAAAGAGACTTGGCCAGAACTGGCAGAAACATTCCATCCAACTCAAGTAATTGGCATGCAACCTTCTAACACTGAATTAAATAAGATTGTTTACAAAGAGTCTCTCATTATTCAGGCAAGACATCAGATACCAAAAGGTCTTGAGAATCTTTGAGGAGCTTTCTACACATTAGTGTTTCACATCAAAGTTTTTATGATTCCTTCCAGTAATTCCATCCCCAACTATCTATAGTGCTATAGTTTACAATTTATGGAAATTGTGAAGAATATGTAGATGCAGTAGCTATTAAAATTTTTTTGTTCACTCTTTGTTGATGGAGAAGCTTTGTTTGGAAAATTTCCCATCACCATATGAAAAACTAATTAAATATAAGTAGAATTAATAGTACTCTCGTTGAATCAGTAAAAAAAATGGGATGAGAAATACACCCAACAAAATGCATGTTGTTAATGAATGTAGCGAGTAAAGTAAATGACTTGGACCAAGATATGCAAGATCCATGAACAGACAACTAGGGATGATTTCTTGGACTGGTCTACTTAATGGGGCTGAGTGTGAAACATGTTACACAACTAGAGCAAGCCCGATTTGAAGAATAACTGATTTCAGCAAAGCATGTAACCCAAGTATGAAAATGTTTATTTTTTTTTCTTCAATTATTACTAGAGAAAAGTGACCATTTGAAAAGTTCATTGAAGAATGTGATGACATTTCAGAAATGTAGTGGGAAATAGATATGAACAGTTCAGCTACTGGTTTCAGTTCAGAGACTGTGTGTTATGTTTGTGATATTGAAAATTATTTAAAAACTCAGAATATCAATAACTCTGTTATATAGTCATCCTTAGCCCCTTCATTGTATGAGATTGGAAATGAAACATCAATTTTATGTCTGCTGATACAATGTAATGTTCTCAAAAATGTAGGAAAGGCCTTAACACCTTGAGGTTTTGGCAATTGGTGCAATCTTTATAGAGCCTACATATGTAAATGTCATGAATTACATGTATTATTGCAGGGTAAAAACTGTAAAGGTGATGCTAAACACCCTCACAACGATCTGTGTGTTATCTACAAGATGTGCATGTTGACCTTAATAACTAAGGTCAATGTATTAGTCTTTGGGGAACATTATAGAATAAAAATAATAATTCTCCAATTCCTGCATCAATAATCATGTAGTAAAATGATTAAGCAAACATGCAAATATATATATCCCAATTACCATTTCTGCCCAAATTAAGTAGATACTTATGTAGTCTTGAAGCATTGTTCATCTTAGTTGGGAGGGTGAGGTGGTGTTCATAGATTTTAGATTATTTATTTATATTTCACATTTCTGAACCACCCATCTCTCTCAAAGATGGATTCAAAGTATACAATAAAACATGATAACAGTATATAAAAATGCAAATGTTAGAATTAAAATTTTAAGTTAAAAAATGAAAAATTATACAAATTTTTAAGGAGGCAAGAATAATTAAAATTTTGAAAATTGGTTAATAAAGGCAAAGAGAGGGCACTAACAAATGCCATGACTGCCTGCTCCTCTGGGCTCCCCACACAAGCCTGCAGAGCCATGTTTTAACTCCTTTTTGGAAGGCCAGAGAATGGGGGCCTGCCTCACCTCTGGGGAGAGAATATTCCATAGAGCGGGGGTAGTATCAGAGAAGGGTCTCTTCCTAGACCCGGAAGGAGACTGCAACATACCTTCCCTGCCTG
Source organism: Masticophis lateralis (assembly GCA_030761175.1). Lineage (NCBI taxonomy): Eukaryota > Metazoa > Chordata > Lepidosauria > Squamata > Colubridae > Masticophis > Masticophis lateralis. The sequence continues at coordinate 161,322,844 of JAUDYJ010000001.1, forward strand.
ATCAGGTGGGATAGGCTGATGTAATGGGATGAAGCCGGTTCCGTAGGTAGCCTGGCCCCTTGCCATGTAGGGCAGTATAGATCATAACTAACACCTTGAATTACGTTGTTTTTCTCCTCTTCATATTGCTGTTTGTTACTTAACATTTTTGAAGATTTTTTTGTGACCCTTTTCAAACAAAGTTCTGAAGTAATTTAGTAGAGAAATAACAAAATATTCATGTCTCAGCAATTGAAAATCATTGCATAGTTTAGGAGTTAGAATAGAATCATACATCTTCAAAGCGTTGGCAGGTATCTGTGGTATATCAGGTAGGTATTAAATGGAATCACTTATCTAAATTCTGCTTGCTTTTTGGCTTACTTCATTTTGTGCTTTTTTAATAGGAACTAAGAGAAACTTACTGCACACAGCAGAAAGCACTTGAGCAGCTCCACAAAATCAAACATGAAAAAATTCAAGAACTGGAAAGAAAAAGAACTGAACTTGCTTTGAAAAAAAGAGCAGAAGATGAGACTACACGGTAATGTGTTTAAAGTATTACTAATTTTTCCTCTAGCCCCTTCATTTTATTCTTTGTTTCCAATTAATAGGCAACAATAAATGCAGAAACTGCATTTTGAGAGTCCTTATGCATGCTAGCATTTACCACTCTTTACTGATTGCATTGCTGTGACAAAATTAAAATCAGTCTTAAATTTATTTCTAACATTCTGTATCAAAATACATGCATTTCAGTGAATAATACACATTAATATAGCTATAACCAAGACTGCATCAAACAGGTGAACCTAAAACCTTCAGAAGGCAATGAAAAGAAAGCTGGTATAAGGTTCACATCAAGGTATTTGCTACTCATTCTTGCTTTTCAATACTAATATCAGAATAATTATGTTTGTTTCTTTTCTATCTTGCAAAAGAAAAGCAAAACAGGAAAAGGAGAACTTGTGGCAAGAAACCATCAGGAAGGAAGAAGAAGAAAGAAAAAAGCGTCTGAAAGAAGATCGAATGCAGGAAAAGATCCATGAGGAAAAACAAAGAGCTGAGGAGGCCATTGCACGAGAGAGGGAGATCCAGAAACAAAAACCGGCAGAGGAGAAATTTGAAGAGGAAAGACAAAATAAACAAGTAGGAATTCTAAGAGAGACTGAGCAGCAAAGGCAGAAACAAAAGGCAGAAGAAAAAAAAAGACAGGAGAAAATTGCAAAAGAAGCTGAGGAGAAACTTAAACGATTTGAAGAAGGGAAGAAAAGAAAAGATATTTTTAATTTGCAGGATTCTGAGAAAATTGTTTCTCACTTAAATGAGAAAAATGTAAATATTCTTAAACAAACAAAGGGAAATCTTAAATCTGCCCTGAAAAATGAAGGTAACTATTCTTTTTTTTAGATGTGAGTGGTTTAGTTTGGATTATTCTGTAGTTTGAAACAACATTTAGGATCCTGAGATGGCTTCCACTCTTGAGATAGAACTGTCCCCAGAAGAGACCCTCTCATGGATGATCCAGTCAAATAGCAGATGCTGTTTTTTACTTATTTCCCCTTCTCTTTGCTTTGAAACCTACTGAGGACAGGCGACTTCTATGGAACAATGGTAGTTACCGCAGAAGAAGGTTCCTGTGTATTAATGGAAAGGCTTTTGTTATGCACATATATGTAAATAGGATCTACCATGACCTCTGATAGCTGTCTACAGCGTCTTTTGCTGTTCCTGATTGGTGAGGAAACAGGAGCTTAAAGGGATGGCAACTTTTCAGTAGTAATGATTCCTGTGTATTTGGCTCTTCCCAAGATTTAAACAAGAGGATAAGGTTGTGTGCTTGCAGAAATCCTGACCTTCTTAGAAATAGACTTTTGAAAAATCATTTGTCAGGAACTAGCAATCAATTAATAGTTTCTCCTTGACTCTTCAGGCCATGCGGTTAGTGCTGCTGATTCTAAGACATCAGTGGGCTTTGTGAATTATAGAGCTTTATACCCATTTGAAGCCAGGAATCAAGATGAATTAAGCTTCCATTCCGGAGATATTATTGAGGTAAATTATCATTTCTGAATACTAAATAAATAGTTTACTTAATCCCAAATAATTTTGTTTTTTTCTTTACAAAATGCACCAACTGACATGTAGCAGAATTAAAACATATTTGTAAACAAGTAAAAAAAAATATTAACATTACATTGGATTTTTTTTTCCTTTCCTTTTTCCTTTCCAGGTTGCTGAGAAAACTGAAGGAGAACCTGGCTGGTTATATGGAAGTTTTCAAGGACATTTTGGCTGGTTTCCATGCAATTATGTAGAGAAAATGCCTGAAAATGAAAAAGCTGTTTTACCTCCCAAGAAAGCCTTACTTCCTCCTACAGTCACTGTACCAGCTACTTCAGTTCCTCTAGAGTAAATATAAATTTATGTATTCAATTTATTTAGTGACCGGCTGGCTAAGAATAATAACCACACACACACACACACACAAATAGGCAATCAGCAGCTGAAATTAAAAATAACTATTAATACAATACAAATATTTCAATAAAACTATTTCACAGTGAATGCACCAACATCACAAATTTTTAATTTGACATAATATGAGAGCAGCTGATCTCTATTCCAGTTTAAAAATGTAAAAGTATTTGTACTGTGTTTTAATATGTGCTTCTTGAATTAAAAATGATAGCTGTAGTTGGAGGATCCATCTGCATGCAAAAGGTTTCCAAGTTGATTTCAAGAATTTCTCTCTTTCTGCACAGTAAGGATTCCTTAGCAATTACAGAAGCTATGAATTATAAAGACATCCCTAATATGTCCTTTCTGGAAGATCTTAAATGTTATTTGGTTAGTTTGCTATGATGATTTCACCTATTGGATTTTATTGAAAGTAATTCCCTTATGTATATGTTTTGATCTTGCAGAATACATTCACCCAGTAAACCAGCAGATGAAGCAGAGTACCAAAATGTATCTTTTGCAAATTTAAATGCTAGCTCATGGCAGCAGAAGTCTGCCTTTACTCGCACTGTTTCCCCAGGATCTGTTTCTCCCATCCATGGACAGGTATGTTCTTGGTACAGAATGGAACTATTGGTACAGGGTTGGCGGCAGCATCAGTATGTCAAGGACACCAAAGCACATAGGTTTTGTACTTTTGGTATTTTATATTTTTTATTTTGTTATTAAATGTATATTTGGGGTTGACTTTTCTTTGGGGAGCTCATTTTATTTTATGAGGCTGTTGTTAATGGCCGAAAGTTTTTGGGAATGAATAATCTACATATGAAACACATAAATATGTAAATAAATAAAATATTATATTGCTGTACCCGTCTAATTTGTAGCATTCATCTAGAAAAATGTTTATTCTATGCAAAGTACTCTGTATTCTCTTTCATATAATATAATATAATACACAAGAAATACATAGTGGTAACCTGCATAATTGGCTAAAAGTTGGTTTATGAATGGTTACCCTGTCTATCACATAAATTTTCAAGGTAGTTTACCAAGATTGTCCTGCTTGATTCTATTTTATTGAAAATATTCCATAATTCAGTTGAAATTTGTAGGCAAGACAATAGATTTCTTTTTTAAAAAAAACTTATTTATAGGCAAATGTGTAGGGAGATTTTCAGTCATCAACGTCATTGTTGTCCCAAAAGTACTTTTTCAAGAGGGAACTGGACTTTCTTGTTTTTCTTTTAAGACGTTTCACTTCTCATCCAAGAAGCTTCTTCAGCTCTTGTAGTTAACAAACTACATTAGAAGACACCTTTAATCTATTTTAATAGGTAATTTAAAAGATGGCGGTAGATATAAGTATTCCTATTTACGTGCTGGAGTTATTCATTTTTTCTAGACTACCCCAAATCAATTGCAGTATATTCCAAATATGCTTAGCTTCTTCCAAAGTAGAGCTGCTATGTTTTAAATTATCATTTGTATGTTTTTGGAGTGAACATACCGCTGTACACCGCCCTGAGTCCTTCGGGAGTAGGGCGGTATATAAATCCAATAAAACAAACAAAACAAACAAACATATTTTAGTATATGTTTTGTGTCTTTAAAACTTGCATGGCTGGCATTAACATACTACCTACCTTTGACAGGGACAAGTGGTAGAAAATATAAAAGCACAAGCACTTTGCTCTTGGACTGCAAAAAAAGATAATCACTTAAACTTTTCAAGAAATGACATAATTACTGTGCTGGAGCAGCAAGAAAATTGGTGGTATGGAGAAGCTGGTAAAGGAAGAGGGTGGTTTCCCAAATCCTATGTGAAGATTTTGCCTGGAAATGAATGCCAAAGAGAGGAGTAAGTAAGGCTGTCAGAATATTTGAATTGAAACTATTGGCAAAATACATGTGGTTTGTGTAGAAGATGAATAGAAGACATTGGTTGAGATTTGGAGGGATTCATATTGACAATCTCTGTTTCCCCACAGATGATTTTTTAACACATCTGTCTTTAAACTTTGCTAGCTTTGAATATTAGTTTTAGAATTAAGAACAGTTGCACAGATCATTTTTATTCTCTTTTTAACTGTTCATACATTATATTCTCAAATTTTTGGATAAATTCAGAATTTTTAAAATGAAGTTTGAAATTGAGAAATATATTTGGAATAAACCTTTTACCAGATCAGTGGTTTTTACCTTAACAAATACCATCTTCACACAGAACTTAGAATTCTCATTTCCCTTCCTTTCTTATATTTGTGTTTTTATTAATGCCTTCTGCTGATAGGTTTGTAGGAAATCACCCAACTTTAAACCATAGATTCCAATGATGGCTTCCTTTAACAAATCAGAATTAATATTAACACCAAACTATGGCTAGTGTAAAACAGATACTTCACTTTGTGGGGAGGGCTATATGGGAAGAGAAAGAGATGAGGCTCTATCTCATCATATCCAGCATGATTTGATGAATTGATACTTTCCAGTATTTTCAAGCATCTCTAAATTTGAATAATTGAATATGAAAAATAACTAACTTAATTATTTCTTCTGCAGACCAGAAGCTGTTTATGCAGTTATAAATAAGAATCCTTCCACATCAATTTGTGTTTCAGGTGAGAGTAAGACCTGCATTTAAGCACTCTGATTCTTAAGTTTTTGAATGAGTGTATGTGTCTCAAGGAATAAAGAACATGCATAGTACTGCACAGTGTTTCAGATACCCATGCTAGAACACTGACATGTGTTTATTTGTCCAATACTATAAATGTTCTGAGATAAATATTTGTAGTAATAAAGAAAGAAAAGCCTTTTATTCTGGTTTTATTTTACCTGAAGAGTGTACTTTTCCTCTGAATACTTTTAATAAAATATTTTCATTAAAATGGTTAAATGCAGGTTAAATTGTGACACATGATAAGAAATCAGCATGCTGGATTCGGAGCAGTTAACCTAAGCACAGCATTCAAACTCGCATCTGCTAACCAGCATTAACTTAAGTGAAGAATAAATTTGCTTTGCAAAAGCGATGCTATACTTGCAAATACCAAAATGTGCGGTGTATATGTGTGTGATGAGGGTATGTTTATATCTTTCCCTCCGTTAGTAAGCTACTCTATAAATCACAGTAGATAGCATCATATTTGTAATTGTCTGCCATGCTAGACCCAGATACATGAAGGGACATTACACCCTGCCAACGAATGATGTAAGATGTCTGAATGTGAGAGGAATATATTCATGTGTGATTAAACTATTGCAGCATTACATTTTGACTTCGAATTTTTCTGTCATTAAAAAAGGTATCTATAATTTCCTTTGTTGCCTGATTTACCTAAGCATTAGTCAAAGATTTTGAAATAGAAAGGATTATATGAATAACTGTTTTACAATCTTTAGTCATATACAGCTTTACTACATGACTGAATTTTTCTCTACCTTTTCAGAATATATAGCACTATATCCTTATTCAAGTTCTGAGCCTGGTGATTTAACTTTCACTGAAGGTGAAGAAATAATAGTGAGTCAGAAAGATGGGGAATGGTGGACTGGAAGAATTGGTGATAGAAGTGGAATCTTTCCTTCAAACTATGTCAAACCAAAGGATCATGATGTAAGATTTCCAAAGTGTTCTCCTTTTAGGATTTCTTTTTTTTTTTTCCAGTTAGAGATGCAGGATTTCAAGATGAAAACTGAGACTGTTGCAGGGATACTGGTACAAGCCCAAGGAAATATAATAGGAAATAATTCAGCTTTGACTCAGAGAATAAATATTGCCCATTCTGATGACACTTGTGGCCAGGGAATAAAAGGCAGGGATGATGGGAGGAGGCAGAATTTGTTGCAGAAAGGATTGATTTTAGATTTTCTAAGGTTGTGTTATGCTTCAAAAATGGGTACTTTGCTTGGACTAAAACGAGGGAGATGAAATTAAACTTAGGCTCCCAATTGTTTGTTCTTTCTTGTAGACTTCTCCTACAGCTAGCAAAACAGGAACATTAAATAAAAAACCTGGTGAGTATTACTGGTATTTTTGTGTTCTTATATATTATAATCATTTATTTTACACTGATACATATTTCTCTTTAGAAATTGCTCAAGTTACAACAGCCTACACTGCATCAGGAACGGAACAGCTGAGTCTTGCTCCTGGACAGCTGATTCTAATTTTGAAGAAAAATTCTAGTGGATGGTGGCAGGGAGAACTACAGGTAACAGAACAGGAGGTTTCTCTGGCTGGATGTCATGTTTCTTATCTAGATGAGCAAATTATGTCTGTAAAAATACTTGTTGCTAAAAAAATTTGGAGCAAAACTGCATTTATTTCAAAAAGAAAAAAATCTATGAAAAAAGGGTTGATTGGTTGGTTGCTTAATTAATTGATTATTGAAATCAAAAGCAACATATAGTATCATATTTTTCAGAGTATAAGATGCACCTTCCCCCCCCCAAAAAAGTGGAGCTACACCGAATGTAGCTCCACCCACCCACTGGCCCCCACCCTTTGGCTTCTGCCACGCAGCAGTTTACCTCCTTGCAGCAAGCAGCAAGAAGAAACAGCTCCTTTCAGCTTTCTTGTGCTAATCAAGTTATGCTGTAAATGAAAATGAAAGTAAAGCAGGCTATTTGCTGTAACAAGGTAAAATTGCTCAGAGGCAGAGGCAGATTTCTTTTTCTTGTTTTCCTCACCAAAAAATATTGGTGTGTCTTACAGTCCGGAGCATCATACTCCAAAAAATACGGTAGTTAAATTTAATTGCAAACAAGAAGGAATAAGCAAGTAGACATATCAAGCACTTATCTACCAAAAACTAGATCTGTATCCCTCTTCATCATCTGCTATTGAGAGGATTGTTGCATTCTTCCTCCTTATGAATCCACAAGTAGAAAAAGAGCACATTTTCTTAATCCAGCTGTCCCAAAAATGTATGAATAATGAAGATATTAATTCTGAGACTGTGGTTCATACAGAGGGCAGAACAAGAAAACACAAGATAGGTTACTGATTGGTCAATATTGGAAAAAAGATGTTTTACCTACTATTGAAGAATGGACTTTGAAGGTGGCCAGTTTTGCTGAAATGGCAAAGATATCAGCATATTTAAAAGACCGGACTCAAGATATTTTTGTGTGGGAATGAAGAAATGGATAGATGCAGAATAAATATCAAACAAAGAAGTATCAGATAGCTTTTAGCTGAATGTTATGTAGAAATTTATAGTATATACAGGGTGCAGAGTAGTTGGGGGGAATCATGATAGGATTTGGATTTCACCTTTTAATATTTGGGGAGTTAAAAATGAATTGTAATTTTAAGGTCACAAGGGAAGTCAAGGGAGGGGAGGGAAGGGTTAGGGAGGATTAGGGAGGGGAAAGGGGGGGAAAAGGGGGGAAAATTTGTATTTGTAAAACTTTTTCAATAAAAAAAAAAAGAAAACACGAGATACTGACTCTCTGCCAATCTGAGCAGAGGTAAAGGTGCACAAGTAAAAGTAAATGATTTTGGATTGCCAATTGTGTTTTTCAGGCAAGAGGGAAAAAAAGACAAAAAGGATGGTTTCCTGCTACTCATGTGAAACTGTTGGGTCCCAGCAATGAAAAGACTACGCCAGCTGTTCATCCAGGTGAGCAATTAAAGCTTGTTTCTGATTGATGATCGAGTTCATACTTTATGGTAAAACCAAAGTGTTGGTTTTTTTAGCTCAGCATACTGTGTGACTTCATCTGTTGTAATTTGTAACCTATAGTTTATGACTTAAATTCATGTGGGAACCCACACAATTGTGATATATTCATTAAACTACAGATTCTCATAGTTTTAGGTGGTAGCCATATAACGGGTATTATTTTCATTTTTATTCTTTTGTTTGTGGTTATATTTTGTTCTTGATATTCATTTCAATATAGTTATTTATTGTGTTAATTTAATTATTTCTTTGATTTCTTAGACTTCCCTTCCCAATATGTGTGTGTTTCTCTTCAGATTTTACATAAAATCATTGATATGTAGAGTTGCAACAAAATCATATAATGCATACTTGTTTATGCATTATAGTCAAAATATTTGATTTTTATAAAGCTTTGGGCTTTGTATTTTATGAAGAAGAAAAAACAAATCTTTATTCTGAGAGGCAGTCTATAAAATGAGAATGAAAATAAAGCAAAATAAAGACAGGATTAGACTAGGAGGAATATGTTCTATTTTTACATGTTTGAATTTAGTTGCATCAGAATGTGGGACACTTATTGAATTTATTATAATTAATATAATAGAACTTTGGAGGAGACAGTATATAAATAAGCAAGTAAATTTAGGAAAATAAATTAAGTTTCTGAATTTAATCAAATTTATTTAAATAAAAGAATTTATTTTCTTTTAATAATTAATTGGAAAAAAACTGGCATTATTTTTTCCACATTAATGTCCTAAGCATTTGTACTATTTATTAAGACGAGTGATAAATAAGCAGGCAATTTTAGCAATTTATAATTAGCAAAGCTTACCTTCACAAATTATGACTGCAATTGCTGTTATTTGAAAATTGAAAGTGTATTAGTAAACATTTTTTGCCAACACTTTTCTTTCAAAAACAAGACACCTTTTATCTTATTGCAATTGGGTTTGTTTGTTTTTTTACATTCCTATACTTCTGTGATAGCTTCTTTTAAGAATTGAGTGCAGAATGGTCAGATCTGCATTTGCTGAGATAAATTAATCCAGAAGTCAAAGCTTTTCAACTCAGAAGCAGAACTGGACCATTGCGAATAAGATTGCTATTTCTGAATTAGAACTATTTTTGATTATAAAATGTAAATATTTAACATGCACTAACCTAAATGGCTAGTTTTGTAATTTCTAGGCAATGATGGGGATTTTTGCAAGTAGTGAAATAGTTATTGTTGGTGCTCCTGAAGAAAATGTCCTTTGTCATATTTTTTGTTTCTATTAGTGTGTCAAGTGATAGCAATGTATGACTACACAGCAAACAATGAAGATGAGCTCACTTTTTCTAAGGGGCAGCTTATAAATGTAATGAACAAAGAAGATATGGATTGGTGGCAAGGGGAAGTCAATGGCGTTTATGGCCTCTTTCCTTCAAACTATGTGAAGATGACTGTAGACTCTGATCCAAGTCAACAGTGTAAGTAAAACTTGCTTAAGTATTTATTCTTTGGTATGGAATAAATTCAGATACCTCATTCAAGATAGGTGTTCATTTGTATGGTCACGTCCATTTCTTCAACAGGAAAATGCTGGGTTATTTAGAACTGCAGGGCTAAAATAATGACTAAAATAGTTTAGTCACTGAGATACATTGCTGTGAACCTTGTGCCTTTTTAAACATGGCAATAGTTTTTAAGGAAATTGTTTGGAAAGCTCAATTAAGTATCCATCAAATTTTTACCAGCTGCTTCCAATTATGTTATGTTGAACTCTTTCTGTGAGTAGTGAGCTATTTGAATAAGTGAGCAATAGACTGATTTAATTTATATCTGGTACAGTCAAAAAAATTATCAGTGATTCATAATTTCTACAAACAATATAATAAAATAAAAATAACAACATAAATAACATAATCAAATGGGCATACTGCACAGATAAAATAATATATCCTTGTCCAACTTTCTTCAATAGAGTTAAATATGGATTATTGCCTTCTTTCCTTTTTTAAAAAGAAAGCATCAAAGAAGTTTTACAATATAGGCTTCATAATTTCCAACCTCACGGATCTGATCTGTTAGATCTTTGAGATAGACCAAGTCAAGAAACAGACCCTACAAGGATTCCAGGCATGCTGCCTTATTGTTGTAGACTTGGCTTTTTGTGCCATCAAGTTAGCTTTTTGTTTCCTGGAAACTTTACTGCAGTTTTCTTGATGTTTTTGGCAATGTTTGCACTAACCTGCTTCCTAGGGCTGAAGGAGTGTGTCTGGCTTAAGGTCAGCTACTGACTTCATGCCTAAGGTGGAAATAAAACTCATAGTCTCCTGGTTTCTAACCTGGTGCCTTAACCACTATACCAGACTGAACAATAAAATAACAATCCTGAAAACTTGTCAAAGTTTCTCTCTGCCCATTTAGTACAAAGAGAATCAAAGTGAGGTTATTTTGAGTTATCTCTGTACTGAAGCTAAAGCTCTGACTTCAGAGTATACAGCTCCGTCATTTACATAATATTTCTTGACATCAGTCTTATTAATACAGACGTTACCAACTTTTCATTACTCTGGTTTCCGATTATTAAGAGAACTGTGTTTTGCCAAGGGATGGAGATAGTTTTGAAGCAGGATTTTATCTTTTGTTTTTTTTAAAAAAATGGGAGCTCAAGAATTGTTCTAGGTATAATTCCACATGTAGCGTAATATAATTAAAGTGCCTGGTAGAATCTAATTATGTCTCAGCTTGTGAATAACTGGAATAGTTTTGGCTTCAGCATTCACTGTTTTATATCTTCTCTCTGACTTTTGCTTTGTTTACAATTTGATCAATAAAACATGAATGCTCACTTTCTGTTTTGCGATTGTGATTTGGCCTAATTGAAATATTTCCTTGATATGAAATATGGATTATTTCCTATATGATTAGAATGATTTTTCTGGCTTTTAACACAGTTAACAATTTAGTTCATACTTTTAGATTTAACATATTTAACAAATTGGGCTACACCATAGTAATTCAATAAGCCAGTGTCTTAGCACTGGCTTATTGCAGTGCAAGATAAGGTTTTCTGGCATTTTTAATCTTCCTCTAGAAGGCCAGTCTCATATTTGTGGATAGACCAGATTGTTATCCTTTAGAGCAGTTGCAAACATGACATTTGTCTATATAGGGACAGTTTCTAGATAAGAAAGGTCATTCCCATATCATAATATTAGGTTTTTAGTTTGTTTTTTATGCATATACCAAGAAGGAAGCTGCTGTAAACAAAATGTCTCCGGTTTGTATATATTATGCAAAGTTAGTAATTACTTATATTCTACCCTAATAATTTGGCTTATATGAACTTCGGTATTGGCATCATAGTTACTTCAAAATGAAAACCTGTTTCTTAGAAATATGTAGTTATTCTAGCAAAGATTTCAGTGCCCCCCCCCCCTCCAGGTACACTGAGTTTGTAACCCTATTTTTCCCCTCTCTCCATATTCTGGTATGAACATGGAAAGAGTTGGTAGCATATTTAATGCAGCAAAGGTCTGAATGCTGACATGAATTGGATGCCTATAAATACACACACACACATATAATATACATATGCATATACATGTTTAATAAGTGTAGTTTGTCTTTTGTTCTGTATATAATATAATACATTTCATTCTATCCACTACAGCTCATTAAATAAAATCTGAACATAGCACCATAAGGAAACAAAATGCTGCTATTTTTAGGTCTGTTCATTCTACTTATAAAGGTTGTGTCAGTGAAAAAAATCCCTTAATTTAATAATAAGGTGCCAAAATGTCTTCCTGGAATCTGTCTCATCTCCCAAATTTGATGGATGTCCTAATATAGCACATATTTTAATTATGTGCTTCTCAACAACAAATGGTACCATCTAATCAGATATGATTAGTACTGTACTTGCAAGCTGGTGGGGAAACTGAAGAAACATTTTTTAGAAAACTGTTACTCTGGAAATTACATGGACATGCAGTCATGAGGAGTTAAACTCCATTTTTACCTTTACCAATGTTCATTAAGTCATTTTGATGCCCATTTTATCTCTTGAAATAATTGTTGAACTCATTGGCCCACAAAAATAGATGAATATGGCAATGTCTGTTGATAATTGTTTAATTTGGTTTCATGCTCTTGATTAGTGGTACTATGTAATTCAAACATCTATAACCCAGATTTTGAATTTAAATAGCATTTAAATCCATACAAACAAGCCTTTATTATGCCTTTATGCCAGAAATCACCACATAGAAACATATGCATCTAAAATTGTAGATATCAGTAAAAAGCATAAAATACAATGATAACATGACAATAATACAATTATAATGCAGGTCATAGTCAGGATCACCAAATTAATACTATTGTTCAGTTTTAGATGGGACGAATAAAACTAATAGAGGCACACAATTAGGCAATCTGGGAAGATACATCAGTCCTGGTGAGATAGAAGGATTGACAAATAAGCATTGCTTCTGAGCTTTTTGATTAAGATCAGGTGTAAATATTGAAACTTTAAAAATTACCTATCACAAGCTCAGTGAATATTCTAAGAAATTACTTTGCTGCTTGATTTTATTATCCCTTATGTTAATTTAATTTTTAAAATGAACTGTTACAGCATCTGGCAGTTTTAAACAGAGTGTCCTGTTTCCAAATTAGTTTTAAATTATCAGAAATATTTAAAAACATATTAATTCTGTCTTTACAATATTGGTTATTAAGACAGTACTGCTTCTTATACATTTCAACTTGTTCTACTATAGTCATTTATCCCTAATTTTCTTTTCTTTTCTTTTTCAAGGACCCACTGTTGTCTTCCAGTATGAAAGCACCTCAGAGACCCACTATACAAGTTTGACTATAGCATGGCGGCAGGGTGGACAGCCTGCTCAGATCTCTGAAACGATTTCTTTGCTTCGCTTCAGTATTAAATCCACTCAAGACTTCACGTTTTGTTCTATGCTGTACAATTACAATTCATTTATGCAAACTGATTAGTGGGTCTTTGTGTGGCTTTCTGCAGTCTCCAATCTGGTTTTCTCTACTCTTTATTTAGGAACCATAATGAATTATTAGAATGCTAGTCCAAGCTATCTCTTGGCACAATGCAACTTTAGGCACACAAAGACCTACTATTTATACTGTCACATGGGAAATTGTGTTCTCATGATTAGCATCATATGTTTCCTATGTTGATCTCTCACTATGCATTTCATGTATGATCCTGTACACGGTGACAATGCTATTGTGAGAAAACAGAGCAGAGATAGAATAAAATCTGTTGTGTTGTTTTAAAGGCACTTTATATCACTGTTATGTCTATATACGTTATATACTAGAGCTCTTTAGTTTCACCTGAAACAAATATATAAGGTGGCTTTTGCTACAGAAGTTGGAAAGATTCTGCCCTAAATACTACACACTTGGTATGTTGAAGGTGAGAGTAACAATTTTTTTGAAAGCTGGACAAAGTTTGTTTTTGAGAAAAACTTTTTTTAGAGCCTTGCTGAAAGTCTGAGAAGCCTTTGTTACTTAAATTCCTAATACTGTAATACTTAAAGGTGCTTCTCCCTTCTGCCCACCCTCCCTTCTCTCTCATTGGTCCTGATACTTCGGATAATTGTGGTTGTGGGATTGGTGGAGCCACAGTTGAACCTTTTCAACTGTGGGAGACTTAAGGGAAGTATCTCAATGCTCCTGGCATTATCAGCCTTCCAAGAGGATTTCAGATCCTGGTTGCGAGGAAAGTAGCTTGTTGCGAGAGAGGAGCAGGACATGGTACTGTGGGTATTGTGGGTCTATCAAAATTAAAAGAAGCCTTTTGGAGACCAGATACCTTAAGATCTTTAGAAATAGCATGTTATTGCATTCTAATTGTTTGTGTCTAGGGTTAGAAAAAATCTTCAAAAGAACACTATATTATGACAGGATAATACCGGTCATAATGTAGTGGGCAAGGCTGACATTTTTGGCTCCCCTCCCCCATTATTTGGATTTTAAATGTAAATTAAATATATGCTTTAGGTTTATTTTTAAGAAAAAGTACGAAAAAACACCACTGAAGATTAGATACCGTGTTTCCCCGAAAATAAGATCCTGCCTTATATTTTTTTGAACCCTGAAATAAGTGCTTGGCCTTATAGCCATGCGCTCAAAAGCCCGATTGAGCTTATTATCAGGGGATGTCTTATTTTGGGAGAAACAGGGTATTTGCTACCAACATGATATTGAAGAGACCAAGAAGCTAAATAGACTCTACAGTTGCCCTCCCCTGCCCCATTTTTACAGATTCATTTTTTAAAAAACTAAAGCATTTTCTTAAAAATTCCCAGCAATTTAGATTTTTTTTTTACTACTGCATTGCTTTCTGGGAATTTCTTAGTTAACAATTTTTTACTTTTAACCAAAGTTTTGGGTTAATTTCTGTTTTCGTTAACATTTGCTAACATTCACCATTATCACCTCACTTCATGGTGCCTTTTTGGCCAGACAATCAAGCTTTTTTTCTTCCCTAATGTAATCCATATCCATTTGTAAAGGTAGCCTTGTCCTGCCTGCTAAACTATTCTAGACATCTTGGATAGTTGTGCTGTGTTGCTGTCAGAGTTATCTGCCCTGTTTTCAGGAGGTGTATTTGCACGTGAGCATAGGTTAGGTGGGATTTGGGGCTGTGTGGAGTGACCCAACTCCCACCCTGTTGGTTTACAGACACCGGTATGAAAATTAGTTCAGTCCTCTGATTGAAAGAAGTTCCCTATTTCTTCTGTACAACATTAGATATTTAATTTGGAGTGCATATCCATTTTTTTTCAATATTCTAAGGGTGTAATCCTAAAATTCTTTAATGAGTGATTTATTTTCTACAACGTATTTTTAGCGCCATTGCCTCACAGTGCAGCCTGTGCATATTTAGTCTGAAATAAGCTATTGTGTTCAATGGTGCTTAGTCTCTGATAAATGTGTTCAGAATTGCTATTTAAATGAATATAACAGGCTTATCAAATCACTATGCCTTTATTACTAGTACGAAGTAATGGATTGTAGGAGGAGGGTCTTTCATGCCAAATTGATCAGTTAGGTGCCTAAATCAAGTTATAAATAAATAAATGCTATATTGTCTCTATATTATTATTATTAACAATAGCAGATCTGCAAATAGCTCAATGTTAAGTTCATGATTATCCCATACTAATATTTATCATATGACCTAATACGTTAATCAAGGTACATGATGGTCTTTTCTTGCAAAGCACAGTTGTAGTTTAGCAGCTGCCAACTAGAAGAATTCTTACAGGAGATGTAGCAACCAAATCCCAAATTAAAAACAAATATTAAATTCTGTAAATTAATTCTTGCCAAGCTATAGTTCACCAGCCATTTATAGCGGCAACACGAGTGCTTATTCACCTCTTTGAGTTTACCAAAATAGCAACAAAAGCAACAAAATGAAGTATATCATTCTCCTAGTAGACCTCAAGTTTATGCTGTGTAAGAACTCCCAAGATTGTAGAACATGGAATCATATGCCTAGAAGAGCCCTGAGGGGTCCCTGCTCAAATGATTATACCATACTGATCAAATAGTTATCCAGTCTATTTCTGAAAACTTCCAATGGTAGAACATCCACAACCCCAGAAAGCAAGTTATTCCACTGTTTAATTGTTCCCACTGTCAGAAAATTTCTCCTTGCTTCTAGGTGTGACCTCTCTGCCAATAAATACAGGAACTGAGAATTTTTGTAGTTTTGGTTGTTGATTGGTTAGTTGCGTGGGTTTTTAAGGATGAGAATGTGAGCAGAAAGCCTCTGAGAGGTTTATTGCTTGTTTCTACCTTTAAAAAGTTTTTAACGTAAAGCTAAACTTGGTACAATTTCAGGCTGTTTCTGAGGCCTGAGGAGTTTTAATGGCAGAAATGGAAGCATTGTGCTTTCTGAGTTTATGGGAAGGAGGATGAGAATAGAAATTGTGCTGCTGGGCATCAAGTATTTTGCCATTAAATTTCAGTTTGATACAGGTAGTCCTCAATTTACGACCACAATTAGACCCAAAATTTCTTTTGCTAAGTGAAATGGTTGTTGATTGAGTTTTGCCCCATTTTATGACCTTTTTTGCCAGAGTTGTTAAGTGAATCACAGCAATTGTTAAGTTAGTAACACAGTTGTAAAGTGAATCTGGCTTCCCCATTGACTTGGCTTGTCAGAAGGTCGCAAAAGGTGATCGCATGACCTTGGGGCACTGCAACCATCATAAATATAAGTCAGTTGCCAAACGTCTAAATTTTGATCAGGTGATCATGGGTATGCTGCAACAGTCGTAAGTGTGAATCACTTTTTCACTGCTATTTTAACTTCAAATGGTCACTAAATGAACTGTTGTGAGGATTACCTGTAATCTCAGGGTACTGGGGACTGCAGATTGTTCATCCTTGGCTTATCAGTTGCAGAAATGCATTTAACCATATTTTAGAGTTCAAATAATGTCTAGTTGATTTCATAGTAAAAGAGTAATGGGTGCTTGCTTTGGTTTGTTGGACTTAATTTAGCACTAATTATTACTGTTAGAATGAACAAATGGTTACTGTACCAGTAGGGTGAGTTTTAAAAAAGATGTTTTTGTCAGTCTATAAGTTAAAAATCTTCAGAGATAAAACATATTTTAATGCAAGAGGTACAATATAGCTCAAAAGAGGTACAAACTATTAATTGACATTATTAAGAACGTTTGATATGCTTAGGCTATTTCGCTATTATTTATTAGTGTTCTATTTCGCTGAGAATTCATTTCTGTATTTATAATTTTATTTCTAGTATATTAATATGTTAAAAAAGCTAGGCCCAAACAGATAATAGCATAACTAAATAATAATTCAGAAACATGCATAAAATTTGTGTATGGTTATAGTGAGTTATACTTGCTAAAATTTCAGAAAGGAGTACTGTATTTTCCTGCGTATAAGACTACTTTCTAACACACAAAAATCTTCTCAAAAGTCGGGGGTCGTCTTATACGCCGGGTCTCATTCTCCTGTAACCAGGCAGACCAGCCCATAAGGCTCTGACAAGCCTTAAATGGCTCTGAGGAGGGTCGTCTTATACTTCCAGTCGTCTTATACGCCGGAAAATACGGTAGTTTAAAAAATGTATTATGCAACAAATTATTTGAGTAGGGTTCCAAATTAGGATTCTGAGAAACTTAAAACAAAATTTATATAGAATAGGGGAAATTTTCTTCTCCTAATTTCAACTTCCCAATTTACAAAAGTTGCAAAATAGTTTTTTTTTGTCTCATGGATTTTCAAAATAAAAAAGAGACTGTTATGATAGTTGAGTCCAAGTTTTTACGCATTCAAAGATGGCTGTATAAATTATGTTCTCTAGCTTTAGATATGAATAGCTTTTTTTCATTTGGATGGCTAAGTTTTTAATATGATCAAAAATAGATAACAGTATTATAGCATATAAGGTAATTTGCTACAACATGTTATTTGTCCCCATTCCAGAAATGGAACTAAAGTTCTCCAAATAGGAATGAGGGATTTCCTAACTTAGAAATTAAGATTCAGCTTTCTTAAAGTTTTTAGAGAAAAGCTTGTGATTTCTTGACATTTTGAATGGAGTGTGAAATAGCTGTGACAATGCTATTTTTTCTGTTTGCAAAAAGAATGTAAAATTTAGAGAATTCTTGATTTTTATTTTTACAAATGAATTGTACTACCCAGTGTGATTTGCCAGAAACGCACAAACCAGTATTTGCTAAAATATGTCCTATGACTTGCATTATTTTTCTATTAAAGTCAATCAGTGATGACAGACTTCCAGCTGTAGTGGTGTTTTGGGCTGCTAGTGCAAAACGCTGCTTTCTTGTCATTAATTATGTTTGTTTCTTTAATATCACTATGCTGTGTGCTGTTTTGATATTTGTATTTTGAAGCTTTCTAGTATTAAAGTAGTGGAATAATAATCAGTGTTTTGCAAACACAGCCTATGCTGTGCATGAACATTGTTTTTTGAACACTGGAAATAACTATGCAAAAATATTTTATTAAAGAGACACACAGAGAATATCCTTATTGATGTGTGATTTCTTTTCAGCACACTTAACCATTCTCAGGTTTGATGATACATTTTCATAAATTATTCATTTGTGTTGTTCCTTCATTATATAACCAACCAATCACTAAAATCTTCTGGAAGATGATCACATAGCTAGAGCGTACTTATACAATTGGTGTATGATAGAGAAGTTGTCATTTCTAACATCAATTTAAACCTGTTCATTCAACACAGGTTTTCAATTCTCATCAAAAAGAATTCCCAGAATGTAAGAAGGAAGTTATTACTATTAAATTGGGATCAAACTTGTAAAAATTGAATCTCTAAACAAGATCAAGACTAGTTTTAAATTTATAATATAAACATATAACTCTGTAAAGCCAAGTCTTTTAAGACAGTATGCATTGCTGATTTTTGCTTGCCTAGCAGGCGCTATAGATTGTCAATTTCCTTCTTAAATTGTTTTATTTCTCACTTGTAAATGCTACTTTCTCAACTAATCATGTTATTAGGGAGACCAGTGGCATAGATTAAAAGGACATGCCCACATCCTTTCACCCATTTACTAATTCACAAAGAGATTTCTCTGGTCACTTGGAATGATCGTGGTATTTCATAATTCTCAACCAGAGAGTCTAATGCTGTGGCTAATGATGCTGACTATTGTGGAATTCTGTGGTTAAAGAAATATCAGTTTTAAAGGTCTTTATGCTTATTTTGGAAAAAAAATAAAGCTTAGGAAATCATCTCTGCCTTTATATTACTCAGAGAAATTAGTATTACATTTTGTCCTGGATTTAGAATGGGTAGGTTTGAATTTACACTTTATCATGAAGCTCACTGTGACCCTAATTCACCTGAATTTTTCATAGCTTTGTTGTGAATATAAAAGTGGGGGAGAATCATGTAAACTGGCATTTTTCATCACACACAAACACAGACACACATGCATGCGCGCACACACACACACACACACGTGTGGTGTCCTCGATTTACGACCACAATTGAGCCAAAATATATGTTGCTAAGTGAGAAATTTGTTAAGTGAGTTTTGCCCCATTTTATGACTTCACGCCACATTTGTTAAGTGAATTACTGCAGTTATTAAGTTAGTAACCTGGTTATTAAGTGAATCTGACTTCCTCATTGACTTTACTTGTCAGAACGTCGCAAAAGGTAATCACATGAATCCGAGACATTTGTCACTGTCTTAAAGCCGCCCAGAGTCCTTTGGGAGTGGGGCAGCATAGAAATGCAACAAAATAAATAAATAAAATTAAATAAATAAATAAATAAAGCTGAACATTATTTAAATATGCTTCCACATATACAGTTTACATTTCTTCTGTGTGTTGGGGCTACAATAATTCACAGCAGTAGAATAATGGTGTTACAGCAGTATTTAGGATTAAAATGATTAAAGGCCAATTGAGTTTATATTATGTCTGAGAGTAGTATACTGAAGTCTGTTCTTAAATTGCCAATCAAAACATTCATAGAAACTTCAAACCTCATGAGAAATCCAGGGGCCTTAGAATTTGGAATTATTTTCTTTGAGGATTAATTTATTCTCTATGGGAGCAACAAAAAATTACTGATAAATTCATATGCATTCTCAGAAAATATTTCTACTGACAACTGTTCATGATTTACAGTAACTGGTTTGTAAATGAAAATGGTTTACAAAAAGAGGACTGAGAACAACTTCATATAAAACAGTCTTATCAGTATAATCTTTTTGCTTTAAATTATTTTTTATGGTGCAAGATTTTTTGTTTGGAGTTATTTTGAATATTTTCTATATAACATGCTAATCAGTCATTTCTGTTCTCTTGCCAACTTTATTATACTTCTCAGTTTAGGGCATATATGAGAATGATCATGTTTTTTTCACCAATTGGCATGACAATAAGGATAGTTAACTTACATATCAGTATTGGTAAATGGTTTTCTTAGTAAATAATTATCTGCAATTATTCATGAATAATATTATGAATAATTTTAATGTACTAGTAAAAGAAGATAGGCAAACTTTTGGGGCCCATTTCGAGAATATATTGGGATTACTTTTATAAAAGGAAGAGCTTATCTCTTACCCAAATACTTGGTACGCTTGGCATGCCACAAAATTCCAGAATCTAAATCAACACATTTGTTTCCCACACCCTCTCTTATCTACTGAACATTTTCTATCCAGCTTTTACATTTTATTTGGTTTGAGGCAGATGGACACTTTCAAATCCCTGGACTGAAACTATCTAGCATTTTTATTTTATCAGCGGTGCACTATGCTCCAAAATTTCAAAGGCTTTGCTGTATATATTATGGCGCTTCTTTCTTATTATTGAGTGCCAGTTACTCTTTTCCTTAGTTGAAAGAAACTTTTGGGGAAAAAATTGGGGAGTGGGGAGAGAAACCTTTTGCAGGCCAAGGGAAGTAAGAGTCAGCCACTTGTGCCCAGTTTGTAAATCAGTGATGTTGGATGGAGCAGAATTTAATACAAACATAAAATTGTGATGTAACATGAACAGCTCAGAAGCAGACAATAAAATAAATTTAGCAAAACTCATAACTTCTATGGTAATTATGAGAACTAGAAATTATACCCTTGATGAAAACCATGCAGACATCAGAAAGTGTGTGTGTGTGTGTGTGTGTGTGTGTGTTATACACCTATTTCAGAGTCAGTTTTGGGTTTTTTATTCATTAAGAGTGTCACAGAGAATTTTCATTGCCTATTTGGTATTGAACAAATAAGCTCAAAATGATTAAGAATGCTTAATTTTACAGGGTGTGCTGATCTCCAGAGCCTTGACACAATGCAACCCATGGAAAGGAAGAAGCAGGGTTATATACATGAGTTGATCCAGACAGAAGAAAAATACATGGATGACCTTCAACTTGTCTTAGAGGTAAGATCTGCTTGGAAAGAAAAGTTGTTACTGTATAAAAATGTCTTCATTGCTTTTAATTAAATTGGAAGGTCTTGTGAGAAATGACCAAATAAAACAGCATGCATACCTCATCATTCAATACAGTATTGTAAGATCATCAGCCATGAGGATTTCCATATTTTATACAGTACAACACACATTAATCTTTTGAACATGCAGTGTAATATTTTATTTGGCTTTCAGACAAATCAGCCATCAATAAATACATAGATACAAACCACATTTACACACCATTCAAAAGAGACAATAAAAAAGGTACCTACATCAAAAAGGTAAGAAGGAAAAAAAGATCATAATACATCCACCCCAGGAGCCAACACCCAGATAAACAGG
This sequence comes from Masticophis lateralis, assembly GCA_030761175.1. Classification (NCBI taxonomy): domain Eukaryota; kingdom Metazoa; phylum Chordata; class Lepidosauria; order Squamata; family Colubridae; genus Masticophis; species Masticophis lateralis. The sequence goes on from JAUDYJ010000001.1 coordinate 161,344,312, forward strand.
GATTAACACCAGACAATCAATCTAACAGAAAACAATAGTCTAAACAGGGAACTACCAAGAAGAAAGTCCCCTATCACTGGCAAGACAAACTACTATATATTAACAGAGAGCAAACCCACACTCTCTAGCCTTGATGATGTTACTTAGTCTGGTAATAAACATCTCAAGCAAATACCAAGTCAGAGAGCACCAAGGACTCCAGAGATAATTATTTCTTGTTCAAAATGTGATTGTCTTAGTTATCATATGATGTCTCCCTTGAAATCATTGGAATTGTTTAAATAAATATTGAAAACAAGACATTAAATGACTGGCACAGGGGTGAAATCCAGCAAGTTCTGGATTTCACCCCTGGAGAACTGGTAGCGGAAATTTTAAGCAGTTCAGAGAACCGGCAAATATCATCTCTAGCTGGCCCCAGAGTGGGGTGGGAATGGAGATTTTGCAATATCCTTCTCCCAGGAGTGGGGAGGGAATGAGGATTTTGCAGTATCCTTCCCCTGGAGTGGGGTGGGAATGGAGATTTTGCAGTATCCTTCTCCTGCCACACCCACCAAGCCACACCACACCACACCCACCAAGCCATGCCCACAGAACCAGAAATAATGGTAAATGGATTTTTTACAAACAAGCTAAGGATTAAATTCAACATTACATAGGAAATGAAAGGACAACTGGCGACTCCAAACTTAAATTTTATTATCAAGATAGTTATCTGAGGAAGATTACAGACTGAACTGTAATTTGTTATGGGCTGGAGATTTTTATGGAGGAAGCTGGACAGAGCAGAGAAATTATTCATATAACTAAAGATTTTATTGATAATACAATCTCGTAATACTTTTATTTTTGTAATGCATGAATTATATTTCACATTGATTTTAATATTGCAAATGAATAGTATTGTATTAGAAGAACTGCAGAAACAAAAGGAATACTTAGAGAGTTGATTGAATTTGAAAGCCTTACAATATGAAATGTGGAGCAATGCTGGGTCTTATCTATAGACAATTGCTGAAATATGACTCAGAAATTGAACAAGTTAAGGACTGTATAATTATATGAATGCAAAATTAGATATAATGATAGATATGCAAGAATGGGAATTTAAGTGGAAGGAGGATCAAATTTATATACCATACTTGGAGAAAATTAATGTAATGTATTCTATTTGCTGGCATTTTACTATAGGTCTGATTGCTAAAATGTATAGTTGATTTTCTGAATATTGTTGGAAATATAATGATTCAGTCAGATCAAGGAAGAATATTTGATCCTCTTGTTAGAAGAATGGCTAAAATCAGTTTGTCTCCCATAGGAAAAATATACAGATTTGAAAGAACCAGTTTTCTCTATCAGGTGAAATAGAAAATGGAGTTCCAGAATTTCCAGAAAGGAGTTTAGTACCTCCTGTCACAGTGCTACAGGAGAGAAAGAATCTGCAGTTGTGTTTTTTCTCAAAATTGATAAACTGAAGAGGAAGACAACAGTCCTCTTTGCATCTGATTACTCTTAATTCAACGATGTCAAATATTTTGAAAAAAATTATCAGTTTGAGTGCAATAGAAAGAATGAATAAAATATTTCATAAATTATTACTTATTGAATCAATTGTGATTTGAGTCACAACTATCACTAATATTGCTCTTCCTCTCTGTAGGTTTTCCAGAAACAAATGACTGAAGCAGGCTGTCTCTCGGAAGCCGAAATGGGATTAATCTTTGTCAACTGGAAAGAGCTCATATTGTGTAATACAAAGTTATTGAAGTAAGTTCTGCTACTGTTTTGTTAATTTTTGTCCTGCTAAATGCCTCAATCAAAAACAGCAATCATATCATTAAGTTACCTCCCCACCCACCCCAATATTGTTGAATGGAGACACAAGTTACCTTTTAGTACCTCTTATCTCAGTTTTAAAATTTTCTCCAAAATATAAAAAGCATGTGTCCCTGCTTTCTTCCTTAAGGTTATTCCATTGTATTTTCTGCCATCCATTGCCTGATTTGATACGAGTTTGAAGAGAGATGATTTCTAGTTTGCCTTTCAGAGTCTCATTTGATTGCGGTTCCAGGGTTTCAGGCACAGTTCCAGGCACTGGGAATTCCAGAGTGCTCATAGATATCTCCTTGGCACATTCCAGGCTTCATGCCCTGATTTTATCTTTCTGATTTATTTGTTTTTTAAATAAAATAAATATTGAAGCAGTGTGAGCCTCAAGCATAAGATTCTTTCTGGAGCTCATACAGATTCCAGAAGCATTATTACAAGATAAAAATGATAGAGGACTATAATCCAATGTTTTGTTTGGACATTGAGATAAACTGGGATGGTTGACATCTAATGTTAAGTTTATATTTGTAAGTTGCTTTTGGGCCTTTTGGTTGTAAATAAGATTGACTGAGTGATGGGATTGATTGATTAGTAATGCCCTAGAAGGCTTCAGGAGGTACTGGAAACTATGTCAGTGTTCCTTCTTGCTAAATTAAAGCTTTGTGTATTGTCAAGCCCACCAAGACAACCATTTTGCAAAGTATTCAAATTCCAAGTTGGCAAGTTCTGAGAGACTGCATTTTACCTATTCGGTATGCCTGCCAGATCCACATCTCTCCTGTTTCCCACAGCGTCCTGTAAAACAGAAAGCCTTGTTTGCAAAACCTTCTATAGCTTCATCTTTCTGGGATTTCTGGGGTCAATCTGTTTTCCTATGGATTTTTTTTTCCAGAGCCCTTCGGGTGCGCAAGAAGACTGGGGGGGAAAAGATGCCAGTACAGATGATTGGTGATATCTTGGCTTCTCAGTTATCCCACATGCAAGCCTATATTCGATTCTGCAGCTGCCAGCTTAATGGAGCTGCCTTGTTACAGCAAAAAACAGATGAAGAGCCAGAGTTCAAAGAATTTTTGAAAGTAGGCTGTTATTCAGTAACTCTCTTCACTATCTTTCCTTTCCCTTTGGGTTACATGTGCAAGTGTAACTGTAACTTTTTCTACTTGAAGAATAGAAGCCTTGACTCTCTCCAAAAAGCAAAGGTGCCCCTAATGAAGGCCGTGACAGCATGTATAACTTGCTGTAGCGGTATATTTTAAATTACTCTGATGTCCATTAATTTGACTCAAGCCATTTTTCTTTTTCACTGTAAAAATGTAGAGCTGTTAGCAGTTTAACAAAGATGGTGCATAGTGATTAGGGGAAAGACAAAATTTGCAAGTACATGTTGATGCATGTATAAAAGGGGCAGGGCATTGATTGCAATGCTGCACCTACTGTGTTGCAGGTTTGACATATATAAATAACCTGTGGATGGTGCTGAGATGATGCCATGATTTAGATCAATGAATCTGCCTTCCTTCTTTCTTTTCCTTTCCTTTATAAAAATACTTAGCACATTGAAGGAAATGTTAAAGTAACTGGGACACCTTCAGTTAGGTTACATTATCTCATTATGTAGTTTTAGTCTGTGCATTTGCAGCTTTAGTCAGAACCAGTTGACATGACTCCCACACTTATCCTATTATTTATCTTTTTTTATGCATATGTCTGTTGGAGGGAATCATGCAGTTTCTGAATTATGAAAGCCCTTTGCTACATTTAAAATAAACAATCTCAATATTAAATATAAGGCTGGTATTTTGCCCAACTCTCAGATTTCCTGACAAACAGTTGTATTGTAGTTTTCAAAAGTTAAGATATCCTCTTTTGTAAATTAGAGGCACAAGTGACTGGTTACGAAACATAGAAAATCAACTGTTATAAACTTTTCAGAAACTAGAGATGTTCTATATATCTATAATGTATGTTTCTATTTCAAATTTGTTTAAACTTGTAGAAATTGGCCTCAGATTCCCGCTGTAAAGGCATGCCCCTTTCCAGCTTCCTCTTGAAACCGATGCAGAGAATTACTCGCTACCCTCTGCTCATCAAGAGTGTGAGTAACCGGTTGCTCTTTTTCTGACTCTCTGAGTAAGTTGCCTGATGTGGAAGGGTGAATACAGCATGGCAAATACATTTATGAAAATATAAGAATGGGTTTCTTTTTCTCAGTATTGCCTTTTATTTAAGCCATGAGTTAATTTGTCTTTTTCTGCAACCAGATTCTGGAGAATACCCCTGAAACTCACCCTGATTACAATAATCTGAAGCAGGCTCTCGAGCGTGCTGAAGAATTGTGTTCCCAGGTGAATGAGGGGGTGCGTGAGAAGGAGAATTCAGACAGACTTGAATGGATACAGTCCCATGTCCAGTGCGAAGGACTGGTTGAGGTAACTGGGGCTCAGTGATCAAGAAATCCAACTCAAATGTGCTATTGCATAGTTCCTATGGCATGGAAGAAATGTTAGATAACACCTTGTAAATCCTTAGATAATATCTGAATTACATACCTAATACATTCATCCATGCTTTATATAGGCAATGTATATAGAGAGCTTACCAGATGTACGAGAATTTTTTAAAAAAAGGAAAAGATGCTGATTTAATGAATTCTTGGAACAACTACGTAACAATGGCAGTGAAAGAAATACTGGAGCCATGTACTGCCCCAGGATATGCAAGCTCCATAATGCTTTCTGCAAATAGTTATCCATTCGGAGACTTGATTTATTTCTAGATGAATGAAAAGCATGCCTTTTAAGAAAATAAAAGATGTTAAAAGACATGAAATCTTTTAGTACAATACCCCAAGGCTACAGAAAGATGTTTTACATCTTCTAAAAATATTAGTTCAAGTTCCAGAAATGTTCAGAGGAATGTTGTATCATTATACCTTTATAAGCCTCTCAGAACACAAAAGCAAATTCTGAACCCTATTAAAAGCATTTCATAGACACTAAATATGTAAAAATGTCATATTACAAATTGAGAAAATTGAATCATTTGTTAGGACTAATTATCATAAGACATGCTTATCAGCAACATGATTTATAAGTGGAATAATTTATATGGTGAAGAAAATCAGTGTGCTTTGCATCATTTTCTTTCTCTCCTAGCAACTGATTTTCAACTCACTGACCAACTGTTTGGGACCACGGAAACTTCTGCACAGTGGCAAGCTTTATAAGACGAAGAGCAATAAAGAACTCTATGGTTTTCTCTTCAATGACTTCCTGCTTCTCACCTACATGGTGAAGCAGTTCGTCTCTACAGGATCAGATAAACTGTTCAGCCCCAAATCAAATTCCCAGTTTAAAATGTACAAAGTGGTAAGTGAATTCAAGAATCTCAGAGTCCTTTCAACTGGGAGGAAATGGGATTTCTAGGAATAGAAGCATGTTTTTCTTTAACCTGTAACTTTCTTCTTCCAATATGCAGCTGGTGTTAATTGTATTATGTCACCTTCTATAAGCAATAATAGTTTTGAATTTACTGATCAAAACTCAGCTAAAGTCATTATCTGTATCAATGGAACTTATTTTTTCTAAACTGCCTAAGCATTGGTTAGAGGCATAATGCACCCAACTAGTGGGAATTTTTTTAAAGAACAAGATTGCTCCATTCAATATCATTATTTAGCCAAATTTCAGCAGCATACCATTAGATAAACACTTGTCTTTCCTTTTTAAGATAAGCTAAGGAGCCATACTGGTTATGGAAGTGTTGCTGAGTTTTATTTTTATGCTATTAAATTTACTTTTGTGCATTCAAATTTCAGCGAGTTTCTAGAGGCATGTTTTTTCTTGGCTATGAGCACATGGATGATGTGTGCTGTGGCTATTCAAATGTGTTGAGCTTTCTGGAAAAGCCTGTCTTTTCCTTTGCCTCATCTAAATATGAAAGTCATCATTCCTTGCAAGAGACAAAACAACAAATATACACTTGGGAAGGAGTTCCAAGAGAATCCTTGATGTGAAGATTAAATTTATTCTCTTCGCTTAAGATGTATAGAGCTATATTCAACACTTATTTTTTAACGAAAAATTGGCAAAATAGGTTCTTCAGAAAGAACGTCTGCCTGATTTAAAAAGAAAATAATAGATGAAGTGATTATGGTTATCAAATTCCTTCAGCTTGTTTTTTATGCACTGAATTAAATGTTATTTGCATAAATATTTGACTCTTCTTTCAAAATCATTCCTAATTTCAGATACAAAATTTATTCAAAACAAGCCTCTTCAGATTAGCAAATTTTTCAATCCCTCTTTGCTAATCAGTCTGTCACTTTTTGCTGAAATGTTTGAATTAACTGAATCAAAATCTGCTTCTTACAGCCTATTTTTCTTAATGAAGTCCTAGTGAAATTGCCAACTGACCCTTCTAGTGATGAGCCAATTTTCCACATCTCCCATATTGACCGAGTCTACACACTGAAAACAGACAATATAAATGAGAGGTGAGCCTCCAAATTCTTGCCTAAAAAAGGAATAAAACATTTTCTAAATTTCTTTCCCATGAAATGTCAAAATGTATGCTTTCTTTTTTGTTATTATGCTTGTTCTTGGATTCGTTGACTGTAGTAAATATTCTATTTACTATCCAAAAGGCTACTGTGAGAAAATTACTAAAAACAAAATGTTCAAACACAAGAATATATTACAAATTGGCTGCATACTTCAACTTTGTATCCTAGTACCTAAAAATAGATTGGTAATTTCATGAATTGCAGAAATTATAGGATTCATTATCTCTGTAACCAGAAACCAGATATAATGAAAGTAAAGAGAATACTAATTGCCCTAAGGGGGAGTGGCATAGAAAATCCCTTAAATAGCCTGTTGCAGGTTTAACATTCTATAATTAATGGTACTATAATAAATAAATAAGAAAAATTTGCTGTGTTTTATTATATGGCTACAAACATTGATCAGTACATCTATATATGTACTATATATCCCATATTTAAAGATTTCTTATATTTCTTGTTTTCAGGAGTCAATAATTAGGAGTGAAATTAGAATGTGACATTCACAGTTTTGTGTTCAGATGAAGTCAAAACTCTTAAGTTGTTTTTGTTATGAATAGAATAGAATAGAATAGAATAGAATAGAATAGAATAGAATAGAATAGAATAGAATAGAATAGAATAGAATAGAATAGAATAGAATAGAATAGAATAGAATAGGTTTTATTGGCCAAATTTCATTAGACTCACAAGGAATTTGTCTATATTGTTGTCCTTTAACAAAATTATTTATTCTTGTAGAACTGCCTGGGTCCAGAAAATTAAAGGCGCCTCAGAACAATATATTGAAACTGAAAAAAAGAAACATGAAAAGGCTTACCAAGGTGATGGTCTGCGATTGACTGCAACTTTTAGTAGCAGCTGTTTTTGTGTTTTGTGAGATTGGAAGGATTTGGCATTTATGTCAACTGATATATTTTGTTAGCCTGGTGACATTTTCAAAAATTCTAAGACAGCAGTATTCATCAAAGATTGGGTTTTAAAATGAGTTGAGTAGTACCATCTCTAAAGATGTACTAGATTCCTTTTTACTTAGGTGTAGATCTGTTAACAGAAAAACACTGATTGTACACTGATGTGTATAAATACTAATTGACAACCTGGTTGCTGTAGTACCTAGTTTTCATGAATCAATCCCTGAACAAATTGATCAATTTGCAAACTGCAGAAATAGTTTTTGTGCAAACCTGCCAATAGAAAGTATGTTCTGAATTTTTTTTTACATCTCGGTTTTGTTTCTTTTTCAGCTCGATCACAAAAAAGCTCAGGAATAGGACGCTTGATGGTACATGTGATTGAAGCAACGGAATTAAAAGCCTGTAAACCTAATGGTAATAATTCAGGGATGGATTGTCAACTATCTGGCCAAATAGTTTAAACTAATTGAGGGGGGATTTGCTGTTCCAAAATCTAATATGGGGCCTTGCAAGGGAGATCTTTTTACCTGTATAGTAATGGGGAATATATGAATAATAAAGGTGGGATATAAATTAAACAAACAAACATGCTGAAGATAATTGCAGACATTTATAACCAGATATTAAAACCATAAAAGTTATTCTTTGGAGAAACTGTTGTGACTCACCCTTTTGGCCTTCTGGAAGGTGTTAAAATCTGGCTGTGCCAGTTGGCTTGGTGCTCTGTGTTGGAGGAGGTGGGTGGACTAATAAGAACAAGTAGTCCTTGACTTACAACCACAGTTGAGCCCAAAATTTCTGTTGCTAAGTGAATTAGTTGTTAAGTAACTTTGAATTTTGATCATCTGGATCATTAGGATGCTGCAACGCTCATAAGTATGAAAATTGGTCATGTCTCTTTTTTCAGTGCCATTATAACTTTGAACAGTCATTAAATAAACTGTTATAAGTCGAGGACTACCTGTAGGATGCTGCCAATATACCAATCTTGCCTTTGGTTTTTATTTCCGTATTTAAGGTTCTTAATATTTATTATTTTAATTGTAATCCAGAGAGTTGCTTTGCAGAGTGAGATGAGTAGCGTATAAATTTAATATATAAATAAACAAATGCACTTCTGTTTTGAATTAAGGAAAAAGCAATCCATATTGCGAAGTTAGCATGGGATCTCAAAGCTACACTACCAGAACACTGTCAGATACCTTGAATCCCAAATGGAACTTTAACTGTCAATTCTTCATCAAAGACCTTTATCAAGATGTATTGTGTATCACCATGTTTGACAGGGATCAGTTTTCACCTGATGGTATGTGTGGAATTCTGTTTTTCAAATATTTAAAATTTCCTTCCAATTCTAGTGAATAGAAAACAGAAGCATAGGCTCAAAACATTGCAAAACATCCCTACTGATTTCGATTGTTCAGAATATGCTGTGATAATGCTTAATTTTCTTTATGTCTGTAAGATCTTTCTTCATTGTCTATTCATGATTACGTTTCCCATTTGATGATCTGACTTAGGAATTTTGTTGTTGTTATGCAGAGTTTTTGGGTCGCACTGAAGTTCCTGTAGCCAAAATCAGGACAGAGCAAGAAAACAAGGGACCTACAACTAAACGTTTACTACTGCATGAAGTACCAACAGGGGAAGTTTGGGTACGCTTTGATTTACAGTTATTTGACCAGAAAACACTTGTTTAAAGAGAGAAAATATGTTTTATTTATAACAGCCAGGACCAGCATAGATCATTGAACTGCTCTTACTGGCATGTTTTACAAGCAGTGTATATATACTGCTGCAAAATCATTTTGCCTGGTCACACGGACATTATTTCTCCTGGTATATATTATTTAGCTTTGTGCTTTGCACTCCTATGTTGGTGGCAATCTATGCAATATACTGTATATGAGGTAATATAAGACAGTGCCTTTCTTTATTGAAAGTAAATATTTTTAAAGCAAATGCCAGTGTTTATTTTAGATTCCTTTAAAGTATTACTAAGGAATCTAAAATTTAAAATGTTTGAAATATCTCCATTTAGATTTCAATGAACCATAGGATATTTTAGTTCTGGGCTAAAATCATTCCTCAGGTTCAAAAAATGGAGTCTGATTGACCCTTATCTCAGGTTATCTCACGATATAATTGTGGAAGAAGTTTCAGCACTTCAGAATCCTTTCAAAATTATATATTGACACAAAGTGCAGCCTTTAAAAAACTTGCTTCTGTTGTAAAAAGGAAATAAAATCTCTCTCTCAATAATTTTGCAAATTTGCCAAGGTTTTTTTGGTGGTAAATAAGATAAATTCTTTTGTATAATGTGGGACATAATGACTCGGGCTATTTGACTTATCTGCAGAAGCAAACAACCGAAGCACTCTCTAAAGCCACTGCTTAAGGCATCAGGAGACCATATCTTCTTGAAGGTGGCCCATTAGCAGCAATCCCAGTAAACTGTGTACAGACAATAGGGAGCAGCCTTTGAAGCAGCCATGGCTTCAGAGAGCGCCTCCAAATGATTCACAGGGCCTAATAACGTTTTAAAAAGTGGAGTTTTTTGCAGATCTCAATAAAACATGCAGCTAAAACATGTCCTAGTCAAAGATTCCAAGGAGGAGGAAGTTAATATTACCTGGGGCTCTATAATAAATAAAATAAGATGGTGAATATACTATAATTTCTCTACATATTAATATGTGGCATATTGCTTTTCCTAAGCCAATTGTATTGTATTATGGAATGTAAATGAGTAAGAAAGAATCTAGGAATGAAATCGTGCAAAATTATCAATGTTTTAAAATTAGTTACATTTACTACTGGAATTGTTATATAGGATTTTATGGAATTTAATATTCAAGACAAAAGCGTTTGTCCAAACTCCTCTGGTATGGCTTTACTAATAGAGCTTGAGCACAGCTAGTGTTTATTTATTTGCAATTTTTACAAATGTGCTGCAATTGAACCATGCTCTTTATTGGGAAGGTTTGGTTCCTCTTTATAGAATGTAAGGGTTGAATAAGAGATGTGTATTTTGAATATGCATCTCAGATATATGTATTACTTTTAATTTAAAATAATGAGTGAAGTTGTATGCCTTAAGCGCTGCCTTTCCATATAGCTAAGTGAATTGCAAACCTGAGAAACAGTTTTCTGAAATGCATTTTTATTAATATGAAATAAAAACCTATGTTCCCAAAAGTTAAATTAAAGTTAAGTACATTGTATAAACGTCTATATGATAGTCATTTCCGGGGAAGTGGAAAAGAAACAAGCACTATTGAAGTTTACATAAGCCGAATTGCAGTTTAAATACTCCATCCAATACATTGAAGACAAAAAAAACCTCCAAGTTTATACTATAAGAAAACAATTACATTTAGAACAATTAAAACATCTGAAAAGAAATAATTCTGGTGGTTCTGTCAGGAGATACAATTTATCTTGAAATTCATGTACTCATACCCACAAGTATATTTCTTGGGTACAGAGAAAGCAAAACATAGCTCTACAGAGTGCTACAAAGATAATTTTCTCACAATTTTAGACCATTTGAATTTTTGGCTCCTTTTTATTTGCACTTGATATGCTTCAGGCCAACAGAAAAAGAGAAAATTTCAATATTGAAAAGATATTCCAAGCAGAAATTTTCATTCAATTGTCCCTAGCAGCCATTCCTTCCCAAAACACATCAGGAGAAGTAATCTGTCTGCTAACAGTAGACAACTACCCTTATTCATCAATACATTTCTGATTCTTTTCTACTTTTCTCAAATGTGTATGGTGCACATATGTGTATCCTGTATCATGCACATTACTTTATTTGCTATCAAATAATTGGGTCTCAAATCCTACTGCTATGCAATGAAACTTTTCACTTTACCTCAAGAGATTATGTTTAGCAGAAGAAGACTATACTTTTTTAAATCAGGTATATTTTAACAGTTCACAACCATGAAGCAATGTAGGATTAGGAAATTGGCTTGAAATTACTTGCACTTTAGTCTCTGAAATTGAAAATTGGAAAAATAATGCTTTTATTTGAAAAATATGTATTTTCCTGTAAGCTGCAACACTAATTCTATCTTTGTTCCTGCACATTATTTAGGTATTACAACTTCAGTACTTGTCCAAAAAGACAATACCATAAAATTGAATCAAATGAAGTTAAAAGACAGTAAGTTAAATGGATAAAAAAATTCATTTCTGGTGATAGAGGAGGATTTTATGAAAGAAAATGTCAGCTCTGAGCTTTAAAGATAAACTCTTGAATTAACTCTTAACTCTATCAAAGAAGATTCCTTAAATATGTAAAAAGTCTATACTGCACCAAGAGCAGAATCACTAATCGGTCAATGAGCCTTTAGAAATGAAGTAACTGAATATTTTTTTAGCTGCTTTGTGGACAGGCTGTTAAATCTGCTTTGTATCTGAATAGGAAAAAAAACTTATGGAAACAGCAAAAGCTATATTCATGCTAAATCTATGAAAGTCTGTTGTTCAGTCTTTTGGAACAATTCAAATGGGGTCAGCAGCGCCTTGGATTTAAAGACCAAAAGATGCTTTGGAGCATATAAAGAACTCACCTAGCATCTGATTGCAACTTAAGCCAGATGCATTTTTCCCAGTAGCTACAGCAAGCACACACACTTGCAGAAAAAAAACCACAGCTTCTTTTAAGAGCATATCCCTATGTGCCCCAAAACATCTTTTTATCTCTGTATCTGAAGCACCGTCTCCCCGTATTCCACTTACGATTCTGAAATGAAGTATAGTTATGTAGCAAGTTCTGTGATTTTCCCCTATAAGAAAATATGAAGCAGCTGCTTAACAATACTTTTGAAAGCAGTAATACGCAATCACAATTTTAAGCATTTGAGCATAAAATCCCTGTAGCCTGTGTTTTACTATTCTCAGTAGTCCCTAACACGGAAATAAGCTTCTAATAATTCCTTCTAAGTAATTGGATCACACTTTTATGTACCAAATTTTGGCATTATCCCTTTACGAGGAATCAGTTTCAAAGAAAGATCAATAGGAAGCAAATTTTATTTTTGGTTTCGAAACTGATGAGCCGGTAAATATTTGTTTTGACAAAAGACTGGCCATTTGGGTGAATTCTGGTTTCCTGACAGAGGGGAAACTCTTCTTCAGTGGAGGCCAGGACGGATCACCCCAGCTCTTGAAATCCATAGTATTCTGGTTTCTAGTTGTGCTCATTTTTAGCCTTTTAACAGAATGAAATTAGGATGGTTAATGCTGCCTGTTATTCTAAGCACCAGTGTTTACTTCTGTTGAACCAGTTGTATGCCATGCTACACTGATGCTGCTTGACACTCAAAAAGGTGGCCAATTTTCGAATATTACCTTTTGATTTCAGTGATACATAAAACCAAACCTTGTTACTATTGATGATGGTGGAGCTGTGGACAATATAAAATGCATAGTGAACAAACAACATGGAATTACATTCTGTGAGGGAAAGGACAAATCATCTTCAGTGGAAAGTCTCCTCCCCTTGGCTTTAACAGGCAGACTGTTATAATGTTGGCAGAAGGCCTGGGGCTAGACCCAGATCATTTTCTGTTTTCAACCGGAGAGCAGGTTCCTGGCTTTCCTGGTTGTTGAGCCCCTAGGGAGAAAGTTTATTTCCTTCTTTCTTGCTTTCTCTTGCTCTTTACCTTTCCTAGCTCTCATATGTGCCTTCCTACAAAAAAGAAGAAGAATAAAAACAGGAACCACACACTTCCCTAGAAGTAAATTACAAGGATTTGTTCCTGCCAATTCCTCTTTTTTTCTGGAACTGAAATTTCAAGGTCACTATTGGATCTAATTACTGTAACATTGCCTACTACTTACATTGTTGCTACAAAATATAGGTCAGACTGTGAATGTTTACTGTTTAAGCAAAGCCATTGTGTTTTAAGTGGATCAGATGAGGGGGTTTCTTTTCTTTTATTCTAAAACTGACCTTTAATAAGGAAGGAAGGAAGGAGGTTACTAATGTGAAAAATAGGAAAAAGAAAATTTAGTTATTTTGCTAAATAATTTCAATACATTTGGAAAAGTGATGGTTAGTGATATGTTAGAATGTCAGTTGCATTCATCGTCATTCCATTTGTAATTCTTACAAAGATGGGCCTTAATGAAGGATCCCTAGAAGTGCTATCCTGAATTCCACTTCACAGAAGAGGTTATCTTGCTACAAATCACTAATTATCTCACACAGCCTAGTCCTGAACCAATGAAAGTGAAAATTAAAGAACTAAAGAAGAGTATGACTCATTCAGTTTTAAATTGGAGATCAGAATCTCAGCCCGATACGTATGAATAGTCTTATTTATGTATACTTGAATACAGCCTGGAAGAAGCCTCAAGTGAGAGTATAAGAATGGTTTTCCTCTATTAGAAAAGAGGGACCACCCTTATCAGGTCCAGCAGAAAGGGTGTCCTGTCCATGAAGGAGACTCATGTGGTGGGACCTGATGGTTATACTTTGTGATCAAAGACTTGCATTTGCCTGCTTTTTTATGAATGTTGGTTTCAATTAGGTATTTATTTAGCCACTGTGTTTTTACTGTTTCCCTGTGCTTGTTTATTGGTTGTGTTAGTGTATTTGATTGTTTTAACTATGAACTGTCCAAAGTCACAAATAAGAGGTGGCAGATATACAACTAGAAAAAACGAAATAAAAGAGATACATTTTATACTGAACTGCCCCTAACAATCTTCAAAGTAATAAAAGACAGCAGTTTGCCCACAGTGGTTACCCATCACAATCTAAAATTTTTGCTTCAAAATACAGCATTCTCTAAATGTTTTAGAGAATATATTTTGATCCCTTCCGAAACAATTGAGAGTTCTTCATGACAAACAATACATTGTCTAAATGCGGAAAAAGCAGCTACAGATGTCTATCCCACAGACTTCTTCAAGGGAAAATTAGTAACATTGATATACTTTTATATGAAAACAGATTGGAAAAAAGGATTAATCTGTGACTAATGAAAAGAAAGCATTTGTCTAGTTGAAGAACTTCATACATGTGGTTACTGTTCAGTATTGTTATCTAAAAATTTTTTTTTGAATTTTTAATCAATTCTTTATTACTAATACACCAATGTCATTATTTGGTATACTGTCCTGCACACAATATTCTCAGTTCTACTCTGCAACACAGAGATTTTTAGTATTTTCACTGTTGGTTCATTATATTCCTCCTCCAAGAAACCACTTCATCCTGGCTTGGATAAATTTTTCCTTCCCAGTTTCATATAATTGTTTTTCTGGCAGATCTGAATTTACTTTCTCCTCACTTACCTTATTTGAGGAACTTCACAACTGTTCCTCAAAAGTCACAGGTGTGTTTTTTAAAAAAAATAAAAACTAGCCTTGTATCTAAGAATGTGATTTAACACTTCAGGCTGATTTTTCAATTTTCCTTAACAGTTTTCAATGATCTAACAGGATTTCTCATTCAAATTACTAACAGCAAAAGTCCCTATTTTAGGACAAGACAAACACATGACTTGATTTAAAGCATAATCTAGGCTGAGTAGGCCTCCCACTTTATGTGTTCATAGACCACAGAACAGCCTATATAGGAGACACTCTAAAATGGCAATCGTGTTAAATCAGTTTTTCACAACCTTAGCAACTTGGAGATATGAGAACTGGCTCCCAGTTGATCTCAGAACTACCAAGGTTGAGAAGCCTGTGTTGAACACAAAGAAGTCTCATATTGTGAGACTGTTAGTGTGTAGATAACAGTAATAAGAATTTCAGTTTACCATGTATCTATTAAATGCACAAACTTCAACAAATTTCCAAACAAATTTTGTAAGCAAATTTTCAAGCTTCAATAAAGTTGCAGGAACTGGGTATGTGTAGCCTAATGAAGAGAAAAACTAGAGGTGACATGATAGCAGCGTTCCAATATTTGAGGGGCTGTCATGCAGAAGAGGGGGTTGACCTATTCTCCAAAGCACCTGAGGGCAAGACAAGGAGTAAATGGATCGAAGCTTATCAGGAGAAATCCAACCTAGAAGTAAGGAGAAATTTCTTAACAGTGAGAATTAACCAGTGGAACAGCCTGCCTTCAGAAGTTGTGGATGCTCCTCCACTGGAGGTTTTTAAGAAGAGAATGGGCAGCCATTTGTCTGGAATGGTATATAGGGTATCCTGCTTGAGAAAGGGGTTGGATTAGAATGCCTCCAAGGTCCCTTCCAACTTAGTTATTCTGTTAAATTCACCAAATGCCAAGTATAACTAGAAGTGTTTTTATAGTAGTCTTCAGCTGTCTTATAAGCCATAATATTATGTATTTTCAAATGACTACTCATTTCCAAACTGGAAATAGCTTCGACACTAAAGGGACTGATTAAATGGGCATTCTTTTGTTAGTGTTTTTGTTTCAAATGACACATGTAATTTAAAACAAAATGGGACATATGTCATATATTCCTAGAAGGAACCAAGCAGGCATATGACTCCCAAGACTCCTCCCCTTAAAATATGTAAAATATGTTCCCCACCATGGGGTGGGGAAGTCACAGAGAAGAAATAAAATATGCATCTCGACCAGTGGTGGGTTGCTCCCAGTTCACACCGGATCGCAAGAATGGGTAGTAAAAAAATGTAATAGTTCGGAGAACCAGTAATAAGATTACTGGCCACGCCACCGAAGCAGTTCCCGGCCGGTCGCCGTTTGCTTACCCCGCCCACTCCCAATCTATTGCTGCCTCCTGAGTCCCAGCTGATGGCTAGAGGGAAAAATACTGTTTAAATTCTTGCCGCAGGGCTTCAAAGGGCTGCCCTACAGCTGATCAGTGTTAAAAGAAAACAAATGAGTAGACCAGTGCCTGCAAAAATAGAAAAAACAGCCCCTTTCAGCTTCAGCATAGGTTAATTACCACAAATTGATTAGATTGGTCTCCCAACTCTCAGCTGATTTGCTCTCAGCTGTTTTCCGCAGGGGTCTTTTGCTAGGTGCAAACAGTGCTGGAGCAGGTTTTTTTCCCCAAGCTATGCTGAAAAAGCGAAACTGAAAGTAAAGCAGGGTCTTTGCTGCAACATGACAAAATGAGGCAGAGAGATATTTCTTTTTCTTTTTCCTCACCAAAAGAGGTAGGTGCAAAACTGCAAACAATGGGAAATTTAGGGCAAAAGAGGAGTGTTCAAGATTTTAAAACATAAAAGAAAAAAAGCACTATTTAACTAGGGAATTGTAATAATTGAGATACTATTAATTGTATATTGTTTTGAAAGCAGAAATGGTTAAGTTGCGGTTTGGAGGAATATATGGGGGAAATTATTTGGTTTATTATTATTGGTAAATATAATTAATTGATTTGTAAGAAATTGGATTGCATGGAAATAATTGGAATATTTATGTTCATATTGATTAATATACAAAAAAGATAGTTATATAACTAATTGATTTATATTAAAATATTGAATTTGTATTAAACAACTGTAATATTACATAATTAACCAATGTGAGGATGGATATAAAAATAGATGACAATGGGAAGGGGTATAATATAGAATAGAAGGGGAAAATTGAATTTGATTAAGATTAGAGATGAGAATGAAGGCTAATATTGGGTTTTTTAAAAAATAGATGAGGAATAAATATGGCAAAAAGGAAATATAGAAATTGTAAATTTAATTGAAATGACTAAACACTGTTTAAATTTGTGAACTGGCCAAATACTCTGTTCAAAGAAAATGCATTGTATGTTTGTATGCGTGATTCTAATTATTGCTATTTATTCATATTTGTTCTCTTTTATTCTTTAAAGTTTAACAATTCATTCTTTATCTTAATATCTTTATATTTGTTTGGGGTTGGCTTTCTTCCCTTTCATCTTTTTTATTGTACAGCAATTTTTCTCCTCAAACCTACCACCTCTCTTTTTCCTTTCCTTCTTACTTTCTCTTTCCCCCCCTTTTCTTCTCTTCCCTACTTCCTCTTCCTTTCTTCTCCTCCTCTCTTCCTACCTCTCTTACCCTCACTCCTACTCTTAATTTCCCTTCCCTTCCTTCATCCCTCTCTATTGCTGTATCCTTTTATGCATATGGACTACTCAGAGGGCCAAAAAAGTTATTTTTGACTGGTCCTCGCACTTTTGACCAGTCCTTGAACTTATGACTGTCCTCACATTTTACGTTTTTTGCCCTATCTTATCACCATGGTGAAGAGAAGCAGTTGTGAAATGAGTGACATGGTTGTTAAGAATGCTGCACGGGCATAAATGTGAGGATAGTCATAAGTGTGAGGACCAGTCAAAAGTGCAAAGACCTGTTAGAAATGATTTTTTCCAGCCCTCTGAGTAGTCCCTATACACATAGCCATGGCCACCCGGTCACATGACCAGCTAGTCACGCCCACCCAGTCACATGCCCTCCAAGCCACACCCACAAAATAAGCCACGCCCACAGAATCGGTAGTAAAAAAATTTAGAACCCACCCCTGATCTTGACAATCAATAAACCCTTTTGACCGTGCGTGGTGAAGTACAAGTATTAAAGAGGAAAGATCAACTTGATAGTTTTGTGGCTAACTACAGACACGTGGATATACAGCCTATCACAGAGAACTACATTCAGTTCTGACAAAGTGAAACTAGAAGCAACATTTGGAAGAACAAGAACGGAGCCTCATCACAAGAAGAGATTCTATTATTTCAGGGGTGTCAAACTCAAGGCCTGCGGGCCGGATCTGGCCCATGGGGTGCTTAGATCTGGCCCAAGGGGTTGCCCTGGAAACAGTGAAGGACCGGCCCATAGTGCCTCTGTAGTGAAAACAGAGCTTCATAATCATATATTATTGCTATTCAACAGAAAATGAATTTTAAATGTAAACTTTTAAAAGTAAAACTTTGTCAAACTTTACCGGCTTTTTTTACGGACATCACTTTCCATATACTGGAATGGGATTTTCAGCCACTCTGCAGGGTTCATAAGCTGCCGACCCAAAGGAAGTGGTGGTAACTCAGTCTTATGTAGTTCATGAATATCTTTAGAGGAATATAATTTTCCTGTGGAAAGTTGCAAGGCATATAGAAGGTTTTTCCTCCTCATTAGGCAAGCTTTCTGATGAAAAAAACCCTTTACAATATTGAGATAAATCCAATCTTCCCACCCCTAAGTTACGGACATACCATTTGATGAATATATCCCACTGTGGAAACGATTTCTAATATTTTCAAATTGGTCATACTATTTTAAGATTAATTAATAAGTGAAAGACAGAATAATAATTCAACAATCTGGTCTAGGATCTCTAAAGTCTCAGACATTAAACCTGAAGATTATCAGAAGCAAACAGAAATATTACAGAACCTGTTTCACACTGCTGCATAATGCTGGCTTCAATGAATCTTCCTTCTATTTCCTTTAACAAGGGGTCATGTAAAGGAGGAACTGATGCCTAGAGAGAGAAAAACAGCTATTTATATTTCAAAACTTCATGACATTAGTCAAACCTAAAGAGATAGTCCTCTACTTATGACCACAATTGAGCCCAAAATTTCTATTGCCGAGACAGTTAAGTCAGTTTTGCCCTATTTTACAATCTTTACAACTTTTCTTGCCACAGTTGCTAAGTGAATCACTGCAATTGTTAAGTCAGTAACATGGTTGTAAAGTGAATCTGGCTTCCTCATTGACTCTGCTTGTCAGAAGGTCACAAATGGTGATGACATGACCCTTGGACATTGCAACTGTCATAAATGAGAGTCAGTTGCCAAGTGTCTGATTTTTGATCATGTGACCATGGGAATAATGCAATGGTCATAAGTGTAAAAGTCGGTCATAAGTCCCTTTTTTCAGTGTCATTGTAACTTTGAATGGACACTAAATGAACTGTCTGTAAATTGAGGACTACCTGTAGTTCAGTTGCTATATGCATCAAGGAACATTTAGAAGCCTGAACACTGAACTTTGAAAGAAAAGTGCAATCATATCACCCTGGAAGAAGATACTAAACATATTTTGTTCGTAACTGGTGTTGAAGTATAGATAATGAACTTGTCCTCCTATTCTTGGGCCTAGCCAATTCCTCCATCCCACAATTCAATTTTAGATTCTTTTTAGCTAGACCCAACTGCCCAGGTAAAGATTAAGGTTGAAGGTAAAGTTGGCCCCTTCTTTTTTCTTGTGTACTGCCAAATAAAAGGCTCCCTGAAAAAGATCTGGTTTTTGGCCAATGCAGCTGAGGCAGGTACTGGATAAACCCTCTGATTGCCTGCTCCATTTTCAGCTCAACCAGAAACATTCAGCAAGCCAACATTTTCTAATTTCATTCCCTAATCTATAATATAGGAGTAACTACACCAATGCATCTTTTATCTTTGATGTGAGCATTAGGGTAATCATTCTATGAAGAACTTGTGCACATATTCTTACCCTAGGAAACCTTGAATATTTTATCACTCTCTTTTCACCATTGCTTAAAAGGCTTACACAAAGAGAGGCAAATAAGATGAAACTAATTGTGTGATGTGCTATTCTCTAATTGCTCTGTAAAACCATGTAAATTATGTAAATTATACTCCAGCAGTTACAAGCAATAAACATTTCAAGTGTGTAAAATACTGTCTTTGTCTTCATGGTTCTTCCCTCCTATGCTCTTAGAAATTACAAGTCCATTCTATTTAAGCAGCCGGAAGCTGGGAATTAAAAGAACTGTATATGTTCTAAATGCGGGAAGGGGGAAAGGTGAGAATCTTCACAGGAAAGGCAAGACCAGCTCTGCAATGATATGTCTTTAATAAAATTTTGGTAGCCAGAAGGCCAATTCCAGAACTACTTCATCTGTGAGGTATTTTCCACCTCTTCTTTTAAACTCTCTAACCCAAGCCTGTCCTTCACAAGTCCAGTCCAGAAGGCTAAGAAAAAGAAGTTAATAAGAGCTCATCAGGAAAATGGGAATGCACAGCCTCTCTCACCTTCCACAAGTCTGGGGTAGTCTTCAGGAAGAAAGGATCATAAGATGACGGACTATAACTTTCTAAAAATGCACCTCCCTGAGTGAGTAGAAAGAGCACTCGGTGAACCTGTGGCCATCACATATTATTACTTCAGAGTAGAGAATTAGTATTTCCTGTTTAATAGCGTAAATAACATCTAATACAAGTATCTTACACAAATTACTCTTATAGTCCCAATTTTCATAACATCTTACACATCTTTTCATACCATACAATAAAATGAGTTTATTTTTATCAGCAGTGTGAATCAACAACACTGAATCAGGATATTTTTATCCATTTTATAGGAAAGGGGATTCATTCAAGCCATTCAAAAACCAAGTCTTTCAGTTACTACACAAACTCTATTAAATGAAGCCCCAACATCTTTTCAGCATTACCGAGGTTGACATTTTCAGAGGGCAATTGCCCTTTACCTATAAATTAATGGATCCTTTTTGAAGAAATTTTAGTTATTTGAGACAGAAAGGACCAAATTTTCACTTTCCACTAAGCATAATTTTAGACACTTTTATTTTCATAACAGATCTTTTCCCTCCTGAAAAAGGAGCTTGTGTCCAATAACACTTGGCCAATAAAAAAATTCTTTTTTTCTTTTTTTTATTCTATTCTATTCTATTCTATTCTATTCTATTCTATTCTATTCTATTCTATTCTATTCTATTCTACTCTACTCTACTCTACTCTACTCTACTCTACTCTACTCTACTCTACTCTACTCTACTCTACGCTTTCTATTCTATTCTATTCTATTCTATTCTATTCTATTCTATTCTTCTATTCATGTGTATGGGGACCAACAGGGAGGGAGGGAGGTTAACTATTTCCTCTCCATCCTTTCTTCCTGCCACACTGCAGAAAATGATCATTTCAAAGAAAAACAAAATGTATGTGTTTGTTTAGGGATATTTTCAGCAGATAAAAAACTGTGAAGGAAATGTTTAATCATTCTCTTCATATATGCCATAGTTCTGATACTAATAAGGCAAAACTTAACTTTTTTTTCTGAAAAAGAAAGTTACCATGACTAAGTAAGCTTTTAAAATAAATTTAAACATAACACGTAAGTTGGGGAATGATGGTTTAGTTTTAGAATGAGATGTAGGCTACATTTCAAATGAATTTTTATTTGTTCTAAGTTCATTTGTAAGACATATTTCAAAAACTGAATTAAGGAGCCATGCAAACTGCACTTCTAGGGATGGGCTAGCATTCTCCATTACAAAAACAGGACAGCCTCACAATTTTTTTCTATTATACATATAATAGGATAGATATAATTATAGATATAATATATATTATATTTACATTATAAATGACATTGAAGCCAAATTCATTGGCAATGATGAAATTTCCCATACAGCTGGATATCTTTAATAAATAATCCCAGGTAAGATTTTTATGTTATGCCTTATATAGATTTACAAGAATTATATCCCACTAAACAAAAATTATAGTGTATATTCCTGCTTCAGAGTTCACAGCTTTACAAACTTTAAGGGAAATAACAATATCATGTGGGCAGACAATACATAAAATCCATAATTACACATTCTCTTGGTTCTTTTTCTTTTTTTCACTTCATGGTGCTTAAAATACAATTGGCAGTGAATCCTGAGTCTCTTAAATCATCAATCATTTTCAATGAACATTTAGGAAGCATCACCACCATAAACATTTGAATCTGGACTACCATAGAAAACTGGCTTTTATTTATGGGCCAGAGCACTGAAGAAACCCAAAGCATCTTCTGTCTTCAGGGATATTTAACACTGTCGCTATTCTTCTGCCGGGCTTGATACCTCCTCTGAGACTGGATAGGCGGAAGTACAGGGAGGAAGAAAGGGTTATGGGAATGATAAGCACTGAAGTCATAACCATATTTTGGTTCGGAATCTGGAGGATTTTGTAAGGCCAAAGAGCTATCCGTGGCTGAAGGAGCAGATGATTGAAGGACAGGAGATGAGGTAGGGGGAACTGTAGATTTTGGGACAGATGACAAAGCACTTGGGGAACTGACCAGTTCTGTGGGGGACAGCTGTAGGAAAGGTGAAGGGAAAAAAATAGAAGGTGAATGGAGGTAAGGGGGAAATGGAGGAAGTAAATGAAAGAAATGAGATGGAACAGATGGAGGAAGTAAGACTGAGGGAAGAACAATAATTGGAGGGGAGGCAGATGGGGAGATGGAAAGGAGAGAGAAGGGAAATGGAGGAAGAAAAGAGGGGAAATAGGAACTATAGGGAGGACTCTGGGACTCAAAAAGTGGATGAAATGGAGGAAGGAGCACACATAATGAGACGGAGGATCCTGGAGCAGAAGAAGCCTAGTAGAAGGAAAAATACAAGGAAAGCAGAAAACAAATATATGAGCAGAAAAGCACCGACTGTTAAAATATACTAAATAACAGTAGAAAGTCAAGGACAAGTTTCATTCTTTCTTACTGCCAAAGGCAGACTGAAATAATAAATTTTAAAATAACAGAATGCAGTTTTATATACAAATCCAATCACTTGTTAATTATCATGCACACATATAGAAATGGCACACACTTCCTAATCATTTATTATAATTCTTATTTTTCATACTTGCAAATCTCTATTTTTGCCTTTTGAGGATTACTCATTGATATTGCCTCCGAGACTGTACGTAATGGATAGAAAGAGAAATTTATCCAAACATTTCTGGACAATAAATATAGCAAATCAGGAGCCCAAATAAAACAGAAGTCTAATATGTGGCTTGCATTTATATATACTGCATACATAAACAGAGATTAGCCAATTGTATACACACACTTACACATTTGTATGTATGTGACTTTTTCAGTAATTATCATGTCTGAGGGAATGGAAGACAATTTTGCAGAGTGAAGCAAAATAAACCAAGAATAGAAATAACTATGGTTACTTATGTTGATTATAGTGAGGAGTTTCTACTCCCTCAGGTCAGACCCTGGGAATCTTATTATGAGGCTCAAAAACTGATAGATGTCAGTCCTCCAACTGAAAAATCTGCAGTAAGTAAAATAACCTGACTAGTTTTGACTTTCTGAGATTATATAGGTAATCCCCAAATTATGACCACAATGAACCCAAAATTTCTGTTGCTAAGCAAGGCAGTTGTTAAGTGAGTTTTGCTCCATTTTTCAGCCTTTCTTGCTGTACACTAGTGCTAAGTGTATCACTCCAGTTATTAAGAGAATCTGGCTTCCCCATTGACTTGACTCACTAGAAGGTTGCCAAAGGTAATCAGGTATTACCTGCAACCACCATAAACACATTCCAAGCATCCGAATTTTTTGATCACATGACCATGGGGATGATGCAAAGGTCAGAAGTGTGAAAAACAGTCATAAATCACTTTTTTCCATGCCACTGTAACTTCGAACTGTCATTAAATGAATGGTTGTAAATTGAGGATTACTTCTACTATACGTTCAAAGCTGTGCAATGAGTCCATGACGGCAATTTAAATTCAACTTTCTATATCTGCTGGTTCAAGTCTTATAACTGGTCTTTTTTTCCCATTCTGCAGTTATGAGTTCCATGCACTTCACTGATGTTGTAGATTAGAGTGAAGAATCCTGCTTGGTTTGCTCCGCGAGTTATGCTCCCTTGTCTTTTCTTACAAGCAGGCAGATTGTCTTCTTTTCACACATACCAAAGATGCTGCCTTCACATTAATTTTGGCATTACATTTTTGTTCCTTGGCATATAAAGTCTTTGGCACAGATTCAAATATTTAAAGAAAAAAATTCAACCATTCATCTTGATGAATCCAAAAGGAAATTAATAATTTGGCTAAATACATTAAAATATATATCAGAGGAAGTGATTATTTTTTTTTCTCTAAAACAGATCTTATAGAGGAAAAAATATAACTTTCCCTTCTGCATTTTACTTTC
Source organism: Masticophis lateralis (assembly GCA_030761175.1). Taxonomy (NCBI): domain Eukaryota; kingdom Metazoa; phylum Chordata; class Lepidosauria; order Squamata; family Colubridae; genus Masticophis; species Masticophis lateralis. The sequence continues at coordinate 161,368,519 of JAUDYJ010000001.1, forward strand.
CACCCATCTACAGAAAAAGCAAACATAGCAGAGAGTCCCAAGCTCACCCTGAAGTGCAGCAAATGTCAGTGCATGCAAATAAGCAACTATTAAGGGCCAGGATCTTCATCATTATAGTACCAAAATAAGTGAGAGATGAGGACAAGGCTGCCAAACTTTACAGTCTGCATTGTTATATTCCTGCACGTAGGCACCGTGTTTCACTCTAAGTGACAAAATAAAATAAAATCATCTTCTGTTCACAAGAAAACATGCTTTTAATTAGTTGAAATCCTACATTTGTCTATTCAACCCAGGTAATGCTGAAGGTTTTTTACATGAAGGCATCACCAGAGCTCAGTGAATTCTCAGAATATATTATATACAATGACCCTCTCTGTGCAGGCTTCATTTCATCCATTTCCAATTATCTCTGCCTCACTTTAAACATGCAGCAAGTTACTCTGACCATTATCAAGTCACCTCTTCCAACTCATGCCACCGTCACCAAAGGACAGCTGCACAGGGCCACCTCGCTATTGTCAGTTGGAGAAAAAGTATGTGTTGTAGATTAGCCATCACTGAAATAGGTCTAGGACAACTCAGAACAGCCAGCTCACCACTACCAAGTTGCCACAGGACAATTCCACATGGCCAACTTGTCACGGAGACAACTTGCTGCAAGTGGACAAAGGGAGAGCCAGATTGGCAGATGAACAAGCGGGTGGGCAGAGCACAAAGCAATGGCCAGATGTTTCCCATTTTCACACCCCACCAGTTCTGCTGCTGCACTCTGAACCAGAGATCAGGGATGGCAGTGGCAGTGATGGGCAGGGTAGGCAGCGGGGAGGCAGTGGCAGCCCACGGCATCTCATTTTCACACACACCCTGATGTCGTCGCTGTCCCCAATCTCTTCAGCCTGGAGCTTAGTGCGATGGTAGAGGCAGTGGGAGCAGGGGTATGTAAAAAAATCCTGCCGCCACTGTTGCTCTGTTCACCCGGTTGCTCACCTGCCAACCTGGTTCTCCCTCTGTCCACCTGCAGCAAGTTGTCACTGCAGTTAGTTAGCCATGTTTAGTTGTCCTGTGGCGACTTGGTGGTGGTGAGTTGGAAAAGGCTACTTGGCAGTGGTGACCTGGCCATGCTGAGATGTCCTAGACCCATTTCAGTAATGGCTAATCTACAACGTGTGTCAAAAGTGACACACCATGACCTTTAGGCTTCATCAACATCTGACAGCAACTGTTCTCGAAAGCACACCCTATTCTTGCAGAATTTGAGGGGCTTCAGAGGCTGCATGAGAAGCTCTCACGTGGCTTCTAAACCCTCCAGAAGTTGTACAAAAGGGCTGTGGCACATACAGCCCCGAGCCTCTGAAAATTGCATGAGAATGAGATGTGTTTTTACAGTTTCCGAAGGCTATAAAATCCATGGAAGAGCATTCTCCAAAGCTGCTTCAAGAATGAAGGCCTTGTGCAATCTCAAGCTGGTAGTCTGCAGAGGCCTGTCAACAGAAAGAGCGCACCACTTGAAGATAAGTGTCATGCAGCAGATCCTGCATAGTGGAGGCAATTATGCCAAGGCTTATGTCCTTGGGGAATGGTGTGAGGCAGCTTTTTTGAGTGACAGCAGTGGCATTAGCAATAGCACTTAGACTTATATACCGCTTCATAGTGCTTTACAGCCCTCTCTAAGTGGTTTATAGAGTCAGCATATTACCCCCAACAATCTGGATTCTCATTAGGGCTAAATGTAAGGCCTGGATTTCCGCTTCCCAGCCTCAATGCTGAATGCCACTGTTGAGCGTGGCCTAGATGGGGGGGGGGGGGGGAGAGATAGAGAATTGTTTGTTTTTGATCGACACACCAAAAAAGTCAAGTTAGGTATTTTCCCAATTTTGACACCAAGGCCAAAAAGTTTTGCTACCACTGCTATATCTACTGAAATTAAAAAAATAAAATAAATTCTAATTGTGTTATTATAAACTGGCACAATAAACAACACATTTCCTTCAGATATTACTATTAAAATAATTATAACTTCTATAAATAGCTACAAACAATTTCAGTTTTCATCCAAAATCACAAATCCAATAATTTTACAAACAGCTTCCCAATGTCTTGTAGTAATAATAGCTTTTCTTTTCCGATACCTTCTCATTACAATAGTTTAGATAAAGGGAGAGCTGTTTTCGCTTCCTCTCTTCTATTTCTTTGCTTGACTGGTTGTCAACTTTGTCCTGAATTTTCTGAAGCAGAGGTCTTGAAACACTTTCAAACCATTTCTTGTACAGCATTTCCCTTCTCCTTAGAGCTAAGAAATCATTGTGCTTCAAATACCTGTCTACTTCCTAATTAACAGAGAAACTATTATTAACAAATGTAGTTTTTGAATAAATAATGAACTTTTAAAACAAATCTGACACTATAAATAATTCATAGAAATTGACAAACACTAGTAATTAATAAATATTTAACACATTATAACATTCTTCCAAAGACAACACTTGCATATATAAAATATGGATCACTAGTGCCTACAAGCCACTGCAATTTCATGTGATTGCTATAGGAAACCAATTATGTGATACTTGAATATATAGTATACATCTTACTGGGTACAGATATATAATTTATATATTGGACTTTTTAAATATATATATAGCAGCCAAATACAGGCCTGAGTCTTCTTAACTAAAATTGTGTTACATTTACCTTGACAAGAAAGACTAGAATATTAAACTATTTAAGGGATATAAAACATACAGGTTATCAGTCAAAGTTCTATTTATATTTAGTGTTAATGGCTGTTGATATACAACTTTTCTAATCTTTTTTTTTCTTTAGATAACGTTGTCATTTGTCATATTTGAAAACAGATCAAATAAATATGAGATTATTCTTGGGGCTATTTGAAATAGGTAATCTGTAGCCCTCCAGGTATTGTTGGCATGTTAAGGTATTGTTCCTGGGAGTTATATTTCAGCAATACCTGCAGGGTTACAGATTTCCCACTCCTGTATTTAATATTTCTCAAAATTATGCATTGTATTTCCTGACTACAGTTCTAGAACCACAACACATTTCATATTTTTTCAATAGTTTGAATGTGAAATCAAACTTGAAATATGTACTCTGTTTCCCCAAAAATAAGACATTCCCTGATAATAAGCCCAATTGGGCTTTTGAGCACATGCACTAAAATAAGCCTCCGTCCGAAAATAAGCCCTCCCCGAAAATATTTAAACGCAGAGCTGGAAATCAGGTAAGATGGCAAGAGTAGCCCCATCTTGCTCCATGTGCCCCAAAATAATAGGACCTCCCCGAAAATAAAGCCAAGCGCTTATTTCAGGGTTCAAAAAAATATAAGACAGGGTCTTATTTCCAGGGAAACACGGTAGTATCTTTTTTACTTTATTCAATCATGTCCAATTTTTGAAGACTGACTGGATAGGTCCCTGCAGTTACCTTGGCAAGGTGTTTCAAAAGTGATTTGACCTTGTTTCCTTCCCAAGGCTGAGAAAAAGTGACTGGGCCAAGGTCACCCAGCTGGCTTTGTGTCTAAGGCAGAACTAGAACTCACAGTCTCCTGGTTTCTAGCTTGGAACTTTTAATCACTACAGCAAAATAGCTTGCATGATCTCTAATACTAAAGCCTTACATGATCACTATTAGCTATGTCAAGGCAAATTTGGAAAAGCTAAGACTAATCTATCCCAAAGGGAATTAATAAAAATAATAAATAAAAACATAATCTATTGTTAAGGCACCAGACAAGAAAGCAGGAGAAAGCAGCTATGAACGCCAACTAGGTAACCTTGGGCCAGTCTCTCTCATACTAACTCAACTCATAGGGCTGTTGTTTTGTAGAAAACAGATGGAGGAAAGGTATCACATATGTTCACTGCCTTAAATTATTTGAAAAGAAAAACAATAAAGGCAGGATGCAAATAATTAAATAATACAGAGAGGACAATGCAGATAGATGGCTTTCCTAGATAAAAGTGTCATAAGAATATATCAATTTTATGATAGATCTTAAACATGAAATTGGGTTTTTCCCCTCACCACTAGTGATGTGTTTTCCTTCATGGATTAGAGAAGCTGTTTGGAGAAGTGACTACAGTACTGTTGCACACTGATAGCAGGATACAAATGTGGGGCCCAGAATTAGGGCAAACAATGAAGTTAACTTCTTTTGGATACAAATAGGAATATCAACCTCATACAACATCTTCTATGAAATTGGTATTTTCTGGACAAAACATTCCTTTGGTTTTCAGGCAAATTTTGTTTTCTCTAATATCAATACACCAATCAGAGAAACGGCAAGCCCCATGCCTAGCTGGGAGGGGGAAGTCCTGCATAAACCTTGAAGATCACCGACCTCTTTCTGGATCCTCTCCATAAGAATCAGGATATTTGCATTGTATTGTTTTCCAATGGAAAACCCCACTTTACTGCTACATTACTTTGATCCACCTTTACCCTGACTCAGAAGTAGGTAGGAACTGAGAAGGAGATTCTGTTGGGAGAAAAATGTCCTTGACTAACAGTAAAGAGGGTATTTTGGCACTGGGGCAAGGAGGGAGACGTGGATAACTACAATACTCAACTTTTTTTATTATTTTAATCCAATTTTTATCCATCCATTTTCTCCTTTTTTCCTTTCAAAACAAGCTAACAAGCTTCAATTAACCTAAATAATAACCTAATAGTTATAAATAGTTACAAAGTCTACATCATTCTTCCCTAATTTAAAACCCACCGGATGTGATGCCCTACAGCACAGGTGTCAAACTTGTGGCGTCACGTTGCTGCATGTGATGTTTCACTATGTTTTTCCCTTAGCTGTGATGGGTATGGCCTGACAAATCTGGCCCGTGGGCCACCAGTTTCACTTCCCCGCCTCACAGTGATCAGCACTGCAAGCCATAATGACTAACAACAGACCACTATTCCCTGGAAAAGCTATTAGACTTATAGCTGAAAAGTAAAGGATCAGATGTAAAAGACACTTCAGTACTATCAATTTAAGCTTGTAACATCTTTTTTTTTTAAATAACCAGGAACAAAAACTTTTACAAACTTTTTCATTTGTGTGATTTTTGTCAAGAAAGTACAAATAACACTGATGTTTTTATAGAAAATTGCTATTTCACAGTAAGATTTCCAAAAATCAAAAAAACAAGGTCTTCTCTTCCTACATAACGGTCATGGGTATAGACTACTGGTCTAGGTATTTTTATGTTTTTCTCAATAGTCAGAAAGTTACATTGCAAGCAATGTTTACTTCTTACCCTTATAAAGCAGCTTTCTCTTTCCAGCAGCAACTGAATGGGACCAATAACATCCTGGCTTTCATTAACTAAAGCCTAATAAAATATCAGTAAAATCTGTGAAAGAGAACTACTATATTAAACATACTTATTAAAAATAATTTTATAAACAGATGAGCTTTATACGATACAATGAATTCCATGCCACTGAGAAGAAATGAAGAATAAAATTACATTAGAAGCCTTATTTGAAATTTGAGTTGGTGCATCGATGATGCTAATATATCACAAGGATGGCAAACTGTGTTTCTTCAGATGTTGATCAATTACAAGTTCCAAGAACCAATACACTGACCAGGCTAATTTTTCAGAGATCCAGTGTGGGCTAGAGATTAAGGTATTAGGCTGGGAACATGAGTCCCAGATTCAAATCCACTTTCAACCACAACAGCTTGTCTTTCAGTCCAACCAACCTCATATGGTTGTTGCTGCAGGGAAAAAATGATATATGCCGCCTTCAACTCCTGAAGGAAAAATTAAAATCTAACTAAAAAATAAATATCTGAAGAAGCACAGGTGAATTGGATCCGTAAGTAGATTTTGAATTTCAGTATAATAAAAGTGATGACAGAAGTCATTATTATTATTACCTGAACTGTAGCAAAATTTAAAAGAAGATTTGATTCTGATTATTAGAAATTTCAATTTTAAATGCTTTAAAATCCCTGAAATAACTTGGAATAAATAGAATATTCATAAATTTTGCAATAGAAGTTTTAATAATCTGTTACTCTAAACTTAGCAAATTCAGCATAATTCTCCAGAGAACAATTAAATACTCTATTATGCTTTATATATGTAGTGGGAAGGTAACGCTTAGAAAATCTGCTTCAATATAACTGTTTTCCTTACTCTTATTATTACCGTAATAATATACAATTTTCTACATGTATCACCAATAAGTTATTAAATTTGATAAATTAAACAATATGCATATTAAAATGCTTAAATTAAATATTTAAAACAATATTTAATATGAAAACAATATGAAAACCAGTCTACAACTCTAAAGATCAAACTGAAAAATCATCTTCACTTCTCTTCAAAAAGCCAAATGAAACAATTTTAGTTTTGATCATGGGTAGTTGATAGACTGAGGGAAGTATTGAAGAAATTAGACAAGGTGAATAGGAGCTTGATGGCTATTGATAATCATATTCAGAACAAATAATTACTGGAAGCAAATTAACTAAATGACTATGAAAGGCTATGAGTGGGAGGACCCTATTACTGAGTATTTTATTATTATCTATGACAAAGAAGGAGAACATCTTCAGCAGTCTGTTGGGGATCTGTTGCTGGAGAAAACCCATATTAGGAAAAGATGATGAAGCATTCCACTGACATCTCTGTGAAAGACATGTCCCATCATAAGCAAAGCTCCTTTCTGTAGAGACATAGGCCATGTCCACCCCCTTACCATCCATGGGATCTGCATGCTACAGTTGATCTGTTAAATCTTACTTTCAGACATGTATATATATATATCTCATATAACCACAATATGAGAAAGAGCTGTGTTTTCATTTTGATTATGTTATAACCTTTTTGCAGTAAGAGCAGACAGGAATTCAATTTCTTCTAATCTCCAACAAACACATTCAATAAATTGCATGGAACTCAAAGAATGGATTGCTTGCCTTCTAAGGCCTTTTGAAATATGCACTTTGCTGTGAGGTAGCAAAAATCAGCAGTTATAGATTTTTGTCTCTATTCTGTGCCCCCAATACGTTGGTACCTGTGCAATAGACAAGTGCTTCTGTGTTAGCCAACTCTCTGAAGTTTTTGTCTTTTCAGATTGACTTCTTCCATAAACCTTGCTCTGTGATTTACTCAGGAAACTAGTAATTCCTGGAAAAGACTTATTTGAAAAATGAAAAGAATCCAAGTGAATGAATGAAACTTTTAGCTACCAAAAATCAAATTTACCTATACAAAGAATACCTCTGTATGTATGTATGTATTTTACTTTCAAATATTAGTTCAAATTACAAAAATACAATATATTGTGGATTACATTTAATTTCTATCATAGGTCTTTTAAAAAAGATCCTTAAAATGAAAAGCAGCATATGTGGATAATCAAAGAATTTCTGCCCATAATGGAAAGAAAGCAAGCATAAAAATAAATGAAATACTCAGCATGTAATTGAATATTGAGCAAGGAGTAAGACAGAGAGATAGGTGGGGTCTTCTTAGTTGCTAAGAAGGACAAATGTAAAAGGAATGGACAAATGTATAAGGAATGTTTGTGGTGGTGTTAAAGATTATTTTGGTTGGAGGGATGTGAACATGCACATATTTTTATTATGCAGAAAATGCCATTTTATTGGTTAAGAACCAAATGCTTTGTAGTGAACGAGAATGTATTTCACTTAAATTGAAAAAGTATATATTAGAAACATTAGCATCATGTATTAGATTAGAACTTTTATGATTATTAACTATATTTTAAAAAATATGTCTAAGATGAAACTCCACTTTTACTGTTGTAAATTTCTGCCATTAAAATATTAATCTGTTCATGTTGCACTGGAAAATATTGATATATTCACATCCAAACTTACTTGCTTCAGATCCGGCATCAATTGTTCCATTTGAGCTCTTGGGCAACGAAGTCTTATCAGCCACTCCAAGTCTGTACTCTCCTGCCTTGGCACTCTTGTATAGTCCTAATGTTAGAATGTTACAATAGGTTGTGTTTGTTGCTTTGTGTTCTCAGAAAATATTCTTCAGATTTAACAAATATATTGGCTCTCTATATTTTCATACACATTACCACACTGTATCAACTTCCAGTAACTCACTGTTAAAATGAAACTCTAAAGCAAATAAATGATGTGGGTTACCAGAATGTTGATGTGCACAGAAAGGAACTTTTCCAGTGTTATGTCATAACTACTATTGTGATCTATTGTAAAATGATGTGGTCTACTCAAAAAAAAATTTTTTTTGGAAAAATATCTTGAAAGTTAATGCAACAGCTATTAACACCAAGCTAAGAAATCAGAAGAAGTAAAAATAAATCAAATGACATTTATTCAACAGGAAAAGACATTTTTCTATAAAATAAGTATTTTTGAAGTGTAATTGGAGGTGGCCATCTTTTTTCATAGATGGGGCAGATGATATTTAAACAGCATGCTATTATTAAAACAGCAGATATTATTGAAAGAGACAATGCTTTTTATCTCTGCAAATGAGGGTTTAAAAATGGCTGTTTATACATTAGAGGCAGTTACATGAGATAGATTATAAGAACATCAATCACCGTAACTATAAGCTTATAATGGCAATTGGGACCAGAATTGTCAACCACTAAATGACATGGTTATGAACCTGTGATGTCACATAACCATGGTGACAATGCAATTGCTAGAACTATGAGATCCGTAGTTAATACCATCCAGTCACCACAATAGTAACTTTGAATAGCTGCTGAACAAATGGTAGTAAGCCAATAACTACCTATATTGTAATGTGTCAAAAATCCATTGAGCTAGCCTGAAATATTTGATTTATGTGAGTTAAGCAATGTTTCACTTCATTGTACTGAAAAGTTTTCCTTCCCCCAAGATAGTTACTTTGAGATCTGAAATAAAATGTTTAATCCATATACCTGGTAAGATGTAGTAGGCGTCAATTCTGTTTTCTCTGTGAAGTCATCTTTTTTATCTAGAATGCTTGAAGTTTCAGTTTTTGTAGACCGTGATGATATGCTCTATTAAATTAAGGAAAAGCATTAATTCTACACTTATATGGAGATATATCCCATTAGAATCTATCTGACTAAAACAATACAACCCAAGATCAGATTAAATCACGATTAGTTATATTGATTCTAAATTCTAACTTTCTATTTTCTTAATTAAAGGACCCTTGTAACCCATATTTTAAGATTTTTTCCAGTTAAGATAACTTTATCATAACTATATAATTACTAGCATTAAAAACAGTAAAATATTACTGTATAAGATTTTTATAGTAGAGTTTTATATGTTGGAAGAACTATAGTTATACTAAGAAATGTATTCCAAACATAGATGATAAAAACATACAATATTGGCAGCTTCCTAATTCCTCTTAATTACATATTCTTATTTTACAAATTAATACATGAACAATGCATATTGAACATTTGTATAGTTGTGAGGAAATCAATACAGGTACTACAAAGTTTAAAAAATACTCATCCTCATCCTCTGCCTGTAATGCAATCGTCTGAAAATCACAGCTTGTACAAGGGTTCTATTTGGAGGATGATAGATAGTCCTTGACTTACAACCATTCACTTAGTTACAATGTTACAATTGAAAGTTACAATGGCATTAAAACAAATTATGATCAGTGCTGATACTTAAAATTGTCAGTTTCCCTGTAGTCATGTGATCACGATCCAGGTGCTTGGCAACTGGCTTGCATATGCAACAGCTGCAGCATCCTAGGGTCACATGATCTTCAATTGCAACCTTTCCAGCTGGTTTATGACAAGCAAAGTCAATGGGGAATACAGCAGGGTAAGTCACAAATTACTGTCACGTCTTGCTTAATGACCATGGTGATTCACTTAATCATGACAAGTCGTAAGATTGGGTGCAATCACATGATGTCACTTAACAATTCTGTTTAATGATGAATTTGCCAATCCCAATTGTGGTCATAAATTGAGGACTGTCTGTATTTAAAAATGAAGACTGCATAAATCATTTGTATACTTGATTTACTTTTTCATATTAAATGTAAATAACAATTTTGAACAAATAATTATTTATAAATAATTTACTTTCACAATGGAACGTGAATATAAACTTTTTAATTAAATAAGGTTGGTATGCACTTGAATATTTGTATTGTTTTACTCCAGAAAAACACCTATAAGAGCCAATAAAATTTTATTTGACTCCTATTTTTGAAAATAAAAATAGCAAAATGCAATAATAAATGAAGGACAGCTATAAAAGTTCAAAATGTTTTATTAGCTATTTTCTGATATTGCTTTTTGTCTGTGGAGATTCTCAATCATCCAGGTCATAGTTGTTCAGAACTGAAGAAGCTTCTTGGATGAAAAACAAAACATTTTTAAGGAAAAAAGCAAGAAAGTCAATTAGTTATGTTTTGCATAAACAATATTGATTCTTCTTCAGTAAAATGTGTCCTTTTATATGCTGAATAATTTTCTATAAAATCTCACTTTTTATCAATATACTCTAATATTCATCTTTTCTAGTATTACAGGATTACACTGTGTCCTAAATAGGATACTTTGAGCTTGGTCATTTGTGACTCAGGTGAGAATTTTGGGTTGATTTATTTGATGATCCATTAGTTTTTTTTCTTGGCTGTCAACAGTAATCCCAGGGTTCCTGTCCAACATCAAAGTTCAAAAGCATTCTCTTTCTATCCTGCTTTTTTGAACTCCAAGTTTTGCTTCCATGAAGTGTCAAAGAGAATACCATGGCATGCATGGTGAATTTTATATGTATAGACCCATCATGGCATTTGAACATCTTTTCCGAAACTTTCCTGACTGCTGTATCAAATGTTAATATGTGGCATATTGCTTGATTGCTTGTATTTTTATTGTTGATGATTGATACTAAAAAGCAAAAGCTATTTACCACTTCAATATTTCCATTGCCAATTCTAAGGCTGGTTATTAAACCTGTTGTTATTAGTTTGGTATTCTTTATATTTAATTTAGGTTTTTTCATTATGCCCTTTGACTTTTAGCACCAAGACTTGCAGATCCTTTGCATTTTCAGCTATCGGAGTTGTGTCATCAGCCTAGCACAAATTATTGATGTTTCTTCCTCCAATTTTAAAATCACACTCATCTTCTTACAATCAAACTTCCCTTAATATATATTCAGCATATGCATTGAATAAATAAGGGGGATACAACCTGGTCCCATTCCTTTGCCAAACATTTTACCATAATTAAAGGTTATCTATAATTTGGCTTTCTCAATTATCCAGCATGTATCAGCAATAAAGTCTTGCGTTGTTCAGGCTTTTCTAAAGCCAGCTTGAATATCTCTGTTTTTCTATGTGTAACTCTAATCTGCATAGGATGATTGTAAGCATTATTTTGCCAGCATATGAAAGTTAGTATATTGTATGATAGTTTACATACTCTGTTAGGTTTCCTTTTTCTGGCATTGGAAGATTGACCTTTTCCAATGAGATGGCCACTGTATTCTCCAGATTATTTGGTATAGCTTGATTAAACTGATCCTTTTTTTATTGCTTGTCATATTTTAATCAGTATTATATCTGTTCCTTTAGCCTTCTGACTTGGTAATAATGTAATAGTGCTGATGTAACTTCATCTTCTAGTACTAGAGATTCTTGTAAATAGGGAATATGTTCTAAGGTATCTTGGATTTTGACATCTCTACTATACAATGTTTCAGTATACTCCTTCCATCTTCCTTTGAACTCCTTTGAATTGATTATGTCCTCTGGCATCCTTCAGCACAGTAATTAAATGTTGGAACTTTCTTCTGGATTCAGGAATCTTTTGAAAGACTTTCCTTGTTTTTCCATGTCTGTTACAATCTTCAATAATCTTCAATAACTTTACAGATGTATTGCAATATTACTTCTTGTCTTTTTAACAGCTCTCTGAAACTCTTGATATAATTCCTGAGATTTTTGTCTTTCTTGGTTTTGGTTTCTCTCCTCTTCTTAGCAATTACCACAGTTTATTCATAACGTGCTTTCTTCTTTTTCTTCATTTTTGGTAGTCTCTTTTCACATATATCTTTAACAATTTCATTAAGTTCATTCCATAATTCCTCTGGTTCTCTTTCAGTGAAGTTGAGAACTTCAGAATGGTTCCTGATGTTCTCCTTGAAAATGATGGATGAATGTTCAAATCATGAACATCAGAAATTAATTGGCTCTATTTTTCTTCTTTTGATTAACTCAGAGCTTGCACATGATCTATTCCAGTCAGCATCTTGTCATGTCTCTAATGCTACAACAGAGCTCCTCCACCTGCTTTTAGCAATAATATAGTCAAACTGACTTCTATATACTCCATCTGATGTTCATGGATTGTTTTGTTTGTTAGCTATGAAGAAATCATTGAGAGAGATTAAATATTACATGACTTAATTAAAAGTCTGTCTGATCATAAATAATTATTTAAAGAAGAGAAAATTTGCTGAACTACAATGGAGATAAATTTGTTATCATATAAAGAAGAAAGAGGTCTGTTTCTAGGAACTAGTTGCACATAAAATGAGTAACTACAGTCCTTTGACAGAAAAAAAGATTCAACTTTTGAAAAATGATGTTGATTTAAAAACTAAATTAATTCTTATGCTAATTTAACACATGGAGAATATGAGCCAAAAAAACATATAATCCAGGCAAAGTTGTCCAAGCTTTTTCATAATGAATATGAAAACAAAGTCCCTTAAACAGCTTCTGAATTGAAGATGCAGTTTTATACTGCATCTGAATATGAAGTCAAATTTCCGTATTTTTTGGAATATAAAACACTCCGGAGTATAAGATGCACCTTAGTTTTTGGGGAGGAAAATAAGAAAACAATTTTTTGCCTCTGCCTACCAGCATCCATTGGTATTCGTCTAGCTAGCGTCCTTGCAGCAAATAGCGAACAGCCAGGTCAGCTTCAACACATTATTGCAGCCTGATTTAGCACAAGCAGCTGACTGGCAAGTGAATCGGCCTCCCAGAATATTCCCAATCAGCTGTTCCAGACTGCAGGAATTGCCACAGACCATCATCACTTCCATGCCTCATGTTTTTGGCCTCTCTACCTCGCGTTTTCAGCCTCCGAACACTGAACACCAATGCCAACGCTCCGCACTGCCTAGAACTGCCTGAAAATGTGAGGCGCCGAGGCCAAAAACGGGGCGTGCAGAGCCTGAAAACGCAATCTGCAGAGGCCAAAAATGTGATACACAGAGGTGGCAATTAGTGGCAATGTGCTCTGGCAATCCTCGCAGCCTTGAACGGGTGTGAAATGGGGTATTTGGAGGCGGAAAATGCAAGGCACAGAGGCCAAAAACATGACGCACCGAGGTTGCAATGATCGTAGCAATCCCTGCAGCCTGGAACAGGTCTAAAATGCGATGCGTGGAGACCAAAATGGCCGAAGGGTGGGGGCCACAGGGTAGGCAGGGCTACGTTCGGTGTATAAGACACACCCAAATTTTCACCTTCTTGGGGGTGGGGGAAGTGCGTCTTATACTCTGAAAAATACAGTAACTAGTGCTTGCCTAGTTGCTGGGATTCTTCTTCTGATTCTTCTTCTGATTTTTAATGTTCCCAAGTATCAGTGGTGGGTTCCTCCTGGTTCCGCCAAGCCGGTAGCGGTGACGATATGATGTCACCGAACCGGTTCTGCCCCCCCGTGTTATTTTTCCCTTTTATTTGGCCCCACCCCCAATCTATTGCTGCCTCCTGAGTCCCAGCTGATAGACCAGAAGGAAAAAAACTGTTTAAACTCTTGCCGCGGGGCTTCAAAGGGCCATCCTACAGCTGATGTTAAAAGGCAGTGTGGTGGTAGACAGGTGCCACCAAAAACCAATGAGTAGACCGGTGCCTCCAAAAATAAATGGGTAGACCAGTGCCTCCAAAAACTAATGAGTAGACCGGTGCCTGCAAAAATAAATGGGTAGACCAGTGCCTCCAAAAACAAATGAGTAGACCAGTACAGCTCTGCAAGCAGTTAAAAGCCTGGTAGACCAGTACCTCTGCTAAATCCTAAATAACTGTCACATGACCATCAAGCCATGCCCACAGAACCAGTAGTAAAAAATTTTAGAACCCACCCTGCCAAGTATGCATAATACTCAGATAATTTTAGTAAATTAAGTCATTTCTAACTATACCCTACCAAAGGGAAATGGTGGCTCAGTGGCTAAGTCGCTGATCTTGTTGATTGAAAGGTTGGCAGGTCAGCAGTTTGAATCCCTAGTGCCACATAACAGGGTGAGCTCTCGTTACTTGTCCCAGCTTCTGCCAACCCAGCAGTTCGAGAGCATGTAAAAAATGCAAGTAGAAAAATAGGGACCACCTTTGATGGGAAGGTAACAGCGTCCCGTGCACCTTTAGCATTTAGTCACGTCAGCCACATGAAGTTTTTAGTCACGTCAGCCACATGGCGCGTGACTAAACGTTTCATACGTGAACAACTAGCACATATGTGCGAGGGGAACCTTAACTATACTTTCATGTTTTAGTCCTGCAATTTAAATTAGAAAAAGTTTTTTTCACTTTTTCAATTTTTGTCAAGCAAAATTGGGATGGGTCCCTAAAAGTTTTTAGATGCTGTGTAATACTTTTGGGATTTGCATAAATATGTACCATTGCATATTATATTCATCTTCCATCCTGAACTACTGTCACAAACAAAATACGAAAATGTAGCAGGAAATAATTCTGTATTGTCTCCACATGTTGAGTATTAATGTCATGTGACTAACTTACTTAAAGTGGGAAGTAAAAAACAGAAATAGAATAAGAACTTCCACAAGTTGATCCTGAATCAACTGAATAGCTGGATATATAGGTTACACATTAAAACTACTGTACCACCCAGCATTCAAAAGGGTCACTATTCTCTTAACAAACTTTAACCATATTTAATTGATTAATTAATTAAATTAATAATATTGTAATATTAACCTTTTTTGCATGAGCTCGTTTACTGTATCGATGCCTTGCTCCTGGACAACGAACTTTTATGAGCCAGTCTTCTCCTGAACTGTCACTATTTTCAGATGACAAGGAATCAGCCTGAAAAACAAAACAAGAAAAATAATACATAATCTTGAAATATTGTTCAGAGACCTTGAACTAGGATATTTTATTTAAAATTCGTCTGATATGACTATATACTACGCTTCTTGAATATGCCTAAATATATATATTCAATAGTATTTATATGCTAAACTGTGTATCTTGTTAACACACTACATTTGTATTCATACAAATTATGTCAAAATAAAACATTAATTTAATATGGTATCATTCTCAGGCTTATGCTGTGTTCACAACACAATGAACAACAAACCTGCCAATTAATATCCTGAGGATATCATGCCCACTCAGTCTGTGTAGTTCATATTTCAATGTCACATAAGAACCCCAAAAATCTGAATAAGTACCATAAACTAGTCAAATTAGCTACAGATAAGCATATTCTGTGAAGATAGTTATATGATTTGCCTGGGTTTGGACTACTCACTGTGGTTTGTAATAGCAATAGCACTTAGACTTATATACCGCTTCACAGTCCTCTCTAAGCAGTTTACAGAGCCAGCATATTGCCCCCAACAATCTGTATCCTCATTTTACTGATCCCAGAAGGATGGAAAGAACCTTGAGCCAGTAAGAGTCAAACTGCCAAACTGATGGCAGCAGTTAGTCAGAATTAGCCTGCAATACTGCATTCTAAACACTGTGCCACTATGACTCTTATGGCTTTTAGAGACATGCTACCAATGAAAGAGCTCAGGCACAATGAAGTATCTTTGTAGGTGCCTTTGTTGAGGGTAGGTGTTTTTTTATTAGGTTTGTTTTGCTTTGTTTTGTTTTGAGATTAGGACATGGAGTACCTGGGACTTTAAGGCAAATGAAGAGCTATCTGAAATTAATCTGACATTCTAACTTTATGGGGGGAAAAGTTCCTCTCTCCATTAATCTTCCTAGCAAAAGTTAGCAGTCTTATACATAATACTAAGTTATGTATAATGTGTGTTATGTATTATGTATATATTAAATGTATAAATTAATTATGGTTTTAGTTAAACCATAACTAACCAGGATAATCAATAAATTCTAAGAACAGAACTCATACACAACTGCCTGTTTATTTCTGATTTAGCATGTTGTGTAACACCCAACTGATTGCAAATTTCTCAAGAATACACTCTATTGGTTTCACTAAAAATGCAGTGAAGTAACAAACTCTTATGTTCCTAGAGTTCTTGAATTCATTGACGTTAGTGGTTTTAGGTATTTAAAATTCTACATGGAATCACACTCAGGGATGGCCAGATGTTTAATTTAATCTCAAATCCACCAGCAGTCTTTATATAATGGACTAACTAGTTAATTAAGCAGGCACCGCCATAGACTAGCTAGCACTATATCCTAAACTACTGTATATAAAAATAGTTGGATAGATTGTGGCTGGCAACAATCTTGGGTGAACTAGAACCAGTGGAGCTTAGTGTGGTGCTCAATGTGTTACTATGTTAAAATAACTTCTCTCTGAAGCTAAAGTCGACTCTTGTTGAAGCTGTGGCAATATCCATAGTTTTGTCTGGGACCGTATCCTTTACCACTGCAGTAAAAGGATGTGCCATGCCCTACACCTCTAACCAAGCCCGATGCTACTTAATTTTTGGAGGTCACTCCATTTATAGTCCGCCTTTCTGGAGGGGAAATTCTGGAATCCTGACACACGAGGTTCATTCCGAAGGTTCAACTCCTAAAACATTAGCGCGCTGGTCGATTCCCTGCGACGTCCAGTTTCCAACTACTCAGTTTCCAACTCCACTCACCCGTGTGGGGACGCTCGAGGTAGATGACTCTATAGGCGTAGATGTCAACGGTCCCAGATGGAAAGGACCCACGCCGTTCCCCGCCACCTCCATACCTCCTACCCATCCCCGTCCCGGGGGCAGAGTCTGCTTCGTTGCCCGGCCACGGCCCACCAAATTCACTGGCAGTGGTACGCCAAACCCGCGATCAGTTCCCTCCGCCAGGGAAAAAAAATAGTTCCTTCCAGCTTTCTTGTCGGAAGGCTCCGACTAGCGCTTTGGTGATCAAAAACGGCAGAAGGAATGCCAAATTAAAAACGTAATGAAACTGGGGGTTCATTGTCCCTATGCATTTTTTCGTTCCAAAGTAGATTGGCCTGTATCCATCCGCTTCAGTGTTGCTCGTACCCATGGCAATCCCGCGTCGCAACTGCTCTTGCTGTGATGGACTGGGAAAAAGAGTCAGCCTGGCAGGCTTGTAGATGTGAAAAAGAAGCGCTATCTGTATCTAGAAATTAAATTTATAGCGAATTGCTTTGAGAGATGGGAGACACCGTTGTAAAATTTTATGGGATCTCATTTTATTTAGGACTGCTTTCTTCATAGCGAAAGACAACGTACAGCTAAAGCAATCTTCTGGGATATGCTGCAAGAATGAAACTAACATTTGGGTTGTATATGCGCTATAAAGTTTAATATTATCCTCCTCTTCTGTGATGAAAACCACTCCTCTCCCCCCATTATCTTTCCTGGTCCCATTATCATTATCTTTCCTGGTTTGATTCATTCCTATGCTCAGAGCAAAACCACTAGTAGTCAAATACTACAAAGGGAATTAGGGAAGTAATAAATAATAAATTATGGAATGATTGCTATTACCAAATATTATTTGAATTTATAATTACACATTTTTATTGACTCTGATTTGTATTATTTTTAAATGTTTATTAATTAAAACATCCCAATAGTGTCTTTATGAAATCGTGCTAAATTTAAATTTAAACCAGCTGGATGACTTTGGAAAAAGACACTCTCTGTGAGCCCAACTTACCTCACAGGGTAGTTGTGGACAAAATAGGAAGAAGGAATATTAGTTATGTTCACTGCCTTGAGTTATTTCTAAGAGTTGCTCTGTACAGAGAGATGAACAGCATTAAATTTAATAATAAAAGTTAATAAAGACAGGATTAAAAAATTTAATCTAAGAATGAAAAAACTAAAATAAATCTAAAAATTTAAAAAGCAGTCAAATTGCTTTGCTTTAGCAATCAATTCTTTCTAAGACAGTAATTTATTTTATGTGACAATATCATTTAAAAAAGAATATAAACTTGTTACTTTTTAAATGTATTTTATTAGTAGTATGCGTTCATATACTGGAATAATGGCTCACATTCTCATAGTTGTTTCTGAAAAATGCTCTGAAGGATACCCCAATATTATTTGTGCTTTTCTGATCTACTTTTGAAAGTTCATAAAATATCATGATGGGATTTGTTTATTACAACAGAAATCTGGATGTGTTGTTAATTGCTAACAAATAGTGATATTTGACTCTGTGTGTGAGAGAGAGAGAAAGAGAGAGAGAACGTTTTTCATCACAAATTGGGATAATAATTCATGAAATTTCACATGGCATAGGTAACCTTATTCTGTAATACCATGCCTTAACAATTTTTAATTAAATGTTTACGCCATCTTTCACCCATGGACCATATCTAATTTAGTTCACCCAATTTTTTAAAAAGGGATTTGAAGAATTCATCCTGGATTGGTTTCATTCAGTTTTGTACCTTCTGTAAAAATTCTTTCTCATCATACTTTTCAACAAATAAAATTAAAAAGAAAAATAATAGCATCTCACGAGGCTGCAATTCTCTATTACAGAATTTTCAATGAATTCACCTGTAAGAGAAAGAATAAAATAAAAAACATAAATATATATATATTTATTTCATATTCAGCAATTAGTTCTTTTGAAATCCAAATATTATTGGAAAATTTTGTTCAAGTGAATACTAGATGAAAACTGTTCCAAAATGCAATCCAGGCCCTACTCAATATGGTGCACATGCAAAAGAACCAAATGCTACTAACAATATTAACAAAATACAAAAGAATTGCACACATGAAATAAGTTCTCAGAGAACTCAAATGGGAATATCTGAAGTGAATGTGTTGGGTGGGACAGGAGACAAGCAAAATATGGGACTTGGTGCCTCCACTTACTTTTCCTCCAGATGGCACAGATAAAACTTGGTTATTTCTAACTGTAGCCTAGCCGAGAAAACGGACAGAGAGAGCAGTCATAATACAACCACTGTTGCTGCTTGTCATGCCCTTGATAGCTTCAGACAAAACAGTACATTGTCCAAGCAAAAAAATACTGGAAGCAATAGCACTTAGACCACTTTACAGTAGTTTACAGCCCCAACAATCTGGGTCTTCAAATGAGAATCAAACTGTCAAACTGCAGGCAGCCAGCAGTCAATAGAACTGGCCTGCAGTACTGCATTTTAACCACTGCGCCACTACAGCTCAAGCAGTTGCTTCTTGCCAATTTCTCCATTGCTGGGTTGGCTTCTGTTTTTGCACAATATGCTATCCCACTTTGTCATTGTTTATTGATTTAACCCAGTTTGCCTGACTTCTCATTGTACAATTAGGTCTTAACTAATCCAACAGGGAAGGGAAAAGCCAAAACGTTTTTGTGAATCTAGTCTGTGGGAGGCTTTGCATTATTCAAGCGATTCAATAAACATGGGTCCAAGCAAATATATCAAGCAAATATAGTACCTAATCTCTGGTACCTAATTTTAATCCAACATGTTGTTCAGCTCTAGCCATCTTCCAGATGGCATTTTGGAAAGGAGTCCGTCTTGTTTTAGAGATCCGAATTGGACGATCACAATACTTTAACCGCAAAGAATCCTCTAAATTTCACGTCCGCCTGCTTTTCAGGACCTTTTACTCAGACTACCCTCATTTCCCATCATGCTTTGAGGGAGAATGAGCTACCCCAGCCAATTTGAATAAAGAGTTTTCGCGCCCTTTTCGAACAGGGGACGTACTGCGCTCCTTTTGATTTAGGACTTTGCCGGTAGGAGGTAGAAGAGGGATAAGAGATATTTTGTTCTTTGGGGAAACTCCGGTCACATGGATGGTCTCTTGCAAGTGCTTCTTTTCCTCCCTGAGGAATTCTCCAGCGCTTAATTTATTCACAGCCGAGACGACTCTTTCCCTCCAAAATCGCATTCGGGCGAGTAAATTTCGGAAGAGATTTTCTTCGCTGACCCTCTCGACGCGCTGCTTTCTTTCTCTAGGCTTGACAAGCAAATTCAGTCAACGAAGCCGCACGTCTGCTTCCGCCCAACGCGATGGACTGGAGACTGCGCGCTTTTCATCTGTTTTCTGCAAAGGAGGCTTCGGCTTCTTGCGCTCTTGGATCCCTCAGTTGTGTCCCAGCGATGGAACATTACTGTCCTTGTGTTTACTCGCCTCTGTTATAAAATGGACCCTGGGTATTTCTGAAAGCTCTTGCATCAAATTGACGTCATGCCAAGTTGTAGTCCTCGGTTAGGTACAGTCTTGTGAAAGAGTAAGTAAGCCCCATGTCAAGTTGTTTCTTTTCTAACATATGTACACTTCAGTGTTATATCTTAATTCAGACATTATATACCAATGCTACTATTGAACAAAGGAACTGAACATTTCTTTGCAATCCTTTAATCAACAAATTAACAGCCACCATTTCTTTCTGTAGAAAAAGTAATCCTTGACTCTAATACCTGGTATTGCCTGCTTTCAAGTAGGTATTATAATTGTCTATCAGTCTTACACTGACTGGAAGGATCTTTTTTTTCTTACAGCCATTTGTTGGTAGATCTACTGTAATGTTGAGGATCATTGTCATGTTGCAAGGTCCGCTTTTGATTGAGTTTCAGTCTTCTGACAGATGGACTCAAATTATCCACAAGCACTCTCTGGCACAGTGAAGAAATAGTGCATAATATGGTGGTGAATTGTCCAGGCAGTGATGCAGCAACGTAGCCCCAAACCATCACATTTCCACCACCATGGAATCAGGTGAAATGCAAAGACATTGCTGCTGAACCAATGTCTTTGGTTTTTACCAAACATTTTTGGTATTATGGACAAATGCTACAACTCTGTCTTTGCCTCATCAAGAGCACATTGTTCCAGAAGTCCTGGTCTTTGTCTAGGGCCGTGATGGTAACCTATGGCACATGTGCCCGAAGTGGCACACGGAGCCATGTCACCCATTCCTCTTCTGGGCTTCTGGCGTGCATGCGGTGCGATGATCACCTGGCCTTTTTATGTGCCAGAAATTAGAAGAGCTGGTCTTCCGTTTTCCTGTGCAAGCATGTGCACTGGTCAGCTGGCATGGCAGCTGACATGCACATCAGAAACCTGGAAGAGTAGCTGGCTGAAACCGGAAGTTCAGTAGCTGAAACCAGAAATTTATTTTCAGGCACACATATGTCCCCTGGCAGTTTCTATTCCGGGTTGTGGCCCAGACACGTGCAGAATATAAATAAAGTAACTACATGTTGTATAAATACAGGTAGGTAGTCCTTGACTTACAAGTTCATTTAATGACCATTCAAAGTTACAACGGCAATGAAAAGAGTAACTTATGACTGTTTTCCACACTTACAACCATTGCAACATCCTGATGGTCAGGTGATCAAAAGTCAGCTGCTTGGCAACTGACTCATATTTATGACATTTGCAGTGTCCCAGGGTCACATACAAAAAGGTTGCAAAATGGGACAAAATTCGCTTAACAACTATCTCACTTAACAACATAAATTTGGGGCTCAGTTATGGTCATAACTAGAGGACTGCCTGTACATAATTTAGATTCCCCTTTCTCCATAACTTTCAGACTTGGAGACAGATTTCATTGATCTTTCACGGCTGGAAGTGTATATCAAAGGCTTTTTAAGGATAAAATTCAAGGATAAAGCAATTTAAGGATAAAAATGAAATAGTAATTGTTAATGTGTTAGTTACGCTTAGTGGACAGTAAATGTTTGTAAGTAAAAAATATGATTTGTATTTCTGGTTATTTTTCCTTCAGTTTTCTGCACTTTCAAATAACTTTCAACTTTTTAAGTCTGCTGCAGAAATAATTATATAATGGTCATGATATTAATTGGTCATGATATTAAGAACATTGTGATATTCTTCAAGTATCTGCCTCCCAGAGTTGTAGGTGTTCCATCACTGGAAGCTGTTCCGCCCTCTGACAGTTTGCCCCCAACCAATTGGCTAAAGGGGGTGTAATAGAAATCCAGCCGAAGAAGAGGTGTAAAAGAATTTGCCAAAATGCCTAACTTCCTTCATTCCTCTCCCCCACCCCCAACACACACACACACACACACACCAATACAGGGAAATAAGTCGGAAGTAAGTCTCACTAAATTCAATGCTAGGATTTAAATCCAGCAAAAGGGGAGAGGTGTAAAAGAATTTGCCAAATGCCTGACTTCCTTCCTTCCTCCCTCTTTCTCCCCCACCACCCCAAACCAATATAGGGACACTGTTACTGAGCGGGCTAAAAGCCTTCCTCCCTCCCTCCCTCCCACCAGTTAGTTAACCAAGTCTGGAAGGGTCCAATAGAAGAGAATTTTTCCTTCCTTCCTTCCTTCCTTCCTTCCTTCCTTCCTTCCTTCCTTCCTTCCTTCCTTCCTTCCTTCCTCTCTTCCTTTCTTCCATCCAGCCACCCACCCAGCCACCCACCCACCATAACAGCATAACATGGCAACTAGCCATGTTTGAGGCTCCTTTAGAGGGGTAGAGTTCCCCAAAACAACGTCCATCTTCCTTTATTTTATTTTATTCCTACCTGCCCACATAATAGCCTGGTCTCCAGTTCAGAAGAGGAACCAACTGCTCTCTAGAGTGTGATGGCCTTTTATCTCTGCACCTGCCTTCCTTTCCTTTTTCACAGACACACACCCTTTGCTAAGCTCCACCCCTCCAAAGGAGCCTCAAACATGGCTAGTTGCCATGTTATGCTGTTGTGGGTGGGTGGGTGAGTGGATGGATGGATGGATGGAAGAAGGAAGGAAAAATTATCTTCTATTGGACCCTTCCAGACTTGGTTAACTAACTGGTTGAAGGGAGGGAGGGAGAAAGGCTTTTAGCCCGCTTAGTAACAGTATCCCTGTATTGGGGGGGGGCGGGGAGAGGGAGGGAGGGAGGAAGTCAGGCATTTTGGCAAATTCTTTTACACCTCTCTCCTTTTGCTGGATTTCTATTGCACCCCCTCTAGCCAATTGGTTGGGGGCTAACTGTCACAGAGGATGGAACACCCAGGACGAACCCTCTTTCTGCAAATGGGCCATGTCGAAGGATCTGGAATGAAGAGGCCAATGGCCCATTCCCCAGGGCAAATGACTGGAGGGGTGCCAGCTGAGGAGATAAGTCAGGAGAGAATTGCCCAAGGAGAATGAAAAGTCAGAGACTAAAAGTCCTAGACCCATACAGAAACAATATGTCATATTAGTAAAAAGGATCCTTGGCTAACTGTTCTTAGTAATACTGTATTTTCCTGCGTATAAGACTACTTTCTAACACACAAAAATCTTCTCAAAAGTCGGGGGTTGTCTTATACGCCGGGTCTCATTCTCCTGTAACCAGGCAGACCAGCCCATAAGGCTCTGATGAGCCTTAAATGGCTCTGAGGAGGGTCGTCTTATACGCCCAGTCGTCTTATATGCCAGAAAATACGGTACTTCTTTTATCCTTCAGCAGGATTAGTTTCCCAACTGTAATGTCCAGTGAAGAGACAGTGAGTGTAAACCATAGTGGGAACACATTAAAGGGCAAAACCAACTACTTTATTACTCTCTGGCTGTACTGTGATTGGATCTGGATTCAGCAAAAAACAACTCTCTGGCCCATGCCACCAAAAACAAAGTGGCAGTCATTATTTCCTATTGTCACGTATCCTACTTCAGCTTATTTGACCTCCCCTCTTTTTAGCTATCTCTAACTTGGTTGATTTGGGCAGGAAGGAGAAGGTGCGGCAATTGTGGATTGCAAACGTATTAAAGTCCTTAGCGGCTTTTCTGTCAATAGTATTCCTATACTTAATGTCAAAGCCATTGATTTCTGCCTTTACGCTGTTTATAGAATAGTGAAGATGGTGGTTATTCTATGCTGAAGTTTTAATATTAGGTCAAGCAACAGATGTAACTGCAGGGAGTAAGAGTGCCTTCTTAATTTTCTTTGAACAGTAGCATCAGGCTACAGCACCCTTTGAACTGCTACTTATTTGCCTGCATCATACAACAGGAAAAAATAAATAATAGCAACAAAACACAGGAAATAAACACAAAAGAAAATTTAAATCTCTTTATATTACTGTCGATTGCTTATGGAATAACAAAAATAACAGAGTTGGAAAGGACCTTGGAGGGCTTCTAGCCCAACCCCCTGTTCAGGAAGGAAACCCTAATAATGGTTGTCCAATTTCTTCTTAAAAGCTTCCAGTGTTGGAGCATTCACAACTTCTGGAGGCAAGTCATTCTGCTGATTAATTGTTCTAACTATCAGGAAATTTCTTAGTTCCTTCTATTGCTTCTTGTCCTGCCTTCAGGTGCTTTGGAAAATAAGTTGACCCCATCTCTGTGTGTTGTCTCAAAAGCTCCTTGATAGTGCTGATCTCTAGGAATTTATCTCAGTGAACATAAAGCTATAGAATAATGTTAGCAAGAACATTCTGTAAAGCTGCTGAATTTATCTGTTTAACATTAAAAGAGATGTTTCTTCAGTCAGACTGCCATTATTGTCTTTTCTGCTTGAATTTGTAAATACCTCTAGGTTATGAAGCAGCATAGCATGCTTATGAATTTTGACTATATTATACTGGCTCAAATGTTCAAGAAATTATTTCTCAAAAAGATACATTTAATAACTTTAAATTATGTATACGATTCTGGTGCCAGTTGTGCCTTAGCAGGATATAAATACTGGAGTTATCATTACTAAAGTATCTCCAGTATCAATTGTGCTGTTGAAGTAAGGCTGTTCTATTCTTCAGCAAGTCTCTTGAAGTAGATTGGTCACTAATCAAGAGTTGTGCAATACATGGATTAGGACAGATCATCTTGAGAAGTTCTGCCTGATTGGACCAAAGATAAGTAATGGTAGGGTCACTAGATCTAGTCTGCAAAATGTCAAATGACTACGAGATGGCAGCAAAGAGTTTTCAGTACTTTAACGCATTCTATGAGTGTAGACCCATGATGGCGAATCTATGGCAAACGCGCCGTCGCCTCAGGTCAGATCTCCATGACATTTCTTTTGTGAGCTTTTGTTTCCCTGCAAACGACGAAACAGAAGCTCACAAAAGAAAAATATTTTACCTCTTGCCACGCTGCCGGTGTTGGGATTCCCCGCCTCCCACCGGCCAGCTGGTTTTGGGGTCTCTGCTGCGCATGTCTACCTGTCAGTTTGGGGATGCGTGCACATGCAGTTTGGGCACTCGGTGTCTAAAAGTTTCGCCATCATTGGTCTAGACTTTTGCAATCTATTTCTGGTCGCCTTACCAGTAACCTTCATGATTGACTTTGACCTGCTTGCCTTCATACTTTCCACAAGAACTTTAAATTGAGGTAAAGTATTTTATCACATTGTCATCAAAAATCAGAGATGGAATATCATTTTAAATCAGAGAATGGAATGTATTCTGAGTAAACAAATGAGGCCGGCATTGTAAGCCAGAAATAGATATGCACCAAATGAATGGGTTCCCACTGTTTTCATATAACTTGTAAGATAATTCCCATGCATTTCTTGTTAATTTGTGTAGGTATTATAGGACATGAGAAAATTCAAAAATAAAATAGTGTGTAGGTATATAGGTTAGAAATGCATATAAGTAAAGATTCAATTCTGCTTAGGCAGGGGGTTAGACTGGATGACATGCAGGGTCCCTTCCAAGTCTGCTACTCTGGTAAATTTGTTAGATATTATTCTGCTTTAAGATAGTTGGAGAACATACTGACCAATATGTAACAACGTTGTGTTAGAATAAATGTTCTTTTGTTTTAGGACTGTTAGAAATAGGCCTTGAAAAAGGGGACATTCCTTAATGCTAGGGCAGTAGAGATAAGAAAGAGCCATGCTTACAAATTATTTTATGGGCATAGTTATGGGGAGGTGTTGATAAACATGTAATTAGAGAAAGAGATAATGTTCTCTCTAAAACGCGCTTCGGATTAGCCTTGATCGGACACTGGATGCGATGTAGGAGGGGCATGGGAGGGGGGGGGGGCTCGGGATAGGAAATTATAAAATATAATGCTTTTGAAATTTCAGGTGTGGCTTCCTGGCTCAAACTCCTTGTTGAGATTTGCTGGGATACCACCTTATTTTGCAAAATTGTTTTTATTATTTTCTTTTAATAAAGTCTCTTTGTTTTCATTGACCCATGCTTGTTGGTTGAATTCATTTCCAACAGTATCATTTAGTCATTTTTAACACTCTTTACAGTGTCTATGTATCCCCTATGGAAATTATAAATGACGTGTCTTATTACATAAATCTCTACATAGGTTTAACAGCAGGTAATAAATACAAAAGAGAACTATATTTACACTACTGTACTTACATTGAAGAAATGAAGTACAATATGGCCAACTTTCTAAGTAGAACCAAAGAGAACAGAAAATACTTGTGTGGAGCGGGAATAATAAATAAAAATGTCAATACCAATAAATTTCCAAAGTCAATATCACCACATCTTGCCAGAGACTGCTTCCATGAGCAACAAATGATGATGAGTGTTGGAAAAATAAGTTGAGACATGAAGAATAAGGGAATTGATTGAATTCTTTACAACAGAACTGAATAACCTGTGAACATCCAGGTCTTACTAATAATTCTGATTATCCTAAACCATTAGCTGTAATGGCTGGAGCTGGGGCCAATGATATTTTATCCCTAAATTTACCCTAATTGTCATTTCAATAACAAAAATCTAAAAAAAAATCTAAGCTGCAAACAAGAATTTTGCTCTTTTTCAATTATAATTGCTTATTTATTTATCACATTTATATGGCCATCCACATCCCCAAGAAGAGACAGGATGACATACAACTTTATAGTTTATACTTCATACAATCTTTCTTTAAAAATTGTATCATTTGGTCCTGTTCATCTGGATTTGTTTTGATGGTTGCATAGTAGTAGCTCTTTTTGTTTCTGTGATATTGATGGTAAAAACCTCGGGTGATCTCATTCTTTCAAAACAATAACATTCAATTTTTTCCTCAGCTGAAACGGTCCTAGAACTTAGTAAACGAAATCCATCTTTGAGTAAGATATCAATCAGTAGTCCAAGAACATTAGCTCCATTAAACAGCTTCCTCTTATCAGGTTTTATAGAAATATATCTGTCAAAGGAAAAGAGATAAATATGTTAGTATTAATTTATTAAGCATTTTCAATGCACTTACTTTTTATTAAACTTTTAAACAGTGCTATTTTTCAACCTTGGCTAGTTCTGAAAAATTAAGCAAGATGAGATTCTTTTTATCAGACCTCTAAAAATTTCCCAAGTCTCTAATCTAGTCTGGAAATTTGGAGGTGGGGGATTTGCAAAATACATTGCCCGATCTATATTGCCAAAATAATATATGCCATGAGTTCAAGCTAAACTGAAGTAGATTTTATTTTTAAAGATTGACAGAAGAATTTAAGTGCACTAAAAGACAAGTTCATTTCAATGTCCTGACCTAATAAAAGTTTTTTTGGAGATTGTAAAAAGTGCAGGATTTTGCTGGGCTTCTGAAAAGCAAGTGCCAGAGGTTCTACCATAAAATGTTTTATATTATAATCACTGACACTTTGCAAAAATTTTATAGTTGAGATTGAAGGCTCACTAGTTTCATTTTCCATTTGAAATGGTCCTGGGGTTTGCTTTTCTGTATATTTTCATAAAGAAATCAATTTAGAAAAGCCTAACAATTTGAATAGCTGAACAATATATTTATCTTAGAAAGCAGAACCAACTTGATTCACATTTGTATATTATTACTGTTAATTGGATAATATGTACAAAACCCATTATTTACTTTAGCAAGTGTTTTAGAACAGGCAAAGTTCTAATATCTTGCTTTGAAATCTCTAGCAACAGGGACCTTAAAGGATATTAGTGTTTATGATTGCAATGATTTAGATGATAATATAGTCAAAAAGAAATAACAATGGATCTAATGGCATTTTATCCATCAGAGATGGGGAATTTGCAAACCTAATGTCTCTAGCTACTAATTGTGAAACCCTCATTCAAAACACATATCTTTGGTAAGTCCTATGTCCTCCTCTAGAGCCTGCTTAGGAGAGATAACATTCCCATTTACATTTGGCTGCAACCCTATGCACTGTTTGTCTCACCATTGCCTGTCATACTTCCCATCCGAATGCAACTTTTGATAAATTCTGCTGTGGCAGACCTATTTAATTCCTTTTTGCCATATTATCTATCTACAGGACAACCTTTTTATATATGACAACATTTCTTTTTTCTTTCATATTCTTACTGTAAGAATAACTCCTTTAAAGTTAATCTGGCAAGTAGTTGGTTTATTACGTTGCTTTGTAGGTGCTACTCAGAATGCTAAGCAAATTTATTGATTTGCTTACCTGCTCATATGAGTGTAAGGGCAAAACAGTGATAGCTGTGCTCTAATATCAAATTTGTTCGTAGAAATATAAGAATCTTGGTTTACTTTTATATCAGTGTTATTAGAGAAGTAAAGAAAATTGGCTAATGTACTTAATTTCACGACACAGTCAACATGACCATGACCACACAGAAACATTTTGCATATTTTTGAAATAGGAAAAAAATGATGGAAATGAATTCTCTCACACACAAACATGTGCAAAACATCTTTTTCTCATCTAGGATTAAGTTCGTAATCTTTCTTCTCCTCCTGCTCCTAACAAGGATCACTTTTAAGACTGAGTTATCAGAAACTCTTTGCCCCTTTTCTCTACCTCTAGAAGTATACTGATTACCTGTGTTTGTGAAGTTACACTGACTTCATAAACACAGGTAAGGCTTCTCTGATGTGGCATTAGGGGCCCTTGAAAAGCAAATAACTTATCTCTTGGGAATGAGTTGCTATCTTCTCAGTTGTAAAGGAGAATAAGAGCTGATAACAAAATATTTGTCCTGGGCCTTAAGTTCCAGTATCATATTAGAAAACTTCTTCTACTTTTGGAGAACTTCAGGTAGGTGCAAATTTTGGTTTGATTTATGCTACCTCTAAGTTTACTTGATTTGAAAATGATTTTTATAGCCTAGGTAAAATTCCATTATATATGTCAGCATGTTTTCTATTCCCTGAATTCCTATTTACCCTCAGAATCCATTAGTAATTACTTGTCGTTTAAAGTAAGGATATGGAAATTTCCAAGCTTTAGAAATTCACAGAAGATATTTTTTAAAAATTGCTTGGATTTTCACTATAGAACATGTTCCTTTCCCTCCATCTTGCAAATATGCTTCTTGAATCCACTGACTCAGCTGGAACCTCAGGTTATGCTTGATTCCTTTCAGTAAGAGGTTAACCATTTCATTCATCATCATCATCATAACTTTATTGTCATTGTACGTGTATACACAGTATACTCATACAACGAAATATGTATATATGTAATAGTGGCTGTCATTCATGGTTCTGTCTTTTCAAGACTATAGTACCATTTTGTTTTACTTGGAGCTATTTTCAGCTAAACAATGCAGTAGCTTTTCTGAAAAAAATAAATCACTGCATTCCATAATGTGCACAGTTCTTCACTTGATACAATTCTTGATGGTAATAGGTAAAATATGCAGCCCATAATTACTTAGAACTATTGTAGCTGAGAATGCCTTTTTGTCCAATGTGATTGGCAATAAACTCTGCACTCTTCTGATATTTTTGTTTCTGAGTCTGAGAACAAAGGTATTCTCAGTGACGGATCCTTGGTTTTGAATTTTTTCCTAGCTGGCTTTAGGGTTTCATAATGATATCAGGAGATATGAAAAAATTAATTATATTTAAAGAAGTCTTATTCAACTTGCTAATTTTAACCTACTGTGGGATGGGTAATTTTGTTGGTTTATATTATATTCTTCAATGTAAATAATAACTCTTCTCAAGCTCTTCATTGTTTTCTACCATCATGTTATACAGTAGTGTATTCTCTCTTATGTTCATGAAGTGAAGTTTGTAATATAAGGGTGGTATTTCACCCTTTTAACCCATTTAACCCAGAGGACTATTTAAGTTTTAAGTCCAGTTACTTGTAATAACTACTTCCATGTAATGTCCCAAAGGTGCTTTTTCAAGAGGCAACTGGAGTTTCTGGTTTATCTTTGAAGATGTTTTGCTTCTCATCCAAGAAGCTTCTTTAGCTCTGACAAGATGGTGAGGAGTGGAAGGACTTGAAGAAGCTTCTTGGATAAAAAGCAAAACATCTTCAAAGAAAAACCAGAAACTCCAGTTGCCTCTTGAAAAAGTACCTTTGGGACAACCATGACCTGGATGACTGAGAATCTCCATAGAGGCTGAAAATTTGGGTGTGTAGCTTTTTCTAAGCTTTTTTCGGCCTTAATGAGGCATTACCAAGTGAAGTGATCTGTGCTTTGCCCATTCCCTTCAATTCCCAGCTATGAAGCTTTTTTTCAGCCCTACAAAGGCATTAGTGAGTGAAGCGATCTCATCCATGGTTTGCCTGCTTTTCTCATTGTTTCTGTCTCCAAAGATCAGTTGTGCTTTAGAAGCTGTTTTTTATCCCCAAGCAGGGGATAAAAACCAGCAAACTAATGTGCTGAAGCTGATCAGACTAAGGATGTTTGCTAGATGAATACCTGGTAGGCAGATTTTTTCCCCCTATTTTCCCCCAAAAAACTAAGCTGCGTCTTATACTCCAGTGTGTCTTATACTCCGAAAAATACGGTACTTCTACGTAACTCTATCTGTTCCATTGAGAACCAAGAATCTATAAAATATTACTATGGTGACATACAGAAATAATTTCAAAAATACCTTGCAACAGATTGATCGCTGTATGTGATGCCACACTGGAAGACAAGATCATGATGAGAAGGCCTCTCCAAAGAAAGAGGAGACAGTGACTGCTGAGAAGGGACACGATGACTTTTCCAGCTCATTCCTACAAAATTTTCTGCAAAGGTTGTGATCCGGTCAGCCAGCTCATCAATAGTAATGCTGCAGGAACCAAATATGCGGAAAAAGCCCTGCATTTCCTGGAGCAAGAATCGTATTTCTAAGATCTCTGGTTTGGGTTTCAGCAAATTTTCCTGATGTAGGAGATCAGCCACAGAATAAAGTTCATAAAAGTCAGCTTCTCTCTGCAATCTCTTGTAGTCTGTGAAGTCACTAGGTAGGGCAAGCTGGAGCGTTCTTAAGCTATCCAAAATATAACTGAACAGAACTCCATCACGATCCACAAAATACTGGCCATTTAGCAACTTAAATTCAGGATCATTGCCATTCAACATTCTTGCCAATCTTGACTCAGGGAACCTTCGTAGTGTAGAAGGCCTTGTGGTAAATTTAAGCCCACCCACATTTAAAACAATTACATCTTGATTACTCATCTTCTTCACAGAAAATTGAGTTGGCAGTAGATATATCCCAATATTATACAAATTTATGCAAAAAAACCCACCCCTAAATCAATTTCTGCTTATACTTACAGTAGAATTTCACAAGCATAGGATTGCCCAGCAACAAAAACAACATAAGTACAATTGCATTGTTTACAGGATTGGTCTCCCGGGCACTTTGTAACTAAACTGTTTAAAAAGACAGCAGAAGCCTCACGACTGGTATTTCAGGAAGTTGCTGGAGATTTGCCAGTCTACCATGTTTATTTCCCCCCTGAAAAGAAAAGGTAGTCATTTTGGTGTAGCCTTGATGTAACGGTTAAGGGTAAAAGCTAGAAATTAGGAGATAGTTAGACGAAGTCCTGCCTTAGGCACAAAATCAGCTGGGTGGCCTTGGGCCAGTCACCCTCTCTCAGCTTTAGGAAGAAGGCAATGGCAAACTACTTCTGAAATCTTGCCAGGAAAACTGCAGGGACTTGTCTAGGCAGGCATCAAGACTCAACACTGACTTGACACGAAAAAAAAATCATGGAAAATTCAACCTTAATCTATACTTCTGCCAACAGTCCAGATACCTCATGACTGTGGCGTTGTTTAAAAATGTGTTTATTTGCTGAATTTCTGGATCTTTTCTTGATTACTTTCCAAACCCAAATAACCTTATTCTTGTTACTCTACAAGAATCACAATTCTATACATTTTGCTGGCCTCAAAAGTAAATAATCATGCTTTTAAAATTCAGAACTGGAGTTTCATAATATAGCAATAGTGATTGCATTTTAGGCTATTTAAACAATATTACAGACCATATCATTGTTTCTTGAATCTGGTAGCTATTTGTTATCCATCAAGGCAAAGATTTGACTTAGAAGTTCAATTCAGATTCAATGATTCAACTTTTATTCTGAATTTAAATCGATTTGGCAAAAGTATACATTATTAAATATAAAAAATAATAATTTGGCAATGTGTATTTCAACAGTTGGACTACAGTATAGTGCTACAGCATACAGGCTCATCTTGGTGCACACTCTGCATTTGTGTACAATTCTTTTCCTAGCTAGTTTAGGGAGCAATATATTATTGTGATTAAGAATATTAACATCTAATTGAGATGAAGGTTCATTATTTCACTCAACCATAAAGTTCATTAAGAGAGGTTCAAACCTCTGAATTATCTACTTTGTTGTAAAAGAAAAAAATTAATGAAAGCCAAATATATTGAGGTACAGTGTAAGGGATTTCTCTAATCAATTTCCCACAAATTTTATTTATAAAAAGGTTCATTAGACACTCTTTCACAGAAGCACAAATTGTTTATTACGGTAACAGAGGAAGATCCCTGTTTTCCCCAAAATAAGACATCCCCTGATAATAAGTCCAATCGGGCTTTTGAGCGCACGGCAATAAGGCCAAGTGCTTAAATCAGGGTTTAAAAAAATATAAGACAGGGTCTTATTTTCGAGGAAACACGGTAAATAAAATCTAAATAGCATTTACAACAAATTTAGGGATGATTTTTTCATAAAAACACCCTTCAAAAGAGTACAAATAAATCAATATTTATTTAGTCAACAACAAGCAAAATGTAAAAACAAAGTGAAGCAAATAAATACAATAATATACTTAGAATAAATCACAGGGCATTCTTTGTTACAATGACAATATAGTTGTCACCTGGGTGATAAATCTAAAGCATTAATAGGTATAAAATAAAAACAAACTGATTTGATCCTTTGTTGAAAACCAGTTTAGCTAACAATTAATATTCTATACCAGGCTAAATGTGGTCTTAGGGATTTATTAGTTAACAGGTGTACGCAAATTTCTATAGTTTCTGGGGCTGCCATCCAGTTAACAAGTGCAATTGCATTAATTTTCCATTGAATCGCACCTTGGAATAGTTATTTTCAAGAATTCAACGGTAAATTGTTTCAGCTCTTACATGTTTCTAAGATGTTCGTAGTTCATTTTAGGGGATGCTGTTCACTTTCTAATCATGAGTCTAGCCTTTCAGAACAGCAAAGAGGCTGTGGTGTATACTTATACCTAGGAACTAGAACTACTAAAATGGATTTCTGTTTCCTACAAGGAAAGTCAATGGCGAAACCAGTAGGATGTCAGAAATTGCTCCTGCTTGCACTGCTTTTTTGCCTGCCTGTGATCATTCTATTTCTCTGTTTAGATAAGGAAATATCTCTGAAACAATGAGCAAAAACATTGTGGGTTGTTTAGTCACCATTTTATGTACTATAGTGTTCATCAGAGTTGATGAAATTCACTACATATGAACTACACTAGTGATATTTTAGTTATGTCTTGTCTGAAAAAATTAAGCAGCTACATCATTTTCTAAGTTTGAATGGTTGCCTTCCATAGGTGAATTGTGATCCTTCAGGGCAAAAAGACATGGAGTTTAAGGAGCTGAAGACAGGTGCCATGGATGTCTGCCCTTTTGCTTTTGCTGCAGTGTACTACAATAAAATTGCCTTCAAATTGGAATTGACTATGGACATATATTCTTGTTAAAAATACAATATACAAAATTAGTTTTTATTTTTCTTGTGGGATTTTTTTTCAACTTCCAGTCACTATATTTAATTTATTAGCATTCAGTTTTTTAAATGTATACAATCTTTCATTAATATGGAATTGTATAAATGTTATCATGTAATTTTTTCTGACTTACTGATAGAAAAAAGTTACCATTTCTAATGGAATTTCATCAGCTCCTATCTCTGCTCCTAGCTGCTCGTTTCGGGGTCTTTTTTCAACTTCATTTTTTAAAAATATACCAGCCATAATTGTACAAGATCCTAAAAATAATGGTGCTACTATAGATTATTACTTTAACACTTATTATTTGACTTGAAACCAATATTCTAGATCCATGATGGTGAACCTATGGCATGCATGCCACAGGTGGCACATGGAGCCATATCGGTGGGCATGTGAGTGTTGCCCTAGCTCCAACAGATTTTTGGGTCTTCCAGGTCCACTGGAGGTTGGGAAACGGGCTGTTTCCAGTCTCCAGAGGGGTGGGGAACAACTTTTTTGCCCTCCCTAGGCTCCAAGAAAGCCTCTGGAGCCTGGGGAGGGTGCAAAATAGGCCTACTAGGCCCACTGTGCCATCACATGCCAAAAGCAGGAAGGGAGAATGGGGGGGTCATGCATCCATGTGCGGGGGGTGGAGTGCATTGAATTATGGGTGTGGACACGTGTGCGTGTGACACCCCCCCCACGCTCCCCACGCTTTTGGCACACAATGGCAAAAAAGTTAGCCATCACTGTTCTAGTTTGTCCCTCTTATTGAGTTATTTATCATCATTCCAATAAACAACAAAAAGAAAAAAGAATGACATTGTTATATAGGCATATACTACAGGTCATCCAACCAAACAGAAGAAATAGATGAACTCTTTGCTAAAAAATTAACAAACGTATGTAGGAAACATACCACAGTAGTAATGGGAGACTTTAACTACCCTGATATCAACTGGGAGACAAACTCTGCAGCAAGTGGGAGATTGAACAGATTCCTAACCAACCTAGCTGACAACTTTGTCATCCAAAAGAGAAGAGGAGGGAATTAGAGGAAAAGCTATATTGGACTTAATTCTTACTAACAGAGAAGAAGTGATAGAGGGAGTTGAAGTTGCTGGGACTTTGGCCAAGAGTGACCACGTCATATTGGAATTCAATATAATTCAAATACAAGCAATAGAACATAATCCAAGCAGTATCTTAAACTTTAAAAGAGCTGATTTTAACAAACTCAGGGGCAGCCTAAGAATGATTCCATGGATGAAAATCTTCAAAGGGAAAACAATTCAAGAAGCGTGGGAAGCTGAAAAATATGACCATAAGAGCCCAATGCAGCACAATACCACTGAAAAAGAAAAGCAAGACATCAAAAAAAAAAAAATCCAGCATGCTTGCACAAAGATCTTTGAAAAACTATAAAACAAAAAGGACAAGTACAAAAAATGGAAAGAGGGACATATACACATTATTTTCTTTAAAAAAATCAAGTCATGTAATTTTACTTTCAGAAAACAACAGAAAGGTAGTCAGCTTTTAACATGAGTTGCAGAATAGTTCAAAAGATGAATTATCAAGATCATTTCAAATATCAAAAATGTTTACATTTAAAGAAAAAAACCAAACTCACTGACTTTGAAAATATACTTCCTGAACATGAATAGATTCATGAAAGTTTATACATGTACACAAATTGGGCAACATTATTCAACAACACATGGATATAATTTACACATTTTTCACTTAGAACAGCAGCACTATCTGCTACTTTTTCCCAGTATAAAATAGCATGATCTGCCATCTCTGCTGGGTCTGTCAGATAACCTGTGCCAAATGCAGAAACAAGAGTTTTCCAATACTGAAATGTTTTGCCCCAAAAATCTGTAACACATACTTGAATAACAACAATCAGCAAACAAATTAAAGCAGTTACAAAAAAACGTGGTGAAAGGGAAGAATTTGTCACCCAATTGAAAGAGCTTTTCTCTTGAGGTAGTGAAAGTTTATCCACATCTGCTAGCTTAAATTGTTCCCACTGATTAGTATCAACATCCTTAATTGTAGATTTGATGTCTACGGTAGCACAAGGCAATCTAGTTTCCTTTATCACTTTGATTTTCTCTCTAAATTCTTGCATCTGTTGTAAAAACAAAATGGGTTCAGATACATCCTTAAATGTTTCTGCAATATTAAATGCAGTTTGCTGTTCTTGTATGATAGCGTTCAGTTTGTTGATTTCTGGATCATAAGCCTGCATAACTGCAAGTTTCATGGTTTCAAAGTCTGAGAGGATCTCATTCTTCTTTTGTTCCAAAGTATACTGTAATTTCTCAAAAAAATCTTTTACTCTGTCATAATCCTTTGTCAACATTTGGAGAGCTTTTCGTTTGCTGGTTTCCAAAGTTCCTAGTCGAGAAAGTGCATCTCCACAATGCCATGCTTCAAACACTTGGGACAGTGTCTCAAAAGCACGCTTTTCTTGACAGTAAGCATCCTCAATGGAGCAAAAGAGATGTTTTATGTGATCTCCTCGAGTGGCACAAATGCCACATATAAGCTGTGTATCTGTCTGGCAAAAAATATTAAGAGGCTGACCACTGTGCACTTTACAGACAGGCATTTTTGTTGATATTTTAATCTTGTTATACTTTTCCACAATACCTTTTAGTGAATAGTTAACTTGGAGATTGTTAACGCCTGTTACTGTAGTTTCCTTTCGACATGTGGGACATTTAAAAGGTGATGGTCTCCACATCACATTCCGAGTATTTCCTTCTAAGATCCCTTCCAAACATTTTCTACAGAAGTTATGTGAACAAGGTAATGCTCGTGGATCATCAAACAAGCCACAACAAATGGGACATGTAAGGTCTTCTTCAAGGAGCTCCATTCTTCTCTATAACAAAGATAAAAATATAAGCAACTCATACTCATAATCACAGTCTTAAGAAACTGAAATTTCTTGATTGCATTTCTACATAAAACTACTTTGCAAAAGAACATAACGAGTTTGGTGAATTTATATCTTACCAGATCAATAAAATGGCAAGAATTTCAACATTGCAAATAAAAAAGGAAAAGTGAAAAATGTTATTCTGTGACTAACCCATCTTCAAATAAAAGAAAAAAATGGATCAGGAACATAAGTAACAGTCCATAAGGCCTGATACCATTGATGCTGGAATGTATATCAGTTGCAGGAGTGGAATGATGTAACATGTAACACAAGAAGGGATTGTCAAGGGCTCTGCAGGTACAACATAGTCTGAACAGTAATTCCTTGCGGTGAACTCTGCCCTGATGGTTTTATAGATATGTCCATGTAATTAACTTGCGAAGAATATCAAAGTGTTTTGCTATTATTGTTACCACCAGCCTGCGGAGCTGGTGGCAGAGTCGAACAGTGAGGAGGCTGGGGAGGACCATGGGCCAGTCCTGGAGTCTGGGGAAGGCTTGGACGAGGACTATGTGTCGGAGGCAGAGAAAGAGCCATCTGGGAGGTACATGCTGCCTCTGGAGCCTCCAGAGTTGGATCTCAGCGAGGCAGAAGAACAGGGGGAGCCTGTTCCCAGTGCGCGCATGCGCAGAGCTGCCAGAAGGCAAGAACAGCTAAAACAAAAGGGACAACTCAAGAGTAGGGCTGGGAGATGATTGTCCTCTCCCATAAGGCTTAAAAAAGGAGCAAAGGCACACCACTTTAGGAACCACTGACCTATAGCTTTCTTACATTTTTTCCTATTTGCATTCCCACAACCCCCTCTTTCTCACAACAAAGCAGGTAAAGAAGAGGCCTTCACTCCTTGTGGAGCAATTTTCAGCCACTTTTAATAAAAAAGCTATATATTCACATCTTCTTGGTTACTTAACTGGCCCCATTCTCTCATTTTGCACAATATACTAAAAAGCTAACCAGAGGCTGGTTCACACAATATACAAGACTAATAATATATGGACAGCTAGTTTGTGGTTCATGAATGGCAGTTAAGGCATCGGGTTAGAAACTAGGAGCTTTGAACGCTAGTCGCCTTAGACTGAAGGCAGCTGGGTGACTTTTCTCGCTCAGCCTTAGGAAAGAGGCAAAGGCAAAACACTTCTGGAAAAACCTTGCCAAGAAAACCGCAGCGCCATCACCAGGAGGCACGCCAGAGCACACTGAAATGGGCTTCGTCAAGGCACCTGACGTCAAAATGCAAATGGACAAAGCCTCATTTTTGCGCTAAGAATTCGGCTGGGGGGGGGGGCGTAGTGGACCGTGAGAACGGTCACAGGAGCACCAGGAGCACCAGGGTGCGTGGGAATTCGCCCTCACAACCAGCCGCCATCGCTGCCCGACTGCTGGGACCGGGGCAGAAGCCTTCAGCCTCACCTGCGAGAGACGCTTACAGTACAGTGAAGCCAATGGGAACAACGGAA
This sequence comes from Masticophis lateralis, assembly GCA_030761175.1. NCBI lineage: Eukaryota > Metazoa > Chordata > Lepidosauria > Squamata > Colubridae > Masticophis > Masticophis lateralis. The sequence goes on from JAUDYJ010000001.1 coordinate 161,406,978, forward strand.
GCCATCCCGGCGGCCGCTCTTATCTCAGCAGCAGCGCTGCCGCTGCCGCCGCCGCCCGACTCATTCCTTCCCTTCCAAGGGGAGCGTCCAAAAGGGAGACCCGGCACGTCGAAGCCCAGCTCACCTGCACGTCGCTTTCAGCGGGCCCCGCCCCTGAATCCTAGGAAGACACGCGAGACTGCAGGTTCCGCCGCGGAGGGCGCCTTTCCATATACCAAACAAGGATCCGGTGGGTCAGGACTTCCGCTCTCCCTCTTTTTCCGTTTGGCCACAGATAACATCCGCGCAAGCTGCCCAGAAAGGCCATTTTAACGTGCTTGAGACTATGCCTTAACGTCATGACGTAAGGGCGGGGCTTGGATTTCTGCTTTTCCTCCAATCACGTTTGAAGTGGTTTTTTCCTCGCCTCGTTTTCTCTGTTGGTTGAATTTGGAGGGGGGGGCGTGTCCTAAATTAGCTTAGGTAGGAGATATTTGCAGGAAAGGAAGCACCAGATTAATTAGTAGCTTCGGCTTTCATCTGCCCTTAATGGTTGCTTTCACAAGAAACACGGATTCTTCCAGTGTTTTTCAAACTTGGTAACTATGTGGACTTCAACTACCAGAATTCCCCAGCCAGCATGAAGTCCCACATTTTAAAAGTTGGCAACTTTGAAAAACATTATCCAGAGTCTTTCAAGCCAGGGTTTGGGGTCAGATCGTTAATGTTCAGCTCCTAAAAATATGCTACTGGATATGGTACCTTAACTGAGAAAAACACTTCCAAAAAACTTTGCTAAGAAAAATGCCCGGCCTTCTTTGAGAATTGGACACGATTGAACAGGAAAAAAACAATCCTTCCAGGGAAGGGTTATTTTCAATATAGCTTCTAATTTATGAATGAGGAAAGAGTCTTTACCTAGCAAACCAGTTGGGATTTGGTTAACAATGGCAACATCAGTTGCTGAGATGCCCATCACTAAGCAATGCAGCCGTGTGATGTTGACTATGACCACATTACTTAGTGCTGGAAATTCCATTCCCAATTATTTATAAACCAGGAACTATCTATATATCCTTTTCTTACAACATTGTTGAGCAAAAGTACCTAGATAATTCCTGAAACTAATTTACTGTATATAGTCTTTCAAGCCACAATGATGCATAAATCCAACTTCCAGTAGAGGGTTTGGACCCCATAGAATAAGATCTGACTATGTAAATCTGATGATTTCAAATGTAGATGGAACTAGGCACAGTCTGCCTCCTGGTGGTCGTCCAAAGGAAAAAATCCTATGAAAAGGCTCCACAGGAGCCTATTTATTCTATTAGAAAAAATTGATAAATTCCTTGCCCTTGGACACAAGTTTGATTCCCAGGGAGAGACAGTCGAGTTTCCCGGGACCTCTTTTTCTGTGTCCTTTTTAAGCGGATGTTTGGGACTTTTTGCAAGTTATAAACAATTCTGTATAAAAACGTATCCACGGAATGCGCTCCTTGTAAGAAATAACTCTTTGTTATTAAGCAATGTTAAATTGCGATTTTAAAAGACGCTGGTTAAAAAACAAGTCAGCCTGTTGACATTCTGCTTCTTCTGTAACATTTCAGAAAGAGGGGCTATCTCTTCTCTGCCTGTGAATTGCATGGTCCGTTCTGCGAAGAGCGGGCCTTCCCGGTAAAGGAGAAACTCAGCCGGCTGAGTTTGCGTCGATTTGTTGCTGGGGTGCCTACCCCGCACATGGAGGCCTTCACCAATCAGCCGCCAGGAACCGAAAGTGTGCAGAGAAAACCGGAAGCCGCCTCCTCTTGAACCTAGAGCGGCCGAGCAACCATGGCGGCATCGACAGGGGCGGCCTCGGGCTCCGTGTGGTGTTGCCTGCGCTGGGCTTGGTGCGGAGAAGGCAGCGCCGGGCACATCCCTCTCAAGGAGATGCCGTCGGTGCTGCTGGACACGCAACAGATGGGTAAGGGCAGCCGCTGTCGCAGGATTGGCGCGCAAGGATAAATCCCCCTGGAAACTGCACCTTTAAAGAAATCGTAACGCGCCCCGCTCGTTTCTAAATCCACGTTGATCTTGTGCTGTTAACGAAACAATATGTTTCCATTTCTGTTTCTGTGTTTATAACATTTTAAATTTGAAAAGTGTAATTTCTCCATCCTTCTGTCCCCCTGTCAAAGGAGGTTTGTTTTGCTCTAGGAAAAAAATAGTAAAAGGTGGAAGTACCTGTTTAATTTACTGTTTTAATAAATGGAGGATTGCATATTTCTTCACCACTGAGTTCAAAGTGCATTCTTACCTATACCAAGGAAACTACAAATCTCTTATATTTTTTTCTATCGTGAAGCACCTTAATTATATTGATCCACTCTGCTATAGCTAAAGTTGTTTACGAGCTTAGAAATGTGAATAAACAAAATACTAATTAACAAAATTGATCTATATGATTAATGTGGAGGCAGCATCAAGTCTCCTTCCTCTTCCCCATTTAAATGTGGTTTTCACGTGTTTTTTTAAAGAACAGATTCAAAATGAAACTGCCAGTCTTTTAATCCCCATAAAGAAACCTGTGAAAGAGCAATACTTAATTGATTAAGTATTGTCAATTAAGAATTGACTAGAGTTCTGATATTTGTTCCTTAAAATTGTAATATGGAAAATATGAACAGAAATTATGCGGTTGAAGTACATACAGTTGAGAGATTTACAGCAAGGAAAACTGGTGGGTAAAATAGGAACATGGTGGATTTTCTGTCTTCTGGGCTCTTCCTTCCCCTTATTAACTGCTACATGAAATTACTCTGGAGCTCAACAATGGAGATCAGGAGCCATCAGTATGCAGGTGATACACAGTTGTGTACAGTATCTCAAACTGGGCCAAACAGAAGATGCAGCTGAGCTGCTATTCCAGTACCCAGCAGTTGTGAGAGTCTGGATGGGGAAAAGTAGACTGAGATTTAATTCCAGCAAGACTGAATGGATTTGGATTTGGAGACCAATTGATACCAGATTGTTTCATATTAGATTTTGGATCGGATTGAACACTTTTCTTCTGAACCGTTTCATAATTTTGAAGGTCTTCTTGAACTCACAGCTGCTGTTTAGAGCAGGTGGCATTTTTGGCCAAGCAGGCTTTTGCACAAGTTCATCTGATGTTACTTCTGTTCCTGGTTACCCCACAGACTGTATTGCTTACATGGGACTGACTTTGAAGACTACTCAGAAGATGCAGCTAGTCCAGAATATAATGAATTCATTAATTATGGGTACATCTTATTTTATCTGGATAACACCACCATTTTGAGAACTGCAAAAGTTATTGGGTTCTAGGTGTAATTCAAGGTGCTGGTGGTCACTTTTAAAGTCCATTTACCAGCAGTATCTGCCCATCTAAAGCAAAAATATATTGAAACCAAAATGTTTTAAAGTCCTTTTCAGAAGGATTAGGATAGTTGGAAAATTTTACTGTGCTAGCATAGTTTTTAGTTACTTACATTGATTCTTGGCTAAATTGAGGACCCAGTTTGTGGGGGCAATAAGCTGACTTTGTAAAAATATACAAAAGTAAGAAGGCTATTGCTTAATGCATTGTAAGCCGCCCTGAGTCTCCGGAGAAGGGCGGCATATAAATCAAATTTTTAAAAAATTGTTCTTGTGTGCAAAATATATTTTTTCAAAGGTCTGTTTGAAAAAGTTTTGAGATTTTACCCTTTGATTCTACATGCATATTGGAAACATATCCTGTCATACTTACTTGCATTCTCTAGAAAAAGAAGTTATACAACCTATAGTCCAGTTGACATTTCACTGGTCATGAGAAGAATGAGTTTCACATGGTTGCTTTCTTATTAATTCTATTATACACTACTGGGGCAAAATTAGAATTTTTGTGTCAAAAACACAAATAGCTGACTGATCAGTGGGACATAGGAGGGGAGCCTGCTGATGTGCCTTCATGCTCTTTTCTGTTCTACTCCCACCCTCTTGTTATGTGGGATATATGCATTGATAATGGAATGCCTGATTTCGAAACAACGTATTTATCTATGTTCCCTTGGACAAATTAAAAAGTGGTTAAATCCTCCAACTCTGCATGCACTTGGAATCTTCCAGTGTTACTTCATCACACATTCTTGGCAGGTGGGATAGGGATGTATAGGGATGAAAAACAAATGAACATTTGTTACATTTCCTTGACAATGAATTTCACTGCAATCAGTGTTGATTGCATAAAAATTGTATTGTAAGTCTTCAACATGGTTCAAACAATTTTCTGCCTGTTGATGCTTTATATTCTGCAGGAACAGATGTTGTTGTTGTAAAAAATGGACGACGAGTATGCGGTACAGGGGGATGCTTAGCTAATGCTCCTTTGCATCAGAACAAGAGCTATTTTGAGTTTAAAATCCAGTCTACAGGTCAGTCAAAATCAGCTTTTTCAAGAATTCATTTCATATTATTCATATAGAATTAAAATCTCTAATGGCTGTACAGATAGACTGTCATTTGGAAATTCTATTTATATATGTGTGTGTGTGTGTGTGTGTGTGTGTGTTTGTAGAGGTGATATCTCGGTTTCTTCCCGTGTAATAGCAAATATATATATATATGTATGTATGTATGTATGTATGTATGTATGTATGTTTTGTGTTGAGTCAGCAATATATATATATATATATATATATATATATATATAAAATAAATACTATGAACAGTGTTGTAATGGCTATTTGAAGATTTCTAATCGTTATATAATAATTAGAACCATAATGAAGGTATATCTTCATCCACTTATTGCTGTTTTTCATCGTTCAGTTAGGAAAAGTTCAGCTATATAATTGCATATGCAAATTTCAGCTATTATAGCTATCAGCTTTCATTTATGAATGTTTTCTCACAGCAATGAAATACTAAGTTTCATTATCTTAATTGGAGACAATTTAGAATTGTTTCTTACTATGGCAAACCCAGGAAAACTCTTGGACTTAGTTTTATTGTTTTGTATCTAATGATTATGCCATTCCATTTTTTGCCCTTACTGTGATTTCAGGAATCTGGGGTGTTGGAGTTGCAACTCAGAAAGTCAACCTTAACCAAATTCCTCTTGGGAATGATGTAAATAGTCTAGTTCTGAGAAATGATGGAACTCTTTACTACAACAATGAAGAAAAGAACAGATTGCCAGCAAACAGTCTGCCACAGGAGGGTGATGTTGTAGTGAGTTTCGATTTTTTTCACTATCATTTATGCGAATCAAAATATCTGAAAAGAATGTGACCTATTGCTGAAATCCCATACCAGCAATTTGCTCTGTATTAAAATATATCTTTATATGTCTCTTTTATATCTGTTTTGGTTAAAGTTACCATTAGCTGTTTAAAAATTTGACATGCATGTCTTTGAAAAGCTGGCAACATAGATCTGTACTGAAACAGACATTTATACTGAAGACATTCCCTTTTCATTGAAATATAATTCTAATAGAAGATAAAAAAGGCAAAATTTGTAGAAAAATATCAGTTTAATATACAGCATTGACATAAACATTTTAATAGCAGAGTTTAAACATTACATACAGTACTTTACTTACAAACAGTTTACATACCAAGAGGCTGTCCATTTTATTTGTAAATTGAAGTGTACATATAACCACCTCCTGACTTTTGACACCTTCTAGATTGAAGTTGGAGACAGGTTTGTTTATATGGGCAAAAGTTTGTAAACAGAGTAATCTCTGTATTGCTTACTGGGTATTATATAATGTAAATCAGGCATGTTGTCTTTTATATTGTTCCTAAGTAAATATAGCCTTCATATCATGTTTCATAGATACTCATCAATAGATAACATTTTTTCTATCAAATTGTAAATATTTTTGTGTGAAGTATCATTGTTAATGTTTCGTTTCTTAGGATAGGTTTAAAAATGGTAAAATTGTAAAATATCTCAATAATATGGGTAGAACTTTTGTTGCTTTCTGGACATCTACCTAAGAATCAGATAAGGATTTCATTATTAACTTTCCTCATTTTATGGTCCTTCCTGCTTGTGGATTCCAATAATAAGGGGAAAAAACTCTTATCTTCTTACCAGTAGTTGTTCGTTCTTATTCCTCATATATTTTTGCTTTAAAAAAAACATAGCCAAGTGTTTTTTGTGAATATTTTCCATATTTAATTTGCTAATATTCTAATCAATTTAAATATATAGGTAGTTCTTCCTCTGTCACACTCAGAAGCAGTGATATATGGCTGAATTTGATTTTCAATATAGGAATAAAGTTTCATTATCCTTGCTTCCATTATGCATTCAAAAATTCTATTTCCTCTTGGAAGCCCTTTTTCCATTGTAAACTTGGATCCTGCTAAATTCTTTCTCTGTACTTTTTTCAGACCAAGTATTTTAAAATTTAAGGTATAACTAACTTGAGTTTTCAGAGTTCTTATAATTACAAATTTCAAGATGATATAGTCATTGCTTTTAGTGGTCCTTCCAGTTGTGTGGAATTTTGACGGCATGCAATGAATGCTGACAAAAAGACTATAATAGGGAAACAGTTTTCCAAAATAGGGAATTATAGTCACTTATTTTTTCCTCCACTTAAAAGTGATTTACCAGTTTACATGGAGCAGTGTTAGAAACTAAAGTAGGGTTGAAGTTGTGATGTTTTGCTTCAAGAGTATCTTTCTTAATGTCACTTTTGTCTTTATAGTAGAGTGTAAGATTTTTCTATTTTTAGCCTAAAATGTTCAGAATAAAATGTGTGTGTGTTCAATTAAAACAAAAAGGGGGATGAAAGTTTATATGTAAAACTCATATCTGTCTTACAGGGAATTACATATGACCATGTAGAACTAAATGTTTATTTAAATGGAAAAAATATGCACTGTCCAGCCTCAGGAATCAGAGGAACAGTCTTCCCTGCAGTCTATGGTAAGGAGACATTCTCACATTTTAGTAAATCAAATGTTACACTTGACCTGGGTTCAGCTACCTACTCATCCATAAACTGAACTTGGTAATTGGGCTATATCATCATCTTTACCTTTCTATTCCATGTTAACTGCTACCTCTATTGAATACCTCTTAGATACCTATTAAATTTCTGTATGTCACTTATTTCAGCACAATGGCCTAAAAAAGTAAACTGTATAGCTGGCAATGTAGCAGAAAATTCAGGGTTAGTAAACGGATTATTTATTATAGATTGCAAATGACACTGTGGCTTAAAAGCTGAAAAAAAACCGCATATAAAAGAATATAGCTGACCAATAGAACATAATAACAAACCAAAACCAAAACAGATCAGACCGAAATAAAAGGGGCTCTTGTCCCAAAGGCTTGTGGAAACAATCTGAATAACACAAAGGAGGAAAGCATGCAAATCTCTGTGTGGAGAACATTCCAGAGGGCAGAGATTGCAACATCTCTGCAATACACTTCATCTCATGAACACCCAATGAGGTTTGTAGTAATAAACAAAGAGCATTTGAATGTGATGTGTATCTTCTTTTTTTCCCCCCTTACAGTTGATGATAGTGCCATTTTGGATTGTCAGTTCAGTGACTTCTGTCATGCTCCTCCTGCAGGTTTTGAAAAGATACTCTTTGAACAGCAGATTTTCTGAAGGTTCCTACTGCAGATTAACTAGCATTTTTTACAACCCATTCTTTCAAACTTCACATTATTCCCAGAATACTAATGTTGTATTTGATCAGTCTATTTAATGTTTGGGAAAATATCAGTTTATCTGGAAACAACATGTTGCTGGTTTAGATTTATCTACTGTTTGTGATATGATAATATTTGTATTTGATGTAAAGGGACACAGCTGACAGTATTTAGTGACCATGGACTCTAAAGAATGCTGTATAATATGCTATACAGTAAAATTTGTTTGTAAATATCACATTTCCATAGTTCCATATTTCCTAATTGTTATTCAACAATGTTTCTCTAATATATGTTAGAGAAAATAATTTTGAGGATAACAACAGTGAAAATATTGATACCTCTTATCCTTTTTAAGCACTGGGATTCTAACGTTTAATTTTAAGCATCTGTGTTAAAATTAGAATAAATTGCTCCATTTTAAAAACCAGGCTGCTAATATCTATCGTACGAAAGCTGTCAATGGAACAAAGTAGTACTGAAAAGCCTGTTGCTTGTTGTGATAAAGCTTTATTTTTTTAATTCCTTATTACATTTTTGGAGTTTTCCAAAAATATAAATTGTACAAACTGCTCTTCGGTTTGTTTTTATGGTTATTTTAAATTGCTTTTCTTGTGCACTGAGGATAAATTGCTATATCAGAATTATAAGCTTTTGTCTGTCCTTGCATTTTGTTGTGGGTAGGAGTGGAAATAACTTTCTGAGATTCTGTTGTTACATTTCGTATATTTAACTATACCATGGCAAATAAATGAAAAAGTGATTTGCTCTATTTTGTTATATAGGCTTTATAGTCTTAAGAGATTTAAAGAATGGGCATTCTTCATAATACACTAAAGTTAGAAAAACTTCCCTATTAATTTTAATACTCCTCAGGGAGGTGTCCTTTTTCAGCCTTGTAGGAAATTCTTTTCCAACAGCTAGTTACAGATATACATATGAATTCAGTTTGTGCTATTGGCAAATATTCTGGAACTCCAAATTCTGCACTTGGAAAGATATGTATAAAACACTTAGTCTGCTACTATAAAGTCAGGCATTTAACCCAATTTACTACAGTAGCCAAAATTTCTGGGAAGTGTATCAACAAGGGATAAAATGGGTAATAGTAACAAACAATATGTGTTCCTAGGTATATTTTAGCTACAGTTGCCCATTTCATCCTCTTAAAATTAAAGATATAATATTCTAAAGTATGTGTAATCACCATTTCTTTTGGTTATATTGGGCATTTGAAAAGATGAAAAAGATATAGTTGAGAAAACAAATGTAAAATATTTTTAGAATTGAATTTGATTTAAAATTCATTCCCAGATTTTAAATATATGCCATCCTGGATAATTTCATGCTCTTATCCTAGTCCTCTTAAAAGCATCTGTTTGGCTACAACAGATAGCATATTTTATTTATAATGTTAAATATGAATTTAAATTCTGCCATTTTAATATTCTGGCCTCTAATCTACTTTTTGTTCAACCATGTTAACACTTGTGAGCTTCAAACATTACATAAATCTGAATGTGATCCTCAAAACAGATCTCTCTCCACTGCGTTATTGGATGTGTGATAACATATTTTGGGATTTAACCTATTCCATATCTTCAATAGTGTATTTATTGAATATTTCATATATTATCTGTCAATATTAAAGTTTTTACAAACTACCCTTCACATTCTCTGAATGTAGGTTTTCAAAGTAAATTGTTGCTTGTGTACTCTAATAAAATCAGCTTTAAAAGTCTGCAGAACTGCCTGAGAACTTTCAAATTAAAATCATGATCTGGACAGTAACATCTTGATATAACTGGTTTTGCAGTTCCTGGATTGGGTAGAAGGATACATCTAATTAGCTATTAAATCAAGGAGAGAAGCAATCTAGAACTAAGGACAAATTTCCTGACAGAACAATTAATCAGTGGAACAATTTGCCTCCAGAAGTTGTGAATGCTCTAACATTGGAAGTTTTTAAGAAGAGATTGGACAACCATTTGTCTGAAATGGTATAGGGTTTCCTGCCTGAGCAGGGGGTTGGACTAGAAGGCCTCCAAGGTCCCTTCCAACTCTGTTAGTCTATTAAATTGTTACATCTCTCTTAAATGAGCTTTCAAACTATAGATTCCAGCATTTTGTTTTTATCAGACCTATTAAAAAATAAGGAGATTCAGTTGTAAGATTTGTATTCTAAAACCAAAGTATAAGCTCTTAATCATGTCTAGATTTGGAGTAAAGCTACTCATATGAGTATTTGTTGCAATCTGTATCTCAACAAAAGAATTGAGACAAATTAGAAATAGTCATTTCTCATTCTGAAACAATGGATCATGGGATGTTGTATACCACATCATGTTACCTCTAAACAGGCATTCCAGTATAATATAAATAGTCCTCAACTTGTGAGCATTCCCGAAATTTCATTGTAAGTAGTGGAAATTGGAAGGCATTCATGTGACTGGCCCAATATTATGACTTTTTCCGGGAACATCATAGTCCTTAAGCGAATCCATTCCTATAGGCATTTTTTGCCAGAAAAATGTGGTCATATGACTGCAGAACACTAAAGATGAGCTTTCTGCATTTCATATACTGTACTAGCTAGGACCAACAATTGGGAAACTTGTTGAAAGTTTCAGAAATCCCTTAGGCTCTACCAGTTTCCAAGGATGGATTGTCTTAATCCTCCATTTGTACAAAGTATGTAAATCTAAGTTTCAGTAAAAAAAAAGAAATAGTATTGGTATTTGGTCATAACAAATTTCTGCACTTTCCCGTTTTATTGCAAACATAAACCCATAATAAGTCCATAGTCATATCTCATAATATCTCATATCTCAGGGATGGCTATCTTACAGGGCATGAAGAATGAATGTATCCAGGGCAAACACTTTATGGTCCTTCAAGGTAGATTTTGAAATGCTCTGATGGCTGTTGACCCATGGGATTCTTTAACAGGCTTCCAAATATTGCCAGGTATCGCAATATGAGGGGCAAAAACTAATTCAGTTTTCAACTCTACTGAATATTCATGAAAAAATCAAGCCTTACAAAGTTTGTGAGTGAGCACAGCATTACTTGCAGTGCATGTTTAATTGTTGCTTTATATGGCGAGTTAAACAACAAGAAATACCAGGAGGATTTTTCATCAGGTTCGCCTGATTCGCCAGTTGCATCCCTTTCTAAATCGGGACTCTTTACACACAGTCACTCACGCCCTCGTCACCTCCCATCTGGACTATTGTAACGCTCTCTACACGGGGCTCCCCTTGAGGAGCACTCGGAGGCTCCAACTGGCACAGAGTGCGGCCGCGCGGGTGGTTATGGGAGTGACGTGGCGCTCCCATGTAACGCCTCTCCTGCGCGAGCTACACTGGTTCCCGGTGGTCTTCCGAGTGCGCTTCAAGGTTTTGGTTATCACCTTTAAAGCGCTCCATGGCTTAGGACCTGGTTATTTACAGGACCGCCTACTAACACCAATAGCCTCCCACTGGCCTGTATGCTCCCATAGAGAGGGGCTCCTCCGGGTGCCGTCGGCCAAACAATGTCGACTGGCGGCCCCCAGGGGGAGAGCCTTCTCTGTGGGAGTACCTACCATCTGGAACAAGCTCCCCCCGGATATACGGAGGATCCTGGACCTGCGCACCTTCGTCACGCGCTCAAGACTCATTTATTTCAACAAGCCGGCCTGACCTAAGTTATTTTCCCCTTTTAATTGCCAATTTTAATTTGTTTTAAATTATTGGGGTTTTAAATTGTCAGCCAAATTATTTAATTTGTTTTATTCTATTTTAAATTTTTGTATTTATATGTTTTATTTATGGCTGTACACCGCCCTGAGTCCCTCGGGAGTAGGGCGGTTTATAAATCTAAATAAATAAATAAATAAATAAATAAATAAATAAATAAATAAATAAATAAATAAATAAATAAATAAATAAATAAATAAATAAATAAATAAATAAATAAATAAATAAATAAATAAATAAATAAATAAATAAATAAATAAATAAATAAATAAATAAATAAATAAATAAATAAATAAATAAATAAATAAATAAATAAATAAATAAATAAATAAATAAATAAATAAATAAATAAATAAATAAATAAATAAATAATAAATATGTTTATCCACCATTTCTTCAATAAGACAAAATTAGTCAGGTTCCTACCTTGGCGACAAGTGATCGCCCTCGACTTATAAGACATAATGACTAGATTCATTCATTAATGATCTCTTAAGATGCCGATTAAAGTCAAGAAATCCACCACTCTTGACAGCGTTTAAGTTGATGGCCGATCATCAGAACACCACACAAAAGTGGATGGAGGCATGGAGTAGCTGTTCCCCACAAGATGTGTCTGAGCATATCAGTCCTAGTAGTATACCTCCAGGATTTAGCCTACCCCGAAACATATGGGTGACATATAATAGAATTAGAACAACTCATGGGGTGTGTGCTGACTCCTTGTATAAATGGGGAAAGATGCCTTCAGCACAATGTGATTGCGGGGCTCCTCGACAGACTATCCAGCATATAGCGAGGGAATGCCCTAACAGAAGGTACCCAGGAGATTCTAGGGACTTCCTCTGCATAACAACGGCAACTACTGACTGGATCCCCAAACTCGACATCAAACTTTGAAATGTTATTTCTGTTTTCCTTTTAGGTTTTCTTACCGCTTTTTTATTGTTTTAATTGTTTTTAACCTGTAAAAACGAAGTGTTTTAATATTGTGTGTGACCAGCCATACGCTAAATAAATAGATCGATAGATCGATAGATAGATAGATTCACCAAGGCCACATAACTGCTTCGCACTCCGGGGAAACGCATCTTTTAATGCTGACCCAAACAGCCCGCAGCCCGTCCCTTTATGGTGGCTGCTAGCTAAGCTCTTCCCTGGGATCCTCAATGCACTTCAGACCACTTAGCGGACTTCAGATGGATTAGGAGGAAAACTGAGCAGCTCCTTTCCCTTCAGCCTCTACTTTCCCGCTTACCCTGCCCGGCCCCAACCCTCGATTCCTGCGCCGCACATGGGCAGCTGTCATTTCCGCTCAGAAAAGCGAGTGGAACCAACCCTACCAAGGAAGGCTCCCTCAGTCTCCCGGCCACTGGAGCTTCGGAATGTTCTCTCCGCTCCTGCAACAGTCCAGGCGGCTGGGCGCATGCGCCACCCTCCGTCGTTTCCCGTTTGTTTCGTCACTGAGCGTCTGCCTGCCCGTTCCGCCCCCCTCCCCTTTCGCGCGCGCGCTGTCGTCGCTCCTTCAGCCCAGAGCCGCCGCCGTCGCCGCCGCCGCCGTCGTCATGGCTGACAACGCCGCCGCCGGCCTGGAGAACCACCGCTTCAAGAGCTTCAAGAATAAGGGCCGCGACGTGGAGGTCTGTGCCGGCCTGGGACAGTCCCTTTCCGTCTGGTGGGGGAGTGGCCGGGTTTTACTTTCTCAGCCCGCGGGAAGCTTGGTGGCTCTGCGCCCGGTAGTGGGACCATGTCGGCAGACTCACCGACACACGCACCGCCTCCGCCATCTGCCTGCTGGGCCCGGCCTGGTTCCCTCTGCCCACCTTGACCGGGCCGGCATGGGGGGATCCGGCCCTTAAGTGGGCGGGCGGGCGGGCAGCGGGGTTTCTCAGGCTCTCTTTGTGATTCGGCTCTTTCCCCAGACTTGAAGGGAGTCTGGGCTGATTGGGCTCCCTTTGAATTCTTGTCCGTGAGACACAATAATAATGCCGGCAGGGCGAGAGCCTGATTAGTCCTATCTGTCTTACTCACCTTCTGGTAGTGGGGAAGCAGGTCGTAATCTCCATTCTGACCCTTCACCAAGGACGCCGAAATGTGGGGCTTGGCCGATCCTCTTTGTCCTTTATCATTCCCCCAGAATAGTGTACATACTGGATGGATTTCCAATGAGATACTTAGGAGAGCTCTGAAAGCCTATTTCTGTCCTTATTAATAAGGCTTCCTTATTAATAAGGCTTTGGGAAGAGATTTACAATGTCTCCGTTTGCTTTCCTAATTACTTCTGGTGCATCTACTATACATCTCCGTGGAATTCCTATCAAGATTGATCTTCCTTTTATTGCTTTTATTGCTCCAGTGTATTGCAGCTCTGGATACATGTATAGTCCACTGGGTTGATTTGAGTCATTCTTATTTTCTGAACAAAACTTAATTTTACCCCCTAAACAAATGCTTAATTCAAGGTATGAGCCACAGAACACCATTTTATGTTAGCGATATCACTTGCTACTTAACAAAAGTGAGCTTTTACATTTTTACCTGGCAGCAGGGCCTCACAATTAACAACGAATGTAAGAAGGAAGAAAAAAAAATCAAGTCCTATGTAAGTTCAATTTTCCGAGACTGTATTCAGATTTAAAGGTAGGAAGCGATAAGAGTAGCTTGAAGAATATGGAATATGGTAATATAGTTTTAGGCTGAGTTCTTTGGTTTTGACAGTTTATGACAAACAACCAGTGCTTAATATAGTGTAATAGTAGCTGGTCAGTTGTGGCTTGTTTAAAAATTATGGTTAAACAAATTACGACAAGCATTATGTATACTGCCTTGAGTTGTGCAGGTACAGGTAGGTTATAAATCTAATAATAAATGTAAGAGACAGACTATATATTGTTTAATTATAGCTGATTTGTTAGTCTTTATAGGTCTGCCATACAGTAGAGTATGGCAGTACACCTGGAACGCCATAGAATTCAGTTCTTTTCTTACACAAGCATAATACATATTTTTTATTTTATACTTTATTTTATGAACTAGCTACTTTGGAGATCACTCATCCAATCCTTCAGAGATAATTCTTTGAAGGTCTCCTATTAGTAGACATTAATATTTCCCATATTTGTCGATTGTGAATCTTCCTGATTTGGAAATTAAGGATTCCTATAATAGTTAATGATTTTAGTATCAAAATAAGTAATGACATCTCTTAGAGTTCAGAATACCCCTTTCCTTTCATTATTTGGTTACTTCAGATATAATATTGGCTGACCAGTATTTTTTCTGGACTCTAATAATCAATAATGTGTAAAGTTTCTATTTTTTCAGTTATAGTTGTGGTGGCTAGCTAATCAAACATTTAAAGAAATTGTTGCATTTTCACATTTTAAAAAGAAGCAAAATTCTGCTTCGTAGTGATATGTATGTGTTGCATATATGTGTAGCATATATTGCATATATTATATTTTGTTATTGATTGTATTTGCAAATACATCTACTGAAATGTGGCACGTTTAATATGCTTATATTGTTTAGATCCATAGATTTTACCACAAGCATGATTAAATAGTGATGTTAAATCCCCTTCTATAAAATTTTTAAAACTATAATCTTGAAATAGAAGACCATATTTCAAGACTATAGTTTTAAAGACTTTATAATGCAGGTAAGAACTGTAGTCTGATCAGTACAATGGTTCTACCTTTCTTTCCCAAGTTAGTTGAATTTCACTGGGACAACTAGATGGTGCTATTCCATCTAATGTTACAGTTTATGTGCTTAAAATATTTATGTCCCCATTTCATTCAAAAAACTTGACAATCAAGATTAAAGGAGCAACTAAAAACGTTTGTCCCTAAAATAATAGCAGACTGAAGAATATTGGCATAAATAAAAGAAAGGTGTATCAGTAACGTTTCTAGTGCTGAAGTGACAGTAGTAAATCATATATCTTCATTGATATTGTTTCATACTACTTAGGTATTTGGAGAACGTTTTGTTCTTATTGTATCAGTCTTATTTTGACTGATTCATATCTTGTAGGCTTAAAATGTAAAACTTTGATTCTTTTAACCCATTGAGATTTCTCCTCTCCCAAGATTTGCATAATATATCATGTGATGAGATTGTAATAGGCAATCATGATAGGTTTTTTTTATAAAAATTAGATATTTTAAACTGCAAACCAGTGTTAGATAATGACATTAGGGGAGTAACAAGGAAACCTGAAACAAATCAAATTTTGCCTTGGAGGAAAAAAAGTGACAATTAGGAAGCATAGAAAATATAGAAATTAATTTCTTACTGCAGTCTGGACAGAGTGATTGAATGACATAGTTTTCAGTAATGTTTGTCATATAAGCACTTTATTTAGTTTAAATACATTTGTTACAGCCATTCATTCCATTAGACTCTGGGTGGCTTACAAAATCCAGAAACAGTACAAATGGTTAATATATATAAACAGGCAAAGTAAAACAACCAAAATAATAAACAATACAGATTATGACTGGGGATCACAAATACCTCAATAAACATTAACCCAGTCCTGGGAGCAGAGCTGAGTTTTAAGAGTTTTCCAAACCCCCAGGGAAGTAGATACTATTCATATTTTTGAGGTTGGGGAACTTTGTTCCAGAAGGCAGGGACACTGATAGGAGACATTATTCCTCGATTCCAGTAGACGGCAACATTTGATAAAGGGGACCAGGAATGCACCTGAAGGGCTTTATATAGGATGACTTTCACCTTGAATTGCACCTGGAAGCCTACTGGCAATCCATGTAGCTCATCTAGTACACTTATGCAATGCATATAACATGAGGTGCCTGTTATACTGTTCACACCACTGTAACTTGCAGCAGCTGTAGCTTTCAGTTGATCTTCAAGGGCAACATCATATATTGTGCATTGCGATAGTCCAATTGTGAAGGAGATGAGGGCATGAACAACTATCTGAAGGGCTTCTCAGTTGAGAATAAGGTACCGCTGGTATATTTTCAAGCAGGAGCTGCTTCTCCAGGAAGATCCCCATATTGCTATTTTGAACTGGAAAGTACAACCCATCCAAGACCAAAGATAAAAATATCTCCATCTCAGGGAGATCAAACAGTCATAGCTACAGTCTTGTCAGAATTGAGCCAGTCTATTCTTCCCCATCTAGATCAGCACAACCTGCAGAGACTTGGTCAGTACCTTGACAGCTTCATCTATGCAACCCATAGGTAAGATGTACAGCTGGGTATCAACATACTGATGATGCCAAAGCCCAATAGTTTCATGTAGTTGTTAAACAGAAGGGGGAAGAGCATTGAGCCATCAGGCACTCCACAAGTGATGGGCCAAGGGCATGATCCCCCCTCCCTGATCAAAATGCCAACTGAGACTGAGGAGTAAGGCAAACCACTCAATGCGGTGCCTCCCTTTTCCAGCCCCTGCAAATAGTTCAGAAGGATACCATGGTCAATGGCATCAAAAACCAACCTAATTTTTAGCAAACAGACTAAGTATGAATTATTGCAACAAGAATATTGTTCATTGGAAAAAGCAAACTTAATAAGTATCCTGGTGCTTCCAAGTTGTAAATAATTCTTTTTTGTCACTGTGTAAGTGAAAAGTGATTTGGTATCTTTATTATTGGTTCAGGAAGTCCGGTCATTTTTTTAAATAAAGTACATTTTTAAGAATATTGTTGATAAAACTGGGAAAATTTTATCAATTTCCCAGTGTATTCCCCTTTTGTCCTAATTACGGTATAATAGTCACTATTGGATAGGAAATTGGGGTATTGTATATGTGTAGAAAAAGAAAAGAGGTGTATTAAATTAAAAAAAACCTTAAGTATCTTGGCGTTCACATTACATACATACATACATACATATATACAGTATCAGTGTGGAAGATTCGTGTGGAATGGTTGCTAAAACAATGGTTGTATTAGATTTTTGATGATAAAGAGAAACATTTTGAATATACTGCTACTATAGGATCATCAGCATCAACTGAAATGATCAACCTTTGTCTTGCTAAATGGATATGAGATATACTCCCTCAGCCAGTACCTTTCCATGCTTACATTTTCCAAACTAAGAATTGCTCATATTAGTTGTAGACTCACATTTAAAGTACATCAGGAAGTTTGTATTGTACAATCAAAGAAGATCCTCCTTTAAGTATTTTTAATAACTTTTTTTCTGCATTCAAAATACTTATTCTAAGGATATATTAACTCTGAAAATGTCAGATTATTGACTCATTTCACACATTTTGTCCAGTAATAGTTTTCTGGAACCAGAGGTAGAGCTGTGTGGAATGATACCTACTGAAGATGCTGACAATCAGATGAGGACTCTTTTCCTAAATATTCTGTTTTTCCTTCATCTTGTATTTGCTTCTAGAACATAATTGTTGGGGGAGGGGAGCTTTTGTAAATTGGTGGCATTTCCTTGTTGCCCTATTTAAGAGAAGAGTAGTACAGGGTGCTGCTTTTGAACTGATGAGAAAAGAAAGGTTGAAAAATACTTCATCCTTTTCATCTTATCTCTTCAAAAGTAGATCACTTGTTAGTATATTCTTATCTGAATATACAAGAATCTATTAGCAGTATAGAGTGCAGTGCATTTAGTTATAGATTTCAGTCCTAGTATTTCCCAAAAACATTCTGATTTTTTTGCATATCTTTGCCTTTTAATGTGAGTCCTAATGATGTATGTAAAGGGAGTCTTAAGTGAAAAAAAAAATAACACCAAACATGTAGTTCTCATTGCATTTATTTTATACCAAAGATTAACAACATGTGATGTGCCATTGTGAAAAAAGTAGTCACCCACTTAGTGCGGTTAAAGAAATAAGCAATGCCAGCTAGGTCAGTATTTCATTACTATAAACCAAAAAGTGTCAAACTTGTGGGCCGGATGTGTCACGCATTGGCCACGCCCACGCTCGGTTTAACGAAGGGGAAAAAGTCGTGATACGTCACGTGACGATGCAAATTTGACACCCCTCCTGTAAACAATCAGAATTTATTTTGATCAGTCCTGCCCAAACTTTGGTTTCCCTCATCACAGTAAATGATGCATAATGCCTAATTATTCAGGAATCTTTGAAAATCTCAATAAAATAGTCATTGATACATAAGGTGCTGGCCTAGAGACTGTGAGTCTCACCTTTGGCATGAAAACCAACTGGGTGACTTTGAGCCAGTCTCGCTCTCTCAGCCCAACCCATCTCACAGGGTTGCTGTTGGAAAAATAGGAGGAAGGAGTAGTATGTTTGGTGCCTTCAGTTACTTATAAAGTAATAAAGGCAGAATAAAAACAATCTAATACTGGGGTATCAAATTTGATTGCATTGAGCGCTGCATCAGGTTGTATTTGACCTCAGGGGAGCAGGGGGGCATGGCCAGCTCAACATCACTCATGTTGGGGGCGCCTGTGGTGGCCCTAGTGCTCTGCCAGCGAAAACGGACTGCCGAGTTCCATTTTCGGCTGCGATGGCTTCCTGCAACTCTCTGTTAGCAAAAATGGAGCTCGGGAGGGGCAGATCTAAGCACCCTGTGGGCCGGATCTGGCCCCCAAGCCTTGACTTTGACACCCCTCTGATCCACAGTGGCAGTGTCTTGTAATAGGGAAAATTTGAGATAATAATGAACAAAAGAAAAATATGAAAATATTGGCCTTCTCTCATTTGTCCTTTGTGCTTGGCCTCTCGATCTTTAATTGCCATAGTTAAAATGACTGATTTATTGTCTAGGAATGTGTCCAGTCAAATTAACTTGTCATCCTCATCAGCATATTTTAATTACAATACATTTCTTTGAGTGTTATCATTTAATATAGTTCATTGGCTGTATATAAGTTTTAACAAACTTAACAAATTCCTGAAATTTGGCAGATGTGTTTCTATTACTTTGGACTTCTGATAATAATTGGTTAGGGTTAGGGTTTTAGCAACGATGTTCTTAATTATTTTTAGACTCCATTTTACTTATATTGTTTCTCTTATACACTTATACAAATATATTTAGAAGGATGTAATACTGTAATACCAATATCTAGTCTGTATCTGGTCTCAGGGCTGCGATAAATTTAAATTTGATATGTTTCAGAAGAGAGGAGAAAATATAAGCAAATATAATTTATTATTACCAAACTGCAAGTTTGGAAGATCCTATGACTTGAAAAAGAAATGTATTATGATAATTATGAACTGTAGGTTAGGTTCTGCAATATTGCTGCATTTTTTGTGAATATACTGCATATGTGCATGTATAGGCATGCATGTGTATATTTATATTTATGTGTATAGCTTAATATATATTAAACTTCTATTGCAGCAAGCTGAAATTACAGTTTACACCATTTTCCAGTAACCACCCTTCCTTATGTCTGATAGATGGGTTAGGTTGATTCTCAACCAGTATAATATTTTGGAGCTGAAATCACAAAACATCTTGAGAGTACCAGATTGAAAAAGACTGGCCCATTTATTTCCACATTGTGAATTAGGCTAGGAGAATAGTACATAATAATTCCCCAGTATAGATTATTAATGCACCTCTGTTGCTAATATTGTTAATCATGAGGTGTGTCTGAAGCATTTTCAATAGGAAATCCATCTTACTTCAGGGTACTTAAATTTCTTTTTTAGACTTCCTGCACCATCAAATTCATGAGTTACTTGCATGCAGAAGGGCTATGCTCTGTTAATTATCTTACAGACTGATTACTCTCTTGGATGTTCAGAAATAATAACAATAAACATCTCCTCATATGATAAGACACAAATTAAAGCAGAGATTTCGATCCCAAAATTTTTGATCCTGACGTTTGGTTTTTCACCTCTTGAAACTTAAGCTCAGTTATTACAGTTGCAGTGACAAAGATTGTTTTGTACATCATCAAATTGATACAACCTTGTTATTCACAAGAGAGAGAAGTCAGCAGGTGTGCAGCATCCCTGAAGTTTTCATCTGTACCCAAAAATATTCTGTAATTCTGTATTTTTCTGTGACTGAATGTATTCAAATTGAACAGTAGAATACAGAATAACAGAAGGGACCTTGGAGATCTCCTAGGCCAACCCCCTGCTCAAGCAGAAGAACCTACCATTTCAGACAAATGATTCTCCAATCTCTTCTTAAAAGCCTACAGTGATGGAGCACCACCTTCTGATGGCAGGCTGTTCCTCTGACTAATCGTTCTCACTGACAGGAAATTTCTTCTTAATTCTGGGTTGGATCTCGCTTTGTTAAGCTTTCATCTGTTACTTCTTGTCTCCTCTCAGTTGCCTTGAAGAATAGTTTGACCCATCTCCTCCCTGTGGTAGCTCCTCAAATATTGGAAGACTGCTATCATGTTACCTGCATTCCTTCTCTTTATTAGACTAGACATTCCAATTCCCACAACTGTTCATCATACGGTTAGCATCCAGCCCCCTAATCATCGTTGTTGCTCTTCTCTGCACTCTTTCCAGAATCTCAACATCTCTTTTGTATCATGACCGAAACTGGACTCAATGTAAGCACTAGATTGAATATATAGAACTTGACTAATTGATTCAGAGAGGACTCTAAGACTTTGTTGTAAAACATGTATACAAGTGATAATGCAATAAATATTGTAACATTCCACAAGAATTGTACACTTTTTCATAAAATTAATTTTACACCATTTGTGACTAATTCAAAATCAAAGTAAACATTTGGTTAGCTATTCTATAGGAATATTGTAATATACTATTCAGATGTGGTGGCCTAAAGGTGGCGCTCTCGCCTCACAATCAGGGGACCGTGTGTTTAATCCTAGGTAGAGACAGATATTTCTCTCTCTGGCTTCAGTGGGAATATATCTGCTGAACAAAACTGTGCATTGGCGACAAGAAGGGCATCTTTCCATTAAGCACTCAGCTAGCTCCATTCAGTTGCCCAGACTCCACTCCGCGACGGATTTTGGGATTGTTAAAAGAAGATGATGATTGTAATATACTACTCATTCATTGCTATGATTAGCAGTTTTTATTTTGCTTAAATAGTGACCTCCTTGCAAAGGGATCCACAGGACCTTTTGCCATTGAAGAATTTCTGGACAACTCAAAAAAAGCAGAGCCTGCCCAGTTATCACAAAATGATAACTTTTTTTTTAGGGTAGAGGGAAATAAACGAAATTGGAATACCATATTCTATAGAAGAACACATTTATATTGCGACATGCTGAGCTAGTGCATATTATTAGCTTTTATGGCAGTGGATTTTGTAGATTAATTTTAGGATCTAAATTCTGCTTTAATTTGTGTCTTACCACATGAAGAGACATGTTGCTTGAAGAATTACATCTTCTTGTCAATCTGGAACATGGTGTCATATAGATCTTATTTAATTCTAGTATTGTAGTGTGGAGAAGCTCCTTCAACATGCTGTTATATAAAATAGTACTAATATAAATGCATATGTATCTCTTTTTATTAATCATTTCTTATTTGTAAGACAATCCCAAATACATTACCTTGATCTCTTGGTACTTTCATTATTTATTGTAGTTATAGCCTAGAATTAGTATTTTTTTAACAAAATAAAAAAGTTCTCACAGCAGTTAACAATCTACATCAAATTAAATGCAGAAAAAGTGGCATTGGGAAATACATTGCAGATTATTTACAAATTACATCATCTGTAAAAGTGATCATTAAAGGAATTTCTGTGAAAACAAGTCCTCCTGCATAGTAAACCTACCGGTAGAAGGAGCCATGTAAATTCAATCAAAGATAGAGCATTATTTCTAGATAATTGTTGACTCCACTATCAAATTGTTTTTGTTTTTAGGAATTTTTTTTCCTGGTATTTAGTTGGAACCATCTTTCCTGTTAACTGAAGTTCATTATTCTATATGAAACAATACAAATACTGTAGGACTTGGCTGCCGTCTATGTGATATTTTTTTAATATTGTGCTGTTGTATGCCTTTTCTATGCTAAACATAATCCAATTCCTTTATCCATTTCCCTTATACCTGTTCCAGTTTGCTTAAATTAAAATTTGTGTATACATGTTTCAAAGTGATTGTGCATTCCAAAGCAGTGGTGGGTTGCTCCAATTCGGGAGAACCAGTAGTAAACATTTTTAGTTGCTCAGAGAACCGGTAGCAATGGCTGGCTGGCCACGCCCCCCAATTGGTTGCCCGGTCGCCATTTCCTCGCCCCAGCTGCCATGTTCGCCGCCACCATGTCCTTCATGCATGCGCATCCCAGTGCCTTGCAGGTTAAATGGGATGTGTCCATACATGAAGAAAATGACAGCGATGGCAGCAGCTTGCCTTCAGAGAAAGCGGCTGGCAAAGAAGCCTTTTCAGAGGCTTCTTTCCCAGCTGCTTTCCAGTGACGGGAAATGTGCCGCTTTCGGCCAGGCCTGGCCTGGCCTAGCCAGTGGGTGGGCGGGTGGCCCTTCGGGGAGAAGGAGCCATTACGCTGGGGCTGAGAGGAGTGGTGGCAGCAGTGGTTTTGCGGGAGGGCGAGCGGATTTCCCAGTGCTGCTGCAAATGTGCATCGCATGTGAAGGGAGGCAGACACCGGAAAAGCTGCGCAGGAAAACTTCCCAGGCCTTCTGGGATACCCCACAGCCACTGCTGCCGCTGCCTGCCGCAGCAAAAACCGTGCAGGAAAACTTCCTGGGTGTTCCGGGACGCCCAGCAGCCACTGCTGCCGCCTGCCGCAACAAAAGCAGCACGGGAAAACTTCCCGAGTGTTCCGGGACGCCCTGCCACTGCCGCCATTGCTGCCTGCCATGGCAAAAGCAGCACAGGAAAACTTCCCAGGCATTCCAGGACACCCCGCAGCCACTGCTTATGCCTGCCGCGGCAAAAGCCACAAAGGAAAAGTTCCCAGGCGTTCTGGGATGCCCTGCTGCTGCTGCTACTGCTGCCTGCTGTGGCAAAAGCAGCACAGGAAAACTTCCCGAGTGGTCCGGGATGCCCTGCTGCTGCTGCCTGAAGCTTCTGTTTCAGCCCCCACTTCCACCTGCCACAGCCTGAAGCTCCTGTTTTGGGTGCTGCTGGGTGCTGCTGCTGCCGCCACCACCACCACCACCACCACCACCAGGTGCTTTCTCTTGGGCCTCCCAGTCTCTCTCTCCTAGATTTTGAAGGAGAAAAGGAGAGAGAAAAAGAAAGAGAGAGAAGACACAAAGAAAATGAGAGAAAAAGAAAAACAAAGAAAGTGGAAGGGAGAGACAAGAAAGAAAAAGAAAGAGGCAAAGAAGGAAGGAAAGGGGAAGGGAGAGAGGGAGAAAAGAAAGAATGAAGGAAAAGAGACAAAAAAAGAAAAAGAAAGAAAGAAAGAGGAAGGATGGGAGAGACAAAGAAAGAAAAAGAAAATGACAAAGAGAAAGAAAGAAGGAAAGAGGAAGGGAGAGAGAAAAGACTGAATGAAAGAAAAAAGGAAGGAAGGGAGAGACAAGAAAGAAAGAAGGAGAGGAAGGAAAGGAAGGGAGAGAGCAAAAAGAAAGAAAGAAAAAGACAAAGAAAAAGAAAGAAAAAGAGGAAGGGAGAGACAAGAAAGAGAAAGAAAGAAGAAAGAGAAAGAAAGAAGGAAGAGGAAGAAAGGGAGAGAGAGAGAGAGAAAGAAAAAGAAAGAGAGAAAGAAACAAAGAAAGAAGAAGGAAGGACCACAAATCCTGGCACTAGACATGGTGCTTCAGAAGATGCTTTGAAACAGGACAGCAATCTAGGGCTGGAAGGGACCTTAGAGGCCATCTAGTCCAACCCCCTGCTCCAGCAGGAAACCTTACGTTGCCTGGATTATTTTGGTGTCTCTAACAGAGGAAAATTGTCAGAAAGGAGAAGGAGTTTACTAGGGCAAGGCTGCCATGCAGAGGAAGGCAGAGATAGTCCTTGACTTATGAACAGAATTGAGCCCAAAATTTTGGTTGCTAAGCAAGAGCGTTAAGTGAATTTCACCACATTTTACTCAATCCATGATCTCTCCTGGCTCATGTGCGGGCTAGAGAAGTAAATCTGACAGCGTGTGTAATGTTCTAAATGTACAGAAGTTATAGTGTGGCAGAAAGTGGACTCTGGGTGTGTTTTTCCAAATATAGTAAGTGAGGTTGAATGTGTATAGTTTTAGAAGAGATGTGCGTACATACACATACAGTATATATAGTAAATAATGTATCTTTTTGCGTGCCTATACACACTCTATACCCGTGATGGCGAACCTATGGCATGCGTGCCACAGGTGGCACACAGAGCCCTTTCTGCCGGCACGCCAGCCATTGCCCCAGCCCAGGTTCACTGCACATGCGCGCACCTCCCATCGGCTAGTTGGCGCATGCACGGAGGCAGGGCCTTCCCCGATCTCTGCAGGTTCTACCCTCTGCAGATGCCTCTCCATGGCAGGAAAGGAGGAGAAAGCTAGCACGAGATGGGGAGAGAAACTGCAAAGATCTGAGGAGGCATGGAAGGCAGGAAGCACTCAATCGGGGGGAGGGGGAGAAAAACTCCCCAATGTTCCTCCCCCATGGAATCCTAGCTTTCTTCTACTTCTGCAATCTCCAAAGTTTCTCCCCCATGGAATCCTAGCTTTCCTCTGCCTTCTGCGATCTCCAATGTTCCTCCCCCATGGAATCTTAGCTTTCTCTTGCCTTCCACGATCTCCAAAGTTTCTCCCCCATAGAATCCTCGCTTTCTTCTGCCTTCTGCGATCTCCAAAGTTTCTCTCCCATGGAATCCTAGCTTTCTTCTGCCTTCCGGGATCTCCAAAGTTTCTCTCCCATGGAATCCTAGTTTTCTCCTGCCTTCGGTGATCTCCAATGTTCCTCCCCCATGGAATCCTAGCTTTCTTCTGCCTTCCACGATCTCCAAAGTTTCTCCCCCATGGAATCCTAGCTTTCTCTTGCCTTCCATGATCTCCAAAGTTTGTCCCCCATGGAATCTTAGCTTCGTCTTGAAACTTTGGAGATTGTGGAAGGCAGGCAGGTGTCGGGGAAGCGCTGAGGGCAGCATATGCATCTGGGATGCCCCTCTTTGGGCTTTCCACTTAGGTGGCAATAGGTGCAGCCAGGCCCCGTCCACCACCTGCTTGACCTACAGCTCCCAGTGGGAAGGAGCCCAGGCAAGCCACGTGCCATGCGTCAGGTGGGGAACAGCTGTCTCACCAGGGAACTGGCCGGTACTTAGTTGTCCTCTGGTAAGAGGACCCAGCCCAGTTGAAAAAAATGGGGGGGGATGCATTGGGGGGCGTGCATGAGCAATATGGGTGCATGTGTAGAGGGAGCCTGGGGGGTGTCGTGTACACATGTGTAAATGGGGGTGCGCATTGCATTATGGGTTCCAGCATGCGGGAGCGCTCATGAGCTCAGACTTTTGGCATGCAATGCCAAAAAGGTTCGCCATCACTGCTCTATACTATGTAATATGTATGTACACATATGGCATATGTACATAGGATTAAATAGTATAATTTGGATGTTCAGTAGTAGTAAATAAATAGACAGGGAAATTGTATCTCATTGAGGCCTTTGAGGCGAGGAGAGGCCAGGCACTCTAACCATAACCCTTGACATGAGTGACATCAAGTTGGCCACACCCACCAGTCACATGATCACCAAGCCACACCCATACGGTCACGTGCCAAACCAGATCCGCCAAACAAGCCACACCCACAGAACCGGTAGTAAAAAATTTTGGAACAAAGTGCATTAGAATGTTCAGGAATATGAACACAGCACATCTTTAAAGGAACCACAGAATTAATGTGATTCATTAAAACAGCAGCAAGCATGAAAAAGATGTGGCTTATTTAAAAAGCTCCTGCCTAATATATGTACAGTGTGTGTTCCTAAGCACTTACTGTCAATAGTTTATCTTGAATCCTATGGGACTGAAGACAAAAACCTTGAAGAACTTCAAATAAATCTTTTGTACTGTAGAAGAAAATGAGAGCAGCTGTATGAAGTCTATTAAATCTCCCCAATGAAAAATTAAGAAAAAATATTGATTCAAAAAAAGTAATGGTCTTCATGGTGTGTCTAAAATATTGCTTCGAGTACAAGCTGTCTTAGTACAAGAAAACAGATACTGTTTTAACAGATACAAGGAGATCTGCTAAAATTATTATTATGAATTCAGCAACTATAGTGTATTTCAAGGAAGAAGCAGAGCAATAGAAAGGGACATGGAATCTACAATATGTTATTGAAAGCATTTGGATTAAAATAAATGAAAGTATAGGTAGTACTTGTAATTGAACTTGGCAGTTATGTTCATGACAGCCGTAAAGTACCATGTGATTGAACTAATTTTTACCTTTTTTGTGAGGGTCATTAAGTGAACACCATAGTTGTTATGTGAACCCATTGTTTGCTATGGGCTAGGTTTTGCCAAAAAGAGAAGTATACATCAGTTTGTGGCAAAACCATAATAAATCATGGTCATGTGACTGTGGAGTGCTGCAAACAGCCGTAAAAACAGGTGGATTGCTGAGTTCCCCAAAGTGTAGTCAAACAACTGCCAGAGGCATCCAACATCAGAACTTCAAAACTGGGTTATAAGTAGCCTTTTGGGGGTCTGTCATAAGTTTGAATGGTTGTTAAGTCAAAGACAACCTGTATACGATATCTATTACCAACCCCTCAATCAAGAAAAATATGTTGATATTTTCTAAAATGACAGATTTTATTCTGATGATTTTTGGAAGAAAAAATCCAGGCAGTTGGCAAATGGTTTGAATTTATGACTGATTGCAGCATTCCAAAGTCACATGACCACAACTTGTAAAGTTTTCTGGCCAGATTCTGGTGGCTTTTTTGCCAGTTTCTCACAAAAATGGTTGAATGGATTCATGTAACAACCACATCATTCACTTAACAATGGTGACTTACATTATGACCATTTGTAAAAATGGTTATACAGTTGAGTCAGAACTTGTAGTGAGCCGCTTAACAACTGCAATGATTATGATCTAAAGTCTGGGCTCATATGTCGCTGTTAAGTGAGGACAACCTGTATGATTAAAAAAATAAAACTGACTGGGAATTTCAGAGGTAACATAAGACAGTAATAAAAATATACAATGCTATTTTTTAAAAAAAGAAATAGCTTGGTATATCTGTATAGTCGGAAACATGGCTTATTTTTTATTACTAAAGTGAAACATACTGGCAACAAAAATTGACTCTGCTTTACAAATGAATAGGAATAGAATGCATTCATGGTCAGCAGGAATCTCAGTTTATAATTATGCAGAAATATGGTGTCAAAATTATACTCCCATAATTTGTTTTGCTTCCCAATGAGTAGCCCAGTAGAAAATTAACCAAGACACAGGGCTATTAACCTTTTTTGTACTATTTTTTATTTTTTCATTTAATTTTTAATTTTTTGTTACTTCCAGTTTTTTTTTAAATGGTTGAAATTCCTTTTGAAATGGATGAAAACCTCCTTCTGATTTCTTGCAATTGCTCTGTAGCATTTCTCTTTATGTAGGTATATTTTTATGTTGTTTGTTATAGTTGCATATATAGTATAAATCTCAACTTAAAGTTGCACTATTGCAATGAGTGTTTAAAATACAGGCTGTTGTTTCCGTCAGGTTTTGTGCAATAAGTACACCATTGCTTGAGTAGGACAGATAGCAAAGCTTGCTTTGTACTTTTTTCTCAAAACAGCTTCTTTATCTTTGTTAGGGAGTCAACTCTGCATGTATTGTTCGTTCTTTGTCAAGACAATTTTTCTAAGGTGTTTCTGGAGAGAGAAGCATAGTTAGTTCTTATCTTATGACTACAGTTGGCCATTCAGCAAAGCAGTTGTTAAGTAAGACACTCACATGACTGTTTGCTCAACAACCTCAATTCCAGCACTCCTGATTACAATTGTTCAGCGATCTCCTGGGTCTTAAGTGGACGGAATGAAAGAGTTACCTGCCAGGTTCAACTCCCTTTCATGTGCAGAAGGGAACTCATCTGAAGGGCTGCAGGACTGGAGGTCAGATCTTGAAATCTGACTTCTGTTTCTCTAACCCGGTGGGCAGCTCATTTGCTCTTGGAGGGCTCCCTGTGGGAAAGGAGAATCTCAGTTCAACTGGGTTGGCTGAAATTTTCCCCCTCTTTTTGTTCTCAAAGAAATGCCTGTCTTGAGGGAATTTCACTTCTGTGGTAGGCGACAGCAGCTTGCCACCTTCCTTGCTGACTTCCTCATTGAATTTCTGGGGAAACTTGCAGGGAAGATTGCTAATAGTAATCACATGATTGCGAATCGCTTGGCAACTGGTCATAAGTGAGAACAGGTTGCTAAGTATCCAGTTCACCTGTGTGTGACTATGGGGGTTATGGTGCAATGTTTTGCGATGGCCAGAAGTGCTTCCCATAAAGCACCCATTCCATGGCTGTCATAATTTTGAATCATTGTTAAAGAAGCAAAAATCAAGGACTATCTGTATAGAGTAGAGCAAAGGTTTTGAAACTTCCAGACTGCAGAATCTGTTGTTAAAAGAATCCCAGAACACACAATCAAGAAGGAAAACTGTACTGATTGAAAATTGGCTATATTTGAGGGGACCTTTTTGAGGGGGAGGGCTTAATTCCCATGGAAATTTATCAGGGTCTTGGGGTAACTTAGAGTCCCATGGAACAGAGTTTGAAAAACTCTTGAGTAGAGGATCTGCACTATAAATCATTTTCTATTCCACCATTCAAGAAAATCAACAGACCTATAGCATGTAGTTTCATAATATGTAGTGCAATTGTGAATTTTCTAACATTTCCAAAGGATTAAATTGAGTAATCTGTATCCTTTGAATCTGAAGGATTACTTCAGACACTGGCCTTATGGAAGTTAATACACGCACAGCTGCTTCTGAGAGCTTTGGGACAGTGAATAGCCATCCTCATGCCTGTTGCACTATGATACATTTGTATTATATCTTGATTTTAGTTTTTGAAGTGTTTCATGTTTTTGTGATACAAATCACTAGGAGATATTATATCTATCTGATTTTTTTCCCATGCAATTGTGTCCAATTCTCAGAGGCTGTCTGCTTGGTAAGGTTTTTTGGAAGTGATTTGCTCTAGCATACATTCTAGGGCTAAGAGAGAGGGATTAACCCAAGGTCACCCAAGCAGGCTTTGTGCCAAGGCAGAACTAGAACTCACAGCCTCACATTTTCTAGCCTGATGCCTTAACCACTACAAACTGGCACCCATCTGGTGGTTTACAAATATAGCAAACATACAAGTGCATTAATTTCTGTACCTCATATTAGTGACTTTATTTTTCTTTTCTAGACCATGCGAAGACATAGAAATGAAGTGACAATTGAACTTAGAAAAGTAAGTATATCTATCTATCTATCTATCTATCTATCTATCTATCTATCTATCTATCTATCTATCTATCTATCTATCTATCTATCAGTTCGATTTATATGCCGCCCTTCTCCGGAGGCTCAGGGCAGCTTACAATGCATTAAGCAATAGCCTTCATACTTTTGTATATAATAAATTCTACCCTGGGTACATTTTCATTTTATGTTAAATCATCATTATGTTGTAGAAATATTTCACAGATAGTACTGTTTTTTCTAATTGTGGATTATTTTCCACTAAGCTAAAATTGTTCACATGGCTCTTAATATTGGCAGAGCCGTAGCTGATCATTTGAGATTACTGGAGAAATAGGGCAAGGAAATGCCTTCATTTTTTTTCCTAGTGGTGTTGAGAACACCAATAGTGTCTCCTCAAAAAACAGTTTATTTTCCGTGGGTTTTAATTACAGTTTCTTGAGTCACTATTGGTACATTTAACTGCAGCATTTCTTAACCCTTTAAATGATAGTGTTGCCGTTTATTCTCCTTTTTTACAAGTCACTAATGGGATCAGTGCCTAAAGTTTACAATACCAATCAGTCATTGTTCAGGTCACTCATAGAATTTGCATTTTTCAATTTTTCAGTCACCACCATTTCTGCTAAGAAATTGCAAAAACTAGGTTCCTATTGCGGATTACTTTTCACTAACTATTTTCAAAGCTCTGGTCTGAAACACCTTATTTAGCATAGAAATAGTGAAAAACACATAAAGTAGCCAAGTGCTGTTTTAAGTAGCAGCTGTTGCTTATACTCAGTATATTAAAAATATAAGTCTGTTAAAATACGTTTAGAATTAAATAGAAGAACAAAACATTCAGAGTACAAACTGTTCAGACACAAAACGGGTGTTTGTAGCCTCACTAAAACCATTCTAACCCTAATTAGAATGATTTTGATCTCAGAACAGTCCTGTAAGATCTGTTAAGCTATTTCAAGATTGGAACACTTCTGGTAAAGGTAAAATAGCATTGAAACAGTTTTAATGAAACTCAAAACTGTTTATTGGAACTATGGACGGTTTCGTATTGAAATGTAATTGTTTGTATAACTCTACAATAATTGCAAACATAGCTTAGAAATGCTCCTATTTGTAAATTGATTTAAATCTATTATAATCATTACTCTTTATGAATATCTAAAAAGACTTTGTTTTAACTGAATTTTTATCATCAGCAAATGAAGACCCTTTATTAGCAAATCTGATAATAAAGACAAAACTTTGGGTGCTTTAGTTTGTCAGCAAGGGACAAAAGAAAGAAGTAAACAAGATCCTTATTTCTGATTACTTTGAGTAGTAAGAACTTTTACACAAAAGAGTGAAAAACTTTACCTTCTGTCATTAACTATTACAGTGACCCAAAATGAAAAGTCTTCCTTTTTACTTTTTACACACATGTGATGGCTTCTCCGGATGTGTGTGGATTGAAACAGGACACATGTGCTTTATGATCTGCAGTTCATTTCATCCAAAATATTGCTGAATTAGTTTTGATTACATAATTTAGGACTCAGTTGTTATTTTTTTTCAATTATAGTTTTTACATTAATGTGACACAATCTTTTGAGTTCTCCTCTCTCAACTCAGACCTACTAATTGAGTACTAAATTGTATTAAATTTAGAAACATCCTAGACTATCTATATTTTTCCTGCCTTCTTGTATGAAAGTACACATAAAATAACATCTCTAGCATCTGCTAATATAAGTTCTCCTCCAGAATATTTGTCAAGAAATATGCTGCAGACTAACACTAGGCAAAGCAGGCTTGAAGGCTTTGGAAAAGATATTTAGACGCAAGTACGTTCTATACTCTACCTATAAAAATCAGAAAAGTGCAAGCAATGGTATTCCATATTATACTCAATGAAAGTGAAAGATGGACATTGAAAATGCAGGATAGGAAGAGTATTGATACTTTTGAACTTATGTCTTAGAGAAGACTCTTGAGAATATTGTGGACAGTCCAGAAAACTAACAAATGTGTGTGCACGCTTGCCCACCATTTCCGCAATCTGGTTGTAAACACCTCACGGCCCGCTAATGGTCCATGGTCCAGAGGTTGGGGATCCCTGGCCTAAGTTACAGTGGGAATAGGTACACCATTGACAACATTAGGAACAGATTGTCATGGAGAAAATCTATGTATATTGTTGCTAAGAATTTAAATCACCTTGATAGCACATAATCGATCAATGCACCCATTCACAATATTTATTTATATATTTCACATTACTTTTATAGGTAACTTTTCAATCATAGATATAAATATATAATCCTATTTAAAGGATTTATCAGCTACAGAACTTTGCATGACTAATATTAATACATGTAAAGCTTATTTAAAATTTACTTTGAAGAATAAATAAACATTAAAAAGGATTAAAATATTCATTTCAGAACAAAAGAGATGAACATCTGTTGAAAAAAAGAAATGTGCCCCAAGAAGAAAGTTTAGAAGATTCAGATGTTGATGCTGACTTCAAAGCAGTAAGTTATTTAATTAATGGAAACATTATTTCTAATTGTCCTTCCTTTACTCTTTCAAACTGATCTTGGTGGATTTCCATTTGCTTATTTCAATTATATAATCAATCAATCATACAATTATATTAAGAAGTTAATTCTATTAAATGAATCATTGCCTCTTTTCCATGGTGTCTTCATAATGTTTAATATATTAAACCACGACAGTCACATGATTATGATTTGAGTGCTTGCCACCTAGCTAGTATTTAGTTGCAATGTCTTGAAGTCGCGATTATAATTTGTGATTTTCCCCAACTGGCTTCTGACAGGCAAAACCAATGGGGCAAGTCAAATTTGCTTAATGACTGTGATTCACTTAATGACCACATGGTTTGCCTAAATGATCATGGTAAAAATGGTCAAAAAATAGTTCTGGTTATGTGATAATTTGTTTTAAAACTGCATCTTTTAGCTAGCAAAATTCCAGTCCCAATTGTGATAGTGATTCAAGGACTACCTATTTTCCACTCCCAGATTTCATCCCCTTTTGACTATTTTTTCCAATATCATAACATTTTTTAGCATGCTGGCCAATCATGAATAATATTCTCTTCAATCCAGTTTCTCTCACTGAGAGAAGGATGATATAATCTCCCTAGAATAAAGAGCACTTTTTGAAACCTATAAAGAAAAGAGGAAATATATGTGGAAGATAAACTAAAGACCACATTGGTAATATTTCCTTTCTCCTTTTTTCCTTCATACATTATATATTGAGTTTATATTTCTTATTTTGTTAATTTAGATTGAAATAGCTTGATAAGATACCTGCTAGAGGTTTTGGACAACCTCTGATTTCTAACAATTGACCACATAAAACTTATAGTGGTTGTCATTCAGAATGATCAGCAAAGCCACACTGTATATCTGAGTCTCAATTATATTGCCATTAATACTTAAATTGTATTGAAATTCTTATTTCTATTTATGTTTCTTTCATTTTTGGTATGATTAATAAAGAAAATGGAAACATTCATTCTGGGGTCTTGATATACTGGTAACATTATTTTAAAATTCATGGGCTAGTTATTTTTCTGAAAATACTGAATTCTAATGAGAGTTGGAACTAAACATTTCTTCTCTTTTTTAAGCAAAATGTTACACTAGAAACTATATTACAGGTAAGTTGATAACAATTATTATTATTTTCAGCTGGATTTGTTTAATATTTGATCTAATTTTTTGAAATCTGTTTGTTGCTGTAGAATGCTACTAGTGATAACCCTATTATCCAACTCAGTGCTGTTCAAGCTGCAAGGTAGGCATTTATTTTATTTAAAAGACTTAAAGCATTATTAATCATTTCCTCATATTGTATTTTTATTGATTAGCTTTGTTTTAATTTTACAGAAAATTATTATCAAGTGATAGAAATCCTCCTATTGATGATTTAATAAAATCTGGAATTTTACCAATATTGGTTAAATGTCTAGAAAGGGATGACAAGTAAGTAGTGCTTTTTTCTGAATGTTTATAATATCAATTGAAAGGG
Organism: Masticophis lateralis; assembly: GCA_030761175.1. Taxonomy (NCBI): domain Eukaryota; kingdom Metazoa; phylum Chordata; class Lepidosauria; order Squamata; family Colubridae; genus Masticophis; species Masticophis lateralis. The sequence goes on from JAUDYJ010000001.1 coordinate 161,440,730, forward strand.
TTTTTTTCTTGAAGGGCTGAAGTTAAGAACCCTAAAACATTACTTTTCCTAATGTACTTTTTATTTTGAACGCTCGTCTGTATCAGTAATAATATTATTTCACTAGTTTAAACACATCTTAACATTAATAAATTTACAGATTATGATAGTTGTTTTTATTTGTGTTTTATTTACACAGTCATTCTACAAATTCTGCACAAATTGTGCTCTTTCAGCACAGTCTATATGTAGTCAGCAATATCTGTATTCCTTTCTCAGTGTTTTTTTTAATTCTTGTCAGTTTTTGTTCCATATAATAGGGCTGTCCTTCTAATTCTAGTAGGTAAAAGTGCCTTTGGCTTATTTTGGTCTTTGATTTATATCCTTAGAATACTGTTTTTTTTTTTCCTCATTATAGTCCTTAGTCAAGACTAGGTGTTTGTGACGGACTGTTTGACATTCTCGCAGGGTTGGTTTTGGCATTCTCTATATCTTTCAGTCTTGGAGAATTTAATTTACCTTTCTTGGAGAGGGGAGAGGCAGGTTGAAAATTCACAATCACTATGACAACTATGGGCCCAGATGATCATGGCCTAACTTATTTAATAAATAAGAATGCTCTCTTCCTAGGTCCCACCATACTGCCCTGTTTGATTGATGGTATCTAGAATATTCCTACTATACTGAATTATATAGGATTGGCTGAAACTTTGGAAGACAGAAAGTTTCTCAAATAACCAGGCTCTATGCTATGGAAGATTTTATAAGCAATAACCAGTACCTTGCATCCAGAAGCTTACAGATAACCAGGGCAGTTCATGAAGCAGAGGCATTATATGGTCATACTGTGGCATGTCCATAACTACTCATGATGGTACTTTCTGAATTGGTTATCTTTTAAGACAGCACCTTACAGGACCTTCAAGGCAGGTAGTACAATTTCTTCTCCCAACTAAACAGGCACTGCTTCATGGATCCAGCTACACCTCATATTCCTTCCCCCTGCCCCCACCTCAAGTGGCCTTCACCAACCAGTAGGGGCAGGGATTTAATAAGTAGGTAGCCAGGTTAATGAATGTCACCAAACATGGTTGAGAGGTTCAAGTCTATACTGTGGCAATAAAGTAGCAAAGCAAGCTTACCTCTCGCTTTTATTGTATCTGGATAATCATTCAGCAAGGTTGTTTAAAGTGACTTAATTTATATTAAGAATGAGATGAAAACAGGCTTAGACTTAATTCTACTAAACTGAATGGCTTTAGATTTGAAAGCTGACTGATTTGAAAAGATTGGAATTCCTCCACTGAAAACCTTTTTTTAAATTACATTTGAGATTGTACAGTTAGCTGATAGGAATTTGCTATCACATTTTGTGGTGATGGCTTCCTACTTGGGTCATTTTAAATAGAGCTTTAAGCGTGGTTCATATTATATTCTTACATGTCGACAACAGTGATTTAACTTGAAAAACAGCTTCAGCATTGTACTCTTGACTTCACCTGTATGAAATGAAACAGGGTTGGTAAACTTGAGATTCCAAATCTGCATGAAACCCTCATAGACTTTTGGTTGTTGTTATTGTCTGGGAGTCCCATATGACATAATGACTCAAATGGGCAGCAAGGGTTATCTTCATTTTGAAATACAGGAAACTTTAGTGCAAACAGAGTAAGCTTAATTTAGCTTCAAAAATAACACCCTCCAAAAGGGCATAAAATTGAGGGGAAACAATGGAAAATCCAAGCCTTCCCCACTTTGCATTCTTGCCATGCCCAGCGTAATTCTTACTTTCTCAAAAAATGTCCATGGCTTTCAAGATTACCCACCACCCCAGGACAGAAAGTATTTTGAAATGTAAATCTTTCTATTAATCCACTGGAGTGGGTTACAAAAGCTACTTTTACAGAGGATAGGATGAACTTCTTTGGTATGTACAGGAAAAGTCACCTGTGTGACAAATGGACTACAACAAGTGTGCAAAATGGTCTGTGCGCTCTGTAGCAGTGCACAGCTGCACTAAAAGCCATCAAAGTTTTGAGCCATACTCAATTATTGAATAGTTCAGATTGCATCCACAGTGCTGCAACAGTTTTCAGTATATTAGAAACTCCAGGGAGAAAAAAGGCAACCTATCAAATAAAAAGTTATGCCAGGAGTTTAATATGCATTGATGTTCTGCCAAAATAAACATTTGTGCATTACTATACAGCTCATAATTTCCTGAAATTATCATTAAAAATAGGTCACTTTTCAGAGATATCGTAATAGCATACATAAGGAATGGATATAGTAAATTATAGAGTAGTGAATTAATGCTTTCATAATAATTGAATACCTCTTTGTTGCAGTTTGTAGATGTCACTGCTACTATATTGTATTTTTGTCTTTTTATAAACAGTCCTTCCTTACAGTTTGAAGCTGCTTGGGCCTTGACTAACATAGCATCAGGCACTTCTTTACAGACTCAAGCTGTTGTACAGTCTAGTAAGTGTTTTAAATATTTAATATTCAAAGGAAGTACCTTTTAACAATATAATAAGCATATATAATTTTCTCTTCATGTAAATATTTGGCACATACTTTATATAACCTTCACATGCCATAAACTGTATAACCTGTATATATGTAAGTTATCTGGGAGGAGTTTATTGGTTCTGGAGTTTTGGATTGAACCATCTATGTTTTTGGTCCATATTCTCTTGGTTAGTTAAGGCTACCACAGAGGTGCCATTTATTGAGTCCATGCAATCATTAATACTTTTTTGGGGAATGGGATGCTGCTGCCTATTTTAAACAATTTCAGACCTGATTATGTAAAGAGCTCTATCATCTATAAAAAAAACTTGCCTATATCTTTATATCTTAATTATTGTGTTTCTTTATCTTTGCTCCCATAATGTTTAGATTTGATTGGGAAAATGAATCCTACTCCCAACCATGACAATAGTCACAATGATAGCTAGATAGCCTCCTTATTTGAGGCCATTCCTATGAGTTAAGGCATATCTCTGATGCTAAGGTTGACATTGATGCCTTGCAGAAATGTTGATTATGAATGATTTATCTGCTACTACCCTAACTGAGAAAATGTAAATACAAATATGAATGAATGTTCAAACAGCCTTGAAATTAGTTCCTGGGCTAGGTGAAACGGAAATATTTTAAATGCACAATTCCCGTCCTCTGAATCTAGTGACAGAAAATGAAAGAGTGTATAGTCAGTCAGAAATTATTGTTCCAAGAAGATTGCAAATGTTTATATTATCTTTCAGTCCATTTCAAGGAGAGGATTTTGGGAACTATCCTCTATAAATAAATACACTCTTTTTTTGCAAAGAATAATCTCTTGTGTTACAGAGCAAATAGTTATTTCTGGATGGTTAAAGTAGCTTATATCTTACTATAAAAATACACTCATTTTCCTCCTGAAATAGCGTGGAATCTAGTTTCCAGTTAATATTAGATGAATTTCAACTATTACTTTTGTGTTATTTTTGTTTCTGTTAAGTACCAAAATGCAATATGTATCTTGAAGATCACATTTCACTGAAGCATCCCTCTATTACAGATGCAGTACCTCTCTTCTTAAGATTGCTTCATTCACCGCATCAAAATGTTTGTGAACAAGCTGTTTGGGCCCTTGGGAATATTATTGGTAAGTAATAGTATTTTAAAAAATAAATCCAAAGGCATTGAAGGCTTTAAACTCTAATCTTATACATTGGCATTACCTGATGAGACTATGTTTCTCCAAGTTCTAGTTTTTGTTTTTTACTACTGCAGCAGAAGAAAACATGTTTTGGAGAATTTAGCTTAACTTATCATTAATAAATGCAAAATTGTGCAATTAGATTCTTGCTGAGCAGTTTCTAATGGAGAAACATAGAATCTTTGTCACAGAACATCAGTGCCCATACATGTCACTGCATACATTCCAAGAATTTGCCATTATGAATATAATTTTTTTTTTAATTTTCACTTCTGTAGGTGATGGTCCTCAGTGTAGAGATTATGTCATATCACTGGGAGTTGTCAAACCGCTTCTATCCTTCATCAATCCCTCCATTCCCATCACTTTTCTCCGGAACGTCACATGGGTCATTGTAAATCTCTGCAGGAATAAGGATCCCCCACCACCTATGGAGACAGTTCAGGAGGTAAATAAAGAACTACCACTGTGTACTTTTGCAGCCCAGCTGCACTGCAAATCACCTTTCTACAATATATGATACATTGTCTTAAGGCCTATTCATTTGAGCCTTGTTTCAATAACTAGTTATTCATTAGTTTTTTTTCTATTTTATTTAACTGTGACTTCCAAGTCTAATTTTGTTAGTGAAGGAAATACTGACTGTTAAGGCATATTCAGGGAAATCTCTGAAATATTGCAATCACTTGAGGAAATTTTCAAGCTTTGAATCCAGATCTGTCTGAACCTAAGATAGTAGTGTGAAAACTGTGCTTCTAAAAATTGAATCCACTGCCATGTAGTTTATATTACTTGAGAAATGCCCTTAACTGCACTAAGTAAAATAACCTCACTAGCTCGGAGATTATATAGGTAGTCCCCAATTTATGACCACAATAGAACCCAAAATTTCTATTGCTTAGCGAGACACTTGTTGAGTTTTGCCCCATTTTACAACGTTTATTGCCACAGGTGATAAGTAAAGTTGGTAACATGTTTGTTAAGTGAATCTGGCTTCCCCATTGACTTTGCTTGTCAGAATATCACAAAAGGCGATCACATGACCCTGGAGTACTGCAACTATCATAAATACATGCCAGTTACCAAGCATCTGAACTTTGGTTGTAAGTGTGAAAAATGGTCATGTCTTTTTTATCACTACCGTTGTAACTTAAAATGATCACTAAACGAATGGGTTTAGGTCGAGAACTGTGAAAGATATATTGTATTTTTGCTTTCCAAATATTAATGGCCTTTGGTAATCCTTTTTTCTCAACAGATTTTACCAGCCTTATGCGTTCTAATATACCATACAGATATAAATGTAAGTAAATCCTGAAGGAATATTCTTTCTCCTGGAGATTTCTATTTATTAAACCAATAGCTGTATTACTTACTTACATTTTGCCTAATTGCTGCTATAAAAACTTACTTGCCAAATATGTTTATTTTTTCATAAATACTGCAACTGCAGTATTTATGTAGTATTTACTGCAGCTAAATACTTACCTGGAAATCAGTTGCCTTGTGCAGGGATGCATGTGATTCTATTTACGTGTTAATCTTCTATTGCTGGTGATCTATAAGTGGTTCTTACATGGTAGAAGCTATGATGCAGTCAAATCACTTGTACATAAATTATCATGCTAACTGAATCCTGTGGATGATGCTGTTTTGTATTGCTTTTGTTTGACTCATACAATACTTATATGTCAGAAATTCAGCTTGTGCTCATGTGTTTGGATTACTGAGTTGTTGGCACAGTTTGGTTTCATGCAAAAGTAAGGATGAAATTATAACAATTAGGAAAAATAAATTTATAGTGGATGGGTTAAACATTTTCTCTTTGCTTAATTTCTTTAAATGTTACTAATATTGCCATCACTTCAGATGTTTTGAGGTATTTGAGGTAGAATTTTTAAATATTCTTTGATGAGTAGAAAAAACAGCAAAGAAAATCATAGAAAGCAATTTAAAGAATACATATAAAATCTGTAATAAATTGAAACTCTTGTGCATAGAAAATCTGATTCAGAAGGTAATTACCATCTTACATTAATATATAACCTGTCCTCTTTGTGCAGATTCTTGTGGACACTGTTTGGGCTTTGTCCTATCTCACAGATGGTGGGAATGAACAAATACAGATGGTGATAGATTCAGGTGTAGTACCATTTTTAGTCCCCTTGCTGAGCCATCAGGAAGTAAAAGTTCAGGTAAGCTTTGAGTATTGTACATTGTGATATGACATTACAAAATTTATATCAGTGACAAAAATTCAGACATCTTTGTTGGGTAACATCTCTTTATTTGTATGTCAAATCCACTTATTTAAAGGCAAATATATTAAATAAACATTGAAGAGTGTTTTGAATATACTTCCTCAATAAACATGCTTTATTTCAAATGAAACAAACAAAATGTTAAAAAGTTATGATATTTATGTAGTTACTTACCATGCACACCTAAATTATATTAAAGTAAGCAAACTATATTTACAATCCTGAAGGCATGTTACGACTTTTGGGCATCCCCAATGTTTGGAAATTGAAAGTTGAAAAATTTGACATGCTCTAAATATGCTCTTGACTCAAGCTCAACTTCTGCTGTCTATTAGACACATCCATGCAATGTTTCATGGCAATAATCTGACAGTATTTGCCACTGTCTTCTTCCAGGATAGTTTTTTTTTTACTTCCTGGTAATCAGTATTGCTCTGGGATGACCTGGTGGTTTCTCATCCCAATGCTAATCAGGCTTAATCCTGTTTAGTTTCTGAGCCCAAATCAAGGTCAGCCAGGTGCTGAGAAAGTATTTAATGCTGATTTACATCTACTTTTTTTTAACTTAACAGGTCAATGTATGTTTATTAAAGTTACTGTATGCTCCATCTTTTAGACAAATAATTTCCTTAAGGCATAGGTGTTTTCTGATTGCATATTATATATTTTATGGACTACATTGGTAGAAAACTGAGTAATTATATGGTTGTTCCAAATGAAAGAAGGGGAATATACTAAGTTATGTCCATAAAAGCTTGTTAGCAAATTACTATAGCTATTCCTTATTTAGTAACTACCATAACTAGCAACCATTGACAAATACGATGGTAATAAACAATAATAAAAAAATCATTTGGGACCAGCTCATACATTTACAACACAGATTGTGTGCTGGTGACTATGCATGCTGGAGTCAGCATTGCTGGTGTACTTATGTGAGAAAACTTTATCCAAATGAGAGACCACCCCCTACTCTCTCCCTTCCTCCCTCCCACACAGTTAGACACTATTTTGTTTAAGAACCTGATCGTTGGAACACAATTCAGTCGCTAAATGAGTGGGTGTATTAAGAACAATAATAATGAGTTTTTTCCTACTCCTCTCTTCATGTAGTTTATTCTAGGATTCAAAAAAGTAGTACTAGTTTCATAAACTCTGTACCTCATGTGCTTTCTGTAACTCCCATCAGCTTCAAAAATGTTTCAGATTCTTGTTGTATAAATGGTTAAGTTTCAGAGGCTCTTATAGTCTGATCAAGAATGCAGAAATAGCAGAATAGAGAGCTTGCCAGGTCCGTAAGAAGCACAAAAGTTGCAATTTCTGAACAAAAGAAGTGCAATGGCATTTTAGTGTTATGTTTATACTGAGGCAAAACAAAATCACTTGAGTACCATGATGTTTGAACGCTGCACAAATTAACTGAAAGATTGCATCCATAAGTATTTGCTGGTTTATTGCAGATTTTTTAAAATATATATGAAATGCATATTAATGTTATTAATTAGCTAAGAGTTTAATAAGGTTTCTGAAATTGGAAAAAGAAATATACATGCCTATAATAAGCTGTGGAAATATAATTTTTTTATCCATTCCTACACAGAGCAGGCTTGTTTAGCAAATTTATTAATTGAAACAAATAGATGACAGATAACCAATCTCTTTAAGCTTTGAAAGAAATTACAATAGACAGCCCCAAATGGCTGCCATTAAGGTTGACAAAATGAGTACAATGGACTGAATTTACACTGCAGTAAAATTACAGGCATTCCTCCACTTACAACAGTTCATTTAGTGACTGTTCAAAGTTACAACAGCATTAAAATGTGACATGACCATTTTTCACACTTTGCAGCATCCCCATGGTTATGTGATTTATACTCGGATGCTTGACAATTGGTTCATTTTTATGACAGTTGCATTGTCCCCTTTTGAGACCTTCTGACAAGCAAGGTCAATGGGGAAGCCAGATTCACTTAACAATCGTGTTCCTAACTTAACAAATGCAGTGATTGACTTAACAATTGTGGCAAGAAAAGTTGTAAAATGAGGCAAAACTCACTTAGCAAATGTTTCACAACATAAATTGTGGGCTCAATTGTGGTCATAACTCAAGGACTACCTGTACAAAGTTCCTTTGTTAGTTTCTTCTCTGAATTTGTACCAGAATAGCTTCTTCATTCTAAACAGGCATTTCTGAAACTTCTAAGAATTGTAATTCATTGGACCAAAAAATATAAATACCAACATATTTTAGTGGTACCACACTAAAATAATTTGAACTTTATCTAGTTCATTGTAAGATTTGTTACTTTTTAAATTATATTGCTGGGTGTCTTTCACCATTACTTCTACCTGCACTGAGTCAATATTTGTAGCTTCCATGTAAATAGTTGTCACAACTCAGTAAGAGGCCTGTGTGTGGACATAGAATGTTTTTAAATTAAATACCACATCTTTCATTATAAAACCTAGGGCTAGACATTTTAATAGCATATTTCTTGAGTAATCTGTTCTTGTATGATTTGACATTGTACATATGATTTGAATTTGGCATTAATTGTGATTACTAACAAATCTGAAATTAACATTTAAAAAAGAGAGGGGCATTTCTCATATGTGCATAGAGCCAGTCAATGTTCTTTGTCTGCGAGCTTGAGGAAAGGCATGTATATTTGAGTATTTCTATAATTCAATATGTGTTCAATCTATATGTCTGTAGCATATTTGAATTAGTTCTAAGAATGAAATAGAGACCCTTTAAAGTACAGAGAATGTTAATTGTATCATTTCTTAAATTAAAGACTGCAGCACTAAGAGCAGTTGGCAATATAGTAACGGGTACTGATGAACAGACACAAGTTGTTCTCAATTGTGATGTCCTCTCCCATTTCCCAAATCTTTTGACACATCCTAAAGAGAAAATAAATAAGGTGAGTGCTGAAATTATTTTGGTAATCTTATTTCATTTTTTAAAAATGTAAAGGGAATGATTTCTTTTCCTAATGCTAAAAGAAGTGCAAAGATTTCATACCTAGTGTAATCCAGTATTGTGCTTCTAGTCAATTTCTATCTTTGATTAATGGAAAGGGAAAAAGTGGTATGTACTATGTAAAAAATTAACTGTGTAAGGATTGTATTTTATCTTTAGCTTGAGAAAGACAAGTACTATTTATATAGTCACAAATTATAAATTCAGTCTTCATTGTTAACATCTATTAAGAGAGGATTTATTTACTGGATGCAAATGATTAATACCTCTTTTTAAGAGGAAAGTCTTAACAACCTTGAAGAAATCATCATACATTCACTCTTTAAAATGATCTTTGGAGTGTAGGTAGAGTCTGGCAGGTGTTTCCCAAGGATTATTTTTAGACCTATTTCAATTTTCCTTTGGTATAAAATCCTCTTGGTCCTCCTAAGAAAAAGAAGCAGAACAACTCCTAGCTATCAGTGGCTTTTAATGCCTTTCTTCATGGTAGTCTTTCTTCATGGTAGCTTTGTAAGAGAGATACAGTGGGTTCACCTGTATTGGTATGAGAAATCCCACAGGGTAACTGAGAAATTTTTGTTGTCTCTTTTAAAGTGCTAGGAGACATTATCTAAGTTTTTATAATTAAGTAGTATACAGTGAGGCAAAAAGATGTAACACACAAAATATTGGTAAAATATTTTGTGTTTCATTTTTTCTAGTTCACAGTAAAATAAAATTAAAGCTAGAAAAGCTTTACTTGAATGGAAGTGATGGAAGTTTCAAAGATCAGCTGATGACACACTTGGTCCATCTAAGTTAGTTTCAAGTATTTTAAGCCACTTTTGTTTTCATTGTAGGAAGCTGTTTGGTTTCTATCCAATATTACTGCAGGAAATCAGCAACAGGTTCAAGCTGTAATTGATGCTGGACTTATCCCTATGATAATTCACCAATTGGCTAAGGTCAGTCAAATACCAGATTTCCCTATTTTTATGTTTTGTTAAGATAACGTAAGATGTTATGTTGCTAATGCAAATCATTTTTATATTGACTAGGGTGACTTTGGCACTCAGAAAGAAGCTGCCTGGGCAATCAGTAATTTAACGATAAGTGGTAGAAAAGATCAGGTTTGTGTATCTTATGAAATTCATGCAGAATTTTTAGAATGATTTATATCTAATGCCACAAATAATTGTAAATATCTTTTGCATTGCTCAGGTTGAATATCTTGTCCAGCAGAATGTAATCCCACCATTCTGTAACTTGCTGTCAGTGAAAGATTCCCAGGTAGTGCAGGTGGTTCTGGATGGCCTAAAAAATATTCTAATAATGGCTGGTGATGAGGCAAGCACAATAGCAGAAATTATAGAAGAATGTGGAGGTAAGGTTTTATTTGGTAAGATGGAGTTTGACCCTACCTCCATCTGTTGTAATTGACTTATTGTGGTATTTACCGTATTTTCCGGCGTATAAGACGACTGGGCGTATAAGACAACCCTCCTCAGAGCCATTTAAGGCTCGTCAGAGCCTTATGGGCTGGTCTGCCTGGTTACAGGAAAATGAGACTCGGCGTATAAGACGACCCCCGACTTTTGAGAAGATTTTTGTGTGTTAGAAAGTAGTCTTATATGCAGGAAAATACAGTAATTTATATTGTTATTCTGATGAAAATATTGTGAGTGGAGAGTAGAGATGTACTTTTTTATTTTAATCTTGTTTTTTTTTTATTTGCATGTCATGGTTAGATCACTTTTTCTGATTATTGGATCCTCTAAAATAGAATGAAAATCCTTGAGGGATTGCTCAAATGTCAGCATGTCTGACATTTCTTCATTGTTCTGTATGTTCTGCAGGTACTTAAGATTCTAGATACGATTATTACTGTAAAAAGTAGATCCTCGTCTATTGGTTCTGTTCCACCTCTCAATTTAGAATACAGCATCAGACTTGGTGATGACTGGACTAGTATCTCACCTTTTCTGCAAGACTCCTGCATAGACAATTTATGAGAAAGTACTGTATGTGGAAACATGATATGGAAATTTTGGCTCATCTTGGTAAGCTTATGCTAGGTAGCCCTCAGAGACTCCTGTTCAAAGCCTACAATATCCCAGAGGATCTCATTTTGTTCTTCATGCCAAGAATTTGCATTTAAAAGTGATCCTTTCAAAGTTGCTGTGTAGTGTAGAGTATAGCCTTGTCATGATTGTATCTGTATATTATTAAAACTGTCATGTCATGACTTTAACTGGGCGAAAAGGTGCATCAGAGGGCAACAGTTTTTGAACCAAGGTACGTCAGATGAGCTAATTTACAGAATGCATCCAAAATCCAGGACTCGGGGCTTCCAAGGGAATGAAATTTGGAAATGTGGCTGCCTCAGTGCTACTGGCTGCTGTTGCACTGCTGCTGTTGTCACATAACCTTCATTTTCAGCATACTATGATAATTTTCAATTTTTAGGGTTTCTGTAAAATTTCACAGGTTTTACACGTTTTTAGTTTTTTAAAAATTTCTCTTACTCCCTCCTCCACTCTGCAACAGCCACTTAACCTGAATGCAGGAAAGGAAGGGAGGAAGTGCTCCATGACCTATGCTGCTCTCCAGCCTATGTAGCCTTCCCAACCTATGTAGCGCCTTTTGCACAACCTCACACACTCTCCCTGATCAGCACCACCTCCCATGCAGTACCTCCTGTACACTCCCATGCACCCTGGGGCCCTAATGGAGTGCACTATGTTGGAGGTGGTTGGTTGGCAGAACACCCCCCTCCAAAAAAAATCGCTCTTGGCTTTTAGTTAATAGTTATTTATGATTTTTTGGCACTATAAGCCACCCAAAGTCATGTTGGATAGTGAGATGGGCAGCATATAAATTTAATAAATAATAAAGAATGAAGACAATAGGAGGGAAAAGGAGAAACAAAATTCCCAGCCAATTTCCCACAAACAAACTCAATGGGGAAATCAGCAGGAAGTCAGAATTCACTCTCACTTTCTTGCCCACCTGTGATCATTCTGTTTCTCTGTTTAGGTAAGGAAATATCTCTGAAACAATTAACAGGTCATGGGTTGTCTAATAATCAAGGTTAAAATGTTACAGGGTTGAACTTGAAGAAAATGCGTTGAAGTTCTCACGCACTATTTGTACTGATCCAGTGAGCCCTAAAGAAAACTGGGCCAGTCTGAGATATTTTCTCAAATTCCATTCCTGCTTTGAGCTCAGATTGCTCTTATCTGATCTTTGCCTTGGCTATGACTTTTCTCCTCTTCCATAAAAGTTATGCTCAACAGTCCATTACTCTACATTTCTACTGCTTTTTAAAATGGATTATATTTATTTGAGGGGCAATCCTAAACATTCTTAGTTCAGGGTCAGCCCAGGTTGAATTTTACTACTGTGGAAATACATGTATGATTGTGAATCGATGAAATTACTGAATGCCTAAATCTCAGCATAATTCCTCATATTAGCCATATCAGTAGAGCCAAATTACCTAAATTTCATGATAAACTGTCCATAGAGTATTTTTAAGTCTTCATAGAAATTGAGATCTGCTGGCTACACCCACATACAGCTGCAGTTTATGAAACAACTATGGCAAAAAAAATGTGGCTATTTTAAAAACTTGAAGAGGCGCTTTATACCCACTCCCTTTCAACAGTGTCTGAAGTGCGTGTGCATGTGGGGGGGGGTGTCAAATTAACGAAAGCAATGTCATGCCATAAACCATATTCATTTGTACAAGTATTAAAAGGTTGCCAATATTAAAAGTGTGACCAAAGCATTTCATCATTTGACCAAAGCAGCAATACTATGGATACCTATATTTGCATTCAAAATATTTGAACTGTCTTAGGTTATATGCCAAAACCAGTGGATTAAAAATAGTAATTTGTAAAACTAATTGTATTTTCATATTCTTTGCTAGGTTTAGAAAAAATAGAAGCACTGCAACAACATGAGAATGAAGACATTTATAAACTAGCATTTGAGATAATAGATCAATATTTTTCTGGTGATGATGTAAGTACCTGTGACATTTCAGAATATTATAAAATAGAATGATTATAAAAAAGTATTATAAAAAGTTTTGCATAATATTCTATGCCAGAGTCAAGTCCTTTTATTCCTATTGAAGATACATTAACTTTCCATACACTGCATCTAGGCCACTCAGTCAGTCAGTCAGCGCACAAGTAATCTGGCCACCTACAAAAGCAAAATTTATGGCTAAGAACTGCAAATCCCAGCCACTGTGAGATGGCTCTACTTGCAAATCAAATCCTTGTCCACCTCCTGTTTTTCAAGAGAAGCCTTTAAAATGCCTTAATGATACTGTGGAACATAGACATCAACTTGGATATGTGCAGAGAGTTGCTGGAAGACTTCTTTCTTACTGGTTGGTGTATGCCTGTTACTAGAGGATAGTTCTTGTCTTTTTATCACTTTAGCCTTCTTGCTAGTTTAAAGGGCAAGAATATTTTCAATAGAAAATAGGGTGTTTTTTTTAAAAAAAAAGAAAGTTATTTTGTCTTTATTATTTCTCACTTTATCCTCTTCTTCCATACATTTCATAGAATTACTTATTTAACATAAGGGAAAACTCTCATTGTAGCTTTTCAAAAGGTATGGGGACATTTCAACACTTAATATGTTTGAAGAGATAGTGTGTGACTGTAATGCCCAGATCTGAGTGAAGTTGGACCAGATATTAGATAAGCAAGTTTTCCTACTTGTATAATTACAATTACTCCAGACTATACTTTCTTTGCAGATTGATGAGGACCCCAGCCTCATTCCTGAAGCAACACAAGGAGGTACTTACAATTTTGATCCAACAGCCAATCTTCAAACAAAAGAATTTAATTTTTAAGCTCACGACAAGGCAGCTTGACTACCCTGCATCAGTAAAATACACAACCAGATATCTACCATTGGAAAAACAGGCTCCAAGCACATGCCCCTTTGTCTGATGCTTCTAAAAGCAAGTTGTATATCAGTCATTTTGCAGTTGCCAAAAGTACCTGTCACATGGACTGTAAATGCATATGCATGATCTCGTACACTGTTCAATTTTTTTAACAGTCTCTGCTACCTTTCCCCTGATTTTTTTTCCTTTTCCCGTGAGGCCACAAGCTGATAACTACAGTCTACAGTTTTAAGAATACCTTTTTGTGGTGGCTCATTTGCTTCCCACACAAGAATAGCTTTCTATGGAAACAGCGTGCTATGGATCAAGACTCTTTAGTATGATTTTGGAAGACTTCTGAGAGGCCCAGTCTATTTTAATTTTTTTGAGCCTCAACTGTTGTCCTCTACAAACATATTTTCATATATTTAATGTGGAAGATAAATAAAGGAAAAGCAAGTCAAATTATTTTCATTGGTGATACTGACATTAAAAAAAAACTTCTTAAAAACTTGGTAATTAATTGGTTTAAAACAGACTACATATATCAGTAATTGTGTTCATTACTGCCTCAGAAGCTTGGGCTTGAAGAATGAACATTGTATTTGGACTAATAAAAAGGTGACCATTATTCCTAATTTCTAAGAACAGCAAGCTGTACTTGACCACTCTTCAGCCTGTGTGTTCCTGCTTTTTTTTTTTTTGAAATAATGAAATGCTGTGCATGGTATTTTACCTGAGCTACCACCTATTATGGACTTGAACTTTTGTTTTAAGCTGAAAGCAAGAGTCCAGCATTAAAGTAACAAAGCTATTCCAAATCAGCATTGGTTGACAAGAATCTTGCTTTCATCTTTCAGTAGTCAATATATTTTGGGTTTAAATTTATAACTGAATAATGTTGATTTATATTGGTTTAAACTGTGGAGCTTTCATGTTTACTGTAATTTAGTCTTAAACTATTTTTTTACTTACCAGTGCTTACGATGATGTGGTTGGCAACAAACTAGCAACTATTTTAGAAGCACCATAATAGCTTCTTTTTGGAGTATTGGAAGAGTTATAGAAAAAATAGTCTATACACTTATTCATATAGTTAAAGTACATACTAGTTGTGTGAGGCTTTGTGGAAGCTGCTATTATTCAGCATAAGCATAAATGTACAGCTCACAATGAAGACATTTACTTGAGCTGGTAATTTGGGAGTAATGGGGAAATTATTCAACCTGGCTCTAAAGAGGATTTAGGATTGCTGTGGGTAAACATGAAATTTAAACTGTGTAAGCTATCAGACAAACCGATATTGTTGCTGTTGTTCACTGGATGTACTTTGCTCCCAATGCCTTGATGTGAAGGGATACAAAACGTAAAAGTAACGTAGTTATTGGATGTGGGTTGTATTTACTGTGATGAAGATACAGACAGATGCCACGAAGAAAGCTTTGTTGATCAGCTGTTTTTCCACAATTAAGCAAGACATTGCAGGTGTTCATTCTTTTACTATATCTGCCAAGGTAGAGCCACTTTAAAGAGTGATCTTGTATCGCAAAGGATACAAGTATGTGTTTTAAAGTGCAAGATTTTTACTTGCTAGATAATCTGTTTTAATACAGTGTTTTGGCCTCTATTTATAGATTTTATAAATTTTAAAATCAATTTCTCTTTAAGGTGGCTCAGACTTTTCAACTCCTGTGCACATAAAATTGAGTTGAAGTTCATTGTGCCTTTTTTCTTTACCCAGACATTAAATTAATTTGGTAACTGTATCCTATTAACATTATAGTCTAAAATCCTGAAATTGTGCTGTTTTTGCTGAAAACTAAGTAAAAGGAAATTCAAAATTAGATTTTGTCAATTTTGGGAATTTCAAAGCAGATATGCAGTTAATAATGTGAACAAATCTCTTTGTAAACAGTATCCTCTATGCCTATATTCTTGTCTTAGATACTTCACTCAAAATAAGACTGATGATTTTTCACTACTGTGAATAATGATTTATTTCTTGCACTCAGTGCATTATAGATAAACATAGGAAAATCAATTTCGAACAGTAACTTGCCTTTCTCTCAGTTCATTATCACCTTATCAGCTCTTGATAGAGATTCAACCATTTTGTATTTTTCAGAAAGGGATAAAGGCTTGGATTTAATTATCCTGCTGCACAAGAGCAGAAGTTACTTGAAACTGTGTTGAGAGAATTGCTGTTTTTATTTTCACTTGTTCTTTCTTTCCTCCCTCCTTCCATCTACAGTCCACAGAAAGTGGTGCTAGAGGGGCCGGAGACCCTTCAAAACTGCTTTTGATAGGAGATGTCGATAGTGGGAATGGGCAAACCGATCTCTAACCCCATGTATGAGTTTCTTCCATTTATGCCATGGAATGGGGTCTTTATATTCAAGCTAAAATATATTGCTGCACTTTTAAGTTTTCAGAAGTGTTAAAATTGCATTGTGTTTTTTTTAACTCTCAGTTAACAGAGTAAATTGTTCCTTCAACAGAGGCATCTAAATGTGTTCTTAATTTTGTATATGGGCTTAGGTTTTATAACCAATAAAAAGCTGCTATCGAATATTATAAATATGGAAGATCTTATTTTGAAAACAGTGAAAATGCATACTGTTTAGTCCGTTGAAGGGTTCCATTTCTTTGACAATGCAGTATTTGCATTGATACGATCTTTTAATTTTTTTAAAATTAGTAATTGAAGTGAGCATTCGTTTTGAAAGTTCATCAAAAAGAAAGTTTCATATTTGATCCAGATCTTTGCTCAGTGCCTTCTTAAGATTATGAGTCCATTGACGGAAACAAAATATTATGTGATGATGTTTATAAAACATATCATTTTAGATGCATTATAAATTACTTAAACCTCAGAGTTGATTTTAGAATGACAATTGCAGATTTTTTTCTTAATTTTTTTTCCTATATTAATATTGTTCTCATTTTGCCCTACAAGTTTATAAGTTATGGCAAGATTTAAATTTAGCTAATTTAAAGGAGTTGTCTTGAACTGCGTGTAAAATATATATATAACATAGGCAAAGTATATAAATAACAATTGTACTATACAGGTAGTCCTCGATTTACAACAGCAATTGAGCCCAAAATTTATGTTGCTAAATGAAACATTAGTTAACTGAGTTTTGCTCCATTTTACGACCTTTTTTGTCACAGTTGTTAAGTGAGTCACTGCAGTTATTAGGTTAGTAACATGATTGTTAAGTGAATTTGCCTTCCCCATTGACTTTCCTTGTCAGAAGGTTGCAAAAGGTGATCAATCACAACGGGACACTGCAACCATCATAAATATGAACAAATTGCCAGGTATCTGACTTCTGATCACAGGGCCATGGGGATGCTACAATCCTCATAAGTGTGAAAAAATGGTCATAAACCACTCTTTTCAGTGCTGTTGTAACTTTGGTCACTAAATGAACTGTTGTAAGTTGAGGACTATCTACACATACACACACAGTATGTAAGTATGTATGTATATTGTGGGGCCACATTACTAGCCATGGCCACAACCAGCCTCTGGGCTGGACATGCCTCCTTTAGGTCAGTGACCCCCAATCTTTTGGGCATTAGAGACCAGTTCAGTGGAGAGAGGCTTTTCCGCAGATTGGAGGGGGCACGGTTTCACATGCTGCCTGCATCCCATGAATGGGGCTTTGCTTGTTTGTGTGGCCTGGTTTCTGACATGCCCGGCCCAGTGCTGGTCAATGGACTGGGGGTTGGGAATCCCTGCTCTAGGCAGTTTAGCTCACATAAAATATAAAATAAAATTAAGCCCTGATTTTAAAAATGTGCTAATTAAAACAACCATTACCTTACAGATAAATATGAAACCAGCTGTCAGAAAGCTCAAACACACATCAGAGTAACTGCTTTTCATATATAAAGTTTATTGTCGTTGTACATATATACACAGTATACCCATACAATGAAATTCACATAACACCCAGAGACCAAGCCCAACCACAGACAATCCCCAGACCCACCCCCACCCACCAAAAATTCCCCACCCCTAAACCACCCAAGCATCCACACAGCAGACCAAGTAATGCTGCCCAACAGTTCACTGATGGTGGCCCTTTAGTTCATTGTTGAGTGCACTTATAGCTGTGCAATAAAAACTATTTAGAAAACGTGTGGTCCGAGTTTTAATTGTTCTGTATCTTCTGTCAGAAGGCAACAGTCCAAAAAGATTGTAAGCAGGATGAGAAGAGTCTCTGAGAATGTTGTGCAACTTCTTCAAACAGCAAGATGCGAAGATATCATCCAGGGCTGGTAGCTGTAGCCCAATGATACTTTGGGCAATTTTAATAATTCTCTGTAGAGCTTTTATGTCCGCTGCAGAACTGCTCCCATACGATGCAAGAATGCCGCATGTCAGGACACTCAATGGTGCTGCTATAGTAGGACAGAAGTAGATGCTGTGATAGATTTATCTTCCTGAGCATTCTCAGGAAGTACAGCTTTTTCTGTGCCTTCTTCACAAGAATGTTAGCATTCATAGTCCATGAGAGGTCCTCCAAGACATAAGTTGTTTTTTTTTTTAATTTTGATTTATATGCCGCCCTTCTCCGGAGACTCAGGGCGGCTTACAATGCATTAAGCAATAGCCTTCATACTTCTGTATATTTATACAAAGTCAGCTTATTGCCCCCACAAACTGGATCCTCAATTTACCCACCTTAGAAAGGATAGAAGGCTGAGTCCACCTTGAGCCTGGCTAGGATTGAACTCACAGAAATTGCAGGCAGCTGGATCTTAATTGCTGCCTTTAGTAGGAGCCCCCTACTCTACTCGGGGCACCATAATTGCCCAGAAATTTAAAACTACCAACCCTCTCCACCTCCTCACCATTTATGTACAATGGTAAATGTACATCTCTTCCTCCTGAAGTCAATTATAAGTTCTTTAGTTTTTTAGGTGTTAAGTGTAAGATTATTTTCTTTATACACAATGTCAGCCCTTGTACTTCCTTTCGATAAGCAGACTCATTGTTTTTATTAATGAGCCCCACCATTGTCGTGTCATCTGCATATTTAATAATTCTGTTGAAGTTATACAATGGAGTGTAGTCATGTGTATACAAGGAATAAAGGAAGGGGTTTAGCACACAACCCTGGGGGCCTCCTGTGTTTAGTATCATGAGTAGAAGAATGGTGAAATCCCATCCTTACTGATTGTGGCCTATCTGTCAGAAAATCCCTTATCCACAAACAAATCCTCTGATTTATACCCAAATTGGTCATTTTAAGAAACAATCTATTGGGTAGAATGGTGTTAAAGGCAGAGCTATAATCCACAAATAAGAATCTTACATACAGCGGTGCAAAAAAGTATTTAGTCAGCCACCAATTGTGCAAGTTCTCCCACTTAAAAAGATGAGAGAGGCCTGTAATTGACATCATAGGTAGACCTCAACTAGGAGAGACAAAATGAGAACAAATCCAGACAATCACATTGTCTGATTTGGAAAGAATTTATTTGCAAATTGTGGTGGAAAATAAGTATTTGGTCAATATCAAAAGTTCATCTCAATTTTGTCTCTCGTAGTTGAGGTTTACCTATGATGTCAATTACAAGCCTCTCATCTTTTTAAGTGGGAGAACTTGAACAATCGGTGCTGACTAAATACTTTTTTGCCCCACTGTATGTTCCCTGTTGTTCCAAATGATTCAATACGGTATGGACAACATACTGCTTTACTCATTTTGCTAAAACTCAAGAGAGTGAAGTTGAATTGTTGGTTTCGTGTGCCAGATAGAAACTACAGTAGGGCCTTAGGACTGCAATATATAAATGCTTATGCCATAATCATCTTTGTATTTCTAAAACAAAATTGCTTTAGTTTCCTGCATGCTTGACACTTATAAAACAAAGGGTAATTCTGGAACATGTTAAATAAAGAAATGGCAGAACAATGATTTACTGTATTTTCCTGCATATAAGACTACTTTCTAACACACAAAAATCTTCTCAAAAATCGGGGGTCGTCTTATACGCCGGGTCTCATTCTCCTGTAACCAGGCAGACCAGCCCATAAGGCTCTGACGAGCCTTAAATGGCTCTGAGGAGAGTCGTCTTATACACCCAGTCGTCTTATACGCCGGAAAATACGGTAGCTAAATCTGAATCTCATGGTCCAAAATCCAACCTTCAGAGAGCCTCCAATTGACCCAAAGCATTAGGAAATAATAAAAGGCTTGCTGCAATAAATACTTTGACTGTTGTGTTCATGCTGGGACCAAATAGTGATTGCCATAGGATCTTTTTATTTTAATCTTAAAATTCATTATGATTTTTTGCTAGAGAATGGTGTTTATTTCCATACTGACTCAAGGTTGTGTAGAGCCTTCTTTTCTCCAAAGACCACCGAGAGTGGAATTTGAAATAATCTAGCTGCACCATAGGGCTGGAAAAAAGATGGGGTGATATATATAGATCTAAAAATACAACTTCTAAGAACATTCCCCCCCCCCCCCCCCCCCGGTTAAGAAAAGTGACAGAAGTGGCCAAAGGATTCTGTCTCTAGTGAGATGCTACCTTCTCAGAATTGATTGTTAAATCAACGTTGGTTCCTTTTGAGACACTGACTCGGGTCTGCCTTGTGAGAGGTGGGGAAGAGGCTGTGGACCCAGCTTGGAAAGGGACTGGCTAGTTTTCTTTATGGAGGGAATGTGATTGGTTTATATATGTTGTGAGGAGCCCAACAAAAATTAATCACATTAGGAAGGAAAAAATCAGTATGGTGGCCCAATGGTTTAATGATGCTGGAGATGGTCTAAGCTCCAGCGGTTTGAATCCTAGCATTGTTTGGCGGAGTGGTGGTATGCAGGAGGTGCCATGTGGATTTCAGAGGGTGCATAAAGGTAAGCCAGTGGCAACCACCAGGAAGCTGTCAGGGAGCATTGGCAATCCTGATCAACTTTCAACTTCCTGCTGGCTTCTCCATTGATAACAGGAAATTTCCAGGGAACTTTGCAAATAATGTTCATGTGGCATTGAAGCAGCAGTGCAGTGTTGCTGAAGCTGCCACAACTTTCCCAAATTTCATTCCCATGAAAGTCATGTGTCATGGCATTCTGTAAGTGGGCCCATTTGAGGTTCAAAAATTGTTGTCCTGTGACACACAATTTCATCCAATTCATGGTTACAATTTAGCAGACAAAATAGTTTAGAAGCATATAGGTATGATATCTCTGTAATAAAATAGCAATGAAAGAATTAGGTTCTAAAACTTCAACTGTTCTTTTTAATATGCCTAGGAAAATGCAAAACTGTAAAACTGGCTGTAAAAAGACCATAATGCAGGTATGTAGCAGCATCAGTGAAAACGTCCTTTCTCACATTTTACTCTTTTGCTACAATAGCTAGATGCAGAAATACATGTTCATAGAAATATGTGTTTCTCTAAAGAGAAACATTGAGAAATACATATTTAAAATACTCATGTATTTATCCTACCATTTTACTGATCTATGAGATTTATCAAAATACCATATATAAATATAAATATATAGATATAATGATATATAGTCATGTATTTATCCTACCATTTTACTGATATATATATATATATATATAAAGTAGGAGGAACAAAATTAATCACTGTAATTTGAAGAAGTGGGGGGGGGGGGAGAAACTATTATTTACACAAGGCAACCAGAAAGTTCTCAACGCAATATCAAGCAAGCCTTAGTAATAGCAGTACAGGAACTATTGAAAATGTCTTTCCAGCATCTTCAAATGAAAGTCTGGAGGGTGAAGATGATTAAGCAAGTGAGCAGGGAGTGGAGATAGGTAGTTTTGGCCTAATTGCTCCAAGATGTTCAAAGTTCAGGACATGTTTGCTGTCAACAACTGCCCTGGGTTATTAATGGTCTAACAACAATCTCTTCCTTTCCACGCCAATTTGCAGGTATCAGAGTGGGTTTCAGCAGGTTCTGACCAGTTCTGGAGAACCGGTAGCGGAAATTTTGAGTAGTTTAGAGAACCGGTAAATACCACCTCTGACTGACCCGCTCCCATCTATTCTCTGCCTCCCGAGTCCCAGCTGATTGAGAGGAAGTAGGGATTTTGCAGTGACCTTCCCCTGGATTGGGGTGGGGATGCCACACCCACCAAGCCACGCACAGTAGTAAAAAAATTTGAAATCCACCACCGGCGGGTATGCCCTACAATTAAAATAAAGAGCCACCTGTGATATATTTGTGTGATACTCTCCTAGGAAATGAAAGAGTGGGCAGAGTATGCTTATGCAGGACAACTTTTTAAATCTACTATCCTACATAAGCCAATCAAGTGTGGTTCAACAAGCCACCATTCAAACAACCAGGTTTTTCAGTGCATTATGAGAAACTAGTCTTTTTCTCTAAAATGAGGTCTATGACAGAAATGCTTCTTTTGACTTTGTGGACCTTTTGCATTATTTTTCTTCGAGCAGAGCAGAAATAACTGAAAAGGCGAACGATTCAAGCGCGGCTGTTGCCTCTCTGCCGTTCCCCTCCGCCCCCAAAAATGATTTCTCTCCTGGGAAAACCGAGGCGGAGTGAGGGGGCGGGGGGAGCGAGAGTGTTACCAGATCTCGGCTGCAAAGCTCCAGGCAAACGCTAGATGGCAGTGTTGTAAAGAGATAACAAAAACTTCATCTTTTTTGGCCAGCTGGCGCTGTCCGCAACATTGCAGCCCAGATTTACTAATCGTAAAGACAACCTACTTTGCTTTTTCTTAAAAAAAGGGGGGGGCAGGAAAACTAAAAGCACGAAAATAGCTTCTTCTGCCTCGTCTTTCTTCACCAGAGCGAATCAGAAGAGGGCATACAGAAAGACGCGCAAGAAGGAAAGACGCTAGCGTTATAAATCTCACGCATTGCCCGCGGCGCATGCGCTCGTGGTGGGTCAGTTCCTTTGCTTCTCCGCTTCCTGCTAGCGGCGGACTCGGCGTCTGCAAAACCTGCAACAGGTGAGGAGAGGCGTGAGGGGCGGCTGGGCGGGGCTCCGCTCCTGGTTTAAAAGAGGCGCCGAAGGACGCCCTCGTCTTCCCTCCACGCTCCGCGAAGCCGCGCCCTGCTATTGGCCCGCCCTGCGCTAAGCTGGTTCCGACTATTTTCTTGCCTGCAAGCAGTCGGGGAAGAAGGGGTGACTTGAGAAGGACTAGCAGCTGCCCCCGTTTCTCTTCGGTGACTTCCTGCAGAAAGAACGGGTTGGTCTCTTTTCTCCTATCTTGCTACGCATGTAAGCGGCGGAATAACGGGAGCGTCGAAAGGGAAAAGAGCGGAGGGAGGATTCGTTGGCTGCAATTTGGGAAATAAACCGCACACGCCTCGGTCTCTTCCGGGTTGGCTCGAGTCTTCGGGGCGGGCTGATCCAGGACACGGTCACCAGCTGGGTTTTCTTAAGAAAAAAATATATCAAGAATTTAGTTCTCAAACAAACCCAGCTTCTACACAAAAGACCCAGGTTAAACCCCCTCCCCACCATAAATGAGTTTTAAACTATTTCTTTTTTACCCACTTAATATGTAAGTATAGAATAACTTACATTTTTAAAGTTAAAAAAAAACTCTAGAAACCCAGACAGACATTGGAAAACTCAGATCTGGGTTTAAAAACCATGCATTGGCAACGCTGCTCATGAGCCACGAACTGCGAATGAGGTGCCTTCCCTGGACTTTACGAGGGAGTAGTCTGTGAACCTCTCCCAACTGAGAAAAGATAGCATCGTGGTTACTAGCTTGCTCAGAAATCTAGGAAAGAATATATATTTGTTTTTATCATACGTTTTCTGGCTTTCCATTATAACCAAGCAAAATATGCTGGGATTTACGTGAGTTACTGAATGAGAAATACACCTCTCATCTTCTAAGCACAAGCCTTACTTGTTATAGGACAGTAACTTTCTAAGGGGGGGGGGGGAATCATGCAAGGTTTTTTGTTGATGTCCTGATGCATTTGTGCATCCTGAGTTCCGAGCATCTCATCCCTCCAAATAACTAAATGACACTTAAGCGTTCCCAGGAGCTCAATTGTTTAATAAGCTGATACGTTTTATTAATGTTATTCTGCACAATATTTGTAGATTGTGAATGTGCTGAGAAATTATTTCTGCCATGTTAAGCATTCAGAAACCTCTATAGTATTGATCTTCTATTTCTATTATGTCTAGCTTTTTTAATATTCATATTGTATATCTATTTTGTCCTTTAACGCTTTTGTAATAGGTTCATTGTGACTTATATTAGCACTAAAGATGCTGGAGAGATTCAATAATGTTAGAGATTTATCTAGGACTGTAATACTTTTCAGAATGTAGCTTGAAAAAATGCTGGTACCAAGAAGCTATAAGTGAGAATGACGCATTGATAGTTAAGAGTTCCTGTTTTCCTGTCAGTGATATGAACAACCTTGCTCTTTTTTCAGATAATTGTACAAACATGCAGCAAATGTAAGGAACAAAATTGCCTCAAATTGCCTCAAAATAAATTGGGGAAAAAATAAATTAGTTCAAGATGAATATTTTGAGCATGGGTGCTTTCTTTGAGAGAGGGGCATTGTTAATAATAGGTTCTTGTAGTATTACAGAAGGAAGCTGTAAATTGGGCAAGAAATCTTCAGATCAGGAAAAAGGACCTAATTTAGAATCTTCCATTATCAAACCCCATTCCTTCCACCTGTTGGGAAAAAGATTCTAACAAGAATTGTTTTTGTTAAAACTCTTGGCGCTGTGAAAGAATCCCTGACATTTTTTTGCAGGGGCAGGCAGAATAAACATGTATGCTACTTATCAAAATGAATGTCCTAATTTGTATTACTTGTAATCACACATATACAAGTATGCTTTTTGACAAATTCATTAAGATGCCATATGTGGCATTACAACACTTTGTCCTGGCAAAATTCCCAGTTAGTTATAATCGGTTTCCTTCTGTGAGTAGTCTTTAGTGAACTTCCGGTAAGGCAGGGTGTGTGGCTGCTTGTTTTCTAGTCTAGATCAAAGTGCTTCAGGAGATGAAGTTAAACACAAGGGAGGTGCCAAGTCAGTAAGATCAGGGTAGAGGATGTGGTACTTATATTTACCCAAACAGAATCAAAATTTGGCTCGTTTCAGACTTTTTGCCTGACAATGAGTTTCATGCTCTATTCTACTACATCCACTTACTTCGATTTGATTTGATTTATTAGATTTATATACCGCCCTTCTCCCAAGGGACTCAGGGCGGTGTACAGACATGATAAAAAGACAATAAACCATACAAAATTTAAAACCCGTTTAAAACAAAATTAAACAAACCTTGGCCTTCTTAATTAAAAACCCCATAATTTAAAATACCCCGTCTGAATTTTTTTAGTCAACCAGGCCCGCCTGGTGAAATACAAGGTCTTGAGAGCCCGGCGAAAAGTACGGAGATCGGGAATTGTATGTATCCCAGGGGGTAGCTCATTCCAGAGGGCAGGTGCCCCCACAGAGAAGGCTCTCTCCCTGGGGGTCACCAGCCTACATTGTTTTGCCGATGGCACCCTGAGGAGCCCCTCTCTGTGGGAGCGTGTTGGTTGGTGGGAGGCTATTGGTGGCAGAAGGTGGTCCTGTAGGTATCTGGACCCAAAGCCATGGAGCACTTTAAAGGTGGTAAACAAAACCTTGAACCGCACCCAGAAGACCACCAGGAGCCAGTGCAGCTCGTGCAGGAGAGGTGTCACATGGGTGCATCAAGTCACACCCATAATGACCTGCACAGCCGCATTCTGGACCAGCTGGAGCCTCTTGGTACTCTTCAAGGGGAGCCCCATGTAGAGAGTGTTGCAGTAGTCCAGACGAACGTGACAAGGGCATGAGTGACCGTGCGCAGAGCGTCCTGGTCCAGAAAGGGACGCAATTGGTACATCAGGTGAACCTGATAAAAAGCCCCCCTGGCCACAGCCATCATGTGTTCGTCTAACAGCAGCCGTGCATCCAGGAGGATACCCAGATTGCATGCCCTCTCCGAGGGGGCCAGTATTTCACCCCCAATAGCCAGTGATGGAACCAGCTGGCTATACCAAGACGCCGGGAGCCATAGCCACTTAGTCTTGGAGGGGTTGAGTCTGAGCCTGTTTTTCCCCATCCAGATCCGCATGGCCTCCAGACAGCAAGACATCAGGTTAAGGGCATCATTGGAGTGGTCCGGAGTGGAGATGTACAGCTGGGTATCGTCAGCGTACAGATGGCACTCCACCCCAAAACCACAGATGATCTCCCCCAGCAGCTTCACGTAAATGTTGACAACAGGGGCAAGAGAACCAATCCTTGTGGCACCCCATAAACACGGTGCCTCCCACGCCTAACCCCTAACCCCTCCAGCCGGCACAGCATGATACCATGGTCGATGGTATCAAAAGCCGCTGAGAGGTCTATTTTCTCTAGCTTTTTTCCCGCCAAATGGGGATAGCTTTAGAGTCATAGATATTGATGATTAGTTGACAGTTACCTTTGTGAATTTATGTACCTATACTGTAATCACAAAGATATTGCACCAACTGATGCAAAATGTAGTAGGCAAAAACTTTTCAGGCATGAGACTTTAGTGGTGAGCAAAAACAAAATAAAAATCCAGTATTTGGCAGAAGGGGACCTGCAGCAATTTCCAGGATAGAGATCTTTCTGTCTCTCTTATGAACTTGGAAGCACTGTCCAGTTTTGGGAGCTGCAACTTGGATTTATTATTTAGATATTTAATACCATAGATCACATTTTGTATAACTTTTGATGTTGCACATTTTGAATCTTCAATTTCCTTAAAAAGCAATTCTTTCCTTCCAAATTAAAAAATGATTTCTTGAATTTTTAGTTTCATTTTTATGTCTTGTAAAAATGGATAGTAAAGTTATTTATACATTTATTTTAATTATTTTCTCCTCCCTCTTTGGACCACCTGTCTAATAACATTTGGGGCAGTCCTAAAATCATCATGACACCCATGGGAGATCCCACCACAGAAATGGACTTTATTCATACTTGAATAAAAATTGATTCTCTTTTTTTCCAGAGAATACTAAGAGATAATTTTAAATTACAGATAATATAACATATTCATAACTCCAGCAAAGATATGATGGAGGTCGGGAAGTGGCCTATATTTACATTGCTTTCACCTCAACAAATGGCAACTATTCGAAAGGCATGTGTATTTGGAACATCTGCCAATGAAGCTATATATATCACCCACACCGATGAGGTAAGATTATAGTACTTACATAGGTGTGTCCACTTTCTCTGTCTATAACATTGTTGGATATCTAGTGGGTAATATAAAAATAGCAAACTTTTGTTTTAAGGTTGCTATAGCATACATATACAATTAATCAGTATTTAAAACATAAATCTCAGTTTAAAGAAGATGAATATTGTAGTTCTGTGTTCTGTGTTCTGGAACGGAATTAAAAGACACTTGGAGTTGAGTTGCTTACTGCAAAAATCCTAAGGTGTCGATGGTCCCCTAGAAAACTAATGAGGGCCCACTGTGAGCCTCTGTTTAATGCTTCACTTGTGTGATATTTAGAGGTGGGATGGGGAGAGAAGTAGCTTGTTCTAAGCAACTTGATTCCAGGCATCCATGAAGTCTGAAGCAGACAGGAAGTCTAGAGAAAGATGGGCTTTGAACAAGGGAGGGTTAACAGAACAGTAACAGAGTTGGAAGGAACCTTGGAGATCATCTAGTCTAACCCCCTGCTCACACAGGAGACGTGTACTAGGGATTCAAACCACCAAACTGCCAACCTTTCTGATTGATAAGCTCAGTGTCTTGGCCACTGAGCCACCTATTGATTCAGAGCCCTTAAAAAGGTACACATATATGGAGGGACTATAAAGAAGGAAGTTAGAATCTGTTCAGGTAGACAGTGGGAGAATTCAGAAGCATTAGAAAATTAATGACTTGGTAGAAGAAGAAAGGAAGGAAAGGGAAAGAAAAAGGAGAGAAAGAGAAAATCTCAGTCCAAGACATGGGTGTATCTTCAGCTGCCTTATTCTTCCGTTGCTATGGGAAAGTGAGCCCATGGACACATTGTTTTCTGTGCTGAAAGGCATCTTTAAATTTTGAATGATAGGCCAGGTATTGCATATGAAAAGGAGTGGAACAAAAGAAGTGTCTTAGTTTTATTTAGATACAATTCAATACACTTAATATGATTGTTTTTTTAAAATAGAAAAGTATTTCCTCTATCACATTAAAGATTACGATTTTAAACAACTTAGGTTATTTATTTGAAAGCAAGTTTGGATATTATTGTGGCCAAACCTTCATATTGCACATCTTTATTGTCCACCACCACATTTGGTGTCAGCTCTTCAAGGTGGCCAAATCAGGAAAGGGACTGCTCAAGTGTGATCAATCTCTACTTTTTCGAGATAGGCAATGGCAACGGAATCTTGAAAAGCCTGATTGTGTTTACTTTTCCCTCCCTCTTATGCCCAAAGGAATTAAGGCTAAATCAGTTTAAGTTTCTTTTCAAGCTTTCTCTTTCTTTTTTGGGCTTAAAGCATGTTGCTAACTGTTGCATTGTTTCTCCAAGGTCACCTATACCTAACAAGCAAGTTGCTTTACATGTTAGAGTACAAATCACATAGATATATGTCTGTCCTCTAACAGATAGAAATGCCTATATGAGGACTGTTATTACTATCCACATCAGGTGTTAAGATAAAATATATTTTGGTCACTCCATATATTACTAGAAACTTTACAAGATATGACTGGCTTCAAACCAGAAAGCAGCCAGGAACTAACCCTAACCTTTCTGAAATAAATAAGAAGTAAAATTAGGTCAGTTACCTTAACATAAATCAATACCCAAGTGTCAGGAGACACTACAGATGAAGAAAGTACTTCAAACTCTGCTATAGGATGCTACTTTGTACAAAAATAGCTACATATTTCTGTGTTTTCACATAGCAAAGTAGCTATACATCGCTACTTTGCTATGTGAAAACAAAGTGAAGCATAAAATGCAGAGAAATCATTTGGTCCTTTGGAAACATTTTCAATTTGAAACTGTTTCAAGCCCAAGACACTTCCAAATAGCCTGTCTGAATTTGAAATGATGTGTAGACTCTTAAACCTGATTTATCTTCTATCAGTCCCTTATTTCATATTTATTATAAATCTCACTTTTATTGCAAATCTGTTATACATCGCAAAGTCAATTTAGACTTTTTTTTTAACATGCCATAAATGAACATATCCATGCCAGCTCATTGGTTTTGCTTTTTTTCCCCCAGGTTTTTGTATTTGGACTAAACTGCAGTAATTGTCTGGGAACTGGAGATAATCAGAGTACTATTGTACCAAAAAAACTTGAAGGTTTATGCGGAAAGAGAATCTGCAGTCTTAGCTATGGAAGTGGGCCGCATGTGATCCTTAGTACAGAAGGTGGGAAACTTTTTCTGAATAGTATTAGAGGCACAAATCTAAGCACCTGATTCTTAGTTATGGAATTGGAGCATGCAGAAAGTAGCCTGCTTCTGTCAGTGGGGGCCGTCATCTTGGTGTGAATTGCATTTGCCACTTTTCTTCCCCTCAAGTAGGCTGGGAAGATTTTATGCAGCCATGAGCTGCATTTTTTTTTTTTTTTGGTGAGTTTCTCTCAGTGAGTGAGGGTTATAGGGTGGTGGTGGTGGTGGTCTACAGGAGACAGAAATTGAATGTTCACTCCTTTTTAATTTTTTTTTAAATCTCGTGAAACAACATTCCTTGTGTCAACAAGTATTTAGAAGTTAGGTTTTTAAAACTAAAGTAAGTGCATACTTTAAAGCCTGTTGGAAATTTAGCTTGCGATCATGCTGGGTAACATTCTCATTTATATTCCTTTAGTTGATTGATGAACTATATCCCATCAAGTTGCTATCAAGCCTTTTCAACCAATAGATAGATTTTCTGCAAGACAATTTGTCCCCCCACCTAGCTCCAGATCTTCCAACCATGATGTAACTGATGTAACTTGATGATGTAACTAAGTTCAACCATCCATCTTGCTTCTGGTCGTCCTCTTCTTTCTTTCCATTTTTCCCAGCATTATAAACTTCTGAAGAGAGTCAGATCTTTGCATAATGAAGTTGCTTAGTTAAAATAACTCTTAATGTTTGGATAAATGTATGTGATAAGCTTTAAAGATGAAGAGTATATTGCTCATTTACATTCTTCACACTACAGAAAGAATGTGTGCATTTAGTTTTAGCCAATTGCTGTTTAACTTTTTCCCAGTCAAGTAATACCAATTCATTCAAATTCTCCAGTACCACTGCCTTATCTTCCCATAAAACAAGTCGTTAGAGAAATGACCATAATAATCATAAGTAGATTTAAAAAGCCAAACCCAGTCTACACAACTGACTAGTTATGCAACCAAGCATAATAATAGTGCTTATTAAAATGCAATAATCTTGTTCTGTCTGAGTAGGTGTACAAATGTGGCCTAACTGCATGTTTCATTGCCGTTACTTTGTTTATTCTTGGGTAGATGGTGAAGTTTATGCCTGGGGACATAATGGATATAGTCAGCTTGGGAATGGGACAACCAACCAGGGTGTCACGCCTATTCAGATTTCTACTAATTTGCTCATGAAGAAAATAACCAAAGTAGCTTGTGGTTCCCACCATTCTCTTGCATTATCATCTGATGGAGATGTAAGTTCTACTTTTCTAACTAACTATTCAGGTTTTTGCTGTTAAGAATGTACTTTTGTTTGGTAAATGTTTGAAAATTGTCCTTGAAGAAAGGGTATTGATACTACCATTAATCTGTGTTTTCTTAGTGAAATATTTCAGATTTTATCTTAACAATAAAAGTTCTTATCTTTATAGAGGAAATAAGCTACTCTTCGCAATCTGATTTCATGGGGGTTTTATATTTTGTACAAGTTTTCAGTAGCAACAATAAAAAACAAGATTTCATACATAAAAATAAAGGTTGAATGGACTTCATTGATTCGGTGCCCAGTGAGACAGTGACCTATTTTCTTTTGATCTAGTAGGAGGCTTTCTGATTCAAAAATAAAACTTGGAATAATGATACTTGAATTTCCTCTTTGCTTGGGAAATTATAAGTGCTGAAATTTCTAAATTTTTCAGCTGGATAGAATAAATTTTATAGATATACAATATCTGTTTTAGTAAGAAGAGGACCGGTTTCTGAAAAATAGATGAATAAATGTGGAACTTGGCTCCTTTATATTGTGTGGGTAGGTGTTTAAGGAAAGCGTCTGACTCTGGGATAATATACGGAGGTATTGTGGTCTCTTCTGTGAGACTAAGCCTGTTTAACTTCATAGCTGACAGGTACTAGAGTTTGTTTTGCATGAAAGGGATAATGTTCCATTTCAAGTCTTGAAAGTTTGCAGTTAGTTTTGAAGATATCAGATATAAACCTTTGAAAATTGCCTAGTATGAAAGTGATATAACCTTTGCCAAGGAGATAATTTTTATATGTAGATCCTGTTGCTAGTTTACCTTTTATCATTGTTCATGAATTGAATGCTATTTGTTCTTAGTTGACCTTCCTTCCTTCCTTCCTTCCTTCCTTCCTTCCTTCCTTCCACATCATATGGTGTAGCATTCTTCCTCCTTCTCTAGTAATGAAGATTGGGCCACCTAACAGTAATGAGCACACAGGCTTGCATTGTCAGATTTTTTTTCTTAAGAAGAAGAGAGAAAGAGCCCTCGTGTTGCTGTAAGCATACTTGGGGCTTTCTTTAAGGTAGAATACAGTTCTCTTTCTTTTCCTTCATTTCTATTTTGAGTTTTTTTTTCTTTTGAAAAATGCAGAAAAGACTTGGTGGATAGAAGGCAACCCACCTCTAATGCATGGGCCCTACTTTAGAATGAAAAGAAGTCAGGAAAAATCAGGAGAAAGATTAGGTGGTCCATCCTCTACCAGTGGATGCTGAATTCTGGAAGCTGAGAAAAACGCAGGCTGACACTGGAGGAAGGCAAACAATTCAAAGATGATGGTTGCCTTTTCCTTTATCCAGTGAATATGGGCCATTCCTTCATTCAGGGCTGAACGTAACATTTAACTTGTAAAACTGTATTTAAACTCTGCCTGTCTTTGGAAGTAGTAACAGGCATTGATTTCAAATGGAATCCCTCTTGACTGGGTCCCTGCTCTAGTTTACTGCAGAAAAATGTTCCCTTTCTAACTGAAGGTTTGCCTGGATGCTACAAGTTAAAATGCACACTCTTTCATTAGCCAAGTGTGTTAGAAGAGACTCCTATATCAATGGCTTTGTGTTGCCAGCAGTTAGAAGTTAATCACATGGGTACTTTGAAGTATATCATAAGTGGCCATGCTTACTTGTCTGTGGCTTGTAAAACCAGTTACTTTGGTACCTGCACTGTTAAACAGTATATGCTTTGGAGAAATGTTTCTGCTCACCTAGTAAGGTTTGTGGTATGTTTCCTTGGTGTCTCTTCCAGGTATACGCCTGGGGCTATAACAACTGTGGACAAGTCGGGTCAGGATCAACTGCAAAC
Organism: Masticophis lateralis; assembly: GCA_030761175.1. Taxonomy (NCBI): domain Eukaryota; kingdom Metazoa; phylum Chordata; class Lepidosauria; order Squamata; family Colubridae; genus Masticophis; species Masticophis lateralis. The sequence continues at coordinate 161,473,075 of JAUDYJ010000001.1, forward strand.
CAGCCAACTCCTCGCAGAGTCTCCAGTTGTTTACAGGCTAAGGTAGCAGTCAGCATTGCCTGCGGTCAAACTTCTTCCGCTGTGGTCATAGATAATGGGGAGGTAAGCATCTGGTGGCCTTCCACATTTGCCTCTGATTCTGCAAACAGAAGCGTTCCTGTATAAGTATTTCATGGAAAATGTACAACAAAGTATTGTTTAGTTATTGGGATTTAAAAAACAAACAAACTCATCTACTTGTTCTGCAGGTCAAGATTACATTTTACTTTCTTGCACAAGGATGTTTTCTTCACTGACTGTTTCTGAAGATAATTCTAGATTGATTATCTGGTTGTAGTGAAAATGGCATATATTGGTGAAGTGGGGAGCAATTTTCAGTCAATTTCCCTCCGTGCATTTTTAAAAATTGTCTGGGGGATATGAACTAGCACAGAATTAGCCAAACCTTGCAAAATTTTCAAATTAAATTTGGAAAAATGCTTAACAAGAATATTTTTCAAATAAAATACAAAGGATTGCTTCAAAAATTATGAGAAGTTTTAAAGCATCAAGTGTCTGTCTCTGCTCAGTGAGAAAATCTTCTGTCTCAAAGCCTTGAATTTCAGCCAATTGTGTGAGAAGGTATACATTTGAAGTGAACCTAAAAATAAAATAGAAATGTGTGATGTGGGGAGATGAGGTAAGGAGCTGCAGAATGAAGACAAACCTTGCTCTTGCTCTTCTGGAGACTGGCTTAATTCAAAGGAAGAGTTACCTTTCTGTTCTCTTGAAACAGATGTCCAATTAAAATAGATTCAGAAGTAGATATGAGCAGTTGAGACAAATTATGCAGCCTCAGTAATACCTGGGAAAAGATGGCTAGTCTTCAGTCTCTGAGACTTTTTGACTTACATCACTTATCATTCTTTATAGTTTTATTATCCAAAGATCCCAGGTCTGTTTTCCAAGTAGTACAGGCCTTGCTTATTTCAATATCCATTTAAGGAATGTTGGTACAGGATCTAGGATTCAGTGTCAATAAACTCAAACTTGTGTGAATGCCAACAGGTTTTACTGGAATAAATTAGAGAGTTACAGATGAGAAGGAAGTAGACGGTTTGTTTTTCCTTTAATTTGTCAGAAATTTCCAGAATGATGGGGGACAAGCTGCCTGGAACTGGCTGCAAGCTGCATAGCACCTTCCTAGGTCATAATTTAGCCAGCTGATCTATTAACTAAGACTACAACACCTAGAGGCAGCCCAATGACATTTCTTATCAATAGCAGTTAGTCTTCTTTCCAGATATCTTAAGTGAAGTATCCTCTCTTAATGATTAATGTGCCAGTTATTCATTCTCCCCTCTCTGAACTAGGGAATTCATGCTAATTGTCTTTATCTTAATTGTTACTAGTAGTGACACGGATAAGAGGCTCAAAAACAGGGGTGCAGTTGCTTCTGAAGTACAGTATTCTTTTATAAGCATAGGTGTGGAATATCTGTGCAAATAGAAAGCAGATTATAATATTATACCTGCTTACCTTATCTTCCACAATGGAGAATAGCATTGATCCAATCCTTCTGTTTCATAGGAAATCCAGACTTCTACACCATCCAAAAATAATCTGTAAACTATGTAAAACATTTTCTATCTCTGTAAAAAAAAGAAAAACCTTAATATAAAATTAAGATTTCTCCTCTTAAATAATATATTTACAAACATAGGAAATGAGAAAGGAAATAGTACAAGACTTTGTTTTAAAATAAGGTTTCTTTCAGTGCATTCTATTTCAAAGTTTTTGAACTTCTGCTACTTTGGCACTTCTATTCTCCCAGAACAGGAGCTCTTTGGGTAGAAATAAAGTATATGATTAATTAACCTCCTCCTCACCCCAGGTCTATGGCTGGGGTTACAATGGCAATGGACAACTTGGTCTGGGAAATAATGGCAATCAGTTAACTCCATGCCGAGTGGCAGCACTTCAAGGTGTGCGTGTAATGCAGGTGAGTATAGAGATCTGTGCTTTCTGTTATTTGAATGTTTTGTTGGGAAATTGTCCCTAATCTTGGCAATATTCATTGTTAATGATATAAGGGAAGTGTGACCTCTACCCCACTAATCTCTTCCAATTCTGATTTTTTAACAAGTGGAAAAGAAATTACACACATTGAACGTTTTGCCTTTAAACTCTGCAAACAGCTTCATTCTTAGATGTTTTTGGAGAATGACCTTGGGATATTTAGGGCAAATGAAATGAAAAGTTTCCTGAAAGCTTGAGCAAAATCAGGTGTAGTCAAATCAGTTTTAGTCCCTTGGCCTTTATCTTTTGCCCTTCATATTCTATTAGCAATCTTGTCCTTCTCTTCAGTACATTATAGATGGCTCTGATGGATTTCTACAGCTTAAGTATGCCATTTGTGGACAAGAACTGAGAGGCACCAGAGGTGGTGATACTATAGTTTGGTCTGTGCTGTTCCCTGGCAGAGTAATTGCTGTTCAAGGCATTTGGAATCTGCATAATATACAACATGTAGTATCTGAAGTGCAAAGTCAGAGCTATGGTACAGGCATTCAGTGTACACATTCTTGAATATTTTATGTTTCAGCTTTTCCAGCATCTTTGATTGTCTTAGCTTCAGTAGTAGCAGGTACTAGCAGGAACAATTAAGAGTACAGGTAGTCCTTGACTTACAACCACAACTGAGCCAGGAATTCTGGTCATAAGTCATTGCAGTTGTAAGTTGAGTTATCATAATACCAAACTCATATTGTACAACTGTTTTTACAGTGTTAAGCATCACATAGTCATTAGTTTGAATCCATCTTATCCAATGTCGCCTTTGCTAGAAAACAACAAAAAATGTTGCAAAATGTGATCACATGACTGCAGGATGCTGCAAACAGGTACAAATGCAAGCCAGCTGCCAAGCACCCAAAATGCAAATACATGACTGCAAGGGTAGTCCAGTAGTCACAACTTCATGGACAGGTTATAACTAACCTTTTTCAAGTTTGTTATAACTTTGAACCAGCATTTAGCTGCGGTTCTAAATCAAGAACTACTTGTAAGTGCTCCTGTGAACACCTCATCTCTGCTCTTCATTAAAGCAGAACACATTTTTCCAGACTTGGAGATTGTAAAAGGAAGCTGCTGCCTAAGGGAATCCACCAATTAAAATGAACTCATAAATCATAATTGTCCTTTTTCAGTCTCATGTGGGATCCTGGAAAAGACTGATCTTATTTCATGAAGAGCAGAAAGATGCTATGTTTGCTAGAGGTCATTGTTTCCCCCTAATAATTGTGGAAGTGTGCACAGCAGTAGCAGGGGTATAGATTTGGGGTTGAAGAATTACTAATCAGTTTTAAGAGACAAGCCAACTGATACCTAAATATGGTATAAAACTGTTAATAATAACTGAAGCTTTTATGTCTCCTGTAAGGGTTTCTCTTCCAGTATATCAAGCATGCAGCTTGTATTATGCTTCAGTGATAAACTCCTTTCACTGCTATCCTGGAGTGGTATGTATACTAACTCCTGCCTTCTTTACAAACTTATTTGCAGATTGTCTGTGGCTATGCGCACACGCTAGCACTAACAGATGAGGGTTTACTGTATGCCTGGGGAGCAAACACTTATGGGCAGTTGGGGACTGGCAACAAAAGCAACCATCTCAGCCCAGTGCAAATCATGATGGAAAAGGAGAGGTAAATGCCACTGCAGCTAATGCTTGGTGAGCTGGAAATAAGGTTGTATCAGCTACCTCTGATTCATGGCTCTGGAAAACAGATTCATGCATGCATTTTGTTAATGAGCGCTTTGGGTTCACTCTGAAGTCCAATACATACTACAAAAAGGCTCTTTCTGATTTCCCCTCTGTTTATCAATAAAGCCAAATTTCTTAGTTTTCTTTTTATACCTGTGAAATAATGTGCGCAGTATTCTGAAATAATGTGTTATGCATAGTACCTATCTTCCACCCACACCTTCTTCCCTTCTCTGCTTCAGCTAAATAGGTATAGGAATATGGCAGTGATCTATCATTAATTGTGTCTATATATCTAAAGAAACCATTTCTTTGCAGGTAATGTAGTTAATTCTTTTCCCCTACAACCTCCTTTCTCCATAGATTTGAGCTATTATGTCAGCAGGCATTTTCTCTTGGGCTGCCAGCACCTGATTTCCTTTGCCCCAAGGCTGTCTCTCCCTTGCAGCCAATGCCCGCCTTCTCTGGACTGCACCCAGAAATATTTCAAGAGTCTTGTCCCAGGATCACCAGGAAGGGACAGACCTTCAACACTTCAGAGTGCCTAGAATCACCAGCCATCATTTCCCACTCTTCAAATCTTTCTCACCAGCTTCTTTCTTTCTTGCAAGAAAAGGTTGCCCCCTGAGAGACAGTTTATTATCTCCAAAGTTATTTATCAGCTACCTTGTGATTCTTGGGTGACCCTGAGAAACTAGTAACCGTCACACAAATTTCCATCAAAACAATAAAGTATAAAAATAAAAGATGACAAGTGCAATGAAGTGAAGCCCCCTTAGTTATTTATTTTATACTCTATGTGCTCAAAGTTATATGGGGTCACATTACTTAACCATCAGCCACCAGTTGCTTAAATAAATTGCAGACAACTGGATGGGGAAATCAGTTTCCATAGCCACCCAACTCAGCCAAGTGACTCTGTTTATGAGTTGTTTGTAAGCACAAACATTAACGCACATATAGGAAAAAATCTTTTCTCTGAATCTGAAGAGGAAAGAGTTAAGATGGCAAAGGAGAGGCAGGTCCTTAACTGAGTTCTTCACAATATAGAATCATAAGGTTGTAAGGGACCTTGGAGGTCTTCTAGTTCACCCCTTGCTCAAGGCAGGAGCCTTATATACTACCATCCAAGTCAAATGGGTGTCCAAACTTTCCTTGAAAAATGATGAAGGATCCCCATCACCGGGCGGCCAGCTGTTCTCACTGTCAGGCAGTTTCTTGTTAGTTCGAGGTTGGATCTCTCTTAATGAGTTTCCACCCATTGCTTTTTATCAGGTGCTTTGGGAAATAAGTATACTTTCTAGGGTCTCTGCATCTTTTTTGTATCGTGACCAGAATTGTAAATTCCTGTCTTCAAGAGCTCACAGATCGGTTACATATTCTATTCTGCTCTATTTTATCTCATCTTTATCTTCATTTTCTTTACTCAGTAAGTATATTATCTGTAGGAGGTACCTAAGCTTTAAGACTCTAGATTGAGTTTTGGAGCAAAATGATAGTGAAAGCAAATTCAGCCACCAAATGATCGGCCAGCATAAGAACAACAGGACAAGTGTGACATCTCTGGTGCTGAATACTTGTGGTCTGCTTTTATCCTTGTGTAGGGTTGTCGAGATTGCTGCTTGCCATTCTACTCACACATCTGCTGCCAAAACACAGAATGGCTTAGTGTACATGTGGGGTCAGTGTCGGGGGCAGTCGGTGGTCCTGCCCCATGTTACCCACTTTTTCTGCACAGATGATGTGTTCGCTTGCTTTTCCACTCCTGCTGTGATGTGGCGTCTCCTCTCAGTAGGTGAGAACTAGTTTCACTTAATGTCAGATGCAAAAGTGAAAATTTCTCATACTCATGGATGGTTATGTAGGAGAGGTCTGTAATGGACTGTGACAATAACCTTGAAGAAGAGAAGAAGAGCTACAGTCTAGACAGAAGAAGGATCTTTTTGGGTGTCTGTGTGTGTGTGTGTGTGTATGTAAACAAACTGAACCTCAACCAAAAATGGAGTTTGAGAAAGCATCTTAGAATTGACCTTCTCTTCTCCAGTCTGAAAGTACTTCCCTTCTCCCCAGCCGTTATATACTTGCAAAAGGCTGTGCTCTTACAATTAAAGTAGCATCAGTACTCATGGTTTTGGCTTTCAATAGCACCTTTCCCACACCATGCTCAACTCCCAGAACCTTTTGAGAGTTGTGGGAGATGCCTATAAGCCATCACGACTTATAGTTTTATAATTTATAATTTGCATATACTTTTTTGGTGTGTTTTGAGATTTTATACATTCATGATCAGGAAATAATGTTCACAGAATACTTATCAAATTATACTCTTTGTGGAGCTGGAATACAGTGAACTTAACTCACATAACATGAAATTAAAGTTATGACTTGTATAAGAAATGGGAGCTGAAGCATTGTGAAAGCGTCAAGGGGCTTTTCACGTGGTGCTGCTGCTTGTTCTCTGTACAGCTAGTTGGAAGAGTAGGAAGAATGACTAATTGGATTCACCTACCTAAATAACAAAATACTGATACCCTGTTTTCCCCAAAATAAGACATCCCCTGATAATAAGCCCAATTGGGCTTTTGAGCACATGGTAGTAAGGCCAAGCGCTTGTTTCAGGGTTCAAAAAGCTGTAAGACAGGGTCTTATTTTCGGGGAAACACGGTAATTAAACATAAATCCTGGCATCTGATGAGAACTGTAGTACCCCAAATGCGAAACTGTATTGGTTGTTACAATTTAAGGTGCCATTCTACTCTGTTTTAATAATTCCTTTCTAGAATCAGACTTGTTTCATATTTCAGATCTGCCCAGTTTCATGGAACACAATTTTTTTTATAAGAATGATATATTTCCTTGTCATGTAGAAATCTAAATGAAGTAGTGTGTTGATGAAAGCTGTACTACATATAGTTTTGGATCATTGATCACCTTTGCCTTTATAGGCTACCGTACGGGAAAGCTTTTGCAAAGCTAACACAAAATTTTGTGTGTAAAACTGTTGAATTCTGGCATGACTTGACTCCATGTTCTTTTGGTGTTACAATTGTTTTTACAGAGCATGAGGAATTTTTAACAGTGACAGAGTCTCTGAAGAGAGAATTTGATAGTACGGAAACATCAGATCTAAAGTTTAGAGTAGATGGAAAATTCATTCATGTACATAAAGCTGTTTTGAAAATCAGGTAATGTTTATAACTAATCATCCAGATGGTTAGCAAATGCCTAAATCATCTTACTAATTTAGACACTGCCTTTTATTTTGCTCCTTTAATGAACTTGCCGTTTTACATCATTTTTAATTTCTTAATATGTTATAGATGTTGAAATAAGATTAAGAATAGATTAATACTTTAATAGATACTTTAAACTTGATTCAAATTAAAAGCCTTGGGGAAATCCCACATTCACTTGCACTGATGATGTTAACTAGTTGGGTAATGAAATGACTGCAAGTAAATAACCAAACTTGGAGAACACCAAAGACTCCACAGAAAAAAGACATTGCTGAAGCTTCAGCTGCTACTTTTACTCTATAAGATCCTAACACTTCTTTTGTGGTGTACAGGACTTACACATTTGGGACCGAACTTCCGTTTTAAGCAATATTGTTAAGTCACGTTCAATTTTGTGACTTTTTGCAATGGTCGTTAAACAAATCACTGCAATCATTAAGTGAATCATTGGTTGTTAAGTGAATCTGGATTTCCCCATTGACTTTGCTTGTTGGATGTCCCGAGGAAGGTCGTCAGTGGTTATCAAATGATACCGGGATGCTGCAACCATCATAAATACACGCCACTTGCCAAATGCCTGAATTTGACCAGGGGGATACTACAGCGGTCGTATGTGTGAGGACACCTTTTTGTGAGGTTAAACGAATGGTTGTGTCAGAGACTACCTATATTATAAAACAGATCATCTTTCCATAACCTGATATTTTCCGAAGATATTGGAACTACAACTTGGCATGATTGAAAGTTAGGAATCCTGGCTACTGAACTTAACACTGGCGGGATAGCAGGTTGGACTTTAGCCTAATAGAAAAATTCTAGGATTGTTCACAATGGCAAAAACGCTGCTGGGGAATGAGAGCGGACCATTTTGAAGAAGCCATGTGCTGCTTATATTTCTTCTGTTCTTGATGTAATGGGCAAAATTTGGAGGAGGCTTTACAATGTTTTTTCTTGCAGATGTGAGCACTTCCGTACTATGTTCCAGTCCTACTGGAATGAAGATGAGAAGGAAGTAATAGACGTAGATCAGTTTTCCTATCCAGTGTATCGTGCTTTTCTTGAGTACCTGTACACCGACAATATTGACTTGCCACCTGAAGATGCTATAGGTAGTATGGAATCTTTGGCAAAATTATGTTGGGAAATTAAGGAAACAGGATAATTTTTTAAAAATGTCATCTTACCACAGATGTTAGAAACTCTTGGTGCCTCTACTGTCCATCTTGCCTTTTCAGATTGCAGTTCTGTTCTGTGGTGAACTGTTGGGGAAAGAATGTTCAAACAAACCAATCTAGGTTCTGGAATATGCTAGGTTAAAAATGGCATCTCTGTAAGGCAGTGTTTCCCAAACTTGGCTATTTTAAGGTGCATGGACTTCAACTCCCAGAATTCCCCAGACAGTATGGCTGGTTGAGGAATGCTGGGAGTTGAAGTCCATACATCTTCAAAGGGTCAAGTTTGGGAAACACTGCTGTAAGGTACCTGCCTCAGCTACCTTCTCAAGAAAGTAAAACTCTTGAAACAGGTACGTTACGAGAACTCCGAGGCTGGATGGTGTAAAGAGAGGTTTCCTTGGGGCATTGGGACCTTGAATATATGGCTGGAACCGGCAAAGAGGGAGTCAGTGCAGATGGCCATCTCTCTCTCCCCCTCCCCAAATTCCCTAAGCAGTTGCAGCAAAAGTGAAAGCATGCAAACCATTCCACCCATGCTGCCTGCCCCCATTTCCAGAATGGCAGCATTCCGATAGGGATCTGACTATCTCTTTAAATGGCGAATAGACATATGTGACACCAAAGTGCCATTGCTGAATTTATGTCTATACCTTGCTGATTAGATATTAGGTTCTGTTGTACCCCAGGAACGACAGCAAGACTGGTTTTTTCTGTGCATTCAGGCCTTCTATTGGGAATTTAACTCACAGACCTTTTGCACATTAGATGACTGTATACAGTGTATTAGTTATAGGAGCTGTCCACATCCTGGCATGCAGCAGTTAGAGGAAGGGATCAAAAGAACGTATCAGTCAGGCCACTTCAGGCTACCTTCCCTTAAGCTGCCAGAGCCGAGTGAGAAGGGACAGTGGACTAAGTTGTGAGAAGGGACAGCCACCTAAGATGTGTAAAGATTTTACATTTTCAGTGCATTTTTTATACTGTATCACCAATGTGCAGGAGATTCTGCATAATTTAATTAAAATCTTAAATTCCAGGGCTTCTGGATTTGGCTACATCGTACTGTGAAAACCGATTGAAAAAACTGTGTCAGCATCTTATTAAAAGAGGAATCACAGTGGAGAATGCTTTCTCACTGCTCTCTGCAGCGGTGCGCTATGATGCAGAGGTAAATCAGCTCTCCCCTAACGTCTACCCTCTTCAGTGCACCTTGGAGAATTACTAGGGAAACAGTGAAATAGCTGGGCACAACATGATTTTAAGAGGGGAGGTGGAAGCCAGAAGAAGGTGTGTGCGTATGTGTATGCATAGACCCTGGATGAATACTGGTGGGAAATTGGAATACTGTCCTGGGAGTGTTTGAGTGATAGGTCTTGGGGAGACATATATGAAGATATATTTGGAGAGGCATCTTGGGTGATAGAAATGAGCAACAAAATGTCTTAGAATGACAAAGATGCGTTTGTTGGCAATTTGTATCTTCATCGGTTTGCATTCTGTGAATTTCCAGGTGATACGAAGTCAGAAGCATGATTTAGCATTTGAGACCCATACTCAACTTAAGTGTCTAGTCAAATTACTAGAGCTTTCTGACCAGTTGGACCTTATCTCAGCTGCAATAACATTATTCCAGACTAAGGGATTGAGTCTTGGGCTCTGCGGAATACAGTCCTGTATTTACAACAATAACATCAGAGCTTGAGATGTAATTCAGTTCAGCTCCTTGGAGTCATGCTGGGCATCCCCCATGAGTGTCAAAAAAACGCTTTTGGAGGGCTCACTCCAAACATCCTGGAGATGTATGTGTATCTCATTGCCAAAGTACAGGCCTTTTTCCTTTGTGTTACACATAGAAAAACACCATTGGAGGCCATCACAGTTGTCTTCATGCATTATCAAATAATAAGCATTTTAGTGGTGAAAATGAAGAGAGGAGGAGCTAGAACAGAACATCTGCCCAAAGAATTCTTTCCAGTGTTATAGCAAATTGCTCCAAATGTGTTATGAGAGAACATGTGAAGTTTTAGGGATGATTTATCTAGTAAAAGGGTGGTTTTTCTGCTGCATTAAAAATGTGAAAGTATTTGTCCCATCATACTACTTTTATTCTGTTTTTCATATCAAATGCATTGCTTGTTTGTTAATAAATTTTTGTTCAATCCAGGTAGTCCACCTTGAAGTAGTTTAATTCAAAGTAAATCTAATATAACCTTGAAATAAAATACTTAAAAGTGATATCTTAATGCCACTATACCTATTTATATTTACTTCAAATTGTATTTTCACATACATGGAAAAAATTTTTAAGACGGGTAAAATGAAAATATTTCCTTTTTCTATTGTGACTAAAACAAGTGGCACAATGACCTAGTTCAGTGACGTTGAACATTTTCGGCACTGAGTGCCCAAACTGGAACGCCTGTGCGTGTGCACGCCAAAGCGCCGGAAACCCAAAAACCAGCTGGCCGGTGCGCATGCACAAAACCGGAAACCAGAAGACCAGCTGGCGACAGCACATGTGCCCACAGAGAGGGCTCTCGTGCCACATGTTCGCCATCACAGACCTAGTTGAACATAACAAATGCTGTGTATGCTGTTAATACTTTCTTCAGCATTGGTAATATTGAATGTTTTAATTTAAAACTTGTTTTGAATGAGTTTGATTTTTTTTTTCTATCTAGGATTTAGAAGACTTCTGCTTTAAGTTTTGTATCTATCATTTGACTGAAGTCACCCAGACACCTGCCTTCTGGCAAATGGATGGTTCTCTGCTAAAGGAATTCATTGCTAAAGCCAGTAAATATGGAGCCTTTAAGAAGTGAGAAGTGTGTTTGTTTTGGACTATACAGTATCTCCACAGCTTTCAGGCCTTTTTCTCATAGGTCCAATGAATTATATCACCTATAGTATAAAACCACAATGCCCAACAGCTGTACTTTTAAAGGGATTCCAAATTAAATAGCAAGCACTTTACTTGGATTTTGTTACTCCAAAGAGTTGGATCTATTTACTGTTTTAAGTAACTCTTGAGAAAATCGGAACAGATGGAGTGGGTAGAAGTAGCCAAAATAATGTCAGAGATTATTCTTTCAGATGGTTTGTTAATATTTTGTAATCACATTGTGGTACCTCTTGTTCTTTTGAAGCACTCTGATGGCAACTGGAAGCAAAATATCTTACATGGAATAAAGGAAGTTTTGAGAAAGGAATCATCCTCTCTGTATATATGTGAAGGAAACTTGCACTCAGTCATTTGAGAAGAATAATAAAATGAGTGCCTGCCTATTGTGAGTTCTAAACTTTATTAAAATTATGCACTAAATCATCTTTATATGAGGACTGTGGTATTCTGGATGGACTCCTTTTTTCACCAAAAAAGTTGGAATGAAGTTAGGAAGTTCATTATTTGTTGTAGCACTTCTGAAATGTGAATAAATGAGAAAAGCTATTAAGTCTTTTGGAGTATTTGCTATAGAAAAGTTTGATCTCGTATTTCAATTCTCATATCTGATGAGTTACGCTTCTTTCTCCTTGGAGTGATTGATGCTTGACTCTGACTTGGTGCTGCTCATTTATTGGTGGTTTACTGAAATCACTTCTTGGATCACTTAAGGTTGCCCCCCCGCCCCCCCTCTTCTTACTTTGCCAGAATCAGGTGAGCTGAAAATGTTGCATCCAGTTTTAGTCACCACACTATAAAACAAGATGTTGAGACTGTAGAAAGAATGCAGAGAGCAACAAAGATGATTAGGGGACTGGAAACTAAAACATAAGAATGGTTATAGCAACTAGTCATGGCTAGTCTAGTGGAGAGGAGGACCAGGGGATGGCCAGTGTCCCAATATTTGAGGGGCTGTCACAGAGAGGAGGGGGGGCAATCTGTTTTCCAAAGCACCTGAAGTCCAGACAAGGAATAATGGATGGAAACTGACCAAGGAGAGATTCAACTTAGAAATAAGGAGGAATTTTCTGACAGAACAATCAACCAATGGAACAGCTTGCCTTCAGAAGCTGAGGGAGCTTCATCACTGGAGGCTTTCAAGAAGAGACTAGACTGTCATCTGTCAGAAATGGTGTAGGGCACAGGTGCCAAACTCACGGCATCACGTTGCTGTCACTTGATGTTTTGCAATGTTTTTCCCTTTGGAGAACTAGGGTGGGCATGGCCTGCACGTGACACATCCAGCCCGCAGGCCGTCAGTTTGACACCTCTAGTGTAGGGTCTCCTCCTTGGGTGGAAGATTGGACTATATGACCTACAAGGTCCCTTCCAACTGTTAATCTGAAATACCTAATATGGTGTCACTCAGCCTCTTAATCTCATTTACATGAGATTTAATGGTTGTTTGTAGGAGGAAGTATTTCTTGTACTACTTCTGATGCTATTGTCCTTCACTGAACTTACCCTGATTTGTCCACGTTAAAACTACAGTATGCAGAACTGGCTCATACTTCAGAAGTTGAATTAAAGTCAAATTGCTTCCACTTTCTCTAATGAAGCAGTCCAATATTCTTTAAGACACAAAGTTTTTAAGTGGCAGATTTTCTGAAATGTTTTACTTGATGTGAAACTATTAATATTGATATAAATAGGCCTCATTAGCACAATTAACAAAATATGTGTATAAGTATATATACACCATTTTTCTCATAACACTTGAAGCAGGTAGGGCAGTTTCTTTCGGAAATTAAGTGAGTGTATATGATAAGAGATACCAAGTCTGAACTGCAAAAACCTGAATGACCATTAAGTGGTAGGAAAGTATTGGGTATTTGTCTTTTTACCCTCTAGTGATCATCAAAACCCGTATCTGGTAACTCGGTAAGATAACCGTAAACCAAAACCAGAGTGATTTACAGTAGTATGTTAATAATTCCATCAGCAGCATATGGTGAATTTGCTCACTTTGTTCCATCAATTTTCATCTAACAGAAGGTATTTGAAGCTATAATCTTGGAAGGTCCAACCTCTTCCCCTTATTCAAGAAAGTAAGGACTCTTGAAACTTGGCATTTCAAAAAGAACCTTTTATTGAACAGGGGTGACAGCAGGACAAAATCAAAGCAGGCTCTGAAATCCTTCAGGCAATATAGTAGAATAAAAGAAATTAGGAACCCCTCCCACTAGTCCAATGTGGATTCAGCCAATCCGCAGGTGTGAAGATGTTATTGTACCGGCCACTCTGAGAATGCGATAAGGGAAGTTTCTCAGGGTCATCTTCTGCCAGCTTTCAGGTGACGCAACCCACATGGCCCACCCTCCCCTTACATTCTCCAAAAGGCGCGAAAATCCCAGGGCACCTAGGCACCAGGCAAAGGGTTATAAATCAATAGCATGCAGGAAATAGGATACAAGAGGAAGAAAGCAATAAAGTAAATAATGCAGGTAGGATCCCCCCCCCCCCCCCCCCGTTCCCCTGAAGAATGGCAGATTCACAGATCTAACATATATATTCTAATTTAAAACTAATGATAAAACATTGGCTAGATCAAAAAGGTCTCAATTGTAAAAATGGAAAAACAGCAGTTACCCATGTGTAAAATGTGTTATACCAAAGTGACATGGAAAAAAAATCAGTGAACATTTTAAAGATGGTGGGTTACTCAAGATATACTACTTGAGGTATTGTCTTCTGAGGCAGGAAATGCTGTTTCTTTTAAAACTCTTAAAAGTTCAATCTGAGCATCCAAACCTTTCCGGGTATTCATTAGTTCCTGAATTTTTCCCTCTGTTCCTGTATAAATAAAATCGGTGTTTAAGTTTAGCAATATATGCAGAGATATATCAAAAAGTATTATTTATGCAAGACACATTATTATTAAAGTATATAGATTTAGAAGAGCAATGCCAGGAGAGTAACAAGATTGGGGAAACATAAGGGCCACAGTCCTTTAGGGAGAACGTCAAACATTGCATCTTAGGGTGGGCAGTGATGGGGGCCATCCATTACTTTTGCCAGCCCTTCTATGATTTCCCCTCCCCTCTCTTTTCCTTTCCTCTCTTTTCCTTTCCCCTTTTCATCTGCCCCCCCCCCCAAAAAAAACAGAAACAACAAAACCTACAAAGCTGGTGAAAAATTGTCAAAGTATAACTGGTATGTAAAAGACATTCTATGTTAACACTCAAAGAATAGCAACCAGATAAACTTTAAGCAGAGAAGCAGCGTACCAAAAGCTTTCTCTCTTCTCCAGAATGACAGAGCCAGGAACAGCAATCAAAAGTATTGTTCTACAAAGTCACATGCAAGTCAATCTAAGAGTGCACCTGAAGTAAATGAGCCAGAATTGGCACACAGCACCAGTATTGATTTGCAATAAAATAGTCCCCATCCTTTGTAAGGCAGACAAAGCAATATCATTAAATTTCATTTTACTGAATCATTTAGCTGGATAAAGTATCCATTAGCTCCAAATGTCTATGCAAGTTATGTCAGTGTGCCAATTTACATCATTTGTATTATCATTATACAAATGACATTAAATGATGCAAATTGTATTATTTGCATCATCTATACAATAACATCATAAAAATGGTTCAAACTGCCACTGAAGCCATACAGTTAAAGTAATGCTTTGTTATTTTGTGGACAGGGTTGGGTAGAAAAATTAGTTTGTACTATAGCAGTGGTCACCAACTGCGGTGGTCCGCGAGAAAATTTCGGTGGTCCGCGGTGCACCTGGGTGGAAGAGCTGCTCTGGGATAAGCCAGTCCTATGACTAGAGCTCTGGAATATGGGACTGGCCAGGCAGCTCATGGTGGGGCTGTAATTCTCCACCGTAGAGGGAGGTTTGTGCAACCTGCAACTTTGCAGCGCAGCTCTTGCCGGCTGGAATGAGGTAATGGTGCAAGGGGGAGGCGTGGCGGTGCAGGTGGGCTGAAGCAATGGGTTGGTGGCAACCCATTGGGCTGTTTCATCCCCCTGCTGAGAGAGGGGGAGAGAGAGAGAGAATGAATGAAAGTGTACGTGTGTGTGGGAGAGAGGAGAAAGATGAGAGTGAAAGGGAGAGATGAGAAAGTGGATGAGAGAGAGAGAATGAAAGTGAGATAGGAAGAGATAAGAGAGAGAATGAAAGAAAATCAGAGAATCAGAATGAGAGAGAGAAGAGACAGAATGAAAGAGAAAGAGAATGAGAGAAAGAATCAGAGAGAGAATCAGAGAGAGAGAGAGAATCAGAAAGAGAGAGAGGGGGGGGAAAGAGAGAAAAAGAGAGAGAGAGGGAGAAAGAGGAGGGAGAGTGCCTGAAGAACCCCATCTCGTCATTGGGAGTCCAGGCGCTTCATCAAGCGGTGTGCTGGATTCATATTAGTTGTTCACAGGATTTAAAATTATGAACTTGGTGGTCCCTGAGGTTCAAAAGGTAGGGGATCCCTGTACTATAGCATCTGAAGCCTGTTAAACGGTTCACTGTGTTGCCTGAATATATTATTTGCTGAGTTTTTTTCTAGATCAAATGACTGACATGATCGAAAGAACACAGTACTAAAAATAATACTGCATTCTTATCTGTACTTATTTGCATTCTTATCTATTTAAAAGGAATAGCCTTGGTTCTACAAACTGTAAGAGTTGTTACATACATACCTGAATGAGCTGCTCTAAGAATAGTTTCAAAGAGACCACAATCAAAAAGTGATACGACTGTTTCTTCATACTCTAAGGATAGAAAGAACAATGCTGGTACTTCTTCAAAAACAAACTTCTTTTAAAATATGCATGATGATAATGATTAGAAGTATTTTTTAAAATCACCTTTTTATCAATACCATATCTGAAGTTGCATCTAAATTCAAAACACTAACTGAAGCAAGGGACTTTTAAAGATGTTTATATATATTTATTGAGAATTTACATTCTAAGCAATTAAGGAAAGTAGAACAATTCATTAAATTCATTAAAAAAAATTCTTTAAGGCAACTCAAAATAAGAAAAACGATTTTAATGGAATATACAACATTAAACATGTTAAAAATGGCAACATGAAAGAATCAAATCCAGGCCAATAATCCTTAAATTGGAATAACGTTTTTAAGGCAGGGTTAGATTCTGACATAAAATAATAACATTTAGACAGCAGAGACAAAGCATAGCAATACATTTCTAAATGAAAATCTCTCAAAGAGACATATAGGACAGTGGTGAAATCCACATTTTTTTACTACTGCTTCTGTGGGTGAGGCTTGGTGGGCATGGTGTGGCTTGTTGGGCATGGCAGGGGAAGGGTACTGCAAAATCTCCATTCCCACCCCACTCCAGGAGAAGGATATTGCAAAATCTCCATCTCCACCCCACTCGGGGGCTAGCCAGAGATGGTATTTGCCACTTCTCCAAACTACTCAAAATTTCCGTTACCGGTTCTGTCAGAACCAACTGGATTTCACCCCAATATAAGACCATCCACAAAATTTTTGCCAATACTCTTCAGAAAGTAAAGGAAAGCATAGGAGAACAAGCTCACAGGAGAACAAGTACTTAGGCAATTTGCTGACATCCTAATGTATGTTTGGGACCAGATAATTTGAAGAATGATCTACTCATAAACTTATTCAGACTTCTATCAGCTATACAGACCTGGCATCAGCCAATAGAACATTTTCTATTGGCTAATGTCAAGTTGAGAATAGCTTGTTTTCCTGTGCCTTCCTATTATCACAATTACCAGGCATGGGCCTTCCACAAAATTGGTGACACTAAACTACAAAAGCTATTCTCAATTTGGCATTAGCCAATAGAAAATACTTAGTTGAAGAAATGGAAATAGCATGACTATTGAAGGAAATTGAAGTCTTTGATTTGAGGATATAATATCTTATATTTTCACTTCAAAAAAGTGAAATTTAAGTTTACAGTAGGAGAAGTTGAGAAATAACGTTCAAGATTTGTGGAAGACACTGAAAAAAATAAAATAAAAACATATTTCAAATAATTCTGGTGACATGGCAGTGGAAAAAGCCAATAAGGCTATTGAAAACCCTTAATGAAAGTCTGAAAACAAAAATTATGTAGGAAACAAAAGGAGGGACTGGTCAGCAAGAAATACAAACAGGTAGATAGATAGCTCTGCATATAGAGAAAGCAAGCTGAAGTGTAGGAAGCCTAGAACAACAGAAAGGACGCTAAATGAATTGCTATATATGGTACATTTAAAGAAGATGCAGTCAACCACTGTTCTAAGATCTTTCTCATATGCATGATTAGCAGATAAATTCTGTAAGAATTATTTAGACCAAACTGGAATGCATTCAGGGGAGAAAGATGATAGAGGACTGGAAACTGCAAAGAAACCAGAAACATTTAGCTCTGAGAAGTGAAGACTGTGAGGTGACACAACAGTACTCTTGTGATCAAACATCTCAGATGTGAGATCTCAGACAATTGAGAATTCCACATTCTTTATAATACCTGCTTCTGAAGTATTGTCGTCCATCAGCTTTTCCTGTGCCAGGCGAAGAGTATTCAACATTTCCTCAAAGATTTCATTCAGAAGCCCAGCCTGCTTACACTTCTTTAAAAACTCTATCCTTTCTGCGGAGAGAGAAATACAATGATGTGCGCTTTATATTTTTAATTTCAGGTTCACCCGGCACAGTGAAGCATTGTCCAATAACAATTATTTTCAAGGCATAAAGGCAGAAAACATGAGTAAAAGGGTGGTGGTGAACAAGCATCAGGAATGTTCCTCTCAAAGAGCTCAACAGGTTGGTTTCCAAATGAAACAGCCAAAAGACTGATCTTATTTTATTTCATTATTTTGTTTTATTTTTCACATTCAATGAATGAATGTATAAAAAAAATAAAATATAGGACTCTGGGTGACTAACAGAAAATAAAAAAAGATAAAAGATTATTAAATAGGTAACAAATATAGGTGCTGAGATTAAACAAAAAAAAATCAAGCAACACCATCAATTTAAGATAGAAGCTTAACTGTACAACCCAGTCTCCAAGCTAGCCAACCAACCCAGGTTTTTAAGATCTTGCAGAAAGCAAGAAAGGTTGGGGCAGGACAAATCTCCGGGGAATGACACCATAACATCCTCCGAGGAACCCCAGTTCACCCTCCCTTTTAGACACATCTGAATCATGCCTTTTAGGACTTTAGAAGTTTAGGCTTTTATTACAAGGAGGCAATTAGGAATAGAAGAAATTAAGTTGAAACTATTGACTGATTCCAGCAAAATCTTCCCAGGTGGAAATTCCCCTTCCATTAACAGGAGGCTTTTAAGCCATTAACCGACATGCCCAAAAAGCTGGACCAGCCCAGTGTGTTTGCACATGGTTCTTCAAGAGAAACAACACCCTCCCCATCTAAACATCTCAGCTTCATCTTGTTTGAGCCAAATAGTTCAACTCTTTCATGTTCAGATGCAGGAATGAAGAACATCATCTCCATAATTCTCCATTAATGGAGAACTGAAGACGCCTCTAAGAAAGGAGATGCTATCTATAACTATTTTTGTAATTGGAAAGGTGAGAAAGTTGCATAAACTGTCTTAGGCAGAAATAAATAACAACCATCACCCCTATATTAGGAATTCTAACAATTGACAAATACAGCCCATGTTTTACCTTTGGCTTGGTCGCATTTTTCACTGGTGACTTCCATGTTCTCTTCCTCAACTGTCTCACCATTCTGCCAATGTTTGATTCAAAATAGCACCAATTATAAATGGCCCAAATTACTGATATAACTCATATCACTATATATTCATTTTTAACCAAGTCAGAGAAATTAAATTCTTCCCAAGTAATCTAAAATTATATTTACTCATATCTCATTTATTAGTAAAATGATCACAGTAAATGTTGTTTATAGAGGACTTATACAAGTTTTTTTTTAAGTTTTGGTCCTAAATTGTTTTGATGATAAAACTATTATACTAAAAATCCACCAAGAAGTGCTCACATAGTAAAACAAAATGTTTTAAAACCTACAACACAGGATGGCAGTTACCAGCATACAGACTACCAAGAATAAAACAAAAAAGACACTGTACTGTAGCAATATACTTCCAAGTAAAAAAAAGAGACATAAACTGTTAAGTTTTCAGAATGTGACAGCTCAGATTGTCAGCTTCTCTTAGATTGAGAATGGGCGTTGGTTATTACCTGATACGCCCTTTCTCAGCTTGGAGGAAACAGCAGTCAGGAATGGGTTAACTCTGCCTACTAACTACTTGGACTGAGTCTGCTAATTGTTAAACCATGCCTCTTCCTGTTGCTTGCCAGCTTTTTGACGAAGGCATCAACACAGACTGATGTGTTGAGCTGTAAAGACAAAAGAACAAAACCCTACACTCCCAATGCCAGGGCCGGACAAATAAACAGGCAACCTGGGCCCTAGGGAGATCCTTGTCCTGGGAACTCTTCCCTTTCATTACAGCCTCCTCTTGAACCTTCTGAGGTGCCTTTGCAGAGGCCATATGCTTTTGCTTGGACCTACATTTAGAATGCTTTGAAGGCTGGGAATAAGGCTTCTGAGCTCGAGAACGAGCCTTGCCCAAGGGATTGGTGGCCTGATCCTGACCTGGATCTGGAATGTCCCGAACTGTGACAACTCCTGCAAGGAGAATATGGTCACAATGAATTAAGGCAATAAAGCTACCCCTTACTCACAGGGCCCACAATGGAAGTAAACACTGGCACATTTGGGATCCCAACCCCAAGTGCCACTCTCCACACCAGGTCACTTTGAGCCGCTGCACAATGGCCCCAGGGTCATGGAGACATGTTCGTGAATGCCAGCCCGGTAACAAGAGGAGGTGCCCCCGAAGGCTTCTGCCAGGAATGGTCTGACCAGGATTGAAATCTGCAGATGAAGTTCCTCTGCTCAAACCTCTCGCTGAGGTGCCTAAAATGGCCATCAAACCTCCTCACTGCAGTTTCAAAATGGCCACCGCACCTTTACCCGGATTCAAAATGGCTGCCGCACTTTCATCCGGTTTCAAAATGGCCACTGTACCTTCATGTGGTTTCAAAATGGCCGCTGCAACATTGATCAGCTACAAAAAATGGCCACCGCTACTCCTGGAGGCTCCTCGCCACCACTCCTTCCAATACAGGTCAGCGCTATGGAGCTAGGCTTGTAGGCGCTCCCTGTAGCAGCTTCCAATGGTGCCAATCCTATGCACCCTCCAGTAAGTGCTATGGAGCTCTGCTTGTGGTGCTGCCTTATAATTTGCAGAGGGACTGAGTCCTCGAGTCCTCTGTGGGTCAGCTACTGGGAGGCAAGCCTGTGAGGGCTGCCCAGAGGTCCTCAACTAAGCGACCTCTAGCTGCCCTGCGGTCCTCAGTGGGCTCAGGCTGAATCGCTCTTCACACTGGAAAGAAACTAAAGGTTTAGCTGATAGGAAGTCAAACTTCAGCAAGCAGAAAATACAAATAAAAACTTTTTTTCCAAAGAAAAAACAGTCAGTGAATGGACAGCTCAGAGAAAACACATCTGTCCAGATAGACTGAGTTTAAAAAGCTGGCAAGCAACAGGAAGAGGCGTGGCTTAACAGTTTGCAGACCAAGCAGTCCAAGCAGTTAACAGATGGAGTTAACCCATTCCAGACTGCTGTTTCCTCCTTGATGGATAATAGGGCAGTGATGGCAAAACTTTTAGAGACCGAGTCCCTAACTACAACTCAAAACCCACTTATTTATCACAAAAGTGCCAACATGGCAATTTAACTGGAATACTGTGGTTTTACTACCTAATATAATGATAAACAAGGCAGAGTTCATCTAACTGTTCTAAGGAAATGTGATAAATGCACTTTTATGCCCCTTCATTTTCTTTTGCTTTTGAACTGTTATGTTTAGCAACAATAAGAGTAAAACTTTTCTCTTTCCGTCCCTCTCTCTTTCCCTTCTCCTCTCTTCCCTCCCTCTTTATCTTTCCCTCCCTCCCTTTCCCTCTTCTCCCTTCTCTTTCTCTCTCCCCCTCCATCTCTGCCTGTTTCTTTCCCTCCCTCTTTCTCTCTCTTTCCCTCTTTTTCTTTCCTCCCTCTTTCCCCCTTTCCCTCCCTCTTTCCCATCCCCCCTCTCTCTGCCTTTCTGTATCTCTTTCCCTCCCTTTGTTTCTCTTTCCCTCCCTCTTTCCCTCTCCCCCCCTCTCTTTCTCATTCTTTCCTCCCTTGCCCTCTCTCTACCTCCCCCATGAGCTGAACTGGTGATGAGTGATGGGAATCTGACATCCATAGGCCAATGAGCCCAGGAGCAGTGTGCCGAAGCTCAGCTGGCCGGCGGGAAGGCAGAGCATCCCAACAGAGGCAGCTCTGCAGGAAAAGCAACTGACATCCAGGAAGCCAGAATGAGCTGAGATGACGCAGGATCGTATTGTGGCTCCATGTCGTAATGGGCTTCAGAAGGAGGGGATCCCATCTCCCCCATTATGAAGCACACAAGTGAAAAAGTTCACTCCATCAATTCCAACTTTGTGAAATCTTTTTCTTTCATGAGAAATTGGAATTGTTTGGGTGAATTTTTTTTTAGTCCCACAAACTTTTGTTTCCCTGTAAATGACACTGAGAAAGACAATGGAGAAATGCGATGGAGCTGGGCTGGGGCGATGGCACATGTGCCCACAGAGGGGGGCTCTGAGTGCCACCTCTGGCACACTTGCCATATTTTCACCACCACAGGAATAGGGGCTGAAATCCATCCTTCACTTGTTTCTCAGATTATTTGGAAAAGACCTTCCTCTCTCAAAAATTCAGAAACAAAAAAGAAATCATCAAACAGTCTTTAATAAATGTGTGTCTTAACAGCTCTACGTTCAACAAGGATATCAGTCTCTAGCGATGCAGCAGCAGTGGCAGTGATCAGTCAGAAAATGACACAGGTCAAAATAAAAATAAAAGGTATCTGAGATGCTCTAAGAATCTGAAATTCTGCCCCTACCAGGTGAGGCCATGTGTGCCTCAGTCACAACGGAAGGTGGTGAAGAAGTGTGGCCTCCTAAAACTTTTAGAAATGTCTCACTGAGACACTGAAAAGGCAAATTCATTACCATTTGGGTAGTAGTGGAAGAAGATTCTGCTGGGGCCAGAGGCACTGCCTTCTCATTGTTTTCATCTAGAAAATAAAGTAACGAGATGTTTGATCACACAATTTCTTATAATACTTCGAGAAAAAAACCAGAAAGAAATCCCAGCAGATTCATGAGATCTCAGGAATTTAACTCTTAAATTAAGTTCTAACTGATGTAAACACATTGGAAATATGTTTGTTAAGGCTGTCATCCTATAACTCCCTTGATAAACATTTTCCCAAAAATGACTGCCTCAGGCCTGGAAAAAGAGACTGAATCAAGAAGCAAGGAGAGTACCTGAAATTTATAATATCTAAGAAATCAGGCAAAAGGTAGTTTTCCATGTGCCTAAACAGAATGAAAATCCAAAATATTGGGATAATAATAAATGCAAACGGGCATGGTTGATATTACCGAAAGTCACAAGCAACTGCTGTCAATAATGGTTTCAGTCAGGACTTAGTTAGATGTCCAAGCCCTGTTCTACAGAATTAGGAGGATAATCTCCAGAGCTTCCTACATTATATATGAACAATAATATATGGAGCCATTTATTTATTTATTTATTATTTAAATTTTTATACCACCCTTCTCCCGAGGGACTCAGGGCGGTGCAAAGCCACAATAAAACAACATATCTCCATAAAATTTAAAAACTTTTAAAACATACTAAATAATTTGGCCCTTATATTAGAAACTAAAAAACTAAAATACCCATTAAAATTCGTTATTTAAGCCAGCCCAGCCTGTTGGAATAGTAAAGATTTAAGGGCACAGCAAAAGGTACGTAGGTTGGGGATCATAAGTATCTCTGGGGGCAATTCATTCCAGAGGTCAGGTGCCCCCACAGAGAAAGCTCTCTACCTGGGGGTCGCCAGTCGACATTGTTCGGCTGACAGCACCCTGAGGAGTCCCTCTCTGTGGGAGCATGTTGGCCGGTGGGAGGCTATCGCTGGCAGAAGGCAATCTCATAAGTACCCAGGTCCTAAGCCATATGAGTGCTTTAAAGATGGTAACCATCACCTTGAATCGCACCCAGAAGACCACCGGGAGCCAGTGCAGGTCACGCAGGAGAGGTGTTACATGGGTGTGCCGTGTCGCTCCTCTAATCACCTGCGCGGCTGCATTCTTGATCAGTTGGAGTCTCCAAGTGCTCTTCAAGGGGAGCCCCATGTAGAGAGCATTACAGTAGTCCAGACGGGAAGTGATGAGGGCATGAGTGACCGTGCGCAAGGCGTCCCAGTCCAGAAAGGGATGCAACTGGTAAATCAGGCGAACCTAATAAAAAGCCCCCCTGGCCACCACTGTCATATGATCTTCTAAAGACAGCCGTGCATCCAGGAGGACACCCAAGTTGTGAGCCCTCTCTGAGGGGGCCAAGATCTCACCCCCAATGGTCAGCGATGGAGCCAGCTGGCTATACCGGGACGCCGGAAACCACAGCCACTCGGTCTTGGAGGGGTTGAGTCTGAGCTTGTTTCTACCCATCCAGATCCGCACAGCCTCCAGGCACCGGGACATCACGTCAAGGGCATCATTGGGGTGGTCCGGGGTGGAAATGTACAGCTGAGTATCATCAGCGTACTGATGGAACTTCACCTCAAAACCACGGATGATCTCACCCAGCGGCTTCACAGGAAGGAGGAGAACCACCGCAACACGGTGCCCCCCATTCCTAATCCCTCCAACCGGTGGAGCATGATACCATAGTTGATGGTATCAAAAGCCGCTGAGTGGTCTAATAGGACCAGGACAGAGGAACAACCCCTGTCCCGAGCCCTCCAGAGATCATCAACCAATGTGATCAATGCCGTTTCCATGCTGTACCCCAGCCTGAAGCCTGACTGGTACGGATCTAGATCGATAGCTTCATCCAGGTACTGGGGAAGTTGTCGCACCACCACACTCTCGTCAACGTTCCCCACAAAGCAAAGGTTGGAGACTGGACGATAGTTCGCTAATACAGCCGGGTCCAGGGAAGGCTTCTTGAGGAGGGGCCTCACCACCCCCTCTTTCAGGGCTGAAGGGAAGAAACCCTCACTCAGAGAAGCATTAATAATCACCTGGAGCCAGCCTCATGTGACCGCCCAGGAGGCCAGCACCAACCAGGAGGGAAATGGGTTCAATAAACATGTGGCAGCGCTAAGCCTACCCAGAATCCTGTCCACATCCTCGGGAGTCACAAGGTCAAACTCCTCCCAGATAACACTCTCAAGACCCACCTCCGTCACCCCATCTGAATCTACCCAGTCGGAGTCCAAGCGTTCCTGAATCTGAGGGATTTTGTCATGCAGGTTTTGCACAAAATCCTTAGCCCTACCTTGCAAGGGGTCTTCCCGCGCTCCCAGATGAAGTAGGGAGCGGGTCACCCTAAACAGAGCAGCTGGGCGGTTCTCTGCAGACACAACAAGAGCGGAAAAATAGTTAGATTTTGCCGCACTTATCGCCACTAGGTAGATCTTAATATGAGACCTCACCAGTGTTCGGTCAGATTCGGAGAGGCTGGCCCTCCAATTGTTCTCCAGGCAACTTTTCCGGTCCTTCATCTCTCTCAGCTCCTCAGAAAACCAAGGAGCCAATTGAGATCGGCACCGAGTCAGAGACCGCAAAGGCACGACGCGGTCCAAAGATCCAGCAGTCACCCTATCCCAGGCAGCCACTAGTTCTTCAGTCGAGTCATGAGCCAGGGCCTCAGGGAATGGCCCAAGCTCTGTCAGGAACCTATCTGGATCCATCAGGCACCTGGGACAGAACCACCTAGTCGGTTCCATCTCCCTGCGGCAGAGGGTAGTGGCTCAAAAGTCTAGTCGAAGGAGTGAATGATCTGACCATGACAAGGGCTTGATGACTATATCCCCTATTTCTAGATCATTCAACCACTGACCAGAGACAAAAATCAGGTCCAGAGTGTGTCCCCCCCGTGTGAGTAGGGCCTTGAACTAACTGGATCAGGTCCATGGCTGTCATGGAAGCCATGAACTCCCGGGCTGCCTCTGACACTTTACCGAGAGATGGCAGGTTGAAATACCCCATGACCATAAGTCTGGGGGTATCCACTGCCACCCCGGCTATTACATTGAGCAGCTCAGGCAGGGCCGCCGCTACGTGGCAGGGAACCAGGTACGCAATCAGCAAGCCCATCTGTACCCCACAACCCCACTTCACAAGGAGGGACTCACATCTGGCTATCTGAGGTATAGTGGTCTCCCTTGGACGGACTTTCCTTTATAATACCCGCCACCCCACCGCCCCTACTCTGAGCCCTTGGCTGATGAAATGCACGGAAGCCTGGTGGGCACATTTCAACGAGGGAAACCCTCCCCCGGCTCAACCAAGTCTTCGTAATACCTGCCAGGTCAGCACCCCCCTCTTGAAACAGATCGTAAATGGGGGGGCTTTATTTATCACGGACCTGGCATTGCACAACATCAGCCAGAGGTCCAGGCCCTGAGGATCTCTGCAACCCGGGGAACGAGAAACGCATTGGGGACCGGAGTGCACAATCGCTCGCAAACAGCTAGTGCGCAGTCCTGAAACATAATATGGCTCCCTGCTACCACCATATCTGCCCCTCCCACCCATGGTACTAATTAAATAGCCCTCACCCTCGTCCCCCGGCACCCCATCCAGGCTCCAATCCCCGTCCCTACCGCCATGACCATCAAACAGGCTATGCTGCTCTGTAGCTATATAGACCCCCCCAGGTCCATCCATATAACCAACCACCCCCCTCCCGGAACCCCTTAAAATCTTCACTAATAATTTAGCCAAAAAACCCTGCAGCCTCCTCTTTGCCGCATGCCACCTCTCAGGGTTCCAAAACCCGTCATTAAGGTAGGCCCTTGATACTGTGGAGGTCCAGGCCTATGAGGGGGGCAGTCTCACAGCACAAGGAGCTCAGCCACTGAATACATCCAGGTAGCCAGGGGAGAAGATGGTATGTGGCCAGGGATTCAACAATGATAGTCAGAAAAAAGGTTCCGGAGAAAAAGTGCAAAGCCATTAGGGACTTTGTACATTTCAAGCATATTGGGGAATGCTCCTACTACTCCTACTGTTGTTGTTGTTGTTATATTATTATTATTATTGTTGTTGTTGTTGTTGTTGTTGTTGTTATATTACTATTAATTATGCCAGGCTGTTAGATGGTTGTATGAGAGTTATACTCTCCATATATTTTCCGGCCATTTTATTTTTTGTTTTTATCTTAATTCAACATCATTGTTTTAATGGTTTTAGATACTTGATTATAGCTATGTACATTGCCCAGACTGGTAGCTGTACAAATGTGATTGAACAAATAAAGAAATTAACCTCATATTGAAACCACCACCACCTAAGTGCCCTGGTCGTTTTCATGGAAGAGTGTTGCAACAACGGCTAAAATGTACTTCAGAACCCTTGCTACGGCAGAAGCAGATTTCAACAAATTCTCTGAGTACATACCAGAAAACCTATATCTCTTTGCTTGAATGTGGCCTGGGCAGAACAAGCTAATAGAGGAACAGAAAAAGAAATAAACTTGTAGAAGCAAATATTTTCATTTTTATAAAGATTTAGCAAAGACGAATAAGTAATCAGCATTTTTTGTAAATAAATAAATATGCAGATGACAATCAGTGTTCATACCAGAAGAATAACACATTCCTATCCTATCAGTTGAGGATGCCTACAGTGTATCCTTTTTCTACAACGATATTAGGCCCAGGAGGAACTTTCAAGACCTTGTTCTCATTGTAGACAGGAAAAATAAAATTTAGTTATCTCTCAATTATTTTCATTAGATAAATACAATTCTACTTATCAAGTATTTCCTTTTTTCTATGAGTCACTATGGGCCTGTCTCGAATCCTCGGGAGTAGACATCTATTGTGGAAGCCCACCTGCATTAACTGCACTGAGATTTAATAACCAATCCCAGCTTCTCATACCGCCTAGCTTAGAAGTTCTCACATTCTGCATTCATTTTTCTGTAGTGAGTAAAGTGAGTAAATGCTCACTTTGGCAGTTACAAAAAGTCAGCTTCATTCTAGCCTAAAGAATATATATTCAGAACTCACATAGATTTCAAAATACTTCAGAAGGCATCTTGATAATGCGGTAGTTTCTATCTTTTCCTGCCAGAATCCTAGCAATCCAAAACTTAAGGGAAAACATGAATGATATAGCAATATTTTCCACCTCAACCCTGATTATTGAGCGCTTATTTTTCTATAGCATACAGACCTCTAGTCCTTTCTGTATTTCTAAGCATTCTAGATAATAAAATGTCTTGACTTTGGCATCTTGTTGCTGAATTCAATAGCTGGAACAAATAGCTTTTTTAAAAATGAAAGATTATAGTGGGTCGGCTTCTGATTTTACAGAGAACAATTTTTTTACTGGTTTTCAGGGCTAAGATATTCTGAGACATTTGGGTGCATGGGTAATATACATCCATTAGATAAAGCCTTTTTTGTTTTCTTTTTTTGCAATCATAATTTTAAAGCATAAATAAGTTATATAGGATCCTCAGAAAAGTATCTTAAAATAGGTTTTAGAAAACACCTGATTATATACCGGTAGGGGCCTTGATCTTCATCTGTTTCTGTTGAAGCATCACCTCTCGTGGCACAAAAATTATGGTAATTTTTGGGGCTGTTTTTGACCTTGCAGCCAATGATTGCCCCCCTCTCCTTACAGATACTGCACAGCTGTATGGAAACAAATCGAAACCACTTTTTAAACGGCAGTCTATAAAACTAGGAAGTGTCATTAGACCCATTTATTTCTCCATCACCCATCACATGCTGGCTTCTGTCCTGTGATCCTGTTTATACTAAACCATTTAGAGTAAAGTGTAATCTCTGCTTTATAGCAGGAATATGAAAACACATGGGAGTTGTATTTACTAATATCCTGACCTGAAATGGATTAAATAAGAAAAAGTATTTGCCTTAACACTTTCAGATAGCAAATAGTTGTTATTGGAAAGGAGCTGTTAAACTTATTTGTTTCATTGCTAGATGCATAGCCCAGCATCCAAACCGACTATTCATGATGACAGCCTAAGTAGGTGGGGCTCCCTAAAGATTTGTATTTTCTAGTTCAGTTAAATAACACTGCTCCTCTGCAGGGAGGTGTTAACTGGTGAAATTGTATTATTTTTATTCATTTTTCTCTGTCAGTTCCCCTCCCAGAAAAAATCTTTTTACTCTCCCTATGTTTTAAAATGGGGGAGAAAACAGCAGTAGGATCAAAAGCAGGGGTGAAATGCTTCTGGTTTGGACCGGATCGCTCGATCCAGTAGTGATGGCAGTAGGTGGTTCGGAGAACCAGTAGCAAAAATCCCTGCCCCCACCCCCCACGCCCAGCTGAGCCACATGCTCATCAGAGGCTCTTCGGCCGAAGAGCTTATAGAAAAAAAAATGCCTTTATAAGCCTCTGGTGATCCCAGCTGAGTTGCCTGAATGTCAGAAGCTTGTAAAAGCATTTTCTTCTGCAACCTCTTTGGCCGAAGAGGTTGTAGGAAAAAAAATGCTTTAAAAAGTAAGAAAAAAAAAGTTGACCATGCCCACCCATTCACATTACCCCCCCCCCCCCAACGATGCCCACAGAACCGGTAGTAACAAATTTTAGATTTCACCCCTGATCAAAAGTCTATCAATGAGACAGGGGGACAACTACACTATTGGTTCATATTGTAATCTTTAGGCATCCAAAGTGGACATTCAAAAAAAAAAAAAAGTAAGATTTAAAAGAAGAGGACATGACAAAATAAAATATTAAAAATAGCAGCTAGAATTGGCTGGGGATCACTGCTACTTCTGTCCACCCCTGGTGGACAGAGCCACAAGCTGAGCTATGCATCTAGCAGAGGTGAAATGCCACCTTATAAGAAAGAAATTTCATACTAACCTTCCTTAGGGGTTCAAAGGGACCCCGGGTAAGGGCAGTTAAGACTTTCCCATGTGGGAAAGTGGTGAACCACGGGTGGTTGAAGGTTGGAGGCCCCCCCTGGGGAACTGTCGAACTACTGGATGCCTCAACCGGGAATCCCTGGTTCCACAAGTAAGAATGGAAGAAAGGGCTGCCACCTGACTCCGAAGAGTATTAAGGGCCAGCCCAGCAT
Organism: Masticophis lateralis; assembly: GCA_030761175.1. Lineage (NCBI taxonomy): Eukaryota > Metazoa > Chordata > Lepidosauria > Squamata > Colubridae > Masticophis > Masticophis lateralis. Next base: position 161,502,357 of record JAUDYJ010000001.1, read on the forward strand.
CCAAACCGACTTGAAGAAAGTCCAAAACCTGAGCCACAGAAACTTCAGTGGAAACTAGATTCCCTTTCTTGCATCAGGTACAAAACAGCCGCCATGTACCATTATAGATACAGTTGGTAGAATCCCTGCGGAACGCTTGGATAGTAGCAATGAACTTGGAAGAGAATTTGTCCTCCCTTAGTAGGCCCCGTTCTAGCGCCAAGCGGTTAGTTGAAACCACTGTGGGTCCAGGTGTACTAATGCCCCCTGGCTGAGGGAGATTCTGTCCCGAGTCATCCTCCAGGGTCGGACCACTAAGAGAGCCACTAGATCTGCAAACCAAGGTCTCATGGGCCAATGAAGAGCCAGAAGTAAAACTTCCGCCTTCTCCTCCAAAAGCTTCCAGATGACTTTGGGAATCAGAGGAAGAGGAGGGAAGGCATACAGGAGCCCTGACAGCCACGGGCTCCACAATGCATCCAGAGACAGGAACTGGGAGAAGAACCTCAATACTTGACGGTTGTCCCGTGTGGCGAACACATCCACCACCGGGAGTCCGAAGTGATCTGTCAGAGCCCTGAACAGAGACAGATCCAAATGCTACTCTGACACTGGAGGTCCTATATGGTGGTATCTAGATCTTGTCTGGCTCGGGATTCTGAACTGCACTGGATGAGGATGTCGCCCAGGTAGAACTTTATACGGACAGGTAGAGTCTGGAGATGGCCCACCAAGACGACCATCAACTTGGTAAACATCCTTGGGGCAGAGGACAGGCCAAAAGGCAATGCCTGGTATTGATGTTTCCCCGCGGAACCTCCATTCAGAATGCTTTGAAGGCTGGGAATAAGGCTTCTGAGCTTGAGAATGAGCCTTGCCCAAGGGATTGACAGCCAAAAGGCCCTTCCCCTGGATCACTGTCTTGTTCAGGATGGCCTGATCCTGACCAGGATCTGCAACATCCCGAAACTGTGGAGGCCATTGTGACAACTCCTGCAAGGAGAATATGGTCATGATGAATTAAGGCAATAAAGCTACCCCTTACTCATAGGGCCCACAATGGAAGTAAACACTGGCACGTTTGGGATCTCAATCCCACTCTCCCCACCAGGTCACTTTGGGCTGCTGCACAATGGCCCCAGGGTCATGGAGACATGCTCGTGAATGCCAGCCCGGTGACAAGAGGAGGGTGCCACCGAAGGCTTCAGCCAGGATTGGTTTTATCTGGATTTAAATCTACAGATGAAGTTCCTCCGCTCGAACCCCCCTCGGAGGTGCCTAAAATGGCAACCAAACCTCCTCACTGCTGTTTCAAAATGGCCACTGCACCTTCACTCAGTTTCAAAATGGCCACTGCAGCTTCACCTAGTCTCAAAATAGCCACTGCACCTTCATGCAGTTTCAAAATGGCCACTGCAACATTGATCAGCTACAAGAAATGGCCATCCCTGGAGGCTCCTCGCCACCGCTCCTTGCAATACAGGTCAGCACTACGGAGCTAGGCTTGTGGGCGCTCCGTGTAGCAGCTTCCAATGGTACTGATCCTGTGCACCCTCCAGGTAAGAGCTACGGAGCTTTGCTTGTGGACTCTGTGTTTAATTTGCAGATGGACCTCGAGTCCCCTGCAGGTCAGCTACTGTGAGGCAAGTTTATGAGGGCTACCCAGAGGACATCAGCCGAGCGACCACTCGCTGCCCCCACAGTCCTTAGCGGGCTCAGGCTGAATTGCTCTTCATGCTTGAAAGAAACTACAACCCAAAACCCACTTATTTATCACAAAAGTGCCAACATGGCAATTTAACTGGAATACTGAGGTTTTACTACCTAAAATAATGATAAACAAGGCAGAATTCAACTGGCTGTTCTAAGAAAAATGTGATAAATGCACTTTTATGCCCCTTCATTTTTTTCTGCTTTTGAACTATTACATTTAGCAACAATAAAAAAGAAAAACTTTTGTAATATAATTTCTCTTTCCCTCCCTCTCTTTCCCTCCTCCTCTCTCTCTTTCCCTCCCTTTCTATCTCTCTTCTCCCTTCTCTCTCACCCGCCATCTCTGCCTGTTTCTTTCCCTCCCTTTCTCTCTTTTCCTTTCTCTTCCCCCTCTCTCTTTCCCTCCCTTCCTCTGTCTCTTTCTGTCCCCTCTTTCCTCCTTTCCCTCCATCTCTCTTTCCCACCCTCTCTCTGTATCTCTTTCCCTCACTCTGTTTCTCTTTCCCTCTCTCTTTCCCTCTTCCCCCCTCCCCTGTATGGGGTAAGGTACCCCTGAACTGGTGATGGGAATCTCACATCTGTAGGCCGATGAGCCCAGGAGCAGTGCGCCGAAACTCAGCTGGCCGGCGGGGAGGGGGGGGGCATCCCAACACAGGCAGCTCTGCAGGAAAAGCAACTGACATCCAGGAAGCCAGAATGAGCTGAGATGACGCAGGATCATATTGTGGCTCCATGTCGTAATGGGCTTCAGAAGGAGGGGATCCCATCTCCCCCATTATGAAGCACACAAGTGAAAAAGTTCACTCCATCAATTCCAACTTTGTGAAATCTTTTTCTTTCATGAGAAATTGGAATTGTTTGAGTGAATTTTTTTTTAGTCCCACAAACTTTTGTTTCCCTGTAAATGACACTGAGAAAGACAATGGAGAAATGCGATGGAGCTGGGCTGGGGCGATGGCACATGTGCCCACAGAGGGGGGCTCTGAGTGCCACCTCTGGCACACTTGCCATATTTTCACCACCACAGGAATAGGGGCTGAAATCCAACATTCACTTGTTTCTCAGATTATTTGGAAAAGACATTCCTTTCTCAAAAATTCAGAAACAAAAAAGAAATCATCAAACACCATTTAATGGCTGTATGTCTTAACAGCTCTACGTTCAACAAGGATATCAGTCTCTAGCGATGCAGCAGCAGTGGCAGTGATCAGTCAGAAAATGACACAGGTCAAAATAAAAATAAAAGGTATCTGAGATGCTCTAAGAATCTGAAATTCTGCCCCTACCAGGTGAGGCCATGTGTGCCTCAGTCACAACGGAATTTGGTGAAGAAGTGTGGCCTCCTAAAACTTTTAGAAATGTCTCACTGAGACACTGAAAAGGCAAATTCATTACCATTTGGGTAGAGGTGGAAGAAGATTCTGTTGGGGCCAGAGGCACTGCCTTCTCATTGTTTTCATCTAGAAAATAAAGTAACGAGATGTTTGATCACACAATTTCTTATAATACTTCAAGAAAAAAACCAGAAAGAAATCCCAGCAGATTCATGAGATCTCAGGAATTTAACTCTTAAATTAAGTTCTAACTGATGTAAACACATTGGAAATATATTTGTTAAGGTTGTCATCCTATAACTCCCTTGATAAACATTTTCCCAAAAATGACTGTCTGAGGCCTGGAAAAAGAGACTGAATCAAGAAGCAAGGAGAGTACCTGAAATTTATAATATCTAAGAAATCAGGCAAAAGGTACCATGTGCCTAAACAATGAAAATCTGTCTAAACAAAATAAAAATAAATGTAAACGGGCTATGTTGATATTACCAAAAGTCACAAGCAGCAACTGCTGTCAATAATGGTTTCAGTCAGGACTTAGTTAGATGTCCAGGCCCTGTTCTACAGAATTAAGAGGATAATCTCTAGAGCTTCCTACATTATATATGAACAATAATATATGGAGTCAATTCAAGAAGATTGGGGAATACTCCTACTCCTATTATTATTATATTAATATTAGTATTAATTATGCCAGACTGTTAGATGGTTGTATGAGAGTTATACTCTCCATATATTTTCCGGCCATTTTATTTTTTGTTTTTATCTTAATTCAACATCGTTTTAATGGTTTTAGATACTTGATTATAACTATGTACATTGCCCAGACTGGTAGCTGTACAAATGTGACTGAAAAAATAAAGAAAGTAAGCTCATATTGAAACCACCACCACCTAAGTGCCCTGGTCGCTTTCGTGGAAGAGTGTTGCAGCAATGGCTAAAATGTACTTCAGAACCCTTGCTACGGCAGAAGCAGATTTCAACAAATTCTCTAAGTACATACCATAAGACCTGGATCTCTTTGCTTGAATGTGGTCTGGACAGAACACGCTAATAGAGGAACAGAAAAAGAAATAAACTTGTAGAAGCAAATATTTTCATTTTTATAAAGATTTAGCAAAGACGAATGAGTAATCAGCATTTTTTGTAAATAAATAAATATGCAGATGACAATCAGTGTTCATACCAGAAGAAAAACACATTCCTATCCTATCAGTTGAGGATGCCTACAGTGTATCCTTTCTACAATGATACGAGGCCCAGGAGGAACTTTCAAGACCTTGTTCTCATTGCAGACAGGAAAAACTGATTGTCAGTTATGCCAAAACAAAAGCAGTGGCTTTTTTGTATTGTAATTACTGCTGGAAGATAAACGGTGAAGGTATAAAGAGCAAGTTAAGCCCTTTAAAAACTTGGAATCGTACCTCTATCATTTTTACTGCGAAAGGAACAAATTAAAGCTCTTAACACTACAAACATAGGACTATTTATTTTATTTATAAATACAAAGATTTATGACCCTTAGAAATGATATCTTGTACATTTAAAAGAGGAATTCTGGTTCCCCAGTGCCTCTCAAACTCCATTTGTGAATGAAACTGAAATTTATTTCTATGGAAATTTCAGTGGAGGATTGCTAGTCCTTCTGAGCCAGGTAAAAAAAAAATCATCTTCCTAAGAAAAGACACAGAATTACATCTTAAATATCCCATTTGGAACAGAGAATACTTTGCTGAAGTTACCGTAAATCAATGTATATTTAATGCTCATCTCCATTCTCCATTGTTATAATGAAAGTCTGACCAGAACACTTTTTATCTTAGCTTTATTCATATATGTGTGAATTACCAGGAAACCTCTCTTTAGGCACATTTGATGCCTTCCCAGTAATGCTTATTGAGGCAAGATATAATAAATCTCCAGTTCAAAATAACCCGAGCCATGTGCATTTCACAGTACTCCCCATTTCACTGGGCTGATTTAATAATGCTTTTGAGATATAACATCCTTGTAAGTCAGATAAGGAGAATATACTTTTCTACCAGCTGATTTATTCCCTGGAAATCTACAGATGGATGGTTAAATTCTGTTCTACTGATATTGCTGAATGTGCTGCTTTGGAAATAGCTACGCATTGATGATTTACAGACTGGATCCTTGTTTGAGAAGTTTTGTATTTCTTTATCTTTCACCATGCATATCTATTCATTATGTTTCCATAAGTCTGTTCAATCTTTTGAATTGGTCCTTGAGTAGAAATAAAATTTAGTTACCTCTCAATTATTTCCATTAGATAAATGCAATTCTACTTATCAAGTATTTCCTTTTTTCTATGAGTCTCTATGGGCCCGTCTCGAATCCTCGGGAGTAGACATCTATTGTGGAAGCCCACCTGCATTAACTGCACTGAGATTTAATAACCAATCCCAGCTTCTCATACCGGGCTAGCTTAGAGGTTCTCACATTCTGCATTCATTTTTCTGTAGTGAGTAAAGTGAGTAAATGCTCACTTTGGCAGTTACAAAAAGTCAGCTTCATTCTAGCCTAAAGAATATATATTCAGAACTCACATAGATTTCAAAATATTTCAGAAGGCATCTTGATAATGCAGTAGTTTCTATCTTTTCCTGCTAGAATCCTAGCAATCCAAAATTTAAGGGAAAACATGAATGATATAACAATATTTTCCCCCTCAACCCTGATTATTGAGCGCTTATTTTTCTATAGCATACAGACCTCTAGTCCTTTCTGTATTTCTAAGCATTCTAGATAATAAAATGTCTTGACTTTGGCATCTTGTTGCTGAATTCAATAGCTGGAACAAATAACTTTTTTAAAAATGAAAGGTTACAGTGGGTCAGCTTCTGATTTTACAGAGAACAATTTTTTTACTGGTTTTCAGGGCTAAGGTATTCTGACACATTTGGGTGCATGGGTAATATACACCCATTAGATAAAGCTTTTTTGTTTTCTTTTTTTGCAATCATGATAATTTTAAAGCATAAATAAGTTATAAGGATCCTCAGAAAAGTATCTTAAAATAGGTATTAGAAAACACCTGATTATATACCGGTAGAGGCCTTGATCTTCATCTGTTTCTGTTGAAGCATCACCTCTCAAGGCACAAAAATAATGGTAATTTTGGGGGCAGTTTTTGAACTTGCAGCCAATGGTTGCCCCCCTCTCCTTACAGATACTGCACAGCTGTATGGAAACAAATTGAAACCACTTTTTAAATGGCAGTCTATAAAACTAGGAAGTGTCATTAGACCCATTTATTTCTCCATCACCCATCACATGCTGGCTTCTGTCCTGTGATCCTGTTTATACTAAACCATTTAGAGTAAAGTGTAATCTCTGCTTTATAGCAGGAATATGAAAACACATGGGAGTTGTATTTACTAATATCCTGACCTGAAATGGATTAAATAAGAAAAAGTATTTGCCTTAACGCTTTCAGATAGCAAATAGTTGTTATTAGAAAGGAGTTGTTAAACTTATTTGTTTCATTGCTACTCATGATGACAGCCTAAGTAGGGGAGAAAACAGCAGTAGGATCAAAAGCAGGGGTGAAATGCTCCCAGTTCGGACCAAATTGCCTGATCCGGTAGTGATGGCGGCAGGTGGTTCGGAGAACTGGAAGCAAAAATCCCTGCCCACCCCCCATCCCCACCTGAGCTGCGCAATCATCAGAGGCTGGTTTTTTTTTTCACTTTTAAAAGCATTTTTTCTATAACCTCTTTGGTCGAAAAAATGCTTTTAAAAGTAAAAAAAAGCCTCTGATGATCGCACAGCTCAACTGGGATCATCAGAGGCTTTAAAAGACCATCAGGCAACTCAGCTGGAATCGCCAGAGGCTTTTAAAGGCATTTTTTTTCTACAACCTCTTCGGCCGAAGTTAGAGGCTTCTAAAAGCATTTTTTTTTTGCAACCTCTTAAGGTTGTAGAAAAAATACTTTTAAAAGTAAAAAAAAAAAGTAGCCCACGCCCACCATCATATTACCCCACCACCACCAAGCCACGCCCACAGAACCAGTAGTAACAAATTTAGATTTCACCCCTAATTAAGTTTTTCTATCAATGAGACAGGGGGACAACTACACTATTGGTTCATATTGTAATCGTTAGGCATCCAAAGTGGACATTCCAAATGCTTAATGTGAAAATAAATTATTTTAAGTAATTCTGATATATAATTTTAAAACATGAAAAATGTCTTACCAGCTGCTTTCCTCTCTTTATTTCATTCACTACTGAAACCATGTCAAACTGTTTATCAAGATCCGCAGGGTTCTGTTTTTCCAATTCCACAAATCCTGAGGAAAATAACTAGAAATGAAAAAAAAGTAAGATTTAAAACAAGAGGACATGACAAAATATTAAAAATAGCAGCTAGAATGGCTATTCCTCTATCCACCCTTCCATAGATCGCTATTATTCTTCCTTTCCTTTCACCTTTTTCCAGGCAAGGAGGCACATTTCAGAGCAAAAGGTTGCATCTATTCATGTTACCTATTTTCCAAGAAAGCCTATTGGTTCATTTTAATTTTTTTCCAAAGTGAAAAGGCAGAGGGAGAAAGGAATTTGATGAGAAGCAAGGAAAGTCTTCACAATCACAAGGAACCCCAGACAGTGAGTCAGGGGGGTTAGAGAAAAGGGGCTTTGGAGAAGAAACGATCTAAGGAGGAGGTATTTCCAAGACAAACTGTTCAAACTCCTAAATTTTGATATCTAATTATAATAAGTTTACCACTTTGCTTGAAAACAATTCAGAAGAGGTTTTGTGTAAATATCCTCTCCAAATTCCCCATCTCTGAATCCAAATGCAATATGGATTGAATATAATTTTTCTCTTCTGGTCCTATTCTACTTCTACTTCTGCCAATGTGAGGATTGCAATTCCAGTTCTCCAGTCCTTCCACAGGAAGATGCCCGCCTTTTTTAATTAAAAAAAGCAGAATATGAAATATAAGCATTATCCAAGTTTAGGATAAATATACAGTATTATGAAGTCTAACTTGTTTCCATGTGATTCTTTTTTCTTCACAGCATATTTGTAAAACCTTGATATAAATAGCAACCCAATATAGCATCTTCATACCTCTCAAATTTCTAGCCTGGATGCCCAAAACTTTCAAAAACCTTTTTGAGCCCCTCTTGATTCATCTGAGTACAAAGTTGCATGTTCCCTTCCTATCCCTGGGACCCTGGTCACAGTTCACCTTTTTCATCAGGGAACTTTGATTGAGAGCGCCATGGTCTAAGTGGATCATCCGCCCACACCTCACAGTTTTGGCCTGTTTTCCGAGGATTGTCCTTCGCCCCAATTCATCGCACGAAAGACGGAACCACACCAACCGAGGTAAAACAGATATGGAGGCTAAAGAGTAGACCCAGCTGATTTCAGCAGGGGTGGAGGAGGTGCAGCAGCATGGCGCAGTTTATTTTCCAGGCCCAGTTTGAGGAAATGGTAAAATGGATGGTGGCACATGTAGGGGGTGGGAGGGAGAAGGGAGAGGGCAGGGATGATGGGCAAGGGAGTAGGGGAAAAAAGGCCCCTCTCAATGGCTCCCTGTCAGACAAACATTTTGACGTCTATAAATAACTGGGTGGGGCTGGTTTATCAGCTAGTTGTCTATAAATAAAAGGATGCGTATGCACAAGGCACTGGGCTAGAAACTGGGAGCTCGTGAGTTCTTAGTCCTATCTTGGCCATGAAAGCCAGCTGGATGACTTCGAGCCAGTCACTCTCTCTCGGCTCAATACACCTAACAGGGTTGTTGTTGTGGGGACAATAGGAGGAATATTAGATATGTTAGACACAGTTATTTACAGAAATAATAAAGGCAGGATATTAATTACTTACAGTGCCATCAAAGTCTGCAAAATGTGGATTACATGAACATAAAAAAGGCATAAGGAAAGGGACAGAGAAATAGAGAAATGGACTCATGATTTATTATAGTGATTGCTTGGAATGGTCATTTATGCTCCTAAACAAACTCTGCTGCATTTTAATATACCACTATAAAAATGTTATTTTTATTGAATTATCAGCATTGTAGTACTTCTGACCTTCCAGAATAATTAGTCCTGTTATGGTCTTCTTGTACTCCAGTATAGTACATATGGCATTAAAGAAATAGGTGTTATCCATTATGAATTGCCTCACAAAAGTGCTTCAGACCTTTTTTCATTTTCCAATCAGTTATGGACACAGTTTGAATGTCACTAGCAAACCTCACCACACAGTTCTGATGAACTGCAAGATTCCGTTCTTCATCAATGTACATAATCGCACACGGTTCATTATCTGGACAAAATGCACACTTTCTTCTTGTCATCTCTGCCATTACTGAAGTCACCTTAGAAAAATATTTGAGAGATTAAAACATTATTAACCCATCACTTCACAGCTCAAAACAGTACATTTTTAAAAATGCACTACATTTCACAAGCTAGCATCCTCTAACAGTACTTACACTTTGCTTTGAATGTCTTCACATGGGGCTCAAACATATTTAATTAGAAAAATGTTTAAATCTGTCTGTGAACTCCAACTGGGCCCTCTAAAAAAGTTTAAGAAGATATTCTTTAAGAAGAGCAAAGAATCTTTATATGCGGTTTCATAAGATGAGAGTCCATTACTTGGTTATAGAAAAAAAAACATTTTTTCCTTGCACATTCTAGATGCGCTTTCTAGGATCTTCAGTTATAAAATGCTAGGAAGCATTTAGGTCTAATACTTCAGAAGGTTGCTCTCAGTTCTGTTTGTGAAACAGATACTGTACATGAGTTAACACAAAAATAAAGACGACGAGAAGAAAGCTAGAAATTAAAATGAGTAATCTGCTACACAGGATGAATTCAACTTTGACACACACACACACACAAAATTTCATAACGGTAATAATACTAATATTAGAAATAATGAACATCAGTATCTGTGTTATCCAAATACACAGAGTTGTCTCAAGGGAACTTTGGGTGTCATGTAATACTCAATTTACTATATCCTCAGTATAGCCAGCCAGTCCTGTTTTAAATTTGGCAATACAAAACTGGTGGGAAACAAGGTCCAATTCCAAACTCTTCCCAGCCAATTTAGACAAGCTTTTTAAGGGAACACCTGGGCACTATTGCAATGCAATTTTCATTCTATATATTTCTACTTTATCCTCCTAAATGCACAGTTTTTGCAATAATTAGACAGCTAGCTTGAGATCCCTCCAAATGGACTTGTAGGGATTGGAAAATCTATAGGATCAGTGGGAGCTATGAAAACATATAAATACATAAATATATACAATATATTTATCCTTTGTTGGTCTTTACACATTGCTGGGGACATTTCCTAAAGCCAAACTATTTTTTGATACACTTCTTTTTTAAATTTAGAAAATGTCCTTGAGTTTGGACCCACATAAACATCTGGTGGCTGGATAAAACAGATCTTACAAAATAAGGAATACTTAGAAAACATTTTAAATTTTCTAAATTTAAATACATTTCCAAAAGAGAACAGGGCATGACTTTAAGTCTATTTCAGATATGGTATGTATCTATGTCCTTTCTGAAAGTTTGATAATTACATGTTTCAAAAACATAGGTGCAAATTCAAGATACATTGGTATTCAAAGACATCATCTAATGTCTTAGAAGTAATGCTCTTGGAAAAATATGGAATCCATTCATTTATACCCCACCTTTTACCTGTTTCGTCCTGTGTGTGTGTGTGTGTGTGTGTGTGTGTGTGTGTGTGTGTCTGTGTGTATGTAAATCTTTAATGTGGTTTACTGAGGAAATGATGAAAGCTCATCAGTATTATTGTGGACAAATCTGTAGTCTGAAGTATAGTTTGGAAAAGATAGACATTTCATTTTGTTATCTTTATTGAGCAAATCCATAGTTTGGTTTAAGGTCATTGTTGATTGATTTAAGTTAAGTATTTTGTTATAAATAATTTTGTTATACTGTTTTTTTATGTAAACGTTTATATTTGCTTTCTTTAAAAAAAGCAGTTATTTACAGTATAGTGCCCTTTGTATTACATAATTCTCCCAAATAAAACAAACTTATTAAACTTAACTTGCCATGGCTTGCATGCAGAGTATTTCATGATTGCACAAAAGTTATGTTGATTAAAAAACTGAAGGAAATTTGAAAAATATTCCTATACACATTCTTGTATTGCTCCAGTGATAATCTTCTTTTCACTATTTATCAGGGTAGATAAAAATTGATGATTTAAAAAAACATTTTTTAAAAAAATTAAATCAGATTTTTTTTATTTGAATTGGATTTTTTAAAATTTTTATCAAATATTTTAATAAAATGCTTTTGGAGTAAAAATATATCTAAGGATAGTTTTCTCTTTAAGATACATTAATAATTTAGTTAATCCAACAGGAAATGGAGCTTAGTTATGTAGCATGAGGCTGTATATTCAGCAATATTTACATTTTTGGTAAACTCATTCAATGAATCCAAGCTTTGCAAGCTGAGATAACATGCACTGCATTGATGCATTCACACAATTACACACAACGATGAGATAAATCATAACACAAAGTTCAGGAATATTCCTTTATCCCATTGTTTTGCAAATCTATGTACACCACAAACTGTATGATTGTTTGAAGAGAAATGAATCTGTACCACCAGGCTCTAAGTGTGAGGAGGAAGGGCAAGCAGTAAAAATGAAAGTGAAACCTTCTAAGCAGCTTCTAAATATAACATTAAAGAGCACCTGTCATTTCAGATTCATCATGGCTGTGCCTGTTAGTGGACATCCACTCACCTGCTGCTTGCCACATCCCTCACCTTATTGTGTCACTGCCGCATTACCAGCCATCCTATTAAAGTGAATGAGATGGTCGGTGAGTCAACAGTGGGTCAGAGGAGCCGCTTCGGGACAGAGATGACAGTTGTTCTTTAAAAGTTATTATTTAAATCAAGTTAATTTAAATCAAGCCCTTTTAGTAATGATTTAAATCAAGCCCTTTTAGTAGTGATTTAAATCATGATTTAAATTGTGATTTAAATTGACTTGATTTAAATGAAATCCACTCTGCTATTTATTTATGAGAGTTCTGGGCCACCAATTCATCTTAGATTCTAGACAATTTATCTCCAATGGCACAAAAAACACAATTAAAACCTCTTTACAAGTATTAAAAAGTATCTTGTCCCAACCACTTGTTCAACAAATATTCGAAGTTGTGATGGCACTGAAACAAATGAGACTTATAACCAGCCTTTGAAGCTCTGCCTGTCCTAGCACCCCTTTGTCATGTGATCATGATCCAGGTGCTTGGCAACTGTCTCATACTTACGATGGTTGCAGCATTCTACGGTTACATGATTGCTCTTTGCAACCTTCCCTTCTAATTTCCCACAACCAAAGTCAAGGTGGTCACAAGTCAGTCCTGCCAATTTTTCTCCAAGGAACACACTATGTAGGACCTCGTATTCTACAGATGCTCATGCCCACGGCAGCCCCCCACCCACTCTCCACAGTCTGCGTGCATACACTGCGCGGGCTGCACTGGCTACCGGTTGCTCTCCGGATCCGTTTCAAGGTGCTGGTTCTTACCTATAAAGCCCTACATGGCTTAGGCCCGGGGTACTTACAGGGCCACCTCTTGCCTTCCTCCCATTGCCTGGTGCGCTCCCACAGAGTTGGCCTCCTCCGGGTGCCGTCAGCCAAACAATGTCGGCTGGCGGCCGCCAAGGGAAGGGCTTTCTCTGTCGGAGCCCTGAACCTCTGGAATAGTCTGCCCATCAAACTCAGGACAGCCTCTGACCTCCTCTCCTTTCGCCGTGGATTAAAGACGTGGCTATTCCAACAATACTTTGATCGTAGAGTTATATAGTGTCTTTTTAGCATGATTTTAATGGGGATTTTAATTCATTTTAATTTGTTTGTTGTGATTTGTATTTATGATAGTTTATGTAAGCCGCCTCAGGGAGAATGGCAGCATATAAATCACTTAAATAAATAAATAAATAATAAATAAATACAGAACTGCATTCATGCAACAGTGCAATGTCCTTTCCTGCACTTGCTCAGTCTTGTCGCTTCCCACTACCCAATCTTGTGGTGCTGCAGCACCCACTCCCCCACCCAGTTATATCGCATCACACTCATTTGCCTGCTTGCTTCTTGGGACTTGCAACTTTCTGCTGGCTTCCCTGTTGACTTTGCTTGGAAGCTAGTGGTAAACTACAAGTCATGGTCATGTGAGGTCCTCACTTAACAATCCATGATCTTCACTTAACAATAGCAACTGAGACTGCTGGGATTGCTGTTGCTAAGTGATGTGATCATGTGATGTTGCACTTTATGCCTGCATCACTCAGGGACAGAAATTCTGATCCCCAGAATTGTCATTAAGCAAGGACTATCTGTAGATAAGTAACTATTATACCCTTACTGGGTAAACTGTTTCACAGCAAAGCAGGTACAATTAAAAAGATCTCCTTCTGGAACCCCACCTCATTCACATCTGAAAAGAAGGATTCTATAGCATGAGTCCTTGTTCTGTTATAGTTTATATGCTTCTATGGCATATAGAATATAACAGGTATATTCTACCAGGAACATATGGGCCCTGAAGTAATGAGGACGCAAACTATATGGGACTTTACAGGTGACCATCAGCACTAGAAGCCCACTGGTAACCAATGCACCTTCTGTAAGGCCGCTTTTTCTTGTCCCAGCTTTCACCTGTCAGCATGCAGTGTTCTATTCCAACTGAGCTTCCACAATATCTTCAAGGCAGCTTTGAAGCAAACTCAGTTAAACAGACAACAGATCATCTGAGTTATAATTGTTAGTGCCTCCCGATCCTGGAAAAGAATCATACTTAATGACACATATTTAGTTGGGTAATTGCTCACCCGGCCTGGCCTGGCCTGGCCTGTGCCTGTTGAACTAGCATGCACTAAAAGGAACAGTAGCATCCTACCAAAGCTATAGATGGTGCTATCCTGAGACATGATGATTTCTGCAGAAACACCACTTCCAGTTTTTAAAGATTCAGCCTAAGCTGGTTTCATACCAACTACTTCCTCACAGCCTTCAGGCACCAATTCAAGCCTTCTACTTCCTATTCTCTATGGCCTGAAGCAGTGGTGAAATCTAAATTTGTTACTACTGGTTCTGTGGGCATGCCTTGGTGAAGGGGGAGGGTGTAATGTGACTGGATGGGCGTGACCAATTTTTTTTTTTACTTTTAAAACCATTTTTTCTACAACCTCTTGGGCTGAAGAGATTGTAAAAAAAATGCTTTTAAAAGCCTCTGACGATCCCAGCTGACTTGCCTCGTCAGAGGCTTTTAAAAGAAAAAAAGCCTCTGATCAGACAACTCAGCTGGGATTGTCAGAGGCTTTTAAAAGCATTTTTTCTACAACCTCTTCTGCCGATGAGGTTGCAGAAAAAATGCTTTTAAAAGCCTCTGACAATCCCAGCTGAGCCGCATGATCATCAGAGGCCTTTCTTTTTTACTTTTAAAAGCATTTTTTCGGCTGAAGTGGTTGTAGAAAAAAATGATTTTAAAAATAATTTTAAAAAGCCTCTGATGATCACGCAGCTCAGCTGGGCATGTGGGGGGGAGGGGGGAGGGATTCTTGTTACCGGTTCTCCAAAGTAAAGATCTAGAAATGGGTGCCAGCAGCTCCAAGAGAAATTTTCTCTTGCTGCTACCTGAAGACTACCATGCTGCTGGGGCATTTTCTTTGGGTGGAAGTTTCTTTTTTCCAGATCTCTGCTGTCCAGCAAGTTTAACTTCTTTCTTGCTGCACCCAGAGACCTATTTGCTTTCCCTTTCCTTTTTATAAAACAAACTCTTCCACTAAGGAGAGGTTGGAGCTGTCTTAACCTTCCTTCCCAGGTAGCACCAAAACTCTGGATCCAAGGAGGGATGAAATATCTGCTCACTCCAGGTGGTGAGCTTGCTCTGTCACAAAGGTCTCATCCTTCTCTTTCCCAGCAATACTATGCTAACAATACAATCAGGCAAGTGTCTAGGAATAACAAATCTAGATGATGCACACCATCCAGAGTCACTTGTTGAGATGGGCAGCTAGCAAGAAGCCAGCACGAAGCCCAGCAAAGAAGTGCATTCCCCCCCCCCCACTTTTCAGCAGCTTGTCTACCTTTGTTGGCAATTCCTCTGATCACTAATTATCCTTCACTAATTATGAAGAAGTCCAGAATGCCTGAATACAAAAGTAGTGGTAGAGGAACAGACAAGGGCCCTATGAACTTCCATGTCTGTGAAGTATGCTGCTCCTCCCGATGTCGATGCTGCTCTTCCTCATGCTGTGATACCGATTCTAGCTCATGATTATTTCTGTGTAGTGTTTTGTCATTATTTGTTTTAAAAACATTTGAGAGGGGGTACCTACAAATAATATACAAATTTCTGGATTGGGTGAGCAGCAATGAAGTTTTAATGTTGGAAGTGGCATCTTAAAAAAATAAGAGGTGGCACAGGATGGTAATTAAGTGAGGAATGAAAAATTAAAGGATGCTATTTCTTGCTTTATCAGAAGCGGCTGATATAACTATTCTCAATATCACATTGTGCCACAAACTTCATGAGATCTTTTTCTTTCGTGAGAAATTGGAATTGATTGAATTTTTTTTAGTCCTACAAATTTTTTTTCTCCTGCAAACAACGGTGAGAAATGCGATGGAGCTGGGCTGGGGCGATGGCACATGTGCCCACAGAGGGGGGCTCTGTGTGCCACCTCTGGCATGAGTGCCATAGGTTCACCACCACAGGAATAGGGGCTGAAATCCAACATTCACTTGTTTCTCAGATTATTTGGAAAAGACCTTCCTCTCTCAAAAATTCAGAAACAAAAAAGAAATCATCAAACACCATTTAATGGCTGTATGTCTTAACAGCTCTACATTCAACAAGGATATCAGTCTCTAGCGATGCAGCAGCAGTGGCAGTGATCAGTCAGAAAATGACACAGGTCAAAATAAAAATAAAAGGTATCTGAGATGCTCTAAGAATCTGAAATTCTGCCCCTACCAGGTGAGGCCATGTGTGCCTCAGTCACAACGGAAGGTGGTGAAGAAGTGTGGCCTCCTAAAACTTTTAGAAATGTCTCACTGAGACACTGAAAAGGCAAATTCATTACCATTTGGGTAGAAGTGGAAGAAGATTCTGTTGGGGCCAGAGGCACTGCCTTCTCATTGTTTTCATCTAGAAAATAAAGTAACGAGATGTTTGATCACACAATTTCTTATAATACTTCAAGAAAAAAACCAGAAAGAAATCCCAGCAGATTCATGAGATCTCAGGAATTTAACTCTTAAATTAAGTTCTAACTGATTTAAACACATTGGAAATATGTTTGTTAAGGCTGTCATCCTATAACTCCCTTGATAAACATTTTCCCAAAAATGACTGCCTGAGGCCTGGAAAAAGAGACTGAATCAAGAAGCAAGGAGAGTACCTGCAACTTATAATATCTAAGAAATCAGGCAAAAGGTAGTTTTCCATGTGCCTAAACAGAATGAAAATCTAAAATATTGAGATAAAAATAAATGTAAACGGGCTATGTTGATATTACCAAAAGTCACAAGCAGCAACTGCTGTCAATAATGGTTTCAGTCAGGACTTAGTTAGATGTTCAGGCCCTGTTCTACAGAATTAGGAGGATAATCTCCAGAGTTTCCTAGTTTATATATGAACAGTAAATAATATATGGAGTCATTTAAAGCAGATTGGAGAATACTACTACTACTATTACTATTACTATTACTACTACTACTATTATTATTTAATCTTTAGTGAGATTCACAGCCTTTGAGGCTAGTTAATAGCTCAGCAGCTCGAGTCCTAAACAAGGACCTAGGAACTGTTAAGGTATCTTCTGAGGATGTAAACTGTTCCGAGTAAGGTGGTCTTTTGTAGAGTCAAAATGTTCAAGTCTGGTAAATTTAGAATTTCTAAATAGCGGGGTAGCCCTTCGGGTATTGCTCCAAGGGCTCCAATTACAATCGGGACAACACACGATTTCTTTTTCCACAGTCGCTCAACTTCAATTTGAAAGTCCCAGTACTTTGTGATTTTTTTCTTGCTGCTTATCTTTAATCCGTGCATCACCAGGTATTGCAATGTCAATGAATCATACTTTTTTCTTTTCAACTATTGTTATGTCAGGTATGTTGTGGACCAAGTACCTGTCAGTCTGAATCCTGAAGTCCCACAAGATCTTGAGTTTTTCATTCTCTAAAACTTTCTCAAACTGATGTTCCCAGTGGTTCTTGCTGTACTCAAATCCAAACTTCTGGCACAATTTCCAGTGAATGATCTTAGCAACGTGGTCATGGCATTGTAGGTAGTCAGTTTATGAAGTTTTGCTGCACCCGCTGATCAGGTGGTCGACTTTTTTATATTATTATTATTATTATTATTATTGTTATTATTATATTAATACTAGTATTAATTATGCCAGACTGTTAGATGGTAGTATGAGAGTTATACTCTTCATATATTTTCCTGCCATTTTATTTTTTGTTTTTATCTTAATTCAACATCATTGTTTTAATGGTTTTAGATACTTGATTATAACTATGTACATTGCCCAGACTAGTAGCTGTACAAATGTGATTGAACAAATAAAGAAATTAACCTCATATTGAAACCACCACCACCTAAGTGCCCTGGTCGCTTTCGTGGAAGAGTGTTGCAACAATAGCTAAAATGTACTTCAGAACCCTTGCTACGGCAGAAGCAGATTTCAACAAATTCTCTAAGTACATACCATAAGACCTGGATCTCTTTGCTTGAATGTGGTCTGGACAGAACACGCTAATAGAGGAACAGAAAAAGAAATAAACTTGTAGAAGCAAATATTTTCATTTTTATAAAGATTTAGCAAAGACGAATGAGTAATCAGCATTTTTTGTAAATAAATAAATATGCAGATGACAATCAGTGTTCATACCAGAAGAAAAACACATTCCTATCCTATCAGTTGAGGATGCCTACAGTGTATCCTTTCTACAATGATACGAGGCCCAGGAGGAACTTTCAAGACCTTGTTCTCATTGCAGACAGGAAAAACTGATCGTCAGTTATGCCAAAACAAAAGCAGTGGCTTTTTTGTATTGTATTTACTGCTGGAAGATAAACGGTGAAGGTATAAAGAGCAAGTTAAGCCCTTTAAAAACTTGGAATCGTACCTCTATCATTTTTACTGCGAAAGGAACAAATTAAAGCTCTTAACACTACAAACATAGGACTATTTATTTTATTTATAAATACAAAGATTTATGACCCTTAGAAATGATATCTTGTACATTTAAAAGAGGAATTCTGGTTCCCCAGTGCCTCTCAAACTCCATTTGTGAATGAAACTGAAATTTATTTCTATGGAAATTTCAGTGGAGGATTGCTAGTCCTTCTGAGCCAGGTAAAAAAAAAAATCATCTTCCTAAGAAAAGACACAGAATTACATCTTAAATATCCCATTTGGAACAGAGAATACTTTGCTGAAGTTACCGTAAATCAATGTATATTTAATGCTTATCTCCATTCTCCATTGTTGTAATGAAAGTCTGATCAGAACACTTTTTATTTTAGCTTTATTCATATATGTGTGAATTACCAGGAAACCTCTCTTTAGGCACATTTGATGCCTTCCCAGTAATGCTTATTGAGGCAAGATATAATAAATCTCCAGTTCAAAATAACCCGAGCCATGTGCATTTCACAGTACTCCCCATTTCACTGGGCTGATTTAATAATGCTTTTGAGATATAACATCCTTGTAAGTCAGATAAGGAGAATATACTTTTCTACCAGCTGATTTATTCCCTGGAAATCTACAGATGGATGGTTAAATTCTGTTCTACTGATATTGCTGAATGTGCTGCTTTGGAAATAGCTACGCATTGATGATTTACAGACCGGATCCTTGTTTGAGAAGTTTTGTATTTCTTTATCTTTCACCACATGTATCTATTCATTATGTTTCCATAAGTCTGTTCAATCTTTTGAATTGGTCTTTGAGTAGAAATAAAATTTAGTTACCTCTCAATTATTTCCATTAGATAAATGCAATTTTACTTATCAAGTATTTCCTTTTTTCTATGAGTCAATATAGGCCCGTTTCAAGTCCTCAGGAGTAGACATCTATTGTGGAAGCCCACCCGCATGAACTGTACTGGAATTTAATAACCAATCCCAGTTTCTGATACTGGGCTACCTTAAAGTTCTCACACTCTTAATTCATTTTTCTATAGCAAGTAAAGTGAGT
This sequence comes from Masticophis lateralis, assembly GCA_030761175.1. Taxonomy (NCBI): domain Eukaryota; kingdom Metazoa; phylum Chordata; class Lepidosauria; order Squamata; family Colubridae; genus Masticophis; species Masticophis lateralis. The sequence goes on from JAUDYJ010000001.1 coordinate 161,521,670, forward strand.
AAATGCTCACTTTGGCAGTTGCAAAAAGTCAGCTTCATCCTAGCCCAGAGGTCGGCAACCTGTGGCTCTGGAGCTGCATGCAGCTCCCTGTCCCATCACTGGTTGGCCCCGCCCCCCACCCCTCGGCCCTCGTATTTCTTTTTTGACTCAACCCGAAGCCGCAGGAAACGAAGGCTGCCTTACGCACAAATGTGGTGCAAAGGCAGGTACAGGGAGCTTCATTCCTGTACTCTCCTCCCCCAAGCCGAGAGTGTGTGCATTTTTGAGGAGACACTCCTCAAGCGAGCGCCAAAGACAGCAAAGGCATGTGTGGGGTGCGCGGCCGCTCGCTTAGGAAAGTCTTAACAGGATGTGGCTTCTCTTCTGCACTAATGATCTGGCCATCGCTGGATCTCCTCCTTCCACTCTTGTGATGCTCTGGCTGTGGCTGAGCCGGGAGCGTGCACATGCGTGGGGAGACCCTCCTCAAGGAAGTGCCGAAGCTCAGAAAAGGTGCCCATGGAGAGGGCAGCAGTTCGCTTAAGGAGGGTCTCCCCACACATGTGCATGTTCCCAGCTCAGCCACAGCTGGCCAGGGTGTCACGAGTGCGGGAGGAGGAGGAGAATGCAGGAGTGAAGCTTCCCTGTACTTGCCTCCGTGCCACATTTGCACCTAAGGCAGCCTTTGCTTCCTGTCGCTTCGGGCTGGAGTTTGCACCCTCCGTACTCGGTTGAAGAGCTGCTGGGGTGGGGGATGAAACGGCAAGGCGATGGCCGGAGCATTAGTGCAGGAGAGAAACCGTGTCTTGTTAAGACCCTCCTAAGTGGGCAGCCACCCACCCCGGGTGCGCCTTTGCTGTGCTTTGGCACTCACTTGGGGAGGGTCTCCCAGTGCGTGCACATGCTCCCGGCTCAGCCACGGCTGAGCAGGGCATCACGAGAGCTGGGGGTGGGAGGACGGTCGCCTGAAGGGAGGGAACACACACACACACACACACACACACACACACACCACACACATACAGAGAGAGGGGGAGAGAGAGAGAGAGACATAGAGACACATACAGTGATACATAAAGAGGGGTGAGAGAGGGGAAGAGAGGGAGTGAGAGAGGGAAAGAGATACAGAGGGAAAGAGACACTGGGGGGAGCTAGGGGGAGATAGGGAGAGGGGAGGCAGAATGGTTTTGTGGATGGGTAGGCGTGGCTGGGGGGTCATGTGACTGGGGGGGAGTGAGTGACATCAAGTTGGCCACGCCCATCCAGGTTTTGTGGCTCCGGTGTGTTTTTCTCTGTGGAAAACAGGCTCCTAAGGTTGCCGACCCTGTCCTAGCCTAAAGAATATATATTCAGAACTAACATTGATTTCAAAATATTTCAGAAGGCATCTTGATAATGCAGTAGTTTCTATCTTTTCCTGCCAGAATCCTAGCAATCCCAAACTTAAGGGAAAACATGAATGATATAGCAATATTTTCCCCCTCAACCCTGGTTATTGAGTGCTTATTTTTCTATAGCATACAGATCTCTAGTCCTTTCTGTATTTCTAAGCATTCTAGATAATAAAATGTCTTGACTTTGGCATCTTGTTGCTGAATTCAATAGCTGGAACATATAGCTTTTTTAAAAATGGAAGATTATAATGGGTCAGCTTCTGATTTTACAGAGAACAATTTTTTTACTGGTTTTCAAGGCTAAGATATTCTGACACATTTGGGTGCATGGGTAATATACACCCATAAGATAAAGCCTTTTTTGCTTTCTTTTTTTAACCATTCAGATAATTTCAAAACATAAATAAGTTATATAGGACTCTCAGAAAAGTATCTTAAAATAGGTTTTAGAAAACACCTGATTATATACCGGTAGAGGCCTTGATCTTCATCTGTTTCTGTTGAAGCATCACCTCTCAAGGCACAAAAATAATGGTAACTTTTGCGGCAGCTTTTGACCTCGCAGCCAATGGTTGCCCCCTTCTTGCGACAGACAGTGCACAGCTGTATGGAAACAAATTGAAACCACTTTTTAAACTGCAGTCTATAAAACTAGAAAGTGTCATTAGACCCATTTACTTCTCCATCACCCATCACATGCTGGCTTCTGTCCTGTGATCCTGTTTATACTAAACCATTTAGAGTAAAGTGTAATCTCTGCTTTGTGGCAAGAATATGAAACCACATGGGAGTTACTCAATGGATTCAATTTTTTTAACAACTGGTTCTGTGGGTATGGCTTATTTGGGGGTATGGCTTGGTGGTCATATGGCTGGGTAGGTGTCGCTAGCTTATCATGTGACCGGGTGGCTATGTGCATAGGGACTGCTCAGAGGACTGAAAAATGTCATTTCTGACTTGTCCTCCTACTTTTGACCAGTCCTCACACTTATGGCCATCCTAACATTGATGCCCGTTGCAGCATTCTTAACAACAGTCTCACTCATTTCACAACTGCTTCTCTTCACCATGGTGACAAGATAGGGTGAAAAATGTAAAGTGTGAGGACCATTGTAAGTGCGAGGACCGTTCGAAAGTGCGAGGACCGATCAAAAATAACTTTTTCAGCCCTCTGAGTAGTCCTATGCACATAGGGACTACCCAGAGGGCTGAAAAAAGTGATTTCTGACAGGTCCATTTATGCCCATTGCAGCATCCTTAACAACTGTGTCACTTATTTCACAACTGCGGTGCTTCATGTGATTGGTTGGGCGTGGCCAAGTGGCATCACTTCTTTGCCCTGGTGGTGCAGCAGACTAAAGCACTGTTATTAACATCAGCTGCCTACAATTACTGCAAATTCAAATCTCACCAGGCTCAAGGTTGATTCAGCCTTCCATCCTTTCTAAGGTAGGTTAAATGAGGACCCGGATTGTGGGGGCAATAAGCTGACTTTGTATAAATATAGAAAAGTATGAAGGCTATTGCTTATCGCATTGTAAGCTGCCCTGGATCTTCGGAGAAGGGCGGCAAATAAATCAAATTAAAAAAAAAGACAGTTTGCTGCAATGATCGTAAGTGTGAAAAACGGTCATGAGTCACTTTTTTCAGTGCCATTGTAACAGTTGTAAGTCAAGGATTACCTGTACAAAAGTACAAAAAGCTTCTCTGCTTGCAAAAAGCTGCCCTAAATACCAATCATTAGATTAGAAATACCTGCAAACTGGAGTTACAAATCAGGGAGGGTGACAGAGCACCTTGAGGAACTAAAATAGTTAAAATGCAATGATAACTATCAGCAGCCAACTCTTGCTCATAAAGTGAAACCTTTTAGCAGAGAGATCATTTAAGATCTCCAGAATGAAGCAGAGGAGGAAACACAATAGCTGTTGCTTGTTAAACCAATTACCAGAACAAATAGACACAGGAACTACTCAGATTTCTGAAGCTGCTTCTTTTCAGGAACAGAGATTAATGTTTTTCCTTCCAAACAAAGCTGAATAGGGAAAATTATCTCATCACTAAATACAGGGTTAAACATCACCAAGCACAGAATTAAATTTCACCAAAAACCAGTTTTAGACCAAAAGTCAGAAACGGTATGTAAACTCACATTTAAATGTCAATCTTTCTAGCTAGCCAACAAGCCTTGCTGAATGTCACTCATCTTGGTTCCTTGTCATTAAAAGCTTCTGCTTTGTTTTTCAATTAGTTCTTCAAAGTGCTGATCATTGCACCCTGGCTGGAAAAACTGCAACAGGGGCGTATTTCCTCCCAACAGCGGTGTAAAAAGCTTAAAACAACCCTTCCCCTTTAAGAAAGTCAAGCAAAAAAAAAAAAAAACCCTCTGAGAAGCTCCAGAACTGGAAGCGACAGTAAATCTAGGCATACTGCCAAGAATGTAAAAAAGGTTAACGGAGAGGCAGTTTCTGTAAGCAGGGCAATAAAGATTAGGCTAGAAAACAACACCAGAAAGTTGTAACTCCTTACAGAATTAACCCTGTAAAGCGGGGGGGGGGGGGAGATTTCTTCTAACAACCGGTTCTCCGAATTGCTTAACTACTTAACAACTGGTTCTATCGAATGGGTGCGAACCAATAGAATCCCATCACTGGAGTTACTGTATTTTTCGGAGTATAAGACACTCCGGAGTATAAGACACAGCTTAGTTTTTGGGAGGAAAATAGGGGGAGAAAATCTCCCTATCAGGTATTCATCTGGCTAGCATCCTTAGTCTGGTCAACTTCAGCACATTAGTTTGCTAATTTTGAGCGCACAGGCATGCTTTTTATCCCCTGCTTGGGGGATAAAAAAAAGCTTCTAAAGCACAACTGATCTTTGGAGAGAGAAGCAATGAGGCTCAGGCTCAGACTCAATCCCTCCAAGCCAGAGTGGCTGTGGCTGCCGGCGCCCCGATATAGCCAGTTGGTGCCATCACTGGCTATTGGGGATGAGATCTTGCCCCCCTCAGAGAGGGTTCGCAACTTGGGCGTCCTCCTGGATGCACGGCTGTCTTTAGACGATCATATGACGGCCGTGGCCAGGGGGGCTTTTTATCAGGTCCGCCTGATTGCCCAGTTGCGTCCCTTTCTGGATTGCTACTCATGATGACAGCCTATGTAAGTGAGGCTCCCTAAAGAGTTGTGTTTTCTAATTCAGTTAAATAACACTGCTCCTCTGCAGGGAGGTGTTAACTGATGAAATTGTATTATTATTATTTTTTTAATTTATAAACTTTATTAAAACACATATAAAACACATATAAAAACATTTACAAAACATACAACATATAAGTAAACATTTCTTTTAAAGCAATATTTCATAGTGGTTCTTCAACTCATACAGTTGTGATTATTCCCCTTATTCTTAGCCTAGTAGTTTTTTCTTTTCCCTTTTCACCCCCCCTTCTTCCCCCCCACTTAGGATTCCCCCTTTAGCAATCTTTATATTTGGATTATACCATTGTTTTTGAATTTCCCTGTTCATGTTTATTTGCCCATAGGAAATTATTAATATACATATTTACATCTTTATTCTATCCTTCTTGTATCTATGTATCTTTATTAGAGGCGTTGTACCATTGGTACCATTTGTCCCATATTCTGTAGTATTCTGTCTCTTCTTTTTCCTTAATCTATTTTGTTAGTCTATCCATTTCAGCGCACTGTGCGATTTTATCTATTAACTCTTCTTGTGTTGGGATTTTTTCCTGCTTCCAATTTTTTGCTTACGTTATCCGAGCTGCCGTTAGGATATGTATCATCAGGTATTTTATATCTTTAGGATATATTTTTGTGAAGTTTCCTAGCAGGAAAGTTTCTGGTTTCTTCTATATTTGTAACTTTGCTATTTGTTCCAACCTTTTCTTAATATTAGACCAAAATTTCTTTGCTGCCGGGCACGTCCACCATAGATGGTAAAAGGTACCCTGTGATTTTTTGCATTTCAACATAATGAACTGTTTTTCGGATGGATTTTTGCCAGTCTTATGGGCGACATATGCCACCTATAAAACATCTTCAGCTGATTTTCCTTATATGCCACCGCTAATGTTAATTTTGTATTCATTTGCCATAGTTCTTCCCTCTTCTCCAAGTCTATTGTATGTTTAAAGTTTTGAATCCATTTAATCATCGTACTCTTCACTATTTCCTCCTCCATCTTGTATCGCAGTAGAAATTTATAAATTTTACTAATTAATTTCTCTTGTGAGTCTAATATAATTTTATCTAGTTCTTGTTTCTCTCTGTAAATTTCATATATTTTTATATGCTCCTTGTGTTTAGATTGGATCTGTGTAAAAGTCCACCAGTCGACTTCTCTATTTAGGTCTATTTCCAATTGTTGTTTGGTTTTCAGCTTCCCTTGATAATCAATTAAGTCTTTGTATCTAATTATATTTTTAGGTTCTGTTAAGTTTGGGTGCCTTACCACTTCTGATGGTGATAGCCAAATTGGATTTTTTTGTATACTGCTGTTTTTTAATTTTTAGCCAAGTTAGTAGTAATGCATTCCTAATTGTGTGTCTTTTAAAATAGATATGTGTTTTATATCTTTCATCCCATAAAAAGGAGTGCCAGCCCGCTTGTAGTTCATGGCCTTCGATTGTTAATATCCTGCTGTTTTTTAATTCCATCCAAACCTTTACCCATGATAACACCACCACTTGATAATAGAGTTCCCAATTCAGGAGTGCTGTTCCTCCTCTATCTTTTGTGTCTTGGAGTAGCTTAAATTTAATTTGTGGTCGCTTCCCCTGCCATATGAATTTAGAGATTATCTTATTCACTGTTTTAAAAAAAAAATTCTCTAATTTTATTGGAGCAACCTGAAATAAATATAATAGTTTTGGTAGGATGTTCATTTTAATAGTGGAGATTCTTTCCATTAATGAGATCTGTAGGTTTCTCCAGGTATCCAAATCTTTCTTTATCTGTACTATTAATTTGTCGTAATTGTTTTCTTTTATTGACGAGCTTCTTGGTGACAGCCAGGTCCCTAAGTATTTTATTTTCTTCATTATTTGAATTTGTGTACTATTCTCCAATTCCTTTTCTTGATTCTTCGTAAGTTTTTTTGCTATTAAGTTCGATTAATTTCTATTTATTTTTAGTCCAGCCACCTCTCCAAATTCCTCTATTTTCTTAAACAGTTTTGGTGCTACTTCTAATGGTTCCTCTGCTATAAATACAAGGTCATCGGCAAAAGCCTGAACCTTGTATTCTTCTTGTCTTATTTTTAACTCTTTAATTTCTTGATCTTCTCTAATTTTTTTTAACAAGATCTCCAATGTTAAGATGTACAATAGTGGAGACAGTGGGCAGCCTTGCCTAACCCCTTTTGTTATATCGCATTGGTCTGTTGTGTTGTCATTCAAAAGTACTCTTGCTGTTTGTTTTGTGTAAATTTCTCCTATGATTTTTTCAAATTTTATTCCAAATTGCATACTCTTTAATTGCCCCTTTAAAAATTTCCAATTTAGGTTGTCGAATGCTTTTTGGGCATCAAGGAAAACCAGTGAAGCTTGTTTCTCCGGATGTGCTTCATAATATTCAAGTGCATTTATTATTCTCATATTGTTCTTAATTTGGTGGCCCGGCTGAAATCCATTTTGGTCCAGATGAATATAATTATTCAATACTTTTAAAATTCTTTCTGCTATAATTATTGCAAATACTTTATAATCTGTGTTCAATAAGGATATTGGTCTATAATTTTGAATTAATTGATGATCTGTGTCTTCTTTGGGTATGATTGTGATTATTGCCTCCGTCCAGGTTAATGGAATTTTTGTCTTCTCCAGAGCCTCGTTATATACCTCTAACATAGTTTCTCCTATTGTTTCTTGTACAGTTTTATGTAACTCCACCGATAGCCCATCTGGCCCCTGTGTTTTGTTATTTTTTTGCTTTTTCAGTGCAGATTCCAATTCCATTTTACTTACTGGCCTGTTTAGCATTTCTCTTTGTTCGACTGTAATTACTGGCATATCCAATCTTTTTATATATTGTTTTATCTTTTCTTCCTCTACTTCTTCTTGTTTATATAGATTTGCATAAAATGTCTGGATAATTTCTTTTTTCGCCTCCCTACTATATTGAATTTCCCCTTTTTCGTCTCTAAATTGGTGTATCATTCTTTTATCTTTATCTTTTTTCAATCTGTACGCCAGCCATCTGCCTGTTTTGTTCACAAACTCAAAGTAATTCTGTTTGGCCATTTTTATTTTCTGTGCTAGTTCTTTTTGGTTTATGAGATTTAAGTTATGTTTAATTGTTTTCCATTCCTCTTTTATTTTTTTGTTATAGGGATGTTGTTGTAGTTTCTGTTCTGTGTTCTTTAATTCTTCATATAATTTATCTAACTGTTGTTTCCTCTTTGTTTTTCTTCTCTATATATACGATAGTCAAGCCCCTTATATAGGCTTTTGCTATATCCCAAGTGTTCTGTAAAGAAGTATCCTCTTTTTTGTTTATTTTAAAAAATAGTTCTAATTCCTTTTCTAACATATGTTTAAATTCTTTTTGTTTGCATATCCTTTGATTCATTGTCCACCTCCTAAACCCTTTTTTCCCTTTCCAGTTTACAAGAATTGGGTTATGATCTGCCCATTGATTTACTTCTATTTCTATTTTTTCTACCCCGGTTCTAATATTCGCAGTCATCCAGGCCATGTCAATCCTGGACCAGGATTGGTGATGGTGAGAATAGAAAGTGAACTGGTTCTCATCTTCGTGTGTTTCCCTCCAAACATCTCTCAAATTTAATTATCTAATGTAGTTGTTTTTTGGTGTGTCTTGTTTACATCCGTGATTTTGTTCTTGCACCTTCTCTTTACTCCCTCTCTTTCTCTTGGCTTTTCCTTACTTCTTTCTCTTGCACCACTTCTATTTGCTCTTCTTCCTGGCTTCTAGTTTCTGTTTCTTCTTTATTTTCCTGTTCTTCCTCCTGGTTAAAGTGCACATTATAAAATTCCCTCGCTCTTTCTGGTGTGTCTATTTTGTATTTTTTGTCTTCCCAGGTGACCAAGATCCCTCCCGGAGTTAACCATTGAAACATTATTTTATATCTGTTCAGTTGGATTGTTAGAAACTGGTATTGTTGACGTTGGTTTTGGATTCTTCGGGGTATTTGTTTTAGGACTGTAATTTCTTTTCCTTTATATGTCAGCATCCCTTCCCAAGATTTCCTTTATACCTTGTCTCTAATTGATCGTTTTGAGAATCTAACGTGTACTTCTCTTGCCAGGTGGTGCCTTCTTATATAGTTTGTGTGTACGCGGTATGTTTCGTCCAATTGTCCTTTTATTTCTAGTTTGTCTTTTTGTATTATTTCTGACACTATCTCCACCATTTTTTCTCCCAAGTCTTCATCTTTTTCTTCTATTATATTTTGAAAATGGAAAAAATATGAAGCTTTCTCCATCTCGAGCATTGCTATTAAGTCAGACAGTTCCTTATTTAATTGAAAGCTTTTTGCTCCATTGCCTCTACTTTTGCCTCTACTTGATCTATTTTTGTTTCTGCTTTTCTGATTCTTTGTTTGTTTTCTGTTATTGATTGTTGGATATCTCCAATTTTGTTATTCATATTTTTAATATCCTCCCTCACTTCTCCAATTTCATTTTTAATCTCTGCCTGAAATGTTCTCATTTCTTCATGGTTTTCTACCATTTTTCTTGTGTTTTTAACAGTGTTTCCTGGATCATTAAAAACATGCTTTGCATGGCATTTAATGTCAATTCTGGTTTCTCTTTCTCCTTTTCTTTTCCTACCATGCTATCTAATGTTTTTTTGTTTTAGTGGTGATGCCACCATTGCTGTGGTATTTACAGCTGGTTTTTTCCCTGTTTTTGTTATGGTAGACATTGTTGACATTTTTAATGCTCGTATAAAACTTTCCCACACTAACATATAATTCTCAATCGCTAATTTCCCTTATGGAGTTTCCACACTTTGATCACACTTCCATTAATTACTAATCACTTAACATTAATTAGTTATTATTTTACAAGTTTTCACTTCTTATTTACAGTATTTTCAATCAATCTAGGTTATAATTCATTCACCTTCCCCTTTTTCAAATTTTATGAATTCATAATACATATATATTTCAAGGTTATGATATAATTTCTGTTTCCCCCCCTATGTTTTTCATTATCTTAGTGACTATCTAATATATAAGAATACAATTTATTAAATATAAAAGTAAGAGAAAAGGTTTTTTCCCCTTTCCTTAGTAGTACTTAACGTTTCTTCTCCAATCTCATCAATGGCTGTAAATGTAACTATTTCCTGTAGTCCATTCGTGTCAGTCTTTTTCCCCCCTGAATCTTAGTCTTTCTATGATCACTGCTAACGCCACTTTGTTTTAAAGTCCCACGGGCACTTCAAAAATCCTTTAAGTTCTTCTTAGCCCTCACTGTTATTTAGATTGTACAATTTATCTCCTTCTCCAGCTCCTTCCTTCTCCACCACCGTCTCTGGGTCCTAAGGTTATCAGTCCTCACTCCGCGGGTTTCTTCTTCCTCACACTTTTGTTCTTTATGTCTTGTTGCACTTCTAATTTAGTCCGCCACCATGTTAATCCGACAGTTTTGCGCCCACCTCAGTCAGCGCTTCTCCATGTAGTTCACCTACTCCATCTGGGGTTCCTTCGCTCTACCACTCGAAATTACAATCATTCTTGGCTTCACTCTAGGAAGCCGCCATTGCTCTTATCCGCCCTGAGGCTGACTTCCTTTCCACCAGCTTAAAGAGGTTCGTCCTGTATCCCCTCTGACACTAGCGCAACGCCCAGGGGCTTCAAGACTTCCCCTTTTATTTCCCGATCTCTAAGGGATTGGGAGTGCTCTCAAAGAGCTTCTAATAGAGTTTGGAGTTCCAGAAAGGCAGCTCCGTTTCCTCACCCCTTTCACAATGACGTCACCGCCGGAAGTCTCTGGGTTTCAGCAGGTTCTGATCCGAAATTGTATTATTTTTATTCATTTTTCTGTCATTTCCCCTCCCACAAAAAACCTTTTTACTCTCCCTATGTTTTAAAATGGGGGACAAAACAGCAGTATCAATCTGTCTTTCTATCAATGAGACAGGGGGACAACTACACTATTGGTTCATACTGTAATCTTTAGGCATCCAAAGTGGACATTCCAAATGCTTAATGTGAAAATAAATTATTTTAAGTAATTTTGATATATAATTTTAAAACATGAAAAATGACTTACCAGCCGCCTTCCTCTCTTTATTTCCTTCATTACTGAAGCCACATCAAACCTTTTATCAAGATCCTCAGGGTTCTCTTCTTCCAATTCCATAAATCCTGAAGCAAATAACTAGAAATGAAATAAAAAAGTAAGATTTAAAACAAGAGGATATGACAAAATAAAATATTAAAAATAGCAGCTAGAATTGGCTGGGGATCAGTGCTACCTCATAAACTTACAAAGCCATTGCCGAGAACTAGAGATATTAGTACTGTGCAGCTTCACCTCTGACATAATGAAGTTATGTTTGCAGATAAAATAATATGGCCAGATTATGAAGAATAACAGGTAACAACCTTCATGTCCTCAAATGGGAATTCAAGAACATTAAGAATACAGTTTGGAGGTAATATGAAACGTTAATGAAAATCTTCTGGTTGGCAGAAGCAGCTTTTTTATAGTGTACAGTGTTGTCCCTCTGTCTCCTACTCTTGTGCGGATAGAATTTCCACTCATTTCTACTGACTAATCCAGAAAGGAATATGTTCAGCAATGATCTTCTGAGCAGTATAGTGCTGAGGAGATGGAAAGCAGGATATGTGACTGTAGAGAACTTACTCAAACGAACAATACTGGTAAGTATTAAGCAACTCACTGTTTTGAATTTTGAAAACATATTTTGGATGTTCTCACAGTTGCTGGGGGAACGGCATGACCAATCACAGAACGGCTATTCCTCTATCCACCCTTCCATAGAACGTCATTATTCTTCCTTTCTTTTCACCTTTTTCCAGGCAAGGAGGCACATTTCAGAGCAAAAGGTTGCATCTATTCATGTTACCTATTTTCCAAGAAAGCCTATGGGTTCATTTTAATTTTTTTCCAAAGTGAAAAGACAGAGGGAGAAAGGAACTTGGTGAGAAGCAAGGAAAGTCTTCACAATCACAAGGAACCCCAGACAGTGAGTCAGGGGGGTTAGAGAAAAGGGGCTTTGGAGAAGAAACGATCTAAGGAGGAGGTATTTCCAAGACAAACTGTTCAAACTCCTAAATTTTGATATCTAATTATAATAAGTTTACCACTTTGCTTGAAAACAATTCAGAAGAGGTTTTGTGTAAATATCCTCTCCAAATTCCCCATCTCTGAATCCAAATGCAATATGGATTGAATATATTTTTTCTTTTCTGATCCTATTCTACTTCTACTTCTGCCAATGTGAGGCTATATTCCAGTTCTCCAGTCCTTGCATAGGAAGATGCCCGCCGTTTTTAATTAAAAAAAGCAGAATATGAAATATAAGCATTATCCAAGTTTAGGACAAATACACAGTATTATGAAGTCTAACTTGTTTCCATGTGCTTCTTTTTTCTTCACAGCATATTTAGAAAATCTTGATATAAATAGCAACCAATATAGCATCTTCATACCTCTCAAATTTCTAGCCTGGATGCCCAAAACTTCCAAAAACCTTTTTGAGCCCCTGTTGATTCATCTGAGTACAAAGTTGTCCATTGCATGTTCCCTTCCTCTCCCTGGGACTCATCACAGTTCACCTTTTTCATCAGGGAAGGAGCAAAATCAGCTTCTCAGGGAGCCACTTTTCCCAATGGAAAAGGAAAAAGAGAAACAAGCACACAGAAGCTATAGATTCAGGATAAGCGGGAATCCAGCTCTCTGGGCCTTGATTAAGGTGAACAGTGAGGAAAAGGCTCTCTTCCTCTTATCTATCTATCTATCTATCTATCTATCTATCTATCTATCTATCTATCTATCTATCTATCTAAAGGGATGTATGTATGTTTGTTGAAGCATAACAATAGGAGGAATATTAGATATGTTAGACACAGTTATTTACAGAAATAATAAAGGCAGGATATTAATTACTTACAGTGCCATCAAAGTCTGCAAAATGTGGATTACATGAACATAAAAAAGGCATAAGGAAAGGGACAAAGAAATAGAGGAATGGACTCATGATTTATTATAGCGATTGCCTGGAATGGTCATTTATGCTCCTAAACAATCTATGCTGCATTTTAATATACCACTATAAAAATGTTATTTTTATAGAATTATCAGCACTGTAGTACTTCTGACCTTCCAGAATAATTAGTCCTGTTATGGTCTTCTTGTACTCCAGTATAGTACATATGGCATTAAAGAAATAGGTGTTATCAATTATGAATTGCCTCACAAAAGTGCTTCAGACCTATTTTCATTTTCCAATCAGTTATGGACACATTTTGAATGTCACTAGCAAACCTCACCACACAGTTCTGATGAACTGCAAGATTCCGTTCTTCATCAGTGTACATAATCGCACACGGTTCATTATCTGGACAAAATGCACACTTTCTTCTTGTCATCTCTGCCATTACTGAAGTCACCTTAGAAAAATATTTGAGAGATTAAAACATTATTAACCCATCACTTCACAGCTCGAAACAGTACATTTTTAAAAATGCACTACATTTCACAAGCTAGTATCCTCTAACAGTACTTACACTTTGCTTTGAATGTCTTCACATGGGGCTCAAACATATTTAATTAGAAAAATGTTTAAATCTGTCTGTGAACTCCAACCAGGCCCTCTAAAAAAGTTTAAGAAGATATTCTTTAAGAAGAGCAAAGAATCTTTATATGCGGTTTCATAAGATGAGAGTCCATTACTTGGTTATAAAAAAAAAACATTTTTTCCTTCCACATTCTAGATGCGCTTTCTAGGATCTTCAGTTATAAAATGCTAGGAAGCATTTAGGTCTAATACTTCAGAAGGTTGCTCTCAGTTCTGTTTGTAAAACAGATACTGTACATGAGTTAACACAAAAATAAAGACGACGAGAAGAAAGCTAGAAATTAAAATGAGTAATCTGCTACACAGGATGAATTCAGCTTTGACACACACACACACAAAATTTCATAACGGTAATTTATTTATGTATTTATCCTTTGTAGGTCTTTACACAAAGTTGAGGACATTTCCTAAAGCCAAACTATTGATTTCTTTTTATTATTCAATCTGACTCCCCCAAGCCTACTAATCTTTGATACACTTCTTTTTTAAATTTAGAAATGTCCTTGAGTTTGGACCCACATAAACATCTAGTGGCTGGATAAAACAGATCTTGCAAAATAAGAAATACTTAGAAAACATTTCAAATTTTCTAAATTTAAATACATTTCCAAAAGAGAACAGGGCATGACTTTAAGTCTATTTCAGATATGGTATGTATCTATGCCCTTTCTGAAAGTTTGATAACATATAGTACGTTTCAAAAACATGTAGGTGCAAATACATTAATATTCAAAGACATCATCTAATGTCTTAGAAGTAATGCCCTTGGAAAAATATGGAATCCATTCATTTATACCCCACCTTTTACCTATTTTGTCCTTTGTGTGTGTGTGTGTGTGTGTGTGTGTAAATCTTTAATGTGGTTTACTCAGGAAATGATGAAAGCTCATCAGTATTATTGTGGACAAATCTGTAGTCTGAAGTATAGTTTGGAAACGACAGACATTTTGTTTTGTTATCTCTATTGACAGTTTTTGCAAGGCCTGCCAAGACTTTGGACTAACAATCAGCCTGAAAAAACACAAGTCATGGGTCAGAACGTGGATTCACCTCCCTGTATTACAATCTCTACAGAAAAACTGGAGGTCGTCCATGACTTTGTGTACCTCGGCTCAACTCTCTTTGACACTCTCTCTTTAGATACTGAGCTGAATAAACGTATTGGTAAAGCGGCCACCACATTTTCCAGACTTACAAAGAGAGTATGGCTTAATAAGAAGCTGACAGAACATACAAAGATCCAGGTCTATAGAGCCTGTGTCCTGAACACACTCTTGTACTGCATGAGTCCTTGATCCTCTATGCATGGCAGGAGAGAAAGCTGAACACCTTTCATGGCATCACTTAGCAGGTCAAAGTTCCAAATAGCGCAGTCTTGGAACGTGCTGGAATTTCTAGCATGTATACACTATTGAAACAGCGACATCTACGCTGGCTGGGGCAGTTCATGAGAATGGCTGATGGTCAGATTCTGAAAGATCTCCTGTGTGGAGAATTAGTGCAGGGAAAGCACCTCAGAGGGAGACGACAGCTGCAATATAAGGATATCTGCAAGAGGGACCTAAAGGCCTTGGGAATGGACATTAACTACTGGGAAACCTTGGCCTCCGATTGTTCAGCTTGGAGGCTAAAGACACAGCATGACCTTCTCCAATTCGGAGAGACACTTAATTCGGCAGGCTGAGGCAAAGAGGCAGTCCCGGAACCAGGAAAGTCTGGGGGCTGGGCAGGGGACAGAATGTATCTGCCCTCAGTGTGGAAGGGATTGCCACTCTCGAATTGGCCTTTTAGTCACACTAGCTGCTGTTTTAGGACCTCTTTCCAGAGCACAATACCATAGTCTCTTGAGACTAAAGCATGCCAATGATCTCTATTGAGCAAATCCATAGTTTGGTTTAAATTAATTATTTCTGTTTTATTATGTAAACATTTATATTTGCTTTCTTTAAAAAAAAAGCAGCTATTTATAGTGGTCCTTTGTATTACATAATTCTCCCAAATAAAACAAACATATCAAACTTAACTTGCCATGGCTTACATGCAGAGTATTTCATAATTGCACAAAAGTTATGCTGATTAAAAAACTTAAGGAAATTTGAAAAATATTCCTATACACATTCTTGTATTGCTCCAATGATAATCTTCCTTCACTATTTATCAGGGTAGATAAAAATCGATTAAAACAAAAAAACAAAAAAAGTTTTTTTAAATTTAAATCAGATTTTTTTTTATTTGAATTGGATTTTTAAAATTTTTTATCAAATGTATTTTAATAAAATGCTTTTGGAGTAAAATCTATCTAAAGATAGTCTTCTATTTAAGATACATTAATAATTTAGTTAATTCAACAGGAAATGGAGCTTAGTTATGTAGCATGAGGCTGTATATTCAGCAATATTTACATTTTTGGTAAACTCATTCAATGAATCCAAGCTCTGCAAACTGAGATAACATGCACTGCATTGATGCATTCACAAAATTTCACAGTAACCATGAGATAAATCATAACATAAAGTTCAGGAATATTCCTTTATCCCATTGTTTTGCAAATCTATGTACACCACAAACTGTATGATTCTTTGAAGAGAAATGAATCTGTACCACCAGGCTCTAAGTGTGAGGAGGAAGGACAAACAGTAAAAATGAAAGTGAAACCTTCTAAGCAGCTTCTAAATACAACATTAAAGAGCACCTGTCATTTCAGATTCATCATGGCTGTGCCTGTTGGTGGACATCACCTGTTGCTTGCCACGTCCCTCACCTTATTGTCGCATCACTGCCATCCCATTAAAGTGAATGGGACGGTCGGTAAGTCAACAGTGGGTCAGTGAAGGAGCTGCTGTGGGAAAGTTGCTCTTTAACAGTTGCTCTTTAAAAATTATGATTTAAATTGAGTAAATTTAAATCAAAACTTTTTACTAGTGATTTAAATCATGATTTAAATGTGCCACAAATGTTTTCATTTGGGATTACAGACAGCGGAGGGTGCAGGTCAGTAAGGGCATGCTAAAGGCATCTTCAAGCTAATTTGAATGCTTTCAGTTCCCAGGCCTGATGAAATAATCCCCAGAATACCGAAGAAACTGGTTGAAGAACTGTCAGGACTTCTTTGAGGAATTGCAGAATTGGAGAGATGCTAGAAGAGGGGACAAGAGCAAATGTGCTCCCCCACACCCTTCCCACTCTTCAAGAAAGGACAAAAAGACCCCGGAATTATTACCCGGAGAAATGTCAGAGGAGGTGTACTAAAGCAGGATATCTGTAACCAACTTGAAAACAATGCCGGGACTGGAAATAGTTAGGAAGGTTATTCACGTGAAGCAAATCTCATCTCGACAGTGTAAACTCTTCAAGGGAGGAAAGGCACGCTGCGAATACAAGTTACGTGCGAAGGTGGAAGCGGCTGGGAAGGAGGAAAAGCTAAGGCGGAATACCTTCTTCTCGGGAGGTTTTGCCCCGGTGAGCCTCATCGGGAGGAGCTAAGCAGCCGAAGACGCTGCCAGCCCACCGGCGAGGGCGGCAGCGGCTGAACAAAGCCAGGAGCGGAACGGTTAAACGGACCTTCTCAAAGCACAAAGCCAGGAGCGGGAGATTTAAGCCTTTTCTCAGCGCCAGGGAGGAAGCCAATGCTCCGCGAAGGGACGCCCAGGCTGCCGCCTTCATTCCCCGGCCCTTACCGTTAGCTGAGAGACCCGAAGCAAGAGAAGCGGCGACCTCGCAGGTGCCCGGCAGAAAGCAATTCTTGGGGAGGCCTCTCCGCTTGCACGGCGACCCCAGCAGGAGGGTCCGCACCCTCGCTCCGGAGAAGAGCTGCTTCCGAGGGGATACGCTCCCAGACGCAGGCCCTGCCTTCTTTCGCTTCTATGTGACGGGCCTTAGAACGCCTGCAAGAGAAAGCTGGCTGACACCACGACGCCTGGAGCAACACTAAGCCTTCCAGGAAGCGGCCGGTGCTTTGGTGGAGCCCAGAGGCTTCCTGGCAGCTATGTGTCAGCGGAAACTTTCGTTGCAATTTGAAGAAACCACGGATCAGAGCAAGGGCTTTCAGGAAAGCGGGGGGTGGGTGCGTGTGTGGGGGTGCCGCTCATTTCTAATATCCTCGGGCACGGGCGGCAGCAGTGGTAAAATGCGGGCAAGGCAAAAGATGGAAGAAGAGCGATGCATGGCTAGATTTCAAAAGTCTGCTGGCGGAGTGAGAACCGCTGGCACCGAAGGGTGGTGGTGAAAGCAGTGCACTGTGTGCAAGAGACAAAACGACCACGGTGAACAGCAAAAAGCCGGCAAGTTAACTGGTGCTGCGGAAACTCTCTGGAGAAGCAGAGTAGGAACGATTGCCCACAAGCGCTCCAAGGGCCGCTCCCTGAGGGGGTGAGGGTGTGGAGGTAGGAAAAAAATAAAATTTAGGATTGGAAGGGACCTTGAAGATCTGTTGCTAATTTTAGTCACAGAATCCCCATTTTGTCGAAAAACCTTCACTCTCCTTGGGTTGTTATAGTTAAATTAGCTAGGAAGTTTTGCACAGAAGGAGACGGGCTGTGTCTGGCCCCATATATTTTTATTGGGATGCTGGCATTCTGGTGGGAGGGAGACCGGGATGAAATCCAGCAGGTTCTGACAGGTTCTGGAGAACCAGTAGTGGAAATTTTGAGTAGTTCAGAGAACTGGCAAATACCATCTCTGGCTGGCCCCAGAATGGGCTGGGAATGGAGATTTTGCAGTATCCTTCTGCCACGCCCACCAAGTCATGCCCACAGAACCGGTAGTAAAAAAATTTGGATTTCACCACTGGAGGGTGGGAGGATTGGACGGATCTCTATATGAAGTTTCTGTTTCTGATTCCCGCATTGGTGTGGTGTGAGTTTCTGTTTCCTGCATTGCTGTACTGTGGGAGGGATTTTGTTTGCACTGCTTTAAATTGCTGTTTTTTAAGTATCACAAATCTTTCAATACAAGTTCCTTTTGGAACAATTTCAGTTTCAAGAATCCTGCTTTCTTGCAAAGATTTGGAGAGGCAAGACCTTACAGGCTGCAATGTTAAGTACCAGATAATTTATCTCTGGTACAAAAGCACTTAGTGTACATGAAGAAGCAAATAATGATGATGATGATGAAACAGTAATAAGGGTATAATAAATAATACTAGAATATGATATACTGGTATACTAGAATTAGCAGAAACTTGTTATTCTTAGGTTCCTGTAATACATATATAGTTTTTGTATTTGTATAACACACATATATTGCATCTTTATATCTATAACCCAAATATTTCTTTGTATTTGTATCTCATACATTATGCCTTTATATTTGTATCTCCTGTAACAAACATATTCTGTTATTAGGCCTCTGTAATGTATCTGGTATTTGTCAAACATATGTTCCTGCCATTTGATCTGAACCCATATTTATTTATTATTTATTTATTGGTTCGATTTATATACTGCCTTTCTTCGGAGACTCAGGGCGGCTTACAATGCGTTAAGCAATAGCCTTCATACTTTTGTATATACCTGCTTAGTAGAGCTTTCAGCTCCCCCCAGCGGTATTCTTTTTTATACAAATATCAATCTTCTTCCTGTTTTTCTTGTGCCATCTAAGAGCATGGTACGTATCTTGAGTTGGAACTGCAGACATCATCCCGATTACACTTCAGCCCTAATTTACACCTGCTGTAAGTGCTGTAAGTCCTACACCGTTCACCTGAGTTGGATGTACATACCCTCAAATTAAAGCTGACAGTCTGCAGTTAAAGCACATTGTGTTTGTTTCATTCCAACTCCATTGTGATGGTGTATAAAGCCAAAGGTGTTTAGAATTGTGTTGATGTCCCAATATTTCTGGACCTGACTGTAGACGTCAGGCTGATTGATCTGCAGTTTCCTAAGTCTGTTTTCTCTTTCATCGGATAAGGGCTGACTATTTGATCAAGGATAAAGTACTTCTTTCAAATTGCTGATTGCTTCTTATGGACTTTTTGCTGAATCAGGATTGAAAAGATGGATTATAAATAGATAAGAGCTAGGTTTTGTGTAAAAGAGTTTTTTGTTATGTAATTTTAAGATAGTGAAGAATTATGTTAGCTTATGCTTGGTGCGATGAAGATTGGAAGCCACTTTATTTTTTCACTCTTTTTTTTCTTTCTCTTGCACTTTTTAAACTTCTTACTTTAGGTTTCAGTTTACTTTGTATTTGTTTTTACTATTAAAAAGTTGAATCAGCATATCTGGAGCATGCCAACTTTTAGAGAATTATGGTCTATTATCAGCTTCACAGATGCTTTGACTAAATTTTATATGCTTATTATCTCACTAGTATTTACATCTATTCCCTTTTACGAAGTTAAGACAAAAGGAGCATCAGATTTTCAGAAAACCACATTTAGTTTACAGTTGAAGTGTTGGTGAATTACAAATATGATTCCTATAATTCTATTTGTTTACTCTTCATCCTATGTGTTCACTACACTCATTCATAACAATAATTCTCCACATTATTGTAAGAACTAAAATTGTTGTTAACATACGCTTAGTGAAAAGTTGGCTTCAGCATTCCAGAGGGTTTTGTAATGATTAAAAGCCAAGAATAAACAGAATTGTAGTTAAAACACATTTCTAAACTAAAATAGTTCATGAAAGTTCAGTTTTCTCTTAAATATAATCAAGATAGATACAAATTAAAAATTTTGCCAAATGGAAAAAAAACATAGACAAGATTTTAAAAACTTTTTTAGTATAAAATATAAAACAGTTACATTCTAAATGTTCAAATTTCCTCATCTCACCTCCTAAAAATAAAATATTTTGTTGCTAGCAGATGACCCAGTGATATAGGGTCTTGCTCTCTTAGAAATGTATTTTCTAAATAAAATATTTTTTAAAAAGTAGTCAAGAAATTAACAATGTTTGTTTCTCCAAAAGTAGCTACTGAAAATATGGACCAAAAGGAAATAAAGGCAAAATATAGCTAATGGAAAAATTGACTGTTTTCTTATTCTACCATACATTTTATGCTACTAATTCAGTAATAACAATTGCCATAATCCATCCAGAACCATGGTTCAGGGGACTGCCACATGCTTTGCCCAGGTGAAATGCTCCTGGGTTCGGACTAGATCACCTGATCCGGTAGCAGTGGTGGCAGATGGTTTGGAGAATTGGTAGCAAAAATCCCTGCGCCCCTTCCATACCCAGCTAAGCCGCACAATCATCAGAGGCTGGTTTTTTTCTTTACTTTTAAAAGCATTTTTTATAAAACCTCTTCAGCCGAAAAAATGCTTTTAAAAGTTAAAAAAAAGGCCTCTGATGATTGCGCGGCTTAGCTGGGCATGGGAGGGTGCGCATGGGAGGGCATGGCTCAGCTGGGATCGTCAGAGGCTTTTAAAAGCATTTTTTTCTGCAACCTCTAAAGGTTGTAGAAAAAATACTTTTAAAAGTAAAAAAAAAAAAAGTTGGCCATGCCCACCCAGGCACATTACCCCCCCCCCCAATCAAGCCACACCCGCAGAATTGGTAGTAACAAATTTTAGATTTCACCTCTGGCTTTGCTATATAGAAACATTCTTTATACAGGTAGTCTGCAATTGATTTATGATAGCTTTGTGGCCTGTAAAGCACTCTTGTAAAACTCTGCCACCGCACCCCTCCCCCCAGTCACATAATCATAATATGGGTGCTTCGCAACATGTTTTCACTTATGACCAGTTGCCAGCTGATGCCTTCATGTGATCACCATTTTCAATCTTCTCTGCTGACTTCTCATGTAGGTCAAGGGTCACGGTACCAGGCTGCAAGCAGCACACTGCCGTGGCACATGCGCTGTGGGTCTTGCCTGCTTATTTCATCTTTGGCTTGGATTTGGATGAGATAATCTCACCTAGAGAGGATGGCATCTTGAGAGGGGGGGTGAATAATAAGTTATCCAATCAGAACCCTGTTACTGTGCTACCTTTT
Organism: Masticophis lateralis; assembly: GCA_030761175.1. NCBI lineage: Eukaryota > Metazoa > Chordata > Lepidosauria > Squamata > Colubridae > Masticophis > Masticophis lateralis. The sequence continues at coordinate 161,542,808 of JAUDYJ010000001.1, forward strand.
ACCTGCTTGTGTAAAACTGTATAAAAATAAAGCTCTTGGGGAGACATCTTAGAGACATCTTGAAACAGAGCAAAAGCCTGGACCTCTGATTTACAACTTCCCCAGAACATCAGTGAGTTGGCAGGGAAGGTTGAAAAGCTACTGCCATCTGCCAAGAGGACTCTTTCTCATCTCTGGGGCTGGTTGAAAGAGCTGCCTGTGGAGGGAAGCTGAATTCTTTTGGTGGGGTGGAGAAATGGATCTGATAATGATGATTCAAGCTGTTTCTGCATCCCCACCCAAGTTCCCTTCTGTGTGTGGAGAAGGGATGACATCCTCTTAAGGAGTGGAGAACTGGAGCCGAAAACCTGATTTGAGCTCAGTTTCTGCACCCAATGGAAAGAGTTCCCTCCCACAAGCAGGAAAGAGATGACTTTCTTCTATAGGGGTGCAGTAACAGAGTTCAGATCCTGATGATTTGAGCTACATTTCTGCAGCACACAGGAGTTCCCTTCTATGCACAGAAGGGAGCTGAGCTCTTTGGACAGGGTAGAGAAATGGAACACAGATCCTGAAGATCTGATCACTGTTTCTGCAGCCCGCCAAACACGTTCCTCTCCATGCATGGAGAGATGATATCCTTTGGTAAGCAGTGCTTTCAGCCAGCACCTGGAAACCAGAGGGAGCCAAAATCCAAAAGAGAGCAGAGAGGTGAAGTAATAAGCAGTATGGGTGCTTTAGACAGGTCAGGGAGGTCCTGCATGTGTGTTAATGTCTCTCCCTCAAGGGCCGAAAATCATGCATGGATTTCAGAAGGGAGGAGTTTCAGTTCCTAAGTAGAAGCTCCCAGGGTCTTCCCCCAACACCGAGGCACCCTGCACACCTTACCTGGGACTCTGTCCACTTAATGACTGCAACCATAAGTGTCAGGATTGCAACTGTTGAGTGAGGCAGTCATGTGATATCTCACTTAACAATTGCTTCACTCAATGACCAAGATTCCAGGCTCAATTGTAGTTGTAAATTGAAGATCGCCTATATCTCCATGTAGGGAGACACATGGAAATTACTGACAGTTAAGGTTCATTGTTGAGATGGACCTTTTTATTTAATTATTTATTTCCCATCTTTTATTATTTTTACACATTATTTAAGGCAGCAAATACAGATGACAAAGCATTAGACAATTTTCTATTTTAATAGCAAATGAGGGGTTACATCCTGACTTGATTAGTGGAGATATTAATCCAATTTATTATAATAGTTGAGTTGCAACATTTTTTGAAGTTTGATGAACAAATGCCAATTGTTCTATTGATACATCTAGAATGAAGTCTGAAGGTGAAGAGAAGTAGAGGAATTAAAACAATTCTTACACAGACTATATACTATCAAAAACCCATTGCAATATGCTTCTGATATAACATAATTTTAATTAAATCTTAAAAGAGATTGTTTCTTTGTTAGCTGGGCAGAGCTTTTGGGATGCAAGTAAAGTGTAAAGTAAGAATGAAGGGTTTGCTGAATCAATAATCTTTATCACAGTAATCAAGTAATTAAATAAAAGGAGGTTACAGCACACAAAATTGTATACACAAGAATTGACTTATGATAAATATGTCATACAACTAAGAAAGTGAAAGCTGTTAGGACTCCTGCAAAAATTGGTACTGAATGGTAAAGCTTTAATATACAACAAAGAAGATGATTGAATACAGACCAATATATCATATTAAAATAATATACATACAGTTAAATAAGTACAATGGGTACATTTCAGCTATTGTCTTTTAGGACCAGTTCTTTGTCCTAATCTTTCCACAATTTTCAGTGTGCCACTCCAAGCCAAGTCTGGTCTTCTTGCTTATGAGGGTCCACAGGAATTTGGGTTGAAGGGGCAAAGCTGTATTGTAGGATATGATTATAATTCACATGTGTGTGCTGTTATTACATACCTGTCAATCTTTTGTTATTCTACTGGATATTTTTATTAATACCATCTTTTCACGCAATAGCCAATGGCTTGCTAAAAAAAAATCCATCTTTACAAATATGACTATAGGAAGCTAGCTGCTTGTTACTATATTAGTATGTTTGTCCATATGACTCAGTACTTCATACATTTGACTCAGTACGGTGTATAGTATAGTGGAAATTCCCAGCAGCAGATCTTAGACCTGACCTTGAGGGACCAGTTTATCTGGTTTACCAATTCCTTTTTGGTTGGTAAAGTTGAGATCCAAAAAAATATCTTTGCAACTATCTCAAATCACTAAAAACTGAAATCCAAGGAAGCTGCTCAAAACTCAAAGCAGTGACTGAAATCAGCCCTAGACTGAAATGAGTTGCTTCCATTAATAAATGTAGATAGGGCAGAAATGCCTTGATCCAAAAAGGTGCGTATCAATCCTTTTTTAAAAAAAGTTTATTATTTGTATGCTGCCCATTTCACCAGGTTCTAGATTAATACATACAAAAACTACAGGATTTTTTTCCGACACTTCAGACTCCCACACTGGCAGGTAGTCTCTGTCTCAGGCATACTTCCAGCTTTATAACCATAATCCCATGTAAGTTCAGTTCCAGCTTTTACATGTCTGAAAAGCAAATATGCCACACAGTTAGAATAATACCAATAATCCATGAGAATTTATGCTTACTTTAACTTTTATGAGTGTACAAATACGGGATGGGGCTTAAGACTCCCAACAAGGCAGCAATAATGTCTATTCTTCACATAATTTACAGCAGTGGTTCCCAAACTTTTTCAGTCCACCGCCCCCTTGGTACTACAAACTCATACTCAGTGCCACCCACCCAGGGGTGGGTTCTACTTACCTTTACTACCGGTTTGCAGCGGGGCCACACCCACGCGCTCACTTCGCTTGTGCATGCACATGCTCTTCTGCACATGTGCAGAAGTGTTTTGGTGGTGTCGGTGGGCGGGGCCTCCTGGTTTTACTACCGGTTCTATAGAACCAGTGAGAACCGGGGCAACCCATCACTGTCCCCACCCCCACCCCACCCCCTATAAATAGCATTGTTTGGAATAGCAGTTTGCACGACCCACTAAGGAAGATAGTAACAGTAAAATACACAGAATACAGCCATTCTTTGGCCTCCTGAAGCCTTGCCCCGCATGTCCCGTTTTTTTGGGAAAAACGGACTCGTTTTTCGCAAAAACAGGTTGCACAGAGCCTTTGGGAGGCCTGCAGGCTGCTCCAATACAAATCTATCCCTGTAACAAAAATAGCTAACACTATTAGTTAACACTAAAGAAATCTCCTGAATCAACCAATTTATAGCAGTGATTCTCAGCTGGGGGTTCCTTTTGAATTTGCTGACCACCAGCGAGTGGGAGAAAGCAATTTCACAGAGGAAGTGATGGAGAGGGCTGTGGGATGAATTCACATCCCATTCCCCTTGGGATCAACCTGCAGTCCTCCCCTACCTCCTCAGGCAGTGGAGCTGGTGGGGGGGGGGGGGGGATACTTTTCCAGAAGTCACAAGGAGGGCTGAGAGCTGGTTTCTGTCCCACAAGTAAGATTTGGTCCAGAACCAACCCCAACATGAAGGTCTTTTATTTGCTCCTTGTACTCCTTGTCTTTGCATTTTTAACAGGTAATAAATTAAATTTCTGAAGATGTCAAAATAGTTTAGTTAGTTAAGTTTATTTATACTTATATACCGCCCTTCTCCCGAAGGGCTTGGGGCGGCTCACAAAGATAAAACAATAAAACAGTAAAATTACAACTAAAATACTCAAATTAAAACCCCGAAAAGATTAGTTAAAACTCCTATCAGATCAGCAAATTTGTTGGAAAAGCCATGTCTTCAGGTCAGCGTGGAAAGAGTGGAGGTTGGAAGCCATCTGGAGCCCAGTGGGTAAACCATTCCAGAGGGTCAGTGCGCCCACAGAGAACGCCCTCATCCTGGGCGCCATCAGCCGACATTGTCTGGCCGATGGGACCCGGAGGAGGGCAATCCTATGTGAGCGCACTGGGCGATTGGAGGCAGGCAGTAGGTGATCCTGCACGTACCCCGGGCCCATGCCATGAAGGGCTTTATAGGTAAGTACCAGCACCTTGAAGTGGATCCAAAGGATCACCGGTAACCAGTGCAGCTTGCGTAGGAGAGGTGTAATACGGGAGTAACGGGAAGCCCCCATAACAACCCGAGCGGCTGCATTCTGAACCAGTTGTAGCCTCCGGGTGCAGCCCCATGTAGAGGGCATTGCAGTAATCCAAATAAGAGATGACGAGAGCATAGGTGACTTTATGGAGGGCATCCCTGTCTAGGAAAGCTCATAACTCACCTTTCTAGACAACTATTATCATGTCTAAAAGCAACTATTATCATGTCTTCTCCATCTTTTGTCTGGAGTACCATTTAATTCAGAGCCTTTTAATTCCAGAAGTCCAAGTTTAAAGAATGGACTTCTGGAATTAAAGCTCCCATTTTTTAGCTAAAACTTAATTCACACCTGTTAATTTTGCTTGAGCAGTATGAACAATTGACAGTGTGAGGTCTGAAAGGTCTGAAAAATATATGATTGATTTTTCTTTCGCATTTAAACTAGATAACCAATGTGAAAAAATGCAGGATTGGAAAGCCAATTCATATTGAACCGTATTGGGTTTTCTGTTGTTATTTGAATAAAATGAAAAGAAAGAAAATAGTGGTACCTAGTGCGGAAAAAGAGACAAAATAATGGGTCATTCTCAACACTTGAATTCTCTACACTTAAAATATCTAGAAATTATTATGGTTAAGTGAGTTTTGCCCCATTTTACAATTTTTCTTGTCATAGTTCAAATCAAAGTTCAAATCAAAGATCTGATAGTTCAAATCAGAGATTTGATAGTTCAAATCAAAGATTTCTGAGACCAATGTTGAATACTTAAATTCCAGTAGTTACCAATCCCAGTCTTAAAATGAGTTTAGAATCAGTGGGAGTCACTGATAACAATGAACTAACTTGCTACTGATAACGAGTCCAGTCCTGCCTTTCTTTTCCTTCTGTCCAAGTTTTGCAAATACTTTTTCCAGGTTTATTCCAAAGTATACCATTATTGTTAGGGAAAAAATGGGTCTTCCAAGCAATTTTAAAAGACACTGTCAGAATGACTCTGCTCTCAGCCCCCCTTGTGGCTCCTTTAAAAGCACCCCCCCCCCACATAGGTAAATGAAAAGAATAAACTTATACCATTCATTGCTTTCATCCACATGCCTTTTGTCGGTGAAGTCATCAGGGGTACTTATATAAGATAAGTAAGATGGTATAAAATAATGTATGTATATATATGTATATGTATGTGTATATGTATAGTAATCACATATAGATACTTAAGAAAGTAGAAATGAATTTCACCATTGACTACGATTTATGGACATGGATTTTTTAATGTTTTTATCTGTTTTTGTATACATTCGAAACTTAAATAAAGTTTGTTTTGAAAATTAAAAAAAAAGAAAAAAAAAAGAAAAGAATAAGCTTAAAAATCCTAGCCTTTTAAAATTGAAAATATGGAGAATTGGGAGGATGAATATGAGACACTAAGGGATATGTTTCAAAAAGTAAGGGAGGCATTTAAGATAAATAAAGGAGCAGAGAATTGGTTAACTTGCAAAAAAAAGAGAAAAGATAAATGAGAAGCAAGAGAAAGAAGGAGCTAATACTGAAAAGGAAATAATTGAAAAAAAAAGATAAAGATGATTACACTAAGTTCAATAAAAAAAATGGAATAAGATGAAATATACTGCTAATAATTAAAAAGATGAGGGGAAATTTTGAGAAATATACTTGATAAATGAAAGAAAGAAAGACCGGGGTTGCCTGGACTCCATAGTGGAATATATAAAATTGAAAATGAATACAGCAATAGAGAGGGATGAAGGAAGGAGAGAGAGGGAAGGAAGGGAAGGGAAATTAGAGTAGGAGTGAGAGTAAGAGAGGGAGGAAGAGAGGAGGAGAAGGAGAAAGGAAGAGGAAGTAGGGAGGAGAAGAAGGGGGGGAAGAGAAAGTAAGAAGGAAAGAAAAGAGAGAGGTGGTAGGTTTGAGGAGAAAGATTGCTGTACAATAAAAAAGATGAAAGGGAAAAAAGCCAACCCCAAACAAATATAAAGATTTAAGATAAAGAATGAATTGTTGAACTCTAAAGAATAAAAGAGAACAAATATGAATAAATAGCAATAATTAGAAACACACATACAAACATACAATGTATTTTCTTTGAACAGAGTATTTGGCCGGTTCACAAATTTAAACAGTGTTTAGTCATTTCAATTAAATTTACAATTTCTATATTTCCTTTTTGCCATATTTATTCCTCATCTATTTTTTTAAAAACAATATTACCCTTCATCCTCATCTCTAATATTAATCAAATTCAATTTTCCCTTCTATTCTATATTATACCCCTTCCCATTGTCATCTGTTTTTACATCCATCCTCACATTGGTTAATTATGTAATATTACAGTTGTTTAATACAAATTCAACATTTTAATATAAATCAATTAGTTATATAACAATCTTTTTTGTATATTAATCAATATGAACATAAATATTCCAATTATTTCCATGCAATCCAATTTCTTACAAATCAATTAATTATATTTACCAATAAAAAAAATAATATTTACCAATAAAAAAAATAAACCAAATAACTTCCCCCATATATTCCTCCAAACCACAACTTAACCATTTCTGCTTTCAACACAATATACAATAGTATCTCAATTATTACAATTCCCTAGTTAGAGCTTTTCTTTCTTTTGTGTTTTAAAATCTTGAACTTTCCTTTTTTGCCTAAATTTCCCATTATTTGCACCTATCTTTTTTGATGAGAAAAAAGAAAAAAAATCTGCCTCTAATTTTCCAACGTTGCAGCAAACAGCAAAACCAACAACCTGCTTTACTTTCGGTTTCACTTTCAGCTTGAATTGCACAAGGAGAAAAAAAAATCTGCTCCAGCAATTTAGCTCTTTGTAGCAGGCGGCAGATCCATGCGCAAAACAGCTGAGAGCAAATCAGCTGAGAGTCACGGATCTAATCAACGGGCTAATTAGCCTACGCTGAAGCTGAAAGTTGTTCTTTTTTCTTGCTGTTTGCTTGCAAGGAGGTAACTGCAAGGGCCAAAGGGTGGGGGCCACTCTCCTTGCCACTTAGCGCCCCCTGCCGCCCCCCCTTGCCTCTTACCGCCCCCCTAAGGCCCCCCCCACCCCTCGGGGCAGTACCGCCCACTTTGAAAACCACTGATTTACAGCTATCTTGGTGATAAGAACTGTATACAGTATTCCAAATGTGATCTCACTAGTGTAAAGTGGTACTTCCCATGATCCTGATGCTATTCCTCTTGATGCAGTTTAGGACTACATGGTCCTTTTTGGCAGCTGCAGCACAGTACTGGCTCATATTCAAGTGGTGGTCCACTAGGACACCCATTGTCCCTAGGTACAGGATCTTATCTTCCTTATCACTGAACTGCATTTTGTTTGCTATGGCCCAATGTTCAAATCTGTCAAGATCCCCCTGTCCTCCAAAGTATTAGCAATTATCCCTGTCATAGTAACAGATTACTAAATTTTAATTTTAAGATTACTAAATTCGAATATCTAGCAGATAATGCTTAAGTAGCACTAATCAAGATTTCTGTTCTTAAAGTTAAAGAAACAAATAAAACCATGGTTTACTTCACTAAAGTCTGTTCTGTCCCTGGAGATCATGCAGGAGAACATTAGCAAGAATGTAAAGCAAGGAAAATTATCTCTTCTGCAACAACTAAAACTGTTATTGGTTTTTAATAATGGTTTGCAAAATCACTTTAAAACATGCTTTTGTCTCTGGTTTATAATTAATATGATTAACATTTAATAATATCTAAAAAGCTCAGAGCATTTACCCAAGATAAAAGCAGAAGTGTTTAATGTTATGAAGATAAACATTCTAAGATCAAGTAGCTATTAATCAATACACACATATACAGCCGCACATTCAAATCCCAAAATAACTTCATCAGTTCCTTGAAATATCAAGATTTGTTTATAGTGCAAGACATAAAAATATATTACTCCAAACTCAATCACTTAGGCTGTAACAATCAGACACAATTATAGAGCTGTGTCGTATTTGCCTTTATAAACAGGATAAAACTCTTGCTATTATGTTTTTCTTTTTAATATGGCTCAGCAATAACACCATTCCATTTTCTGCCTTCTGCATTGTTCAATAGAAGATAACCGCAGAACAAATATTCAGTTTTATACATTTTTTTCTTAATAGAAATCTATTTTTGCTCACAGAATTATTCTTACGATTTGTTAACAAAGAAAAATGCCAAACCTTTTTGTGAAGAATGCCACCCAGGGGAAATTTCTGTTGTGAGTCTCTACAAATACACTTTGTACGAAGAGATTAGGAGAGCAGCTGTGCTATAAACAAAATAAATAACAGTTAAAATATAAGCACCCGTTTTCTTTTAATACACTTTTTGTGCACATTTGCATCGTTTCTTTTGGTAAACATACTCTACTTATGGAGTCAGGTATGAATGTCTGAGCAAACTATTCTTTTCTGTAATGTTTAACATCATTAATGCAAAAAACAAAAAAGGAAATGGTTTTATAGAGAGACAAAATCTGTGTATTTAGTATCAATATGTTTTAAAAACATAGTGCTGTTTTTTTATATATTTTATATGCTATTTTTATTTATTTTGTTAACATCTGCTTTGCTTTGGTTGGTTAAAAGTTGTTAGTTGCATGTTAGTCCATAGTTCTAAATCTTTTGTTTGTTTTTTGTTGTAATAGTTTGTTATAGTTATTCTCCTTTATCGATTTGCAATGTGCTGTCAACCATATACCTAAGTATTTAATTTTTCTTGTTTGGAGTCCAAGTGTTCTTTCCAATCCTGTTATTTGTAGTTCTGTTAAATTTTTCGCTAGAAGTTTCATTTTCTTTCTATTGATTTTCAGTCCTACTACAGCTCCATATCTTTCTAATTCCTTAATTAGTATTTGTCCTTTCTCTATTGGTTTTTCAATAATAAAAGCCAAATCGTCTGCAAATGCTTGCAATTTATAGTCTTCATTTCTGATTTTCAATCTTTTTATTTCTGAATTTTGTCTGATTTGTTCTAGTAATACTTCTACTGACAGTATGAAGAGCAGAGGAGATAGGGGACATCCTTGTCGAACTCCTTTCTCTATATTTAAAGTCTGGGTGTTTTCTCCACTAATTATAATTTTTGCTTTTTGTATCGAATATATTGCTGTTATAATATTCTCAAATTTGGTGCCCAAATTCATATCATAAACTTGTTGAATCATAAATTGCCAATTGAGGTTATCAAATGCCTTTTGGGCGTCCAAGAAGACAAAGGCTACTTGTTTCTCCGGGTGGGCTTCGTAATATTCTAAACTGTCCATTATTATTCTTAAATTATTCCTGATTTGTCTATTTGGAAGAAATCCATTTCTTATCTAAGTGTATATAGTTGTTCAAAATTTTCTTTAATCTGTTGGCAATAATAGTAGCAAATATCTTATAATCTACGTTTAACAAAGAGATTGGTCTATAGTTTTGTATCAGTCTGGCATCTGTATCCCCCTTCGGGATTAGCGAAATTAATGCATCCCTCCACGTAGCTGATGTTAATACCTCATTGTATAGATCAACCATTATTGGTCCTACTAGTTCTTCTATTACCTTATAAAATTCTGATGGAAAACCATTGGGGCCTGGTGTTTTGTTACTTTTCTGGGATCTAATTACTTGATTTAATTCCATCAGTTATATCCTTAGTCAGGGTTTCTTTCAGTTCGTCTTTTATTTCTTGGGTTCTTTTTTCTCTTAAGATACTCCCTAATCTGATCCTCATCTACTCTTTCTTTCTTATAAAGATCCTCAAAATATTTATGTGCAATCTCTTTTTTCTTTTCTATTGCATGTTGGTAATCTCCATTTTCATCTAGTAGTTGGTAAATGGTTCCTTTCTCTCTCTTTTTTCCTGGCTTATTTGCTTGTTCGAAGTATACTTGTTTGGTTGCCTTCAAGTGTCTAACCAATTCTTTCTGATCAACTAAATTGAGTTTGTGTTTATGAAAAATCAATTGTTCTTGTAACTGGGAATTTTGTGGACTGTTTTGACAAGAGCCTGGTGGCGCAGTGGACTAAGTGCTGTTAAAGTAGCACTTAGTTGCCAGCTGCCTGCAATTACTGCAAGTTCAAATCTCACCAGGCTCAAGGTTGACTCAGCCTTCCATCCTTTCGAGGTAGGTAAAATGAGGATTGTGGGGGCAATAAGTTGACTTTGTAGAAAAAAACCCCACCACTTAGGGGGGAGGGCGAAAGCCCTACTAAGCAGGTATATACAAAAGTATGAAGGCTATTGCTTAATGCATTGTAAGCCGCCCTGAATCTCCAGAGAAATAAATTTTTTGATTATTTGAAGTAGATTGTTTTGTTGGGCATATTTTTCTTTGTTCTTTTTTGCAACATAGGATATTATATTAATCCCAACTTTGCTATCCACAATGAAAGCGATGATCCATCCAAACAATTTAGATTTGAATAAAATGTTAAAATATAAAGACCTATTAGATAACCATGGAAAGTTAAAAACATTACAGGACCTCCAAGAACAAGGACTACGAGTTGACTGGTGGGCTTATCTCCAATTACAAAACCGATATAAACAACATATAAAAGATTATGGAATATATCTTAAACCACAACTAGATAAAATTTTATTAGGGCCAGACAAAAAAAAATATTACTAAAATTTACAAGTACCTTTTGGAAGTAGAATTGGAGGAAAAAGTAGTGAAAGGATGCATAATTGCATGGGGTCAAAATATTGGACACAACATAAAACTATCAGATTGGGAGAACATATGGAACAGAAACCATAAACTAACAAAATCAGCAGCATATAAAGAAAACACATATAAAATGTTCTACAGGTGGCACTTACCCCCTTCGAGATTAGTGAAAATGTACCCTAAAATGAGCCCTATATGTTGGAAATGTAAAAAAAAAAAAAAAGAGGGAACATACTACTATATGTGGTGGTCCTGTCCCGAGGCTCGAAAATATTGGCTAAAAATTAAAGATTGGCTACAGGAAATTACTAATGAACAATTGGACTTAGAACTGGAACTCTTCCTATTGGGGATCTTCAAAAAAAAAATATGTAAAGGGCACAAAATATCTAGTACTATATATATTAACAGCTGCCAGGATTGCCTACGCTCAGTGTTGGAAACAGCCATGTACACCCACAGAGAAATTGGTCATACAAAAGATCTTGAAATACGCAGAAATGGACAAATTAACGCTGAGTTTAAAAGATAGACATCGACATTTTACAATGTGTGGGAACAGTTGTATAACCGGATAGAATGGAGATAGATTGAAGATAGATAGTTATTAAGTACAAGTATTAGAGAAAATAAAAATGTAAATACGCACAATTTAATTTTTGTAAATAATGCACGAATTATTGCCACAAGAAAAACACCACAATTAGCTGTTGTTGGGTGAAATAATTTTTTATGTTTTTAATTTAATAAAAGTTTAATAAAGTGTTTATAAAAAAAAAGTTGTTGTTAGCTCTAAACACTCTTTTAAGCTTTGTGTTTCAAGAAACTGTATGGCAACACTCTTTTAAGGATCAAAAGCAGACAGCCCTGCCTTTCACAGTGAATGGTTACACTTAAGATTCTTCTCTGAATTCTTTATGCTTATATTTTTCTCCTATCAGACATAGAATAATCTTTAGTACTCTCTGTTCGATGAATGACCATGTCTTATTTCTTTTTAATTGTTAAATTATACAAGAACCTGGTGCTGCTGGTTTACTGGATTAAGAGATTAGTGACTCTCCCACTATCCACACTTCTTGGATGACTTTTCTATCACTGAGTTCAACCAGACCAATAAAAGCAAAAGCAAAATTGCTCCCGGAGAAGCCAACAAGTAGAATAAACTTCAAGGGCCAAAGGCAGCTGCTTCTATTCCAACAGTAACTAATACAATGAAGAATAAAAGGAGGGAAGAGACCATAAATCTCATTTTAGGACCTCTTCACATCAAGCCCCTTCCTCCATTTCAAATCCTAACTTTTTTCCTGGCTCTACTCTTCAGCCCTATTTCCTTACTGTGGACATAATGGCTTAGCAAAATATCATTAATTACATACTGAACATATTTATTTATTTACCTCCATATTTATTATCATCATCCAGTTCTGTGTTTGGTTATTCTTATCACTGGCATCTAAATTTAAGGCTGAAAAGATTTCCCAATATTTGCATGTGAATTATAGAATATAAAACTAAAAAATAACTGGTTTACTTTTATAAATTGGTGGATAAATAAGAGCTACAGATTTTAACTGTTTATATCATGTTCGTTAAGTACAAAAACAGACCAAAAGTTGTAATGTGTTACACTGCTCCTGAAGACTGCATACAGATGCTGAAGTATTCAGCTTAAGAGCCGTGGTGGCGCAGTGGTTAGACTGCAGTACTGCAGGCTAATTCTGCTGACTGCCAGGATCCTCACTAGCTCAAGGTTGACTCAGCCTTCCATCCTTCTGAGGTCAGCAAAATGAGGACCCAGATTGTTGGGGGCAATATGCTGACTCTAAACCATTTAGAGAGGGCTGGAAAGCACAGTGAAGCAGTATATGAATCTAAGTCTAAGTGCTATTGTTATTGCTATTTCAACACATAGCAAGCAAAACTATAACATTTTTCAAAATTAGTGTAATATTACTCTTTAACTTGATCCATTTCAATTCTGATTCAAGCCTGAGTATGAGACTATGATGAATACAATTTTGCATAATCTCTTGTTGAATTAGAATGGGGGCAGTACACCCATCCTTGCTATTTTTGATCTTTTAGTGTATTTTGATACTATCAATCACAGAATCCTTCTCTCTCTCCTCTGGGAGATGAGGGTGAGTAGCACAGTGTTTAACATCTACATGAAGCCACTGAGTGAGGTCATCTGACTTTTAGGGTGAGGTATCATCAGTATGCGAGAGCCAGATTGGTGTGATGGTTAGGGAACTCAGCTAGAAACTGAGGAACTATTTTTCTGGTCTTGTCTTAGGTACATTTGGGTGACTCCTTTCTCTTAGGAAAGAGGTTGTGGTTCAACCCAAGCAAGACTTAGTGGCTTTAAGGTTTTGAATGTTCTCAGGCTAAGGATCTTCCATTTTTGATTCTGGATGAGGTGGCACTGCCCAGATTTGATGAGCAATATGGAAGTCCTTCTGAGTTCACAATTTCTTAAAAGAGCTGGGAGAACCTTTGCTCACCTTCAGGTTATGCATCAGTTGTGCCTGTTCCTGGATTGGGAGGCCTTGCTCAGTGTTATTCATTCCACAATGACCTGTCTGGACTACCCCAATACTCATTACATGGGGCTGTCCCTGAAGAGCATTTGAAAGCCTTAACAGTTGCAGAATGTGGCTACATGTACAGTAAACTGTGCTGACTTAGTGCATGTGAGCTGTACTGGTTGCCAATGTGCTTTCAGATACAATTCAAAGAGCTGGTTGTCACCTTTAAAACCCTTCATGGCTTGGGACCTGGTTACTTAAGGAAACATTTTCCCCAGTTGTTTCTACCTGACTGGCCAAGCAGGATGGGCACATATTCTGGGTCCTGTCAGCTAAGGAAGTTGGTTGTCAGGGCCCAAAGGTGAGCCTGTAGCACCCACAGTATTGAACATTCTCCCTCTGGAGATCAGGATGTCCCCATCCTTACTGACCCTTTCATAAAGTTCTGAAGTCCCAGGACCCTGAGTCTGTGAAGGGACGTATCTCCTGGTTGTGTTAGTGATAGCTGCATTTTTCTTGCTGCTGTGTATTTTAATTTTTATAGTTGTGGTTGTATATTTTTGAACTTTGATTTTAGATATTGCTCACTGCCCAAAGCTATTGGCTCAGATAGGTGGCGATATAAACTGAAACAAAAAAATTAAAGAAATACAACTTACATTAAGAAACCTGCCTACATTGCCTTCCCTTGTGGCATCCAGCAAACAAGGATTTTCTTCATTCTTTGGGCATGTCTCAATTTCTACTGCCTCCTTCATACATGCAAGTTCCTGTCTGTTTCTCTGAGTTTTTCGCTTTATTGTGTTGTCTGATTCAAGTATGTCTTTATGTTGTTTTTTTATTTCTTTGTTATCTTCCATAGGCAGTTTATTTTTCAATATAGCATCAGAAAGGAGATTCTCTTTATGACAATCAGTATTAGCTTCAGAATTTATGGTGTCTACTAATTTCTCAAATTCTCCTTGCAGGCTTGATTCTGTAAAGAAGCATTTCAAAATTAGTATATGATTTAAGAACATCTCACAGTCACACCTTCCAATATTTAATATAAATGCTCTGCTTTAAATTTGCTAGACCAATTTATTAAAATATTATTTTTGAATCCAAAGCTCTGTCAGATCTGAGCACGTTCATGGCCATACCCAAGTTTTCAGTATTTGGATCGAAGGACAAAGCCACTTTGCCTCTGCTGTGAATACTGTGCTTTATCTGTTGGCAGCTGCTTACAGGAGATTCACTTTTTTCAGAGATAATGACAGGGTAATATCATTACGCTATCTCTGCTTCCTGAGTTCACATATACAAATCCAGGAAAAGGCCCAATTCCTTCAAGGAGCTGCCAACAAATATAGAAAATGTGGGATGTCAAGTACCTTATTTTCTCTGGATTAAAAACTGTGTATCTCTGATAATGGTTTATGCTCAGAAAAAAACCTGCATCATAAGTCTCATGTCATGTATCACATAGCAGATCCCACATATGCCTGCTAAATACATAAGACAGCATAGCAAGAAGTTAGTTTTGTGTTCTAGGCAGCTATAAATTCTGAACTATTCCACGCAAGTGAATTATCACTGCTCAAGACTCTTCAAGTCAGAGTATCAGGGAGGTAATATTTGAGGCTATCTATCTATCAAAGGTAAGAAACCATGGCAAAGGCTGAATATTATATTAATAGATTATTATAGTCTTTTCTGTACTGGTAAGAATTTTTCATGCTTTTACATTTCAGCATTATTTTTATGCAGTTTTCTTTTGACTTTATTAATTGTAGTGCTTTTAACGCCTTAATAGTGGTTTTGAGATATGCAATTTTATTTTCAAATTTGTTAAGAATGAAAAAAAATGGTGCAACTTTACGTTCATCTCCTTTTTTGGTTGCTGAAGTTATTCTTCTTGTTCCTGACATCTGACATAAAGAACTCTCATCTTCATCAGAGCTGGCATCAGTAATTCCCTTTGAAGAAAGAAATCTAGTATGAGTAGACAAACTAGGAATTTTAATCCTGGATTTCTTTTGTTGATTTCTCAAGGTTTTGATCTTTTTCTAGAAGCCATCTGGCTTTCTTGGGGCTTGGATACAACAAACACATTTTCTGGTTTTCATTCAGTGCCACAGAACATGTTGGGGAAGGGTGAGGTAAGATAAATAAAAATTAACTCTCTCTCCTGATCTCCAATCAAACCCAAATATTCTATTTAGGCAGGATCAATTTGTGAAATGGAGTACTCCAGTCCATCCATCTTGGAAGGACAAATTTAGAAGTAGATTCAGCAAACAGTGCTATCCTAAAATAATCTCCTTTTTCAGGCTCTCTTACTTCTCCTAACTACAAAGGGGCATGAAATGTTTCAAACTCAGAACTGCTCTAATGCAAAACAGCCTTTTCAAATTTGAACTGGGCTATAACATTGCCAGTTCAATGAAATGTTGGAGCACATTCATTAAGGTCAAAACAGCTTGATTTAATCTCAAGACACTTATTTCAAGTTCAGAATTGACACATATCTACACAATACAGGCAGCCCTCAACTTGTAACCTTCAGTGACCTATCCAAGTTACAACAGCACTGGGAAAAGTCACTTACAACTGTTGCTTCTGTTGCAGCAACTCCATGGTTGGGCACTTGGCAACCATGCAAGTGTATATGATGGTTGCAACCTCCCCATAGCACATGACTGCTATTTGTCGGCTGGCTTTCGATAAATAAAATCAAGGGGGGAAGCTAAATTCACTTAACCATGAGATTCATTTAAAAACTGCAGTGATTTGCTTCACAACTGTTGCAGAAAAGGTCATGACTCATTTAACAACAATCTTAATTAGCAACAGATATTCTGGTCCCAATTGTGGTAATAAATTAGGGATTATCTGTAATCTCATTAAAATATGTATATATTTTCTTCTGGGGGAAAGAGAAGGAACGAACAGTGCAGGATAGTTCATCAACCCCAGTAACTTTGATACATGGACTTCAGTTCCCAAAATTCCCCAGCCAGCATGCTGAATCTACATATCTTAAATTTGTTGAGGTTGAGAAATACTGTGGTACTGTACTCACTGAGCAAAGTAAGTCATTACCTGGCTACCAAATTTAGAAACAGAACAGATTTGAAACGTTCGAAGTATAGATTAAAATAAAGTAACAAGGCCGTCTAAAAATAAATGCAGAATATTTACTAGTTCTCGCCGTTGTCTTTGAAGAAGGGATGTTTTAGTTTTAGGTCTTGCAATAACTTGTACATTCCAATTCTTGTATGAAGTGTAGTTCTGAATTCTGCTAACAGAAACATGGTTTTATATAGCATATGTTAAAGTAGAATTCTTTAAACTATTTTTTAATTATTAATTGTAGGATTAATTGTCCTAGTAATTGTCCAGTGTTTACAGAAAATTCCTTGTCATCTAGTGGAAATTTTGTATTGGTAAATGCCTACGAAGATTATAAATGTACCGAAACTTTTTTTTTTTATGTAAAAGGACTCAAAGATCCACTTGGGAGTTTCATCCACTTTGAAGATTTAGCATATTCTACTGAAATAAAAGAGTTTGTATAATATTAATTATTGGCAATTGAACTATGTTGAAAGCCCAGTTTCTACTTAATTTGAGAAGAGATTTAAAGCATTAAAGAATCATTTATATACTAAGAAGGTTTTGGAACTGCTGTAATAAAGGGCATCACCACACAATGTAATATTATTATGATTTGCATTTTTTATGTCATAAGGCTCTTTTTCACAACTGGGCCTGCTCTACTTTAGAGTGATGTAACATTTATTGTTTTCAGCAAATATTTTTTTAGCCTCAACTATGGTTATAAAATAAACCCAAAATGCTTCCCATTTAGTCACCTGGAGGCCCCTCCCTCACAATTTCAGTACATGGACATTTAAAACATATGTTTAATGGTCTCAGGAATACACAACAATGAAGAAAATATAGAGGGTTATTACATTTAGAGGTGAGGATTAAACATCCTCACCTCTAAATGTAATAAGGTAAGATGAACAAAGGAATAGTTTGGGTAGACTCAGCCACAGTGGGGATTAAGCCTAAAATTTTGTCTTGAAAGAAATCAACCATTTGCCTCAAGCACATGTAAAATAATATCAACTTCCTAACACTACTCTCACTTACTATTCTGAACACATTTTTCTGAGTTGGATTCTATCTTCTCTGGGTCTGGTAGGTGGGCTTAATTTCTTTCTCTTTCTTTACTACCACCAAAGAACCAGACTCTCCAACAAACTCCTTCCTCATTACTTAAACTCAAGGGGAGAGGAGCCATGCTTACTCAGAGCAATTGTATTTATATTCTATAAATCTTGGTATATATTCTATATATAACCATGTTATATATCTAACATGGATTTTTAAATGCTTGTATTGTTAATGAGTCACTACTAGATGGACCATAAATGTGGCTTTATCCAGATTCAAACAGTGAAAGGATGTTAACTATTTAAACATGTAATTGTTGTTAACTTACCGATTTGGTTGACCTTTAGCATCCAGATGTAAAGACTGTTGTCTTCCAGTGTCCTGAGTAAGTTCATTCTCTGAATCAGAACAGACTGTACCCAGTTTTCTCTTTCTTGAAAATAAACTCTGGTTGGTATTCTTGGTAATTTCTTCAATTTCGCCGCTATTTTTACCCTGGTAATGTTCATCTCTGGACATCAATTTCCCTAGAATCAAACACTATATTTATGAAATTTATACACCAAGTATGGCAACAAAAAAAGATAAACATTTAAGGAGGGCAAAAAGGATATCTCAGATATGCCTAAAGCGGATCTCCCCTTGCCCTACTGATTTTAATGTGTTAAAGAGAGTCTAAATCTAAATGCAGGATAGGAACACAACATTTAATGTTAATTTCAGATTATATTATTTTGTACCACTCCCTTCAATTGTTATTGCTGACAGTAAAAACTGACAGAACTCAAGTCTATTTGGGATAATTGAGAAACAAGAAACCCCAGTAACGTACTGCGGCAGCAAGCAATTTGAAACCTTTTTCCACCAAAACAAAACAGCTTGAACAGGACAGATTAGTGAGGACATACTTGAATATTTTTCTTTCTCACATAGCAATCATAAAGGGTTGAGTGCTTAGCCACTTGCTTAAGTGAATTTTGGATGACCTGGAAGTGAAACCAGATCATCCAAAAATAAAGAAGTGATTTCTACTCCGGAAATACAGTTCTACTTCTACATTCAAGATTAGCATGTGTAAATATGACTGCAAGCTAAAATTTATAAATCTATGCATAACTTCAGAAGAACCTCTGAGTTTCCAGGATGCTATTATGTCAAGTGTGGGCAAAGGGAAAACTGTAAGGAACTAAAATAGCCCTACAGGAAGAGGTTAGAAGAGCCCCCCTTTTAGCAGTTGAGAATGTACTGAAATATTTTATTAATTCCATTTGCAATATTCCTAACAACGTTCCAACTGGAGCATTTCATTTATCTCAAAGCTCTAAAATTTGCTGGTGAAACAGCTCCCAAAATTTTCAGTGTAGTATTCACTATGTCACGGGCATTTCTTTGAGATTAGGGAGAAGGGGGTTTTATATATTTAAGAATTCTAATATAATATCCAATTAAAGCTATTATAATATCACTGATAGCTATAAAAGAGGACATAACAATGACCTTGAAATAAAGCTGTTTAAGATGCTAGGTTAAGCCACCAGGCTAGAAGGTTAAGGCACCAGGCTAGAAATCTGGAGACAGTGAGTTCTAGTCCTGCCTTAGGCATGAAAACCAGCTGAGTGACTTTGGCCTAGTTACTCAGCTCAACTCACCTTTCAGGGTTATTGTTGTTGGCAAAATAGGAGAAGGAAGGAATATTATGTATACTCACAGCCTTGAGTTACTTATCAAGTAATAAAGGCGGGAAAATAAAATAATAAAATAAAATAAAATTTTAGTTCTCTATGGACAGCTTCACAGAGAAAATATCGCCTAGTCAGTCAGGACAAGATGCTAGACAAGATTCTTTTAAGTAAAATAAAGTCACAACTGGAATACTGATTTCTTCAAACACTTTTTAGAGGTAAAGCATCGATTTGAAATACCTAATTAACTACATCGTCTGAAAACAGAAGAAATGGTAAAACTGTTCCTACAGAAACAAATTAACCTCAACGAATATTTATGCAAATATTAATTCAGTGGAACATTGGAATCATAATACTCAGTACTGAAATGTTCAATGATTACTCAACCTTTTACTGTGTTTCTGTGTGTGTGTGTGTGGATAATACATGCATGTGGGTATACATATATAAAATAAAATCATCTGTACTTTAAATACTTTTGCTCTACCTGCATAGGTACAAACAAATGTTCCTTTGTCAATGTCATCAAGGCAGCGAACTCCCCAGCCCTTCTTTTCAGTGCTAAAGACTTGTAAGCGAACTTGAAGGCCGTGCTGTACTAATCTGTTCTGGCACATGTTCTTGTCACAGCTGCAGAGGAAGCTGCATTCATAAACTCTGATACACAAAACAAAGGTAAGATAAAGGGGGATTATGGGGGAAAGCATCAAAGTATGTGTGAGCACAGGCAGATAAACAAATACCCAAAAATATTCACTCCTTTGGGTCTTCCAATATGGATGCTGCTTGCCTGGACAGAGAAAGACTAAGAAAAATAGGCAATGAGCATATGAACTCAAGGCAAGACAATCAGTAACTACACTATTGCAAAACTGGAGGTTTCTTAAGAAAATAACAAATGTATGAACAGTACAAGATTTGTCCCAATTGACTAGGCAAATGGAAATCAACAAATGGTCTAGCAACATGTTAGAATTCTTAAAGTGATGGATAATGTTTTAAAATGTATACTTTATATACTGTATTTTTCGGAGTATAAGATGCACTGGAGTGTAAGACGCAGTTTAGTTTTTTGGGAGGAAAATAAGGGGAAAAAATCTGCCTACCAGGTATTCATGTTGGTAGTGTCCTTGGTCTGATCAGCTTCAGCACATTAGTTTTATCCCCTGCTTGGGGATAAAAAGCAGCTTCTAAAGCACAGCTGCGAGTTGGAGGGAGCAGGAAAAGTCAGAAAATCACTTCATTCGCTAGCGCATCACTAGGGCTGAAAAAAAGCTTCTAAAGCACAGCTGTGAGTCAGAGGGAACAGTCAAAGCATGGAGATCACTTCACTTCCTAGTGCCTCAAAAAAGCTGTATTTGGAGTATAAGATGCACCCAAATTTTCAGCCTTTTTTAGGGAGGTAAAAGGTGTGTCTTATACTCCGAAAAATACGGTATTTCCTAATAATTGGCATTTCTGGATGAATGCATTTATTTATTGTGTCTTTTGTTTTAACTACTATTGCAATTCCTTAGCAGAAAATGTATTTCTTGATACTTAAGTTCAATACAGAGACACAATGTAGTACAGGGAGTTCTTGATTTATGACCACAATTGAGAATTTCTGTTGTAAAGTGCTCCATTGCGGGAGGTTCTCAAGAAAAGACTGGACAACCATTTGTCTTGGATGCAATGAAAACTCCTGCAATGAACCCTGCAGAGGGTTGTACTAGAAGATGACCAAGGTCCCTTCAAGTCTTATGATTCTATAAGTCAATGCAGTCATAGAGCAAGTCATCACATGGCTAGACCTGATTTTGCAACTATTTTTACCACAAAGGGAATCTTTGTGGCCATTTAGCAAATCTGACTTCCCCGACTGACTTTGCTTGTTGGAAGCTGGTTGGAAAAGTTGAAAATTGTAATCATATGACTACATTTATTACTTGTAAATGCAAACTAAGTGCCAAGCAACTGGATTATGACCACATAACTATGGAGATGGTGCAACAGCTGTAACTTTGAGGATAGGTCATGAAGCACTTTTCCCAAGGCTGTCATAACTTCAAACCATTTTTAAATGAATAAGTCAAGGATATCAGGCATGCTCAAAACACTGACCAAAACAACATCTTTACAACCTTTTATTTTAGAATGCTCTTCATGTAAGTAATAAAGAACAGTTTTACATATAATACAAATAGGTCAATTTGGGACAATTAAAATGCTCTAAAAACTGCCTATATTTATTTATGATTATTTATTAATTCAATTTATATGCCGCCCCTCTCCGAAGACTTAGGGTGGCTCACAATGCATTTAAAATCATTATAAAAAACATTTAAGAATTAAAAACATTAAAACTCATTCACACTATTCATGGCCGGATCTCGCCAGATCGCAAGAGCGAGATCAATGGCTCCAGGCCTACCGGAAAAGCCAGGTCTTAACCGCTTTTCGGAAGGCCAATAGGGTGGGGATGGTCCGGACCTCAGGAGGTAACTGGCTCCAGAAAGCTGGGGCAGCCAGAGAGAAGGCCCTCCCCTGTGGGCCCGCCAGCCGGCATTGTTGAGGTGATGGGACCCGGAGGAAACCAACTCTGTGGGATCTTACCGGTCATTGGGAGTTATGCGGTAGAAGGCGATCTCGAAGATACCCGGTCCTGAGTCATGTAGGGCTTTAAAGGTAATAACCAACACCTATATAACCGACTATAGCTTTCAGGTCTAAGCCTGGGTTGCAAAAACATTAAGTTATAACCATCTGAAAGCACCAGGATATCCAAGCTCAAACCTAGATTCATGAAGCAGTTCTTCAACACAATTTGCATTTCCTCCTTCTTTAGTTCCTTGGTGAAATGAGAAACAAACTTTCTAATAATTATAAACTATTATTTAAAAGGGAGAACTAGTCTGGTATAATGATAAAAGCATCAAGCTAGAAACCAGGAGACTATGCTTTCCAGTCCCGCCTTAGATACAAAGCTAGCTGGGTGACGTTGGCCAGTCCCACTCTCTCAGCCCTAGCAGGAAGCAGAGAAACCACAAACTTAACTTTTCAAAAAAAACCCTGCACTCGCCTGGAATCAACCCTGATTTAAAGGCACCAGAATAATAGTAGTAGCACTGATAGTCCTATCAGCAGCAGTATGGAAAAACCATCTGAATTTCGCTATTCAATACCGCCTATACAGTGTACTGAAGCACCACTTGAACGTCATCAGCATTGACAAAATCACTATTAGTCAATTGTAAATTGCAATTCCAATTTATTTGGACATCTTATAGCCTTATATCTGTATGCCTTTAACATCATTAAACAGCAATAGATGCCTATTCTGGGTCCTTGGGAAAGCCTCATGGGTGGATAAGAATGCCAAACTCAGTCTAAATATCTTGCTGACTGCGTGACCAACCATAATAATATAAAACAGCAATGCAGCAGAATTTATATGAGTGAAACATGTGAGTAAATTAGATACAATGTAACAAGTATCACAAACTTAACCATAGTATCCTTACCCGCTGGAAATAGGTTCCTCCAGCCTTTTGTAAGTATAACCGTGAGATGGTCCATTTCTTGGAGACGTAGCTGATTTCAAGACGGCTCTTTTTGTAAGAAGCAGGCACGTACATTTTGTCCTAGAAAGCACACAGTAGATCTAGTGGAAATAAGGATATGAAATAAAGCAACATGGCCCATTTATTCCCTGGATTCTGGTGTGATGATAACATTTTCAGAGAAAGCAAATATATTAAGTGCTTTCCTTGGTATATTTCATTTGGAATTCTGATGGACTTCTCCACTGATGGCCATATTTCCACTTTTATGTAATTTCACAGAATCATCTTAATGCTCTACCATTTCACAGGCAAGTAAAGAGCAATTAACACAGGATAGTTTACGTATTCCAGAGATGATTATTTCCTTAAATTTAAAAATTAAGGCTTTCAACAAATAATTCCTTTACAATGCAAACTGACCTTTCCCCTTTAAATAGGACCTCTCAAGGTTCTGCAAATTTTGTAAACAAAAAAAATCAAGTGTCTGTGTTTGATCTTGTAGATGCCATAGATACTTTTAACAAGGCATTATTTAAAGAAACATACTTTCGCAAATCACCCCATTATTTCAATCACTACACACATACTTGAAATAAAACCTTTTTTCAAAATGCTGCTTAAAAATGGACAATTATTCACCTGTCAATGCAGCCATCAGTACAGTTGCAGGAGTCAAGAAAACTGCTGGAGAAGTTGTTCAAGAAGTATCCGTGGGGCCAAGAGGTCTTCCGGTATTTAAAGCAAGGCAGCCGATCATGGTTGATATCATTACAGAATGACACCGGTACAGTCTCTGCCCCTTGGCTGATATCTGGATCAATGACAAATGCCTGGGGACTAGAACTGCTTCTGAATACCTGCACGTAGGTATTGAAAGAAAAGTGATCTAAAAATAAAAAGTTGCATTCTGTTTGAAATAAGTAATTCTGCACGTCTTTGAAATTTCTTAAGCTCTTTCCACAAGGAGCTTTGTACAGCACATCGTGTGATTTTGAGCCAGAGTCTGCTTTGGCATGCCATCTCTGGAAGTGACACAGCATTGGCAACTTCAAAGGGTTTTCCCCTTTGTAGGAATCCCATGGTCTTTTGGAAAGACATTTCTTAGAACAGACATGATCCTGGTAGAACTTGGAAGATGTCTCTGCAGATTCTCCTTCAGTTCTTAAATCCATTTCCTCATTAATTTCAATTTCCAGTCTGCCGTTTATAGCCGTACATGTAAAAATTTAAAAAAAAAAGTGTCAAGCCTCAGTGGGATTTGCTCAAACATAATATTGTTCGGTGAACCTAATAACTCAATCCTCTCCATGTTTGATGCATGCATGCTTTTTTTAAAATCCTGCCCTCACAGTAAAGGGGAATGTGTGTGACAACTGCCTAGGCTGGTATATAATCTCAGTGCAAAGGGATTCTGTTGGGAATCAACAGGAAAAAAAGAGTGGCAGATAGCTATTGTATTAATTGAACCCCTTAGAGCAGAGGTATCAAATTCACGGGCTGCAGACCGGGTATGTCACATGCTGGCCTCGTCCCCACCCAGTTTAGCAAAGGGGGGGGGGGAATCCTGATATGTCATGTGACACCGCCATGACAATGTGAGTTTGACACCCCTGCCATAGAGATTCTATGCTGGATTCAGCTTTAGGTAGACTAAAATCTGGACACAGATTCTGGTTATTTACTATTCAGGCAGCTTTTATCATCATTATTTGCATTAAGAAAGCAACACAATGATCTTAATCCAATAATATTTATAAATTGAATTGGTATGCCAGCTTGACAGTTGTGGATAGAAAAACATTACATAGGGTGTTGTGCACAGCACAAAACATTGTGGGCTGTCCCCTGATATCACTAGATGACATCGCTCGGGCTCGCTGCCTTAGAAGAGTGAGGAAAATTCTCAGGACGAGGTTGGGGAAAGGAGATGTGCCTCACATAGACTCCTGTGCACCATCAATGACACACATAGCCATTAACTGAGAAACACCACCACAAAGATCTCAAAGGTGCTGTTTTAAAAGGCAACTGGACTGTTTTTTCCTTGAGGAAAAAGAAGATTTTTTGCTTCTCATCCAAGAAACTTCATCAGTTCTGGCAGGATGACTGAGAATTTCCACAGACAATAACATAGAGAATTGATATAACTATGCTGACATATGCTGATTGGGCAACACAGACTTGCTCATAAAGATTCAAGGCAAATTCCTCCACCAATGATCATAAAATGTTCAGCAATGTTTAGCTATGCAGCCTTAGTATCCAAAAGAAGTATGTATTTGCCATTCAAAGGATATTTCAATTTCTAGAAAAAGGCAGCGCAGGGAGAAAAAGGTTTAGGAAGTTGAATTGGAGAACTGCAGGAGAGGAGGGCAGAAACTGAAAACAATCTAAAGAGAGAAGATAAAATAAGATCCAAAATAGACAAAAAATAGAGAAATAATGGGAAAAGCTGAAATTCATATTCAAAACAGTCGTTTTGACTGATGTACTCTAATCTGTTTAGTGTACCTTACTTTCCAAATGAAGTTTCAACTTGAACTTCTAAGATATAAAAACAGCAAAAAGACAATTTATGTACTTATAGAGTTTTACTTACAAAGAAAAATCATCTCCAGCATCTTCTGTAATTTTCCCTGGAGAAGACTGAGGTAAATCCAGATGGCAGATATGCTTATCTTCTTTAACAGAAACAAGAACATAAAAACTTTAACTATACATTTAAAATTACAATTTAGATTTATCACAATTATGCATTTAAGGAACTATTAATCGAATCATTAAAATTAATGTTAATGCAAATATAGAAACATTAATCAGGCAAAAGTATTTAAAATGTTAATTTATTATTGTAATATACTACAGAAGAGGAGTTCACTTTTTCTTCCTCATCTCAGAGTTCATGAATTATACAGCCCACCTCCAGTGCACATAAATTAACCTGTCACTATCACACTTACAAAAAGCTGGAGGATACATGCAGAACGAAACTGTTATTGTAAAAATTTGGGGATTAGAGAGCAAACCTTGATGTCCCCACTCCAACTCCATAAAAACATTTGCACAGGATGGAGTCTGGTGGTTTTACCTATCTGAAGGGCAGAGTTTGCGCTGAATTTCTTTTCAGTACTTTTAGACGTCAAGCTTAGGGACAAAATAGATGCAACACATTCCTCTTATATTTGATGCACCAGTAGGAGCACTCTTTGTCCTGTTTAAGTGATGAACAATGGATAAAGACAGCTTTTAGTAAAACAACAATAAGTGTTAAAAAGAGGTAAACCAGCAAGAATTTGACTCCATAATATTCTGCTAACAGAGGTCTGTCGATTAGTAAATCCACAGACATGTACCATTGGAAAAGCAACTACTTCACATGTAAAAGCCATCTCCATTATAAAGGTCAGGCAGTATGCTAGGTAAATTCTTCTATTCAAAATCTGGAAGGGCTTGGTAACAATGAACTAGACAACGTATCATTGTGACCCAATTCAGGGGAATTGCATGCCTTGCTACTGGAGATGATTAATACCAAATTGACTGGCTTCAGCTTTCCCAAAATGCTTCTCTAGAAAGCTTTTGATCTGTCACAATGAAATTTGAATTTGGGTCCCTCATAAAATCTGACTATATCAGGTTTATGTTTTGTGAAAAATTAAAACCATATGTATCCAAGTATTGAATCTGCTGGAATTGAAAATCCAATATGGAGAGTAGAAAATAGGAATCAGGTTCAATTTCTTTATAGAAAAATCAGGCAAGAGCCAATATGTGAGGAAAAGTAGTTCCTCGGGCTTTTTTTTTCTGGCTAAGTAAGAGGCTAATGCCTGTAGGAAGAAAAAATGTCATCATCTGTTATAGCAAAGCAATGAGATTTTTCATACCATGCGCCAGGGGTAAGAGGTCAGTCATACCCAGCTGATTCACAAGTGCCAAAGCTTGATTGCATTCTGTTCAAAATAACAAAAACAGAAAACTGCACTGAAATATAGCATTTTAAAATGATGTAGATGTTAATAAACAGTAAAATGGTCCTTTTGATAGATATCTCTTAGCTGAAGTCCTCCATACATTTTGAAACTTAAGTGTGATTCCAAATTTATAGTCTGTTACATACTTAGTATCAAATACAGCTACATATTTTGGAACAAAGAAGCTCCATATGTGCATACATTTTTTCTCCTACTTATTATTTTCACAGAACTGCAAGGAGCTACCAAGGTCAACAAATTTGCTCACTGCAGAATCTAAATTAAAACATTCCTATTAAAGACCAAAAGAGCCAGTTTGGTGTAGCTGTTAAGGCCCAAGACACAATCAGGAGATTGTGCCTTAGGCATGAAGCCAGCTGGGTAAATTTGGGCCAGTCACTATTTCTCCACCCTGTGAAAGCAGCAATAGCAAGCCATTTCCAAAAAAAAACTTTGCCAAGAAAACTGCAATGACTTGAGTCAACTCTGACAATAAGACACACAAATAAACAAATAGAAATAAAGATCAAGTAGAATCTGATTAAATAACCTGAATAAAGAGATGCATGCTAAATTTTCACCTAATTGGTTCCACACTTAATCTGATATCTCTCTTCAAAGAGCTGAAAATCAGAAAAGCTATTACTGTTCTGTATTTTTTAAAAAATACTTCTGGATAGACAGTGTCCTTTATTTAAATATGTGCACAATATACTTTCAAAGGAGATAATGGTGAGTTAATTCTAGTAAATTCAGAATAAAAATCTATAGGGACATTCATGGATTGCAAATGCCTTGTGTAAATCTTATGCAGTGTACTCTGATCTCACTGGAGATCAGCTCACTGGACAAGGGAGAAAGGAAAAAGATGCAAGGCAGACAGCAGAAAGGGTGGCTCCATGCAAACTGGCTTCAGTCCACCCACATATCACTGGCATGCTACCTCTTACCAATTATCCTATAGGAAATCAATGTGACCAACAGCAGAAAAAATAGGCTCTCACATTTGCTGCAAAGTCTTCCCTTTTTGGGGTGGGTAGGGAGCTGAACTTACTCAGGGAAAGAAAGTGTGGATCTGCACTTAAAATAAATTCACACAGTATAGTGGTACCTCAGTATGCAACATTACTTGGTTCTGGGAGACATACTGAATACTAAAAATGATGAGTGCCAAACAAATTATTCCCATAAGGAATAATGTAGTGAGTCACAAGGTAGCCAACACCAAGTTCTAAACTGTGCATTGAGTGCCAAACAAACAATGAGTACCAGGACAACATTTTCATATCAAAATGGGTTGAGTACCAAATTTGATTAATTTCAAAGCAGTTGAGTACCAAGGTATCATTGTAGTAGAAATAAGATTTGCTTACTAAATTCAGCTGCAATCTCTGCATGGCTGTTGTATCCAGTTCTAACCCTACCATTATAAATTATTGCAAGGTTAACTTGTCTGCATAGGACAAATTACTTAATATCATAATTATATCTGCGAAACTGAGTATGAGTTTCTTTCATTAATTTCTCAATTTAGGAGTGATAGTTTACAAAAATGTCTAACCTTCACTTGTTGCAGTTCCATCTTCGATCTTCTGCTGCAAAGACAACAGTGCCTTATGCATACACTCAAATATATTGTCTACTTTATTTTTTTCCATGTGCTTCCAGAGCCTTTTTGCGTCAACTATGAACAAAAAAAACTTTTCATTTACATTTTGGATGACAGCCAACATCCCAATCCCACCTTACCCCCCCCCAGTATGGATTAGCATAAATATCTATGAATGTGTACTACATAAATATAGCATAGACTTAAAAAGAATAGTGTACAATATACAATATGTATAGTGCAGAGAAATGATTTCTCCTTCATGGAATACTACAATTTACCCAACAGTGAAAAACGGTGGAAAATTCAAAACAATACAAGATATTTTT
This sequence comes from Masticophis lateralis, assembly GCA_030761175.1. Taxonomy (NCBI): domain Eukaryota; kingdom Metazoa; phylum Chordata; class Lepidosauria; order Squamata; family Colubridae; genus Masticophis; species Masticophis lateralis. Next base: position 161,571,447 of record JAUDYJ010000001.1, read on the forward strand.
TCAAAGCATATGTAAAATTATGGAATTTACCTGGGGAGGGAAGAGAAATGATGTAGCATGGTTTTAACAGAAGATATGCAACGTGCATTAAATACAGAATAAAAGCATGCTTCAAAAATAGGCTACAAATCATTTCCATATATGTGACTAAAATGCATGCGTGTCTTGGATGTTATGTTTGTTGCTAATAGGTGGTCAAAATAAATTGACTTAATATGTATATATCGTATTAAAGGAAACGTTTATACAAATAAATAAATTCAGTTCCAAAGGCAGCGTCTCAAGCATGGTGCTTTCAATGCAACCCTCTCTCGGTCCCGGTTCCCGCCCCTAACCCTCATTACCTTTCATCGCGTCGGCTTTTCTTTAAATGGCCCAGGCCTACGCTCGCAAACGCCGCCCCGGCAGGACTGTGCTCAGCCGCGCAGAACAACAAAGCCTGAAGCATCCGGAGCTCCACGTCAACAGCGGCCAAAAGACAAAAAGCCGGGGCCGGGGCCGGGGCCGGGGCGGGGGCAAGGGAGGGGAGCGTTCCTCCCGCTAAGTCGGTCGTCTGCACCAACAGGGAGAGTGCACAGGAACGGCGGCTCAAAGGCAAGAACTGGGCAACAAAAACCTGACGAAGAGCTTTCGCGACGCCACCCCTCTTTGTCGGAAATGACGAGCGCGTATCGGAAATCATGGGAAGGAGCTCCGCGATAGGTTATGTTAGTGTCCGCTTTATTGCAGGTGAAACAGGCGATTCAAAATAAGTATTGGCTTCTTTTAGGAATACCCCAGCAATTACAATATGAGGCCATATGTGAGCAGGCACAGTCTTTATATAGCGGGACATGAGGCCGACGCTGAAAGGAGTCGATTTGAAGCAACCCCGTAAAGCGACGCCGTTTGAGCGGGGACCGTGTCTGCACCTTCAGACAAGAAGATGCTTTCTGTCTTTAAGAGCATGTTTCTCCATTAAAGAATCCAGCACTCTTTATACTTTATATAATGGGCTGTGCGATCATATTAAAAGGAACTGTTCTCTTCGCTGATGATGTAAAACTATACAGCAGCACCAATAATACTACTACCCTTCAAAAAGACCTTGACTATGTGTCAGATGGCCAAACAAGGGGTAACTTCAAATCTCAACCAACAAATGCTCTGTCTTGCAAATTGGCAAAAAAAATTCAGAACATCAAATACAAGTTAGATGGACATGACCTTGTAGATGACCATCACCCTGTCAATATCATTTCTAAAGATCTAAGTGCCAGAGCCCACTGTAACAACATTGCCAAAAAAGCATTTAGAGTTGTTAACCTAATCTTGCATAGCTTCTTCTCTGATAATATTGTTCTACTAACTAAAACATACAAAACATTTGTTAGACCAATTCTTGAATACAGCTCATCTGTCTGGAACCTGCACTGCATATCGGACATTAATACAGTTGAGCGAATCCAGAAATATTTCACAAGAAGATTCTCCACTTCTCTGCTCGTAACAGAATACCTTATGCCACCAGACTTGAAATTTTGGGCTGAGACAACTTAGAACTACGCCGACTTATGTCTGACCTAAGCGTAGTATATAAAATTATCTGCCACAATGTCCTACCTGTCAATGACTACTTCAGCTTCAACCACAACAATACATGAGCAAACAATAGATACAAACTCAAGGTAAACTGCTCCAAACTCGATTGCAGAAAATACAACTTCAGCAACAGAGTAGTCAATGCCTGAATTGCACTACCCGACACTGTGGTTTCTTCCTGAAACCCCCAAAACCTTAACCTTAAACTGTCTACTGTTGACCTCACCCCATTCCTAAGAAGTCTGGAAGGGGCGTGCATAAGCACACCAAAGTGCCTACCGTCCCTAGCCTAATGTCCCTTTTTACTCGTATCCTTTTTCACATATTCAAATCATGTTTATACTTTTATCTGTTATCTTATATATGCTTGACAAAATAAATAAAATGAAAATAAATAAAATGTCTTCCTTTGGGGAAATATAATATTCTGCTTTCTTCAATATTCCCCAAAATATTTTCATTCTTGGGGGTGAGTGGGTGGGCTTTCCACAATATGTGATCTAAAGTTCAGCACAAAGACATGAGCCAATCAGTGCCTTTAAAAAGCATATGCAAAGAACATGAGGTCAGTAGCCTTTAGCAACTAATTTTGCTTTATGCTGAAAGAAAAAGGAAGAAAGCATCACACCCGCTATGCAATGGGGTGTGCAATGTGGTTAGATGACATGGAGAGACAAGAACGGTGTGTTCCTACTGTACTTGGCTTCCCTCTTTTCCTCAAAAGGAAACTGGCTTACATAATGGATGTGATTACTGTGAGCCAGGACTGAAGTTCACAACAGGATAAGATGACTTGCACTGGATCAGGCAAAACTCATAACCGTACAGTTGCTGACAACTGTGTATGAAACCTGCAATGAGAATTGAAGGCAATAGCAGCCCTTCTGCACCCTAGCCACTGATACTGGGTGGTAATGCTTTGCCTTGGAGTATCTTTTATCATTTCCCCAAGAATCTACCAAGGTAGTAAAAAATAATAGTTACACAATTACTAAGAGCATTACTTTCTTTTATAGTTTCTGAATTACAGTCCTTCAATTGCCCTCCCTCTTTTTCTTTCTGGATTTTCAGAATTAAATCTTATTTACCCCAGTATCACCAGAAAAACTCCTTTCGGCCACCTTATAGGATACAGTTGAATAAATTCAGTTCCATGCCTATTGCTATGTGGCTAATGGATACCGGCTTTGAATTTCTTAAACTAGTAACCCTTAGCTATTATATTTGGGCATGGCCAGATCCAGCAGTATGGAATTATAACTGGGTTAATAATCATCTTAAACTGGTTATTCTGGACAGAGTAAAAAAGCTAGAAAAACCACTAAAATAAATAAAAACATTAAACCAAATAGACAGCCCAGACTGAAATAATCTTACAGTCAACAAAAATCACACACACAAAAAAAACCCTAGAGCCAAGACAAAGATTAATAGGCCTGGGACTAGAGCCAGGTTTTCAGAACTTTCTGGAGGAGGTGCAGTTTTGATCTCTGGGTGGATATGGGCTGGTGCACAGAAAGCGCACTTTCTTGGTTCCACAAGATGACTATTTATAATGGTAGGGACTTGGAGTACACCCATTCTGCCAGAGTGTACTGGGTGGACAGAAATGATTGGAAGAAGGTGGTCCCTCAGATATTCCAGCCCTCTGTCAGACAGGGCTTTATAGATAACAACCAGCACTTTGAATTGCACTCAGAAGCTGACTGGCAGCCAGAGCAGCTTGCACAGCAGTGGTGATATATGGACACCATATATCACCACTGTTTAAACACCCATGTTTAGCTTCCCGCTTAGAACCAGCTTAGCTTCCTGGTGGTCTTCAAGGGCAGCCCATGTACTACACATGCAATAATGCAATAATCATATGGTCACCAAGGCATGACTGACCATCTGAAGCCTCTCCCAGCATTATATCTTCTTGTTCAGTCACCAAGTCATGCCTACTTGTTGCAGAAAAATAACGAATAAATTGAATTTCGAGATCAGAAAAAGCTTTTATTTATTTTGGCCAAAAGGTTCAGATAGCATAATATAAATTCTAACATCTGAACAAGGATTCTGTTTAAGATACGTATCTATATACTAACAAAAACAGGAAGTATCTCAGATCTGCCTCTTTAGCTAGTCTCCCTCCGCTATCGCTTTAGGCAGGGAACTCCATGTATGTTAGTTCTGCATTTCTTCATAAGGGTAGTTTGACTTCTTGAACTCTCCAACTGTAGAAAGTTTGTTCATTCTGCGGTTTCACTTTTTGAACCCAGTATTTGTCTCTTATATATACTAGTTAAAGGGGTCCTTCAGAGATCCTCTAGGCTGACCCCGTATTATTTCACTTTTATATTTAATTTCTTTTTACGTTCTATCTTATACTCTTCACAACCTCAATATTATATAAACACAAGCTACGATTCTGTTTTTTTTTGTTTGTTTGTTTTTTTGTGGTTGATTTCCATTGGAGCTATTTCAGGCTTTTTTCCACAGCCAGCATAGGCCAAATAAACACATTCCATAGGAAGAAAAGAGATACATCTTGTTACACAAGTGCCTTCTTGTAAAAGAAACATTTTGCATGGGTCCCTTCATAAGGGTTCAAGGTACAACATACAATCAGTTACATGGTAATCAGTAGTAAAATCAGTCACACCAAAATTGCAGGCTCAATTATGGTCATAAGTCGAAGACTACTATACTGCATCTCATTTTTCACTTATTCAGTTTTTCTTACACTGTTGCTCTTTCATGGTATATAGCAATCCTATGGATCTTTTACTCAAAAGTAAAACCACTTATATTGTGTGTGACTTACTCCATAGAAACAAGTTACCGGTAGAAAATGAGAGCTCTCCAGTGGGAAAAACTGGTCTGAGTTCCATTAGAATCAGAGAAAGTGTTGTGAGAGATAAAGGGATTTTATAAGGGAATATAGTGGATCAAAGAAATCAAAGTATATGGGGCAATTTATATTGCAGCTTTGGGGGAGGGTGGATCTGAGAGCGAGTTACTTATTTTAGTTCATATTTCTCCCTTAATACGATTTTGAAATATTCGGTCACATCTTTAAACTTAATACAGAAGTACACTCTAAAATAGATGATTATCATAATGGGGCTAGTTCGGTTTTGCAGCTGTGCTAGGAACCCAGTCCCTGCCCTTTGCCCTCCACAGTTTTACTGCGGTTTAGTCAGTAGATCACGATTAAGCAACCATGGCCGAGCCATCTTCGTCAGCGTTAATTGCTTAGCCGCGTTCCCGGGAGAAGGCGGCGAGCGCGGCCCCGCCGGTCAGAGCGCCTCCGAGCGTCCAATTTTCCCCATACGGCTTTCGCCGCCGGTCGTCCAGCGCCCTCCCTTTCCCTTCTTCCCCTCCGCCCTCGGAGCAGAGCGAAAGCGCAACTCCGCCTCTCTTCTCCGAGGAACTCCAGGAGCGCCGGGAGGACGGGGAAGGCTGCGCCATCACGCCCGGCGGGACAACATGAAGCCCGACGGAAAGGTGGTGCTGCTGGGTGACATGAACGTGGGCAAGACGTCGCTACTCCACCGCTACATGGAGCGGCGCTTCCAGGATACCGTTAGCACCGTCGGGGGCGCCTTCTACCTCAAGCAGTGGGGCCCCCACAACATCTCGGTTTGGGACACGGCAGGTGAAGGGGGACGGGGGCGACGTCGGCAAGTTTGTTTTTTTCCTGGCGGCGGCGGCGGGGTGGGTGGCTGGCTCTCCCTCTTGCGCCTCCGAGGCCGAGCGGACAAGAGGCGCTACGGCGCGCTCGGCTAACTTTGCCAACTTCGGAAAAGCAGGCCGACACGCCCACCGCTGCTTGCTTAGCCGCACATACTCGCTCCGCCGTGGGAGTCAGCGCTTGCGGTTGGGAGAGCTCTTCCGCGGGGCCCACTGGAGCTGAGCGGCCGACTCGACCCGGTTGTCTGCCTTTCCGGCTCCGCGCCCGCTCAGTTCCTTGGAAGGGTTTCCACTCCAGCGCCTGGCTCCTGTTTTACTTTAGGCCCTACATTTCAGCTTTTTGGGAACATCCAAGACTTTTGGGGCTTGTGGCATAACTTAAGCAGCTTTTCCAAAAGAAGCTTTGACGCTATTGCGTCAGTAACAGGACTATATGCAGGATTTTTAACATTTATTATGGAATGGCAGCAGCAACCAGTTTGAGGGATTATATATTAGGGTGGAGTGGTAGACAAAGTTTCCTTATCTTCCTGGTCAGTATAACAGGGAGAGATTTGCATTACTGAAGTCTGTCCAATTCAAAAGAGAATTCATGGTCTGCTTGGTGTGAGTTTTCAGTTGTTGGAAATGTACAACAAAACTCTTGGGAAAATTCAGAAATTTATATTTAGACTATTTTTATTGTCAAGCCAGTATTCTTTACTTAACAGAAAACAGAGTTGGAAGTGACTGTGGAAGTCTTCTAATCCAACCCTTTGCCACAAGTAGGAGACCCAGCCTTTCTGGACAAATGGCTGTTCATTCTCTTCTTAAAAACCTCCAGTAATGGAGCACCCAGAGCTTCTGAAGGCAAGCCCTTCCATTTACTGATCAATTGTTCTCACTGTCAAGAAATTTCTCCTTAATTCCAGGTTGCCTTTCTCCTTGATTAGTTTCCATCCATTGCTTGTCTTGCCTTCTGGTACTTTGGAAAATAGATTGCTCTCTTTTTTGTGGCAACCCCTGAGATATTGGAACATTACTATCTTGTCAACCCTAGTCCTTCTTTTCACTAGACTAGACATACCCAGTTTCTGCATCCGTTCTTCATATGCTTTAGCCTCCAGTCCCCTAATCAGTGTTTTTTCTTCCAGGTCGCGAGCAGTTCCACGGCCTTGGGTCCATGTACTGCCGAGGAGCAACAGCTGTTATTCTCACATATGATGTAACTAACTTACAGAGCATGGTGGAACTTGAGGATAGGTTCTTGGCATTAACAGATTCCGCCAGCCCAGATTGTCTCTTTGTTATTGCTGGGAACAAAGTTGACCTGACAGATGTGTGTGCCTCTTTGCCCGAATCAGAAGACAAGCATCAGTTTGAGAAGCCCTCCAACAGTCCCATTTCTACAAAGGTGAAAAAACAAGTCCATATGAATGATGCTGCAGCATTTTATAGGAAAATCCTCAAGTATAAAATGTTGGATGAGGTCAATGCTCCAGCAGCAGAAAAAATGTGTTTTGAAACTAGTGCGAAAACTGGCTATAATGTGGACCATCTTTTTGAAACTGTATTTGAAATGGTAGTACCAGTAATTTTGCAACAAAAAGCTGAAGGCTTGCCACAAACAGTAGACCTAAATAACTACAAGACTGTTAAAAACACACACACTGCATGCTGCAGATAACTCTGAATGCATTTTTACACCAATTGAAGGACAATGCAGAAAAGCGTTACAACAATGCAAAAGTGTTACAATACTGCAAAAAGAAATGTTGAATGAAGACAATGCAAAAATAACAAGGCCAACCAGACAAACTGCATCTTCTATAAGAATAGATTTTTGTAACAATTAAATGATGTAATGAGAAAAAAACTTCTGTGAAGGGGAGCTTGCAGTCAATTATTGAAAGCGTTTAAAGCCCATTGTGATTTTTTTTGGCCCCCTCCACATTAAATTTATGATACTATATGCTGTTTTACACATGAATCTTTAGTATTTGTTTTGGCAAGAATCTTTTGATATGTGGCATTCACTATGTAGTAAGGAGGAGTTTATAAATGAAGAAATAGATTCATTTTGCACCATATTTTTTCAGCAAAATAAAGAATTGTAGCAAACTAATTCTTCCCTTTTCTCCCTCCTATATTATTTTGTTTTATTTTATTTTATCTTATTTTTTATATTATATTATATTATATTATATTATATTATATTATATTATATTATATTATATTATATTATTATATTATATTATATTATATTATATTATATTATATTATATTATATTATATTATATTATATTATATTATATTAATATACCGCCCTACTCCTGAAGGACTCAGGGCCGTGAACAGCCAAAAGATAAAATACATGAAATATAAACGTTAAAACTATTTAAAATACATTAAATACTTTGGCCCAAACAGATTTAAAGCACTAATTTCTAAATTGCATGGTTGTGGGCCACTGGAGCCAGACCAAAAAGGAAAGTCAGATCAATAGAATGGAATGGAGTCACTATCAATATAGAGTCACTATCAATATAACCCAGACATTTGTTGTTAGGCAAAACATTTTTTCCCATTTCTCCTATAACAAAATGCTAAGGAATTCACAAAGTAGTCTGCAGTTTTAGATTGATCTGAACTCAGTGGTGAATTGGTATTGGGACTAACGTTTATAATTGTATAGCTTCAATCTTTGAAATTCCAGGGAGTTGATGAATTATTTATGTTCTAAATCAGTCAGAGTAAATATTTTTGGTTATTAGTAGATCAGGTTCTGGTGAAATTATTTAAGCATATTTTTGTTAAATTATGAATAATTAATAGAGTCATAAAAGTGGATATGGGTACATGGCTGGGGGAACATTAATTTGTAAAAGTGGGTGAGGACAGGGAAGAAAATGGATGTTATGGAGATGATTGCAATATAACGGAACTTGATTGTTAGTGAATCAAAATTATTTAAATATTTTGGTTGTAATCAGTGATAACAATGTATTGGTGATAGTGATTTTTCAGTGCTGTTATTGGGGAATTATATAAAAATATCAACTTGAATTTTTCTTTTTGTTAGGAAGATTATTTTTTCTAAAGATCTGCAGTTATCTCCACATTTTCTGAATGTGAAATAAATTACTATGAGGCTGATCAAACAATCTATTAACACAAAACAGCTCTTTACCTCTGATTATTTTTTAGACTATATTAGCAATAAAATTTACTAATTACTTTTGTGACAATAATTGATAAAACTACAGATTATGGCCTAAAGTATGCCCGGATTATATATTTTGTCTCTGAATCCCAAATATGGTACATTATTATGGTATTTATTTTAGGACTGAGTTCTGGCAGGAAATAACATTGCTGTGCTCATCCTTGGAGGAATAGATTTTAATAGTAAATGAGAATTGGGAGGAAACTGAAAGACACGATCTGGAAATCCATAAAAAGTAATTGGGCCTTTAAATCCACATAGTGCTCTTCTAATCCTGAAACTTTTTCAGTCTTTATCAGATGCTTAAGAAATAAATCAACAGAATTCCCTTAAATATGAAGAATTTAAATTGATTTTAAAGTGTGATTACATGCTCTGCATCTAAGGGTATGCATATTTACAATGCAACCTCTATGCTGCTATGGTTTACTAGACAGTGACGTTGGGAATGCCAGGGCCTTTTAAATAAGAACTCCCTGGATTCTCTTGTCCTGTCCCCTTCAAGTCACTTCATATATGGGTTGTTTCTTAACATGGGATTCTTTTTCTTTCTTTAGGATTTAAGTCACGTCTTATAAAACCCGTACCAATTCAATAACAAAAAGTTGATACTTTTATTTATCACACAAAATAAAACACTGATCCTAAGTACAAAGGAGAAACACATGAAAGGAAATTTGAGCATTTCTTATTCAGGATTTGGTTTGGGAAGGAAACACTCCGTGGAACAGTGGGAAGTCCCAAGTGCCCAATTACAGATAAGTTTGGGCAGCTACCCTATACCTGCCATTCAAAGAGGGTTGTTGCAGCATTGAGATTTTTTTTTAAAATTTGATTTATATGCCGCCCTACTCAGGGCGGCTTACAATGCATTAAGCAATAGCCTTCATACTTTTGTATATTTATACAAAGTCAGCTTATTGCCCCCACAAACTGGGTCCTCAATTTACCCACTTAGATAGGATGGAAGGCTGAGTCGACCTTGAGCCTGGCTAGGATTGAACTCGCAGTAATTGCAGGCAGCTGGATGTTAACTACTGCCTTAGTAAGAGGCATTAGCCTCCTATGCCACTCAGGCTCCTTTTTCTGCCTCCTTTTCATCTGCCTCCTTTTCATCTGCAAAAGGAGATTTTGCCTCCTCTTCATCTGCTTGTCCATACTGGTGAAGGAATTGAGGATAGAAACTGATTTACTCAACAATTTTATGTTTACTTGGAAGCCAGTCCAGCTTCATTTGTACAGTTAAGTATGCACATAATTACAACTTTGGTATTATGCTGCTATGAAAAAAGTGTATTTCTCACTTTCCCAGGCACAGTCCTAATTCTTTCTGGGCAGCGATGCCTTCTCTGTAACTCACTTCCCTCCCAAGAATGTGATACTATTTGAGTCTCTCATCATCCTTATATTGGGAAGAATGACAAATGTCACATTCCTATGTGTGGACACTCACAAATCTTACTAAATGGTATTCTCTAGTGGGGTGGTTCTTGACTGTAGCCATAATTGCAATTAGAAAAGCTGCAAGGCATAATTTTCTAAACACCTTTCTTTTGTGCTTTCCCTGAAATTATGAGATTTATTGTGACAGATTCTATGATACCCACTAATGGTTGAACAGAATTAGGCAAAGTAATATGGCAAATACTACTGAATAGGCAAAGTACCTTCAGATATGGATTCCAAACCACAATTTCTCATCAACCCAGCTAGAATATAAACATCTAAAAGGCCATAGTTTATCTCCAAGCTGTAGTAAAGTAATATTAAGGTAAGTGAATTCTGATGTAATGGGTTATGTCTATTCATTGAGAATATTGCATTCAAAAAAAGTCAAGTGACACACAAAGCTTATTGTTCATTCTCTGCAGACTTTTGAAATAATTAGGCATTAATAGCAACAGGATGTTTAATAAAGTAACAGTGTATAAAAATAAAGGCCTTGAAATATAATAAAAGTATATTCCATGCATGTTTCCTTCAGTCATAAAAAACTGTAGTTCTGTTGGATTTGTAACCAAAGACATCAGCTAAAACAGGACTCCCTTAGAGCAAGCATACGACTTATTTTTGACTGTTTTGAGGATGTTGAAATGGCATTTGCATTTTAAAAATATGAGTATGCTAAATACAGTTTAAAATCCTAAATTCTAACATAGTTTGCATTTGTGTTTAAATGTTTATTTAATACTCAATGACTAAGAGTAGTGTTCAGTAATACATCGAAAAAAGGTAAATATTATTTGACAGTAAATCAGACTTAAATGACAGCAAGTGTATATAATAATGAAATTTTGTCTATTGTTTTATTCCTGTAAGAGACTGTATTATTTGCAGTATATAAAAACAAACTCACAATTACATGAACAAAGGCTGAACAATTGTTTGGTTATATGTACTTGCAGTGTTTGTTCTTCCAGATAACAGTGCTGTTCAAATGATGAGGTAATAAGTTAAATAAGCACCAACAAAATCTAATCCATGCCACTTTGAAGTGACATTTCTTTTTTCAAGGCGTAGAGTTTATTTTACAAATTTTTCATACACACTTGGCATCTGCTTATATGTTTTCGGATGAGTCCAGCCTTGAGAGTATCTGAAGAAGGTGAGTGTTGAAATTGATGATCAATGGTGGTAAGCCAAAAACTGTATTTGTTTGCAAAGTAGTGACAGGTCCCCCGAGCACCATTGCATTCAATGAATGGTGTGGCTCTGAAGTCTTCCAGGCAGCTACCTGGAGAAACCAGTGACTGCCCTCCTCCTTCAGCACTAGCTGCAGTGTGCTAGAAGAAACCAGATAACAACAATTCAAATATAATAGAAAAGTACATTACAGATACTGGTGATCACAAAAATGAGAGGGTCAGTTTTGGAAGTTGGTTTTCCGTTTTGCTTCCTAACTGCCATATATTTTAGCCTGGGAAATTGGGAGGGGGGTTTTATTGGAGCGGTAGAAAGTTAGTCGTAACAACATTCCGTATTCAAGGACACTTGCCTGCACCCGCTGAGACTGCCTGGAGATTGTATCCAGTTGAATGAGGAGAGTTGATTGGACTATGTGATGAACTTGTGGGTGTGGGGCAGGGCTGTGAACTGTTAGCTGGGTGTGGAAAACCTGGATGCTTTCAGATTCGGATTTTCCCAGATGTGCCAACATGACATCTCTAATAAACTGGAACTTTGAGGAACCTCAGGCCTCGGAATTTTATTTCATTGGGAGTGTTCCTTGAAACACTCCCTGACAGAGAGACTTCATATGCTAGCTTTCATCTCAGGGAAGAAGGGATATAAATCAAGTATCGCTATTGTTTGTAATGGCCATTATAATTTCACTTGTTTATCAGGAGCCTAATGCACTAGATTTATGAACTGAAAATCAATGTGGGAAAATACAGAGATCTGTTCAGAGACGTTCTATATACGACCCATTCTAGGCAGCTCTTTTCCTCATGCCAGACCAGGGGTGAAATGCTCCCGGTTCGGACTGGATCGCCCAATCTGCTAGCGATGGAGGCGGGTGGTTTAGAGAACCAGTAGCAAAAATCTCTGCCCCCCCCCCACATGCCCAGCTGAGCCGCACAATCATCAGAGGCTTTTTTAAAAGCATTTTTTCTACAACCTCTTTGGCCGAAAAAATGCTTTTAAAAGTAAAGAAAAAAGCCTCTGATGATGTAGTGGCTCAGCTGGGATCATCAAAGGCTTTTAAAAGGAAAAAAACACATTTTTTTCTTTTAAATGCCTCTGATGATCCAAGCTTAGTTGCCTGATCGTTAGAGGCATTTAAAAGAAAAAAAGTCTCAGCCAATCAGGCAACTCAGTTGGGATCATCTTACAATCTCTTTGCCATGCCCACCACGCCCACAGAACCGGTAATGACAAATTTTAGATTTCACCACTGTGCCAGGCTTTCTGTTTTCTGAAAATAATGCAGTCTAACATAGGGAGTGTAATTTATTATGCTGTCTGAAATTATATCTAAATAAGCCATTGTATGATCAAAAAGATAATCAACTATAACATTGAGATGGGTGGCTATGGAAACTGAATGAATGAATAAATGTAATTGAAATGCTCATACCTTAAATATTTAGTATATATGCTTTAATAAATTAATATGGCAAAATTATGGACCTATATGTTTTTCAAATCAAATGTAAATGCTTGGAACTCTGATGATATTGTGCCAATATTTTTACTTCTTAAAAAGGTGAATGAATAATCAGAAAAATAAACAGAAAATTAAGTAGGATCATAAATTTATGGACTTCATATTTGCCCCATAGTCTCTTTATTTTTAAACCCATAGGTATCAATGAAAGCTTTTGAAAAATATCAACTTATTACATTTGGAAGAGGGTTTATCCTTGAGATGGGAATGGTTAAATCTCCAGGTGGAAGAAAACAAAAGGGCATTTGTAGTAAAAAGCTATATGGTATTGGAAGCAAGAAGAGGGAAAAATGATTTGTGCAATTCATGATTTAGCATGACATGAATTCTAACCCTGACCCTAAACCATAAATTAGAGCTTAAGTGTTCTATGTGAGCCTGGTCAACTGTAGACAATACAGGTAGTCCTCAACTTACAACAGCTCACTTAGTGACCATGCGAAGTTACAATAGCATTGAAAAAAGTGATGACTATTTTTCACATGACTATTGCAACATCCCCATGGTTATGTTATTTACATTTGGATGCTTGACAACTGACTCACATTTATGACGGTTGTAGTGTTCCAGGGTCATGTGATCACCTTCTGCAACCTTCTGACAAAGTCAATGGGGAAACCAGATTCTCGTAAAAACTGTGTTACTAATTTAACAACTGCACTAATTTACTTAACAAATTTCTCATTTAGCAACATACACTTTGGGTTCAATTCTGGTCGTAAGTTGAGAACTACCTGTAAACCATAATGAAGAAAACTGTAAATCTAGCCTATGTTTATGAAAGAGGATGAATTGATGCAATGTACTGAGGAGGTGGATTCCCAACAGGGAGATGGTGTATTCCAGGGAAGTAAGAGGCAACTCATTTTAGATGCTGCTATATATGAAATAGAGGGTGAAGATGGGCTCTGCCTAATAGTTCACAGAGTATATTGTAATTGCAGACAGCAGAGTCCTCAGTCTGGCAACATTTCATCTATAGGGATGAAACAATAAAGAAGTCAGCTTGGAAGAACCATCAAGTGTTATTCTTGGATTTGGACCTGACAAATGGCTACAGGCCTGCCTGTCAGAGCCATAAATATCCACCTATTGGGGGGTTGTTTCTATTGTTGTTAGTTTCTTTTTGTTCTTACTTTTACTCCCATGTTAGCCAGCCAGATTTGCCATTTTGTGAGTTGGGCAGCCCCCATAAATAAATAACCTTATACCCCAATTTGTACCCCAATCAGCAAAAGAAGCACATACCATGAGGAAAGAATACCCAATCCATAAACTGCGCCATCCTTCAGGACAGTGAGGAATACTAATATCTTGACTGTGAATAGCAATGGCAAGAGCAGGAGCTTCACAGACAGAACAGCGACTGATGTAAGGTCTGATTTCTTCTTCTGCCACAGGCATCATTGGAAGAGAGGCTGTGGTTGAGAGCCAGTAGGATTTATCATTACGACTTGCATAGTAGCAGACATCCCCCGGATTGCAGTAAAGGAAAGGCATAGTGCTGAATCGAGCCAGACATGACCCAGCCAGGCCTACAAGAATAAACACAGAGAATAATCACCTATGTTTCTCCAGGTGTAGTTTGTTCTGGAAGTTTAAAACAATAAAGGCTGTCTTCCAAACTAGTAAGTACTTCTGAATTTCTGAAATATTTCAGAAACTTCCCTGTAAAAGATTGGAAAGGGGAAATGTTAATATGTTTGAGAACTTAGCGAAGTGCCAGAATGCTTCCACCCGCAGGATATTTTTTTTTCATTTCTGTATTTTCAGTAAGGTTCTACACTTAGGCAGGGAAAACGAAACACATAGGTACAGAATAGATAATAGCTTGCTCAACAGGTGAAAAAGATCTAAAGTCCTAGTGAATCACCACTTAATTATGAGCCAGCAATGTGCTGCAATTGCCGAAAAAGCCAATGCAATCCTGTGCTATATGAACAGAGGAATAATATCAAGCTTCTGAGTAGCAATAATGTCACTTTATAGTGAGGCTATACTTAGAATACAGCATGCAGTTCTGGTCACCACAATACATAAAAGATGTTGAGACCTTAGAAAGTGTGGAGAGAAGAGCAACAAAGATGATAAAGGGTCTGGAGGCTGAATCATAGCATAACAGTTGAGAGAGCTAGGTATGTCTAGCCTATCAAAGAGAAGGATCAGTGGAGCAGAGGGTTGGATTACAAAACCTCCAGAGTCCCTTCCAGCCCTATGATTTTATGTTCTATGTTGAAGTACAGAAACAATAAGTAGTATGGTGACAGTAATGCTATAATAGTGATAGTACTGATAATAGTTGTCAGTCTTTGCATGGATTTTGCTAGTACATTATTTTGAGACAGTCATCAGTATCCTCCAGAAGACCTGATTGTAAGCCTGAAACAAACCGGTGTAGTTGTCTTTAATTACTTGCATGAGTTTTTGCCTCATGTTCAAGAACTATGTTATGAATGGACACTATCACCTTTGGGGCCTTTTACGTTTGTTTCTTTTTCTCTGTTTGCCTGTCAGATGTTTAATATTGGCCCAGCCATGGTGGAAATACTCTTCTTTCAGGATAATAATCCATGCATCTGCTGAAATGGTCTGTAATAAGTTTATGCCATTGTAAAACCCCAGTACCAATCTGACACACAATTTCTATTATGTTCTCTGACAATGAATAAGCTATTATGTTTGTTTGTTTGTTTATTGAAATGCTATTTTAAAAATTACAATGTATTATTTACTAAGCAGCTAAAATGCATACCGAGATCCTGGTTATGCGCTTTCTCTTGTCCTTCAAAATACAATAAACTGTAGCCGCTCCAAAGTTGGTTCATGCCCTCTGGACACATTGGCTCTTGAGTAGATTGGCTGTGCTTCACAAGAAGATAACCTATGTTAATACTGCGGCCTGGCATACCTTGCAGTCCAGGAGTACCAGGAACACCTGCTGTACCTAGAGAAATATAAAGGCAGGATGTTGCTTTTAAGGTATTGCCACCCTCAAGTCTAAGAAAATCATGGTGACTTTGTTTACTGCTGAAAAATCTAGTACAAGTAGAAAAGAATCCACAATTGTTTAACTGAATTTATTTGTGCTGATTCTGGCATTGTGTAACAGTTACCAAAAAGTACTTCTTCAATGCCAAAAGATACGGTGCAGTCTGAAGATAACAAGGTTTCTTTTTCTGGCTGGGAACCCATTTGGAGTCCTCAGAGCATGAGGTCACAAAGCTCCCATTGGTATAAGGAAACTAGCCCTTTCCCTAGAAGATCCTTCTCACCCAATGGGACTTTTATGGCATTCCTAGAAACCCTAAAAGACTCATGTTGTGCATTGTGCTTTGTAGCATTCCAACATCTGTTTCATGTATTTTGTTCCAATAATATATTTAAATGATCAGACCATGCAAGGTGTGTTATTAAGCACTAAGGTTGGTGACCAAAGCGTGTTATATCCATGGGCATTACACAGTCGTCTCTCTATGCTACTCTCCAAAGGATAAAGGGTTATCCTTAAAATAACAGCAAATACAGAGATGTTGTGGAGGGAAAAATATGTGCTTTTTTATTGGTTGTTGGAAGGAAATTCAGGTTGACACTGCTCTTTTTACACTGGTTGTGGTGATCAGACAGACTTTGGGGTTGACAACATTGGGCATGCAGTAGTAGTCATAAATACATACTCCCAAATATCTGGGAAATCTGAAATTCTGCTATGGGATAAACCACTCTTTTCATTTCTGCAACCCTTGTATATTATTTGTATACCATGCTTAAAAGTTAAAAATGCCAACAAAAAGTTGGGTTAGATATCAAGTTGTTATATAGAAGCTGGCAACCTCTATAGGTATCTTCAGCAAGATCTGCCAGGCTCATTATTCCATCTGAAAGGGGTTTTTTTAACACTCTTTTAATAATAATAATTTTAAAAACTGATAAGATCACATGAAGCAAAATATCAGACTATAATATCATTTTTTCCAATAATACTTCACTATTTAAAAATCAATTTTAATAAACTTTTATTTAAAAATAGGCAAACACCATCTAAATTACTTCTTGTGTGAGAAAGGCATGGAATGTCTATTCCAAGGTTATACCCTCTTAGCTGAATCTTTCGAATAATGGTTGCTTAATTGCCTTATCTTAAAAAAAAACTATATTTTTTCTTTAGATTATTTTGGCTCACATTCACATGTACACCAGTGGTGGGTTGCTACTGGTTTGCCCTGGATTAGTTAAACTGGTAGCAGCGATGGTGGGAAGCTCTGCCTAGACGTCTCTGTGCATGCGCACAAGCGCACACCCACCCACGAGCAAACCGGTAGTGACGGGATTTGAATCCCACTACTGATGTACACACATTCAACTGACCTACTGCAGTTGCAATCCTGCATTTATTTAACTGGGGAAATATACATGAATAGTTTGGATGCAGAATTAAACCTGAAATGAAATGTCTGAGAAGATACAAAAAGAGAAGAACTTTAGGATTTACCTTCAAAGCCTGTTGGGCCATGCAGTCCTTGTTCTCCTTGATCACCTCTGAAGCCTGGAGATGCAGGTATACCTCCTCCTCCTTGTGCTCCTGGTTTACCTATCGGGCCTCTAAAACCTTAAAAGTAAGGTTATTAAACAGAATAATTGACCATGACATTTTGTTACGAAGTTGCTATGGTAATAAGTATTAAATCCACTCAGGATCTTTAAATAATGGAAGGTGTATGTCGCTCACAGATAATTCATGCTGCTTTGTAAGTAAGCTCCTATGAGGGGAAACTAAAGCAAGATCAGGTCACTGTGCCCTCACAGAAGTAGTAAAATCAAATATATGAGAAATTTCATGACCAGCACACTGTGGATTATCTTTTCTGAATGAGAATATAATTATCTGGAGATTTCACCTGAAGCAGAACAATTTATAGGGCAGGAACAGGGAAGAGCAGGAGGGCTGCAACAGAACAGGAGCTGTGTTGTTGCAGCTTTACGTTTTCTACCAAATAACATTAAATTTCTGCATAAAAAGAACTGGACCTTTTCTCAAGGAAAACACAGTGGGAGCCCATGTTGCCTTAAACAAAGGACCAATTGCATAATGTATTCTTTCACTCTAGAAGATGTACTTGTAAAGTCAGTGCAGCAGGGACAGATACTAGTAAAGCATTAAATCCCTGTAGCATTTTCAGATAAATCTGCCAAAGCCACTGACCAAGAAAGTACCAATGATTGTTTGTGTGGCTGACAAACTGATACATAACAATTTAATCTGCCTCAATATTTTCAGGTGCCTCAAATATGCCTTTGAAATAAGTATTATTCGGTCTCTATTTGAAAAATAAATAGCTTCAGAACCCATGAACATCATTATTTTTGGTAGTAACCTCCTACCTGGATCTCCTGGGGGACCATGAGGACCCATTTCACCTGCAGGGCCCTGGGGACCTATTTTTCCAAGGGCGCCTGATGTCCCTTGCTCAGCAACCAGTTTAGGAAGTAAAGGTGGCAATCCGGGGGAACCTGGAGGTCCCTGGAAACCTAAAAGTTAAAAATCCAAACAAATCATTGATTTTGCAGATAGATTTTTCTACTTGTACCAGTTGAAGGCCTATGCAATTTTTAAAATAAATACATTCATCAATTTAAGAAATCTGTATAGCGGCCCAACTAAAATGATACTAAATATTTATCACATAACAACTGTTAGCAGTTGTTTATATGCACAAGCTGCTCCATTTTTATTCCAGTTGCCTTGTTTTACTACCCATCTACTCTAATGAATCTACCACCTGAGAGAAAAGGATGCCTCTTGACTCATGGGAAGCCAGTCCTCTAAATAGGTTTGATGAGCTACAGAGGATCCAATATGTTCTATATTCCTTACAACTATAAATATTACTAATAGGTGCTCTCTTATTACAAAGAGAGGGAGACATCAGTGCAATTTTAGGAGTATGTAAATTATTACTGAAAATGCTGTTAAAACTAAAACTATAAACATTAAGGATAAAGCTATGATAAAACTCAATAAAAATAAATGTTGGTTTAAATGTAGCAATTGCAGAAGTTAGAATACCGAATCAATCTACTTACCAGGGGGGCCTCTATCTCCTTTAGGTCCTATGGGACCAAGGTCTCCAGAAATTCCTGTTTGGCCAACAAAGCCCATGACTCCTTGTTCACCCTTATATCCTTCAAAGCAAAACAATTGCAGACATGGGTTATCGCACATCTGATTAAGTAACCTAATTTATATTCTCCACACTGAGTTTTCCCATCATACCTTTTGCTCCAGGCAAGCCTGATATTCCAGGTCTTCCATCTGGGCCCTGGGCTCCTTTTATTCCTTTTAGACCATCTTCTCCAGCTACACCTATCGATCCCTCTTCTCCTTTGAAGGCAAATGAGCCAGCTGTGCCTGGAGTCCCTGGAGGTCCGGGGTAACCTTCAAAAGTTAAGTAGAATTCAGAATGTTCATTGAGGGGCAAAGTTTGTGACACCAAACCTGACTACCCTTGATTGCTTTAGATTGGTCCTGAGTGAAACATGGACAGGGATGGTTAAAATGTTTCTAATTTCATCCACAGTGGTACAGAACTATTGGGTTGCTGGGAGGGTGGTAGTGGTTATACTATTTCCACAGCTTGCTAACCACCTTTCCAATAATTTGCATTCAGACAAAGATGGCTGCTTGTCCGGAGCAGCCCTGATCATATCCCACTCACAGTAACCCAATCTAAGTAACTGTAATGGGTTAATGGGAATCTACTTCAGTTGCATCATTTAAACATAACCTATGTATGTATGGAAAAGTAACTATAGTAGTGGTCAGAAAGAAGCACTCTGATTAATTATCTTCCCTAAAAATAATTTACTACTGTGTCAAAATGGGCCTGCTCAGATTAACTAATTTCCTAGGTCATTTTGGTTACTTTTTATCATTTAAATTATGCATTTTAAAAATTATGACTAGATGACCTTTTGCTTGTACTCCAAAATAACACTAAAAATCAGCATTCAAAACTTTTATTTTATTTTGGATCTTATAATATGTTAATTATAACGTTCAAAGAAGGAAAATGCATAAGCTTAATATTTGGCACTGTGGATCTACTAATAAATTGGCTGTATTAATTTTAACATGCTTAACTGAAGAAGCCCTAACAGCCTGGTTCACAAATAATACTAAATCATAAACCGTAGTTTATGATTTATGAAGGCTACATTCACAGAACTTGCTAACCAAATCCAAACCCAAACTTTTGGCTTAGTATAATAAGTTCTATCTGTGTGTCACTAATTAATTTTGTAATTACATGCCATACTTCCGAACTGCTATTTTGCATGAGAATTTCGGAGTTCAGTTGGCTTGCCTCAATCCTGGAATGTTATTAAAGTAACCCTCCCACATTTTCCCATTCCACAAAACATTTTCTAAGTAGTTTTTTTAATCATGTTTTTTAATTGATAGCACTAGTTTATCAGCTTTAGATTACAACTATAATTACACTGCTAATCCTATGTGAATTCACCTGATATGAAGGGGGCCTGCCATGACCTATGAATTAAACCTTAATTACAGAATTTATATTTAATTATTTTTAATTACCATTTTGCCTATTTAGTTTTTATGGTGAAGAAAGACTAAATAAACTTGCAACAAATCCAAATAGTTACAATGACTCAAAGTAACATCCATTAATTTTTAAAATGAGTGATCTCCTTTTCTGAACTTTGTAGCCATTTTCATGCTGAATTTGAATAGGACTATAGTTCATACATCACCACTGAATATATGGTAGTGTTGCATTACCTGGTACTCCATCAAAACCAGGTGAACCCATATCACCAGGTATACCAGATATATTGGAGACTCCAGGAAATCCTTGTCTTCCATCTGGTCCAGGAGCACCAGCTGAACCTCGCCATCCTGCCAGTCAGAAATGAAGGAACAAATATCAGAGACACTGTAGATGCAGGCTTTGAAAAAAGGGGGAGGATAAAGGACTGAAAGACAGCTGGATGATGCCAGTAGAAGATAGAAGAACTGGATATCTAAATTGAAATGGAAATTCATTCTGAAGATAGATTTGGGAAAATGATTAGTAAATACAGTAGGAAGGGCAAGTAGTTCTTCCTATCCCACATGATGGGATGCATCAAGAAAATGGGGGAAATTAAGAAAAAAAGTATGGCATGCAAAACGGCCTGGAAATGAAGTAATGAAGGAGAGATACAGTGGGAGGCTGCAACCTGGCTATTGTACAGGAAAGAGGGAAGGGCCATGGCCAGCCGCTTTTCCTTGCTGTCACACTTCACACCAAAGCCAGACAGAAAGTCATCCTTAAACTTTTGTTCAGCTTTCATTTCCAGCAAATGAATTAGCGAGATAGGCTAGATTAGAATCTTTATTGTAGAGAAATCCCAACCTGAATTTATCCATTGTTTTCCTGGATGGAAGAACTAACCTGGCATATTATCATGGAGACCTGGCTTATGAAACAAAGGGAATTCTTCTCTCTTCTACCAGACTACTCTTTGTTACAGCAAGCTAGGACTGAAGGGCAGGGGTGATATAGTGGTTGTCATAGTGGTTCTGCCATTCAGAGCGGCAGAAGATGCCTTCCCATCCAAGTAGCACTTCAGATGGGACTTTTCTCTTGTAAAAAATTTTTTAGTTTCTGAGTTTTTGAGTTTTGAGAATAGGTCATAAACAGACAAGAAATTTCTAATGGTCAATAGTCAACAAAGCAATATCTTTAAAAAACTCAGTAGCTTTAAAGACACCAGGAATAAAACAGCAGAGGTAGTGAAATTTCTTAGGCTCAGTGGTTTTGGTGGATAAATAATGTTCATCTGCACCTCTATAACTGTCTGGTTTGGTTCTGCAACCCAACAAGACAGACACAGACTTCAGAGGATTATTAGAACTGCAGAAAAAACAATTACTAACAACCTACCTTCCACTGAGGACCTGTATATCGCACAAATCAAAAAGAGGGCTGTGAAAATATTTACAGACCCCTCGCATCCTGGACATAAACTGTTTCAATTCCTACCCTCAAAATGACGCTATAGAGCACTGCACACCAGAACAACTAGACAAAAGAACATTTTTCCCCCAAACGCCATCGGTCTGCTAAACAAATGATTCCCTCAACTCTGTCAAGCTATTTACTAAGTCTGCACTACTATTAATCTTCTCATTGTTCCCATTACCCATCTCCTCCCACTTATGACTGTATGACTGTAACCTTGTTGCTGGTATCCTTACAATTTATACTGACTGTTTCCTAGTATGATTTGATTGCTTATTTGTACCCTATGACTATCATTAAGTGTTATACCTTATGATTCTTGACGAATGCATCTTTTCTTTTATGTATACTGAAAGCATATACACCAAGACAAATTCCTTGTGTGTCCAATCACACTTGGCCAATAAAGAATTCTATTCTATTCTATGTTCTTTTTGTTGTGCTTTTGCTTTTCCTTACACTATAGATACTGTCTATTGCTAAGTCAGCAATGCAGATACCTTAAATTGATAACTGCTCTTCTGGATAACTATAGGTAATCCTCAATTTACAACCATAATTGGGACTAGAATTTCCATTACTAGGCAAGACAGCTATTATGTGAGTTGCACCTGATTTTGCCATGATTGCTAAGTGAATCACCACAGTTGGTAAGTGAAGCATGCAGTTGTTAAGTGAATCCAACTTCCCCCACTGAGTTTGCTTGCTGGAAACCATTTAGGAAGGTTGTAGATGACCCCAGGATGCTGCAATCATCATAAACCCATGCTGTTTGCCCGGGGCCCAAATTGTGATGTGACTGTAGGGACGTTGCAAGAACTGGAATCGGAAGGCGTTTTTTTTCAGTGCTGTCATTAACTTCAAACAATCCCTAAATAAATGGCTGTAAATTGAGGACTGCTTGTACTAGTTAATAAAATAAACACATTGTCAAAAGTTTAGGAGATGTATTATAAGTAAAGAAAAAAACCTTGCCATTTTTAAATATTTCGTCTGAAAATGGTTGAAGTCAGCTATGCCAGAAAGACAAGCAGTCAGGCATAACATGAAAAAAGAATTATTCCTTCCTACTATACCAAATTACAGGGCTGTATGTTGTAACAAAAAGCCTCTAAGCACAAAGACTGACACAAAGTTACCCTTAGGTGAGATTTGCTGGGAAGTAAGAGCAAGCAAATGTTTGTAAGTACAGTATTCAATTCTAGAAAATACAAATTTCAGTCATTAAAATCAAACTATTTCAATGTTGTGTGAGATGCACAGATGCTTTAGGGAAAAAATAAGCTGGGCAGTCTTTATATGAACACAACTGGATAGAATATGAGCTAAAAGGTTCTTGCAGCTGTAAAACTTGCAATATATTTACAAAAAATTCAGATTTTCATGTAAGTACAACTCTACTTTCTGATATGAAATTTAGAATAAATGTTTTGTTTCTTTAAAAAATGAAAGTATTTTATTAATTGTGAGGCTAATAAACTAACCTGGATCGCCTCTTTGCCCCTTCTGACCAGGAGGTCCTCTGCTGCCTTGAATGGGGCTTGGGTCTCCTGCTATACCCTTCTCACCCTTTTCACCTAGAAAACCTGATATGCCATATCCATCTGGACCTGTTATAGAAAAAAATGGAAAGTTCTACATTGAGCATAACACTTTTCTATGGCAGTATTAATTATCCAGCTTCTAAATGAAGAAGTCTTACATGCTAACCACAGAAATGTGAGACATAATAATATGGAGAGTTTTCATATTTCAAAATTTGTGAGTCACTATATAGCAAAAAAGTCTCAAAAGTATCCACAGGAACACAAAAAAATCCCCCCCCCATATTTTAAAAAAACATATTGCATTAAAATAACTAAGATTATCAAAGGCCTGGAGATTAAAACATATGAAGAATGGTTGCAGGATTTGGGTATGGCTAGTCTAGAGAAAAGAAGGGGTAGGGCGGGTCAAAATAGCAGTATTCTAGTATTTGAGAGGCTGCAACAAAGAGGAGGGGGTCAATTTATTTTCCAAAGCACCGGAGGGCAGGATATAAAACAATGAAACTAATCAAGGAGAGAAGCAATCTGAAATTAAGGAGAAACTTTCTAACAGTGAGGACAATTAATCAGTGGAACAGCTTGCCTTCAGACATTGTAGGCACTTCATCACTAGAGGTTTTTAAAAAGAGACTGGACAGCCACTTGTCTGAAATGGTGTAAGGTCGCCTGCTTGAGCAGGGGGCCAGACTAGAAGATCTTTGAGGTCTCTTTCAGCTGTATTCTATTCTAAGACTCAAGGAGAAAATTTTGGCCTAACACTAAAAAGACAATACTGTAGTTTAACCATTCTGGGTTTCTATTGCTGAAGAGGCTTACTTTCAAATATCTCAGCATGCCACTCTCAGATATGATCTGAATTAGAAGTGCTTTCTCAGATATTATGGCCCCCAATAACAAAGAGTTTTCCACATTAGCACTTTAAATTGGATCCAGAAATTAAATGGAAAATAATGAAAATGATTACAATATAATCATAACACTCATTACAGCCAGTATTCCAGCTGTCACATTTTGTTCTTGGAAGCTCTGGACTGCTTCCCACATTGCAGTAATCAAAATGAAATATTTTTAGGACATCAGTCACTAAGATTATTGATATAAGCTATAACAATAACTTCAGCTGGTAAAAATCACCCCTTGCTACTGGGGAAACTAATGAAGCTAATGACAACTATAAAACTTTGCAAGGGTCTATAGATGCAAATTTACTACCTTTAAAGCTGGATCTATAGCTAGAAGCCTGATATTTGGGGGGAAATGTTGTTCCTTTGATTTCAAATTGGATATCACTTATTCATAAGAAAAGTCAGGTTTCATAATATATGTCAGACCATCTCAAAACTGGAACATACCTGGTGATCCTGACAAGCCTTTAGAACCTGGCAAACCATCTAATCCGGGAAGTCCTCTGAACCCAGGCACACCTTTCAAAAGTACAGGAAAATCAGTATTATTTACAGACTTAAGAAAAATATAATACAGAATTCTTTGAAAATTTCTGCTGAGTTTCAAAGAGATAAAATTTTGTAGGCTAGGCAAATGTTATAACCATTATGCTATTGAAATACCATTGTTAACAGAAGCTGAAGCACACATTTATTTATTTATTTATTTATTTGTACTTTTATACTGTCCTTCTCCCGAAGGACTCAGGGTAGTGTACAGCCATAATAAAAAACAATGAAAATACAAAAGTTAAAAAACAATTAAAACAATTCCATAATTAGGCCATAATTTAAAACCCCAAAACTAAAATACCCATTAAAAATCCATTAAAAAGTCATTTTTCCACCAGACCGGCTTGATGAAATAGCAGGGTCTTAAGGGCACAACGGAAGGCGCAGAGGTCGGGGATCCTTCGTATCTCCGGGGGCAATTCATTCCAGAGGGCAGGGACCCCCACAGAGAAGGCTCTTCCCCTGGGGGTCGGCAGTAGATATAGTTTGACCGATGGCACCCTGAGGAGGCCCTCTCTGTGGGAGCGTACCGGCCGGTGGGAGGCAGTCGGTGGCAGAAAGTGGTCTTGTAGATATCCAGGTCCTAGGCCATAGAGCACTTTAAAGGTGGTAACCAACACCTTGAAATGCACCTGGAAGACCACCGTGAGCCAGTGCAGCTCACGCAAGAGAGGTGTTACATGGGAGCGACGTGTCGCCCCCATAATCACTCGCATGGCCACATTCTGGACCAGTTGGAGTCTCTGGGTGCTCTTCAAGGGGAGCCCCATGTAGACAGCATTACAATAGTCTAGTCAGGAAGTGACGAGGGCGTGAGTGACTGTTCACAGGGTGTCCCAGTCCAGAAAGGGACGCAACTGGGAAATCAGGTGAACCTGATAGAAAGTCCCCCTGTCCACAGCCGTCATATGATCGTCTAAAGACAGCCGTGTATCCAGGAGGACACCCATGTTGCGAGCCCTCTCTGAGTGGAGCAAGATCTCATCTCCAATAGCCAGCGATGGCACCAGCTGGCTATACCGGGGTGCCGGAAACCACAGCCACTTAGTCTTGGAGGGGTTGCGTCTGAGCCTGCTTCTCCCCATCCAGATCCGCACGGCCTCCAGGCAACGGGACATCACGTCAAGGGCATCATTGGGGTGGTCCGGGGTGGAAATGTACAGCTACGTATTATCAGTGTACTGGTGACACTTCACCCCAAAACCACTGATGATCTTGCCCAGCGGCTTCACATAGATGTTGAACAAGAGGGGCGAGAGGACTGACCCTTGCGGCACCCCACAAGTGAGGTGCCTTGAGGTTGACCTCTGTCCCCCCATCAACCCAGACTGCATATAGTCAGAGAGGAAGGAGGAGAACCACCGTATCACGGTGCCCCCCACTCATAACTCCTCTAACCGACACAGTATGATACCATGGTTGATGGTATCAAAAGCCGCTGAGAAGTCTAGGAGAACCAGGACAGAGGAGCAACCCCTGTCCCGTGGCCTCCAGAGATCATCAACATTATTGAGCCAAATGTAAGAAAAAGCTAATTGCATAAATTTAATTTTGAATATGGGTGAAGCCAGACAAGAACACTCACAGGCAGATTATTGCAAATATTTAAAATGCCCTTAACATCAAAGAAAAGCAGCTACAGCAGACTCAGATTCAACTCTCATACAGTATCTTTTTCTCCTGCCCATGTATCATAATGGACTGACAGCCATTGGTATCTCAGTAGAAGGAATGTTTGACACTTCAGTCAAGATGATGCCTATTACTAGACTTCAAGTTCTTTACTTCTGACTTTTTCAGTTCTGGTCCTTACAAAGCTGTTTCACCAATGGAATGGATTCTTAAAACCTACCCCATCCTTTCATAGACTTCCCAAAACAATTCCACAGGGTTGACAGCATTTTTTAAACAGATATGAAACACAGAAAGAGAGGCTGCCATTGAATGTAGCCCATAACATATTAATATCAACTCTATTGGTAGAATTTAATTTACCTTTTCTTCCTGGAAGACCAATATTTCCAACATTTCCTTTGTCACCAGAAGATCCAGGAATACCTGGATCTCCAGATGCACCTTGTTCTCCAAAATTCCCTGGGAATCCTACAGAACAAATACATACATATCCATTAAAGTATCAGTGTATTCCTCCAATAATGATAAAACATTAATTTTTGCAAGAATCCATCGTTTATTATTTTAACACTGAAAACCGATATAATGAAAAATAGGTTATGCCACATTTGTTATATTTAGATTATGGGCCTGCAAGGCAGGGGTGAAATCCAGCAGGTTCTGACAGGTTCTGGAGAACTGGTAGCAGAAATTTTGAGTAGTTTGGAGAACCAGTAGCAGAAATTTTGAGTAGTTTGGAGAACAGGCAAATGCTACCTCTGGCTGGCCCCAGAGTGGGGTGGGAATGGAGATTTTGCAGTATCCTTCCCCTGGAGTGGGGTGAGAATGGAGATTTTGCAGTCCCACTGCCATGCCCACCAAGCCACGCCCACCAAACCACACCATGCCCACCAAGCCACATCCACAGAACCGGTAGTAAAAAAAATTGGATTTACCACTGCTGCTAGATGCTCTTGATTAAAATTGAAAGGAGTTGGTGATGAATATTGAGAATAACAGAGCAAAACCAGAGCATCTTGAACTAAGCAAGGCTTCTGTTAAAATTCAAGCCATATCCTTTAAATTTAGGCAAAGAAAACATTTGCTATATTATATGGGACAGACAGACACTAAAAGAATCTAATGATATATTCTCTGGATTTGGATCTCTTGCTTTATTTTCTTTTCTTTTTCTTTTTTTGGCAACAACTTGTTAGATTTTTTTAATCAAATCCACTGTGATTTTCTTGAAAAGAATGAATAGAAAAACAAGCTTGATGAGACAAAACCTACCATTTTTCATTACCAAACCACTGTTTTAATTTCTCACAATAAATATTACTTTGGGGAGATGCATCTCACAAGCCTTAAATAAATAATTTTTGCATCAATTCCCTGAAAAATTCCAATATCTTGGAAATTCTTCATAGTCAAGATTACCATTAAGAATTAAGAACTGGTTATATACAAACTTTATTGTACTATGCCACTTATTACTTTATATTAAATTAGAGCCAGATGATCTATTGGCATAAATTTCTGTACCAATCTTGACCAACACTGGGTTTCAAACATTGTTCTTTTAACTATTGACTTTTTAATTTAGCTTTCTTAATCTTTTAACTGGAACATGATGGGTTTTCTTGGATTCACCGTATTCTTGGAGATATTTTGGTCTGGGTTCAATAATCAAGAAATTGTGCAATGTTTCTTGGCAGGCTTTGCAATGATCCTTTCCAGATCTTACTTAAGCTACTGAACTGTCTTCTTTCCCTTAATAGCTACTTTAAGAAATATCCCAGCCTATCCAGGAACATAGCAATTGAGTACTCCTCAAAGAGGGCACTCCTTTGCTATTATTGTTTTCTATCTGAATCTTTACTACGCTAGAAGTCTTCAAATAATTCTCAGTCACCTCCAGCTTTATCCACATGCAGATTTTCTAGCTTATTTCTATGAGGCTACTGGGCTTTCAGTTGTCTTGAAAAGCCAAATTGAGTACACCACAAGTCAAGTGATTTTGCTCCTAGTCCAGAAACAATAGTTTCAAAAGGCCTTGATTCAACTGAAAGCAGGATGAGCTTCCCAACACCTAACTCTTATAGCATTCCTCTGTCCTTCCTCCAGAAGCTGATGCTCTGAGGTGCCCTTGCTTCATCCCCTCATCTTTCTCCTGACAAATGAAGTTAAGAGATATTTTGAAATAATAGAAAATATTTGTAGCTCAGGTTTTAGATTTTGGCAGTAGTTTGCTCTCCAAGCTTGTTTCAATTTAGTTTCAGAATGTTTCATTACCAAACTAGGTAACATCATTAGCAGGACTGTCTTGTCTTATTCTCCTTAGCTTATAAACGTCTTACAGTATGTACCAGTGTAGAGTTAGAGATATCTGGATGGGATGGTGATGTTGCTCCTCTCTTACTGGGAAGCTAAAATGGTGAAGTGATTTGCAAGGGTGGAGGGCCAGCTGCTTTCTTTTTCTGATATTTCCCTATTTACTGATTGGGACGACCGCTAGCCAGGGGAAGGTGGGATCATTGCTGGATAATTATAGCTATGGAGAGAAAGCTGCCAGGTTCTTTGGGCTATTTTAACATGCAAACAAATATATACAAACAGTAATTCAGGCAATAGATCATTCAGTAGACTAGTTAATGTAGATGACATTATCTGACTAAAAAGCATCATGTGGAATTCATGATGAACAGAATAACTCTATATATGCAGATTTAACTGGTGACAACCATGGATTTAAGGAGCCATGGTGGCACAGTAGTTAGAATGCAGTATTGCAGGCTGACTGCCCACAGCCAAAAGTTCAATCCTGACGGGGCTCAAGGTTGACTCAGCCTTCCATCCTTCTGAGGTTGATAAAATGAAGACCCAGATTGTTGGGGACAATAGGCTGTCTCTGCAAACCACTCAGAGAGGGCTGTAATGCACTGTGGGGCTGCATATAGGTCTAAGTGCTATTGCTGTTACTATCTGGTGACAATCATGACACATGGAATATTGTACTTTAGAATATAAAAAGAATAAATGTTAAAAATGAATGTATTCATGGAAGTGAAAGTGCAGGTTTGAATGATGGAGTAAAATGTTTCCCAGGTAGTATGAATTAGTATTAGCCGGATTGTTGTGGGTATGCATAAAAGTACAAATTCATAGCTTGTTTTTATAGTTGCATTTTATGCTGCAATGAACAGTGAGAAATGAAAGAATCTGGGATAAAGAATCTGGGATAAAGAAAAAAAAATGTGCAACATTATAAAACAATGTGATCTAAGCATGTAGTTCTTTTGTTAGGTGACATGGACTGAGGGGTCAATTCAGAACACCACTGGTGAGCATCTATTTACAAAAGATCTGTTCTGAATATGTGGTATATGCATACGTCCTTGCATATAATGGTAGGGAAATTATTATTGTATAAATCTAAAAAGCATGATCTGACAGCTGTGGCTAGGGGGGCCTTTGCACAGGTTTGCCTGGTGCACCAATTGCGACCCTACTTGGATTAGGAGGCTCTCCTCACAGTCACTCATGCCCTTGTCACCTCATGGTTAGATTATTGCAAGATGCTCTACATGGGGTTACCTTTGAAAAGTGTTCGGAGACTACGGTTGGTCCAGAATGCAGCCGTGCGAGCTGCGTTCTGGACCACCCACATTACACCAATTGTCTGCAAGCTGCACTGGCTCCCTATTGGTCTCCGGTCACAATTCAAGGTGTTATTACCTTTAAAGCCCTACATGGCTCAGGGCCAGGTTATCTTCGAGACCGCCTTCTACCGCATAGCTCCCAGTGACCGGTAAGATCCCAAAGAGTTGGTCTCTTCCGGGTCCCGTCAGCTAAACAATGCCAGCTGGTGGGCCCGTGGGGGAGGGCCTTCTCTATAGCTGCCCCAGCTCTCTGGAAGCAGTTACCTCCTGAGGACCATCCCCACCCTACTGGCCTTCTGAAAAGCAGTTAAGACCTGGCTTTTCCAGCAGGCCTGGGGCCATTGATCTTGCTTTGCGATCTGATGAGATCCTGCCATGAATAGTGCGAATGGGTTTTAATGTTTTTAATGTTTTTAATTTTTAAGTGTTTTTATAGTGATTTTTTGAGTGTACTGTGAGCTGTCCTGGGTCTTTGGAGAGGGGTGGCATATAAATTGAATAAATAAATAAATAAATAAATAAATAAATAAATAAATAAATAAATAAATAAATAATTGTAAGTTTGAGAAAATTGGTGAAGGGTATAATGGTGGTAAAAGGTTCTGAAAGTGAAAGTTACGAATGAATATGGTTTGAATAAAAGAGTTTAGAAACAGCACATTGGTGTGGTCCAGTCATAAAGATGAGTGAGGATTAAATTTCAAAATAATATTACTGAAGATGGATCATCAACAGGAAGGGGAAAATTAAAAAAAATAATGGATGGATGGACTTGAGATCTTCCACCCAAAAAAGGGGGGGGGGAGGGTGGGAGAGAGAGATGAAAGAAAAGACAGTTTAAAGAACACAAGGCAATGTGGTATATGGATGAGGAGAAAACAAGGATAGTAAGCAAGGATAGAAACCACAGAGAGGGAGACTGAATTGTTCGTTTTTCTTATCTCATGCTTTGAGGTTGTTTGTCTTTTCTGCACTAAGCATAAAATGGTTTACTGTAAAGGGAATAGCATGGTGGCTATGTATGCAACTTCTCAATGTCTAAGTATCACGTTGTCTATTCATACTATTTACTTTGTTTGTTATAAACTTTGCTATTTGTGAATATCTAAAATATAAACACTTCACCTCTTTGCCCTATTAACCCCTTGGAGCCTTGAGGGCCTTCCATGCCTTTCACACCAGCATATCCTTGATCCCCAGCTTCACCCTTCTTTCCTCTGCTGCCTTTCAACCCTGTAAAATAGAAGAAAAAAGAATACTTTTTAATATAGTATTATTTCTGACATGCTGGGCCCCATGAAGACTCCATCTGATGCTCATTCATAAATAGTTAAGATGTGTAGTATGGATTCCTAAAAGGATCAACAAGAGGAGAAGAGTGGTATTTTTCAAATATTAAATAATCATATTGTGAACATAGTAATGTAAAATAAATATAAACCTGATGTCTACAGGCCAAGTGTGGCCTTAAGGAAATGGCTGTCAAAAGGCCAAGTGTGGTCTTAAGGAAATGGCTGTCAATTAAGGCTGACTGGAATTTTTTTGGATAGGATGATAGGAGGGAGTGAGCCAAACTGGGAGGAATCCCCACGGTAGAGCTTACACTAGAGGCTGTAGGTCTTATTTGTTTCAGTAAACTTTAAGTTGTTCAGAAGCTTAAACCTTAGACAAACATAGAGGAAACACAGGAAGCCCATAGTTAACTAGGGAAGGAAGGCAATGCAGCATAGACCTAAATCATAGGTGTCAAATTTGCGGCGTCTTGTTGCAGTCCCGTGACATTTTGTGATGTTTTTTTCCCCTTTGCGGAGCTTGGATGGGTGTGGCCTGCATGTGACGCATCTGGCCCGCAGACCGTCAGTTTCACACCCCTGGCCTAAATCCTTAGAAAACAACCTATACCTAAACCAGTTGGTACTATCTGCCAACTGCCAATTGTTATAGGTTATAGGTTATAGGTTATAACATAGCTGATCACAATGCTGATCGACATGCTAGCCATTTATAAGTTAACAGCATTTTTACTTACTGTATAACATGAAAAACCTTGTAGTTGCTTTATAAAACAAATTCTCCATATCTATGCTATAGATCATAATCAGGTCATTGCAATAAATGTTGTAATTCTCATTCTTTCCTCATGTATAATTTCTTTGTATGTTTTCCTACAATTTTATCTGCTTGATACTTGAGATCCATGTAGGACAAGCTAACAAGGGACCAAAGCAACTATGGGACACAGGTGCTGTTTTGCTGTCCCCCTTTCTGCCTAGAAAATTGTAATATCTTCATTGTTTTAGTTTCTAGAAATTAAAAACTTGTTAATTTCAGATTCGCAGGATAGATACCTGAGAAATTAGGGTCCCTTCTAAATACTTTCCAGGCCTGATCCTCTTAATACTGTCACCTGCCAATACTTTTATTGAGAAGCATGTGAATGCTCTAAATGAGCTGAGGGAGAGACACCAGGGATCCCTCCAGATGTTTTAAACTAGAGTTCTTATGACTAAAGTTCCAACAATTAATTCCATAGTCCCATTAGAAATTATAGACATTACAAAGCAAAGCAACTTAGAAGGCTACACATCTGCCACATTTAAACATATTATTGCAGATTTCATTTAATTTGGTGATATTGATGATGCATATTTTGAAAGGTTAGCTAGCTTATTTATTTTATTCTCTTACTGAGTTAAGTCCATAAGTGGTTGGGTTCACTCTACATGGCAAGCCAAAACCAGATCAAAACTCAGACATACAAAATCTTACTGTAAGCAGTGAACTCAATCAATGCATGCCATCATTATGTTATTTCAAAACTGAACAAGGTAGGGAGAGCCTTTAGATCATGGCTCTGAAATTCTTTACAATTAGCAGGAATGATAGGAGGTGTCTATATTTTCTTCTGTATAACAAAGCAAAATATTGCTTAGTTATACAGAATGATAGGAGGTGTCTATATTTTCTTCTGTATAACAAAGCAAAATATTGCATTTGTGTAAATATTTCTGCACTTCCCCTATATTGTATCTTTGATTGTAAGTCCCGAGTGCATTGGAAAAGCAGCCAGATGGCCGGGAGAAAGGAAAGAAGGGAATGAGGTAGTCAGCAATGTTCCAAGATGTTGTCCAGTTGCTTCATATAGAGGTTCTCTTCAGCAATGGTTTTCTCCACAGACCCAAGCCAGACCCAGTTCATTTTCAAACTCAATCTTTCCTTTGCTAGCTACTCCTCTCCACATCAAATTTGGTTCTGCTCTGTTCAGTTTTGGACAGAGACAGTCCTGATTCCTTTTACATAATTTCTTTCCAACGTTCTGTTCTGTTACAAAGAACAGAAATCTAGTAAGAATTCTTCAGGTACACTGGAGCTCAATTATAAGTGTGTCTGTGTGGAGCGAGAAAGCAGAGAGAGCAGGCTGCATTCTGAGTGGTCTGAACATTGCAACGTTAGTTTTCCATCTGGAAATGGGAATCATTATCATGGTTTCATGATAAAGATCCTGATTAAGTTAAAGATGACAAACCTTCAAAGCATTTGAAATGTATGAATTGCTCTATCTTAATTAAATAGAACGTTCAGTTATCTTCTGTAATGATATTAAAATGCATCAGAGATATTGTCGTCATTCCAAAGTGCATACAACTGTTAATGAATCTGTTCTCTAGTTAGCTATTTCATCTGATAATGAATTATTCTGTATTATAAATGCACACATGTACACATTACACATACATAAATACCTGCTGGTCCAGCTATTCCAGGAATTCCTTTAGAACCTTTACTTCCTGGCAAATTTATAGTGTCGCCTCTGTCACCTATTAAGCAAGAGACATGTTTAATTTTACCAGTATCCATCTTCTGAATATATTTTAATGTAAAATTGTGTTAGAGAATTTCTTACTATACACATCCAGATTTAGAGAGACATTCTACGAGATTTTTCCCCCAGCAGATGGAGACACTTGGACTCTTTGATTGGGGAAGATCACCTGATTTCCCAGACTGGACTAAGAAGTACTAGAACATATTCCAGGAAAGAAATTATGCCAATATTCTGAAATGCCAGCATGGCTGAACATAGGGTAAAAAATTAAGGAATCCCTTCCCTTTAGCTATTCCCTCCCATGTGTCCAAGCAGATATTACATGATGATAAAAACTATCCCAATGTTTTCTTATTCTTTACAGAACTTAACACTAAGAAAAAGAACATTCAAATTATAGAAAAACCATGTATGATAGTAACATTCGTGCAGGATACTCGTGTAACTGCATCTGCCAATGGATGGGAATCTATAACACTATACATGAATAGACATCTCAGTTATCACTCTCCCAACTTTTTCTAGGAGACTCTTTTTTTAGAAGTCTGAGGATTACCTGTTTTACTCATGCTGTGCCAAAGTTTTTGTAAGATATACAAATGCATTGCTTTAAGATAGGCCTAGGCCATATAAAAAGGGTTGATTTCAAGAAATCTCCTAAGTGAAGGTGTAAGACTTTTGGTTCTATGGCTCCCTTATGTCTAATCTGTATCAAGCTTTATTCTGTGCATGTATTCTACAATGTTAGGGGAGAATGAGGAAATTCCAAGGTCTATAAAAAACAGAAGTTCCTGCAAGAATGAAGGTAGAAAACCACATTTTTAAAAAAATAAAGCATAAAAATGCAAAAAATTGAATTAGAAGACAACATGCATAACCAAGATATTCATCTTTGCTCAGATAACACCACCAACAAAAACCTTGTATTGGAGAGTCTGGGAACACCTAACAAATTGAATAGATATGAGCTGCCCCTAGCACTTCTGATAAGATAATAGAATGTTCTTTGTTGAGAACTCTGCATTGGTTTTAATATAATACAAAAAGGCAACAGGTAAATATGAAAGTATATGAAGAATAAAATTATTGAAGAAACCAAGTTCAATGTCTCTATGTAACTGCATATATGAATTAAAAAACAAACAAACTTAGATTTCTAAACATAATTGGACTCACCAATTTCCCCCACTTGGCCACTTTCACCAGTCACACCTGGAACTCCTGGAACACCTTTTTCCCCCTGTCACAATTGAAAATGGACACAATCTTATCAATTTGAATTAATATTAACCAGAAATTTGGTTTTATCAGAATGCTGTCATGAGTCTTTTTTTTTATTGAAAAAGTTTTACAATACAATTTTAAACCCCCATATCCCCCCTCCCATCGACCTACCCTCCCTTCCCTCCCTTCCCCTCCCCTTGACTTCCGCTACAGATTAAGTAGTCTTAATGAGTCTTGATAAGCAGAAATTATAGAATGTGTAGGGTGTTATGTTTTTTAAATTTATCAAATTTGTATGCGTCCTGATTCTCAATTACTCTGGGCAACTCATAACAACTAAAACAGGAAAGTACAATTAAATTTTATTACAATAAAATAAAATAATAAAATAAAATAAAATATTATGTGAACTACTGATAGGATAAAAACAGAACCAAGTGTCCCTTGACAAAGGCCTGCAGAAAAAGCCAGGTCTTCAAAACACTCCAGGTTTCTATAGATAATATTGTATAATTGAAGGGACCTGGAGCAGGCCCATCCTACCAGAAGAAATTGTTGGTCTCTCTAGTAACCCTTAATGATTATAGACCAGTAGTTTTAACATCTGTTGTCATGAAATGTTTTGAGAGGCTGGTGTTGAAGTATATTAAGGCTAATCTTCCATCTACTTTGGACCCATACCAATTTGCATATAGGGGTAATAGATCAACTGATGATGCTAGTCTCTTGTTGTCCATACTGTATTGAATCATTTGGAACAACAGGGGACATATGCAAGGCTGTTATTTGTGGATTATAGCTCTGCCTTTAACACCATTTTACCCAACAGGTTATTTTTTAAAATGTCCAAAGGGGTATAAATCAGAGGATTTGCTTGTGGATAAGGGATTTTCTGACAGGTAGGCCATAGTCAGTAAGGATGAGATCTCACCATTCTTCTACTCTGATATTAAGCACAGGAGCCCCCCAGGGTTGTGTGCTAAACCCTTTCCTTTATTCCTTGTACACACATGACTGCACGCCACTGTATAACACCAACGCAATTATTCAATTTGCAGATGACACAACAGTGGTGGGGCCCATTAATAAGAACAATGAGTCTGCTTACAGGAAGGAAGTACAAGGGCTGACATTGTGGTGCAATGAAAATAATCTCACATTTAACGCCACAAAAACTAATTCTCCTGAACTGACTTCAAGAGAAAGAAAGATGTACATCTACCACTGTACATAAATGGTGAGGAGGTGGAGAGGGTGGGTAGTTTTAAATTTCTGAGCACTTATATCTCAGAGGACCTCTCATAGACTATGAATGCTAACATGCTTGTGAAGAAGGCACAGAAGAGGTTGTACTTCCTGAGAATGCTCAGGAAGATAAATCTATCTCAGCATCTACTTCTGTCCTACTATCACAGCACCATTGAGAGTGTCCTGACATATGGCATTCTTGCATGGTATGGGAGCAGCTCTGTAGTGGACAAAAAAGCTCTACAGAGAGTCATTAAAACTGCCCAGAATATTATCGGACTCTAGCTACCAGCCCTGGACAACATCTTCGAATCTTGCTGTTTGAGGAAGTTGCATAACATTTTCAGAGACTCTTCCTATCCTGCTTACAATCTTTTTGGACTGTTGCCTTCTGGCAGAAGATTAAAACTCGGACTACATGTTTTCTGAACAGTTTTTATCCCAGAGCTATAACTGCACTCAACAATGAACTAAAGGGCCACCATCAGGGAGCTATTGGACAGTATTACTTGGTCTGTTGTGTGGCTGTTTGGGTGGTTTAGGGGTGGGGAATTGTGGTGGTTGGAGTGTGTTTGGGGATTATTTGTGTGGGACCTGGTCTTTGGGTGTCAAGTAAATTTCGTATGTGTATACACATACAATGACAATAAAGTTTATTTATTTATTTAACCAGGCTCTACGTTTTAGATTCGCCTTTGAAAAAAAGAATAAAATCTCTTATCATAATTTAATGTGTTGTGGGCTAGATTTACAGAATTTGGTTTAGGGATTTTGGTGCTTTACTTTATGAGCTCCCATAAAGTAAGAGTTAAAACACAGAGGTAGTTTGATTCATGCATGTAGACAACCAGTTTTGCTCACCCTCCGTCCAGTGATTCCAGGGAAGCCAGGAATACCACGAGAACCTGGGATACCAGTAAATCCTGGAACACCTCTTATTCCTTTAATCCCAGTGTCGCCTTTCTGACCTTTTTCAAGACCAGGAAATCCAGGTAAACCTGATATTCCTGTCTCACCAGGTAATCCGACCAATCCTTCATGTCCTACAAAAATACAATTGAAAATGTTAATTTCTTCTCTTCTCTGCAAAATTTTATGTTTCAGGTATGCTTGGCATCAGTAGTAGCTCTATCCAAAAGTTCTTGCTTCTAAATTGGCATGTTCAATAGGGGCATAGACCACTATATCCAACAGCATTCTGCCTATCCTGTGAGGTCAACCAAAAGAGCTTGCTTAAGATCCTTCCATAGTGAAAGATAAGAGGATCAGAAAGCAGGCCTTCTCAGTGATTGACCCAATGTGAAATATGCTATCACCCGAGAAGCATCTGGCCTTTCATTTCTGACATTCAGACAAGCATTGAAACCTTTCTTTTTAGACATTTGATGTCTAGTATTGACTTTATGGCGAACATTTCAAATAGGATTTTTTTGTTTTTAGTTTCATTTTGCTATTGTAATACAATATGGTTATTATATTCATGGATGTTTTATGCTTTTATGCTGCTATGAATTGCATACTAGAACCTTTGATTAAAAAGTAATTAATTAATTAATATTGATTAGAATGCACTTCTTTTCCTTGAATGGGATCAATTAGTGCCTGGCTGTGAATGCTATCCTGGTTTACTAAAGCACAGCGTTATCTGGCTTTATCACTTGAAATCATCCCAGAATAATGAGGATATGGTGGACCATAGCTGGACATTTTCCTCGAGTATTTGGATCTCTAAAGAACAATGCTACTCTTTCCTACTTCCTTAAGCCCTCTCATAAAATTCCTCCAAGTTAAACAGTGATGGTCACAACCTTATGTCAGGAATCTAACAAGGCCGTGAAGAAGATTCAGAGTATAATGAACCCCAAGCCACTCAATTCAGGAAAAGCCATTTTTTCCTGTCTAGCTAGAATATTTGGAGTTCAGACTAATAGGATGGTTCTATAACTTCTCCAGTTTCCCAGACATGCAGACACCTGAGGTTTCAAAAAGGTCCAAAGACTGTTAATATAAGAAGCACTATTCTATGTGTCTTCTACTCTCTGAGGGTAATCTGCAATTGGCTGCAATCCTCTTTTTCCATTAGTCTGAAACCATTACAGCTGTATTGTCCACAATTCGCTAGGAATCACTTCCTTTTGTTATTTATGTATTTGAAGTCATCCATAATTCAGGAAAGGGAAAAATTGAAGAAAAATAAAAGGCAATGAGTTGTTTCAGTTAGGATAGACTGGTAAAGTAGGGGAGGGAAATGCTTTCATACAAGGAGGAATGTATAGTCTGATGAGATGGAAGCTTGCCCTCACTGTAGAAAAATCAAAACTTGGTGAATACTGAAGGGTACAGCAAAACTTTTAATATATTGTATTTATGATACATAGTGGCTCTTTACCTTTTAAACCGATATTCCCTTTAACACCAAATACTCCTTTATTTCCTTTTTCACCTTTCACTTCCAGCATTACGCTTAGCATGATTTTAGGAGGCGCTCCTGGTTGACCACGAATTCCACGCTCACCTTTCAAGATAAGAATCCTAATCAAGGATGTATTGGAAGCATACAAGTTGCCTTATATTAAATTGAATTTGTGCCTTGCTCTATTTATATTATTTTATTTGTTTCCTAGTATGATTTGATTGCTTATTAGAAACCTATGACTATCACTAAGCGCTGTATATTATGATTCTTGATGAATGTATTTTATTTTTCTTTTTGTACACCAAGAGCATATGCACCAAAGACAAATTCGTTGCATGTCCAATTACACTTGGCCAATAAAGAATTCTATTCTATTCTATTCTATTCTATTCTATTCTATTCTATTCTATTCTATTCCATTCCATTCCATTCCATTCCATTCCATTCCATTCCATTCCATCCCATCCCATCCCATCCCATCCCATTCCATTTTCATTTTTAGCAATTTCATTGCCAATGGTTTTTCCAGCCCTATCTGGAAAAGTCAAACATTAAACCATGTCATCTTCTCATGCAAAACATATGCTCTACTTTTTCCTCTAAACCTAGGCTTCTAGCTATCTAGAGAGAAAAATGCATGCTGTGATAATATTCTTACCATATAAAGCAACATGTTTAAGGGGAAATTGCAGAAATAAAAAAAAATGCTTTGTCCCTCTTCTTGCAGATTTTTAATACCCTTCCAAATTGTCCCATTGAGTTGTTTATTTGAAAATAAATGCTATTTGATTTAAACAGTAAGGAGAAGACCCCTTTTTTATTTCCAGGAAAATTAGGATTTAAAAAAGGAAAATAATGTAAAAAGGTGTTTACAGAGATTACATTCTGCATCTCCAGTTTTATTAGTGATAGGAAGATGGCAAAGTGGCAATATATACAGTACTCTAAAGAGCTCTTCAGATATTTCTATTTAACTCACTGCAGAAGATAAGCATTTGCTAATTACTGTTCAAATCCAAACTTCGCTGTCAGCAGCTGTCAGACCAGACAGGGAATGGATCTAACAACAGATTTCTTTGAAAAAGCAATAACAGAGATAAAAAGAATATTGGTACATCAAAATTTTTAAAAAACAAAAACCCATCAATGAAAATACTCTGAACTAAGAAAGAAGACTGACCCCAATCAACCCACCCTGGAGAACTTTCTACCTATCAAGGCTTCTGATGAGTCAAATTCTAATGTTTTGTCATCCAGCACCTTGTTAGACTGGGAAAGCAAGGAATTTACATTCTTTGAGGCAAGAGGGCAATCTGAGACAAGAGAGGGAAAAGTACCAGTATATTAAATCTCCTTCACGGAAACTTATGCGGAGCTGCTATTTGTTAACAGCTTGGACTGTAATTTTAATTCAATTCATGACCAGTTGCTGACAGCCAATAACAAGAATCATGAGCTAAAATGTACTGTAATCAGTTGTGACTCTTTTGTTTTGATAGTGAATGACCAAAATAAAATTACTATTTGTAATAATGCACCCATTGTTCTTTTTCAACTGGAGTCATGGAAGAAATCAAAATACATATTAAAATCCACTTTCTGATTCTTCTGTTAAAAGAAGAGCAACATGCATACTTTTAAACTTGTCAACTGTTCTTCATTTGCCTTACATAGAAGACAAAGGCAAAGCAAAAAGATACTGTTGAAATTAGTATGTGGTAAGATTAAAGCTAACATTCCCAAA
The DNA here is from genome assembly GCA_030761175.1 of Masticophis lateralis. Classification (NCBI taxonomy): domain Eukaryota; kingdom Metazoa; phylum Chordata; class Lepidosauria; order Squamata; family Colubridae; genus Masticophis; species Masticophis lateralis. Next base: position 161,611,843 of record JAUDYJ010000001.1, read on the forward strand.
GACATTTACTCAGAATAAACCCAACTGAATTTGTAGAATTTTTAGAAGTTGATTCTAAATCAATGTATTTAGGATTACACTGTAATGTTTTTATAAAAGGAATTTTCAGTTAAACAAAAGCTTTCTTAAACCCTATTTATAATTTTACATGAACATATCTGTGCATACTGAATAATGTGAGTGCCTCATAACACTGAAGAGAATACCTTTTAATCCGAATTCCCCAGATGGTCCTTTAGCACCTTGTGGGCCAGGGAGGCCTTTTTCTCCATGGATTCCCTTCTGTCCTGGCCATCCTTTGAACCCCATAGCACCACTGAAACCTCCAATGCCAGGAGATCCTTTAGAACCTTGAATGAAAATTGTAAAATGTGTTTAGGTTTCCAGACTCCAATGGAAATCTAAAGTACAAATTTAACTTTTACAATAAGTGAAAATAATTCATTAGAGCCTTGCAAAAGCTGGTAGTGGCTGAGAAAGGAGGGGGTTGTAACTCTGAGTAGAGATTTTATGCAGAAGTTGTTATTACCTTTAAGACCTGGGAAACCAGGCATTCCAACAATTCCATGGAGACCAGTTTCCCCAGGCTTTCCTTTAGTTCCAATGAAGCCCGGTTCACCTTTGTCCCCTGGCTGACCTTTCATCCCTACAGGACCAACTTTCCCTGCCTCCCCTGGTTCTCCTCTGACACCAGGGGATCCTATAAAAAAAAATCAAAGAGAGGTGTTTGATTAAAATATAGGCAGCAGAGAGCAGTTATTATACTTCGGTTATAAAGGTGCACAAAAGGCAATAGTAAGAACTCATTTGTCTGAAAAATAAGCAAAGGAAATGTCTTCCAAAAACTGACATTACAAATTAAAACAAAAAACTTTTTTTTAAAATTAGGGATCGATACTAATTAATAAGCAGATGTGTGTAGAATTCCCCAGCTACTTCCTGCTAGCCACTCCAACTTTGGGAATTGAAGTTCACATATCTCAAAGTTCCAAGGTTGGAAAAGCAATGTTCTAGTATAAACCATAAACCAGCACAAATTGGAGCTTCATTTATTTATAGGATTTTATTTAATTACATATGATAGTTAGATTCTCTTCTATAAAAAAGAATAGACGTGCCAGTTATTTTCTACACACAGATATACATCAGATTTCTCACAGACCTCCTAATAATCTGAATATTTCAGTATCTAATTTAAATAATTATTTAATTAAATTCAGGAAATTTAGTTCCATTCTGTTTAATTGATGGTGAGTAAAATAAACAGAACATAGAATCAAAGATCTGGAAGGGACCTTGGAGGTCTTCTAGCCCAACCTCCTGCTCAAGGCAGGAGACCTTATACCAGCCGGTCATATTGTATTCATCTGTCAATTATATAATTTAGGGGTAGGAGGCAATGGGTTTTTTCCATGGCAGGAAAAATCTGAAGACTGATTCAATGATTGGGTCTGATTCAATGTTTCAGAAAATAGTTCAGTCTAACTTAGAGATTTTTAAAAAACCATAGGCTATCTATTTCAAACTAGAGAAATTTATGCCTCTTAGTAATTACAATATGATGACAGAAATTACTATAGCTTTTTTACCTTTTAAAAGCATGGAATGAAATTTGCTAACCCTACTTGACTAAATTTAAGAGAAAAAAAAACCCCACAGAGATATTTGAGCTATGGCTTTTTAAGTGTCTAAAAAGACCTTGCTTACTCTCCAGTGGAATGACACAGAAAACAGCTGAGGTGTGATCTGATCAGTGTGCCCACAGCATTTATCCGAGAACAAGAGGAGGTTTATTTGGCTAGTCATTTGGTTGGGTGATAGGCACTGAAAAGGTCTGCAAGAACCTGAATGAATAGGGAGATAGTTTAAATCTTTTTTGTCACTGCATTTTGAAATAGGATAGACACTAAGAGTGCATTTGTCGCAGGCAGACATAGAGGCTACCTTGATATGTTGGGATGTATGGGAGAGGAAGAATAATTGAATGGGGAAAGGCTTGGTATGTCTGCATGTGTGTGATACGAAGGGGGGATGCAGAGGCTGTTGAGATTGCTGCCTACAGGAAAAACAAAAAGTGATGAGGCTGTACAGATCTTTGGGGGAGCGGGGGAATACTGGAATAATTTCTCACCAACAAATCCTTGTGAGCCTTTTCTACCCGGGGACCCTTGCTGGCCTGGGAGTCCAGGGAATCCAAATGTTGCTGGTGGTCCTCGGATACCGGTCAATCCAGTGGGCCCAGGAAACCCTGGATTCCCTTTGGATCCAGGTGAACCAGGGAAGCCGTCTCTTCCTAACAGACGGAGATAATAAGTAAACAGTCATGATTTAGAGAACTTATATGTATAGGCACAGCACTGAATTCTTACTAAATTAATTAAACTTTTTCCTAGTGGAGCTTAAGCAATGACTATCTTGTTTGTAAGAGCTGAATCTAGGCAAAGACCTACAAATACTAATAAACAATGATGATGAAACCAGTAGAAAAAAATGGTTTGACAATAAGCTATTATGTTATGTCATGTCATGTCATGACATCAGTTGCAAGCTACATTTGCTTGAGCATCTCTAGGTAAAAGCATTCTTTTCTCTGCTGATTATTATTTCTTTTGCTGGAGTAACATGTAGTATCTTTGGTAATGATAATGAACTGCATTCAAGAATAAAAATCATGAATCTTTTCAAATTCATATTCAAAGTCAAATACAAGCTCATTCTAGTTAACGAATGAATGCACTTACATATACAAGATAATATAAATGAATATAAAATAAGTGAAAATGAATAATCACAAAACCAATTAATCTAGACTTATACCAATCAAAAGACATGTCTGTTTGTCTATCATCTCTCTCTCCCTCCCTCTCTCTTTCATTATCTATCTATCTATCCATCTATCCATCCATCCACTCTAACTTAATCTTGATCACACACAATATAAATACTACAGTTATGAATGCACACATAATATATATTCACATTTAGATGGCAAGCAAAGAAAAGGCATTTCTGAATATTGGATATTGTTATATCCAAAGATAATCAGATGGCTTCTGGAAAGAGTCTTATCCAGGTTAAAATAACTTGGAAACAGTGACAAATCCAGTTGATATTCTGCTGCCATTATTTATGCTAACCTTAACCAAAGATGCCTCTAAAGAAAAGTCATGAAACTACAGCCTAGATTTTAAACAGCATTGTGAAACAATTCATTTTCAGGAAAACTATTAACAGAGTCCAATTGATATATACAGTTTGGGAGAGTGCTTTGTGCCTCCCATAATATTTTAAGTTGAAACTTACATATTAAATCAGGATCTGAATTAAAATCTACTAATATTTAAAACCAGAGTAAAAAAAATAAGTGGAATTGTTTTTTGAAGTTACATTTCAGAATACTGCATGTGGAATATGCAGAAATAATTACATTGCCCTATATCATTCAAAAGGATAGCAATAGCATTTAGACTTAGATACTACTTCACAGTGCTTTACAGCCCTCTTTAAGTGGTTTACAGAGTCAGCACATTGCCCCCAACAAACTGGGTCTTCATTTTACCGACCTCGGAAGGATGGAAAGCTGAGTCAACCTAGAGTCACTCAAAATTGAACTCCTGGAGTGAGCAGTGAGTTAGCCTGCAGTATTGCATTCTAACTACTGCACTACCATGGCTCACTCATAGAATCAAAAAGCTGGAATGAACCTCGGAGGTCTTCTAGTCCAACCCCATGCTCAAGGCAGGAGACTTATACTATCTCAATCAAATCTAGTCTAACTTGAAAACCTCCAGTGATTGAGCATCCACACCCTCACGTGGCAAGCTGTTCCATTAATTGATTGCTCTCATCAGAAAATTTCTCCTTACTTTTAAGTTGTATTTCTCTTTGACAAGCTTCCACCCATTACTTCTTGTTCTGCCCTCTGATGGCCTCAATCCCCTCTTCTTTTTGACAACCCCTCAAGTAGTGAAAGACAGTTATTATGTCCCCCTGATCGTTCTTTCAATAGGTTAAGCATACCTAGGTCCCACAACCATTTGTACGTCAGACCCTTTATCATCTTTGTTGCTCTTCTCTGCACCCTTTCTAGGTTCTCAACATCTTTTTTATATCATGGTGACAAGAATGGGATGCAATATTCCAAGTGTGGCCTCAGCAGTGTGATGTAAGCAGTGCTATCACTTCTTGTCTTGACACTATCCCTCTATTGATTCAGCCTAGGACTGCATTGGCTTTTTTGACAGCTGCATCACACTGCTGGCTATATTTAAGTGGTTATCCACTCAACACTTAGAGCCCTTTCACAGTTACTACTGTTGAGCCAAGTACCACCTATTCTATGCGTTTGGTTTTTCCTGCCTAAGTGTTGGACCTTACTTTTCTCACCATTGAACTGCACCTTGTCAACTAGGGCCCAATGTTCAAGTCTGTCAAGATCCTTCTGGAACTTAAGTCTATCTTCTAAAGAATTAGCTATTCCCCCCTTCCTTGATGTCATCTGCAAGTGTGATGAGTTCCCTTCTATCCCCTCATCCAGATCATTTATGAAGATGATGAATACTTGGCCTAAGACAACACCATTAAAAAAAAATCTGGGAAAGTCATTCTGAAAATTTGTTTGTGCTAGTGCCAATCCAGCCATGATTACTGGAGTTCTCCCCAGAAACCACAGATAAGTGCTGATGATGCACCCTGTGCATTATGCACTCAGAACATTGTCTATCTGTGAGACTACCTTGTCATTGGAACTATACTACATGCCTATTTTATCTTGCTCCAGAACCTGTAGAACCTTAGCATCCCAGTGGCTCCTCCAATGCCAACTCTGTCTTTTCATCTTTCTGCCACCCTCTTTATTCTAATGTATAAGGCCCTACTGTACCATTTCTTTCTCTTATTAACCTTTATGTAATCTAAGCCACAATTACCTTTAATTCCTGGTAAGCCTTGATCTCCTCGCGAGCCTTTTGCTCCTGGGAATCCAGGGGGCCCAGGGTCCCCAGGAAAGCCTGGTGGTGCTCCTAGAACATCACCTGTAAGCCCCTTTTCACCAAGGAGGCCTGGCAAACCTGGCAAACCAGGATTTCCTGGAAGTCCCCTTTCCCCAGGCATTCCTGGGGCACCTCTGCTTCCTCTGGGTCCAGTGAATCCTAAGAGTAATAAAATGACATTGATAATAAGAATCAAACTTTGATCAATTAACAACGAATTAGATAAAGTATGGGGAAAATATTAAAATAATCAGCATCATGAGTATTATTAATCAAATGAATATTATTCCCATGAGTTTCTATGGGAATATAGTAACTACTAAAATATCTCATTTGCATATCAGTACAACCTAAATATTAATAATCTGTTATATGAATATTTCCTGGACATGATTTAGAAAAAGTTTTGCTATAAAGGTCTGATCAAGTATAGTCCAATAACAGAGCATTTTTTTTCATTTTAATTGGTCCATTAAATTAAATTTTTCTCAGTGCTGCCCTCCTTTGTTTCCTGAATATGTGAACTGTAATATGTTGGTACTATAAGATATCCTTACAGTTAAATTAATTTGCTAAAAAAAAAAATACATGTCATGTTTAATGGGTACGAATGGAGTTTATATTAGTCAAAACTCTTATAGCTGTCTATGCTTGCATTATATTAAGAAATTAATAATTACTAGCACAAATACATATCTGAAATTTACCTTAGAATTTGAAAAAACTAGAAACAAAATTTGCCCCTGACACTTTGCATATTCTCCCATTCCTTGATCACCCAGGTTTTTTAACATATGGATACACATGTTTTAATTTAAGAAATTGGAAAATAAAATCCATAGGATTATGGTAAACCTATTTCTGTTAGAAATATTCTGAAGAAAAACTGATCACTAGTTACAACTATTTTTCAAACACATTTCTTTTTAAATTCGTGGGATTATGCAATAAAAATATTTTTCATGTTCGAAGAACGAGATATACAACATTTAAAATCAAAGACATCTCTACAATTTTATATAAAACTCTCACATTAAATAAACAGGTTTTTAAAAATATGAGAAGATTTAAAATATGAATTCAGTGGATTAGTTTGGACCTTCTTATACAGTATAATAATAAAATTTACAGTAAGTAATCACTGACTATAAAAATAATTAATACATTAATTTAACTTTGTCTAGATAGTGTTGAAAGTAATCAGCTTGATGTCTATTACCATCTTTGGTTGGCAATATCTAATTCTTCTAGGTTGAACATTTTTGGGAAAAGGAGAAATATGCACTCGCCTATATGAATTAATTATAATGTTTTATTGTCTAGCCCCAAGAAGGATTTCAAATATTATGGGAGGATACTCCTCTCCCTCATAGTAGGCAAAATTGCTCCCTAGTGCTGGGGACAACTTCCTCCTCTCCAGATCACATACAAAATAAATTTTCAGGACATTTGTGAAAAACTAAAGAAATTAAAGAAATTAACATGGCACCCAGTCAATCAGCTATTATATGGATGCTGAAGCAAAAAATATGGTTGATACTATTAATATGTAACCTTTAGATATGAGTGGAAATCCCTGTATTTTCTAAGAGCAGGAATACTCAATAAGGATCAATTTCTGTGTCAGGAGAAAATCAGTGAATTGACACCTAATTAGAATTAGAGTTTTTTCCCAGTGGGTCTGTTTAATCTGTGATTCGCCAGCTAAAGAGTAGCTCTTTGCTACTCCTCAGGCGAATACACTTGCCCAGTCTGGTATAAATCAGCACATGCTGGAAAAGTACACATTGCTCTGAATGAAGCCAGCAGAATTATTACTGGATCCCTTAAACCTACCTCTGTAGATAAGATCTACCACCTAGCTGGCATTGCCTTCCTGCCTGCTATTTGGCAGAGAAGCGGCAGCACACAGACAGAGGCTTAAATCTTCTATATCTAGACAACAGCATCTCTATGGCCTACAACCAGTTTATCATAGATTAAAATCCAGGAAGAGGTTCCTTAGGTCGATGAAAGACTTTGAAGAATTTGAAAGCAGAGTGGGTCTATGGACAGCTGCAAAGAGCCAACACTGGATGTAGCCAATGGAGGACCTGGCACCGGTCTGACAAAAGCTGGGAAGTATGGAAATTGTTGAGTAGACTGAGCATTGGTACAACAAGATACAGAGACACTCTGAACAAATGAGGCTACCCGGTGGCTTCTGCCCTTTGCAATTGTGATGACATGCAGACAACATCACATATGTATACTTGCCCTTTGTATCCCGATCAATGTATACTTGAGGACCTCATGGCAGCATTAATGTTGCTAATTTCTGGGCAAGATCTGTTTAATTTGTGTATATTTTAATCTTGTATTTTATATTTTAAATGTTGCGCCATATAATATGCCTTATTTTAATTGCAATGCTTCTGACACAAACAAACAAGCCAGCTAAAGGGTGAAATATAAATCCTATCCAAATTACTTCAAATATCTGCAAGTAATTGTTAGTTTTACAGTACCTGCTGGACCTGCTGCACCTCCACGGCCTTGATCCCCTTGAAGTCCTTTCAGTCCTTGAGATCCATTCAAACCAAATTCACCAGGAATCCCTTTTGTACCCTTTGCACCTATTATTTGAAGATGTAATATATATATATTTAATAAAAAAAAAATGAGAGGAAGAAAAACTAACTGTGGTTTAATGTAGTCCTGTTTTCCAAGTGGGAGGGACTGTGTTCCAGAAGAGCAAGAGACTGCAAGGTTTAGATAGTTTGTGTGGAAGAAAGAGAGTTAAAATGGCTCCTCCCTAGGAATTCTCAGAGTATATGTTCCATGGTATAAGTAGTTTAATTTGGCAATATTTCTGTTTATAGGCGAGGAACAATAAAGGCAACGGTTTAGAAGAATCTCAACATATCTTTCCTGCTTCTTGAAAACTGACACTAATACAAACTAAGAGAAAGTATATAGTTGGAAAAAGAAGAAGCAGAAAAGCATCAGGTAAAGTAAAAGAAAAAAAATTTATAAAGAAGTGACTTCCACTCTTCATCACAACAAATAAGTTTGCAACTCTTTACCCCTGTAATGTTACAAACAGATATCTCTTCTTTCCATAACCTATCCTTTTATAAGCAAATCCACAAAACTTCAACTTTTCAGTCTGTAAACAATTACCAGAACTTTATAAAAGCCATTTGTTGTTTTAACCTTGATCAAATAAACCAACTTTATATTCCTTCCTTTTACTTCTGACAATCTTAATCTTAAATTCATCCAGATATTGTCATAGGTTTGATTTCTCTTCAATCTTCTTTGCCCCATCACAGAAGCTTGTTTAAGGCTTTAGAAAGCCTTTTTTGTAAATCTAATAAAAATACATTATCAAGACCAGTCTCTTGTGAGAGACTTCCAGTTGATGTCGCGGCGGGATTGAACATGCGGGGTAGGTCTCCACGCTCCCGTGCTGAGTTTCTTCCTGTTTGTGGACTCCAGAGGGAGCCAAAGCTGCCCTGTAGGGGTGGTGAAGCAAAGAGGAGCACCCTGCGAGGTCGAGGACAATCACAGCTCTCCTGTCTGGTCAAGGGTTCTTTTTCCCTCTCAGCCACGGCAAGAAGAAGAGGCAGCTAAAGATGGCTGGGACAACTGAAGAACAACTAAGACTGCTGCTGGAGAGAAGTAGGTGAACAGTGTTGGAATTGGGGGAGAGGATTTTTCTTTTTTTTTTTGCTCTAAATTTAACCCCAAGAAGCAATCTAGAGCAGTTTGCTCAGAACTTTGTGTTAATGCAGCATCTAAGCATTTTGGGGCATTCAGAGGAAATACCTCTGACTGGAAATGAAGGCGCAGGAGAGTAAAATAATATATTTTGAAATAAATAGAAAATTGGACTCCTAAATTTGGAAGATGTGGTACTAGGAAGGGATTTTAAATGCTGGAATTATTTACTTATAAAGCTTATTCTACTTTTATAACTGTTTTATAACCAAAATGATGATGAACGATGGATTAGTAAATTGAAATTTAAGTGGAGAGTGCCACCTGCTGATGAAAGGAAAAATTATAACCTAAGTCACATTGTCTTTGATTAACAACCATTCATTCAGCATCTGAAACAATGCTGAACAAGTGGTACTTGGAGTTCTAGCTGCCATAGCCTTCCCATAGTCATGTGATTGTAACCTGGGTGCTTAGTTTGTGTCCATCTGTGACATTCTTTAACATCTTCCAACAAGGGGAGTCATGTGATGTTGCATTTTATGAGTACATTGCTTAGTAATAGCAGTCCCAGTCACAACTGAAGTTTTTAATTCAGGATTACTTGTACAGTATTGTTTTGGAATAATTATTACAGTTAAGAAAAATTGGATGAAATTATTCTCGCTATGTGAATTATGGAACTATTTGATTCTTAAAAAAAAAGCATACCTGGTAGTCCAGGCGGTCCTGGGTATCCCGGAATTCCTTTTGGGGCCGTAACACAGCTGGTCCCTAAAGACAAAAATATGAACTGAAAGAACAAAAAATGCTGATGGTTCCTTAAAGCCTAACAAATGAATTATGACAGGTTTTGTTAGATTAGACCCACATTGTCTGTTGAGTAGGCAAAATAATTTTACTCTTTTAATACACTTTAGTGTTGCTTCTGAATTTTTAATAATTGTGCACAGCATATTTTGTTAAATGGAATTTGTGAAATTAAAATGTATAAAAAGAATTTTGAAGTAATTTTCTTGTCTCACAGTTTTCTTATCACTTAGATTTCTTGTCTTATGGGAGAAGAAACATTCACTTAAATAAAAGTATATAGTTCATTTTTGAATAATCATGTTTGGTTCATTTTACCTGAATGAATTGATTCTGTTCTATTATCTCTAAGAAAGCGGTCCTCTGTTTGCCCACATTCTATAAAACAAAAGAAGCAAACGAACAAGAATGTCTGATTTTTTAAGCCATTATCAGGCAACAAACTATAATATTCAATTAGACTATACCTTTGAATCCATCTATAAGAATTCAGTGGATCAATTATCTATCTGATGTAATTCATTCGTAAGCAGGAAAAGCTGCCAAAGTATTCAAAATATAGGAAATGGACACATGAAGCAACATTACATAAGGAGATCTATAAAATTGTACAGCCAACACCTTTATATTGCAAACCAGAAGGGACACTGTTATTTTATTAGTCCTAATTCCAAAACAATTTCACCAAATACTCCTGTTGCTAAGATTCGGTGGTTTATTAATTATAGCATCCACTTCAGAGATTAATTTCCAGTTCACTGAGACGGAAATTCCCTGTCAGCCTTTCCATTGTTCACTTGCTTTAAATATCAAAAGAATGCCCTTGGAAAAGCTACAACCTTTCTACAAGCAGAACAAATGAAAGATCTAAGTAACATGTGCTGTTTTGAACTAAAAAGTGGAATGCAAATATTATCTATCATCTATCTATCTATCATCTATCTATCTATCTATCTATCTATCTATCTATTTCTGGGGTGTGTGTGTGAGAGAGAGAGGGAGGGAGGGAGGGAGGGAGGGAGAGAGAGAGAGAGAGAGAGAGAGAGAGAGAGAGAGAGAGAGAGAGAGAGAGAGAGAGAGAATTTTAACATTAGATAAAAGTTTATATGCTGAAATTAAAATACTAGTGTATTTTGTTTCCTGAATTTGTCTGGCATGAATTGAGTCAAGACTTTATCATTAAATATGACCAGAAAGTAATAGACATTTGGCAACACTTAGAACTCAGTTCTAAGAACAACAGATACTGCAGTTTTATTTCTGAGATACTAGTCTTGGTTGTTGGCCTTGAAAGACCAGCTGCTTTGGCCATCAAAGTAAGCTCTTTGCCAGGCCAAATATCTTCAATACTATCAAAGCTTATTTGCTTTTTCTAGCTGACCAAGATCCTAATATGCGGTACCTTTCCAGATTGCCTGATTCTGTGCCACCATTTGGATGATCCATCCAGGGGTGGGATTCAGCTAGTTCGGACCGGTTCGGACAAACTGGATATTAATTTTAATCTGGTTCGCTGAAATGGTTGTTCCAAGGACTGGCTGATCCCACCTACCCCGTCCCTCCCAGGAGTCTCCACGTGGCCCATTTTGGATGCCAGGTAAGTGCAGGGCGCATACAGAGGCTCTGGGAGGTCAAAAAATGGGCCTACTGGAAGTACCGGAAGTCCAGATATGGGGCCATTTCCTGCCTCCATTTTCACCTTCCTGGAGGCTCAAGGAAAGCACCTGGAGCCTGGGGAGGGTGAAAACATCCCCCTACCATGGTGCAGGAGGCCGAACAGTCCATGCCCCCATGGCCACGCCTATCCAACAATCAGGCAGCGAACCGCTTGCTGAAATTTTTCAATCTCACCCTCGGATCCATCCTATTCTAGTATAAATGCAGGTGACTGAAAATGCAATCTGTATTACTGGTTGTTTATATTATGAAATTTTGTTGTATTTTATTTGTATTTTTTAGTTTTATTAATTACAGGTTTATGTAATTTTATTGTAGTATTTTCAGGCCCAAAGACCACAATAAAGATTTTAATGTGATTACAAAGCTTCAAGAAGTGCCACCAGGAATTTAACCCAATCTCCCTGTACACCAATGATTAGGTTAGTGTAGATACTTTGATTTCTCTAATGAGAAAAGAACAATAAAAAATGCTCTTTCCTGGAAGTCTGTTACTACCAGACTCTGGAAACAATGAAGCCAGTTCAAGCTTGGAGTATTTTAAAGCATTTCTTTAACAGTCAGATTTGAATATTCAGATATATATAATGCTATTCTTCACTACAAACTGTAGAAAATACTTTTTTTCAGTGCATAAAAATATTTTGCTATTGGTTTTAGTATTCTGTTACTGTGTTGTATAAAATGTATACAGTAGTTTTCTGCTGATTTTGTTTCTACTGCTTTTGGTTTGAGGAATCAGGAAAACAATACAATGGCTGGAATATAGGGGTTTTTGGCATATTGTGATGGGTTGTCTGCTAAAACGAAGCAAGGTTATGGCAAGAAAAGTTTTTTTTTATTTTTTTACTCTGCAGATAGATTTCTACTGGTTTCATGTATATTGATATAAACTTCAAGGTGAATCTGTGAAGTCCCAGCTAAAAATGATATGAAAAGTATGACAGTCCATTTTCATTTATTAAATCTAACTTTATACCGCTTTTCATTCTGTGGCTGTCATGTCTCATGCTTTTTGTAACTAGCTCCCTTCCTCCTAGGATATGATTTTGTGATCATATTCATCTCAGGTCCCCAGATTTCCAAATGTGCTCAGATTAGTTGGGAATTGCAAGAAAGTACCTGTCTGAGCAGGAGGGCCTGGGGGGCCAGGAGGGCCTTGAAAGCCAGGGTTTCCATATGTGCCAGGGTCACCTGTAGGACCACGATATCCCTTTGGACCGGGCAAACCCACACCAGGCAAACCAGTTTCACCAGGAAAACCTTTTGGGCCTGGCTGGCCTGCACCACCAGGTTCCCCTTGTTCTCCTCTTATGCCATCACCCTGCAAAGAAATTTAAAATATTGTAAGCTTCCACCAGCTAAGCTATTTCAGCACTAAATCACTTTCTTAACTTTCTCAGCTACCTTTTTACTGAGTTAGCCAATTTCTATAAACAGGTAACTCCTGTACCTGGCAATTGCTTACACAATATATATCTTCATACCTCCAGTTGAATGGCTTCAGTGAGTAAGGAAATGTGGATAACAAAGGAAAAACTCCAAGTAGTAAGAACTGCTAAGGTTGTTTGATGGATGAATAACTTAGAATCAAAATAGCTTAGAAAGCAGTTGTAAAATTATTGTTAGCAGAATATTTATTGCAAGTGACTTGATCTATGAAATCTCTGTGTAGTGCAAATAACTTGCAGCATTTTTCAACTATATTGAACCCATAAAATGTCCAAATTGTCACATTCACAGTGTGAGTCTATTAGTCACTGTTGAGTAATTTTTAAAATTGGCATGTTATGAATAAGGCAGGCTGTTCCAACCAAATTTTTAGAACAAAATTATATTCCAATTGAAGCTTCCTAGTTGTCCTCAAGGATAACTGAAAATTCCTGCCTGATTTCAAACTATTCCCATCTAGGAATGCTACAGCTTCTAAAGCGTCTAAAAACTGTGAAAACAGTAAAAGCAATCAATCAATAGTTGACCAGACTACCCCAGGATGAATATTAAACCTCCAAGAATCACTGCCTTTGCCCTGCCAGGGTTCAGTTTCAGATTGCTGGCCTGTCTTGTCCATTAATGAGTCTAAGCAGCACACACAGCACCTTCAGGACTTGACCTGATTTCAGCCATTAGGAGAAGTCAAGTGGAAGGAAAGCCATCAATGTTGTAGATCTCCCATTAGGATCTTGAGGATTGAGGCTGAACGCCTGACTTACCCGAAGACCAGGAAACCCTGGTAAACCATCTATGCCATTCCTGCCTGGTAAACCATCTTCTCCTTGACTTCCAGGAAATCCTGGAGTTCCTGGGTCTCCTTTGGCACCTTGAAAATATGGTTTTATGGAGTTGTAGCAAAAGAAGTCAATATACACATACAGTGGTTTAGTTTATATTTTAAAAACATATCTGTTTGTTACCTTTTGTGGTTACATATTGGGAATCCCCTTTTATCCCCTTTGGTCCAGATGGCCCACGTTCACCAGGGAATCCCTATTGATGGATATTAAGAAAATTTAATTAATCACTCTAAAAACATACTGCGAAAGTGAAAGAAAAAGATTGTGTTATCTTTCGTGAGAACAAAATGCACTGAAGGTTCAGAACAAAAGGAAGAAGAAGACATATAATTTCTCCCAATTAATGCAGGCTTGCCTGCACGTGTACAGTCCTCTGTTGCAAAGAGAGATTTCAAGAAAGTACTAAATTTGTGCAAAGTTTATAGTAGGCCGAACACTGAAAAGATGATGAATTAGACAAGTTTCACAACTGGATCTGATACTTCCGATTTTTTCTCAGAAAAGATTTGTAGTACATTTTTTATAAATCCAAAGAATTAATGGAACTTCTACGGGGAAAACAGTGCTTTCAAGTGGAAGATCTACATATGGAACCCCATTGCTGCAAAGAATGTAAGTCCATGTATGAAGAACCTCATTTTTGAAAATATTTATGGCATAAATATACATAATAAATTTGGGAAATGTTATATAATATTTTGTTCTCTAAAATATACAATATTCCATTACAAAAATATCACACCTTTTCACCAGGAAAGCCCGGAAGTCCATGGTAGCCTTGATCTCCCAATTCTCCTTTCACCCCAGCATATCCTATTGGACCTTGAAATCCTGGAGGACCAGGTTGTCCTGCAGGACCTCTTCTTCCTTCGGTATATTCAACACATATGCAATCTCCTCTATCACCTACAAATACATAAACATATGTGTGTTTGTGTTTGTGTGTGCATAGCATTGAAACATTTACTTGCAACCACGGTTTTTTAGCAAAATTCATATAAAATTCCAGCTATCCATATCAGCTCAATACATCCCTTCATAGATAGATACTGCAAAGAAGACAACCAATATTGTGCCAATAAAGCAGGGCTACTATATCTAAGTTTAAAAACTGATAGGACCACTAGATGGAAGTATAGAGATACTGAAAATTCTGCAGCCTTGATTTCATAATCTAAATATTATGACAAATCCCAGAGAAGAGCCAAATGGAGTGCCTTGAGGTCACATTCAGCCTGCTGACTGAAATCCCTGCTCTTTGCCTCCATTGACGTCTTATTCACAACAATTTCAGAGCACCATGCATCTTTACCTAAAGGGGTCATTCTGAATTCCTTGGGGTTGACTTTTAACTCTGCATAGTATTGAAACGTCCATCTTTACACACTTGGGATTTCACCAACATGCATCTGGAATCTCATGGCAACTTAAGCCTGTCTATGTGAGCAGAGACTAGAATGGGAAAAATGTTCTTTCTTCAGCCAAGAGGTTTCCTTTTCAAATCCATAGGGCCCCTACCAAAAAAATTTTTGGATTGGATGTTGAGGTTTCCTTATATATATTTATCTGTAATGTGCAGAATCCAGCCATTTATTTATACACACCACACATCTTGATTAAATTCATCCAGATAAATTGTTGCTGCCTCCCACTAGTAATTGAAATGATTTAGTATATTTAGAAAGCACTTCAAAGCTTTACAGCTTGTACAAACACATCAATATACCATTTGTCTTAACAACTTCTGTAAAAGCCTGAAAAGAGATGCTGCTTTAACAAATTCTTTTAGTGAAGTTAATCAGACCTTTAAAGTAGCTGCATTCATTTCTGAACCATGCACAGCCCTATATTTAGCCAAATTATTTATTTACAGTATTTACTTATGAAATGATCTTTAGGGAGCTTATAATCAATACAATTACATACATCATAAAAGATTACAGGTAGTCTTCAATTTATGTCTATTTAACAATGGTTCAAAGTTATGACCATTTTGAAAAAGTGGCTTAAGATCAGTCATCAAAGTTATGACTGTTGCATCACCCTCTCCCCCCCCCCACCACACACACAGAGTCATGGGATTGTGGTTGGATGCTTGGGAACTGACTCACATTTACAATGGTTGCAGTGTTCTGTGGTCATGTGATTGCAATTTATAGACCTTCTCAATTAGCTTCTGACAAGCAAAGTCAATAGGGGGAGCCAGATTCTCTTAATGACCACTTAACAACTACATTAAAATTAATCGTAAAATTAAGTCTGCTCACATGATGACTTGTTTAATATGCATCATTTATCAATTAAAATTCCAGAACCATTTCTGGTTGAAAGTCAAGGACTACCTTGTTTTCCCCAAAATAAGACATCCCTGACAATAAGCCCAATTGGGCTTTTGAGTGCATGGCAATAAGGCCAAGCGCTTATTTCAGGGTTCAAAAAAATATAAGACAGGGTCTTATTTTCAGGGAAACATGGCACCTGTATTTGTGAAACAACCAATTGTAGCCTACACCACAATGGATCTAGCTGCACAAGCTTTCTTCCTCTGCATTCCGGCCATCTTCAGATAATTTTCATTGATCTTAACTGAAATTAATACAAAGGAGTCACACTAGCTATAATCAGTGGGAGAAAGTAATCAACCAGAAAATTTCCAGTTTTTATCAGATTTCATTAATTTCCATAGACGATGAATAATTTTAATATGTCCTCTTACAATCTTAAACCTTAACAAGTTAATTTGATCTTGATAAGGAAACAAATAAAATGCCTCACTTTTTCAAGGCAATGAGAATTTGAGATGGGATTGTATGTTCTGCAAAACAGAATCTTCACAGATCTTTCCATCAAAATGATGTGATGTGGCAAAGCAAAGTACACCATTTTGGTGTTTTCAGTTAGGCTGAGTCAAGGCTGAGTGCTTTTTTTTTTATGTTACAGAGTTTTCATCTTTACTTCCAATGGAAGATCAACACCCAGTGAGGAAATGGAGGGTTTTAGAAGTAAACCACTGGCTTAAAGGATGGTGTCATTGAAAGAAATCTGGATTCCTAGACCACAATCTATATTGTCCACAACCGAGGACTTCTGGCAGAGGATGGACTGCACCTCACGAGAACCAGGAAGAATGTGTTTGGAAAACAATTGGCTTGGCTTATCTGAAGGGCTTTAAACTAAAACAGGAAGGGAAGGAAGATCATCTTTGTAGTAGGACCCAATCCCAAACATAAACCTAAAATAACCAATTAAATGCATGAAAATCTATGGTGACAATAGATCAATATACTTCAATATTTTAAACTTTACCTTTCAGTCCTTTTTGCCCTCGTGGACCTGGATAACCTTGCTGGCCTGCAGGACCATGAACTCCTGGATATCCTTTCAGCCCAACAGAATAACCTGTAGAATGGAAGACTGGAGTGACTGAGGGAGACTGACATGGTTATGCAGTTCTGTACCAGCATTAACGGGTTAGGTTGTCTGTGCTAAGACCTAAGAAAAAGTCTGAAATCAAGATGTATGAGATAACATTGGTATTAGTTATTGGGAGATTTACATCCTTCTTTCTTTTGATCAGCTCAAAATATTCATTTAGAAGTATAATAGCACTGTTGTTTTTCTCCACTTCTTTCAGACATCAGGCAGCAGCAGAAGTTTTTTAAAATAGTATTTGCTTCATTTACCTAAAAAGGTGAAAACCGAGTCTTTATAATATTCTGTTAAACTGCAATGTTGTTTGTTTGTTTGGTTTGACTTAGTATATTATGTGAACTCACTACTATAATTTGTAAACAATGGTTGATAATATACCCAATTGTGTGAAAGTAGCCTAGCATTGGTTATTCATACAACCTCATTAAACAAATGTTATATTAGTACAATAGGGAGGAAGTTTTTTATGACTTTCATTTGCATGGCATATTAAGCCAAGCTGTAGTTTGGTTAACACTGTTATCCAACCTGCACTTTGAATCAGATTGGGATTAAAGAGGAACAGGTTAACTACAAATTGTTACCATTGTTGAAACTTAGCTTATTTTAACTTAAGACATGGTGTATCATCAGGAGCCAAACAATATCTATCTTACAATTAACTTTATACATGCAGACATGGCATAACATAATCTCTCTCTCTCTCTCTCTCTGTGTGTATGACAATAGATTTTGAATAAAAAAATTATCCCACTGAAAAAGTAGTAGAAGAGAATGAAAGAAAAGAAAAAGAGAGGCAGATTTGACAGAATAAAATTCTTGATAATAATAGATTATTGTGGTCTTAATTAAATGAGACTAAGATATATAAACAGATGCTTTAGTATTTGTTTTTATTTACCTGAATTTTCAAATTTCCATTGGTTGTTCACTTTCAAAATGCCTGATTAAGGAAACTTCTCAAAGTATGTTTTTTTCTAAATATTTAGAAATCAGTAAATAAATATCTATTCCATTTACCTGGATTTCCTGGAGGGCCAGGGGAGCCAGGGAAGCCAGGTTTTCCTGGTTCACCATCTAAACCGGGAGGACCAGGATGAATAGCTGGAAAGCCAGGATCACCAATAAAACCTTTGGGGCCCATTTCTCCAGGAAAACCTCTTCCCTCATAAACACCTGGAATGGGAAAAAAAGTGGCTCTGTATGGCTTTCAGAAGGCCATAGATGAAAAAATACATTTTTTTTCATCTATGCAACCAGTACAGAAAAGGAAACCAGTACAGAATTTCTCACTATTAAAATGAACAAAACAATAAATCAGTTATCATATTTATAATAATAAGAAAAAAACAAAACAAAATAGAATAAAAACACAGTACACTTTCTGATGGCAGCGTTTTTGCTTATGTGGTATTTGCTAATGTGAGGGCCACAACCCAAAATAATTCTTTCCTGATTTTTCCACCCCTTGACTTCTTGTGTTGGTTGGCCCTCCCTTGATGCCTGGACATGGTGGACTGTATTGTTCCAGACAAAGTGATCCCTAACATATCCCAGCGCAGCGCTATATAAGAATTTAACTATTTGATTTGGCTTTGGAGGCTTATTGACAACCAAAGCAATGACTGCAAAGCAGACATTATTCTACAATAGTGGGACTACCTGACAAGTAGTTTTCTACCACATTTTAAACTAGCTGCAACATGTGAATCATTCTAAAGATAGCCTCAAATAAAGTTCATTTTAGTACTGTAGTGCAGTGGTGAGGTCCTGAGGTAATAAAAGTAGAATCACCTTCTTGAACCAGGTAGAGCAGCAACTGTCACTCCTTCTGAAGCTGGGCATGGGCTCCATTGGCTACAGCTTTCATCTGCTGCTGAAGCAGGAGTCACAAGCCCAGGAAGATCCTCAAGCTGCAGACCAACTCCTTCAGAGGTAGATGACCCCATCAAGTGTCACTATTGTGGCTGATGTTATCTGATGCCATCAAGTTTAACAAATGTATAGGAGCTTAATCTGGGGTTTAATCTGAATTTTTCCTCCCCATTCAGCCACTGAATATATTCTGGACAACAAATATATATTGGACAACAAAATTTTCAAAGATTTTGCTTCCTGAAAAACTTTTGGTGATTATGATAGACCTTTTCAAACCGAACACAAATATAATTTCACAATGATGTAGGAGTAGGAATAGGAATAGGAAATAGGAGAAATAGGAAATTAGCTTTTACTGACTATAATGTATTTAATCGCATAATATTTCTGACATGCTACATGAATTCAACAGAGTTAAAATGATTTTCCTTTGCACTCAGCTGCTGATTTTCCTTTGCACTCAGTGCCCAAAGCATCTAGCTGGAATATCCAACGATAGTCAGCAGTACTGATGGATTCCAGTTGCCCTGATACTGTTTTTCCACTGTGGCAATGTCCTGTTGAAATCATTCACCATGTTTGTCACATCCTCTTCTCTGTTACAGGCCCTGAAGTACTAGAAGATAGCTATCATGTCACCCACAATTCTTCTCCTTGTTAGGCCAGACCCATCTATTTTCCTTAATGGTTCATTGTACGATTTAGCCTCCAGACCCCTTATCATCTTTATTGTTCCTCTCTGCATTATTTCTATGGTCTCAGCATAATTTTTGTACCATGCTAACCAGAATTGGAGGTAGCATTTCAAGTGTGGCCTCACTAGTGCAATATAAATAGTACTATTACTTCTTATCATCTGATGCTATCCCTCTGTTGATACAGCACTGATGCCTGCATTGGCTTTTTTGACATGCTACTGGCTCATACTTGGGGATTAGCCCACAAGGATAACTAGATCTCTTTCTCAAGACTTACTGTTGTTGAGCCAGGTATCACCTACTATATACCTGTTCATTTGGTTTTTCCTGGCTAAGTGCAGGACCTTGCTTTTCTCACTACTGAACTACCTCCTCTGAAGGGCCCAAGATCAGTGGTGGGATTCTGCCAGTTCTAGGGGGTTCAGCCGAACCCTTTGTTAAATTGCTGGCTTGCCCCGCCCCTTGCCCCACCCCTCCGCCCCACTCTCAGCTGTTTTGCTCCAGGCTCTGTTGCTTGCTGGAGCTCTGCTGCTTGCTGCTTGCTGGAGCTGCTTGCTGGAGCAGAGCTCTGCTGCTTGCTGGAGCTAGCTTTGCTGAAAAAGGAAACTGAAAGTAAAGCAAGCTGTTGGCTTTGCTGTTGCTGCAACGTTGGAAAATTAGGCAGGCAGATTGCTTTTCTTTTTCCTCACCAAAAACGGTAGGTGCAAACAATGGGAAATTTAGGGCAAAAGAGGAGAGTTCAAGATTTTAAAACACAAAAGAAAAAAGCTCTATTTAACTAGGGAATTGTAATAATTGAGATACTATTAATTGTATATTGTGTTGAAAGTAGAGATGGTTAAGTTGTGGTTTGGAGGAATATATGGGGGAAATTATTTGGTTTATTATTATTGGGAAATATAATTAATTGATTTGTAAGAAATTGGATTGCATGGAAATAATTGGAATATTCATGTTTATATTGATTAATATACAAAAAAGGTAGTTATATAACTGTTTTATATTAAAATGTTGAATTTATATTAAACAAGTGTAATATTACATAATTAACCAATGTGAGGATGGATATAAAAAAATGACAATGGGAAGGAGTATAATATAGAATAGAAGGGAAAAATTGAATTTGATTAAGATTAGAGATGAGGATAAAGGGTAATATTGGTTTTTTACAAAAATAGATGAGGAATAAATATGGCAAAAACGAAATATAGAAATTGTAAATTTAAATGAAATGACTAAACACTGTTTAAATTTGTGAACTAGCCAAATACTCTGTTCAAAGAAAATACATTGTATGTTTGTATGTGTGTTTCTAATTATTGTTACTTATTCATTTTGTTCTCTTTTATTCTTTAAAGTTTAACAATTCATTCTTTATCTTAATATCTTTATATTTGTTTGGGGTTGGTTTTCTTCCCTTTCATCTTTTTTATTGTACAGCAATCTTTCTCCTCAAACCTCTCTTTTCTTTCCTTCTTACTTTCTCTTCCTCCCCCTCTTCTTCTCCTCCCTACTTCCTCTTCCTTTCTCCTTCTCCTCCTCTCTTCCTCCCTCTCTTACCCTCATTCCTACTCTAATTTCCCTTCCCTTCCTTCATCCCTCTCTATTGCTGTATCCTTTTATGCATATGGACTACTCAGAGGGCTGAAAAAGTTATTTCTGACTGGTCCTCGCACTTTTGACCAGTCCTCAAACTTACGACTGTCCTCACTTTTTACATTTTTTGCCCTATCTTATCACCATGGTGTAGAGAAGCAGTTGTGAAATGATGACATGGTTGTTAAGAATGCTGCAGGGCATAAATGTGAGGATGGTCATAAGTGTGAGGACCAGTCAAAAGTGTGAGGACCTGTCAGAAATCACTTTTTTCAGCCCTCTGGGTAGTCCTTTTGTGCATATGGACTACTCAGAGGGCTGAAAAAGTTATTTTTGACTGGTCCTCGCACTTTTGACCAGTCACTTTTTACGTTTTTTGCCCTATCTTATCACCATGGTGTAGAGAAGCAGTTGTGAAATGATGACATGGTTGTTAAGAATGCTGCACGGGCATAAATGTGAGGATGGTCATAAGTGTGAGGATCAGTCAAAAGTGCGAGGACCAGTCAGAAATGACTTTTTTCAGCCCTCTGAGTAGTCCCTATGCACATAGCCACGCCCACCCAGTCACATGACCAACTAGCCATGCCCACCTGGTCACATGACCAGCTAGCCACACCCCCAACTAAGCCACGCCCACAGAAACGGTTGTTTAAAAAATTGAATCCCACCACTGCCCAAGATCCTTCTGAATCTTGAGTTTATCTTCCAAGGTGTTAGCAGTTTTCTCCAGCTTGGTGTCATCTACAAATTTGATGAGTTCTCCTTTTATCCTCTCATCTAGATCATTTGTAAAAATGTTGAAGAGTACTGAGCCCAAGACAAAATCTTGATGTACCCCACAGCATCTTCTCTCCATGTAGATGCAGTTCAATTGAGCACTACATGCTGAATGCAGTTGGTCAACCAATTGCAAATCCATCTGGTGGTGGTACTGTCTATCCCATATTGTTAAATCTTTTTTTTTTATTGAAAAAATTTTACAATACAAAATTTTCCCATTTCCCCTCTCCAACCCCCCCTTCCCCCCTAACCCCCCCTTCCCCCCCAACCTCCCCCACCCCAACCCCATATCCCCCCATCCCCCCCTTGACTTCTGCTACAAATTAAAAAAAAACAAGTACATATAACAAAATAATATAATAAACAAACGTATACGTAATAAAATTTTCCTAAAATTAACAATATTATAATAAAAAAACTAATAATAGTAAGATTTACCTCATTTATCAATCATCAATATACATTTATCAATCAATACCATACTTATAATATTTAAACCCAATTAAAAGATATCATGCCTTTCTCTAATCCATTAATATTAATATTAATAATTATATACCTAAACCGATCCCCCTAATAATAAAATATAATAGATCACATCCATATCCATATTGTTAAATCTTGCCAAGATGTACTGTAGGTTGTACAGTACTTTGTCAAATGACTTACTGAAGTCTAAATAATCTATGTCCACAGCATTTCCCTGGTCCACTAATTTAGTGACTTTATCAAAAAAGGAAGTAAGATTTGTCTGCCATGATCTGATTCTGACAAACCCATGCTGGCTTCTAGTAATTGGTTTATCCACTTCTAGCTGCTCATAAATCCACCTCTTGATGAACTTTCCCAGGATTTTTTCATGTGTTGATGTCAGGCTGGTTGGTCTATAGTTTCTTGGATCTACTGTTTTCCCCTTTTGGAAGATTGCAACCACAAAAACTCTTTTCCAGCGTTCTGATAGTTCCCCTGTGCTCCAGAGCTCTGAAATATTTTGTTCAATGTTTCCAAGATTGTATCTGCTAGCTCCTTCAGAAATGTGGGATATACTGTAAACCATCTGGTCCTGGTGATTTGAACTCATCTAAGAGCGGATACATATTTTCTTACCATTTCTTGCCTAGTTTGACTTACATTCCTGCTCTGTCCTCACTTGTTGTTTTCCATAGGTTGCACTATTTTTTCCCTTTTCTATGAAGACAGTTGCAAAGAAGGTATTAAGCAGTTCCACTTTCTTCCTGATGCCTGTCACCTTCTTGCCATCATTTCTCATTAGGGCCCAATAATTTCCTTGACTTCCTTCTTATTCCTTAGATATTGAAATAAATCTTTTGGGGTATTTTTTGTATTTGTCACAAGTCTTAGTTCATTCTGGGCCTTAGCTCCCTGACTCCATCCTTGCAGATTTGGGATATTTGCTAGAATTCTGTTCTAATTATGGGTCCTTCCTTCCATTTTTCAAATTTGTCCTTTTTGTCCCTCAGTTCGTCAGAGAGTTCTTTCTGCACCATGATGGTTTTATCTGGGGTCTCTTATTCTCTGGATTATTGTGTTTGATTGTGCTTTTATATGTAATTTCATTTTTCAGAATTTCTTAAGCATTTTGACTTGTTTTTCCCTTTAGGATTTCTATTCATGGAATCTTTCCTAATCTCTGTCTTAAACTTGTTGAACTCAACTTTCTTAAAATCTAAAACCGCAGTTTGACTTTGTTTGAGTACTTGAGTTTGCATAATGTTGACTTCTGGTATGATATGGTCACTCTTCCCCTTCTACAACTTCTACCCCTTCTATCATTTCATCCCTACTAGTAAGAATTAAGTCCAGTATAGATTACCTACTAGTTCTCTCCTGTACCTTTTGGATGACAAAGTTCTCAGCTACTTACATCAGGAACCTATTTAATCTCTCACTAGTTGCAGAGTTTGTCTCTCAGTTATCAGGATGCGTTCCATCCCACCAACTTTCAATAATAACAACAATATTGTACCTGTCTTCAAAAGTTCATCTTGCTTGTTCCTCATACTTTGAGCATTAGTATATAGGCATCTCATTCCTTTTTGACTGACCTTGCATTTGCTTCCCTTATCTCCTATTTTATACCTGTGTTCCCCTTTCTTCTCATCACTCCCTTCCTCATTGTCTGATTGACTGAGTTGAAGTTTATGCTTGGGGTTAGACCAGGGGTGAAATGCTCCCGGTTTGGACCGGATCACCCAATCCGGTAGCGATGGCGGCAGGTGGTTCGGAGAACCGGTAGCAAAAATCCCTGCCCCCTCAATGCCCAGCTGAGCCACGGGATCATCAGAGGCTGTTTTTTAAAAACTTTTAAAAGCATTCTACAACCTCTTCGGCCAAAAAAATGCTTTTAAAAGCCTCTGGCGATCCCAGAGGCTGGCTCAGATCCCAGCTGAGTTGCCTTACCGTCAGAGACTTCTAAAAGCATTTTTTCGCTGAAGAGGTTTTAGAAAAAAAAATGCCTTTAAAAGTAAAAAAAAAAAGTTGGCCACGCCCACCCAGTCACATTACCCTCACCACCACCAAGCCACGCCCACAGAACCAGTAGTAACAAATTTTACATTTCACTGCTAGGTTAGACCCTAAAGATGGTCTCCATTTCTTTCCCATTTTAGTTTAAAGTCCTTCAGATAAACTGAATCAATTGTTTTCTAAACATGTGTTCCAGTTCTTGTGAGGTTTAGTCAATCCCCTATCAAAAGCTCTTCCTGTAGGTAATGTAAACCATGGTCTAGGAATCCAAAGTTCGCTCAAAAGCAACATCCCTTGAGCTGTGATTTACTTCAGCTACTTCTAGCTAAATCATGAGCCATGATTTCTAGACCATGGTTTACATTGCCTACATCCCTCATTGGATGGTGACCTTCTATCAGAAATACAGAAGACCACCACCTGTGCTCCTACCTCTTTGGCTTTCCAGCCTAATTACTCATAGTTCTTTTATATTAATTTTAAGTTTTTGTTGTATCATTCCTCCCAAATCAAAGGAGAAAAGGATAATAACCAGTGAGCTTGATTATTTTGGTAAGCTTGTCACATTTTTGATCTTTGCACCTGGGAGACAACATCCTAGCCTTGAAGGTTAAATTCTTCTACAAATGACCGAATTTCTTCTGTTCCTTTAAGAAGTGAGTCTCCTATCACCTATCTCCTATCTTCTGTTCCTTTAAGAAGTGAGTCTCCTATCACCAACACATGCCTTTTTTCTTCACGGTCCTTTTTTTTTTTAACTTCATGGTTTTGTACGTTGTAAGAAATTTGTCAATTAGCTGAATGTCAATTGGTGTTCTGTAGATGCTAAGAAAATTATCTCTGAAATTCTTGAATTATTTTCTCTGGCCCCACTAACAAATCTGTGAAACACTTGTCATTTATGAAGTATCTGATCTGTGTACCAACAAAAATGCTTTCCTTAATTTTGGCATTAGTTATTCTTGAAAACATCTATCTCAAATAAGAAAAATCTTCATCTTCCTTGTTATTGCTTTCACAAAATTTTTCATCAGTCTGAGTTTTATGTAAAATGGAGACAAAAATATATTTGTTGGGTCAACAAGTGATTCATGTATCACATATTTCTGTCCTGGAACCAAATTCTTTTAGAATGACCATTTCTTTTTAAAGTAATGTGACTCTCTTGCACAACTGTCCCATTTGTATATGTAACAACGGTACTTGGTATATCCGAGCTGCATTTCAAGCAGCAGAGCAGCTACTTTTGGATCTCCGTAGAAATCCAGTTATATTTGGTGTATTGGATGTGCTTCAATAACAGTTCATGTTTTTGTATGCATGTGCGCAGCATAGTGACAGGCACTGAGGGATATAAATTGCCATTGTGTAACAAGACAGCCTTGAGGCTTAACACTGATGAATCAATAAAGTGGGTCATCCTTGCAATCCAAAGTTGGGAAAAAACTATCAATGTCAGTATAGAAAACGAGGCCGTCGACCTATGCTAAAAAATTTGTTAAATAATCTTGGTGGCTTTAAAAGACAGAAATTTTCTTACCTGTTGATGTCAAACACCATCCTTGCAGTCTTGACCGCAGTAGTTCTGCTTTTGATTTTGACAAACCTAAGTCCCTGATCAGGTCCTTTAACTCTGACTGTGTTATGCGATGTGACTCACCAGACATACACAGTTCAAAATCTGGATCATTGTCACTGTCCGTGCCTGGCTGGTGCACTGCAGCATCTTTGTCTGTTTCATCTAAGTTCCATTTCTCTGGTGGCTTCAATACTGAAAGATTGTTGTTATGTGACACTGGTCTCATGGCTAAAGGCAGATTGGAATATTTAATTCATTTCATATATTTAGCAGAGAAACCAGCAACATTAGTCAGCAGAAATAGTTGTCACAGGATCATTCTCTTCTATGATTGGAACAGCAAACAGCATTGACTTCTGAGTTCCCCTGAGCCATGTTCTAAGATCATTTTGTACAACAAATGTGAGGAACCCAGGCTTTATCCTGGTCACCAATCTTACAACCAAAATACAGTTCCTACGCTTTCTTAACAAGCCTAGTCAAGGTGCATCTTTGAGGCTTATAGCAGAATGTATCACGGCTGTTCCAACATTGGTGAGATATTTCTCCTGTCACCCATCATCTTATAACAAGTCTATAACTGGTTTACTTGGTATGTAAATTACATGTACATAGACAGTGCTATGCCTTGAAACAATTACATCAAAATTCATGGAAACTGATACCAACAAAATGAATAGCATCTGTGCATGCGAACTGCTTTAATAGCCTTTCCAGGCAGCATCCAGCCAGCCTAGCATGCCTACGCAGATGCAGCATCCAGCCAGCCTAGCATGTCTATACCAGTTTCACAAATATTATGCAATATGTCCTGGACATGCATGAGCTACACAAAGCATCTTATAATGCAAGCGAAAATGATTAAAGTTAAAATATGCGTACAAAATCACAAAAACAGAAGTTTTCTATAAAACGGTACATGATAGATTAAGGTTTAGCAGCCAAAAATCTATAAGATACACACAGAAGTCTTCAGGAAGCAAAATTTTGTTGTCCAGTGATACCAGTAGAGATTTCTATAGTATCTAAAGCTTAGAAACACCAGTCAACCAAACAATATCTCCACACCACTCAGTGTTCTCGGCTTGCCTTCAGAAGTTGTGGGTGCTCCATCACTGGAGGCTTTTAAAAAGAGACTGGACAGTCATTTATCTGAAATGGTATAGGATCTTCTGCTTGAGCAGGGAGTTGGACTAGAAGATCTCCAAGATCCCTTCCAACTCTGTTATTCTGTTAGTGTTGCTAAAAGTTGTTTAAAAAATCAGATACACATAAAAGTCTTTAAATATTTGAAGACTTACAGATATCTTTATAACTGAATTCTTTTAGAAGTGCAAATTCAATGGCAGTGATGTTTTAGTACCTGATGAATTTTAGACAACAAAGAGTAGCAGGAGATAAGGGATTTATTCCCCCTTTTCACCTGTCTGCTTCTTGTCTAAGAGATTGCTAAACTGAGGCCATTTCCTTCCACTTTTGTTTCCAGATGACCCAAAAGGTGGCAGAAACTGACCATGTCAGTCAAGGGAACAAGCCGGAGGCCAGAGGGGGGTCAGATGACCAGGAGGCAGCAGAGTCTGACAATGGCAGGCACAAAGGTGAGCCATTGACCAAAGGGGGGCACCAGGTGGGCCAATGATGGTGGAGGCGAGCTGATCCAGGCAAGTGAGCGAGTCAGGGACCACCGGGGGTGGGGCAGATGTGCCACACAGCAATGAAGATGAACTGAGCTGTGTGAGTAAAGGCACATGTGTGAGTGACCAGAGAGGGCTGATGGACAGAGCAATGAACTGAATGATGGACACTGAGGTCCTGGAAAGCACATGGTTGCTGACTCGCCTTCTTACAGGATATTGCTAGTTAAACATTAGGCTTCAACTATCTTTTTAAAATATTTCTTGTAAATAAATCTTCTTTCATTATAGTTATAAAACTAATAATCGCTCAAGTTGGATTCCCTTTCCCCCCCCCCCCATTTTATGGATGGTGAAGATGATGGTAGAGTCGCAGTACTGAAAAGAGCTATAATTGCATGGTTACTGGGTTATTGCCAAGACCTCTGATTTCTCTAATTAATTTTTATCTTCAAAACAACACAGTCCACATACAATCTACTCAAAGCAAAAGAAGCATTTGTTATGAAAATGTGCCTGGATTGTATAAACAGCTGCAGAGTTCCAAGGAAATCAGCCAAGCCACATTAGCTCTTATAATGACATTGCAAGGAAAAGTTCAATTATTATAGACGGGAGAAAATGAACATATTTCTCCAGAATCAATGCGCTATATCAGAGGGGTTGAAAATTACCATCAAATGATGCACCTTCTGCACCAGGTGGGCCAGGACTGCCTTTGGCTCCTCTCTCTCCCTTGGGGCCTGGAATGCCATCCATTCCCCGGTCACCAGGTACACCTGGAAAACCCCCAAATTTAGTTTAAACTTCAGATATATAAGGATAACTCTAGATTATCTCACATTAATATATTTAACACTTTTCCAAAAAACTACTAAGCCACATAGTAATATTCAAAAGGAATTAAAGCAGCACCTTTTATAAGTGTGGGTTGTTGTGCGCGACCTGGTGGTCCTCGAATTCCTTTATCTCCAGGTTCTCCCTATAGAAATACAAATTTAGTTAAGCCAATTTAGTACATACTTGAAAATCAACTAATTTCATTATGAATGAGAAAATAAGGCATGAAGAATCTTCACTTTGCCACAGACCCAATAATTTCCATAAGACTGCATTTTATTCTTATTAGTTACTGTAATATTTTGTCATTTTTTACTCTTTACACATAGGCTAAAATATCCCCATAGTAAGTGAACACTGAACACTACTTATATTACAATAATACCATGATACATTGTTTTACTAGTTTCTTACCTTCACTCATCAGTTTTGCCAATTTATTCTTGCTTGGCCACTCCAACATTATCCAAGTTTTAGACTTCAAAATCTTAGCTTATAAGTAGAGAGACACCAGCTACAATTGGTCATTGTTTAAGTCATACCATGTCCTTTCCTTAATAATAAATATGTAAGTTTTGCAAGGGCGTAAAGGAGGAAATAGAAACCATAATCAAATTACACAAAAATGCTGTCAGGTCTGGAAGCCATATTTTATGTTGGGCCTTCAAGCCTGCCACATTTTCTACTGTGGGAAAATAGGAGGGGGGATTGTATGGAATATGGGAGATAGTCAAAATAACATTCCTTTCTCAGAGACTCAAGGACGCTATATAAGGATAACTCCAAATTATCTCACATTAATATATTTAACTGGCACCTGGAGTTGGGTGACTGGATGGTATCTCCAGTTTGGACGGTGCATGATTGGACCATGTGACGGACATGTGGGTGCTGGGCAGGGACTTGAACTTTCACTTGGGTCGGGAAAACCTAGAAACTTTCAGATTCGGGTTTTCCTAGATGTGTCAATAGGATGTCCCTAATAAAATAGAGCATTGAGGAATTTCGAGCCTCGACATCTTCTTTTGTTGGGGTTGTTACTTGGAACCCTGATAAATGCTTGAAAAAAGGCTAAAAATGATAGTGAGAAAAAGACAGGGGCATACATAATATTAAGCAAATCATATTTTATTTATTAAATGTATTGGCCACCCATCTTGCCACCGGGTAATTCTTATACCAGATATTCTAGCATATTCATGTTTATATTTAATGAGCCTACATACCTAAAACACTTATACAGGGTCTGTTCAGATTTGTTTCAAGGATGGAGAACCAGGACATTTGGCATTTTGCCATATCTGATGCTGTTCAATTGATCTGACCTTGAATGATAATTGCTTAGTAACTCTCAGCGGACAAACATTTACACACCCAACTGAAAGCCATCATTGTCAGTAAGGGCAAAGAAAAGTAGTAGAGATGTGGATAATCCTCTCTTGTGTGAGGACAATAGCTGGCATATTACAAGGAAGGAAGCATGGAGTGGGGTGGCCATCCAAGGAGAAATTATAAAATGGCAAGACTAGATTTTGTGAAAATGATGCTTGGGGTGATATTAAAAACAAACAAACTTCAACTTGAAATGGATCAGTCTTTATAAATAATGAATCTCAGTCAGTAAGGTTGCTGTATATGGAAACCAATTAACTATTGTTTTATATATTTCTCGTATCCTGCCTACAATGTAGTTATTTGAGGGTTTAACATACAATGAAGAATAATTACCATCATCCCTTTCTCACCAGGAATGCCCTGGATTCCATAATTTCCTGGGAGACCCTGAAACGAAGATCAAAAAGAATAGCAAGATTTAGTTTAACCAAACTCCTGCTTCTGTTCCTTATTCTGCATTATAGCAGTGAGAGAGCTCAGAGCCAAAATTGAGTAGGGCCAGGTAGCTGGACTTGGTGAGTTGAGGACATAGTTGGTCCAGGGAAATATATTACCCAATCCCTACTTTAAAATAACTGATGAAATTGGAAAATAAGTTCAACATTTTATTGAACATTCATTGTTTTTTTCGGTGAGACCTACTATTTACTATGTGATCCTTACTATGTGATTTACTACGTTATCTGGGATGAGTTTGAGCCTATGACCCCTGAGGCCATGGACAGGACTCTGGGTAGACTGAACGCGACCACATGTTTGTTGGACCCGTGCCCCTCCTGGTTAGTGCTGGCTTCCAGGGAGGTGACGTGAGGGTGGCTCCAGGGGATTATAAATGTCTCCTTGAGTGAGGGTGTCTTTCCCGCCACCTTGAAAGAGGCAGCAGTGAGACCTCTCCTCAAGAAGTCTTCCCTAGACCCGGCACTATTGGCTAATTTTCGTCCAGTCTCCAACTTTCGCTTTGTTGCGAAGGTTGTTGAGAGTGTGGTTGCGCGACAGCTCCCCCAGTACCTGGAGGAAACGATGTATCTGGATCCATTCCAGTCGGACTTCAGGCCTGGGTACAGCACAGAAATGGCATTGGTCGCATTGGTTGATGATCTCTGGAGGGCTCGGGACAGGGGGTGCTCCTCCGTCCTGGTCCTGTTAGATCTCTCAGCGGCTTTTGATACCATTGACCATGGTATCATGCTGCACCGGTTGGTAGAGTTGGGGGTTGGAGGCACCATATTACGGTGGTTCTCCTCCTTTCTCTCCAACCAGTCACAGTCTGTGTTGATGGGGGGGGGGCAGAGGTTGACCCCAAGGCCCCTTATATGTGGGGTGCCACAAGGATTGGTCCTGTCGCCCCTTTTGTTCAACATTTATGTAAAGCCGCTGGGCGAGATCATCTGCGGTTTTGGGATGGAGTACCACCAGTACACTGATGACACCCAGCTGTACATCTCCACCCCAGACCACCCCAATGATGCCCTTGAAGTGATATCCCGGTGCCTGGAGGGCGTACGGATCTGGATGGGGAGAAACAGGCTCAGGCTCAACCCATCCAAGAGCGAGTGGCTGTGGTTTCCGACATCCAGATATAGTCAGCTGGTGCCATCACTGACTATTGGGGGTGAGTCATTGGCCCCCACAGAAAGGGCTCGCAACTTGGGTGTCCTCCTGGATTCACGGCTGTTTTTAGAAGAGCACCTGACGGCCGTGACCAGGAGGATTTTTCATCAGGTTCGCCTGATTCGCCAGTTGCGTCCCTTTCTAGATCGGGACTCTTTACACACAGTCACTCACGCCCTCGTCACCTCCTGTCTGGACTATTGTAACCATCTCTACATGGGGCTCCCCTTGAGGAGCACTCGGAGACTCCAACTGGCGCAGAGTGCGGCTGCGCGGGTGGTTATGGGAGCGACGTGGCGCTCCCATGTAACACTTCTCCTGCGCGAGCTGCACTGGCTCTCAGTGGTCTTCCGAGTGCGCTTCAAGGTTTTGGTTATCACCTTTAAAGCACTCCATGGCTTAGGACCTGGTTATTTATAGGACCGCCTACTACCACCAATAGCCTCCCACCAGCCAGTATGCTCCCATAGAGAGGGGCTCCTCTGGGTGCCGTCGGCCAAACAATGTTGACTGGTGGCTCCCAGGGGGAGAGCCTTCTCTGTGGGAGCACCTACCATCTGGAACGAGCTCCCCCCGGAGATACGGAGGATCCCGGACCTGCGCACCTTCCGTCGCGTGCTCAAGACTCACTTATTCCATCAAGCCGGCCTGACCTAAGTCTTTCCCCCTTTTAAATGGGAATTTTAATTTGTTTTAAATTGTTGGGGTTTTAAATTTTCAGCCAAATTATTTAATTCGTTTTAGTCTATTTTAAATTTTGTATTTATATGTTTTATTTTATGGCTGTACACCACCCTGAGTCCTTCGGGAATAGGGCGGTATATAAATTCAATAAAATCTAAAAAAAATAAATAAATCCCTCCTCCTTCTATTTGTTAGCTCCTTTTGTCATCCTTTTTGGGCATGCCTCCTCTGATACTAATAATTTTACTGATCTCATCTGCTGTTCATTTAGGGCTGGTCTTCCTTTTTCCCCCATCAGTTCTCTTGCTTTGTAAGAGGCATAGCTCAGTGCACGGTGACTATAAGGAGAAAAGGTGATTTTCCTTTTAAAATGTCCTTAAGTTATCTTTCTTTCTAAAAAGCAATCTGATTCTGGGACTTCATACTTACCACATCTCCTTCAGCTCCTTTTAGGCCATTGATTCCTGGCAAACCCTATAAACATTAACAAACAAAACCATGTTATTAAATATTTATTATCAATTCCTTTAAAGTAGATTTTATTGAAATTAAACTTTATGAAGAATAAGATTTAAAAGGCCCAATTTCATGTATAATATGAAGAATGAAATGAAACTTTCCAATATTTCTTGGCTATCATCTGAATGCCTAGCTGTGGAGGCTACATTACATGAACAGGCTAAACTCACCAAAAACGTATCAATCTAGTCCATCACTATCAGGTAAAAATATTGGAAATTCAATGGGTGCTTTGACAGAATTTTTGTACATACATCCTATGCACATTTATGCCTACATGAATATACAGTACTGGAGATCCAACTTTATTCTATTGTGAATTAAGCTAAATTATCCCAATTAGGTTTTAAAAGAAAAGAACATTAAATAAGAATTGTTATATCATTGGTTATTTTATCCTAACTACATTATGGGAGATATTGGGATATATTTCAAATATTTATGAACCCCCAAAAGTTAAAAGTGACCATCAGCCTGATATTTTGATGACCATGACAATAAACAAAAGAGACTGAAATGACAGATGCCTTAGCTTCTTAGAATATGAATTCCACCTTTTACCACCAAACATCTGACACTGATTATAGAGTTTATACCCACAAATAAATAAACAAAGCCAGAAGACACAATGGCAAATCATTCTATGGTTGCCAAGAAAACCTCACAGATATTTCCATTTAGTCACAAAGAGTCCAATAAAGACTATCTTGATTTTTTAGACCACTGTCTGCTCAACTTTCCAGTGTCTAGCTCCCACACTTTCATCTACCAGAAGTTTAAACACTAAAATACTGTACATCTTGTCTAAAGCAACTGAATACTCTTTCACATGATGAAGATTACTGTGTGCCTCCAACAAAAGTCTGGGCTACAAATGCTTCCTTTACTCAGGAAATTAAGTGGCTTGAATGAGATGCTTAGTACTAGAAAAGGAGAAATAGTCTAAGTGTCACTGCATTATTTTATATTTGTCAGCTAAGCTTCCATTCTGAACATTACGGTAGCCTTTCCAGAGGACTTTTATCAGAGTGAAGAGATAAGGACTACTTTGAACTACTGCACATGTCTATATTCTTTCTTTTCTAACTTCCTTTTTACTTCCTCTTTTGTCCGTCTCTGAGATAAACTGCCGGTAAGATGTAATTAGCTAGGTTTTTTACTTTTGTAACAATAAAAATGTTTATTAGATTTTATACTTCGGGTTTTCTTTCTTGGATAGTATACACCATAGAAAACAAGATCCAATCACCTCTAATTAATCACAGTTTTCCCTGGGGGGGGGGGGGGAACGAAGCTGATTCACGCTTCGACACTAAGCTCCCTATCAGTTTCACTTGAGGATATTCTTTTATGATGATAAATATGATTCTCACAACTCTCAGAACAGACTCTCAGAACATGTGCAAAGCAACAAGAAAATCCAACCAAAATATGAATAGGTTAAGTAAGTAGACCTTACTTAGTGCTTGCCTCAGACTGCAACCCATTGTAGTTATGATGCTGAAAAAATAATTTTGTGACCAATGCCCAAATGGCATATCTCCTCCACTCTCTCATTGTGTATTTGCCACTACAATCAGTTAATAGGCACTGTCCAATGTAAAATCATAAGCACAGACATAGTGACTATTTCACTTAACAACCAAGTTGCCAGTCCCAATTGTGGTAGTTAGAAAAGGACCACCTGTACCAGAAACACCACTGAAAATGGTTTCATTTTCTTAGTATAGAAGGAAATGATTATCTAGAACATAATTAATGCTTGGTTTTGTTATATATTTACTCTTTGTCCTGGAAAGCCAGTTATTCCTTCTTCTCCCTTTTCTGCTCCTTGTGCAGGAAAACCCTGTGGGGAAAAATATTTGCACAATTGTAACATAATAATATGTAATTTAGCATACAATACTAACACTTCATGGAGAGGATCATTATAATAATAGAGGGTACAGCCATGAACTAGTAGTAACAGTCACTTTGCAGGACAGCAATAAATATCTCTAAGCATGTCCCATAGGTGCTTTTTTTCAAGAGGCACTTGAACTTTGTTTTTTTCCTTTGAAAACATTTAGCTTCTCATCCAAGAAGTTCCTTCAGTTCTAACTCTCTAAGCATGTGTTTTCCCATTCCCATTCATCTATAGTGCAGGTATATTGCTTCTACAAAGGTCTCATCAAGTGGCAGTTTATAGACAATCTCAGAAGCTAAGAAGGAACAGCCCTGTCTATTATTTGGTCAAGGAATCACTTTGAGCTTTAGGCTTGAAGGGGCTCTTGAAAAACATCCAGAAGAAGTTAATGGCAAATGCTTCTGTAATATCAATCAATCAATCAATCAATCAGAATACAGCTGGAAGGGACCTTGGAGATCTTCTAGTCCAGCCCGCTGCTCAAGCAGGAGACCCTATGCAATTTCAGACAATTGATTATCCAGTCTCTTCAACTTCACCTACAACTTCTGAAGGCAAGCTGTTCCATTGGTTAATTGTCCTTACTGTTAGGAAGTTTCTCCTTAGTTCCAGGTTGCTTCTCTCCTTGATTAGTTTCTACCCTTTGTTTCTGGATAGAAACTAAAACTGTCAAGGCAACTGAATGGATGCAATTAATAAAATGCAAGCTTGAGCTGAGGGACTCTTGTTTTATGTACACTGAAGTATATGAAGGAAATGAGTTGTATTCTTTTCTAAGTACAGGTTGATATAGATAAAACAAAGGTGCAGACTTTCCATCACTTTAAGGGGTGCACACCTTTGTGCTATCCTCCATAAAAGGACAATGACAAGATTCCAAAGTATTATGAGACAATTTATCTTTATGTTTTCATGCATTTATGACTTTTTAACTTTTTAATACATGCAGACATCACATAAAATTGAATACACTCAAAGCTGCTATAGTTTACTTTTCCCCAACATACAGATGCTCCCCCTTATAGTGGCAAGAAAAAGACACAGCCATTTATTTGATCTCCAGTAGGTGGTGCTTTAACAGCCTGGACAGATATTTTCAGAGATGATCATCCAATTCCAGTTATAATTGCAGAAAAAGGGACAGAAGACAACTAAGGAGGGAGAAGAAAAATAGTATTATGAGGAAGGGAGACTTCTACACAGAAGCATCACCTCTTTTTGGAACAAACAAATCAAGAAAGTGGGTTATTTACTATTCCAAAAATGGACAAAATTGCAATATTTTGTTGTTTAATAGAGGGAGCATCAGTACCATAGCCACGTCTCTTAAAAGAAAAAAAGATGCCTTCTGGTTTCTTTGGGAAGAAAGTTGGAGGAAAAGGGATGGGAAGGGTGGGGAGAAAGTGGAAGAAAGAGAGAGAGGAGGGGAAAAGGGATGGAAAGGCATGAGAGGAGGAGGGGAAGATTGTGAAAAACAGATAGGAAATAAAATTGTCAGTGGGGTAAAGAAAAGGGAAGTTGAACCTAAGGCCTATCAGGCTGCAAGTAGACCAGAGGACCCAATGTGTCCATCTTGCCATAATTATATAGTTGCTATAGTTATAGAGAATATAGTTATGGCAAAAGAAACACAAGCACCATTCTCTTCTCTCCCACACTTTATGGTTTATATGCAAAAATCTGCTTGAAATACACGTGTTTGTCTTTCACAATTACTTTTGCCCTAAGAAATGCAAATCAGAAGAATTTACAGTAAAGATACAACTTTCTGTATCTTTAGTAAAATAATTCCAGATCTCAGAAAATGAACACATTTCATTTTCACTTCTGAGAAGCAACTCAGTTAGAATACTTTAGCTTTTTTTGATGCACTCTTCTGTGGTTAATAAAATTAAATATAATAATAACAGGTAGCACAGTATATTATCAACAATTTTCTGCCAGCCCCCCATTCTTCCATAATTTGTATTTGCTTCTCATTTCTGTTCAGCAAACATTTCTTCTTTGTATGCTCACCACAAATTATTGTCTTCAATTACTACAGGTGCAGGATTAATAATAATTAATAATTTATTTAATTAATGTAATTAATAATTAAAAATAACATAATTTTAACCTAATAAAAAATAAAAAATATTGTATTTAATTAAAATTATTAAATTATTAATAAATTAAACTATCAAATTAAATTATTAATATTTAATAATACATACTAATTACTATTTTTAGTATATTTTAAATTGTACATTTGAATAAAATTATTTTATTTTAAAATATAGTAATTATTAAATGTGAAATATAAAAATAAAAAAGTAATTTTAAAATAATAATTAAAAATAAAAAATTAAATTTATAAAAATAAATTAAATTAAAAAAATAAAAATAAAGATTAATAATAAAGTGTCCTGATTTTTCATAAAACAATTTGTGTTCCAAGAAGGTTTTTTTAATTCCCCCTTCTTCCGTCTTTTCTCAAAGACAGCTGACATGGTTTTATCAATGTTTGCCATGGCTGAGGGTAGAACTGCATTTTGATTTCCCCAGTTCTTATCTAACACCTTCCCTGTTGCAGAAAAAGCCATCAATTAAAGCTTTCCTCCACCTGAGCAGAAACTAAACTTGGGATAATTAAGAGAACTGATAGGCTTGTTATGAAAAAGTATCACAAAAAGGAACTATTGAATGAAAGTAGATCCTCTCCATTTGGTTGCTGAGAGGGAGAAAGGAGTCATGGTAATTGAGTGCCACAGTGGTGCAGAGAAAGTGAGACACTTCTAATTATTCTGCAATTGTTGCTACCCAGTGGAAGATGCCATGGCTCTGAAGAGAGTAACAGAAGCCATGGTGGCTTAAAAACCTTTTAAAAAATCACAATTAAATAAATTGATGCTACAATATTTCATTATTTTTAAAAAATCACCATAAATAGATGTAAAATAGGTTGAATGTACAATACAGAAATTGTTAGATTGCAATAGGTTGACAGCGATGTCATTTCACTGCTCCATGAAACTTTTCAAAGAAATGGTGGTACTTTCACAGAAAGTCTCTAAGGGTGAAAGAATCTTGAGTTACTTAAAACAACATTTTTAGGTTAGACGGTACCATTTCCTTAATGATACTGCCCTATTTTATGCTGAATTAATTGAAATATCTATAAAGGAATACATCTTTACCCATTCAGTCTATCCTGAATATGCAATAGATCTTTTGTAATGTCTACTCCAAAAGAAGGAAGACTGATGTCAAGAGGAGCTAAAATGCTACGGATCCAATGGTGGGATTCAAGTAATTTAACAACTGGTTCTCTGCTCTAATGATTTCTTCCAACAACCAGTTTGCCAAACTGCTCAGAAAGTTAACAACAGGTTTTCCCGAAGTGGTGCGAACTGGCTGAATTCCACCACTGCATGGATCCTATCATCTGCCATTATCTCCCTTAAATCTGAGGGGTGGTTTCACAATGTGAGTGGATGTAGTCCCTGTTACTCCAGAGGGAAGAATCAGCATGAATGGGTTAAAATTAAAATGAAGGAATTTCAGGCTAGACATCCAGGACAACTTCTTGCCTGAAGTGGAACAGGCTGTTTTATTTCAAACTCAGTACCCTGTCTTCAGACATAGACTGGATGACCATCTGTGAAAGATACTCCAGTAGATCCTGTACTGAGTAGGCTGTATTAGATCTAAGGTTCCTTCTTTACTGTATGATTCCATTAAATCTGAATTTGTCATTCTGCTAAGAAAACACCAGTCCCTACCACAATCTGTATTTACAAGAATTGCTGCTGAACCTCACTGAGGTGTACAAAGAAAATAACATGTGAAAATAATGATGATGTGTTTAAAAATCTCACATATTCTGAAAAGATAGAGGTCTAGAACAAAAGTACCAGACGGTAACCTCACCCAATTTATTTACTTGTAGATGAGCAATTTGGGACTGCACAAATCTGTATGACCACTAGAGGGTGATGAATATCTATATTACCATTACTTTGCTACCAACTAATGGTTATCAAGATCTGATGATGACAACCATTTCATAAATCTATTATTAAGTATGAAGGCTATTGCTTAATGCATTGTAAGACGCCCTGAGTCTCCGGAGAAGGGCGGCATATAAATCTAACAAATAAATAAATAAATAAATAAATAAATAAATAAATAAATAAATTTTGGAAGCACTGATTTCTTTAGAGATGTTATGCATCTTTAAATATGCTAAAAGAAGTTTCTACTAGGAAATAATAAAAAGATAGTTATACAGGTTATGAATTATAAATAGTCTTAATTCTGAAATAAAACATTTCATATGAGTTATAAATATATGTTAAAATATATGAGTTATAAATATATGTTAAATTCTGAAAGAAAAATATTGAATTTAAATAATACTTTCAATGTTATAGCTAAAATATTGCATTATCATATTATCAACCAAGCACCACTATTATTGAAATGAAATAACAATGAATCCAGATATTACTCTTTTCTATGAAAATAGTATAGGTGTTTCTCATCACAGAAATAAGTGTCTTTCTTATGGACTTACTTACTGGAAATCCAGGTTGTCCCATCATTCCCTTTGTTCCTTTCATACCCTAATAATATAAAGCAACAATAATATTAAATAAGTATGTATATATATCTTATTCTCTGCTAAATTTATAGCAGCTAGAACACTTCAGTTTCAGTTATTTGGTATGACAATTTTTGGTGATAAATCAAAATTCATCAGAAGGGCTGAAAAAAGAAACTTGAGGGAATAGCAGACTTAGCTTGAATTCTATTTTCTTTAATATAGAATCCAGTTCATAAAATTATGATATAATACTTTATTTGCAAATATAGTCTCTTGTGAGTCAAAAATTTACTTCCCATATATTTCACATGATTGTCACATGATGTATTGTGACTCCCCCCCCCTTTTGCTAAACCTGGCATGAGTATCCGTAGACCACAAGTTTGACAACCCTGCCCTAAGAAGTAAGCACAAAATGAAAGGCCAAAAAAAAAAAAAAAAAAAAAAAGGCAGGAATAAAATAACATCATTCAAGATATTCCTTTGAAACCATCAGAGTGTTTCACCTGTACAGGAATGGTTTCATCACATGATATAAAATTATATTAAGGGCAGTTTTCACAGGAGAACTTTTCCAACTTGAGATACAGTAAATTGCCCTGTAAAATAAGGCCACCACTTGAATAACAGAAAGGCTGAAGTGTGTATATTTTATTCATTTTATATTAAATAACTTTTTTTTCTAAATTCATATTAAATTTAGAAAAAAGTACTTAGATTTTTTGCCCCATAGAGACGATTATCTACTATATTCCCATGATATTTAAATCAACTTTAGTCTCGAGCAGATTGACCTTTCCTAGAAAAATTAATATGGTGGCCTATGATTGACCACCATATTAATTAGTGCAACTAATGACTTGCACTATTAGTTAAAGTGCTGGTATTTGCTTTTTTGTTTCTTTCTTTTTTTGTACCTAGCATGAGATTTAAGTGAAAATGCAGTCCTAACTCAGAGATGCCAGGGAATCTATGAAGAATCAACAAATGCCTGGTTGGCTGATCCTAGATATTTACTGACAGAAATTTGCAGGAAAAATAACCCAATTGACAAAGGTATATGAACCAAGGAACAGGAAATAGCTAAAGGAAGGAAGAATTAGGTTATATCTGAAGCTCTGCCAGATGACGGATACAATTTAACACCATTAAGTTAGAATAGGTTAGATAGTCCATTGGGAACTAACATTTCAAACCCTTGCCCCTTGAGTGAGGCTCAACAGACAATACTGATAATATCCTAGTCATTTTTAAAAATTTAGGATTGGCACAAACAGTAGATGTCTACCTCATGTAAAATAAATCAAACATATGCACTGTTGAGCTATTTGTACTGCAACACAATGTGCATATGAATGAATGCATGTAGATGTGATGGATTGTTCTGAAGAACTCAAAAATCTGCATGTTTAGTTTTGAGTGATGAACTGGAGTAATAAAGGAGTTATCTTAGGCCAACTTTAAACTCAGAATTTATGTGGAAAACAAAGAAGAGCAAGAAAGTGATTAGGAAAAAAATGGCTAATAATAAAACAGCAAGTCAGAAGATGAAGTTTGGGAGAAACCTACAAACTTTTTAAGTTAGATTTTGTGAGATGTGGAGATGATTTAAAATTCACCAAGGTTGCAATAAAGGAAGGAATCAGCAGCATCACTGGGCCATCACACTGTTTCACTGATCTGATTCAAGAAGGTAAATCTTAAGGTGTCCTGTGAGAGGTTACAGATAGCCCTGGATTTACAACCACAATTGAGCACTTTCTCTTTTTTTTGCTAAATGAGACATTATTTAAGCGAGTTTTGCTGCAAGCTGTGGCTTTCTTGCCACAGTTAAGTGAGTCATTGCAGTTGCTAAGTTAGTAACCCAGTTGTTAAGTGAGTCTGGCTTCCCCACTGTCTTTGCTTGTCAGAAGGTTGCAAAAGGTGAACACATGACTCCTCAGGACACTGCAACAGTCATAATATGAGTCAATTGCCAAGTGTCTGAAATTTGATCACATGACCATGGGGAGACCCCAACTGTTGTAAGTGTGGAAAATATTCATAAGTCATTTTTTTCAGAGCCATT
Source organism: Masticophis lateralis (assembly GCA_030761175.1). Lineage (NCBI taxonomy): Eukaryota > Metazoa > Chordata > Lepidosauria > Squamata > Colubridae > Masticophis > Masticophis lateralis. The sequence continues at coordinate 161,653,012 of JAUDYJ010000001.1, forward strand.
GTAACTTTGAATGGTCACTAAACAAACTGTTTTAAGTTGAGGACTACCTGTTATTTCCCAATGCTGCCACAGACTGAAAAGATATTATGATTATTTGATCACAAAAGAAGAAGACTGATTTTATGTATTGTAGGATAGTGGTTGTTCAATACCAAGGTGTCCATGGTTGGGGGAAAAAGGATGGGCAAAAACTCTTATAAGGTTAAAAGATGTACAAAATGTAAAAAATCCATGACTTATATCTTACTATAAAATATTGGAATGGAAGCAAAGTTTGGCTCATTGTATGAAATATGGTTTGATAATTTAAGACAACTCCAATTTGCTGTGGCTGCTTATAGTTGCAATTTCTGCAATGTGCTGTACAGACCTCTATGACTTCTTTTATTTTTGTATTTAAGTTTTCTGTAATTTAAGAGGTGATTCACAGAAGAACACTGATCACCAACTTCTCTCAGATACTCATGTTTATTTCCACATGGGCTTAAAATGTTCTTGTGAATATGAAAGTGGGTACGGATGGAAGACAATTAAGTTGCTATTGATCCCCAGAGAAAAAGAAAAGAAAATATTATTGGCACAACTAATGAGGGAAGCAGTTTGAGGGTAAAAAAGGTGATAAATAATGATAAAAGATGTTGATACAGAAAAGGCTGCAGCAATCCAATATAGCAAAAGAGAGACCTACAGTGGGGAATGCTAGACAGAACAATTCTATTTTTCAAAGGAATGAATAATCTGTAATTTTCAATAATAATTCTAATTACCTTGTATTCACTTAGAATTTCATCTATTGAACCTACGAATTCTCCCGTTGATGGGCACCCAGGTGGACCAGGAGGCCCAATTTCACCCTTCAGAAAAGCCAAAAAGATAAGTTAAATAGGCAAAATGAAAATTTAAACAACATGGAATGAACGTTCTTTGAACTCAGTGAAAGTGAAGAACATTTGATTCTCAGAACCTGAAGAATCTGAAGCAGGGGTAAAATCCTACCAGTTTTCTCTCTCCATTCAGAACGGAGCTGCTGCAGCCTGTCCCTTTTAAGGTAGTCCCCAGAAGGGAAGGGGAAGGGCAGGGGGGAGAGCAGCTGGAATGGAGCTATTTTTGTGAAAGGCAGGAAAATGGGGAAGGGGACTTGCCTGCCTGTCATCCATTCCTCAATCTCAGCACAGGTAGGCAAGAATATTCCCTTCCCCATTTTCCTGCCATTCACAAAAAGGAGTGGCTGGGAGGGGAGGGGCCAGTGAGGAGCCCCTCAATGTGAGTGATATCGAGTTGGCCATGCCCACCCAGTCACATGACCTCCCCTCCAACAAGCCACGCCCATAGAACTGGTAGGGGATTTTTTTAAATTTCACCACTGATCTGAAGACAATGGATGGACTGAAGAACAGGGATTTTAAAAAGACTGCATTTCTAGTACTATAATCTGACCTCAAAAACAATTTGCATAGATTGCACAAAGTTATGTTCACCACAGTAAATGTAACTTGATTAAATTCATTTTACCTTTTCACCCTTCTTTCCATAAAAGCCAAGACCTCTATGGCCCTGAAATGACAGTTAATGAACATTTAACTTATGCTTACATACTTATTTATTTATTTATTATTTTATTTAGTTTATATGCTGCTCTATCTCCAACGGACTCAGGGCAGCTCACAACAATAAAATCCACAATAACCGCAGTACAAAGTTAAAATACCTAATTAAACCAGATAAAAGTTAAAAACCCATATAAAACTCATCAGTCCAGGCTGGGGGACTTGAATAACCAAGTTTTTAATTCATAGCGGAAGGTGCGAAGGTCAGGGGCCAACCGGAGCCCCAAGGGGAGTTGATTCCAGAGGGTGGGTGCACCCACAGAGAAGGCTCTGCCCCTGGGGGCCGCCAGCTGACATTGTCTAGCTGACGGCACCCTGAGAAGGCCCTCCCTATGGGCGCGAACTGGGTGATGAGATGTTGCTGGCTGCAGGTGGTCCACCAAATATCCTGGGCCTAAGCCATATAGGGCTTTATAGGTCATCACCAGCACCTTGAATCTCACCCAGAGGGCAACAGGCAACCAATGCAAGTTGCGCAGGAGAGGTTTTACATGGGAGTATCGGGATTCTCCCATCACAACCCGCGCGGCTGCATTTTAGTACCAGCTGAAGCCTCCGAGTGGTCCTCAAGGGCAGTCCCATGTAGAGAGCATTACAGTAGTCAATACGGGAGGTGACTAGCGCATGAGTAACTGTGCGTACGGCATCTCAGTCCAAGTAGGGGCGCAACTGGCACACCAGATGGATCTGGGCGTGTGCTCCCCTGGTCTTGGTTGTTATATGGTCTTCTAAACTCAACCATGAGTCCAGGAGGACACCCAAGTTGCGTGCCCTGTCTACAGGGGGTAAAACTTCACCCCCTATAGCCAACGATGGAACCTCTCCTATGGATCGAGATGCCGGTACCCACAGCCACTTAACCAAATGGCATGCCATGTTCCTCTGTAATATCAGGAGTTTAATACTATTTTACATCAAATAAAATAATTCTTTTAGACACTTAAGTCAATTATTTACTTAGACTATATTCTTGAGATTTGATGTGTTCTATAACATATGTTAAGTTCCTACAGAAAAATTAATCAATGAAATATTCAATGTATATTCAATCAATAATACTAATTATAATACTTTAACACCATTAAAAAAACAACTTCTGACTATCCCAGGTGTTTGGGAAGGTTTTGATATATGGATGAAAATGCCAAGTCCTGTCTAAACATCTGGCTGTGTGACCAACCATAATGCTTTCATTTTGATTTCTTCCTATAAAATTGAAGCTCCTATGTAGACTACAAATGCCTTCGCTGATGGTAAATTTGTGCATACCAATTTGTGCTCCTATGGATAGGATTTCAGCCAAATGAATAGTTTGTAGCTATATAAAGTCAATGAAAAAATGATAACTGCCTCAGTTTTTATAACTATAGGGCCAATGCAATTAGATGACAGGAATGAACGGGAATAATTAACTTTCTTCATTTACACTTCTGCCTGTTTATCTAAGTCAGATCCAAAGATTCTATTTTCAGAGGAAAAGTTAATGCAATATTAAAGAATTTTGTATGAAACAGCACTAAAACTTGAAAAAAATTGCTCAAAACTGATTTCATGTAAATGTTTATTCCATTGTTTATCCCAACAATTTACAGTATTACAATATCTCATGTTCCTCTTTCAAAAAACAACAAAAAACATTGTAGACATTTTGAATCACCTCAGAAAACATTAGAGTCTATAAATCTAATGTGAGTCCTCAAATACTTACAATGGGCCCTGGAGGTCCTGGGGGTCCTGGAAGTCCCTAAAAACAATGTTTTAGAAACTGAGTAATCTCTTAGAAGTGTTCAATTCATGTAAATACATGGAAAAACATCAGTTACTTAACATACTGTCTACTAAGTCTACTTAAAATACATACATTAAAAAAAGAGAATCCTAAATAAAAGTAATACATATTTAATTTTTAGTAATTTATTTTACTTATTAAATTATAAGCTTGTTAAATTTTATTTAAATAGAAGGGAAATCAGGAAATTTAAAAATTTGTGATAATCTACATTGCATATACATCATACACCATCTCGGTTACTTGGAGCTGCCATCTGTGAGGATGTGACCACTCCTCACAACATTGAAGTAATGGAAACTCTCTCTTCAAACTGATGCTCCACTACAACATTCCATTATGTAGATGATGCAATTGTACTGACCCAGATCCAGTTTGGCTTAAATGGTACAAGACTACATAGTCCCCCTTACAGTGGGAGTGCAGATTTAACTGAGTTTTAATCATTCCTGGTGCATGGAGATGTTGTTATGAATATGGTACTGTTACTGAAACAGTTGGGATTTTTATTGTAAGTGCTGATTATTTATATTGCTTTAATTCTATTTACAGATAAGGAGTATTTAAACTGCTCAGAATTAGCAGTGTAACATATAGCCTAGTAAAATAACACCGCCACCAACATCCTCTTTTGTTTTCAATTGTAGTGAGATATTGCAGAGTTCAATACTAGCAATATCAAGATCCTCACTTTTGCTAGATGCCAAACCTGTCACCTGAACAGGTTAAAAACTTTTAAATATTTGGATATCAATTTTCAGTTCCCTAGCAGACAGTTTGCATCTCTGAATTATATACTGTAGAGAGCACAGAAGTTGGATATCATCATTCCTAGGTCAATTCTTTATCTCTGCAATCATTATAAATAGTAGCATGTGAGGGAGATGGGTGGTTGAGAAATGTGAAATATAAATAAATAAACAAATAAATAAAACTATTCTTTGTAAAATCCTCCATACACTTTGGATTGTAAAGGATATGGTTAACGATATTCGCCTACCTGTTAAGACTAATTCCATTAGCATAAAATGGAAAAGAGAGCGAATGCTGCATTATTACAATTTCTTTCAAGAAATTCTATCATAGATGAGTTCTGATCAGACTAAGCTAGCACCAAGATAATGGGTTAAGAACTTGCATTTACCTTCCACAAGAAACCATGTTAGAAACTTAGCTTTAGCGCATCAGGCCTGTTAAATACTTAAATCATCTTATAGTGTCAGTATTTAGAAAAGCTTTAACATCAACACATTTCAATATGATACCCAGATGAGTACTGGAAGAACAATATAGCTAGCTTTGTCCACAAGCTAGAGGCATATAAGTCACCCTTCTTCTAATGTGCTTTTAATAAGGATAATTGCATGTTTTACACATTTTCTTTCGGTCAACTTCCCAAGCCACACAGGTTTATTTTATTTTCACTAATTATTATCCAATCAGAATAACACAATATTGTATTTTTCAATGTGCAATTTTGTTGAATTATATTTAGAGCATGTCAGGAATTTATTACTGTTTCTTAATTCTTAATTCTATTACTTTATTATTATTCTGCCTTATTGCGGAGTTTTGTTTTTATTGTTTTACTGTTTTTTTATTGAAATTTCCTAGTTGTTGGCCATAATAAAGAATGCCAAACTACTGTCATAGTATCAGAATTTTATAATACTTACAGGAAGACCTGAGTCTCCTTCTAGACCCGGTTCACCCATCAATCCGGGAGCACCTTGTGGTCCCTATAAACGAAGATATTTTTTCAAAATAGTAATTGTGCTTTATTTTATTTTACAGGTAGCTAATTTTATTATAGAAATTTATTTATCCCAATGTTACTTACAATGAAGCCAGGTAAGCCCGGGTCACCACGATTTCCCTAGAAAAGAACAATTTAAAATGGGAAATGTTGTTTTAGTAAACTTGAATATAAATTTTTGTATACTACTAAAACTCCCATTCCTGTAACCTTTAACCTTTGACACACCAAAATGGTGCATCGTAGGGCAACAATTTTTGAAACAAGATACCTCAAACGGGCTCATTTACAGAATGTAAACAAAATCCAGGAGCCACTATTCCCACGGAATTGAAATTTGGCAAATTTTGTAATATATTTAATGATATAACATAACATAAAATGTCATAAAATATTTCCTTTTCTGATGTTTGACTGTGCTATACAGTTCAACACGGGCTATTTTCAAGGAAGATACATCTCTGGATGTATCCCAACTTTTCCAGTGAATACAGTACATTAAATACTCGGTCATTGTTGAAGGAATTATGGAATCCAATAAGGAATTATTTCTGAAACTCTCAGAGGTCCACAAATAGCACTTTGTAGATTTCTTATAAAAACCTTTATGGTTATTTGTAAAATCTGAAAGTTAAAAGTGAATAGAAAAATCAAGTTCTGTAAATACAATGAAATCTACACTTATAACTAAAAGAAAAGAAGTTATTTGTGTGTGGTGTGCATGTATGCATGTGTGCATATATGTCTATACACATGCAAACATGTATGTATATATACACATACACTAATGGAAGAATCATGTCTGGTTCACTTTGGTTTGGCTCAGCAGTTTTAAAGAGTATACAGACATGCTTCTATTTAAACTAAAAACTGGCTGGGTTTTATAAATGAAAGCCACAATGTAGCTGCTTCATTTATGACTGCTAAAGAATAAAGCTAAGGAAGAATATGATAGTAAAACTTTAGTCTAGCCTCTGCAAGTCTGTATTTGATAAAGTATAAAAGAAGATGAAAGAATAAGAAAAATTATAGTTTTTTCACTTATATGGAAACATCTGAGGCACTTATTTGAAAACGATGAGGAAAATATACTTTCCTAACAGATTATAACTGTTCACAGAGACTTACCCTGAATTGTATAGCTAATTCTTCAGGCAGTGCAAAAGGCTCCCCCTTCTGACCTTTGGGTCCTTGGATTCCCTAAAGTGATTGAAAATAAAAAATTTCAGCTGTTTGTCCAGAATTGTCTGAGAATTCCTGCACTAGACTAGGTGTTGGACTAAAAAACCTCCAAATTCCCTTCCAACATACGATTCTTTTTCTTGAGGATTTTATAGGATCATCTCTAACGCTGGGTATAGGTAGAATTCTTTCTACTATTTTGGAGGTTGGGGACCATTAAGACAACTTTAAGGTTTACATCATAATTTATATGTGATTCCTGAAAATGTGAATGGCTGTTAGCAATTGAAATTATTCCAAGGGTTAATTATGAAAAAAATAAAGAGAGTACAAAAGAGATATTGAGGGAGCATGTGTGGTGCTGATACTGCAGATTGCTCTCTGCTTATTCTAAAGCATCCAAATGAGAAGAGAGTGAAAAACTGGGCCATGTAGAGTCCATTTCCAAACCGAAAAGCCTGAATTAAATTAGGGATTGGCAAGATCAGTTCTAGGATCAAATGCTCAAGCCCCTCTTTGTGGCTTCCAGATTATGTCCCCTTGAAAATAATGCCTGAAAAACAGGGAAACATTTCCCCACCATTATGAGATAAGAGATAGTTTTTTCTTTCAGTACAAACCTGTAGTTGTGTCCCACCAGTCATACCACCATAATCAGCTCAGTTAGGATGTGCCACTTACAGGGCACTTCACAGACTTAGTCAGCAATTCCATGGCTCTTTTTGTGGGTTCCCTATCACCTTATGGACCAATTGGTCATATTCCTAATGTGCTTTGCAATTGAAGCACATCTAGGCAGGCAGATCCAGGAGTCCAGAGGTAGTGTCTCACAACTTGTGCTAGCTAGCTAGCTAACTAACTAACCATAACACAACTAACCCATATTTGTATCAGTATTTTCTTTTCAGCATCATTTGTCTTTTCCATGTCCACTGACACTAGCAATTTTTATATTTTATGTAGTTTTATGTTCAAGAGGATTGCTATATAGTTGATAAAATTTCTTCACATTTATTTCATACCATTTACTTTTCTCCTTAGAATATTGTAAGTTTTTGTCTTCCTTCAGAAAATAAGCAATATTAAAAACAATCCAGATCTTATTTGCTACGGCTTCAAAAAGTCTCTTGATAACTGCTGCCTGCTTGAAACTTAATTTGACCAGAAAACCTTTGTTCACTAAAATCTTTTAGAATTGATTTTGCTAGCTTTTTCTTTTCTTGAAACATCAGGACAACTGATGGAAATTTATTATTATTAATGCATAGACTCTGTTATCATGGTTCTTTGTTCCTCTTTGTCTATATGCCCAACATGGCACTTTGGGACTTTTAGGTCTTGAGGAAGCATGTCACATAGGGAAGCATAAAATCCTTTTGTCCCTCTAACCATAAGCCCTAGGACGTGCTTGAACTCTGTACATGCTTGAAGAAGAGCCCAAGCTGTCCCATAACACAAGATGCACAATGATGCTTCTGTGTCGATTGTCCTCAGCAGATCTTACCATGGGAGTCTCCGCAGATAGGAACTAACATTCGCTGAATATTTCAAGCCTGCCTGTTGTGGAAATAAGATTGCCATCTGGACTAAACCCACTGGTATTCTGAACCCTGGTATAGTATACCATTCTACCCTTTGTGCTCCAGACATACAAAAGATGTGATGTAAACTTTCATGCAGCTGAAAAAGAAATAAATAAAAAAACTTCCTAAACGATCTCCCTCATTATAAAGAAACTCGGAATAAAAAAATATGCATAGATCCTCAACATTCCATCAACCACAGCTCTTCCAATGACTTGTATCTAAACATTAGTTATCACTGATTAATAAATTAAAACATTTGTTTACATTTCTCCCATTTGAAATTAAAATGGGTTATCTTCCTAATGATCAAATAATTCTTCAAATGTCATCTAATTTTGTCTCAAACCTGTTTCTATGAATTAGGAATTTAGGTGATCCTGATCCAAGTCCACTTCTATTTCTTTGACTAGCAGGGTTCGTTGTTGTGGTGGTTTTTGCCACAAAGGACCCTCAACAAGATATCTTATTTTCTCAGATACTACTCACCAAACAGAGGAAAATTAATTACTGTATTTCTTCACTTTAAAATATGTTATATATCCTATGAAATTGAGCAAATTCTCTCAGCCCAGAAAGGACAAGTATTTTTGCAACTTTATTAATGTGTCTCAAAACAACAAAGCAGGAAGTTTCCCCCCTTCTTTAAAAAAAAATCCTGTCAATTATTATGATTTTACTCCTCCGAAAATTATCATTATAATCAATATAAGTCCTCAATTAATGTACTTATATTGTGAGCACATAGGATGACTGAACTGCAAAGTTTTCTAAAATGACTGGAATTTCCTTCTGATAATTATGTTTCAGCTTTAGGCAATGCACCTTTTGTACTTCAGCATATAACCCTAATATGATAGATTCACAAGAATGCTAGGCTTCCTCCAGCAACGGAAACCCTTTTCTCTCAGTAGAAGGGAAAAATCTATTCTTGATTTTGCTGTTAGCTTTATGTTGACATATTCAGTCTTCATAACTTACAAAAAACCCAGGAGTCCCAGCAGGTCCCTGAATTCCCTGTGAACCCGGATCTCCCTTGGTCCCATTGCAACCATCGTGGCCTGGTTTTCCTCTTGATCCTCCCTGACCTGGATGCCCCTGTGGAGACAAAATAAATATAATTATGATCTGCTTCTTTTTTCTTCTTGGCTTTTAATTCTTAAATATTCTTACATTAATGTAAGCAAGTATTTTGGACTGAAGGGGGTTTTAAAGGGGATTTTAATGGTCTTTCTATAATCTTATTGGGTATTTTAACATTGATTTGGCTTGTTTTTATTGTTGTGAGCCGCCCTGAGTCCCCTCGGAGATAGGGCGGCATACAAGTTCAAATAATAAATAAATAATAAATAAATTGTTCTACAGGAATAAATGGAATAAAAAAGTATTATTTAATTCTATTCTGTTAAGAATACTATTCTATAGTTCAAACATATGTCTTTGAGAATATGAAAAGAAACAACTAGAAACTGAGGCTGCATTCTATATGTAACCTTTTGGAAGTTGACACGTTCTGTATATGCATGACCTGTCCTGACAAATGTGTAGTGAAATATGTTTAGTAACTAATAAAAATGAGAACTTTTTCCAGGAATTACAGTATATAGTTTAGCACCAAGCTAATTATTTTTACCAGGACAAAAATCAAAGAGCACCAGCTTAACCATGTGTGCTTGGATCAAAAGCAGAAGAAAGTGGCCTGAAGTAAGCAACATCTTGAAACAAGAGTGATAGATAAAGAGGAGTAAATCCTTAATTCTCCATCAAGAACCCATTTCTCCCCTATCAGTCATGAGGGATTAAGGAGTCAGTGCCACTGGGTCTATCTTTCAAGCCAGCATTCTATATATCTTGTCAATTAAATCACAGTTGTGTGAACTGCAGACTATGTCCTGCAACGGAGTGTGAATGGTGCTTCCTTCATTAGGTATTGAAACCCCATTGGAACCACAGAATGACTGTGTTGTACTGTGTGGGGATGTATCTTCAGGAGGCATGATATTATGCTAAAAAAAATTGCCTTGGGAATTTGTTCAGGTTCTAAATCGCTGGAGATTATTGTAAATACTACTTTTACCATTATAAGAATGGGGGGGAGGGGTTAATTATTAAAAATGACTTTCAACATAGTTTTAGAATATTGGAGAGTAATTTTTAAAAAGTGTGATGACAAATAACTATGAGTAAATGAATGTCATTAAAATGTGTGTGAATACTATTGATACGCCTTTACCTAACTTAATTCTGTAGTGGAAAATGGTTTCCATAAGTAGGCTATAAGTTGTTCATGAAAGTATATCACTCTAGTATACCATCACTTCTCATGCAAATTTTGTTGTATTTTAAGTCTGTGAGTTAGACCTGAGGAAGAAAAACAGCCACTAATCCATTTCATCAATTATCCTTCTCTCCAAAGGAAAACAAATGGCTCAAATTTTATTCATAGTTGATTGATACTTTTGCTATTCCCATTGATATTAATATCGAATCGTATAAGAGAAAATGAGAAATAGTTACAGAAGGTAGGAGTTATTATTGAATATTTTCTTTTTCAAGGATTTAGCTTACTGCCAAATCCAAACATTCCTGGGACTGACATTGGAAAAGGGAAAGGTTTTTTTTTAGCTTGCTGACTCAGTCTTGGAGCAGACAAATGTACAAATTCAATGCTACCCAAAAGAAAAAGATATTCAAATCACATGCTCAGGACAATGGTTTCCAGAAAAAGAAATCATCAAGACAGGGAAGATAGGCTAGTGAATGAAGAGAATCATTCTTGAATTCAGAAAGCTCAGGAACAGCTTAAAATGGAATTTTTCAGATTGCAAAAGTTTTATGTCAAAAACTCTAATTCCAAATGTCCCTGGCTGGATGTTGCATGATACTGCCAAATATTTTGAAGTAGTAGAAACAGATGAATCCATTATGCTTCCTGTTCATTTTCCTAAAGACACTTCCTAAATACACAGCAACTACTTAGCATTTTACAGGAATACATATCAAGGAAATAAGATTATATCTCTACATTGAGGAACATATATGCTCCAAGGAATCTCCAAGAAAGGCCAAACAAGGAAAGAATAAATGGTGGTGAATGTTCTGGCTCTTTTGTGCTTATCTAAGCTATGCTATTCTTACTAAAGGATCTGGGGTAAAAAACAGAAAATTATATTTAGCTTATCATATATGATAAATGAATCCTTCATTGTGCTTCACACTTGAAAATTACTACTGGCTAGTTTTCCAGATCATGTGAATATTAAATTTGTGTGATCACTGCCCATAAAATTACATGGCTTGCTTTTTCCTTTTCTCTGACTTCAGGATATACTGTGCAGCATCTGCAGGCTGCTTTTCCTTGTATGACCTTACATTACCTTTCATTTGCTGCCTGAAGGCAAGTCCCATGAAAGTTAATGCAACATCCATATGTGGAAAAAGAAAAGGGTTTTCCAGCTTTAGCTCTGCACTGCAAAACACATCAGAAGGGTGGGTGAATGAGTCAAGCAGCTGAAAATAGCCATTTGGAATTTCATTTTAGTGATGCATGTGGGTGGTAAAAAAAGGTCTGATGTCAAAGGGCATGGAAGAGGAAGCTTGTACTGGGAAATCTGTCTGGGGATTTCTGTGAAAGTGTCTATGAATAAATGTATTTTGCTTATTATTTTATGCAAGGCAGCAGTTAGAAACTCTACTAGCCCAAGAATGATTCTCCCTTCATTTCTCATGGCTCTCATGTCCAGAATTTGGCAAAGGGTGAAGTAATAGATGTTTAAAATTTACACCAGATCGTTTTCTGTTTAAATGCTTTTCAAGGGAATATTGCTATGCCCCAATATTGTGGGCAATTTTCTAGGGAAGGTTGTAGAAAAGATTATTGCATTACAACTTCAAAGGACTCTGGAAGAAGTAGATAATCTGGACCCCTTTCCGTCAGGGTTCAGATCTGGGTATAGAACTGAGATGGACTGATAGCACCTCTGGTGGGAGTGAGGTGGGGTGGTGCGACTCTCTTGTTTTTCTTGACATCTCAGCAGCTTTTGATACCATCAATCACAGTATGCTTCTGGACCAGCTTCAGAAATGGAGGGTGGGTAGTGCTGGTTCTCCTCCTTCCTGCAAGGTTGGTTCCAGGGCAAAGAGATCCAGCCTGTGGCCCCTCCTTTGTGAAATACCTCAGGACTTGGAGCTCTCATCCCTCCTATTTAATATCTACATGAAGCTGTTGGTTGAGTTGGGAGCGAGATATCGTCAGTAATACCCAGCTTTATATCTATAGCCCAGGCTGTCTGATTGATGCTGTGGAAGTTCTGTCTCAGTGCCTCGAGGCGATGGAGGCCTGGATGGGGTGCAACAGGCTTCAGCTCACTTCAAGGAAGACCAGGTGGATCTGGATTTTTGAACCTCCTAGTTCTGGGGACCTTGCATCTTTCATTCTGGATGGGGTGGCACTGCTGTAGATGATAGATCCAGTGTATAATCTTGGGGTCCACCTGGATTCATGGCTCTTGCTCAAAGAGCAAGTAGAAGCCATGGCTAGGAGGGCCTTCGCATAGCTCAAGGCTGTGCATCAGTTACATTTGTTCTGGGATTGTATTTTATGTTATTTGTTTTATTTTAAGCTGCCCATATAAAAGTGAGATGAGTGCTATATAAATCTACTAAAGAAATACTTTAATAACAGATTTCTCTTCAACATGCAAAACATTAATTCTAATCTCTGCTCTCTATTCTGACTATGCCTGAGATCTAAGATTCAACCCATCAAGATCATGGGACAGTGCAGCATAAAAATTTTAGCTGTATAAACAGCTAAAAAACATTTATTTCAGCCAGTGTTTAAATAACTTTTTAAAACATAATTATGGTTTGTTTTTAATGCTGATTTTGCATTTTATGCTAGTCTGAGTTTGGTTGGAGAAAAAAATAAGCTGTCTTTTTTATCGTATGCATTATTTGGTTGCTTATAACTTGAATTATTTACAGGAAAGACTCTCAAACAGTTTCAAATTTCAATACAAGGAACAAACAATTACTTACAGGAATTCCATCTGCACCAGGAAACCCTGTGACTCCTCTTTGTCCCTACAATGAAAAGGGACAGATAATGTTGCAGTCATCTACTTTTTGCATTTGTTCTTCACAGTGAAGTTGACTTCTTAGAAGTTATAAAATTACCGCTTCTCCTTTGGGTCCAGTAATACCAGGTCTGCCTCGTTCACCTTTGTCCCCTTTGTGCCCTGAAAGTCCTGGTATGCCCATCACGCCCGATGGCCCAGGGTATCCTTGCTGTCCAAGCAGTCCTGGCTGGCCCTGTAAACAATAATCCACAAAAGTTTTCAGGTTCTGCTGAAAATAGACAAGATGTATCTCCACAGTAATGAATACCTCTGCCTTTGCAGTTTATAAAAACTTCAGGATCACAAAACTTAAACCAAAGTTTAGTGTGAGTTTAATGCTAATGCCCAGTCAGAAATCTGCACAGCATTTCATTAAATAGCAGTTCTTCCACATTTTCTGCTGATCATCAAAATATAGAGATGATGAGAGTACTGGACAAGCTGGCCACAGGTGGCTTTTCCTGTCAGCAGATGACAAGGGATTCCATTTTCCACCAAGGCGCTCTGAGAGATGAAGTGACAGAAATGCCACAGCATCCGCAGAACATCTTCCATCAGTTATGTTTAGGATGATTTCAGTCCTTCCATCCCTCCAGTCTGTTGTGAGACATTTGCTAAACATTTTGCAATATTAATGAAAGAAGAATGTACCAAATGGGATATTGGCATGTAGAGTGTTTTCTCTCATTTTACTTTTTTTTTTAAATTTAATTTATATGCTGTCCTTCTCCAGAGACTCAGGACAGCTTACAATGGGTTAAGCAATAGCCTTCATACTTTTGAATATACCTGCTTAGTAGGGCTTCCCCCACCCCCAAGCAGGGTTCTTTTTTATACAAAGTCAGCTTATTGCCCCCACAACCTGGGTCCTCATTTTACCTATCTTGAAAGGATGGAAGGCTGAGTCAACTTTGAGCTTGGTGAGATTCGAACTTACAGTAATTGCAGGCAGCTGGTGTCACTTTAGCACTACTTAAGCTGCTGCGCCACCCAGGCTCTTAACTTAACATCTTCATGAAACTTCTGGAGAAAGTCAGCAATTGATTCTTTTGCCTGGCCCAGGGTAAGATACGATCATTAGAACCAATCAAAATACAATACTTACCAGGACCAGGCAGAAGACTATGGATGTTCTAAACCAGGCAGAAAACTATGAATGTTCTAAACCAGGGGTCAGCAACCTGTGGCTCTGGAGCCACATGTGGCTCTTTCATCCCTCTGCTGCAGCTCCCTGTTGCTGGTCGGCTCCACAATTGTTAGGGCTTTTGGTTAGGACAGATAGAGAAAAAAGGATACCACTCTAGGAGGAGACTCTATGGTGGGGGAAACAAGACTTCCAGTTGGCTCCACAATTGAATGAGGGGCTTCCGGTTAGGACCTTTGTGGTTCTTTGAGTGTTTAAGGTTGCTGAACCTTGTTCTAAACCAGTATCTAGACTCTAGAGCAAAGAAGTGCATGAAATAAGTGACACTGAATCCCAGCAAGACAGAATATTTATTTGTTCAGAAAGCATGAGTTTCTGATGCCCCTTTGCTCTAATTTTGAACAGGGTTGTTTTCACCTTGAAATGGAAGGTCAACAACTTGATCATCCTCCTAGATTCATGTGTCTAGCAAGAGTGGAGAATATGATGGGGGAAGGCCATTTGACCAGATTCAGCTTTTGAGAAAAGGTGGCTTTACTGATAGCTACTCATAGCTCTTACTACTTTGAAGATGGACTACTAAATATGTTCTATTTATATTTATTCCATTTAAGGCTACTTGAAATTCAATGATGCTAGGTAAGAACTGTTTCAGAAGCATCAATAAGATAAGGGATGCCATGGTTTCCTGCTTGTTTCCAGGTACATTTCAAGTTGCTAGTTATTACTTATAAAGACTTAACCTGAACAAGTTAAATTCAGGTTATCAAGGTTAGGGACCATCTGCTCCCTAAAAAATATACCCCTTTTTGTTCAGTCCACCTGTAACAGGACACTTGGTTTTGTCTCCTCAGCAAAATAAAATGGCTTGGATTGGAAGTAAGCATTTTCTACAACTGTCCTCTCCTTGTGGAATAGGCTGCCTCCCCACCCCCCAATTCCTATATTTTTGTAGAGAAACAAAATACTGGCTATTTAAGAGAGAATTTGGGACTTGAGATATGTGATTTCTTATAACTATTACAGTTAGTTACATTCTAACTGTTATTTCTGTTTTTCTGATTGTTATATTATTATTGTTATACAAAGAGCATTATTGTTGTTATTGTTAATTTATGAGTTTTCTTACTTGGATATTAGCAGCCTATTATAAAGTCTGGAGTCTTTAGAGCTGTAAAAGTTAGTTGGGTAAATAATAAGAAACCACTGATAATAAACTCAGTCTGAAACAAATGCTCATACAAAAAGGAAGGCTTACACTGCAGTGATGCAATGCCATTTTTGTATGAGCCATAGCAAATGCCCCTGCAATTTTGTAGATGGAAAGCTTTCTACAGAAAGGGGAAGCCTGAAGAAAACCCATGCAACCTCTCTCTGCCTCTCCAGGTACATTCAGTATGGCTACAAAACTAGACAAATACAGATAATTATGAAATGGTAACAAAGACATATGAAAATGCTAAATTTTTACTGCCTTCTAGTGATTATCTGGATATAACAGCAGATTATAAATTAGCAGATCAGATATAATGGCCCTATTTTTAACTCGGGCACCAACATTAAAATAAAGGTTAATATCTTGGCTTCTCTAAATTGGAAAATCTTAATAAGCAGTGAAAGTATCAGTGAAACAGAAGCTTGGTTCTTATTCGTAGTTGCAATTTCTACTGATACAAGGTACAAAATTGCCCAGAGCACATTTCCTGATTTCATAGCTGCCTTTGCTCCATCACTGATGGGCAATGAAAGTTTCTCCCAGTTCAAAGAAGATTATCAGAAGAACTGATTTTACAAACATGATGGTTGTAGAAGGAATGTTGTTGATTTCACGCACTGCAATTAGTCATATTACAGTACATTTTGCTTTATTTGGCTTAGCAACATGTGGGAACCCACCACTGTGCTCTCTAAACCACGGCTTATGGTATGTGAACCAGGATGCAATAACTTACTCAAGTGTCCCTGGATACTTGGCACAACGTGTGAATCTAGTACTTGTGTTTGCTATCACTAGTGTATTTAATTTGTTGGTAGCCAAGTCCAAATCCCTATTTGGCCAGGAAATCCTGAATAAGGATGTTAGCCAAAACATGCTGGGCTTCATATCAAAACACCAATTTTATAGCATACCGTTCTCCATTTTTAATTTTCCAAATAGACCTTTAGATGGCACTAGTTGTCTACACTCTTAACATTATGTATAGAGTTGCACTTTTAGGAAATCGGGACTTTCAATATCTTAAGTCCCATAATGGTTAGAAAGCTAGCAGAGCAACTAGAAAGGTGAGGTATTATTTTTACTTGTGCAAAATCTATCAAAGGAAATGCCAATGGATAGCAGTCTGTTTGCTGGCACCATCTGTGGTAATTACTAAACTATCCCTGGTTCCTTTTTCCCACCCATTTTTTAATAAATGGGAATTTGGTGCGTATGGCCACATTTTTTAGAAAATGAAAGATGGGTAATTGCTTTTTTGGAATTGTGTCGAGCTGATATACTCAAAGAAGAAGAAAAAACCCACCCTGAAAAACCAGAAAGAGTGGTAAGTGATAATCAGCTTGCTAACCTTGGATCAGTCACTCTCTCAGCCCAACCCACCATGCAGGGCTGTTGCTGTGGATAAAACAGAAGGAGGAAGTTGTTTCACCTTCCTTCACCACCTTCAATTATTTGTAAAAACAATACAACTCGGGATACATACAAACAAACAAATAAATAGCATATCAAATTATTAATAGCCTTTGGAAAATAGTTGTTATAATTGGCTAAAGGAAGACAATATAAGGTGGATTGGTTAAAGGAAGACAATATAAGGTGGATGATTAGATAAAAGACCCCTGTGAAATTTCATAATAATTACAAATTATTACTAATCACAGATTAGGATGGTTCTTATAATCTAAAACTGTGGAATTTGGGATCATAGACTCACCCAGGAGCATAGAAAAGTCCAAAGATAGATGCATGAATAAATGTCTTAAATATATTTATTCATATAACAATACATATTAACTATGTACAAAAGGCTGTCTTAATATTCATTATAGGATAGGGTGCACACAGTGTGTGTGGCTACCCTGATCAAAGATCATGTCTCATGGAGAACAAATGTAAAAAGAGAGCATGGTGGAAAGGTTAGAGGGGGTTTTATACTTAGTGTAAGACCCTCCTTTCCTCACAGGGATGGAGGCACTTTTTGCCTCCACTAGTGTCTGTATGACACATGTGCCAATGGCTTGCAAATACTTGACAGTTCCCCTCCTTGCGAGCCAATGGCATGCAAACATACAAATGCAATGCACAATAGATTTTACCCTGTGAGACATAATTTTTTACACAGATCTTTGTGCCTATCTGCTGGTAGAGGTTTTGTGAAAATATCAGCTGTTTGATATTTGGTCTGACAATGTGAT
The DNA here is from genome assembly GCA_030761175.1 of Masticophis lateralis. Classification (NCBI taxonomy): domain Eukaryota; kingdom Metazoa; phylum Chordata; class Lepidosauria; order Squamata; family Colubridae; genus Masticophis; species Masticophis lateralis. Next base: position 161,670,607 of record JAUDYJ010000001.1, read on the forward strand.
AAAGATATAAACCCCATCTCTACTAGTTGCCTAGCATTTTGATAGCGTGTATCAATATGTCTGAACCTTTTTCCCACTGCATAGGCTTTGGCAATGCCTATGGCCCCGGTGTTATCTTCTATAATTTGGATGGGCAAAGTTGGTGTGTCCAGATGCTAGAAATTAAGGCATCAAACCATATCAGATCGTTCCCTGCCTCTGATAGGCATACAAATTCGGCCTCAGTGGTGGAGCATGAAACAAATTTCTGTTGCCCCACATGCCAACGGATGGGTGCCCCATTTAACAATACCAAGAAGCCTGAAGTACTCCTATGTGTCTTAGTATCTATGGCCCAGTCCTCATCCGCGAAGCATTTTAATTGGGCCTTGTCTTTATTCTCAGGTTCCAAGCGAAGCACGTAATCTGCTATGGTCTTGAGATACCTTAATAGTTTTTTAATGGCCAACCAGTGGACCTGGGTATGATGTTCCACTGGTTGTCTGGATAGCAGGTTTACGGCCAGGGCAATATCTGGACAGCTCCAGTTACTTATATATAATAATGAGCTGACCAGTGACCTAAATAGAGTATTATTTTGGAACTCTGGGCTATCTTTGTGTGCCAATCCATAATAGTCAGTCTGCATTGGGATAGCAGTTGGCTTGCTATCTTCCATTTTACATTTCACCAAAAGTTCATCTATCTTCTCCTTTTGGGAGAGAGCAAAACCTTTTGGTGTAGTGATGATTTGTATGCCTAGGTACTTGTCCACATATCCTAAAGACTTTAGGGTGAACCTTTTTTGTAGGGTCCTGGCAAATATATTACATCCCCCCTTTTCAGGCCCTATATACAAAAGGTCATCGACATACACTAGGACTTTGTCCAGCCCCCCTTTGGTATCCCTTGTGAAGGGACATTTATCAGCTGGAGATGGATGGAAACCTAGTGATTTGAGAGTTGTAGTCAGGCATTTGTACCACATTCTGCCTGATTGTTTTAGGCCGTACAAACATTTCTTCAGAAGCCAGGTGTGGCCTTCTTGCTGCTGGAATCCGGGGGCACCTTTGACGTAAATTTTTTGTTTTAGATGTGCATGTAAATAAGCAGTTTGCACATTGAATTGAAAAATGTGTTCCCCATGTGCTGCTGCGGTGATCAAAGCAGCCCTCATACTTTCCACTCTCACAGTGAGGGAGGATGTTTCATCAAAGTCCTGCAAGTAGCGCTGTGCGTAGCCTTGTGCTACCAGTCGGGCCTTATAGAGGAGTTTGTTGTTGGCATTGGCTTGACCTTGTAGACCCAATGGGTGCCAATTGCTTTCCTCTTTTTGGGGTCTTCCATGGGGATGAAGACTTTCAATTTTTTGAGACTGTCCATTTCCCGCTCCATTGCCACCCTCCACCTGCGCTGTTCTTCCTCGGGAAGCTGGAGGACATCTGTGTATGTTTTAGGGGGCGTGGTAATGCTGTTGACTGAGGCAACACAGCCAATGTCCAACCTTTTGGGTGGCACCCCTTTATTGGAGCGTTTTGACCGTCTGGGAAATTGACACTCACCATCATCATTGTCATCTGGAGCATCGGTGTCAGAATTGGAGCTGCCGGAGGTATCTTTCCAATCAAAATGGGGTGGGCCTCTGTCCCAGGCGCCGCAAAGATATGGTCGTTTAGGTGAGGCAGGAGGTGTGAAGTCACCAAAGGATTGTTTGTCTGAATCGTCAGAGTCAGGTAGGGATTCATCACTATCCGGATCTTCGCTGATCTGTTGTTTGGAGTTTGTTAGTTCATCCTCTTCAGGTGGTGCTGGTTGTTCAATGTCGCTTCTAATAGGAGAATAACCGGATTCATTGGAATGAATTTGTGACCAATTTGACCCACCTCAAAGAAAGCTGATCTAGAGACAATGACAAGGTTATTTTTGTCTACAAACCTAGAGGCCTTGCTGCCGGTTGCATAACCTATAAATCTGAGCCTTCTCGATGCCTTGCCCCTCTTTCTTCTGAGGTGCTTGGGAATATGGACCCAGGCATAGGATAATTGTGGAAAATTTTTGACAATCTGCTGGTTGCAACTATATTGTCACTATGGAACAAATTATATAGGGCAGTCCAAACTTCCTGAGCTGTGAGGCTGTCTGAAAAACTGGCATAAAGAGCTGTGTCTCTAGAACTTAACAGGGTTGTATAAGCTCTTTAATGCAGAAACTCGATTTTGGGGCTCCAAGGTAAAGGGGGTGGTCTTTTGATCATATCCAGAGTATTTTCTCTTAAGAGAATTATCTGGATCTCTTTACACCATTTTTTAAAATTCTGACCACTTAAATGTAATTTTTCAAAATTATTTGGCAAAGTTACAAAATTATTGCCATTAAACTGCATTGGGAGTTGTTCAAATGGCTGAAAAGAGCCTGTTGTGAATGGCATTGGGATCCCTAAGCCTGGGAGGGACTTAGGTCTGGCTCCTTCTTGTAATCTTTCTGTAGTTTGAAACAACTGGGTACATGCAGGAAATGGAACAGGCTCCAAAGACTTTCATTGTTGGAGCTCTGATCTCCCTCTCTGGGTCCTGAAGTCAGGTCTGGCTGAAGCCTCAGCATAGGCCCGAAAATCAGCTGTATGGTGGGGAAACCTTGGAGGAGTGGAAAGAAGGTTTGAAGATCTTTCTGGAGACTGGGGGCCCATCAGATGAGGTCTATGGGCTGGATAGCCTGAAAATGTCTCTGGATCTCCTCTTCTCCATCAGAGGAGTAGGATTGCAGCTCTGGATCATCCCAGCAGGACCGGAAAGGTGCAGAGGCCTCAGCCTGAGCCTCCCTGAAGCATTCAGTGAATGGTGAGCGCCTCTGCAGTGGGGGGTGGAGGGCTGCAGGTCCATCTGGGTTCCTCTAGGGGTGGGAGGTTGGATTTGGGACCCTTCTTAAGTGGGCAGCTGGGTCTGGGGCCTTGGGGCGGCCGGTGGATGGTTGCTCCCTAATTTCCAGGGCAGCGACCAGGGCCTCTATGGCCTCTTTGATGTTTGCCTTGGCAGGCGCGGCCTGGCAAGGGGCTTGTAGGTTGGGAGTGGTCCTCTGAAATGCTGAACTGATTGGCTGGCATTGTAGGCCTGGACCGTGGAGCTGGGGTAGGCCTGGCTCATGGTTCTGGCAAAGCGTCCAGGGGAGCTGCAATCTTAGAAGAAGTTGCCTCCGGAAGTGGCCTGGCGGCAATTTTGTTTGGCGGGAAACTGGGTGGGGGGGAGTCTCTGTGGCGGCAGGCGCCATCTTGGAGAGATCAGGCAGGGGAGTCCTTACTGGGATGGCAGGCATCTCTGATGCTGCCTCCTCAGGCCTCTTCCTGGCTGCTGCTCTTGTCTTCAGAAGGAAGGCGAGCATTGCTTGGCATTCCTCTTCTGACATCTCAGCCACTTGCCTCTCCAGGCTTTCATCTTGTCCTTCTGCCCCCTCTTCATCAGTGTTGAAGAAGCCTTCTCCAATATTGCCTGGCTCAGCCCCAGGGATCCCTTGCTGCATTTGGGTGGCCTCTGGCTGCCAGGGATGGAAACCCTCTACAATGTTTTCCATCGTTGATTCAGACTGGGGCTGCTGTGAAGTTCTCCTCCGTTGAAGGCCTCTGGTCACAACAGGGGAGCTTCTCTCACAGATTATTTTGGAGGGCATCTTGCCTTTTCAACAGCTCCTGGAGTGGAGTTCTGCTACCATTTCCTCCGCTACCATTCTGTGGAATTTGGGATCGTAAAATCACCCAGGAGCATAGAAGAGTCCAACGATAAATGCATGAATAAATGTCTTAAATGTATTTATTCATATAACAAAACATATTAAGTATGTACAAAAGGCTGTCTTAATATTCATTATAGGATAGGGGGCACACTGCGTGTGTGGCTACCCTCATCAAAGATCATGTCTCATGGAGAACAAACGTAAAAAGAGAGCATGGTGGAAAGGTTAGAGGGGGTTTTATACTCAGTGTAAGTTCCTTCTTTCCACACAGGGGTGGAGGCACTTTCTGCCTCCACTAGTGTCTGTATGACACATGCCAATGGCTTGCAAATACTTGACAAAAACAGTATTTTTGTTATTGGCCCATATGAGAACTACGGATTGCATTTTGTGAGAACATCACAATTACTCGCAAATTTGAAATTTGTTCATGTACTGATAAGGCCTTTTCTATTTATTTCCTATGCTCTGTACAAGAAGATTGCATTTATAATGGCTAGCAAACATTCACATTCACATTCTACAAAAAAAAAAAAAAAAAAAAAAAGAAATGCAACCACTTCCTATATATCTTCTGCCATATTCTTGGTTCATTCTGCCTGCAGGACAAGTTATGAGATCACATTGCTTAAAATGTTAATAGTCCAAGCTGTTTTTAAAATCAGGAGACTTCTACAGGTAATCCTCAATTTATGACCATTCTGTTCAATGACCATTCATAGTTACAACATAATTGAATTGTGGTTGCCACTAGTCCTTATAGTTCTAGTCATCCCAAGACCCCACGGTCATGCAATCATTATCTGGGCACTTGACAACTGATTTGCACTTACAATCAGTTGCAGCACCCTGCAGTTACATGATCCCCATCTGTAACCTTTCCTGTCACCTTTCTCAGGAAGTCAGCAGGCAAGCTGGCAGGAAAGGTTGCAAGTTGCTGGGGTAAATCTGCCCCACCTAAACTCTCAGCCTCAGCCTCTCTGTGCTTGCCCTCTGCCAGCTGTTCATGCACCCTTTTGCATCAGGGGTGGGTTCTACTTACCTTTGCTACCGGTTCACAATGCTCTTCTGCACGTGTGCAGAAGCATTTTGGTGACATTGGGGTCAGTGGGTGGAGCCTCCCGCCAGTTTTACTACCGGTTCTATAGAACCGGTGTGAACTAGGGGCAACCCACCACTTTTGTGCATCCTCCCTGATCCTTGTCTTAACCCCTTCACACCCTCATGTACCCTCCCTGACCCTCATCACACCTCTCTTACATCCTTATGCACCCCCATACACTTCAACACACTCCCTCTCTGACCTTTGCCCTACTTCCCTTGTATAACCTCTCCAAGATGGCTGCACCTCCCTCACACTTTCATCCCCTCACTCTCTCCTCCACTCAGCAGCAGGCACATACCTCCTACCTGTCTGCCAGCCTGCTTGCAAGCCACTTGGGACTTGCACCTTCCTGCCAGCTTCCTTACTGTCTTGGCTGTGGAGAGCTGGCAGGAAGTTGCCTGATGTAATAATTTAACTAGCAATGGCAACAAAGTCTGCAGGGACTGCTGTAGCTAAGCAGTGTGGCAGCGTTTTAGGACTGCATCGTTTAGTGATGGAAACTTGAGTCCCAATTGCTGTTGTAAATTGAAGACTACCTGTATATCTGAGAAAACTAATCCATACACTGTTGTAATTAAAAGTAACTCCGTTGAGTTACAAAGCAGTTTGGTAACATAAAAACAACAAATATATGCAGAATATACCTTGAGCTGAAGAGATTTGTCAATACCATGAGCACTGCTTCACTAATTTACAAACATGTTCCAATAAGAATTTTTGCTACTTGTAATGTGTATTGCTATTATGAGTCAGAAGAGAAGCTCTGCAAGGGAATTATTAAGTCCTCTGAAATCCCACACCATAGTTCACAGGATCTAAAGCATTCCCTTTTGCCTCCTGTTAGGAATCAATATGACATGAATGTCTGCCTGAAAGGCTGAAATTATGCAATAACATTTCAGTTTCATAAATCAAGAAATTATTGAATCTTTTCTTCATGCTTGTAACTTTACTCTCCACCCCTATTCACAGCTTTTTTAAATAATGGGACTCTCTACTTGATCTAAGTTTTCCAATCAGTCTGACTAGAAAATTATGAACAGAAACTAGAATCTTGGTTGATAATTCTTATTTATTTCAAGGAACACAGGAAAACATTTCTAGATTAGAATTCCAGGCACATTGAAGCATGATTACTATCTACCCCAGTATGTACTCCTGAAGAACATTTTGATCTCACAGATGTGTTTTTCATATAAAGATATCATAACCTAAATAAAACATCAATCAACAGTACTGAAAACATTTATCAGATATACACCCTTTTAAATAGCCATCATTTTAGTGTGCCTGAAAAACATGACCATCAGAATCTTGGTATTCCGGAGGGCTGGCTTTGAAAATTCATAACATTGGTTATAAATGCATTTATATTGTGCCTTATCTCTCTAAAATTACATTCTCTCAGAGATTTGGATGCCCCCCAAGCCTATTAACTTTTTGCAAAGCATTGGGGACATTGCTGTTTCCCCAGGCATTTGCTCAGTGGAATAAATGGTTTCTGTTATTATTGGGGCCACTGTTTACCCTGGGCACCGGGGGAGATGAAGTTATGTGCAGTGGGTTTATGCATTTTAATCCTGTAAACCACTCAGAATCATGTGTGTGAGATGGGTGGTTATATAAATGACATGTATGTACATCGTGTTTCCCCCAAAATAAGACCCTGTCTTATATTATTTTGAACCCTGAAATAAGCGTTTGGCCTTATTGCCATGTGCTCAAAAGCCCAATTGGGCTTATTATCAGGGGACGTCTTATTTTGGAGGAAACAGAGTATATATATATATATATATGTATAAATAAATATTTGGGATGGCTACATGCAGATCTTTTTTCTGAACAAGGTACCTTTCTGCAAGCATCTTCCCCCTTTAACTCAGGACTTCAAGGTAAAGACCTATTATTCAGCAATTACAAGTTTTCCCAGGTAACTTAGGGAAAACAACGAAGAGTTTCTGTGTCTTGCATTTCTGATAGGATGCTGATGGTGTCTATTGTAATACAGACTTGCTTTTCTGCATAGCATCATAACAGATATCAGCAGCTGGACAAAATGACTGATCTCTGGATCCAGTTATGCCAGAGAAGATTTATAATGCTATAAGTCCCAATTTTGGATTCTATATAACTTTCTTTTTTACAGTTTGGAAAGTAATGAGGAGATGACAGTGATGAAGTACTGCCTCAAAGTGATGGCTGGCTGGAGACTGTCACACATGTTGGGCCTCATTGACATTCCACTGCAATCATTTGGATGTTGCAGGTACAGTATATTTCATAGAATTGAGATGACATGATGAACTATGGCACAAGTTGAGAGTTTGAGCCTTCATCTTTGGCTAGAAAGGGCCCGCTAAAATTCTACAGGTGCTTCTACAGTAGCATAGAGGAGGAGGAGGAACTCTTCCAAGCAACTAGAATAGATCTGAGCTCAACAATGGGCTTATAGTTCAATGTAGGGAAGGTACAGTAGAATATTTTGCTACTCATGGTATCTTTTCCTCAGATGTTGTAATGACTTCATCTTCCTGTTCAAGGCTCTTCAGTGTTAATCAGTTTCAATATGCTAGACTCCAGCTGGTTTCCTATTTAGACATCTGCCTTTGCTAGAGCAGTTGCTTATCATATAGTAACCAGGCAGAATCAATCTTACCCCGTTCATTGCTTAATTTCCTTGATGCATCCATAATATGTAGACTAGTCTTTTTTTATAGTTCCCAAGCATTTCTTTGCCTCCCTGTGGAATCAAAAAATCAATCTTACCCAAGAGATCAACTGAGATATTATCCCTTCCATTCACATCTTTTTGTTCATATTCCAAGGTCAGGGGTGGTGGTGTTCTAATGGCATCCTTATCTTGCAAGACATGTTTGCTTGACCGTGGGATACTGAGTAGAAGACAGATGACCCTAAGGCCCTTAGGCTGGGAGGTGGGTGTGGGACAAATTCTTTTGCAGCTCAAGCTGTTTCATGGATTGTTAAACAGTTTTCAGAGATGCTTGTCTTATTTCTTAGTTTGTTGTTTGGTTTGATTTTGACAGGACACCTTGGCTAGTATGGTAACAAACTGGCAACTAGGGAATAAATATATTATCTCTCAGCATTTAGATGTATCAAACATAGATTTGCCACAGAATATTGTCTCATCCCCATTTTCTTAAACTGACAAAAATTCAAACCAGCATAAGTACAGGCCACTACTGGCTTGTGTCAGGTAAGTGCTTAAATGTCCTTAATACCAGCTTCTAAATGATGTATAAAAGCAAACTACAGAAACTGTATTACTAACTGAGATTAAAAAAATAGCAATATATGCCCAATTGAGGATAAATTATTCTTCTGTATACCTGGCATGAACCTTCCAGAAGTTATAAAGATATAATCCAAGAGACACTATGGTTAATACTGCTTCCAGGAGAAATCAGGCAAGCATAGATGATGATTATGATGATGATGATGGCAGTGGTGGTGATGACAATGATGTTTTGGATGCTACCTGACTCAACCCTGTATTTCTCTTCCTAACATAGGTTTTACATCAGGACAACCAAAGCTAAACTGATATCCAAAATGAGAGTACATCAAGGCCCACAATGTAGTTGTTTGTTGCCTTATGGCTACAAAGATCATGGATGATGATACTGTACAGGGATATCACTGGACGCAACAAAGCTGGAAATTTCAACTCAATGGGGAGAGACCTAGGTTTTTTTCTTTAAACCAAAATATTTATATTAATGCTGGCAGAATTGCAACTCACATTTTCATTGCTGTTTAATAACACTGTGTAACCCAGACTATTCTTTTGCTAAATTTGATCAGCATAATAGTAAAGACACAATGCCATCTCTGCAAAGAAGCAAAAGAAACAGTGGACCACCTACTTAGCTACTGCACGAAGATTACAGAGACTGACTACAAACAATGGCATGGCAAAGTAGCAACAATGGTGCATTAGAACATCTGCAAGAAATAACATTTGCACATAAGCAAGAACTGTTGTGACCACAAATTAGAAAAAGAAATGGCGAATAAAAAAGCTAAAGTGCTCTGGGACTTTAGAGTTTAAACAGACAAATATTTAACACACAACTCTAGACCTAATGATTGTCAAAAAGAAAGACAAAAATGTCTGGATAGTGGATGTGGCAGTGCAGAATAGAAGCGAAAGAGAAAATTAGGAAAAAAATAGCAAAATACAAAAACTTGCAGACAGAAGTAGAAATACTCTGGCAAAAGAAAGCAAAAATAGTACCAATAGTGATAGGTGGCGTTCAATCCCAAAACAACTGGATCATCATTTGAACACTATTGGCATTGACAAAATCACCACCAGCCAATTTCAAAAGGCAGCTTTATTTGGAACAGCTTACATCTTGTGCAATACCTTTAACAGATCAAACAACATTAGCCTATTCCCGGTCCTTGGTAAGGATTCGATATGCGGATTAAGATGCCAAATCCAATCTAAATATAATGAATGATTATTATTTATTACACGTTGTCCAACTCCCAAAGATTCTGGGATTGTTTGGGATTATAAAATTAGAGTTAGAACAAAAATTGAAGTTAGCAGTCTGTCTATCCAAGTCTCTGCTCAAAATCAGTTTATGAGTATCTAATATTTGCACCCCCTTTTAAATTTTACTCTACTTCAAATAATCAAGATAGGATTGATGAATTGACAATATTGTTACCCTTTGCCAATATGGCTGGGATTTAATTGCCAAAAAACACTTTTATTATTCAATGTGACAGGAAACATGGAATTCTTGGTCCAAACATCTGGAGGGCACCAGGTTAGAGCTGCTTTTAAATGTTTGCAACTCTAAATTTGATTAGGCTATTATTTACAGGACATTGTGAGGACATGATCTCAAAAAGATTCCAAAACAAACAAACAAAAAACAAACAAAAATTACGATATTTGGGAAGAAATAGGGCATTGGACTCTTTTGCTGCTATAAAACAGATGTGTTGGAAACTTTTGAGACTGCAGCAATAATTCTCCTCTCTGTGTAAAAATAATGTACTCTTACAATAAAGGGGCTTTCAATGTAATTTTTCTAAAATACTAACACAGGAAAAAAAATCCCACAAAGTTTAGTCTAATTATCCTGTAATTTACTGTTCATTTAAATTGTGCTGCCCAGACATATGACATTTAGTCCCAGGAAATGAATTCCAATCTAGTGATTCAGCTCTTAGATGGTTTCTTTTCTAATTACAAATAAAGAGCGAAATTAGCATACAATTCTCATGAAAATGCTTACTTAGAAATCTTGCTCAATAAAGCTTTTGATGCCAGATGCCTTTTGGACAGAAGTAGCTCAAACAACTCTTTTTTCTTCAAAAATTCAAAACAGTTTTTTAGGTGTTTTTGAACTTTAAGGGAGTCTATAACGTACTCCAATGACACACTGACCAATTTAGGATTTGGCTGTAGAACCGGGGAGTAGGACTGTCGAGATAGCAGTACTACTCACCAACAGTGTGTAGACAAGCACAGTAGTGCTGCAAAAAGGGTAAATTTTACATTTTAGTATTATTTTATTCAACTTCTGGCAGAATTTTCGTCAGATCAAATTTGGCAAAAATACAGAACTAATAATATCTCAATGAATGTCAAGATTCAAATTATTAGGTCAAAAGTGTCCTTTTAAATAAGCCATAAAATGCTACAGCTTTGGAGAGGATTTATATTTTGTGCCCCTTTTAATATGGCTATGTCTATTGGCTGTTCGGCTTAAAAATTTGTATGACTTAATAAAGAGATTGCCTTATAAGGCTGTATGATCAAAGCAAGGATGTCTACCTGCTTGACTAATGGTCCTTGGAGAATCTGTCATGGATTTCATGGGCGCGACTCGTCCAATTACAAAACAGTAGCCATTGCAAATACAATGGAAGCAGGGTGGGGTAAGGGATTTGAGGGCACCCTTAAAAGAATCCACTGGCACAATGCTGGGCCCCAGAATTACAGAGCCAGTCCCCAGCATGAGTGATCTTAATCCTAGCACCACTTCTCCCTTATTTGCCTCTGGTATAACTGTTGCCATACAACAGCAATGAACATTAAACAAATAAAATGTAAACTATAATGTTTATTGCAGACATTCAAATTACTTGTAGCCTGATTTTGTGTTTTTCAGTTAATTATCATGGTTATAATATATAATATATAATTAATATAATTATTCCTGGTTACATTTTTACATTTTTAAAATTTGTTTGGATTCCCTTGGCAGCAAAAGACATTGCTTACTATATAATCTTTTTTTGGCAAGCCGCTTCAGGTTTATTTGATGAAGAGAAAGCATCACTCATTTAATTAAGGTATAAAAGAAAAGATAATCGCTGGCTCCTATTTGTATTACAACACTGAGTACTGTAGTAAGAAGAATCAGTATGAGTGGTCAATCCATATTTTTCAGTCTGTGTGGGAGTCTGACTGAAAAATATCCAGGAAGTCCAACACAGATGTTTTATATCAACGGGCGTCAAAGGCAACAGTTACTAAATCTTTTTGTTGTTGTTTCTATTCAAAGTCTTTTAAGGGCATAATTTTTATTCAAATCAGTGACTACTACAATATGCTTGGTTACTTGGTTATCTTGGTTAAATTGATGATAAAAATCAGTATTAACCTCAAACTCATATATTATCATGATAGTTTTAATAGGTCACATTATCTTAAGACTCTTTTATTTGAACAATAATTGATAAGAAATACTCCCAAAGTATGTTAATAATGGACATATAGCGAGAGCAAAAAAGCATGCATCTCCTTTTATGGACCTTCCCAGAGCAGCCACCCTTCTAAGAGCTGCTATTTTACAGAAGGCAGAAAGACAGGATAACTGAACAACAAAAGATATGTTGAAATCAAATACTTAAATAGTTGAAATAGTTGTAGCTGTTTTTAGTTTTATATTACTGACATGTGAATACTTTCATTGCACAGCAGTGCTTGGCCATTTAACATTTTATCTGTAGTTGAAATAACTTAAATCTTGCATTTTGTAGCTTTTCATATTCAAAAAAATGATATGTATTGGAAGCTGGAGATAATGTTTTCCAGCAAGAATTTTTGAAAGTAAGCTTGGGAATAACATCTAATTAATTTTAGCATGGATTTATGAATGAGCCAAAGATCATTATAATCTTTATAATCATTATAATTGCTCACCAATCTCACAATTATAAAATTTGTAGATGTCTTCTGCCTCTTATTATGCACTGCAGAATATTATTATCAGCCTATTTTTTCAAATGAATGATAAGGATAATATTGGCATGACACACATGAAGAAAATATTTGTGTGTGCACACACACACAGTTTAACAATCAAGTAATTATTCTAGATGTCTGGAAGACTAACATTACAAGTTTTTTACAGTTCTACATCATTCAGCTGACTAGCTTGTAAATCCCAGGATTTAGTAGGATTTAGTATGTTTGACCAGGAACAACTAGAATGCACACATGTTAAATAAATAAATTGGTCTGAAGTGTAGTAGGCATTCATCTCTGTCTCTCTTTATTCCTTTCTGCATGGTCTATGGGAAAATAAACAGATTTCCAAAAGCAACTCTTTATGATACTTATTTTCCCACCAGTAAAAACGTAAGGCATTGTCTGAGGCAGCAGATGCTAGTGGAGGGAGAGTAGTAATGAATTGTTGGAAGAAAGAAATGTCCAGGCTGTTTTGCTGCTTATAACCCCCCCTCCCCCAAAAAAGTATGTTCCCAAATGAAGGAATGCATTTGTTGACACATTCTTGTGTATCAATAGTTTCGTAATAAGATTCACATGATAAAAAATAGAGGCAGCTCCTCTGCATGTATCTTCACATGTACCTTATGCAATAAAACATCTTGAGCTTGTGCTGCACTTTATTTTCTTTAATTTTTTAAAAATCCAGATCAATAAAGCACTGCTTTTATTTTAGAATTCTATAAATGTAAAACTGATAAAAAGAAATGCAGGATGTGGCAAGACTCCTGAATGATTCTTCCTGGATAAATTTTTATGCCACTTAAACAATAATGTGATAAGCTATTTTTCTGAAATGGCTTTCATTCCTTCATTTCACTGTCAGATTTGACAGTGATTAAACAAGCAAATGTATTCATGAAAAAAACCCCAAGCAAATGCATTTATGAAAAAAAGCAATGAAACATAAAATTTTGAATTTTGTTGAGACAATTAAGTACCTTGAAGAATGCAGAGAACCAATTAAACATATGCTGTAACTTGGAAAAACAATAATTCGGTCCAAAATTTATAGATTTTTTGTAAGATATTCTTTTTATGAATGAAAAAAGCTAATTGTTTTACACTGCCAATTATTTGCAATGTTTAACAATATGCATTTGCACATAAATTGATATAGTTCCCAAGAAAAATAGGAAAAATCCAGATGGCTACATTTTCCCTCCTGTCTGGATAGTTTTTACTTTGGTTTCTACCCACGCTCAAATTAGATGCATTATAAATATGGAACTGATTCCAAAGTTTCAGGATTCTCATAGTACCATAGGGATTACTCAAATCAGGAAGAATTTTAATGAAACATTATACAAAAGCAGTTGGGTCACTATATACTTGTAGAAGTTATGCCAAAGAAACAGAATCATAAAGCTGGAAAAGACCTTGTGGATTCTCTATTTTACGTTCTTGTTCAATAATAAGAGCAGGATGCTGTGATGGAATCCTTCACAGGCATTACTCTGGCCTCTGGTTAAATGTAGGGTGAGATGCTGCATTCTAGAGTATTAAATAACAAGTATTTTCTGTGATTGCCTTTCAGATATTTGAAGATGTTTACAGTATATTTTTAAATTTTTCTCTTATCCAGAAAAGTTATCCTAAGCATATCCATTTTCATCTGTCATATCAGTATCCTATTTAATACCCTGAATTATACAAGCATTTCAAATGCAGTCCGGTGAACATAAAATTAGATGGAACAATAATTTTGCAACCTATATGTTGTGGTGTTAATACAGTCCAAGATTGGATTGTCTTTGCTATGAATTATATTATACTGCCAACTCATATTAAGTATCCATTAAGATACTTAAATAGTTTCAGCATTTATTGCTCCCAAGCCAGATCTCAATCATCATTTCTGAATTTTGTTACCTACCTGCAAAATTTGACATTTATTTCAGTTAAATTTCAATGTATTAATTTTGGCCCAATGCATCATATTCTTGATTCTGCCTTATTATGATATTGCTCCCACCACCAATTCTTGTTACTTGCAAATCATAAGTAACCCATCAGTTTTGTAGTTGAGGCAATTTTATAAAAATTTTGACCAGCACACAATCTGGTATAGGATCTTGTTATTCTATTTGAGACACTTCATCATAATTAGCACAAAGCAATTTGTGAGCACTTGTTGAGTATGATCAACTGCTGATCCAACTCACATTTTACAAAGGTACTCCAGAATCCTTGTCAGAATCTTTAGAAATTAAAAAAATAATTCAAAGTATGAAAAATTTTCTTCAGAGATGTTAAGAAAGAAAGTAATGAATTTGGGAACTCAAACTGTCCATTATTAAAGGATTTTTCTGTATTTTGTATTAAAGGAGTGTTTTGTATTATTTTACCAACAAGATATAAATGAGGAGACATAGTAGTAAAATGTAAAAATATACCTGGGCGGTTATGAATATTTTTTCACCTTGTGCTAATATCTGTCTTCTTTATATCAAATTTCCTGCAGAATCCTTTGTGCTGTATTTTTGCTTAGCTTCTATTTTAGTTTTATATCTTGAACATTAAGACTAGTTTCAGTAGAGGCTTCCCATCAGGCATAGTAAAAATGCTAATAACCAAGGGCTATTGTAAAAAAAGTTTTTGTTCATGACATTTAAATATTTCATTCTTGAATTAGTGCATAAAGTAGGAAATTAAATGGAATAAGATAACTTACACCTTCAGAGTAAGACAGAGAATGAAAAACAAATGGCTGTAGCAAGTGGAATACAGGTAGTCCACATTTATTGAATGCCTTATTCAGTGATTGTTCAAAGTTATGACAGTTCTGAAAAAAATAACTTTGTAACTAATGCTGTCTCTTATGACCTTCACAGTACACCTGTTACATCCATGTCCCTGTAATGTTCAACATTACTGTCAGAATGTATCCTCCTTATCTGACTGTTTTTCTTTTTCTCCCTTCACACATTAGAAAGATTGGAGAAGAAAGGATTACAAGAGAGTAAGCAGGCATGGGAAATACAAGCAGCTCCCAGGCATGGGAGCTGCTTGTGTAATGCAATTGGGGCTGCCAGTACCAGTGCATTGTTTTTGATTGGTTTTTCCTATTATGTGCCTGCTTACTCTTATAACCCCTTCTTCTCCAATGCATGTAAATACAAACTTTAATTCCCTTTTTACTAAGTATCCTAATGCTGGGGTGAAGAATGGGGGACTGGGGAAAAGGAAAGCCCAGTCATGTGAGCTCCCTCTTAGTGACAACATTGCTCAGTAATGGAAATGCCAATCCTAATTATGGTCAGGAAATTAGGACTACCTGTAATCAAGGGCAGAAAGAAACAAGAAAGGGGGAATAATTTACCATGATTTAATATCATTGCCAGTATTCTTGACCAGTTCATGCATAAAGGAACTGAAACTATAACTATATAGTGGAACATACAGAACTGCAGCGGCTATGATGTAAGGCTAAAAGATATAGAAAAGTTTAGTCACAATTACAGCTGCAGTTAAACTTCTGGGTTTTTGTGTGGCTAGAGGAAACATTTTCAGCACCTGGCACCCAAGAGGCCCCTTTGGCTATGCACTGCCTAAATGAAAAAAACAACAGGAGACTGGAATTATCCCAAAATCCATGAATTCCAAAAGGAAACCATCTGGATAAAAGATCTGGAATGTCCTAAATAAGACCTAGGGACTTAACCTTGTTTGCTCCAATGTTTTGGGGGAAGCACCCAGTTCTGGAAATAAGTAAGAGTTTGGATGAAGTAAGCCAAAGTGTGATTTTTTTAAAAAAAAATGGGGGGGCGCAACCTACCTATGACAGTTCATATTTCACAGAGTAGTCATGGATATATTTTAAAACAGTATTATCTAGCATATCCACGTATACAGCAATATGTACGAATCTCCTCATTTATTAAAAAAGAAAAAAGAGTTCAAGTGTTAACTGCCTGAGGAAGGAATGGGATACAAGGAGGCTTCCACATGGGAAGTTTCTCATTTTGTCATGCAAAAGACACTGGGTTACTATTCTGGGCTTTTTGCCTTCAGAATGGCTTTTTGTGGGGGGAAAAGTATGAAAGAATTTATGGGAAAATACAGGATTACAAAGGGAAGATGATGTTCTAATCCCCATGCATTTCTGTGAATGGAACAGGATGATTTCATAATAAAAATATTATCCTGAAATACTGGATACTTAAAAGTGTAAAAGTACATTTCTTTCAGCAAAACTTGTTTTCACATCATTTGTTTAGGATTAGTATATAAAGCATTATAGGACCTTTATTTTTTTATAAACACTTATTAGCTAAAAAAAAATCCATATAGGATTTCTATAGAATGTAACACAACATATGGAGGCAGAAAGTAAAATCGGAGGGGTTTGTTGAAAAAGTATTCTACATTTATTGTAGATGTAATTATATGCATATTTACAAGATTATGGTGATAAACATTCCTTCCCAGTTTATTATAAGCATGAAATACAGAATCAATTATATCAATTCTCCTACACGATTCCCATCTATTCTTCCTGCACTGTTCTGACAAAAACGCTATTCATTCAAACTACTAAACAGAATTATTCCAGATTGCTTCTGTCATGGTTCACATGCTCCATTCTGCCCCCAGTAAAATTTCTTTGAAACAGTACCACTGCTGTTCTTGTTTTCATTGAAGCTGCTGATGCTTATTATTATTAAAACCATAATAAAGTTATTGTGTTTTAGTTACATTGCAACATTAACATTTTATACAGGTGAATCTAACAGTTCTTTACTGGCATTTACTCTGAATGAGGAAAAAATAAAGGAAAAAGAAAAGAAAAAACATTGGCACAACTACAGGAATTGAAATCCTATCTTTCTCCTTCTGTTGTTTTCTGTTATTTTCCAAGAAACCTAACATATGCTGGACTCACAGTGATGTTACATCATTCATGTTGTCATTCTACTGGCTGCTTTATATCTACAGTGTAATTCAAACAACTACTACTCATTCCTAATTGTCTGCTTCATTGATGGATTTAGGGTTCTTCATCATAAGCATGTTAAAGGAAAATCTAGTTCCTAAGCCAATGGAAACGTTTCTTGGCATTATTGTACATTTGCTGCCCCAACAAGACTAGCGAATTACCTGTCCTTACAGTTTTCACGTGACTTAAGTTTCCTTTCCAACCAAAAGTCTTCAGAGGATTTAAAAAATAAAAACATCCACCAATCAGTCTTCTTAAGGTGGACTGAATAAGGGGTAAATTTTGAGCGATGGCCATACGTATTGGTTTAGCCATTTGTTAAAACTTGGTATCAAGCAGCTCTTCTCTGTCCTGCACATCCCTGGCTCAGTGCTCTTTCCAACTTTACCACACAACTGCCACCTTTACCCAAGTACTTTTAAACCTTTCAGATGTATCTCAAAGGCCTTACAGAATGCTGTAAGGCCTTTGAGTTCTTTGCCAGTAGCCTGGAAAAGAGCTGCAGACATCGAGGATGCCATATGCGGCCAGCCTCTTTCCCCAGAGCCTGAGAGTTTCTTCTGAGACTGGCTACTGGCCAGGAGAGCTGATCTGTGTGAGGAGAGAACTGGAAAGTTAAAAGCAATGGAAAGCCAGCTCCTCTCTTCTACTCCACCATTCTGCTGTCATCCTTCCCCCCACCAGCCCTTGTCAGCTGGTTTAGCTAAATTAAGGATGGCGGCACCTTTCAGGGAGAGAGATGGAAATGGTGCTCCAAGCCAACCAGAAGAAATTTTGCAGACACACACCCAACAAACAGAAGCATAAAAACTACACTGTTTTGCTTTTGTTATTTTTGTACAGGCCTGGGACTGTCAAAAAGGTTTGAAATTGAATCTGGTTAACTACCCATGGGAGGAGTTTTCACTCAAAAGAACTGGAATGCCTTTTATTGGTCAATGAGCCAGAAATATGCAGTGATTTTTTTTATTTCATACATAATTTATGAGTGATTGGAAATGGGATTTAAAAAAAGGAAATCTTCACATAAGCATTTGTACATTTATATATAAATAGAATATAAAAGAGTTCCAGACTGATAGCAATTTGATTGTATAAACAGTCTGCTACAGACTTCTCTGAAGGAGCTCCCATGTGTGATGTTTATAGGAATCTAAAGTGTTTTTGGCAGTCATATACTGCACACTGATATTACCAAGGATGGTAAGAAGAGAACTAACAACAGTGACCTAAGGAGGCATGCAAACCTCTTTGTTTCAAGGAGATGGAACTAGTTTTCTCCAGAAGCATTACTTACTCAATATGTATGTGCGCATTCAAGGATAGCAAATGGAATGTTAAAAAAATTCTTCTTGATTCAATGTAATACAGTAAAAATATTTTTATACTAAATTGTTATTGAATGTTTTGTAAAATGCTTCAAAATGCTTGTATATAGGAAACCTATAAAATATTTTAAACAGAACTGAACTGAATACATAAGTACATACAACAATATGGTCCTAAATTTTCAGGAAAGGATTCAGAGTTTTGAGGCAGTGGAACAAGTGACCAATCAAAAGCAAGAGTGGAGACAGTTTTTAAAGTCTTTATCTCTCATGTTTGGGGGGGGGGGGGAAATCAATTATAATTTAAATGTATCTCACTTTTATCATATTTTGCCCAGTTTTTCTCACCCCAATGCTCCCAAGTGTGTGTATCTGTGTCTGTGTGAGTTGCCTTTTATTTTCTCTTCTGACATTGTAAATTATGAGAAAAGAATGCTTCTAACAGAACAATTAAAACTCGGACAGCACGTTTCTTTATCCCAGAGCTATAATTGCACTCAACAATGAACTAAAGGACAGTATTACTTGGTCTGTTGTGTGAATGTTTGGGTAGTTTAGGGGTGGAGAATCGTGGTGGGTGGGAGTGTGTTTGGGGATTGTTATGTGTGTTGGACCTGGTCTTTGGGTGTTAAGTGATTTTCGTTGTATGGATATACTGTGTATATACGTACAATGACAATAGTTATTATTAATAGAAACATTCTCATGGCATCTGTCCTTCTAAAAACACAGTGCTAACCACTTCCTTAGCAGATGTATACTTTATTTTGAGTTAAATTATCATATTAATGTGAACTCGAGTCGTAGTGGCCTTTGTGCAACTGACAATTCTTTCAAACAAACAAACAAATATCACAATGACACCATGTGTATCATGATACTATCTTGTAAAGGGCCCATTTGCACCAGTGAGATTATTGAGTGCAAGCAGAGTTGGTGCAACCACTGAATATTTGTGCAATATGGCATTAAAGGTAAAGCTAAAGGTTCCCCTCACACATATGTGCTAGTTGTTCCCAACTCTAGGGGACAGTGCTCATCTCCGTTTCAAAGCCGAAGAGCCAGCGCTGTCCAAAGATGTCTACGTGGTCATGTGACCAGCATGATTAAATGCCAAAGGTGCACAGAACGCTGTTATCTTCCCACCAAAGGCGGTCCCTATTTTTCTACTTGTATTTTTTACGTGCTTTCGAACTGCTAGGTTGGCAGAAGCTGGTACAAGTAATGGGAGCTCACCCCATTACACAGCACTTGGGATATGGCATTACTTTCCCCTTTTACCTCCCTCTCTGCAGATAGCTATGAATTGGAGCTATTCTCTATTCAACTGTGAAAATTATTTTTACTGCATTTTTGAGAACTTCACATTTAGACCCATTAGCAAGCTCCAGATTAATCTGAGGTTTCAGAAGAAACATCTAGCATATCTATCCAAAATTACTAAATAGAAATGCTAATATGAATTTAGGGGTGGAAGATGGAATTCTTATTTTGAAACATTTGAAGGGATTTAACTGAAACATTGACAATATGATGAGCTTGATCCTTTAGATTACTTTCACTTTGCTTAGGTCAGCTAAGGTAAATATAATAATTGTGTAAGGTGTCTGTTACCACAGAGTAAGCATATTACAGTTGTAGAGGTCAAATATAAGGAACTGAGATGGGTTAGCTTAGTGTGCAATAATTCTAATGGCATTATGTACAGGTAGCTCCCAAATAGAGAGCACCAGTTAGGTGTAGTGGTTTAGGCACCAGACTAGAAACCACAAGAGTTCTAGTCCTACCTTAGGCACAAAGTCATTTGAGCAACTTTGGGACAATCACTCTCTCTCAGCTCTAGGAAGGACGCAAGGGCAAACCACTTCTGAAAACCCCTGTCAAGAAAACTGCAGGGACTTCTCCAGGCAGTTGCCAGGAGTTCAAGGAGCCGAGGTGGCACAGTGGTTAAAGTGCAGTACTGCAGCTACTTCAGCTGACTGCTAGTTCAGCAGATGAGCGGATCAAATCTCACCGGCTCAAGGTTAACTCAGCCTTCAATCCTTCCGAGATGGATAAAATGAGGACCCAGATATGCAATATGCTCTTTAATATACTGTCTCTGGTGTAAGCCGCCCAGAGTCCTCGGAGAGTGGGCAGCATAGAAATACGACTAATAAAATAAAATAAATAAAAGTAGCCAAAATATAAAAAAAGTTCTCAAAGAGTTATATCTGTTTACCTAATTATAGAAAAAAAAATCACACTACAGGTAGTCCTCAACTTATGAGCACAACTGGAACTAGAATTTCCATGCCTAAGCAAGGTTTTCTTAAAGTGTCTCTTGCTTGATTTTACAAGCTTTTTTTTTTTTGCTACAGTCATTAAGTGAATCACTGCAGTTTTTAAGCGAATCATGCAATCATTAAGCAAATCCAGCTTCCCCCATTGACTTTGCTTGTTACAAACTACAGTAGTTAGGAAGGTTAACAAAAAGTATTTTATGGTTTAAGACAGGGGTGGGCAATTGTGGCTCTTTTACAATCTGTGAACTTCAACTCCCAGAATTCCTGAGGCAGCCAAGCTGTCTCAGGAATTCTGGGAGTTGAAGTTCACAGGTTGTAAAAGAGCCACAATTGCCCACCCCTGGTTTAAGACATTGAATTGCCTCTTCTTATTTAATGGCATCTGAAATTTTCTGTAAGTAGATGAGATCTTATTCCCTTCTCATATAAAAAGGAGAGAATATACACAATAGACAAAACATAATTTCTTACTAATAGGTTTTCTGCTAAGCTTTGTCTAACAGAGGATATAGGTCAAACTTTATTATGTCTCTTTTAGAGCCAATTCTTCAATATTTAAATGTCAAGAATTTGCAGACAATCAGCTAGCTAAAAGAACCAGTATCAAACTTCTCTCCCAATAGCAGATATACTTTTAGTTTCATTCCAACCAGTCTTGTTGAGATATAGTCAATTAATTAAATTTGGTACTCATTTTTCAAGATTAGTTCAAAAGCATTCTGCCTAGAGAGCCAATCTTTTTTTTTTATTTTTAATCCCAAGGGGCTTTTGTCAGTCACCTGGATTTCCTATCAGCATAAATCAGTGGATTCATGTCCAGATAGAAGTGTCAGTGAGAGGAATTCCCTGGGAAATATTTTGAGAGAACAGAAAGGAATCTGGACAAATCCCATTCATAATTACATAAATAGTCAGGATATTTCTACATGACAATGCACTATATGCTATACATTTGAAATAAAATAAAATTTTATTTAGCAAGAAACATATTCCTAACAAAGATTTATTAAGGAAAATGCTTACTTAAAGAACTATTTCTTTAAAGAAACACATAATCCTTGATTTATGACCATAATTGAAATTTCTGTTGTTGAGTGAGACATTTGTTAAACGAATTTTGCCCCATTTTATGACCTTTCTTGCCTCCGTTGTTAAGTGAATCACTAGAGTTGATAAGTTAGTAACCCAGTTGTTAAGCGAATCTGGCTTTCCCATTGTCAGAAGATTGCAAAAGGTGATCACATGACCTTGGGACACTGCAACGATAGTAAGTATGAACCAGTTGCCAAGTATCTGAATTTTGATCACATGATCATGTGGATGCTGCAAAGGTAACTGTGTGAAATGATCATGTCACTTTTCTCAGTGCTTGTGTAACTTTGAACAGTCACTAAATGAACGGTTGTAAGTCAAGGACTACCTAAATTGAGAGCCAATTTGGTATAGTGGTTAAGGTGCTGGCCTAGAAACCAGGAGACTGTGAATTCTAGTCCAACCTTAGGCATTAAAATTTCCCATGTGACCTTGGACCAGTCAATTTCTTTCAGCCCAAGTCACCTCACAGTGTGCTTGTTGTGAGGAAAATAGAAGATAGGAATATTGTGTATAACTGCCACCTTCAGTTACTTATTTTTATTTATATATTTATTAAATTTATATGTTGCCCATCTTGCAATTCAAGGCAACTCTGGATGTCTTTTAGTACTTTAATAATAAAGGCAGGGAAAAATAATCCGAAAAATATAAAATAAAGAAATATTTGCACTTCCAGAGAGAAACATAGCTGAAAGTTGGATATTTACAGGGAAAAATTCATTATCTCCTATCAGCTTGGTTCATCCATTCTATATATCTATTGCTATTTTTACTTTTTGATTGCCAATAATCATCTGTTCTTTTACCTAATTTTCAATAAGGCACACATAAATACATAATTTGTATGGGATATCAGTTATACAAATTATATATTGTTATGTTGTGAAGTTTGGTGATAGGCTGTTCTTCGTGTGTAGCACTACCTTTAGAAACATAAGATTATTAAACAAATGCTTTCACCAGTTTTTTACGTGCACGCAGAGTGTGTCAGTATAGCATCCATGTTATTATCATCATACATGTTATTCCCCCCCAAATATGGATATTTCAGTCATTAATTTATTTTTTAAGAAAATATTTGTAGCCGCCTATCTCAAATATATAATTCTGCATGGTGAACAATCCATAGAAAAACAATGTAAACAAAAAATCTTATAATAATGTAAAATTATAAAACAAATAATATACATGTATTTTGGGCTCCCTTAACATCCTGGCACTAATGCTTGGGGGGGGGGGGAATCCAGGTTTTATTATCCCTTGGGAAGGTCTAGAGGGTTGGGGCCATCTGAATCTCAAGGGAGAGGCTGCTCCATAGGGCAGAGTAGGCACACATCTGGTCCTACAAGATGGCCTTGTCTGATAGAGGAAACCAGCAGAACAGTGGTGGGATTCAAATTTTTTTACTACAGGTTCTGTGGGTGTGGCATGGTGGGTGTGGCATGGCTTAGTGGGTGTGGCAGGGGAAGGATACCATAAAATCTCCATTTCCACCCCACTCCAGGGGAAGGATACTGCAAAATTCCCATTTCCTCCCAGTCAGCTGGGACTTAAGAGGCAGACAATAGGTGGGGGCGGGGCCAGCCAGAGGTGGCATTTATTGGTTCTATGAGCTACTCAAAATTTCCGCTACCGGTTCTCCAGAACTGGTCAGAACCTGCTGAATACCAACTCTGGAGCAGAACCCCTCAAGAGACAGAGGATCCTGCAAATCATTTTGGAATATAGGACTTTCCAAGAATGTATCATTTAAACACAGTATCTATGTCTAATTACAATTTCTAAATAACTCTATACAGCAGGGTTTTTTTAAATGAAATGTGAATATGTTTTAAACTTGTGTCTACAGTGGTGCAGTTATATCTATTTTTTTTATAGACAGTGTGGTATTATAGATGGATATATATATATATATATATATATATGAAATTTTACAGTGATATGAATTTGCATTAAGGAAATTGTAGTAGTTTACCAATGGGAAACAATTTCAAACTGCTCATTTGTTCTACATCCTTACTTTGCTACTATATTATATAGAATGTCTCTGCTTGAAAGCTTTCCAATAATGTGTCATTCATAGTTAAAACAATGAAGTCAAAGAGCATGAGAGACTTTAAAACTTGATCCCCCAAAGAATTGGTCCTTACTGCTGCAAAGAAATCCTGCAATGCATGATGAGGTCAAAAGCATGAA
The DNA here is from genome assembly GCA_030761175.1 of Masticophis lateralis. Classification (NCBI taxonomy): domain Eukaryota; kingdom Metazoa; phylum Chordata; class Lepidosauria; order Squamata; family Colubridae; genus Masticophis; species Masticophis lateralis. The sequence continues at coordinate 161,694,536 of JAUDYJ010000001.1, forward strand.
GTCTTGTATGACTCTTATAAAAAGTAACACAATATTTGTACAGTACATGTATATAAACAATATTATTTATAAAAGCTGGATAGTGTCATGGGAAGCACAGTTTAGAAATGATAAAGTACTTGTAATTGTTTCTTATTATATTTCTCATTAAATATTTAAATGGATAAACAGTTCAAACCAAATTATTAAAATAAAATATATGTTTCTCTTTCAGAACTATGCTAGATTAATTTATAATTTAATGAATTAAGATGATCATTTATTAATATGTTTTACAAAAATGTTCGGTATGCTAGGAATTTTTTCAAAGCTTCACAATGTACTTCCTTCTCCTACTCAATAATAAATCTTTGTATTCTGTGTAGGGAAGCAGAGCACAGAGAATTATCTACAGCCTTGGCTTTGCTGATAATTTGCTGAAAACATTTGTACACTTCCGTTAGCTGTGTTTTTCCTGTCCATATATGAGAGGAAAAATGAAACAAAGTTAGTTATAAGTTATCTCTTAAATGCTACGAAAGCATCCAGCAAATGAGCTGCAGCTAAATATATGGGCAAAGTCCATATTAACTTCCTTTCCTGGGTGATTTTCTATTTATTATTTAGTAAGTAATATATAATACTCTCTCTCTCTCTCTCTCTCTCTCTCTCTCTTTCTCTCATCTACCTATTCAGGCTTGCTCTCTATTAATGCTTACTGGTATTTATGTTTCTGTATGGCCATGTGGTTGTGTTTCAAGAGAGCAGGTTAACTGTTGCATATCTCTGTAAGACCATATTTATGTTGGTTGGCAAATTGGCAAATAAAAAGAGCAGGGATTGCAAAAGTGGTAGTGATAGCAAATGTATTGTGGCCCCGTCCTCTGAGCCTATCCCATTGGAGGAAGGAAGCTCTGAGCATGAGGAAGAGGAGCCAGCCAGATCTCCCAGCCCTCCCCCCCTCTGGCACCGTCTCAGGTGCCAGCTGAAAGAGAGCAAAGTAGTGGGGAAACAGGTGTCTCAGATGAGAGTGAGGGAGAGACGTCATTCCTGGACGCACACCAACGAAGGCGAGATAAGCGCTTACAGCAGCTGAGGAGACGTACGAGGGAATAGACCTGAGTCACTGGACTTGAGTCACAGGACCAATGAGTCACTGGACCACACCCAGAGACTATATAAGACAGGGTGGTGGTTAATGATCTCTGTGACGAACAATAACTCAATCTGGTAGTCATTGGAGCTAAAAGAACGGATTTTGGCAAAGCTACGTATGTGATTTTCTTTCTGTGAACTAATAAAGCACTTGGCAGACGGTGTGCATATCGCTGCCAAGTTAGAGATAAGAACTGTGGTGTGTGCCAAGTGCTTCTTTAACTCTCGACTGGCTGTGTTTTTGTGGGTGTCTGTAGAGGGGGACAGATCAACATGAGGGAAATGGAACATTGGAACTTACCTGAATGGTTGTTCTATGTGCGCTGCAGGAGAGTCCAAGCAATGGGATTATATTTAGTCTGGTTGGCCAGAGACTGAGTTGAATTTGCTTAGCCATGCCTCTTCCTCCTGTGAGCTTCAGTGTTTCAACTCAGTCAGCCTAAAGAGACTTGCTTTTCTTCTCTCCATTGCTTGGACTTTCCAATTTAATTCAAACAGCCACAAAATTTCCTCTTTCTCCTAACATCAATAGATCTCAAAGAAGTCTACCTGCATATCCCAATTTGGATCTTGCACAGGAAATATCTCAGATTCTGCTATGCAGGACAACACTTCCAATACAGAGCCCTTCCCTTCGGTCTCTCCTCTGCCCAGGACCTTTACCAAGCTCCTAGATGTTGTGGCAGCTCATCTTCAAGCTCACTGATGTGATCACAATCAGGAAGGAAACTTTGAAGGTAAGTATCCTGAGACTGGCGGACGCTAATGGCTCAAATGGAGAAGACGTGTGCGCTTGCAGGACAAGTGGCAAATCCCAGGATGGATACCTATGTACCGTAGGAGAGGCGCAAATTGGAGACCCCTCTCAGGAAACTTCTTACCCTGGGATGTTGAGAGAGGGTGGTTGTGCCCTCGCAATGCAATATAGTCACCAGAGCAGCTACCTACCTGCGGAGTGTATTGGTAGAAAGTCCCTGCTTAAAGTCTGACTGGAGGAAGCTTTAAATGTCCAGGATGGAGGCCAATGTAGGTGTTATGTGCAATTTGCGGCACCAGCGGGAGAACGCTGACCATGTAGCTTCGTAGATCCTGGTGGTAGATGGACAGTGAGAAGCCTGAACGATGGAAATGACTTCACTTGAGAATCTGGATTCTTCAGGATTTCCCTCTCAAGTGCCAGATGGCCAGTTGGAGCCATTGTGGCTTGGGATGATGTACAGTCCCTTGGCTGAGAGAAATCCTGTCTGGTAGGTTCTCCAGGGGCGTGACACTGACAGCGACACTAGGTGTATCAGATCTTTGGATTGGGTGCCTTCTTGTCTGTTCACGTGTGCCTTGGCGATGACAGTCGGTCCACAGCAACACATGATGGTTCGTCAATGAGTGATGGCATAGAGCTAATGGGCAGCTCTCAGCTCCAACCAGTTTATATCATGTAACAGTTCCTGTGGGGACCATCTGCCTTGAACCATCTGGGAGCCCAAGTGTCAAATAGACTAGCATCCGAAGTCAGTGTTAGTCATGGAGGATCCTTGAAAAGACAGCCTTTCTCTAGAGAGGGCAACATCCACCAATCTAGGGATCAAAGGACCTTCGGTGGCACTCTGACTCTTGTTGTGGAATGGTTGTTGCCTTATTCGTTGGCTTGGCAAGAGGAACCATTGCAGGGGTTGAGAATGTAGCCTTGCCCAAGGGACTATGGCAAGGCAGGAGATCTTCTTCCTAACATCTGGGACAATACTGCCAGGGACACTGACCTGGATGACCTGACCTGCTATATCAAGGCCCGTATGCTGGTCTGATGTTCTGGTGACAGATGAATGAGTCTATGCATGCCCCTAAGTGAAGGATACTGTGGGAGGGAATTAAATGGCTCTTCTCCAGATTTACTGAAAAGCCGTGTATCTGTAGAGTGTGTATTGTCTTTAACAGATGTGTGAGGGATGATGATTGGATTAAAATATCATCTAAATAGCACTGAAGCCTGATGGGGCGAGCTCAAAGATGAGCTGCCACAATATCTAGGAGCTTGGTAAAGGTCCTGGGCAGAGGAGAGACCGAAAGGAAGGGCTCTGTATTGGAAGTGTTGTCCTGCGTAGCAGAATCTGAGATATTTCCTGTGCGAGATCCGAATTGGGATATGCAGGTAGGCTTCTTTGAGATCTATTGATGTTAGGAAATCTCCCTGTCTGATGCAATTCAAGATTGAGGTTAGGGATTGCATCTTGAAGCACTTATATTTTATGTGCATATTGAGTTGTTTTAGATCTAATATACCCCTGCTGCCCCCTGATTTTTTCAGGACCAGAAAGAGAATTGAATAGAAACCAAGCCCCCTCTGTTGGACAAGCACTGACTGCCTGTATGGAGAACAGGTGGTAGATCTTGGCTTCCATCAGAGACCTCTTGGTGGTGGCTCTGAGTAGCGTGCAAGAGATGAACCTCCTTGAGTGGATGGAAGAAAATTCCAAGGTGAGACCGAGCCTGACTGTTTGCAGAGCCCAGGCATTGTTCATGGTAAGTTCCCATTGGGTAGCGAACATTGTGAGGCAGCCTCCAATGGGAACCTTTAACTGGGAGTCACTTGGACCTGCGGTAGGGTTTACCACTGGTTCCTCGAAAAGGTCTCCTAGACTGAGATTGTCTGGGCCTGTCCCTGAATGAGGCTCTATCATGGGAGCGATCGGTGGGAGAGGGCTATGTCCTCTGGTAGGTTGGGGCAGAATAACTGCCCTTAGACCCACAAAAGGACTGCCTGCGATAGAAGGGAGAGTATCTCCTGTCAGTCCTCCTGTGTAGCAGGGGAAGCATTTTCTGTTTGTCTTTGGTCTCCACTAATATGGGGTCTGGAACCTCACCAAAGAGATTGCTACCTTGGAAGGGAGCAGATGCCAACTTCCAATGATTTCATATCGGCTTGCCAATGGTGAAGCGATAGTAAGCGTCCGGAAGTAACGTTGGTCACCAACACTCTGGAAGCAAATTTTGCTGCGTTAAGTGTTGCATCAGCAGAATATTCTGCTGCAGGTATCAATTTGTTGATGTCCTGATGTAATCTGACATCCCTTGGAGGTGCGCGTGCCTGCATCTGGCATAGCCAAAGGAGAGATGTTCTATTAAAAAAGGAAGCTGTTGTGGCTGATCTAATTGCCCAGGCAGCAACTTGATGTGCCTAACAAACTGACATCTCCGCTTTCCTATCCTTGGTTTTCAGCCCTTCTGCTGAGTCTGAGGGGAGAATGTTGGATGAGGCCAGATTGGCAAAGGGAGCATCTATTTATGGTAATTTAAGCATGTCCTCCACTTCCTGCTCTACGGTGTACATCTTCTTGTCTAACCTGCTGGGATTAGACAAGGACCCAGGCTGATTCCACTGTTTCCGGATAATGTCTACAAATAATTTGGGAGAAGGAACCACATCCTGAGTAGTGACTGGTTCAGTGAATAAATGGGCATTGGGATCCTGCTCAGCAGAGCAATCAGATGCCCCAGCTGCAACCCCCAAATTGGCAGTGGTTTTGGCTTTGTATAATAAGGCTTTAAACATATTGGGATTGAAAAGGCCAGTGAATGCCGGCTTGTCAGGTGATCCACTTTCATCTTCAGATAGCTCGTGTTCTGCAAAGTCTTCCTCCTCCCTGTGTAAGACACCTCACTGCCCTGGTATGCTTGAGGTGAATGAGGGGCCTGGGAATAAATCTTGTCTGATTGGCCTTGGGGCACATTGGGTGTGGTACCACTGGAAGTGGATGCAGGTATGCCCCTCCTAAGCAGGGCTGAATCAATAGTCTGGGCAATGGTCTGGGCAAGGATGTGGCAGAGCTCCTGAGAAAGGACAGGATTTTGGTTCTCCTTAGGGCAGAGCCCCGCTGCTGTAGGAGTGAATGTGGCTGAGGGAGCTGCCTTCCTAGGGTCTGAAGTGGCCACATGCTCAGAGGTGCCCTGCCTAGATTAGGGAATAACATCCTCTGTATAATTTAGCAGTTCAGCTGGAGGATCTGGAGGAAGGTCTGGAGACCAAGATAATCTGTCCTCAGGTGATACTGAAGAGGACAAGCCTTGAGCCAGGGAAATATTAGCTCCTAAATGGTCTGGGTGGGGGCCTGGGCCTGCAGAGGCTTCTACCTGCTTTTGAGCCTTGGCAAATTGTTTTTCTAAGGCTTTTTGCCTTTGCTCTGAATCTTATCAGCTGCTGTGGAAGTAGAAGCCTTGGATCTAGTGGAAGGCCCAAACTGGGCACTAATTGCTTTACTTTGATCAGAGGCCATAGTTTTTCTAGAGGCAGGAGATGAGGCTGCCGTATCTTTGGAGTGAGAAGAGCTGCGATCCGCCATCTTGGAATGAATAAGCAGATTCAATTACAGAAGACAATTGCAGTTAATTGAATTAAATATTTCTTTTCACTCCAATTCTAGCAATTAAGGCGCCAAACCGACACTACAGTTTGTAAGCGCAATTGCAACTGCTGTAATGAGATTAGGCGCGAGACTGATCAGAACAGCCTCTTGTACAACCACAATGAATCAGAAGTAATCAAAATGGTGCGGGACAGACACTACAGTCCCCAAGCCACTATCCAATTTCTAGCGCTAAAACAGCAATGCGGTTTTTGAGCACTGGAGCCGATTGCCAAACTCATGGGGCTCCGTCTTCACTATCCCGATGAAAGGAGAGGCCCAAACGATCCTCCAGAGCTCCAGACGGCCCGTCCGCTGCTTCATGCTGCTTTTCTCCTCAAATGGGGCCGAAATTGAGGCCGGAGTGAAATGCCACTGCTGCGCTTGCTATAGTGGCAATGGCGATTGGCTTCAGAGTGAAAGCTTGCTCCGGAGTTACTTGGCTCTACAGAGTGGCTGCCGGCCACTGCACAGTCCTGGGAATAATCTTAGGAGTGCTGGAATTAAGTTTGAGGCAATTGGTGAGAAAGAGGAAATTTTGTGGCTGTTTGAATTAAATTGGAAAGTCCAAGCAATGGAGAGAAAGAAAAGCAAGTCTCTTTAGGCTGACTGAGTTGAAACACTGAAGCTCACAGGAGGAAGAGGCATGGCTAAGCAAATTCAACTCAGTTTCTGGCCAACCAGACTAAACATAATCCCATTGCTTGGACTTTCCAAGCAGCGCACAGGAGAAATATACTGTTTTATATAAAATTCCTGGGAGAAATTACATTGGAAATAGAATTATTCTATTTGACAAAAACAACAATAAAAATGAAATTTCCTGACTGCATTTAATAAATTGCCTATTGAACTACATTTTTATTTATGCATTTTCCAAGAAAATTTACTTAATCTGGCATTCATCATTTTTAATCCTGCATTTTATTTTCACCCTGTCAGTTTTTTATTCATAATTATTATGAGAAGCAGAGCTTAAATTGGTTTATATATCCTTAATGAGACTTTTGTGAATAATAGTATAGCGTCATTATCTTGGTTTCCCCCCCCCCTTTTCCTTATTTAATTCATGGTGGGTATTTTGTAAAATGTGCTGAGCAGTACAAATCTTAAGAACATCCATGTATTGTTTGTAAGCCATGAAATAAATTATTTTAATATCCAGCTAGATATCAACAAATAGGCCTCAAATCTGGCCTTAAAAACTTAGGATAGGAGCTAATTAGTACGAATGACAGCCTAGAAATTCTTTGTTTGTAGACAGGATATAGAAGTTAGAAACACATTCTGGAAAGAAGCACTGGCAAACCAGTTAAGCATTATTGGTAAAAAAAATGTAGTCTACATGGATACATGTATGAAGCATGTAGTAACCCACCTTTACTCCAAGCATGTAGTAACCCACCTTTACTCCAAGGAGATTGTTTTCCTAAGCAAGATTTGCTATAAACCTACAACAGTTGAACTTTTCCTGATTTTGTAGCCTGGAGCTTAGTTTAATAATGTATGTCTCATTGGAAAACATTGTTTCTTCACTATCACTCTCTTTTTGCTTGCAACTCTATTATTATTATTTATTTTATTTATTTTATTTATTAGATTTATATACCGCCCTTCTCCTTACGGACTCAGGGCGGTGAACAGCCAAAATAAAAATTCAATACATAAAAGTTAAAACTTAAAACACATATACATTAGGCTGAGAATTAAAACCAAATAAATATTAAAATGCGACGACGCTACAAACATTAAAAATTTTAAAATTTTAAAAATTCTAAAAATGCGGCAGGGATCAGGCTAAACCGGCAAGTTGAAAAAGATGCGTCTTCAGGGCCCGACGAAATGTCCGGAGGTCGGAGATAATTCTCAATTCTGGAGGAAGATCATTCCAGAGGGTGGGGGCTGCCACAGAGAAGGCTCTCCCCCTGGGGGTCGCCAGCCGGCATTGTCTGGCTGACGGCACCCTGAGGAGGCCCACTCTGTGGGAGCGAACCGGCCGGTGGGAGGCAATTGGCGGCAGAAGGCGGTCCCGTAAGTACCCGGGTCCTAAGCCATGGAGCGCTTTAAAGGTCATTACCAACACCTTGAAACGCACCCGGAACTCCACCGGCAACCAATGCAGCTCGCGCAGGAGAGGTGTAACGTGGGAGCGCTCCGATGCTCCCATAATTCCCCGCGCGGCCGCATTCTGTACCAGTTGGAGCCTCCGGGTGCACCCCAAGGGGAGCCCCATGTAGAGAGCATTGCAGTAATCCAGGCGAGAGGTGACGAGTGCCTGAGTGACTGTGCGCAGGGAGTCCCGATCTAGAAAGGGCCGCAGCTGGCGTATCAGGCGAACCTGATAGAAAGCCCCCCTGGCCACAGCTGTCGTATGATCCTCCAAGGACAGCTGTGGGTCCAGGAGGACGCCCAAGTTGCGCACCCTTTCCGTGGGGGCCAATGATTCGCCCCCAATAACCAGCGATGGTGTCAGCTGGCTATATCGGGACGCCGGCAGCCACAGCCACTCGGTCTTGGAGGGGTTGAGACGAAGCCTGTTTCTCCCCATCCAGACCCGCACGGCTTCAAGGCACTGGGACATCACTTCCACGGCATCGTTGGGGTGGTCTGGGGTGGAGATGTACAGCTGAGTATCATCAGCGTACTGATGGAACTCCACCCCAAAACCACGGATGATCTCACCCAGCGGCTTCACATAAATGTTGAACAGGAGGGGCGAGAGGACCGACCCTTGCGGCACCCCACACACTAGGCGCCTCGGGGTCGACCGCTGCCCCCCTGTCAACACTGATTGCGACCGGTCAGAGAGGTAGGAGGAGAACCACCGTAAAACGGTGCCCCCCACCCCCAGTCCCTCCAACCGGCGCAACATGATACCATGGTCGATGGTATCAAAAGCCGCTGAGAGGTCTAACAGCACCAGGATAGAGGAGTACCCCCTACCCCGGGCCCTCCAGAGATCATCCACCAACGCGACCAATGCCGTTTCGGTGCTGTATCCAGACCTGAAGCCGGACTGGAGCGGGTCTAAATAGACAGCTTCATCCAGGTACCGAGGGAGCTGCCACGCAACCACACTCTCAACAACCTTCGCCAAAAAGGGAAGGTTGGAGACTGGACGGTAATTAGCCAAAATAGCTGGGTCCAAGGAGGGCTTCTTGAGGAGGGGCCTCACCACCGCCTCCTTCAAGGCAGGCGGTAGGGCACCCTCACTCAAAGAAGCATTTATAATCTCCTGGAGCCAGCCTCGTGTAACCTCCCGGGAGGCCAGCACCAACCAGGAGGGACACGGGTCCAATAAACATGTGGTTGCGTTCAGTCTCCCCAGAGTCCTGTCCACGTCCTCGGGAGCCACAGGATCGAACTCAGCCCAGATAACACTCTCAAGACCTGCCTCAGTCACCCCGCCTGAACCAACCCAGTCAGCGGCCAGATCATCCCGAATCTGAGTTATTTTATCATCCAGATATTGAACAAAGTCCTCAGCACGACCCTGTAAGGGATCCTCCCGCGCTCCCAGATGAAGGAGGGAGCGGGTCACCCTAAACAGGGCGGCTGGGCGATTATCTGATGACGCGATAAGAGTGGCAAAATAGTTGGATTTCGCCGCTTTTATCGCCACTAAGTAAGTCTTAATATGAGCTCTTACTAGTGTCAAGTCAGATTCAGAGCGACTGGCCCTCCAACCGCTCTCTAGGCGTCTTCTCCGGCGTTTCATCTCCCTCAGCTCCTCGGTAAACCAAGGAGATAAGTGAGTTCGACGCCGGGTCAGAGGCCGCAAAGGCACGATGCGGTCCAAGGCCCCACTGGCCGCCCTATCCCAGGCCGCCACCAGGTCCTCAGCCGAATCGCGTGTCCGTGTCTCAGGAAATGGCCCAAGCTCCGTCTGGAACCTATCAGGATCCATCAGGCGCCTGGGGCGGAACCACCTGGTCGGTTCCGCCTCCCTGCGGTGAGGTGCAGCGGTCAGAAAGTCGAGTCGAAGGAGCGAGTGGTCAGTCCATGACAAGGGTTCCATACCTATATCCCCAATATCAAGACCACTCAACCACTGACCAGAGACAAAAACAAGATCCAGGGTGTGTCCACCGATATGAGTCGGGCCCTGAATTACCTGGGTCAGGTCCATGGCCGTCATGGAAGCCATGAACTCCCGGGCTATCTCAGATGTTTCACCGATAGATGGCAGGTTGAAATCCCCCATGACCATAAGCCTGGGGGTATCAACCGCCACCTCGGCTACAACATTGAGAAGCTCGGGCAGGGTCGTTGCCACGTGGCAGGGAGCCAGGTACGTGACTAACAAACCCATCTGCCCACCACGACCCCACCTCACAAAGATGGACTCACACCCGGCTATCTGAGGTACAGTGGTCTCCCTCGGATCCAGACCTTCCTTGATAATGACCGCTACTCCCCCACCCCTGCCCTGAGCTCTCGGCTGATGGAATGCAAGGAAACCTGGTGGGCACATCTCCACGAGGGGAACCCCCCCTCGTGGCCCAACCAGGTCTCGGTAATCCCGGCAAGGTCCGCCCCCCCCTCTTGAAGGAGCTCACATATGAGGGGGGCCTTATTGACAACGGACCTTGCGTTGCATAACAACAGCCGGAGCTTCGGGTCCTGAGACTCTAGACAACCAGGGGAACGGGAATGGCTCGGGGGACCGGGGCACGCAATCGCTCGAAGACAGCGAGTGCGAGCCCCCGCCACATGATATGGTCCCCTACCCACGCCATATCTGCCCCTCCCACACAGTATCTTAATCGCACAACCCTCGACAGAGGGCTTAGCAGAAGCCCTCTTGCCTCCAGAATCTTGACCCCCCGCGGCCCCATGAACAGCTGGGTCTAACCTTCCCCCCTGTGAGTTCTCCCCCAAACCCACTCCCACCCCCACCCCTGAACCCCTTAAAAATTTAGTAAAACACAAGTTTAAGAAACCCCTCAGTCCCCGTTTTTTGGCATGCCACCTCTCGGGGTCCCAAAACCCGTCATTAAGGTGGGCCCTCGATAATGTAGAGGGCCAAACCTGCGAGAGGGGGGAGTCTCGCAAGGCAAGAAGGCTGGACCTCGAAAACATCCGAAACACACAACGAAGATGGACAGAAGAAAGGCATGGCTAGAGTCTGTGCTGGTACATAAAAAGTATCGAAGAACAGACAGGAGAAATCACCGCTACCCTCTCACGGTAGCGGGAGGAGTCTATAAGTTCAAAGTCACTGCGGGGGTATCCGGACCGCCCTCTCACGGAGGTCCGCCATACAGACAGGAAGTTGGAAAGTCCAGGCCACTCTCTCACAGGGGCCTGGCATATTTGTCCTGTGAGGATAAGACTCCCCCATCAGGGATGAACAAAGGTGGAGCCAGCTCCATCAGTCCTCCCGTAGGCAGGCCTGTTCTGCGATAACGCCAGCGTGCGCGATGGTACTAGGGCCAAGTTCCAAGCTACTCCAGGAAGAAAGCGGATCGATGGTGCTACAGGCGAGAGAGCCAGATAGTCCCCGGCAAGGGGGGCCAGATATTCCACGGGCCAAGTGGGGGGGGGGGAGGTTGCCACCAACCTGCGATCCCCAGCGAGAGAGCCAGATATTTCCCAGCGAGAGGGCCAGATCTTCTGCGGGCCAATGGTGGGGGGGAAGGAAAGGGTTGCCGATGGTCTGCGATCACCCCCCTAGGCGCCGCTGGCCACCTCCCGCCACTCTCGTCGCTTGCCGCCTCTCCACCACTCCAGCGGCCTCTCTCTCCTCTCTCCTCTCACACAGGTGGCAGCAGCTCCCAAAGGCCAGTCACGTATGGAGAACGCTGGTAGGCACCCGCCCCCCAGCGAGATGGACCGATATTCCGTTGGCCGGGTGGGGGGGGGTTGCTGATGGTCTGTAGCCGCCCCCCTAGGCTCCGCTGGCCGTCTCTCACCACTCTCGCCACCTGCCGCCCCTCCAGACCACTCCGGCGGCATCTCTCTCTCCTCTCCTCTCCTCTCCTCTCACATGGGCGGAAGCAGCTCCCAAAGGCCAGTCCCACCAGGAGAACGCTGGCAAGCGCCAGCCCCCCTGCGAGAGGGGCAGATGTTCCGTGGGTCGAGTGGGGGGGGTTGCGGATGGTCTGCAATCACCCCCCCAGACTCGTTGGCCACCTCTCGCTGCTCTCGCCGCTCTCGCCGCTTGCCGCCGCTTCTCACCGTTCCAAACCACTCCGGCGGCGTCTGGCGGCGTTCTCTCTTCTCCTCCCTGACACACACCGGCGGCGACAGCTCCGCAACTCCCCGAAGGCCAGCAACAGATGGAAACGCTGGAGGGCACTCAAACCCACCAGCGCAACGGCCACAAGCTCAGCAAGCTCAGCAAGCCGGGTAGGGGGTTGCCGATAGTCTGCAACCCCCCCAGACCCATTTAAAACGCCCGTTGATGCCCATCTCCTCACGGCGTTTCAGAGGCAGCCGCCATCTTGGGCATGCGCAGTTTTACAAGCCATTAAAGACATTAAAATGTCTTAGGATTTGTTTTATGTTTACATTGACATTAGAAAACTAAGATTTAAATTTAGCAAGAAAGCCAAATTTCAAACAAATTTTGCTTTGATATAGTGGACAGCTATGGTTTTGTTGTTCATTTTCAGTAGCAGCTCAGAAGAAAAGGAAATAATGACCTAGGTGGGATGGAATCAGTGGTGGGTTTCTCCCGGTTCGGCCTGGTTCGGCCGAGCCGGCAGCAGTGACGATATGACGGGAAGGGATGCCCACAGTGGGTCAGCTGGGGCAGAGGGACTGGGATGAGGCAGGCCGGGACAGATAGATACCAACAATTGTTTTAGAACCATGAAGGAAATAACATCTTTCCTTGGTGCAATAATTATTCAATTATTGCACCAAGGAATTATTGGTGCACCTTATTCAAATAAAATAATAAAAAATAATAAAATAATTATTTTTCAAAAGGCATTACATGTTGGAAGAAAAACAATACATATACAATAGGTTTTGTTAGCACTTATTTTTTTATTTAATTGATTTGTATCTTATTGTTCAAGATAATCCATTCTCAAACCATACTTTAAAACATAAACCGAATAATCACATCATTAAAACAATTATTCAGCACTTAATTCCTTTAAAAAGTGACTTTCCACAAACATCTAACAACATTTGTTAAATTAAATTTTCCTTGTGAAGGTTCACCAAGGTTATATAATCAGATCTTTGTTGCAGACTTAAATATTTTCTTTCAAAATCTTGTCTAGTTCCAAGTAAGCATTTACAGTACTTCCAAGCATATTGTTTTGTTGCCTGTTCCTTGTTGCCTTTGTAATTCCCATGGCGACTTAACTTCTCTTTAGGATATTTGATCTCATTATTTCTGTTGTATGAATTTCAGCTCTGTACAGTCAGCATTTTCTTGTAATATGTCCATATGTAGATATATAATATGTAATATATTGCAGAAATGACAGATGATATTTCTCCCTTTTATCTTGTTTAGAAAATAATTTTCACTTCATTCTTCAAATCATACTGGTATCCCTCCAGTTTGGCAATTACATACATGAGGAAGGCATAATTAATTATATTAAATATTTATATCTGACAATGATCTTAATAGATCCTTCATAAAATTGTCAGAAAAGTTTGCACTGTTCTGTTTTAGTATCTTCTGAATAGAGAGATATTTCACACATGCCCATCCCAATTATTCTGGATTTATGAATTTTCTGAACGTTACAGAAATGTTCTTAAAATACATGTCTGTTTTGCTTATTTCAAATCTCTTTTTTGTGGAATCCAATTTTGAATCAACTTAAAGTTTGCTAAGTTTAATTTACACAATTTCAGATTTAAGAATCTATCCAAGTTGTGATGACAGATGTCTTCTCTAAAATGTCTCAGAGATCTGGCTTTCTAAATAGCATCTCCATCTTCATGCTATATTCTTTACCATTTTGAAGCTTGGTATTTTCAGATCCTGATGTCACTGCCATTTTCTCAATTAGGAGTATTTATGACATGGATACTAATGAGTATCCATGACATGTGGACTCTGAGTCCTGGTTTAGCTGCAACTTCACCAAGCACCTGAAAATAAATGGTTCTGTTTTGTGACTGAGATATGTTTGGATGTTCTACATAGTGTTTAATTCCTGGCTCTCTACTAGGCCCATAATTCTTTGGTTGTAAAATAATAATATGTAATTTCCAGGGGTGAAATCTAAAATTTGTTACTACCGGTTCTGTGGGAATGGCTTGGTGGGAGGGTAATGTGACTGGGTGGGCATGGCCAACTTTTTTTTTTTTTACTTTTAAAAGCATTTTTTCTACAATCTTGAAAGGTTACAGAAAAAAATGCCTTTAAAAGCCTCTGGCGATCCCAGCTGAGCCGCGCGATCATCAGAGGCTTTTTTTTTATTTTTAAAAGCATTTTTTCAGCCAGAGAGGTTGTAGAAAAAATGCTTTTAAAAGTGAAAAAAAACCAGCCTCTGATGTTTGTGCAGTTCAGCTGGGCATGGAGGGGGGGAGGGATTTTTCTACCAGTTCTCCAAACCACCCATCGCCATCGCTATCGGATTGGCCAATCTGGTCCGAACCGGGAGCATTTTACCCGTGGTAATTTCCAATTTATTCTGCACCCAATAAATACACTCCTTATATCTGGACAAGAGTGAACACACATCACTCAGTATAGCTAGCAAAATTTAGCCTGAAGTTTATTGGTTAAACATCAACACACATAAAAAAATTTAACTAGCAGGGACAGAAGAAATGACAAAGAAACATGAATAACAGACAACAGAGTTTACACTATCTACTCTATATATCTATATATAGAGATAAAGAGACAGAACTTTCCAAAGCATTGGAAATAATATTATGGTAACATACCCAGACTAAAGGGAGTGGCCTTTGTTGTTCCAGTTCTACTCCTTTTATGTAACAGTAAAAGAATAGAGATGGAAAATTGGACACCAAATAATCCCTCCTCATTCTATACCATGAAAGAAATGTGGCACATGGGGATAACACAACCAATAACCAGAATTAATTAACCAAGTAGAATGATAAATTATCAATTGCCAATAAGGGTGCATGGTTACTTTGAGTAGTGCACACTGGAAATTAGGAAAGTGGGGGTGTAACAGAGATAAGGCCATATATTTAATACTAATGCTACAACAGAAAACAAGCCTTTGGATATTTTAATGATCATTTGGCACTGTTTTTTAAATACAGGAATGGCACTGCTAACATACATTTTTAATTCCACTAATGAGTATCATGAGAGGTTTATTAATGAAAGCTGATGATTAATCTTACAGATTGCTCTTTCATTTATTTTGAATACTTTGAAGAGTTAAACAATAAAATGCTCATTGCCATTAAGAGCTTAGCTGATCCTTTGTTTATTAGTAATGTGAAATCCTTCCCTTGGAATTTCCTGTTTTATTCTTAACTTCCTAATTTATAAATGTTGTCCTATATTATCAGTGGCAACTGTTAAAGTCATTAGCATATATCAAACTATTTTGATTAGGGTCAATTAAGGTTTGGTCTTTCCCACTGTGACAGACACAGATGTCTTAGCATTTCCCCTCCATCACAAAAACTTGCATAGTGCCTCAAAATATGTTTGCTTTTGCTGACCTTCATACGGAATATTTTAGGAATAAATTCAAAGAATCATAGCTCTAGTTCTAATGATTATATTAGCATTCTATGATTCTTCCTCCTGTAAATTTCATTTTATTCTGTTGTATTTTTTATTTCAAACTGATAAAATTTAAAATATATAACAGAAAGCACATGCACGCACACGCACACTCACAATCAATATAACCAAATACAAATTAATATAAAGTAAGAAAAATAAAAAAAGAAATTCAAATTAAAAAAAAAGAACTCAAGGAGAAGCTAAAATCGCAGGAAAGAAAAAAAGGAAAACAAAAATAGAAAAAAGGAAAAAGGTATAAAAAAGTAATTTCTCGTCTTTTTGCAGCACTTATAAGTACAATTATAAATGTACTTCTTATGCTATAGCTACAACACAACTGTCCTGTTTATAGAATCTATCCTGTCTAATCATCAAAACCATAAATCAAATTTTCTGTTTTATGCAAAAAGTCCATAAGGAGTATTCAGTCGATAATAAACATAGATATTGACTTTTCTCCATTCAAAGAAATCAATTTAGCAAATTCAGCAAGTTCCATCATCTTCACCAACCATTCCTCCATTGTGGGCCATATCTTTTCATTTCGTGTATCCAATAATCTTGCTGCAATTATCAGATACAGGAAAAAAAAAGTACCATAACTTTTTCCCAACTGTTTGTACAAGAATCCCCAAAGAAAAAACTATGGTCTAATAATCTTTTAAATCCTCTGAATCAGTTTATGCATTTGAATACAGAATTTTCTGGATTTTTTACATGTCAACCAAATGTGATAAAATGTCACCATAAATTTGAGGTGACTTTACACATTCTAGACAATTTTTGGGATGACATATACCAATGATACATCATTTAAAAATTATTTGGGATTATAACAATAAATAAAAATAAATAAAAATTTAATAACTTGAATAAAACATCTTAGTTTTTGCAAAAGATTCTTACAGGGGAGATACACACACACAAATGCATGTACATATATGTATACATATATACTATGTGTGTATGTTGAACAAAATGATGGCTATTCTAATTTTTCTAGAAAGAAGTTCACCAGGAAAAAAATTCACTTCCCATATGTCTATGGAGATTCTCACTCATCCAGGTCATAGACATCCCAAAGGTGCTTTTTCAAGGGACAACTGGACTTTCTTGTTTTTCTCTGAAGATGTTTCACTTCTCATCCAAGAAGCTTCTTCAGCTCTTACTGGATGGTGGGGAATGGAAGGATTTATACTTCTTTGCATTCTTTCAGAGAGTCGTTGAGGCCACCTGGAGGTTTATCTGTGTCATCAGGGTCACCTGACTAGTGTAAATGGGTGCAGAGCCTCCTTGGAACTCTTGAAAAGACTGTATTGTAGACTGAAGATAGATGATATTTTATCCCTCCTCATCTGTTGACAGTGGGCTGTTCAACCTACTGGAGCACAAAATGGGAGTTATTAGAACCCTACACCATCGAGCCGAAGGTCTGCCTACCAGCAAAGATGGGGAAAGAAAAAGAACTAAAACACGTCAAGGAAGCCCTCAGAATGTGTGGCTATCCTAAGTGGGCCTTCATCAAATCCCCCCCCCCCCCAAAATGACCCAGCAGGAGCTCCTCCATAACAGACAAAGAAGAGAACAATAAATGAAGCAATGTTGTCATTCCATACATTGAAGGAATATCATAAAAGCTCAGGAGGATCTTCAGCCAACACAACATATGTGCATATGTCAAACCCAAGAATACACTAAGGCAGAAGCCTGTGCACCCCAATGATAAAATACGCAGGCACAAACTGAATGAACATTGGATCTTACCTGAATGTTTGATCTATGTGCGCTGCAGAAGAGTCCAAGCAATGGGTTCAACTTTAGCTTGGTTGGCCAGAGACTGAGTTAAATTTGCCTAGCCACGCCTCTTTCTCCCATGAGCCTTCAGTATTTCAACGAAGAGGTCTGTAGAAGATGTAGCAATGATGATAGAATAATGTCCACTATAACTAGGTGTTGGATGCTGGACCGCTACATTAGGGCGGGGTTGGATACTTCTGCAGTGCACATAGATTGAACATTCAGGTAAGATCCAATGTTCAATCTCCTGTGCGCTGCTTGGAGAGTCCAAACAATGGGATATACCCAAGCTAAGTATCCCTAGGGCGGGAGTCTGAGCGGTTCACGTGTCGTTCACCCAGTAGAACCTGCTGTAGGACTCTTCTGCCAAACAAAGCCTCAGCTGAGGCAAAAACGTCCAACTTGTAATTTCTGATAAAGGTAGTGGGAGAAACCCAAGTTGCAGCCCTGCAGGTCTCCAATATGGAAGCCTGAGTAGCCCAGGCTGCCGTGGTGGCAGCACTATGAATTGAATGCGCAGTGATGTTTCTAGGCACTGGAGTAGCTTGGTGTTCATAAGCCATTGCGATGCAAGCTTTGATCCATCTCGCACTTGTAGATGGGGTAACTTTCTTCCCCATAGTAGTAGGCTGGAATGATACAAATAGTGATTCAGACTTCCTGAATGAAGCGGTCCTATCAATGTATTTGTGAAGTGCCCTACAAACATCGAGCGTGTGCCAACGTCGTTCTCTAGGATGTGCTGGATCAGGGCAAAAGTTAGGTAAAACCACCTCCTGTGCCCTGTGAAACCAAGAATTGACTTTTGGTACGAAAGTCGGGTCCAACCTGAGGACCACCCTGTCGGAGTGAAAGATGCATAGATCTCTACATATTGACAGTGCCGCCAGTTCGGAGACCCTCTGTGCAAATGTGGTTGTGATCAAGAAGGCGACCTTGAAGTTAACTTTTCTGAGGCCGGTGGATCATAAAGGCTCGAACGGAGCAGATGTGAGCACTTGTAGGACGAGGGGCAAATCCCAGGAAGGATACCTATGGACTGGAGGAGGCTGTAAATTAGCAACCCCTCGAAGAAAACTCCTCACCTTGGGGTGTTGAGAGAGAGGGATAGGACCCTCTCCATGTAGAATAGTCGCTAAGGCTGCCACTTGTCTGCGGAGTGTGTTGGCAGTAAGTCCTCGTTTGATTTCTGAGTGCAGGAAACTCAAGACGTCCGGAAGAGAAGCTGTCCTGGGAGGAATGTGTGATTTTTGGCACCAGCTAGAGAACGCTGACCAAGTGGCGTTGTAAGTCCTGGTGATAGACGAACGATGGGAGGCCTGGATGACGGAAATGACTTCGCTTGAGAATCTGGAGTCCCTCAGGATTTCCTGCTCAATCACCAGATGGCCAGTTGGAGCCACTGGGGCTCGGGATGTTGAACTGCCCCCTGGCTCAGGACAATCCTGTCTGGCAGAATCCTCCACGGGCGAGACACTGACAGTGACACTAGGTCCACAAACCATACCCTTCTGGGCCAGTGCAGAGCCATCAACAGAATTTCTGCCTGCTCATCCAGAAGCTTCCGGATGACCCTCAGTAGTAGAGGTGTCAGAGGGAATGCATATAGGAGGCCTCGAGGCCAGGGCACCCGAAGGGCATCTGTCACTTCTGCCCCTGGCATCGGAAATCTGGAAAAGAACGGTGGTAAGTGAGTGTTCTTTGGGGTTGCAAACAGATCCATGCATGGTTGGCCGAAATTGGTCGTCAGTTGGTGAAACAGGTCTGGATGGAGACGCCACTCAGAGTGGTCGACGGTTGTTCAACTCAACCAGTCCGCCTGTTCATTGTGTGCGCCTGAGATATGTTCCGCCCAGAGGGAGGGCAGGTGTGATTCTGCCCAGAGGTCGAGGCTTGCTGCTTCAGACATCAGGTCCTTGGACCAGGTACCTCCCTGCCTTTTCACATGTGCCTTGGCAGTGACATTGTCGGTTAACAGCAACATGTGATGGTTGGTTAGTGAGAGGTGGAAATGACGGAGAGCTAGGTGGGCAGCTCTGAGTTCCAACCAATTTATGTCATGTAACAGATCCTGTGGTGACTATCTGCCCTGTGCCATCTGGGAACCCAGGTGAGCCCCCCAGCTGAATAGACTGGCATCTGACGTCAGGGTTAGATGTGACAGTTCCTTGAAGAGGCAGCCTTTCTCTAGGGAAGGTGACATCCACCAATTCAGGGAATGGAGAACTTTTGGAGGCACTCTGACTCTTGTTGAGAAGTGACTGATGCCTGCTCGTTGGCTCGGTAGGAGGAACCATTGTAAGGTTCAGGAATGTAATCTTGCCCAAGAAACTACGGCCAGACATGAAATCATTTTCCCTAACAACTGAGACAATACTGCGAGGGAGACAGACCTGGCTGACCTGACCCGATGTATTAAGGCCCGTATGCTGACTAGATGTTCTGGTGATAGAAAGACCTGACAACCGACTGTGTCTATCCGGGCACCTAAATGAAGGATAGAATGGGATGGAATTAACTGGCTCTTTTCTAGATTTACTGAAAACCTGTGAAGTTGCAGAGCCTGAATAGTCTCTGACAAATCCTGTCTTGCCTGCCTGATGGATGAAGATTGAATCAAAATGTCATCTAAGTAACAATGAAGTCTGATTGGGCGAGCCCACAGATGGGCTGCCACCACGTCCAGGAGCTTTGTGAACATCCTGGGGGCAGAGGACAGGCCAAATGGAAGGGCCCTGTATTGGAAGTGTTGCCCTGCGTAACAGAATCTGAGATATTTCCTGTGTGAAATCCGGATTGGTATGTGCAGGTAGGCTTCTTTTAGATCTATGGATGTAAGCAGATCCCCGTCTGGTGCAATTTAGAATAGAGGTTAAGGATTGCATCTTGAATCTCTTGTATTCGATGTGTTAGTTGAGTCTTTTTAGATCCAGTATTCCCCTGCAACCCCCTGATTTCTTGGGAACCAGAAAGAGGATTGAATAGAAACCGAGACCCTTGTGTGAGACAGGCACCGGTTCTATTGCCTGGATGGAAAGTAGATGAAGGATCTTGGCTTCCATCAGAGTCCTCTTGGTGGCATCTCTGGGAAGAGTGCAAGAGATGAATCTCCTTGGAGGGAGGGATGAAAACTCCAATGTGAGACTGAGCCGGACGGTGTGCAGAGCCCAGGCGTCGGTTGTGATAAGTTCCCATTGTGCTGAGAACCTCATGAGGCGGCCTCCAATGGGAACCTGTGACTGGGAGTCATTTGGACCTGCGGTAAGGTCTACCGCTGGCCCCTCGAAAGGGTCTCCTAGATTGGGGTTGTCTAGACCTGTCCCTGAACTGAGCTCTATCCTGGGATCGGTCTGAAGATGGGGGGTAAGTCCTCTGACAGGTTGGGGTGGAGTAACCGCCCTCCCACGAAAGGACTGCCTGTGATAATATGGAGAGTATCTCCTGTCAGTCCTCCTGTGAGACAGGGGAAGTACCTTCCTTTTATCCTTGGTCTCTACTAAAATGGTATCTAAAACATCACCAAACAAATTATTGCCCTGAAAGGCAATAATCTGGATTTCATATCAGCTTGCTAATGGCGAAGCCATAACCATCATCTGGAAGTCATGTTAGAAGCCAGGGCCCTGGAAGCGAATTTAGCCGCATTAAGGGTTGCATCAGCAGAGTATTCTGCTGCAGCAATTAATTTGTTGATGTCCTGGTGTAATCTGACATCTCCAGGGGAGCCCTTGCCTGCATTTGGCGCAGCCACAGGATGGAGGTTCTATTAAAGAAAGAAGCTGCCGTAGCTGATCTTATTGCCCAGGCAGCTGCTTGATGTGTCTTACAAACTGACATCCCAGCTTTCCTATCCTCGATCTTCAGCCCTTCTGAAGAGTCTGAGGGGAGAATATTGGAAGATGCTAGATTGGCAAAGGGAGTATCTATTGGTAGGCAATTTACGTATGTCCTCTACTTCCTGTTCTACAGCGTACATCTTTTTGTCTAATCCGCTGGGATTAGACAAGGACCCAGCTGAGACAGGAGCAGGGATGCCCCTCCTAAGGAGGGCAGAGTCTATGCCCTGTGCAATGGTCTGAGCTAACATCTGGCAGAGTTCCTGGGAAAGAACAGGGGCCTGATTTACCTCAGGGTGGAGCCCCGCCACTGTAGGGGTGAAAGTAGCTGAGGGAGCTGACCTCCTAGGTACTGGAATGACTCCCTGGTCAGATGAGGCCAGTTCTGATATGGGAATAACCTCCTCAGCATTTTCAATTAATTCAGTTGGAGGATCTGTGGTAATATCTGGAGACCAATTCAGTCTATCTTTGTTTGAAGCAGAAAGAGGAGTATCCTGAATTGGAGAAATATTAGGTTCTGGGTGAACAATGACAAGGCCTAGGCCTGAGGAGGTTTCTGCCTGCTTTTTCTGGCTTTGCAAATTGTTTCTCTAAAGGTTTTTGCCTTCTTTCTGCATCCTTATCAACAGCTGTGGAAGAAGAGGCCTTGGATCTGGTGGAAGCTAAGCCCCAATTGCCTTACTGTGATCTGAAGACATAGCTTTCTTAGAAGCAGAAGAATGAGTTGCAATATTTTTGGAGTGAGAGGAGCTGCGATCTGCCATCTTGGAAGGAGAAGAGAAAAACATTTCAATCAGAAAGACTTACTAGGGCAACATATTATGATAATGATATTATTCCTCACTCCTGTATTGGTAAATATGGCGCCAAACTGACACAACAGTTTGTAAGCGCAATTTTCCACTGCTGTTAGGTGTTAGGCGTGAGACTGACCAATGACCAGCTCTGAGAAAAAGCAGCAGTATTCAAATGGTGCGGGACAGACACAACAGTCTCCAAACCACAAAAGGCAATAGCAGTAAATCAGCCAGAAATGCTAGGCCCGATCGCCAAACTCACGTGGCTCCTTGCTGTGTTTCTGATAAAGAAAGACTGCTAATAAATGATCCCACAATGGTTTCCTTTCTTAGAAACAGAAGAATGAGATGCAGTGAGCTGTTAGGAGCCTAATTTGCCTTTAAAAGGATTGCCTCTGCTGTGCTGTTAATGGCAGAAATTAGGATTGGCCCCTGAGACAAGAGATTAGCTCCAGAGCTAATTAGCTCCACGGAGCTCCTGATAGTCACGCTGGGAAACACTTCAGGCTGTTAGTGTTAAGCTTTAAGAGAAAAGGGAGAAAGAGAGCTTCTTCTGTGGCTGGCAGAATATTTTAAATGATTTTAAAGAATTTTTATAAGACGGAGAAATTTAAAGCAAGTCTCTTTAGGCTGACTGAGTTGAAACATTGAAGACTCATGGGAGAAAGAGGCATGGCTAGGCAAATTCAACTCAGTCTCTGGCCAACCAAGCTAAAGTTGAACCCATTGCTTGGACTCTCTAAGCAGCGCACAGGAGATCAGCGTGGTACATGCAGTATAATGCAATGAGCATTCAGATCTTTACATTGTGGAAACAAAACAACCACTTCATAAATGTGTGGCATAACTTAGGAGAACACACCCATCAGCAAAAGATTCAGCAGTCCATCTGCATTTAAAAGACAAAGGCCACTCTTTTGAAAGTCCACATTTTGGACAGAGAGGACTGCTGGTTTGAAATAAGGGCCGAACAGGTCATCTATGTCAAAATTTAACAGCGCTCTCTCAACAGAGGAGGAGGGATATGGCATCATCTATCTCCAGACTAAAACACAGTCCTTTTAACAGTTCCAAGAAGGCTCCATTTGCAACAATGCAGGTGACCCTGAGAACATAGATAAACCTCCAAGTGGCCTCAACAACTCACTAAAAGAATGCAAATGATCAGCTGTCCTTCCATAAATCCTTCCATTCCCCACCATCCAGTCAGAGTTGAAGAACAACAAGAAAGTCCAGTTGCCTCTTGAAAAAGCACCTTTGGGTTCACTTCCCATAATGAAAGCATAACATTGTAAATTGGAATGACTGTAAACAGAGAGCTTCACATGTACTGTACTTCTTTGCTACAGACAGCAATATCACTTTGTGAATGCTCCCTTTGGGATACATAATGTCTATTCTCAAAACAGGAAAATATAATATACTAGTTTAGAAGAATCAAGTTTTTTTAATTCCAAGAATTAAATTAGACTCTTAGAACTGTGTGTAACAATGCTGAAATGCCTCACAGATTTTATTTGTGCTTGTCAAAAATTACTGCCAGGTGTTTTAAATCAAACTGCAGCACTATTTATTTGAAATAAAAACTGTGCCAACATTTTTCGCTCCCCCCCCCCCCAATAATAATCTTAGTTTTGCAGTGTGTAAACATGATTAAATACCATTAATATTTTTGGAGACATTGAGGTAACTTCTGCCCCAGATTGGGCAAAATGCCTTAAAAGTGCAGAAGTATTTTAGAAGATTTACATTTTTTCCAGGAATTCTATATTTTCATATGAGAAGGATTGAAATATTGAAGTATTTAAATGATTTAAATATTTAAACTATTCATCAGTACAATGACTGCAGAAACTGCTATATCACAAGGCAAAATAACAAGGCCAGCTCTTTAATGTTGGCCAACTTCCAGCTAGTAAATTCATTATTATATTGTTTGTCTAAATATGGGAAAGACATTTTCCTAGTGCACAGATATTTTGAGCTGGGCTTTTCAGAGGATAAAAGGTTTTGTTTCTCTTTGGAAATGCTATTCCACACAACCTATCATGATGCTAATTTCCACTTCCCCAAAGATATATACATAAATCCAAAATAGTTTGAAAATGGGCAGTGAACCAACAGAAAGCTAGTGAAATTCATAGCTGTACAGTATATTCCTCAGCCATACAAAAACCCCAGGGGAATACAGGTTTTACAAAAATCAACAAAACGGATTAAAATATATTTATATTCATAGGCATGCATCTCTGCATGCATGCTAAATAGTTCCGATACTGTCATAAAACTGTAAACTTGGAGCATCACAGTATGACTTGTAAAGCATTATTGTTTTTTATTTATAGATATTCTGAAACATTTGAGAAGGATTTATTATTGTGATTCTTAAAAATGGTACAAAACTGCTTGAGATTGTTATGTAAAGTAAATAATACTTTATGCAATTTACTTACATAGTTATTCAGTTTATTTATTGTATTACTAATAGCTGAGTTTTTAAAAGAAATATTAATTGCTATTTTTTAAAGTAATCATTTAGTTCTTACAAATTTACAGCTGAAGTTTTTAAAGAAATATTAACTGTAGTGTTTTTTTAAAGCTTAATGAAAATTTAAAAGTGCATATATTTATTCATATCTTTTTTATAATAATGTGTGTATATGTATGTGTGTGTGTATATGTGTATATATATATAATGTGTGTGTGTAATATATCTATCTATCATCTATCTATCTATCTATCTATCTATCTATCTATCTATCTATCTATCTATCTATCTTTTCTGAGGTTTTCGCGGGTGTTTGCATGTAGGTCTTTGGTTATTCGGGTCTTCTCCCGCGTAAAATTGGAAGTGTCTTGGCGATGTTTCGACAAAGTCTCATTCGTCATCTTCAGCCTGGTGTTCTTGGCTTCATGCTTCCAGGAGCAAATATATATATATAGGTCTTTATATATGTTTATATATAAGTGTTTATATATAGTGTGTGTGTGTATATACTGTGTGTATGTATGTGTGTGTGTATATATATATATATATATATATATATATATATATATATATATATATATATATATATATATATATATATAAAACCAAATAAATAAATAAAATAATAGACACATGAGGATACTCCCTATTAGGCCAGTTTGAAAGAATTGGGGATGTTTTAGGCTAGTGAAAACAGCTTGAGCGGAAACATGATGTCATTGTTCAGATCTATTAAAAGATGTTGTAGGGAAGATGGTGAGGGATTTTTTCTGCTGCCTTAAAACCAGAGACCAAAAATATTGTGTATAGGTTACAGCTATTAGATTTCATTTAAATATAGGGGAAATTATCTAATAGTAACATCTGTACAACCATAGAACTAATCCGATACAGAGGTTGCAGATTCTGCACTCTGGAAGTGCTTAAGAAGAGGCTGAACTGCTACCATTTGCGGATAGTTTTAATTGGTTTTCCTGCACCATTGCAGATGGTTGGTATATAGATGATGGTACCTTCCAACTCCATAATTCTGTGATTCTACATAAAAATGTTAATCTACTGAGGTTGTATGTACTAACCGAATAAATACAGAAAACGAAGCAGTTTCTGTATGAAATGTATGAAATTATTTCTCCTAGGTCCCCTTTGATTACAGATGAGATGACAATCAGAGGAATACAATTAGGGAATGCAGAGAATTCTGAACAGTCACTTTGCCAAGAAAACAAAGTTGGAAAGAACAATCTGGCTGGAGAATTGGATAGAACTGGATGGAGGAATTCAGTGAAAAAGGTTTAGGGTTAGGTTTGTATTTGATGCATATTTGATGCATTTTTATTTTTATTCAACATTTACCCTTCTTGCAATGTTCTTTGCTTTTCTGCCCTCTTTTATAGCAATACTGAAACTAATACATGTCCTCTTTTTAAGCAAAAAGGAATGTGCTTGTGAAATCTGGATCCATGGAAATACAGAGTCTATAGATAAAAATTAATATTCTATAAAAAGAATAATAAAATGACTTATAAAAAGACTCTAACATAGAGTTCACACTGGAGTACTTAATAACAACTTGAAAATAAAGTGTCTTGGAAAACGCAAATAATTTCAAAAGGTCATTTCCAATAGCTGTATCCAAATTTTTGCTATTCCAAAATAATCCCTAACTGTATTCTGAAGCAGTGTTGTCTGTAAACCACAATATCATTTTTTGCGCACAAAATTACTATGGTTAAATAGGTTTGAGACATAGCTGTACATTGCCAAGAGTCACTAAGTCAATAAGATGGGCAGTGCTTCAATTTGATAAATGAATTAATGAATTTACCTGTCTAATCTATGCTCCAATCATCTCATGTTCATCAACTCTCTGTCATCCAGGAAATTGGTGGAATGGAGCGATTAAGATAAATAGAACCAACAATCCCAATCAATTCTTATTCCCTAAAATAAATTAGGGGTACAATATATATGGTACAATACAGATGGTTGATTTGCTGTATTTACAAAACAGATGGTTGTTTATGTATACAGTACAGTTATGTACTGTACACGCAAACAGAAATGGGTATGGCAGTCCATGCCACCAGAGGTTGTGTTTCCTCTTAGATTGTCCTCAAAGAAACAGTTGTGAAGAAACCATTCAAATGTTGAAGTATCCTTACTCAGTTTATCTGAACCTCAAGCGTCTCAATGCCCATGGGAAGCAGAAGAAGATAGACACCCACCCACTACTGTCTTGTATGATTATATGATTCCCAAAATCATATAACTGTCTCCCCTGACAGATATTTATTCTGCTTCTGCCTACTAATCCCCCTAAAAACACAGAAAAGAGATTTTCTGAACAAATTAACTCCACTAGATACAATTTAAGAAGCAATACATATTGATAAATCAATCTATTTGTGCAATCCTATGTACAGTGTCCTTTGAGACATTATGGTATTATGGTATTATGTCAGCATGTTGGTTTCATCTGAATTGGCATGGCTCCATAGTTATGTAGATTGTGACCTGGACCTGAAATGAAGTGATAAGTGAATCCCACTACTGGAGTTTTCAGGGGATAAATTTCAGAGAGAAGGAAGCCAGTGATATTGAATAAGTTGGAACACTAAAGAACTGAGTTATACTCCACCCACAAACAAAACAAAACGTATCTGCTCTTGTATTTCCTTTCTTGCCAAATGCTATCAGGAAGGGCTTCCTTTTCCACCCCCCCAACATCTGTGATCTCAGCTCATTCCCCCTCCCCATTTCCTTTGGGGCTTCAGAAACTAAAACCTGGGATGATCAGAGACTACAGATTGTATTCCATCAAAATGTGCAGAGTTTTGGGGAAATTAAGTTTATAAAGTTTTCCTGAATCAGTTAGATCTCTGCATCCTGATATGGAAGATGAAAGTTTTTCTCACATAAATATTGTTGAAAGAATAGATATATAACCTATAAGATATATAATAATTCAAAAATATTTTAAAAGTGGTTTTCATTATTTCTTAAACTTCCCACAACTTTCTAATAAATCACACAAATTGTATTTTCCCCTCAGTCAACTGATTTATTTTCCTATAAAGGGAATACCTTGCTCTTTGTAGTAGATGAATAAATAAACAAACATAAAAGGAATCAAGCAACATTAAAAGGCATCTATAAAAGATCAACAAATATCAACATACATAGCAAGTATGAGTTTGAAGAATTTCAACATTTATATCATACATTAAACTTTTCAAAAATAATATTCTCAAAGCCCCAGAATGCTTTATTTAATAGTTTTAAAATAAGAACAGGACAATGATTTCAAAAATAGGGTAACATCTGAAAATTGTCTGTCTTGCTTTATAATGCCAGTACCTCTAATGACCTCATTCATTGTATTATTTATTCATTAGGAAAGTGACACTGAAATGTTTCTTCCTGATTAAGATTGTTTCTCTTTAATGAGAATGTTTAAATGTTGTGATAGGAAACCCTTATTTATTTTTAAGAACAAAGCAGTTTTGTGTGTATGTTAGATTCTCCATGTAATGATATTCAACAGCTAAACTGACTTTTGGTCAAGAAACATGCTCCAGATAAATTTCTAAAAATAACAATGGACCTTCTGATAATAAAAACTAATTCTATTAGAACTTTATTTTTTTCTTTCATTACATGGCCATCAAAGAACATAGTGGCTGGACACCATCAAAACTGACACCAGCCTGAGCATAGAAAAACTCAAAGAGGTAGTGCAAGACAGGAAGACCTGGCCTATAGAATTGCTAAGAGTCAGACACAATTGAATGGATATCATCATCATCTTCATAATCATCATCATGCATGATTGTTATATTTATTTATTTTATTAAAAGTGAATAAGGTCACACTGTAATAAATAACTGTATTTGATAATATGGTCACATGATTTCTTCAACAAATACTCAGATTTTTATTTGACAATAAGGACATATAAATATTATTAAATTAATGGAAAAACTCTATTTCCAGTGTATATATGAGTATGAGTCACTATACTGTGTATTGAAAACTAATATTTATAGAAAAAGTAAAGCAAAGCAAGGACTCATAATTGGCATGAGCCAGTTCAGTTGACACATTCTAATATTGTGAGAATCTCTGTTCCCTACATAGACTGGTAGCTGCCCAAAACTGACAGTATCTGGAGCAAGAAACCTAGGGATGTCAGAAAAACAGAAGTGTCATTGTGAGACTTTCCTCTTCTGAATACGCATTGTGGGATTTCATGCATATAGTAAAAAAGAAACGTTTCTCCTTGTGTTCCCATATTGCTTTCATCATTCTGAGAAGCAGGAAGCCCCCTATGTGGGCACTCCTGCCAGCCAAGGTCATTAATATAGATGATGGAAACATGTGGTCCATGGACTCCAATGGACTCACAGATTACACTTTGGTTCCCATCGAGATTCTTGCCTTTTAAGATACTTATGTTCTTGTGTACTTATGTACTTGTTTCTACTTTGTCAAATGCCTTACTGAAATCTAAGTATACTATGTCCACACTGACCTGCTAATTTAGTGATTTTATCAAAGAATGAAATAAGATTGGTTTGGCATGATTTGTTTTTAACAAACCTGTGCTGGCTACTAGTTATAACTTTATTTGCTTCCAGTTGCTCGCAGATCTGTTTTTCCAGCATCTTCCCAGGTATTGATGTTAGACTGATTGGTCTGTAGTTTCCTGGGTCTGTTTTTTTCCTCTTTCTTGAAGATGAGAACCACATCAGCCCTTTTCTAATCCCCAGGTACTTCCCGTGTTCCAGAATTTTTGAAAGATTTGGTTCAGTAGTTCTGAGATAACATCTGCCAGCTCCTTCAGAACTCTGGGATGTACTATATTTTTCAGAGTTTAAGACACACCTTTTTCCCCCCTAAAAGGGGGTGAAAATTTGGGTGTGTCTTATACACTGAATGTAGCTCCGTCCACCCACTGGCCCCTACCCTTTGGCCTCGCCCTCCCAGCAATTTACCTCCTTGTAGCAAGCAGCAAGAAGAAACAGATCATTTCAGCTTCAGCACAGCCTAATTAGCACAAGTTGATTGTCCGTTGCATTGGCCTCCCAACTCTCAGCTGTTTCAGGTTGCAGGGATTGCCATTGCCTATTGCTGCGTGGGCCTCTGCTGCTTGCTGCAAGGAGGTAAATTGCTGGGAGCAGGGTTATTTTTTTTTCTTGTGCTAATCAAGCTATGTTGAAAATGAAAATGAAAGTAAAGCAGGCTGTTTGTGGTTTGCTGCAACAAGGCAAAATTGCTGGGAGGCAGATTTCTTTTTCTTGTTTTTCTCACCAAAAAATGTAGGTGCATCTTATAGTCCGGAGAGTCTTATACTCCAAAAAATACGATAATCTGTCAGATCCCAGTGATTTATATTCATCAAGGTCAGATAGGTGTTCTCTTACCATTTTCTTCCTTATTTTAATTTTTGTTTCTGGTTTATCTTAGGGCTTATAGTAGGGCTATATTTTCTTTTTGCGTGAAGACTGATGCAAAGAATGAGTTAAGCAGCTCTGCTTTCTCCCTAGTGCCTGTTACTTCCTTGCCATCTTCTCTATTTAGTGGACCTACTGTTTCTTTGACTTTTTTCTTGTTATTAATATGTTGAAAGAAACTTTTTAAAATTATCTTTGACTTAGTTCATTCTGAGCCTTTGCTTTCCTGACTTAATTTTTGCATGGTCTGCCTATCTGCTGATAATCAGCCTTAATTATGTGTCCCTCTTTCTATTTTCTGTGGTTGTCCTTTTTGTCTTTCAGTTTGTCAGAGAGTTTGTTGTGTAGCCATGATGGTTTCTTCCAGTGGTGAAATCCTGGAGTGGGGTGGGTGTGGCTTGGTGGGCATAGCAGGGGAAGGATACTGCAAAATCTCCATTCCCACCCCACTCCAGGGGAAGGATACTGCAAAATCCCCATTCCTACCTCACTCTAGGGGAAGGATATTGCAAAATCTCCATTCCCACCCAACTCTGGGGCCAGCCAGAGGTGGTATTTGCCAGTTCTTTGAACTACTCAAAATTTCCGCTACTGGTTTTCCAGAACCTGTCAGAACCTGCTGGATTTCACCCGATTTCTTCTTGAATATCTTGTTTTTCTTTTTCAATAATGCACTGGCCTGGGCTTTTATGATTCCATTTTTCAGAGTTTCCCATGCTTCTCAAGTTGTTTTCCCCTTTAGGATTTTCATTCATGGAATCTTTCCTAGGGTCTCTCTGAGTTTGTTAAAATCAGCTCTTTTAAACTTTAAGGCACTGGTTGGATTATTTTCTATTGCTTGTGTTTGCATTATATTGAATTCCAGTATGACATGGTCACTTTCATCCAACTGCCTCCATCACCTCTTCTCTATTAGTAAGAATTAGGTCTAGTATAGCTTTACTTCTAGTTCCCTCCTCTACCTTTTGGATAATAAAGTTGTCAGCTAGGTTGGTTAGGAATCTGTTTGATCTCTCATTTGCTGCAGAGTTGGTCTCCCAGTTGATATCTGAATAAAGTCTCCCTTTACTACTGTGGTAGTAATACGTTTGTTAACTGGTTGGCAAAGAGTTCATTTATTTTTTCTGATTGGTTGGGTGGCCTATAATATACACCTATGGCAATGTCACTCCCCCCCCCTTTTATATTGACCCATGTACATTCTGGAGTGGTTTTATCTTTGATCATATGCATTTCTGTAGCTATGTAGCGACCTCTCACATATAATGTAACTCCACCTCCTCTTTTTGTTGATTTGTTTCTTTTGAACAATTTGTATCCATCCATCAGTACATTCCAGTCATGGGTTTTGTCCCACCAGGTTTCTGTAATGGCAACTATGTCGTACCTACCCTTGTGTAGTATTGCTTCTAGTTCATCCTGTTTGTTTCCCAAGCTTTGAGCATTTGTATATAAGCATTTAAGACTTTTATGTCTGTCCACAGGTAAAATGCCTCAGCAGTGAGCCTTGTAAATGCAAGAGACAAATTTACCTGTTGTTTTCTGATAAATGAGTATTTACAGAGGTGTGAAAGTCCAGCTCCAAATTATTTTGTTTTCTCCCAGGAAGTTGTTAATCTGCATGCCTGGGATTGGTTCATCTATATTTTAATCCTACCCATTAATATTTAATTCCAGATTCCTGTACCAAATTTTCCGATTTCAGTGATTAAAAAAACCTTAATTCATTAAAACAATAGGATTTTTAATTCAACAAGATGCTGGTACTCACACGAGCTCCCTTTTCTGGAAAACATTCACAGCCCCCACTGCAGTCTCTCCCTGCACATGGTCCAGTATAGGACTTTCCTCCCTGAAAAACATGAGACAAATTCAAAAGTTCAATAAAACTGACAATAGAAAAAACAATTAAAAATACAATGGAAACAGGAATAGATTTAAATGACAGAATACAAATACAGGTAGTCCTCAACCTAGGACCACAATGGAGCCCAAAATTTTTGTTGCAAAATTTGTGAGAAATGAGAAATTTGTTAAGTGAGTTTTGCCTCATTTTATGACTTTTCTTGCCACAGTTATTAAGTGAACCACTGCAATTGTTAAATTAGTAACATGGTTGTTAAGTGAATCTGGCTTTCCCATTGACTTTGCTTGTCAAAAGGTCACAAAAGGGAGTCAAATGACCCCAGGACACTGCATTCATCATAAATATGAACAAATTGTCAAGCATCTGAATGTAAATCACGTGGCCATGGGGATACTGCAACAGACATAAGCCATTTGAAAAATGGTCATAAGTCATTTTTTTCAATGCTGTTGTAACTTCAAAAAAACTAAGCAGACTGTTGTAAGTGGAGGACAACCTGTAATATCTACTGGACAAGAAACAGATAAAAACATTAAAAAGATGAATGTGCATATCCTGAGATAAATCTAATTTGCACAGCCAGAAAACTAACCACTGCCCCCACAACCAGGGTGGATAAAAATGATTTTTTTAAAAAAAATTTAAAAATCAGATTTTTTAAATTTAAATCGGATTTTTTTAAAAATAAAATGTTTTTTGAGGAAAATATATTACCATCCAAAGGTTATTCCATCATGAAGTAAAGATTTTAGTTTTTTAATTATGTAGAATAAGGCTGTATATGTTTAATTTTTTTGGTAAATAAATTCCATTAATCCATTCACAATGTCATGCTCTTCCAGAGGTTTTTGTAAGATTATTGGGAAGTTTCTCTGCCTACAAGATATTATCACAAATGCTTGGTTTACTTTTGCAGTTCTCAAAACTGAATTTGACTTAGCAGAGATCACATGCCTCTTCTTCACAGCAAAAATGTTATAACATGAACAGAGTTGAGAAAAAGACCTTAATCCTATTGTTCTACAAACCTATGAATACAGAATCAACCCCTTCAGTGCTAAGTTTCAAGAAGTTCAGTGAACAGAATAGAAACAATATTTTTCTGATTCTTTGGAGTGGAATAGATCTGCACAAGAAGAAAGTGAAACTTATAAAAATTTTATAAGTTATAACTTATTTTATAATTTTATAACTTATAAAAAATTTTTACATAACAAAATATCACAATGGGATTACAAATCAATTATTTTGATGGGTGATTGGAATGGAGTAATTGATATTTCTAAGGATAAGAAGACTATATCTAAAGTTGCCTCGCGTGCTAAATTACCCAACCTTTTTTTGAAATTATGGATGATTTAGAATTAAGAGATGTCTGGAGAGAATTGAATCCAGATGAAAAAGATTTTACATTTTTTTCTGATAGACATCAATCCTTTTCTAGGATAGATTTTATTTTGCTAACATCTGATTTCCTTTCTAGGGTGAAGAAAGTCAAGATATTCCCAAGGACTCTAGCTGATCATAGTCCAGTTTGGTTAGAATTAGAACAGGAGAGAAAAGAAAGGAGGTCTTGGAGATTAAATGAAAATTTATTTAGATATGAAGAAAATGTTAAAGAACTTAAAAAATATATGAAGGAGTTTTTTGATAATAATATGTATAAAGGTACTTCTATGGAAATGGTTTGGGATGCAAGTAAGGCTTATATGAGAGGAGTGTTGATATACATGAACAATAAATATAGACAAAAGCAGGCAAAGAAACGGAAGGATATTGAGGAAGAAATAAAAAAGAAAGAACAATTGTTAATAGATAATCCAGAAGATAAAAGAGCTAAAGAAGCAATAGGTATATTAAGACAGCAATTTAATATGTTAATGGCCGATCAAGTTGCAACTAATTTACAATATGCCAAACATAATACATTTTGCAATGCTAATAAACCAGGTAGATGGTTAGCTTATATGTTAAGGAAAAAGCAAAGATCACGTATTATTAGTAAGATGGAATATAAAGGTAAAGAAGTTTATCAACAAAACTTGATTAAAAAAGCTTTTTTAGAATATTATACAAAATTATATGCAGGAGATTTGATACAAGGTCAAGATATAGATAGATATCTTAAAGAGGTTGATGTCCAGGAATTAACTTTGGATCAAAGAGAAGGTTTGAATCAACCAATAAATTCTGAAGAGATTATTTTAGCAATTAAACAGTTAAAAGTAGGTAAAACGCCGGGAACGGATGGGTTGACAGCTATTTATTATAAGAACTTACAGATGGAAATGGTGGAACCTCTTAGGATGCTTTTTAATAAAATTCAATCTGGGGGAGAAACCCCACCCTCATGGAGAACAGCTTTTATATCACTGATTCCTAAAGAGGACCAAAATTGTGTTAAACCTGAAAATTTTAGACCCATCTCACTTTTAAATACTGATTATAAGATCTTTGCTAAAGTATTGGCAAATAGATTAATGCCAATTATGCAACAAATAATCCATAATGATCAATCAGGGTTTATAAAGGGGAGATATATGAAATATAACTTGAGACAAATAATAAATTTGGTTGAATATTTGGAGAAAAATAATCAGATTCCCGCAGCTTTTTTCTTTTTGGATGCAGAGAAAGCTTTTGACAGATTGAATTGGCAATTTTTATTCAAAATAATAGATAATATGCAATTTGGGGAGCAATTTATGAGCTCAATTAAAGCAATATATAGGGAACAAAATGCACAAATAATTATTAATGGAAGTTTAACGGATAGTTTCAAGATAGAAAAGGGAACGCGGCAGGGTTGCCCATTGTCTCCCTTATTGTTTGTTTTATCCTTAGAAATCTTGTTGAAAAAGATACGTGAATCTAAAGAATTAAAAGGAATAGTGATTCGACAGCAAGATTATAGGTTGAGGGCTTTTGCAGATGATTTAGTTGTTACACTAACGCAACCTACAGATACAGTTTCATATATGTTGGAATTGATAGAACAATATGGTAAAGTTTCGGGATTTAAAATAAATCAACATAAGACCAAGATAGTGACTAAAAATATGTCTTTCAATCAAAGAGAAGAGCTTCAACAAATATCAGGATTTGAAATACTTAAAAAAGTTAAATATTTGGGTGTGTTTATTGCTGGGTCAAATACAAAGTTATTTAAAAACAATTATGAAGTCTTATGGCGAAAGGTGCAGAAAGAAATGGAGGATTGGAAAAAGTTACAATTATCTTTATTAGGTAGAATAGCAGCAATTAAAATGAATGTATTACCTAAGTTTTTATTTTTGTTCCAAATGATACCGGTGCTGAAGAAGGATGAACAACTGAGGGAATGGCAAAAAGGTCTTAATACTTTTATATGGTTAGGTAAAAAACCCAGAGTTAAATTAAAAATTATACAAGATATTCGGGAGAGAGGTGGTTTAAAAATGCCAAATTTAAGATTATACTATGAAGCCTCGGTATTAGTTCAGATTAGTGATTGGTTTAATTTAACAGAGGATAGAATTTTGAATCTAGAAGGACATGATTTACTTTATGGATGGCATGCTTATTTATTGTATGAAAAGAAAGTGGATAAAGTTTTTAAAAGTCATATGCTTAGAAATGCCTTGTTGAGAGTCTGGAAGAAATATCAATATAAATTGGATTATAAAATACCTATTTGGGCAAATCCCAGACATGCAATAGAAAACATAAGTATAGAACAAAAGATGGAGGTGATCACATATAAAGAACTTTTATTTAAAGAAAGGGGTAAACTACAACTTAAATCCTTAGAGGTTTTGAAGAAGGAAGGGATAATTTATACTTGGTTTCAATATGGTCAACTTCAAGCAAGATGGAGGGAGGATCAAAAAACAGGTTTTATGGAAAATGAAGAAAATTTGGTAAAGCAAATCAGGGACCAGGGTGCTATGCATATTAAAAGATTATACAATGTATTATTAGAGATAGACTCTGAATCAGAGCTGGTTAAAGACTGTATGATTAAATGGGCTAGAAATTTTCAGGAACCAATAATGATGGAGACATGGGAAAAGATTTGGGTTAGAAATGTTAAATTTACTCAAGCACAAAACCTTAGAGAGAACTTTTATAAGATGTTTTATAGATGGCATTTAGATCCAAAAAAGTTGTCCTGTATGTATTCTAATGTACAAGCTAAATGTTGGCGGTGTGATTGTGAAGATGCAACTTATTTTCATATTTGGTGGACCTGTAAGAAGGTTAAAGCATTTTGGATAAAGATTTGGTGGGTAATGCAAAATATTTTGAAAAAAAGGTTGGAATTTACACCGAAACTCTTTTTGTTGGGTATTATAAATGAATGTACATTATTGGAGACTAAGCTGATTTTAAATTTAATAACAGCAGCTAGACTGTTGGTTGCACAACACTGGAAAAAAGACTCTTTGCCTACAATAGAAGAATGGATTGTAAAAGTAATGAACTTAGCTGAGATGGCTAAAATCTCAGCATATTTGAAGGATCATACGGAAGAAAGATATATTCTGGAGTGGAGGAAATGGATTGACTATGTTTGGAACAAATACCATATAAGAAGACATCAAATTGCGTATGAATGAAGAGGAAGAGTTGTAATTTTTGTTTTTCTATTTTATTAGATTGGAGTTAAGATTTTGATAGTGTTTGTAAACTAGAAATTGGATAGGTTAATGGCTGGGTTAAAATTTTTGTTGAAAAAGAGAAACCCTGTATTTCACTCTGGGAAGTCCGGGGGGGGGGGAGGGGGGTTGAAGGAGGGGAGGGGTGGGGGGGGGAAGGGGGGAAGGGGGGGTTTATATGTTTGTATTTTTATAAAACTTTTAATAAAAAAAAAAAAAAGAAAGTGAAACTAAGTGTGAGGAGGAAGGGGCAAGCAGACAAGCAGTACAAAATGAAAGTGAAACTTTCTGAGCACAATACTGCACAGCCACAGACAGACAAATCTTTGGATCTTTTTGTGTGTATGACCTGAGGTTTATCACATTCTTTCCTTGGAGGAAAAAACTTATAATGGCAGCAGGCCGTAAAAGAGACCCACTTTGGCAGTATTTTAATGAAGTTCCTTTACTTATCGGTAAGGCAGGCATGCGTGCAAACTGCAAACACTGCAACAAAGAAATGCAAGGCCTGGTGGCCCGAATGAGGCAACGTCATGAGAAGTGCTGTGATGAAGATGACCACAGAAACACATTTGAACAGGCAGGATCTTCAGCTTGGTAAACATTTTTATTGAATCATATTTCTAAAGAAAGATTTATGCCTTGAACTGTCATGTTTGAGCAAAATTATATTTCTTATTATTACTGCATGTTACTGTCATTTGGTACAGTTATGAAGAAAAGCAAATATTCCTTTTGGGGCAGTGCTGTGTACAATAAGCAGAAATTGTATAAACAATAAAATAACAGCATTGACTTTTTTGTTTAGTGGAATTCATGGATTCTGGAAACTATCCACCTTCAAGATCACCACCCTCCTGTTCTACAGTTTCAGAGTTATCCATCCAGGATAGTGCTTCATTAGCATCATCATCATCAGACACCCACAGTCACATATCACTATCACCTAAAAGAAAGAAAAAACCCTTCCCTCCTGGAACCACCATAGATAAGTTTGTGATAAAAACTAGCGGATTAGAAAAAGAGTTAATTGATGAAAAAATTGCCCAGTTTGTTTATGCAACAAACTCTTCTTTTCATCTGACTGAAAACCCACATTTCATTAATATGGTTCAGTCAGTGAGACCAGGATACAATCCACCCAGCAGAGCAGATGTTGCAGGGAAACTGCTGGATAAAGTGTATGACAGAGAAATGGAGCAATGTGCAACAGCTCTGGAGGGAAGAATTGTTAACCTAAAGTATTGATGGGTGGAGTAACGTCCACAATGATCCTATTGTATGTGCTCGTATAACAACAGAAGGGAAAGCCTTCCTTGCACAAACAATTGATACGTCAGGAAATGCACACACAGCAGAATACTTACAAGAAGTGGCAGTAAAAGCTATAATAACATGTGAACAAAAATGCAAATGTCTAGTACGCAGTTTGGTCACAAACAATGCTGCAAATGTATCCAAGATGAAAAGAAATTTAGAAGAGAAGGAAGGGAATACAAAGCTAATAACATATGGTTGCAGTGCTCATTTGCTGCACCACTTAGCCAAAGACTTAAGTGTTCCAGAAATAAAGACTAATGTTGTTGAAATTGCTAAATACTTCCGTAACAATCATTTTGCTGCAGCAGCTCTGAAAAGGATGGGTGGAACCAAGCTAACACTCCCACAAGATGTTAGATGGAACTCTGTGGTGGACTGTTTTGAGCAGTATATCAAGAACTGGCCTATTCTGATGACAGTTTGTGAAGAAAATCGAGATAAAATAGATGGCACTGTCACGGCCAAAATCCTCAAAATTGGGCTTAAGAGAAATGTTGAACATATGCTGAGCATCCTGAACCCCATCTCTGAAGCTTTAAACAAAATACAAAAAAATAGCTGTTTTATTGCTGATGCTGTTGAAATTTGGAAGGAACTGAATGAACACTTAAAAACAGAACTACACATGGACAGAATTAAATTACAAGCATTAAAAAAACGAATGGGACAAGTACTGTCTCCAGCTCATTTTTTGGCAAATATTGTCAATATCCAGTATCAGGGTCAAAACTTAAGTGCTGAGGAAGAGGAGTTAGCTATGACATGGGTATCCAGCAATCATCCATCTGTAATGCCAACTATAATAAACTTCAAAGCTAAGGGGGAACCATTCAAGAAATATGTTTGCTGAAGATATTTTAAAGAAAGTCACACCAGTGAACTGGTGGAAATCACTTAAGCACTTGGATTTAGAGACTGTTCAAGTAATGATTTCACTTTTAACAGCAGTAGCTTCTTCTGTGGGCGTTGAAAGAATATCCTCTTCCTTTGGAATCATTCATTCTAAACTGAGAAATTGTTTGGGACCCGATAAAGCAGGAAAGCTTGCTTTTCTTTTCCAGATTATGAACAAAGAAGAAGATGAAGATGACGAGTGAGCTACAGAGGACAGTATTTAAGATTTTCATGTGTAGGCCGGGCTGACAGTCTAAGTTTCTTAAAATATATATATTTTGTTTAGCCAAATTAGTTAACAAACATGGATGTTTGTTTAAGCAAATAACATATGCTGTAATGTTATTGTTTCAGTTGAATAAATCTATTTAAATTGTTATTAAGGTAATGATTATTTTTCTCCTTCCTAAATACAACAGAAAAGTTGTCCAAATATGAATAATTAACCTATTAAACTGGGAATAAAAAAACTAATATGAAAAGTTGTTATTCTAAAAATCTTCATCTACTTGCATATTAAAGCTATACCAGCAAGAATTGGTCTTTATGTAGAAAACTATGATTTAAATCAAGCCTTACTGACTAGTGATTTAAAATTGTGATTTAAATTGTGATTTAAATCAAATCCACCCTGCCCACAACACCTCTCAACATCTCATCTGTGAGACAGGTGAGATGTGAAGGGCTGATTTAGTCTGGTGG
Source organism: Masticophis lateralis (assembly GCA_030761175.1). Taxonomy (NCBI): domain Eukaryota; kingdom Metazoa; phylum Chordata; class Lepidosauria; order Squamata; family Colubridae; genus Masticophis; species Masticophis lateralis. Next base: position 161,733,561 of record JAUDYJ010000001.1, read on the forward strand.
AAATAAGTGCTGCACAGAAGCCTTTTCAGCAGCCAGATCCAGGAGGTTAAGCCACTCTAATTCTACCCTTCAAGGAGAAATGGCTTCAAAATAAAGCAGCACTGTTACAATATCAAAAATGGATGCACTTAGGGCCGCCATCAATGAGCTGTTGGACAGTATTACTTGGTCTGTTGTATGGATGCTTGGGTGGTTTAGGGGTGGGGAATTGTGGTGGGTGGGAGAGTGTTTGGGGATTGTTAGGTGTGTTGGATGTGGTCTTTGCATGTTAAGTGGATTTCATTGTATGGGTATACTGTGTAAACACGTACAATAAAAATAAAGTTATTTATTTTTTTATTTATTTATTAGAGCAATCTTGAGACAAATATAAACAGATATCACTAAGGTAGAAGCAGATAAAGTGGGGACCGTTTGGATGATAACTGGATAACTTTATATTCACTATATTCTAAAAGCAACCATATTCTGAAGACAAGAAATACGTGCAGCTGCAGAGAATACAAAGCCAACATGTAATTTCCTTTGACACTCTAAAGAGGCCCCCCTAACTTGTCAGAAGAAAGGAACATCCCTAAAAGACATATGGCTAGAGGTGGTTAGGTCATGGACATCCATATGGGCTAAAACTTGTCCTTCAACAAGAAGAATTTGTACTTCAGCCAAATTACAAGAAGAATTATGAGTGTTGGATAAAGATAATGTAAAACTTTAATAATTAGAAGATGTCAATTAAAAATGACAAATGTATGTTAACCATATATGGAAAGTTGCTGTGTTAGCAGAATCCTTTGTTTAGAAAAGTATATAATGTGTCATACAAGCATGGAGTCTTTACTCAGAGCCAAGATTGGCAAACATGGCTTTTGAGTCTTGCGCAAATAAACTCTCTCTCTGATTGACCCAGGAATATTGTTTGGTCACTTCATTCCATAACATCACTACTTTGGTATCAACAAATCCTATTAGCAAAGCTCACATTTTTGAAGCCCTGGGATACAATTAGCTATCACAAGGAACCCAGAAGAGCTCTGCTAGATCACCTGCAATATTTTTTGTCATCCAGTTGATCAGATGTAATCAGAAAAGCTAGTATATGTTAGCTTAGGTTTGTTAGATGATATGTCCTGTCTTTGCTCTGGGAAGTCGGGGGGGGGGTTGGGGGTTGGGAGGGAGGGGTGTGGGGGAAAAATTGTTTTATGTTCTTTAATAAAATAAAAGACAGGTAGATGAATTAATAAGAGAAGTAAGGAATTTGGGGGAAATGTTATAATAAATGAAATGATGATATTAAGACATGATAAATAACTGAGGGTAAGAAGAGGATATAAAAGATGTACTAGATGCTATATTTTGTTGATTGTCTATGTAATGTTCAGATTTTTACTTGTTTGTAGGTTTGTATGTTTGATTATAAAATAAAAAACTTTTTCAAAAAAGAAAAGAAAAGCTACAGACAAAGGGGAAAAGCTTTTTTTGCCACTAATTGTGCTGTGTGGCACCAGTGTTGTATGTTGCCTGTGGTTCAGGAGGTAAGTAACTAGGAATTCACTTATCATTTATTAATAAGTGATTAGATAGTTCATAGATGCTGATAGTCCTAGTAATGTCTGCAAAGGAAGGGAATGACAAAAACAGTACCATACTCCTGCATATACAAACTCCACTTTCTCTTATTAAATCATACACATGTGTAAATAGGATGGAGTATTTTTGATGCTTATCATTTATCCTGTGAACACCTCTGTATAGTCCTATCCTGTATGGATTTGTCTAGTCTCATTTTAAAACTCTCTCAGTTAAACACTTTCTTCTGAGCAAGTGAGCACAACTGAAGATTCAACACAGGGATATAGCTGCCCATATTTTAATTTTTAAAGATTTAAAATTAAATGTAAAATTTAAAGATCTATTTTATGATTCGGAGGAATTACTGGATATAAAGATTATGCTTAAAGCATAATTTTTTTTCTTTCATCGTGAAACTCCTGATTTAATTTCACTATATATACTTAGATAAGGAAAGAGAAACATTTTTGGACTGAACTGGACCCAAACTATATATGCTTTTCGATAGTAATATGAATTGAATTATGTGCCTCTCACTCTGAAGTATATATGCTTGAAGCTTCTACATACATTCCCTCTGTAAATATCAGTAATGACAAGCCTCTGTCTCCATGGAGACTTTCCACTTGATGGAAGATTTTGATTTTCTGAATCTTTACTTTACTGAAGAACTTCAATGGATAGCAGCAGCTTGCCATTGCTAACATTCATTCTCTACTTCTGGAGAACGAATCTAACTTGTTCACTTTCATGCTCTTGAAACAGCTTCTTCCAATCTTTTGACACTTGGTTATTTGTACCTTTCTCATATTTGCTCGCTTTAGATCTCAGTAGCTAATAGGAATATTTTTGAGGAGGAAGCACCAAAGGCAAGACAGTTTACTCATCCACCCAATTTATAAAGAATCTGTTGAATACATAAACTGATTATATTGCTGTACCCAAATGAGAGAAAGAGAGAGAGGGATCATCCTCATATTTATTTTGAGAACGTTGGAATATATAACCACCTAGTTTGGTTCCAAATGTTATTTCTGGTAGGAAGGAAGAACTCTGCAGCTCTTCCTACTCTGGCCAGAGGGATCTTCCCATTGCCATCATGTGCTTCCTGGTAAGGGGGATGCAGCCACCAGTAGCTGAGGCTAAAATGTTGTGTTTTTCAGTTCTGCAATCTTAGGGCAATTTTTTGCAATGTTTGAAAAGTGTCCCTGTGAAATCATAAAATCTTCCTCCTTAATGAAACCAAATAAGCATAATGAAGAATTTGGCTATATTAGGCATATTCTATTTTGTATTATATGTATCATAATTTTATGATTCACAAATATCACAAATCACAAATTTGTGATATTATTCACAAATAATAATTATACAAATAGTAAACTTCTTAACTTCTACATGTTAAATTTTGTAATTTAACATATTTTAATGTATCTATCCCCTACGTGCCATGTATTTAACTCTAAAAAAATATTTGGGCTTAGTTCTTCAGTTAAATTAAAAGTATTAAACAACAAGTCACACTGATTGGTATACAACACAACCTCCTTCTTGCCTTTTCAGTCCTTTCTGACACACAAAAATAAATTTTGTACAGCAGTACGCAGTGAATCTTGTGGTTTGTTCTGTGTACCAAAAATGCTCTTATCAAAGTACAAACAACTAGCATATGGAGTTTATAAACATCAAAACAGTAGACTTCCTTCATGTGAATTACACCATGTCATCTGGTGTGCTCACATCCTCTCTCAATTAGACACTGAGTCCATCAATTTAACAAAAGTCAGGAAATGTCTAGGCCTGGGAACAAGCAAATATTTAAAGAAATATAATCTTTAAAAGAATAATCTTTCTTTAAAAGAAAAAGTATTACTTGGTTGCAAATATTTCAGATTGATTATTACTTAGCATTTTGGAACGTTAGTAAATATCTGGATTTTATTTCTCAATTTTATTTCCTAATAAAATATGTACTGCTCTGACATGGCACATTTTGAAAAAGGATTGCTTCTCACCAGATTACAGTTTCAACAATTTTTAATATTCTCTAGATAATTCCTGTATGGTATTATATACATTATATAATCCTACGTAAACAAATGCAGAAAACCTATATAACAGGATTCACTGAATTACTCTGTCTTATTTAGAATTGGCCCACAAACATTGACAGATAATATATGAAGATCCTGTCTTGTTTGAATTGTACCAAAATGTAGGTTAATGTGCTGGAGGAAGAGCTATTGATGGGACAAAATACTAAAATTGGCAAGAAAAAATAGTTCTTCATACTCTGCATTTTATAACTTGTGTAAAACATTTATATAATATTTAAAACATTAACATTGCTTAAGAACAAACAATGCACACTCAGATCATATAGATATATCAATCCCCAATATTTAATAGAAATTTATACATATTACTTTATAAATAATAATATTTCTATGAATTGCTACAATAATTGTAGTCTTTCCCTTTAAGGAACTGTTCTAGCTTTCTAATAGTTTTGGTTGACACACACACACAAAACCTTGGAGCTGTGGTAGAAATTGCACCATTTCTTCTAACCACTATGTAAAATATTAGCTACTGAAAATAATTATTAAACATGCTATGAGAAAAAAATGAAAAGAGTAAAAAAAAAGTCTTCAGGAACAATGAATAAATGGCTGTAAGAATTAATTGCTTTGCAACTAAACCATAATTTATTTTTTAGGATGGATGAAATAGTCTAGGACTGAAAGAAGAAGCCACAATCATATCATTTAAACCATAAAGAAGCCAAGCTAAAGGTTGTTCCAAATTGCACAATATGCTAAGCCCAGGCAAAATATGGATAAATATTACATGCAGATCAAATGTGTTTTAGAAATGTTAGTGAGTCCAAGGTTAACACCAGCAGTCTGTAGATTGACCAGCAGCCAGAATGTCTATGACCGCCAGTTAGGAAGGAGCACTGATCCCTGAACCAGCTGTATTTTCTGGATCTTTTTCAAGCACAGTCTTGCACAAAACACATTGCATGGCTCATATCTCAGACAATCTCATTCAATAACTTAATGAGTGAAACTAAATGCAGGGTAGTTCATGAGGTAAAAAGAAAAGTACTTCTTTACACAACAGATAGTTAAACTGTAGAAGGTACTTCTGTCTAATATAGAAGCAAAAATTAAAATTCCTATGTTCTTAATTAGTACACTTTTTTTATAATGCAGAAAAAAAGATGGATTAACAGTGAAATGAAGCAGGAGACAATACTCTTTGCAGAAATATTCAAAATATAGATACAGAATAAAAGTTGGAAATCCTCATGACAATACAAGTCAGATAATCACTTAAAGCTGGTTCATTTAGTTAGAGAGTTAAGCAAATTTTACAGTTTATAATAAAAATACATGGACAATTTAAATAACATTTCATTTTAAAACAAAAAATATAGCTAATACAGGTTTCATAGAGCACAATAGCTAAATAACAGCAAGAGTTTAGAAGCCAAACAGTATCTAGAAACCAAATTAATATGATGAAAATTATCTCTGAAAAAGGTCTTAACCTGTAAGCATCTAAGTATAGGAACAGATATCTTGCTGGGGTCTTGAATTAAATGAAAGAGAGTGCACATGATGCAGCACTGATTTAATATTTGCTGCTTGGTCCCTACTCCTGGATTTAGTCTTGAGTCTGGGTGTCCAGTGGCAGGAATACTGAAACATTCTAGCTAGGGATTTTCTTTGAGAGTAACTATACTGATTACCAGTTCAGTTTGTTTATAATCACAGTGCAAAGTTTGGGTGATTGTTCTCTCTTCCCACATTAGTGTGCCTAATCCCTAAATCTTGCTGTAAAAACATTTTTGGTGTCCCAAAGTTAGACAAGAGACAGCTGTGCAAGATGCAGATACAGGGGAAGATCTTCTCTGTGACCAAGGCTAAATTGTAGGAAGTTATCCTCAGGAAGCCATTTTCACCTCTGATTGCCTGGCTGGTAAAGTTTTTCTTTACACAGGCTTTACTCATCAGGTTGAGTAAAGCCTGATGAGTAAAGTAAATCAGGCTTTTCCAGTTTCCTCTGTTTGTTGTTTTTTTTAGATTAGATTTATCTGCTATGTTTGTTTTTGGTTTACAACTTAAGAAAACCAAGAAAAAAACCAAAACTGCAAATTCTCTGGATACATGCATTTTAAATAGTAGAGGACAAATATATTTATCAGAGTTACCCTGGAACTTGAAAACCTCTCTTTTTTTTCTGAGATCACCCAAGGACAACTAGGAGGTTACAGAGTGTGTGTCGTTTCAAGGCCCCCTACATCCACTAGAAGAGCCACAGCTGCAGAGAACTTCTCCCCATGGAAAGAACATGGAGCTCCTCCAAGCATCTGTGTCTCTGAGACTGAAGAAACAAGGGAGAAGAACTCTCTGGACTCATGGTCTCTTTGGTCTCATGAATCAGCTGACAAGAACTCCTGACTGCTATTGACTGCAAGTGCACACACAAAGGATATTAATGCTGGTGTATAACTCCCCTATTTCAACCTGTCCTGAAAGAATTAATTTCTCTCCTCTCCTGTTCCCGTATGGTCCTCTTTTTTAAAAGGTGATTTAAATTGATCTTAACCTTTACATTTATCTTTGAGAAATGAATAAGCAATGGATTTGTGAACACCTAGAAATGCACAAGGCAATCAAATATAAGCCAGCATGGATTTGCTAAAAATTATGCCAGAAAAACCTTATTGCTGTTATTGATAAAGTGTCTAAATTAGCAGATCAGCAAAACACTGGATATAGTTTACTTGGACTTCAGTAAAGCATTTGACAAAGTAGATCACAGCTTATTTCTTGGTAAGATAGAACAATGTGGGATAGATATTACCACTACCAGGTGAATTCACAGTTGGCTGATCAACTGCACTTAGTATGTAATCGCCAATGGAATTATATTCACGTGAAGCATGTGGAAGCATGCAATGTATTCAGTTATCTCAAGATCTTGTCTTGGACCTAGTGCTTTTCAACATCTTCATAAATGATCTAGATGAGGGGATAAAAGGGGAACTCATCAAATTTGCAGATGACACCAAGCTGGGGTGGGGTGGGGGGACGGGACGGGAGGATTGCTAACCGTTGGAAGATAGACTCAATATTCAGAAGGATTTTTGAGTATTGAGCCCTAGCCAACAAGATGCAGTTCAGTGGTGTGAAAAGTAAGGTCCTGTACTTAGGCAGGAAAACCCAAACACTGAGGTATAGTATAGCCAGTGCCTGGTTCAAGAGTAGTATCTGTTACAGGAATCTTGGTGTCCTAGTGGCCCATCACTTAATTATGAGCCAGTGGTGTGCTGCAGCTCCCCAAAATGCCAATGCAGTTCTATGTTGCATTTACAGACAGATGGTATCAAGATCACAAGAACTGGTGGTACCACACTGTAAGGACACACTTAAAATACTGCATCCAGCACTACAACACTGAGATGACAGAAAGAATGATGAGAAGAGCAATAAAGATGGTAAAAGATCTGAAGGCTAAACCACATGATGAACGATTAATGAAACTAGGTATGTCTAGCCTAATGAAGAGAAGGATTAGAGGTGACATGAGAGCTGCATTCCAATATTTGAGGGGCTGGAGTTAAGGAGAAATTTCCTGACCGTGAGAACAATTAATCAATGGTACAGTTTACCTCCCATTTTTGGGTTGTGGATGCTCCATCCTGGAGGCTGTCAAGAAAAGAATTGACAGCTGTTCAGGATTAAAAAAGCACACCAGCCTTTGGCAGGACGTTGGACTAGAAGACTTCCAAGGTTCCTTCCAGCCCATTGATTCTATGATTATGTTAGAACACCTAAGAGATAATGTGTTTATCACCTAGTCAGTTGCTTTGTTGTAGTTAGAAACCAGTGTGAATTTATTTTTTTAATTAAAACCAATAATTCTTGTTTGATTAGATTTCTATCCTGCTATTTGACCATTATTTCCAAAAGCAACTTGCAAAATAAAAAAGAGATAGCCCTTGATCTCATGCTGGCCCTCAAAAAAGTCAAAATAAACAAACATTTTCCTCTATTATTTTTTGGACCAATTTTCCTTCTACTTATTTGCAGGAAAGTATCCTTGACTCCTGGTGCTTTTCATTATGGCCTGCAGGAGTCAGTTATTCTTAACTGATGCAACTAAACCTAAAGCTTTAGAGACATTTTACATTTCCTCCAAAAGCTCAGAGGATACTATATAAAGCAGCCGGTTGCTGTCAGTATAAGTTAGAATTAAAACTCCCAGTTGGCTGGCCTGGATTCCATTTATGTATTTATTTAACATTTTAAACCACCCAATAGACTTTCTAGGTGGTATGCAATAAAACCCACAATAATTCAATGTGTTCAAGTTAAAACATGTATACAAATCAAATCAGTTTCAAAATAGTATATAAACAGAACAATAATGTCATTTAAAATTTATCACAATATGAATTAAAATAAATTAAAAAATTAAAGTTCTATGGGCTGAAAGCTAGACTGTTTTTAAGAAAAATGTGGAATGTCACAGAGAAGAGAGGATTGGCCTATTCTCCAAAGCACTTGAGGGCAGAACAACAAGTAATGGATCAAACAGAGATCCAACATAGAGTTAATGAGAAATTTTCTTAAATAATTAATCAATGCTTCCAGAAGTTGTGAGTGCTCCATCACCGGAAGTTTTTAAGAAGAGATTGGACAGCCATTTGTCTGGAATTGTATAGGTCTCCTGCTTGAGTAGGAAGTTGGATTAGAAGACCTCTAAGGTCCCTTCTAAACTCTGTTATTTGGTAATTCAGTAAGGGTTAGGGTAGGGGTGTCAAACTGGCAGCCCACAGGCCGGATGTATCATGTGCAGGCCATGCCCACCCCAGCTCTGCAAAGGGAAAAAAATGTCGCAAAAGTCACGTGACAGCATTGTGATGCCGCAAGTTTAACACCTGTGGATTAGGGTTTCATAGGCAAGTAACTTTCTCTGCTTAGTACCATCCAGAGAGTCAAACACTGGGCACTAAGTGAGGGCATAGAGGCCTCTGAATAGATAATCCTGATCCCAGAGCAAGATTTCTAGTCTGTGCATTGGAAATGATTGGAAAGATATTAAACACCACAGACTCACATTATTGAATGACATGAATATATACTCAGTTCATGGAGAGTCCACACATAGGAATGACAATACTGCTTACCAATATGCTTGGAATTTATTTTCTCTATTATTATTCAGAGCCATGATTAGTTAGAATCAATTTTGTTGCTTGTATCCTTACGATTTATATTGATATTGTTTTCTGATTGCTTATTTGTAACCTATGACTATCATTAAGTGTTGTACCTTATGATTCTTTACAAATGTATCTTTTCTTTTTATGTACACTGAGAGCATATGCACCAAGACAAATTCCTTGTGTGTCCAATCACACATGGCGAATAAAAAATTCTATTCTAGTTTTTTTCAGTTTGGATTACAAATTTTCCTGTCCACGCAGCCCCATTTCCATAGTGTATCAGACCTGCAGCTAAATGCAGCTGCAAACTTTGCAATCTGCTTGATGGGCAAGGATTTGAATGCAACTCAAAACAAATCTTTTTAGTTTTTAAAAAAGCTGACATCCCACCCTATTCCTTCCCAAAACTGCCCTTATTTCCATAGCAAGACACCCTCCCATTTTGACACCCCATCCTCACTCACTTCCCATCCAGCATAGCCCCACCCATTGCTGCCACCTTCTGACTGACTGCTTACTTGCCTGCCCAGCGTCCGCAGATACCCTGCAAAGAGATGGTAGATTGCAACATTGCAAACTGGCAATGTTGAGTCCTCCCATTCTGCTACAGTGAGGAACAATGATTTTCTTGATCGTTTCTGTTAATGCAGTTTAGAATTTATTTGTGCTTTTTTTTTTTTTTTTTGCAGCTAAATCACAGAGTTTAGTCACCTTCAACTTGAGATCCACCAAGACATCTTAATCATTTTCTCATTCTCAGGCTCTTTGTCAGACTAAGCAAGATTCTTCTTGAGCTCTCTTTAGCAAGATTTATTGAAATGAAAGGATCAACATCTAGACTACCTAACTGAAAATATATTTTCAGTTTAGGATTAATATATCCTATATGAACTAGGGCAGAAATATTATAAGTTTCTTTTTAATAACCTTCCTGTGATCCAGAGAGAAGGCAGGTCCCTTCACTGATAATGAGGAAACATGGAACTGGCTGTGTTTGTTAGATTCCTCTAATTCTGAGGCTGAAGACTCTTGCCTACACTTATCATATAAATGAGGATTCAACAGGCTGTCAGACACCTGAGAATAATTGTTCAGATCTAATGCAGATAACTGCTAACTTGGATTTCAGGAAGTTGTAACCTGACATTGGAAGAATACCAAGTTCTAAAACAGTACCAGCAAAAGAGAAATGAACAAGAGAAACTGACTTGTTACCTTGAAAGGAAATAGTGTAACCTTCTTTAAATGGCAAAACCAGAAACTTCATATCTCTCAAAAAAACCCGAATGCACAGGAATATTTATTTATTTATGCAATTTATATGCCGCCCTATCTCCGAGGACTCAGGGCGGCTCACAACAATAAAAATGCATAATTCCTTGTTAAGACAATAAAATTTAAAATCAAATTTAAAACAATTAAAATTGATTAAGAAATTCCCGTCAATCCAAACTACGAAACAACCAGGTCTTCAAATCGCAGTGGAACAAGCAGAGGTCAGGAGCCATCCGGAGCTCCAAAGGAAGTTGGTTCCAGAAGGTGGGTGCGCCCACAGAGAAAGCTCTCCCCCTGGGGGTCACCAGCCGACACTGTCTGGCCGACGGCACCCTGAGGAGGCCTTGTCTGTGGGAACGCACCGGGCAATTGGGGATTGTCGCTGGCTGCAGGGGGTCTGCCAAATATCCCGGGCCTAGGCCATTAATAGAATAGGTGGTACTTGGCTCTATAGCAGTAACTGCGAGTCCTCTTAGAGTCCTAGTGGACAGTCACTTAAATATTGTATATGCCTGCTATGTGCTGCAGCCACCAAAAAAGTCCTAGACTGCATTAACTGAGGGATAGAATCAAGTTCACATGAAGTGTTAATACTACTCTATATTGCCTTGGTAAGACCACACTAGGAATACTGCATGCAGTTTTGGTTCACACAATGTAAAAAAGATGTTGAGATTCTAGAAAGATTGCAGCAAAGAGCAACAAAAATGATTAGGGGACTGGAGACTAAAACTCATAAAGAACAGTTGATGCAATTGGGTATGTCTAGTTTAACGAAAAGAAGGACTAGAAGTGACATGATAGCAGTGTCCCAATATCTAAAGGGTTAACATAAAGAAGAGGGAGTCAACCTATTATCTAAAGCACCTAAAGCAGGGGTGTCAAACTCATGTTGTCACAGCGGAGTCATGTGACATATCGGGACTTTTTTCCCCTTCACTAGGCATGGATGTGGCCAGCGTGTGGCTCATCCAGCCTACAGGCCGAAGGTTTGACAGCCCTGACTGGCAGGACAAAAGCAATGGATGAAACTAATCAAGGAGAGAAGCAACTTAGAACTAAAGAGAAAATTCCTGACTGCTATAGCAATTAATCAGTGGAACGACTTGCCTCCAGAAGTTGTGGGTCTTCCAACACTGGAGGTTTTTAACGAGAGATTGGACAACCATTTGTCTGAAATGATATAGAGGTCTGATGGCGAACCTATGGCACGCGTCCCACAGGTGGCATGCAGAACCATATCTGTGGGCACGCAAGCGTTGCCCAAGGTAAACTCCAGCGTGCATGTGCGTGCCAGCCAACTGATTTTTGGGCCTTCAAGGTCCCTTCCAACTCTCTTATTCTGTTATTCTGTTATTCTCAGCTGTTCTTCACCCTTTGCTAGGAACTACTTTCCTGCTTCCCGACTCGCATTCCTGTAACTTCACATTCCAAGTGAATGTGTCCTATTCTTTGTCCCATAGCAAATGTTTGATGTTAATCTGACTATTTTGGATTCTTCTGCAGCTAGACCAACAGACTATTTCTTAGATGACAATTCAGTTTTCCTGCCTTCTGGTTTCAGAAGCACATTTCCAAGATTCATTCAAACGGACTATAGGCAAGATCTGTCTTTGCTATATACAAGTTTATGGCTAATCTACAACTTTTAGTCTGAATTTCCAAATAACTCTGCAAAAGTGGAAGATTTATTACATGCAATAAAAATGCAAGTATCTGTAAATTGTTAATTTTTACATAGTGTTATGTTGTTACTGTTTTGAGCGGGAGATTCAAACTTAGAGGTTGTTTGTGATTGGTTGACAGCCAGCACTGAAGTGTATATAAGGAGTGCTGCTGCCAGTATACTTTGCTGAAGTCTCACCATGTAATAAAGAGCTGTTGTCACTATCCTGCCTGTGCTGCTCGTTATTGCCCAGCCACTTCATTTGGCGACGAAGGTGGGATAGCACACAGGAGGATATCAAAAAGAGCTAACGATAAAACACGGTGCCCACCGGGACCTTAGACTTCAGCCATGGCTGCGTACGTTCCGCCTACGCCATTTGATCCAGCCCGAGAAAAATGGAGCTCCTACATGATTCGTTTTGAATGCTCATTCAAAGCCAGCAACATGCAAGGGCTATCTGCAAACCGCAAACGAGCCCTTTTTCTCAGCCACTGCGGGCCGGACGTATTCGAAATGGCCGAATCGTTGTGTGAGCCGACCCCAGTGCAAACGGTTCCTTGGGACACACTCCAAGCAAACCTAAGAGCACACTACGCCCCTGCACCGTCCAAGTTCGTCCAGCGCTACCAGCTTAGGCAGCGGGTGCAGGAGGGGGAACCAGTAACCGCATATGTGGCAGCGCTTCGAAGAGCCATGAGACACTGTGACTACCGCGACCTGGACGATGCGCTGCTGGAACAGTTAATATGCGGTGTTCGAGACACCTGGCTTCAGAGGCGGCTGCTCGCAAAGCCTGGGTTGACTCTCGCCGGTGCCCTAGACAAGGCCAGGGCACACGAGGCATCAACGAAGGTGTTGGAAGCTTTACAGCATCCTCAGCCTGAGAAGAGTGGTCCTAAAGCGGTTCCAGTTCACCACGAGGAAGCTCGGACCAGCTCGGAAGAAGAATCAGATGAAGACATCTTCCGAACCGAAAAAAGAAAAGGCGAGCCCAGCCACCGCAGAGAGAACTGCCTGAGTTGCAGTGGTCAACATGAAAGACAAGCCTGCAAATATCGCAATGCCATTTGCAGGCGTTGCGAGAAGAAAGGTCACTTAGCCCAAGTATGCCGAACTCAACTTCCGCATTCTTCTAAACCACATGACCAATGCAGCCAATCAGAGCCGCCGCGTTCAAAACGGCCAATCCAGGACAAGGGTGCCGAAAAGCGGCGCGAAATTCAAACGTACAGCACGAGAGTCAGCCAAGCCAGCACGACCGTGGAAGAAAAAGTCTTCACTACCGTCAAGATCAACGGACAACCCTGCACCATGGAGATCGACACTGGATCTGCACTCTCCATCATGTCGTGGGCTACACTAAAGTCTCTGCTTCTGAACTACAGAAAGAGCCAGCTATCGGGGCAATGAGTCCGCCTGCTAGACTACCAGGGGAACCGAGTTCCAGTCAAAGGCGTCAACATCTTCACCATCTCCTACGGCGACTTCGAGGAGAAACTACCGCTAACCATCGTTAGCAAGCCGCTACCAAGCCTTCTGGGTCTACGCTGGTTCCGAACCCTTGGCATGGGTTTCACAGGGGTCCACAGCCTCAGCGGAGCGTCTCTCAAAGAACAATTCCTGCACAAGTTCCGAGACGTGTTTGAGGACAGCCTTGGCAAGTACGTGGGGACCCCGATTTCATTTAATTTGGACCCAGGGGTAGCTCCAATTAGGCTCAAGGCAAGGAGAGTCCCCTTCGCTTTAAAATCCAAAATCGATGCTGAGTTAGATAAGATAATTAGGCAGGGCATCCTAGTACCGGTAGACCATGCTAAATGGGAAACCCCAATAGTGATCCCGATTAAGGCAGACGGGTCTATCAGGATATGCGCTGACTACAAATGTTCTATCAACAAGGCGTTACAGCAAAGTGCATATCCTGTCCCAGTAGTTCACCATCTACTGCATTCCCTTGGCCCAGGGAAAATATTCGCCAAATTAGACCTTGCGCAAGCTAATCAGCAGCTGCCGGTAGACGACGCCACGGCAGAAGCGCAAACTATTGTGACACACAGAGGGGCGTTTAAATGCACTCGATTGCAATTTGGGGTCAGCATCGCCCCGGGATTGTTTCAAAGCACAATGGAGCGCCTGTTACAAGGCCTCCCCGGAGTCGTCCCGTATTTTGACTTTGTGCTAATTAGTGGCCAAAACGAAAAGCAACTGGCAGAAAGAATCAGGTTAACCCTTTCGAGGTTCCGTGAGGCTGGCCTCAAACTCTAAAGGTTGAAATGCAAAATTGGGGTTCCCTCAGTTGAATTCTTAGGGTATAAAACTGACGGATCGGGGATCCACCCCACGGAAAGCAAGGTGAGAGCCATCAAGAGCGCTCCCACACCCAAGACCAAGACTGAGTTGCAGGCCTTCCTAGGCTTCTTAATTTCTACACCATGTTCCTAAAAGATAAGGCAACGGTAGCTGAGCCACTTCATAGATTCTTAGGCAAGAACACCCCTTGGGTTTGGGGCAAAGCAGAAGCGGCGGCATTTAACGCTGTTAAGAAACTCCTTTCCAAGGACAGTTTTCTAATACAATATAGCTCTGAACTACCGTTGGTCTTAGTTTGCGATGCCTCTCCGTTTGGCGTCGGCGCCGTGCTTAGCCATAGACTGCCGAATGGCCTAGAGGCGCCCATGGCGTATTACTCCTGGACTCTGTCATGTGCAGAGCGCAACTATAGCCAACTTGACAGGGAAGCCTTAGCTGTCATTGCTGGCGTTAAAAAATTCCACGAGTATTTGTTTGGTCGATCATTTGATTTAGTTATGGACCACCAACCACTACTGGGCCTCACTTTCTCCACGAATGACTAGATGGTCAATTTTTTTGGCCGCATACTCTTACAGACTAATTCACCGACCCGGAAAAGCTATGGGCCATGCGGACGCCCTTAGCAGATGCCCCCTGCCTGACATTTTAGACAACCTGACCCCCGAAGTCCCAATCCTTTTGCTGGACGCTGTGCCCCCAGGGCCTCTATCTTCAGCTGAGGTGGCCAAGGCTTCTAAATGAGACACTACTATTCGAACTGTGATGGGCTGGGTTTTGCGAGGTTGGCCTACACAAACTGACTCTGCTGTATTCAAACCGTTTTGTACTAAACGTAACGAATTATCTATGTTGGGGGGTTGCTTATTGTGGGGAGATCGTGTTGTTGTACCTGATAGCCTAAGACATAAAGTGCTAGAGATGTTGCATGTGGATCACCTGGGCATGGTAAGGATGAAGGGTCTTGCCCGAAGCTACGTGTGGTGGCCGCACATGGACCAAGATATTTCTGAGTGGGTGGGGAAATGCAGGCCCTGCCAGGAGTCCCGTCCAGATACCCCGGTTGCCCCTGCTAGGGAATGGGAAAAACCTAAGGGCCCATGGGGATGACTCCATATAGATTTTGCTGGACCGTTCCACGGTCAGTCTTTCTTAATAGTGGTCGATGCATTCTCCAAGTGGTTGGAGGTTATTCTCATGCCATCGACCACTTCAGAGGCAGTCATTAGAGTCCTCCGCCACCTATTTGCCACACACAGTCTGCCCGACACTTTAGTATCGGACAACGGGCCACAATTCACCTTGGTCCAGTTCGAAAGCTACCTTGCCGAACTGGGCATCTGGCATGCCCTGTCGGCCCCTTTCCATCCGGCCTCGAATGGTCAGGCCGAACGATTCGTTCGGACCACCAAGGAGGCCTTGTCCCGCTTAGATTCTGGCGACTGGCAGGCCAAGCTAGACCAATTCCTAGCTGTGCAACATGCCATTCCCTGCACGGCCACCGGCCATAGTCCGGCCGAACTCTTAATGGGCCACAAACTCAGATGTGTCCTCGACCAGTTGCATCCTAACTATTCGGCCGATACCTTCAAGGGGGAAGAGGGAAGTCTTAGACAATTCCCAATTGGCACAATGGTCTTTGCAAGAAATTATGCAACCGGTCCCTTATGGGTGGAGGGCATAGTCACTGGGATGTCAGGGCCAAAATCGTATACGATTGATATCGGCCAGGGTAGAATTTGGAGGCGACACATCGACCAGTTAAGAAAACGAATGGTCGGTGAAAACTCTGAACTTGAGTCCAAACCAATTCCTAACCTCCAGAGTCCTTTTGATACAGCTACCTCAACCCCGAGTGAGCCGGAATACTTATTCCAGCGAGCCACTCCTCCCAGCCGAGGGAAGTCACACCTCCGAAGGTTTCCAGGAGGTTCCATTGGCGGAGCCAGGAGAGATGGGAGGTCCCTCTGACCGGCTCAACACCCCGCCTGCAACTGAACTGAGCAGGTCGACTAGGACTAGGACACGCCCAGATAACCTGCGCGACTTCATTTGTAAATATGTAAATAATTGTGATAAAATGCATTCTGGGAGGGGAGGGTTGTTATGTTGTAACTGTTTTGAGCAGGAGATTCAAACTTAGAGGTTGTTTGTGATTGGTTGACAGCCAGCACTGAAGTGTATATAAGGAGTGCTGCTGCCAGTATACTTTGCTGAAGTCTCACCATGTAATAAAGAGCTGTTGTCACTATCCTGCCTGTGCTGCTCGTTATTGCCCAGCCACTTCACATAGAACACTCTTGAACCATTAAGAGTCTAAGAAGTGATTCTTGTACAGTATGTACTACTGCACAGTATGTTCCCCATCCTATATTCATATTTATAAAAAAAATCTATCCAAATGTTATACTGAAAATCATCTTGCTACTTTGCTCAGAGTCCCAGTTTGTCAAGATCTTTCTGAATGCTGATTTGTTGAGATTAAAGGATGTGGAGCCACTGCCATATACATGTTTGGTTCAATTGTTCCAACAACTCTGAATCCATCCAATGATAGCACTGACCCGTTCACATTTTACCATGTCAAATATTTTGCTAAAGCCAAGGCACATTGTGTCTATTGCATTCCTGTGGTCAAATAAACTGGTCACCCTAATCCAAATCAGATTCTTGATAAGACAACTTGTACTTGCTGCTAAAGAATGCATTCTTTTCTAAATGCTCACAAACTGACTGCTTAATTATAGACGTTTGCCTGGTATTAATATTGTTCAGGTCCTCTTAATTAAGCAAATGACCCAGAAATTTAAATAAAAAGGGAGTAATCAATTGGTGGCGAATATCCCTGTACTTTATTACGGAACATGGGCAGTAGTTTCTACAGCACCCAAGCACAGGGGCATAATTGGGTTTCCTATAGGAAAATATATTTCCTATATTTCCTTTCCAGGACAGCTGAAGAGAGAGCACTTTTATATATGCTTTTCCTTATTCTCAAATCTGCTAAACAAGACAAAGAGAGAAGATTCTGGATTCTCTCTAGTATATTCACTTTTAATACATGACTTTCCATACAGAGAAGAAAATCTTTCACTTCTCTATAAAGTTCTTTAGAAGTCTGGTTTTGTTTCAGGATCCCAGTATTATCTAGGGTGTAATTCTATTCTATGGCTAGTAAATTTTTATAAATATCCTGTTTATTGTTTCATTTTCTGTTATTATTCCTCAATGGCTTTAGACTCTAAAAAACTTCATAATGTTTCTATATCTATCAATTTACAATTTCATCAAAATTAAATACAGACTACAATAACAACTGCTTCTTTCTTGCCTTATAATTTGTTTTCCTTTCTGAATATACCAAACAGCAGGATATTTCCCTAGAAACAATTATTGGATAACTACAGAAAGAGTGTTCAGATACTTGACTTAACCAAATTTCCAGTCACGGGTTAACAGTACTTAACAAAAACAAATGCTGTGTCATATTCACTGGCACAGTTTCTTTCCACAAACAGCTCAATATAAAAATAAAGAAAAATGTTAGACCTGGAAATTAAAAATACGATTAATAAAACAATATTTAGTGTATGGGGCTCAATGACTAGAAAATAAATATGGGTAATACATTAGAAAAATATTTTAGTAATAAATTCAACAAGATAAAGTATTGTTAAATATTAAATCTAATACCATTAACAAATAAAATGAAACAAAATATTATCTAGCAATTTCAGAGAAGATCAAAGTAGGTAGGGCCATTAAGTGTGCCTGCATAAGGGATTGTGGAAGGCCAGGGAAACCAAGAGAGGTTCCATATCAGGTTCTGGAGCATACCAAGGAGACATGGAGGGGGCATAACTTAAGCATGTGTAAAGGATGACAACACCATTGGCTGCACACTGCACAGATTGCTAGTACCACCACTCAGGTGCAGTTCCAAGGAAAGCATCAGAAGTCACATCTGAAATTATTCCTCCTCAACCCTAGACTTTTTTTATATAATGGAATAGTTAATATCTCAAATGCTGCATCCAGAACAAAATATATTAACTTATTGATTGATTGATTTAATTTATATAACTGCCCTTCTCACAAAATGTGACTCTGAGTGGTGTACAACAATAAAATAGCAACAATATTAACTGACAGTATATGTATATGTATATTTGGGATAAATTTTATTAACTGGCCCATTTCTGTAATTTTTTCAACAGGACTTCATAGGATCTCTTTAGCCTAGCTTGACGGAAAAGCCACAGGACTGGCATTACTGCTAGATAAATTTTCTAGAAAAGCACATTTATGTTATTTTAAAGGAAGTGTATACTAAATGGAGTTAAGTATTACATTTAGTAAACAGAAACAAGTATAATCTTAAACGTGTTATAATCTAATTGCAGAAGGACTGGCAGATCCAAGGGGAGAAGTTAAAAGAGGGAACAATTTAGAGTAATTACATAGCCACAAGCAAATCTTGTCCAGCCTGCTTTGATTGCCGTTGACCCTTATCTTGCTCTAACCAAATGCTGACCATTAGTTGAGAAGATTCCTGTGTATGGGTTTCTGGCAATAAATCACTTAAATTGAACCTTCACGTGTGGATGTGGGTTTTTTGCATCTAATATAATCTGCCTGGTTTCTGTTCCTATTAATTTGCTGTCTTCCTCAGCAAATTAACAGTCAGTGGCATTTTCCTAACACCATAATTCCATCCCAGCCAAGTATTGCATGAGTAAAGAAAGAGGATAAAGAAGTTAACAGACTCTGAAGTAGATAGACCCAGGCTAATAGTGGGCAATGCAATGGTAAACATATAGATCTGAAAACTACTTAAATACTAGTCACCTGAAACAATTTCAATTTGGCTACTCTGAGAAAAATCAAACATGTGCTGTCTTGAGGCCATATGTAGAAATTATAGCCAATAAAATGAAAAATATTACTCATGAATGAAGCGCAGATCTATACAAGCATGTATGTCGTATTATTCCAATTTTCCCAGTTTTTTAATTCATGTGATATACTGTCCAAATTATCAACCTTGTCCTTCTTTTCCACTATATTGGTTTTTGAGTGCCTATTATTGTGACAGTTCTTGGAGGTAATTATGGATTCTGTGTGCTGTTCAGTTAACTGTGTTTTAAATTTACAGTATGATGGCACAAAGCTGGGGGGGAATAGCCAACACTTTAGTAGATAGGCTCAAGATACAGAAGGATCTTGAGAGACTTGAACGCTGGACCCTATCCAAGAAAATGAAGTTCAGTGATAAAAGTAAGATCTGATACTTAGGCAAGAAAAACCAAGTGCGCAGGTATAGAATAGGCAGTATCTGGCTTGATAACAGTAACTATGAGAAGGATTTAGGAGTCCAAGTGTACAATGACTAAAATATGAGCCAGCAGTGTGCTGTAGCCACCACAATATCAATGCAGTTGAATCAACAGAGAAATAGTCTCAAGATCACATGAACAGGACCACCTCCTGCCTTCCTCCCACCGTCCAGTGCGCTCCCATAGAGTGGGCCTCCTCCGGGTGTTGTCAGCCAAGCAATGTCAGCTGGCAGCCCCCAGGGGGAGGGCTTTCTCTGTCGGAGCTCCGACCCTCTGGAATAGTCTTCCCACCGACCTCAGGACGGCCCCCGACCTCCTCTCCTTTCGCCGGGGATTAAAGACATGGCTGTTTAAAGAATATTACAATCGTGGGGTTATAGAGTTTTTAGAATGATTTTATGGATTTTAATGCATTTTAATGTGTTTATTGTGATTTGTATTATGATTGTTTTTGTAAGCCACCCTGAGTCCTTGGGGAGAATGGTGGCATATAAGTCACATAAATAAATAAATAAAATAAATGAAGCATTAGTACCACTTTATATTGTTTTGATAAGGCCACACTGGATCCAGGTTTGGTCAACACTATACAAAAAAGATGGTTGAGACTCTAGAGAAGAGCAACAAAGATGATCAGGACACTGAAGAGCAACAAAGATGATCAGGACACTGAAGGCTAAAACTTACAATCAACAGTTACAGGAACTTAGAATGTCTAGTATGAGGAAAAGAAAGTGACATGATAACAGTCTTCCAATATTTGAGTGGCTGTCACAGAGAAGCATGGTTTTTTTTAAAATTAGATTTATATGCCGCCCTTCTCCGAAGACTCAGGGAGGCTTACAATGCGTTAAGCAATAGCCTTCATACTTTTGTATATTTTATACAAAGTCAGCTTATTGCCCCCACAAACTGGGTCCTCAATTTACCTACCTTAGAAAGGATGGAAGGCTGAGCCAACCTTGAGCCTGATGAGATTCGAACTGGTGTAATTGCAGACAGCTGGATGTTAATAACAGGCTTTAGTCTGCTTTTTAGCCTGTTGAGCTATCCAAGCTCTTGGAGATTAGGGTTGACCTAATCTCCAAAGCAACTGAGGGCAGGACTAGAAGTAATGGATGGAAACTTATCATAAAGAGATCCAACCTAGAATTAAGGAGAAATTTCCTATCAGTGATAATAATAGTGAAATGGCTTGTCTCCAGAAGTTGTGGGTGCACCATACTGAAGGGTTTTAAGAAGAGATTGGACAGTCTTGAAGACCTCCAAGATTCCTTCCAACTATGTAATTCTGTATATTTTTCATGTTTCCAATAGGAGGGTTTTTTGTAAAAATGAATTGTGAAAAGGAGTAAAGTCTTCCTGAAGCAGCATTTCCTTTGATACCATAATAGAAACTGTGGTAGAAATATGAAGATTTTGCATTCTTCATTGGTAGCAACAGGATTGTTGAGATATCTCTCTATCTCTCTATCTATCGGTCTATCTGGCATGTGGCTTTTTTACCGATTACGATGTGCAAATACTTTTTAAGGATATATGTAGGACACATTGCATGGGTCAAGATGAAAGTTCCCTTAGCTCAATGGTTTGAGAAGAGTGTCAGGTGGAACATTAATCTTGTTTATTAGAGTTTCCACTTTAGAAACCAATAACAGCTGAAAATCAAGAACCATAACTAGACTATGAACCAGTTCTTGCATGGACAATGCAACAGGCTGAGTTTAAATCTCAATTTTCTATTTATTAACAGCACTACTTCTTGTCTGGATTTAATTTTAGTTTACAGTAGAATTTAGCTAATTTAGATGCTGTAAATAGCTAAGGTGTCTTTACTGCCTCTAGGTTTTTGTGATCAGTCCATACTTTGAAAGACATGGGACCACCTGCGAAGAAATGCCTCCAGGTCAATAGAGCCCATTGGATCACATAAGCTTCCTTCTCCCACACTGCCCACCTCCGCTCCATCTCTTTCAGCTTCCTGGAGGTGTAGATGTAGGGACGTAGGATGCCCTCTGCATCTTTCTAGAGGTGGATCTCTGCAATGGCCATATCGCTGGCATCAGCTTGGATCATGAAATGCTGGTCTGGGTCAGGGTGCTTGAGAGTCGGCTCTTTGGTGAACAATCCTTTTTTCGAAGGCACATTGGCACTCCAGGGTCCATTTGAGGGGTTGACTTGGCCATGGTTGTTGCAGGCCCTTACTCGTTTTCAGCAATTTGGTGATAAGCCAGACAATTTCAGCAAAAGTGGGGATGAATTGCCAGTAGATGTTTGCAAACCCTAGGAAACTTTGTAGTTGTTTGCACATGCACGGGGGTTGCCAATCCAGTAGTGCCCTCACTTTACCTGGAGCCGCCTCTATCTCCTCATTTGACACTTGACACTTCGACAGCTTTGCATATAGCTTGGCTGCTAGGAGCTTCTGTAACACCTGATGCACTAGCTTCACATGTGCATCTACGGTTTCGATAAAGATGGCAATGCCAGCCAAATACACAAGGACCCCTTTGTACAGATGGTCATGCAGTACCTTGTTTATCAGCTGATAAACTGTGGGTGCTCCCTGCAACCCAAAGGGCATCACTCTGAATTGGAAGCTACCAAGGAGGCAGTTGAAGGCAGTTTTTCACTTGTCTCCTTCTCTGATCCGAACCCTGTAGTGCACCTCTCCTAAGTCCAGTTTGGTAAATATCTTCCCCTTGGCCAGGTGGGCCAACATGTCCTTCATGAGGGGGAGTGGATAGGTGTTCTCCACAAATATGGCATTGATCCCCCTAAAACCCATATACAGCCTCATCGACCCATCTTACTTTTCCTTGAAGAGTACCGGGGCTGGCCACCTTAGATTTTGCCAGCTGGATGAATCCACGGCTAGGTTGGCGTCAATATACCTTCTTAACTCCTTCATCTCTTTTGGGGTCATGGAGTACATCTTGGGCTTAGGTAGTTTAGCCCCCAGTATGAGCTTGATGGTGCAGTCGGTAGGATGGTGAGGGGGCAGCACACCTGCATCCTCCTCGCTGAATGCTTCAGCAAGGTCCTGGTACTCCCAAGGAATCTGAGGGCTGCCAGGGGATGGTTGCATGGTGGTGGTGGTAGTGGCCCTCTCATCTCATTCAACATCATCTGGTGGTTGGGGGGGGGTCTCTTCTCTGGCAGTTGGACTTGGGGGGTGAGGCCCCACCCCATCTGTATCTCTCGGTAACCGTCCCTCCATGCGATGATGGGCACCCACTTGTCCAGCCACGCCAATCCCAGCATGATCATCTCTCTCATTTTCAGCACTACTATGAAGCAGAAGTGCTCACTGTATCAGCCCATTTTCAGCCTTATGGGTTCAGTGAGGAGCATGGAAGGGTCCCCACTGATTAACAACCCATTGACTTGCTCAAAACGTATGGGTCAGGTCAATTTTTTTCATCCTGATCCCCAGTCTTAGGATGGTAGGCAGGTAGATTAGACAATGGATGCAACCTGTGTCTATTATTGCCTTTAGCTCCTTGTGGGCCCCGGTCTTTGGCACTATTATCTTCACCTTTATAGTGAAGGTGCAGATTGGTCCACTCACCATTGGGTCATCCTCGTCTTCATCGTCACTATCATAGGTCTCTGGTGTCCCTTCACTTTCTTCTGGGGGGTGGGAAGAAGACCTCTGCAGCCTGCCAAGCAGATTTCCCTCCTTCCCTCCTGGCCACTGATCTGGGGCCATCTATGGGGGGTCCAGCTGCTCTGTAGGCTTCTCAGCTAGCCAGGTTTGCCAGGGGGGAATCTCCCTTCAGTTCCTCCCCCCATGCTGCTTCTGATGAGGGATTATCATCCCAGTGGGTGTTTGTTGAGTGGGAGTCTTCCCCCTCATTGGATTCCTCCAGCGCCCTCTCCAGATCGCTCTGCAGGGGTCTGCAGAGTCAGTGTTTTGGCGGCCGGCACTTGCCTCATGTCGGTGCAGCCAGCAGGTAGGGAGAAACGGGGGAAAAGGTCCACTCTCAGCTCTCGGCTCCCTGGGATCTGTCTCACACACACTCAGTTGGCTGGGGCTCCTGCTGCCTCCACCGAGTCTCCTCAGGAACTTCTCCCAGCCACAAGGGAAACCATTGGCTGAGCCGGCATCGGGGCTACAGGCTTTTGTTGAGTGGAGGGGAAGTGGCTTGCCAGGGGAAGCGGGGAGGCTAGTTTAGCTCTGGCAGGAGCAGTTGCTGGATGAGGACCATCAGTGAGCCGAACCAGTTGCAGGCCATGCCGTCTCTCCCTCCGGGCTGCATTGGCTCTGATGGCTGAGGCAGCTGGGAGACGAAAACCCATGATGGGTTAAGCCAGCCACAGGCTGCATCATTCCCCCATCCAGTTTGCATCTGGCCTGGTGGGTGTGGCGGCTGCGGGATGAAGGCCCACAGTGGCCCGAGCCATCTGCAACTGGCGTCATAGTCCCCTCTGGGTTGCATCGGCTCTAGTGGTTGTGGCAGTTGTGGGGGGGGCAGGCCCACGGTGAGGTGAGCCAGCCATAACCTGTGTTGTAGGCTGCACCAGGCCCACCGGTTGGGGTTGCAGGGGGTTGTTTCTCATCCTGCTGGGAGCCCTTGGGAGGATTCTCAAATTTCAAGCATGGGCCAGCCCTGGAGGATCATGCAGTTCCAACTTACCTGAGGGTTATAGGCACCACTCCCCTCCCCGGATGGCTATAGCTATCAGTCCCTTCGGCAACTCCTCCAGTGGGCTTTCCCTGGCTGGGCCAGGCTGCGTGCATCTCAACCAGGTGGCCTCCACTGCTGATTCAGCCCATCGCTGGGCATCTGCAGGGGTCCGCCGTTCATTCAAGCAGTCCCCATTGGCCTCATCCAGTTGTCTTTCTTGAGTCTTCCTACTCCCTGAGTTGACCCTGGAATAAAGCTCCAGGGTTGGAGTGAAATGTGTTTTTTTCTTTTTTGGAGAGTACTGGCTTAATGTCAGGTTCCATTCATCATAAATTGAACTCTGGACATTTCTTTTTCTCAAAGTACAAATTTATTTAGACATCTCATATTGGCACTAACTGGTGAAAAGTCAGTACTAAAGTTCCCAGGCTTTTCACCCAAATATAAGTTTCGGTTTTCTCAAGTTTCCAAAACAATCAGTCACATTGTCCAACCAAGATGAGAGCTGGTTGCTTGGCAACTTTTCTCCTCCTCCTCCAGTCAATGAGCCATTGGAATGTGCATGACTCATCAGCTAGTTATGCTGTGGTTACTGAAAGCTCCATCCTCCTCCAGCTCACAGCTATGTCAAACTGAATTAAAGTTAGAGCACCCCAGGATACAAACAATCCCACACCCACTTAAAATTCAGGCTTGACATTGACAGTAGTGATGACCGATGAGATGGGAAATTCTCCAAGCAGATTGAAGAATCCAACCAGATGACCCAGACCATTTAAGTTAGTACAGCCAGCCTATGACTAACTACAATCAGTAAATAAATAGCTTGTACCTTTCATCCATATAGTTCATGTTGTATGTATCTTTCTAATCTTATGCAGGCAGTAACAGGGGTGAAATGCTCCCTGTTTGGACAGGATCGCCCGATCCTGTAGCGATGGTGGCGGGTGGTTCGGAGAACCGGAAGCAAAAATCCCTATGCCCCACCCTTCATGCCCAGCTGAGACACACGATCATCAGAGGCTGGGTTTTTTTTACTTTTAAAAGCATTTTTTCTACAACCTCTTCGGCCAAAAAAATGCTTTTAAAAGTAAAAAAAAAGCCTCTCATGATCATGCAGCTCAGCTGGGATCATCAGAGGCTTTTAAAAGCATTTTTTTCCTGCAACCTCTTCAGCCGAAGAGGTTGTAGGAAAAAAATGCCTTTAAAAGCCTCTGGCGATCCCAGCTGAGTTGCCTGATCATCAGAGGTTTTTAAAAGCATTTTTTTCTGCAAAATATTCAGCGGAAGAGGTTGTAGAAAAAATGCTTTTAAAAGTAAAAAAAAAAGTTGGCCACACCCATCCAGTCACATTATCCCTCCCCACCCCACCCCCACCCACGTCCACAGAACCAGTAGTAGCAAATTTTAGATTTCACCCCTGGACCATAATAATAATAATGGACCACCTGGTTAGCTGCTGCAAGAAGATCACACAGATTGCAAACAATGCCATGACAAAGTAGCAACAATGGTGCATTGGAAGATCTTCAAGAAGTACCATTTGCCTGAAAACAACAACTGATGGGTCCATAAAATAGAGAAGGTGATAGAAAATGAAGAAGCTAAGTTGCTCTGGGACTTTAGAAATCAAACAGACAGGCACCTGCCACATAACACCAGGCTTAACAATTGTTAATAAGCAACCCAAAGAAGTCTGGATAGTGGATATGGCAGTGCAGAATAGAAGAGAAAGAGAAAATAACAAAATATAAAGATTGGCAAAAGAAAGCAAAAATAGTACCAATAGTGAAAGATGCCTTGGGTGCAATCCCAAAACAACTGGAACATCATTTGGACACAATTGGCATTGACGAAATCACCATCAGTCAATTGCAAAAGGCAGTTTTATTTGGAGCAGCTTACATCCTGTGACGATACCTCCAATACCATCAAACATCCACTTCTTCCTGTCCCAGGTCCTTGGGAAGGACTCAATAGGTGGATAAAAATGCCAAATCCTGTCTGAACCTCTAGCTGACTATGCAACAAACCATAATAATAATAACCCCGGTGGTTCCTATAGGAAAAGAACTGAAAAGATGTCAAACCATCTTTCCCCTTCAAAAGCCTGA
Source organism: Masticophis lateralis (assembly GCA_030761175.1). Taxonomy (NCBI): domain Eukaryota; kingdom Metazoa; phylum Chordata; class Lepidosauria; order Squamata; family Colubridae; genus Masticophis; species Masticophis lateralis. The sequence continues at coordinate 161,759,708 of JAUDYJ010000001.1, forward strand.
TGTTTAGAAACAGGGAGCACATTGTGAGACAGGAATTCTTGAAAATGGGGAAAATAAACTAACAGACTGCCCAAGAATTCCACAAAGCCTCTGAGGATTTGGTGGTGGTGGTTTAATAGTAGTTTTTAATAGTAGTTTTACTATAGGTTTTACTACAGCACAGGAGAACCATAAATCAGCTCCACTCCCAAGCACAGGTGTCTAGAAGTAGTGTGGAAGTGTGGAAGTTTCAATAAAAATTATGTAAATAAAAGTGTGGAAAATAGTATTCTGCTCCCAGAACATTCCTTTCTTCTCTTGAAGTAAGTAAATTCAAGGGATGGTTTATCACTGCTGAAGTTTCATTTCCAGAAAACAAGAAGGAGAAAGAGTCCTCTTTCAGGATTGACTCATGTCCTGTTCATGAAAACCCATTTCGAGGAATGCCAAACCACCCCAGGAAGCCTAGATCTGCACATTCCAGAAGAAACACAGCCTATTCCAGAACTGGAACACGCTGTTCTGTATTTCCCTGCAGCTGCTATTATAGGGTTGTAGAAGTCCAGTACTATTTCCAAAGTGGAACAGAGTCTGCATGTGAAGATCCTCTTAGCCTATCTGGCAGCAACCAAAGGGGACACCCCCCACCCCCGTTGAGTAGCAACTTGGCTTACTGCACTAATTAACACATGCAGAACTTTTTAAATAATTGTAAATGCCTTTCAAAACATTTTAAAGAAGTGTATAAATCTTACAAGCAGTAAGATTAAAAGCAGAATTCATATCCTCAGAAGTCAAGTGTTGGATTTTTTTTAAAGATATCAAATGCCACTGTTAATTAAAAGGCAGCTGTGAGGTTGGAAAGGTAGTAAAAAGTCTACTGAGAAGCATGCAGAGCCTGCAGGCAGAAAACAAGGATGTTTTGGTTATTCCCTGCCTTTTTTAAAACCTGCTTTTCTGAAAAGGATTATGAAGCCTGTACCTTTGTCTTCAACAGCAGGAAGAAACAATCAAGCATAAAAAGACAATCGACAGAGACCAAAACACCAAGAGCTCTTCCTAAATTCAGCACCTCATCTATAATTACTTAAAGTACAATACCCTCCTCCCATATAAAGAAGCTTTTAAACTGCATTAAAAAAAAATAAGGTGGAATTTCCATGCCCTTTTATTGTTATTCCCTTGTTGCCAATCCCTCATTTCACAAGTCTGAAAATTATTATCCATGCTTCTGTATCCTATTCTCCATTCCCAGGTGCAAATAATTAGCATTGCCCAACATTATTCTTTCTGTCTTTCTTTTTACAGGCGTGCGCACACACACACACACACACACACACGGGGGGGGGGGGGAGAGAAAAGGAGCTAAAATATCTATTGTTTCTAAAATTGAAGATGAGAAAAGAATCAAGAAGATTGGACAGTAACACAAGATAAAGAATGGTTGTCCAATGGTTGCCCTGGAAGCTTCAAATGTTTGTTCCACATCTAAACATTGTCTTTATTTTCTATTTATTTAGAAAACTTACATAGCTGCCTATCTTACATATAATGATCCGGGGGGGGGGGGGGGTGAGGGACAGGAACAACAATCCATAAAACCAGAATAAATATAAACCCACAGAACCCCATATATGCCACAATCTCCCACTAACTCTGTTACATGTTTACATTTACTGGAGTCACTTCCAGCCTAGTCTTATTCCTGGGTGAAGAGCCCAGTCTTCACAGCTCTCTGCAGCTGTGGGCCCTATAAATTTCAGGGGGGAGGGGCAGGGAGGCTGATCCCGATGGTCAAGGCAGCACAGAAAAGACTAATCTCCAAGGTTCCACAAGAGGACAACATTTAAGAGAAGGGACCTGGAGCATGCCCACCCTATCTGAATTGGTAGGACAGTCAGAGGTTCCCAGGAAGATGTTATTTTTCTTCAGGTTTCCCTCTTAGAGCTTTATCCACTATATGCACTTATCAATGGGACTGGAGTGAAAGTGTTTCCAGAAGAAATTCTCTTCCTAATATCCTTTAATCTGATGATTTGGAAGAGTGTGTCAGAATATAGCTACTTGCATCTTGATGAAACACAAGTATAGCAATTCTCATACATTCCTGTCATTCAGAAGCATGCATGACTCAGTAGAAGACAGTTAGAAATAGAAGTTCAGCAACTGCAATGTGAGGAGGGGATGCAGAAGATTTTGGATCCAAGTGCAGAGAGAAGCTGCTGGTTTTATTATGGTGCAGAGATAACAGTGGAAGATTTGAGCGGTTCTCTTTAGTCTGCATGTTTTTGCTTTCTCAGTTGGAGGTAGGGACAAGGATGGAAGTATCTTGGAACAGCAGCAAAGCAACAACAGCTAACAAGGACTAACGGCTGTAAACAAAGCAAAAAGGAAAAAAAACCAACAAAAACATCAAAACAAGAAACAGTCAATAATGAAAACCAGGCGTAGTTACTTGGAATCTGACTGCTGTTTTTTTTTTCATATACAGATATCGAGCTCAAAGAAATGAATGAACCCTTGAAGGTGCTGAATATGCATAGAATATGAATAGTCTAAATATGTTGCCATTACACCTACATTAAATGTAATCTTAAAATACCAAAATGAGCACAAATGGACAATAAAAACAGCACAATGAAACTTTGGGAATGGTGGATTTATTGTAATAAATTCTATCTATTAGACCTCAAGCCCTGGTGGTACAATAAACCTTTTATTGTAATAAAAGGCTCTTTACGCCTTCCCTGGACTCTGCCTGCACCTCCTAGAATATCTCACAATTTGGGAAACTCTGGTTTATGATCTTTGATTAACTCTGTTGTTTTATATCTGATGTCTTGTAAATGAATGATTTTTTTCTCTTTATTTATTATGTTTTTTATTGCTTCAGTCAGGTGACTCAAAGTGCATTTTATATAGAAAAGTCATTTTAAAAGATGGAAATAACAATAAATAGAGCTGTTTAATTGTAAAATCTTTCTCTGAGCTAGGTATATTTATAATACACTATTTTCATCACTTCTTTTCTCTGATTTCCCTTCCTGTGTTGCAGCATGGGAGGATTGAAAAATATCCTTAAAATGGTCAGATTATTCAAGCAATTCCTCAACGTATGTATTCTGCATTGAAGGCTTGCTACTTTTTAAAATACTTTAAAATATACTGCTCAAAAAAATAAAGGGAACACAACAGGGGTGGGTTCTAAAATTTTTTACTACCGGTTCTGTGGGCGTGGCTTATTTTGTGGGCATGCCTTGGAGATCATATGACTGGGTGCCATGGCTATGTGTATAGGGACTACTCAGAGGGCTAAAAAAAGTCATTTCTGACAGGTCCTCGCACTTTTGACTGGTCCTCACACTTATGACCATACTCACATGCCTGTGCAGCATTCTTAACAACCATGTCACTCATTTCACAACTGCTTCTCTTCACCATGGTGATAAGATAGGGCAAAAAACATAAAATTTGAGGACTGGTCAAAAGTGCGAGGACCAGTCAAAAATAACTTTTTCAGCCCTCTGAGTAGTCCATATGCACAAAAGGACTACCCAGAGGGCTGAAAAAAGGGATTTCTGACAGGTTTTCACACTTATGACTGGTCATCATTTATGCCCATTGCAGCATTCTTAACAACCGTGTCACTCATTTCACAACTGCTTCTCTTCACCATGGTAACAAGATAGGGCAAAAACATAAAATATGAGGACAGTCATAAGTTCGAGGACTGGTCAAAAGTGCGAGGACCGGTCAAAAATAACTTTTTCAGCCCTCTAAGTAGTCCATATGCATAAAAGGATACAGCAATAGAGAGGGATGAAGGAAGGGAAAGGAAATTAGAGTAGGAGTGAGGGTAAGAGAGGGAGGAAGAGAGGAGGAGAAGGAGAAAGGAAGAGGAAGTAGGGAGGAGAAGAAAAGGGGGGGAAGAGAAAGTAAGAAGGAAAGAAAAGAGAGAGGTGGTAGGTTTGAGGAGAAAGATTGTTGTACAATAAAAAAGATGAAAGGGAAGAAAGCCAACCCCAAACAAATATTAAGATATTAAGATAAAAAATGAATTGTTAAATTTTAAAGAATAAGAGAACAAATATGAATAAATAGCAATAATTAGAAACACACATAAAAATATACAATGTATTTTCTTTGAACAGAGTATTTGGCCGGTTCACAAATTTAAACAGTGTTTAGTCATTTCAATTAAAATTATAATTTCTGTATTTCCCTTTTGCCATATTTATTCCTCATCTATTTTTTTAAAAAAACAATATTACCCTTCATCCTCATTTCTAATCTTAATCAAATTCAATTTTTCCCTTCTATATTATACCCCTTCTCGTTGTCATCTATTTTTATATCCTCACATTGGTTAATTATGTAATATTACAGTTGTTTAATACAAATTTAACATTTTAATATAAATCAATTAGTTATATAACTATCCTTTTTGTATATTAATCAATATGAACATGAATATTCCAATTATTTCCATGCAATCCAAATTGATTTCTTACAAATCAATTATATTTACCAATAATAATAAACCAAATAATTTCCCCCATTTATTCCTCCAAACCACAACTTAACCATTTCTGCTTTCAACACAATATACAATTAATAGTATCTCAATTATTACAATTCCCTAGTTAAATAGAGCTTTTTTTTTCTTTTGTGTTTTAAAATCTTGAACTCTCCTCTTTTGCCCCTAAATTTCCCATTGTTTGCAGTTTTGTACCTACCTTTTTTGGTGAGGAAAAAGAAAAACAAATCTCTCTGCCTCATTTTGTCACATTGCAGCAAAGACCCTGCTTTACTTTCAGTTTCGCTTTTTCAGCTAGGGAAAAAAAAATCTGCTCCAGCAAGCACTCTTTGCAGCTAGCAAAAGACCCCTGCGCAAAACAGCTGAGAGCAAATCAGCTGAAACTCGGGGAGGCCGATCTAATCAACTTGTGGTAATTAACCTATGCTAAACCTGAAAGGGGCTGTTTTTTCTATTTTTGCAGGCACCGGTCTACTCTTTAATTTTCTTGTAACATTAATCAGCTGTAGGGTGGCCCTTTGAAGCCCCAGCAAGAGTTTAAACAGGTTTTTTTCCCTCTAGCCATCAGCTGGGACTCAGGAGGCAGCAATAGATTGGGAGTGGGCGGGGTAAGCGAACGGTGACTGGGCCGGGAACTGGTTCGGGGGCGTGGCCAGCCAATCTTATTACCAGTTCTCCGAACTATTAAATTTTTTTACTATAGGTTCTTGTGAACCGGTGCGAACTGGGAGCAACCCACCATTGCAACACAAGCAGAAGACATTCGAGATCTAAATGAATGAAATAGCCTTATTAAATAGTTTGTTCGTTACATACAGTTTATACACTGCTCAAACAATTAAAGGGAAAACAAAACTACTGTATGTAATGAACAAAGTATTTAATAAGGCTATTTCATTCATTCAGATCTCCGATGTCTTCTGCTTGTGTTCCCTTTATTTTTTTGAGCAGTATACTTTAGGAGCCTGGATAGCTCAGCAAAATAATGCATTGTAATTAACTCCAGCTGTCTGCAATTACTGTAAGTTCGAATTTCACCAGGCTCAAGGTTGACTCAGCCTTCCATCCTTTCTAAAGTAGGTAAATTGAGGACCCAGTTTGTGGGAGCAATAAGCTGACTTTGTATAAAATATACAAAAGTATGAAGGCTATTGCTTAATGCATTGTAAGCCACCCTGAGTCTCCGGATAAGGGCAGCATATAAATCAAATTTTAAAAAAACAAACAAACCATTGATATAATGTAGTTTGCATACATTGAACAACAGTAAATTGTTCAATGTGCTACATTTTTTGCAGACAGATAAAGTAAGAAAACTTCCAAATATACTGATAAAGAATATCATCTAGAGAGGCTGTTTGGGACAAGAAAAAAATTAAGTCACCCATGGGGGGGGAGGGCAAAATATGGTGCCACATGATTGTCATTGTTTGGAGAAGCAAGTAATAAATAGAATGCAAATACCAATATCACTTAGTTTATATACTGCTCCATAATGCTTTACAGCACTCTCTGGTTGGTTTACAATGTCAGCATATTGGCCCCAACAATCTGGGTCCTCATTTTACCAACCTCAGAAAGATGGAAGGCTAAGTCAACCTTGACTCTCTGCTCTGTGGGCAGAGTAAGCCTGCAATATACATTTTAACCACTGCACCATCAGGGCTTGAAGGCTAATAGATAGAAAATATATGACGAATTCCTTTCAGCTGATCAGGGAAAAGAGGCAAGGAGAAAGAGGAGTACAGGTGATGATGTCAAAGCAAAGCTGCCAATGTACAACAATTGCTTTAACTGTATGTGTATGGGGCAGTGGTGGGTTTCAAATTTTTTTACTACTGGTTCTGTGGGCATGGTTTGGTGGGCGTGGCATGGCATGGCATGGCTTGGTGGGCATGGCAGGGGAAGGTTATTGCAAAATCCCCATTTCCTCCCGATCAGCTGGGACTTGGGAGGCAAAGAATAGATGGGGGTGGGGCCAATCAGAATTTTTACTACCAGTTCTCCGAACTACTCATAATTTCTGCTACCGGTTCTCCAGAACCTGTCAGAACCTGCTGAAACCCACCTCTGGTATGGAGGTCATGTACAAATTGGAATTGAGAACGTATAGAAGATCACCTGAGAGGAAAATATTCCCCTGACAAAACCAAACAAAATACTTTTATTGCTGGGCAGGAATTTTTTTCTCTGGCACCCAAAATAGAAATGACTATGGGAGCACAGTCCTATAGCTGGAACTCAAGAGGTCATGGACCCTCCGAAGATTCATCCTCCTTGCAGGACAGAAAGTGTACATAGAAGGTTTTCTTCCATTTTCTGATGGAAAACACCCTTTCCCCCTTCTGATGGAATCTAAGTCTCACCTAGGGAATGAGGACAGAATGAGTTGGGGGTGGGGTTGACATAACATGTTGCAGAACGAAACTCTGATGAGCTTTCAAGATTCTGTTTTTATAAATTATAATAATCATGACATTCATAAAGTCTCTTGACCTTGCCTATCTTAAATGACTGACACTGCTGGGTCATCGTGATCTGGCTTCAGCCTAGTTCAGCAGCAGGATGGCCTTTAAATATGGATTCTGATGTGAGAACATACTCTTAAAACATGGTAAGCTGACTGCATTGGGGTTTACCCTGAAACTAGCTTTATGAACTGATTCTTGTTTGAACTCTTGGATAGATAAAGGCATATCCTTGCTTTCATATTCACAAAAATCATACTTTTGTAGGTATTTGCAAAAAAAATTCATATTACTAATTAACAGTTCTATAATATTATTTCAATGCAATTGTATAGATACCTGATACAAATAAGTCCCACTGAATTCAGAAATAGGTAAATTGACAGTTTACAGATAACCCTGGCATAAATCTCAACATTTTAGCCTAATTTCTATAGAACTGTTTTAATACCATTTCCTTCTTATTTAAAAAAAAAATCAAGAAACCAAAGAATGCCATATTCAAATTTCTATCTGTAGAATCTTATTCTGCAGTGAACTTTGATTTTGAATAAACAGTCCATTATATTCTGTACAGCCCATTGGAAATACATTTTTAAACTTTCACAGAAGTAAACAGAAAAACTAAAGACAAAATTTAAAGTAATTGCTTCTGTGGTAGTACTTTTTTTTTCAAAATAATTTGTTTTTCAGTTTTTACTATGATAGGTCAAATATGACTGAGTTGGGGAAAAATAATAAATGTCTTTATTATTGAGTAAGATAAGGTAACAAAACTTCAGCTAGCTGGTCATAGATTAATATCAGGATTTTGTCTTGAATTCTCTGCAAGATTTTCTATTTCTACATTAAATACTAATTTAAAATTAGTGGTGCTGTTTCATTTCTGAAGTGCTATTTTTACATGCTTTTTATTTATGTCTTCTCTGCAATTGTGCTATCTAATGTCTTCATTATATATGAAATTCAGTATATATATTATAACAAATTGTTAATCATCCTGAAATTACTGAATGAAGGACAGGATATCAATCTAATAAATGAATAATATCCAAAATCCAAGTTGAATAAAAGCATGTGATAAAATGATTACTAAGGCCAACTTAAACTGCAAAATACTACTCTGATATATGATAGGAGCATCTTACTTATTTAGTTTATCATTCAATATATAAGACAGCTAATTGTAGAAGCAACACAAGGCAACATGCACAAAAATGAAAAATGCATACATGGTGCTTATTGAATAAAACAAATCCAAATTTAAAGGTCCACACTAATAGTCTTAGAGTCTCAGTTAAATACAGAGTAGCATTTAACAAGATTATTCCCTGCTTCCCTAGCCAAAGAAAATACTATATAAAATATATGAGTTCTGTCGCAGATAAACTGTGCTCAGCTTCCCTACAGACTACATGGCCCCCCAAAATAGATGCAGTAAACCGGCTGCATTTCAGGTGCAGGATCGCTTTGTAATTATGCAGCCTTAAGTGGGTGCACATAGCAGCAGCAACCTCCTTGATAGAGTTGTGAATTTAAGATTTAAAAGAAAGAAAATAAATCAAGATGATCTAGCATTGGAAAGAATATGCAGAGATGAGGCAACTCAGTAAATCATACTAACTGGTAAAGGAAACTAGTCCAAACAGTAGAAGACCAGCTCTAAATATGACTTAGTACCAAAAATAGAAATAGAAGGAAACTCTACATAAAACATGCTGTGTACACATTTAGACTGCCCCCACCCCCAAATCCAAAGCAGGAATGCAAATTGAAATGATAGTCAAAGTTTAAACAGGAGAAGCAGAGCTTTCAATTTCAAGATGATAGGCATGTGATAGAATTATAGATGTCTCTGGTTTTATGTATCGAGTTTATTACCATCTTTCAATATACTCTATGTACTTATAGATATTTTAATTAAAAAGAGAATAAATATTATACAGTATCAAAGCAAAAATAAATTTAAGGTATTACAATAAGAAATAGCTGAACACAACAAAACTGGATGCAATGCTGCGGTTACATCAACTTTCCTCAGGCTAGCTTTCTTCAACTATATTGGGATCACACCTACCACTAACACCAGGAATTTTGAGACAAGTGGTACCAACCCATCAGGAGTTGTGGAAGATTAGCCAATGTCCAAATACCTTCATCTTACCCAAGAAAGATCTTAACAATGGCAGTAGGTAAACCACTTAGGAAGATGGCAACTCAAATACAGATATCAAAATAAAAAAAGCAATTTTTCTCTTGCATTTCCATCTATTTAACACAAATCCAGAGTCTCAACATTTGGATCTTTTGTTTGCTTTTTTCACCCTAGATTGCTACCTTTTTTTTAACTTTATGGTTTATATGCAAAAAGTCTAGTAAAATCCTTTTCAACATTCACTGTGTAATTTCAATTCTTCTGCTCCTGATTTGTGTTCTCTCTCTCCTTCAAATTCCCATTTTAACTATTAGTCATTCTGAGATCATTATCTTGCAACTTGTGTACAAATATAGTAATCTCTGGCCTCTTATATGGACTGTTCCAATCTTAGTAGCATTCATTCAGCTACTGCTTTTCAAAAACATACATCCTGAACTAATTCAATACCATACACTACCCATCTCTCTGTCATGAAACTACTCTGCTCCATCACTGCTTTTGCCAAGATCAAAATAGTTATTTTGTTGATATGGTGTGTAAGTAATATGAAATGCCCTTTGCTGAAGAAACTAAATCTTGCTAAAGAGATTGTGCCATCTTTCTTTGGACAACTATCCTTATTTCATCAGGTTGATGGGAGCCAGGTTCTGATATTCCAAAAAGAGACATATTTATACATTTTAAAATATGATTACTAAATAACTATTATTTAGTTCCTGCACTGGACAGGGGATTGGACTAGAAGACCTTCAAGATCCCTCTAACCCTGATTCTGTTACTTATCCAACTAATATCTGCATAATATTTGCAATTCTATGAAATATAAGAATATTAAAGTCACTTGTTTATGTTTGCAACACTTCAATTTAGTATCTTTATGACAATCAAAAGAAAGAGATATGTTTTGCAGCAGATGGAAACCATACTCCATCTCCTTGTGTGTCTTTTAATTATCTATTTCAGTTCCTGGAACACATGTTTTGGTACATGCAGCATCAATCTATCAATTCCATTATAAACACCAGCTACATCTGATTAGCAGCCCACAGTATTACATACCATGTAATAGCAGTGTAAGGCACTTTCATCAGGATCAAAGAAGAGAGCTACATCTCCCTCTGGCATACTGTTTCCCCCACCCTACCCCACCTCCTTTCCTTCTAGCTCCCTTCTGGTCACAGAAGCGTTTTTGGTTGTGATGCTCCAACAGGCTAGCAGTTTCAAAATACTTTCCTACCCTGATTTGGTTGGGAAGAGATCTTTTTCTTCTTATCCAAACAAGTAAGCAAGATACAGGGATTCCTTTCTCCCTTGGTTGACTTCATATTCATATTCATATTTAGGATGGAGCCATGATAGGAGATCTATAGTCCTTCTTCCACCTAGCTTTCAGTAATTTGTATGGTCTGCTCATCCTCCCTCCGCCCCGCTTCTTATTTTGCCACTGACAGCCTATTGCTAAAACAACCGAGTAAGGTTTTCATATTTAGTCAAGTCTCCCAATTGTTTCTGAAATTCTTTTAATGCTATATTACTTATTTGAAAAAGAGCCAGTCTGGCATAGCGGTGAAAGTGCTGCTCTAGAAACTAGGAAATTGTGAGTTCTACATCTCTCTTAGGCATGAAAGCTGGGTGACTTTAGTTACTCTCTCTCATACACAGAGTTATTGTTGTGTGAAGAGGCAGCAGCATTGGGTATGTTTGCAGGAAAAAGTCTAACAAAATAATAATAGTGAAATGTATAGGCTTTCCAAGATGCAGCGCAAATACAAGATTTACTATTTGACTTCAGTGTTTAAAAATCTTGTGTGTGTGTGCGTGCATGCATGTGTGGGCGTGGGCATACAAAAACTTGCAATTTTAATTCATCCTATATCCTAGCTCTGCTATAGTGGGGATATAGGAAAAGATGGTGTATGGTTGGTGATCCTGTTTACTCAGGTTTTTCAGTTCCACATGTAACTATTAGAGAGAAACCCTTTACATTTTACACTGGATAGGCAGAGAATGGGAAGATATATGCAGGGCCAGCAAAACCAACTTGTGAGCATTCATATGAAGGTTCATTGTCAAGGCTAATGCCACATTTCATTCCATTCACAATCTGGTTAAAATGAGCAGCTATAAAAATTAAGAAGCATTTGGCTCATAAATTTATTTATTTATTTAAGAAAATTTACATGGCCGCCCAGTTCACTCTCAATGATGCCGGGCAGCATACATAGAATGAATGCAATATGTTGGGGTTCGGGGTGAATACAAGCTCTCTTGCTTAGAATAATCTTCCTTATAAGATTTCTTAATATTATTGATGCATAAAAAAGCAAATATACTTTATGTGAGTTAGGTATTTTATGTATTTTTTTCTTTGTTTTCTTTTTTCTTTGTGGTCTGTTTTTTTCAAAAAAAAATTATTTTCACAAAATTTCTTTATTTTCTCCTTTTTCAATATACTTTTTAATACATTTTATATATTAAAATATATATTCATATTAAAACAATATAAATATATTTTGTTTATTATATATATATCTCAATAAAAATTAAAAAGCAAAGATAATTGCTTTAGCTCAACTCAAAATGTATTGGTAAACAATGTCTTTGTTGAAGCCAGTTACAATGTAGTAAACTGTAAACAAATTTAATTCTTTCTTTGAGATAAATAAATACATTCTACTATATACAAATCCATAGAGTGGCCTATGACTGAATGGCTGATGACAACAATGACCACATAAAGTTTAAATATAAACTTTAACGCTACATTTAGCCTTATTCTTGTACTTTTTAATTTCCTGTTAATTCAGATTGTTTGCTTTTTAAAAATTCTCTAATGTATGAGAATTCTACCTTTTTTGGTTAGTGGAAGTTTGGGGAAAGGTCCTCACAAAAAGTGGATATGGTAATCATTTATAAACAGGTTCCTCAAACCATCAATATCATGGTGAACCCCACAAGAATGGTAAAAGCCAAGTCAGTAACTTGCATGAACTTGAAAAGTTTCAAATAGAAACCACACTGTGGAATCCCCAATACCTTTTTCCAACAAAAGCCTATTTTATAGAAAAAACAGATGACATTTAAAAAGCAGGAATATGGCCAACGGCTAAAATAGAGTTAGGCACCTCAAACAAATTCAGGATTATTTTACATATGCTCTTATTGTAAGGTCTCAGAGTATAAGTCCATCAATTTGCTCATGGGTGCTCATTCATGCACAATGACTACTGGCATCCAGGCAGCTGCTAAAGTACTCTCATTTTGTTTGTCTGTTACAGCCAGCTCTATAAGGCAGACCAGTCTAAGAAACCAATGGATTAGAGGTTTAAAACTACTTCCATTGAAACATATGCTTCCATCCTTCTTCCTTCAATTATAGGAGGGGCTTATGTGACATGTTTCTGAAGCTAGTTTTGTGGGAGGAGATCATGCCCCCTTGTTTGATCTTTGCCTTGGTAGTAGCTCTTGTTTCTATCCTTCAAGACCATTTTCTATGCCCTCTACAGCTTGTTTGTTTTCATGAACTTTTCCTTGGTTGGTTGTATGCCATCCACAATCTCTCCCTCACCAGGTCTCTGTCCCGCTTCTTCCTGTTTGAAGGAGGTGGAGCACTCAGAAAGACTTCAAAGTGATCAGCACCCATCATCTTTACTTGTTAAAATAATGTGACTGTCCCACAAGGGTGGGGCAGGGGAGAAGTCCAAAGAAAAAAATGGAAGCTACTTGGAAGCCAGTGGGTTATTTTCTCTAAAGCACTTCTAGTCACCTGATAACTAGATAGATACCTTGATAAGGCACTTTGTGAATAGAGGGAGTGATTTCTACAATTATTGTCCGAATTTCCAAAGTCCATAAATACCTTAATATTTATTTGTTTGTTTATTTATTTATTTATTGCTTGCTTGCTTTCTTTGGAGATTACCATAAAAGATAAACTATACCATAAACTAACCATAGGGGCAAGGTACACAGAACACTGTAGCCTAAACTCTGATTGGCTATTAGGATGTCAATAATTCATGCACACATAGTCAAAGTAGTTCATATCAGCCTGACTTTGTCTAACTCGTGAGTTGTTAGAGAATTTAAAAAGCTTGTGATATTTTGGTTGTTAATATTCTGCAAATATTGTTTAATTTTTACACTTCAATAAAAACATTACAAACAGTCTAGAAACCAACCTGACAGATACTTTGTTTTAAAACATATATGAAACAAATCAATTCATGTGAGTTACAGTTTTAAATTGTGTACCTTCAAAATACTTTGCATTTATAGTTTAAGCCATATTTTTGAACAGAGAGAAATGGGGAGGGGAGATCAAACTGCTTAGTAGAAAAAAATAGTAAAAAGTGCACTACTGAAACACAGCAAAGGTAGTTGAAGAACTTTGGCAACAGAATTGGATTGACTTGGAAGCAACCCTATAAAAGTTTCTTTTGGTTTTGTTTTGATATTTTTTTAAAAATGATGATGATATACTTACAGCTTGTACACAAGCAGGAAGAAGTACAGTCAATCCCACCAGGAGGATAATTTGCATATCCCTGTACCAAGACAAGATTTAAATAGTTACAATTCACCTCTATAGTCAGGCCGGCTCTTACCGTTTTGCATGTCTTACAGCAACTTTTAAGAAATGCTACAATACTAGAAAGAAATAGGTCTACTTACTGCCCGGTCCAGCATCCTAAACTGAAGCGTGGAGTGCTTTTCATGTCTGCTTCTTTTCTCCTTGTGGAAGGGGATGGTCCTAGAAATCAAAGGGAACAACACAGTCTTCAAAAGAGACACCAGCAGCGAGCAGAGGCAGGCATTTTTACAGGGGGAGGAGAGAGGAGGGGGATTTGCGCAACCTCCAAAGGATCACCCGAGTCAGGTTAAGCGGCACCTTCCCCCCGGAGAGGCCAAACAAGAACCCCATGTCGATGATGGAGGACATTCCCCGCCCCTCCCGATTCCTCAGAAACCTCCGGAATCAACGTCGGGTGGAATAACTTTTCCCCTCAGGTGGCTTTCCGGGCTGGGAGGGACGACACACCCGAAGCCTTGAGACGCGAAAGTAGCGGCCGGGGAGCTTTCCGGGGTCTGGGGCCACGGAGGGAGCGAGAGGCGCGACCCCCGGTACGGGCTCAAAGCTGAGGGCGGCGAAGTCGAGGCTCGCGCCCTTTGCAGGTATGGACTCACCTTCAAGTCCCCTCAGCTCCCTCCGGCTGCCTCTCGACCAGCCCGCATCCTTCCTCCGGACGCGACGGGCTCCTGGCTTTGAACGGACGCGGGAGACAACGGAACCGGCCGACTCCTCCTCGGCGGCTCCTGGCTCTCACGCTGTCCCAGGGGCCGGGGGCGGAGACAGGCGGGGAAAGGAGCGGCCGCTGCCGCCCACAAGCGGGGCCCAAGAATCAAGCTCGCCTTTCCGGCGCTAGAGACGCTCCAGGCGGGACACGGGAAAGGAGGCTGACGGTATTGGGCACGGCCACGTGTGAGCACCGGTGGGGCGGACGGCGCTTTCGCGACCATGGGTAGCAGGCTGGCAGGGCCGGGCATCGCGCTCCTCTTAGCGGTGCTGCTCGTTCCAGGGCGGCGGTCCTGGTCGGAGGCGGCGGGGGTGAGTATTGCCTACCTGCCTCGGATGGCTCGCTTGGCTCTCCTCTCCCCCTTTTCCCTGCACGCCAGGATCCGGCCGCACCCCCCCCCCACCCCCTCCGACCCTCTTATCTCAAGCCTTTACTGTATCTTGAAGAAGCGTTTTCTGAACTCCCCAAATCCGGTGGCAAATAATAGATTGCTTCCTATTACCCGCAGCGCCCACTGAGCAGGCCACTCTCGGGAGGTCTCTTTCTTTTCGGGTGTAGATTTCTGCCACCGCTAAAGTTACTCCCGATGCAGGGGAATCCGGCATCGTCTTGTAGGCTAGTCCTGGTGTCAAGTTTTTAAGACAGAGTCGGCGGCATGCCGGATGCACAGAAGCAGTATGTGTGGGGTAATGATGTACTCATTACAGGTCTGTTGGTTTCTTTGAGTAGCAACCTAAAGCCCTGCACATATTAATGGTTTTAGTACATTTGGAAATAAATAGATCGTTGCCATCATATAAAAGTTTGCCATTAACTTCTGAAGTGAAACAATAGCCTTTGTGTTTGAAGACAGCCACTTTAGTTTTGGAACACTTGGAAATTTGACAACTTGCTAATTTGCTGTTCAATTTCATTTATTCAAATTGCTTTAAATTCATTGTTTGAAGATGTCCTTAAAATGCCTCTGTAGTGAGCTGAAGGCACCCACAGACTATTTTCACATAAAAAAAATCAAAACTCATGGTAACGTATGGTCAATAAACTATGCTTTTCTCAATGAAACCAATTACCCATGTTTGCAAACCACAATGAGCCTTAAATTAGCTTTCCATATTGTAGTCACATATATTATGTGAACCCACTTAAGATTTATTGGAATGTTAGAAATGAAACAATGTAATCTCACTATTTATTATGGGAACTTCTAAATCCAAATTTATATCAGGAATAAAGTATATATACCTCTATAAACTTAACTTCTATCTAGACAAGTTGGATGTTTTACTGTGGTTGGGAGATTTGTTTGTTTTTGTTTTCAAGCTATTTGAATGAAACTATGTTCTCCAAAGTCCCAGACTTTCAATTTAGTCAATCACTTTCATCAGTTGCTTATATGACCTGTAGCTTCCTTTATTTAAGATTTCTGGACCATCTTTACCTTGCTAGAAAGGAAGAGCCTAGATGTCAGATATCTTGTTTACTTCGTTGACATTCCAAACAATTTTATTCTACCTTGCCAGCCTTTTTTCCAAATTACTTTTTTCCCCTTTTCTAATCCTATCGTATGTAATTCTTCCCCTGGCAATTTCATCACAATTGATATGAAACTGCTTTATTAAGTACTCCAGAGAGAAGAGATGAAGAATAAAAAATAGTTGATTTGTTTCTATCCATTTCACTAATTATGATTGATTGGCACTGATTGCCAGATATCAGTCTAAAACAAAGGTTCTTAATCTTTTTCTGCCATGTCTGAAGAAATCTACAAACCTCAGAAAAATAATCCTAATGACTTAAAATAAAAAAAACATATAGAGATTTCTGAAGGAAACAGATTAATTGCATAGCATATCAATTTGGATTCAGGCCCTGGCATAGAACTGAATGTATCTTTATTAACCTCTTTGATGACCTCTGACAAGACTGGGATAAAGGGAGAGTGACACACACCCCCCAATCTTGTTTTATTTATCAGAGGGATCTGATATTGTCAACTACTGGACAGGCTGCAAGATGGGGGGGAGGGAGAGGGGCACAATGTTGTACTGGTTCTTCATCCTGTACAGCTAGTTTCAGTTTGTGGCTCTGGGCAGAAAGAAGTCAACCCTGGTTACTCAATTGTGGTGTGCTGCAGAATTCAACTCTTTTCCTCCTTTCCTTTAATATGAGGCCACAGGGAAGTGATATATCAGCATGGGGTGAAGTATAAGTATATAATACTATCCAGTGATGCATTGCTGCCCACAAACAGAAAAATGATGTGCTGAAGGCATTACCTTGGTGCCTAGAGATTGTTAGAAATAGAATCAGGAAGAATGGACTTAACCCTGAAAGAAAAATTGGCAGTGGATATGGAAATCCTCTGATTCTAAAGATACATCTCTCTGTTTCTGAAGAAGGTTGAAGCTCACTGAACAGAGGGTGTTCATGATTTGAGGTTTTTCTGGATGTTTGGCACTTGCTTGAGCACCAAATATGATGATATCTAGTGTAGCCATTGCAATTGTTTCTGGGTCAGGAAACACTGCACACTCTAATGCAGACCTTCATCATTTGACAATTGGACTATTTAATATATTCAGGATTCTGTCCTTGAAGAGCATCTAAATTCTAGGAGCTTAAACCAGTAGTTTGCTAGATAATAACGGTCTCTTTAAGAGCTGCCCATGTAAAACATGTCTACTCTGTAAACTGCTTAGATGCCAATCAGCTTCCAGGTGTAAATCAAGGTGATGAACACCACCTTCAAAACCCTACAGGATCACTTCAGGACTTGATTATTTGAGATCTCCCATAATAAACTTAATATGTCAATCCAAAAAGATCTAGAAGAGAAGTCCTAGAAAGTGGCAAAGAAATATTAAGGAATAAAATGAAATAATAAACTTAGATAAAATATAAAGATAAAATATAAGATGGACAGAAAAATCTGGATTTATGTTTGCTAATACTTGGAAATGAATAGAAACCTTTGTCTCTCTATATATTGAAATACAATCACAGAAAATTTCACCATTATTTTGTTAGCTAGAATTTCTAGAAATTGTTATTTGGTAATATCTAAAGGGCCATATGTTAACGATCTCTGTGCTAGGTACAGGTAGTCTTGAACTTACAACAGTTCATTTAGTAACTGTTCAAAATTACAATGGCGCTGAAAAAAGTGACTTAAGTGGCGCAATGGTTAGAGTGCAGAACTGCAGCCTACTTCTGCTGATCAGCAGTTTGGCAGATAGAATCTCACCAGGTTGACTCAGCCTTCCATCCGTCCGAGGTGGGTAAAATGAGGACCAAGATTGTTGGGGGCAATATGCTGATTCTGTAAACTGCTTAGAGAGGGCTGTAAAAGTACTGTGAAGCGGTATATAAGTCTAAATACTATTGAGGTTATGACCATTTTTCACATTACAACCACTGCAGCATCCACAGTGTAACGTGATCAAAATTCAGATGCTTTGCAACTGATTCATGACACTTGCAGTGTCCTGGGGTCATGTGGTCACCTTTTGTGACCTTCTGACAAGCAAAGTTAATGGGAAGTCAGATTCACTTAACAACCATGTTACCAACTAACAACAGCAATGATTCACTTAACAATTGTAGCAATAAAGGTCGTAAAATGGGGCAAAATTCATTTAATAACTGTCTTGCTTCGCAATAGCAATTTTGGGTTCAATTGCAGCTGTAAGTCAACAACTACCTGTAGAGGTTTTTGACTTGGTAGCTGAAAAGGGTCCATCATATTCCTCCACCATAGCCTACTCAGTCACCTTTCCTGTAGGGGTCAGGAGAAGGCAAATTGAATACAGATTCTCTGGCGATAGAAAATACCTTTTTAGCAGAGATCTCCTAGTAGAACATCTGATAATCTTACTTTATTTCAGTAAAATTATTATTTTTATTCTCATATGCATTATTGAATATTTTAATCCAACAAGGATAAAGAATAACAAGCTAAGCAGAAGAGTAGAAAACAAGTGAAAAAAACCAAGGGATTTGAAATATCCTTGAAATTAAAGTTTTAGTGTTTCATTAATTGATTGTAAATAACTGCATGCATTTTAACATTTAGAAAAACTAAAAATCCTCATTAAACCTTAAACAGAAAGTAAGAACCAAAAACAATAGTCATCATAGTATGAGTTACGGTACAGACTGTAACTGACTGGCTGCAGGATGTCAAAGGAGCATGACAAGACTATATACTCACCCTTTATTTATTTAACCTATTTGCTGATTATATCAGTTTCAATAATTTGTGCTTTGCTGATGACACTACTCTGATAGCCAAAAATGCAACTAGTCTTCGAGCTTTCATATTAGCCTTGCAAGGTAGTCCAGACAATGCGTGCAAGGTAGCTCTATTCTTATTATAAGATTACATTAACAGTATCTTCTAAGTCTGGAAATACCCTTCCCTCCCTTCATTTTACTTTCCCCAAAACTAAGTAAAATTTGTTTTCAGATGCTTTTACCACCTCCCCTCCTTCAGACTCAAATTTCATTTATTGGACTGTTGTATAGGCTGTGCTTTTCCTTTTGTCTCCCTTTTATGTTTCTGTGAATGGTTAATTTAAAATACAGGTAGTTCTCAACTTATAACCATTTGTTTAGTCACTATTCAAAATTTAAAAAACACTGAAAATAGTGACTTACAACCATTCCTTGCACTTACGATCATTGACACATCCTTACAGTCATGTGATCAAGTCTGGGCGCTTTCATATTAGCCTTGCAAGGTAGTCAACAACTTGGCAACAGTTGCAGCATTCAGGGGTCATATGATCACCACCCAGCCAGCTTTTGACAAACAATTGGGAAAGCAGAATTTCCTTAACAATCACAGAATTCTCTTAACTGCAGTGATTTGCTTAACAACTGTGGCAAAAACAATCATAAAAATGGGTGCAACAACCACTTTCTTTAGCAAGTGAAATTCTGGTTCCAGTTGTGAGTGTAATTCAAGGACTATCTGCAGACCTTTATATTTTTCTGTCGTATAGTCCTAGAAATTTACCGTATTTTCCGGCGTATAAGACGACTGGGCGTATAAGACGACCCTCCTCAGAGCCATTTAAGGCTCGTCAGAGCCTTTCGGGCTGGTCTGCCTGGTTACAGGAGAATGAGACCCGGCGTATAAGACGACCTCCGACTTTTGAGAAGATTTTTGTGTGTTAGAAAGTAGTCTTATACGCAGGAAAATACAGTAATTTTTTAGTGTAGCATGCACGCACAGTGTGAATTTGGTGTGCATGTGTGTCCTCAGCATGTGTTTGTTGCGCACTGTGCACATGCGTGTTCAGGGTACATTTGGTGCACAGAGCGCATGCACGCTCACAACATGCATTTGGAGTGCACCACGAATGTGCACACAGTGAACCTGTGGCAAACTTCAGAGGATTTCACAATTGGGTGAAAGGGCTTGTTACAACTAGTACCAACTAGGAGTCCCAGTTAGAATGGTTAGAATGCAGTATTGCAGGCTAGCTGTACCCACAGCCAGGAGTTTGATTCTGACCTGCTCGAAGTTGACTTGGCCTTCCATCCTTCCAAGGTTGTTAAAATGAGGACCCAGATTGCTGGGGGAAATATGCTGACATTTTGTAAACTGCTGAGAGAATGCTGTAAAGCATGTAGGTCTAAGTTCTATTGTTATAAACGATAATAATTCTTTTAAAAATTGCTTGCATTCCTATCAAGCAGCTAGCAATGACATTTGGTTTTTCAAATCAGAGATATAGATATAGATATAGATATAGATATAGATATAGATATAGATATAGATATAGATATAGATATAGATTTCCAGAGATTTTGGCTGGTCATGAGTGAGTTAGCTACTGATGACTGCTTTAGCACTACACCTGCTCTTATTACAGAAGCTCTTCCTAAAGCAGTTTGGGATATTCTCCTCTTGAGTCAGAAGCTGTGGTTTCTTCTTTGTTTCCAATTCTTGACTGGTTGGGATCCTGTTCATTATATCATAATTAATTAAACAATGCAGGAGGCTTTTTAAAAATTATTTAGCTGCAGGAAGAGATAAGCAGAAATGATTCAGCAATGTGCACCTGAATTCAAGGAAATTCTAACCTACTATGATAGAGAAATGGTTTGTTTGTTTTTTAGCTGAACATAAGCATTCAGAAGCAAGGATCACTGGGATTAAGAGATCTGTTTCTCAAATAAGTTTGCATATGTTTTTTGTAATTTATCACAGAGCATTAGGTTATGGTGCTATATGACTTGTAAATGAAAATGTGTTTATTCTTTCATTAGGTTGTCACATAATTTCTTAGTTTAAATTGACATTCTGTTAGCCAAAGTTATATTTTCCAAAATTTGTTCTAGAAAATTATAGTATAAATAATAAATAATCATTAATCTCATAATAATCATAAATGTTTTTCATTGTAATCTCTGAAACTTTCAGTTTCTTACCTTCAGTTCCTTTGAGCAAGCAATATTCACTAATATTCCTGACTGCCTATGTTGGTTTTGACATTAGGAATATTTCAAATATTTAAAGCCTCTGATAAGGAGGAACTTTTAAGTCCAGCCCAGAGATAGGGCACTGTCCAGTGAATTTTTCTACCTAGACTTCTGGAAGTGAGATGGTTTATTCACTCACGTCCTAAGGATCCCATGCTAATTGAGCTGGCCTGATCATGAGGCAAGATAAACTCCACCAGTTAGTTCAGGGGTCCTCAAACTTTTTAAACAGGGGGCCAATTCATAGTCCCTCAGACTGTTGGGGAGGGCCAGACTGGCTGGGTGGGTATGGCTAGGTCATGTGACTAGGTGGACGTGGCCAATTTAACAGTCCCTTAAACAATACAAACAAATTAAACTTTAATTTGTTTTGGTCCTGGGGGTGTTTTATTTACTTTTGTTTGCATGTTGCTCTTTTGGTTCACTTTTCTTTTTACTAGGTTATTTTTTCAGTTGTTTAGGAGTCTAGTGGTCCACTTCAGAAAACTCAGTTGTGTAGCAATTCTTCTCAGCAGCAAGGAGCTTGAGAAATCTCTCTGTCTCTCTTTTTCTGTCTCTCCCTTTCTTTCTCTCTCTCTCTCTCTCTTTCTGTCTCTCTCCCTCTCTCTGTGCGTCTATCCCTCTCTATCTATCTTCTGGAGGTGGGGGAGGAGAAAAACAGGCAGTTTTCGCCCATTTTTTGGCCTCCTAGGGCGTCTGTGTGCCCCGTTTTTCACCTCCCTTGCCTCCAGAAGATTGGCCTCTCTGCAGGCCAAAATTGTTGGCCTTACCTTTCTGTTCCAGCCCATGGGGCTAGCGAAGGCAAGTCTTGTGCTCGGCCGAAGGGTGGGTGGGGCGATGTGGGCAGGTCAGCCTCATGGTCCTGCGTGGGCTGGATTAATGGCTTCAGTGGGCCGCATGTGGCCCACAGGACATAGTTTGAGGACCCATGCCTTAGTTAGTTGGTCAGTTGGCATCATACCAAAGGGAATACACATCTCTCACACCCTTTAGCTGAAGAAAAAGCTAGGCACTATTCATGGATGCTTGAGGAACATCTGGTCAGTACTTCCAACCAGAAACTACAGCCATCTCCAGCAGGTTGTTGCTGCAGTTTGAGCAAAACCAAAACTGAGTATTTCAGATCAAAGAGCATCTAGCCTGCAGCCACTGTCTGAATGCTCTTTGGCTACCTAGGACCCAGTTGCTGCTTTGATATGAAGCTGAGTTTTGAGGTATGCCATAAAAATGGGAGCCAACCTGTAAAACAGCTTACAAAGTTGCTTCTCAGGAGGACCCAACTCCTATGTAGTCTACTTTGTCACCTAACCATTGACTGGACTTGTACTCTCTGTTCCCTAGGGCTGGGTTTAGTTGGTGCTTAAATTCTAGGATGTGAACACACAGCAGTCCAGGGAGATTTTCCCTAACATAATAGGAACATTTTATTTTATTTTATTTTTTATTTTATTTTGTTTTGTTTTATTTCACACTTCTTAATTGCTCATCTCTCAGAGCGAAGCTCTAGACTATGTTCAATTTAATCAATAAAATTAAGCATTAAAACAGAATAAAATAAGATTAAAACTTTTTTAAAAAAATATAAAACTATGCTTTAGAATTTCTTCCAATGTAAAATGCTCAGAGGTAGAGATGCTGTTCAATAATAGCATTTCAGTAATGGCAAATAATGGTTCCTTCTATTTCAATGGATTGTTTATGGCATGTTATAAACAGTTTCTATCCTTGAAGGAAACAGGTATTCAGTCAATGGCTGCCTGATCATCTAGACACGATCTTATTAAAAGAATAGGATCCCAGAATCTGAAAAAACTCTAGGTAATGCTTGATTTTTGCTTGTCCTTCTGTTTCACATCTTGATGTACTTGGTTCCTTTTGTGTATAACAGACATGAAAGAATCAGCACTCTGAAAGCAGCAACAAGCTCCATCATTGAAATCGAAATATTGAATTTGATTCAGCCTCTATTTCTTTGGCAGAGCTGATAAAATTTTGCATGGTTGAGATTTCAGCTCTGTGGAAATCAGTTCATGTTGGCTTCTCCATTTTAGACGACCAACTTAACAGCACAGGTATTAGAAAGTAAATTACATTTGAACTGGTTACTTAGTAGGTACAGTGAGTGTTTTGAATAGTTTGTAATTAGGACCAGGATGTCTCTAGAATTGTAGCTAAATTTTGTACTATCACTATGACAATTAGAAGTTTGGGGATTTGATTGTTTTTCCAGATGTATCTACATTTAATAAACTATACTGAAAATTAACTTTTGGTCAATATTCTTTTACTCTGGTCCACATTTAGCATTTAGCTATGGGACATCCTTTGGTATGTCCTGCTTTATTTAAGTGGTGGAATGTGAGTTTATGATGGTGTAAGGAATTCACTGTGGAATGTGATGTCATCCTGAGCTTACTAAAAACACATTTTCATCTGGTGACTTTACCGTGGGAATAAGCCCTTAGTCATTTGAGAGCAAAATATTGGAAAAGCTCCGTGTTCTTTCATGGAAGCACTTTAATTTAGGACAAACTGACCCTGAAAAAAGAAATGAAGAAATCAAACCAAGTAATCATAAACTGATGGGAAGAGCTGTGGAATATTGGAACAGTCTGCTCCACTATCAGAGGATGGGGGTGTGGGATGAATGGATTCTTACCCTGAGCAGGGGGTAATTGGCTGAATTATAAGGCCACTTTTAACTTCCAGATTTTGTTATTATTTTTAAAGTCATTGCAAGACAGGCTCTCCAGGCAGATGTACATGTTTGGCTAAAATGTGGTTTGGTGCTTAATGGATGGTTTGTATAGCACTCTAATTAATTTTATAACAATAGTTAAGTACTATCGTAATTTCCTGGATACATATAAAACTTGGAATCATATACTAATTTTAGTTGCTGGATATATGCATAAACTGATATATTACATTGTAGTCTAGCATGCTGCGCAAACATAGCCAAGGTGGTTAGTTAATGATCCAACATTTTATACAAACCCAGGCAATTGAGTTAATCAAATGTAATAATGCAGGATTCAAATAATCATAAATTAATATACTGCATAAGCAATTTAACTTAAAAATATTTTAATAATTTCCCCATTCAAAAGAATAAAGGTTGGATTTATCAATGAAATGATTACTTTGTTCTACCATCTTCATGAAACACTCTTCCCAGCTATAGTAAATTGTTTCCTATTGGTCACTAGCTTTTTACGGGAAAAGTATTGAAAACAAATACAGCTTATACTTGGGGTACAAACAATAGTCACTTATTTCAGGACATACGACTAAACTACTCAAAATTTATGACACCTGATTTATCTAATGCCATTCCTCTTCATTCATTTTTAGGCAATCAATAATCTGTTATCACATTTATTTCATTGGGTAGCCTCTTTTGTCAATGTTTAGTAAACCAGCAGCTTATCTGATTGGTTTTGTATGCTCAATGAGCAAATCGGCCCATGATAAGGAGAGGTGTCCAACAAGAAAACTAGAGCAGAAGAAATTCTCTTCATATAATTGCTTTGGATGACCTTGTAAGCTCAGAGATTCAAACTTATTTTCTTGGAGAGGCAAAGGCTTTTAAAGTCTTCAGTGAGCAGAGCATCTGGCAGTCTACTTTGTAGGTATTGACAAAGTTAATTGAGAGGATTCCTCCCAAAGGACAGGATGCTATGAGGAAGGAAATAGGGTGGAGAAAATAAAGTACACAAATGACTGGAAGACTAGTTTTTGCTATCAAGACTCACTTGTGATTACTGTATCATCTTTTTTGCACAGGAATGAGGCAAAAAAAGAAGGTGGGTGTGTCTAGAAGCAAGAAATGAAGGAAGGATAAGGGAGAAGCTACTTTTTCTTTTTAAAAAATGCATTATTTTTGTGTACATTTTTCCTTCCCATTTTTATTGCCCAAAACTGTTGCAACAGCCTGTAGGTAAATCTTGTTCAGTCTTGGTGCCTAAAAGGAAACAAGCTACTGGAGCATAGCCCACTAATCAATAAGGGTGGAATAGTAAGTACATTGTGCCACTTTTATAGGTTCAAACACAAGCTTAAGCCTGTGTTCAAACAAATTCATTTCTGATTTTTCTCCAGTGATGGTGTAGAGTATTTCTTCATTTGCTTCATCTTCCTGAGCTATTCAGTAAATCAAGGAAGACTTTCGGATGTGAGGGTGAGAAAAGCTACGACCAACCTGATTGTTTCAGTGATCCAGTGATCCAGAGATGATCTAGGCCAGGGGTGTCAAACTCCCAGCCTGCGGGCTGCATGTGTCACATGCTGGCCACACCCATGCC
Organism: Masticophis lateralis; assembly: GCA_030761175.1. Lineage (NCBI taxonomy): Eukaryota > Metazoa > Chordata > Lepidosauria > Squamata > Colubridae > Masticophis > Masticophis lateralis. The sequence continues at coordinate 161,784,940 of JAUDYJ010000001.1, forward strand.
CAGTTTAACAAAGGGGGGGAAAGTCCCAATATGTCACATGATGCCGCTGTGATGATGTGTGTTTGACACCCCTGATCTAGGCACTTGGTGGCCTTTGAGATTCTCGAAAACTCTCCAAGCATTCCTCAGAATACAGCCAGATCCACAAGGCATCTGATGGGCTAATTTAACAAGTCCTCCAGGTACAGGGATTCCAAGAGGTAGTTAGCCTATGGTGAGCCAGAGTCATGCAACCATGGCATGGAACACCCTGTCACATCCTCCATTTTTGGTTCACCTATCAGTTGCTCTGAAGTGAAGATTGGATGTAGAATGCTACCATGAAGTAGGCTGGACTTAAGATACAGTAACTTATGTCAAACTCAGAGATGGCCTAAATTTCTAATCTAGATCAGATCCTCCTCTAGAACATAGAAGTCCTCCAGCACTATGAACCCAAGAGATTTCAATACCAGTCCAGTTGTTTGCTCCAGGTGACCAAAAAGCTACTGTGCTATGCAGCAAAGTGAGCAGAACCGTTCAACTGTTCCCAAAGTCACATAAAGGCAATCAAAGCAACCCTGCACATAAACAGTGTTCCTAGCTGCCACCAAATCGACATCATCTCTATCCAATGGTCCTGGCATCAAAGTTTGTGCAGGCTTCAACAACCAGGAGGTCAGATCTCAGGCATTGCTCAGGCACACCCAACCAGGATTTGATAATACATGGTTATGTTTGTATTAATACTAATATTCAGTATACTATTCTTAACATAAACTACTATCCATCTATTTTTCTCTACAATATTTTTGGTATCTTTTAACTGTATCCCTCATTCCAAAAAAAGTTTCGCTGCATATAATGCTTCTTATATAAAAATCTAATTTTAATATTCTTCCAGGCTGTTAGATATCAGTATATCCAACATCATTTCTTAATTAAGGTAAATTTTATTGATATATGTCTGTATCTACCTTGTTTTATAAAAACTTTATATATGCAAGTTACTCTGAAAAAAATTCCAGGAATGTTGTAATATCCTTCCGCTTCTCCCATAGTTAATTTTTTAACAACAAAAATATTTTGGCATCAAATATGCTTTTGTCTGAAATATATAGCCATAGTTTCCTTCCTCTATAACAGAGGTAGGACAGCCAATCTGGGGTGATCTAAAAGAAACAATGAAAATAGCATCCCCCCCAAAACCTAAGTCTAGAACTCAGGGGTGATATCCGGCAGGTTCTGACAGGTTCTGGAGAACCAGTAGCGGAAATTTTGAGCAGTTCAGAGAACTGGTAGCAGAAATTTTGAGTAGTTTGGAGAACCGGCAAATACCACCTCTGGCTGGCTCCAGAGTGGAATGGGAATGGAGATTTTGCAATATCCTTCCCCTGGAGTGGGGAGGGAATGGGGATTTTGTAGTATCCTTCCCCTGCCAGACCCACCAAGCCTGGCACAGAATCAGAACCAAGAACCAGAACCAAGCACAGAACCACTAGTATAAAATTTTTGATTTCACCACTGCTAAAACTGATTAATATTTGGATGGAATACCACTAGAATATCTCAAGATTAGACTGGAAAGTTAAAAGTAATCATTGAAGGAGATAATGGCAAACTTCTATATTATACGGATGTACCTATCAAGTCACCAGACAGATTGTATCTTTATGGTGGTACAGATTTCATTCAAGCAAGTTACAATTAACCTTTGCCAGCATAACAAATGGAGATGAACAATAGGTGTTGTAGTAGAGCAAAGCAGGGAGAGTTGGTATGTACCAGACTTGTGCATAATTAGACCACATGACATGATGGTAGATGAGTGTGCATCTAAGAGTTGGCTGGGCAATAATAAGCATTGCAAATTTTCCCAGTTAGGTTTCAGGTCCTCTAGTAGCTACGAGAGTATGGCTGGAGTGAAAGGGTTTGTGGGATTTTTTATGACAACTGCACCATGACTAGGAGCACTGCTCAAGAGATGACCAGTTGTGAGAACCTGAACTAGGAGGGTGGCCTATTAAGGTTCCTGCTGGGGCATCAACCACATAGATGGATACTACTAGTCCTTTATAAACATCAATATCTCATCTCAGGACTGATGTTGAAGTTTTAGTCTGGGTAATTTCAATCTTCAAATCCTGGGCAAGGATTTTGGTGGATGAGATTGCCAAGAAGCCTAAAAAGATGCCTAGCTGGAGGAAACCAGAAGTGGATACAACTGAATACTGGTAAGAAATCATATTGAAGCTTACAGTAGTGAAACATGCTTTCCGCAAACACCAGGCAGGCCCCTACGGAGCATTCCAAAAAGCCTTGAAAACCTTCCCACAAAGTTTGGGGTAGTGGGTGACTGGAGCTGGAGAAATTGTTTATTTATGTGAGGGGTGTGTTGTTTTTGGGGGAGCTAAGAGTTGTTTATCCTTGTTTTTTTATATTTTTATTGTTTTATTATTGTTTTAAGCTTCCTGTAGCTTTACTGCATGTGTTGTTATGCAGTGTTTTCTGGCATAAAGATTGTAATAAAGGACTGTTGTTGGTGGGCAGTTACTGTATATAAATAAGTAAGAACACTGCATCCACAGATTGGGCAGGAGGCTGTTTGATGTTCCCTGGACCCTACAGAGGATCCCAGTTCAATAAATTATCTAGATTCTTTTCAATCAGGACACAGATGTGGTAATGAGTTGACATTAGGAATGGCATTGGTTGTTGTGTCTAATTACTTTTGTTAGCATCATGATGGAAGGTGTATGTTGTTTTGTTCATATGAAGTCTTTTGTTGGTATTCAATACTATGAACCATGGTGTCGTTCCAGTATCCTGCAGAGGCTGGGAGTTGGGAGGACTATTTTATAGTGGTTCTTCAGTGGCAATTCCAATGAAGAGACAAGGGGCATCAATACTAGAGTCCCTGTGGATTCTTGAGTAGGATTCTTCAAGGCTTAGAGCTTTCCCCCATTTTGTTTGACATTCATATGAAGTCATTTGAGGATTCAAGGTGAAGTATCATAGTTGTACATTGTCATCCCAAGCCAACCAGAGATATTGTCAGATTTTAAGGCTGTGAGAATCTGGATTGGTTGCAACGAACTCAGAATAATTCTCTTAAACTAGTCCTTCTTATCATCATTACATAACAATTTAATAACATCATTTGGCTAAGGTTGCACCCTTGTAGGTTTTGCAAAGGTCAAGAAACTGGTTAAGAAACTGATTCTACAAGTTTGGTTGTAATTTTATTCATGTAGGCCATAGTTACAGAATCTTGACAGCAATAGCACAGACTTATATACTGCTTCATAGTGCTTTATAGCACTCTATAAATGATTTACAGAGTCAGCATATTGACCCCAACAATCCGGGTCCTCATTTTTCCAACCTCTGAAGGATGGAAGGCTGAGTCCACCTTAAGATGACCAGGATTGAGCTCCTGACCATGCACCATCAAGGCTGACTGATCTCCCTTTCCTCCTTCACATAGTCTAGTAGATTAGGGAGGAGAGAGGTCTGAGCTTCTTTCTCATGCTTCCTCTGTTTCCTGGGCTTAAAACATGCTTTGGTTTTTAAAATCATTCATCCAAAGTCATTTCTGTGGCTCACTGCTCCCTCGGAAACAGGTGATCTGTGAATTTGATGTTCACTTGGATACCTAGCAGCAGCAACTCATGCCATGAGCATCATTTGACTTGTGTAGACAAGTATGGAGATGGGAATTAAATGAGGACTAAGAGCTTCAGTGACACAATGGTTAGAATGCAGTACTGCAGGCTACTTGTGCTGCCTGTTGGCTGCCTGCAATTTGGCAAGTTCAAATCTCACCAGGCTCAAAGTTGATTCAGACTTCCATTCTTCAAGGTCGGTAAAATGAGGATCCAGATAGTTTAGGGAAATATGCTGACTCTATAAACTATTTAGAGAGGGATGTAAAAGCACTGTGAAGCAGTATATACAATAAGTCTAAATGCTATTGCTAAGTGCTACCTGTAACTATTATATAAATATCAACTTAGATATTTGACATTGTATTAATATCAACTTAATAGGCAAAAGAAGTGAGGGAATAATTTCTGCCTTGATTCTCTTTAGTAGTAATGTCATTACTCAGAATTCTTGTAGATTAAGGTAGGATATAAATATTGTCAAATAAATAAATAAGCATTTCACTTACTCCAGCTCCATACTGAGCACTATTCTTCTCACACCCTGTCATGTTACTTGTGAAGTGTAGTTTGGAAGCATTCAATAATCTTACGTCAAATTTCTGTATTTGTACACCTCCCGGGAATTTCATCTTTATTTCTGTGCTTTATTTTTAAAAATGCTTAATGAGAGAGCCACTTGTATTCTTTGTGATCTGTATTGTATGTTGCTGTGTATAGTATTCCAGAGATTTTTGAGACTTCCTCCTATTCCTACCAGTAAGTCCTCTGAATGTTGTCCTGACAAAGTGAGCTAGGATTATAATAGTTTTTTGCTTTTAAACATATGAAATAAGTACTTTTTCCAACAGCAAATGTATTTAGTTTGGCATTCCTGCCCTCAACTTTGACACAGACTGACTACAGGAAGTGATGGGTCATAGGAATCGCACACTGGATCAGATCTCCATCCTGGCTTACATATCCATTTCCTGCATATGGGAAGAGATGCCCGAGGAGACATAAATAAATGATCTCATGGGAGATTTGAAGTTTTAACAATGTAGCAAAGCTAAATTTGGCAATAAGTATGCTCATTATTTTGTGTGTTATCTCAAGCTTTATCAAGCAGATATTTTCAAAATGGGACTTAAGAGAGGACATGTAATTTCCTCCTTTTGCATTTTATGTATAATATTTTTCTTAGCTTTGATTTTTTAAATTTATAAATGGAGGTTTTACTCCCTAGTTTGGAAATATTTCATCTTTTAAAACAAGAAACCTCCTTTTCTCAAAAACAATTGTCAGAAATTTACATATGTTTCTAAGACTTCATTTAATTAAATTTGTAAAAACATAAACATTTTTAAAAGATCTGTAAATATTTTCTATTTTTATTCTCTTATTACTTGTGTGTGTGTGTGTGTGTGTGTGTGTGTGTGTTCTTCTTTTTAGGCCAGGTTTTTCCTACATAACCAATATTTATTTATTTTTTTTGGAACCTGGCCTAAAAAGAACACACATTAACCTACAAAAAGTAAGAAAATAAATAAATAAATAAATAAATAAATAAATATAAATGGATATTTTGGCGATGTTACACCGTGATAGAAAAATTATTATATATTTGTTTTTCATTTTTCTTTTTGATGCTCTAATAAAATTCATTTTAAAAAAATATAAATTTTAAAAAGATCTCTAACTTTTGGATCTGTGGAGTTCTTTGCCTCCCTTTTTAATGTAGTTCCCAAGAAGAATTAATAGTTAGTGAGTGCTGCCTAGATTGTACACCATCTAATTTTTGCCACAAAAATACAATTTTTATATCTTAAAGGCTTGGTTTATACCTTATATTTAATGTCATGTGCTGGTTTCGTTTTTGCTTAGCTTGTTTGGTGAACTTTACCATTGCAGTCTAATGGTAGATTGCTCATTCAACAACCTTTGGTTACAGCAAAGAAGATATCAACCAGTTTTGGGATCTGAACAGTTGCATTGCTTGCTCAAAGCTTTCCTGCAACCATTGGAACAACCTCCCTGATCTTATCATGTGCTCCAGCCTTCAGATTTTTAAGCATGATTCTTTCATATTCAAGTTTGATTACATTATATATTAAAGTATTTTGAAAAATCTTGCTAGAATGTCTGACTATATCAACTATTAACATTTTTAGTTGTGAAATAAATTCTCTTGGGTTTAGTGAGCAAAGGAAATCTAACCAGATCACTGATACAGACTCCAGTATGGATGGTGTGCTTTGCTGGAGGGTGACATGATAACAGATATCTGAAAGCTAAAGAGTAGAACTAAGTGTTTTTCTAGAGTAAGAGTAAATAAGAAACTAAAAGACAAAATAACTTTAGAGAAAATAAAAATTCATTTATTAGTATCCCCAAAATATATGAAAGGATATTGTCTAAGATAAAACTGAGCCAAGACATAAAAGGGGACATGTTACCTTCTCACTTGATTAATTAACTCATTATTTAAATGCCATCAAGTCAGTTTTAGTTCTTAGTTATACATAGGTAGATCTCCAGAATGATCTGCCCCCAACCTGGCCCTTCAGGTTTACAATGCTATACCTATTGTCTCTGTAATTAAATCCATCCACCTTGCTGTTGGTTGCCCTTTTTCTTTTTCTTTTCTTTTTTTCTATTTCTTTCCACCTTTCCCAACATTTTAGAATTTTCAAAAGCACTAGTTTTTTACAGTGTGTCTAAATGTGATGCTTTGGCATTCCCATTTTCCTAAAAAAATATTTCTCTTTAATCAATGAAACACATATTGACTTATTTTGGTGATGTTTGACTTCCTCAATTAACCAGAGTGCATCCCAGTAACTTTCATCACCTGTTCCCACAGTAACTGAATGCTTGATTCATGCCGGTGGCAATACTTTTTATACTTACTTGTGTGTTGGCAATTACTTGTTCCTTGCATATACTGTATACTATGATCCTTGTTAAGGATAATTCATGTTTTTTGCTGGCCGTAGGGCTAACATTATGATTATGGTTAACATTATGATTAACATTATGGTTTACCACTGAGAGTCATTGGTTTGAGCTGAGTGGCTATACAGATTGAATAAATGGACAAAAATTGGAATGAAGCACCTGTTTTTTGTCAATAGAAATTTGGCCTCTCTGTTAACTAGGTTGCTACCTCATGAGATGAAACCACTATTTTCTTGTCTTAATTCAGGCAGTTGTTTGAATAATCTCGGTATTTTTGTGTCTTTGGAATTCCAAGGGAAGATGCCTCTTTATATTTCCTGGCAATGAAATGATAGCAGTATGCTTAAATTCCCTCATGAAACCAAGCTGCTTTTTATGCTGGGTTACCTTTCTAAATGTCCATGACATGAGCCAGGGGACAAGAGAAATGCAGTCTGTTCTTGAATCATTTAACATATGAGTTTATGTACCTTAGGTGGAGATTTTAGGATCCTGTATCATTCTTTGTGTGGGAGATGATTTACTTTTACTGTATTCCACAATCTATGAGGTGACAAATTAGACAAAGTGGCTGCTGTTACATTTTAGCTTCTTTTCTCCTTTTCCCATGGAAAACACTGAGATCAGTCCTAGCCCTGACCTCAGTGTCAGGGTTGGTGTGCTATTGCTAAGGACATCGGTATAAAATTAAAGGCATTTAAAATATGGCATCACTGTGCTTCTCTTCTGCCTTGTTGGTTCTTTTCCATATAGTAGTTAATGAGTGACATATTATGGTTATGTCTTAATTCATAGGTTTCAGTTATCTTGATGATGATTTGGACTCTGATGAATAGCTTATCTCATTTCAATAAAAGCTTTCAATATCCCTTTCCATTACCTTGTGGCTTTCCTTTAAGCTCCTAGAAGATCATCCCCCACAAAACCCAGGGTTTTTTAATGTTCAGGCAGACATGAGCAGGAGACCATAACAATAACCAAGGGTCATCTAGTCAGCCACAATCATAATCAAGCAGCAGGTATATTCACTGGCATGGTAGGCACTACTAACTATTGTAAGGTCTCCGTTGCCTAGAGGGTGCTGCTTAAACAACTACTCTTGCTGCAAGAGAATACTACTACAGTATTCCAAACCAGATCCCCTGCTCTATGCTGTCCAAGGTCCTGACAATTCTTGCAACCTAGAGCTTACCTAATATGACCCTGCATTAACTGAAGTGTTACAAACAATACAGCACTCTCTCTGGGAGCTGAGCTCTGTGTGATATCTCCCTTCTTCTAAGTCTCCACTTGATTAGTAAGAAGTACCCATGGTGTAACAGTCTTTTGAGTACAGATATTTCAGCATTACAATTATATGGAAGCTTTCCATCAAATTCTGAAGCCAATAAAAGACTATGCTTTAAGTGACAAGCTTCTAAGCCTATAGAATTTTAATGGCAACATCTATTAATTAGAACATTCTAAAAATATGTCATTTCAAAAGTGCTTGAAGTGGTATTCTGCAGGTTCACTTTTTTGGTATATTTTTAGAATGGAAAATTGAGATATATTCTGCTTAGTTTTTATTATGAAAATTATAAATAAATGATAAAAGTGAGGCTTTCATCTAGGATGTGTTTCTATGACTCTTAGGTAAACAGCACCACAATGTCAGAAAAGAATGTCAGAAAACATTCTGTGAAAGAAACTGAAATAGTTAGAAAGCTTTATTCTCTAAATATTCAGATTAAAAATACAATAAAAATCAAACAGAATATTAGTTTGGTTGGCTCAGAATATAGACTGAAAATTGCAACTTTCAGTTAAAGGGCGGCAAAATATCTCTATATATTTGAAACAAATGTTGTCAATTATCATGTTATAATTTGGAGAAATCTATTCACTCTATTTAGTTTTTCCCTCTCTTTGTTAAAGACAATATGTTCTTTATAAATGGGCAACTTGTTTCTGTCACTTTCTCTTCTCTATATTCTTTTGTTTGCCTTTTTTATAGAGGCAAAATTAGATTATTTTTCTGTAGAATTATAATAGATTTATGAAATATTTATTTTTTGTGCACTTTTCCTAATACATTTTAGCATGCAATCTAAAACATTCATTTTGTACACATATTTTTTGAGTTACGAATTGCATTTCAAATTCTGGGTATATGCAGAACTTTCAAACCTTCATTTTGGTTATTTTAAAATGTTAACTAATAATCTATTTCATGTTGCCCCAGTTCAGGAAGCAAAAATCAGGGTAAATAAGCAAAGGATGATGAAAATATGCCAGTTCCATTATTGCCTGTTATGCCCTTAGTACACTTCAGTATAAGTTTTAATTTCAATATTGAGAAAAAATGCTAGATAAAATACATAGAATAGAGACAATTGTCTACTTATTTCTATTTTTAAAAAAAGAAAGAAACATTGATCATCTGTTAACATAAATGTGTAATTGTTCTAATCATGAAAAGAATAAGGATGATATTGTAATGCATTCCAAATAACTTTTCCTTTAGAATTGTGATTTGTATTAAAGTTGTTTAGTATTTGAAAGAAGCATTCCATTTTTGACCTTTACATGAAACTTATTGTTGTTTCTTTTCTGGATTAATTCTTCTGGATTAATGGAAAGATTTTCTTATTCAAACTTTCTTGTCAATTCTATAGAAACACCAGTTTTTAAATAGGAAATGATACAACACTGAATTTAAAAAACAAGTGTTAATTATTGTAAAGGACTTCAAACTTAGTTTCATCAGTGAGCTGTCTAAAATACAGACGTATTCTTAATTTTCAAAAAAAAATTGACATGCAGTTTTATAAAATGTGCGCCACAAAATAGAAAAAAACCACCTGGTATATTATGTCAGTTGTATAGATTATATATATAATTATTTTGTATATATAAGTATTTTGTGGTTATGTTTTTTTCATAGACATTAGTTTACAGAGCTGGCCAAAGTAAAGATGGAGTTCAAAGACTGAAGTAATTTACCTCTTCTTCTTTTGTGGAAGGTTCCCTTTGATCTTCCTCTGAAAGCTGATATACACAGGGTGATCCTGACTATCCAATGGCTCCTGACATCTTTCCAGTATCTGTATTACTGCATAACTTTATTATGGAAATAATAAAAATGCTTCAGATGGGTAATAACTGCTGAAGTCTTGCATAGAAATGTTGGTCGGAACGCTTACATATCAATTTATTTGATACCCAATTCCTTTTCATTTATTTATATACTGCAAAATTAACATGTGACTTACACATGGATGTACTTTATACAGAAACAGTTTAGGTTATTTTGTCAAATAAATACTACAGAAAACAAGGGACTTAATTCTCATTTCTGCAATCTTTGAGGTTAACCTCAAATAATCTAGCCACTATTAAAACAAACTGTTTGTATTTGTTGAACAGTTTCCAGAATATAAACCAATAAACTATAAGTAATAATATTCTCCACAAAGTACCCACATATTTAAATTGACCTTTCCTGGGGTTTTCTTTGGTTCAGAAATAATTATGAATGTATTGTTCATTCTTCCATATGAGCTTGGTTTGCATCTTGCAATACTCTTGGTGTATGCTTGAATAATAGGCTGTTCTTCATTTCTGACTTCTAGCTATTCTGTTCCTGGTTTGTTCTTTGATCCTTGGAACCTTGTTCCTGAACCTTGGCATGCCCCACAGTTTCTTTTTTCTGGTTCACCTCGCACAGCTGTTCATAGCCCAGTACTGGCAGCTATAGGTGTAATCTTCTCAGATGTTGTTTAGGATGATGTTCCTAACAAGATGTTCCTATTTGAGATGTATTCAAATATTTAATATTTAGTTAATGTTAAATTAAATTACGATAATATATTTATTATCTTATTCAATATTAATTATATCAATATAATATATTATATTATATTAATGTAAGAATGGAACAGAACAGAACAGAATAGAATAACAGAGTTGGAAGAGACCTTGTAGGTCATCTAGTCCCACCTCTCGCCCAAGCAGGAGACCCTAAACCATTTCTGGCAGTCGAGTCTCTTCTTGAAAGCTTGTGATGATGAAGCTCCCACAACTTCTGAAGGCAAGCTGTTCCATTGGTTGATTGTTCTCACTGTCAAAAAAATTCTCCTTATTTCTAGATCAAATCTCTCCTTGATCAGTTTCTATCCATTGTTCCTTGCCTGGCCTTTAGGTACTTCGGAAAATGGCTTGACCCCTTCTTCTCTGTGACAGCCTCTCAAATATTGGAACACTGCTATCATGTCACCCTGGTCCTTCTCTTCACTAGACTAGCCATGCCCAGTTCTTGTAATCGTTCTTCATATGTTTAGCCAGTGATGAAATGTAAAATTTGTTACTACTGGTTCTGTGAGCATGGCTTGGGGTGGGTGGGTGGTAATGTGACTGGGTGGGCATGGCCAACTTTTTTTTAACTTTTAAAAGCATTTTTTCTACAACCTTAAGAGGTTGCAGAAAAAAATGCTTTTAGAAGCCTCTGACGATCAGCCAACTCAGCTGGGATCGCCAGAGGCTTTTAAAGGCATTTTTTTCCTACAACCTCTTTGGCTGAAGAGTTTGCAGAAAAAAATGCTTTTAAAAGCCTTTGATGATCCCAGCTGAGCCACGCGATCATCAGAGGCTTTTATTTTTTTTTTACTTTTAATGAATGCTGTTAACGACCATAGAAATCAAGAACATGATAGCATACATATTTGAGGTCTTCCTGCAGAGGGGGTGGAGTAAGGTGAAGTCATAAAATGATTTAGTATCCTATGAACATCCATTTATGATCAATGATAATGGAGAAGAATATGTTCTACCAATGGCATTTATCCCCAGTGAAATTGGCCAAAATATTTCCAAACCTATCCCCTGAGTGTTGGAGATGTAGATATAAATCTGGAACATTCTATCATATGTGGTGGACATGTCCCAACACCAGGAAATATTGGCTCAATATTAAGGAATGGCTGGAAGAAATCACAAAACATAGGACAGAATTGAAACCAGAATTATGTTTATTAGGCATACTAGATCCAAAAATGGGCAAGAACTTTAAATACATAATATTACACATTCTAACTGTTGCCAGGATCGTTTTTGCACAAAATTGGAAACAAACACCCCCTCAGATGAAACGGTAATTAGGAAGATACTTGAAATGGACAGGATGACTATGGAATTAAAAGAAAGAGATGAGTCAGATTATTATAAAATTTGGAGTAGACTATACAAGTAGCTAGAGAATAGAAGCCAAAACAAGAAATAAAAGTTCAAAAAACATTGAATGTAATATAAAGATAAATGTATATACAAAGAACGTATTATATTATTATAACATAATTATTATAGTATTACTACAATTGTTAAAATTTATGAGAAGACAAATATTGAATAGTGAATTACAAAAGCAGAATATACATGCTGATATGGAAAGCTGTAAAATTATATTACATTGTTATGTTGCTTGTGTTTTTTATTTGTATTTGTATTTCTACTTGTTTTCTTTTTTCCCTTTTTTTTCTGTATTTGTGTTTTTTAAAGTTAGAAAATGTTCAATAAAAACTATTTTAAAAAAAGAGAATGAAGAAGAAAATAAGAGAACAGAACAGAATTCTTTACTGGCCAAATGTGATTGGACACACAAGGAATTTGTCTTTGATACATATGCTCTCTGTGTACAAAGGACATGTTCTGAAATACACAAGTCTCGGGTTTTAAATTTAAGTATTTTAAATTGAGCCTGGAAACAGATTGGAACCCTGACTAATAGATACTAATGTGAAAATTCTGCCCCAAATGAAGCTCCCAAACTCTCTTCATGATACGTTTCCTACAGAAACTGCTGCCCTAAACAAATAAGGGCCTGCCGTTCTTTGGATAATGATTACAAAATCTTAATTACAAACTCACACCCAATTCATACTAAATGTTATATTTTAGTCCTGATGCCTGAGAAAGTGAAAGCAATATCCAGAAGTACATCCATGGTGTCAACCAATTTAGTTAAAAGGATGCAAAGGATACAATTTTCTTTTCTTTTTCCCATTCAGTCATGTCAGATTCTTGGAAACTGTCTGCACAAGCCCCTGCAGTTTTCTTGGCAGGTTTCACAGAAGTGGTCTGTCATTGCCTCTTACCTAAAAGGATACAGTGCAGATCAAAACATTCCCTGGTCTTCAAACCACTGAAATAATTCCCACCTCCTATGTCATCATCCTGTCTCAGTTTCACCAAGAACTAAAAGAAAAGGAGTCCTAAAATGAATGCATAACTGTTCTAGATTTGCTACCTTTCTCTTGGTTTCCTTTTAATTGATCTATCTGGTCAATTGGAAAATGTATCTTCATTTCCTCTTTAGAAATGACAAAGGAAGTTCCTGAATTTACCAGCTTAGATAATAAAGCATGAATTCAAATATTTAAAAAGATCATAAAATATATACCATATGTACATTTCAGAAATGAGTTTGGCTGTTAGGTCTGATTTCTATCAAGTCCATATACACTTGTATTTAAAAAATTACAATTTGCTGATTTTATTACCGTCTTCCAAGTGAAACTATCCAGAACTATAACATATGATTAATGTTTGAAGCCAGCACATCTGTAAAGTCACTTTAAAGATTGATGTTTCAGAACATATTATGAAATGTCAACATTTGGCATATCTGTTATTGCACAAATGTATTCCCAATATGCATCCTAACATTGACAACATAAAACTATATATCTCTTCAAAACTGAGAAACAAAAATTCATGATATTGAAACGCGCACAATAAAAGTTCTTAGGGGAATTATAAAGAAGTTCAAACTGATTTTTTAAGACATCTGTGTTGTAAGTATGAGTGGAACCCTTGGGAACAAGTGCAATAATGCATTGGAAGAAAATGCCTTTTATACTAGCCTTAAGTTGCTTAAAAACAAGCTGTAAGAATAACAGGGATCAATAACTCATGAATTGGAATGACAAACTGTACAAACTGGTATCCTGTTTTTGAAATGTTTTTATTTGCAGTGTGGTAATAATCACATTGTCAATTTTGCTCAATACTTCTTGTCTCTTGTTGGCTAAGAGACAAATCTAACACACACACTTTCATTTTATTATCCTTAAAACATTTTGCACATCTTTACTTTTGATTTTTATGTTGTATCCATTATAGGTTATCATTCTGATAAAACTGTGTTTTGGATAATTGATTTATTGAGGAAATGCCCGAATATCCCAATCTCAAAGATTCTGTGCTGTATCTGGTTTCTGGATTTGTCAGTCTTATAACTCAGTGATGTTTTATGCTCCCCAGAAAATAATATTGGAGATAATACTGATCTTCATATATGTATATGTTCTATCTCATCACCTGAAGGTTGAGAGAAAATGATTAGGAGCCCTAAGATATCCCAAAAAAGCAGTGAAAACCATATTATAATATATGCCACTAACATGTTATACTGCAATATCTAGAGGACTATCTACTCCTTTTGTGGAAAATCATTAACGAGAGATCCAACCTAGAAATAAGGAGAAATTTGTTGACAGTGAAAACAATTTCTTTCAAGAAAAAACTGGACAGCCATTTATCTGGAATAGTATAGGATCTCCTGTTCAAGCAGGATTTGGACTAAAAGACCTCCAAGATCTCTTCCAATCTATTATTCTATGTCCTATGATCTTGTGAGTAGACAGACATCTAGACTGATAGAAAATGATGTCCTGGATTTTCTCCAGGTAGCATTTTTAAAGGTTCAGAGTATAAATGCATTAAAATATGCCATTGATTCTCTTATATGAATAATATATCCTTTTCTCATGTCTCTTTATTAAAGATATATACTTATAGAATGGTTATTTAAAATTTTCCATCAAGAGAACTTAACCATACTTATGAAGAATGTTATTCTAAACATCTTTACACTGTTGAAAAAATACCTTTGTGGCTGTAACCTGGCTATAATTTGGGCACAGCATGATTAAGCTGGGAATTTTAGCATGCTTTCTGCAGTATATATGAGTCACAAGTCTGTTGCTTGGAGGAATTCTTTGGTAATTTCTAAAAGCAGCTCCAAAGCCCTCTCACAATCAGGACAAAAATTATGTTAATCACTCTTTTTTTTTTTTTGGCAAATTGATATTCCAAAGCAGTCCAAGACCGACAAATGTGCAGATGCAACATTTGGCAAATGAAGCTTTTGTGTCACATGTGCTCCCACCTGGACATAGTACTGTTTCACAGTCTGAAGGATAAATAAATAAGAATGCCTTCTGGAAGTCCTGAACAAATTCTTTCCTTTTCAGGATTCTCGGAGGTCATTCTTCCATTTTCTCCCCAGTCCAGATGCTGATTAGTAGAAGGCCAATGCTCTTATTCTCATAAATTTCTGGGTTTTGTTCTATGGTCTATATAAAGCAATGGCAAACATTTCAGAATAAAATTGTGTGAGGGCTCAAATTTACCTTCCCTCCCAAATTTTTTTTAAATTGCCCCA
Organism: Masticophis lateralis; assembly: GCA_030761175.1. Taxonomy (NCBI): domain Eukaryota; kingdom Metazoa; phylum Chordata; class Lepidosauria; order Squamata; family Colubridae; genus Masticophis; species Masticophis lateralis. Next base: position 161,800,006 of record JAUDYJ010000001.1, read on the forward strand.
AATCATGGAAGACCACTCTTCTTTCTCCAGTGATGGGATTCAGCCAGTTCGCACCACTTTGCCAGAACCAGTTGTTAACTTTCTGAGCAGTTTGTCAAACTGGTTGTTGGGAAAAATTATTAGGGCAGAGAACCAATTGTTAAATTACTTGAATCCCACCACTGTCTTTCTCTATAAGATGCTGAAACCCGTTTAAGTCTTGTGAAATTTGAACATTTTTACACAAAAAATCTCATTCAGGAACATTGTAATCTTTTAAGCCATTTTTTAAATTAAAAATATTTTATTTGCAAAGTTCATAGGTACCCTCCTAGTTCCTGATTTGTAGTGTTTACTGTACTGTATTGATCTATATTCTTGACAAGTATCGATAGTTCAAATATGAATGTTTCATCTAGATTCAGGAAAAAAAGATCCTTTTCTTTTTCAATTTATCTAGAGAATATGTCTTCCCACAGAGAAAATCCACAGATGTTTGGCCTTGCTGGTTGAGTCAATGAGGGGACGCTATGCTACCCAAAGCATAAGAGATCAGAATGCTCTTGGCAAGTCCTGGAAAATAAACATTTATGATTAGAAACTTATTTCCTAACACTGGAAGTCCATACCCATTTGGGATTTTTAAGAAACTTCGTTGTTAAACATTTTGGTTTTTTAATAATTTGCAGTGCTAGGATTAAAGAAACATACCACTTTGAATTAATTAAAATCCATATATCACTTTCTTTTTTTACAAAAAATGTCTATGAGATAATTACAATTACTTTTACTAAAAAACTTGCACATTCTGAAGATGGAGGAAAATGAAAGACCATTGGTACATCATGCCTTTGAGCTCAGTTTTCTCTCCCCCCTCCTCAGAAAAAGTAATCTAGCAATCTTCCAGAGTCTTCTGATCTACATAGTCTGGCAGCCCCATAGTCTGCCATTGGTGAAAATTTTTGGGAGCCCTAATTATCAACAGCTAGAGGGCACACTTCGCTGCTGCCTCCTCCTATGTCTTGCTCTTAAACTGATGAACCTGGATAGTCCTGAACCTGAGGAAAGTTTACTAACAGCATGGAATGAACTGAATGGCATTGTTTGTGAAGGGAGAAGACTCCTGTTTTGCTCTGAGGTATTTGAACTGTCTATCTCGTGAGGGTTAGGAAGCCAAAGAGGATGCATCCTATTACATTTAAGATATTATTTTGAAATATTTAAGATATTTTGAAATATTTAAGATATTTTGAAATATTGATTGTTCTTCTTCTTGTTGTTCCATATCCATCATTGGACATTGGCGATCATGTTGGCAATCTTATTTTTGTCAACAGCTGCCTGAAAAAGTGCTGCTGAATTTTGTCCAAACCAGTCACTTAGGTTGAAATATTGATAGCATAGGGCAAATATATGTGTGTATTGTGGAGTGTCACAACGTAACATGCAAGAAGAGGAATGACTTTGGAGACAAAGCAAAATGGTGAACAATGAGGGACTATGTCCAAATTATTATATAATAAAGTTTTAGATTACAATATACTCTGCAATCTGTGGTAAAAATCTGATAAGAAAGAACACATTGCAGCAAATGAATTAGACCTAGCAGCTGCCATTATACTCTAAACTTGCTTTGTATTAACCTTGCTTATTTTTTAATGGTTGGGCAAATTATGCAAACTTAGCTCATGTAGATCTTAATTATACTTTGCAAGCAACGAAGTGAAGTTGTGTGAATACATCTACTCTGTTTTGTTTCTCCAGCTTATCCAACCAGATCTCTTGGCTTTTCATTTTCTGATTCTATAGGTCAGAGGTGAAAAGAACCATGGCCTAAGATATGGAAATAGACCTTAAGAATTTAAAAACAGCTGAGGGCCGGGGTGGTGATGTTGAAGCCTAACTTGGTACTAGTTAGCTATATGAGAAAAGGGAGAAATCAATTATTTTCTTGTTTCTACAATTAAAATAATTCCTTTGAATTATTAAGTAATACATTAAGTACTGTATTGTTGAACCAACTTAATAAAAATACACAGATTTTTCCCCTTCCAAAGGGACATTTTATAGATAAAGAAATCTTCTCCATTGGTTCTTGGTCATTTCATTTATTCCCTCCCCCACAGATTCCACCAAAACTTTTTTTAAAAAAGGGAAGTGAGTTCATAGATTTTGAGTTCCATGCACAGTACGTTATGAGAGGTTACTTTTCTGAAGAATTTTTAAGTTTGTCATGAGCAGGATAGAACCCTGAGTTTTTAACCTTTGCATGTACAACCTTGTTTATTCACAACATATTCTGAGAGCCCCAGACTGATTCTAGTGAAGAATGCAGTGCATGATAGGTTTTTCATTGCTAATCCAGACTTGCATTAAAACTGTAATTAATTTAGAAAAATGTACTGAAGACATAGAGTAGGTTTCCATAAAATGAGAGGCCACAGTTTGTTTAATTATTGGGCACAAATAAATAAATACATTAAGCTGTAAATCTTGAACCATAGTGGTTGTGTCCATACAACACAAACAAGCAAGCCACTTCTAGATGTGTATTGAATGAACTTAGTCATAGAAATAAGCAATTTAAGATTCAGTTCACAAAAATAAGGAACTCTGGCCTGTTTCTGTTCTATTGTATGATGTTTGTGATGGAATAAGATGTGGCAATTGTTTCCTCTTAAAGAAATTGGTTTAAATTTCAGATATAATCTTGGAATTTTAGATTTCCTGACAAAACAGGTAGTCTTTTAATTGTTTTCAAAAACTTTGGTCAAAGTGGTAAGAAGGCCCACCTCAAAAATGCTGACATATAAATCTAGAATTTGGAAAATATATTATGTAATTGAAAGCTAGAGAGTCAGTTTGGTGTAGTTATTAAAGCATCAGACTAGAAACCAGAAGACCATGAATTTTAGTTCCACTTTGGGATCATAGCCAGTTGGGTAACCTTGGACAGTCACGTTCTCTCAGCCCCAGAAAGCAGGAAATGGCAAATCACCCCTGTGCTTTATAGCTCTCTTTGCTGTGTGATCACATCAAATAAAGGAATGACTGTCTGTTCAGACTAGATCAGTTAAACTGTATGAGGGATTTCTTTGCTTCCTCAAGAAATCCTGAATAGATCGGGAAACTTGATCAGATGTTATTTCCCAGACTCTTCATTAAATCACAGCTCTAGTTCCTAGCCTCCAAATGATAGGACATATGAAATAGAGTTCTTTTGCATAAATTGCACTATCTAAGAATGATAAATGCAGGAAAGGCTGAATGTTTCTTAAAACATTTGAAGCTGTCTAATAGGGTCAGAGATGGCTAGTGGAATCTCGAAGGTGTAGGCTGGTTTGGAAAGTTTAAAAAACTATCCCAACAAAAGGCAATGGCAAAATGGTAATGCATGTTTGTATTGTTGTCAAGAAAATTAGAAGCTTGTGCCCACAAAGTCACCATGGATTATGCTCAATAGAATGGATTTAAAAAAACAACACGCAGCACAAAGATCAATGCATTTGCCATTTGTATAAACAGGATTCCCTATTTCTATAAGACAGTTGTTGTATACCAAATATTTCTGTGGACACTATGACTATTCTTAGTAGTCTTTCAGTTATAGTGTGGCAAGTGCTAAATTTATATCCAGTATATCATAATAATATAATCTGCAGGACCCTTGATTTCCCATTTCCCCAGTTCTTTGGGGTTAAGCAGAGAAAGAGAACACTCAAAAGGACATATTTGCAATAGGGATTCCAGCAGATCAATTCATAGATAAAAGCTTCAAAATATTCTTTTTCTATTTCCTAAGGAATACCAGTATTACAGTTGTAGAGATTTGTGTTCTCTTTATCTAAATTGACTTTTTAATGGAGTCAGCATTATTTAAATAGTCTGAATGGACAGATACGTTTTCATTACAAGCAACTTTTTCTCTAGCCAACCTTCTCTAACCAAGTCTAACCTTTGTTGTAGGTTAGACAATTTGTATTACCAAATTGATGGATTGCTTTTTTTTTTAACATTACAGGGTTGTTCTGGCTGTGGAAAATGTGACTGCAATGGAGTAAAGGGGCAAAAAGTAAGTATTCTGTATGTACAGTATTTTTCCTTCCTTGTGTTTTTGCCAATTTTGAATAAATAAGGATAAATGAATTTTAATACTACCAGGGTACCCAATTTGGGAGGGGCGATAATATTTAGCTATGTGGAAGTAAAAATTGGACATTTATTATTTATTTATTATTTATTATTTCAATTTTATAAACCGCCCTTCTCCTTGCGGACTCAGGGCGGTGAACAGCCAGAATAAAACATGGTACACAAAAGTTAAAAACAATTAAAAATTATTAAATATATTTGGCCAAGAATTAAAACAACCCAATTTAAAATCAAATTCAAATTTAAAAACGGAGGATGGGATCAGGCTAGCCCAGCTAGATGGAATAAATGGGTTTTAAGGGCCCGACGAAAGGTCCGGAGATCTGGAATCCTGCGTATCTGCGGGGGTAGGTCATTCCAGAGGGCGGGCGCCGCCACAGAGAAGGCTCTCTCCCTGGGGGTCGCCAGCCGACAATGTCTGGCCGACGGCACCCGGAGGAGGCCCTCTCTGTGCGAGCGTACTGGCCGGTGGGAGGCTATTGGCGGCAGAAGGCGGTCCCGCAAGTACATGACCAAATTGGAAAACACAGGGGAGCAGTGATTGAAGATAAAAGCTGTGATAAATGACTGGGTTGTCTGAGGATCCACCTCTCTCCAGTGGTGGGATTCAAATAATTTAACAACCAGTTCTCTGCCCTAATGACCGGCTGGGTGGGCGTGGCCATGGTGTGCATGGCCAGGGAGTGTGACAGGCAGCACTCGGTCTCCTGCACGCCCCTAGGAGCAAAAATGGGCTGTGGGGGTTTGTGCCCCCCCGTGCCCCATTTTGGGGGGGGGTGTACCATACCCTCCCGCACCCTGTTTTGGGCCTAGTAGGAGCAAGAATAGGCCAAACCAGCTGAATCCCACCACTGCCTCTCTCCCTCTCCACCAAAAACATGTGAAATAAAGTTTACAATTATCTCTGAAATGACTTGCTTTTGAATGCCTTGAAAATATATAAGAACATGGTTTTTCTAATATTAAATCTACACGCCTGAGAAACTTTATATTACAAATCTCAATTTTAATGGTTATAGGAAGGACATTCTTTGCAGGATCACATCCACTTCATCCCTTGGGAAAACAGTTTTAGGAAATCCCCTACTTCCTTATGGACATATTACTAAAAATCCTTGCCCATTTATAGACATGCAGAAAACAAAAGTTAATACTGACGTTTAAGCCGTTTATTAATAAAATTAAGCAGTCAGCTGAAAAGTCCTATCAGGTTCACTGAATGTAGCTATTACCTGAGTAAGACATATATCAGTGTTGTTTAAAAACATCTTAAATTTTAGAGTATTTTATGTTCATTCCTGTGACAACTAATTTAAATCTTTGAATGCATGGAGGGATGGCAGAAAAGAAAGTTATCTTTAATGCTGGAGGTACCAAGACTGTAACCTTGAAATCTGAACTTCTTGAATCTTGGTCAAAAAAGAGAGAAGGGCTTAATGGAGTCCCAAGCTTCCACTCACTGACTTCCTTATTATTAATTATGACCCACTCTAGAGTGGTTGCTAAAGACACCATCCAAAGGCAAAGCCACATATTAAACTAGGCCTGTCTCATAGATTTCTAGGATTAGCCTAGAACAGAGGTCTTCAAACTTGGCAGCTTTAAGACTTGTGGACTTCAACTCCCAGAATTCTCCAGCCAGCATAGCTTAAAACTGTAAGTCTTAAAGCTGCCAAATTTGAAGACCTCTGGCCTAGAATCTCATGGAAAGTGGCAAATGTTGTGATAGAACTTTGGCACCATGAAGATGAATATGTAATTTAAATTGTGAGTGGCTGAAATTGGATAGAGATTGTATCATTTGGCCTTGATTTAGACATGGGATTCTTAACAAACTGCCTTATGTTGCTTCAAAGTATCTGTATGTCTGGACCATGTTTGTCTATACCCGTTATGGCCACAGGTGGCACGCAGAGCCATATCAGTGGGCACGCGAGCTCAGCTCCGACACGCATGCGTACGCCAGACAGATGATTTTCGGGCCTTCTGGGTCCACCAGAAGTCAGGAAACACACTGTTTCCGGCCTCTGGAGGGGGGTGGGAAAGGCTGTTCTTGCCCTCCCCAGGCTCCTAGAAAGTCTCTGGAGCCTGGGGAAAGCAAAAAACGGGCCTACTGGGCCCACCGGGCCATCATGTGCCAAAAGCGGGGGAGGGACACGGGGTGCATAGAATTATGGATGTGGGCATGCGTGCATGTGACCCCACCGCGCTCCCCCTGCTTTTGGCACACAAAAGTTAGGGAGACAGAGCTGGAAATCAGGTAAGACGGTAAAAGGAGCCCCATCTTGCCCATGCCCCCAATAATAAGACCTCCCTGAAAATAAGGCCAAGCACTTATTTCAGGGTTCAAAAAAATATAAGACAGGGTCTTATTTTCAGGAAAACATGGTATCAGTTTGGTTAAGGTGCTGGCCTAGAAACCAAGAGACAGTGAATTCTAAACCTGCCTTATGCATGAAAGACCTTGGGCCAGTTACTCTCTCTTAGCCCAAGTCAGGGTTGTTGTGGAAGGAGGAAGGTATCTCTGCCACCTTAAGTTACTTATAAAGTGATAAAGGTGGATAAACTTTTAATAAATAAAATAAAAACATCTAAACCATATCATGTAACCACTTTATAGGCTCTGCACCACCATCCTCAAGCTTGATGGCAAAGCTCAATCTTCAGTCTATTCTAGAACACCAGAAAGGTTGGGGACAGTCTGACCTCAGGGGAATGATATTCCAAAGGGCAGGTCAGTGGCTGAAAAGCTCTCCTCCTGGGTCCCATTAGGCGACAATTTGATGGATACAACCCACAACATGCCCTTTATGCCAGACCCGATGGGATAGATAAATGTAATTGGGGAGAGGGTGGTGCTTCAAATAACCCGGCACCATTCCATGTAGGGCTTTATAGGCCAGTACCAGTGTCTTAAATTGATAACCAATGCAGCTCACAAAGCAGAGATACAAAGTTTGCAGGAGTATGTTTGCACATATGAGCCCTCACCCCTACATTTTTCATCAACTGAAGCTTCTAGATTACTGATAGCTTTCCAGTGTTTAGGTGAGTTTTCAAGATAAAAAATGTCCTTTAGCACCAGGGCCAGAAAAGTCCTCCATCTGAAATATAATACTTCCCCTCCCAATTTACAACCAATCGTGTTGAATCTTGCAGTTTGAAAAATAATACCAGATCTGCCATCACGCCACTTCAGCCTTGCTATGTTTTCATGGCATCCTGCCATAAAAAGGGGAAGGGGAATGGAGGAACATAGGGAGGGGGGAATGACAGGAACCAGAGGTGTCAATCAGAGACAATGGCTAAAAAATCCAAGGGCACAGACCTGAGAATGGATTGCAAATACCCACCAAAAAGGCACCAAATTTTAGAACTGTTACCAAAATACCTACTTTGAATACCATTGGACAACATGAGATGATCAAAAGTTGAAGGCCTGGAAGAAGGGAAATCATAAGATTTACATGGGAATATTCAGATCTGTCTTTGCTTACACTATAATCACTTGGTTTTAGTAAAAGCATACCTTTTCTTTTCAAACAGGGTTGAGGATCTTTCTTTCCTAAATGCACAAGTTAGGACAAGGCTGACAATTTTATTTTTGGTACCCAACTTAATAGTTATTAGTTTAACAAATAATAAAAGTTTATCTCTGCTGGAAAATTATTGTACTTCATTTAGTTTGCACCCAGCACATTCCCAGTCAACCTTTAAGTCCAAATCAAAGCAGGTACACAGACCACTCAATACAGCTAGCAGAAAAATATCTTGATATTTAATAAAAATCAGCAAAACATGCAAAACTTAATTGACAAAGCAGGCAAAATCAGGGGATGAGGGAGATTTCAAACAAGAGGTAAGAAATTCTATCAATATCTCTGTTGATACCCAAAGGCATAGCATATTTCAGAACCACTGGAAACAATTTCCTATGGATAAATAGCATGGATAATGATTTTGCCCCAGGTATAACCTTTTTATATATATAATAGCAGCAGAATAGCAGTAGAAAGAAGAACACTGGTGATCTTTCTGTTGCGCATGAAGGAGACAATTTTATCCAACTATCTGATGGCTTTTAATTTTTAAATCTCTGGTATTACATTGCCTTTCTACCATTTTAAAAAGTATTTCTAGCTGTAATGACAGCACAAAGTTTGTTGTGTTGTACACTTTAAGTTAGGTATAAATTAAAATTTGTATAGTAAAAGCTGCTGTAGATACTAAATAACAAAACATTGCAGCAAAATAGAGTGTTTGTTTTAATTCCAGTATGGGCCCTGCAAAAAGAATGCTGGTGGGCTCCATAGGATTCTTGGGTTGCAATATTTGCACTCTTGCATAAGATATCAGTCACATCTCATAATGATTTACTCATTGGACGTGCAAAAGCCAACATCTAACACATTGTTTTCAAGCTCAGATGGTGTTAAATGTATTTTTGAATGAGATTTTTTCTTTCTCTCTAAATGTCATTAGGAAAACCCTACAAAATTTTGGAAAAAACCCATAATATAATATTTTAATAGGCAATTTTTTAATCAAAATGTTCTGAACTCTTGTTTTCTGAGCTGATATGTTTTAGAGTAGGCAGAAAGTGTTATCCAATATAAATAGTAGTGTTACTATTACAAAATGAAGAAATGTTTCTTTCATAAGAAAGATCTCTAGACAGAATTATTTTCAGTGTGTCATTATGGGCTTAATAGTTAAGTCACTTTTACATTTCTTTCACATCCATTTTGGCTAAAAATTAACTCAAAGATCAACAACTTTTTCAAGTTTGGGATAATATTGCATGATCTCATATGATTGATATGAATTTTTCCCCCATCCACCCACCACGTATCACCACCCCAATTTGAAAATGATTTCAAACATTTTTTTTAAAAAATTCAAACATTTATTTTAGGGAATTGCAGGAAATTTGCAGGCTAATAGATTGGAAGCTGACCAGAGTAGATTATAAGATGGTTGGCTATATAATTTTTTTAAATAAATAAAGAAAATAAATAGGAAATAATTGAGGTTCTAGCCTCAACAAATACTGTTTCTGACTAGACACATTGCATAAAGATAAAACTGTTGTGGGAAGTGACATTAATGAAAACTAACAAAAAGTTTCACTTTCCTCAATCCATCTGAAAATTTTCTTAAGCAGAAGGAAAATAAGCAGGTTGTTGTTTGTGTCTGAAAATGTAATCAAATGGGTGAATGTAATTATAGTTTTCATATGGCACACTACCAAACCTACTCAGTAACACATAGTTTCATATTAACATAGCAAACTAAATCTAATACACTGATATTAGCTGAATAATGGCTTCAAATAATGTTGATATTCTGCTATCATTAAATTAAGCCCAACCTTGCAAAAACAACCTGGTGGCTTAAATCTAGTTTGCTTACCAGATGAGCTAGTATGAAAAAATATTTTTAAAAATATTTTATAAGAATTCAGATTATCCCATATATTCTACGGAATACTTTAAAATAATGCTTTGTTCGTTAATTTTTCAAGAAATTAAAAAAAAATTAAGCAACATCTCTGCAAGCAAATTTAGGCTGGAGACATTCTTTTTTTAAAAAAAAAGATCTTGTGATATAGCATAAAAAGACTGCTGTGGAAATGGGTTATCACTATGCATGGAAAAAGCAGATCGTACAAGTTTAGATCAGGACAATGTAGAGACACCCATAATTTATTTAGATTGACACATTTATACTTTTTCAATAAAAGAAAGAAAAACTCTTAAGGTTTTAGATACTGTTTTTGAAAAAAAGAATAACAATGCCTTTAACTCATATTAAAAATGAACAAGAGAAATGGTTACTTGATGACCGAAATAACATTTTTAAATAATCAAAAATTCTACTTATATTTTGATTTCTGAGAAGGCAAGGATCAAAAGATTTCAGCATTTTCAAGCTTTCTTAGCTGTTCAAATACTTATTTAATTCCTGAAACATTCAATTGGATTCCAGATTGTCCTCTCTCTGCTTGAGCCTGACATTAATGGGTTCTGGAAAGATTCTGTTTAAACAGTGAAAACGACCCTGAAATTGTTTGCATCTCAAGCTTTCATTTAAATTATTCTGAAATAGCAAATCAGTTCAGGAGAATATCTGATCTAGTTTTACATGCATTTCTGTCACATTTCCATATTCTCTTTTTCTTTTTCATCTTTATTAATCTTTCAAAGTAGGTGGCACTGATTGTCCCAATCCATTAAAAATAGTTCTCATTTAGAAACTACCTTCGATAGTGACCGTTTGCAAATACAACAATAATAAATCACACCCATATTTCTGCACCTGATGACAATGCACAATATAATGAAAGTAACACTGGCATTGCTGCATAAGACACCTTTATCTAAATGAGATGAAAACAACCAGCAATGTACGTAATGTCTCTCTCTTTCAGTCATATTTTCACCTAGTGACCATTTCATTGGAACTAATGCTAAAAAAGGATTACCTGTACTTCAGGGGTGGGTTCTACTTACTTTTACTTCTGGTTCACAACAGGCTTATTTTATATGTTATAATTAATTGTAAAAATTATTTTATCAATAGTTATTTTATTGTATTATTTTATTCTATGTCTTATTGAACGTAAGTACCAACATAATGATATATAATAAACTGCTACCAGTGGTAATGGATAAGAGATTCCATCAAAGATAAATATCATAGAATCTCAGGTCAAATTCCACTCCCCGTTTCTGTAAAAATCCAAATTAAAGCATCCCCAACATTGAAAATTATTCCAAAAATTATTGAAAATTATTATGCTCTTCTTATAACATTCTTTCATTTTTCTGAAGGGTGTTATCATGTCCTGTCTGGTGATCTTCAATCTTCTTCTTAAGGCTAAACATTATTCAGTTCCTTCAGTCATTCATTGTAAGATTGATGTATCCAATCTCCTGTTTATTCTCATTAGCATTCTCATTGCATGTTACAATTTCTTTGAACATTTTAATGAGTGGTGCTTAAAATAAACACAATATTTGAAGCATAATAGCCATCAGTCTTCAATATTTAATTTGGATTTCTGCACTAAGAAAGAGATTGAATTCAATGGCCTACATTCTTCCTCCTATGTTTCTTTTACCATTAATGATAATAAACTAAATAATGATTCCTTGCCCCAGAATTTAAAGATTAAGAATTAAGATTAAGAATTTTTTGTAGCGTCACAGTGATGGGTCATCTGTGAGTCATCAGTGAGTCTTGTGATGGGTCACCACACAGTCAACCACCACACAAAAACTAAATTTACCGTACACAAAAGGGGCATCAGAAATGACAGCCAGTATCCTCTAACCCCTAGGAATAACAATAGCCCACAAACCTTCAGTCACATTCCACCAGGAATTATCCAGAACCAAAGGCAAAATACAGAAGGATGAAAGAAACAATGTAATCTAAAAAATCAACTGTACCCATTGCAACCAGTTATACATGGGGCAAACATCACATCAATTAAAAAACAGGATCCACTAACACTGGCTGACATCAAATGCCATGATCCCAAATCTTTAATCTCTACCCACATTGACACCAAATAGCACCAGTTCAATTGGAGCAACACAAAAATCATCAGCCACGCTGCCACCTGCCATGCTTGTGTGTTAATCGAAGCCTGGCATTCCACAAGTAATTCCATCAGCAGACACATTGACCTACAGCTAGCCTACAAACCTCTCAAAATCCAAATCAACCACACAGCCAACCAGAGACAGAACTGACCCTCAACCAACCCGTGCAAACCCTGCCCATCAGCAGTTCTCATCTTCCAATGACCCTGGCCTGATGCAACCTCCTTATCACAAGCCCCATCACTTATGACTCACAGCTGACCCATCACTGGATCCTCACTTGACACACCCATACCTGAAACCCTTATAAGCAGAAGAACATTGACATCCTCTAACTCCACTGAAAAATGTTACCTAGCCTTGTAACAAAATGTTCAGAAACCAACCCAGAAGCTCAGAGAACGAACCTTTATCCTCACACTCCCCCTCCCCACTCCGTCCTGCTCTTTAAAACTGAAGTTTAAGAAACCTTAGAATTTGATACCAGGGTTTAAAGAAAATGTTATTAGGACTGGCCAGCTGTTTCTAATGTTGTTCTTTGAAACTGCTTTTGTGCCTAGTCCAAAAGAGCTGAAAACTGGTGAAAAGAGGGAGCATTAACAGTGGCACCTCCTGGGCAATAGTTTCAGAAAACCCTTGCAGACATCATACTCTCAAATTCTCTTACAACTTTTACTGAAATATAGTTTGCTAATTAAAATATATTGTACACTATTAACAAAGAAGATGAATTTATGAATATTGCTTGCTACTGCTCTTCTTGTTAATGAAGTTGCAAATGTTTTATATTAAATAGAAATGCATAAGAAACATGTACAGTATAAATTATTCAATTAAACTGATTTAGGCTGCAATCTTATAGCCTGCAAAGTGTTGCAGAAATTGCCACTTATTTTCTCTCTTTGAAGTTAAAGACAAGACTTCAGTCTTGAAGAAAGAACAGTCTCTTTGGCTTCAATTTTCTGATTTGTATGTAGGAAGGATTCAAAACTATTTTGGTGGCATAGTGTAGAGCAGAGGTGGTATTCAGCAGGTTCTGACCAGTTCTGGAGAACTGGTAGCAGAAATTTTGAATAGTTCAGAGAATCGGTAAATACCACCTCTGACTGGCCCTGCCCCCATCTATTCTCTGCCTCCCAAGTCCCAGCTGATTGGGAGGAATTTTGCAGTATCCTTCCTCTGTCACACCCACCAAGCCACACCCACAGTAAAAGAATTTGAATCCCACCTCTGGTATAGAGAGATCTAATGTGAATTACCATCTCTCCTTGCCTTCTGTTACCTCCCTGATATCAAATGAAATGTAAATAACCCAGATATTGATCTAAATTACTTCCTATTCCAACCAGAATGCTTTTCCATCTTGAAGTGTTAAACTACTGTCAATGGACAGGCATGGACAACCCCATGTCAATGCGGTTATTGAACTATTCCAAATACTATTAGAATTACTCTGCTGGTAAACAGTTATAATATGCTGTAATAGAATTTTGGGATGTTGTAGTAAACTAGTTCTAAATTTTTATTTGGTTTTCAAACTGAGTATTCTGCAAATATTAAACCTTTGTATTTGTAACTGAAGAAGTATTATAATTTTAATTAAGTTCTTTGATTACACTATGCTAAGAAAACTTCACAATTTGAAATCACAAATTCTGATAAAATCACAAATTTGTCTGATAAAAGGGACTATGATCCATTTGAGATTATAAAACAATAACATGGCTACCCTACTGGAAATTGTTTTAACGGCATGTAAACAAATAAAAAAGCAAAAAAGAGATGGAGGGGGAATGATATAAACGTATCAAAGTTTTAATTTTGTACTCATTTCCAGATTGATGTGAAAGATCTTAAACATAAGGGACTTATGCATCATTTTTAGTTGCATTAATATCTCTACAAATATAAATGGTAAACCCAGAACACGGGACTCTGCCTTATGATTGCGAAAAAATGTAATTTAGCCCTTTTTTTTACCTCACTGATGTTCCAGTAGCAATGTCCTTTCTGACTTCATGACATTAAGAAGTAGTTTCTCCTCCTCCTCCTCCTCCTCCTCCACCACCACCACCACCACCATCACCACCATCATCATCATCATCATTTTGGGTGTTGAGAGAAATATATATATATATTGTGCATTTAATTTTCACAGGGTGAAAGAGGTTTGCAAGGTTTACAAGGCTTGGTTGGATTTCCTGGAGTACAAGGACCAGAAGGGCCTCCAGGAGCCTCTGGAACGAAGGTAAAATGAACCTTATGCCAAACATTAACTTGCAGAATGGTATTTGAAATCCTGATAACAATAAACAAACAAGTTTTTGTATCTTTCTGTAGGGTGATACTGGAGAACCAGGACTACCAGGAACAAAAGGAACTAGAGTAAGTTTGCATGAAACATTTTTGCTGCTATACATATCATGCTTCTGGATGAGAAAAATGGCAGATAGACATATCTGAAAGTCAACAATGTGGTAATAATGCGGTAATAACCAATGGACTGGTAGCAAACTCAGTCCAATAGAACTTTTTTGGAGAGGTGAGGATGAGGGAGCACTTGCATATGCACCAAATGGCAGGACAGGGTTTTTCCCATAGTCTAAGCACTGGGAGATGAGGGAAACCATCAAGCCATTAACTGTAGCACAGCCTTGAAGAACATTAGATTAGTCAAATCTCACTTTTGGATCTACAATTAATGTAAAGTTAAAGAGGTTTTTTAAAGAACCAGACAAATTTGTCTGACCAGACAAATTTGGAGTATTAGAACTTGCTAAGAACTTTGAAAACATGAGTAAATAAAACAAAACAAGCCTGAGATTTTGTGAATACAGTATGAAAATGGGACAGTTCAGTGGCCTAAAGCTCCAATAGGGAAAAGGAACAGTGAAACTTGCAAAATTGTTTAACAGACAAAGGCAGGACACTTCATTTCAAAGTATCTTTAAAGAATTAGGAGAAAAACTTACAATTAAATTGACAGCAATAATTTCTATAGTTCCAACATATTTCTTGAAGACTTTAAAGAAGTTAAAAATGTCAAAGATGAGGAAGAGAAAAATCCTCAAAAATATAGAAATATTGGAAAATAAAGAAATGGTGGAATATAAAACAGAGTTAATTGTTAAAGTGGAATTATAAATGACAATGAGAAACAACCAGGACAAGGATATTATTACTGGATTTAATTCTGGAAACCCTTAATGGACTTTTTGCCCGGTACTTCGCAATGGTGTTTTGGAGGGGAATGGCGATGGGATTCAGAATTACAAAAGCAGCATCATGACATCACAAGTCGTTCCCCTGCTTTATATGTGTTGTGATGTTGCATACTAACATGAAAGGGCAGACCTTATGGTACAGCATTGCTTTCATCATTTTATTAAAACTAAAAAAAGGGTTGAGAATGTGACTGTTGTTATATGTATTTCTGATGGTTTAAAATGTCCCTCATGAATGTTGAGGAGAAACAATTTCTTGAGAAACCATTTACATTCTTTTTATCATTTCCTCAAATCTTAGGGGCCCCCTGGTTTAGCAGGCTATCCTGGGAATCCTGGCCTTCCGGTGGGTATAAAACCAAGGTTGCGGTTGAAACACAGTCAAGGTCTTATTTCAGTAGGAATAACCTACTGACCACTTTGCTTTTCTGTATCCTTTCTGAACCTCAGGGCATCCCTGGAGGAGATGGCCCCCCTGGTCCTCCTGGGATCCCAGGATGCAATGGAACAAAGGTAAACTGTTTTAAATAAGTATTTTGAAGCTCTTTTTTAAAAATCCATGAATTAAAGACATTTTTTCTCTTCCATTAGGGAGAAAGAGGTCCTCTTGGCCCACCTGGTTTACCTGGCTTACCTGGCAATCTTGTAAGCATTTTAAAATCATTTGTTTTAACTGAAATCAAAGCAAATATAACAAAAAAATAAATATGAAAATTGATGGCTCAGTTTGCAATTCATAATTTAATTGTGTAACTTGATAATTAAAACATCTGGCTATTTTTAAATTTCTCAGACAATGTTATATTTTCTAGGGACCTCCAGGAGATCCAGGAATAAAGGTACATTTTCTAGTTAAGAATATTAACTATCATTTATTGTTTACATGATATGTGGATTTGCTACTCTTAACAGAATTCAAAAAATCATTTGTTCAATTGGTCATAGGGGAAAAAACCCAACATCCATAGAAGGTTAAGCATTTGGGCTAACTCAAAATGTCACAGAATAATGAACAGCTTGATTTATTAAAAAAAACCCCAAGAGTTCCCTCTCATTGTAAAAACAGAAAGGAAAAACCAGTTTCCTGCATGATGTTGCCTGAGCAATTGGTTCTCCTCTCCCTTGTAAAATATTAGCAGTCCTTATGTTGCCGGTTCTAAATTTGGAGCTAGCACCCTTTCCTCTCTGAGAACAAAGAATCAATTGCATTATTGGATTTTTTTTCTTTTTTTGGAAAAACATACTTCATTTCTCTTTTGAGGAAAAAGGAGCTGCAGAGAACACTCGGATTGGAAGTGAGGCCTGATGCAAGTTTCCTGCTTTTAAAAATGATCCCCTTTCCTAAGGTTTTTAATGAGCCATTTACCACAAAAGAAGCCATGAGGCAAATATAATGACAGAATATGTCACAGGAAATAAGAATAGACCTTCATCCAGACTGAGGAAAGATTCCAATTGGGAGCTCTGCATGAATATCTTTTTTTTTTCCCCAAAGAAAAATGGTCAGTTTTTTTCATTATGATAGACTGCTTCATTGCTCCAACCATACTGTAAAATTCTTTCCAAAAGAAGCAGTTTTGTCAAGTTACAACTTTTCCATTGAATTCGCAGGAAGGATTGGAAGAACTACGTAGCTTAGCATTGAGAGGAGGGCCCCACAATAGGCACCTGTTTTTGCTCAAGTTCTGTTTAAACATATATCAGATAGGTGGGGCAAAGATCTCACCTGTGGTTTTCATGTAGAATTGCTGAAACACTATAAAAAGAAGTCCAGTTCTCAAAAGAATAAGGAGAATCATCCTTTTTTAAAATAAAAGGATGCAACTAATGGAATCGGTCAGCTCCCTTTTGCAACCAATAATTTTGTCCCTCTTTTGTACATTTTTTAAGTTTACTATCAGTCTGAAGGGCAAGTAGAATAGCAATAGCACTTAGACTTATATAAAGTTTCACAGTGCTTTATAGACCCCTCTAAGCAGTTTTACAGAATCAGCATATTATCCCCAACAATCTGGGTCCTCATTTTACCAACCTCAGAAGGATGAAAGGCTGAGTCAACCTTGAGCCTGGTGAGATTTGAACTGCCAGACTGCTGGCAGCCAGTGATCAGCAGAAGTAGCCTGTAGTATTGCTGTCTAACCACTGCAGCTCTTAAAGAAAAAGAAGTATAAAAGATAACAATAGCAATAGCACTTAGACCTATATACCACTTGATAGTACTTTACAGCACTCTCTAAGCGGTTTACAGAATCATCATATTGCCCCATCAATCTGGGTCCTCATTTTCTTGACCTTGGAAGGATGGAAGGCTGAGTCAACCTCAAGCTCGATCAGGTTTGAATTCATGGCTGTAGGAAAAGTCAGCCTGCAATATTGCATTCTAGCCACTGTGCCACCAGGGGTTTTAAAAACTTCCATGGGACAAAAATTATTGTATAACTAGATCAGGACTGTCAAACTCCCGGGCCAGATACATCACACACTGGCCATGCCCACGCCCAAAGTCCCAATACATCACATGATGCTGCCACAATGACGTGAGTTTGACACCCCTGAACTAGATAATAGTTAGATTTCTGTTTTATCGCTATTTCTGTCTTGTCCATGTCTTGTTCTTTTGGTGAAAAGAACAAGACATGGCCAGTGAGCTTAAAGACCTCAAAAAGTTTTCTTGTTATTTTGCAATATATTAATGAAATCCTTAAAAACCTTAATATATCATCAGATGTAACATTTAAAATTAATTATGGTTATTGATAAGTTAAAGTACTTAATTTTCACTCAAACAGGTGAACAGCAGCAGCAATGCTCTTGTACTAATTGTAATCTATTATTTTTAATCTGTGTCATATAGGGAGACCCAGGAGAAATTGTTGGAATTCTGCCAGATGGTTTTCAAAAGGGTGAGAGAGGATTGCCTGGGCATCCTGGATTACCAGTAAGTTTTATTCTAACTAGCAAAGATCACAATTTTGATAAATGGTGGGATGATGAGAGGACGCAAAGGAGAATCTTGTTCATTATTGTAGAAACCTTGGAGAAGGGAGTGACTTGCATTTCTATACACTCTGTGGATCATCTTTATCCCCCCTAAATCCATCAGAAAAACAGAATCAAAAAGTTAGGAATATAAATAGTAAAACACTATATAACTCTGCAGAAGTGAAGGGGCATAGAAGAATCTACAAAGATAGGAGATCCTTTGACTGCCCCGATCAACTTTGGTATCCTGGGCATGTTGCTTCCTTTGAGGATCTGGACTAATCTGGAAAGAAATTTTGAAGTTTCACACATTATACACACACACACACACACATATATGTTGGAGTAATGCGATTATTCTACTATTGAATAGTAAATAGAAATGATAGAATAGAGAACTACAAAAGCAAAGTACGTTAGTTGATACGAAATGCTGTAAAATTACCATTACTGTTATGCAATGTTCAACACATTATGTTTTGACATGTTTTGTTTTTATATATGTGTGATTGTTTTTTGTGTTGTTTTTTTATTCAAAAGTTTTACAAACAAAGAAAACAACATTTTCTCCCCCCCTACAATCCCCCCACCCCCCTTCCCTCCGCCCACCACCACCTTCCCCCCCCTCCCTCCCCCCTCCCCGACTTCCCAGAGCAAAATACAGGGTATTAAAAGAAAAAACAATCATAAACTAAATTAACCTAACTATCCTTAAGCTAACAAATCCCCCCCCCCCCCCGAAACCTTAACTCCCTTATGGATAACACAATATAGCTTTACATTCATTTATACGCAATTTGATATCTTCGCGTCTGGTACTTGTTTTGAATATAGTCTATCCATTTTCTCCACTCCAAGATATATTTTTCTTGCATATGATCTTTCAAGTATGCTGAGATTTTCGCCATTTCAGCTAAATTTGTTACTTTCAATGTCCATTCTTCTATAGTAGGCAAAGAGTCTTTCTTCCAGTATTGTGCTACCAACAGCCTAGCTGCTGATATGAAGTTTAAAATCAGTTTAGTCTCTAATACTGTACAGTCAGTTACTATACCCAATAAGAACAATTGAGGAGTAAATTTCAACTTCCTTTTCCAAATATTCTGAGTTACCCATCAAATTTTTATCCAAAATGCTTTGATCTTCTAACAAATCCACCATATGTGATAATAAGTTGCATCATCACAGTCACATCTCCAACATTTGGATTGCATATTTGGGTACATACATGACAATTTCTTGGGATCTAAATGCCATCTATAGAACATTTTATAAAAATTTTCCCTTAAATTTTGTGCTTGCGTAAATTTAACATTTCTAACCCAAATCTTTTCCCATGTTTCCATCATTATTGGTTCCTGAAAGTTTTGTGCCCATTTTATCATACAATCCTTGACCAATTCCGTTTCTGAATCTATTTCCAATAATGCATTATACAACCTTTTAATGTGCATTGGACTCTGGTCCCTAATCTGTTTTACCAAATTTTCCTCGCATTGCATGAGACCAATTTTTTGGTCCTCCCTCCATCTAGCTTGGAGTTGACCATACTGAAACCAAGTATAGATTATCCCTTCATCTTTCAATACCTCTGAAGATTTCAATTGCAGATTACCCCTTTCATTAAAAAGAAGTTCCTTATAAGTAATCACCTCCATTTTTTGTTCTATACTTTTATTTTCTATTGCATATCTGGGATTTGCCCATATAGGTATCTTATAGTTTAACTTATATTGGTACTTTTTCCAAACCCTTAACAAAGCATTCCTAAATATATGACTTTTAAAAATCTTATCCACTTTCTTTTCATATAATAGAGAAGCATGCCATCCATATAACAAATCATATCCTTCTATATTTAATATTCTTTCTTCAGTTAGATTAAACCAATCACTAATTTGCACTAACACAGATGCTTCATAATACAGTCTTAGATTAGGCATTTTCAAATCCCCTCTCTCACGAACATCCTGCATAATTTTTAATTTTACTCTAGGTTTTTTCCCAGACCAAATAAAAATATTAACTCCTTTCTGCCATTCCCTCAAATTTCCATCTTTCTTAAGCACTGGTATCATTTGAAACAAAATAAGAACTTGGGTAATAGATTTAGATTAGATTTAGATTTATTGGATTTATATACCGCCCTACTCCCGAAGGACTCAGGGCGGTGTACAGCCAACAATAAAAATACATACGTACAAAATTTAAAAACCAACTAAAAACAGATTAAATAAATTTGGCCCGGACAGAATTAAAACACCCCAATATAATTTAAAAATTTTTTAAATTTGACACTAAAAACAGGGAGTGGTTAGGCCAGGCCCGCCTGGCGAAATAGAAAAGTCTTAAGAGCGCGGCGGAAGGTGGGCAGATCCGGGATCCTCCGTATCTCTGGGGGGAGCTCATTCCAGATAGTAGGTGCCCCCACAGAGAAAGCTCTCCCCCTGGGGGCTGCCAGCCGACATTGTTTGGCTGACGGCACCGGGAGGAGCCCCTCTCTATGAGAGCGTACTGGCCAGTGGGAGGCTATTGGTGGTAGTAGGCGGTCCTGCAAGTACCCAGGTCCTAAGCCATGGAGCGCTTTAAAGGTAGTAACCAGGACCTTGAAGCGCACCCGGAAGACCACCGGGAGCCAGTGCAGCTCGCGCAGGAGAGGTGTCACATGGGAACGCCATGTCGCTCCCATCACCACCCGCGCGGCCGCACTCTGCGCCAGTTGGAGCCTCCGGGTGCTCCTCAAGGGGAGCCCCATGTAGAGAGCATTACAGTAGTCTAGACGGGAAGTGACAAGGGCGTGAGTGACTGTGAGCAAGGAGTCCCGATCCAGGAAGGGACGTAACTGGCGGATCAGGCGAACCTGATAGAAAATCCTCCCGGCCACGGCCGTCAGATGCCCTTCCAAGGACAGCCGTGAATCCAGGAGGACGCCCAAGTTACGAACCCTCTCCGTGGGGGCCAGTGATTTGCCCCCAATAGTCAGTGATGGCGCCAACTGACTATATCGGGACGTCGGAAACCACAGCCACTCGGTCTTGGATGGGTTGAGCCTGAGCCTGTTCCTCCCCATCCAGATCCGCACGGCCTCCAGGCACCGGGACATCACTTCAAGGGCATCGTTGGGGTGGTCTGGGGTGGAGATGTACAGCTGAGTGTCATCAGCGTACTGATGGTACTTCACCCCAAAACCACGGATGATCTCACCCATTCATTTTTATTGCTGCTATTCTTCCCAATAGAGATAGCTGCAATTTTTGCCAATTTTCCATATCTTTCTGCACTTTTTGCCAAAGAACTTCATAATTATTTTTAAATAACTTCATATTTGAGGCTGCAACATTTATTCCTAAATATTTATTTTAGAATGTAAAAGTTTATAAAAATTATCTTGTTGTTGGTTTGGTGCATATATTCCAATTAAAAGCATTTTTCCATTTTGAGTTAATAGTTCTATTGCTATATATCTTTCATGAGCATCTGCCTCAATTAAATTAGCCGTTAATCCTTTCTTTATGTAAATAACTATTCCATTCTTCTTCTCTGGAGCTGCTGCCACAAAATGAGTCCCTATTCTTGAGTTTATTAAATATTTTTGATCTGATAATTTAATATGTGTTCCTTGTAGGCACATAACATCATTCTTAAATTGTTTCAAATAATGAAATATTTTCTTTCTCTTCTGTGGTGAATTTAAACCATTGACATTCCAAGATAAAAACTTAGTTGCCATCCTTGGCACCTCGAAGCGTCATGAGCATTTGCTGAATTTCTTCTTCCATCTTACTCCCACTGCTTCTGTTTTTTGAGATTCTTGAGTTAAATCTTGGACTTGTTGCACTTTTGGTTGTTGTTTTTGTTGTTGTTGTAATTGTTTAAAAGTTGATCGTATCATACGCTGTTCCTTTGGTTCCTCTGTCTCAAGCACTGGTCCTTCTATACTCTTTAGTGGAAAAGGAAGATCTTCTTGCACTTTTCCTCCAGCTGCCACTTCAGCATAAGTTTATATCTGTTTTCCATTTTTCTCTTGTTGTGGTATCTCTTTTTCTTTTTTGCCCCCCCCAAGTGAAGATGGATGTCCAGCCTTTAAAACATTGACATAAAAATCTTTCGCTTTCCAAACTGTATTCAAACGGTATCTTTCTCCACCATAAGTCACTATTAGGCCTATTGGAGCATCCCATCTGTACATTAGTTATTGCCTTCTCAGCTCCTCTACCAGGAAACCAAAGTCCTTTCTGTCTCTTAACATTTTAGGAGGAATCTCTTTCAAAATCTGGATTTCTTGCCCAAACACATGGACCTTATTTTTATAGTAGGCTTGTAGGATATCATTTCTAATTCTTCTATCAATGAAATAAATCACCACATCTCTTGGCAATTGCTTTTGTTTTGCCACCCATGAGTTAGTTAACTCTGTAAGCTTTATCAATTTGATTTGTCATATCCTTTTTTCTTGCTTCAATTAGTGCTGCTATAGCTTCTGCACATCTATCTCTTAGATTTTCCCGACCATTCTCTTTCAATCCTCTGTCTCAGAACAAACTCCATGGATCTATATTGCATCATGGTCACCTCATTTTCCAACCTCTCTGTTTTAGTCACAATATCTTCCATTTTGGCTTCCAAATTTAAATTAGCTTCATTAATTTCTTCCACTCTCTCATCCAACTGAATAAGATGTTTAGACAATCCTGAACTGTCAGTATAATATCATCTCTTATCTCATCATGCTTTTTTGCAACAACATCCTTAACTTCCTTTATTTCTTCCTCAAATTTCCCCAGTTTCCCTTCTATAATTGTTGTTTGGTTATTCATAGCTTCTATTATGAATTCTTTAAGATCTCTAATGGGAGTCTCCTGATTTTTTGAGTCAGCCGGAAGTTGAGCCTTCTGTGTCACAACTGAAACTACTAGAGAACCCCCTCCTACTTTTGGGATTGCTGATTTAGTTTGCTTGGAAGCCATCTTAATTCTTTCTTTCTTAAAGAAAATCTTTTTTCCTCTCCCCCCCCCCTTTACAGGCACAAAGTCACAAAAGCAGCTTTCAGGGTTTAAATTGGTTGATTTTTAAAGCAAAATGATCTTCCTCCACCTAGTTCTCTATTTCCAACAGCTTCAAGTCAGTTCAATACACAAAAAGTCTCAGCAAACACTTTCGTTACTAGCTTTCACTTTCATAATTATAGCAAAGACGCCATTAAGCACTAACTTCCTCTCAAATGGCTTCAGTTAAAAACAATGTAGCTTGGAGTTAAGCGTAGATACTTTCTTGTCTGCACTCCTGCTTCTGCTCCATCTGCTCTTGGATTCTTTTAAACTTCTTATTGACTGCAGAGGTGGCCGCGACGTCTGGTTCTGCATAAGCAGAGTCGTCCTGGCTTCGGAGCTTTGTTGGGCTGAACAGGGTGCTTACCCTTCAAGCCTCTGGAATCGCTCCAAGGGGCTTTTGGGACAGTTCTACCCCCCCCCCCCCAACTGCTCTCCTCTCCTTCTTCTCCCAAAGGAGAGATTTTGAAGCTGTCAGGCAGCCGTTTTGCACTGTCAAAATGGCTTCACAAAAACACGGGGCTGGTGGTCTGCCAAGACCATCTGCAACGTCCTGTGGTGCCAACCGGAAGTGTTTTTTGTGTTGTTAAAGACAAACTGTTCAATAAAAATTATTTTTAAAAAAATTTGTTTGAGCTTGGCTCCTGAGCCATATTCAAGTGTAGGAAACTATGACATTATATAGCAAAGTGGCTAAGAAACTGTGTTACTGATATCATTTCTCAACCTTTTTTTCATACCCAGGGAGGACCTGGACTTCCAGGTGCTACTGGCCCTATTGGACCACCTGGACCTCCTGGAAGACAAGTAAGTGATCAGCTTCAGAGGTTTTAAACTGCATATTGCAAGAATTCATGATTTCAATTAGGTGTTGTCTAAGTTTATCCCTAATCTAAATTTGTCCTCCAACTATAGGTATATTAAACATGCACTGGGTTCAGCTAGATCTCACATCAGATGATTTCAGAAAATTCCCCTTTTTTTGAGGTGAAGCAAATGGAATTGATATTACCCTGAACAATCTCAGAACAATTTCAATATTTTAATGGTCTGCAGAAAGGGTGATTATAGGTTTGCAAAATGTATGTATATGAAAAATGCCAAGGCAGGGGAAAATCCTGTATTATGATATATTATGCATTCAAACCAACATTGGCAGCTTCTCAGCTTCTCCAGCATAGCCATTATGAAATAAGAGGAGTACAGTATGGGGCTATTGCATTTGGTCTAAGCCAGAAGGTAAATTTATAAAAGTATAAAAGCAAAAAGTAAAAGTAATTTTTTAAAGTATCAAAAACTACTGGGGCAGGAAAGCAACATAATCCAATACATCAATTCAGAAAGGAATAATAAAAGAGAATATTCACAGAAGTCCAAAACATCAATAGTGAGGAAAGTCCAAGATTTTCAAGTTCTTTTCAAGAATGAGTAATGGAGCTATAAGCTTCAATTACTGGAAACAGGAAGATAACTCTTTTATACCACAGATCTTCTAATTGTTTACAAGACTAAGAGAGAATTTTTGGCCCTGCAAAGTCTTTATTTTAAATCAGTGCTATGAATCATGAGCTGTATTTTTCTCCTGAAGACCTGATTTTTCTAAACTGAATAATAATGATAAAGAATACCATGCATCAAGAATATTTCAGAAACTATGTGGACTTCTACAACCACATAGGAGAAAAAAACAAGAGTCATTTACAACATACAGTGTTAAGAACTACAACAATCACTATGTAGGACAAACAGACAGAAGACTGAGAGAACCCTTCCATGAGCACCAAGTGTCAGTCAGAAGACATGACGAAAATTCTTTAATTTCACAACATATAGACAAATTTAACCATAGTTTCAATTGGGAAAATGTGACAATCCTAGATCAGGCCAAGTCCAAAAATGCCAGGAAATTTCTAGAAGCCTGGCACTCTGACAAAGCAGCCATTAAAAGGCACAACCATAACTGCCCCCACCCACATGGACAGGCAAGACACCAGAATATAAACTGACAGCAAACACCATTCCTTACTAGCACTGATGATGTTACCTAGTTAACAGAAATGAAATGTCTGCAAGAAAACGACCCCTCAATAAATATCATTGACAAAACCATGATCAGTCAATTGCAAAAGACAGATTTATTTAAAACAGTCTACATCTTGTGTGTAAAACATCTTTCATGTTTTAACACCATGAAAGAACAACTTCTGCCTATCCCAGGTGCTTGGGAAGGTCTTGATAGATGGATAAAAATACCAAATCTAGTCTAAACAACTGTGGAACCAACCATGATAAAAATATAGTAAATCTATATGCCACCTGACTCTCGATGACTTTTGCTGGCTATATGATACAGTATAAATGACTGGTACGTGATATAAAGACTATAGCTCCCTAAAAATATGGCATTGGAGGGGGGATATGGACCCTATTGAAAACCATTTAATTAAAATCACCTTGCAGATTGGCACTAGGTTCATTCTTGCCAAGTTTATGAAAGAAATATACAAAACAAATAACTAGTTCCTAAAATAAATCAAGGCTATATGGAAAAAATGGCAAGGCAGTTTGTATTTCACCATGACTCCTATTGCTAGACATTTTTGTCTTTCTCTTGGGAAGTAAACATTAAAAATAAATCATAGAGGAGAAAAATATATAAACTGCAATCCTATGTTTCCTGGAACTTCATAGCTTTGATCAGAATTTGCTTAGAATCCACTAACCAAATATGTGTTCTCAAGAACAAAACAAACAAAACTCATATGAGACTCATTTTTGTTTCCAGTTTGGGAAAATGCTCACAGAACTTATTTTACAGAAAGAACAGTATCAGCTTCCTGTGTTCAGTTATAGAAGAACAGATAAAAACCAATGTGAAATCTTTTATGGAGAAGAAAGAAGAGTGGTAAAAAATTTAATGGTGCAATTATAATGCAACTCTACTCCATGAAATAGCCATCCACACAGAAACAGAACAACTGTAAAGCAGTATCTCCGGTGCTAACAACTCTTTAAAGATATGATGGTGTAGAGTACTAAAGCCATTGAGAAATCCAAGATGACTATTTAGGTTGTACCCTGCTATCTCACTCTTTATCAAAGAAAGAAAGGACAAGCATGGCAGTTTCTACCCTCAATCTGGCTTTAAACAGCTTTGAAATGAATTCAGAAAAGTCATCATCTAAAAATGCTTCACTCAAGTATCTTCTCAAGCAAAGAAGATGTTAGCAACCAGCCTGTAATCTTTCTCCACTCCTGGCTAGCTTTTGCAATAAAAAGAAAAAAATCTTCCAGGTCTCACCAATTGTTATTGTAGAAATGAGTGTAAGAACACAGTTTGTAATATTAAAGTAGTCAGTTGAACTTGAAGAGTTATCAATATCCTTGGATCTCAAGAACTGGAATGCATCCAAGACTTTTAGAGAAATTAATGTTCTATCCTTTACTAATAATATGTAATCAATTGTGATGTCTATAGCACTAGGTATTAAAAAAACGAGTGACCATCAATTTCTGTTTTGATAAAGGTTGAAGAAGAAATATATAACAGTAATGGTACAAATAAGCTTTAAAACAAAATAAGTTTTAAACATTTCCATGCTTTTTATGAAAACGTTTGAAATTGTTATTCTTTGCCTGAATAGAATTGCTGGCTGTCGTAAGATAGCATTTTACTCAGATCAGATGAAAGAAGCAGCATGAAATGAAAATCCTACTTGTAAAGAGTTCATTCATTGATGAAATAAATATAACTCAAAGAATTAATAAAATATTTAATTTTACAGGGTTTTCCAGGGCCACCTGGACCTCCAGGTGAGAAGGTAAGGCTGGCTTCTTTGGCACTTTTATTCAGTATAAATTATCTGAAAAAAATAATCAAAGCACAAATATTTATTTAAATATTTTATACAGATTGATGGACAAAACAATCTAAAGTAACTGAATAACACTACAGAATAACAAAGTTGAAAGGGACCTTGGAGGTCTTCTAGTCCAACCCCATGCTCAGGCAAGAAACTCTATACCATTTCAGACAAATGGTTATCCAATCTCTTTTTAAACTTCCAGTGTTGGAGCACCCACAATTTCTAGAGGCAAGTTGTTTCACTGATGAATTGTTCCAACTGTCAGGAAAGTTCTAGGTTGCTTCTCTCCTTGATTAGTTTCCATCCATTGCTTCTTGTCCTGTCCTGAGGAGTTTTGGAGAATAGTTTGACTCCTTCTTCTTTGTGGCAATCCCTGAGCCATTGGAACACTGCCAGTGGTAGAATTCAAGTAATTTAACAACTGGTTCTGTGCCCTAATGATTTCTTCCAACAACCAGTTGGCCAAACTGTTCAGAAAGTTAACAACCGGTTCTCCCGAAGTGGTTCAAACTGGTTGAATCCCACCACTGAACACTGCTATCATGTCACCCCTAGCCCTTCTTTTCATCAAACTAGGCATACCCAATTCCAGCAACGGTTCTTTATATGTTTAAGCCTCCAATCCCCTAATCATCTTTGTTCCTCTTCTCTTCACTCTTCTCTGCACACTACACATAATCTGTGATACATAAATGCTAAAAAACAGCCAGAAAAAGAAACTGAATAGACTTATATAATCCAAGACTGAATATTTCGAGGAAAATTGGCTCCTTTGCTTAAAAATTATTTGTCTTGCTATAAATGCCTCTTTTAAAATGGTCAGTAACTCACTAATTTTGAGACATGGTAAAGGAGGCAGCTAACTCAATGTGAAGTAGCACACGTAGTCATCCACTTTGCTCTTGAGAAGCAGAATCCACTTTGCTTGGCAAAGCAGCTTTGAAATGGGGTTGTGATCAAAGCAAAGCGCCCCTTTGAAGTACCGTATGGTCTTAAGCTGCCTAAAGAAAAGTATTCAGAGCCTCCAAATTAGTGGAGGTGCACCAGTTCCTGGTAGTACTGCAAATTTAACAATTACAATATACTTTTTATAGTAGGGATAAATATCTGATATTGTCTCTTCTACAGAAGTTAATTTCAATAATGAAAATTAAAAATAAAACAATGAAATATTTCTAAAACAAAGTATTTGTTGCTATAATGCCATGTTATTTTTATAAGAGTTATCTGAACCAGTGTGGTGACCTAGAGGTAGCTCACACTCGCAGGAGACTGTGAGTGTGATCCTTGGTAGCAGAAGAAATTTATCTCTCTGGACCAGGGGTGTCAAACTCAAGGTCTGTGGGCCAGGTCTGGCCCATGGGGTGCTTAGATCTGTCCTGCATGGCTGGAAACGGCAAAGGATGGGACCTTGGTGCCTCTGCCAGTGAAAATGGAGCTAGCAAAACAAACTAAACACAACACAAAAGGAGAAATGTTTCCCCTTTTGCATATGAGCATGCAAGAGGGGACAGGAAAGGAGAAAGGGAAAGAGGAAAGAAAAAGAAAAAGAAGAAAGGATGGGGAGAGAGCAAGGAAGGAAAAATAAGGAAAGAGGGGAAGGAAAAAGAAAGGAGAAGGAAGAGGGAAGGAAGGAATGAAGGAATAAAGGAAGGAGATTATAATGAGAGTGAGGGAAGGTCTGAGGGAAGTCCTGCCTTAGCACTTGGCCACCACAAGTGCCCCCTGACACGAGTGACATTGAGCTGGCCATGCCCACCCTGGCCATGCCTACCCCAGCCACTCCTACCCCAGCCACATTCCCCCAGCCCTCCTGATATCAAACACAACCCTGATGTGGCCCTCAATGAAATTGAATTTGACATCCCTGCTCTGGATGCAAAGAGAAAATATCTGCTGTGAGCTCCACATAGGCATCAGGAAAGGCATCCAGCCATTTAAATGCTCAGCTCCATTCAATTGCCTCGACTCCACCATGATGCAAGGGATTACAGAGTCTTTAAAAGAAAAAAATTGAACCTGATCTTGCCCTTGAACAGGAAATAAGAGTCGTGGTCTATCTAATGAAGAAAGCTGAGCACGAAAGATTCAGGTTGTGCTTGTAGTGGAGTTTAAGGATGACAATGATGGCAGCTTTAGGACAGGATGAGGCACATTCATAAAGAAAGGAGGATATTAAACTTACTGATCCTGGAAGCTATATCTTACCTCCAGGATCAGACAAATAAGAAAAAGAGGAGAGAACTCTTGCCATCTTGGGTTTCCCAGAGGCATTTGCGGGCTTTGATGTCAGCAGAAAAAGGACTCTGGGTTAATCCTGCAGAACTGTTTTATTCATTAAAAAATGCCCCCAAAGTATATTTGCAAACAGTAGTTACTTCAAAGGTGACTTTTATTTTATTAACTGCCTCTTGTTTGTATCACCAGGGTCATATGGGCTTGGGTTTCCATGGTCCACAAGGGGAAAAGGTAAGGTTGCTCTTTTGAAAGTCATAAGCACGGGCAACGTGCTGGCTTCTCTGCAGGCTGAAGTCTCCTCTATTTTACCTCTTGTTTAATCCCAGCCACACTTACTGAAAGAAACTTACACAAATTCAGAAGAAACCTGTCATGGAATCCACTATTACTGAATGTTAGCCAGCCACATGAAAGTATGTTTTTTTTAATGAAATATACACATCAAGTACAGGGATAGCAGCATTTGGCTGTGCATTGGCTTCATGGCTGTGGAGATTTGGTTATCTCTGAATGGTCAGTAAGAGAGTGATCACAAAGTTACTACTACTAGAATTAGGCTGCACTATAAAAGCTATTAAGCTGGGGGAGTCAAGCTTATGCTATTGGATGTATAAGTGGATTTTAGGGCCAGTTGCTGCTCTGACTCTTCTTAAAACATTGGGTTTAAACCTAATCTTCAATTTTAATTACAAGTAATGCCTCTCCAGCTACAGCAAAACAAGGGTAAACTCTGGCAGGATTCTTTCTCTGAGAATAAGTTCTTAAAGTATTCAATGTATTCATAAATTATATCAACATAGGGCTTAAGGCATTAAAAACCAAAATATTCTGAACAGCTCCAAAAAGATGTTCAAACGGACTAACTTGTCAGCCAAATGACAAATGCAGTTCAGTTTAAATAAGCATAAAGTGATGAATATTGAGGCCAAACCCCCTAAGTTCACATGCATACATATCTAAAAAAAATAATAGAAGAGAGCAATCAAAATAATCAAGGAGCTCAAGCAAAATGTTCAGATCAAAGCAGCTAAGGGGAGAATTGATGATGTGCATGCTAACATGGAGCTGGAGAAAGTGGGCAGGGAAAAATACTCTTCAAAATGCTACAGCCAGCAACCATCTAAGTCAGTGGTGGGTTTCAAATTTTTTTACTACCGGTTCTGTGGGTGTGGCTTGGTGGGTGTGGCTTGGTGTGCGTGGCAGGGGAAGGATACTGTAAAATTTCCATTCCTTCCCCAATCCAGGGAAAGGTTACTGCAAAATCCCCATTCCCTCCTGATCAGCTGGGACTCGGGAGGCAGAGAATAGATGGGGGCAGGGCCAGTCAGAATTTTTACTACTGGTTCTCTGAACTACTTAAAATTTCTGCTACCGGTTCTCCAGAACTGGTCAGAACCTGCTGAAACCTACCTCCGATCTAAGTATTATTTAAAACATCTACGACATGCATGCACATGCACACACACACACCATCTTAGCCAAAAGGCCAAGAAGCCAAAGGAATTATTTCTTCATGCAGCACATAATTAATGTGTCACTGACGTGGACATGATTTAAATGTTGTGTCCTGTGGGTATGTGTGAAAGTTGGGAACCTAAAAGAAGTTTGAACTTTTTTTTTTGAGATTCAACGGTTTTGAAGGAATGAATGGCATATCTTAAGATTCTGTGATGTTTAAAATACAAAAGTTCCATTACATCTTGTGTCAATATGATTTTTTTTCTCTCTGTATCCATTAAAGTTAGTAACCCAATGTGTTGGGGAATTCAGAATACTTGTGAAATTACATTTTGACTACTTAGTTGTATTGCTTTTGGAGAAAAGTATTATATAGTTTTTAATATTGAAATATCTGTCTACATCTGTGGGATCTGAGAGAGCTGATATACAAATTCTGTGTGCATCAATTATTGCATAAAATACAGTATATTTCAGAAAACCTTTAGAAAATCACTACAGATTCATTATTTATGGAGATTGCATTGTCTTTTATTGTGTACAGTGTTATCTCCTGAAATGATGGGGCTGGACAGAGATAATTTAATCTTTAATGAGTATATCTAATTTGCCTGAAGAAGATTAACTTAAAAGCAAAGCAATGCACCATTTGAAATGAACAGAGTTTTTAAAATGATGTACTTCCCCAAGTTTTTTAAGCTACAGTAAGTAAACTACAATGCCTTTTGCTGATTCATTTGCCAATTTGTTTATTGGGGATGTTTGCAGGGTGAGCGTGGTGTCATGGGTCCCCCTGGTCCCCAAGGAACAGTTAGCCACGATCGAGAGAAAGGGACCACCATCATACAGGGAGACAAAGTAAATATGCATTTCTTATTTCTCTTCATTATATTGTTTTTAGAAGCTGCCACTTATGATGAGGATTAATGACAAAATAAAAGTTTAAATAAACAATGTGAGCACCATCCATTTTCTATCTATATTCATTTGTAAACTATCTCTGGAACACTTGCTTATTTTCAACTTGTTCTCTGCCATCATCTCTTAAAACAGATGGGCTTTGTAAAATAAGAAAAGCAAAATAAAAGACCAATTTAGCCATTCCAGTTATAAGAAATGCTGTGGACTCTAGGCTAGAAAATCCATAGTACAGATTAAAACCAACAAAAGTGATATCAATTAAGTGTCTAAATCTGTTACTATATTGCAAAGTAAAAAAAGGTTTTTTTTACTCAGCTTCAAAAGTGACTTGAGATTTAATTCTGCTCTGAAGTTGCTCAGCATGTTGTCCTAAGGATTTCAGAACCTGGTCACTCAGAGTTTAATGCTTAGCAAATCTATATTACATTTAACAATTTATAATAACCAGATATGTTGCACAGTTGAGATTTCCAGGTTGGGTGGGAGCACAAATGTATGCTTATCTAGATTTGGAAAATGCATTTTGTAGGCATCAATAGTAATTGGCTGTTTGTTTCTTAAATTCTAATAGGGTGATCCTGGTGAAAAAGGTGAAGATGGCATTTCAGTAAGTGTAAATCTTTTGTGATCTTGGAGCAAAAAAAGGTTTGCCACATCAAACTAATTAATACAAAAACAAAAACAAAAATGAAACAAAATTTCAGGTCCCCTAAAATACAAAAAGAAAAAAAAATCCGTGGGGAAAAAAGAAAGAAAAAACAAGGATTGGAAATTTATCTCAGGAACAAAAACTCCAAAACCAGATGGCTTAAAAATCCTCTTATTTGCCTCTCCGTCAAAATAAAATAAAAAAAAAATAGCAAAAATAATTCAGTTTCAATATTGACTCGTCATATATATCAGCAATCCATTGCTGCAAGGCAAGTATAGATTCACTCTTCTGATATTGTATAAAAATGTTTTTACCCTGTCCCTATGCAGGGAAATGCCACAGTTCTGATGTCTTGATAGATTCCATGTGTTGGGAACATTAGCCAAGCAAAATATTTGTGTACTTAACTAACAGTGATCAAGCTAAGGTCATGTTAACAACTGTTTTAATTCCAGCCTCAAATATGGCAATAGTAGGACAAGTTAAAACTATATGAAATAATATTGCAAATTCTGAATAATAGCACGCAAACCTTATTAAACATTTTCTGAAGTATCCTATATCCATAAAACAGAATTTTCAATTTTATTAGTCTAATTTTAAGATCAAAAGAAATTAATTTTACATCCTTTATTGGGAGCTTCAGTTGATTTACGAAACAGGGCTATCAAGCTTATTATTCTAAAGTTTGTGTAATTAACCAATGCCAATTTCATTAACTTCTTTCAACTTCTCATCATGAAAGAAAGTTTCCATTTTAGGAACTTGAAATAAATCTTTCAAAGGCTCTAGTGGTCATGGAGTTTTAGAGGGAGTGATGCTTCAGGAGCAAATAATCCAAATCAAAATTAAACTTCAATTTTAAATTCTAAAAGAGTTATAAAAACAGCTTTATCTAAACATAGCTGGTTTTATCTAGTCTTTCTATCAGTCTCTCGTTGTCTGTCCATCTTCATTAAGGGTAAATATCAAAAGTAATCCTAGAAGAAAGAAGGATATCAGTAGATCACAAAAATAGTTTTCAAGTTGAGCCCAAATCAGGTTGAATTCTGAAATTCTATATTTCAATCAATAACTAAAGTTTAATTTTAATTTTAAAGTTAATAACAGCAACTTTATTATTGTCAGTATTATTATTATTATCAGTAATCAATTAATGAAAATGCCCTTTAGTTAATTAAGAGGGGTTATAAAAAGAAAATAAAACAAAAAACCCCAAAGGAAGCATTCACCATCACCACAAAGGTCCTGCTGCCAGATTCTAGAGACATTTCCCAGAAACAACAGTATCAGCAACTAGGTGATCAATAATAAGACTAAAGCATCATCAGAATCACCAGAATCTCTGAATTCTGAACATCTTAATTGGTCCTCCAGCTTCGTAGAGAACGTTAGCTACACCAGTAGAACTCTCACCACTGGTTACTTGATTACTTCCAAGACATCTGTAATGGACTGTGAGAATAACCTTGCAAGACAGAAGAGAGAGTTACAGTAGAGACAATGGCCTGATAAATAAAATCTGAGTCCTCAGGAGAAATGAAAATAGAGAAGGTGTCTCAGAAGTGTCAGCCCTCCTAGGCAAACCAGACAGAAAACAAAAGCAGATGAGCTAATTCTACTTTATTATAAGCCTACATTAACCAAAACTTGGAAATCTGAAAGTACAAATCTCCTGCCCTCACTTTTAAGAGACTGACCAATCAGGGTTTCTGATTGGTCAGTCTCTTAAATTCCTAAGTTTCTTTCCCTGACCATTAAGCAACTGGGCACACCTTCTTTGACTGTCTGATTGTTCCCTAAGGAGTATCTCTTCTATGCACACTTCAATATAATTCCCACGTACCATAATAGAAGGGACCCACCCTAGTTTTATGGGAAATACAGGCAGGGGAGATGGGAAATGTTTTCAGTTTGCAAATTGTATTACTGTAAACTTACAATAAAGGTAAAGTAGCATTTAGTTCTCATGATTTTGGTTTCTTGTCTAGACTACCTTGTATGGCTGACACCAGCCTACCCATAGTAGCTATAAAATCTTGAGCCAGACTGAGGGAGTGATTGTTTCATGACAGCCTTAGATATCCCAAGATCATACTGGAGAACGTTTGCCATCTCAAACAGGAAAGAACTTGACCAATGGTGAGAATACCAACAAGATTGCTACTCTGGTTCTGCAACCCAGCACCAGGTAAACTGTTTCTAACAAACCAGCCAATGATTTATTTCCTGGTGAGACAAGTAGAATTCTGATTACATAATCCCTGCACCAGGGATCCATACACTGGTACTGTGTCAAATATTGGAGGAGGCACAGTTGGGTCATCATTTGCAGCTCTCCAATGCAGGTTTCAAAGATGCAAACTAGATTGACTTTTTCATCTATGATCATATCAAAGAGGGGGTGCTAATTTGAACTGATCTGGCATTGACTAACAACTCCATGAGGTGAGAGATCAGATTAACATGGCTGGTTTACCTAAGTTTACCCAAGTGTTACTGATGGGAAATTGCAGCACAAGGAGCAACCACCGGAGATTCATATCTGTCTCTTGGATGATCTGATCCTTGCCCCACTATTCCTGCTGGCTTTCGCACAGATTTTCTGAAGAAAGTATATCTGGACTCTCTCTTGCAACTTTTCAGCCAAGCACATATTTTCACCACAACCAGAAATCCCATTTAAGATACTGGTACAGTCAAGGATTTACTGTATGTGGTCTCTCAGGCAACAAAGTAGAAAACCAGTACAATGTATACTGAGCAAATATGTACAAAAGAAACCTGACTAGGAACTCTTCTCCAACAATCCACCTCCTCTACTTCTACAACCATTCCTTTGGGATGCCATCCCTGAACTCTTATTCTAGGTCAGTGTTCCTCAACCTAAGCAACTTTAGGAAGTGTGGATTTCAACTCCCAGAATTCTCCAACCAGCATCAGGTCCACACATCTTAAAGTTGTTAAGGTAAAGAAATATTGTTCTAAGTGAATCTTCCCCAAAGCTACCTTCTGCCTCTTCTGCCTCTCATCCAAACAACAGGATTCTTATATTGAACAAAGTTGAACAGAATAAGCTGCAGAAGGATCCTTGCTCTGAAGATCAAATCAAAGATAGAAAATAGGAAATGGGCAGGTCCTGCAGGATTAATGTTAGGAGCTCTTCATGGAATAGCATCCCTCTTGCACGTCCCATTAGCTTTTTGTGTCCACAGCTCCATGGATAATCTATATATACAGTATTTGTCTCACTCTGCTTTAACAGGGTAGTTCTGCTTGGGAGAATCCCAACAGGCCTCTCTCGTGTTCTGTTCTCTCTAAAAAGAGGATATGCTTCTATTAAATACTTTCGAAGAAAGTACTGATTAAAAAGAATCCATACAATCTAGTAGAAAAAAGTTGCATTTCCTTTTTAAAACATTTTTTTA
The DNA here is from genome assembly GCA_030761175.1 of Masticophis lateralis. Classification (NCBI taxonomy): domain Eukaryota; kingdom Metazoa; phylum Chordata; class Lepidosauria; order Squamata; family Colubridae; genus Masticophis; species Masticophis lateralis. Next base: position 161,835,564 of record JAUDYJ010000001.1, read on the forward strand.
TTTTATTCAAAACATTAAAATGCAAAACTCCAAAAATAGAAAAAAATACAAAAACAAAACAAACCTAAACAGGACTACAACAAAAAAGTGCATAAACCAAAGAAGACATATACATAAATTGTTCCTCCTAGTCGAATACTGATAAATATATTTCAAAGACAATAACTCCTCCCCCCTTGTGAAGCAGGCACATAATTTGTAAATTTCTAGAACACTACTTACCCTACCCACTTACCCTGACATCTATTTAATATATGAAAATATAGTTAACAGGTAAAACCAATAGTTAAATGAAACTTCCAAACCCTTTATTAACAATCCATTTATTGCATTTCACTCACAGAAAGTCCACAATAGCTTCTACCATAAGTCACTACAATAATTGTCTTTGGTCCATCCAAGATCAAATATCAATCGATTGATCAGAATAGAGCTGGAAGGGACTTTGGAGGTCTTCTAGTCCAACCTCCTGCTCAAGCAGTAGACCCTATACCATGTCAGACAAGTGACAGTCCAGTTTCTTCTTTAAAACCTTCTTTAAAATATCTTTGATTGATTCTTAATAATAAGTCTTTTTTTTTAAATATTAAACAGGATATTTTCTAACAATTGGATTTTATTCCCCCAAATCTCAAGTCTCTGTTGTGTGTATCTCCACAGGATTTGTTGTACAAAAAAAATCTCCTATTAATTGTAAGATAACATCTCCTAACATTTGTTTTCCAATAGGGTATAATAAAACCATCCCCCAATCTCCTTCAGACTGCTTAGAAAAGTCAAGTTCGTCGCTGGTTGTTCTGTCAATTTTGAGTCTTTAGAATCCATACCTTTCTCAAAGTCCTCTAGACAACTTGTATTTTCCCAATCAGCCTCATCTTTCAGGGCTGTGAGCAGCAAGTTACATTCTAAATCCATCTGGTTGTAAATCTTGTGGTAGCACTGTTCATTTTAGAAGATTACCATCTTCTAAAATCATTGTAACTTTATCAAGCTTTTTATCCAAAATTTCAAGCTGACCTAATAAGTTGACAATATTCTATCTTCCTAGTTTTCCCAATAAACTTTGCCTTGATATGTTGGTTGCATTTTGACTATATTTTGATATAGTCCAAAATATTTCAGTAGTAAAACTTTTACAGCTGGAACCTTTTTAGCCAGTCATAAACAGCTCCTCTCAAAGAACATTAAAAAGAAGCCTCCTCTCAAAGATCATAAAAAAAGATCCAGTAGGGGGTTAAATTAAATCATAATTCAACTGGTAGATTAACGTTTGAAAGTAAAAATCAGAAGAAAGAAAAAAAATATCAAAAAATGCAGTTAAAACCCATGTATTCTTAAAAAGCAGACAGTAGAAAGAAAAAGATGGAGACTCAACTCCCTGACTACTCCCATCTAAAATTATTACTTTCCAGGTCCTCTTCTCAGGTAGGTCCATTGTCATCCAAGAGTCATCATGTTCAAAGTTGTGCAAAATTTGAGTTTTGTCCATGGAACTTATACTAAAATTTTAATTAACTATATTAACTCATGTAAAATATCTGCCATCTTTTGAAAGGGGTTGCCAGGCCAGAGCATCAAAGGGGAAAAAGGTGAACCTGGGAAACCTGGTCCACGGGTATGTACAACTTTTTTTTGCTTATCTAACCATTTCAGTACTTTAGGGAGTTCCAGAAATGGAATTGATTTCTTATTGAAATTGTTCATTGTCTTTTGAAGGCTTTGCAATTTCCTTTTTTTCTCCTGCTATTTTAAGATTAATTCTGTAATGATTAAAGGACTGAACATATATTTCCAGGTTGGGGTTTCACATGTGGGTGTCTTTGTTTTCATGGCTGAAGTTGTTTTGTTACTACCCCATTGAATTTTTCATTCAGAAAGGAACCATAGAAGAATAAATTAAAGAGGACAAAAATAGTCATGAATTTCACTGGGGTGCCTGAAAATGTCTTCACCAGCGTTTAGTGTCATGTAGGCTATTAGTTGTAGTTTTATGTTTTGTGAAGTCGCAAGGTAGTAAAGAAAAAACATTGCTTTCCACACAAAAAGTGATGGGATCTACATAAACAAATAGGAAAGTTTAGATTCAGTTCATCATAAAACTGTGGAAAGTCTTCAGCAGAGATGCTATGCAGTATACAAGAGCAATGCAGAAGTGCCTCCTGTCTGTCTGTATCTGAGTGCTTCATCTGGCTTGTGTGCACACCCATTGCAGCAACAAGGAGGAGTTGTCAGATAGAAGTTTGCAAAGTAGCTTTGTGAGCTTTGCAGAAGATTCAGTTGTTTTTCGGGATCTAAAGGAGGTGTTTTATTCCTTCCCTTAAATATTTTTATTTGTTACTGCGACCAAAATTACTTTCATTCAAGTTAAAAAAAAACAGATGTGGGCAAATGGTGATTTGATCACTCTATTTTGTCTTTTCCTTGTAAAAATTGTAAAAACTTTCTGTTATACTATCAACTTGACTGATAATCAAAAGAGGATTAAAGAACTTTGAGGCCAGACCCTGAAGGCATCCTGCACAATTTCCCAATCAGCCTGATAGGTCCCAATGAATCTCCAATGCCCTGGAATGGCAAAAGGGCTTCTCAGACTTTAATATACACTTTGCTGAAATTAGTGGAAGGTTTTCATTGTTGTTATTTGTTACTAATAGGGAATGGCTGAGAGGAAGTCTTAATTGGAAAAGAAAGGTGGCCAGCCTTTCAAAAACTGGAACTTACTTTGAAAAACCATTCCTTGCTAACTGCAATGAGTTTCAGAATAGTGACTGTTGATATCAGCTGGAAAGGTTTGAAAGTGTGTGAATAGAGTGTGTGTGCCTTTACAACTGCAGTGAGTCTGTTATACAAACCAGCAGAAGTGAGGGATTAATTGTACAAGTGGTTGCGGCAAAGTGTCCTATGCTCTGTGCTTACAGTAGGTTCTGCTAGAGATAGAACTGTCCATAGCCAGTTCTAACTCTGGTTAGATGTATGTATGTATTTCAGGGGGTATTCCACAAATTTTCACATCAAAGTGGCTCAGGCACTCTTTTCCAAATAACATTTCCCAGATCCATAGGGACAGACTGAATATGTGAAAGAAGGATACTTACATGGATGAGTAAGAAGTCATCCGGAGGTTTATTAGATGTTAGAGAGCAAGATTAGTTGATGATTCCACAGCATTATTCCCACCATTTTTTCCAAGGCTCTGAGAAAGCTTGAAGACACTGATTATTTTGCAGGGAAATACTTTTGTGCAAATACTCATTAATTCTTCATTAGTCTCAGCAACCCAGTAGGAGAAACAAGAATTTCCATGCAGACTAAATAAGTAAAATTATTCATTTTACAGGGAAGGCCTGGAAAGGATGGAGAGAATGGAGAGAAGGGAGAACGTGTATGTAGGTCACTTTATCATAAATATTGTATTCATTTTCATATTCATACTGGTAGAAGATTTGCTACTGGTAATTCTTGATTTCAAGATAAATACCTATGAATTGCTCTGCATGTTAATTTTGCAAAAATAACTTTGGACAGTCTTTAGCTTTGTTTTGAAAAAGGGGAAGTCATTTACATTTATTGTGTACAAAATGGGCTTTTTCTTACTGTGATACCTGCAGGGAGTCCCTGGTCAGCCAGGAATTTCTGGACATCCTGGTGTACCTGGATCTAAAGTAAGTAGCCACCATATAATAAGCACAACAAATCAAATAAATGAGTATAAATAGATAGATAATAGATGGAGAAAGAGAGGGGGAGGGAGGGAGGGAGGAAGAGATAAAATCATACTCAAACTATTTCTTTTAATCAGAGCTTTTAACGATAAATCTGTGTCTCCTAGACCTTATGTCAAATAATAGGTGAATCTTTAAGAGGTGAAAAAAATTTCTCCAGCTCAGAATAAAAATCATGGCAACCAAAAATTCATAGTTCTCCTCCAACCATTTTGTCCTAATAAGCATTATAATAGTAGGTCAGAGACTGAGTAGAAAGCAATTGACTAGCAAAATAAAATCCGCAGGACTCCTTTACCTTTTTTACCTACACTCCCCAAACCATTTAAAATATTTAAATCCCAGCCCTCCCAATGTCAGCATTGCATCATTATCAGAAGACCTTTTGACCTCTGCTGATTGGCAACAGTTTTAAGCATTGGTTCAAAAGTGGCAAACTACCATGTTTCCCTGAAAATACGACCTACCCCAAAAGTTAGTCCTAGCTTGATTTTTACCTGTGCACCCAACATAAGCCCTACCCCCAAAATAAGCCCTATAAGATTTTTACTGTGCACCCAACATAAGCCCTACCCCCAAAATAAGCCCTAATTAAGACCCTGCCTACTTCAGGATGCACAGGTAAAAATTAAGCTAGGGTGGGGATGGAGGGATGGAGCTGCCCTACTGCTTATCTTTGGACAGTTGAAGCCAGGCCTCACATACCCCGACACTTGCCTTGCCGGCCCATTTCTTCTGCAGCCGGAAAGGCCAGCAAGGCTTTCCTGAAGGCCTCTGCAGCCGCTAACAGAGCTTTGGATCGATCCAGAGATCTGTTAGCGGCTGCAGAGGCCTTCAGGAAAGCCTTGCTGGCCACAGAAGTTCCTGAAGGCCTCTGACAGCAAAAAGAAAGCCGGTGGGCGACACGCGCAAGTGAGATGAGTCAGTGGATAACATTCTCCCCTCCCTCTGGAAATGAGACCTGGTGCCTTTTTTAGTGGCAAAAAAATTTAGTGGCAAAAAAATATAAGACAGGGGAAACACGGTATTTCCTGTTCTATTAGCCTTAAGAATAAATCTTACCAGCAGAAGGGTTCACAGACTCCCATAGCTAGTACAGTATTTGGGCTTACAGTATTTTTATAGATATAATTTATATTGTTAAAACTTTAAAAAGTTTTCAAGTGGTTAATGATATGTATTTGGAGTTGAAGTCTTTCATATATGCAAAGTTGTTAAAGGGAACTCATACGCATTTCTGCATTGGCTATGTTTTCCCTTTCCTCCCTTCCCAATGCAATCAGTTGGTTATTCCCAGTTTTAAAAAATATTGTTTCAAAGTCAGTAGATAAATTCCTTCTTTTCCCTCCTCCCAGGGAGACAAAGGTATAGAAGGACCACCTGGACCTCCAGGAATTGTAAGTTAAAATCTGGTTTTAAATGTGTTTAAAAAATAAGTAGATATTTCAGTGCAGACTAAACTGTCTGCTTGTGTATTCCAGTAGTTACTACTCTGACCAGCAGCAGTTTTGTGGGCTGTTAGCTACAACTGTTTTTAATTATCTGGGCTGAACCTGATATTGACTATATGCAAAGTATTGCAGTCTCATGACTCCCTTTCCAAGTAATCTTCTTCCTTCCTTCCTTCCTTCCTTCCTTCCTTCCTTCCTTCCTTCCTTCCTTCCTTCCTTCCTTCCTTCCTTCCTTCCTTCCTTCCTTCCTTCCACCATAAAGATCTGATCACACTTAGATACAGGAAGGCCTGGGAAGCTTAGGAGCTACAATTCCAACACATCTTGGAAATACCAGGATTGGGAAGGTTGGGCTAAAGCAATTCCTAAGAAAGATAGGGATCCCAGAAATACTGTAAACTCTGGCCTATTTGGAAAATTTCAGATTTAGGAGTTTTCTGTATTTTGACGCTTGCCATTATTCAGGTTACAGATGAAAGAGATGAAGAAGTGTTTGGTGAAAAGGGTGATCCAGGACCTCAAGGGTTTCCGGGAAGGAAAGGTGAACCAGGTCCCACAGGTAAATCTTGGTCATTATTCATTACATATTCTTAATTGGTTGAAAAAAAACTGAATTTAAATAAAATTTAAATTGTTAGTACTTTTACTCATGATGTTTTAATTCTCTTGTATTACAAGCTGCCTTGATTGTCAAGTGGATAGAAAGGTGGGGTATAAATCCAATAATAATTCCAATAATAACATATGTAATATTTTTTGTCATGATTTGAGAGAAAATAAGTAACCTAGCCTCTAGAAAAAAAATCAAGCCAATCTTCTACAGTATGTCTTATTGGGTCCCAGATTAGTATACAGCCAAAAACAAATACAATTTAAGACTTTACTTTCTGAAACTTATTATATTTATTTTTTAGGTTTTCAAGGTAGTCCAGGGCCACCAGGTCCTCCAGGTGAGAATATTTCTTAATTTGGTTAATTAATTAATTAGTTTGGACTGATTTTTGCCATAACTTTGCCAATTTTTAGTTCCAATATTTCTGTGGATATAAATAGTATATTTTCACTGATATTCGCCATAGTTTTTGAACAATTATTTTATATTTATAAAGCATTCACTTACCTTCAGTATCATTTTCCTATTTTGCATTGCACTTTCCAGTGTCTGGCATTCTTGATACTTTATCAGTGGTTTTGCATCTTTTTTTTTATCATTGTATTTTTTCCCTAGTAATGTAATTAACATAACTGATATTATAGATGCCTAGTCTTTAAAAGAAAAAGAGTAAAGAGGCTACATTACATCCATGAGATGAAGCAGAGGGAAGGCAGGGTTGTGGGATACATGTGAAACTGATTATGAACACCATATCAAGTAACAGTTGTAATGTACTTTCAGAAGCTGCATCTTTGTCTGCATCTGACATTTGAAGAAACCCAGTTTCTTCCTCTCCCTTTCTCCTGCCTCAATTCTGTATGAGTTTAACCATTTGGGGAATCAAGTAAAGTGAGTTGTAGTTCACGAAAGCTAAGGCCTTTTAATAAAACACTTTGTCTGAAAAGATGTTCCTTCTACTTCAAACTGTAAATACGGTATTTAGATACAGTATTTAAATGTACAGTAGGTTATCCTTTTTTTGAGGCATGGCGTTCTTTTTCTCTTTGATGAGAAATTTAGCATACTTTTTAAAAAGACCAAAATGAACGTAGTTTAATATGGCACAGTCAAATAAAAATGTATTTAAATAATAAGACTTATTAAGTGATTGTTTAAAGTATCTGTTTAATATTACACACTTATATCACTTTACATTTGGGGCAGGGGTGGGTTCTACTTACCTTTACTACTGGTTCGCATGCACAGATCACCTATAATGATGTCCGGGTCAGTGGGCGGAGCCTCCTGCTGGTTTTACTACTGGTTCTTGTGAACCGGTCTGAATCGAAGGCAATCGAAGACTGATTTGGGGTCATTGAAGTGTTTCAACATGAGTTTTCTTATGTCCATCTTAATATAATATTTGATTGTTTTATCTTGTGTTTGAAAAATATTTATGAACATATCCACCTTAGATAACTTGATGTCTCTTAGATCATAAAATTTTATTGTGTCAAACAATTCTTTTCATATTTTCCTTTTTCTCATTATAGAAGAATGTTAGATTTCTATCGCATCTCACTATTTCAGAACTGGTTCTTTTATACTATCGGATGGTTCTCATTTGAGATAAAACTAGAGACAACATTTTCAATACAGCAATTCTTTTAGACATAACCAATATAATGTTTTAATTAAAATAATTGTGTAAGATATAATTATTTGTTAGCCTACTATTTCACGGCTTTGTTGAAGCAATTAAATGAAAATAGATCTCCATGTTAAGGCGCCTTGGGCTCCTGGATATACAATTACAATAACTAAATAATACACGATTGATAAGTTTGGTCTATTATATCTCTATATCTCTTTAGTGGAATGAGATGGCATGACAACCAGAACCATATGGTTCCATATGTCTACAAAAATGGCTTCTGGTTGGGAGTGTCTCCCATTTCTTTAGATTTCATGCAACTGGATGTTTTTATAAATAACAATCTTGTTATATAAACCAATGAAAATTGGAAATGATTGAAAGGAAGAAAAAAAGTTTCAACATATTTGTCATATTTAGATATATGGGTATTTTTACAATTCTTACCTTTAATATTGTTATTTGAGGTTGTTATTATTATAAACATATATAGTTCCTTAAGAAGGTTTTCATGTATTTATTTCACTGCATTCTTGTAATCAAGGCCAAGCTATTCCAGGACCAGCTGGTTTTCCTGGTGAAAGAGGGAGAAAAGGTGACCAAGGGCCTCCTGGGACATCTTTGCCTGGGCCAAAAGGAAGAGATGGATTTACGGGACCTCGTGGTTTACCTGGGCCTCCAGGCCCCCCTGGTGGAACAGGCAAGTCACTATTATCTTTAGAAAATGTATTATTTAATATTTAAAAAGACCTGAGTTAAGCTGTAAATATCAGGATTGCGGGCAGAATGTGCTGAATTAATTTGTCAGAGAAGATAATAGTATACTTTTACTTCAAAACTACTATCCTGGCCAGGCTAAATGACTTTATAATGAGTGATTGGTGACTTCTGACAGTAGTTTATTAAGATCATACAATTAATCAAGTGATTCTTGCTTACAAACCAACAGCTGCATCTTTGTCATTCTATCCATTTTTATTCTCCATAAAAATAGGACTATCTTTTCTGACAACTGTTTCTAGCCTTTGTATTGATACTTTCTCTAATAGGTCTTTAGACAGTTAAGTTCATTGGTATAGTAGTGAACCTCATAGTGAAGGAGAATTGTGTTTCCCTATCTTGAAGTTAAAAGAATAAAAAAAAAGGATTTTTGGCTTCCAAACCCAGAAAAAAGAATGATTAAGTTTAGTGGAGGGCGGCCTATGGTTGGATTAACTGACCAATGCCAAAGCAGGTACCAAAGGCCAAAGGTCTTAATATATTTAAATATATTTAAGGCCATCAGATGATGACTATGTCATATGAAAGTTTGCAACATGGCATAGTTGGGTCATTCAGAAACCCAGTATGGTTGAAAATAATGGCTGTTTAGTTGTTTAAGGTTATTCATATGTACATGTGGAAAATTAATTAATTCAAAACCATGATCAATTTGATTGCTAATCATGAAGGATGTAGAGAATGGGAGAATAGGCATACGTAATTGGGGATAGGTGATCCTTTTAATAAACTGGCTTTATGCCATATAGAGCTTTAAATGTCAAAACCAGCACTTTGAATTGTACCAGAATTAGGCTGGTAACCAATGTAGCTTGTGAAGTAGAGCCATAACATGTGTTTCCCTAGAACTGTGATGGCGAACCTATGGCACGTGTGCTACAGGTGGCACGTGTAGCCATATCAGTGGCATGTAAGCTCAGCTCCGGCTCACATGCATGTGCTGGTCAGCTAATGTTTAGGCCTTCTGGGCACACCAGAAGTAGGGAAACAGGCTGTTTCCTGCTTCCGGAGGACCTTGGGGGATAGTGGAGAAAGGAGATCAGTGGAGATAGTCCTAGAAAGGCTCTGGAGGCTGGGGAGAGCAAAAAACGGGCCTACCGTGCCATCATGTGCCAGGAGTGTGGAGAGTGGGGGGGTCGCGCGTGGGGGCAGGGCGCATAGAATTATAAATGTAGGCACGCACGCGCAGGATCCACTCACCCCCCCGCTCCTGGCATGCGATGGCAAAAAGGTTAGCCATTCCTGCCCTAGAAACACACAACTGCTCACACCATTACATTCTATACCAACTGAAGCTACTGGATACTTTTCAAGTACAGCCCCATTTAGAGTGTATTGTAGTAGTCCAGCTGGGAGGGGACTAGGGCATGAGTGATTGTGATGAGAGGCCCAAGATACTGTTACTATGCCGGTATAAAAAATAAGTGGTAGCAAGAATGAATGCAAACACCACAAATTAGTTGTTAATGGTGTCTTAGAAGGTGTTTGACAGAATGCTAATTGAAAGGGTACAAAAGATAAAGGATACAAAAGATTAAAATTAGCAAAATTTGAGAAATGGTATAATGATATGTGAGAATGACCTTGAGGGATGAGATAAGGGTTGAAATGCTACTGGTTCGGGCCGGTTTGCCCAAACCAGTAGTAAAAAATATAAAAATAAAAGTTCTGATGATTGTGCGTCACTCAGCTGAACTTTTTTTATCTTTTAGGCATTTTTTTACTACTGGTTCAGGTGAATAGGTAGTAAAAAATGCTTTAAAAAAGTAAAAAATAGGCTTCAATGATCACAGCTGTGCCACACGATCACAGGAGACTTTTTTTATCATTTAAAAGCATTTTTTTACTATCTATTTGCCCGAGACGGTAGTAAAAAAATGCTTTTAAAAATTAAAAATAAGGTTCCGATGATTCCGCGGCACAGCTGTGATCGTCAGAGCCTCTCTTTTTTCACCCTTTAAAAGCATTTTTACTACCGGCTTGGGCAAATAGGTAGTAAAAAAATGCTTTAAAAAAGTAAAAAAAAAAAAAAAAGGCTCCGATGATCACAGCTGTGCTGCACAATCATCAGAACCCTTTTTTTACTTTTTTAAAGCATTTTTTTACTACCTATTTGCCCAAGCCTGTAGTAAAAAATGCTTTTTAAAAGTTTTTAAAAGGTTCCCACATGCGCCACAGCTGATCATCCCCCCCGCACTGTTCTACTTACCTTCCCAATCCTCCTTTTGGTGCGCACTTCATGTGTGGATGTGCAGCTCGTGTTTGGTGCGCATTGTGCATGCGCACATGCAGCATGCATTTGGTGCATGGCTTGGGCAAATAGGTAGCAATGGCAGTGGGCAGTTCAGAGAACCGGTAGCAAAAATCCCTGCCGCCCGCCCATGCTCAGCTGAGCCGCATGATCATCAGAGCCTTTTTTTCCTCTTCTAAATGGCTCTGACGATCCCAACTGAGTTGCCTGCTAATCAGGCAACTCAGCTTGGATGCCAGAGCCATGTAAAAGAAAAAAACTGTTTTCCTTTTAAATGGCTCTGATGATCCAAACTCTGATGACCCCAGCTGAGTTGCCTGCTAATCGGTAGCAAAAATCCCTCCCCCTTCCCCCCTCAGCTTGCTTACCTTAGCTGCTGGTCGCAACGCCTTGCTGTAATCCCTGCAATCCATTGCATCAGCAAGCAACTGAATCTCTCTGCCTGCAATCAAGTAGGCAGGGAGTTGTGGACTTCAACTCCCAGAATTCCTCAGCTAGCAAAACAAAGCTGGCTGAGGAATTCTGGGAGTTGAAGTCTACAAGTCTTAAAATTCCCAAGGTTGAAGACCCCTGTTCTATTGGGTAAGTTTTTCCCCTTTGGAAGCTTTAAAAAAATAGTTAATTGGGTTTTTTTTAAGTTGTTCTTTTTTTAGACCTAGCCATTTAAAGTTTAAGAAGTTTTAAATTTAGCTGCTTTTATATAAAGATAAAAATGAATTAAAATAAAATAATATTTGTGCAGCTTTCTGAGATTTAATGGGTTTCTGTAGTGTTTCACTCTAACTACACAAACACACAAAATCTCACAAAGTTGTATGTGGAATTTTGTGTGTGTAAAGTGTGAAAGTTGGTTTTATGGGCTTTTTGTTGCTGTGTGAGGTTCCTGCTTGTTGCAGGGGCCATTTTGGGTGTAGCACAGCTGCTTTTATATTGTGGGTGAGCCAGTTGTGTTGTGTTGTGTTTTGTAGGTTAAAAAAGGGCAAAGAAGTGACATTGACTTGGCCATGCCCACCTGACCAACAAGCCACGTCCTCCCAGTCACTTTACCACCAAGCCCCACCCACTAATTAAACCACGCCCACAGAACCGGTAGCAAAAAAATTTAGATTTCACCCCTGGTGCATGGCATGCATGCGCGGCCAGCGAACCGGTATTAAACCGATTCAGATTTCACACTGGATGAGATCACATTGTAGCAAGGTCTATATTGCAATACAGTACCCTATTTTCTTACTCTCTGCAATTGTTGGATAGGAGGTACTCCAATATAGATTTCTTTACATGATTATTACTTTGCAAATTGTTGGGATTGCAAAAATAAAGAGGGAGAATGTTATGTCAATTAGCCTTAAAGAAATGGACATTATTAGTAATATAATTTCATGGCTCCTGCCTTTTATTTTTGTTTGGAAATCAATGTCATTGGTGTAAATTACTGCTGTTTAAACATCAAAATTACTGTATTTTCCTGCGTATAAGACTACTTTCTAACACACAAATATCTTCTCAAAAGTCAGGGGTCGTCTTATACGCCAGGTGTCGGTCTCCTGTAACCAGGCAGACCAGCCCGAAAGGCTCTGACGAGCCTTAAATGGCTCTGAGGAGCCAAGCTGAATTGCCTGCTGAGTTGCCGCTAATCAGCTAAGTTACACGCCAGAGCCATGTAAAAGGAAAGTTTTTTCCTTTTACACGGCGCTGGCAATCCCAGCTGAGTTGCCTGATTAGCAGGCAACTCAACTGGGATCGCCAGAGCTTGGATGGCCAGCGCCATGTAAAAGGAAAAAACTTTCCTTTTACATGGCTCTGGCGATCCCAGCTGCTAATTTTTGCCTGCTAATTGGTAGCAAAAATTCCCGCCCCCCTCCAGCTTGCTTACTTTAGCTGCTAGCCGCAACGCTTGCCTTGCTTCACTTGCCTGCAATCCATTGCATCAGCAAGCAACTGAATCTCCCTGCCTGCAAACAAAAAGGCAAGGAGTTGTGAACTTCAACTCCCAGAATTACTCAGCCAGCAAAGCAAAGCTGGCTGAGGAATTCTGGGAGTTGAAGTTGAAGTCTACAAGTCTTAAAGTTGCCAAGGTTGGAGACACCTGTTCTATTGGGTAAGTTTTTTTCCCCTTTGGGAGCTTTAAAAAAAATAGTTAATTGGGGTTTTTTTTAATTGTTCTTTTTTAGACCTAGCCATTTAAAGGCTAGGTCTAAGTTTTAGGCTAGGAAGTTTTAAATTTAGCTTAAAAGTAAAAATAAAAAAAATTGTGCAGCTTTCTGAGATTTAGTGTGTTTCTGTAGTGTTTCACTTTAACTACACAAACGCACAAAATCTCACAAAGCTGTATGTGGAATTTTGTGTGTGTAAAGTGTGAAAGTTGTTTTTTTGGACTTTTTGTGGCTGTGTGAGGTTCCTGCTTGTTGCAGGGGCCATTTTGGGTCTAGCACAGCTACTTTTACATTGTGGGTGAGCCCGTTGATGTTTTTTAATTTTTATTTGGTATGCATTGGAAGAGGGGTCTTCTTATACAGCAAGTATAGCCCAAACCCTATATTTTTACAGGAAAAGTCGGGGGTCGTCTTATACGCCCAGTCGTCTTATACGCTGGAAAATATGGTAATATCCTTTATTTTCTTACTATTGCAGATGGAATTGAGTGTGAACGTGGTCCACCTGGTGACCCAGGTCTTCAAGGCACCCCAGGACAGTCAGGCTACACAGGAGAAAGAGGAGAGAAAGGTAAGAATGATATTGTTTTTTGACTTTCATTTTTGAATTTCAAAAAAGATGTCATTGATTAAACATTAGTGAAAAATAAATACAATAAAAAGTACAGGTAGTCCTCAGCATACAATCACAATTGAACCCAAAATTTATGTTGCTAAGTGAGAAATTTGTTAAGTGAGCTTTGCCCCATTTTATAACTTTTCTTGCCACATTTGTTAAATGAAACATTGCAGTTGTTAAATTAGTAATACGGTTGTTAAGTGAATCTGGCTTCCCCATTGACTTTGCTTCTCAGAAGGTCACAAAAAGTGATCACATGACCCCGAGACACTGCAACTTTCCTAAATGTGAACCAGTCATCAAGCATCTGAATGTAAATCACATGAGCATGGGGATGCTGCAATGGTCATATGTGTGAAAAATGTTCATAAGTCACTTTTTTCAGTGTCATGGTAATTTTGAACAATCACTAAGTGAACTTCTTCTTTTTATAAACAATTTTTTATTTTTTTCAGATACACAAACATAAAATACATATTTTCTGAATAGAGTATTGACTGAGTCAAAATTCATACAGCTTATTTTCTCTGTATTTACTATATATACTCCAATTTATACTCCGATGGAGCCTGAGTAGCATTAGCCTCCTACTAAAGGCAGCACTTAACATCCAGCTGCCTACAATTGCACCAGTTCGAAACTCCCCAGGCTCAAGATCGACTCAGCCTTCCATCCTTTCTAAGGTGGGTAAATTGAGGACCCAGTTGTGGGGGCAATAAGCTGACTTTGTATAAATATACAAAAGTATGAAGGCTATTGCTTAACGCATTGTAAGCTGCCCTGAGTCTCCAGAGAAGGGCGGCATATAAATCAAATTTTAAAAAAAAATTCTGCCAATATTCTACTTTCCCCCTTTTATCTATATTTTTTATAGAATATATAATCAATATTACCATCCCCCCTCGCCTCCTTATCTTCACCTATCACAATTTTTTAATCTGTTGAAACCCTTTACTTTAAGCCCATTCAATCATTTAATTTTTCATAATTAAATATCAATTTAATATCAATTTTCCCAAAGATGAACCAAATTTTATCCTATCTTACTACTTTATTTGTTATTTTACCCTTTTAAGCATATATTTCTTTATATTTGTTTTACATCATCTTTATCTAAAAATTAATCATTTTACCATTTTACCCAAAACAATATAATTCTTCCCATTTATTTTTATAACCCCCCCTTTTAAGTAAACCTAACTTCGATTTCAAATTCATTCCAACTTTCCCCTTCAAATAATTCCTTTTTTGTAATTCAATTTTTACAGTCCCATTATTAATACAATTTCTTTATACTTTCAGGGTTACAAAATATACTTTATCTTATTCGAATAATATAATCATCAATATTGCTTCTATCATAATTATTTATATGACTGTTATTATACTTATATATAATTTCCCCTTCTAGATAAATAATTTTATATCAAATCGGTTATGTTATCATTTAAATTCAATTTTAACAATCCCAATATTTTTAATTTTATTCATTTCCATTTCATTTAAATTTCAATGTTTTAATCCCTTCTAAATATATCCACCACCAGAAACAATACAATTCTTCACCTTTGTTTTTATAATTCATTTTATATAATTCAATTTTTACAATCCCAATAATTTCTCCTTCTAAATAAATCATTTTATATCAAATCAGATATATTGTCATTTAAATTCAATTTTAAGAATCCCAATATTTTTAATTTTATTCATTTCAATTTCATTTACCAAATCTCCTCTTATTTGAATAATATAATCACCAATATTAATCCTAATACCATTGTTAATACAATTATTACTTTACATATATTTCATAATGCCCTTCCTCCTATTAATTACTCCCTTTAACCATTTTCTCCTGATCCATCTAATATACGACCAACTTTCTTTTTTCTTTTTCTTCTTTTTATAATCCTCTCTTTTGTTCTCTTCTGTTCTATTCCCCTTTTCTCCTTTTATCTTCCTTGTTTCCCCATTGTTAATCCCAATGTAATCGTTCAATTTTTCCCCTCTGAATTTTCTATTTTTAACTTTGTTAATCCCAATGTAATCATTAAAAAAAACCATTTCTCGCCTACATTGCCCTCTAATCTCAACTGATCTATTCCCCTTTTTTCCTCTCTGCTTTTTTCTGACCTCTCTATTTTTAGCACTGTTAATCTCAGTGTAATCATTGAAACTGTTATTCACTCTCTTTTTTTTTCATTGCTATTCCCAATGTAATCATTTAATTTTTCATCAGTGTCTTTTTCTTCAGTGTTATTTTCCTGCTTCTCATTAGTAGCTTGTTCATCCCGTTGACTATGCTCTGGAAAAATTCTTGACTTTTTTCTGTCCACATCAAATGATAAATGTATCATTTGAACCATCTCAATTAGTTCTTGCCACATTTTGACATTCTAGTTACTTTTTAATTCCAATTTAAAGTTTGTTGTTTTCCACCTCTTGTATTATCAATGTTCAGTTGTTGGGAAGATAAACAAATCCTCCTTACAAACTCTCACGGCTCGTTCCTCAAGGATGCAGTAAATTTCCCATAGTTAAAGTGTTCAATGTAATACTTTTTTTTTCTGCCAGTAGATGGCTCTCTAGAATCCACAAGTTCCAAATCAATAATTTAACAAAATATCCAGTTTTGTATATTAAATCCAATTAACTTTCTTTCTTTCTCTTCTAAATTTTTTATACTTTCCAATTTCCAATTTTATGTTCCAGTTCAAGTTCAATTTAAAATCTTTAACAGGGCTTCTATTATAGGTTTTTCTTTATTCTTTAATCTTCCTTTAAAGTTCAAAATTTTCCTTGCAGTTTATATCCAATCCTATTCCAAAAGTATTTTCTTTTGGGTTTCTTTTTCTTATAACAAATTTAGTCTCTCCAAATTCAGTATCCACATTTAAAGTTTAAACATCAAACTCTGTTTTGGGCTTTAGTGTTTTTTACTTCCACTTTCTCTCTTCTCTGTCAATTAATTTCCCCAGATGCTATTTAACTGCTGTTTCCATGCCGGAATAGCTTTAAAAATTTCCAATTTTTTTCTTTATTACCTGTGAGTTGGCCAATCGCTCACCCAGTACCAATACTCCGTCCAAATCTTCGCTCCTGCACAATTCTTATTCCTGGTGCCCCAGCTTCATGGCGGTCGCAATGGCCACCACCCTCCGCTGTTGGATCAAAGAGTTTTCTCTGGCTTTCCGAGGAACTTGTCTATTCCTCTTTAGCCATCCGAGATGCTTCTCCTTCTTTGCTGCCCCTACAGGATGGTTCTGGTCCAAACACCCCCCCCTCCAGCGGTTCGTCTGGCTAAGTTTCGCCAGGCTCGTTAGAGCCTGGTATTTTCTCAGCCAGTCTTGCCGCAACACTTCCGGTCTCTTTCTATGTGAACTTCTGTAGGTCAAGGACTATCTATATGAGGGTCAGGTAAAAGAATTGCAAATATGCATATGAACCTAAACCTCACTTTAGATATACTCTACTATTTCACGTGTAACATGAGGAATGTAACAAAATGTTACATAAAAGCCATGCAAATAGAGATAGATTTATATGCTTCACACCAACAAGTAGAACAGGTGATGTTCTTGGGGAAGCTTTAAAAACAACATTGGTTGCTGCGAAGAAAGAAATCACAGGTTTAAAGACAATCATGAGTGCAAGATATATAGGTAGACCTTTAATTTAATTTAATTTAATTTAATTTAATTAATCATATTTTTATGCCGCCCAACTCCCAAGGGACTCTGGGCAGCTTACAACAGAAATAATACAAACAGTGAACATAAATTTAAAAAAAAAACGTTATAAAAGCATTTTAAAAACATTAAAAACACATGCACACCATCCATGGCTGGATCTCACAAGATGGAACAATGAGATCAACAGCCCCAGGCCTGCCGGAAAAGCCAGGTCTTCACCGCTTTCCGGAAGGCCAATAGGGTGGGGGTAGTTCGGACCTCAGGAGGTAACTGGTTCCAGAGAGCTGGGGCAACCACAGAGAAGGCCCTCCCCTGCGGGCCCACCAGCAGCATTGTTTAGCTGACGGAACCTGGAGGAGACCAACTCTGTGAGATCTTACCGGTCGCTGGGAGCTATGCGGTAGAAGGCAGTCTTGAAGATAGCCTGACTCTGAGCCATGTAGGGCTTTAAAGGTAATAACCAACACCTTGAATTGTGCCTGGAGACCAATAGGGAGCCAGTGCAGCTCGCGGAGAATTGGTGTAATGTGGGTGTATCTAGGTGCACCCATGATAGCTCGTGGAGCTGTATTCTGGACCAATTGTAGTCTCCAAACACTCTTCAAGGGTAGCCCCATGTATAGTGTGTTGCAATAATCTAACCGTGAGGTGACAAGGGCATGAGTGACTATGAGGAGAGCCTCCTGATCCAAGTAGGGTCATAATTGGTGCACCAGGTGAACCTGTGCAAAGGTCCCCCTAGCCACAGCTGCTAGATGTTGCTCTAATCTTAGCTGTGAGTCTAAGAGGACACCCAGATTGCGAACTCGTTCTGAGGGGGACAATTTCTCCACCCATCCCCCAGAACCAGGGATGGACAATCGACATAGTCTTTAGGAGGCAATACCCACAGCCACTCGGTCTTGTCTGGGTTAAGTCTGAGCCTGTTGACTCCCATCCAGACCCTCACAGCTTCCAGGTACCGGCACATCACTTCAACCCTTCACTGAACTGACACGGGGTGGAGATATACAGCTGGGTATCACCAGCATATTGTTGATACCCCAGCCCATATCATTGGATGATCTCACCCAGAATTACAACAGTTCATTTAGTGACCATTTGAAGTTACGACGGTACTGAAAAAAGTGCATCCCCATGCTCATGTGATAAAAATTCAGATACTTGGCAACTGGCATGTACTTATGATGGTTGCGGTGTCTTGGGGTCATGTGATCACCTTTTGAGAACTTCTGACAAGCAAAGTCAATGGGGAAGCCAGATTCACTTAACAACCAGTTACTAACTTATCAATTGCAGTGATTCACTTAACAACTATGGCAAGAGAAGTCATAAAATGGAGCAAAACTCACTTAACAAATGTCTCACTTAATGACAGAAATGTTGGGCTCAGTTGTGTTCATAAGTCAAGTATTACCTATATTTTTATTATTTACCTTGAACTAAGAGACCATTACTTTTAATATTCCTTGATACATTCGAAGCATAAATATATATGTATCCTTCCCATCCACAGATCCTTAAATTCTTAGGAACAGAATTGTGATTACAGCTCATTTTGATTTTGTTCACTCCCCTTTATTGTCTCAATACCCTCCTATTTCCAAGTCTATTTCCAAAATTCTACTTTGAAAAACTAGAAGGTATAATATGCAATGAAGAACTCTTCTAAAGATGTGACTTGACTTTCTCCTAGTTTCTCTTGACACTAATATTTCTCCCGTCATAGACACACACAATAAAAGTGTGCCATGTACAATATGTAATACATGTATGACTTTTCACAATTAATATAACTTCCAACATTACTCAGAAAAAAATGGAGCAAAAACAAGAGAGGCAGTTGCAGAATTGAACCGAGGTTTCTAGCCTGCTACACGATGAGACAAAGAGGACTATTATAACAGTGCATGCAAGAAAACAGAAATAGAAGTTGTATTTGTGCAATAAAGCAAAATGCAATCTTCCAAAATGTGGGTGAATCAGCTTAGGGAAATAAAACCTAAAATAGTTTTCATTTAATTCCCATAGAAAGACAATTTTTATTTGACTATAGTCAATACGATTATTGTTTGATCATGCACCCAAGGCTTTCAGGGCGCACAGGCAATCCTTCAGGGTTTGCATGCAGATTTTTTTCAATGTGTCCCGTTCAAAGTTTGGTTAAATAATATGTGTCAAATATTATGTCACACATATTTCCATTCCTGAGGCATGAGATTTTCATGCTAAATGTAAAGAATTTTCAAACATGTTTACCTTTTCCCATAGGTGAAAAAGGGGAAGCCTGCTTGGAGTGTGATGGTGTAGGTTTACCTGGACCAACAGGGCCCCAAGGGCTTCAAGGAGAACCAGGTAAAGTAAAAAGAAGGAATCCCTTAATTAGACTGCAAATAAAACTTTCCCCTAGAATGTGTTCTGTTTTTCAATTGTTCCGTTCATCATGTTGATTCATATAGAAATGGAGAGATAGTTTCAAAATTATATGTGTAACAAAATACAAGTTTCAAATGTATAGATGATCATATACAGTAGAGGAGAAAGTAAAATAACTTGGAATGTTCTTCCCTTCTATTCTGTGCTCTTCAAATGTCATTCTTAACATTCTAGAATGAGTTAAATAATCTTGGCATTTATTTTAATTCATTTTGATGAAAGGGTCTGTTGTTTGATCCCTGGAGCAGTAGAAGTGAACTTAACTCTGGCTTTTTCTGAAAATGCAATCTTTATTTCCTGCTGAATAGAAAACAAGAGTAACAAGCCTATATTTTCTTATCTTGCATCTTTTCTATGTCTACACAAAATGTGAAAACTTTATAAATGGCTTTTTGGAAAATAAGTCTCACAAATGTCAAACATATCCACAATTTCCACACAATTGCATGATAATTTAGTTTTGTTTAAGCATTTTGTAAAGGATGAGCATTCTCTGTAATTGAGAAGTGGTGGTTAAAAATTTCATAAAATTCCTTCTTTTTATTGTTGAAAAAAAACCATATTTTATTATCATTCCATTATAGCTAGTTCAAATAAAGCACTAAAAAAAGTCCTTCTTTCTAAAAATTATTCAAATGATCATCATATTTGATTTTCAAAATCATAATCTCTTGGCAGCTTACAACAAAATAATATAGAGGTATTACATCATATTAAATAGAAAAAATATAAATACAGGAAAATATTCTCAGAATGCCTATCAAAAGTAAATGCCATGAAAAAATGTGTAAAAGTAGCTACAGATGCGTACAGTTGTATATATCACTTTGGAGGGAATTTCACACATTAGGCTGCCCACCAAAACTATTGATCCTGCTGGCAACCAATAAGTAGGATTTCTGACACTGGTTTTAAATTATAGGCATTGCCAATTATTCCAAAAACTTCCTGAAAAATAGATTAAACACAGGGTAATAATACTCACAGACTGAACTGGCTAATATTTTAATTCATAATGAGTGGCCTAAACATTGCATGAAAGTAATCTTCAACAGTTGACTTCTAATACAATAAATGACTGGGAGGTTTTTTAAATGTCTAGCCACCTCAGCAGCTGTTTTAAGATTAGGCAAACATCTATGTGGCAAATGTTTTATGACCCATGCCCACAATAGACTCACAAAATTTTAAATGTGCCTGTTGGTTTTTTAAAAAGTTATACCTAGCTTTCACTGAGCAGATCTTTCTCCATTCCATGTGATTCTTTTGATCAGCACTATAGAATACAATGTAAATAGAAAATTGCTTAAAAATTTAGCAAGAGGTTCCCAATTCATTCCAGTAACATCTGTTAAGAGTTATTTGGCACTAGTCTTCAAGTCGTTGAGTCAGAACTTTCATTACCACCAGATCTTCATAGTAGTTGAGAACAACATTTGAGGATTTGGGGAAGAGATTTGGTACGTTTGACCATCCAAAGTCATCTTCTCATTCAAAGCAATGATCAAGGTTGCAGCTAGACAAATTTGACTCTCCAAGAATGTCAAAAGCCCATCTAACTTTTTTTTCCTTTTCCTTTTTAAATTAAGACTGCACTTTTATGCCTTCTGCAAATACTGTATTTTGCATGTACAATTTGAAATGATAGCTAGAAAATGCTCTCCCAAGCACTTATTTATTTATTTATACACACACAAACACATATTCTATTCTTTTAAAAAGGCATTCCAGGACCACCAGGTGCTAAAGGTGATAGAGGCCTTCCTGGATTAGAAGGCATTCCGGGAGTGGCAGTAAGTATATGGGTGTTTTGGGCAACTTTTCAGAGAAATATTTTTGTAATAATAATGTAATAATTTTTGTCATCAGTGCTTTAGTGTTCATCATCTCAGGAAATGAATTTCAAATACAAGGCCATAACATTTCTTACTTTTTGTATTTAAGGGCATAGCATTTTGTTTTGATGAATAGGAAAAAGTTTGTGTTTCCCATCTCAGAGCACTTACGGATAGGAGTAATATTGTTTCAATTATGTTAGTAGCCAAGATCTTTAGCCTTCAGGACCACACAGGTTGCTAGGTCAGGAGCTGCAAACGCATGCCCCTCCCCCATTTAACACACACACATGTACACTCACATACACATGTGGGTATCATTAATTTTCTTGCTTTGCAGCACTCTTGAGCAAGGGCAGTTGGAAAGGATAGTATTTTAAGCTGGGCTGCTGGAAGAGCACTACCAGTCTTGAGCAGTTTCTGGTAGGGGAAAAGAAAGCACCTGAGGCTTCTCCTTCTTCCACTGGCCAGCTTGCAACCTGCTAGTTTCTCTCTGGAGATATTCTGCTCCTTCCCAATATTTCTGATGAAGAATACAGATTACTGGCAGAGGAGAAGCAGTCTGACTGATCATTGTGAAGAGGAAAGCCAAGTAGCACTTCCTTCTGCCTTGATGGCAAGGATGGCTTGTGCTGTGGGTGATTTCATGGACTATTTATATGGTAATAAAATTCTTGCTCCTGTAACCTTTAACAGGATGAAATGATGCATCATAGGACAACAACTTTTGAACCAAGCTACCTCAAAAGGGGTAACTTACCTTATGTGTCCAAAATCTAGGACCCACAATTTGGCAAATTTTATAAAATATTTTATGATATAAAAATGATAATGAAACAATTTATGACACAATACAAAACATTTCCAATGCTGATGTTTTGTCTGTGCTATAT
Organism: Masticophis lateralis; assembly: GCA_030761175.1. Classification (NCBI taxonomy): domain Eukaryota; kingdom Metazoa; phylum Chordata; class Lepidosauria; order Squamata; family Colubridae; genus Masticophis; species Masticophis lateralis. The sequence goes on from JAUDYJ010000001.1 coordinate 161,857,648, forward strand.
AGTTCAACATGGAGTATTTTCCAGATAGTATTTTCCAGATAGATACATCTGTGAATGTATTTCAGCTGTTCCAGTGAAGGCAATATATTAGAAACTGTACATTGTTGCAAGTATTGAGGAATTAGGCAAGGAAAAAATCTGAAAGGATGACCCAAGAGGTGGCAGGTTGTTTAGTATTTATAATAGCCAGGGATCAAAGCAGCCACAAGTTGTCCACTTATTATTAGATTAGACTTATTATTAGATATTTACTATGTCCTTTATTTTCTTGACTGGGGCTTCTGTGCATGGCCTTTAAACCATGCAATTGCTTCCAAAAAGCAAACTACCTAGTTAGTTTACTAGATTTCTAAATCAGAGTCTGCCCAATTTTGGGATCAAGAAATATTAATTTTCCCCTGTTAATAAATGCCTGTAAGGATAGAAATTCTTCACTATCATGGTATTGAATTGTTTAAAAATGCACCCATGCTTCAGTTTCTTTTCTTTGGAAGGAGAGCTTTCTGTGTGAAGGGTGATAGATGGAGGAGGAGGCACTGTTGAAGCAGGGGTCCTTGATGCTCACTGAGCTTGCTTGTTTTCTTGCAGAAGTTTTATTACACTAACTAGGTAACATCATCAGTGCTAGTAAGGAGTGCTGTTTTCTGTCATTTTATATTCTGGTGTCTTGCCTGTCTGTGTGGGTGGGGGAGGAAAGAGAAAGGGAAAGGGAAAGGGAAAGGGAAAGCAAAAGCGAAAGGACAGGAAAGGAAAGGAAAGGAAAGGAAAGGAAAGGAAAGGAAAGATTATACTGTAAAGTAGCAACTTCCTATATTCCTCACAACAGTTATAAATGTATTTATATTTTACTCCCTTTCTCTAAGGTTACATCATGACTTCCCTCTTTCCATAATCCACCCTTTTTAATCATCAAACCCATAACGCACAAGTTTATTTTTTCCTTTTTTCAGCAAAAAGTCCATGAGGGGCTTCCAGTCATTAATAAAACTAATGGTTGTCCTTTACCTAATCAAAGAAATCAATTTTGCCATCTCAGCAAATCCTGCCATCTTCACCAGACATTCATCCATTATGGTTATTTCAAACAAAAGCACTTTTCAAATTAAGAGAGAGAACTTTCCTCCTTAAGAGAAATTTTTCTTAAATCAAAATCATATTAAGCTTTTTTTCTATTGTATCCTCTTTTCATTTCTTTTTTTGATCCAGAAGGAAAGTTGACTCACCAAATGGGTTTTTTTCTTTATCCCACTGGTTTGGAGTTCTTTTTTTAACTATAAATAAGTTACATTCTAAGGTGTTTAAGAAAGTTAGGCTCTGAGCAAACCTTCAGCAAGGTTCAGTAATATCCTTAGAAAGGTGGCATTGCAGGTGAAAGCTGACTCTTCCCTGATCCCCAGTTATTCTACTGAAGAGTCGACTGCAAGTCCTGCAGTCTTTTCATGAGGAACATACTTCTGGAGCGCAGGTGGGTGCTCTCACAGTCTCTCCTTGTCTGGAGAGGCTCCACTGTCCAGATTACTCCATCTTGCTGCTAGTCACCACCACGGCACCATCTCTGCTTCTTCATAGATGTCCACCATGAACTTCACTCCAAACTCTCCATTTTAACCAAATTTGAACTATCGGTTCACATCAAGGGATAATTCAGTTATCACTGCTAATTTACAGGTGCAAAAATTTTGAAAATGAGCCACTTTTGCAAGTACTTCAATAAACAGCTTACAGAAGACAATTAATTCTGCTGTAACTAACTGTAATTTCAGGGACCTCCTGGTGTTACTGGTTTGATGGGAATCCCAGGACCAAAAGGAGAACCTGGAGAGGTTTTCTATGAATCCATTGTAAAAGGTGAAAAAGGAGAACCAGGATTACCTGGACGTTCAGGTATTCCTGGCAAAGATGGAAAGCCAGGAAAGGATGGTGTCCCTGGCATCCCAGGACCTAAAGGAGCATCTGTATGTATCTGTCTGTTTATGTCCACTCTTTTATACAAATTATAGAACATTAAAATGTGTGTGTTTAAATTAATTCATTTTATTTTTTAAAAAAATCTCTGAATGTTTGCATAATCTTATGAATTTTATAGAACACCTAGTTGGTTAAATAAAAAAATCCTTTGGTAATATGAGTAGATAAATTAATGAACTCTAGTAAATGCATAGTCTGATAGAAAAAGCATAGGCTGTGGTTAACTGATGCACGGATGGGCTGCAGTTTTAGAAGGTGAAGATTTTTCATTACATGTAGAAAAGGAATGCCTCTTCTAGTATGGCAGTTGCTGCACATGTTATTATAATCACTTTTACTAAAAGTTATCTATTCAGCAACATCCCAAAGCAACTTAACCTCTGTTTGTAAAAGAAGCTTTTCTCAATCCCTCTTTTTCTCTTGAGCCATATCAATTTTGGGTAGGGCAATGAGGGCTGAACAGAGAGAAGGAATTCGTTCCACAGACAGATATTGACATAGCTGGGTTTCAGTAATAGACTGAAAACAAACTACTGCTTGATTAATGAGGAAACATTCCCTTTAATCAATCAAAATACTTTGAATCAATTAGTCTTTGGTGTAATGGAAAAGGTGCTGCTTTAGAAAGCAGATTCTGTGAGCTCCAGCTCTCCCTTCGGCATAAAAGCTGACTGGATGACTTTGAGCCAAACACTTCTCAGAGAGTTGCTGCTCACAGGAGATAGAAGTCTTAGATACATTCATCTCTTTGAGTTATATTTAAAAACTAGGACAAAATAATAACAACAACAACAACAACTAGGAACATTGTACATCTTAAGAAGATACTTTGTTGATACCTAGGATGCTGGCAGCAACCCATATCAACCATTAGTGCCAGTCAGTGGTATTTGTGATACATTTTTAAATGTTCAGTTAACTGAGTTTCATGTTTGATGAATAAAAGAGGTGATAATAATAATCATCATCCTACAATTATATCTTTAATATTATTAAATAACAATATCTGCCTATCCCAGGAATAACTTGATAGGTGGACAAAAATACCAAATCCATTCTAAATGGATTTGCAATAATTGTTGCAAAAAGGGTTTACAGGTAGTCCTTGACTAACAACAGTTCCTTTAATGACTTTTCAGAGTTACAATGGCACTGAAAAAGTGACTTATGATGGTTTTCAGACTTACAACCATTCACATGATTAAATTTCAGATGCAATTGGTTCATATTTATGACAGTTGTAGTTCCTGGGGTCATGTGATCATCTTTTTCAGACTTCCGACAAGCAAAGACAATGGGAAAGCCAGATTCACTTAACAACCGTGTTACTCACTTAACAACTGCAGTAATTCACTATGGCAAGAAAGGTCTTAAAATGGGACAAAAATCACTTAACAAATGTGTCCCTTAGCTACATAAATGTTGGGCTCAATTGTGGTCATAAGTCGAGGACTACTTGTATTAGTGTCATGTCTGAGGTGTTTCCTCTGTTTTCTCCTACTGTCCCAGGTCTTTCTTTAAAAAGACTGCAACAGGAGGTGTGTTGGAAAGCATTAGTGCATAAATGGGTATATTCATACTACTCAAGATCAAATGCAGGGTTACATATAATTTCTGTAAATGTTTATTCATGCTTATTACTCCATTTTGTTGATCGTACATTGTGCATATGACTTCTGTACTTACCTAGAGTATTGAAATTTTATTTGCAAACCAGTGGATTTGCCTAAGAGGGTGCTATCAAACTCTTTCAACCCCTCTGAACTACAGTAATATTTGAGGCATATTTCTCTCAGAAATTCTGCTCAAATTGTTGAACTTCATTACTTAATTATGTTTCCTTTTTTCACCACAATATCGGCTACACTTACTTGACTATTGTGAAGTCAAGCAACATTTCATTGCCTCTTTATAATCAGTTTTCTCCATGAGACATCTCTTTAGATGGATACAGAATCAGAGAGTTGGGAGGGACCTTCGAGGTCTTTTTGTCCAATTCCCTTCCCAGGGCAGGGATCTATGATGTACCCTGTTGATATTTGTTCTGAATATTGTACTTGTGGAAAGTCCATTGTGAACTCCCTTCCTTACTGCCTTATCATTCCCTGTCATATAGCATCTAAGTTCTTACTACTATGAGCCGGAATAAGGGGGAAGCATTTTTCAATTCAATGTTTTTTCAGCATAATTATTAAAGCTAATTTGGAACAAATCTATCTCATTGATCATCTGCTTTCCCCTAGTAGCACCAAGTAAATTATTCACTAAGATAAAATTTATGCTGACATAGTGCATACCTTCTCAAGAAGCATCAATCCCAGGATTACCAAGACAAGAGCCTTTTCCCCCCCTCTGAATCAGTCCCAATACCATGTTCTGGGATTAACTATAATGGCTCCTGAACTTTGCTTTGCCTGCATTTTTATGAGAGCAGGTAAAGTACTGAGCAAATCCTTTCAATGACAGAGGTTTTAGAACTGGAGACAAATTGGCTATAAACAACCAGTTTCTATTGTTATGGATCCTGTGTTTGACTTTGTTTATGTGGCCTCTTGACCTCAATTCCTGTGTACCTAACCCTACTAGGCATGACCAGAGACCCTGGGAAAAGGTCTGTTTCAAAGAACTGAGAAAGCCTCTATTAGATTCCCACAGATGATTCTATCCTGTGTACTAACTCCATGTTCCTGGAGGTTGCACAGGAAGAATCTCCCCCCATTCCCAAATTATCCTGATCCAGACTTAGATAAGGAACTATTCAACTAGTATAGAATTGTATATCAGTTCTTGGGGAGCAGGAAATTCTTCCTATACCCCGCTTATTTTCTTCTTTCCATAAACCAGGGAACCATTGGATTAAAAGGAGACCGTGGACTCCCAGGAATAAGTGGTTTACCAGGGTCCCCTGGAGACAGAGGTTTCCCTGGTCCTCCAGGAGTTGGGAGTCCTGGACTACAGGGTGATAAAGGAGAAAAGGGACTTTCTGGAATCCCTGGAACCCCTGGACTTCCAGGTAATGCTATAAAAGTAATGTGGATACACATTTTTTTAAAAGGGTCACAGTATGTACCAGGTTTTGCAGTGATTAAACTGAATGTTACATTTTATGTTATCACAGACATAGCAGCAGAATTGGCAACTGTTCATACAATATGATGATTGCCATTATGACTCAAAAAGACAAATTCTTCAAAACCGTCATCAGATTGAAGAGTTATTTTGACAAAAGAATCCACAGATTATTTTAGATATGTAGGATCCCCGACCTTCGTACCTTTCACCGTGCCCTTAAGACCCTACTATTCCAACAGCCTGGGCTGTCGAACCAAGTGAAATTTTAACTGGGTATTTTAATTTGGGGTTTTTTTTTAACAAAACTGGGCCGAATTATTTAATACTTTAAAACTTTTTAAATTCATGGTGTATTGTGTTTTTATTCTGGCTGTACACCAACCTGAGTCCTGCAGGAGAAGGACGGTATAAAAGTGAAATGAAATGAAATGAAATAAATGAAATGAAATGAAATGAAATGAAATGAAATGAAATGAAATGAAATGAAATGAAATGAAATTAATAGTGGAAGAAACAAGGAAACCACTGGAGAAAACAAAGGCTAAATGAAATATTCTAACTCTTTTAACTTGGAAACCTGTTTTAAAAAATCATATCTTTGAATAATATCATTTAAAGATACGGTTTCCAAATAGCACCCTTTTAAGATATATATGCAAACAAGGTTCACAAACATTGTTGTTCACAGCAGTGTCCAGCAGCTCTAAGATGTGTGGACTTCAACTCAGAATTCCCATACAGCATGCTGGCTGGGGAATCCTGGCAACTGAAATCCACACACCTTAAAGCTGCTGAGGTTGAGAACATTTATCTATAGCAGTGATGGCTAACTTTTTCCGGACCGAGTGCCCAAGGCGCGCACACTCACCTCCAAAATGCAATGCGTGTGCACCACCCACATGCGCCATCTGCGAATATGTGTGCCCCTGCATGCATGCACACCCCCCACATGCGCAACAGAGACCCAAAGACCAGCTGGCTGGCTGGCGTGCATGTGCAACGGAGCTGAGCTGGGGTGGCAGCTCGCATGCCCACAGAGAGGGCGCTGCGTGCCACCTCTGGCACCCATGCCATAGGTTCACCATCACTGATCTATAGTAAGATAGAATGATGGCTTGCTGGGTCTTAGAAAGCTATATCTGCCCTGTCTCCAAAGGGCTTCGTCTTTCAGTTTGCTGTGAGGAAATAGACAATAGAAAAGACGCCATCTATAGATAGATTGTACTAAATTGCTGTTGCTAGCTATATATTGTACTTCTCTTTTCAAGTATTTGGGCACCTTTTCCATTTTCTACTGCTATATGCACACAATATGGACCTATTGTGTGCCTATAAAATGCAAGTATTGTATCTAATTGTGCAAAATAATTGTGGAATATTTGCCTTTAAGATTATGTAATTGCTCTTGTTTGTTAATGTGTTAGACAAGCAGAGATAATGCAACACCTTTCCTTTTTTAGTATTCCTTATCCATTATATAAAGCAATAAAACATTTGCCTGTATGTGTAGTTTTGCTTAAAAACCAGTGATTTCTTAAAGTAATCATCAGTAACATACTCTTTCTGCAGCTGTTGTAAAAACAAGTTAAAGTACAAACCAATTTTATTTCATTCTTTGACATACTAACTAAATTATTAGACCAGTGAAATGCTGTGGACATAGTATACTTAGACTACAGCAAGGGATTCGACAAGGTAGACTACAGTCTACTTTTTGGTAACCTAGAAAAAGTGGAATAGATAGCATCACCATCAGATGGATTTGTAACTGTCTGACAAACTGTATTCAATGAGTAGTCCTTAATGGTACTACATCTACATGGAGGGATGAGGGTATAGAAAATTATCAAATTTGCAGATGATACTAAGCTGGTAGGAATAGCCAACACCCTACATGATAGGCTCAAGATCGAGATGGATCTTGACGGACTTGAACACTGGGCCCTAACTAACAAAACAAAATTCAATGTAAAGAAAAGTAAAGTCTTACACTTAGGCAATAGATTGGGAGAAACCAGGCTTAAGAGCAGTAACTCTGAGAGGGATCTTGGAGTCTTAGTGGACAACCAATTAAATGTGAGCCAATAGTGAGCAGTGGCAGCCAGAAAAGCCAGTGCAATTCTAAGTTGCATTAATAGAGGGATACAATCAAGATCAAGTGAGGTACTAATACCACTCTATAAAGCCTTAGTAAGACCACACCTAGAATACTGCATCCAGTTTTGGTCGCCACACTATAAAAAAGATGTTGGGACTCTAGAAAGACTGCAGTGAAGAGCAACAAAGATGACTAGGGGACTGGAGGCTAAAACAAATGAAGAACGGTTACAGGAACTGGGCACGGATAGTCTAGTGAAGAGAAGGACCCGAGGAGACATGATAGCAGTGTTCCAATATTTGAGGGGCTGCCACAGAGAGGAGTGGGTCAAGCTATTTTCCAAAGCACCTGGAGTCCAGACAAGGAATAATGGATGGAAACTGGCCAAGGAGAGACTCAAACTAGAAATAAGGAGAAATTTTCTGACAGTGAGAACAATCAACCAATGGAAAGTGGGAATTTCATCACTGGAAGCTTTCAAGAAGAAACTGGATTGCCATCTGTCAGAAATGATGTAGGATCTCTCCTTGGCCAGGGGGGGTTGGACTAGATGACCTACAAGGTCACTTCCAACTCTGTTATTCTGTCATTCAGTTACATTGCTATATATAAGTTACATTACATTACAAATAATTATAGCAGTGCACTTTATTTCTGTTTCTTTATCGCAGAGATAAAGAACTTTTCTAGCTGCAGGATTCATGTATGGTGCTAGATATACAGCTTGTACAAATACAGATATACACAGTAATAAGGATAGTTGATGCCAATGATCAGGGAGGTGGTGAACTCTCTTTTACTGGATATCTATTTAAATCAGAGGTGGGATTCACTTACCTTCCCTACTGGTTCGCAAATGTGAGTGCACCTCACCTCTGCGCATGCGCAAGGCCTTCTGTGCATGCACAGTAGTCACACATTACATCTGGATGGGTGGCTGGAGTCTCCTGCAGTCGCCGCTACCAGTTTACACGATTCAGACAGAACCAACTGAATCCCACCATTGATTTATTTATTTATTTATTTATTTATTTATTTATTTATTTATTTATTAAATTTCTATACCGCCCTTCTCCTTCCGGACTCAGGGCGGTGAACAGCCAATTTAAAACCAATACAAATACAAAAGTTAAGACGTACTAAAATCAATATAAATTTAGGCTGAAAATATAAAACCAAGTAAACTAAAACTCTAAAAAGTTTAAAAATAGTTTAAAAATAGGAGGGATCAGGCAAGTCCGGCAAGTTGGAAGAGATGAGTCTTCAAAGCCCGACGAAAGGTCCGGAGGTCAGCGATAGTCCTCAGATCTGGAGGGAGATCGTTCCAGAGGGTGGGAGCTACCACAGAGAACGCTCTCCCCCTGGGGGTTGCCAGCCGGCACTGTCTGGCTGACGGCACCCTGAGGAGACCCTCTCTGTGGGAGCGAACCGGCCGGTGGGAGGCAATAGGTGGCAGAAGGCGGTCCCATAAGTACCCTGGTCCTAAGCCATGGAGCGCTTTAAAGGTGATTACCAACACCTTGAAACGCACCCGGAAATCAACCGGCAACCAATGCAGCTCACGCAGGAGAGGTGTCACATGGGAGCGCCCTGTCGCTCCCATAATCTCCCGCGCGGCCGCATTCTGTACCAGCTGAAGCCTCCGGATGCATCCCAAGGGGAGCCCCATGTAGAGAGCATTACAGTAGTCCAAGCGAGACGTGACGAGCGCCTGAGTGACTGTGCGTAGGGAGTCCCGATCTAGAAAGGGCCGCAACTGGCGTATCAGGCGAACCTGATGAAAAGCTCCCCTGGCCACAGCTGTCGTATGCTCCTCTAAAGACAGCCGTGGATCCAGGAGGACGCCCAAGTTGCGCACCCTTTCCGTGGGGGCCAATGATTCGCCCCCAATAACCAACGATGGAGTCAGTTGGCTATATCGGGACGCCGGCAGCCACAGCCACTCAGTCTTGGAGGGGTTGAGTCGAAGCCTGTTTCTCCCCATCCAGACCCGCACAGCTTCAAGGCACTGGGACATCACTTCCACGGCATCGTTGGGGTGGTCTGGGGTGGAAATGTACAGCTGAGTGTCATCAGCGTACTGATGGAATTCCACCCCAAAACCACGGATGATCTCACCCAGCGGCTTTACATAAATGTTGAACAGAAGGGGCGAGAGGACCGACCCTTGTGGCACCCCACACACTAGGCGCCTCGGGGTCGACCGCTGCCCCCCTGTCAACACCGATTGCGACCGGTCGGAGAGGTAGGAGGAGAACCACCGCAGAACGGTGCCCCCCACCCCCAATCCCTCCAACCGGCGCAACATGATACCATGGTCGATGGTATCAAAAGCCGCTGAGAGGTCTAACAGCACCAGGATAGAGGAGTACCCCCTACCCCGGGCCCTCCAGAGATCATCCACCAACGCGACCAATGCCGTTTCGGTGCTGTAACCAGACCTGAAGCCGGACTGGAGCGGGTCTAAATAGACAGCTTCATCCAGGTACCGAGGGAGCTGCCACGCCACCACACTCTCAACAACCTTCGCTAGAAAGGGAAGGTTGGAGACAGGACGATAATTTGCCAAAACAGCTGGGTCCAGGGAGGGCTTCTTGAGGAGGGGCCTCACCACCGCCTCCTTCAAAGCGGCCGGTAGGGCACCCTCACTCAGAGAAGCGTTTATAATCTCCTGGAGCCAGCCTCGTGTAACCTCCTGGGAGGCCAGCACCAACCAGGAGGGACACGGGTCCAATAAACATGTGGTAGCGTTCAGTCTACCCAGGATCCTGTCCACGTCCTCGGGAGCCACAGGATCGAACTCAGCCCAGATAACACTCTCAAGACTGGGCTCAGTCACCTCGCCCGAACTAACCCAGTCAGTGGCCAGCTCATCCCGAATCTGAGTTATTTTATCATCCAGATATTGAACAAAATCCTCAGCTTGTCCCTGCAAGGGATCCTCCCGCGCTCCCAGATGAAGGAGGGAGCGGGTCACCCTAAACAGGGCGGCTGGGCGATTATCTGATGACGCGATAAGAGCGGCGAAATAATTAGACTTCGCCGCTTTTATCGCCACTAAGTAAGTCTTAATATGAGCTCTTACTAGTGTCAAGTCAGATTCAGAGCGACTGGCCCTCCAACCGCTCTCCAGGCGTCTTTTCCGGCGCTTCATCTCCCTCAGCTCCTCGGTGAACCAAGGAGATAAGCGAGTTCGGCGCCGGGTCAGAGGCCGCAAAGGCACGACCCGGTCCAAGGCCCCACCGGCCGCCCTATCCCAAGCAGCCACCAGGTCCTCAGCCGAGTCGCGTGCCAGTGTCTCAGGAAGCGGCCCAAGCTCCGTCTGGAACCTATCAGGATCCATCAGGCGCCTGGGGCGGAACCACCTAATCGGTTCCGCCTCCCTGCGGTGAGGTGCAGCGGTCAGAAAGTCGAGACGAAGGAGCGAGTGGTCAGTCCATGACAAGGGTTTAAATGGAGGCTAGACAGTCATCTGTCAGGTTTGCCTAGAAAAAGTGGGGGTTGGATTTAATGGCCTAAGTGAGCCACTGCAGCTGTAGATTAAAAGAAAGAGGGTTTTAGTTTGTCAAACGATTGATTCATAGGCTGCTGGCAATATGAATCAGAGCAGTAGCAATGAGAAAATATGAGGGTAAGAGACAGGAGGGGGAGAGAAAACATCTTTAATGGAAGCAGCCTAGGGCACATCCCAGATGTGTTTAGTACTCATTTCCCTTTCTTGTTATGTTGCTCTTGATTTTGCTGTTTTCCTTAAAGCTTCTGCCTACCAAAAAAACCCCAAAAACCCAGCATTTGAACTGCACTCCAATCTAGATAAAATCCAATGTTTTCATGCTTTTTATTCCTACAGTATAATTAATCCAAGTACTTAGGATTTATATTTTGGTATAGTTACAGAATTAAAACTAAACAAACGATACCCAGATAGCAGGACTCTCATTGAATTCAAAGAAGGAGGGAAATAGTTTTAAAATGTTTGTGGTGATCCAATATCTTTGTCAGTGTAAAAATTCCAACTAAGTTTTCCTTAGCTAAATTGTGGAATTTGTGAAAGTTAATTTTAATTTATCTAATGTGCAAAAATATCATTGAGCCAGGGTTTCATCAGTCACTTGTTGACAAGAAAAAAATATAATGGAATATTATCCCTCATGGCTAAGTTGGAAAGTGTAAATGGTGAAAATCTTTGGGCCATATTGGGAAATAAATTGATTTTGACAATGAGACTCATGAATATCTAAGTCTTTGGAAAGCTTTGAGAATTGTGTTAAATCGTTGTATTGCAAAGCTTGGGTGAAAGCTGGAATCATAATCACTTTAAATCAACGGGTGGTGTATGTAATGATTATTTTAAGGTTTTTTTCTTGACTTTAAATCCAGTATGGTCTTCCCAAGCCACAGCAGTGGAGATATATTCAGCTTAAGCATGTTCTAACACATAAATATATACACACCTGAATTGCTTCTTGCTTGATAGAATCTATAACATATATCTATCAAAAACTCAGGAATATTTTTAAAGTTGACATTTCTGGGATATGTCAGGTATGAACTAAAAAAATAGAATTTCCAAGAAAGCCACAGCAATGGCTTCAGGTCATCTAAAAATTTGAAATTAAAGTTGATTCATCAAAGTAATTCAATTTAGGGAGTACTGGACTCCCCAAAGAATGTATATGAAAGGATGGATATCAGATTTTTTAAAAATTGGAGTTGTAAAACATTGGAGACATGGTCATGTGATCATCATTAGAGGCCTTCCAGTCCAACCTCTTGTCCAAAGCAGGAGTCCTTATACCATCCCAGACAAATGGTTGTCCTATCTTCTCTTGAAAACCTTCAATGATGGAGCCCCCTCTGGGAGGCAATCTATTTCATTGATGGTTACTCGTCCCATTAATAATACTGTACTGTATATTAGTAGACATGAGAAAATCTGTAAATGTTAAACATGTTAATGTTATGTTGAATTATATATCAAAGCTTTGGACATTGCTCATTTCTCAAGAATTGCAGTTGTATGCATGTATATATGGGAGATGGCAAAAAGAATTAAGAAGTTGGGAAATGGTATTAAGATTTCAAAAAATGGTTATCAAAATACATGATCTATCTGATTTGGAAAAGCTTATTTTCTTTTAATCAAAGGATGCAGCAATATATTTTACTGTGACAATGATTTTGTGATTTTATAGTAGTAAACTAATAAAAAACCAGTGACTGTTGATAAGTATAAAATACATTGTAGATTTATTTCTTATTCTTCATTTTTAGTTGTATTTTTAATTTTTACTTTTAGTTTTTTAAATCTTTTTAAAGATTAAAGATGGGTTTCTTACTATAAATAATGGTATTAATAAAACTAAGGAAAAATGGTGTGTCAAGATTGTTTCTCTGTATGTCAGCCTTTACATGCTATCCAGAGAGAAGACCTAGTGAGTTGAGTAGGATTTATTTTCCTGTTGCAACTGTTATATAAGTGAAAGTAAATATTGAGAGTTAAATTATACATTCTGAAAAAGTAGATGATGTGTTTGTTAATTTGGTATATCTTTTTATGTATTTATTTACAAGGTCCCAAAGGTGAAGCTGGACGTGTCGTTTCTCTGCCTGGTCCCCCAGGGGCCAGAGGTTTTCCTGGACCTCCTGGAAATCCAGGCCTCCAAGGTATTTTGTTGTGTTATGATGTGGAGAGTGTTCTTAATTGTTCCATGATTCCTTTTCATCAGAACAACACATGGCTTATTTTATACCTAACTCTACAGGTGACAAGGGAGACCCAGGGATCCCAGGAAGACCTGGTCTGCCAGGGGAAAAAGGTCTGGCAGGGCCTCCAGGAATTGGATTGCCTGGCCCTTCAGGGCCCCCAGGTATTATCTTACTTACACCATAAAGTGAATGATTATTTGAAGAAGACTCTTTGAGGTAAATAGAGGATGGCCAAAATTTCAGAAATCCTTCCTTCTATGCTGGAGATGGGGCGAAAGCAAAAAATTCCAAACATATTTTAAATTATGAATATCAAAGAAATGTGATGGGATTGGATAAGCTAACAGTAAGTTAAAAATGTAACTTTAATACCATATATCAATATTATTTTGATTAAAAAAATAGGATTTCCAAAGAAGTTCCCCAAACCCAAACAAATTCAATCCATTTCCCGTGCTTTCTTTCTGTTCAACATACTATTGACTGATCTGCTCAGGAATAGCATTTAGGCTTATATACTGTACCACCCAGTAGTGCTTTACAGCACTCTGGATGGTTTACAGTGTTGAAGCATTATTTGCATATTGCCCCCAACAATCTGGGTCCTCATTTTTCTGACCTCGGAAGGATGGAAGGGTCAATCTCAAGCCCTGTCAAGATCGAACTCCAGGCTGTGAGCAGAGTTTGCCTGCAATTCTTCACTTTAATCACTGTGCCACCAGGGTTCCTTATGAGGTTAAATTTTGTTTTGACTCTATACTTTTCTTCTTTAAAATATTTTTAAAGAAAGGTCATGAAAGATTGGGAGAATTGGCTTTGTTGTTCAGTGAGCCCTTCCCTAGTGCCTGGTCTGCCTTGTCCTCATCCTCTCCTGAACGTAAAGGCAGACTGAACAGATAACTGATGTTTTAATTGGCTTTGAAATAGAATTGCTCTGGCACATTGTGTAAACTAAGTAATCTACTTTGGTTCAATCTCTCAACAATCATCACCTGTATAAGAAGGTTCCACGAGAGTATCTTATTGAGCATATCCAAGCCAATGCTAGGATGGGTATTCCAATCCTTCAAATGAAGAGCTTCACAACATGTTGAATCATTTAAAGCCCCATCTTTTTCCAGGCTTTTGGAGCTGCTTTGAAAGCAGCTGCTGACTGTTTCTATATACATGTTTACCCCCAGTGTGGAATTCAATTTTTTTTACTACCAGTCCTGTGGGTGTGGCTTGGTGGGCATGGCTTGGTGGGTGTGGCAGGGGAAGGATACTGCAAAATCCTCATTCCCTCCCCACTCCTGGGGGAAGGATATTGCAAAATATCCATTCCCACCCCACTCTGGGGCCAACCAGAGGTGGTATTTGCCGGTTCTCCAAACTCCTCAAAATTTCCACTACTGGTTCTCCAGAACCTGCTGAATTTCACTCCTGGTTTACCCTCAGCCTCTTGGCTTCACATTCCCACATGTTGCATAACATCCCCTTTTGAAGGATTACCACAGCATTAGAAGCTAGCCTACTTCATCTTCTCTTTTGTGGCTGCTGAGAACTCCTGTTCCAGAAAGGGAAAGAGCCAGATTAAGCAGGAGCAAAGAAATCAGTTTTGCCAGGATTCAGAGAGACAGGTGCTCATTATTATGGTGATTAGAGAGAAAATAACTAGCTGAATGTAGCTGATAATGCTACCCTCTTTATAGCACCATTATAATTACAGTGTCACATTCCTTTTTTCCTAGTAGATCACTTTTACAATTGTGCTCATATCAAGGTTTGCAACTTCTTAAATGTAATTGTTCCTTTAAAGACCTTTTATATCAATTTCATCAAGTCAGTTGTGAAGATAATATAAAAAGTAAGCATAACAAAAAAGGAAAATATACCCTTTTAGAAGAGCTTAAATGTATGCAGTTAAGTAAATTGCAAATAAAACATCTTTTACTGCATATGTACATAATAGCAACATTGACAACAGGCAGAAATCCTTGTGGAGACATCTCATCATGGAAACACCACCAGCTGTTCTTTTTATATAATACTCATACATGGAAAAAGGCTTTGGTGGAAGTTCTTAAAAAATATTGATGAAAGAGAGGGTAGATACACCTTTAAAAAACCCAAAGGTTTAAAGCACCTTCTTTCATTTGCCATCAAGCCAAATTTTATTCATCAAATTTTAAAACTGCCCATCTCTCTCACAGAGGGACTCTGAGGTTGTACAAATAAAATATTAAACATAAAAACAGTATATAAAATTTTAAAAGAGGCAGGCGATCTTAAGAATTACTTAAACGGGGTTTTCAATATGCTAAGCAGCTCCATGGCTGCCTGCTCCTCTATGCACTCCAAACAAGATCACTGAGCCACGTTTTCATGCCTTCCCTGAAGAATGGCGGCCCACCTTATCTCTGGGGGATGATGGCCACACAGGATGGACTTTGTAATACCTGCAATATAATTTTTGTAGTACTGCTGCATTGACTAACATGGATTTTCTTGTATTTTAAATTCACATTTTGAAAAAGCATGCATTTATTTTGATTTTATTTTGATTTTATTTTGATTTTATTAGATTTTTATACCGTCCTTCTCCCAAAGGACTCAGGCGGTGTACAGCCATGATAAAACAATGAACCATACAAAATTTAAAACCAATTTAAAACAAGATTAAATAAATTTGGCCCTGTCAATTAAAACCCATGATTTAAAATACCCCATCCAGATTCTTATTCAGCCAGACCAGCCTGTTGAAAAAGCAGGGTCTTAAGGGCCCGGCGAAAGGTACGGAGATCAGGAATCATACGTATGCCAGGGGGTAGTTCATTCCAGAGGGCGGGTGCCCCCACAGAGAAGGCTCTCCCCCTGGGGGTTGCCAGCCTGCATTGTTTAGCCGATGGCACCCTGAGTAGCCCCTCTCTGTGGGAGCGTGTTGGACGGTGAGAGCTATTGGTGGCAGAAGGTGGTCCCGTAAGTATCCGGGCCCTAAGACATGGAGCACTTTAAAGGTGGTAACCAACACCTTGAACCGCACCCGGAAGACCACTGGGAGCCAGTGCAGTTCACGCAGGAGAGGTGTACATAGGTGCGTCGACTCGCACCCATAATCACCCATGTGGCCGCATTCTGGACCAGTTGGAGCCTCTGGGTGCCCTTCAAGGGGAGCCCCATGCAGAGAGCATTACAGTAGTCCAGACATGATGTGACGAGGGCATGAGTGATCGTGTGCATGGCGTTCCCATCCAGAAAGGGATGCAACGGGTAAATTAGGCGAACCTGATAAAAAGCCCCCCTCACCACAGCTGTCATATGGTCTTCTAAAGACAGCCGTGCATCCAGCAGGACACCCAGATTGTGAGCCCTCTGCACAAGGGGTAGGGTTTCACCCCCGATAGCCAGCAATGGAACCAGCTGGCTATACCGGGACGCCAGGAGCCATAGCCACTCAGTCTTGGAGGGGTTGAGTCTGAGCCTGTTTCTTCCCATCCAGATCCACCCGGCCTCCAGACAGAGAGACATCACGTTAAGGGCATCATTGGGGTGGTCTGGAGTGGAGATGTACAGCTGAGTATCATCAGCGTGCAGATGACACTTCACTCCAAAACTGCGGATGATCTCCCCCAGTGGCTTCACATAAATGTTGAACAAAAGGGGTGAGAGGACCAACCCTTGCGGCACCCCATAAATAAGGCGCTCGAGGTCGATCTCTGTACCCCTGCCAACACAGACCATGTCCGATCAGAGAGGAAGGAGGAGAACCACCGCAACATGATGCCCCCCACTCCTAACCCCTCCAGCCAGCACAGCATGATACCATGGTCGATGGTATCAAAAGCCGCTGAGAGGTCCAATAAGACTAGGACAGAGGAGCAACCCCTGTCCCGAGCCTTCCTGTGCTGTATCCTGGCCTGAAGCCCGACTGGAATGGATCTAGATAGACTGCTTCATCCAGGTACTGGGGAAGTTGTTGCGCCACCACACTCTCAACAACCTTCACCACAAAGCAGAGGTTGGAGACTGGACGATAGTTCATTAATACCGCCGTGTCCAGAGAGGGCTTCTTGAGGAGGGGCCTCACCACTGCCACTTTGAGGGCAGAAGGGGAGGAAACCCTCACTCAAAGAATTGTTTATAATCTTTTGGAGCCAGCCTCGTGTAACTGCCTGGGAGGCCAGCACCAACCAGGAGGGACACGGGTCCAATAAACATGTGGCAGAGCTCAACCTACCCAGAATCCTGTCCACGTCCTCGGGAGTCACAGAGTCAAACTCCTACCAGATAACACTCTCAAGACCCACCTCTGTCACCCCCTCCGGATCTACCCAATTGGAGTCCAAGCCTTCCCGAATCTGAGCGACTTTGTCATGCAAGAATTGCGCAAAATCCTCAGCCCTCTCCTGCAAGGGGTCTTCCTGCACTCCCATATGAAGGATGGAGCGGGTCACCCTAACAGGACGGCTGGGTGGTTCTCTGCAGACGCAATAAGAACGGAAAAATAATACATTTTCAAATGTATTGCTAATAATTTGCCATAAATCTTAACCTTCAAGAAAAGCCTTTCTTTCAGAAACGAGGATTGACAGGAGAGCACCTAATAGATTGTAGATAACAGTTTCATTTTTAGCTGTTCACAAACCTCTATGAACAAAGCAAATATTCAAGCCCAACCAGGGGAAGCATGAGAATGTATTTTATCCATACCCATTCTGATGTTTTCCCTTGCAAATATTTCTTTTATTTTTATTCAGAATACAACGCTCTTTTTTTAATGGCTATGCTCATATATTGTGATGTAATTAGACAGATGACTTTTACTAACCCAATCAACTTTTGCTTTGAAGTTCCTAGCTGTGCTGACTATGAAAGTAAATCTGAGCCATTTTTCCAGGTTTCCCTTTTTCATAGGGAGACCCCACTTTATCAGAATACTCAAATAAATTGTTCTTAAATTATTTTCTTATTAGTTTGCTTATTGAAAAAAGTAAGCCAAGGCAGAACTTGGAGCCAGATTTGGCCATCAGTGGAGAATCTTATCTTTCCATTAGGTTTCTGACACAATTGGTTTTTAGCATGACATAGGCAAATCTTTTGCATTATTGCACATCTTGTAGGCTTTCCTGGTCAGCCTGGTCCACAAGGTTCAAGAGGAGAGAAGGGAGAACATGGTTCCCAAGGTGTGCCAGGTGCAGCTGGAGCCAAAGGACAGAAGGTAAGTGCCAGAGCTTTGATACTGATGAGGGCCTTCTTCCATGCCACCATTAGAAGCTACATTTTCCCCACCCATTCTCTGCTTTTAATCAGGCTTTAAGTAGTTTTTATAAGATTCCTTTTTTTTTTTTGCCAATTTGTATATTTGTTTATGCTTAATTTTAGTACAGTGGTACCTTGATACTTGGCATTAATTCATTCTGTGGGGGGTGCAACAGGTATTTAAAAAGATGAGTCTCAAACAAACCACATGACTTACTATGTAACTCTTTGTTTTGGTTGGGAAGAATTTTCTGACTGTCCTCTTCCTATGTCAGCAACCTTCCCAACATGTCCAACTTCCTGTCTGCCCTCTGTGGCCATCCCCTCCTTTTGCAACAACCTTCCCAGTATCGCTAACTTCCTTTCCATTCCCCAAGTTGTCCCCCCTCTTCATATAGACACGTTGAGTAGTAAACAAAGGCCGAGCACTGGGATGTTTTCATGTCAAAATGCGTCAAAAGCCAAATTCAATGAGTTTTGAAGCAACTGCACACTGAGGTATTACTGTACACACAATAAAAAGGTGCATTTCACCATTTTTTCGAATACCTTTTTTGTAGTTGCACATTTTTGCCTTATTTAAATAATTGAATTGATCTTGACAAATTTGAATTTGGTAAATTCGTTTTAAAATGTTACCTCAATAAATTCTCTTCTTCCCTTCCAAAATTGTTATCTACATTGAGAACCATATTTATATGGCTCTGCTCTCCCAGAGTTTACATACTAGTCCTGTGTTCTAGGGTAAAATCTTACTTTTAAATTGTGCACAATAGAAATAGATTTGTTTCTTAACAACGAAGGAGTAAGTATTAGGAGCCTGAGTAACGTAGGGGGCTAATGCTCCTACTAAAGGCAGCAATTAACATCCAGCTGCCTGCAATTTCTGCAAGTTCAATCCTAGCCAGGCTCAAGGTCGACTCAGCCTTCCATCCTTTCTAAGATGGGTAAATTGAGGACCCAGTTTGTGGGGGCAATAAGCTGACTTTGTATAAATATACAAAAGTATGAAGGCTGTTGCTTAACGCATTGTAAGCTGCCTTGAGTCTCCCGAGAAGGGCGGCATATAAATCAAATTTTAAAAAAAAAGTATCATAGTAATATATGCAAGCACTGAATAAAGGTGTGGAAAAATACTAATGTCACTTTCTTTGTAGCCTATTTATTTGTGTATGTTATCTCCCTATTCAAACTGAATCAGGTTTATTGTGACTTATTTAGATTCTCCCAGGGTTCCTGTGTGCTAGGTTTTCCACATATTGGACAATATTGTTGTTCAGTCCTCAAACAGAAATTAAGTAGAAATATTGAAATGCTGCTATCATGTTGATCCTATTCCTTCTTTTCACTAGGTTAAATATACCCAACTCCTGCAACCATTCTTCGTGCTTTAGCCTCCATTAATGGATATATAATGATATATCCATTATTCATAAATGTCCGTTAAATTGGAGAGTACATAATTTGCAGTGGCTTGAGTCACTTGCATATTTCCATTGGCATTACGATGCAAATTATATCATTTCCATCATTTGTAGAATAAATGAAAAATTACCTTGCCTCATGCTGAGTTTGTTGAATCAAGGTCCCTTAAAATGAGGTTTCACTCTCTGCCTATTTTATTAATATTCTAACTGCTAATAAAAACTGCCTAACTGATTCTATTTTACTGAAAGAAGACAATATTTGTAGCTAAGGGTTGAAATATGGTGTCCTTGGTGCCAGCGCTTTTGATATTGCCTAGTTTGGTAATGAAATACCTGTAAGAAAACCACCAAGCTCAGAGAGCCAGAACTTCATATGGTTCTACCTCACTGGTTTGTTATGCGTATGTGCATTTCACATTCTTCTCAATAATGCTTTATTGATGTATGTGTCAAGGGTGAAGCTGGATTAGGTCTCCCAGGTTCTAAAGGTTTTCCTGGTCCCCAAGGACGAGATGGCATTCCTGGATCTAAAGGTGACCAGGGATATCCTGGTGTGTCAGGGGAGAAAGGACTTCCTGGCATACCTGGTCAGCCAGGACCTCAAGGTAAGGCTGCTCTGAATAACTACATTTTTGTGATACTGGATTTCTTTCCCTGTATATGCCATACTTTTTGTAATTAAAATTATGTCAGTCCTGCCTCAGCCTGGACTCTAGGATCGTAAAAACGATCCTGGGTTCTATTTGTTGCAAAAGGTACAGTTTTATTAGAAGTCAAATGAACTGCAGAAAAGCAAAGCCAGAATTCAAATTTGCGTGCCAAATTCCCCAAGTGTAACATTTCTCCCTCTTAGGCATTCCCCCTTACTGGCTTCAGTTCCAAAGGAGATATTTTCAAAACAGTCATCTCGAGTGTGAGCTGTTACACAGCCATATTCCATACTCAGTCTTCTGACCTTGAATTTATGTCTTAGGAAGCCACAGTGAATAGTGAACCTTCCCCTCTCCCATCCAGAGTCCATGGCAGACTGGTACCAAGCAAATGCAGAGTGCAGATGTGAGGTAGCAGTTCTGACAAATAAACTGAATGGTTTAAAACCTCACTGGAAGTTTACATGGCTTAATAAAGCTTATTTCCTCTTGAATATTTCTTTTGTTCTCTTTCACATGAGAGGTCACTTTTATTCCTACCTTTGGTTTTTAAAGTGTGACAAGGGATGTCCCTTTTGACTCTGTTCTATGATTACAATATCTCATAATTCTTTCTAAGATAAGTTAGACTTCCCTTTAAAGTATTTATCACATTTCATTATGTCTATACTGATTATGTCTGGACCTTTCATTAGTGTTTATAAAGACCAATAGCTTTTTAAATGAATAACATGCAAGTTAACTGGCTATACTTGTTTATTTTTCAAATTAGGTGAATCAGGTCCTCCTGGATTACCAGGTGTACAGGGCTCCCCTGGTGAACCCCAAATTGGCTCTCCTGGCCCCCCTGGCCCTCCAGGACAATTTGGGCTTCCAGGACCAATAGGTAAACTATTAATTTGTTTCCATCAACATTAATATTGATAAATTAAATCCTTAAGCTAACCTGTGTTGAAATGTATCCTGCACATTTCATCATCAATATTCATATTTCTAATTTTTATTAAACATCCCAACCTGAGGAAAATCAGACATTGCCAGGAACATGTGGGACAATGAAACAAACCAACAACTATTTTATTTCATCAATGAACTTTCTAACAAGGAAGTTGTGCCTTTAGATATAAACTCACATTTGGTCTGTGGGAATAGAACATATCTAGATCTTATGCTTATTTACTGAGCAAAATCAGAGAAGAAATTGTCATGTTTCTACAAATTATTGGTATGCATTAAAGAAGCAAATAGCATTTTCAGATTCAGAATGAACACATAGGATATTGTGATGACTCCCTTGGACGCTTCCCCAGATACCTCTCTAGATGTCAGTTCAGGGGAGGATGAAACAGTTCCTGGCACATCAGGAGCTGAGTTGAGTGATGGCTCCAAGCAGCTGTCTATGAGGGATTTGGCTCCCTCAGAACAGAACAGAACACAACAGAACAGTCCTGAGGCTACAGGTGGGGAAAACATGCAGCTACAGTTGGTCAGTGATGAGGAAGGGGAACTGTCTTCTGCACCTGATCCAAGAACATGTAGGGCAGAGAAAAGGCAGGAGCAGAGAAGGTCAGCCAGATTACTCGCAAGGAGAAAGCCTCGCCCTTCTTGACAGGCTACACAGGCTATTTACACAGAATACAGATGGAGGTGATTCTGGGAGCAGTATGTTTGTTTCCTATCTGTGTGTTTTCTTATTGATGTGATTCTTGCCATGCTTTGGATTGACACTGTGCCTTGACTTGGATCATGCTTGGAAACTCTGGACTTTTCTTGCCTCATAAGCTTTCTTGTGTTGTGGATTTATGTTGTTTGCCTGGTGGATTTATTTTGATTGAGAAACTTTCAAGTGCTCTGTGGACTAGCATTAGTTTGTTCAAGGCTGGATTTAATTGGGACTGTTTTGGGTTTTTGGTGAAGGGAATTGCTGGGGAATATTAATAAATTCACTAATCCCACAGTTATGTGTGTGTGAGTGAGCAGGACAGCACAGATACTGGCAGCTCTGAATAACTTTTCAAGAGGTCTTAGTGGTTGAGGAATTGTTCACATATTAATTGCTGGGGTCATTGCCCAAATAGTTAATTGCGCTTTTATTTTGGAAATTAGTAAAACAGTAACATAGAGCCCTGTTCAAAATAGACCCTATTTCCTGTGTAGATTCTAATCCTTGTTCCGTTATATTTCAATATAACAAATATCCTTTGTGAGAGTCTGGAAGAACAGAAATAAAGGGTTGTTCTCAGAGCTTCAGTTTCAGTGGAGACATTCCATCATCACTGTTTCTCTGAGGCAGATTCTCAGTTGGGTGTGGGTGTGAAGGAATCCACTAGATTCTGCTCAGGCTGTTTCTGTGGGTATGGTCAATAAACTCCTTTTCTTATCCTCACTTTGTAAAGTCCTTAAATTATCTCAAGCACAGTTATTATAACTTAGTCAGTTCATATTAATACTTCTTAGTTGAGTTCTAATTTTCACCTATCAAGGAATCTATAAAAGATAGAGGTAGTTTGGAATTTAACAACTGGATTTTCTAATTCCAGATGTGGGGAGTATTAGTGTCACAAAAGCATTGGAAGATACTTTGATACAATCTACTAACACTTCCTTATTTGGAAAAAAAATCCTAATGTAGGATTAGCAGATGTTTTAGAAAACACCTATAGATTTTCTTATATAATGTAAACACTATTTTTTTCCTTCACAAGCACTTTTACCCCCATTTCCCAGCTCATTTTATTTGATACAAATTTCTTAGAAACTTACAAGTTTGTGAATACTTAATAAATTTCAGTTGGTTGCCTCAGCATGGACGTTAGATTCTTTATCTATGGTCAATATTGTTAAAGTTGCCTTTTAAAAAAAACCCTCAGAGTATTTTTTTTAAAAAAATGGATAATGTATTTCCTACAAGGTACCTTCTTTCCAGCATAAGATTGAAGTATTCCTTTCTGTCTGTCTGCCTGTCCCTGTCTTTTCTTGAAGATGTGACAATTGACTCTGCTATTTACTTCAGTGTGTGATACCATCCCAAGGTTTACAGATGCCCAGCTGAAAACACATTTTTCCTTCACATTTTCAGGTTTACTAGCAAATATACTATTTTCTGTGTCAAACATTTTGTTTCCAAACCTCTTTTTGATTCCTGCAGGACCGCCAGGAATCAAAGGTGAGAGAGGCCACCCTGGTGTCCCTGGGCTAGATATGCCAGGACCTAAAGGAGACAAAGGAATCCCAGGAGCACAAGGTCTGCCAGGTGTGCCAGGGTTGCCAGGCTTACCTGGTTTACAGGGACAACAAGGACATCCAGGTGTTCCAGGTGGGTAATTCTTTGTAATTAATTATTCAACATAGTATAACTTTTTATGTACTGTGTTCCAGTACACAGAGAAAATGAACAAAATCTTAAAGCAAAAAAAATGGCACTAATATATGATTCAATTTTAATTTCACTTCTATGCTTTGTTTGCTACATACAAAAATTGGGGTTGGCAACTTGGCTTCACTTAGTGAAACCATGACACTGCTTATGATCTTTCTTCAGCTTTTTTTTTCTTTTGCTTTCTTTTTATTTATTTAAGATAATTTATATGGCCCAACTCACTTTCAGTCACTCTGGGCAGCTTACAACAATAAAAATCCAATGTAAAAACAATAAAACAAAATAACCCCTCACCCTACCCACCCGGGTGACAATGATCAAATGAGGCATTTAATGAGCTCCATTCCTGCACTGGGAACCCCAGGTCTGTTGGCAAAACCAGGTCTTCAGGGCCTTGTGAAGGAGTGTCCAAGAAGTGGGGCAATCTAAGGGTGGGAGCCACTCTAGAGAAGGCCCTTCTTCTTGATCCCTCCTAGATGGGAGGGACTAAGAATGGAGGGACCTAGATGGACCTCCTGAAGAGAGGGGACTTGTAGCATTCTCTGCCTCCCTGCTCTGGTGGGTTGGGTAGATGTGACCGGGAAAAGATGGCTCCTCAAATATCCTTGTCCCAAGCCATTGTAGGTTTTTAAGGTGGAAATATGCACTTTGAACTGGGCCCAGAAGCAAATTAGTGCTCAGTGAAGTTCCTGCAGGAGAGATGACACGTACACACATCTAGGCCTGCACAAAACCATGTAGACTACCGCATTTTGAACCAAATTTGTGAAGATCATAAATGGGAGAATGGGTCTATCAACTGACCCATTATATAGAATATAATGATTAATATTTATTAGAATTATATATCTTTACTAAAATGAAATTGTACTTAGCAGTATTAATTCTGTTCTCTATCATTCTTATTTTTTTTTATAAATGAGGGTTATTTAGAGAGAATAGGAACTTTTCAAATTTACCTAGGAATAATATGCCACACTTTGATGTAAATACAGTGGACTAGAAAAGTGCCATGTAGTTGGTCACACAGTCAGTGACATAAGTTAATCGAATTTACTATGAAAATAGAAATATATTATATAAACTTATCAATAATGTAAACAATTAATACAATTTGATTTTAGGACTGAAAGGAGAAATGGGAATTATGGGTACCCCTGGAACTCAAGGTCCCCCTGGTCCTATAGGAACTCCTGGAACTCCAGGTGAAAAAGGTAAGAGTGACCAATGGTTAGCCAAATGAAAATTAAATTTTGGCAATCTGCTTCTAAGAATTGTTTTAAAAATGAAACAATTAGAAATAAAAGCCCCAAGAGAATGCCAAGTTGCCTCCTAACATTTGTACTCCTACTCAGATTTCCCTTCAGGCCCTGGTCTCAAATATGCTTTTTTCAAAAGGCAACTGCATGGTGGAGGAGGAGGAGCAGGAAGTGGTGGTGGTGGTGGTGGTGGTGGAGGAGGAGGAGGAGGAGGAGGAGGAGGAGGAGGAGGAGGAGGAGGAGGAGGAGGAGGAGGAGGAGGAGGAGGAGGAGAAGAAGAAGAAGAAGAAGAAGAAGAAGAAGAAGAAGAAGAAGAAGAAGAAGAAGAAGAAGAAGAAGAAGAAGAAGAAGAAGAAGAAGAAGAAGAAGTTGTTGTTTTGCTTCTCATCCAAGAAGCTGATGATGAGGCTTTCATGAAGAAGCTTTTTGGAGAAGAACCAGAACATCTTCTTCCTCAAGGAAAAAACAGTCCAGTTGCCTTTTGAAAAAAGCGCCTTTATGACCTGGATGACTGAGGATCTCCACAGGCATTTAGGCCCTTCTGTGCACCCCAGAATGCTCTAAGTATGATGGTTGATAGAACCAAGGCAAAGTGTGAGAATAAACAGATAAATAATGAATGAAAGGTTCAACAATAAGAGACGAGTAAGCAAGGCTCTATGATTTACCCTTAGATGCATTTATGAATAAATTTATATGACTATTTGTTATGATAGGCCTAGAACTGAAAGTTCTGCAGCAACAATTATATAGACATGACACCAGGTGGTCATGCATTGAAAAACTGACACATTTAAGAGGAAAGTAATTTTGAGAGGGGAAATGAAATGAGTGATTGTAGGTTTAACAGGAATTGTGAAAACTAGAGCAATAGATGAATTTCTGTCCCTTGGTAAAATATGAAGATGGGAAAATGGAGGGATATATATATATACAACTTCTGGTAGAAAGGAAGCAAGTAGTACATGCTAGTTTCATATAATGTTGAAAGAAGCAAAATATATGTGTGTTGGAATTTGCTTCTGCCTTCTTTGTTATATGGAAGTGAGTTAGGTATGTCAGAAGATGCATGAAAATGAGTTAAATGTAATGAAAATGAATTACTTAATAAGTGTATATGGTAATAAAATGATTGTGGACTAAAAATAAGTGGAGTGATCAATTTAAATGTTGGATGTTGAGATGATCCTATGCTGAGGAAATAAATGGGGATCAAATCACCAACAAATATGTGAAAAAAGAATGAATGGGTTGAATTGACTTCATGGATAGATGGAACTGTTTTACATATAACTGAAAGAGTAGAAGAACTTGATAAAGATTAATTAATTAATTAATCAGTTAGCCTTCTTAGGGAGCAAAGAGCTGATTCAGTAATTCAGTCGCTTCTGACTCTGTGTCCCGATGCATCATTTTACCCGGATGGTTTTCACACTAGCTTCTTCTTTGAGTTCCTCTATGCACAAACAGTGCCATCAATGATAGTATCTACCTACCTTGTCTTCATTTTCAGTTGTCCTTGATTCGTCCAAACATTGGGGACAACATCTCTTGACTTTGCATTATTGTCTAAAATATTTTAGTGTCAACTCATTATTACTGCTTCCAGTAAATGATCTGGTTTACTTCATGTAGTATAGATTTCACGCCTGGAAGCCATCTTTTACATTGGATCTTCAGGCCTGCCACATTTAGTGCTGTGGGAAACTTGGATGGGGGTATTGTATGGAGCAGGGGTGATATATAGTCATAATAACATTCCTTTCTCAGAGTGTCAAGGACATTTTGACCTGCATCTGGAGGGGTGTAGCTGGGAGGCATCTCCAGTTGGAATGGTTCTTTGATTGGACCATGTGATGAACTTGTGGGTGCTGGGCAGGAACTTGGACTTTCCTTTGGGTGGTGAAAACCTGGGAGCTTTCAGATTTGGGTTTTCCCAGATGTGCCAATATGACATATCTAATAAAATGGAACTTTGAGGAACTTCAAGCCTCAGAGTCTTTTTTCATTGGGGGTGTTACTTGGAACCCTGACATTAGCAATGGCACTTAGATTTATATACTGCTCCACAGTGTTTTACAACCCTCTCTAAGCAGTTTACAGAGTCAGCCTATTGCCCCCAACAATCTGGGTCCTCATTTTCCTGACCTTGGAAGGATGGAAGGTTGTGTTAGTCTTGAGCTAGTCAGAATCAAACTCTGGGCAGTCGGTAAAGTTAGCCTGAAATTGTATACTTGTGTTATGGCAAAATTTTGAACGGCAAAATCTTGCACATTGCATTAATAAAATTATTTTACTAATTTGAGCATTTTTTACACACTCCTCATAAAGTGATCTTTTCCAGTCCTTTGGCAAGTATAGTGTTCTCCCTATCTGGCTATGTAATACATTACCTATGTAATACAATAACTACCCATATTTTTTGGACTATAAGACACTCCGGACAATAAGACGCACCTAGCTTTTGGGGAGGAAAGCGGGAAAAAATAAATCTGCCTCTTCCTCCCAGCAATTTGCCTCTTTGCAGCAAACAGCAAACAGCCTGGTCAGCTTCAGCACAGCCTGATTTAGCATGAGCGATTGGGCGATTGGATCTGCCTTCCGGAATTCTGTCTATCAGCTGTTCCAGGCTGTGGGGATTGCCACCGCCCATTGCCATTGCTGCTGCAGCCTATCGCTGCTGCCACCTATCGCCGCCTCATTTTCGGCCCGTTCCAGGCAGTGGGAATAGGCGGTGACAGTCCCACTGCCTGGAACAGGCCAAAAATGGGATGTGCAGAGGCCAAAAATGGGGCACGCAGAGGCGGTAATAGGTGGCAGCAGTGATTGGTTGCAATGGTGGCAATGGGTGGTAGCGATCCCCACAGTCTGGAACAGCTGATAGGTGGTATTCCAGGAGGCAGATCCAACCGCCAATCAGCTGCTCGTGCTAAATCAAGCTGTGTTGAAGCTGATCAGGCTGTTGGCTGTTTGCTGCAAGGAGGCAAATTGATGGGAGGCAGAGGGTGAAGGATGGGGGCCAGCAGGTGGGCAGGGCTTCAGCAACATTCACTGTATAAGACACACAGACATTTCCACCCACTTTTTTGGGGGGGGAAGTGCGTCTTATCCACTGAAAAATATGGTGTATGATATCATCACTGAATAAACCTTTTCTATATTTGTGTAGAGAGTATATAGTCAATTTGTGATCCATAAAATCATAGTTTTAGAAGAAAGCATTTGCTATAAACACTAAATTTTCTTTGGAGAACTCTAGGAAGCATTTGTCACCTGTATTCCCCTGACTGTGACTGTGGAGAGCACTATTTCCATCTGAAAACTGGAGGCTGGGATATGGCTTCATCCCGTCGGCTGAGGGGGCTGGACATCAGTTAACCACCGTGAGAGGGTGGCCCGGTGTCGAGGTCCCTGGAGGCCGAACCGAGATGATTTCACGTTGCACCTTGTCAGCGGAGGCGTCTGGACCAGCCGCCGGGAGAGGGCAGTTTCCCGGACCTTGACCCCTGGACGCTGTGGTTGGCACTGGTTCATTGCTGCCATTCACCACAAGAGGGGGTTTGATCAGCTAACCTAACTACCGTGAGAGGGTAGTTGGACTTTATTTTTTGCTCCCCCCGGACTGTGGTTGTCTTGGAATTTGGACTTTGTCCCCTGTTGTGAGAGGACAGTGGACTTGGCCCTGTGAACAGGTCTTTGGGACCCCTCCATGTCTTCTTTTTCTTCTCTCCCTTGGACCTTTATGGACCCTCAGGCTATGGTCGTGTTTACCGTTATAAATCAAGATGTACTCAGCAGCAGAGCTTCTTGGTCTGCGAGATTCCCCCCTCTCGCAGGCTTGGCCCTCCACTCTATCGAGGGCCTACCTCGATGACGGGTTTTGGAGCCCCAAGAGGTGGCATGCCGCAAAGAGGGGGCTGCGGGGTTTTTTTAAATTGTCCTTGTCTAACTTTTTAGAGGGATGGGGGAGGGGGAGGGGAGGGAGGGTTATAGGCCAAGCTCGTCACAAGGGCCTGAAACGGGAGGCGGGGAATGGGGTGAGGAGGAGCCCGCCACAGAAGGTAAGGAGGGCGATCCCATCAGAGCCATGGTTGGGAGGGGCAGATATGGTGGGAGCAGGGGGCCATATCATGTGTTGGGGGCACGTAGCCGCTGTCTCCAAGTGGTGGCGTGCCTTGGCCCTCAGGACTCTTCTCGCTCCCCGAGTTGTCCAGAGTTACGGCGTCTGGGCCTGAGGTTGATGTTGTGTAATGCCAGGTCCGTGGTTAATAAGGCCCCCCTCATTTGCGACCTTATTCAAGAGGGGGGTGCGGACCTGGCAGGTATTACGGAGACCTGGTTGGGCCAAGAGGGGGGGGTTCCCCTCGTGGAGATGTGCCCGCCAGGCTTCCGTGCATTTCATCGGCCAAGGGCCCAGGGCAGGGGTGGGAGGGTGGCGGTCGTTATAAGGGAAAGTCTTGATCCAAGGGAGACCACTGTACCTCAGATAGCCGGATGTGAGTCGCTCCTGGTGAAGTGGGGCCATGGTGTGCAGGTGGGCTTGCTGATCACGTACCTGGCTCCCTGCCACATGACAGCGGCCCTCCCCGAGCTCCTCAATGTTATTGCCGAGGTGGCGGTTGACACCCCCAGGCTTTTGGTCATGGGGGATTTCAACCTGCCGTCTGTCGGTGAGGCGTCTGGGTTGGCTCGGGAGTTTATGGCTTCCATGACAGCCATGGACCTGACACAATTAATTCTTGGCCCTACTCACACAGGCGGACACACTCTGGACTTGGTTTTTGTCTCTGGTCAGTGGTTGAATGGCCTAGATGTTGGGGATATAGTCATTGAACCCCTGTCATGGTCGGACCATTCTCTCCTGAGGCTAGACTTTCTGACCGCCGCAGGGAGGTGAAACCAATTAGGTGGTTCCGCCCCAGGTGCCTGATGGATCCTGATAGGTTCCAGAGGGAGCTTGGGCCAATGCCCGAAACTCTGGCTCACGATTCGGCCGAGGACCTGGTGGCCGCCTGGGATAGGGCGGCCGCCGGTGCCTTGAACTGAGTTGTGCCTTTGCGGCCTCTAACCCGGCACCGAATCTGCCCGGCTCCTTGGTTTTCTGAGGAGTTGAGGGAGATGAAGCACCGGAAAAGATGCCTAGAGAGTGGTTGGAGGGCGAGTCGATCTGAATCCGACCGAACACTAGCTAGGTCCCATGTTAGGACCTATTTGGTGGCGATAAAAGTGGCAAAGCGTAATTACTTTTCCGCTCTTATTGCATTGGCAGATAATTGCCTAGCCGCCTTGTTTAGAGTGACCCGCTCCCTCCTACATCAGGGAGCGCGGGAGGACCTCTTGCAAGGGCGGGCTGCACGATAAAGTCGCTCAGATTCGGGAAGGCTTGGACTCTGACTGGGTAGATTCCGGCGAGGTGACTGAGGCTGGTCTTGAGAACGCTATCTGGGAGGAGTTCGATCCTGTGACTTCTGAGGATGTGGACAGGACTTTGAGGAGTCTAAACGCAACCACATGTTTATTGGACCCGTGTCCTTCCTGGCTGGTACTGGCCACTCGGGAAGTTACACGAAGCTGGCTCCAGAGGATTATAAATGCTTCTTTGAGTGAGGGTTTCTTGCCTGCCGCCTTGAAAGAGGCGGTGGTGAGGCCCCTCCTCAAGAAGCCTTCTCTGGACCCGGCTGTTTTGGCAAATTTTCGTCCTGTCTCCAACCTTCGCTTTATTGTGAAGGTTGTTGAGAGTGTGGTTGCGTGACAGCTCCCACAGTACCTGGATGAAACCGTCTATCTAGATCCATGCCAGTCTGGTTTCAGACCTGGGTACAGCACGGAGACGGCATTGGTCGCATTGGTGGATGATCTCTGGAGGGCTCGGGACAGGGGTTGCTCCTCTGTCCTGGTCCTGTTAGATCTCTCAGCGGCTTTTGATACCATCGACCATGGTATCATGCTGCATCAGTTGGGGGGTTTGGGGGTGGGAGGCACCGTGCTGCGGTGGTTCTCCTCCTATCTCTCCGACCGATTGCAGTCTGTGTTGGCAGGGGGGCAGAGGTCGACCTCGAGGCGCCTCGTTTGCGGGGTGCCACAAGGGTTGGTCCTCTCGCTGCTCCTGTTCAACATTTATGTGAAGCCGCTGAGTGAGATCATCCGTGGTTTTGGGGTGAGTTGCCAACTGTACGCTGATGATACTCAGCTGTACATCTCCACCCCTGACCACCCCAATGATGCCCTCGAAGTAATGTCCCAGTGCCTTGAAGCCGTGCAGGTCTGGATGGGGAGGAACAGGCTTCGTCTCAACCTTCCAATGACCGAGTGGCTGTGGATGCCGGCGTCCTGGTATAGCCAGCTGGTGCCATCGCTGGCTATTGGGGGTGAGTTATTGGCCCCCACAGAGGGGGCTCGCAACTTGGGTGTCCTCCTGGATTCACGGCTGTCCTTGGAAGGGCATATGGCGGCCGTGGCCAGGGGGGCCTTTTATCAGGTTCGCCTGATGCGCCAGTTGCGCCCCTTTCTGGATCGGGACTCCATGTGCACAGTCACTCATGCACTCGTCACATCTCGCTCCCACGTGACACCTCTCCTGCGCGAGCTGCACTGGCTTCCGGTGGTCTTCCGGGTGCGCTTCAAGGTGTTAGTTTTGACCTTTAAAGCTCTCCATGGCATGGGACCGGGGTATTTGCGGGACTGCCTGCTGCTACCGATAATCTCCCACCAGCCAGTACGCTCACACAGAGAGGGCCTTCTCAGGGTGCCATCAGCCAAGCAATGTCAGCTGGTGGCCCCCAGGGGGAGAGCCTTCTCTGTGGGGGCACCCACCCTATGGAACGAGCTGCCTCCTGAAATTCGTTTGATCCCGGACCTCTGTGCTTTCCGAAAGGCCCTTAAGACTTATTTATTCCAACAAGCCGGCCTTGCTTGATTGATTTTAATGGGGTTTTAAAAATTTTTGGTACTATTAATCCCTGGGGTTTTAAATTGGATATTTTAATGGGGTTTGAGATTTTTATTTTGGAACGCCAATCAATTTAATTTAATTTTAAATCCTTTTAATATTTGTATTATATGTGTTTTAATTTAGTTGTTCACCGCCCTGAGTCCCCCTCCCGGGGAGAAGGGCGGTATATAAATTGAAATAAATAAATAAATAAATAAATAAATAAATAAATAAATAAATAAATAAATAAATAAATAATAAAAAAAGAGAAAAGGAAAGAGAAAAAGCATAGGAAAAAAGGATATTTAAAGAAGTGACTCCTGATCATCCTTGCAACAAGTACAAGCAAGTTAACATTTTCCCATGCTGTTAGATACACCATTCATTCCTTCCCATATCCCCCACCCCCACTTATCCAATTGCCAATTGTTACCATTTCAGTCCAGGTGTCACAAAAAGTCCATCAAACATTACCAGAATTTTTGAAAATAGTTCTTACTTTAACATTGATCAATTAAATTGGATTTATAGTCTTTCCCTTTTTTTTTTTGCCTTTATCAAGTTGTTAAATTGGATTGAATCTGCATTCACATTTTCTTTCTCTCATTTTAAAAATTTAATCACTTTAGGAAACTTCTTTTGTAAATTCAATAGTAATTCCTTACCCAGGTTATTTTTTCATCTCTTCATCACACTGACTATCATCTCTGCCTTGTAATTCAGTTTCTTCATTTCCCAATGTTTCCACAACATTTCTAATTTCTACATTTTTTTTTACTGTGAGTTTTTTTATCCAAATCTACTTTAAGAAATAAGGTGGCAGGTGTAGAAATTATTGCTGTCACTTTAGTTATAAGCTTTTCTCCCAGTTTTTCAAAGATCCTTTGAACTATCTCATAGGTCAAATTTTTATTTTATTTTATTTCTTAACATCTTTAAATGGTATGTTATTTTTTCTTTTGTTTTGAGATAAAATTTTACTTCGCAGGTAGATTTTCAGATTTCTTATTTGAAGTCCTCTTTTAACTCTAGAATAATTATAGATCCAAAAGTATTTGAAAATTTTATACAGTGTTTGAAGAACAGTAAAACTAACAATCCATCTTTAAGCAATGAAACAATAGCTTTTTCCAGGCAGAAACTGAGAACTGGAGGACTGATTAAATAAAAATTAATACTATATTGCCGCCTGGTGGACTGATAAAGCCATTTCAAACTAGAATACTAGTGATGGTTATAGATAAAGGTTTTTAAAAAATCATGTGAAAAGAAAAATAGGATGCTTCTGGTCTTTTAAAGGCTCATTCAAGAATTTAGACTAGGATGTATGAACATAGGAAGTCCTTTATTCACTATAATAAGATGAATACTAATAGAAACTTTGTATATTGCTACTATATGGTGAGGTCAATTTCAAATTGAAAATGAGAAACTCCGTTGAAAAAAATTAAACAGCATTACTACGAAGTCATACAGCATTTAGAAACATAGGAATTCCTTTTAAAGTGTTTAATTTAGAAAATGTGAAAGTATAAATGTTGCAGGATCCAATCTGGGTCAGTGACCAGGACCAGAGATTTAGTCTTCCAAACTTTCCAGAGGCTGGAACCCAGCCTCTGGGAACTTCTCTCTATCGGAATGTAATGTAATATACTTGTTTTGTGTTGTGTTGTGTTGCATATATTATTATATTGCATTACTTTGTGCTGCATTACACTTCATTACATTCTGGTATATATATAAGATATAATGTATAATTATTCCAGATCTGATAAAGTTGTGATTTGGCCCTCTGTATGTAAATTTTT
The DNA here is from genome assembly GCA_030761175.1 of Masticophis lateralis. Lineage (NCBI taxonomy): Eukaryota > Metazoa > Chordata > Lepidosauria > Squamata > Colubridae > Masticophis > Masticophis lateralis. Next base: position 161,891,187 of record JAUDYJ010000001.1, read on the forward strand.
TTGATTCTATCCTGCTATATGCTGTTGGCATATTATATATTTAACGGATAGAAGTAAATATATAGTAAGTAATGATGATTTATTTATTATGCCGCCATTCTCCCTGAGGACTCAGGGTGGCTTACATAAAACAGTCACCAATACAAATCACAATAAATATAATTAAAATAAGATTAAAATCCACAATAACAACCATTAAAATTATAGAAACTATACAACTCCACGATCAGAGAATTGTTGGAACAGCCATGTCTTCAGTCCGCGGCGAAAGGAGAGGAGGTCGGGGGCCGTCCTGAGGTCAGTGGGCAAACTATTCCAGAGGGTCGGGGCTCTGACAGAGAAAGCCCTCCCCCTGGGGGCCGCCAGCCAATATTCTTTGGCTGACGGCACCCGGAGGAGGCCCACTCTGTGGGTGCGCCCCGGACGATGGGAGGAAGGCAAGAGGTTGTCCTGTAAGTACCCCGGGCCTATGCCATGTAGGGCTTTATAGGTAAGCACCAGTACCTTGAAACGAACTCGGAGAACAACCGGTAGCCAGTGCAGCCCGCATAGGAGAGGTGTAACACGGGAGTAATGAGGAGCACCCATAACTACCCGCGCGGCCACATTCTGAACTAACTGGAGTCTCTGGATGCATCCCAAGGGCAGCCCCATGTAGAGGGCATTACAGTAATCCAACCGAGAAGTAACCAGGGCATGAGTGACCGTGGCGAGGGCATCTCAGTCTAGGAAAGGGCACAACTGGCGCACAAGACGCACTTGCGCGAAAGGTTATGGCCGTCAGATGGTCATTCAGGGATAGCTGAGAATCCAGGAGAACTCCCAAGTTGCAAGCCCTGTCGGATGGGATGAGAGTCTCCCCACCGATCGCTAGAGATGGTATCTCTAGATCCCGAGATGCCGGCACCTAGAGCCACTCAGTCTTGGAAGAGTTCAGTCTGAGCCTGTTCTTACCCATCCAAACCCGCACCGCCTCCAGGCAGCGGGACATCACAGAAAGGGCATCCCCAGGGTGGCCCGGGGTGGAGATGTAAAGCTGGGTATCATCCGCATATTGGTGATACCTCACCCCAAAGCCACGAATGATCTCACCCAGCGGCTTCATATAGATGTTAAAGAACAGGGGGGAGAGAACCGATCCCTGAGTCACCCCACAAGTGAGAGGCCTCCAGGAGGATCTCTGACCCCCCGCCAATATAAACTGCGAGCAGCCCGAGAGGTAGGAGGCGAACCACTGCAACACAGTGCCTCCTATCCCCAACCCCCTGAGTCGCCGCAGTAGGATACCATGGTCGATGGTATCGAAAGCCGCTGAGAGGTCAAGAAGGACCAGGATGGAGGAGCAACCCCCATCATGGGCCCGCCAGAGATCATTCACTAGGGCGACCAATGCCATTTCCATGCTATGACCGTGCCTGAAGCCAGATTGGTAAGGATCCAGGTAGTCCATTTCCTCCAGGAAATGAGGGAATTGCTGTGCCACCACGGTCTCAACCTTCGCTAAAAAGCAAAGGTTGGAGACAGGATGGTAGTTGTTAAGTGAGTCCGGATCCAGGTTGGGCTTCTTAAGGAGGGGTCGTACCACCGCCTCTTTTAATAAGGCGGGGACAAAACCCTCCCTCAGCGAAGCGTTAACAACCGTCTGGATCCAGTCTCCAGTCACCTCTCTGGCTGCAGAAACAAGCCAGGAGGGGCATGGGTCCAAAATACACATGGAGGCCCCCAGCCGACCCATAATCCTGTCCACTTCATCCAACGATACAGGGTCACACTCAACCCAGAAGACATCACCAAGACTAGCCCCGGTCTCCTCAGCGAATTCTGCCAAGTCGGAGTCCAACTCAGTCCAAATTCGAGCGATTTTATCTTGCAGAAACTGTGCAAAATCCTCAGCTCGACCCTGCAATGGGTCATCCCTCCCTCCCTGGTTCAGGAGGGAGCAGGTTACCCTAAACAGAGTGGCTGGGCGGTTTTCTGCAGATGCAATGAGAGCAGCGAAATATTGACGTTTCGCTGATTCTATCGCCACAAGGTAAGACCTAATGTAGGTTCTTAACTGTGTTCGGTTGAATTCGGATCGGGAGGACCTCCAACTGCCCTCCAGGCATCTTTTCCGACGCTTCATTTCCCTGAGCTCCGTGGTAAACCATGGAGCCACCCGGGATCTGTGTCGGATCAAAGGCTGCATAGGCGCGATTCGATCCAGGGCCCCTACCACAGCCTGTTCCCAGGCCGCCACTAGGGCCTCGGAGGAATCGTGGGTTAAGGAGGCGGGAAATGACCCAAGCTCCATCAGGAACCTTTCGGGTTCCATCTGGCGCCTGGGGCAGAACCAACTCACCAGTTCCGCAACCCAGTGGCGGGGTAAGGTGGTAGGAAAGTCTAGCCTAAGGAAGGTATGATCAGTCCATGACAGGGGGTTAATGGATAAAGACCCCTCCCCCCGATCATTTATCCACTGCCCAGAGAGAAAAATCAGGTCAAGTGTGTGTCCTCCTTTATGAGTTGGGGCCTGCACAATCTGAGTCAGGTCCATGGCCGCCATGGAGGCCATGAACTCCCGCACCAACTCAGATGTCTCCCCAGCTGAGGGCAGGTTGAAATCCCCAACCACCAAAAGGTTGGGGAGTTCCACCGCCAGTTCGGCCAAGACATCCAGTAGTGCAGGCAGGGCTGAGGCTACGCAGCTGGGTGATAGGAACGTAACCAACAGACCCAACTGAACTCCAGGATCCCACTTCAAAAGGAGCAATTCACACCCGCCTATCTGTCCCTCAGATAATGCCTATCTGAGGGACAGTGACTTCCCTAGGGCTAAGACCTTCCTTAATCACTACTGCCCCTCCCCCGCCCCTCTCCTGGAGTCGATGCTGATGGAGTACCTGAAAACCTGGGGGACATAAATCGGAGAGGGGAACACCTCCCTCCGTCCCAAGCTAGGTTTCGGTGATGCAAGCCAGGTCCACCTCCTCCTTGTCAATTAAATCCCGGACGAGGAGGGCCTTGTTCACCATGGACCTGGCATTCAGGTACAACAGCCAGAGTCCAGGGGACCGCGCTCCGTCCCCATCGGGGGAACAGGATGGGTGAAGGGGGCTGGAGAGCGAGACTGCCCGAACAAAGCGGTGGGGCTCTCCAAGCCTCCTCCCCCCAACACCCCTGCCCCTCTCAACCATCACAGGGATTGGAAGACCCTCTCTCCATCAAACCTCTGTATTCCCTCCCCCCCCTCCCCTCACAGCCAACAGACGGGCCGGATTTCTGATCGTAGGGAGCCGCCCCCGGCTCATCTTTCACCACCCGCCTCCCCGATCCCCTTAAAATTTGATATAAAACCCTGGTTAAAAAACCCCTCAGACCACGCTTAGAGGCATGCCATCTCTCGGGGTCCCAAAACCCGTCCTTGAGATAGGCCTTAGATAGAACAGAAGGCCACATCGATGAGAGGGGGGCATCTCGCAGAGCAAGAAGGTCCGCTGATGTATAGGCCAGATTAAAACATATGAGGTAGGCAGAAATGACGCAGCACCCAGGATGGTAGATGGAAAAGAAGGGAGGGGCACATACAATATAGTCAGAAAGATGGAACACAGGACAAGAAAAACCATCGCTCTCTCACAGCGATGGGAGAGTCAAGAGTCTGTTCTGCAGAACAGGCAAAAGTCTGCTATGAGTAAATCCACCCACTGCAACCATCCTCTCACGATGGCTGGCGGGAAACCGCCAGCAGAGTCATAGTTCAGAGCCAGGGTAACGAAGCAGCAGTAATCTTCCGAGACTTGCAGTCTCCCAGTCTGAAAGGCCGCCATCTCCCACAAACATTCCAAGTCTGATGATGATGACAAATTGGAGGGGAATATAGCAAGATCGACAATAAGGAGAGCACAAAGATCACAGGCAGCATAATAAGGAGGTTGATGACCATAAAACCATAAACAGCTGAAGGTAACAAATGGATAGGGCCAACATGGGCCAGTGGTGTCAGAGGAGGGCCTCAATAATGAGGAAAGGGAGTGAGGACCCCAGGGGAGAGGACAGAATGGGCATTTCCTACTCCCCCTCCGGTCTACCCCCCACCCTGATCTCATTTCACTCACCCTGAACCAGTTCCGGACCATATAGGCAGATTTAATTGTCCAGTTCATAGGGCCACATATCCATTTAGAGACTGTAGAAATCCAGCAAGATTATGATAATATAATGTTAGTTTAGCATTCTCTCCTTCAAATATATATAATAACCCCAATTCAGGAAACCATTCTACTTTTTGTTTAGTTTTAAATCTTACATTCTGGAGAATAGTGTAAGTCTTACATAATCTATCACATAGAGATGTACCCTTCTGTTTACAGCCTTTTTAACATTTAATTGAACAATATAAACTGTCCATCTGTGTGTGTGTGTGTGTGTGTGTGTGTGTGTGTGTGTGTGTGTGTGTGTGCATGAGAGAGAGAGGGAGGGAGAGAGAATGTAATATTCATATTGGAATTAAATGCTATCTGTGTGCTATTATTTTTGATAAGCTTTCTTTGTGTGTAATGTAATTCTTGGATAGTCTTAATGAAGCATTATTAAATATTAGATTTGGGATTTTTTAAACCTTCTATTTATCTGAGTGTCTGTATATGTATCTCTGTGTGTGTTGTCTATCATCTATGGCTGTGGCAAGAATTAAGCAATATGAGGTGAAATGATAATGTTCAAGTAGACCACTGAAAATCGCTGTTATATGCTGTTGTTAAAATAAAGTAGCCTTAGGATCCAGATGAAGAAATATACCAGAGAGAGAAATTACGGTACATGGACCCCTGACAATAAGACTGAGAGAAATGTAAGGAATAAGCTCCTACCTGTTGATAAAGTAGATTTACCCGTTAAAAGAGAAGATAAGTCTAATTGTGAAATAATTAAGGTTCTAAAGGTTAGGCCTGTACTGATGGAAGTTCTGTAGGAGCTGTTCAGCCACCAGAATTATTACAAATGTTAAATCTGTTTTATGATGCAAATTAAAATTGAAAGCCTCTTTGGTGCAGTGTTTAAGGTATCAGGCCAGAAACTAGAGATTGTGAATTCCAGTCCTGCCTTAGGCTCAAAGCTAGCTGGGTGACTTTGGGCCAGTCACTTTCTGTAAGCCCTAGGGAGAAAGCAATGGCAAACCACTTCAAAAACCTTGCCAAGAAAATTGCAGGGATTTTTTAAAAAAAATTTGATTTATATGCCGCCCTTCTCCAGAGACTCGGAGCAGCTTACAATGCATTAAGCAATAGCCTTCATACTTTTCTATATTTATACAAAGTCAGCTTATTTCCCCCGCAAACTGGGTCCAGAGACTTGTTCAGGCAGTCTCTGAAAATCAGAGACAACTAAGTAGAAGAAAAACTAATTAAATGTGCAACCAGGTATAAAGTGTGTTGTTCCAGGAAAACGTAATTCCAAGATATTTGCACATTTTAAAATTCAGATAATTGTGTTGTGTTAGATTTTTTTTTTAAAGGGGCTGATTAACAATGTAAAAAGGAAACCGAGCTCCAAAATCTATCTTAATACATTAATTCCTCCCATAAGCATTTCTGTTGCTCTTTGATTTATTGATTGACTGGCTGACTGACTGACTGATTAGTTACAAACCATGAAGTTATTGCCAACTATTAACAACCCCTAGATTTTCTCCATGGTGACCTGTTACCTAACTTGGTCCTTCAGGTCTTCCAACTTCTGCAAGTCAAGCTGTGCCCTTATGCTTGTGCATGTACCAACCCGCCACTCGTGCAAGTCAAGCTGTGTCCATGTGTGCTGGCCCATCACTCATGCAGCCCGGTTCCCCACTCCCCCTGCCACCAGACTGCCAAGTCACAAGGTTGAGGACTGCTGTCCTAAGCCATGCAACCCAACTACATTTTTCTGCTTCATATTACCTATTTTGGCATTCTAATCTCCAATCACAAGAGCACATTTTTCTTGCATGTTCTGTCAATTTCAAATTGAACTTGATTACAAAAGTCATCGACCTACTCTATTTCTGCATCAGTAGTTGGAGCATAATATTGAATGCTCATCATATTAAAGTGTTGTCCACAAAGTCTAATCAATATTATTTGGTCACTGATTGTCATTGCTGCTGAACTGTTGTTGTCATTGTCTTGTAATGGATGTTTAACAATTCTTGCTGATCGCCTTTTAAATATTTTATTATTGGAGGTTTGAAAATGCCATTCTTACTGCCAAGGCTAAAGTGCCCTAATAATATTCTCTGGATTTTGTTCTGCATAGGTAGCTTAGGTTTTCCTGGATTGACAGGACAAAGAGGTGATCCAGGTTTAAAAGGTGAAAAAGGTGAAGCTGGACTCCCAGGGGAGCCAGGATCATTGGGCAAAGCTGAAATGGAAAACCTGAAAGGCCAAAAAGGAGAACAAGGAGCTAAAGGTCTGTCAAATTATATAATACGTGTCATTGTTTTGGTTGTATTTTGATTGTTTTCTCCTCTAAGCGTAGACAATAATAATTTTGGCATGCCAAATAATCATTTACATTATTTCTACCCAGATATTTGCCTTAAACTCCATCTGGAACTTATAAGCAAGAAAATACTATTAACAGGGATATTGCAGACATGTAACAGGATTCCAACTTCTTCCTTGCTCAGCAAAGGAAACAAAAATATACCTTCCAAAGTGATAGAGGAAGTAATGATAGCCACATTGGATAGACCAGCATCCAACCCCTGTCCTTGAAATGATACTTCTTATAATGCTGGAGGGCAACATTTAAGCTTAAAAATCAAATACTAGGTTGACAAATCTATTTAGTGAGGTTCCTTGAAATGGAGGTGATAGTTTCTTCCCTTTTAGATGTAAAAGAAATCCTTTTGCTGAGATGGAGAATTTTTCAGAGGCATTAAGTCATTGGGGATAGTCTGAAAAGGCAGATAATCCTCTCTTGATATCAAAGAGGTTTGCTCTGCTTTAGCCAAATGGAGGAGCTGCTCAGACAATTTCCCAAGAATCTGAATGAGACAAATAACCAAAATTCCCTCTTCCTTCAGGACTAAAGAAATATTATAAAAATGAAACAATTTGATCTCAAAGCAAATGAGGAGGTGTGCTGTGTATTGCTCTTTGGAACATATAAGTATTAAAGGCGAAATTTGTATGAACCCTAAAATGTACTGCTTAATACTTACAGTATTGTCACCCCAAAGAAACTTGTGTTTCTTTGAATATTAATGGCTAAACTTAAAGTCCTCTAGGCGAGGGCTGTCATACTCACAGCCTGCAGGCCAAATGCATCATGTGCTGGCCACACCCATGCCCCATTTAGTGAAGGGGAAAAAAGTCCCGATACGTCATGTTACACCACTGTTTGACACCCCTGCTTTAGGCTAGATTTAAGAACAGATTAATTTTAATGGCATTCACTCATGTAAGAATTAAGGTCATCCAATATGCATGCAACAGGATAGAGCAGTCAGTGCCCTACATTTTAGGAGACAGTTTCCGATGATCCAGTTAGATTGCTCCTCTCCAATATCCATCCTATCTTGGGCTGGAATGACCTGAGGTTTAGCTGAATTATTGGAGGCTTCTCTTAGACTTGTAAAGCAGTACTGTTTATGCAACCTCACACAGTGATTTGGTCTTAGAGAAGAAAACCATTTTGTTGGCATGCAGACTAATTAATTGGCTTACTTATGTTATTCAACCAAGGCATAGCACATTGCAATTTTTGCCTCTGAACTGTGAGGCAAAGTACAAGTACACTTCTTTTATGCTAGTCTTTGCTATCCATTGAATGAACTGGGCTTCTGAATATGACTTTTCTTGGGTCCAGGATTATTATTGAAATTCAGGCTTGAGGTTGGGCTAAATGTTTCAGCATATTCATGTATATTCAAAAATACTCTTTGATTTTGTGTTGGGATAGAAACACTATGTTTATATCTATTTGATATTGTAGTGCAGTAGAAACACTGTTTCTATCAACTAATCTTTGTGATATAACCAGAATTATATAATGCAGAACTTCAAGCATGGTTGAGAGAGAATCTTGACAGTAAATCAACATGTTTGATTTTTAGGAGCAAAAGGGATAATAGGAGAAAAAGGAACTCCAGGAATTTCTGGCAAGCCAGGAATGCCAGGCAAGGATGGAGTTCCTGGTTTACCAGGCAAAGCAGGTATGATTAAACTTCTGGGTGTTTTGGGTTTTTTTTCCAGAATTCTTTTGAATGAAAGTTCATAGTACCCTTCCATGCTATAATTTTACTTTTAATAGCATCACTATGTACTAACATAATCTAATAAACCCCTCCAACTATGTCTCTATAACTATGTTTAAATCAACCCAGTTTTCTTTTTAAATTTAGGACCAAAAGGAGATTCAGGCACTCCAGGATTCCAGGGTGAATCAGGATTTCCTGGAGAAAAAGGATCAATGGGCGAAATGGGTTTACCAGGTACTATCCACTGTAGAGTCTGAATGATTTGGAATTTTGTACTAAGTTGCCATCCATCACTCCAAATATTCAGGTTAAATTTGTTTTAAGGGGAAAAAACGCATATAATGTGTCTTTTAGGGCTACCTGGAGAAAAAGGGTTTCAAGGCCTTCCAGGTGAGGCAGGTCAAGCAGGATCTCCTGGAGCTAAAGGTGAAAAGGGACATAAAGGAGACTCTGGACTTCCTGGAATTGGCTTCCCTGGAGCTCCTGGTGAGAAGGTATCCATAATCCTTCATAATATGTGTTAATGTCATAAACAACATTTAGATTACTGAGCTAATCTATCTCTAATTTCAAGAGATAGCTATTTAGGACTAGGTTTCTATAATCAAAAAAATATGAAAGGCAGGAGAAAAATTGATATAGGCAGGATAAGAAATTGATTTGTCTGGAGTCAGATAATTGGAGCAGCAACCTTTCCCTGAATTGTTTGGTGACACTAGAAGTGAAGCCTAGGAGTTTCTGCATGCAAAGTATGTGCATTTCTGAGGACCCACTGTACCCCTTCTTCCTTAGCATAATAAGCTCTCATTTCTTGTGTGGTCAGAAGGCGAAACAATAGACTGACAACTTGAGTGTAGGTACCACAGAGAAATAGCTAACAAGTTATTCTGGAGTGGGGAAAATATGTATTAAAATTTGACTCAGAAGATATTTGTGGAGCCTGCTGTGAAAAAAAAGCAATTTTTTTCAGAGCAACAATGCATGCATTCACTCCAGATTGATTTCATCACAAGAATGGTATAAGCATTCAAAGCACAACTGAGTCAGGATGTCTTTGGCTAAATTATAGTTGTTGTGGTCTAGAATATAGACTAGGAATATGCAGTAGAGGTCATCTATTTCAGTTCAGCTTGATGCAGGAGCCATTATAACATATTTGACAATCATTTACCAAATTATCAATTTATTATAGGAAGACTCATCAGTTCACATGGCAGTCTGTTCTCCTGGCTGGTAGCTTGTACAATCAAGAAGTTCCTTGTAGTTTTAATTGAGTCTGGTCAACTGAAGCTACAGAGAATGTCCACTTGGTCTTCTGTGTGACAACTCTTTACATAGTTGAAGACACCTATAAAACCTCCCTTCAGTCACTTTTGGAGACTAAATATATCAAAGTCCTTTAAGATGTGGACAAGGTTCCTTGAAAGGGTTTGGCTGATCACACAAATACTTGATGTACTTGTGAGAGCCAGCAGAGAAGAATTAACTGTGACAGTTCAAGTAACTTCAGTCTATTCATTCCCATCTCACATAACCTCCATCAACTCAGGCATCTATTCTCAGTAAGAAATGTTCCTTTGGAACAAGGTTTTGCAAAGATCATACCTGGGCAATTCCAGAGAAATCTGTTTCTAGGTATCATCTTAGTGTATTGAAATTGGCAGTAACAAAGAACAATATGCATAACATTTTACATGTTTATATGTGAGTTACCTTTATGCATACACATTACACAACTCTCCTGCTCTGTTTAGGGATAAATAGCATATAGTGAATATTTAGGTTTTGTGCCAATCCTTTAGAACATCTCCCTATATTTATCTTTCTTGGATGGTTGAAGGTTACATATTATAGCAAATTTTAACTGGAGTAAAATTAACTTCAGGGTAAATGTCTGGGAAAAAATACTTGATATTGGAAAAGAACTAAGCATCTCTGATTAAAAGTAAGCTAAAAGTATTATTTTTCTTCTTCTTCTGTCCACAGGGTGAACAAGGATGGCCGGGCAGTTCAGGCTTACCTGGAGACAAAGGTGAAAAGGGTATTCCAGGTATTTCAGGCATCCCTGGATTCCCAGGCATCAAAGGGCAGCCTGGCCTTCCAGGTTCTCCAGGTTGGTGATCCAAAAGGTCCTATATTATTTTGTGCCAGTTATTTAGGCTATAAATTAAACAGGTGTGCTTTATTTTTTTAAAAAAAAAAAAGGTGTTCCAGGACTGCCAGGTGAAAAGGGACAGAAAGGAACCCCAGGCTTGAGTGGTTTTCCAGGCTTAAAAGGACAACCAGGTAAAAGACTTTGGACAATGTTTCATCTCTGAATGGAATGTCAGGTTTTCTCTTTGATATTTATGTCTCGTGTACTTGGAGTCATGTTAGCTCATGCTTGTCAACTGCCCAGTTGGTGAAACCAGAAAAAGAAATTCCTGGGACATTATTTTACCAAGAGTATAAACTTTACTGAATAAGTCCCCATTGGCACAGAAGAAGCCAACCAGCTCTGGCTTCCTGTGCAAAAGCACTCATAGTTCATTTCCCCTTTCCCCATGGGCCACCCACAGTCCATTATGTCCACCAATCACTTCTGTTCATTATGTTATGAGAACCAGCCAGCCACTCTATGACATCTGCTCTGGGTGTCCTTGAGGGGGAAACCGAGGCTGCTTGGATGCCATTCCACTCACCCTTCCATTCCAATCCACCACCACCACCATTCTCTTTGTCAAGCTGCAAGCAAAGTGGAATATAGGTGAAAGTTTGAGTCAGTGTTAACAATACTGAAAGCTGACTTAAGGGTTACAAATACAGGTTAAGATGGCAATCAGATTGTAACTGATAAGGTGATATACACATGTCCCCTGCTTTTGTGATACGTGAAACAAGATACCGTGTACTCTAGTTTCAGCTTGAGTGTTTCCTAGAGAAAATTTGTATTAATCCTAGGCTAGAAATGCACAACTGTTTTTTTTAAATCCAAGGACTGCACTTTGAATGCATTATATTACAATGCAATACATATTCAAAAACATTACCGAATAATACTCAAATAAGTGGAGGAGCTCTGAACCAAAAATGGCTTGATTTAATTTAATTCTGATTAATCAAAATTAAATGTAATTAATTAAATACAATTAATATGATTATCGACTATGTGTTTTTTTAAAAGAAAACATTGAAAATGTTTCCTTAATATCTGGTGGTAGCTTTATAAGAGCTTTGGCTTTGGGAGGCTAGTGCATGCACGCTTCTATTTCAGGCACAAATGCACTTTTAATTACATATTTATTTATTTATAAATTGAATTTAAATCGCATGGAGAGATACATCCAAGTCATTCGGAATCACATTGATTGATCTTTAGATCTTCTTCCATTTATCTGTTAACCAAATTAAGAACTTTTCATGGTAGTAAAAATAAAAATGAATTTTTATTGCTCTTAAATTCAATCAGTGCTTTTGATATTAGAGCAAGACTCCATAGCACTTATGCACTTGTGTAAGTGTCGGAGCCTTGTACCATATTGTAACACTGATTCCTCACAAATTAAAAGTAAAGTAAAAAATCAGTTCAAACTTTGTAAATGATCAAAACCTTGGGTATTGTCATCTGAAACCTTACAAGCTTCAGGTTCTCTTGCTTAAGATCCCATGACAGCTTTGTGCTTTAATGAACACAATTACTATTCACAATTACTATTTATACTATTTTATTTATTCTGCTCAGATGTGTGGTCATATTTCAACTGTTTGGTGGAAATTGGAAAGCATTTACCTTAAACAGCAACATATAATTTGTGGGCAGCCAGGAAATCACTGCTATGATTCCTTGGAGTCTCACCCTAACTCACACCCTAGCTGAATTTAGGGGAATTGCATTGTAGCTTCCAGTAAACAAAAACTCTTCTTCAGTGCTTCAGTGACCTGTCAGTCAGCCAACTGAAAGGAATGAAATGAAAATTATCAGGAACTCTGTCTCTCCCTCCCTCTCTCTCTCTCACACACACACATAAAGTGTAGAGAGCCACAGAGATACTTTGGAGAAACTATACAGAGACAGTTACAAAAACAAAATCATGCTATTAGCCCAGAAAACAGTGAGCAGATCAAGAAGAAGCTCAGACTGCCTCCACTCTAACTCTCAGGGAAGTAAGAGGGAGAGAAGTGAAGCTTTCCATATTCTGGTAGTGAAGCCTGACAGTCCCAGTCAGATTAATGAAATCAGGTTCCTGAACTGGCCCACATCAAAGGGCTCAAAGACACACAAAAATAAACACACATAAACCCTTCATGCTGAAAAGCACTGATAGTAGACATAGAAGAAAGCTTCTCCAAATGCATAAATAATATATTTGTTAATTTCTCAGTTTGACGAATCCTATATTCCTACCTTGCAGGTGACCCTGGAGCACCGGGTCCACATGGAACTGCTGGAGAAAAAGGTGAGCCCGGTTACGATGGAATCCCTGGCGCTCCTGGTTCAAAAGGTGATTCAGGTAAGACTTTTATCTCCTTGGTTTTCCAATATTAAATATATGTGTTGTATCATATGCGGAGTTGTATAATGATTGTCTGGAATCTCTAAAGAACTTCACCGTTTGAAAAGTTAAATATATAACCAATGTTTTATATATATTATAAGAAAAGAGGAAATAGAGGGAAATTTTCCTAGGAATCCAGTGCTGCTGCTGCTGATTAGTAATGCAGAACAAGCTAAGCATATCTGATTGTGCACTGTCTCTGCACTTATTCTCCTGAGCCCTCTGAGTGTCATTCAGGACCTTCAAAGCCCCAGCATTTTGATAGAATGTGTTACTATAAATTACTTTGCACTTTTCCTTCTTTACCTTCACGTTCCTTTTCTTCCCCACCCTTCTTCTATACATTTTTCTTAAGAAGGTTGTAAGATCCAAAGGGGTAGAAATTGTCTGTCTGTCTGTCTGTCCAATTTAACTGCCACATTATGGAAAGAAGAGAACGTTTACAAATATAAATGTTATACAGTATGAGAAAAATTTTAGAGTAAGTACATAATTCTATTCTAACATACGAAGGTATCAATTGATTGGACTATTTAGGGAACATACTATATGTTTCTCAATTTCTTAGTTCCTGTGTTCATCTTTACAGGTCTTCCAGGAAGAGGATTTCCTGGAATTCCAGGTGCAAAAGGAGAAAGAGGTAACTTATTAAAAAAGAAAAGGTATAGAATCCTCAGAGTCCATCTACTGTTTTCATTTTTCTTTGCCATTAGTGACATGTAAGGTGTTCTGAACCTGCAATATCTCAGGTTGAAATGCCCACTTGGAGTCTTCTTTACTCAAAATAAAGTGCATGTTTGAGTTGTATTTTGAGGTTCCACACAAACTTTATGATTTATTTCCCTGCTCAGAACAAAGCTTGGCTTCTTAGAGCTCTGTTTAGAGTGTTTCCTGTACTGTGGCTAGACTTTTGTAGCGCACTGTTCTAGCCCCAGTCAGACCTGCACAGCAGAAGGGATCAATCATTAACTGAATACGAGGAAACTCCTACTGCTGTGGTTGCTGGAGCTTGTTTTGCTGTTGGGCATCTAGCAATCCTTACCTCCCCACCCCCAATTCCCACTTTTGGTTTTTGACTTTGCTATTGTTTTAACTTTAAAGCAGTATAATGTTCCTAGTTAGATGAAAAAGAGATTCACTCTCTCCCCTCCTTGTAGAATTCATTCACCCATATTTATAGATTGAAAAAGGCATTCCTTCCAGAACCACCATCATCCCTCCATTTAAGTATAAATTTGGGGAAACTTAATTCTTCTAACCAGTGATATTTTATGTAGACTACTACTGTTAACACTGCTGAGCTGTTTTAAGGGGCCTAGACAGCTTTTTCTTTGTAACCAAGACTCATCTTTATGGCTTCCCCCAGCCTCCCCTAAATTCCCTCTCCCCTCATAAAATCCCAGAAATCATGTCTGCTGAAAAGTCTACTTGAGCAGCAAGAGGGGATATTAGGCATGACATAACCAGGAATGCACTGAAGTCTCCTCAACCTTTCTGACTTGAAATGTCTTTTCCTGTGAGGGGGCTCTGGGTACCCTAGTGGACAACCACTCAAGTATGAGCCAACAGTGTGCTGCAGTTGCCAAAAACCCCAACTCAGTTCCAGGCTGCATCAACAGAGGGATAGCATTATGCTTATAAGAAGTGATAGTACCACTTAATACTACATTGCTGAGACCACACTTGGAATACAGTGTTCAGTTCTGGTCATCATGATACAAAAAAGATGCTGAGACTAGAAAGGGTGCAAAGAAGAGCACTAAAGATGACAGTCACTCATGCCCTTGTCATGTCCCATATGGACTACTGCAATGCTCTCTAAATGGGGCTCCCCTTGAGGGGCACCCGGAGACTCCAACTGGTCCAGAATGCGGCCGCATGGGTGATTATGGGTGCGACTCGACGCACCCATGTGACACCTCTCATGCGCGAGCTGCACTGGCCCCCAGTGGTCTTCCAGGAGCGGTTCAAGGTGTTGGTTACCACCCTTAGAGCACTCCATGACTTAGGGCCTGGATACCTATGGGATCGTCTTCTGCCACCACTAGCGTCCCACCGACCAACGCGCTCCTACAGAGAGGGGGTCCTCAGGGTGCCATCGGCAAAACAATGTAAGCTGGTGACCCCCAGGGGGAGAACCTTCTCTGTGGGGGTACCCATCCTCTGGAATGAACTACCCCCTGGGATATGTATGATTCCTGATCTCCGTACCTTTCGCCGGGCCCTTAAGACCCTGCTATTTCAACAGGCTGGCCTGGCTGAATAAGAATTGGATGGGGTATTTTAAATCATGGGTTTTAATTGACAGGGCCAAATTTGTTTAATTCTGTTTTAAATTGGTTTTAAATTTTGTATGGTTCATTGTTTTATCATGGCTGTACACCGCCTGAGTCCTTTGGGAGAAGGTTGGTATAAAAATCTAATAAATACTAAATACTAAAGAGTCTGGAGGCTAAATTACATGATGAATAGCTAAGGAACTAGCCTAATGAAGAGGAGACTGAGGGGAAATATGATAGATGACTTCCTGTACTTAAAGGGCTATCACAGGGAAGAGGTTGACAATTATTGTTCAAAACACCTGAGTGCAGGACAAGAAGCAATGGGTGGGAGCTTGTCAGAGGGAGATTCAACCCGGAAATAAGAAATTTTCTGACAATGAGAATAATTGATCAATGGAACAGCTTGGCCCCTGGAGTTGTGGGTGGTCCATTGCTGGAGGTTTTCAAGAAAAGATTGAACAAACATTTGTCCATGATGTAGTAAGGACTCCTGCCTTGGGCAAGGAATTGGACTAGAAGTTCTCCAAGAGGGCTCCCTTCCAGCCCTCTGATTCTATGATTCCTTGTAATGAAACTGGGCAGAGAAAGCTACACTGAACCAGTTTCTGTTGTTTGTTCTTTTTTCCTGGATTAATTCCAGAAGGATCTGGGTTCTAAACTCACAGAGCAACTCAAACTGGAGTCATACTTCAGGACAAGCTTTTGGTGATGTCTCAATATTTATACTTGCCAGCCTTTGTAGTCCAAGGATGAAGAGTGTATTTTCAGAAATGATAATCTTTCTTGACTAATACTGGACCACATAACATTAGACTTGTCACTGGAAGGCAAAATCATGAAACTGCATCTCACTTACTTTGAGATGCAGTTTCATATGGGGAAACATGTGGGGAATTCACTGGCAAAAACAATTATTTGTCTCTGTTTATAACATTTTATTAAATTATAGAATAATTATGTTTTGAAGAGTTAGTAGTAAAAGGAAACCAGGCCATCAAAACACTGCTGGACAGTCAGAGCATAGAAAAACTGGAAGAAGTGTAGTGCAAGATTGGAAGACACGGAGAGACCTGGCCCATAGAATCACCAAGAATCAGACATGACTGAATGGATAACATCCTCATCATCTTATCCATCTTGGTAGAAAGACATTCTGTTTATTGAAAAATGGATGATAGGAAGATAAATCCTCCACATCTTTGTTTTTCTTCCATATCCATTTTTCTAAAGTAAATTCTGAGATTCTCCACTTTAAATTTAATTCTGCCAGTACCAGTTTTTCTTTCCATAGCTTAAAGCACTTGTCAAATTAAACTATTTACTTGGAGAGTGTTTCCTTAAAAAAATTAACAGCCATGCCAGCCAGCAATTTCAAGTTGTAGTTCTCTCTTTAGCTGCACCATTATTATTTTTATATATATTCCAAGTAGGGCTTAAGCCAGAATCAATTCAGCCTTCAACAGAGTCAAAAGTTTAAATGAGAAATTAACCTTTTCTTCCTTCCCTCCTCCCACCCCCTGGTTCCTTGAAGTTTTAGTAGGGCAAGCTTTGGTCACTTTTGAGCCCTTTGAAATTATAATAATGCAATATCTTTGTTAGTCACTTGACTAAGTACTTGGATATTCTTGGGATCAACTTGGGTATTCAGTGTTGTTGAACTCAGAATACCTCATCTAACCACAAAGTGGGTTGTTTTCAATCTTAGGTCCTAAAGGAGACGTGGGCTCTCCAGGGAGTCCTGGGAGTCCAGGAGTTCCTGGCATAAAGGGAGACATTGGATTTGTTGGCCCTCAAGGTCCCCCAGGCCAACCAGGCATTCCTGGATTACCGGGGAAGATTGGAGAGGGACCCAAGGGTGACCGGGGGCCCCAAGGGAAACCAGGGCTTCAAGGTAAGATATGGATTGTTCTAGACAAACTAACCATCAATAAAATGACTGTTTTATTTTTAAGTAAGTTTGACTGAATAAATTTATAAATACCAAGTTTCTCTGAATATAAGACCCTGACTTATATTTTTTTGAACCCTGAAATAAGTGCCTGGCTTATTGCCATGCATTCAAAAGCCCAATTGGGCTTATTATCAGGATATGTCTTATTTTGGGGGAAACAGGGTACTTTATAAATGCTATCTTAAAAATGGTGCCTTAGAGAAGAAGCAGGATTTTTGTAATTGTCACAACAAAGCCATAGCTTATTTCTCTATTACAGCATTTTTGTTTGCTACAAATGTGTGAATATTAAATAAATTAGTGGTCAGAACCCATATGACTGAAACCTTATTATTTGTTATCCCCAAGTACAGTCTTTGTTTTAAAGAGGACAATAACCATCCATGCTTTCTTGCAAAATAAATCCTGTCAAGAAATACTTTCTCCCTGTTTACTTTAGGGCTTCCTGGGCCTCAAGGATCTCCAGGAGTTCCAGGATTACCAGGAGAAAAAGGAGAAAAAGGAAGTTCAGGTTGGCCAGGGCAACCTGGGAAACCTGGACCCAAAGGTGACCTGGGAGTTCAAGGAATCCCTGTAAGTTAATGTTACAGCCAGGACTGATTGCTCTACAGTTGTTACACATAGCAACATACTGGCACAAGGAGCTCATTATTTTCAGCCAATGGATTTTCTTCTAAGAGCAAGGCGCTCTGAGTCAGGCGATTAATACTTAAACATATATTTTACCAAATCCTAAACTTTCCATGGAATGGAGACCTTTCACGTGTGCATATAACATAAACAAAACCTAGGATAGATGGAGTCATGTGGCAAGGTTTTTGTTGCTTGTCCCTTGTTGTTCCACTTTATCACTGACTGAAAAGGCTTTCAAAAAGAGGATCACAAACAGCTCTAAAGATTATTCTCGCCCACTGCTTGCTTTGACCTGAAGGACAGACAGACCATATATTCTCTTCCTTTCTTTGCCTGAATCTTAATAATGTCCGAGCTTCCATCTGTGATGGAAGGACCTCGGTTAAAACGAAGAAGAATCTGAGCACCTCAAGAGCAGATGTTCATACATTTATCAAAGTACATACAAAAATTAAATTAATCTTGCAGCTTTCATATAAAGGAAAACAAATTTGAATGTTTGCATAAAAATATTGAGGAGGTCCTTCCATAGGAGCAGGCAAGCCACTCCCTGGCCTTTGAAAGAATATTATCGCTAGAAGAGAAAGCTCTGACTTAGCTCAAATCCTTTTATCAACTATTGAAAAGGCAACTTTTCCTTACAGAGAAACTCATGGATCACAATCAGTGTACTATTATGGATACACCTGTGGTTTCATTTACTTTATTGGGAAGGGGGAACAAAACCTCACCAACAATAAATACCTTATGTCAGCATACAAAAAAGTGCTTTATACTTCCAACAGTTTCATTCTGAGTCTCAAAAGCTCATTTTGTCTTTACTAAAGTCAGTTACCTCTGAGCGAAAAATCTCAGAACTCTTTATTAGTGGCTCTTCCTGCAGCTTTCCTCACTTATTCACAAAATGGTCTATAATCATTATAGTTAATGTTTGAATGAGGAACTAAAGGCAATTATTTGTTACCAGTGGCCCTGTTTGTTGGACTCTGCAAATTGGACACCTTTGCTTCTGCTGCATCTTCCTTTTGCAAGCAGATACACTTGATTTAAATTTAAAACCATTCCCTCATTTTAGCAAGTGATTGCCCAGCAATGGAATTACATTTGGATATCCAATTTTATGTTAGGTTCCTCCAATGAAGGAGAAAGAAGATTGGTGTTGCCTTTTACTCAGTGAATGAAGTGTTTGTAACCACTTCATAACAGTCAGTTTGCTTGGCAGAGAGAATTAAGACTCAGAGTTAAGACTTCTAAACTACAAGGAATAGAATTTTTGCATCTGAATGTTCTGTAGGATTTTCAACCTTATTTTTCTTTCAGCAGAGCATATTATTAGCTACATCATACATTTGGTTGAGGATCAAGCAGCATTTCCTTCTATTTTTTTTCCCAAAATGGGATGACAGTTTAAGGCACTCTGCTTAGTTAAAAACACCTACAACTTCCTTAAAGTGGAGAAATCTTTCAATTTTCAGATGCTTGGCAGATTTGATGGGAGACTCCATGCTGTTTCTTTCTTTTACCCATCTTATTTTAAGTTGACCCCCACAGACAGGAATAACAGTTAAGAAATAAAAAGGTAAAAGGGATTAAAAACACACACACCAAGGAATAGAAAAAAATTATAAAGCATTAGAAAGTGAAGAACATCAGTGAACTTGGATTCAGAGCTGCTCATCCATCACCATCATAAACTCTCCCAGAATTTAAGTTCAAGTTTAATTATTAATTTCAAATTTCAGTTTTGGCTACCTGGAAATGGCAGATACTATACTCCAAAATCCCCATAGAAATCCCTCATACTATGATTTCCAGTTAATTAAGCAGAGTGATAATATGTTTTCCAAATAGCATATGCATATTTTTCTCTCTTATTTAGAAGGATTGTATTGAGTTGCATGATATTCCTATTTTAAGAAATTAGCCATTTTTCTGTCAAACTACTTAAGTACCAAAAGTGAGGGTTCTTTTGTCTTATCCAGGGCAACCCAGGTTTCCCTGGAGCTTCTGGTCAGAAAGGTGACATGGGACCTCCTGGAATTCCAGGTCCCCAAGGTATGAGGAAAAAATATTCATGCTGCTCTGATTTTATGCCACATGAAAAAGAAACACTGACCTTATTGCTAATATTACATTTCTGATTTATTTGAACAAGAAACAGTGGCTCCAATTTCACCAGAAATAGCCAGCACTATCCCAATCACATTGGAAGTGACCCAGGCTTGAAGCAGCTTAAAACAGGACTCTTTCAAGCTTTGAACACTTCTGACACAACCACAGCCAGAACACTTGCAGGACAGGCAGGACAAAGGGCAGAACATCTCAAATTTGGAAGATTTTAAATTTGCTTTAGTTGAAGTCATAATATATTTGATGTCTATCTACCAAGACAAATGGAGCAATTGTTGTGGCTTTGAGGGATAAACTGCCACAGACTATTTCTCAGTCCTTCATCTCATTAGTTGTGTATGTGTGTGTGGGGAGGGGAGTTTTATCCTTTTACCTTAAGTAAATAAGAAGGAAACTGATGTTGAATGGATTAAAAAGAATGAATGCTATATATAAAAGTGAATTTAAACGTCAAGAAGTATTAGATAATAAGGAAAAAATCAATGGGATCATTGGGTATGTTGGGATAAAGAATTTTAAAATAGATAAAGGAAGGGCTTCAATTGATAGCAATGAAGATTTCCTTTATTTCCAGGTCTAAAAGGTTCTCCAGGTTTTTCTGGAGCCAAGGGAGTACAAGGTGACCAAGGGTTTCCTGGAAGCAAAGGTACATGTTGGAATTTTTTATTTCAGATTTGATCATTTTGAAAAGAATTGTTTTATTGAAAAAGAATTGAAATAACTTGGTGAAATCCACTCAATCTCTTTTTTACATTCATTCATTCAATGTACATTTTACATTCAAGTCCCGTAGAAGGTATCCTTTTATTTCCTGGCCTCTGTGGAGGTTGGCTTACTCTGCTTCTTGCTTTATCCCTGCCAGGTCTGCCAGGCCCACCAGGTCCTCCAGGCCCTTTTCAACTTCTGAAAGGTGAACCAGGCCTACCTGGTCCTTTAGGCCCTGCTGGCCCCAAAGGATTTCCTGGTTTTCCAGGACCAAAAGGACAACAAGGTAAAAGGATGAAGACTGAGATGACTCCTTGATGTAATTGGGAAGACTACTTCTAGCTCTGCCAAGATGTCTTATATGACTTTGCACTAAATCCAGAGCCTTTTAATAGGCTTTGCAAATTGGATAGCTGCTTTGATATAACAGGGCATTGTTATAAAGTTATATTTTTTGTGGTAAATGTGGGCCTCTTGTGCTTCTGTGATTTGCCCCAGTGGAGGCTCTACTATCACTGGCAACTTAGACCTAAGGAGAAATTTCCTAACAGTGAGAACAATTAACCAGTGAAACGGCTTGCCTTCAGAAGTTGTGGGTGCTCCATCACTGGAGACTTTTAAGAAGAGTCTGGACAGCCACTTGTCTGGAATCGTATAGGGTCTCCTGCTTGAGCATGGGGTTGGACTAGAAGGCCTCCAAGGCCCCTTCCAACTTTGTTACTCTTTATTCTGTTATTCATCATCTTCCCTATTCTTCATGATTGGAATTCTATAAGTGAATTGTGACTGTGCATTTTCATTTCAATAGGTGTGACAGGACCTCCGGGTTTAACTGGCCCCCCAGGAACACCAGGATTTGACGGCACACCTGGTCAGAAAGGAGAAAAGGGCCCTGTGGGTCCTCCAGGCAAGTCTGGTCATATTGCTATAGCCAGCTTAATAGCCTCATAGTAAATTCAATGAAGGGCATTTTAAGATGATAAGTGTGAGAGAAAGATCAATTTTCAGGAGAAAAACAATTGTTAAGAAATTGGTGAGGTGGTTTGTCTTTTAAACCATATTAGTCTTTGGCTCTGAGAGCCAATATTCTCCCCCACTGCACCTCCAGCTCAAAATAAATATATTGTTTGAAACCTAAACAAGTTTATTCTGAAGCTCTGACTTTGTAGAAGGGCATTGAGCTTGGAAGCAACCCAGGCAAAGCAGCCAGGATGCCTACAAATGTGCTCAGAGGTCTTGGCTGTGCAGTGCTGTCTTCTGTAAAAGATGTGGGGTGGCTAAAGCAGAACCAAGACTGCAAAAAATGGCAAAGACTGAGCTGTACTTGAACATAATTCCATATAATAAAATTTTGGGTTGAGACTGTTTTGGCTTCATCTCCAGGAGTATCATCTTACCAAATGAATGTAATGAAGTAAAGCTTTAATTCTTGGGTCCAGTTCTGTTCTCCATCTTTGAAATTAAAGAAAGCCTTTATTCTGCTTAAACACATTTTGATTTGGGTGATCTGACTTGCATTAGATCATATTCCAAGATAAAATTGAAAATTTATAAAATTAGGGATTTGTAACAATTATAGAATATACTAGGACTTCATTAATTAACAACTGAAATCAAATCATGTCATCAAGTTAGAGATACAGCTCTCCTTTCACAATGTCAGTGCTCTTATCGTTGTTTCTGGTAGGTCCGAGAGGCTTTCCTGGTCCCCCTGGTCCTGAAGGCATGCCAGGGACGATGGGTCTACCGGGCCCTGCCTCTGTGGCTCATGGTTTCCTTGTGACCAGGCACAGCCAAACCACAGAGGAGCCCTCCTGTCCATTTGGGACAAGACTCATGTTCTATGGATATTCTTTGCTTTATGTACAAGGCAATCAACGGGCCCATGGTCAGGACTTGGGTAAGCACAGAAGGAATCCTATAAAATGAGTATTTGTTATATTAATCCATTTTACATTTAAAAAGGGCAGCATTTTATGCTAAGTTTTTCTGTTCCTCAATGGTTTCATAAGGATGGCAGAGAAATCGATGTGGTTCATATATTTCTATAAACTTGCTCAATTCTGTATATAATCTGTGCATATTTGTGAACATCATGCTTTTCAAATTCTTGTAATATGTATATGTATGTATCAATGAAAATTATTCCCAAAAGCATGTATGGAAAAGAAATAGCACAAAAGGACATTGTATTAGGGATACTGCATGTAAAAATAGCTCAAGCTTGGAAAAGTCTATGTTTGTGTAGGGTTTTTTTTAATGGAAACTGATGCAGAAATAGTCTGAAACAAACTGATGGTCAGCAAAATTGGAAAGTGACAAGTGATACTATCAAGCCTCAGAGTCAGGCAAGTGCTCTGACGGTATAGTAAATAGTAATTGAATAGTAAAAGAAAGTATATAAAGAAGGGCACGGTATATTTTATGCCTCGCAAAACTGAGCAAAGTCTATTTTTCAGGTAATCTGAAATAATGATGTTTCTTGAGGGTAGCGACATTTCTGAATCTATGTCAGGTTCAAAGATTTTTATTTTTAATTAGATTTTATGCATTTATGGAAGCTGTCTTCAAATTCATGGCTATAGCACAACACAGTGTTCTTTTTTGGCCATGTAGATTTTCCCGCCACCTCTAACTCTTGGTGGTGTTTACAGGTAGCACTCGACTTACAACCACAGTTGAGCCCAACATTTCTGTTGTTAAGTGAGACATTTGTTAAGTGAGTTTTGCCCAATTTTACAATCTTTCTTGCCACTGCTGTTAAGTGAATCACTGCAGTTGATAAATTAGTAACTCTGTTATTAAGTGATCTGACTTCCCCATTGACTTTGCTGGTCAGAAGGTCACAAAAGGGGGTCCCATGACCCCCTTCGGGGCATTGCAACAGTCATAAATATGAGTCAGTCCCCAGGCATCTGAATTTTGATCACATGATCATGGGGATGCTACATGTGAAAAACTGCACGTTTTATTCATAAGCACTTTTTTCAGAGCTGTTGTAACTTTGAATGGCTACTAAATGAATTGTTTTAAGATGAGGACTGCCTGTATTTTACTCAGATAATGTATGGAGACTAAATCTATCCTTCATCCTACATTTTACTACACTGAACTTTTCTTTCTGCCCTTCTCTCCTAACATTCCTTATCCTCAGGAACATGATTGCAGCTCCTGAATGTTCAGAGAAGTCTAGTTCTCTTTGAGGGATCCTTGGTGTTCTCTGTGCTTGCTTGTTTTCTTACAGAAGTTTCATTACCCAAACTAGGTAATATCATCAGTGCTAGTTCTATTTCAAAAGGCCATATGAGTTTAGAACGAATAAATAAAGGTAAAGGAAAAGGTTCCCCTCGCACATATGTGCTAGCTGTTCCCAACTCTAGGGGGCAGTGCTCATCTCCATTTCAAAGCCGAAGAGCCAGCGCTGTCTGAAGACATCTCCATGATCATGTGGCTGGCATGACTAAACACTAAAGGTGCACGGAATGCTGTTACCTTCCCACCAAAGGTGGTCCCTATTTTTCTACTTGCATTTTTCGAATTGCTAGGTTGGCAGAAGCTGGGACAAGTGATAGGAGCTCACCCCGTTACGCAGCACTAGGGATTCGAACCTCTGAACTGCCGACCTTTTGATCAACAAGCTCAGCATCGTAGTCACTGAGCCACCTTGTCAAATACATACATCTGGACAAAATAGTTTCTAACTCCATTTCCTCAAGGTGGCTGAAGTGTTGCATTCTTGAAACCTACCAGCCTCTTAATAAACAAAACAAAATGCTTCTTATTTGCTTAGACTAATTTCAAAACAAATTTTCTATTGGGTATATTCACAGAGGAGCCACTAAGGCTTCAATGCATACTTTTTGAAAATATCATAACATTGATAAGTTCCCCACTGTCTTTGGACGAACCAGATTCCTTTATTCTTCTCTGTCCCTGTGAGTGTCATTGCTTTTTTGTGTTCAGCAAGGAATGGCATTTGTGTGACTGCTCACTTTTTATTCTGCAGAAGAAGAAAAATTCTGAAGTCTTTTTAACTTTGAATCTCCAACGAAGTTGAAGAAAATAATCCTAGCAGATACCAGGCCACATCAATAACAAGCATCAACAGGACACAAACCCACACAATGTAGATTTGGCCATATCTATTCCTACAACTTGAGAAAACTACCTGGATGCATTCTGCCCTGCCACATTCACTACATGAAGAACATTTCTTGTTTAGCCCTTCCATGCACTACAGTTGTCCCTTCTACATATCTCGGTGTTACATAGAATGATGGAGATTAACCCTTCACTTTTGGTTTTTCAGGCTCTGCTGGAAGCTGTCTACGTAAATTCAGCACAATGCCTTTCCTATTCTGCAACATTAACAATGTCTGCAATTTTGCTTCAAGAAACGATTATTCTTATTGGTTGTCAACCCCTGAGCCCATGCCAATGAATATGGCTCCTCTAACAGGAGAAAGCATCAGGCCTTTCATCAGCAGGTAGGCACTAGAGTCACCTGAGGAATTCCTGGCAGATCCAGGTGTCAAAAAAAAAAAAACTGATCCCCAACTAATATGAAGATCAGATCGGCAGATTTTGCATTTCTTCCACTATTGGAATCATCATCAATAGACAGTTCAAAAACGTCATGTGTTTAAAATTCTTGGACAGTATTTGCGGTTGTTGTCAAAGATGGAATTCTATCTCTTGATCAGTGGGAATTAATTTTCCATAAGATGATACTCTAGAAAGATCCGTCTTTTATTCCTAAAGTAAACTTCTCGACTTATGACCACAATTGAACCCAACATTTCCATTGTAAGCAAGACCAATTTTATGACCTTCCTTGCCACTGCTGGTAAGTGAATCATTGCAGTTAAATTAATTACATGGTTGTTAAGTGAATCTGGCTTCCCCATTGACTTTGCTTGTCAAAAGGTCGCAAAAGTAATCACATGCTCCTGAGACACGGCAACTGTCATAAATACATGCCAGTTGCTAAGAGTCAGAATTTTGATGACATGACCACAGGATGCTGCAATAGTTGTCAGTGTGAAAAACAGTCATAAGTCACTTTTTACTGCTGTTGTAACTTTGGTCATTATACAAATGGTTGTAAGTAGAGGATTACTTGCATTTATTTGAGGTCATAGTCCTAATAGTCCTTTGGTCTGAAAACTCTCTATACAGAGGAACAGAATAAACTTTTACCTTGCTCTTATTTCATATGAGAAATTCTATTGAAGCTTTCTTTGTTTTCTTCCTTTCTTGGAGAATTTTCTTTATTTTATTTTTTTTCTTTTGGAAAAAGGTTTCTCCATCAAAAATTTCAGGGAGTTGTTACTTTACCTGCAGTAGTCCGGACCATTAGGAGCAAGCATTCCATTTCTGCAGCCTTCTATAACATCTTATTCCTTAAAGAAATGTATACAATAGTTATTTAGATCTAATTTGACATCACTTTTAAATATTGCAGATGTATTTTTTTTCCTTTTATGATAGCTGGTGGATGTTCCATCTTTTGAGGTGGTCAGCTCCTAGTAACAATTACAGAAATGGCTCATATTTTTCTGCCCTGTATTTGCAGTACAATGATTTATTTCTCAAGACGCTTCATATTAAAAATTGTAAACTCAAAAAGCTTTCATACTGGATGGATCTGTGCTGTTGACACTAGGATGGGAAAGGATGAGCCAGACTGAACGTACTCTGGCAGAGCGGCCCTTGCAGTTTATTTATTTTATTTTATTTTATTTTATTTGGCTTATATGCCACCCTATCTCCCAATGGACTCAGGGCGGCTCACAATAATAAAATGCACAAGCCACAATAAAAGTTAAAATCTAAAAACCTAATAAAATTAAAATTTAACCCTAAAAACCCCATCAGTCCAGGTCGAAGAACCAAGTTTTTAATTCCCGGCGGAAGGTTGCTTGTTTGTCAGAATGGAGGTTGAGCTTTCAGTAGTCAGAAGGTCTAATCTTGTAACTCTTATGTCATTTCCTTCCTAGGTGTGCTGTTTGTGAGGCTCCTTCTATGGTGATAGCAGTCCACAGCCAAACAGTTCAAATCCCACCATGTCCAGAAGGCTGGAACTCTCTGTGGATCGGCTACTCCTTTGTGATGGTAATGTACACTGAGTTCCAGTTCACATCATAAAACAAAAGCAGCTATGTTGATTTTTTAAAAAAGAACAAAATTCCAAACTCAATAACAATACTTCAGTTAATTCAGCTGGGGGTTTGCAAAGAACTGCAAACTCTCTATTTTAAAGAGCTCTTCAATAGGGAAGAAGATTAAATCATGGAGGAAAATTAAAAATCAAGGGGAGGGGAGGGCAGTAGTATGAAATCAGAGGAAGGTTGTGGCCAGCATTTCAACCATTTCTGCTCCATCCCAGATTTCAGTTCTTAATTGAATGCTGGAAGGAAAAGAGAGACATTTGCAAACTCTAATGTTCTGGATCTGGAAAGGATTCAGTATGTGGCCCTTTTATATTTATGTCAATTTTGGAAATGTGTTTGGACTTTTTTCTTTCTCTTATTGTTGTTTTCTGCAGCTACACTGATGGCTGAAGAAATATTATTGTTTATTTCGGTTTGAGATAAGGCTGATGTGACAAACCCTAGTGGGAAGGGAGACTGACTAAGCAAAACAAAATATTTATAGAAAAAATAACTTTGATAATGATTTTTCTTTAGGGTAATTATTCTGCAAATATGCACAGTGAGTTGCTTTAGGTTCTGAAGTCATATTAGAGGGAACAAATGCTTTCAAAGCTTATTGTAAGATACAAATGGTTAAATTATAATTGGTCCTCATATTTGGAAATATAAAATCCAGATGTTAATGTCAAAACTATTTTCATTTTTCTGACTCTGATGGACAATTCACGAATAACATCGTTGGAACTAACAGGGTAGTTCTATCTGATAAAGAAGCCACCCCCACTCCCCAGGGCTAGTGAGCAGAACATTTGTAAGAATAAACCTTATTAATCACCCTAAAGAAAAATCCTTATCAAAGTTATTTTTTCCATTAGTGTTTTATTTTGCTTAGTTGGTCTCCCTTCCCACAGGGAAGGGTGACAGGGTTTGTCACATTAGCCTTATCTCAAACCAACATAAACAATAATGTTTCTTCAGCCATCACTATAGCTGCAGAAAACAACAATAAGAGAAAGAAAAAAGTCCAAGCACATTTCCAAAACTAAGATATAAATATAAAAGAGGCACACAATCGCTTCTGAATCATTTCCAGATCCAGAGCATGAGAGTTTGCAAATGTCTCTCCTCTCCTTCCATTTCTGTCAGACCAAATGTCCATCTCCTAGGAAATCCAAGATGGCTCACAAGCATTCTATAACAGAAGTCCAACTAAGATTAAAACAGAAGAGAAGGCAAGGAACTTCTCCCACTCACTGGGCTCAGGCTCACTGATTTAAAAGAAGAAAGAGCTTTTTGAAGAAAATCATGAATTACTTCGGCCTTGTCTT
The DNA here is from genome assembly GCA_030761175.1 of Masticophis lateralis. Classification (NCBI taxonomy): domain Eukaryota; kingdom Metazoa; phylum Chordata; class Lepidosauria; order Squamata; family Colubridae; genus Masticophis; species Masticophis lateralis. The sequence goes on from JAUDYJ010000001.1 coordinate 161,919,124, forward strand.
TTCCTTCATAATTGTTTCTGAAAAGTGTTGCAAATATTCAAGGCTCTGCAGGTCTCACCAGAAAAAGCAGACTTGAGATGGAAAACAATTCAGGTGCTTGGCAAGTTACTAAAGCAGTGTCTCTGGGTCATGGATCTCTTTGATGATTCATTATGTGCCATCAACTCTGAATTTACTGTGAGCAACAATGCACATGGACCTCAGGAGGATCCGGTTCCTGGCTGGCCCTTTAGGTGGCTTAACGTAGATTTTAATGGGTGAATTTTAGGAGGGATTTTAAATTTGGGGAAGCCAAAATTTGATTTAATTACGTTTTTAGATTATTTTTAACTTTTATATTATTTGTATTTTAATGTTTTAATGTTTGGCTGTTCACCGCCCTGAGTCCGTCAGGAGAAGGGCGGTATATAAATCTAATAAACTAAACTAAACTAAACTAAAGATATAATCATTGCCACTGTAGTTGAGTCCATTTATCTTGCTGCAGTGATCCTCTTCCCTTCCAGTTTTCTCAGCATTATGGACTTTTCAAGGGATCCCAATCCTTAGTAGTCTATTTTCCTGGATCATCTGAACAAATGTTAAAGTTTGAATAGCCAGTATTTTTCATAACGTTCATGTTACATTAATATCTTACGGGAATAGATTGTACTCCCAAGGTTATAAATTTATGGTATTTTTCAAGGTTCAGTGCTAGATATTTGATAGCAACTCTTGCCTCTACTGCCATCAATTAGCCTAAAGGAGAAGGAGTTCAAATTCAGAACACTGAATCTTCAAGACTAATAGCAAAAGACAGATCTGTCCTTTAAAAATCTATCCAATTCTCCCTTTAAAAAATTGCCCACCAGCCAAACGGTGAAATCATGGCTCCTTATAATCATAACATCCTTTGAAATATCAGAAATTTGTCGAAACAAGCTAGTCTTTAGTGAAGTTCTCAAGCTCCCACGTTCCAAGTGATATTTTTCTTTTTAGTACCCCAAAGTAACTGAAATGCCAGGGTGATATTGATTTCACATTATGAACAAACATTTAGCAAAAGATGTTTCCAGATCAAAATTATGAACTTTATCTGGTGGTCATCAGTCAGGAGGATTTTCTGGCAATGCTAACTAATGGAAGAATATCTTTTCATCTAAATGAGAAAAAAAACACTCATTACAAGAAAACATACAATATTTCAGAAAACATATATGAAAACATATATCATATGTCATATTAATTTGACTTCAATTCTCCAATTATGTCAACAATTATGTTAACAAAAAGCCCAACCCTGGATTTGTTTGCCCTGTAACAGAAAGCTAAAGTACCAATTTATGTCAGCGTTCTCTATCTGATGTCCTTTGAGATACCTCATTGGCTTTGACACTCTTGGTTTCCAGAACTCCTAGAATTAGCGGGGCAGAATTATTGGAGAATCCCAATCAGGAAGGAACTGCTAATCTATGGATCCATTGTACATTTTCTGCCAAGCCTTCTCCATCTTATAGTTTGGAGGCTGTATGGCAGAATTTAGTTATTCAGCAGAGGTTCTGAAGAAATTGTTGCCTTCTTGGAAAATTTCAGCTAATAGGATTTATGGCAGAATTTGGAAGATCTTTTTGACTTGGTAATGTTTCCATCAGCAGTCTTGCTTTTCCATTACAGTTTGGGAAGTTAGAATGATCCACTCTCCATGAGAAGGAAACATTTTAAAAGGAGATCCTGCCAGTTTGCTATAGCAGGAGATACCATTTCAAAATTGGAAAAAGCCCTCTGCAATACTTAAAAAATAAAAATGTACAGCAAATATTGTCCTATTATCCTCCCATTTGGTGTATATCTTTTTTGGTCATTGGAAAGCAGGACAATATTAAAAATAGATGGATATCCTTTGTCTATACGGCATCTAAAATTATACCTGGGACAGATAATGCTTAAACATCAGTCATATTTTTCCTCTTTCCCCTCTAATTTTTTCCTAGAATTTAATAAATATGTCCAGTCAAATGTTCTTTTAATTTCAGCAGTTTGCAACTACTTTATAAGTTTTTCTTCAGTAAAGTATTGCTTCAATTTTAGCAAGTTATGGGCATGTGTGTCTATTCTTTTTCATACTATATTTGGGTTTAATTTTAATATATCCTACAAGTTTCTTCCATGCTTGTTTCTACAGACATATGAGTTTCTCAGCCTTGTGTTTAAACATTTGGCATCAGTTTCAGAAGTCACAGCAGAAAAAAACAACAATCACCGTATTTTTCAGCAATAAGGACTTCATTATGACAAACACTATGTCTTTGAATCAGTATTTCTGAATCTCGGCAACTTTAATATGTGTGGACTTCAATTCCCAGAACTCCGCAACCACCATGCTAAGATGAATGGAGTTCAACTAAGGTTCAGAAACTGATCTAGACTAATATTGAGACTAAAACATCCATCAATTCAATATAATTTTAGAAAGATAGATGAGAGTTAGTTCAACCAATTACATTTTATGACATTTCCCTATGAGATCTTGACAAGATCCTTGTCTTCTTCAGCAAAATCTTTCTTCCTTAACTTTATATGCTGTATTTTAGTTCCTCAAATTCTTAGATCTCAAAGTCAAGGCAATAAAATATTCCAAAAAATGACTGTTGTATTATGTACAAAAGTACAACTATACTGTATGCATTATGTACAATACTGTTGTATTATGTACAACTGTACAATATGTGTGCCTAAGGACCATCTCATGTTTTTCTGGATTAATTTTGTGTAAAGTGAAATTAGTTGATGTTTTGTGATCACATTTTACAAACTTCATTTGGAATTCACTACGATTACATGCTCACTCCTGTTTAAGGTAACGTCAGCATGATTTTAAGAGATAGGATTAAGCGTGTGTGTGTGTGTGTGTGTGTGTGTGTCTGAGTGTGTCTGAGTGTGTAGGAATGTAAATCATTGATTAAAGTAGGATACTAAAGGTTATTTTTCAGTACTCAATCTTTAAAATAAATTTTAAAAAATTAAATATTTTTGATTGTGCAATCTATTTCAATTTACATTGATACAAATCAGTGCACTTTGGGTTCTGTTGACAGCCATAAAATTACAGCCTACAGGTTGATTATGTGTAGAATAAGTATTAAATCAAGAATTTTTAGTTAGCTTTTTGATAGAGGTTGATTATATTGTTTCTTAGATATTAACTTGATATAAATTTATATACTTTGGTTATAATGCTGTCTTTAACAAAAAGAAGGGGGAAAAATTTTATGTTTGTGTAGCTTCAAGGGGGCATTTATAAATTTTATAAACTTTATTTCTTTCACTTTAAGTTTTCTTATTACTAGTAAAGAATTTTGGATTCATCTTATTTTTGTTAAAGTTATGATACATATTGTGGACCTCACCTATATCTAATGTTTAATAATGATTGATATATACTTATGATTCGTATGTAATGGAAGTCGGGGGGGAGGGTTGGGGGGGAAGGGGGGAGGGGGGAAAATGTGGGGTTAAAATTGTATTGTAAAACTTTTTCAATAAAAAAAAAATTACAGCCTACAAATATTTACTAGAACTCCTCTAAAATTATGTGCAAAAAGAGCATTTGATAGTGTAATTTAATGCACTCCATATCTCTTGATAGCATACCAGTGCAGGGGCAGAAGGCTCCGGGCAAGCACTGGCCTCTCCGGGCTCCTGCCTTGAAGAGTTCCGCAGTGCACCCTTTATTGAATGCCATGGAAAGGGCACCTGTAATTATTACGCCAATGCCTACAGCTTCTGGCTTGCCACGATCGAGAGGATTGAAATGTTCAAGTAAGTTGGAAGCTTCTTTCATTAGCTGAACTAAGATAAGGGATGTTTTTACTTATGTTCCATAGTAAACATAATTATGACTGGATGTGGTAAAGTAAGCTGCTTTGCAAGTTTTATCTATTGTTTGTTTCCTTGTTTTTACCTGTCCCAGTAATGGCCAATTTTGAGTTGGACCACCAAGAGTGTTTTTGAGCATTGTAGTCAATGTTCCACTAATTGGAAATAATCTCTGTAAAAATAATGTCTCTATAATCTTTTCTGCTGTTTATTTTGGGACATATTATCTGTTCCAGGCTTCATCTGGCTACTGTTTCTACCTGCTTACCAGGAATATACAGAACATAGGAGCTAATTTGAGCAAGTTGACAGTGTAATTTCTATGAGTAAAATATCAGGCTACCATGTTTGTAGGCTATCATGTTTGTATAATTTTGCTTTCCATCTGGTTAAGGAACAAGGCTCATTCGATCTGACCTTTCTAATAATCCCAACTTCTTTGTATCAACTTGGAAAATCAATCATGCCTCCCAGAGTCACGTTAGTGATATGAACTATCATATAAATCAATATATGATATGAACAATCATATAAATCAAGTTAATTACAAGTAGTCTTCTCTTACCAACCATTCATTCAGTGCCCGTTTGAAGTTGTGAGAATGCTGAACAAGTGGCACTTACGATCAATTCTCAAAGATCTGGCCATTGCAGCATCCCTATGATTGTGTGATTCAGATTTGGATACTTGGCACCAGCTTGCATTTAAAATGGTTGCAGCGTCCTGTGGTAACATGAAAAGCATATATGACTTCCCCTACCAGCTTCCCACATGTAAATTCAATGAGAAAGCTGGCAGAAAATGTCACAAGTTGGTCTGGCATATCTGCACTTGCACTACATTGTCCAACTGCTAGTTTTCCCTGCACTCAACACTGTGGCATTTACACACCAGCCTTCCTGCATTTGCACTGTCCCATCCATACCTGGCTACATTTCTATTATTTGCACCATGTCATCCACACCCGGACCTTCTTGTGTGCATGCCTTACCATCCACCCCAGTCTTCCTGCACTCACACGTGTCATGCCATCTACCCCTGCCCTGTGCTTATGTGTGGCTTGCGCCAGACCTCCCTGCGTCTCCCTCAACTCATGTGTGACTTGGCTGGCCCTCCCAAGTCCTCCCCCACAGCATCCCCACTGCTGCTTATTTGATCCATGTGTTTTGTGTTTTGGGGTTATGAAAACAACTGGCACTACTGGAGTTTTTGTAGCTAAACGATGCAGACATGTGATGTCACATTTTACGACTACATAGTTTAAGAGACAATAATCCCAGTCCCTAATGCTGTCATAATCCAAGGACTACCTGTAAATAAATGCCAAGCTCAATGGTAGCTGGATATAGGATTGAGGCCTCAGTCTGCCAAACTCAATATGGCTCAAAGATTCTCCGAAATTAGGAGTATTATGTACTCAAGAGCCAAAGTAAGCAATCACACACTCTCCTAGTGATTTTGACTTCACTTCTTCTCAGCTCTAAGCAACAGGCCCATAGAAAGAGAGTGGGGAAATGATCACAGAATAAGTCTTGGCTGGAACAACATATCTCAACTTGGCCTTTGGCCTTTTCCTTGCCATAGTGATTTTTGCTTTCAATTTTCAGGAAACCTACATCTTCCACACTGAAGGCCGGAGAACTGCACTCAAATATTAGTCGCTGCCAAGTTTGTATGAAAAGAACATAATGACTGCATTGTTGTACCTAATTTCACAATATGGTGCTATTTTGTTAACAGCAGTGAAGCTTAGGCATATATTCCTATGTACCTCATTGTTACCAGGTATAAAGCCATCAAGTGCCATACAGGAATCTGCCTGACTGAATTCTCTACTTTTTTGGCTTTTATTTGCTGAAGAAGATGAAGATACAGTGGAGACAATGCTTCAAATGGCACTCTTGAAGAAACCTGATTTTTGTATGTCAGTGTGATGCACTGAGACCTGCCTCTAAATTCACAAGTGGGAGGAAGGATCCAGTTCTGCCACAACTCCCTTTTTTCCATATGTATGCTTTATATATATGGGGTTCTATCATAGTTAGGATAATTGTTAGACAAATTACCCTACAGAACCAGGATTTCTGGACCCAAAATATTGATGAAGAGCAACATGCCAATGTTTCCTCTTGCATTTCATTCAAAGGACTAGATCAAAGAAAGCAGAGTTCTGGCTGATGGATTGAAGGTTTCTGCTCTGTGGTACTACGTGGCCCTTTCTAGTCTGCCTTCTTAGGGAATTCAGGATGGACCAGTGTGTGCACAAACCAATTGGTGTTGAATATTTATATATTAGCCATTCTGCAAATGAAGCATTGAACAATCTTTAATTATAATGTATTTTTTCTTAATATCCACTCTCAAAGGAGCTATGAGAAATTCTTAATTGTGATCAAATTGGCTAGGGGAAAAAAACTAATCCACCACCATGTGATTAGCACAGTAATATTCAGGCCTTCAGCTTCTTCTTTATGGATTTAATATTTTCAGGGTTTTAAAGCACTAATACACTGAATGACTTGATTTTAATATATATACAGCCTTATGATTTGGTGAATCTTTTAGTTAATAAACTCACATGCTTATCTTGGGTTTCTATAAAAATATGCTGATAATTCAAAAAAAATAATACATAAAACAGGTTGTATAAAAATTATATTAAAATACTTTTAAATACAGGCCCTCTTGCTAAATCTTTCACAATGGACCTTTTAAAAATTAAATATCTGTAATAAAATAATTTGTATAAAAATATTTTCAGCAATAGTTTGTTGATTTTGAGAAGCTCATTGTGTGGGTTGATTGTTACTTAAACAAGTATCAGCCATTACTTTACAGCCATTATCTTAGAATTGTTATTTGCAATTGTTCCTGTTCTTATCCTAAACATTATTCATGTGGATAAAGTTTAACATATCCATTTAAACTATTCAGAACTGCTGAGTGGAAATATAGCAAATATTATCTTGCAAGCATTTGAATGGAAATGCATATGACTAATAAACCAGAGCACTAATGTTTAAAAGTTTATATACATAAATATACATGCACAGATCAATATTGGCAGTGATGATACTTTCTCTGATACAAGTGAAGTAAGGAATTATGCCTGTTGTTGTTGTTGTCAGCTATTCACTTGTGTCCGTCCCACCCTTGGCCATTCTCTGGATCAATGTTCTCCCTGCCACTCTGTCTCACATTGCGTCCCTTATCTACCATGGTCATGGACCATGGACTTTTGTAATGTCCAATCAGTAGGTAGTAGGGCAGTCCTTTCTCCCTTTTTGGTGATCTTATTATGTCTAACAGGTTAGATATCTTTAAAGCCTTGGGCTGAATTAAAATCTATGCTGGTCACTATGAACCAAGACAACAGTGGATGAGGATGCTCTAACAGAATACATAAAAATTAAACATCATTCAGGATGACACTTTGAAATTTGTTTGATAGGAAATCTAAACAACTCAAAGAAGAATTAAAGACTGCGCAAGTCAACAAACACTATCCAATAGGACTTGGTAGGTATGCTTGAAGAAGTTAATAAATAAATAAAAGAATTGTCTTTTCAAATTTAGGTTGCCCAGACTAGTGGTACTTAATGACAGTCTATCACATTTAAAGTTTCAGATAAATATGTACAGTATTGTGTTTTTAGTCCTAGGTTCAATCAGATATTAAGAACCAAGGAATATAATAGTTATATTTGTAAATCCTTGGATAAGAGGGAGAATTCTGCAGAAACATTTTTGCACTGGAAGGATAAATTAAAGTGTAATTTTTCAAGTTAATTAATTCAGTCATTCTTACAAAGAAAAAAGTCTTCAAGTCTTTGACAGAAGAATGATAAAAATGGTATAAATGGTGGTTTCTATCAAGCTACTTCTATTTCAACCACAAGGAAGGGAAGATGTTTTTATGCTAGAGCTAGAGCTGAACATAGATTCCTCTAAATTAGAAGATTCAGAGAGATTAATGTTATTATATTATGTCTAAGTGTGTCTAAATGGGTTGCAAAGGTGAGAGTGAGGTGAAAATCAATGGAGAAAGGAACTGGGGGAAGGTTGGGAAAATGGGATATAGAAGACAAATACAAATAATTATTATTATCATTGATCAGAAGTCCCCCCCCCCCCCCCCCCCGCTGAGAAGTGTGATTCTCAGAGATTGCTTGGACAAGATCCTACAGTTTTTTTGGCAAAGTTATTCAGAAGTGGTTTGCCATTGCCTTCTTTCTAGGACTGAGAGATAGTGTCTGGCCCAAGGTCACCCAGCTGGCTTTCATGCCTAAGGCAGGACTTCTGGTCTCCTAGTTTTTAGCCCGAACAAAATTTAGTAGTCCTGGTGGGTAGATCTGAATCCTGGCTGGATACAAAGACCAATGTAAATCATGCTCTATATATCTGGAAATTTTATGAGGATGGCATGAATGAAAATGATTCAAAATTTTCTGTAAAGAGAGCAGCAAAGAAGCATATAGCTAAATAAAGATTCTCCTGAGACACTCCCCCATCCACAAGACAGAAAATAAGGTTTTGTAAAGTCCCAGCAAAACAGCTAAAGGCAATACATCCAACCTGGCTTCTTGAAACAAAATGATATTGGAAGAAAGGTCACTAGCGCATAACAATTTGAGGGGGAAAACCTCACAAACTCTAAATTAGATTGATCTGAAAATCAATATCCCAGATTTGCTGCTTAGTTGTATTTCAAAGCCTAATTACTCTCCAACAAGAGTTCTAGGGAGTGGAGCCAGACTAACTCTAAGAAGCTTAAACTGTACTAATTTAGGGATATCATGTTTCGTAAAACAAACAAACAAACAAAAGGCAGATGTGTATGCCCTAGAAAAGCTGGGATATGACATTGGCCTCAAAGGATGGAATGCCTGTAGGGATGAAATGAAAATCCCTTTGAATGGCAAAATCTCAGGAGAGCTGAAGAACTCTATTCTGACCAATACCATCTATAAAAGAAAAGTGTTTTCTTCAGGATACTGAAGCTTGAAGCACACTGAGATAGTTTTGATATGCACCTGCTTGACAAAGTTCCCATTTAATTTCCACTTATGAATTTTGTAATTATTTTGTGCAAATACTAAAACTTCATTTTTCTGATGATTTATAACACATTTTTCTTTAAGGCACAAAGAGACAAAAACTTTTAGTGCCCACCTCATTCCACACTGGGAAACAAATGTGATTACAACATCATGTGCAGACAGAACAGCTGATAAGACTCTGTTTACTAATTCAAACAGCACATTAACAAGGTAATGATTAGGGACTGAGAGGCCCTGGATTATTGATTTATTATACAAATTGAAAACCAAGGGGAGTAAAATGCACCCTGCTTCAACTGTCTATGTGGAAATAGCTCTAGAAAGATATTCTCAAGGAAAGCATCTAACAGGTATTAGAGAGACTGAGCAGTCTTTGCTGAGAAACCTATTAGTTTTTCCCATAGGTTAAAATCACAAGCTGACTTGAAATCAATGAAGGATGTGAAGAGGGAATCTCTTGAGCAGGAAGAGAATTTTTCAGCTAAATGATAAAGGGATCAGGCAGCAGTCTAATGCTAAGTTGTCCCCACTAAGATCAGTTTATTCCTCAACTAGAACATTCACACTTTCAACCCCGTATCATACTTTTGGCTGGAGATATTTGGGGTATAATTTGTATTAAACAGGCTGATGAGTCTACAGTTGGCAGGATCAATTTTTTTTTTTTATACTAGAAAGGGATAACAGTGGCATGGTTCCAGTTCCAGCAGAAAACATGCTGAACTCTCAATGTATGTAAATAAAATGATTGCCAATCTTTGTTCTCAGTAACTCTGGGTTTTTTCCAAGTCTTAACTGAAATAATCTCATTAACCTCAACTGTAAATGCAGATGGCCCGTTAGAAAGAGCAATTGGATTATTTAATTATTTAATTGTAAAGATACTCTGGAAATAATGCTGCCATGTTTCTGCAGTTATTTGGCAGGTTAAACCAAAGCCTCTATCATTAAAAAGGCTGTCAACTGAGTTTTCCAATTTGCTATTCTTGGTTGGTTGAATGGTCATAGGAAAAAAAAATTGAAACTTGAAGAAACCAAACAAGAATTCTTTTTATTAACTAAGAAGCTGTCTACAATATTGTCAAGGTCAGTTGTGAATAATTTTATCATACAGAGCAACATCATCTTTTCATTATTTTTTTTCTTTTTAAGCAAATTATAAGCTTCAATTGCTGTATTCCAGTCATAGGAATTCACCCAATAAACCTCTGTTAAATCTATTAAGTCCAGTTTTCTGTACAAAGTCATTCTTCTATTATTTTTCATATTCTGAACAGTTGGATGTTGACAATTCAAACAATTGTTTTCCCCCCGAATGTTCATTGAGAGACTTAATACATTCCAATATGGAAATTGCAAGGGGAAGGGGAGAATATCTGAAAGTTTATCCCAGGCAATTCCGTCCAGATATGAGTTGTGTTTCGCAAAGATACTGCCTTAATTAACCCAGTACTATGTAACCAAGGCTGACTATTTACTCTAACCATTTTAAGATTCTGTGATTGCGACAGATCAGCATTCAAAATATCTGATTGCTACTCCTTTGTTTTGTCGGCTTCCAGGCCGTTTTATTTCCAGCCTCTACAGGATTCAGTTTAGTTTAGTACATTTTGGCCAAATATATTTGCCAGTCCTTGTGAGATACAACCCATCCTGGGCCAGCAATCCATTAACAACTTTTGCATTGAAGGAGCTTTTATTTTCTTTAATCATTAGCATTGCATTTAATTTTCCTGCATACTTTGCAAATCAATCTTTGTATTTAAAGTACAACACACATTTTCAAAGAACAGCTTTGTTCATTTTATTTGTGAATTCACTTCATTTAACTCTTTGAATTTAAATCACATATCTCTCTCGTATCTGAATTGTACCAATTCAAACAATCTCGTATCGTATTGTCTGGAAAATTTTTCTCATATTTAACAAAGCAAAAATAAACCTCCATTGCAATTAAATCACAACATCATTAAATAGGCATTTCTAGTTATCCATTTTACAAGGAAAACAGCTAACTGTTTGGAGCATAAAAGGAAAGGAAATTAATCCCTCTCTTGCGTATCATGTGAAAACATTTTTATGCTACAGCTGGAACAGGGTTGTTATCCTGTCAATCACAGAGAAATGTTAATACAAAAGTGGACCATTCATACTGGAATTTAATTTATGTGGTGGAATGTTCACATCAGCAACTATTGGAGTTCATTGTTTACAGCATGTGTAAATTTTTTGTAATCCCATTGTAATAAGGAATCATATGTTAATTACACTTTTGCTAATTCAAAATGAGCAAATGGTTTAATAAAAATTATACCATAATATAATTCACATAGACACAGGTTATCTTAATAGAAATGACAAATATTTTGGCAAAGATGAGTTTCCTCGAAATAAAATGAGAACAGCAAAACAGCTATATTAGCATGCTTAGTAACTGTTATGTAACACAGTAATAATAATATTAAAGATATTTGTGCTATTTCGAACAGTTTTCTATCCTGATCCAAGAAGGTTACTTGCTACAGGGATTATAAAATCAGTCATAGGCATTACACAACAACAAGCTTCCCCCTTTAAAATTTTATTGCTAATGACAGTGCAGTTCTCTGAGACAGAGAAATGGGGTGGGGGAGAGAAAACAAAGCAAAAATATTCCTCATCTTGGAGAAATTCAGTGCTTAAGAAAATTAACTGAAAGTATCCCTGGATGGACTGACTTTTCCTTCTCTCTGAAGAATCTTTATTTAATTTGAAATAAACCCAAAGCAAATGAGAATTAGCTGTGAAATTCAAATAGGGGAAACTGATCAGTTCAAATGAGTCTTTTTATATAATAGTCAGACTTTAACTGGGCTTTCCCTCCTACCCTCCCCATTTAGACATAACAATAAATCCTGACAAAGAAATCAGAAGCTACAGGTTTGTAGAAGATAAAGGAATGCTGGTCCTACACTTATTTCTGCTCATTGGTACAGCAATAAACAATGTTACGGGTTTTTTTGTCCAAATTGGGCCACTCTAAAATTTAAACCACAGTCTGTTTCAAGCCAGAAATCACAGAGAATTTATAGTATACTTTAAGTACTCTTGTACACAAAAAGCATTATTGGGAATATCAGGGTGATTCACAATCAGGGTTGCCAATCAATTATGGAAAACAAGTCAGTGCATGTAGGCTTCGACTTACAACAGTTCATTTAGTGACCATTCAAAGTTACAATGGCATTGAAAAGTGACTTATGACCATTTTTCACAGTTACAACTTTTGCAGCATCCATATGATCACGTGATCAAAATTCAGATACTTGGCAACTGACTTATATTTATGACGGCTGCAATGTCCTGGGGTCATGTGATCACCTTTGCAACCTTCTGACAAGAAAGTCAATGGGGAAACCAGATTCACTCAACAACCAGATTACTAATTTATCAACTGTTAACTTATTCAGTTAACAACTGTAGAAAGAAAGGTCTTAAATGGAACAAAATTCACTTAATAAATTTCTCACTTAGCAACACAAATTTTAGGCTCAATTGTGGTCTTAAGTCAAAGACTACCTGCAATCCTGTGAAATGTATTTAGCCTTGCTTTTTATTGTGCTGTTTAGTCAGTTGTCAAAAAAAAACAACACTTTTCCTTATTAGTTTTTTCAAAAGATTAAAGTAACACAACTGATATTGTGCTCGGTTGGTCTCATCAGCCAGAACCCTCTGGGCACCAACCATGTGGCAGAAAGCCCCAGGCATGTTTCCAGATCTGGCTCAGATAGCAAAATGTGTTATGTTGACAAAGTTGGCAGTCCTATCTATCATCTAGTTTACTTTCCAATTGTTCATAATTTGGTTTTGATCATCAATAATGGAGTATATTGTAGTGTGAATATTTGTGTGATGAACTTTTCAGCATGTTCAGCTATTGCCTATTTAATTCAAGTTACAATTCTGTCATTGCCATTTAAATGTGCTACATAAATAATTTGCTCTTGCAGACTAAATTTTGTAGGGCCCTATCAACATAAATATTTATTACTATTGTGCCTATTGGTTTTTTAAAGTGAGTGGTTTTTCCCTTTAAAAAAGATGGTTCTTGTTATCTGCAGTTTTTTATATCTGCAACTAATAATTAGAGATCAGATTTTAATAGTTGCAGAAAGTTTTTGCATATCTATTTTTCACAATGTCTGGTTGCATACACTTAAATGAGAGGTGACTTTGCACATGTATAATGTATGTTTTCTTAAGGTTAGAGTCAGGTCATCTGTGCAAAATACCTGTATTTGTTTTTTTTCCTTGATAAGACATGATGGATTTTGACAGATCATCTCAGCCATGAAGCTTCATGTGGTTCTCAATAGCAAATGGCTTCTGGAGCAATTCCCTTGGCTGCTGATGGAGATGCTACATGGTTCTCCACTCTGCATAATGTTTTTACAGTCTCAATGGAGAGGCCTCTCCATTGTTTCACCAGAGACTAGTGTTGTCTGCAGACTTCTTTCAACATCTATACATTGCATCATTAGTTGCTAGTGCTGCCCACCAACCATTCATTTGCTATTAGTTTGCTTGAGGAAGACACAGGAACTGGATGAGGAGCTCATAACTGGGTGGACCCTGTGAAATTTATTAGGACTCAGCAAGGACCGAAGGAGCATGTACAGATATGTTACATAGATGACTGTTAGAGGAGGAAGAGTGCATATACTCAAGAAGAAGAAGAGATGACCATAGTCAAGAATCCTTCCACGTGCCTGCCCAAATTCCCACAGAGTTCAGATCTCATTCTGTGATTTCCTTGTCCACCGTTCTATACCAGAATAGAGATGGCCTTTGTCTTGAGAAAGACAAGGGCTATATCTACTAAATACTGAATAAGGCTTTCATAGACATGCATATACCTTTCCATGGTGTTTGTATCTATGAACACAATACAATATACTGTAGATAGTTATATCCAGGCTCCATGTAGAAATGAGATGCTAGCTATTAGTTCTATCTACTACATCTCCTTACACGGACATTGAAAAATATCTATAGCTGATGTGAAATCTTCAATATGAATAACACCTGAAATTCCTGGCATTTTTTTAGCATAACATGTTACCATTATTTCTTTTCAAACTGAAGAACAGTCAGAATTAACAGTGTTAAACCTACATGACATACTTTGCCAGAATGGAATTGAAAAGACCAAACTCTAATTTTTATTTCATTGTTATTAATTTTGTTTTAGCTCTACAGTTAGATTTCTTTAACACTGAAATAAAACCCTAGCACAATTCATGTTTATAACTACTTCCTCTAATTGAGATAAAGCTAGAGGTGAGGTATCAATCAATCAACAGAGTAAATGCTTTGTGAAACACTGAAACTGGATAGAAGAGATGGCTTGATGGATTAGTTAGCTCAACACGAGGACATATACTGCATTTCAGGGTAAGCCTTTGCAGCTAACAGTTGGTGCAGCACACTCACCATGATTGTTAAGCAGAGGATCCTCTAGGGCAGGGCTGTCAAACTCCTGGCCCACAGGCCAGATGCGTCATGCGCTGGCCATGCCCACGCCCTGTTTAGCAAAGGGGGGGGAAGTCTCAATACATCATGTGACACTGTCATGACGATGTGAGTTTGACACCCCTGCTCTAGGGAGTCTGAAGACCTATGCTCAGCACAAGTATTAGTTCCCTCTGCAAATATTGCTGTCTTTCAGAGATCCAGACACATACAAACATGCTTATGGATTGGGTACTTCATAAATAAATAGGTGCTCAACATTTATTCCTATTATACTAGATCAAACAAAACTACATTGCAGAATAATCTGGATAGGTAGTTTTATATCCACATGTTTACAGTCACAGGCAGCATAACCTCATAGTTATATACAGTTTGGCTGAAAATAAGTTAAATCTTTAAAGAGCATATAATTTAACTTAGAATAACCTTTCACTCATTTAACTGTTGTGGTGCACGTGTGCAGTAGGTTTTTGGCAAATCAGCAAGTTTCTCACAAAGGAAAAAATGTTCTGAAATGGCCACCACATTGGGATAATGTTATTGTGGTAATTTAGAAGGTTCCTGTGAAACAAAGAACCACCTACATCTAAGCTGGTCTATACTCTATTAGTTTACGAACAGTTTCCAGTTTACAATGGTAAAAACCAATAACATCACAATGTATATAAATGCTAATTGAAGACAAGTATTTTAAAATGGAATAGAAAGTAGCATGTTAAAAATTATCACATACACACAGCAAAGACAAAGGTTTTCAGCAGCTGTGTTTTAAGGGTGGGGACAGAAGCAGGAAAAACTGTCTAAACACCAGTCCAGTTTTGTAATTTCTATCATTGCTATGATATTAATCAATTTAAAAATAAAACTCTAAAAGTGCATAATTTTTTTTCTTTTTTCTAAGGCTCTGAAAATAGAACACAAAGTTAAAGTACATACTTGAGTGGCATGTAAAAATCCTATCCCATGTGCATTATATATGCATCTGACAGCAATTCATTAAAATAATTATTAAAAAGTGTGGATGAATTATTGAAAAAATTGCACCGATTTTTTCCTGCAAAGATAGTCTTGAGATAGTAATCAAATAATTTTGTTTGATTCTAAGCTAGTTACTATATTAACAGTTTTTCTTTAGTTTGAATTAACTTAACAAAACCAAAACTAATTAATCACAAGTTAGTTCCCCAAATCACAAAAGTTAAAAAGCTGCTGTTATAGATGAACGGATGAAATGTTGATACAGAAACTGGACCTTTCACCAGAGTCCCACGAAGTGCAAACCATAATTCAGACAACCAGGGAAAACTGATCCTGCTCTATAGGCTTCTCCACCCAGGCCCCAAGGCCAGCCTTCAGAAATGCTTTAAATAAACACTCTTTGGCAGTTTGATATTCCACAGCGACCTGTTTTGTTTCATGATATATATTTGGCTTATTGACTTTTGAATGAAGACTGGCAGGAAGCTGGATAAATCAAAGAGAAAAAAAAGAGATGTTAATTAAAGCATCATCTTGATTGCTCTAAATTCTTGTAAATTGAAACCCAATTAACTGATTTGTTTTATTACAAAACTTTCCATTAGAATCAATCTCTAAATCAACACCAAATACTCCATTTCCTTCCTCCTGTTTTGTAATTCCAATATTAAATTGCAATGCTTCCAAACCCACAAATAAATAGCAAGCGTTCAAAACTTAACCCAGAATCTTACTAACAGAAAAACCATTTGGATTTAAAACAATCTCATCCTTTTCCAATCAATTATTCATTTCTGTTTCATGGTTCATTCCCCTTTAGTGAGAGCTGTTGAAAGCAGAGCAATCCCCCAAAGGTTATTTAAATTACACTCAGCAGGATGAAAACACCTCTAGTTAAGGGAGGTGAGTTTCATCTCGCAGCCCATTCTTTTCCTAAAGAGAAAGGGCCCCCGGGATTATAGCCATTCCCAGCCATGCAGAGGCCAGTGCTTTTGATCTAGGTAAATCAGTATAACGGAGATAGAAAACTTTTTTCTCCTGAGATATTTTTATGGATTTTTAAATTAGGTTTCTTTAAATAGATATTTTAAGTGCTTGTAATACTTTGCAGTAGTCACCTTCTTTGTTTTAAATAAGTTTTCTCTGCTACTTATTTTTGTCTTTTTATTCTTCTCAATTCAATAGAATAATGAAAAGAAGTTATGTCAAAGGCTCTTGTCCTTTAGTTAAGATAACTTTCAAAAAAATGAAAATAGAATTTAATTTGTGGAAGAAGCTGGCAAGTAAAATTCTGAGCTCAAAAGAGGGTTAAATCTGCCCAGGGTATGTGAAGTAAAACATTCCAGAAATTTTTTTCCCAATCCAACCTTATTGGAGAGGTGTCTGTTCAAAATGTTACCGGCTGTTCATTCTAAGCTCTCCTCCCTCCTACATGACCCAGAGAGGAGGTACATAGTCTGTCCTGTACATAAACATGAACAGGAAAAAAAACCCATAATGGAAGAACAGAAACACCCATATAAACACATATAAGTTTGTTACAAAGGATAATAGTCACTGCTGGTAAAGAGGTTGGAAACAATTTTAGAAGCCATGCACCAAATGTTTTTCTTTTGTTAGTAGTTTTTGTAAATATTATTACATTTTGCTAATGGGAGAAGGAGGAGGGGGAGGAGACTTTCTATACTTATTAGAAATGAGTATGTGAAGATTAGAATCCCCCAAAGTAGTCAGTATCAACTCCCAAGGATCCACAGGACTAACCAAGGAGTCAATGTTATTAGTAGTAGCACAGCTATTAGTATTGGTATAGTAGTATTTATGAAATTATTTTCATATAATATTTAGGAGCCAATGAACAAGCTCAAACGTTATAAAGAGTTTGAGGACTTTTGATGTAGACTTTTTCCTAGATCATTTAAGCCAAATTCTTAACATGGCAGCTATAAGCAAAGCTTTTCCTGTCCTACTCTGTGAGATAAATAGGAGATAAGAAAAGGAATTTACACCATGGATAGGAAAACTGTGGCTCTGCACATGTTGTCACATGAAAATTTCCTACATTTCTTATAATTGATGAGTCTGCTTGGGGCTTATGGAACTTTAGTTCAGCAATATCTGAACAACGAGTAATTCCCTAACAAAGAAGCCAATGTGTCTCAGTTCTATATCCCAGGTTGTTCTTGGAGCAGCAGCAACAATAAATTCATATCTGATGTTCATCAGAGTTCATACCTTGAAAACATTTAACCTCAGAGATAAAATCAGAAACTAAGTCCAATAGCTATAAAGTAACACTGGACTGTTTATTTTGGAAACCTACCTTTGTATAAACACGCATCCAGCGAGTATATAGTGCATGCTTACAAAGACGGGATGCACGACCAAGCTCATCCTTGCCTGTTGTAGCATTAATAACTTCCAGCCCAGCATCCCCAACTGTCCAGTTTACACTGAAATTAGGTGCTTTTCCTGGCTGACGGGCTTCAGCATTGCTAATACCTGAAATAGCCACACAAAAATATTAGTATCTGGTAGAAAAAATTAGGGTAATACCAAATAGATTGTAGATCAGTTTTAGAGATGAAATCATTTCCAATGTTTAATAAAAGCTAGTATATAAGATGCACAAAAGCAATGATAATTTGTTGCTCTTCTATTAACTATGCTTTCAGTTTACCATATTTTTCAGTCTATAAGATGCATTTGCCCCCACCCCCCCAATGTGGGTGGAAATGTCTGTGTATCTTATAGAGTGAATGTTGCCAAAGCCCCACCCATCCGCCAGCCCCCACAATGGACAAATGGTTGCAAAAGCTGGTGGAATTAGAAGAGATGGCTAAATTGACTGCTTTGATAAAAGAAAAAAAAACACAATTACTTTTGTTTCTTCTTGGAAACCACTTTTGGACTTGGTGCTTGAGTTGGAAAAAAAATGAAATTTTTATTTTGGGTTTTACTGATTAGTTAGATCTGTTGTTATAGAAATGGCTAGTTTATACTACCTTGTAAAAGTAAAAAGTTGAGATTTGATGTTATTATCTTATTCTATTTCACCAAAGGGAGTCGGAAGTCAATGCCTTTTCTTTCTTTTTCCCTTCTTTCCCCTTCTTTTCTACACTTTTCTCTTCCCTTTTCCCTCCCCTATTTTTCCTATTATTTATTTTTTTATATTATATTATAAACTAATAAAAAGGATTTTAAAAAAGACTTACGGTGGAATTTTATTTAATGTGTAATCTCATGGTTCTTTGGAGAAAACTTGTTTATATAATACAGCCATTTATACAGCTTGTGTAATACATTACTAGAATGTATTACAACACATTCTCCATTAAAGTACTAACATTTTATTTGTCTTCTTTAACAAAAAGCAGCCCTTGGTTCTAAGAGCAGTCTTTTCGCTCACTTTGCACTATGTTCTTCAGTTATCCTACAACAAACCATGAAATTATTTACAATATGTGGCTCTGTGCTAAGTTACTAAATTAATTAAAACTTGGAGCAACATTCCTTTAATAAGGCATAGATGTTTGTAGTCATATGCAAAAATGCTTCCTCATGCCTATTAATTCCACCATGTTAATCCCTAGTTTTGTACTAAAGCATAGTCAATAGCAACAGTCTAGTTGATTCCAAGCTCTTGGATAGATTTACCATTTATTAAAGTTTTCGTGTTAGTTGCAATATTTTGAAAAAAATGATGGCATTAGGAGCGATTCAGTTTTTCTTTCATTTCATGCTTACCGCTGAGTAAAGGTCTGTTAAGTACATAGAGAGATGGTAGATCTTCAATCTCTGCTATCCGCTGGTATGCTGCCCTGGATAAATGATCTCCATGATACAAACTTCCCAAGATAATGCTTGAGAGGTATATTGGCTCAACAAAGAGGCTAAGTAAAGCTCCTTGAATACCAAGTACATTCCACCTAAAGGGAAACAAATAATATCATCTTTTAGCATGTCAGCACTCAACAATGTTAATACAGTAGGCATGTGAAGCAACTTTTTGTGTATGATTGCCTCTTGAGACACTTATTTTTTTCAGCTTTTGTTAATTTGTTACCAGTAATGAGTGAAAACATTAGTCTTCATAGCAAAATAGAACTCACACCATAGATTTCCTAGAACTTTATGGAACATAAACCAGTTTATATGACTGTGAAGAGAAAATAAATCCTTTTATTTCCTGACAGTTGCTATCCCTAATTAATTGCCTTAACTTGGTCAAAGGAAAAGAGAACATCTCTAACACCCAGTGTGAGTAATTTTTAAGATTCTCAAAAAGTAAAGTCACAACCTGACTCTGCTGTTAGTGCACTTCACATAGTGGAGCTGTGCAGAGCATTCAGTGGTCAAGTTGTGTTGGGTAAGCATTGATTTTTGAGGGCTGAGGATATTAACAAAGTACTTGATCATGTTTATTTGGCTGACCATTGCTCTTTCTGACTTATTAAGTGGTATAATGGGGAACGACCTGCTTATCCATGTTGTTGTAAATTCCTTCTTTATGGCACCTTTAAAGGTGAAACCTACCTAATATACGGGCTCCTAATATTCCTTTCTGATATCATTGATCAAAATATTTTTCTGGATAGGATATCTGAGTTGAGAGATTAAGGAACTGTAGTAGAATGGTTCTACCAATATTTGGATAGGTGATTTCAGGAGAAAATTACTCTGCTCAGGAAGATTATCCTATGACGATCCTCGGTATTTTTTCCCCCTCTAATGTTTTTTAACATCTTTATTGAAAGAAGCTATTAGAGTTATCAAATGTGAATCACTTTGAATGTCACCTTTTCTTTTGGTATAATTAATTTTTAACTAGCATCATAGGTTGATGGACTGCATGAGGCATAAACTGAGGCGGGGGGGTTCTAAAAATTTTTATTATTGGTTCTGTGGGCATGGCTTATTTTGTGGGAGTGGCTTGGTGGGGATTAATGTGACTCTGTGTGTGTGGCCAGGTTTTTTTTTTTTTTTACTTTTAAAAACATTTTTTCTACAACCTTAAGAGATTGCAGAAAAAAATGCTTTTAAAAGCCTCTGACGATCGGGCAACTCAGCTGGGATCGCCAGAGGCTTTTAAAGGCATTTTTTTTCCCTACAACCTCTTCGGCCAAAGAGGTTGAAGAAAAAAATGCTTTCAGAAGCCTCTGACAACCAGGCAATTCAGCTGGGATCGCCAGAGGCTCTTAAAGGCATTTCTTTTCCTACAACCTCTCTGACGATCCCAGCTGAACTGCACGATCATCAGAGGCTTTTTTTTTTTACTTTTAAAAGATTTTTTCAGCCGAAGAGGTTGTAGAAAAAATGCTTTTAAAATTAAAAAAAACCCAACCCTCTGAAAGCGAGCAGCGACCAGGCCAGGGACCGGTTCGGGGACATGGCCAGCCAATGTTATTACCGGTTTCACGAACTACCACAAATTTTTACTACCGGTTCTTGCGAACCAGGAGCAACCCACCACTGAACTGAGGTCTTAAATCAAGATGAAGATACTGTTTTTAACTGCGTCAGCTATCCAGCTAAATGGTGTTCAACCATTGACCTCTGTCTGAACTGGGCCTTGAAATACCAGCAAGCAATGAAATTGGCAAAATGCTGACATAATAACTGCTCCTACAATTGTATACTACATTGGTTTAGAATAAAGAAAAACTATTTTACAGAGATTTCATTCCAATGGCTGCCAAAAGATTTTAACCCAAGATAATTTTTTTACATGTAACATGTGATATAGAGTCTCAACATCCACAGATAAATATTTATGGTAACTTAATATGCACTGCAGTAAAACTTGAAAGGGTTCCAGATTTAATCATATTAGCCAAATAAAATTAAATGCAATTGAACTACTCTGAGTAGTATAATCAAGTTGAGAAATGCAGAATTGATTTTTATATATTTTGAGTAGCATATGCTTTTAACATTTTCTTCCATATGTCTTGTGGATACAACTCTGATTGACCTGTTTAAGTTTAAAAATACTTAAGACTCAAAAGAGTAGGAAGGCTGTAATATTGTGGAACTCATGCTTTGAATGTAAGTTTTATTTTAGAATTTCCAATTTAATAAAACTGAAGTATAATTAGGTGTTTTGTGTTAAAATACACTTCAAATCATTATTTTTAAATCACATATCATTGAATAATATTGCAGACATTAAATATTGCTTTACAAAAATATAACCTGACTGAATATCACCTATCAACTGATTTATAAGGAATATTATTTGATAAAAGAAATGCATGAGTAATTAAACATTCTTCTTCTGGCAGTAAGTGATATTTCCAACTTAAAGACCTCAGCAGACAGGAAAGTATATACTATATCTCCTTTTGTCAAAAACTGATAAGTGTCCCTCCTATGTTCCAGAGCCATGAAATACTGTCCACTCCAAACTGAAATATCTCATTGTAAAAAGATACCTTACCTAGCTATCTTATCACTGCAAGACATAGTAAGCAACCTCTCTCCCTGAAGTACTCCATCCCATGTCTGGATCGTAGTTGTAGAACGGACAGGGATCGTTCCTTCCCCAGATTCAATTTTTGTCCTTAGCTGACCTCTTGCTTTCCGGTTTGGGTGTCTGTCTCCTTGATCTGAATCACGCAAGCCACCATAGTTACAAAATAAAGCATAAAAGATAAATATTGATTTTAATACAACTATAACATTTATACATATATTATATATATTATTTATTTATTACTTATTTTATTTATACGGCACCTTTCATATTTTTACAGACAACTCAATGTGGCAAGCATACTTGATACTCCTTCCTCCTCCTATTTTTCCCACAACAACCATCCTGTGAGGCGAGGTGGCCTGAAAGAGAGTGACTAGCCCAAGTTCACCCAATGGGTTTTCATGCCAGAGGGGGACTAGAACTCACAGACTCCCCGTTTCTAGCCTGGTATCTTACCCACTAGACCAATAATATTAAGAATTATTTTTATTTTTTATTTCAGCCAGGGAATTTACAGAAAAGAAAAACAACGCAAAATATAGTGTAATTAGAAAAGTTATTGTGTACAATAATAATTTTACTCAACATTTTATATACACAAAATTGATAATATTATCTAGTCTTCATTGTTAGCACTCCATGCATTCAAATCAAAGAAACTTAAGGATTTTTTAAAAACTACCTATAACTTACATATTCCAAAACAATTTACATACAGAATTAAAGCCACAATAAATATGCTGTTATAGGAATGATGGGTTGCACATTATTACTTTCTTTACAATTATTCTATACAGTTATTTACAATTAAATAAATAAAATAAATTCTACACAGAAGTAAATTGTTCTGTATTTTGCATGTGTGTTGAATAATTACAATGAAGTCATAGATTAATTCAGAAACATTTTTTTTTTTTTCTGAAAGGGCCAAATGTGGTGTCAGCTTGTTTGTACTGTTGTGTTTTATATGAGGAGACATAGTTGATTTTGATTTTAGAACTTTCTTTCGCTTTATCGAAATAATCTCCATCAGAGAACTGTTTATACCTTCTTGGGCAGCTTCATGTGGAGAAAAAATCCGAGCATCACCACAAGGGGAGGTGCTAATATAGAGATGAAACTGCACATTTTCATCCAATTTAAAGCCACCTTGTTCTGACTTGATAAAAATAGATTTTTGCTGGTCTTCCTTATTGCTGAAACAAAGAGAGAAAATATTATTCAGATTGCGTGGAAGTATATACTGTACATCAAACAAAATCTAAAATTTAGCATAACTAGTTCAAAGATGTTATGGTATAGTCATATTTATTATAATAAATCAAAGGGATTACTGAGATGACTGCCAATAGAAGTAAATTATTCTGCAGATAATTAGGATTTTTTGCTTAAGTAATTTAGCAGCAAACTACATTCAGTCATGGATTATATCAAAGGAAATTACAAACAGCTGTTGTTCACTTGCAACTTAGAAAAAAACTATAAACAAATGGCTGAAATGCAGCCTCTGAAACCAACCAAAAAAACCCCCAGAAAGAATACGGATTCATAAAATTCATGACCAATGTCTATAAATTTCTCTTAACGCACCAAATTCAGTACTCACTTCCAATTAGCAATTTTCACAATTTTTAGAATATTCATACCTTGCAATGAACTACATAGAACTCATCTTTCTCTTAACATGATTTTTCTGCACATCTTAAAGTTTTTTCTATCCACCCCTATTAAACATTCTACCACAAAACACTAATTCATCTATTTTCCTTATTTTTTCAACATATATATAATCTCTGTTAACTTCATTTTCCACAAGTTGACCACAATGCAAAGCCATTACATTCTTCAACGTTCTCACAGAATTAGTAGTGGGCTTCAAATCCCGTCGCTACTGGTTCACTCATGGACGTGCAAGTGCTTGTACATGACACTTCTGTGCATGCACAGAGACATCCGGGCGGGTGGGCGGAGCCTCCCACCACCGCCACTACTGGTTCACCCGATCCAGGGCAAACTGGTAGCAACCCACCACTACACAGAATGTATGACTTTATTTTTTTTAAAAAAAAACTTCATGAATCCAATATCTATTTGCTTTAATTCTTGTCAGGCTCAATCCTAAAGTCAACACTGCAAAGTCCAATCAAGTACAATTCTTTATTTGGACAGAATCTTGTCAAACTAAAGCTATAATTTCTAACCTACTAGATATATCTTGAGTGATTCTAGGGTGTGGCTACCCTGAATCTCTTCCCCATCCATTTTGGGACTGTGGAATCTCTGGGAAAGCTCTGTGTTGCCAAAACTATTTTGTGAAAAGGGACAAAAAAATGGAAAGAAATAAAGTTACGGTATATGATATTATTTATACAGATTAAAGATCAAGATGGCTAAAAATAAAAGGAAGAAACACAACAGTTGACTTATTTGATGAAAGTTAAAATAGATACATTGTTTATCTCTGGTAGCCCCAATGGACTTTTGTTAACATCCAGGAATCAGCTATGGATCTTCTTCCTGCCCTCTAAAACGGATGGTCCCCTTCCCACAGAGCTATTAAATATATACAGCTCCAAGCGTGGAAACATATGTCCAACATGTAAACCTGCCCTGTTGGATTTTGTATCCTTAAATCAGGATTGAAATGACCAGGATTTATAAATTAGTTTATAGATAAGAGGTGGGATATGAGAAAATAATTTGTTGTATTTTAAGAGAAGATAAGTTATTAAAATTGTTTATACTGTAATGGAGAGAGATCTTTATATATTTATCTTCTTTTTCTTTATTAGATACTTATTTTTTTTCCTTATTTACTATTTTTATTTCTTTTCTGTGCCTACTATTTTTCCTTTTGATTCTTTTATTTTAGTTTGCATTAGTTTTTATTATTGTAATTGTAAGCTTTACTAAATAATTATGAACATTATGAACATTGTGATGTAAGTGGGATGTAACTGAGGTGTAACCATCTTATAACTTCCTACTTTAATGCTTACCAATAACAATTTATATTACACCAATATATCATTTTAATGTATGTTTTAGCCTCTTATTCATAATTAAATCTGCACTACCAGTTCCATTAGGGAAATTCATCAGTTTTACTCCACAAAATTAGATGCTCCATCATTCAGATTTTTTATTTACTTCCCCTCTCCCACAACACAACTAAATTACCTTTCTTCCATACACCTCCCAGATGATTTATTTTTTTCTCTTACATTCCAAGTCACAATCTTCCACATGCCTTACTAATCATCAGACAACCACATCAAATATTGACTTCTGCATAATCATTGTGCATGCATGACCATGTTTTAATCAAAGCGTTTTTAGTAAATTCAGGAAAGAGTACACTAGAGGAGCTTTAGTTGTACAAAATGCACCACATGTATCATTTCATATTAATGATAAGGATGTAATAATGTCTGTTTTGGGGGGACATTTTGGCCGGTATGCTGCAAGCATGTTCTCACAATTCAATTTAAGCCAGACCATCTTGCAAGCCAACAGGTTCTTGCTTGTATCCATCAAGTAGGATATATTTGCAACATATAGTACTGCACTTAGGATACTTACATTGGACAATTTGGTCCACATGCTTCTGCTGCTTCAATTTTTTCCCCTTAACATTTCTCTCAACAAAAAGAAACCTATAATATACATTGGAATGGCATAGACTGACTGGTCAAAAGCTATCCAGTGAGCTTCTGTGGCTGAGAGTGGACTTGAACCTGGCTCTCCCCACAGCTAATGTCAATTCTAATTATTTAATTATTTAATACTTTAATTATTATGCCACAGTATGGCATAGAAATCACAGTATATGATTTCTATATTAGGCTTTAAAAGACTTGTGGTTCTTATGTACCGTAATAATTTTTATAGGCAATTGAAGTTAATTGGTAAAACTGGTATTAGTTATTTATGTAACGTATAGATTAGGTTGAATTTGCTTTATATCAATGAAAGGCCACATTAAATAATGATAAATTCAGAATATGCTGTTTATAATGTAATTTTCTGTTTATAATAATTTTCAAGTCACTTCCCTCCCTCTCCATTGTTATTATGATTAAGTTTGAAGTAAATTTCTTTAATACCGTTGAATATATTCATACTTTCTTTTAATTAGTTTAGTACAGTAACACTATAAATAAAAAAAATTAAGAACAAATGATCTGCTTTGGTTAGTTTACATTCAATTTGCTTAAAACCTAAGTTTCTGTTTAACCCAATGTTAAAAGCTTTCTATGATTGTTTAAGTAATTTAAGAAAATCTTATGTCAGTTTTGCAGCTGTCTCTATGTCCTATTGACTTATTTGTGCTGGAAATGTAAATGAAGACAATAAATAAAAATGTATTTTCTGCGTAGCACATATCCAGAAATATATTAATTTTATAATATGCATTACCAATCTTAATTCTCAAAAATTCTTCATGAGGAGTTCTGCAAAATAAATTCAACAAGAAAACAGACAACCTGGCCTCATCCATCAAGCACAAAAGAATTTCATCTCATATGTGAAAATCAGGGGAAAACTTTAGCATAAATAGCCTTAACCACCTTGTGAAAACTGGGGCCAAATAGATATCTACTTACAATAGATATAAATTCAACAACCAAAGACTGCCTCTAAATCAACTGGTGATTTATGAAAAGAGACATTATTTTCTCTATAACAGTGTTTTGTAAAGTGTGGTCCTAGCATCAAAATTATTTAGAAGATAGAAAATTGAGGTGGATGGGACTTTGGAGGTCTTCTAGTCCAACCCTATAGTCCAAGCTATACCATTTCAGACCATTTGTCATATAGCTATGACAAATGTCAGCCTATGTTGAAAAATAATGTTATATTAAAGCTTCTAGGCTGTTACAGAGAGAAATTTTTCCCTTTGGGGATTTAAGATGACAGATATTAATGTTCTTATTTCCTCAGAAGACAAGCGATCATACAATTTGTTTCAAAGTATTTCAGAACCTTTCATATAAGATTAGAATAGTTTTAAAAATTATTTGTAACATCTCAAGAGGAAACACATGAAGCAATCTATGACATTTCGAGATTCCACCCAACATTTACCAATGGAGCCTTGTCAATTTATGGCTGCTGGTGTATATTTCAGTTCCTGCATATGTTTTCACTTAAGCCATTCATTCAATATGGCTCCTCTATATTATGAATCATTTTATTTTTATTTTTTTTAAAATTTGATTTATATGCCGCCCTTCTCCGGAGACTCATGGCAGCTTACAATGCGTTAAGCAATAGACTTCATACTTTGTATATTTATACAAAGTCAGCTTATTGCCCCCACAAACTGGGTCCTCAATTTACCTACCTTAGAAAGGATGGAAGGCTGAATCAACCTTGAGCCTGGTGAGATTCGAACTTAAAATAATTGCAGACAGCTGGTGCTAATCACAATGCTTTTAGTCTGCTGAGCTATCCAGGCTGTTTTATAATGGGGACTACTTTTATATAAGGACTTTTATATTATCTCTATCTATAGCTATATACTATACATATATAACTATAGAAAGTGTTATTCTAATACAAATAATGCATTCAATAGTTTCCTAGGATGTCCATATAATTATGTATTATAGACAGAAAATCTCTTGAGAAGAGCCTCATACCATAGTCTATGCAGAGCATGCATTATTTATTTCATTCAATTAATACATTATTATTTATTTATTGAATCCTATCTTTCAGTAAAATTAGCACTCAGGGCACTAGCAATAGTTACAACATAAACATATTAAACAGATGTTAACAATTAAAAGTTTACGGAAAAGATATTACTTCACAAAATCCAGAAAGAGTGAGGATCAATATAAATAATTTCATAGTTTGGGGCTACAGAAGAGAAGATTTCCTGCTTGTGAAATAAATGAGCCTCAAATAGTAGGGAAGGGCATCTCCTTCTGAGGCTTTGTATCTAGTCAGGTCTCACAACAAAAGAGACGGTCTTTCAGATAGTCACAGACTATCCTGCTTGCCAAGGATTCAGGCTTTAAACAGGCTTTAAATGATAGCATCCGCAGTATAATGTGACGGTGCTAAAATTATGATAAATATGATGACTTCATTATGAAAATCACAATTATCTAAATCAGGGATGTCAAACTCAATTTCATTGAGGGCCACATCAGGGTTGTATTTGACCTTGGGGGGCATGGTGGTGTGGCCAGGGGTATGGCCAGCTCGACATCAGTTGTGCTGGAGGCACCTGTGGTGGCCAAAGCATTCTGCCAACAAAAACAGGCTCCCAAGCTCCATTTTCAGTTGCGACAGCCTCCTACAACCCTCTGCTTGCATAAACGGAGCTCCATTTACACTGGCAGAGGCACCGCAGGCTGGTCCTTCGCTGTTTCCAGGGCGGCCCTGCAGGCCAGATCTAAGCACCTCAGGGGCTGGATCTGGCCCCCGGGCCTTGAGTTTGACACCCCTGACCATATTTCCTAATGTAATGCGCTCCCTCCACCCTGCAGATTCTCATGGCTTTGAAAGTTATATGAAGTTTTAAAACATGCCCTATAAGCAACTGGCAATTGTGTACTTATAATTCAGTAACACATTATATTTGTACCTTTAACTGATTGGTAGCCAAACTGTTGCATTTTTCACTGACTGCAATTTTCAGAAATTTTAAAGTGTGTTACAAAGATATAGCCAGGCATAAAGTAATACTTAAAGATTGAAATTATTTTGTAAGTTATTGAAAGATTGAAGACCCCAGCACCTGTCTAAGAGCAATCTCCTAAAAATCAATAGAATGCCGTTCCTTTAAAACTGTTAGTAATAAAAAATGAATTCCTATCTGCGTTATCTCAGAGACGGAAAGAAGCATTAGTTCAATTACTGTCATCTGAAAAAATCTGATCAAACCATTTTTTCCAGAATTAGGTCTTAGCATCTTTTGAGGTGTAGTATGTGTTCATAGAAATGTATATAAGCACAATATTCTGTAATCCTATCCACACTGTGATTGATAGAACCTGCCTCTTTAGCATAAAAATGCTTTGAACTTACCTTAAATGTAGTTCAAGTTGTGTAAAAAGAAATTTAAGTAGGCATCTCCGAGCTATAATTTCTGCATGGCAATCATTCAAAGCAAGACCACGGTCACTCATATATTCTCCATTAATACATTTTGTTCCTGTAGAAACACTTATAACCTGAGCGTCTTTCACATCAGTACCTGGAAAATCAGTTTCAGGAGAAAAGACTTATAGAATTTTTTTCCCCCTCCAGCCATCTTAAACATGTAGCCTAATGGACACTATCTAATAAAAATAATTTAAGAATTAATTATTTAAATAATTAAATTACAAATTAATTTTCAATTCTAAATAATTCTGAAATTTAAATTAATCGCATATATTTACAGATGAATACACAGATATTTCTGTATGGATTGCCTTTCAAATTTTGGAATCATATAAAACTGAGCAAATTATTAATTTGCATAGTCTGGATTTTATACATTATATTGTCAAACCATACAGCTATGTGCATTTCTTGGATGGACTGAAAATATCCATATAATTAAATAATTACTAGACTCAGATTGCACTGACCAAGCTAATTATCTAATCCGAACTATACATATCAGGTACAGTGTGGCTAGGTGAAAGTTTGTGAATTTTAGAGAAAAAATATTTAGCTTCCAGCCTTGCAGTCTCAGGCATTTTTTGTTCCATTGGAGTTCTATCAATTAAACTATGTGTTGACATTTTCATGCAATTCAGGATAGTAGATTTGATTGTCATTTAAAGTATCAGATTCTAATTTGTGGAATTTGAATAAATATGAAATGACATTAACTATAAATTTAAACTGGGAATGTTTTTATCACCATTTTATTTACATATTTTTAATCAATGTGATTAAAATAAATATATTTATTCATTATAATTGTTAGCTAACTGAAATATATATGGGCATGAATAAAACACAACTTTCTAGAAGTCAGAGAATTTAGAAGCATTATTCCTTTTCTCTGCCTTGTTCAATTTTTTTTTCTCTCTCAGTATATTTATTTATTAATTTATTTCACTAGTGTAACAATCAGTTCTATTTATGGGACAATATAGTGTTATGGGTTATAGCTGCCATGCCAACAGAATGTATTTAACTCAGTGAATTCCAGTCCATTGGTGTCAAAATATCTCTATCCTTTTAGTACTGAATATATCATGGATAAAATATACGTGATTATAACATTTTAACGGTGAAACTGTCCATGATTCATTTAAGCTATACTGTATATTTAATAGCAATGCTGTTGTTAAATTTTTATTAAGTTAAATTTGAAATAATATTGTATTTGTTTATTATAAATAGCTACTTCATTTATATGATTAAGCAAAAGACAAAAAGGGCTTTAAAATTAAAAATAAAAACTGATTTGCATACATATGTACACATGCCCAATAATGGTTAATATTAAAATATAGCATTTAGAGATTACAATTAAATATGAATTACTAATTATAATTTTCGGCATGAAGAGATTTCACATTATTAAATATGGGAAAGAAAGGGGAAATATCCATTTACCTTGATCATTTTATTTTGTATACAAACAAGGGGATAAAGAACCCAGTTGAATGGCAGGTTGGTCTTGTTTTGTTTTTACCTGTTGTCATGACAACACCGGCTAGCACTTTTCTACGTGCATGAGGTGATGTAAAGTTATCTGTCAAATCGCTGAATTTCTCTACGACCAAGCGTGCAACAGCATCAGCTAAAACCTGCAAAAATTATATTGGTATGTTGGACAGTTCAGAAACACAAATCTATTTCTGACTTAAAAATGAACACTAAAACCTTCCCTTATAATATTAAAAATGAATTTATCCATTTGCATTGCATTATCATGCTATGTTCTATGGCATCCCTTAGAAAAGAACAGATCATCAGAAACTGGAATGCTGACCCAGATATACTGTAAAATTAAAAGCAATTTTAAAAAAATGACTATGGATTAGGTGTCTCAATAGAAAAACACCTTATATACAGGTATATATATATTATTTACCGAGACACCTGGTCTACCCCAACATGTGGAAGGGGGCATTCTGCTCCCTTTTGCCTTTCAGCTCCAATCCAGGAGCCCTCAAGCAGTCATATTCACAACAAAACATTTTATACCAAATTTATCAGCAAAATATAAATTATATATATATATATATATATAATTTATATATATATTTTCTAGCGATAGATAGATATGGCTAGAAAATCATAAAAGTATAAAAACTGATTTAAAGGAAGATTCTGCTTCAGCAAGGTCAGTCCTATAATTGTCCTATCATATAATTGAAGACATTCATTATGATTTTTATCAAAACCACAAAAAATGCCAAGTTTGTAAAGTATTTCAAATATTTTAAGAATAAAAAATTCTTTTAAAAAAATCAAATGAAGAGTTTTAAAATTATTATAGTAAACCTCTCATTAGAGGGGATAACTATGAAATACACATTGAATATAAACAATAAATGCTAAACAGGGAAAGAAATAACATAACATATGAAAAATTACAGTTATTTGGTTAGTTACTAGCCAGATCTTTTATGTTGCTGAACAAAATCCAGAATTGGTCAGTTCAAACATAAAATGTTTAAATAGGGGGTCAAATAATAAGGAAAGAGAGTTTCCAAATTACTTTACCAACTGCTGCCTAATACCTCCCAGAACATAGATAAAAACTATTACAAATTCTCCATTTTTAAACCATTCAAATAATCTCCCCTTTTAAAACAACACATTACGCTCCCAGTACGCTATGGGACCAGTACGCTCCCATAGAGAGGGGCTTCTCTGGGTGCTGTCAGTCAAATAGTATTGACTGGCGGCCCCCAGGGGGCGAATCTTCTCTGTGGGGGCACCTGCCATCTGGAACGAGCTCCCCCCGGAGATACAGGATCCAGGATCTGCGCACTTTCGCCGTGCCCTCAAAACATTCTTATTCCAGCAGGCTGCCCTGGCCTAACTTTTCCTTTTAAATTGCTTTTAAATTTGTCTTATAAATTGCGTGTTTTAAATTTGTTTTTTGGGCCAAAGCATTTAATGTATTTTAAATGTTTTTTTAACATTTGTATTATGTGTATTTTATCTTTTGGCTGTTCACCACCCTGAGTCCTTCGGGAGTAGGGTGGTATATAAATAAAATAAAATAAAATAAATAAATAAATAATTAACTGTCAAAAGGAAAAACTTTGGTAATTTAAAAAACTTTGATAATTTACTGCTGAATTCATTAAAACAAATAGTGTATTTCTAATTGTTAGAAAAATACTATGATGTACAGGTTTCATATTCCAAGAACTGTAACTTGACTTTCCATAATATCAAGCATTAAGCTGCAACTGAATTGGGCTAAAATACATCAAGTTTTTCCTAGAATTGTCTATTCTAATATTTTTTTTAAATTTAAAATTGCAAGAATGCATAACATGTTGCATAACATCCAACAACTCTGAGTATACATAATAAACTTTGTGATTCCTTTATCTCTGATTTTATGGAGATATGTATGTATGTGCCTTTCAGTCAGCCTTGACTCCTTGCCATTCCCTGGACAAGTTTCTGCAATTTCCTTGGCAACTTTTTCAGAAATGGTTTGCCTTTGCCTGCTTCTTAGGACTGAGAGAGAGTGATTGGCTCAAAATCACTCAATTGGCTACCATGCCTCAGGGGGACTCTTATTCATCGTCTCCCAGTTTCTAGCCTGGCGCCTTCACCACTACTCCAAACTTGCTCTCTTTAAATGCAACTCACTATAGTGGTGAATATCTGTAGCTTGGGTGTAAGATAAGGGTGGAGGTTCGTTCTCTGAGCTTGTAGGTTGGTTTAAAATGTTTTGTTACCAGGCTAGGTAACATCTTCGGTGGAATTTAGGGGATGTCAGTGTCAGTATTCTTCTGCTTACAACGGCTTTGTGTAATCAGTAGGTCTTGTGATGTCAGGCCAGGTCAGGGTCACATCAGATCAGGCTCTTGTGATGGGTCTTGTAATGGGCAGGTATGGGTGTGTCAAGTGAGGGTCTTGTGGTTGAACGTTTTACAAAAAAAAAAAGGGCATCGTTGGGATGGCCTGGGCTGGAGATTATTCCCAAAAGCAATCACAGGATATAGGTTTCTGTGGCTGTGTTCCTCAAAATGTATGATGGATTTGGGAAAACATTGAGGGAGACATGAGGCAAGGCACAGCAACTCTTGCGAAAAACTAACAATGGAGGAAAAAAATTTCATTTTGAAACCTGCACAATAGGGAAATGAAGTTAGTTGGTTAGTTAGTTAGTTAGTTAGTTATCAAATTTGTTTGCCTTATGGTTCAGGTTCAGGTTGAGTAGGAGGGGAATAAAAGGAATGGTAAATCTTCTCATCTACAATTCCCAACCTTATAAGTCAAGCAACTTAAGCCTAAATCAGTTTCTATATTTGTATGACAATCAATAACAAACTGTCCATATTATTTTTCAAGTATTAATAATGGGAAATATATAATCATGCTATGGCACTATTATGAAACATGGAACTCAATGCAATTTTAATTTTTTCCCCTTCACTCTTATTCACATAATTATTTAGCAGGTGGGGGGATTTCTATACATCTTGATCTTTTGGCTAAGGAACAATGGAATGTTTCAATATTTTCAGGGATTTGGGTCTGATTTGAACAATAAAACTGCCTTCCTCATTTGGTGGGTTCATTTTTATGGGAGATTTGGAGGTTGTAGAGGCCAACCAGTCTAGAACTGCAGAACTAATGTGATATGCTATGGGATGTCTTGGGATGACTCAGTACATTTGAAAAAGTAGCTGGATAACTGATGAACAGAACAAACGTAACACAGTGAATTTAACAAAAAATGGGTTTGAGATTTTAGAATTTTGTTTCTTTAGGCCCTATAGTATTTGAAGGAGCTTTTCTTGTGTATACATAATCCCCCATTGGTGATTCTACTCAATGTGTCTTTACATAGATAGCAACTTGGGAGCAAACTTTCTGATATATACCTCAACCTGTAAAGTGTGTGTCCCAAAGGTGTGCGGTCTACCACACTCTTATTATTTTTTTCAATCAGTTAAAAAATCCTTTCAGAACTTTGGTTTTCCTTTGCTGCTATATTTAAGGTTTTACGTATTTCTTATATTTTATTTTTATTACTTTTAACTCGAATGCTTTAATATCTCTGTTTACACTTAATTTATATAGGCTAAATTGTATCTCATTCTTAGCCATTCAATAAACAAATAACACACTTTACAGATTAAATTAAATCTATAAGCAAAACTGCACCGAAGTAGAATATAGACCAGTGATGGCTAACCTTTTTGCCATCACATACAAGGAGAGGGGGGGATGGGGGAGGTTCGCGCGTGCGCATACCATACCCATAATTCTATGCGCCCCCCTGCGCATGTGCACGCAACCCCTCCCCCCCGCTCCTGGCATGCAATAGCCTGGTAGGCCCATTTTTCTTTCTTACCTGGTTCCAGATCCTCTCTATGCATCTGGGAAGGGTGAAAACAGCCTTTCCCACTCCCTCAGAGGCCCTCTCTAGGAGTCTCTAGAGGCTGGGGACAGCAAAAACGTCATTTCTTGTCCCACTGGGAGTTGGGAAATGGGCCCTTTCAGGCCTCTGGGGGGCCTCCGAGGGAGTGGGAAAGGTTGTTTTCACCCTCCGCAGATGCATAGAGAGGATCTGAGCCAGGTAAGAAAGAAAAACAGGCCTTCCCAACCCCCCCACCAGGCCCTCCAGAGGCAGGAAACAGCCTGTTTCCCTACTTCTGGTGGGCCCAGAAGGCCTGAAAATCAGCTGGCCAGTGCGCACATGCACACCAGAGCTGAGCTGATGTGCCCACTGATATGGCTATGCGTGCCACCTGTGGCACACATGCCATAGGTTTGCCATCATGGATATAGACATTTATTCCCTGCCTCAAAAGTCTCATGATGATTTAGCAGGACAAAAAGACACTGGTGATAACATCTCCAATGGATCAGACAACTCTTGGTTCATCATTCCAGGATTCTTGGCCTTCCCTCTGCAATCAGCCAGTGGCCATATAGTACTAAGAGGCATTACAGAAACAATGAGAACAAGTGTTGTTTGTAAAATTATACAGAGGACTGCCATTTATAGCAACATTGGGTTCTATAACTCTCAAGGGATCCAAATGTCCCAAAAATCTAATGTCTAGGAACAGAGACAGGGCAATTTTATCTCCTAAATGAACAACGAATATTTGACCTGGTGATGGTACAAGCAGTGTCCTTCATTATCACCATGTGCAGTCAGTGAAACAATGGATTTGAGATCTATTCTTTATTTACATCAGACATTTACATCTATGGTGGAAAAAGATGCAATGTGTGACTGAATACCAGTGCTGGTAGCAGCATATAAAGTGAAATGCTTATAAGGAAGCGACTACAACCACTTAGATGAGTCATCTCCAGTCTTGCCTATCTATAAGCAGTTACATGCTTTACCAATTGATTTTGGCAATGCATTATTAAGTTATACAAATTACCATGGCTTTCTGGCAAGAAACATTGGTATGAAGTTTGCTCCTAATAACAAAACAATATTATAATAGTAGTTCCACCCTATCCTAAACATGTTTCACTTTGCACATAAATAGAATTGATCAAATCATACCTAAGGCTCAGGATTACTATGCCTATTTTCTTAACTATATAAAATATTCTCAGGAATAAAAAATCATAACTTTTCCTCAGCAATAAACACAAAATATAATTAAGAGACCTGGCAGAAATATATTAGTAGTGTATAAGAATACTGTGGCTTTCCAGATATGTTTAATTGGAATTATAATAAAAACAATCCCAGTACTGTAAACATTTGCATCATTAATACCCTGTATCTTTTTTCTCACCTGTGGCAAGTGTAACTGGAGGCCCTCGCTAGGAATAGGTTGGTGAGATGGTGTTTGGTCCAGTTGCATATTAAATAAAGATGCAAGAGCTGACTGAGCTGCCCGAGCCTTTGCCAATTTTTTGTTCCTTCCAGAACCTTCAAACGTTTGGCCATCCACTGACACAGCCATTACAAAATTCTTGGCATGACTCTCTCCACTTTCTGAAATAAATTCATACTTTAGCCCTGGTCGAAGTTCATTTAGTATCATCACTGGATTCTTCCCACTGGTTGATGCGTATGGTGACGGGGCAGGGAGAGATGACTGGATAAAACTACTAGCCACAACGGATGAGAGGCTGAAATCTGGACTGGAGGTAAAGGAACCATCTCCATTGGATTCCAAGTAAAAGGAATGGTCAGACTGAACTGGATTTTCAAACCCATTGAAGAGGGTGTCTGAGAAATCGGCCTGGTCAGAAGTAAAGTCTGTATTTACCGAAAGAGTTCTACCCATTGCTAGATGAGCTTCTGATGCATTAGGAAATTGAACAAAGGACCTCAGAGCTTTCTCAGCCGCATGGAGTTTTGCTTTCTTTTTTGTGGGGCCAGACCCTTCAAACATCTGCCCATTAACTTCTACTGCCATCACAAAAATTGGAGCATGAACTGGTCCGGTTTGGGAGAGGAGCTTGTACTGTAAGCCAGGCTTGATTTCATTCAGTTGCATCAGGGCATTCTTGGGCAGCACTGGACCTGGAGTTTTCTTTTTCTTCTTTGGGCGGAACTTGGAATGGCCGTTGCTTCCCTCGTCCAACAGCCGCTTCCTGCTGCTAGTGCCTCCACCATTAGGGAGCTGATTCCCCTCCCCAGAACCTTGCACAGTCCCTTCTTTAGGTGGAATGTTGTCCATGTTGCGGTTCTCTTTAATATCAGTGCTGCCTGAACCTGTGGTGCCCAGAAAGAGTAACTTACAATGCCTTCGTTGCAGGACCTTGTAAATGTAAAATTTGGAGATTCCTTTATCTACCTTTGCAACTGGTTAAGTGATGTGTGCTCAAATATCATTGTTATTCATTTATTAACCATATATACAAATTATTTAAACATTTTGTACTCATTATTCACAAATAGTTTTCATTCTAAAAGCAGAGAAATTATTAAAATATTAAATTATATTTTAAAATGTATTATAAATCATAACCTTAATTCTAAAATGAAAACAAACTATCAGGCATCTTGCACTTGCAATTGATCTTAGACTTATATACCGCTTCACAGTGCTTTACAGCCCTCTCTAAGCAGTTTACAGAGTCAGCATATTGCCCCCAACAATCTGAGTCCTCATTTTACCAACCTCGGAAGAATGGAAGGTTAAGTCAATCTTTCTAGAATCAAGTTATTTGCTCATCTTTATCACAAAGAATTTCTTTCTTTGGAAAAAAAAAATAACTGACAATTTAGTCCTTCAAATTGGAGTCTTGATACCAAACTTCCCTACAGACTTTAACTTTCAGCATTCCTCTAAGGAGCCTTATATACATGAGCTCCTCTACAGACATGGATATTTACCTGGCCATTAAGTTTCCCTTCATATTAATGCTGAATGTACTAATGAAAGCATTTTAGAATACAGCCAGCAATTGCCATCTTGCTCCCTTGAATGCATGGGTGGTCCCTCTGATATATGAGACTGTTTCAAGTAAATTTCAGGGTACACGTTTTTTTAAAAAAGAGCCATCTTTATTAGGAAAATATTTTTCTCATATCTATAACTATGCTTGCTTGGAGAGCTAACTACCAAAAGATTTATCTGTAGTTTTTTAATTGGATATTTATTTAGAAACTTCAATACCTATTATGTATGCTATAAGTATAAAACTGGAAAATAGAGCTATACAGAAACTAATCTCTAACAAAGATAGATATATTTCCATAAAAAATGAAGATATCAATAGTCTCTGATTCTTTTAATAATACATACACACAAAAATACTTTCAGGAATCCTAAAGTCACTACAGGATAGAAAGATAGAAAAGATAAACTAGTACAGAAAAAGCTTTCTCAGAACTCAATCTGCAACCAAACTTTACTTAATGCATGGAAAGGAAGAGGAAGAATTTGAAACGAGGAAAAGATATTCTCCTGGCTGTCATATAAAACTAAATAAAGTGTATAAAAGAAATACATCACACTTTGATTTCCATCAACATACAATCTCTCATGACATGAGTAGATATTTCTCAGCTTAAAATTGTTTTACACAAATGTATTACTTTGATAAAATTACTATGCACACACACAGAGAGAGATAGAGAGACATAAGTATACATACATACATACATACAGTACATACGTACATACATATGGGGCGGGGGGAAGGGAGAGAGACAGAGACAGAAAATCATAGAAGATAGTTTTATACCAACACACTTTCTTAGGGAAGAATGGGTGCAAAATGAGCATGTTAGGGTATCATAGGTATCATAAATGAAAATTCCCTGGTTTTGTGATTGCTTTAAAAAACAAATTTGGAGCAAATTTGACAGAATGAATTAGTTTATGAATGTATGCCATTATGACATGACCACATTCATACTTATTTACACATCTGTATTTCAAATACATCCATTATTTCTACTCATTTTCTTTCAATTTGGATCCCTAGAATCCCTGAACATTATAAACTGCTGTTAATCCATATATTATAAGGAAAGATATTGCAATTTATTTCTATTAGGTATTAAAGAGGCAAAGATGTATAATCAGACTGAAAAAGGTTAAATAACATAATTCAGTTATATGCATAGTAATCCCTGCTCTATTCTGTACAACAGAATGGAAACAGAAATTACTATTGCAGGAAAAAATACAATGAGCAAAACATGTTGGAACCACACTCATGCCTGGAATATAGGACTTTGGGGTTATAGGGAAAAGAACATAGGAAGAATAAGACCATGTCACAGTATCAATATATCTGGCATGAAAAAAATAAAGCTTTAGTTACCCAACAGATTTCCTATGAGTTAGTATTACTATCAACTAATGCTAGAATATGTTTTATACCATGAAAACATACAAATGGACTTAGACTGAAATGAAGTAATTAACATTAATTAGAATACCTTACTTAGATAAACTTAATAATGGTAATTATATGTAGATTTAACATAATATCAAACATTTTTTCAGCTGTCACCCGAAACTAGAAATCAATGTATAAAAGAATAATCCTTCCAACACAGACATCACAAGGTATTATGACATTATATAGACTGGGCTAGGATGTTAGAATTATACTAATTAAATATATGTAAACAATTGAATAAAATTAAAAAGGCTTCATAAAAAAGAATAAAAATATTACATGAAATAGCAGAAGAATGGATTAATCTTTAAAGGCAGATGTCAAAAGCATACAATACAGGCAGCTCATTGCGGAAACAACAGAAGTTAAATATTATTGGGCAGGAGAAAGTTCATGTCCCAGTGCCTTGAAGCTGTGCGGGTCTGGATGGGGAGAAACAGGCTTCGACTCAACCCCTCCAAGACCGAGTGGCTGTGGCTGCCGGCGTCCCGATATAGCCAACTGACTCCATCGTTGGTTATTGGGGGCGAATCATTGGCCCCCACGGAAAGGGTGCACAATTTGGGCGTCCTCCTGGACCCACGGCTGTCTTTAGAGGATCATACGACAGCTGTGGCCAGGGGAGCTTTCTATCAGGTTCGCCTGATACGCCAGTTGCGGCCCTTTCTAGATCGGGACTCCCTACGCACAGTCACTCAGGCGCTCGTCACGTCTCGCTTGGACTACTGCAATGCTCTCTACATGGGGCTCCCCTTGGGATGCACCCGGAGGCTCCAGCTGGTACAGAATGCGGCCGCGCGGGGGATTATGGGAGCGACGGGGCGCTTCCACGTGACACCTCTCCTGTGTGAGCTGCATTGGTTGCCGGTTGACTTCCGGGTGCGTTTCAAGGTGTTGGTTATCACCTTTAAAGCGCTCCATGGCTTAGGACCAGGGTACTTACGGGACCGCCTTCTGCCACCAATTGCCTCCCACCAGCCGGTTCGCTCCCACAGAGAGGGCCTCCTCAGGGTGCCATCAGCCAGACAATGCCGGCTGGCGACCCCCAGGGGGAGAGCGTTCTCTGTGGTAGCCCCCACCCTCTGTAACGATCTTCTTCCAGAACTGAGAACAACTGCCGACCTCCGGACTTTTCGTCGGGCTCTGAAGACTTATCTCTTTCAACTTGCCGGACTTGCCTGATCGCTTCTACTTTTTAAAATTTTTAGAGTTTTATTCTGTTTTAAATTCTCAGCCTAATTTATATTTGTTTTTAGTACGATTTTAACTTTTTTGTATTGGTTTTTTAGCTGGCTGTTCACCGCCCTGAGTCCGTCAGGAGAAGGGCGGTATATAAATCTAATTAATAAATACATAAATAATAAATATCCTCTTATTTCCTTGAGTACTTCCTAAGAAGAGTAGGACATAGTACTCCAACTGCAACCCCTTTTCATGCTCTTTAAAGCTTATTTCATGACAATTGTCTAATAGATATTTTGGCTTCTTGATTCATTCCAGGGCTATTGTCATGAGTTAATACAGATAGCTCTATCAGCTCTGGTAACCTCGCCATTTGTAGGCAGGTAAGGGCAGAGAAGGAAGGGTCCTTTTAATTCCGAAAATGAGTCCTAATGAAGAAAATTTAGAAAATTTAACTTTCTGTTGCTAAAGTGTCCTCTCTCTTATCACAGAGTTATCTGTCACCAGTTGCTCTGTGAGATTGCACAAACAAACAAAAAGACAGCATATGACCTATTTTGAGGATTTAAGCTGTCAAATTGGATATACATCTATTAAATAAATAGTTTAAAACCTAAACTTGAGTTAGGTAGTCTTTAAATGCTGCAAAGGATTACCAACAATTCTCTTCAAGCTAGAAAGCTTATGATACACACTACAGTACTGTAAAAAATGATGTGAATTTTATACAGTATATATAATAATGCATACAGTAATCTTCCGTGATTTTTAAATAATGCTTTCTACAGTACTGGCCAAAATTGTGAAAACGTTTTGAGAAAAGTGTATTTTTGAGGTTTGGTGGCTAATAACACCACTTTTGGGGGGGGAGTTTCAAGATAATCATATTCCACTGTTGGAATGGCCTGGGAATAGCCAGACCTTAACCCAATTGAAAATCTATGAAGCTGACTAAAGAAACTTGTTAGTCTGAAGCAACCCAGCAATAAAACCCAGTTAACTGAAGCAATCATTCAATCTTGGTTTCACATTAGAACAGCTGCAGAACTAAAAGACTTGGTTCACTCCATGGGAAGACATTGTATGGCCATAATTCATGCTAAAGGTTATCCAACTAAGTATTAACTGATGTGATAATTTTGTATATCTCATTTTTTCTATGTGTTTTACTTTTCTTCTTTATACTATAACTGCTATTCTAATAGCAAATCCTTCATAAAAGTTATTGCATTACATTCTTGAGTAAATTATATTTCCATTGATATATAATTTTATGGTACTACTCCAAAAAAAAGTGATGCTATTAGCTAGTTTTAGAAAATATATTTTTCCCAAAAGATTTCTACAATTTTGGCCACTACTGTATATTATTCTTTTGTTAAAACAAGATATTAAATGTCAAAGCCTTAATTGTAACCCAGTAATTCATTGCCTTTTTTAAAAAAAATAGACACCACATTTTTAATTTGCTGTAGCTAAATGCTGCAAGGAATCCAGTGAAAAGTAATATTCTGTTTTGCTGGAGAAAAATATTCTAAAGACAGAAGTTTTAAAATGCCTGCTATACATGCAAACATTTTATCTCCTGGATAATATATTTAAATTTGTTTTAAACCTAGCAATTAAAACATGCACACACCACTTCACCTAGTTGACAAAGCTGATGGAATGGCTATTAAATTTTCATTTATAACATCCTCCAACAAAAGCTTGATAGGTTACTCCTTTCGGTGCTCAAAAGAATAGAAAATTAGAAGAAGCTGGATAGAAAGAGATTGGTAAAACATACGAGTTAAAAAGCAAGAAATAATACTTTTACAATAAAGACAAATAATGCTACAAATAGTTTCGTAGTTCTTAGAACTATTTCCTTTGTAATATGTTTCACCATATCCTATATTTTACCTCAAGGGACAATTTGATAGAAGATAGTATTCAGATAAAACACATTTAGAGCATTATATTCATATGATGTAATTTGGAGACTGTATTTGTTTAGAACATTTTTGTCCCAATAAAAATTTCAATCAAATAGTTTTGAAAGTTTCAGATTGTTTCAAGCTGGACCGTCAAATGTGTGAATTTGATTATCACTGGACCAAAGGAATGTTTTTACCTTCAACCTTTTGAGTTGTTAGAAAATATTTTTGAATTTGCTTTGTATTAAGATAAATAATAAATATGTATGCCCATAGGCTCTTTAAAATAAGTAAGAGAGATTAATTATTTCAGCATTTCTATAATAGCCCAATATTTAACATCATTTTCATTTAATACAGGGCAGGAATCCAGGAATAGCCTGGCAGAATGAGGCCAAGTCATCCATCAAGATACCTCAGCCATTTTGAATATGTAGGGTGAGGCTGCATGCACTTTCAATGAGGGGAGGGGACTTTTCAGCTCAATAGCACAATGCCTAGACAAGGTCAGACCTAATACAATGTATCTAGGAAGGATTTGATATGTCCTCCCACCTCAATAGATTCTAACTACACATGTGAATACTTAAATATAAACTCTGTATGAATAATCAGAAGCAAATACACTGGTTTCAGTGCAAATTGTTCCCATCTATAAAAGCATAGATCACAGGGAGACATGACCCAATCAGTTAGTCATTATTAACTATTTTTGCAATCTGATCCTATAAACACAATGATAACATCACAGATTTCTGAACTTCTCCTGTTTAGAAAATCATTCTTATTTATGAATAAATGCTTTCTTTAAAATATCAATATTATAATAATAAATCTTTTTTATTGCACTGCTCCTTCTTTTATTTCTTATGTATTGGAATTGATAAATTAATATTTTTCCCAAAGAAATGTTTTTGAGATTTCATCTTTCAAATCCTACTCAATACTAAAAGCTTTAGGTCTTTCAATACTTTTTTAAAAATTTTGGCACATTTGCATTTTCCCAATACTGTCAGTATGGATTTGATACATTCCAAATACTTATTTTCCCATCAATCACTGCTTGGGCCTTATATAATTATTAATAATAATTACCAATCAATTACCAATATTTTGCTATGAATTACTTTGCACTCCAGGAAACTGCCCCTTATCCTTAAACGCTGTCACTATATCTTACTGCACATAACAAACATTAATTCATATTGCTGTAAGTCATAGTAAACATTAAAATATGATTAAAAAATTTAAATAAATAAGAACCTGCTCTTTTAGCATAATTTCTTACCAAAGTGGACAATAGTAGCAACAACTCATAGAAGTACAATTAACTTATAGAAGTTAATTGTACAAACAGCATTAGGTTTTTGTAAATTGTAATTGTAAAATAGCAATAGCTATTTTAAAGTTTTAAAAAAGGAAATTGTGTTTAAATACAAACCTTATTCAGCCTGCAAAAGTCTTTTTTCCTTTCCAGTATTTTAAGGCTTATTTGCAACCCCCTTCTCTCAATATTGAATGAGACATGTTCATACATGGATTTTTAACAGATAAGTATCATGAGCCTATTGATTTTGCAGAAAATATATATGATTCTCCTGGTAATAAGAGAGCTCTCTCTATAAATCTTCTGATTTTGCTGCTTTTGTCAAGGGAAGGACAAAGTCATATTTACAGAACAATACCAATCAGTTAAAATATATTATTTAATACTATAATCTAAAATAAATATATTTAATATTTCTTTTGGCATGTCAAAAATAAAATAAAAAACTTATCACACACACACACACACACAAAGAGTACTGAGAAAATTCACTTTTTAAAATAAAAATGAAAAATATACATTAAATTTTGCATGCAATGGACTGGATATGGAGAGCTATTTTGGTAATAGAAAGTTCTATTTTTTATGTTGTAGCATAAAACTGAAAGTTTCTTTTATATGACATGCACAACCCAACCTTAGGGCATGGAACTAGTAGAATCATTCTGTTCACTCCCATTCAGCCCATATATAGTTTAAAAGTTTCTTTTTTGTGGGTCTCAGAGTTTGGGAGAATCTGTTCCTTAC
Organism: Masticophis lateralis; assembly: GCA_030761175.1. Lineage (NCBI taxonomy): Eukaryota > Metazoa > Chordata > Lepidosauria > Squamata > Colubridae > Masticophis > Masticophis lateralis. The sequence goes on from JAUDYJ010000001.1 coordinate 161,963,185, forward strand.
TGAGGCAGGAAATAAAATCTAGAGCCTCAGATCTTTTTCTAGAAGGAGAAAAGAGTTTGTTTTCTGATTCTGGAAGGCAAAGCTCACCTAACCTAGAATATACATATGCATAAAAGTGGTAGGATTTAGATCTGAAGACCAAGTTCACCTATTTGCAGATTTTGACCCCACATCTGGTTGCTGTAGGCTTACTGCAAGCTACCTAGATCTCTGTAATAAAAATTAGTAGGTGAGATAGGATTTCCTTTGCAACACAGATTCCAAATAAGTGATATTGACATTTCAAATATATTAAAGAATCTTCTTGTAAGAAATGTTTCTCAAAATATTTTATTTTTTTCTCAGATGTACATAAATTAAATATGGGAACAGGGATACTACAGCTGCAGTTATTTCACATTTCTGCAGGAAAAAAAATGCTAGCTAAAGCCTTGAACAATAAAAGACTACAGTAATCATAGCTTCTATAACAAGCTATGTGAAATCTTGATAAAAAATGGCTGAAATAATTTTTTAAAATCATAAGAACATAATAATCGTATTATGATGATTATATAAATAAAATATAATTATGATTATCATAATTATTGTATGAGAATCAGATGACTTTGAACATAATAGTTTAACAAAAATGTTGCTAGTTTCACAGAAATAAATGATGAACTACAACTTTTCATATTCAGTATTTTATGCTTCTCTAGAAGGGGTAAAACTAGTTTTAAAAACTGGAAGAAACAGAAAACTGGGTATAACAAAGTTTAAAAAAATAAATAAAAGCATATTATGATGCATATAATTTGATCAAGAATAAGAGCATAATTGAATGCATGTCTATTTATAAGCTCAAAGAGTTCAATACGACATATTCTTTAATAGATAATAGAGCTCTTCCTTGAGGGAGATGGAAGGTCTAGAAATAGGTAAAGATATACGTTTCCCTTGTCCAGTTGTGTCCATCACTAGGACATGGTGCGCTTCTCTATTTCTTGGCCAAGGGAGTCAGGATTGTCCATAGACTTTGTGGTCATGCGGCCAGCATGGCTATACGCCAAAGACACACGGAATACCGTCACCTTCTCATCAAAGTGATACCTATTAATCTACTTGCATTTGCATCCTTTCAAACTACTAGATGGCTACGAGCTGCGGGAGGAACAGGAGCTCATCCCATTGTATGGCACTCGGGTCACAAACCCGGGCTGTCAGCTTTTTAGCCTCTGTGACACAACATCTTTAACTGTTGAGCCATCATGCTCCCTGGTCTAGAAATATGAAATACAACTAACTAACTAAGTAACTAAGTAACTAAATAAATGAATAAATAAATAAATAAATAAATAAACAAGCAAGCTAAGATTAACTAAATTAACCAAATTCAAGGGGACTTAATTGTCAGTTAATATGCATTCTGTACATTCATTCAAACCAAAGCAACTAAATCTTTAGTGAATAGACCACATATTCAGTGGTATTAATGTACACTTCAGAGACTGTTCCTTATGTTTAAAGGTTGACACCGCATCTTACTTCATTCAACAAAAAACAGGAAATATCCTCCTCATTTTATTAAAAACCTGAAAGGAAGTTTTCCCTCTATGAAGGGGGATTTAACAGAAGTACCCTGCAGAAACCATACTGAGTACACCTTACTCATATTTTCTTCATCATCTATGTTCATCATGAAATAGTTGTTCAGGCTTCTATACTGGTGCAGATGGCTTTTTCCTGAAAGATAAAACAGAATAATTTTAGTATGTTTTAGTAAATAATATTTGGTATTATCAGCATGAATATTTAAATATATATTACAATATATATTATACAGCACTGTGTTTCATATAAATGTTTATGTTCACATAAATTACATTCTAATACTTACTGATAATTGGAATTATCCCAGATGAGTATATGTTTTTAAATTGAAAATCCAGGTCTGTTTTTAAGCAACTTTAAACAAGGTATTTTTTATTTTACTTTATACTGTTGACTTATTTAAAAAGCCAGTTGGTTGGGTGCGTAGATTTTCCCTTTAAATCCGCACAGTAACTCTCTGACAATAATAAAAGTGAGTCAAGATCATTCTGCCTGACTGGTAAAAAGGGAAGATACACCTCGATTACTTTCTATCCTTGCCTTCAGAAGTAGTGGAAGCTTTCAAGAAGAGACTGGACTGCCATCTGTCAGAAATAGTGTAGGGTCTCCTGCTTGGGTGGAGAGTTGGACTAGATGATCCACAAGGTCCCTTCCAACTCTGTTAATCTGTTATATATCTATTATTTATTTATCCTCTAATTACAAAGCAGGCAAGTCTCCTGCATGAGCAGAGGGTTGGACATGATGACCTCCAAGGTCCCTTCCAACTCTGTTATTTTTACTATGGATTAGTAACAGTAACAGAGTTACTGTTTCATACATTAGTAAATGTATGAAAATGGATTTCACACATTTCTTGCTCCTTATTTCATTAGCTCTGTCTTTATTCACTCATAAATTAACTGAGCTTGAGTCAACAAACCATGGTTAGTACTTGGATAGGGGAACTTTACCCAGGGAGATAGACTAGACTGGATAATTGAAAAAAATGTCCTACCGGTAGTAGACAGAAATGACACTGGTTCACTTAAACAGAATATTTTCATACATTTTTGATAAAAGTGTTTGCTTTTAATGTATTTACCAATGTAAAATATCAATACAATTAAATAAATATTTTAAAGTTAGCATAAATAACCGCACATGGGGAGGCAGGATAAGGCCCAGAGTCTCCTTATCAATGAAATGGGCGACATATAAAATGAATAAATAAAAAATAAATTAAAATATTATACTCCTGTAGGAAGAACAATTTAGAATTCTGCCCTAAGTGAAACAGTTAATAGGTTAGAGAGGTTATCTTTAAAATATTTTATTTAGATACAAAATGGCTTGTTCTAAGTATGGAATCTTAAAAGTTGCTTATAAGTAGCAGAATTAAAATAATGCAGCACTAGTAAAAGTATTCCATCTACAGTTCTTGATGGGTTGTATTTTCCTGTAAGAACAGATATACAGCTTGCACATTATCCTGGATTCACACTTCTTACTAGAGTAGCAGTTAGAAGTCTTTTCAAGGAGAGCCTTTGACCAGCTTTGGTGGTCCACCAGTTGTGAAATTACTAGAACAAGGAGGCTCTGAAAACCATGATTAGCAGCCTTGTCATGTCCTGGTTAGACAACAGCAATTTGCTCTCTTTCAGACTGCCCTCAAGTCCTCTATAACTGTTGGATAATGTAACTGCCTATTTGCTGCCCATTGGAAAACAATTTAGCCGCAGTTATGTCGCTGGAACTGTACTGGCTGCTGTTGAACTTCTGGATCCAATCCAAGAGGTTGATCATTATCTATGTAACGTACCCCACAGCTTCAGTTTTTGTTATCTCTGGACCACCTATTCTACACTAATTCTGCCCACCCAATATTTGTCAGCTAGAGGGGAAGAGGCTCAAAAATTAACTACTTGGTTTTTCTCACTTTTTCTCACTCTGAAAAAGCTTGCCCTCCCACAAAAGATCATGATGGCCTCCTTCTTTTAAGATTTAGGAAAGCATTAAAATTACATTTTTCCTCAAAACTTCTGGTGAGCAAAATACCAATTATGTGGATAGTGGGAGAGTTTTGTGTAGTACTGGCTGCTTTTAATTAGCTTATATTACTAAGTTTTTATGATTGTAAGCTATCTGTAGTCAAAAAAGTATACAGCATACAAATTTATCCAAAAATAAATAGTGAAAGAATAATGAAGCTATGCAAAACATGCATGATCCAATTGTATGTGAAATTATATGCAAGTTATGAAACAATAATAGACTATAAATTTGACTGGGCATGGCTGCTATTCATAGGAGGTTGATAAGTAAGGCCTCATGGCTTTATAAATAGCTATTTTAATACTTAAATATGACATAGAAAATCTAAAGTTTTATTCTGAGAACCAGAGCTGCTCACATCCTGCAAGTGCTGATATGACCATAGCTGCCATACAATTTTTTTTTAAATGCTGTTGTTTACATAGACAGCAAAATGAAAAGAGAAGATGTTTGATTCATCTAATAGGATGTGATAAATCAGCTGCCCACAGATGAAAGAAGTAAAGATGAGGCTGTTCACTGTATTGCTACAACTTCACTTGATCTAACATTAATCTTTCATCACTTATGCTTTCCCTTTAGATCAGCACCCCACAACCTTTTGGGCACCAGGGATGTTTCTCGAGGAGAGGGTTTTTCCACGACTGGGGGAGGCATGGTTTTGTGCACTGCCTACATTCTGAGAATAGATCTTCGCTTGTTGTGTGGCCTGATTTCTGGCATACTACGGACTGGTGCAGGTCCACGGATGGGGGTTGGGGACTCCTGCATTACATAGTACCTTTTTTATCTGTCCCTTCCCTTTCCAACATATTTCTTCATTTTAAAAAACAAACTCAGATTCATTCCCAATTAATTATTCTTGCATGCCTTCAATTTCAATTAATTTAACTTTAAAATAATAATAACTTTCAATAGAAAACTTTTGTTTTCTATCTAAATCACTGTGTCTTGTCTTCATTTGTCTTTTTTCTACATATTAGCTTAAAAAATGTTTCAGGACCCACATTGTCCCAAAACAATAATTTAATTCATATGTTCTCCTTGTAAACTAGAGGCAGACCCACTTTGGTCAAACTGTTAGGCTAACTTTTATCCACATTCCATTATTTTCTTTCTTACCTTGTATCTCTTTTTCTGCCCTCATGATGTGTGGTATTGCTGTCCCTAGAATGAAAGGAGGCAGAGGCATTAGGGTCAGAGTTGTGACTGACTCTGCCTCTTGTGATTTCCCCCAAATTAAATGGGCATTGGTGGTAGTTAGGGATATAAATCAGCTAAAGCAAGATCTCTGCTTTATTCAGAGGTAGGTAAAAAGACCAGGTACAGCATGGCTAGTGGTCTTGTTACTACTAATACAGATGTCAAGACTGACATCTTTATCAAGAAACCTCCATAAGGAAAGCTTCATGCCTCCACAAGACCCTGAGGTCTCTATTACTATTGAGAAAGGTTGATAATGAAAGAGGAGGATGTTTTTGAGAGCTGCATCAGTCCCCAGAGAGAGGTAAGTTTATAATATTCCAACACAAGAAGGCAAAGAAGGAAGCAGAGACACTTTCCAGTTATATACTGATGTCCCCTTATTTTATCAGGAACAGGAAGCAACTCAAGCCCTGCCTATGCAATCTAACTTACTCTACAAAACGATGAGCACAGAGGAGGTAAGGCATTGTACAGTAGTTCTAACAGTCTGATGATGTGTCTGAAGAAGCATTACCTGTCTGGTCTACTACCAGTAACAGCAAAACATTGGGCCACAAGGGCAAGATTTTAAAATAGCAAGAAGTCAAACCAGGGGTGGGTTCTACTTACCTCCGCTACCAGTTCGCAACAGCAGTGCATGTGTGCACTTCTGCGCATGCACAGATCGTTCATGATGACATCCCGCCACTGTTACTACCAGTTTGCAAGAATCGAACTGAACCGGGACAACCCACCACTGAGTCAAACAGCTTTCACAACTATCCACTATTCTGTCCTCTAAATGCTGAAAGAACAATCATATCCCATTCCAATTGGAAGAAAAAAAATGAGAAGAAATTTAGGAAACTAATGTGAATGCATAGGGTTTTTTGACTGAACTAAGACTTAAAACTAACTGCAAGAAATCTAACAGCAAAAAAAAGGGGGGTGGCTTTGTTACTAGTCAGAAGGGGGGGAAGGAAGGGGTGAGTCTATTGCTAAGAGATAAGAGGGTAAAAGATCATGGGGAGAGCACAATGCTCCATTCCTATTCTGTATTAATCTGTTTCCCCAAAGGGAAACTGTATTCAAATGGGATTTAAGCAGAACATTTGTCACAATAGACTTGGAAATTCCATTTGTAGTAATCGATCCTCAAATACAATAGGTACCAATTTGCAATTTCTGTCCTCTGGAGCATACAGAATTGTCGGGCTAAAATTTGAACCAGCACATTTGACTATCTGAAATCTCCAAATTTATCTCATAGCTTAAAAATGGTAAATTTCCTGGGAAAGATCTAATTTTAACTGAACTATTACAGTCCAGTGATTTATCAACTGGTAAATCCAAATTTTGCATACATGGGAAGCGTATTTTAAATATCAGTTGTCTTGTTGTAAATCCATATCATAATTCTGATTTTTAAAAAAGGTACTTAAAAAAAATCTAATCTTTGCCCAATTAGTCTGATGGGCATTATAAACAAGCTCTATTTTAGAAATCTCCACCTAAAATTGGTTGATACACGGTATTATCATAGGATTGGAGCAAGCTGGCTTTCTTTAGGGAAATGAGATCAATCTTAGACTTTCCAAGTGTAGTCTAACCAAAGGTGCATTTCTTATTCCCTATATTGGGCACAATAACCAGAAACAATTATAAGGGAAACTGTTTGCTCTTGCTGCTTCAATCGACTACTTGCCCTTATCAATTCTCTTTTAGCATAATTCCATGTAGATTTTATGTTTTTGCTGCCCATGTATCCACTGATAAAGAGGTGAAACAAGTATGTAAGTGACCCCCACCCTTTAAGTTCAAACACTCAAAGATGCAAGCTCCATGCTAGCCAGTAGAAATTCTCCTTTATGCAGAAGATATGACCATTCTTTGTACATTCCGAGTACAGTATTTATGGGGAGAACCTTTAGAGTTGCATAGTAGGGATAACAAACTGTAATAACAATGAACTTGACATCAACTACACTAAAAAATATACTTGTTTTATCTAGAAATGCTGTATAATTTAAATATCACAGGATTTCCTCTTCAGCATCAACATCCAGGAAAGATCAATGGTTACTTTGTATTTTCAAGATGAAACAATTTCATCCTGACATCAATTACGATAGACAACACAAAAGTTATAAATTACTTAATTTATGAATCCCTGGCCCTACTAAGGCTAGAAATACAGCTGGCTTTCACACAGGTCTCTAAATGGCTCATTTGTTTCAATTATTCATTTAAATTGATTCACTTTAAGAGTGCTTGGGTTTTTCTGACTCTTTCTAACAATTTTGTATCTACATAAGCCAAGAAAATTAAACTGCTTAAGTCTTGTGATTTATCCTTATCTTACATATTGAATATATTAGATTTTTACAAAATTTGATCAGAGATGAAACAATAAACCTTTGACATATTCTTCCAGAAATATCTCTGTTGTAATCTGAATATATATAACACATACTTCATCATTAGTTGTTTTATGGCAGCCTCCTATCACATGCTCTATCGTATAGTAGATAAGCCAATGACATTGCAAAATTTTACAAGTTGTTTTTGTTGTTCACACTAGATTAATATAAACACTATAGAATAAAATTCCCACCTAAAGATATTAATTGATTAATTAATCTTACATGAATCTTAAGAGAATCTTAAGCACTAATTTAAAAAAGTTGACTACCTCCTGAGAAGTCTGTTCCAATGTTGAATGGCTCTTAACATTACCATTTTTATGTCCATTTGAAATCTTTTTTTCTTACAATTTCAACCCATTGCTTCTTCTTTCCTGGAATTGTACTTAATCAGTCCATCATACATGATTGCTCTGAAGACCTCCATCTTCACACATTATTCTTTCATTCAGGGTAGACAAGCTCAAAGCCTTCAGTCATTCCTCATTTTTTCCCAGGCTCCTTATCTTGGTTGTTATCTTCCAGACATTGTCCAATTTGTCACTGTCCTTACTATACCGTGGTACCCAAAACTGGATACAGTATTCTAAACACCATCATGTCATCTGATCAACACAGAATAGAGAGAAACAAAACTCTCTTGATTTTGACACCATACTTCAATTGAAGCAGCTTAAGACTACATTGTTTTGTTTTGCTTTGCTTTTTTCATTGCAGATACATCATACTATAGACTCGGGTTCTGCTTATGATCCATCAGAACACCTAAATCTTTCCACTGCCTAATACAGTTTCCTCATCCTATAATGCCGTTGATTTTTTCCTTTCAAATGTAAGTCTTTTGTGTTTGCCCCTGTTGAAATTCATGTTGCTACTTTTTGCTGATTGACTCAGTTTGTTAAGATTTTACTAAATCTCTTATTACCATCCTTTCAATTGTCTCATAATAATAAGAAATAACTGGAGAAAATCACAAAATACGAAGTCCTGAAAATAGGAATAGAAGTGTGGCAAAAGAAAGCAAAGATAGTACCAAATGGTAGTTTCCAATTTCAAACCCTGTCCCTATGATGCAAATTCCCACCAGAGCACTGGTCCTTCCTCTCTACCTCCCTTTTGCTAATTGCTATAATGGACAGAAGGTCTTCATATTCCAAGCTACCAACAAGACACTCTAGGTATAGACAATCTAGATCTAGCAGAGCCACATTAAAACATTAAATATTTTAAAGTAACCCCTTTATGGATTTATTGAAAATACATTCTGCCAGGGTGCCCTCTGGCCCTGAAGGAGATAACTGGTTGAAAAGATTGTGCCACATAATCAAACCACACTAAGCCATCCAATCGCTCCTCATATTCTGTCAATTAGAATATTTATACCCTAGAGCAAATGGTTGCCTGCTTACTAAATTCAATAGGATGGCTAGGGCTAAGACTATCAGAACAAACAGCAACATCTGGATGTCAGTACCTGTCCTTTCCCCCTGCCATCAGAACTGATGAAGCTTCTTGGATAAGAAGTGAAACATTTCTGTCTTATCCCTCAAGGGGGAAAAAAAACTCCAGTTCCCTTTTGAAGAAGGAAAAAAAAATACCTTCAAGACAATTATGACTTAGATGACTTGGGAAACTTTGAAAAGTGAAATTATAAAAGCCCAGTCTAGCACAATACCAATGAAGACGAAAAATAATAGATCTCAAAAGAAACCAGCATGGCTGCATAAAGAACTCTCTAACAAATTGAAAGACAAAAAGGACAAGTATAAAAACTGGAAAGAGGGGCAAATAACTAAGGTAGAATATCAGCAAATAGCCCGAACCTGTAAAGATGAGGTGAGGAAAGCTAAGGCTCACAATGAACAAAGGCATGTGACTAAAGTAAAAAATAACAAAAAAAAAAAAGCTTCTTCCAACATATTACAAACAAGAAAAAAGTAAAGGAAACAATTGGCCCATTGCTGGGAGAAAGTGGCAAGAAGGTGACAAGCAACAGGGAGAAAGCAGAACTACTTAACTCATTTTTTGCATCTGTCTTTACACAAAAGGAAAAACAGTCCAACCTATCAAAAACAGTATCACAAGAAACAGATTAGGAACACAAGTTAAAATAGGGAAGAAAATGGTAAGTGAGCATCTGTCTACCCTAGATGAGTTCAAATCACCAGGACCAGATGGATTATACCCCAAGGTTCTGAAGGAACTGGCAGATGAGTTCTCAGAACCACTGAACTATATCTTTCAAAGATTATGGATCACAGGGGAACGGTGATTGGAAAAGAGCTGATGTAGTTCCCATCTTCAAAAAAGGAAAAAAAATAGATCCAGTAAACTACAGACCTAGCAGACCTTCCCTCAATACCAGGGAAGATTCTGGAAAAGATAATCAAACAACGAATCACCGAACACCTAGAAGCAAACCAAGTAATAACCAAAAGAGTTTGTCAAAAACAGATCATGCCAGACTAATCTTATTGCATTCTTTGACAAAGTGACAAAATTAGTGAACCAGAGGAATGCTGTCGATATAATTTACTTGGACTTTAGTAAAGCATTTGATAAAGTAGACTATAACCTACTACTAGATAAAGTAGAAAAATGTGGATTAGACAGCATCATCACCAGATGGACTCATAACTGGCTGACCAACCGTATTCAACATGTAGTCCTCAATGGAATTGCATCTACATGGAGGGAAGTATGCAGTGGAGTATCCCAGGGCTCTGTTTTAGACCCAGTACTCTTCAACATCTTCATCAATGACTTGGGCGAGGGGATAGATGGGGAACTCATCAAATTTGCAGATGACACCAAGCTGGCATGAATAGCCAACATTCCAGAAGATAGGCTCAAGATACAGAAGGATCTTGACAGACTTGAACATTGGGCACTATCTAACAAAATGAAATTCAACAGTGAAAAAAGCAAGGTTCTACATTTAGGGAAGATAAACAAAATTCATAGGTTCCATATATGTGGTACCTTGCTCAATAGTAGTAACTGTGAGAGGGATCTTGGAATTCTAGTGGACAACCATTTAGATATGAGCCAGCAGTGTTCAGCAGCTGCCAAAGAAGCCAACACAGTTCTGGGCTGCATAAACAGAGGAATAGAATCAAGATCATGTGAAGTGTTAATGCCACTTTATAAGGCCACACTTAGAATATTGCATTCAGTTTTGGTCGCCATGATGTAAAAAAGATGTTGAGACTCTAGAAAGAGTGCAAAGAGCAACAAAGAGGATTAGAGGACTGTAAGCTAAAACATATGAAGAATGGTTGCAGGAACTGGGTATGTCTAGTTTGATGAAGAGAAGGATTAGGGGAGACATGATAGCAGTGTTCCAATATCTCAGGGGTTGCCACAAAGAAGGAGTCAAACTATTCTTCAAAGCACCTCAGGGTAGAACAAGAAGCAATGGATGGAAACTAAAAAAGGAGAGAAACAATTTAGAACTAAGGAGAAATTTCCTGACAGTTAGAACAATTAATAAGTGGAACAATTTGCCTGCAGAAGTTGTGAATGCCCCAACACTGGAAATTTTTAAGAAGATGTTGGATAGCCATTTGTCTGAAGTGGTGTAGGGTTTCCTGCCTGGGCAGGGGGTTGGACTAGAAGACCTCCAAGGTCCCTTCCAATTCTGTTATTCTATTCTATTCTAAATCTGACCATCTTATAGCAAGATAAAATTAAAGATATTAATCACTAATACTTTAGAAATTGGCATAAATGCCCCCTGGAAATTCACAAATGAACTCATCAACTACTGCATATCCCAAGCAATGTGAATTAACTTTTTGTTCTCCCTTTGATTATCTTGGTCAAAAAGCAGAAATAATAGTTGGTCAAAAAGGTTTGTTGATAGCAGCTTAACTTCACATTATTGTGGGAAACACAAATATTTTAATGCTTATTTGATAATGGTTCTGTCATCCTGAATACTGTGTCAGACTACAAGAAATAGATTGGGAAACATGGAGAGAAAAATGAAATATAATAACAATAAACACTGGCTCAAGATCCAGAAAGATCTCAACGGATTTGAATACTGGGCCCTATCTAAGAAAATGAAATTCAATAGTGAGAAAAATAAGGTTTTACATTTAGGCAAGAAAAACCAAATGCACAGGTATAGAATAGGTGGTACCTGGCTCAACAGCAGCAACTGCAAGAGGGATCTTGGAGCCCTAGTGGACAATCACTTAAATATGAACCAATGGTGTATTGCAGCCATCAAAAAAGCCAATGCAATCATAGAAACTGGACCAAAGTTAATTAAAAAGATAGTAGAATACAGGGAAGTTGCAGGATTGAAAATAAATAAAGATAAGACAAAATTTTAGTTAAAAATCTAACAAATACACAAAAAAGAGTGTTGATGGAAACAATTGATATACAGTCAAAAAAGTGAAGTACTTAGGGATACAACTAACAGCAAAATGTGTAACGATCAAAGAAGATAATTATATGAAACTGATGCAACAAATTAAACTAGATTTGGAGAAATAGAAATATCTGCAATTGTCATTAACAATTGCAGATATTTCTGCAACATTAGAAGAATAGCTACTATAAAAATGAACATTTTACCAAGATTACTGTATTTATTCCAACAACTCCAATAAAATTGGGGAAAAATATTTTGAAGAACTAAATAAAATAATATTAAGATATATTTGGTTAGGGAAAAAAGCAAGAATAGCTTTGAAAATGTTGCAAGACTCCAAAAAAAGAGGGGGCTTTGTGTGGCCAGATTGGGAATTGTATTATCAGGCCTCGGTACTTACATGGGTGAAAGAATGGATTGATTTAAGGCACAAAAGACTATTAAGTTTAGAAGGACACAACCTTCAAGTAGGTTGGCTCGCTTTTTTATGGTATGGGAAAAATTAGATACATAGTTACTTTCAAAGACATTATGTTAGAAATGCATTGCTATCAGTATGGGTTAAAATTAAAGAACAACATTATTTGAAAATACCAGTCTGACTTTCCACAATGGAAACATAGATACATCCTAATGTTATTAATATGGAAAAAATTGTGAGATATAAATATATTTTGAATGAAAAAGGGGAATTAAAAACCAAGCAGGAACTTAGTAGTCAAGGGATGGACATTGCATGTTGGCCACAAATGCAGATACAATCTCGATATGAGAAAGATGCTAAAATGTATGGTTTTAATAAAGAATTAACAGAACTGGACTAGATATTAACTGGAACAGATGAAAAACTGATAAAGAAAATATATTGTTACTTATTAAGTATTAAACTTTAAAGTTAGCAGGTAAAGGAGACAATGATAGTTTGGGCTAAAAATTTTGGATATGCAATAGAACTGGATAAATGGCAGTAACTGTGGAATAGAAATGTTAAATTGACTGTCAACTGCATATAAAGAAAATTTGTATAAAATTTCTATAGATGGCATTTTGCACCAACAAGACCAGAAAAAATGTATAAAGGTAGATCCGCTAAATGTTGGAATCTGCTAAACATCTGGTTCATATTACCATATGTGGTGGACATGCCCAAAAGCTAAAAAAATTGGACGAAAATACACACTTAGTTGGAAAAGGTGATAAAGCAGCATATAGACTTGAAATCAGAAATATTTTTATTGGGCGTTCTGCTGGAAAAATATGATAAAAAGACTATATATTTGATTTTACATGTACTAACTGCAGCCAGAATTGTATTTGCACAACAATGGAAGAATGATGAGATCCCAGCAGATGAGAGTGTAATTAAGAAAATATTAGAATGTGTAGAAATGGATAAACTTACTATTAAGGACAAAGAAGAAATTGAATATTTTTTGATATGGTACCTATTTTACCAACATATTACAAACAAGAAAAAAGTAAAGGAAACAATTGGCCCATTGCTGGGAGAAAGTGGCAAGAAGGTGACAAGCAACAGGGAGAAAGCAGAACTACTTAACTCATTTTTTGCATCTGTCTTTACACAAAAGGAAAAACAGTCCAACCTATCAAAAACAGTATCACAAGAAACAGATTAGGAACACAAGTTAAAATAGGGAAGAAAATGGTAAGTGAGCATCTGTCTACCCTAGATGAGTTCAAATCACCAGGACCAGATGGATTATACCCCAAGGTTCTGAAGGAACTGGCAGATGAGTTCTCAGAACCACTGAACTATATCTTTCAAAGATTATGGATCACAGGGGAACGGTGATTGGAAAAGAGCTGATGTAGTTCCCATCTTCAAAAAAGGAAAAAAAATAGATCCAGTAAACTACAGACCTAGCAGACCTTCCCTCAATACCAGGGAAGATTCTGGAAAAGATAATCAAACAACGAATCACCGAACACCTAGAAGCAAACCAAGTAATAACCAAAAGAGTTTGTCAAAAACAGATCATGCCAGACTAATCTTATTGCATTCTTTGACAAAGTGACAAAATTAGTGAACCAGAGGAATGCTGTCGATATAATTTACTTGGACTTTAGTAAAGCATTTGATAAAGTAGACTATAACCTACTACTAGATAAAGTAGAAAAATGTGGATTAGACAGCATCATCACCAGATGGACTCATAACTGGCTGACCAACCGTATTCAACATGTAGTCCTCAATGGAATTGCATCTACATGGAGGGAAGTATGCAGTGGAGTATCCCAGGGCTCTGTTTTAGACCCAGTACTCTTCAACATCTTCATCAATGACTTGGGCGAGGGGATAGATGGGGAACTCATCAAATTTGCAGATGACACCAAGCTGGCATGAATAGCCAACATTCCAGAAGATAGGCTCAAGATACAGAAGGATCTTGACAGACTTGAACATTGGGCACTATCTAACAAAATGAAATTCAACAGTGAAAAAAGCAAGGTTCTACATTTAGGGAAGATAAACAAAATTCATAGGTTCCATATATGTGGTACCTTGCTCAATAGTAGTAACTGTGAGAGGGATCTTGGAATTCTAGTGGACAACCATTTAGATATGAGCCAGCAGTGTTCAGCAGCTGCCAAAGAAGCCAACACAGTTCTGGGCTGCATAAACAGAGGAATAGAATCAAGATCATGTGAAGTGTTAATGCCACTTTATAAGGCCACACTTAGAATATTGCATTCAGTTTTGGTCGCCATGATGTAAAAAAGATGTTGAGACTCTAGAAAGAGTGCAAAGAGCAACAAAGAGGATTAGAGGACTGTAAGCTAAAACATATGAAGAATGGTTGCAGGAACTGGGTATGTCTAGTTTGATGAAGAGAAGGATTAGGGGAGACATGATAGCAGTGTTCCAATATCTCAGGGGTTGCCACAAAGAAGGAGTCAAACTATTCTTCAAAGCACCTCAGGGTAGAACAAGAAGCAATGGATGGAAACTAAAAAAGGAGAGAAACAATTTAGAACTAAGGAGAAATTTCCTGACAGTTAGAACAATTAATAAGTGGAACAATTTGCCTGCAGAAGTTGTGAATGCCCCAACACTGGAAATTTTTAAGAAGATGTTGGATAGCCATTTGTCTGAAGTGGTGTAGGGTTTCCTGCCTGGGCAGGGGGTTGGACTAGAAGACCTCCAAGGTCCCTTCCAATTCTGTTATTCTATTCTATTCTAAATCTGACCATCTTATAGCAAGATAAAATTAAAGATATTAATCACTAATACTTTAGAAATTGGCATAAATGCCCCCTGGAAATTCACAAATGAACTCATCAACTACTGCATATCCCAAGCAATGTGAATTAACTTTTTGTTCTCCCTTTGATTATCTTGGTCAAAAAGCAGAAATAATAGTTGGTCAAAAAGGTTTGTTGATAGCAGCTTAACTTCACATTATTGTGGGAAACACAAATATTTTAATGCTTATTTGATAATGGTTCTGTCATCCTGAATACTGTGTCAGACTACAAGAAATAGATTGGGAAACATGGAGAGAAAAATGAAATATAATAACAATAAACACTGGCTCAAGATCCAGAAAGATCTCAACGGATTTGAATACTGGGCCCTATCTAAGAAAATGAAATTCAATAGTGAGAAAAATAAGGTTTTACATTTAGGCAAGAAAAACCAAATGCACAGGTATAGAATAGGTGGTACCTGGCTCAACAGCAGCAACTGCAAGAGGGATCTTGGAGCCCTAGTGGACAATCACTTAAATATGAACCAATGGTGTATTGCAGCCATCAAAAAAGCCAATGCAATCATAGAAACTGGACCAAAGTTAATTAAAAAGATAGTAGAATACAGGGAAGTTGCAGGATTGAAAATAAATAAAGATAAGACAAAATTTTAGTTAAAAATCTAACAAATACACAAAAAAGAGTGTTGATGGAAACAATTGATATACAGTCAAAAAAGTGAAGTACTTAGGGATACAACTAACAGCAAAATGTGTAACGATCAAAGAAGATAATTATATGAAACTGATGCAACAAATTAAACTAGATTTGGAGAAATAGAAATATCTGCAATTGTCATTAACAATTGCAGATATTTCTGCAACATTAGAAGAATAGCTACTATAAAAATGAACATTTTACCAAGATTACTGTATTTATTCCAACAACTCCAATAAAATTGGGGAAAAATATTTTGAAGAACTAAATAAAATAATATTAAGATATATTTGGTTAGGGAAAAAAGCAAGAATAGCTTTGAAAATGTTGCAAGACTCCAAAAAAAGAGGGGGCTTTGTGTGGCCAGATTGGGAATTGTATTATCAGGCCTCGGTACTTACATGGGTGAAAGAATGGATTGATTTAAGGCACAAAAGACTATTAAGTTTAGAAGGACACAACCTTCAAGTAGGTTGGCTCGCTT
This sequence comes from Masticophis lateralis, assembly GCA_030761175.1. Taxonomy (NCBI): domain Eukaryota; kingdom Metazoa; phylum Chordata; class Lepidosauria; order Squamata; family Colubridae; genus Masticophis; species Masticophis lateralis. The sequence goes on from JAUDYJ010000001.1 coordinate 161,979,218, forward strand.
TTTTATGGTATGGGAAAAATTAGATACATAGTTACTTTCAAAGACATTATGTTAGAAATGCATTGCTATCAGTATGGGTTAAAATTAAAGAACAACATTATTTGAAAATACCAGTCTGACTTTCCACAATGGAAACATAGATACATCCTAATGTTATTAATATGGAAAAAATTGTGAGATATAAATATATTTTGAATGAAAAAGGGGAATTAAAAACCAAGCAGGAACTTAGTAGTCAAGGGATGGACATTGCATGTTGGCCACAAATGCAGATACAATCTCGATATGAGAAAGATGCTAAAATGTATGGTTTTAATAAAGAATTAACAGAACTGGACTAGATATTAACTGGAACAGATGAAAAACTGATAAAGAAAATATATTGTTACTTATTAAGTATTAAACTTTAAAGTTAGCAGGTAAAGGAGACAATGATAGTTTGGGCTAAAAATTTTGGATATGCAATAGAACTGGATAAATGGCAGTAACTGTGGAATAGAAATGTTAAATTGACTGTCAACTGCATATAAAGAAAATTTGTATAAAATTTCTATAGATGGCATTTTGCACCAACAAGACCAGAAAAAATGTATAAAGGTAGATCCGCTAAATGTTGGAATCTGCTAAACATCTGGTTCATATTACCATATGTGGTGGACATGCCCAAAAGCTAAAAAAATTGGACGAAAATACACACTTAGTTGGAAAAGGTGATAAAGCAGCATATAGACTTGAAATCAGAAATATTTTTATTGGGCGTTCTGCTGGAAAAATATGATAAAAAGACTATATATTTGATTTTACATGTACTAACTGCAGCCAGAATTGTATTTGCACAACAATGGAAGAATGATGAGATCCCAGCAGATGAGAGTGTAATTAAGAAAATATTAGAATGTGTAGAAATGGATAAACTTACTATTAAGGACAAAGAAGAAATTGAATATTTTTTGATATGGTACCTATTTTACCAATGGTTAGACAATAGAAACAGAAGTTAGAAATGTGGGAATATAAAAAAGATAAATGCTAAAACAGAGATCTGTTAAAGTAAAGGTAAGTTAAATATTATTGTTATTATAGTATTAATATTATTTTGGTGAATATTACTGTAAACATTTTGATTATGATTGCCTAAAAACAATTGTACCCAAACAGAGGGCTAAAAAAGTATCTACAGACCCCTCACATCATGGACATAAACTGTTTCATCTCCTCCCCTCAGGATGCCACTACATGGCATTGCATGCCAAAACAGCTAGACATAGAGACAGTTTTTTTTCTTGTACTAACATGCTGCTGAACATCTAATTCCCACAGTACTGTCTTATGTCTAAGTATATTTACTGATGTAGATGGCTGTATTACTTCTAGCCTTCTCATCTGTTCCATTACCTTCTCTTATTGATATTGTTATTATGGTTATTATTACTTTGATATTATGACTTTATGACTTTGTTGTTTTGCATGTACACTGAGAGCTGATACCTCGGAAACAAATGCCTTGCTTGACTAATCCCACTTGGGCAATAAAATATTCTATTCTAGTAAGATGAACAAAAATACTCCCGAAGATGCAAGTCATTGAATGTGATTAATAAATTGTTAAAGGATATAATCATAATCAATTGCATTTTTATTATTATAGGATATTCTTATCTTTTATTATAGAATAACCCTATAGAATATTCCTCACAAATACTAGTTACATTTAGCTCCAGTTGTGGCCTGACTCCCTAAATAATTTTTAAGGAGAAATAAATGAATTGGTATTATATTTGGCAAGTATCATGCTAATAAAAGGCTGAAATATCATGGGGAAAGGAGATGAATCAAATATTTATGCATTAGCTCTAGTGCCAGCTCAGCTTCTACTCAACAGCATAGATGGCTTTTCTACAAGCCACTTCAATCTTACGTTGCTGTTGATGAATCAAGAAAAACTTCCAGATGGGTAACAAGCATCATTGCTTGGACTGATTTATTGAAATACAGTTGGGTAAGAAAAGGGTTTGGTTTTTTTTCCTGGACATAAGCAGCAGATTATCTGATGAAATAGCAATCATGGACTGCAGAATCTAAAACTGCTCATGCCTAATATGCAAGTGGGAAACCCACATTCCTTAGGTTGTACAAGGGGTGGTGGAAGAAAACATAAAATAGTCCTTGTGGCATAAAGCAGGGCTCTTAAACTCCCGGCCTGTGGCTGGATGCGTCACATGCTGACCACACCCACACCCAGGTTAGCGAAGGGGGGGGAGTCCTGATACATCACATGACACCACTGTGACAGTGTGAGTTTGACACCCCTGGCATAGTCTATCCCATATCAATCACATTCCATCCATATTACCAAATAGTTGCTTGGCAAGTTGGATGCAGTATAATTTAGCTGGCTGGAAAAATAATTAGACATTTGCAGACAATATTGCTCACATACATTCCAAATGGGGAAGCCTTAACTGCAATGGAATATTATCAGGTTAGAATTCATCCATACGCTTTCAATCCTAGGCTAGCCAAGTGAGGTATATGAAGCTCTCTCCCAGTATCCGGAACTGTACAAGTTTGGATGGGAAGAAATCATCTCTGATTCAATCTTACTAGAACTGAAGGGCCATAGGTGTTTGGATTACCCAGATTTGGGGATGTTTTATCTCAAGCCTTAGAGGTTAGAGGTGCAATGTGGGGGTCTTCCTTGACTCACAGCTCCTGTTTGAAGTTCAGATAGCAACTGTGGCCAGGAAGCTGAATCCTTCCAGGATCAGAAAGCCATTCAGATAGTGATTCATGCACTAATCATCTCATGGCTTGACTACAGTGTACAGATTATAATGATGTGCTTTACATGGAACTGCCATTTATCAAATCCTAGGAAGCATGCCTTCCCTGCTGCAGTTGCTGCTCCCTGGAATAACGATCACCCTTATTTCAAGAAGGCTACAAAAAATTGAACAGCTATCTGGAGCCAATTTTTATTAGATCTGTCTGATCTCCCAGCTGCATCCTTACCTGGAAATGACAGATTTTGATAAACAGGGTGCAAGGCTACCTTTAAGGTTAGTTCAGACAGGTAAAATATTACATGTCACTTGTGGGAGACAAGCAATCATATCAAATAATACTAATTTTGTTTCTTCGTTTACTGACTGCTTGTGTATTTCCAGGCTCAATTCAGTCTAGTCTTTAAGACTGGCTGTGGGATCCTTGTTCGTAGGCTTACAAGCAAGGTCTAAACAGATTGGTAGGAAAGTCATTAGGACTGGGTCACATTATTATGGGCATCCTATGACAAATACATTAGAACCACTTACTGATACTAGTTTTAAAAACTTGATTTTTATTGATTGTAATTAATCTGACTTTGTCAATACACTTTAAGAAATCAATCTAAAAGCTCTTTCTGTGTGTTTTTAATAACAAAAATTTTTCTTGAGATAAATTCAACAGATATAAAGACCATGTGATTTCCCAGTTTCCATTGTTTCCATTTCCCTGCCACTTTATAGATAACTTGCTTTTCAACTCTTCTATTTTTGCTTCCTCAGTCTATAAAAAGATAGTTAGTGTCACCAGTTAAAAAGTGAGAAAATAAAGTATGAACATGCAGCATGTTTTTCACATACTTTGGAGCTATTTCCTCCTCACTCGTTTACTAGTGTTAAGAAAAGCACACCTAGACTGATTTAAATCTTGCAAATACTGTTATAATCCAGTGCTAATTAACTGATCTGCTCCAATTAAAATCTGATTTAAAATAAGATTTGATGCTGTTTAATAAAACAATTGCATTCACGGATCTTTTTTATTTGATCAATGCCTGATTTTAACACACCAGGTTTTTAAATAATATTTAGTATTCCATATTTAAAAGATCCGTATAGGTGTCAGGATTACTGTCTGAAAGCAAGTAACTGAACAGAGCATCAAAAAGGGTCGTAAGATGGATATTTTGATGGGGTGTTTGTGTGTATGTTTTGTGTGTATACAGAAAAGAGACTGTGATACAAAATACATTTTGAGCATTGGACAAACTGGAAGTTCATAGTTTGATTTATTGCAGTATTATATAAATAGCTGCAAAATGTTTATGACATTCTTTGGATCTGTCCCATCCTGGTCAATGGGGAATGAGACCTTGCCCCTTTAAAATGGGAAAAAGCCCAGACTAAAACCAACAACCCACAAAAGCATTATGCAGACCTTCCAAACCACAGTGCAGTTAAGCTAGTTTCAAAATCTTGAAGTTATTTTCTAACTTAAGCTATAAAGTATTTAAGCAATAAAAAATATTCCATCTAAAGATAGGATGGCATACAATATATTCACGCTATCCAATTAGATAAAAGAGGGAGAAGTTGTCTTTCTTTTTTTCAAAAATACTGTCTTCTGTCAGAGATATTCTCTAATCAGATAGGGATACTCTACCGTTTATTAATTCAGATAAACTTTGGGCTACCAGATCTAGGGTGCAAAAATCCGTACTGCCATTAAGCAAAGGAGAGAGTTAGAAGTGGCTGCATCTGATATTTACCACCCACTAGTCTTCCAGATTTTTATAGCCCAAACCTAGTAACTCTAATCAAGAGGTAGCATGGTTGCTTCCAAAAATATCTTGCTGCACAGGTGGCTTGAACCTGCAACAAGTCCATCTCTGTGCCTTTTCATAATAATATTTAAAAATTAAAGACTGTTATTTTAAGATATCATCTCCTGTATTTTGCCCAGACATGCAAAATAAAATAAAAATATCTATTTTCAGTTTTTTCTGAAACACAATTTGGTATGCAACTATTGAAAAAAATACATGTAAAATCCCAGTAGTTAACCAATGCCTTGTCAACTGCATCTGGCCCACAAAAGAATTCTATGTGATCTCTAATAGCTCTATCCAAACAAAGCACTTTGGTGTGTAAAACAAAACGGAGTTTTTCTGCGGCTTTGAAAGAGATTGCAATATGCCAACCTCCACCCCCAGTCTTTAGAATACTGGATCCAATTGTATTAGACAACCACTACCCTATTTCCAACCTTCCGCCTTTAGGGAAGACTTGCCACAAAATGCACAGGCATTGGTTGCATTCATTTTGTCATGGAAAACATCCCTTCTGGTCCTTTCAGCTGTCTTTCAGCACCCTTTGGATCCTGTCAACCATCTTCAATATTTGTACCTTGGGTAGTTTATACCACCCTTCTGGACATACTGCAGGGACTGGGGATTTACAGTACTGTCCTCCAGTACTTCCCCAATGGATAGTTGTAAGTGGGGAGAGTTTGATGCAATGTCCTCAAACATAAAGAGTAGCACAATGCTCAGTGCTCTCCCTTTTGCTTTTTAGCATCTGCATGAAACTACTACATGAAGAAGTCATCCGTCTATTTGGGGTGCAGAATCGTCAATTATCATCAATTATGATGCCCAAATGCATACTACTATTGCAGAGATATAGTCAAAATCTTGTTCCTGTACCTAGAGGATATTGGAAGCTGAATGGAAAGAAACAGGCTGAAGTGAGGCCCTTTGGGGAGACAGAGTTGCTGTTTATTCATAACAATTCTCTGTCAGTTCTGATCTGAAGGACTAGTGTTGTCCCTGAGATGGCAAGTCCATGACTTAAGATCCTCCTGCATGAGCAAGCTGAGATTCAGAAGGCCTTCAGTTAGCATAGCTGGTGCACTGGTTGTGGCTGTATTGAAGAGCTTTTTGTGACAATAATTTATGTTCCCATCACCACTCAAGACTACTACAAGGTATTCTACATGAGATTGGAAAAGACCATCTGGAAACTGTACTTGGTACAAAATGCAGTGGCCTATTTGCTAAGTGGAATTAGATGCCCTTATATTATATCTGTTGTATGATTCCTGCATTGCTTTTTGGGTATTTTGAAGTATTTGTTTTAACCTATAAAGCCCTAAATGGCACCAAGGGATTTTCAGGATTACCTACTTAACTAGAATCAAACTGCCTAATAAGAAAAAATATTTTTAGTACCATACTATGGTGGGTGGGAGGGCACTGAGATCAGGAGAGGCTTCTCAGTAATGACCATGAAAAATTTCCCCCCAGAAACTAGATTGGCTTCAATATTATCAATCTTTCGGAAGTAACTAACAACAGAGCTTTTCTGGAGGGCTCTTTTAGTTGAATCTCTTGTGGAATACCATATATTTATACTGTTATAAGTTTTTAATATTTATGATTGCATTACAATATTACAGTATTGACATTAATACTGTATACTCTGAATGGGGCACAGTATCACTTTCTATCATATAATAATAGTATTCAGTAGAATACAAATCTCTTACCTATGTCTATATACATGAGATTCCTCAAACCATTTATAGTTCTACTGTAGGTTTCTGTCTTACTGGACTAATCTAGGAACTTTGTTTCATGTTTCATTCTCTTCCTGTTTTGAGACAGACGAGAGGAAAATGGGGGGTTACAATCAGCAGGCAGGAAGTAAGTTACTTCCCTCCAGGATTTCTGTCCTGTAGCTGGCCTTCTGGAAGCAACAGATAATAAACAATGTATTATATTTTAATTTCTTATAAAAAGAAACATTTTTTGTATTTCCGCTTATGACAAGAAATAGTCAAGAAAGGAAACTACAGTGGGACAGGCTCCTTGTTTTCAGGCTTCAGTTGTCACTCTTTATGACAACAAAGAAAGAAGCACTGAATATAATGGGCAGAAAAGAGCAGAGCAGATGGGGGAAGAGTAAGGAACACTGTGTCCGAGAAACAGACAGGTGAACGACCAGCAGAAAGGACTAAGGATGTGAAGTTCAACTATGGTTTAGGGATATGTTGCCTTTGGCCACAGGCCTTTTCACTGTATGCATTGACAGTCAGGGTTTTTTTTGTTTGTTTGTTTTTTTGCTACAAGTACAAAGCAAAAAAAAAAAATCACTTCTTCTGAAGATAAAATTATTTGAAATTTTACCCAAAATTTCAATCCTGAAGAACAATACAGCTATTATTTCAGATAGGGGGGGCTAGATCCTTTCTGGCAAAATTAAGCAAAACAAAACTAACAGATCCAATTTTACACTGCCACAACACAAACCCATGTTGTTCCATGTTGAAAGATGTCAGCAAGAAGCTTTACGATTAGCAGAATCCCTGAGACTGGTGTTATCTTGAGACACAGAGCAAACCTGATGTAATATCGCCTCTACTCCACTATTAGTTCGGGGCACATAATGGGAGAACAGATTTTACCAAATACTTTCTTTCATACCTCACTCCTAAATTTATACAACTATAATATTACTTTAACAGTGTTCCTTGTTTGTGTCTAGTGACTGGAAAATTCTGAACAAATCAGTCCATAGAAATGCTACATTTGCTAATCATAAATCTAACTTCTTTATTTAGTAACCAATTTTGAAAATATCATAGGCAAAATAAATGAAATAATTTATATTATCAAGAAAATTTGATTTAAGCATTCAGTAAATCTCAACTTTAATTAAATAAGTAGGATTGAGGACTCTCTTAATTTATTATTTATTTATTTAATTAATTTTATTTATGAGCCACTTGACTTCAAAATGATTCTGGACAGCTTACAACTACAAACCAAATTATTAAAAGAAAAAATACAACAGAGCAGAAATGAAAAGTACAAAAATAATCAAAACAAAACAAAATAAAACATTGCACGTTCAGGCAGAGCAGTTTGCTAATTCCTGACTTCTTAGATTAGAATATCCTTCTTCAGTACTCCACATTCAAGTACACTGCTATATAGCAAATTTCATGCCAACTACTCTCATGCAGTATGTTGCACCAAATATGCCTCAAAATGACGGCTCTACATAAAGATACTACTCGACTTACAACCACAACTGAGTCCAAAATTTCCATTGCTATGTAAGACAGTGAGTTAAGTGAGTATTGCCCCATTTTACAACCTTTATTGCCACAGTTGTTAAGTGAATCACTGTTATTGTTAAGTTAGTAATGTGGTTGTTAAATGAATCTGGCTACCCAATTGACTTTGCTTGTCAAAATGTCGCAAAAGGTGATCATGATCTCAGGACACTCCGATCGTCATAAATATAAGTCAGTTGCCAAGTATCTGAATTTTGATCATGTTACCATGCGGATGCTGCAACAGTTGAAAGTATGAAAAACAGTCGTAAATCACTTTGTTCAGTGCTGTTATTACTACAGTTACTAAATAAATGGAAGGAGTTGAAGATTGCCTGTATTACCCTTCAAGAAATTGCATGCATTCAAATTTTGTTCTACTAATTAAGATGGCACTTCTGGAAGAGATGTTGGATAACAGTAAAATAATCAACAATAAACAGTTGGTCTAATGTCTTTCCATTTGTGTTCATTACATTATATACCCAATAACGGTTATTTTCCGTTTCCACTAGACCAATGTAGTTTACTGCTAAATTACTGAACAGAACATATATTTTTATTGAGAAGTATGAATAAATAAATGAATTGATTCTTAATAAACAAACTTAGAATTTCAATTATTGCCTCCAATTTAAACATATGTAGTACTTCAACATGTTAATTCCTATGGATTTTGTATTTCACTAATATCTACTACAAACTATATTTATCTACGGTATTCAATGAACTAAGGAAAAAGGTGTTTTGTTTTTGTTTTTTGGCTTAGCTGGGATAATAGAACTAGGGTATGCATCCATTCACAGAAAATGCAAGCCTATGAAACATTCCATTGAGCATAGGACTTTACCTGTCAGCCTATACTTAAGAAAAACTAGAAAATCATTGTGTTAATTATACTTTGGTAACTGTCTGTTAGGGAAACAGTGGCTCAGTGGCTAAGACGCTGAGCTTGTCAATCGAAAGGTCGGCAGTTCAGCGGTTTGAATTGCTAGTGCCATGTAATGGGGTGAGCTCCCATTACTTGTGCCAGCTTCTGCCAACCTAGCAGTTCGAAAGCACATTAAAAATGCAAGTAGAAAAATAGGGACCACCTTTGGTGGGAAGGTAACAGCGTTCCGTGCGCCTTTGGCGCTTAGTCATGCCAGCCACATAACCACAGAGACATCTTCGGACAGCGCTGGCTCTTCAGCTTTGAAGCACCGCACCCTAGAATCGGGAACAACTAGCACATACGTGTGAGGGGAACCTTTACCTTTACCTAATTGTCTGTTGTTAATCATACACTGTTAGGCTGCTACCCAAATATATTCTTCTATATTTCCTAGGCTTTAGGAAAGAAATCAAATGGGAGGAGAGGGAAGTGCCTCAAGACTGATGGTAGGATTTACAAGCAGATGACATTTGTATTTTTTAATTTACTGTGGATTGGAAAGAGGAATGTAGCAAGACAACATCTAAATAAACATGTTCATGATGTGACAGAAGCATTCCTGACATTGTGGGAAAGGCCTTTTAAAAAAGTATTCTGCAATTTTCTGCGTACTTTCTTGTAAATGCAGTACTATAACATCCTTTATTTACAAATATACATGCATAAAATTAAGTAGATGAAATGAAGCCATAATCAAAATATATTGTAATCTAGACAGTAAAGATCCTTGCCTTGAAACCTGTTTTTTTTTTTAAAAAATAGTTTAATCTAGAATGCAGTTTGAGTCTCAAATATTTCAAGTTTCCATAGCTAATAAAAAGGCTAAAATTTACTAAATCTGTGACCTTCTAGGGTGAACCCTGTGGCTTTAAACCTATGACTATTGCTTGAAATATGTGAAAGCAGGACACCCTTAACCTGCCAAAGAACTGTTGGGAGACTAAGATCATGCAAATGTTCCTTGATTGAGTTATAGCATTTCCTGCCACCTTCCAACTGTGGGAAGCATGCCTTTCTTAGCTCCATAATATCAACACTCCAGATTCATGGATTTACCACTTTTGTCTTAGCTGTAGACTTTTCCAATTGGAATTTGAGTATATTTAATATCATGTCAGATGAGGGACTGTCACAGAGAGTAGGAGTTAATTTATTCTCTAAAGCACCTGAGGGCAGGACAAGAAGTAATAATAGGATAGAAGCTTATAAAAGAGATATCCAACCTAGAATTAAGGAGAAATTTCCTGTCAGTGAGAACAATTAATCACTGGAACTGCTTGCCTCCAATGTTCCATCATTGGAGACTTTTTAAGAAGAAATTGGGAAAAATTGGTCTGGAATCATATAGGATCTCCTGCTTAAGCAGGTGGTTAGACTAGAAGACCTCCATGGTTCCTTCCAATTCTGCAATTCTGTAATGCTATATTCTACTGGTTCTGAATTGAAATTAAAATGACATTAATAAATAAATTTTTAGTTGGTTTCTCAATATCTATTTTTTGAAATGTAGAAACACTTTCAAGGCATTAAATATTTGGGAGAAAAGATAAAGGGATCAAAATAGAGCTCTATACTGTAAACTTAAAACAAAGAAAAATGAAACTTTTTAAAACAAAAGATAAAGAAGTATTTGGTATTCAAAGCCAGTTCTAAATGTTGAAGTACAGATTCTCATCATGATAATTTCCAGAAAGAGTTCTACACTAAAGATTGTGTTAATCAAGATTATACATATTTCACATGTATTAAAGAAACCATTTCCTTCCTGAACTTCCATGAAAATATTACACCAGAATGGGACTGTGAAAACTTAAAATGCTAAAGTGAGCATTACAATGAAGAGGCTCTTCGTAGAACTGACAGTTCTTTAATTTATACAAGGTGAAATCCTCTTCCAATGTTTTATAAAACAACAAACTACTGTTGCTGTCTATGCCCTTTTCAATGATTTGTCCTTGGAAGAAAATGAGCTGAAGGTTATTGTAGAAGCCAATGAATAGATAGAACCACATCCCAGCATAGATTCCCTTGCATTAATCTCTGGACCTATAAGAGTGCCAGCAGAGCTGAACATAAAAAAAGAAGAAGAAGAAGTAGTAGTTATACAACAGAATGAAATGTCAAAAGTTGAAAGACACAGAAGTGCCACAATCCAATAATTTTATGATTTAAGATCTGCTGAGGAATTGCAATCATTCCTGGATCGTCCTGCATTCTGAACAATATCTATGCATGCCAAGCTGGTAGAGAACTGAGCTCTAATAAAAATGGTTTTCATTAAAAAAAAGACCTGTGCTACAAATAATATTTACTGCAGCCTTGCCCTTGCATATCAAGCACAGAGTCATTCACCTGAACAGCAGGTTAGACTAATTCCTGCATTATGTATTTCAGTTAATCTTTGAATGTAATGGTATTGTTTCTATTATTTTAAGTATAAGGACATGCACTGTCTTTAACGATTCCACTACTATATGAAAGAGAAGGCACTCTATCAATTTTTCCAGCCTTAAGTACTGTAGATTTTTATTTGTCAATAAAAGCATCTTAAATTTGGCTGTGGCAAACTGGCAGAAAGGTCAGCTTCTTTAGAATAACTAATAACTGAGCCTGAGTAGTGTAGGGGGCTAATGCCTCCTACTAAAGGCAGCAATTAACATCCAGCTGCCTGAAATTCTGCGAGTTCAATCCTAGCCAGGCTCAAGGTCGACTCAGCCTTCCATCCTTTCTAAGGTGGGTAAATTGAGGACCCAGTTTGTTGGGAGCAATAAGCTGACTTCGTATAAATATAAATATACAAAAGTATGAAGGCTATTGCTTAATGCATTGCAAGCCACCCTGAGTCTCCGGAGAAGAGCGGCATATAAATCAAATAAAAAATAAAATAAATAAATAAAAATAAAAATAATAAATTCACCATTAAGTTGCCCTCTTCAAATGATAAGCCACAACTTTCTGCAGGAGCTACAATTTCTGGCCTTATCTCAAAGGCAGAAACATATAAAAATCCTTGCAATGATGCAATTTTAAGGTGCTTTTATACTTTTGTTTTGTTTTGTTGGTTTCTCCAAGTCAGTGTTGACACTTGGCAACTGCTTGAACACATCCTTGCAGTTTTCCTGGCAAGACTCCAGAAGTGGTTCTTGCCTGCTTCCTAGGTTGAGAGAGAGTGACTTGCCCAAAGCAGATCTAGAATTCAGAGTCTCCTGTTTATAGTCTGATGATTTAACCACTAAACCAAACTGGCTCCCAAATCTTAAGGTTACTACTACACAAACTATGGAAAGTAATAACCATTAAAGGCAAATCAGGTGAAGCTAGAAAAGTCACTTCTTAATAGCAAGAATTTAAGGTGAACCCTCAGACTGCGTATACAGGTATAGGGTAGTATGTGCATACATTTCTTTTTATGCTGGAAAAATATTATTAGCTACAATGCCCCTGTCTTGATGGGATGCAGCTTCAGCTTTCTGGTGTCTTATCCATCCCATAACTGTATCAGACACAGGTCAAAAGGTCATATCATTTCTGTTTCTGGGGATACCTAATTTTATTTTTAAGTTATCATCATCAAATATACTTTTGTCATCTAATTTCTAACAATTAACCCAATGATAACAGATTGAAAACTTGTACTATTCTCCAAACATACATATCTCCCTGAAAGCAATCACAGTAAGGTGACAAATGAATTCTAGAAATAAACATGCACACACACAAAGGTAATGTTAGGATCTCAGCTAAGTATAGAGAAAATCAGGAAGCAGGATATAGATAGCAGATGATATAACTGATCTTGCCAGTAAAACTTCCTGTGCTGTATCCCAGGGGTGTCAAGCTCATATTGTCATGGCGGTGTCACATGACATAACGGGACCTTTTCCCCCTTTGCTAAACCAGGCATAGGTGTGGCCAGTGCGGCCCGCAGCCCTGGAGTTTTGACAGCCCTGCTCTATCCCTTTGGCTCTACAACAACCTTTACTTGGAGGTATAGATTGATTTTATTAATAACGTAAATATTTTTCTATTTTGTTTATTATTAAAGTCAATCTGTATCAACATTAAATAAGAAATTAAATCTGATGTGATTCTTGTTGTAAAAGATCTTACAATTAAAAATCAAATAGGTAGAAAATATTGCTCAAGACGCTGTTCAATTTCCTTTTTTAAAACAGTTCAAATAAACAAACCGTAAAGGGAGGTGTTTATCATAGATTGAGAGAGACTTGGGAATAATAATATATGTTATTTATTGGCAAAACCTGGAACATTATGTTAGAATTTAGGAGGAATTTTTTTTTAAATTAAATAATGTCTTTATTCCTACAAGCCAAATTTGTTTTAAATTTTTTCTTTCATTTCAATAATGGTTTAAAAGCTATAAGCTATAAACAATATTAAGTTATTCCCAGTGACAGAATGATTTAAACAATCTATCCAAATCTAAAAATAGTTAATTGAATTTGTAATTAATTGTACTGAATGGTTCTTTATTCTTTAAAAATACAGTGAAAAAGTCTCTCTACTCAAATGGAAATTTGATTTATTCATTTGAGTCCTAGAATTCAAAGCTTATTAAACATGCCCCCCAAATAGAGAAAGATTAATAAATACTATTCCAGAAATTGCACTTTAACATCTTCCTTAACAAAATATTTTGCAAAATTATTCAATAACAGCAAGTAGTAAGTAAACAGTAAATAAATCTAGAAAATCTCAAAAGAGGATTCTAGGAAGGATGCCTTTCTGAGGAATGAAAAGAATTCAGAACAATTGTTAAAGTAGAAACAAAAACTGCTTTGCAAGAACTCATAATTTTTAATGTTGGTTTGAACAATGACAAACTAGTTTTACATTGTTGTCAAGGTAATAAGATGAACATGTCCATGTAGGTATTAGAAGTCAAGATGAATCATGTCCACAATTTCATGCCATGCCATAAAAATGGAGCCAGAATATAACTGCATGCAATTTACTAAAACAAGCAATGAAAAAACATTTTTTAAAAATAGCACAGTCAAAAGATAAGAAAAAATCAGCAATAAACTGAATGGTAGAATGAGCAAAGGACTATATTAATGATTTTCAGTTGGTCTTTTATATATCCCAATTAGATATAACTTTTTATGACGAAACCTAGTTTTCAAATATAAATGTAAAACTTCATCAATAAGCCTGTAAAGCCTGGTGGAACTGACCTTTATATATGACCTTCAGCCAGGTACCAAAGATTTAACCATAAAAATGATAGCACAGTACTGTACAGCAATATTGTATAGTTATAGTAATAGCATAATAAACTTAACTGTATTAATGTTTCCAAAAAAAATTAGACTATATACTTAAAAGTGCATATATTCTATAGGCTATATACTTTCAAATTAAACAAGCATGACCTAGTTTCTCCCTTTTATGATGATGATAATATACCATTTGTGTGCGTGTGTATGTGTGTACATATATATATAAGATAGATAGATAGGTAGGTAGGTAGGTAGGTAGGTAGGTAGGTAGGTAGGTAGATAGATAAGATTTTCATAGGACTGCCTTATTAATAAAAATGTTAATAATTCTTTATAAAAAATCCATTATAATTTTTACATTGTAGATTTATACATAAATGAATATAATTACCTATTTTATTTCTGAATGGGAATACTGAGTTTGATAGCATTTAAAGTATTTTAAATTCATAGAATTTTATTGATTTATTTATTTAGCCTATGGCGTCTACATAGAATTATAGAATCACAGGGTTGGAAGGGATCTGGTTTAGAGGTCTTCTAATCCAACCACTTGCCCAAGACAAGAGAGCTTATACCATCCCAGATAAATGTTTAATTTAATTAAATCTTTCATTTAAAATTAATAAAATTAAAATTAAAATTATTAAAATTATTTTTTCATTTAAAGGGATTTGCTGATAATAATAATCTGTTATTAATTGCAAAATTAAATTGTGTAATGTGTAGTTACAACCCCTTTGTAAACTCTACCTTACACATGGTGAAAAACATATGACTGTTTACTATACAGTATATTATGCAACCTTTTTCTCAGTTTATATTGGATTGAAGGAAAAATTAAAAGTTTCTGGAAAAGCTATGTTATCAGGAATTTTACATCTAATTTAGATTTCCTGTGGACTGTAGTCCTGATAACAGTCATTCAAGATGAATAAGTCAAATAAATGTTGAAAAGAAAATCTATAACAAAAAGGAGTTATAAGAGGATTTCTGGTTGGCGTTGCAGCAGGAACAGTTGGAAAATAGCGGAGCTCTGCCAAGCTCCATAAAAACCAGGTGGTAACTGCTGCCAGGAGACCCTACGGGTCCTAGCCACCTTGGAGAGATTTTGAAGAAAGGAGAAGTGCTTCATCGATGAGGAAAACTGCAATTTCTTCGTTAGATCCAAAGAAAGCTCTCCCAAACGGCAGCAGGAACGACGGCCATTTTGGCAAATCACAAGCTGTAAGAACCGGGACAATAAGATTTGTGCTGGAGCAGCACAGGGACAGAGCATTGAAACTGGGTGAGACAACTTCCAACTTTTATGCTAGAGATCTAACCCAAGTTAAAAAATTCCAAAAAATAATCTCCCAATAGCAAGAAAGCAGCGATCAGATACAGGGAGAAAGATTAAAGACCCAGAGGTGAAATAAGTGCTTAATGGAAGCTTTAAAACATAGAAAGCCTGGAAAAGATTCAACAATTACCTGAAAAGTGATTATTGGGAGAAACTGCCTTTTTATTTTTAATCCCCCTCGATCTTTTTGACAATCAGCTGTTTGACACTGTTTAATGCTGGAATTGAGAGGAGGGGAGCCATCTGGAGGAAAAGAAGCATTACAACGTGGGAATTTAAGTGAAAGTGACAATTGTTTAACACAAATAAATGAAAGAAGAGAAAGTAGAATTTACTATAATCATAAGAAAATCAAGGTTAGAAGGTGGAAGTCTATGATGTGGTAACCTAATTCTATTATCATTATTAACAATGTGTAAAAATATATTGAAATTTATAGTTTTAGGGGATTGGAGAAATAATCCTGGGATTGATTAAATTTGGTTAATGATTGGTCTTACTGATGTTTTTAAACAATTGGGATATTGGTTTTATGGTCGAATATTGAAGACTTTTTAAAATATTAAAATACTCGTGATTTAACAAAGGATAACATACTGCATGAAGAAATGTTATTGAAGCTCATAAGTATATGTACAGATTAAGGTCAAAAGTTGGAAGACTACGATTATGTATATCTAATTGTATTATTATTGCTACCATTGTTTAAAAATATATTGACCCAGTCAATACACTGTCTTCAAAATGTGTATGGATGTTAAAGGAAAAATTACAAATGAAACGTGTGTGTATGTATAATTTTATTTTATTTTATTTGTAATGTAAATGAAATCAACATTGGAAAGCCTCGATCTAGTACCAAAAACATTTATATGCTTGTGTACTTTTGAAAGAAGTCAGATGGACTGTCTTGTGGAGCAAAATAATAATCTGTATAATTACTTTATAGATGCTACCAAACTAGATGCCTGTAAGTGATAGAAAAATAAAACACTCCACCGAAAAAAATCCATCTTGGTAAAGCCATAAGATCCATATCTTCTACTATCTTAATTTTTGTTCAAATTGGTCTAAACTTTTTTATAACTTTAGTTAATTCAACAGAAATATAGTATTGGGTCTGTTCCAATCTTTATAGAAGTTCATTGTAAGGACCATTGCAGAATAAGCCTTTTGAATACCCTTGCCAAAATGTCCATAAGATCTGCTAGAAAACAACAAAAATTAGTAAGTGAATATTATCTTTAATATTCATTGCAGGCTGTATTTAATAAGAAATATGTTGCTGTTGGATAGCAATTTATTGTGAGCATACTCTACACATTTACTTACTGCCATCAAGAGTTTGTACATTTCTCAATTACTGAAAACAGATGCAAATTCTATATATTAAATTGAATAGTTGAAGAAACCATCCTTTCTTTTTGTTTTCTTCAATTGGTACTCAAAAGGTTCTATTGACTCTTTAAGCAGATATTATGCTGCTATTTCATTATTTGCATGCGATTATTTTCTAAAACTGGATTTTATTGTAAACAGAAAGGTCTGTTTGTTTACAAAGTGATGGCATTTTCCAAAATTATGGCCATTATAAATGGTTACTGAATAATTACAACATGCAGTGCCAGCTGTACCTAACTGCATACTCATTTTGTGTCAGTAAAATCTGTATCAACCCACATTTAAACTATACTGAGAATTTTCATCTATTAGAAGCAATGCTAAAATATGTGTTGATGTTGAAAATCCCATGTAGAAATAATTTAATTTGATATAATGGAGAACATGTTTTGCATATACTTCTGGCAGTACTACACAATACTACTGATGCAGTATTTAGAAGAGACGTGGGTCTCGTTTTTTAAAATGTAAATATTTATACATTTATTGTAATATAAAAGTTGGAAAAATTTATTTAATAAAATTGTGCTGTTTCGACTAGCAGAATAAAGAAAGAAGACAGGCTACAATTCTGTAATTTACATAATTTACATAATTTAATGCTAAATTAATGGATTACCTATCAGGTTACCATCTCAGAATACAATATCTTTTGGGTTTCACTGATGGTGCCAAATAGGGAAATAGCGAAATTTATAATTAAGTATATTTCATCTAAATCACATGATAAAATAGTAACATATTTACAGAAACAGACTTTCTTCTCTAGAAAACCTGTAAGATTTCAAATTATGCCTCCAGAATATATTGATAGCCACTGTAAGTGCACAGCATTTAATAATTCTTTCTTTATGTTTCTGCATCAGGTAAAATCTAGTACATTATGCAATACATTTTATAGTTTATTCTATACAATTTAAAGATATGCTTTCTTTTCTTTCCCAAAATTTGTATAAGGTCAGCCAAGTGGCTTCAGAATTAGATGGCTGCTGGCTGAGGTTGATTAGTTTCTTACCAGTAAAAAAGCTTTGTTTGCATTTAGTGACTAGGTTACTTATTTTATATGACACATAACAGATGAAACAAACTGCTGTATTCCTATAACTGGAAATGTTTCTATTTACAAAATGGGAAAGGAAACAATTAACTCTGCATTAGAGTCCACTACACTACTCAGTCTGCTTCCTAATCCTCCAGAGCATATTTTAAAATATCATTATGCAAAGGCAGTTCTAAGACCATAATGTTGCCTTTCATTCAAAGTATTATTTGTTAATATTGTTAATACATAATAGCTTTAATTTTATCTGTACTTCTGGCATTTTATATGTATTTATTCTTTTGATTAATATTAATGTTTATATATAATTGATATATTAATCATACTATTTATCTATCCAATCATCCATCTATCCATCCTTAATATTATCATATCTATTGGCCACAAATAATGGTAACATAAGATAGGATCCTCCAAGATTTATTTTATTCCTTGGAATTGGCCATGGCACTCATTTTTAGCAAATTACTTTTCACTTCCACAAAGGTTCAGAATGAAGTATACAAGCGTGAATTATTACTATAATAAAAGCTTTTTTTATTAAATAAAATATTTCAATGACATGTTGCTAAAAATAAAATACTACAACTCAGTACAAAATGTTTGTGCTAAGTAAATAATTATATTATAAGCTTAAATGGTATGAAAAATTAGAATTAAAGTGACCTGTTTCTGATGAAGATTTTTGGAGGGTATAAAATATTATGCTCATAAAATGTGACCAGTAAATATTTAATTATTAATATGTATAGAATATTAATTTACATGTATGTTCAAAACAATATTATATAAAATTATTATATAATGTAACTATTATACAGATTTAAATGTAAAAAAAAACAAAATTAAACACAAATGATAGTCTGAATGCTTTTAATTTCACATTCATATTTATCTCTCAGTGAGATTTTGAAAGATTTTCCCACACCAAAATTTATTGATGTTACAGAGCAAATCCTGACATTTCTGTGGCATTTTAAGTATTGACAATTAAAATATATTATCTTGAACTGTTTTGAAATTATTTTAGATTCTTAGGAAAATGAATTACTAAATACAAGAAGTTGCTTTACACTAAGTGAGGCCACTGGTTCACCTATACTGTCTATTTGGATTGTCAGCAATTCCACAGGGTTTGAGGTAGGTTTCTCTCCATGAGCAGTAGAATGAGAAATAATGAAGAGTGACCCTGATATATTATGCATGCAAACCTTGTACACAGGTAAATGCACAGTTTGAATCCACGCTCTTCGGTAAAGGCTCTAACACTCTATTCTTCCACTCTATTACTATGTATAGCATTTTATTGTTGTTTCTTAATAACCAGGTTAGGAAATATGGAGATATACTTTCAATAAGCCTGACATTTATACTAATTTCCACATTGCAACTACAATATCTTTATCTCTTATTTTTCACAGTTATTACAATATATAATCATTCCTACTATTCTAAGGTTCATCTTGGTATTCTAAGGTTTCAATTCTTGCTATCACTAAGGTTCCTGCAATTCTGTGAATTTTCAAAACACATTAAAAGAAATGTTTGTAAATCAAGTTGCCCAATCAAGTTCAAAGATGTAAAATGTTTCACCTTTTCTCTTGGAAGCAACTAATGAGAATCTCTAAAAAGTACATGAATTTTGGTTCACAATTTATGTTTAAAAGCTGTCATTTTATTTACTCATTTCCTTTTAAAAAGAACTAGAAAAGTTCTCATTTCCATTATTGTCCATATAGAAACCCTTCTAAGAGTATCACAACATAGTCTAATAACTACATCTGATATTTTACTGTATCACTGAACATTTCTACAGATAACTAAACTGCCAACTAGTTTTAAACAACTGTTCAGTATTTGTAAGGCAGCTGAGCTGTTATTGTCCATTCTCTAAAAGCAAAAATAAATTTACCTATGTAAGAATAGGATACATTAAGTATCTTACCTATACTAAAAATTACAATATCTATGTTACTGGGAAAATAACAACAGATGTACTAAAGGCAATATAAATGGTCAGTTGGTCAACTGTCTTGGTTATTTTGTTAGATTCTCAGGAAGGAAAGAATTTGATAAGATTAGGATAAATTTTATTAATGAAATCATTTCAGGAGCCCACTATGGCAAAAACAGAGTATTGAAGCTATTAACAATGAGTGATATATTTATTATGGCATAAAGTTTTATTTCATTTATTTCCTAAATCATTATTGCTAGTTGCGACCTCTAGGATATATCAACATGGACACAGACATAGAAATGAAATATAAGAAACCCACTATCTTCTTAAAGCCTTATCAATATGCAAAAGAATGGCAACGCTCTACAAAGCAGAAGCATCCATCTATCTGTATAAACAGTGGCTAGAGCTCAGGTGGTCTTCCCCATCCTCTGCATGCAGAGGTAGCTCCAGTTTTTCTTCTCAGTATGTCCCAAGCTGGCCCATAGGCCTCATTAACACATGTCATATCCTTAAATGACAATATGGCCTGGACCATTTTCAAAGATTGCAGATAGGAGGCTGCTATTTTAATGATACAGCCATTATCATAGCCATTCGGTAGAATTTCGGATATAGGTAAATCCCAAACTCCAACACACAGACAGGAGGACACTCAGCAGAGCCCGCTTCCTGCCGCTTTCCTACTTGAACCGAAATTACGGCATTTCAAAAAAGAACGAACGAAAATTTGTGCAAGGTTAAACTTGACATCTCCAGGCGCCCGGTCTGAATGCAATCGATGCCCTCTGGACTTCACCGTCCCCTGAGGTTGTTGCCATGGGGAGCTGCAGTGCAGTCTGTGCGAGTGCGTGGAGAAAGGACCGGGGCCGGCCAAGCCGAGGAGAGGGAAGAGATTCTGCGCCCTCTCGCCCTTCCCTCTACAGCCCTCGGAAAAGGCGAGCCGAGAAGGGGCGACCACACAGCACAGACCTTGGACAGCAGCAGGAGGAGCAGCAGCAGGCAGCGCGGTACGGCGGTTCTTCTCTGTGCTTGCACCTGTCGCCCGGCTCCCCTTCACGATGCCCAGGCTCTTCTGGGGAAGGAGAAAGAAGGATGCCCTCCGTAGGGACGGAGCCCCCACCCCCCAGGCAATGGATGAAGGAGCAGCGGGAGGAAGAGAAGCAGGCTCCGCTTACCTCGCTCAGCCCCGGCTACAATGAACCTCGTCGACAGCGCTATCGAAGCAACGCACCGCCCCTTCTCCGCCACGCACCCGTGCCCTGCAGCCTTTGGGTCGCTCAGTCCCGGGCAGGCGGGCGCGCGCTCGACTCCCTTCGCGAGACTGGCGGCAGAACCCCGCAAGGCAACGCAACAGCTTGCGCTCGAGCCACTCCACTCTTTCCCCCCTCCCGCCACGGACTGCTTTTGCGCTGAGGGAAAGACTTACCACCACGAAGGCTGGGAGGGGGAGGAGCCAAGAGGAAGGAAGCCCGAGACATCCCCTCTGGAGTGCGCATGCGCGCGGCAGCCACCGTGGCTACCCCCTCTTTTCCTGCTTTCCAGTTCAAGCGCAGAGCTGCCAATCGGGAGTGGCGTGGCGGGATGTTGTCCCCTCCCCTCCCCTCTTGTTCTCGTCTGGTCCAGACGCCAGCCTGAGGTGGCGCCTTTCTTCCTGGGGTGTGGATATCAACACGTGCTCTTCCAACTGATGACGGTCGCCTGCTTCGCAGGGACTCTTAAAGCGCCCGGGTGAAAATGAAGGTCTGTCCTTCTCTCGTCTCGGAAGGAAAAGCCTGGAGCTGCCCAGGAAAGAGAAGAAGCCTCCATGTTCAGGAAGCCGAATTAACCCCATGCCGTGGGGCAGGGTCGGCAACGGATATTGCCTTGTGTGGCTTTTCTTGCTACTACAGGAAAGCCACCGAAGGCTTCCTTAGGCGCACCGTTGCGCGGCTTAGAGCCGCTGTTGTTTCCTGAAACAACAGGCTGGGTTCGGTGCCGCAGACTGCAAAGTAAGGGGAGCGTTTTTGAGGTCCCATTCGTGAAACAGACACTCATTTTGTTCCTATATCTACACCAAATGTATAGCTGTGGTTCTGGCCACGCCGATAAAGGGACCTTTTTCTGAGTGGATCTAACGGGATTCATTAAACGAATGATCTGAACAGCTGCCGACGGGTACTGATTCAAAAACTGAATGACTTGGTGTTACTCAAAAAAGCATTGTATGATTACAGCCTTAATATGAGTGTGTGCACCCATCTTTCCTGAAACGAATTCAAGAATAATACTGCAAATCTTGAGAAAATGAGAGGTTTCGATGCTTTGAATTTTAGCTACATCAGACTTCTATTAGGGCATATTACTGAACCGGGGCTCTTTCAGATTGACAATTTAACGACAGAACATCTGGAAATCCTATATACACTTCTTTAGTGAGTTATGTATGAGTTATGTATGTATATGTACTTGTACACATACATACACAGTATATACATGCATACAAAATGAAATAAATACTCTGAAAAGTAATTTTGATAATAGTTTATGACATGGGCAATCCCTTTTATTTATTAATTACACTGTACAGTATTTTCAGATTCTAATAATCCAATCTTTGTCCAATTTGTCTATACATAATTATTGTTCCATTAGCAATTAAGGAAACAACAGATGTCCTACTACTAAACCTAGTATTAAACCATAAGCGATGTTCCAGTCAACACCAGAAAAGTAATACAGAGACATATATGAAATTTTCCCTTTTCCTTTGTGAATTTGCTATGGTATAATAGTTTCCCCAGTAGAATTACTGTTTATTTAATAAATAGGACATTGCTTTAAAAAATGCTGCAATAATCTTTAGAATCCAATCCTGAATATTACAGATTCTGAAAGTTAAGGTGGTGCAGTTGTCAGTTTGCTTAATTTTTAAATTGACAGTTCTCACTTGGATGGGAAGTTCTTTAACTCTGAAATCTTTTAAATGAAAATCAATATTTAAACGCGCCCTTGACTTAAGCTCAATTTGTAATGATTTCATGGGCCTGTCAATGTAGTTTTACTTTAGGAGGATCAATGGAAGAAACACAATTAAATTATGCATGGTAGACAAAAAATAGATACAAGGAAGTTCTGTCTCATAATAATGGAATTTAGAGTCACCCAATAATATACTTTACAAAGTGTGTTATAGATTTATAGAATGAGATGCTCCAAAATATTGTGATAGCTACTGCATTAAATGGCTTTAAAGGGTATTCAATCAATTTATGGACAATAAGAATATCAATGACTGCTTCTCAGAGTGAATACAGTTGCTAAGGGGCAATAGAAGGACAAAGTTATGGCCTTAGCCTCCAGTATACACTTTATATAGATTTTATGCCATTATGGGAAAGAGGTTAGGCTGAGTAAACTGGTCTGATTTCATGAGTCTGTTTTTTACACACACACATACAGAAAACATACATGAATTTGTATGCTATGTATTTTAGAGATTTGTCATCTTGCAATGAAGCTAAAACATTTTAAAAATCACTGTAAACATTAGTATTTTGTATAAAAATTTGTATCACTATATTACTAGTGGTTGCCATAGAGGGCATGAAAAATCACAGTATACCCATTTGCCAGAGTATACCTCACAAGCAACCTGCTATATGTAAGGGTTTTTCTTCCTATTAAATTAGCTTTATTTTTTAAAAAGTAAAGGGTTTTTTTAAACTTTTTTACTTAAAAATAGGAGTGGAAGGGAGATTGGCAGATGGTAAGGGAAGTGTTGCCGGGTCCATGAGTATCCACAGGAGCCGTGTAGACTCAAGGATATAAATTTCAATACTTGAGAGAGAATGTATTTATTGTAATGTTTAACTTTTGTGCTGGTCTGTGATTGTAATAAAGATTGATTCTGATTTCCTTCAGGAAAGTGTATAGTTTTTGATCATCAAAAACACCATGGTCTTGGAAACTACAGACTATATAAGATCTTGTTTTCAGTTTCCTTTAACAGCAGCTGACTGGAAATTGCACAGGACAATGAGCTCCTCCCCTCAATAGCCTTCTGCCAATTGAACAGCAGAAATTTGAAAACATCTAAAAAAGAGCAATGTACTGTGTCCAATTTTTTTTAAAAAAATACTTCATAATTGAGCAAGTTTGCAGCTTTGTTTTTAATCAGTATGTGGTAGGATTATAGATGAAAAACTTAAAATGAAACTTGATTTTCCAAATAAAGGTAAAAGTGAGTGATTACTTTGTGATTGTTGTGGTCTACCTTTAATGGACTATCTATTTATATAAGTAGATTACAAATTTTAGCTTTGAAATTCTTTCATGCAATTAACATTTTCAGCTTTTTAAAAGCATTAAAATCATTCTGTTTTTCTGTCTTCCATCAATTCTGAAAGTCTTACCATAGACTGTAGCAAATAGTTTACTAGATGAGCACAATTCAGCGCGTACTGATGTTGTCTCCTTGAATGGTGAAGAAACATTTGCAACCAAATTGCCAACCTCGGAGCTCTAACCAACAGCCCATCATTTGCCATGTTATAAATTTAGAGGTGGATGCTGTAATTATAATAGGAGAAATACCTTCTGATTTCTATCTATCTTTTAAATACAGAAGTGTTACTGTCCATTTCTTCATCCTAGAATTGTGATAGAATAGAATTAAATAAATTGATTGATAAATAATGTTATTTAGTTGTATCATGATTTAATGTATTTTTAAATATACCTCAGGATTTCTAGTGCTATACATACTTGATCAATAAAACTTCTTTCCAATAATGGCTACAATCCAATGAATTTCGTATTATATGATGTAAAGCTTTATCTTCTCACAATCAAATAGCAAATCAATTTAAACAGCACAAAGTGCCATGTGAATCCTACTGTAATATTAAAATATGGAAGAAGGAGATTTTTAAATAACTATCGGACATATCTTTGCGGTTTGTTTTAAAAAGATGTGTCAATATTGTTGGCATAACCATCATTTTTCACATTATTTGATGAGGAAGATAGACCTTGCATATTCATATGAGATCGAATCTGGGTTGGTCACCAGGACCCGAGTTTTACTGTCCTGAGTTTTCAGACTCATGTTGGAGCATATCTTCCGGGAATTTCTCTCTACTGGAATACGTGTGATGGGCTGTTCTGTGAGTCGTGTTTATGTGGTGCCTTCCTATTGGCTGATTGGTATATTAATGTCTGGCAATTGGCTGTTGTTTCCTTGTGCTGCCAAGCCCTTGGCTCCTAAGTATATTTGCCTTCATTCTTGCATAATCACTTGCCGAATTTACTATATAAATAAACTTTTTAAAAATTGTTATCTACTTACATATTAATGCTGACATTGAACCTCAGAAAGGAAGCTTATTATATGTATGATGTTACCATTCTAATTTCTTTTATTATGTAAAATCTTTTATATGCTCAAATATTCAAATATGGTTTCTTAAACTCATTACTTTCCCAGATGAAAGCAAACATGTGTTCCAGAATAAAGTTGCAGGAACCAATCTGGATTGGTCACCGAGACTAGAGGTTTAGTCTTTCGATCTTTCAGACTTGTGCTGGAGCCCAGCCTCAGGGAACTGAAGGATAGACTCCAGCACGAATCTGACTCAGACTGGATCCTGCAACATTACTTCCCATAATGTTTGGCTGTAATAGGAAAACAATATGTGAAAAATGTCAATTATTTTAAAAAGTAGAAACTAACCAGAAAAGCCTACATGATATTACCATACAGTAGTCTGCTGTCTGCCCTGTTACCATAATTGTGTTTCATATTTGAATATCATGCTGTCTAATTTGAAAGGAAATACTGCAGCTGAATACATCTGTCTTTCGACTAGAAAGAAAAATAGAATTCCAGTACCCAACAAATTAACTTTGATTAAGGAAAAAAATCTTTTAAAAACTAACTGCTTTCAGTTTTTATGTACTAATGATCCTGTTTCTGAAAAAATAAAGAGATCTAGCCTTTCAGTGATCAGAGATAGAAGTTTCATAATCAGTGCAGCTCCCTTTTTCTTTCCATGTACTGTAACTAGTCCTTTTGCTTTTATATCTATTGCCTATTTCTCATTTTTTTGCCAGACACAAGGTATTTTTGCAAACAAGATAAGGGTAAAACTTAGTTAATACTTGATTGGGAATTAGCAAAAAAATAAAAATAAATATTAGAGTTATAGGCTAGAATGGGAAGTTAAAATAATCTCAGGAAATCCAGTGGCAAATTAATTCTATCCTGTTATCATGAGAATTGTGTACATGTGTCCATAAAATAATCAGGAGTTAAACTTGACTTGAAGAGTTACTTGTTAAAGCTCTGAATAAATAAAAATAAACCTATGAATAGAATAAGACATGTAGATTAAATATGTACAGGACAAATTCAAGTAATCTCTATTAATAAAAATATTCCAGTTGATAGTATTCCACCTTTAGCTGAATACCAGCAGTGATCTTTTCTAGTCTTTGGAATATCCCACAGTGACTACATTACACAACTTCTGACATTTTTGCACTGGCTCTCAATTTGTTTCTAGATACAGTATAAGGTCTTACTAGTTTAAGACCCTGAACAGACTGAGCTCATGTCCCCTGACAAAGAGCTGCTTCTGCAAGACTTCCACCACTCAGATGGAAACAGACAGATATAAATTAGAGGCCACCCAACTTTCTAAGTGGAAGCTGCTTATAATGTTAAAAGCAGAAAAGTAGTATTAAAAAAGTGTGCTTGGGAGCAAACAAACATTTAAATACCGGAACTACAGGGGCTCAGCACCATGCTCAGCATCCAATGCCTGGAGGGTCTGATGGAAATTCAGTGAGTTTTTGAACAGAGAATGGGAGTCTTATAAATTATCTGGAGAACCTGGCAGTCATTTGGGGTCAAGCTTTCTCCCTTGCTTGCCTTGTGGAACTCACTTCCAGTAAAATTCCAGCTGGCCTATATTTGATATTTTAAAAGACAGACCTCTCAATTGGCCTACCTTGTATAATTCGTTTTAGCATGTTTAACCCTTTTATCAAAATTATAATTAACTTTTTATTAGATTTCTTCCCAATAATTATATACTTTATATTTTAAAAAATGTTACTAGATTTTTGGCATCTTGTAAATTATGCAGGGGTTTTGGTAAATAGTAATTTTAAAAATCTAATTACTAAGCAACCATCAAATTTTGTACAGATTTTGTACATTTTCATGCAAGCAAGGGCAACTTAGTTCCAGATCTTGTTCTTTGCAAGGGGCTAGCCGCTAGGGTTTCTTAGAAGAAGAAGAAAATACAGCTTTATTGCCTAATTTTTAGTTTTTGGGATATAAAATATTTTTAACACTCTTTGTGCTATATTAGTTTGAAGCAAATCGCATTAAAATTTACTGTGTGCTGTTGTATGATAGTGCTTCAAGATATGTGTTGCACTAATACTGCCAGACAAAGACAATTGGTGATGGGCACGTGATCAGTCAAATGTGGTGCAACTTTAAATTGAAAACAGGCTGTATCCTCCCATAGTCAAAGCTCACTTCTCCCTACATCTGCTCCTGCCTGTTCAAGTAACAGAATTAGTTAAACGTGTGGATTTGGATGAAAACTTTTTGTATAGAAAAAGTTATAAATTTATAACTGTTGGAGACATCCATAATAACCCGAAGTACAAATTCTTAGACAATTGGCAATTAGATCTAGAATAGATGAAATGCAATCTCAGTAAGCCTGACTTTTCTTGTGTTTCTCATCTCATTTCTGAAATACAAGATATGAATGAAATACATGAAATATGTCTCTTTGGCATATGATTTGTCACCATCAGAATCTCTAACATAATCACAGTTTAAATTGTTGGGCAAAAGGAGAATCTTGATTCTTGCAAATTAAATCATCTTTGGGAATGACATTATTATTATTATTATTATTATTATTATTATTATTATTATTATTATTACTATTATTATTAATTTCTATACCACCCTTCTCCCGAAGGACTCAGGGCTGTGCACAGCCAACAAATCCAAATACAAAATTTAAAAACATTTTTAAAACATATTAAACAATTAGCCTTAATCATTAAAAATAAACCCCAATTAAAAATCATGTTTAGGCCAGCCCAGCTTGTTGGAATAATAGCGTCTTGAGGACACGGCGAAAGGTGCATAACTCCTCTGTAACTCCGGGGGAAATTTGTTCCAGGGGGGAGGTGCCCCCACAGAGAAGGCTCTCCCCCTGGGGGCTGCCATTCGACACTGTTTGACGGACGGCACCCTGAGGAGTCCCTCTCTGTGGGAGCGTATTGGCCGGTGGGAGGCTATCGGTGGCAGAAGGCGGTCTCGTAAGTACCCAGGTCCTAAGCCATGGAGCACTTTAAAGATGGTCACCACCACCTTGAATCGCACCCAGAAGACCACCAGGAGCCAGTGCAGCTCGCACAGGAAGGGTGTTACATGGGTGCGCTGAGTCGCTCCCATAATCGCCCACGCAGCCAATTCTGGACCAGCTGGAGCCTCCGAGTGCTCTTCAAGGGGAGCCCCATGTAGAGAGCATTACAGTAGTCCAGATGGGAAGTGACGAGGGCATGACTGACCATGTGCAAGGAGTCCCGGTCCAGAAAGGAGCGCAACTGGTGAATCAGGCGAACCTGATAAAAAGCCCCCCTGGCCACAGCCATCACATGCTCTTCTAGCGACAGCCGCATATCCAGGAGGACACCCAAGTTGCGGGCCCTCTCTGTGGGGACCAAAGTCTCACCCCCAATAGTCAGCGTTGGAACCAGCTGGCTATACCGGGACACCAGGAACCACAACCACTCAGTCTTGGAGGGGTTGAGTCTGAGCCTATTTCTCCCCATCCAGATCCGCACGGCCTCCAGACACCGGGACATCATGTCAAGTGCATCATTGGGATGGTCAAGGGTGGAGATGTACATCTGTGTATCATGAGCGTACTGATGAAACTTCACCCCGAAACCAGGGATGATCTCACCCAGTGGCTTCACATAAATGTTGAAGAGAAGGGGTGAGAGGACCAACCCTTGCAGCACCCCACAAACAAGGCCCCTCGAAGTCGACCTCTGACCCCCTGCCAACACAGACTGCGTACAGTCAGAGAGGAAGGAAGAGAACCACCGCAAAACAGTGCCCCCCACACCTAACCCCTCCAACCGGCGCAGCATGATACCATGGTCGATGGTATCAAAAGCCGCTGAGAGGTCCAATAGGACCAGGACAGAGGAGCAGCCCCTGTCCCGGGTCCTCCACAGATCATCAACCAATGCGACCAATGCCATTTCTGTATTGTACCCTGGTCTGAAGCCCGACTGGAACGGATCCAGATAGACAGCTTCATCCAGGTACTGGGGAAGTTGTCGCGCTACCACACTGTCAACAATCTTCGCCACAAAGCAAAGGTTGGAGATTGGACGATAGTTTGCTAATACAGCTGGGTCCAAGGAGGGGAACCACGACCGCTTCTTTCAAGGCAGAGGGGAAGAAGCCCTCACTCAAAGAAGCGTTAATAATCCCCTGGAGCCAGCCTCATGTAACCGCCTGGGAGGCCAGCACCAACCAGGAAGGACACGGGTCTAATAAATATGTGGCAGTGCTAAGTCTATCCAGAATCTTGTCCACGTTGTCGGGAGCCATAGGGTCAAACTCCTCCCAGATAACACTCTCAAGATCCACTTCCGTCACCCAGTCAGAGTCCAGGCCTTCCCTAATCTGAGCGATTTTGTCATGCAGATATTGCACAAAATCCTCAGCTCTATCCTGCAAAGGATCCTCCCACGCTCCCAAATAAAGTAGGAAGCGGGTCACCCCAAACTGGGTGGCTGGGCGGTTTTCTGCAGACGCAATAAGGGTGGAAAAATAATTAGATTTTGCCGCTCTTATTGTCACTAGGTCTTAATATGAGACCTCACCAGTGTTTGGTCAGATTCGGAACAGCTTGTCCTCCAATTGCTCTCCAGGTGTCTTTTCCGGCGCTTCATCTCCTCAGCACCTTGGAGAACTAAGGAGCCAATTGAGTTCGGCACCGAGTCAGAGGCCGCAAAGGCACAACTCGATCTAAAGCCCCAGTGGCCACCCTATCCCAGGCGGCCACCAGGTCTTCAGTCGAGTCATGAGCCAGAGCCTCAGGGAATGGCCCAAGCTCCGTCAGGAACCTATCAGGATCCATCAGGTGCCTGGGACAGAACCACCTGGTCGGTTCCATCTCCCTGCGGCAGAGGGTAGCGGCTTGAATGTCTAATCAAAGGAGTGAGTGATCTGACCATGACAAGGGTTTGATGGCTATATCCCCTATTTCTAGATCATTCAGCCACTGACCAGAGACAAAAATCAAGTCCAGAGTGTGTCCCCCATGTGAGTAGGGCCTTGAACTAACTGGGTCAGGTCCATGGTCATCATGGAAGCCATGAACTCCCAGGCTGCCTCTGACATTTCGCTGACAGATGGCAAGTTGAAATCTTCCATGACCATAAGTTTAAGGGGTCTCAACCACCACCCCTGCTATTATGTTGAACAGCTCGAGCAGGGCCGCCGCTACGTGGCAGGGAGCCAGGTACGCAGTCAGCAAGCCCATCTGGACCTCTCGATCCCACTTCACAAAGAGGGACTCACAACTGGCTATCTGAGGTACAGATGGACTCCCTCAGACAAAGATCTTCCTTTATAATAACAACCACCTCCCCACCCCGTCCCTACCCTGGACCCTCAGCTGATGGAATGCTTCGTAGCCTGGTGGGCACATTTCAACGAGGGGAACCCCCCCCCCCCTCGCAGCCCAACCAAGTCTCCATAATACTCACCAGGTCTAAAACTAGACCTGAGAGCAAAGACTGAGCTTGAGGAAAACAAGTTGAACTGAATTCTTAAGACTAGAGATTACTTCTTCTCAAAGGCTTTAGAAATATATAGATATCCAGAATACTGAATTTCTGTTCTGTTCTAATCTACCTTAGTCTGCATGGAGGAAGAAGTGTTCCTCCGAGAACAAAAAGGAAATCCAGATACAGTTATTGTTTCTTCTTCTCCTTTTCCTTCTTCTCTTCCTCCTCCTCCTCTTCCTCCACCTTGATTAAGCTTTTTCTCCATTTTGAGCAGAATTGGACTGTCCTGCATGTCATTTTAAGGGAAGTGTAACCTTAACTAATTCTAATGTATAGTTTACAAGAAATGGCTTTCTTTTATCTGTAAAACTTTAGTAGATGTTTTACTTACTAAAGGTATCAGAGAACAGTTATATGCCACCCAGAGTTGGAACAGTAATGAAATGGGTGCCATAGAAATGTCATGAATGAATAAATAAAGAAATAATTATAATCATAAAATAACCAATTTATTCAAATACAATCTCTGAACGCTGTTCTCACTGAGTGTGGAGTCTTCCCATGTCTGTATTTCTTGGATTTCAATTTAAAAAAAGACCAATTTATGCCTACATATTTGAAATATCATTAGAGATGGAGAAGCCTCCACTGTTTTATATTATTTATTTATTTATTTATTTATTTATTTATTTATTTATTTTTATTTCATGATATTTGTATACAGCCCTTCTCCCGAAGGACTCAGGGCGCTGAACAACCATGATAAAAACAATATACAAAACAAAATTTTAAAACGTATTAAAATAATTCAATCCTTGCCGAATTTAAAGCTCCCAGCTAAAACCATTTTAAAACCACTTTTAAAAACCCAATTAAAATTGTTTATCCCATCAGACCAGCTTGCTGGAATAATAGGGTCTTCAGAGCATCACGGAAGGCGCAGAGGTCAGGGATCCTTCATATGTCTGGGGGCAATTCGTTCCATAGGGCAGGAGTCCCCGCAGAGAAGGCTCTTCCCCTGGGGGTCGCCAGTCGACATTGTTTGGCCAATGGCACCCTGAGGAGGCCCTCTCTGTGGGAGCGTGTCGGTCAGTGGGAGGCAATCAGTGGCAGAATGTGGTCCTGTAGACAATCAGGTCCTAAGCCATGGAGCACTTTAAAGGTGGTAACCAACATCTTGAAATGCACCCAGAAGACCACCGGGAGCCAGTGCAGCTCGCGCAAGAGGGGTGTTACATGGGAGCAATGAGTCGCCCCCATTATTACTCACGCAGCCGCATTCTGGACCAGTTGGATTAGCGGAGGATCCTCTCGGCGCGGAGCATACCCTGGGGGTATGGAGGGAACCATCCCTCTGAGCCCTCCCCAGGACATGGAAAATTCCTGGGGGGCTCAGAGAGGTTCTACCTCACCCCCAGAAGCTCTGCCTGTTCCTCCCGTCGAGGAACAGGTTTTTCGAGCCGCCTGCCAGCTGTGAGGGGGCTCTAACGCACCGGGAGACCGGCGGGCATGGAAAAGCCCGCCGCCAACGAGGAAGGCGCCACCGGAAGTCCCATATGATTATTAACTGTTTATAACACTGTGCTGAGAAAAGCTCTAGCATCATGTAAAGTTACATCTATGATTTGGAATACTAATTTTTAACTGCTCTAACTGGTGTAGAATTATAAGATAGCAGGTCAATAATCCCTAAACTATTTAAATTTTACTTAAATCTCCTGCATATTTTCATATTTCACCTAGGTTCTTTTCTTCACAAAGCCTTATGAAGTCAGTTACTGAGCAAAAATGATTACTTTCCTCTTCCTATCTTCTCAAGAGACCCATAAACTAATTATATCCTAATAGTTAAATGTCTATGAAGATTTTCAGCCATCTAGGTCATGGTTGCCCAAAGGTGCTTTTTCAGAAGGCATCTGGACTTTCTTTGTTTTGTCCTGGGAGCAGTGGTGGGTTCTTCCCAGTTCGGCCCGGTTCCGCTGAGCCGGTAGCGGTGACAATATGACATCACCGAACCGGTTCTGACCCCACGCCCCCCCCACCCCACGCGTTATTCATACCTTTTATTTGGCCCCACCCCTAATCTATTACTGCCTCCTGAGTCCCAGCTGATGGGCTATAAGGAAAAAGTGTTTAAACTCTTGCCACAGGGCTTCAAATGGCCGCCCTACAGCTGATCAGTGGTAAAAGGCAGTTTGGTGGTAGACTGGTGCCTGCAAAAATACATGAGTAGACCAGTGCCTGCAAAAATAAATGAATAGATAGGTACAGCTCTGCAAGCAGTTAAAAGCCTGGTAGACTAGTACCTCTGCTAAATCATAAAGAATTGCCACTTGACCATCAAGTCACGCCCACAGAACCAATAGTAAAAAAATTTAGAACCCACCCCTGCCTGGGAGGTTCTAGGGAGTAGCTGTCATAATTTTCATCCTGTTTCTGATCCAGCTCCAGGATATGTTGTGTCTTATCTTGCCCCCACTCCTTGGAATGTGGTCTCTTCTTCCTGGGAAATTGCTACTTCACTGTAGTCCATCAAATCACATCTTTGCTCATAGATTCATTTCACCACATCATGCTTTATTCAGTAGAGCACCACATCTCTTCAATTATCTCATTTTTTCAAACCAGTGTTTTCCCCTCTACTTTTTAAAAGAATTCAAATGACACTATCAGATTAAGTTTCTAAATAGTTCTATGAAGTCATGGTGAATTATTATGTCTTACAGTAAATTGAATATTAAATGTTCATCATATAAACATGTAGATTATATTTCCTTAGTCTATAATATATTCTTTTCAAATGTAGCAAGGTGTCTCTAGAATGGCATGTGAAATTGTTCCTTATTTTCTGTGTAAAG
Source organism: Masticophis lateralis (assembly GCA_030761175.1). Taxonomy (NCBI): domain Eukaryota; kingdom Metazoa; phylum Chordata; class Lepidosauria; order Squamata; family Colubridae; genus Masticophis; species Masticophis lateralis. Next base: position 162,012,727 of record JAUDYJ010000001.1, read on the forward strand.
CTATTTCCTTCTAAGTGCCTCTGTCTGTCCTTCTCTTTGCCATTGTCCTTTAGAGAATTGTCAAGCATGATTGTGCATATCCTTGTTTGTCAGACAGCAGTTTCTGGATGACCAGTCACGGCAATCGTTTAGGCAGATAAAAGTCACACCTTGAGTAATTTTGCATTTTCTTCCAATTATAGAGCCGAGTTGGTTTGGAAGCAATGGTAATTAAAATAATTTAATTTGATGAAAATCTAGACAATAGAAAATATATATTATCAGAGGATGCATCCATATCAGCTTTCTCCTGGTATACCTCCTTAGCCAGAGTAGGCCAAGGTCTGCTGACACACCCTCTTCCCTATATAATGAATTGGGGGAGGATTAATTTTCTCAGTGAAAAGAATTCTCATGCAGTGTTCTTAGAAATGACTAAATAGACATCGGTTGAAATATTTCCCCCACAAGCTCTTTGTTTTAAGATACAGGTTGGAACATCTACCTATGTGGAAATCTGGGCATGAGTCGGCATTCCTGACAGTCAATTCTGCCAGCAACCTACGTCACTTTCTGAAAGAAAGCAGATCTTTGGATTGTTGCCTCACAATATTTTTTCTTATTCATCTTTACTTTACTTGTGGTTCAGAGAACCTCAGATCTGTTTATACACTTCTTAGAAATCAGTCATAAATCTTAATTCTACACATAGAGAACTAAGAACTTTTAGAAGTAGCTGGCTGGCATATTTATTAAATAAATATAATGAACATAAATTAATATGCAATAAAAGATTTAAAAAGCAACATATAAAGACAGGGTCCAAAGAGATCATACTCCATTTTTTATCAATTCATTTTCATTGCTACTGTAATGAAAACTCCAAATAAATTGAAATTGTCCTTCGGGAGAAGGGCAGCATATAAATACATGTAATAAATAAATAATAAATAAATAAATGAGCTGAAGAATTCAGTATCCATTACCTGCACTTTAGGTCAGAAGAGAAACTGAAAGTTCAGGACATGAAGCTGCTGTGTGTTGTCCAGTGTTTCACAATATCATATCTTAACCAAAATTTCCAAAGTTTATTTAAAGGCAATTGGTGATGGGCATGTGATCAGTCAAATGTGGTGCAACTTTAAATTGAAAACAGGCTGTATCCTCCCATAGTCAAAGGTTCACTTCATGTCAGAAAGTACAAAATGAATCAACGTTGCGAAAAAATCTGCCAACCATTATATTAGTTATTTTTGATTACTGGAAAAAAATCAACAGGAACCACATTCCAACCGAAAATAAATGTTATGAGACTAATTGCTATGCAATAATGTTGTTTCTTTATTAGATTTATATCTGCCTTTCAACCAAGTGGTATTCAAGGAGGCTAAAAACAATGACACTAATACAATCTAATGAAATATTCAGCATATCATATCATCTTATCGTATCTTATCATAAAAACTCAGCTAAAACTAATTACGGAGTATGTGAAAATCAACTTAGGAGCTCATAAAAATACCTTTGTCTGCTCTCAGAAAAAGTAAGAAAAGGTAACCTTGAGCATAGTTGACCAAAGTTATCATACCACAGGGACCACAGCAACTCTCCATAATTGTTACCAATTCAGTCTTTCTGATTTGCCAACATCCAGGCCAGAGGTGGTATTCAGCCAGTTCGCAAACCTTAGTGGAAATTTGGCATGGTTTGGTGAACTGGTAGCGACCTCTAGCTGGCCGCACCCCCAAACCGGTTGCCCAGTCCCCGCTTGCTCACCCTGCCTGCCCAATGCTCGACCTGCCCACCGGCCTCACCCGGCCTCACCCAGCCATTACTTGCAGAATCTACCACGTATTTCTGCTCACTGCTGCTGGCAAAGGTAAGGCCAAAGGGCACGGACCGGCGAGTGGATGGGGCAGGGAGAGCTGACAGAGTGGTGATACCAGCGGCGGGTGGATCGATGTGTGAATGCAGGGAGAGGAACACACGGGAGATCGCGGCACCAGAGCTCTTCCCATGTGTTTCCCCAAGCCGGCCTGGCCTGTGAGGGAAGCACAAGCCAGATTGTGGCACTGCAGCCCTTCCTATGTGTTTCCTCCAGCCAGCCTGGCCTGCAAGGGAAGCACGAGGGAGATCCTAGCTGCAGTTTACTCTTGAGCAACATTGGCCAGGAGAGGCAGAGAGAAAGGCCAATGGTGCTCACAAGTAAACTGAGACTCCTAAGGGGGATCAAGCCTCCCCGCTTGCAACATCTTCACCTGAAGGCATCGCTGGAAGCCGCTTCCTGCGTCAGGAGGTCCGTGCTCTTCTCGCTGCTGCTCGGCCTCCTTGATGCGCAGAGGCAGAAGGTTTCTTTCACTGCCTGCGAGTTGCCAGCAATCTGCAGGCTGCTTCTAATCTGCAGTTTACTCATGAGCACCATGCTCACGAAAATGACCAGCTGGACTTTTATCATTAAGGCATTCAAGCCTCAAATGGCACACACAGATATAATTGCAGAACTAGAGAATGCACTGCAGAATTGAAGAAGTCAGGTGACTCTAACCCTCCTGATCTAATTATTAGAAAAGCAGGAGGTTTCCTATCAGAGAACTCCAGACCAGCAAACATCCTTGTCTGAGACTGACCTGCCTTATTTCAGAATAGTAATATGTACTGTTATATCTTTTCAACTAAGTCAACCAAGTAAGATACAGAGCTCTGGCTACCATCAAGACAAAAACCTATTACACTTGAAAGTTAATTTTGTGTTCATGACCAACAAATAGTTTTAATTCCTTTTGTTCCAAGGGTGCTCAAGGATATACTCTCTCTGAAAAATAGTATAAACTATTTGAATCATGTTTACTTTTTTATACTTTCTATTTGGGTAACAAGAACTATGTATGTATCATGCCGACATAATTCCTAATAAAGGAAATGTTTAACTTTTGTTATTTCTAAGTAAATGAAGAGTGGTAGAATTATTAGTTCCCAATATTTGGAAACTATATTTCAATTGATGAAGTCTGAAATCACATTTGCCATTTTTAGCTATGAGTGGGATGATACCAGAATTGCCAACATGATTTTCATAATAGGGATCTTATTGACCCCATGATATGTGAAGGCTTTGTGAAGCTATGTTTGTGAAGTTATGTGAAGACCATATACATACCAGATTTATCTTTCTGAGTTGTCCAATACTGCGCCTCTGTTGACTAGCCGCCTCTTCTTACCTAAAAGATTGCGCTACTTTTCTTTCCTTTTAATTTTGTATCACTTTTACTTTTTACTGACCTTATAGTCATGAGGATTTGTTTGACTATACCATATACTTATAAAACCAATTGCATATGGTTGATGAGAAACAGGAAAGGACAGATTGAAACAGAAGTAAACAAACTCTCCACCTGCTTAAGATATCTTAAGCAGTGTCCTGTGTACAATTTTTATTAAGAATTTTGCTTATAACAATAAAATTTATTACATTTAACCTTTAAAAAGAAAATAGGAGTAAAAGGTTTAAGAAAAAAGAAAAAAAGATGAAGAAAAAGTAGGAACATAGAAAAGAAAGAGCAAAAAATATATGACAAAGTAATTTCAACTTTCATTACAAATATAAACAAATTTATTAACTAGTTACCCTCTCTAAGGTTACAAGCATTTATCTTTTCATGCCATACCCCAACTTTAATCTGTAAAAAAATACACAAGACATCATCTTTTCAATCCTGGTATCAGTAGAAAGTCTGTAAAGGTCCCCAGACGTAATAACATATTTTGTTTTAACCTTGATCAAATAAACCAATTTTGAATTCTAATAATTTTAATCTTTTGTTCATTCAAATATTGTCATAGTATTGGATAATTTCATTACTTTTTTGTCCCATTATACTGAGTTCTTCAAGATTTTAACAAACCTCTTTTGTAAATCCAGTAGGAAAAAACTATCCAGGTTACTGTCTTGGTTTGTCATTTATATTTCCCTTTTAAATTTTAATGCCTCTACCAATTTCTTCTATAGATCCAGAGAAAAATCCTTTTCTAAATTATTCTCTTTGCTTATCAGATGTAAACACTATCTCTAGTGTTTCTATCTCTATCATATCAGTAAAATTTATTCTACATCTGTCATTTCTTAAATAACATATTATGGTCATAGTCTAGCCATAAAAGCAGATATTATTACTGGCATTATTGATATTGTAGCTACTAATTTCTGATTCCATTCTTTAAAAATCTCTGGTAGTATTTTCATTACTAGAACTTTTTGCAACATTTTTGCAGGTTTATGAATTTTTTCTCTACCTAAAGACTATATTCCCCTCTAATGTCCAGTTTTTGAAATCATTAGATTGTTTATTTTTGTTTTGTCTTGCAAAAACCAAAATTGAATACAATTCCTATGAGAAGCTGACCATTCATTATAATTAATTCCAAAATCTAAGTTTCAGTATTCCAATTTTATCTGTACCCTTTTATAACTTTCCATTTATAATTTTCCAAGATCAAAATCTTATTTCGCTTTTTGCTGTTATTTCAGATTCTTTAAATTCCTAAATTTGGGATTAAAAACTTCATTCAATCTTGATTGAAGGCAGACTCACCTGGCATTTTTAGAATTGTCAATTCGAGGATCTCTTAATAGTACTTCATGAGCAATTTCTGAAAATGGTTAGAAAGTAAGGGTTGTTAACTTAGTGTCCTTTTAAACAGTGGCTAGCAAGTTGACTGATCCTATCAACTCCTAGGCCTTCAAACTTGTGGAAAACTATTGTCCTGTATTCAGTTCACCATGCCCTTCTCAGAAGTCAGGAATGTGAGTTAGGATCTGCAAGCATGCTGAATTGCATGCAATTCACCTTTTCCTCATAAATGTAAAATTATGTCCACTAATGTTTTGGTGAATTGCTTTTTGTCTGAAACCTGAAACCAATAACCATTAGTTTTATCAGTTTTCTCCAGTTTTGAGGCTTTTCATCTCTCTGTAGAGTGTTCTGAATATTACACAGTGTGATTACACAACAAAGCTTATGTGCAGAAAGGAAAATGAGCAAGACTATGCATGCATGTACTATGTATGTTATGCAAAATTATATTCTCACTGTTCTAAAGCTGCCTTTTAAAAAGTCCAAAGTTGTAGAAGATCCAAGAAAAAATAGCAGAAGTCCATATTGGTGGCCGAAGATCAGAAAGAACAACCCAAATTTATATTTGTTCAGAGATGAATTGATAGAACTAGGAACATTTATCATTAAATTGCTTGTTGTTGCATAGTCAAAGCAAATCTTTCTGAGCAGTAGAAATCAATTAGAAATTATTTCTTGATTAGTGTAATATTATGTTTGTATTGATAGAATTAATTTCTTAAATCATATTAAAAATTTATACAAAATTACTAATCTTGACTGATCTTCAAAAGCTAAGCAGGGTTGGAGTTGTTAGTATCTTGATGACCTCCACAGAAACCAAGATAATAGGCTAATCTAGGAAGGTGAATTGAAAAACTATCCCAGAAAAGGCAATAAAAAGTCACTTGTGTTGCTGCCAAAAGAACAATATAGATGTGCCTAGGCAGTCACCAAGGAATCATGCTAGATTAAGGAAAATCTAGTTTTAATGGACACTTATAATCACTCTTAACAAAAAATAGAATTTCCCCCCAAACTTCTAACTTTAACATGTTTTCAATGATGTATTTCCTTTGGGCTCAGTTCACAACTGAACTTCAGTTCATTTAGCCCTGTTCCTTCACTTTCAATAGCAAAGACACATCAAACATTTAATATACTTGTTTCATTGGGTTCACTGTGGAACAAAGTCTATTCTATTGACATGGATAGAAGCATCAGTTCCCATTGTATAGGTTTGTATATACTGTATATTTCAATATTTGACTATTAATTTTGTTTTGTTTGTTTTTAATCCATTTACTAACTTTGCCAATTACCACTTGATTTTATATTATATTTCAAAAAGTAAAATATGTACCACAAGGATGTCTATTGCTATACTTCTTGATATCGCTAAGCTTTTAGTATGACAATTTTTTTTAAAACTCAGAAATGCTCATTCAACCATGTCATTATGGGGATTGCTTGTCACACCCCATCCCATTCCTTCACAACATTTTATATGCTCTGCACTGAGACAATAATAATTTGTAAACAAATTATTTAGGATATACCTTCTCTAGCAAGGTATCTGTTGCAATTATGCCCGAGTAGCAAAAAATGCTTCCCCCAAAATTCATAGAAATGTATTAGAAATCATTAATAAGCATCAGATAGGAATATTGTCCAGAAGAAAAAAATGTTCAGACATTTCCTTCACCAAGTCAAGATAGGAAACAAAGCCAATTTATGAGAGAGAGTGGGGGAGGGAGGGAGGGAGAGAGAGAGAGACGGAAAGAAAGCTTGCCAAGTGATATGGTCTATGCTCCAAAAACATCTGGGTCTCAAGAGAATCATTATATGCTGCCAAACTCCAGCTAACATTTTCTAAACACTAGTAATATAAATAATTTGGTATTAATAAATATCAGGTGAATCTTTTTGGCAGTGAAGTACAGGATCATAAATGGATATGAACAGACAATAGTGAGTTAATGAAATAGAAAGCAAAAGATTTTGGTAAACAAGTTGAGCAGGAGATGGGCCAATTTTTTTATTGAGAGAAAAAAAAGTAATGGTCTTTAAAAGTAAATGTGACATGACTTGGCATTAGAATGAACATGGAGGATAAAGGAGGAATCAGAAAATCCCGAGACCCAACCATGTAAAGGAGAAAATTAGTGAGACAAAAGATAGGTTTGAAGACACCAAATCTTTTATTTCCAAACATTTTATTTTTCACTCATAACATTTTGATTAACTTTAAAATAAAGATTGCCTATTGAGGATTTTGTACTAATTTCTCCCGAAACACATTTTTTTCCATTACTGTATATGCATTTTATATTTGAATACTTTTCCAATATAAGGAAGAAACTTAAGTATTTTTTAAGTACACAATGTAGCTTAAACATAATTATAAAATAAATCTAATGTTTGACTTTAGAAATTTGGAAAAAAAGAAAAATGCCTTAAGTGAAGTCAAAATATTTATCTGACTAGCCAGGACTCAGACTATGTTCACAAGCTTTTCCACAGATTTTTAAAACAGACTAAATGCATTAGATAAAAGAAGCTGGCTACAAAATATAGGAAAATGAGTAAAAACTGCTAAGAAAAAATAAATGCACATGGAAACCTTATGTCACTATGTTATATTTATGGAAAAAGAAGAGTCAAAAGGTTTTAGGAAGATGATTAATATTGTTTTTTGTTAATTATGCAAATAAAATTTATGCAAATAATTTTTTCCATATTTTTTTCCTTATTTATCTGGACTGAAATTGATTCAAGCAAAAAATAGTATTACATTAAGGCAGCTTTAACCTAATTATCATCTACATTATTTATTTTTCTTTTAAAAATGTGTCCTTGGATGAAGCAGTACTCTAAATGTTTGCATCAAGAATTAATAGGAAAAGATGAAACATTCAGAAGCTTCAACTTTACCTGCAACCAATAAGGAAATTATCAAAAATGCTGCAAAAATTCTTATTATGTTCAACTAAACATTTAACAACACCAATGCTGAATACAAGTGAGCGTTTGATTGTTTAGCTCTATGGATATATTTTTAAATCAAGGCCCAAAACTTACTAACAGGAAATCCCAGGGCTGCAGATTAGACTGGGAAGTTAAGAGAAAGCAGCAGGGATGAAGTGTTTCACATACTGTTGCAATGAAACCACACAGGTTTGTTGCACTTCATTCAAGAGTGAGCATGTGAGTCCAGTGGTTGGTTGCTACCGGTTCACACCAGATTGGGCGAACTGGTAGCGGCAGCAGCAGGAAGCTCCACTTACCCGCCTGGACGTTTCTGCACATGCGCAGAAGCACTGTGCATGCGCACAAGCATACATGCACACATGAGCGAACCAGTAGCAACGGGATTTGGAACCGGCCCCTATGTACATCTCTAGTAAAAATATTGAATAAAAACATGGTTTAATGGTTTCCTTAAATATCAAAACATGGTGTTTAATAAAAATGTGAAGATGATTTAACTGAAAGAAGTCAGTTTAGGATTCAGATGGACAATGGATTATCCATTGTACATATTCATTTATGAAATCTGTATGCCCCTGAATCCACATATACTCATAGCAGTTTAAATATAATCGACAATCAAAACATTCACTGTAAACATCTAACTAAAATATCCAGAGTAAATAACATGAAGAAATAAAACTTATATAGTACATTCCTTTTTTTAAATACAAGTTCTATTACATTTTTTCTTTCATCATACTTATTTTATAAACAGAGTATTGACCGGGTCACATCTTATACATAATCATAATCATAACTATAATGTATTTTAATCTTTCCATTTTTTCAATATTCATCTCTTTTATATAATCTTTATCACAAATTAGTCATTTTTCACCATATCTTATTATTTCAACTTCTGCCATGTTGTTCTCTTTCCATAATTCTTTTATAATTTTCAATTTTACTTACAAATAAGATCATTTTATGTCTTATATTTCTTCTCACTTTCAATTATTCCAGTTATTTACCATCTTTCTTCATTTCCGGAACTATGTTTCTAATTCCTTTTTCCCAATCATTAGCATTTGAATTATTAATCTTAATTTACATTGTTACCAAAATTAATAATATTAAAGTACTTATTTTCACATTTCCATCTGCTGAGGTTTCTCACAAGCAAGTTCTATTCATTCTTCTTTACAATAATAATCGCTTACATGATTTCAACATTGTTATTCTCTTTACAATTGACATTTGAAATATTCATCTTAATTTACATTGTTATCAAAATTAATGTTATCAAATAAATTATTTTCACATTTCTTTATCATTTCATATTCAATAACTTCACCTAAATAACATCACAGTATATCCTATAATTCTTCTCTTACCAATACAGTAACAGTTTAAATTCAAGACTATCACACACTATTGTTATATTGTCTACTTCCCCATTCCCATTTATTAATCTACCTTATTATATATATTTACTAATATTTATCTCATCATCATTCATCTTTAGCCATCATGTCTCGATCTTTTCCCATTTTCTAATAGTTTTTTTGCTTGACCCTTTATCTCGCTCTAACTTCTCAATTCTCTTTTTTTTCTTTTTATTCTATTCTGTTACAAAATAGTATGTTAAATCCAATTATCAAAATATCCAGAAATTTTTAAAATCCTCATATAAGTTTTTTTTAAAATTTGATTTATATGCTGCCCTTGTCCAGAGACTCAGGGCGGCTTACAATGCATTAAGCTATAGCCTTCATACTTTTGTATATTTATACAAAGTCAGCTTATTACCCCCACAAACTGGGTCCTCAATTTACCTACCTTAGAAAGGATGGAAGGCTGAGTCAACCTTGAGCCTGGTGAGATTTGAATTTACAGTAATTGCAGACAGCTGGTGTTTATCACAATGCTTTTAGTCTGCTGAGCTATCCAGGCTCTTTCAAAACAAGTTGTTGATTTCTTACGAAAATCATTTTTTCCCCTTTTGAAATATTTTGCTTTTCCCAATTTTCCAGATCTAAAACTTCTTCTTAGCTTTTTATATTACAGTTCCCGTTTTTTCTTTTTTCTGCTGTTTCCCCCCCCCCCCCCAAATGTCAGATATGTTAGTCCAAGCTCAGGAATTTCTTTTAAGACTCCAATTTCAATTTTTTCTTAGTCTAAATTGGCAATTATTTCACCCAGTTCTAGCACTCCATCCAAACACCGCTCCAGCTCAATTTTTTGATCCAGTTGTTCCAGCTTCAAGGTGGCCACCATCTCTCCGCTTTGGGAGAGCTGTTTCTGTTCCAGCGAGGAAATTGCCAATTCCTTGCGGTCCACGAAACAAATCTCCTTTCTTCACCATTTCTGCAAGATGGCTATGGCTCGAAAGCCTTCTGGCAGTGGTTCGTCCGGCTGGATTTCATGCAGCTCATCAGAGCCCACTATTTTCCAGTCCGCTCCCACTGCCATGTCAACCGGAAGTCCAATATAGTACATTTCTAAATAATAACTTGCCCATCTTAAACAATTAAACATTCACATTCACATTACCATAAAATAAGAAATTGGTCAATCTTAATCCCACAGCCATATGCAAATATTCTTACTATAGTTCAAGGATCTAGCCCAGAAGTGGCAGAAGAAATGTTAGATAATACCCTCTCATAAGAGTCCACAAGTAAAAAGAAATGCAGATGCCCTCACAAGAGTTCATTCTAGGATTCTTGCAGTTGTGTGTGTGTGTGTGTGTGTGTGTGTGTGTGTGTGTGTGTGTGTGTGTGTGAGTGTGGGAGGTTCAGCAAAATGCTGTGAAAAATAGTCACAAAGATCACCAATAGTCACAGGCAAATCTGTTTTCCTCCCAGGGGCACTTCATAAACTAAACAAGTCTGCTGATCAACAGCCTTCCAATATCTTTTCTATTTCACTTTCAGTCAAGGCAAGTGTGGTTGCTCAGACAATAAATCACCCAGTTTTGGAGACTTCCGGTGGCGCCTTCCTCGTTGGCGGCGGGCTTTTCATGCCCGCCGGTTTCTCGGCGCGTTAGAGCCGCCTTATAGCAGATAGGCGGCTCGAAAAACCTGCTCCTTAACGGGAGGAGCAGGGAGAGCTTCTGGGGGTGAGGTTGAGCCCCCCTGAGTTGCCCCAGGAATTTTTCCCTTGTCCTGGGGAGGGCTCAGAGGGATGGCTCCCTCCATACCCCCAGGGTATGCTCCGCGCCGAGAGGATCCTCCACTAATTACTTAATTAGCGGAGCCAGACGCTGGGAGCAACATCACAATTGAAATGATAATTGGAGCAAGCTGGAAAAGAGAGAAGATAAATTTAAGCAAGTATGGATTTTTCTCAACGGATTTTTTGGAAGAGGAGGGGGGGAAGGGGGAAGGAGAGGAAGAAAAGTGAAAGTTTTTTAAGATGGCGACTGGCTCTGCTTGAAAGAAAAGTGAGAGCGGAAATGGAGCGCAGAGTTTAGTCCAGAAAGACTTTGAAAGGAATATTTTGTCACAGAAAAAGAACTTAAAGGAACAGAGGCTGATTTAAATAGATTTCTTCTGGGTTTTTTTTTTTCTTTTCTTTTCTCTATTGAAGTAAGAAGGATTTTTTTTTTTTGGTCCTTTTTAAAAGTAAAGATGCCTAAACTTAAAGGAAGGGGGGGCTCCCCCTTGAGTCAGATGAATAAAGTTGAAATGTCTCATCTGCAGAGACTTACAGAACAGGATTTAAAAGAGTTAATTACAAGGTCCTTAGAGAGTGTGGTAGATAAGATAAAAGGATCACAGAAGGATCTTGAGGAACTGGTTTCTGGGAAATATGACCAACTAAGTCAAATTATTGCTCAAGTAGCTTCAGATCTTTCAACTGCGGTGGCTGCAATGGGGAAGAAAGTGATTGAGATGAGTAGTAAATTTGAATCTCAGATACAAGAATTACAAGGGAAACTTCTGGAAGCAGAGGCCAAAAACCATAACATTCAGAATGATGTTATTATGCTTCAAATTAAGGCTATGGAATCTGCAATTAGACTAAGAGGGATAAAAGAAAACAACAGAGAAAACTTAAGAACAACTTGTGCAAAGGCCTTTGCAGAATTATTAAAGCTACAAGATGAATTGATTTTGGGTTCTATAGAGAAAGTTTACAGAGTTAACTCACGTTTGGCTAAACAAAGGAATCTGCCTAGAGATGTCGTTGTTTATTTCACTGATAAAAGACTGAGAGATGATATTTTACAAAAGTCTTATTCTGATAGAGTGCAGGTAGCAGGTACACAAATCAGGATTTTTAAAGAGCTACCATCGAAGGTTTTAAAGGACAGGAAAGATTTTGATTTTTTGGTCAAGGAACTGAAGAGAAGTAATATCCCATTTAGATGGGATTTTCCAGTTGGTATAATTTTTAGATATCATGGTGTGAGACATTGTCTGAATACTATTGAAAAAGCAGAATATTTTTACCAAAATATCTTTAAGGGAGCACCGAAATATCTCAAGAATAAAAAGTCAAAAACAGAGTCTACAAAATGTGAACAGAAAGAAGAAAATCAAAGTGTGTTAAAAGTAAAAGGAGAATTTGGTGGTTGTCCAGAGGATTCTACTATGGATTTTTCTGATGAGAAAATTGAACACCTCAGTGACCTTGGGGGATCATAAGACCTTGAACTGCTGGAGGAAGATTCAAAAAACAAAGTTTTACTTCGAGATGACCAGCAGCAGAGGTCCAATACTCTTCAAGACATGGGGGGTGATGCTAATCGACAGGAACTAGAAGTCAATGAAGAAATTCGACTGGAAACCACAGGTGATAAATTTAAAGAGCATCGTGAATTGTTTGATACTGAATCAGAAAGCATTGAAAGATTTGGAAAAAATGGATTATAAAAATTCTTTTAAGATGTACAACAATTTGTTAAAAGTTTATTCTGAGTTGGACTAACATTAAACTTATATATTAAAATGGATTATAAAAAATTTTTACTATGAAGTTTATTCTGGATTGGACATGATATCCTGAGTCCTGATAGATTGCTGCAAAATTAGCAGCGATCACTGGTTACCCAATTATATATTTTTTGTGGAACTTATCTTCTAGGAGAAGACTATGAAATTGAAAATATCTTATAACCCGAAGGATTGAATTGCAAAGGGTGGCAGGATTTGAAATAATTTTAAAGGAACATCTGGGAATGCAGCTCTTAGTTGGTTTTTTCTTCTCTTTTTTTTTCTTCAAGGCTTGAATGTTAAGGCTGCAAAAGCCTATTTTTAGGTACAGTATAAGTTAGCTTGAATGAATCTTCCTAGAGGTGTGAATACCTTCGTGGTTGGATATTATTTATATAAAGTCACTCGGGGGGTTGTGTGGAGAAATGTTTTACTTTGCTGATGGGGGCAGCGGCAAGATGAAGATTATTGAAGCAGGATTTATGTGAGGAAACATGTTTGACTTCAATCAAGTTGAAGAGAAGATTGAAATTTGGATTATAGAGACTGAGGAATGAATTAAACAAAAGATAATTTTCTTAATGACATAATTGTGTGATTATAATTATATATGCATATATATTTCTTATGTTTTATGTTTTGGGGGGTTTTTCTTTAGTTAAGGGGTGTAGTTAGGATAGAATTATAATGGTGTTCTTAATTATAATGGCTATCAATGGTTTTTTTTATTATAATATTGTTTAAATATATTAATGACTGGTTTTTTGTTTTTTTTACTTTTTTTCTTTCTTTCCTTCTTTCTCTTTCTCTTCCTCTTTCGAAATTTGTTTAATTTAGAATTCGAATATTTAATAATCTTTTTCTTTTTCCCTTGTTCTAAACTTTGTTTTTTTTAACCTGTAGCGGAAGTCAGGGGGGGATGGGGAGGGAAGGGGCTGGGGTTGAGGGAGGATGGGAGGGGTTGGGTAGGGGGACAGGGGAGGGGGGGTGAAAACGAAAAAATTTCTGTATTGTAAAACTTTTTCAATGAAAAAAAAAATAAATCACCCAGTTTTCATAATCCTTCAGTATATTTGAGTTAACTATACAGGATAGTCCTCAACCTATGACTACAAATGAGACCAGAATTTCAGTTGCTAAGTATTGTGGTCATTAAGTGAGTGGTTCTATAAGCTATTGAATCATAAGGTGTACTTAGTCCTTTACATGTGGCTTCTCCATTTTGCTTTTTTTTTTTTTTTGTAAAAGAAATGATGACAAGATATGTCGTGTTGTTCCTCTGAGGTTGTATTTACCTACTTTTAAGATCTGCTAAGGACCTGATGATTTGTCCTGATACATAAAACCATAGAATTCAAAGAGAGTATATTTTCTTTTTCACATGACTGTATTTAATTATCATGGTGATTTGCTTAAACCATAATAGCAAAAAAGACTGTACAATTGGGTATGACTCATTTAACCACCACCTCATTTAACCATCCTCCAGGGATGGCCTGGACTCCGATTGGGTAGATCCAGGGAAGGAGACGGGGGTAGGTCTTGAGAGCGTTATCTGGGAGGAGTTTGACTCTGTAGCTCCTGAGGACGTGGACAGGATTCTGGGAAAGCTTAACGCTGCCACATGTTTATTGGACCCGTGTCCCTCCTGGTTGGTACTGGCCTCCCGGGAGGTTACACGAGGCTGGCTCCAGGGGATTATAAATGCTTCTCTGAGTGAGGGTTTCTTTTCCGCCGCCTTGAAAGAGGCGGTTGTGAAGCCCCTCCTCAAGAGGCCTTCCCTGGGTCCGGCTTTATTATCAAACTATCGTCCAGTCTCCAATCTTCGCTTCGTTGCGAAGGTTGTTGAGAGTGTGGTGGCGCGACAACTACCCCGATACCTGGATGAAGTTGTCTATCTGGATCTGTTCCAGTCAGGCTTCAGGTCACGATACAGCACAGAAACGACATTGGTCGCGTTGGTTGATGATCTCTGGAGGGCCCGGGACAGAGGTTGCTCCTCTATCCTGGTCCTATTAGATCTCTCAGCGGCTTTTGATACCATCAACCATGGTATCCTACTGCACCGGCTGGAGAGGTTAGGAATAGGGGGCACCGTGCTTCGGTGGTTCTCCTCCTTTCTCTCTGACCATTCGCAGTTTGTGTTGGCAGGGGGGCAGAGGTCGACCTTGAGGCACCTTATTTGTGGGGTGCCGCAAGGGTCAGTCCTCTCACCCCTTCTGTTCAACATTTATGTAAAACCGCTAGGCGAGATCATCTGTGGTTTTGGGGTGAATGTTCATCAACGATGCCCTTACTGTAATGTCCTGTTGCCTGGAGGCCGTACGGATCTGGATGGGGAGAAACAAACTCAGACTCAACCCCTCCAAGACTGAGTGGTTGTGGCTTCCAGCATCCCGGTATAGTCAGCTGGTACCATCACTGACAATTGGGGATGAGACCTTGCTTCCCACAGAGAGGGCCCACAATTTGGGTGTCCTCCTGGACTCACGGCTATCTTTAGAAGACCATTTGATGGCTGTGGCCAGGGGGGCCTTTTATCAGGTTCTCCTGATCCGCCAGTTGCGTCCCTTTCTGGATCGGGATGCCTTGCGCACAGTCACTCATGCCCTAATCACCTCCCGTATGGACTACTGCAATGCTCTCTACATGGGGCTCCTCTTGAAAAGCACCCAGAGGCTCCAACTGGTCCAGAATGTAGCCGCGAGGGTGATTATGGGTGCATCTCGTTGCACCCATGTAACATCCCTCCTACGTGAGCTGCACTGGCTCCCGGTGGTCTGCTGGGTGCGATTCAAGGTGTTAGTTATCACCTTTAAAGCGCTCCATGGCTTAGGGCCTGGTACTTACGAGACCGTCTTTTGCCACCAATAGCCTCCCACCGACCAGTTCGTTCTCACAGGGAGGGACTACTCAGGGTACCGTCAGTCAAATTGTGCTGACTGGCGACTCCCAGGGGGAGGGCCTTCTCTGTAAGGGCTCCAACCCTTTGGAATGAACTGCCCCCTGATATACGAAACATCGCTAATCTCCATGCTTTCCCCTGTGCCCTCAAGACCCTGATGTTCAATCAGGCAGGGCTAAGCACGTTAACTGCGAATGATTAAAATATTATATAATTCTGGGTTTTATTTATTTGGGCTAAACTATGCTATAATTTTAATTATCAATTTTATGATGTTTATGTATCTTTTATTTTTTCTTGACTGTACACTGCCTTGAGTCCTGCGGGAGAAAGGCGGTATAGAAATATAATAAATAAATAAATAAATACATTTAGCAATGGAAGTTCGAATCCCAACTGAGGTCATAAATCAAGGACTTCCTGTAGATCAAAAATAGAATAACTGTTTCCTGTGGCCAAAACATAGAGACCTCAACTTTTAGATAGAAGATTAGAGCCAGAAGAAAATGCCATTGTATTTATACAATTATGAATAAATTAAGAAATGTGTGAACATTTTGTGATCACTACCCTGTTTTCCCTAAAATAAGACATCCCCTGATAATAAACCCAATCGGACTTTTGAGTGCATGCACAAAAATAAGCCCCTCCCGAAAATAAGCTCTCCCCAAAAATATTTAAATGCATGTGCAGCCAGTCCCTGCCATTTCCTCTGGTTTCCTCCAGACGCCCTAAAATAATAAGACCTCCACAAAAATAAGGCCAAGCGCTTATTTCAGGGTTCAAAAAAATATAAGACAGGTCTTATTTTAGGGGAAACATGGTATAGTATAAGAAATGGGGAACCTAGCATTTTTATGGCCAGCAAAACAGCTGGTTTGAAAACATTTGCATAATGTGGTTACATGGAGACAGTTATCAGATGATGAGGTAGCAGTATCCAAATTTTCTGTCTAATGAAAGGTGATAGAACAAGCTGTTTACCTGAAAAAAAAAATAATGCTGATAGAAAGAGGGTTCTTTTAGAAGTCACACTTGATCATACTGCTTAGAACACAATATAACATATTAAGTCTCCTAAGGGCAGGCTACTACTTCTGCTATGCTTTGAGAGATTTCTGAATGCTCTTAAGGACAAAAGCAAGAGCATTCTCTTCATTTTCTTGGAAAGCAAATAAAAAAATGATTTTTTTTTTTTTGCTTAGTGACAAGCAAAAGTCACTAAGTATAGTACCCAGATGTTGATTATGGATGCTTTGTCAGACATAGACATAGATTGTAGGACATTTTGACAGTCATAAATACCCAGCTTTTTTTTTCAGGGTGTCCAATCTTGGTAACTCTAAGACTTGTGGATTCCAATTCCCTAAATTCCCCAGCCATATCCACTCATTACTCTCAAGATCCTATTGGTAAATTTTATGCCCACTTATTACTGTTGGATGAATTTTCTATGTCATAACAGTTATTTTATGCCAAGGAACAGGATCTGACCAAGTTTAATAGCTGAAGATTTTAGTCTTATTTTTTAGCTTATAGCTTGTTCAAATCAGATCCCTAAAAGTGATACTGCCATTCAATTGGGAGAACGGGGACACTTGGATTTGATTTACTAGTGTTGTCTGTGTCAACAAATACTTTACAACCTATATCCTGGCGCCAAAGCGCCCTGAGATCCTCTTAACGTGGAGGAATGTTTATGAGAGCCATGTGGGTTGTTTCACTTTAAAGGATAACGGTGTGAATACATGTTTGTTCAGGTTCTCAGGGCAGCTGGTAAAGAAAACATCTTCACACTTGTGTAATGGCTAAAATCTGCATTCTGGCTTAAGGGAGGAGTCTCTACTGCTTTAATCCTACTTGTCTTGCCTAAGGGTATTCAGATGTTGCTTCGAATCCATTGCTGTCACTTCTACTTAATAAAAGGTTCCTTTTGAAATATTATGTTTCAAGAGTTTTTACTTTCTTAAGTTGAGCCAAAAAGGTTGGAGACCGCTGTTGAATTTCATAGATCTTATAAACTGTTTATAAGTAATGTCCATTTTCAGCTAGATGATCTCTGGAGGGTTCGGGACAGGGTGTGCTCCTCTGTCCTGGTCCTGTTAGATCTCTCAGTGGCTTTTGATACCATCGACCATGGTATCATGCTGCACCGGTTGGTAGAGCTGGGGGTGGAAGGCACCGTATTACGGTGGTTTTCCTACTTTCTCTCCGACTGGTCGCAGTCTGTGTTGACAGGGGGGCAGAGGTTGACCCCGAGGCCCCTTATATGTGGGGTGCCATAAGGATCGGTCCTCTCGCCCCTTCTGTTCAACATTTATGTAAAGCCGCTGGGCGAGATCATCTGTGGTTTTGGGGTGGAGTACCACCAGTACACTGATGACACCCAGCTGTACATCTCCACCCCCAACCACCCCAACGATGCCCTTGAAGTGATGTCCCGGTGCCTGGAGGCCATACGGATCTGGATGGGGAGGAACAGGCTCAGGCTCAACCCATCCAAGACCGAGTGGCTGTGGTTTCCAATGTCCCAATATAGTCAGCTGGTGCCATCGCTGACTATTGGGGGTGAGTTATTGGCCCCCGCGGAAAGGGCTCGCAACTTGGGCATTCTCCTGGATTCACGGCTGTCTTTAGATGAACACCTGATGGCTGTGACCGGGAGGATTTTTCATCAGGTTCGCCTGATTCGCCAGTTGCGTCCCTTTCTAGATCGGGACTCTTTACACATAGTCACTCACGCCCTCGTGACCTCCCGTCTGGACTATTGTAACGCTCTCTACATGGGGCTCCCCTTGAGGAGCACTCGGAGGCTCCAACTGGTGCAGAGTGCGGCCGTGCGGGTGATTATGAGAGCGATGTGGCGCTCCCATGTAACACCTCTCCTGCGCGAGCTGCACTGGCTCCCGGTGGTCTTCCGAGTGCGCTTCAAGGTTTTGGTTATCACCTTTAAAGCGCTCCATGGTTTAGGACCTGCTTATTTACGGGACTGCCTACTACCACCAATAGCCTCCCACCGGCCAGTATGCTCCCATAAAGAGGGGCTCCTCCGGATGCCGTCGGCCAAACAATGTCGGCTGGCGGCCCCCCAGGGGGAGAGCCTTCTCTGTGGGAGCACCTACCATCTGGAACGATCTACCTCCCGGAGATACGGAGGATCCCGGACCTGCGCACCTTCCATCGCGCGCTTAAGACTCACTTATTCCATCAAGCCGGCCTGACCTAAGTCTTTTCCCCCTTTTAAATGGGAATTTTAATTTGTTTTAAATTATTGGGATTTTAAATTTTTCAGCCAAATTATTTAATTTTGTTTTAGTCTATTTTAAATTTTGTATTTATATGTTTTATTTTATAGCTGTACACCGCCCTGAGTCCTTCGGGAGTAGGGCGGTATATAAATTCAATAAAATCTAAATCTAAATCTAGATAAAATGGCCATTACTTTCCATCATTTAATGTATGTTATGCCAGGGGTCCCTAACCCCTGGACTGTAGCCCAGTACTGGACCATGGTCCATTGGGAACTGGGTTGAGGAAACTACCAATTTGCCCAAGCGGGCAGGTGCATGAAACCATCCCCTCGCCACCTACAGCAGCTACTACTGGTTCGTGGTGCTGGAAAAATTGGGGACCACTGTATTATACAGACAAATACTGATGTTTGTGTACAAATATACTTACACACACATACAAACTAGAATGTACACATCTAATATGTACGGTCTTTAAGTATGTCATCACATTTCCAATTTTAAAAAAGCAATTTTGACTATCTTCAAAGAACAAATCACTAGGTATTTTATTAATCACAATGTTGCATTTACCAAAACAATTCTCTAAATGCAGCCATTTAACTGCTCACAAAAAGAAAGGAACAAAAAGATTTACATTACTCAGAGGTAGAAAGTTGGTGATTTATACATTACATTACAGAACTATAATTAGGATATATTTGGGAAATTAGAACAGTCTTAATCTACAGAGTTTCACAAGTCTCCAATAAAACAATCCAGAGTTATAACTAGTACTCATAGTGCGCAAATTGATGTTGATCACCTTATTTCTGTGCTCAGCAAAGAAAGTGACTGGCCTGCTTTCTGAAAGTTACATTAAGCTACTGTATAGATAAAGCCATGATGGAATCAATTGCTGGAGTTTTCAAACATCCTCAGACATGGTATTAAAGTGGTTCTTCCTCGTTCTCCTGTTTTAGTCTTTTGGAAAGATGCTGACTAATGATTGACAGAGGGTTGGCTTTGAACAAAGGGTTCGATATTGTTTTGTGAAACTGTGCCATTTCCTCTTCCCTGGGGGAAAAAAAGGAAGAAAAGGGAGAAATGTATCAATTAATTTGCTGGCATTACATTTGGGGGCGGGGGGGGGGGAAGAAGACTAAAGTGTGAGGGATGGAAAAATGTCCTAGCAAAAGATGCACAGTATTTTAGTAAAGCAAAATAATTCGCTACAATATATTAAGGTATTCAAATATGACTAACTTAACATAACCAAACTGATAGCATATGTACACTGAAAACTGTAATCCATAAGAAAAGAGCTTTAAGCATTACATTTTAAATAAATCCTATTGCCAATACTCCCAGCATATATTCTTATAATATAGAGACATTAAAGAGACACTAACAAGGCACAGCTGACCTCACCCTACTGTGTTTTACAGTGTCCTACTATCTGTAAAAAAAATGTTATATTAATGTACTTTTACAAAATAGTTCCCATTGGTGTCTTCTTTACAAGAAAATATTTCTACTAAATTAGAGAGCCTGATTTTGTGAATCTCTTCCATAGCCATATCATCCTATTTCCCCAGAAACAAGATGCTCTTGAGAGTTATAAAGTCCTCCAAAACAAATGGGATGCGATGTACATGGCAGAAGTGTGTACAGCATATCTTCCATTAATTGCTACTAATTTTTTAGGAGCAGAAGCATATTTTCCCTATGGCAGCTTTTGCCTTCCAGATATACTGAATAAAGCCCAACCAGAATATGTTCAAACCCTATGTTGGCTGGAGATTATGGGAGTTAAAATCCAAAGTATTTGGAGGGCACAAGATTGGGAAAGACCATTCTAAGGGCAAAACATCACCTAGAATATTCCAATTTGTTTCCAATTTGGCTCCACATAGTCCTCAAATTACAACCATAATTGAGCCTGGAATTACAGTCATATGTCGTGGCAGCCATTAAACAGGTCGACACCTGACTGTCCAGTTTTACCACCTTTTTGTGGTAGTCGTAAACACTGCAGTCACTAAATGAACCTGTTTCATTTTTTTGTTAGAAACCAGAATTAAATGGAAGGAACCAGCAAAAATCACAAAAATCATGGTGATATGACAGTGGGACTGTGTAAATGGCCATAAATGTAACTGGGTTGCCAAATGTCCCAAATGCAATCATTTGCAGGTGTGTATGTGCAGCCATCAGAAGTTCAGAACCAGGCCATAAGTATCTCTAAGAAAGTCTATTGTAACTCTGGTTGCTAATGGACCATTTGTTAAGCAAGGACTTACTTGTACAGCCTTCTCAAATTATTATGAGCACTTTTTATCAGGATTTTGATTACCTTGTTAATTTCTGTTTAATTTCTAAATAGCAAAATAGGTCAAATATCTATAGTATATGCTGCACACTAAATGCCAAGTAAAGGAATGTTACTGGTCAACATGTATTAGGATCTTTAATGCACTGCTCAATGAGGGACACTGTCAGTGGATGCATGATGGTATGATAGCAACAAATTGCTAGAGAATGTGAGATGATACAAGTACTGGTTTTGAATTTGTTTTTACAGCTATCTTGCTATTGCCTCGCTACTGGTTAAGAATGGAATCTGCACAACTTCATCACACTGGCAATATCCGGGTGCAGCTATTTTTCCCACAGCAGAACCACAGAATTGCTCTGCAACTGTGATACAGCAGATTTTGGTATCATTGCTCAAGAGACTTCTTTCCCTATGAATACTTACAAGACCTTGCGCTTCTGGGCCAATTTCATCTGGTTGAAATTTGTCGACACTTTCTTCTTCTGCCTAAAGAAAACAGAAATAATGGTTAATGCACTCTGCCCATAGTTTTGTTTTCTAAAAATATCCATCACTTTTGAACAATTTTGTGCTACTTTGAATTCCAAATAAATAGTATTTCTGTGACAGGAAGAATCATGTTACTTCCAACTTTAAAAATAACCCGGAAACCTCATTTTTCTCATTCTACCATTGTTTAAGCATCTACTGACTTATCAACTGAGTAGTTGCTAAATTACACAACAGCAAAACATTTTAAATATATATATATATATAAATTAAGTTTGAGAATTTACTTTAAGACAAATTAACAAGTTTATTGAAAAATGATCTGTAAATATACATTCCTGGAATAATATTAAAGCTTCACATTTTCAATTATTTACAAATATTCATCTTAACCTTCAATATTCAGGATAGTCCTGAGTTTTAGTTAAAACATGCCTTCAGGAGTTTGCCCATCTCTTTTGAAGCAAATATGTGTATCTTTGCAGCCTTTCAGTCAACAAAGGATTGGAAAATTTTGAAAGCATATCCTTAGTACCGTGTTTCCCCAAAAATGACATGTCCCGAAAATAAGGCCAAACCTGATTTTTGGGGTGGGCATAAATATATGCCCTCTCCCAAAAATAAGCCCTAGTGAAGGGGTGGGTGTGGCCAGTACAGGAGGCAACCCTTCCCTTCCCCGGTCACTTCCTGGAGGTTCAGCCCCTTAATTGCTGCCCACTGATCAGCTAAGCCAGCAAGGGCTGTGCAACTCGGCCCAGATCTCCAGACGCAATGTTCTTTCCGTTCCCCCACCTTCTCACTACACAACACACACACAGGTCCCTCACCCCCCTCCCCCAAACCTCCCGAGGCAGCCACATCCCTTCAGTAACCTGCTTTCCAACTCCATTCTCCACTGTCACATGCAGGGCAAGAAAAGTATTCTGTGGGACTACGATAAAAACACCTTCCAACTTTGCAAGATTTTTTTTTCTTCATGAGAAGTTGGAAGGTTTGAACTACTGGTATTTGTTTTTTTTTATTTTTACCGTAGTCCAACAGTCTACGCGCAGGGGAGTATGGAGCTAGAAAGTAGGTTAGTGAAGAGATGTAGCTGCCCTGGGGGGGAGGGGGAGGGTTTGGCCTGGGTGGCCTGGCTGAAGGGCCTTCAGGTAAGCCGATGCGGAGCGTTGGGGCAGCTCTGCAGCCCCCGCCTTGGTTTATCCTCTACCCTTGTGCCTTGCTTCGTCCTGGGCCTTTAAGCGGAGCGGGACTTCAAGAGGAGGAGGCGGAAGCTGCCACTCTGCCTGCCAAGGACAGCCTTACTGCTCGGAAATGGAGGGCAGGGAGGGCCCGGTGTCCAGAGACCGGGAAAGGCTTGCACTCGGGAAACTGTCGCCCCGGCCAGCCACGCAATGCAGGCTTAGCCGCACCTGCACAATGGGTACTTTCATCCGGTGCTTCCCTCATAGCTACGGCCACCACCCAGCACCTCATCTACCTGATTTTCCTGGTTCCCCTCCACCGTTTCACTTGCTGCTTTTGCAGCCTCAATCAGCTGCAAAAGCAGCTGTGATTCTTGCCGTCTCTTCTCTCACCAGGCATGGCAGGGCTTCCTGCCCCTCGCTTCTCCCCCTCCCCACCCCACCTGCCACCCCCAAATTGTGCCCCAAAATAAAAAGACTCCTCCCAAAATAAGGCCAAGCTCTTATTTCGGGGTTCAAAAAAATGTAAGTAAGGGTCTTATTTTCGGAGAAACACGGTAGGAGCTAACAAATAAGTGTATTTAACAGCAAAAAGTGAGAGAGCTTTTTTACTTTATGTGTCTAGAACCTAAGCAAAGCCTTCAACCTTGAAGCTTTCTTATATACAGCCACAGTTTGCTTAAATGAGGAATCAGAACCATCTATTACAGTACTCAAAGCACTTACGTTTTAGTACGCTGTTTGCTGAACTTGCTTACTGTCACCAGATCTGAAAGCTCAGGCAGAGCATCCATCAATGGATGCATATCTCCAACAACTGGAGTCGCTTTCCGCTTTGCCTCTGCTTTGTGCTGCTGCTTTGCCAACTTAATGCTCTCAATTTCTATTTAAGGGAGAAACATGGAAAGTACTTCAAAATTCTGTTAAACTAATTTTTACATTGTGTACTACTGCCTGAATAAGAAGTCCTGTAGTATAAATGCAATGAGTAAAATGATTTTATTAGTGAAAGTATACCCATTTTGTCAAAATGTAAACTTTAAAATGCAAAGCTTCAAAAATAAGAAAATGCAATCTAGTCAGCAGTCAGCAGTAAGATTAATGGAACAATGTGACATGAGTCAATAATCCAAAGAATAAATAATCTTACAAGAGGAGTAAGGTATGTTGGATATGTTCACTGCCTTGTAAAAATAATAAAAAATAAAAATAATATAGGTGGGATACAAATAAATAAAAAGAATGAATAAATACATGCACTAGGTTTTATGGCTTGGGAAAGGAATAGTTTTTGAAGCTGAAAGCTTGTATTTTATATTCTCTCTAAACTAGGCAAATATAAGGAACACTTTCTCTCATGTGTTACCCTTGGATTAATGTCTTTAGATGAGCCTCTGCTTTAAGTATGCCAACTTTCAGAGAAACATATAAAGAATTCACCATTTTCAACAGGGCATCTACATTACAGGTTGTCCTTGGGTTATGATGTCAGTGGGGATCAAAATTTCCACTGCTAAGCAATGTGGTTGTAAAGTGCAAAGTAACATGACTGCATTGCTTAGTGATGGCAATCCGAGCAGTCCTGGTTGCTGTTGTAACCCCAGGATTGTGTGGGTCATTAAGCGAGTACCTTACATAACCATGAGGGCCCAGACAAACAAGCTGGTTGGGGAAGTACTACAAATGGGAAAGTGCTAGAGCTGGGACAGGCAGTACAGAGTGTGAGTGACAAGTGCTATGGAGCATGGGGGGGGGGGGAGTTGCTATGAAGCATGGGAAGATACCATAGGAGAGCATGCCATAGGCACTATAGAGCCTCTGCGGGTAGGCAAAAAAGTGATGCTGGCAACTTGCAGGAGCAATTTGCAATCTTCTGCCAGTTTCCCCATGGACTTTGCTTCTGGAATGCCAGAAGGAAGGGTTGTAAATGATGATCATGTGATCTTGGGATACTGCAACCGTCATAATTGCGAGCTGGTTGCTAAGCACCCAAATTGTGATGAAACTGCAATGGCAAATTTAAGGGCCAGTCACAAATCTCCATTGTTCAGCACTGTGTAATTTTCAACAGTCACTGAACAAAGGATCATAACCCAAGGACTACCTGTAAGAATTTACTATCTTGAACAGCTCACCATATTTATTTAAGCTTTTCACAAAACTTTCCGTTCTGTCAGAACTTTTCTTTAAATGGGCTTTGAGATCAAAGCTTATGCCAATGGGTTTATTTCAACATTGATGCTACTTCTTAGATATTTTTTTAAATCAAACAAAAAAATTAAATACCTGAATTATAATAGTCTGGTACATAATAGATATTCTGCAATCTCTCTTGGTTCACCCCTATTTTTTAGGGCAAAGCTATTGCAATTAAATGAAACCTTCTTAAATAAAGGAAAAGAGTACACAGTCAGAAGCACCTCTCCCTAGTACTGAAAATAGACCTATGATACACTCAATAATTAATAGCTTATTGCCCTTTTAAAGTGTTAAGAAAGAGGAATCTAAAGCATTGGTTTTACTCTCTCTACTTGTAGCATCAGCTTTCTTATATGCAACAGACAAACATATTTTCTGTTCTTTCTTTAAAGGTTTCTGGTAAGAATGAAAGACAGAAGAAAAGGGCAAAAAAAGAAATATTTATTCATTCAGGGTTACAACAATGGAATGACAGCACTTTTTAGCCTGAACAATACAAGCTCAATAGCTTCAAAGTGCTAAAACAATCAGTCGATTTTACTGCAGTTTATTCAAAGACCTGGTATAATTTTAAAAATTCTTATTAATGTAATGTTCAAAAGAAGACAGAAAAGTACATAACTTGAGTTGGAATATTAGTTCAATCTGGTTGTCTTTTTCTTAGCTGAAGACCTACCCAACATTATCATAGATTCTCTGTATGAACTATTGAGCTGCAAGCATTCTGTTAATTCAGTTAGTACATTACTACTTCCCTGGTCATTTTATTCCTTCATCCTTGAATTATGCTGTTTTGACATCTCAATGTACAACCTTCATTTGACCTGTCATAGTTGCTTTTTATAGATGCTTATGAAAAATATGGATTGTATATAATTCTCCTTGGAAGCACTCTCTTGGCTAGTTGTCAGTATTTTCAGCTCTGCAACACTTCTTTTTTTGGTCTGCAGTTATGAAGTTGTGTTGCTTCAAAGCTTTCCAAAAATGTCACTTACTTAAAAGCTTGCACATACCTAATTTTGAATTCTTTTCCTATGAAATCATTTTAGGGGTTAAACCACAGGGTACATTTTTAGTGGTCAAAATTTGAATTCTTTTTCCTCCTTTTTTTTTAATTTAACATGATTTATTTGTGACTGGACTGGAAAACATAAAACTGCTATTATTCCATTAGAATGAACTTTTAACTCTCCAGTTGTCAAAAAAAGTAGGACAAAAACCGAATGTCTCCTCTCCTCTCCACCCCAAAAAAAATCAACAGGAAACAAATCAACCGATGAAAATATATTTGCTTTGATAGTTACAGAATTAAATTTGCTAATCAAGTAATTAAATCCCCTAATAATTAGTTTACTACATTGATGTGTAAGGAAGTAATATCAACTGTTTTGTAGGCATATAATTGTAACTGATTATTGCTGAAGTAAAAGAAATGCAACATTACATCAATTTCCTGATTAATTTCAGCTACAAGGGATAATAAAATTTGATTTTCACATATTTCTTTCTTATGCATCACCAACTAAGTCCCCACTCCTCCCCCAGGCAAGTACCTGGACAAATTCCTGCAGTCCTCCTGGCAAGGTTTTTGGCAGCTTCCTAGGGCTGAGAAAATGATTGGCTCAAAGTCACTCAGTTGGCTTCGTGCCTAAGGCGAAACTAGAACTCATGGTCTCACAGTTGCTAGTCTACTATAGTATCTTAACCATTACACCAAACTGGTTCTCTTCTTTCACTGTACCTTTATCTATAAAGGATCACCCTGTGACAATTCAATTGAACTCAAATCAATTACTTGGTTACACTTTTTGTAATTTTTCAGTCTTATAACTTCTCCTTTCCCTTCAGTAGTTCAGCTATTTCCCAAAGAATAGTTAGTACAAGGCTAAGAGTACAAGGATAAGACTTTTTGTCAGACTTTCCATTTTAATTTCTCCCTAGCTAACAAATCTCTGTCCTCTAATCACCAGCTCAGCTGTTATTATTAAGTCTCATTATTTTTCTTCTCCAATCGTTCTCTCTCATTACATCAGGATTTATAAGTTCAAGTCATAGATATGCTAATGACCTTCTAAGATTGAAGTATGAAATTGGTTCTATAATATGTATTAAGTTTGTTAGGTTGTAGCTTGTAGCTTGATCTTAACTTGTTGGTCAGGCAATATATCTGTTCAAGAACATCTGAGCCATGTAATCAGGGTTTCTGAACCATGTAATTAGGCTATAGTGTTTAAATAGCAGCACAGAGAAGCGTCCCTTCTTCCTGCTGATTCTCGCTGTTTTCTCTGTTGTGCTATGTACTACTTTGATTGTTAGATACTCCATGGAGGCGTTGGACTGGGCTGTTATTGGACTCCATGTTATCTGGTACTGTATACCAAAAGCTTACTGACGTCTGTTTATTTTAGTAAGAGAAGATAGTATTGCTGGACTGATATTACTGGCTATGACCCTGGACTGATTTAACTAAACCGAGACTGTTTATCACTTTGTATATAAACTATTTTTCACCCGGGCTGCACGTTACTCTCCTTCCCTGTGTGTTTTTGCTCTGCTCGTTGCAAAAGCAACACACACTTGCACACACACCCTAACAAAGTTATTCATTTTATCATTATTATTCATTTTATTGTCCAGAGATGATTAAAATATCTCTTATCTTTAATGAAACCTCTGAGTTAAATCTTGGTATGAAACATCTCACTGAGGGATATTTGTTTGCAAAATCTATATAGCTCAATTAGTACGCAGTTTAAAAATACACTTTGTCTATCCTGAGAAGCAATTTTTGGTTATTAAAATGTCCTCACAGGAAACCATTTTAGTTGTTAACTGGCCTTCCAGGATTCCACTTATGAAGAGACTTTAGATGTTTACGTTCCTTTGTTCTCTCCACTTCCTTTGTGCTGAATCATGAAATCCCATATTTCTTACCACAACTGGCTCATTATTTTCTTACCTTTTCATTTCTACCCCATTTGCTTTATAGTAGCCAAAGACATTAATCTTGTCTTTCTCTTTTTTGGGACTATCTAAAATGTATGATGAAGTGCAGTGTGTGAAGGTGAGGAAATGAAATAATTGACAATGTGGGTTCAGAGACCTTAGATCTGATTGAAAAGCAATCAAAGGCACATTATAATCCTAACTAAGCAATACAACTAATACCAAATTATTAAACATTAAGTCAGCATTGTCTTCAAATGTTTGCTTCTGGGAACAGAAGTATTCAACACACACAAAACCACACACCTCAATTAAAATTGAGAAGGCTCCTTGGAAACAGGCAGAAGAAGCGTCAATGTAACCCTGTTTTCTCCATGTACTTAAATTATATTTTTCCTCAGTGAGGAATCGTTCCAGCTTCTCTATAGCCCCAGAGAATTTAACTATCAAATACAATACAGAACACCAAAGTGGCCTGGGGTTCTATACTCCCACCAGATTTATCTGCCTGTCCCAGGCGGAAACCTAACCTTCTTAACAGTCAGAATATGGCTTGCTCACATGATTACTTCTTATGTAATTTTTAGGCAAAATCTTAGATTTGGGGGCAAAAACCTTAGAAATTATGTAATTATAGAAGGGGAATTATTTCTGTATGGTTTATTTCTGTAATTAAAAGGCATTACACAACCAACTACTACATAGTATTTACCATTTGTATTTTATATGCATGTATCTAAGCATAATATGATTTATATGTATTTAAGAACATTAGGTAAGTTTTGAAATAATTTGAGCCAGCAGAATTATACATCCCATTCCATATATATACTGGGCCTTTGTCAAAAATAACTGTTCAGACAGATACTTGTTCATATTTCCAGAAGCATTTTCTTGTTTGACACACTGTACCTAACAATCCAGCTATCTGTGAAAATCATTAAGCAAATACTAACTTTGCAGCCATCTCTCCTTACGCATCTTCATTTTTTTTTTCTTAGACATTACTTTTTCATCTTCATCTGAAACACAAGAGAAATAATAACATGGTTTCTTTGCATCAATGAACAATATATTCTCTATATGCACTTCAATTTTAAATCTGGATTTTGGAGAGATAGAATTGGAAATAAATGTAATTAACTGAACAGAAAATAAAACAACATATCAAACAGCCTACATTTATTGTCTCTGACTTTTATCATTAATAAAGACTTAAAATATTCTAACTAGGCTATATAAATAATATGATTGGTGTGCTTGTCCATAAGCACCCAATTACCGGATTATAGATGATCTCTTTAATAAGATTTTATGTGAAAACAAAAGATAAATTCTAAAAAAAAAGACAACTATTATTGTAATTGCTTGTTATCTTCAAAAAAGTGATAGAAACCAATATTCCTTCTGCATGCAGAAAATCCATAGTGTTTTAATGGAATAGGACAGGTGAAATCAATTCAGAAGGGAGATACCGATCAGAGAACATGCACCTCATAGTGTACCCCTTTCAAGTTTCTCCTTATTCTTTCTGATAGTATAGGGAACAGGCAAATATCACCCTTCCAATATGTACTATATTAATAGGATATGAGTGCCTACCTCAGACTGAACTTGGATGTTTTAAGAAAGAGGTCACACAACTCTGTAGGATTCTGTGTTATTTACACTCAGAAGCAAACTGCAACATTCTTAATGAACCTCTAATTTGTATCCTTTTGCTTGCTCAGGTATCAAAACAGAAAGCTTGCAAAATGGATTTCGAACATTGGTAAATCATTCTTGTCCTTTCCTGATATTATTTTTAGCACTGCTTTCATCTGCTGCATGAAGAGGACACCGACAACCACCAAAGCTTGCTCTTTTTTCAGTCAATATTTGTGAAATGGCATTTTCATTAGCAATTTATTGGATTTCCAAACTGTGTACTTCTTCCAGTTGAATGCTTCAGCATATATTCTGATTTGGCATGGACAGATATGTGTGAAGGGCAAGGTCATCGAGTTTTAATATAAATTCAAAGCATAAAATGAAAGCCATAGCTTATTTCAACTACATTATAGTCCAGGGGTGTCAAACTCAATTTCATTGAGAGCCACATCAGCATTATGGTTACCCTCAAGGGCCCAGTTGCATGTAAGACTATGACAACTTACAGCGGCCAGGTGGGTGTGGCTGAATGGTCACAAAGAAGTAATGTTCAAACTCGTTTCCATTTTTTCCCCCTCCTGCACTATATCATATATTGCCTGCTCCTTTCTGGCCTTTTTCAATCTGGGCTGGCCTTTTTCCATCTGTCCTTTGTTGTCACATGGTCAGATTTGTTCATATCTAGTTCACACTGATAGTGTTGATAGTATGAGAACTAACTCTTATGAGCAGGAAGGAAAGGAAGGAGAAGTTCCACTGCACAAACAAAAGTCTGCTTCCATAATATTGGCAGTAGCCTGTAAATTCATTTTATAAATATTTTTCCTTCTAGAAAAGAAACATTTTTCTATCAGTTATTAAATATGCAAATGAAAATCATGCTTATGAATCATAAAAAAAAATCAGTAACTTTATTAGAATCAACAAGGATATTAACGGATGTCTAGTTCTCCAGAACCTTAATCAGTCAAAATGTAAGAAAAGCAAAAAATGAAGAAGCAAATAAACTTTTTTTGAAAATTGGCTGCATCTGGATGTTACAGCCTCTATTGCTTTAAACTCAGACCTAATGATATCTATATACAATGTTATGTTCTAAGACCTGACTCTTTTATTTCCAAAAATGTGAGCCTCATGAAAACAATTCATTCTGCAATCTAGTTACCACAGAAACTGCAAAATATTAGTATTGAATGTAATAAATGTTTGATTCAAATGTTAGGACTTTAAAAATGTGATTTTACAGGGTAGATTTGAGATTCTTGAAATAGCAACTTCTAGCTCATAAAAGTTCTGAAAATTCTACAAGATAAGAACTAATTGTGTTGTAAAAATGTAGATAATTGTAATGACTAGAAAGTAATAGATTGGAGGGTGCAAGTTTACCAACAATTAAGGCATCCATAAGACAGTGAATTAGTTAAATAATATTACAGAATAATACTGTATTGGATTATCAGTACTATAAGAGCAGTTGTTCATAAACGTTGAACTAAAAGCAGAAAAGCACAAGTAAAATTTTTTGAAGGGGTGGGGGACATATCATTTTAGACAAGAATGGCATGCCCAGCTTCTAACTGCTTATATTTAAGCACCATGAAATAAAAATCTGTATTTTTTTTAAATATAGAGCATTCTTGGATGAATTTCTACATTTTATGAAAATTTCTCGCAAGGGACAAGAAGCACCACAAGATACTTACGTAGTGTGTGCATGTCTGTCTGCATGTGTAACTGTGTGCATGTTTGTAGATAGACAGGTAAACTGAGGAACAGTATAACAAATAATAGTAACTAGGACATTTCTCAAAAATTAAATAATTTTACAAGTCATTTTTGCAAGTTGTTTAGGAAAAGATTAGCCTAACTGCATTATTACACTAAAAATATAGGACATTAAACAAATCAGCAGTAAGTTTTTGCACTCTTTTCCATTTTCTTCTGAGCAATTTTAACATAAATGCTCTTCATACATACTCAGGGAAGGAAGAGTATTATGAGCAAAAAAACCAAAAGAAAGACTTTGAGAACTCCAGAGTGTTCCTAACTTCAGTAAAATAAGTGCTTTTGGCAGCAAGCACTGATTTAAGTTAGGGATATGAACTGGATTCAGTTCACATGCCCTGACAACCAAGATCACATCACCGACAAGTCTTAATGGGGAGAATTCCAGTCCCCTGAGATCATCTATTTCTCACAAAGTACAGAAGCAGCCAAAGAGTCATTGTTATCATGATGTTAAGCATAAAGAAAAGTATGCGTTCTGTTCAATATGAAGCTATTTCCATTTCTATCCCTTGATTTAATTTATCAATTTCAAATCAAATCAAATCAAATTACAGTCATTACATAAGACAAATTTTATCCATTTTTACATTCTTATTCATTGCAAAGACATGTGTAAAGACACTGAATTCTTACCTTTTATGACTGAAACAGGATTCCTTGAATCAGTGTCCAAATTCTTCACTAGAATTTTTGGATCAATATTTACCCCAGAAAAAATGTCTGATGTCAGAACTCTCTTGCCCTAACAAGAACAAAAATAAAGATGGGATATAGCCAATGTTTAATCATTGTTTCCATTTTGATATACAGAATTGGAGCAATAACTTCATTTCTTCTTTTAAAGGAGGCATGTTTACTGTAATCCAATCTAGTATGCAAACACTGCTGGGGTTTTTGCAGAACGTATAATACTTCAAACCACTTGGTATCTTAGTTTATGTAATCACTACCCTGTTCTTCAAGCTGATTTAGTATATTTAGCTTATTAACTTATATTGTTTCCCCGAAAATAGGACCAACAAAATAAGCCCTAGCATGATTTTTAGGATGCTGCTAATGTAAGCCCTACCCTCCCAAAATAACCCCCATTAAGACTGTCAGCCCTGGAGGACATGGCCAGCACAGGAAGCAGCAAGCATATGGGGGCCAACAGTTTGCGCAGCAAAGGTGAGTCTGAGCACTGTGACAATCGTCCCAGCCCTCCAAGCGGCAGAGGCACGGGGGATAGGCACACAATGCGGTACACCATCACAGCTGGGAGCAAGCAAAGACAGACAGTGGGACGGAGTTGGCAGGGGCCCATGGGAGGCTTGTTCCGCATGTGCAGCAGAGCTGGGACACGAGGTTGAGCACACAGGAATTGCAGTGTGGCACCACCCCACCCTTGCCTCTGCGAGGACCTGCAACTCCTCTTGGACCCTTGTGCAGGGATGGGCTGAGTTGATTGGTGGCTGGGGAGGTGGGTAAGAGGAGGAACAGGTGGCTTCCCAGTTTTGACAATGAAAGATAACTGCTCCGGAGAGAAGCAGGGAGATTCTGTACATCAGCCTCTTGCCTGTGTTGAAAGGCAGAGATTCCCTTTCTGGAGGGAAGGAGAGAGGAAAGAGGAGAGAAATGGGGAAGGGGCAAATCTAGCCTGTAAAATGAAGTCACCTCTGTAGTGTTTCCCATGGGTGTGCTGGCAACTCAGCACATGAGCAGGAAACATCAGCTCTGAGTGGTCATGCCAGACAATGCCTTTCCTCTTTGCTTGCCCATGGCTGCAATGGGGAAGGTGGCCACGTCTGGCGAGCTGGATCGCAGGCCTCCCCATGCCTGTTTCTGCATGCTGCCAGTGCCCCTGCCACAAGGCAGGTAGCAAGGCGGGGGTAGTGCCATGCCGTGGCCCCTGCACACTTGGCCCCCGCTGTCCTCCAGCTCCACTGCACACGTGAGACAAGCCTCTCACGGCCAGCCGCCTCTCTGTCCCACCATCTGTCTTTGCTTGCCTATGGCCATGACGGGGGAAGCAGCTGTGCAGTGCATCCAGTGGGCCAGATCGCATGCCTCCTCCCCTTGCCTCTGCCTGCTGCTTCGAGGGTTAGGCCAGCAGTCGCAGCTCCGGACTTACTCTGAGTCTATCCATCAAAAATTCAAATTCAAATCTTTATTGTCAGCGCACAACATATGTGCAATGAGATTGGTTTTTTTTAAATTAGATTTATATGCCGCCCTTCTCCGGAGACTCAGGGCGGCTTACAATGCATTAAATAGCCTTCATACTTTTGTATATTTTTATACAAAGTCAGCTTATTGCCCCCACAAACTGGGTCCTCATTTTACCTACCTTAGAAAGGATGGAAGGCTGAGTCAACCTTGAGCCTCAAACTTGCAATAATTGCAGACAGCTGGATGTTAATAACAGGCTATCTAGCCTGTTGAGCTATTTGAGGTTCTTTTCCCTCAGTTATGGAACAGGCTTTAATACCTCTATAAGAACATTAGTTTGTTTGTTGGGGGTACTTTTTCTTTTCTTTCCTCAAAA
The DNA here is from genome assembly GCA_030761175.1 of Masticophis lateralis. Classification (NCBI taxonomy): domain Eukaryota; kingdom Metazoa; phylum Chordata; class Lepidosauria; order Squamata; family Colubridae; genus Masticophis; species Masticophis lateralis. The sequence continues at coordinate 162,046,482 of JAUDYJ010000001.1, forward strand.
TGCCACTTTAATCATATTGAGATATATGAGGCTGCTGTTTTTGCCATTTTATTCAAGAATGCAAGAATTAAAACAACATTGCTGTTGCTACTATAAAAATGCAGTTTAAATAAAAATCAACTTATTTTCTTTTTTAGACATAGGAATTACTTTTTTAAAACAGCCTTTCTCAGATTGTCAACTGCAATGGTCAAAACTGCAAACTCTTCTAGTCCAGGAGTCTCCAACCTTGGCAGCTTTAAGTCCTGTGGACTTCAACTCTCAGAATTCCCCAGCCAGCAAAGCTGGCTGTTCTAGTCCAATCCTGCTCAAGGCAAGAGATTTCATACCATCTCGGTCAAATGGTTGTCCAGTCTATTGTTGAAAACCTCCAAGTGACGGAACTGTAGGAGGCAAGCTATTCCATTGATTAAGTGTTCTAACTTTCAGAAAATCACAGTAAGATGAGCAATTTCCCCAGGACGTGCGGCGCGTGCGCTGTAAAGTCCGCCCGCCAACAACCTTTTTTTTTTACGGCCACGAGGGGGCGGCAACGCTGCCATCTCCTTTACGAGTTGGCCGGGCGGCTTTCATATTTTGAGGGAGATTCTGGGCGGTGGAGTGTTGAAATAAGAGTTTAGGACACCGTTACTGAAGACCGTCTCTTGCGCCCTTGTCTTCCTCTTTTCATCGCTCCCTCTTCGCACCGTCACCACCCACCTTTCCGGTGTTAGGGCTGAAGGTCAACACGGCCGCCGAAAGCACCTCCTCGCCCCCACTCTGCTGTGGCTGTGTCGGCTTCGGCGCGGGTTGGTGGAGCCTCCTCCGCCTTACTATTTTCCCCACCATCGCGAGCCAAGAGGGACCAGCGCGCGAGGGGGAAGGGGCAGCTGTGGGGGTTGGGGGAGGGGGCAAAAGAACTTGGACCACGCGCTCGCTAGCGATTTCCCCCGGAAGTGCGGCGCGTGCGCTCTAAAGTCCGCCGCCCCCTTTTTTTACGGCCACGAGGGGGCGTCAGCGCTGCCGTCTCTGGGTTTCGTATTTTTGAAGGAGGTTTTGGGCAGTGGAGTGTTGAAATAAGAGCTTAGGGCACCGTGGCTCAAGAGATGCACGTGTGCAGAGGGGGAGGAAACGTATTCCGTCTCTGGCAAAGAGACCGATGCAGAACTATGAAAGGAACAGGCTTTCCCTGAGACTTAGTGAGGATTCCTTACTGATAATTCTGTCCCTTTTTCTTTTATCGGAATGCAGGCGCGCGGAGTGTGTGTGCAGGGAGGGAGATGGGGCTAAATTAAAAGTTGGAACTCAACGCTTTTTTAAAGTAAAGCCGATGCCAGTAAAATAGAGGGACGAAAATAATACTTAAAAACACTTTCGATCTTTTATCTAGCCCAAAATACCCCAAAGCCGTCCGCAAGATAAGTTAATAGCTTTGAATACTTTATAGCTTGCCAAACGGACCAAAGGCCTGTAGTTTTCATAAAATGAATGAAAGTTTCCATGTTCCACTAAAAGTCTAGTCCAAACGTCTAATTTCTAATTAGGTATGAATAGTAAAATATGTTGATATGATAAACTCCAAACTTCAACAGGAACTACATTTTGGACAAAAATCTATACAGTATTTTCAAATATGTCCAGAGTCCCACTTCTTAACCATTCATGCTAACTAAACTTGTTATTCATATAACAGTAGAAAGGACACTAAGAGTCAAAGATCTTTATCATTTTGGTCTCCCTAGAAGTTGCAGGCATATTAATGTTTAAATTAACCTATTGAGGCACCCAGGAGAAAGTCTTACTTATTGCAGGGAACAAATCTGTACATCATCTATAAGACTGCATTCTTCTTTTCAAAGACCATCTCAAAAAGGACAGAATCCCTATATCAGATTATACAGTTAACTCCAATCTGATTGGGATGATGATTTATTGTGAATTAACTATATTTTGTTTCTTTGTATCTATTCGCATTTTGTATCAGTTTTATAAATTTGATATTGTTTACATAATAACCTGCATGACTAAGACCCTCACTAAGATCATCTATTCCAAGTAGAATCTGCCCACCAATGTGTTAGCCAAGATGGAATGCAGTGAATTCCTACTCACTAAGGAATTAGTGGGATTCTGTTGGATGGTCACAACTTCTCACTCTGGGAAATGACTTCCTAAGTTAGGATAGTGCTCATTCTGTTAATATTTTGTAAAGCAATAAATATTTTCTTCTTCCACAGGACCATTGGTGGGGAGAACTCTACTTTTTTAAAAAAAAAGTTTGATTTATATCAAATTTACATGTACATGCTGTACATGTAATTTACTTACATGTACAGCATTACAGTGATGTTTATGTGTGTATTGTTCTGGGAGGGAAAATTGTAAGTTATTTAGCATCTCTGGTATATTTAGAATATTAAAAGGATATCATAAATGTGTGTAGCCGTGAATTTCTTTGTATGCTTGCATTTTGGGCTACTTAAAAAAAACTTGATTTTTGCCTGGAAAGGATTGAGAATGTAGTTTCTCTGGAAGATTTGTGTCTTATACTCAATACCCTCTAAATCTGAATTACATTGGATTTTGGACATTTCTATTACATTCTGATTTGGTTTTGAATTAGTAAAAGTAATAGGGTTTGTGCATGTCATGAAAACTTGCTATTTTTAAATAACCTTCCCACTGTTTCACAACACATCTGGCCCATTCTGTTCTGGCTTCTGCATTATTTTACATTTTTGTTTCTTTTTATCTTTATTTATACTATTATTTAAATATATAGGAACCACATCATTATTAGTGCCGTACCACTTGAAAACAACAACAAAAAAGAAAAAGGATCAGTACAGTACACACCTATACACACTTTCATACAGAATAGAATGAGAAAACTGTTCTCATTGGCAAATTAGAGATGTTTCTCAGGAAACATTAAAGAAGTGACAAACTAAGTCTGCATTTCAAATTGCAGCATTGGTTTCCTGTTCCATCTGCAAATAGTATTTTTTCCTCTCTCTCATACAAACACTTCTCACCCTTCTCAAAAGTGTTGCGATGATAATAATTACTTGTCTTGTGAGTTTGCTCTTTATTTTATTCTATCAAAACTTTTGAGACCCACAGTAACTTAAAAAGTAAAACCACAAAGAATGATAATTATAACCTCCAATGTAATTAATATTAAAATAAAAACTGTAAGAACATATCTCAAACAGAGAACATGCATAGCCAAAGTTTTCTTTAAAAGAGTCATTTGTCATTTATCTGATCTTGTACCATCCCAACTTTTCTTAAACTTAAATGAAATCTGAATACATTCATACAGTTTACTAACTTCAATAAGTGTTTAAGATTACCACTGGATTTTATCATTATTCAGATTGATCTCAATAAAATATTGATAAAGGTTGCTTTTGTTGCAAAAGATCAAATTGTTGCTTTTTTAGTGTTTTTTTCTCATAGACTATTTTTATTTATCCTAAATCAAGTCTGATTATAGGAATGAAAACCTTCAAATTCCCATTATATTTTAAAATCTTTGCCTTCTAATACACTCCAAGTAAACAATTAAATTTAATTGAGTACAAAACTCAATTTCTTTGTATTTAGCTTTTGCTGTCTATTTCTTCATAGTGCATTTTATAATACATGCATGCAAAGATCAATCTGAACATCAATGTATCTGATTTACATACAATTTCCACAGATGACAAGCAAATGATATGAATCCTGACATCATCATACAAATACCAGACTTCCCCATGAAAAAAAAGATACGTATTGCTGAGTTAAGGTATGCAGAAAACAGACCAGAGTAGTAATGGGAGACTTAAATTACCCTGACATCAATTGGAAGAAAAATTCTGCATCAAGTGAGAGATCAAATAGGTTCCTGATGTGCCTAGCTGACAACTTTATCATCCAAAGGTGGAGGAGGGAATTTGAGAGTCAGCTACACTGGACTTAATTCTTACTAGTAGGGAAGAAATGGTTGAGGGAATGGAAGTAATAGGAAGTGGAACCTATAGGAACTTTGTGAGAGAGTGACCATGTCAAACTAGAATTCACCATAATGCAGCCACAGGTAACTGAACAAAGTCAGACTAATGTTTAGACTTTAAAAGAATTGTCTTTAGCAAACTAAGAGACTAGAAAGGATTCCTTGCATAGAAATCCTAGAAGAAAACAGTCCAAAATGCTTAGGAAATTGTGAGAAATGAGATAATAAATTCCCCAGCAAAAACAATACAAGTAGTCCTTGGCATACAACCACAACTGAGCCCAAAATTTCTGTTACTAAGCAAAACAGTGGTTAACTCAGTTTTGCCCCATTTTAGAACATTTCCTGCCATAGTTATTCAGTGATTCCCTGAAGTTGTTAAGTTAGTAACATGCTGTCAGGGTTCCAAGTAACACCCCCAACAAAAGAAAACTCCAAGGCTTGAGTTTTCGCAAAGTTACATTTTATTAGAGATGTCTTATTGGCACATCTGGGAAAACCCGAATCTGAAAGGTTCCAGGTTTTCCCCACCCAAAGGAAAGTTCAAGTTTCTGCCCAACACCCACAAGTTCATCACATGGTCCAATCATAACACTGTCCCAACTGGAGATGCTTCCCAGGTGCAGCCTCCCAGGTGCAGAGCAAGATGTCCTTGACTCTGAGAAAGGAATGTTATTATAACTATATATCACCCATGGTCCATACAATCCCCCCCTCCCAATTTCCCACAGCAGTAAATGTGGCAGGCCTGTAGGCCCAATGCAAAAGATGGCACACACTTGTTAAATGAATTTGGCCGTCTTATTGACTTTGTCAGAAAGTCACAAAAGGTAATCACATGACTCTGGGACATGGCAACCGTCATTAAATATATGCCAGTTGCCAAGTGTCTGAATTATGATTGTGGTGGGTTCTAACCAGTTTTACCACTGGTTCGCATCACACGTGTGCGATCACCATGAGGATGTGACCATCCTCATGGTCTTAAAAGTGTGAAAAACAGTTATAAGTCACTTTTTTCAGTCTGTTGTAACTTCAAATGGTCACTGAATGAATGGTTGTCAGTCAAGAACTATCTGTATCAGACAGAAAGAAAAATATGAAACTCCATTGCTAACACCTAGGAAGATAGATTCAGGATTCAGAAGCAGCTTGACAAATTCCAGCCCTATCCAACAAGTTGCAGTTCATTGGTGAGAAAAGTAAAGTCTTGCACATAGGCATGAAAAATCAAATGCACAGGTACAGAACAGACAGTACCTGGCTCAACAGTATCACCTGTAACAGGGGTCTAGGTGTCCTAGTATACCACTATTTAAATATGAGACAGAAGTGTGCTGAAACTGCCGAAAAAGCCAATATACAGTACTTCTAGGTTGCATCAACAAAGCATCAAGATCATGAGAAGTTATAGAATCACTCTACACTGCACTGGTGTGGAATGTGTGGGAGTAGGAATATAGAGAAGAAGCCAAATTTCAAACAGACATATTTATTGCAGACAATGACTCAGTAAAACCAGCATGCAATTTATGGCTGATAGCCCCTTTTAAAGGAAAACTATCAGCCTTTAACCAATAATATTAAAATATGTCCCACACCGGCATGGCAGAAGAAAAGTCTCACGCCTGTGCGGACATAATACCCCTTCCCCCTTCTTCAGGGAAACTTCGTATACCACAAACATAATCATCCAGATACATTGGTCTACGGCGGCTTCGTATCAACTAGTGGTTCTCCTGTATTTCTGTCAGGCCCTCACACATTGACTGCATTCTCAATGATTCTTCAACTACATCAGATGGCTTACAAATACACTCCCCCCCCCCCCCACGAACATATCCCTCAGTTGGAGATGGGGAAAAATGAGATGAGCTCCGTGACAATGGACCCTCAATTACAGGTGTTTCATTCTGCCTCAGCCCTTCAGATACCCTTTCACTGCATTGTTGTCCCTCTCGCTCTTCTGGATTCCCGCCCCGGTTTATTTCTTCCAGCTCCCTAACGGTTGTCCCTCTCACTCGGCTCCGAAGCTGATCGATATGTCAGTGCCACAGACGCCCATCCTCAAGCTCCACCCGGTACAAACAGGGACCTGTAACATCTGTAATCTGTGCTGGCACCCATATGGTTTGACCCATATAATTCTGGGCATATACTAGATCACCCTGCTTAAAGATTCTGACTGTACTTTCCCAGTCTGTGAAGATTTCTGTAGAATAATCGAGGTGTATTCTATCTAAAGTTGTTCTCAGCCGGCAACCCATAAGTAATTTGGCTGGGCTCTTTCCGCTGGCTACACAGGGAGTGACATGTTGGTTGAACAAATACTTATCAAGTTTCTCCTGATAGTCCCCTGGACCCATTCGAGTCATGTAGTATGATTTTCTATAGAAATGAAAATTTGATTGTAATCATTCTTTCTACAGGTGGGAGAAAGAAAGTTCCAACTTTATTTTTAAATTTACGAGTATAAATTTGGGGTGTGGGATTTAAACCTAAATGGTTTAAGTTACATATGGCAAAGCAAGTAAGTCTCATTTCCTTCTAAACAGACTTGCCCTGAGAACAAAAAAGACACATTACTTTATAAACATGTACATATATTATTTCTTTACCTGATCAATTATTTGACTTTATAGTTGGGGAAATCATGGTGTATTTTATCCAATTACAAAAGAGAAATTGTATTTGCCAGTGATAAGTTTTTCTCTCATCTCTATGTGGGATCTAAATGTACAACAAATATAACCATTCCCATTTCATGAAGTACTACTCATTCTTACTTAACCCTGCAAATATTGCATCAAAGTCAGGATGTGACCCATCCTCACTGGACTATCCATACTTCACCACAACCTTTATTTAGTGTTTTGCTTATTTCTTCAGCAATTGGTTGCTTCGACATTTGTGCTGAATCTTTGCTGTTGTTTTTAGAAGGGTGTTATGGAACATATTAACTAAAATAGGAAGGGAAAAGGGAGTGGAACTAAATCTTTCCTATTTTTCCCATTATCACTTAAGCAGTGAGAATGCTTAAGAGTCATTGAATTGTAGCAGCTGTGTTTTACAACCTTTTCCTTAATTCTTTCCGGCTTCTTTACCAAAAGTGTGTGGTATACTGTATACATACCCGTATTTCTCCAAAAATAAGACCGGGTCTTATATTAGTTTTTGCTCCAAAAGACGCATTTGGGCTTATTTTCCAGTTGGTCTTATTTTCAGGGAAATAGGGCACTAAATGTATCCGTCTGGCTGACAATCTTAACTGGAGCTCATTTTTTGGGCAGGGCTTATATTATAAGCATCCTGAAAAATCACACTAGGTCTTATATTCTGGTTGGGTCTTATTCTGGTTGAGAAACAGGACAGTGGTGAAATCCCCCCCTGTTCTATCTGGCTTGCTGAACAGGTAGTGCCAATGGCAGGAGGCTCCACCCGCCTGCCAGGACATCATTATACCCTGTTGATTAACCATCTGCGCATGCACAGAAGAGGCGCACGTGCATGTAGCATGCATGCATATAGCATGTGAGCATGTGAAACAGGGTAAATATACTTGTTTCAGAAGTAATAAAACAGTTCCCTGAATAAATAAGTCATTGCAATTTTATTAATAATAACTATATATAATTATTTCTGGCATGCCTTCATTAATTTTTTACATTAAAAAAAATTTTAAAATGTTTTACAGCCAATTTTTGATTTGAGATATCCTGTATATGTATGGGTGTAAGGGAGAGGGAGAGCATGTGCATACATTCATACCCATGCAAGTTATTAAATTTGTGTCCTAGTGATACAATAAACCTAGTATGCTTCTGAAGTGTTGGATGGGGAACTTGAAGTGCCCTTTGATAGTAGTTCCTATCTCCATAGGCAGTTGGATTGTTTGGAGCACTAGTACTGGGTGCCTCAGGGCTTATATACTGCTTATATACTGCATCACAGTGCTTTACAGCAGTGGTCCCCAACCCCTGGCCCATGGCCCACGGCCCACTACTGGAATTGGGCCACGCAAGTGGCAGGCTGGAGCACATGTGTATGCAAACACAGCTAGACTTGCATGAGCAGCAGCCTAGTAGGCATTCGTGCACGTGCACAACGGCCCACCGCTCACACAAGTCAAGCTGAACCGTGTGCAATGGCTGCATGCAGTTTCGGATGGCCCAGTTTCCCTCTCCCAAACCAGGCTGCCAAGTTGCAACATTTGGGGACTGCTGCTTTACAGCACTCTTGTTGTGACCCAGGCCCAAGTAGATAGTAATCGAAGCAAACAGTTCAAAAAAAAATGGACTTTATTAGAACAGCTGAGAATTAACTCATTCTCAGCATAGTCCAAACTAAATTAAAACAAACTCTTCATAACATAAATTTGTCAGTCTAATCACCAATCTTGGTGTAATTAGGCAAACTGCCAAAGGCTTCTCTTGGCAAAAGTTCAAAAGCAGAAGATGCTGACAAGAGATAAGTGCAGCAAGACTATCAATGTTGTTTTCCAAGAAAGAGCCTAAAAGCCATTGCTGGTCTTTTAAGCCTTATGGGAGGAGCCAATCATCTCTTGGCTCTACTCCTGAGTTGTCCTCTTTGCTTTAGGTGCTCTTACCTTCTGGCAGTTCTTTTCATACGTGCACTAGGAACAGGTTCTTCCTGTTCCTCTGCCTCTCTACTGTCAGCCTCTGGAGGCTCCGGAGTCCGCACATCACTCCCCAATGGCCCTGGCCCCATCTCTGCCTCCGATGCAGAGCCCTCATCTGGGCCTTTCCCGGCCTCCAGGATTGGCTCATGTTCTTCCTCAGCCTCATCACTGGCCAACTCTGCTGCCAGCTCCGCAGGCTGCTGGCAAACCACAACAACTCTCTAAGCAGTTTACAGAGTCAGCATATTGCCCCAACAGTCTGGGTCCTCCTTTTTCTGACCTTAGAAGGATGGAAGTCTGAGTCAACCTTGAGCCCTTCAGGATTGAAGGAATTGAACAATTGAGTGCAGTGTGAGCAGAGTTAGCCTGCAATACTGCATACTAACTACTGCATCACCACAACTCTTCTATGTATCTATCGTCTTACAGATCTAGCTAGCTAGCTGGCTAGCTATCATCTATCTATCTATTTTTATTAAGAATTTTTATTATAAGAATATAATAACGATAAAAGAAATATGTAAAGAAGTGACTTCCAACCTTCATCACAATAAGTATAAACAAATTTGGTAATTCTTTACCCTCTCTAAAGTAATGAACATTTATCTCTCCTTCCCATATCCCATTTCTTATTTATAAACAAATTCACAAAAATCATCTTTTCAGTCCTGATATTAGCAGGAAGTCCACAAAGGACTGACAGAAGTAACAACATAGCTTGTTTCAACCTTGATCAAATAAACCAGATTTATATTCCTTTTTCTTCCATCAGTTTTTAGTTCACTCAAATATTGTCCTAGGATTTGATTTCTCTTCATTTCTTCTTTGTCCTATTGCTCAGAGTTTTATAAAACTTTAACAACTCCTTCTGTAAATCCAGTAGGAAAAAATATTATCAGGTCATTCTTTTGGTTTGTCACTTATATTTCCCCTTGAAATTATAAACCCTTGGCTAACTGCTTATGTAGATCCAGTAAAACATCCTTTTCTAACTCATTCTCTTGGCCTCTCACTTGTAAATCTATTTTCAATGCCATTCTACATGACAATTTGTTCTACATCTTTTGGATATAGTGTATTGATAATGAAACTCAGGTAGAGTAGCCTGCTGAGTCCATGTCTAAGACTGCATAGTAACCTTATTCAACAATAATTATTTGAACAATGGCAAAGTTATCGGGAAAGGACCGGATACTAGTTGAATTCTTAAAGATAGATTTTGATTGGTGGGTCCCACTACTGTCTTCTTTGTTTACTTATGTAGACTATCCTTTTCAGATGCCCAAGCAGTGCAGTCAATTTACTACAGTCCTTATAAGAAATAATGTGTTGGGCAAAGGAGCAAGTGAGGTTTAAAGTGATACAGTCAATATTTGACCATTGAATTGCACTCTATCATCTCGTTAAAAAATATTCCCACTAGCTAGATGCATTCTCTCTGCCTCTTTTATTAATATAAATGTAATTTTTGATTCAATCTCCAAAGAGAGGGTATGGGAAAAAATTAGCAGTGTCTATTGTTGATTGTCAACTATTTTGTCTAATTATGATGCCATGAAAAATACAGAAGCCTTTTTGTACCACTACCATCCCAAGAAAAGCTAAGCAAGAGTGTACCCCAGCTCCATTCTTTTCAGCTTTTAAGTACTGGCCAAAAAAGGGAGGTTCGTGTTATGAAGCTAGGATACAAATCATCTTTAGTAATTATTTATTGATCTTTATGAAAGGACTGTGGTCCCATTAATTCTTGTACATTACAGCCAAAGAAATGTACATTCTGCACAGGTTTGAATTAAATATTCTTCATATTCTTTGCTGAATATTTTTTTCTTCCTATTCTTTTGTTCATATTCTTTACTCAACTACTCTTCCTCTGTTTTCACTTCCTCTCTACAGAAATATAAGATCAGTACACTAAAGGAAGGGGGTGTGACTTTAGTCATTTTCTAAAGAGAGGGTTGTGGGCTTGTTTTGTTTTTATTATTAATACAGAAGTGACTCTTCAGAAGAATAGGAATTCCACATTTTCACAAGTAACAAAGAAACCTGATATAAAGCCACGGAGACTGCTTGATGTATGTTTTATATTTCTTTTACATTTTTCTGGGTATTTCACTCCTTTGAAATGAGATTATTATAACTAATAACTACATTGTGTAGTTTTAATTCATTTACTTTTTCTTTTTGAAAAATCTATGAATTGCGATTGCTTTTTACTTTTTCTTGTGTGAATTGTCTGCTATTCCACTATTCCACTATTTTTGTTTCTCTGTGGTTTTAATATGACCAAGCTTTAATTCTTCTGTTATCAGCCGCCGCAGATGCTTTTCACCATTGAGGTAACATATCTGTTGTGCCACAAAGACTTGATGCTCTGTTTCTGTTCGCTTGTCTTGTTTTATTTTTGTCTAAGAAAAAGCAACCTGTTTTTTGGCTGTTTTCTTAACTACCATTTCTCAATTCTAAACAACTTCTCAGTTTTAAATCCTGGCATATGGAGGTTACAGAGTGCCTGTTTAGTCATTGCATTGCAAGTAGTCAGCTACCTATCACAGGAATACTTTAAATATCCTAAAATTGTAAAGAGAGAGAGAGAGAGAGAGAGAGAGAGAGAGCATGGTTTCAGCTGTGTAGTTTATCTGTATAGTTTATCACCAGTTTATCTGAAGCTCTTAGCAGTGGGTGCATCAAAGTGCATCAAGATGGCAAGTCAGGCTTTCTGGAATTATTAAGAAGAGACCTATTTGTTTTAAAATAAGACCCAACATTCTGCATGTGAGAAAATGAGAGAATACAGCAGTGGTTAGAGTGGTATTTCTTTGCTGAAATACTATTCAGAAATGTTTCACTTTTTTCATCGATTGCTGTGGAGGAGTTAGCTATTTATAAGCATGTGTTATTGGATGCAAGGAACTGTGAGAATTTTGTATCATGGCTTGTTTTTCATACTTAGCAGTATGCTATATCCCATTGTTTCTAATTAAATTGGGTGTGCAAATAGTATTCATGCAACTTGTAATTCACAACTATAAGGATTGCAATACTTTAGATATGTTATTTAGGAACTGCAGCAGAATGGATCAATAAGTATCGCAATTTTAATTGAAAATGTGTACAGTACTTCCAGGTTGATGCGAGGGACTTGTTTTGAGCATAGTTCCCTACCTTCTGGTAAAAATCATTTTGCAAAAAATGATGTTGTTAATACGAATTAGAGTAGTTGGGAGCCAATGGTATAGAAACTTAATAAATAAAAAATCTTCTTTGTTGTATCTAACATTTTCCTGGTGGCAACAATCCATAACAACAATATGACAAAAAGTGCTGTTGGCAACTCTGTTGGGAAGCATAATTTCTCAGATATGAAAGCAGAATGTTTCCCTTTATGCGATTGTTAAAAATAGAGAACCTCTGACAGGAGTAAGGTTAACTATAATATCTGAATTTCTGTTTTCACAGTTCTTCCAAATCAGTCTCTTTAATCTCCCTTACTTTGTTATGCATGAGAATCAGCATCTATTGTTGTATCCAAATGTAACTTCCCTGATGATTAAAATTAAAGCATTATAATTTAATAATAGATTAATATGTCTCTTCCAGTACTTAAGTAAATTGCACAACAGGCAGTCTGCAGTTCAGAACATCAATTAAGGGGGGTCTTGTTAGTCTTTGTAAGAAGTTTAATTTAATCATCCTCAATGGTACAATGGTGACTCTTGCTGTATTCATTTTAACAAGTTTGCTAGATCATTGTCTAGTAGCTACCAAATTATTTTCTTTGGTTAGATTATTTAATATTTGTTTAAAATCACATAGTGTCCACCAACTTATAATTGTAAGTTTGTTAAACAATGTTAAAGATGTTTGTAGGACCCATCATTATTATTAAATGTAACCTTATACTACCGGTGCCAATTTAATTGAAGCTATTGTTAAAATACTAGATAGCCTACCTGTTGAATATGAAATGCCAGTCAAAATCCTTAAATGAAACTGATCCATTTTCTAGCAATTGATAATGCTTCTTCATGTATATCATTAGTTGAACCCCTGAAAATGTTCCTTTAAAAAAATGGCTAATGAATGACCAAAGATTTGTCGGTCTCTCAAACAGCCTCAAAACAACAGTAAAATATTTCCAAACCAGAACATTTCTGGATTAACACATAGCAAATAATCTTTGGAACTTTTTAACCAATTTATAAATAACTTTTTATCCTGTTTAGTATTCACAGCATATGTAACCGCTGACTAAAAAACTGTAACTGTTGACTAAAAGTTCTGCTTCTCTTCCTCCTTTTATGTTGTGGTAATATTCTCTAGTTTTTAGTTTTCGGGTTGTCATGCTCTGGTAAATTGGTTCATCACCAAGGGAGGGGAGAGGAGAGTGGTTACTTGTTTAAGATATAGCTGTTTTTTTTCCCTACAGTATTTCACCATAGTCATAATCAATTTTGTCAACTTGTTGCCCATTTTTGTAAAAATTAAATTTGTCAGATTATGAAACATTGATTTAAACAAGTTAATGGAAATTTAAAAACAAGAAAAATCCTTGCGTTCAGGGCATCCTTTCCTTTCCTTTCCTTTCCTTTCCTTTCCTTTCCTTTCCTTTCCTTTCCTTTCCTTTCCTTCCCTTCCCTTCCCTTCCCTTCCCTTCCCTTCTCTTCCCTTTCCCTTTCCCTTTCCCTTTCTCAGTCCTTCGGTGCCTTTGAGTCAATGATGATACCTGGAAATTGCCTGGACACATCCTTGTAATTTTCTTGACAAGATTTCAGAAATGGTTTGCCATTGCCTCTCTCCTAGGGTTCAGAGAAAATAACTGACCCAAAGTCACCCAGCTGTCTTTGTGCCTGAGATAGTACTAGAATTTAAATTCTCCTGACTTTCTAGCCTGGTGCCTTAACTGCACCGAAGTATAAATTAAAAGGGCTTCTTTGGAGGCTTTAAAGCTATCAAATTGCATCAGAAAAAAACCTTGCAATTAGTTTTCTGTTTATTAAAGAAGAAAGAAAAACCTTTGGGCTTCTTCAGATGCTGATAGATGCTGCCTCTCTCAACTAGCTCTTGCAGTTTCATTATATTTTACACTTAGAAGAGAAATGAAATTATTTTATTTTATTTTTTATTTTGTTTTATTTTATTTATTAGTTTGTAAAACATGTACAAGGTAGCAGGTATGGACATGAATGAAGGAAATGAATACAAATAAATGGGGACAGTAGGACAGGGATGGTACACTGGTGCACTTATGTACTTCCCCTTTACAGACCTTTTAGGAATGGGGTGTCTGTGAGGGTTTGAGGATGTAACAATGGAGTCAGGTAGAGTATTCCAGGCACTGAACCTTCTGTTGCTGTTGTTTTCTGCAATCGAGTTTGGAACGGTTTACCCTGAGTTTGTATTGATTGTTTGCCTGTGTATTATTGAGGTTGAAGCTGAAGAAGTCATTGACAGGTAATATGTTGTAGCAGACAATTTTGTGTACTATGTTTAGATAAGACCACAGCGGCGCAGTTCCAGACTGTCCAAGCCCAAAATTTCAAGCCTGGTGGCATAAGGGATTCTATTGTGAGTAGAGGAGTGGAGTACTCTTCTTGTGAAATACCTCTGGACCCCCTCAATTGTATTAATGTGTGATATACAGTGTGGATTCCAGGCAGATGAGCTCTTATTCAAGAATTGGTCTGGCAAAGGTTTTGTATGCCCTAGTTAGCAACACAATGTTACCGGAGAAGAAGTTTCACAAAATTAGGTTAACAATTCTTAATGCCTTTTTGGCAATGCTGTTACAGTGAGCTTTGGGGCTTAGATTGTTTGAGATGAGTACTCCTAGGTCCTTGACGGAATGGTAAAGTAAGTGCAAAGTAAAGTGCAGTTCACACAGTTCCCAGGAAAGACAAAGGAGAAGAGCAGATGGTGATAGTGAGACAAAAAGGAAGAATTCTCCAAAAACAAAATGAATAAAGTGAGTAGGCTGACAGTGCCAGAGTCTGACTGACTGTGATAGTGCCTGTCAAAAAAAGTTTCACTTCTCTTTCTTGTTCTTCTCCTATTTGAAGGAGTTTTTGAAGACTCTGTTTTTGAAGACCACTTTGATGCCAATAACTCAGTCTGAATATTAAAACAAATAATAATTTAGCCATAAAGGATGCATTCAGTGGTGGGATTCAACCAGTTCACACTACTTTGGGAGAACCGGTTGTTAACTTTCTGAGCAGTTTGGCAAACTGGTTGTTGGAAGAAATCATTAGGGCAGGGAACTGGTTGTTAAACTACTTAAATCCCACCGCTGCATGTATTCCTTTACTTTCTTCAGTACAATCTCATATTTAAAGTTGGTCAGTATTTTAGAACTTGGCAAAACTATTGCTAGCTTAATCAACATTATTTTTGAAACACGTCAGGATGAAATAGCTTTTTAATATTAGTTTGTTTCAGCAAATCAGAGTAATGACAAACTTGTTGAAGTTAAACAAAGATGTTTCATTTTATTTTCTGCTTCCTTTCTTGCAAGCATTTTACAGATTAAAGGTGCAATGCTAGCATAGTTTCATTTATAAAGAGATAAACACGCCTTCTCCAACTTGCCATCTTGTTATATTTAGTGTACATTGTCACTCACGTTTCAGCCAATCTGAATAAAAGTAGTTTTAGCTTTCCTGTGGAATTGAGTTCCTGGTTCCTTAGTGGGGGTGACATTATGAGACAATAATCACTGGATCTAGTTTAGCTGTAATTCTGGGCAGAAGTGTGAAGCAAGAATCAGCTTGAGAAATTTTGAAACATTTCCTTCTTCCTTTTTTTAATGACCACTTTTTCTGTAATAATTGACCTAAGAATTGCAAATTACAGGAACATTGTAAGCTTGGTCAATGTCCCCCTGCCTGCTTCATCCCACAATAGAAGAAGCTGACAGTGTCTGAGAATGAAAGTTCAAGAAACTTACAGTGCCAAACTTAAGAGTTCATGGCAAAAATAATATTTGATCCAAAGGTTTCTTCAGCTATAACTCAGCCTCACCACTGTACAGAGCTTAGTCACCACCTACATTTCTACAGAATTATGTGGGTGTGCTCAATATATTACTCAATATACTGTATTACTCAATATATACTAATAGTGTAGTTACAGTTTGATGCTATTACTTGCTTTGTTGCAAGAGAGTTGCCTGTGTTGTTCTGTATCGTAGCTCTTCTCCTAAATATAGTTATCTGCTTTTGTGGAAATATCCCTATCATCATAGATTGACTAATGATCAGATCATATTGCCCAGAAGTTCATTTAGTTGAGTTCAGTGTAGTTTCATCCATTTAAGAAAGTGTATTGTATCTGTGTCTGTAGTATGGAATTAATACCTCACTTTCCTTTTGTTAGAAGATTGTCCCATTCTTCCACTGAATGTGGATGGTTCTGTTAAAATTCTGCATTCATTTACAGTGGTCCTCATTTCCAACCACTCATTCAGCAACACCAGCACTGAATGAGTAGTACTTACAACCAGTTCTCGTAATTGTGATTGTTGCAGTGTCCACAATATGATCACTATTTATAACCTTCTGTGCCAGCTTCTGACAAACAAAGTCAGTGGGAAAGATGGCAGAAATTGCAAATGTGATGCCCTCGCTTCACAATCTTTGTTGATTTGTTTAACAATGGCAATTGGAAGTGCTAGAATCTCTGTGGCCAAACAGTGCAGATACATGACATTGCAGCTTCCCATTTCATCGCTTAGAGACAAAAATTCCAGTCCCAATTGCCATCATTAACTGAGGACTACTTGTAATCCTCTAGCTTTTGACATTAAATTTTGTACTTCACCAACAACTTATTTATGATCAATTATCTGAGTTTTGTGTAATACCTTTTTTAACTCAGTCATGTCTCTAAGTATTCCATCTGTGTTTTTTTGTTTTTGTTTATGTCATTCCTTTTGGATGAGTATATGCTGTTTATTTGTAGGTGCTAAAACCAGTGAAGTGGTCCTGGCTATTCTGAAAAAGGAATATTGAAAAATTTTATATTTGTCTTATTAACAATTAAATATTTTAATCTATATCAATTATTAAAAATTTGTAAAAATTGTTGAAATTTGTAATGTACAAATTTCTCTGTACATTTTTTTTCATGGTTCAACCTTTATTACGATCAAAAACGAACACAAGAAGTGTGAAGTACAGTACAAAAGAATGTAAAACATATAAAATACAAAAATAAAAATTACATAAAAAGCTAAAAATATCTAAAAATATTAAATAATAAAAGCAATAAATGTTGGTAAAACCACAAACTAAATCTATCATACCACAAAACATTATATCATAATAGTGTAGATGCTCATTAAAACTAGTTTGTGGCACAGGTCATCTTCTGACAAACTTTTAAAACCTAGCAACACTATATGTTGTAACAGGGTTGGTATTTGAGAGCAGCAGGAAGGTGTAAAATTGTCCTGTGCACTCTTGGTTTTTATTCAATAATAAAAATGAGACTAAAATGAATGCCTCTATAGTACAGCTACTAGAGAAGTACATGTTATATTGTTTCTGTGTGTCCAGGGTCACAGGGGCATTGTCACTGTGGGTAGGCGCTCTTCCTGCATCAGCCGTCAAGGACAGCTGAGGGAAAATGTGACATCATGCAAAATAAAGGCCCTTTGATGATCAGGAACATCAATTTGTTAAGTATGCCATAGGGCAGGGGTGGGCAACTATGGCCCTTTGATGACTTGTGGACTTCAACTCCCAGAATTCCTGAGCCAGCCATGTTAGCTCAGGAATTCTGGGATTTGAAGTCCACAAGTCATCAAAGGGCCATAGTTGCCCACCCCTGCCATAGGGGAAGCAAATCCTGTTGGGTTCACTGGCGATAAAAGTTGGGGACCAGGCTAGGTCCAACTGGTGTTCTGTGTCTGCTACACACTGTTTAATAGCGCTTTGACCTCATCATAGCCCATGTTAAGTAGAAAATCTGGAGACAATCCCAAGGATATTTTAGTTGTTCATCTCTGTCATTGTCACTGATGCCTATGTTGTGCAGATGTTCTATATTTTGGCTAGGACTTCTACTATCAAGAGTAGTATCCGTATAGAGTTC
Source organism: Masticophis lateralis (assembly GCA_030761175.1). Lineage (NCBI taxonomy): Eukaryota > Metazoa > Chordata > Lepidosauria > Squamata > Colubridae > Masticophis > Masticophis lateralis. The sequence continues at coordinate 162,064,193 of JAUDYJ010000001.1, forward strand.
CAGAAAATATGCTTCCCAGCTCTTTGGGGTAACAGTCCACAGTGGCCAGGCATTATGTGATGTGAATGAGAATGAGGAACCTGGATAGCTCACCAGACTAATGCATTGTAATTTAACTCCAGCTGTCTGCAATTACTGTAAATTTGAATCTCACCAAGCTCAAGGTTGACTCAGTCTTCCATCCTTTCTAAGGTAGGTAAATTGAGGACCCAGTTTGTGGGGGCAATAAGCTGACTTTGTATAAATATACAAAAGTATGAAGGCTATTGCTTAACGCATTGTAAGCTGCCCTGAGTCTCCGGAGAAGGGCGGTATATAAATCAAATTTTTTAAAAAATGAGACTAAGTCATTAGATCCAAGTGCCTGAATGAGTCGTATCCTGCTGCTTTTTCATGGCTTTCTTTTTCTTGCATACAGCAGTTGTTTGTAGTAGCCCTTCTGCTGGAGGAGATCCTGTGCAGCTGTTGGTGTAGCATTGGATACATAAGCCTGGTAAATGGGAAGAGCTTTTTTTTTTTTTTTGGCATTGTTGAACCATAGTTTGGAATGGTGCTATGCTATTATTGCTGTAGGGCTGCCACAGTTGCAGTCAGTTAAATGCTGCTGGAGCTCTTGGGTTAGAGTGTTATAATTGTCTAAGAGTACATCAAGAGATTCAGAAATGTCAGGGCAGACTGGGGTTCCTGTAGTTGATCTGAAGTGAAAAGCTTGGTTTAACTGTGGGGTCCTTATAGCTCAGCAGTATGTTTTTCTTGGTGGCATTGATAAGGGTTAGTAACAATCCTTAGTTTCTTAGGTGAAGGCATTTAAATTAATCAACATTGGGAGATGATCACTATCAAATTTAGGCATAACTTCTAGGGCCTTGACATGAGCGAAAGAGTCCCTAAAGTCAATCATATAATCAGTTGCACGTATTCTGGAGCCAGACAGGCAGCCGAATTTGGCTGGATAGTCATTCTTAAAATGACTGTCATTTAGAATGAGGAGGTTTAACCTCAAAAATTTAATTTTAGATACTTTAAGCAATGGGTGGGGAGGAATTCATTGTCCTCAGGGTTGGGAAGGGGGCATTTGTGCTTTGCTGATTCATTTTCTGTTTATCTCTTACATTTAGTACATTTATTTTTAAAAGATCCTGTATAGATTGCATTTGTCTTTTTATATCAAGCCAAAGAACAGACATAAAACAGTGACAGAAAAATGTATGATCAATATTATGCATAGAGAAAAATGATATAAATATTTTATTGATTGTATATTATTCTAGTAATGAATACTAAAGTAGACAATTCATATTTTAAACATTGTTGGAAACCTGGATGGATCTTTTTTAAATAGATAGATATATAGATATATATATAGATATATAGATGATAGATAGACAGACAATAGATAGACAAAATGAACTATAATAGAATGAAACAAATCTTAAAGGTGAATTTTTATATTTAATGCACTATTTTTTTTACTAAATAATATTAAGCCTAAACTGATTTGGGTGAGCAAAAGATGGTCACAGACTGACTTCATTTTTAGTGAACTCTTAAAGCTTCTGTTTTGATTACTTTTTATTTGGTTTTAAAGTAGTTTACTTAGTGATTTTATTTAATATCAATTAATAATTTTAGTATCCTGTATTAAGGATTAATATGAGGGACGCGGCTTTGAAACAGAGGTGATCACCGCCCCCTTGAGTCGGGAACGACTAGCACATATATGCAAGGGGAACCTTTATCTTTATTAGGATTAATAATTTTAGAAATTTACTAAGCCTTATATTCCCTCAAGTATATTGAACATGGTAAGAACTGCTAGGATTTTCTGCATTTCTAAATGAAAATTATGAGCAATTTCTTCTGTGGAAGAATGATTATGCAATTATGGGCTTGATGTCAAAGCTAACTTCTTATTTGAAAAATAATTCTAATATAGAATGTAATTCAACATTGAAATTATTTTTGGATTGTAGTTTTATAAATGGGTTTATATCAAAGCCAAAATCTGGGTTTCTCTTAATGTAAGATTATAATAGCCAATATTTTTGTGATCTGATAAATTTGCCATATTTCTTAGATTAGTCAGAAATGTTTGCAATTTGAATTATATTTTATGGGTAATGGTTGTTACGATTATTATGCTACGTAATAACCCAATTTTAATATTGATTTATTTTATAATGACTTAAAATTTTAAATCGATGTAATATAATATCAGCTATTATATAGTATGTAATACATCCACACTTAACATCTAATAAGTACCCAAATATGCAAATTTATATTACATTAATTCTGAAATATTTTAACTAATTTTATAATCATTGTAATTTTCTTTTCTATTTTCATTTTTCCCTCTTATTCTTCTTCCCTTTCTTTAAAATTGCTTGTACTTTTAAAATTAATACATTAAAAAAAAAGCGGGGGGAAACGGAAAGGCTCTGTCTGTATGAGTAAAACCAAGCCCTTTCGCCACTTTTGAAATCAAACTGGAAGTAAGACAAAAGTGAGAAACATTCTTCCTTTTTTGGTTATCATCTGCCAACAGAGGAAAATCTGAAATGCTCTGTTGTAATGCTAGTAGAATATGAATGTGCAGCTTGCAATGTTTCCTCATACTGTAGTGTTTTACAAATGTCATTGCTTCCTTCATGTCAGCTAAGGGCATATTATTTCCTTTTTAAATTTATACTGTCTAGAACAGGAGTCAGTAAGCTGCGGCTCTGGAGCTGCATGTGGCTCTTTCACCCCTCTACTGCACCCCCGTCACTCAAAATATATGTCACAACTGCCAATGTGTGACACCCACCGGCACACCATTTATTGAGCTCTTCAATGCCCGGTTAGACCAACCATGGATAAATCCAAGAAAAGAAAAGTTTCAGAAGAAAACAGAACGTTTAATTCAACTACATATGCTAGTTTTGAGGCTGCTCAAGAAATAGTCAGGCACAGGAAGGGTTTTGTGGCTCCCGGTGTATTCTTTTCTGTGGGAAACAGGTCCAAATGGCTCTTTGAGAGTTTAAGGTTGCAGACTCCTGGTCTAGAAAGACAACATGGATATGGGTAGGAACATTTTTGGGAATAAATTAACTTCTTAGAAAAGATATTCAGAAGAATTTAGTTCAGTACCCTACTTTATATCTTGATGAAATTCCTGGCCATGAGGGCCCTCTTGGTTTCTTTCCAGGGGCTGAATAATAGTTACTTTAAAACAAAGTAAAATACAAAAAATGACACTTCACTACTGTCTGGCATGGAAGAAGAGAAGTATGTTATAGTGACTCATATTTTTAAAATGCATATCCAACCTTTATACAGGTTTTTCAAAGGATTTGAAGTTTTGTAACTTTATTAGTCACCACTTAAAGCAAGGCAAACAAGAGGTGGAGATTGGAGGCCATAGTCTTTTTTAAATTGTTTTTTGGCCTTCCGAATGCAAGGCATGATACCAGAAGAAGGAGAAAAAACATTTAGCTCGTTGGGAGAGGCTGTCTTTATTCAAAATAAGTTTAATACACCTATTTGTGACATATTTTATCAAAACATTTTTGTATGATAAAAATTGAACAATTGGCCACTGAATTTTATGTGTGTGATCTTGTGAGAGAGCAGAAATAGTGGTTATATATAGCGCAGATATTGTGGGTTTCCTCACTTTTGAGCTAAAGCATGTACTGAACATATTCTGTGGCTTTTAATCCAGTCTGAGCAAGAAGGCAACCATTTGTCTAATTATAAATTAGTAATATAATATAAATATAATTGGCTTTTTTGGCATAGCAGCACACTGCTCGTTTATGCTTATTTTGTGCCTACTAAGATGCCCAGGTCCTTCTCATAGGTAGAGGTAGTCTTCAACTTACAACAGTTTCCTTAGTGACCATTAGAAGTTACAACAGCATTGAAAAAAGCAACTTATGACCATTTTTCATACTTATAACCAGTGGTGGGATTCAGCCAGTTCGCACCACTTCAGGAGAACCGGTTGTTAACTGCCTGAGCAGTTTGGTGAACTGGTTGTTGGAAGAAATCATTAGGATAGAGAACCGACTGTTAAATTATTTGAATCCCACCACTGCTTATAACCATTGCCACATCCCCATGATTGCTTGATCAGAATTTGGACACTTGGCAACTGGCTCATATTTATGATGGTTGCAATGTCCCAGGGTCATGCGATCATCTTTTGTGACCTTTTGACAAGCAAAGTCAGTGGGGAAGCCAGATTCACTTAACAACCATGCTACTAACTTAACAATTGCAGTGATTCACTTAAAACTGTGGCAAGAAAGGTTGTAAAATTGGGCAAAACTCATTTAACAAATGTCTCATTTAGCAACAATTTTAGAGTCTATTATGGTCGTACATTGAAGATTACCTGTGCTAGTGCCAAGCCAACTCCTATTTTGTATCTGTGCACTTGGATTTTCCTGCTTAAATGCAGAACCTTACATTTTTCCCCCACCAAACTGCTTTTTGTTGGATAGGTCTTAATATTCAAGTCTGTCAGATCCCTTTGAATCTTGCGTCCATCTTCTGGAGTGCCAGCAGTCCCCTCCTCCCCCAGTTTTGTTTTATACAAATTTGTTCAGCCCTAACCCTATTATACATTCATCTAAATCATTTATAAAAATGTTGAAGAGCATTTGGCTCAGGACACAAGCACTCCTAATGAGGAGGTAGTCCTTCTGTTTGTTAGACTAGATATACCCAGTTCTTCTAACCATTCATCATATATTTACCCTCCAGGCCCATAATTATCTTTGTTGCTTTTCTTTGCTCTCTTTCTAGAGCCTCAACACTTTTTTTGTATTGTAGTCACCAGAACTGGGTGTAGTATTCAAAGTATGGTCTTACTAGTTCCAGTTCCTTGATGTTGTGTATTTTACATTCTTTAAATTAAGAAAATTATTTTATTAGTGTAACCCACAGTAATTTTAATGTGACCATAATTTAAAACAGTCAACACAAGTATAAACAAATACTACAAATTTGTTTATACTTGTATTTGTTACAAGTATAAACAAGTATTTGTTTATACTTGTACAAATATAGTATTTGTTTATACTACGACTTTCCATTTCTTTTCAGGAGTTCTTCCTCCACAAAGTATCTTCTTCCATTTATTATTTAAATGTTAGGCCTGAGTTATAAAGATAATTGTCTCATTTCTTATATTTCATTGCATCCTATTTAATTTTCACAGGACATGTTTCCTAGGTACTTCATTTTGCTATTTGGAGCTCTGCTGATGCTGTTGACAACAGGTAAGCTGCATTTGCTAAGTAATATTACTATGCAATTCTGCCATCTGAAGTGTTTTCCAGACTTCTTTCAAAGGCAGTCAAATGTGCAGTATCTCTTGATGAACTCAGAGAGCAATGGGCATCAACTATATTGTAAACCACATATCCCCAAAACTACTGTATTCAAGCTTTTCCATGTGTACAGGTAGTTCTTGCTTAATAATGGTAGCTGGGACTGGAATTTCTATTATTAAGCAATGCAATCATAAAGCATGACATCATAAGACTGCATAACTTAGCAAAAGCAATCCTGATAGTCTCTGTTACTATCATTAAGCAAAAAATATGCATCACTAAGTGAGGAGTTCAACTTGTCACTTCCTGCAGACTTCCCACAAATAAAAGTCAAGGGGAAGTCATCTAGAAGTTGCAAGTCCCAGGTGCTTCATAAGGAGGCCTGAGAAAGGGTATAATATAGAGTGAGGCAGGGGATGCTGTAAAATTGAGTGCATATAAGCTGGGGGGGACAGCAGTGCTGCACAGGTGTGTCCAGGCTGTGGACATGTTATTGTCAGGGTCAAATTAAAATATGGACTGTTACTACGAACCCTGACATTAGCACCATAAAAATACATGTGGGTTGCGGTAAAAGTACACTGCAGAGTATGAGATCCCTGGGATCTCAAGTCATAACTATGACTACCCTGTTTCAGAGGTGGGTTTCAGCAGGTTCTGACCAGTTCTGGAGAACCGGTAGCGGAAATTTTGAGTCGTTCGGAGAACTGGTAAATACTACCTCTGACTGGCCCCACCCCATCTATTTTCTGCCTCCCGAGTCCCAGCTGATCAGAAGGAAATGGGAATTTTGCAGTAACCTTCCCCTGGAGTGGGGAGGGAATGGAGATTTTACAGTATTCTTCCCCTGCCACGCCCACCAAGCCACGCCCACAGAACCAGTAGTAAAAAAATTGAAACCCACCACTGTCATGTAACTTCCCAGTTGGCTTCTCTCAAGCAAAGTAAATGAGGGGCAAACAGATTCATAAATGAATCATAACCACATGATTCATTTAACATCTGTAGTGATTTGCTTAACAATTGTGGCCCAAAAAAAGGTTGTAAAATGGGGCAAAATTCACTTAACAATAATTTTTGGCTCAATTGTGATCCTAAATTGAAGGCTAAGAACAGCTGGAGCTTGGGTCGAGTGGCAAAATGCATTTCCAGGTTGTAAATTGCTGTCAAGGTGGGCTATTTTCATACCTGGGAAGATTCAGGGCACTTCAACTTCTATGCTGTTCATTATTATAACATCTGTTTTATAACATTTTCTTCCTCTTCCTTCTTAAGCATTTTCTCTCGAATGTACCAAATACAACGTAAAAACATGTCAGGACTGCATTGAGTCTGGCCCTGGTTGTGCCTGGTGTAAGAAACGGGTAGGTTGTCTTTTTTTAAAGAAAGAGAAATAAAACACAAAACCTTACATTTTAAAGCATCCTTCAGATGTCTGTTTTTAATTTGTCCCTTTCAACTGTCATTAGGTACTGTATTTGGGGTTGCTTTTTGTTTTTTTGCTTTGGGTGGAAACTTTTGCTCACATCAAGCTCTGTTTTATGAAAAGGTTTGTTGCTCTCAGTGCTCCCAAAAAAGAAAATACTACCTTGCAGTCTGAAAATACTAAAAAAGGAATTTTATCTTTATTTTATCATCTGATGAATCTGACCTTCTCTGACTCATCTCTCTAAATGCTACTTTACTGGGGTTATAGGAAACAAAGCACACTGTAATGTTCTTTCTTATAGCTGCTTGTAATGGAACTCAAATCCAGGAAGCCCCCACTGGCACTTGCACAACATCTGCCCAAGATCAATTCTCAATGGAAAACCAAACGGGCCGCTGAATGGCCAGTTATAGGAAGATATATAAATGACCTCAGAAAACAGGTGCCAGGCTTTGAACTATCACATCAGCAACGGGCAATCCTGAATAGAATTCACACATCACGTGGTGTCTGCTTGGACTCTCTGTATAAATGGGGCATAATATCATCCCCTCAGTGTGACTCTGATGTCCCACATCAAACTGTAGATCACACTGTGGCTTGCTGAAAGCTGAGGGCATATACTGGTCCAGCATCAGATCTTTTTAATATAAACAATGCTGCGCTTCAATGGTTAGATGGCAACATTGATATTTGAACATAGATCTCTTTGTCATTTATATTTTATTGGGTTCTATTAATCTATGATAGTTGAAATGTTAATTTATATTTCTAGTCCATGTATGATATACCATACATTCTTTGGCTGAAGAGGTTGTAGAAAAAAAATGCTTTTAAAAGCCTCTGACGATCCCAGCTGAATTGCCTGATCGTCAGAGGCTTTCAAAAGCATTTTTTTCTGCATCCTCTTCGGTTGAAGAGGTTTTAGAAAAAATGTTTTTAAAAGTTAAAAAAAAAAAGGTTGGCCACGCTCACCCAGTCATATTAACCCCAGAGGTGGAATTCAGCCAGTTCTCACCAATTTGGGAGAACTGGTTGTTAACTTTCTGAGCAGTTCAATGAACTGCTTGTTGGAAAAAATCATTAGGGCAGAGAACCGGCTATTAAATTATTTGAATCCCACCACTGATTAACCCCCACCACCAAGCCACGCCCACAGAACTGGCAGTAACAAATTTTACATTTCACCACTGATCTGCAGGCAAGTGTGGTTTTGGATCACATAGCTTACTATAGCTAGTTCCTAGAGGGCAGAAATGTCTATGGATACTTCTATTGATTCTAATTTGAGTATGTTTCTATATCATACTTTTTTTTCAGTCTTTCCTTACATTCACACTTAATGTTAATCCCAAGGAAAGAATGCATGCACAAACCACCACAAGCATACAGAAATAAATGTTGTTAAAATGAGGAAATGATTTTCCCTCTTATTGTGGAACATAATTAAATTTTGATTGGGTATTGTCTTCATACTCTAAATCAGTGGTGGGTTGCCCCTGGTTCGCACCGGTTCTATAGAACCGGTAGTAAAACCGGCGGGAGGCTCTGCTCACCGACCCCGACATCATCAGAATGCTTCTATGCATGCACAGAAACTTCTGCGCGAGCGGCCCTGTTGTGAACTGGTAGTAAAGGTAAGTAAAACCCACCCCTGTTCTAAATGCACAACAATATAAATATGTTTGTGTTTACAGTGCTTTAGGTATTCTGATTTGGTGTTGTAAATGCTAGGGAAACAGAACTTATAGAAAATCTGTAAGATTCTTCTAATTCTCATCCATTTTTAGTTTCCTCACTAAAAAGTGGAATTACAAGGAAGATATTAAAAATAGGCTTTATTGATCCCAGAAAGAATAAGTATATTCAAAGATCTAGATTCAAAGATCTAAAAGGCTATTCTTAATAGACCAAAGAAATAATAATTGTTTTGTACACACTTGATATTTAAGCATAAATCCCATAAATTTATATTTTCAACTACTTTTGATCGTGCCCATCAAGGCTTTGGTCAATCAATGATTTTAAACCATTTTTATAAGAGAAAAATAAAAATAGCTCCGTCATACTGGAGCCATTGCAGAATTTCTTACTAATGATAAGGACATTATCAGCCAGTTTTTGGCAAATGCTGGCTAGTTTGCCAAAAGGGCAACTAATGCCCAATTTGGCATGATTATGTTATTCTATGCAATTTAGGATATCTGAGACATAGGTTTGCAAGCCAACATACTATTGACCACACCTCACTGACCAGGAGGCAGATGCAGAAGACCAACATATTCAGTAAATTAGGCTGGATGAAAAAGCACCCTCAAAAAATGCAATCTCATACCACTTCTGTATTGTTGTCAAGAAAACTATATGGCCCTATCATTAAGTTCTAAGAACTGAGTTCAATTTAAAGGAGGTACTATCTTCATATACCAAGTGAATATCAAGTAGATTAATTATTATTTTAAGAAATAAATAGCCCCAACTCTACTGGTATTTCTAAGGCACGGTTCTTTGCTTAGATTTGATGAGAACAATTGATCCCCATTTATTTTGTTTCTCTTGTTCCTATCTGGGTTTGTTTCTCTGCTTTGTAGTTTTATGCTTTTCTGTACTGTTACTTAGTTTTTAAATGTTTTAAATAATTGGTGAACTGCCCAGATGCAGTTCACCTTGCATCTTGCTGGGATGATGATGATTATAATAATGATGATGATTGCAAGAAATATGCCCTTTAACAATGAAATATTATTTTCCTTTATCTAAAATATATTAGATCCACCTAATATCTCAAGCTTATTAATTGTTTTTGTGCTTTGATTGTTATGAAACACAGGATTTCACAAAAATAGGAGAACCAGATTCAGTTCGATGTGGCACAAAGCAGCAGCTCCTTGAGAAGGGATGCGATGGGAATATTATTTTCCCAGAAAACTTTGTTGACCCAGTTTCTTCTGCTCAATCAAACACAAAGAAACAAATCTACCCAGAGGTGATACGATTGCATCTAAGACCAGGTATCTCACAAGCTGAACCTCAAATCAGAAATTTAGGAAATGGCTAAAACGATGACTGCAATTTTAGGATAGGAAGCATATGACACATGTGACTTTTTCTACCTCTTATCAGGCATTTTTAAAATAGAAAATTAGTATAATCCCACTTCAAATATTTTGATATTTTGATTTTTCTTACCCAAAAGCTATGTTTAAACAACATGACTAACTGTCATTGCCTTTTCCAAGGCAATTCATTCACCATGATTTGGCACGATAATTCAGACTAACTTCAATTCTATTAATTTCAATTTTTTACTATAAAATTTCCTACTTTTCACTATAATAAAACACTATATGCATCTCTCAGAATATTTATGTCAGATCTGAGTATCGCATATAAAATTATGCAAATTAAAGAGAATTTGTGAGAAGGAAGGTGAGGGATATTGCATATAAGATAACAAAGGATGAACCTATATTCTATAGGAACAAAGAAAAAATTACCTCGAAACAAATCCCAAAAAGAATAAGAGACTTGTGAAAAAATTATTGGTTCTTGGCCACGTTACTAAATAAGAGATATATACCCTTTAGATGGACAACACCAGAAGGAATGCTGGTAACGTGGTAGGGAAAGAAAATAAAAGTAGATTCGCAAAGTAAAGCAAGGGAACTATATGACCAAATGACGGGCATTGAGATAACAAGTAGCAGTAAAGAAGAGGAAGGACGGAACACCAAAGGAAAACAGAGATGAGAATGTGAAGGAACCCTACAACAAGGAGAAAAAGAAGGTGAAGGAGAGACCCAGGAAGAAGAGGGAGTGCAAACAAGAGGGGGGAAAAGGGAACAGGAAGAAACGAAGAAGAAGCAACAGGAAAGTCAGTAACAAATGGAACGAAGTCTAAAAATCTTATCATTGAATGTAAATGGCCTCAACTCACCATCCAAACAATACCAATTTTTTTTAAAAAATTGTGAAACAAAAAATAGATATTGTGTGCCTCCAAGAGGTACACATAAGAAAACAAGATATAAAATATGTACAGTATAAGAAATTAGGTAAAGTATATTCATCATTGGCAGAGGAAAAAAAAGAGGAGTGTTGGTATACATTAAGGAAGGAATAGATACTAATGTAAGATATGTGGATCTAGAAGGCAGAATAGTGATGATAGAGTTAAAATTAGATTTCAAAAATATATTATTGGTGGTAATTTATGCTCCAAGCAGTCGACAATCAGAATTTTATAAAAAAATACATGAGAAAATTATAGATCAAAAAATGGAAAATGTATGTTTGATTGGAGACTTTAATGCCATTTTGGATGTAAGAAAAGATTACAAAAGCAGTCAGAAAAATAAAAAAAAGAAAAATGTATTGCCCAGAACTTTCACAGATATGGTGGAAGAGTTAAATATGGTAGATAGTTGGAGATTTCATAATTCTGAAACGAAAAATTTTACGTATTATTCGAATCCACATAGGTCCTGGTCAAGGTTGGATATGGCATGGGTAACTAATACGTTAATGATGGAAATAGGAAATGTAGAAATACTACCAAATAATTGGGCGGATCATAATCCAATAATGATAATGTGGAAGGGGCAGCAAAGGAAAAAAAATAGATGGACAATGAATACACAGCTACTAAAAGAAAAAGAATATAAGAAATACATAGAAAAAGAGTTAGAATTGTTTTATAGGGAAAATACAAAACAACACACCTCCCTACAAAATTTATGGGATACAACTAAGGCGTATGTAAGAGGACTCACAATAGCCTATAATGCAAAATGGAGAAAAGAGAGAGAAAAAGAATACAATAAATTACGAGAAGAAATACAAAATTGGGAATGTAAATTACAAGGAAATCCAGGGGATGAACAAACAAGAGTAAATTGGAATAACAGCAAAACACAAACTGAATATATTAGAACAAGGGAAATATGCAATGACATTGACATAAATAAGGCAGAATTATTTCGAAAACACAAACAAACCAGGGAGGTGGTTGGCATATAGGCTGTGGAAAGAAAGAAAAAAGAACAATCCAGAAATTACAAGATGAAGAGGGAAGGATTTAACAAAGCCTAGAGAAGAAAAAGGAGATAATAGTTCAATATTATCAAAAACTTTATGAGAAAGACATAGTAACAGGGGAGGAAATTGAACAATATTTAAAAGGAGAAGGATTGAAAATATTAATAGAGGAAGAAAAAGATCTATTGGATAAGGAGATTACTATAGGGAACTGAAAGAAGCGTTGAAGAGACAGAAAAACAATAAAACCCCTGGGACTGATGGTCTACCAACTGAGTTTTATACAGTATTTGATGAATCATTAAATGGAATATTATTAGAAATATATAATGAAGCTCTGATGGAGGCAAAATTCCCAAACACATGGAAAGAAGCATACATTTCCCTGATACCTAAAGAAAGAGCAGATACCACATTAATAAAAAACTATAGACCGATTTCTTTATTGAATACCGACTATAAAGTCTTCATGAGTATAATTGCTAATAGGATGAAAAAAGTATTACAAAACAAAATACATCAGAATCAAAATGGTTTCTTGCCCACCAGACAAATAAAAAATAATCTAAGAATGGTAATAGACGTTTTAGAATATTACAAGGTGCATCCAGAGAGACAGGTGGCACTGATCTTTCTGGATCTTTCTGGCACTGACAAAAAGCGTTTGATCAAGTAAACTGGCAATTCATGAAGCAGCAAATCCAAAACATGAATTTTGGAGAGAGATTTACAAGAATGATAGCATCAATATACCAGAACCAAAAGGCATGCATCCTGGTGAATAGGGATCAAACAAATTTCTTTGGAATAGATAAAGGAGTAAGACAGGGTTGCCCGCTGTCACTTTTACTATTTATTTTAACTTTGGAAAATCTACTAATTAGAATTAAGGCAAACGAAGAAATACAAGAATTAAAGATTAAAAAAGAAGAATACAAGGTCCAAGCTTTCGCGGACGACCTTGTTTTCTTCATAGAAAATCCAATAGAAATAACCCCGAAATTAATAGAAGAGATTGAGAAATTAGGAAAGGTAGCAGGCCTAGAAATTAACAAAGAAAAGACGAAAATGATGACGAAAAATATGACAACAAAACAAGTAGATAAATTATCAAAAGACTCAGGATTACAGGTAATTAAAAAAGTGAAATACTTAGGGATAAATTTGAAAACCAAAACTGTGACAATAAAAGAAAATAATTATGGGCCCTTAGTCCAGAAAATAAAAGAGGATCTAGATAAATGGGGGAAATTAAATTTATCCTTGTTGGGGAAAATAGCAGTGATAAAATTGAATATACTTCCAAGACTCCTTTATCTATTCCAAACAATTTCAATAAAATTAGACAAGAAATTTTTTACTAATTTGGACAAAATAACTACAAAATTTGTGTGGGGAGGAAAAAAATCAAGAATAAAATTAAATATATTACAAGACGACAAACTTAGAGGTGGATTTGGGTTCCCGGCATGGGAAAAATATTACAAGGCTGCAAGCTTAACATGGATTAAGGAATGGATAACTCTGGACAATCAAAGACTTTTGAATCTGGAAGGACATGACTTAATGAAGGGATGGCATGCCTTTATATGGAGCTTTGGAAATAAAACATACAAACACTTTAATAACCACACTATTAGAAAATCCTTAATAAATACATGGCAACAGATCAAATGCAAACACTATACGAAAGTTCCTGGCTGGCTATCAATAATAGAAGCAATAACCTATCCTAACACACTAACAAAACAAAAAATGTTAAGATACAGAGAAATATTAGATGTACAGGGACAATTGAAAACAAGAGAAGAACTTAAGGAGCAAGGAATAATAATAGATTAGTGGCCTTATTCACAAATAAAGATACGATACAGAAAAGATCAAGAGGAGAAAGGAATAGACCCAAAACAAAATCGATTAGATAAATTATTAGAATCTAAAGAAGGGAAATTAATTTCAAAAATTTACAAATACTTATTGGAATATGATTTGGTGGAAGAATTGGTTAAAGGCCAGATGATAGCGTGGATGAGGAATATAGGGCACAATATACAGCTAGAAGAATGGGAAAGGGCATGAGAAAATAATTATAAGATGACGAAATTGGTAGCCTATAAAGAAAATCAGTATAAGATGTGGTACCGATGGTATCTGGCTCCTGCAAGGTTAGCTAAAATGTACCCAAATGTAAATTTGACTTGTTGGAAATGTAAAAAAACACAGGGAACTTTCTATCATGCTTGGTGGCTCTGCCCAGAAATTAAGAAATATTGGAGTAAAATAAAAACGTGGATAATAGAAATAATGGAGTACGAAATTGAGCTAGAACCTGAAGTCTTTTTATTAGGCATGATTAAAGGAAATATTAGAAATGATATTAAGTATTTAATATTACACATAATTACGGCGGCCAGGATAGCGTTAGCACAATTGTGGAAAATTGATTGCTTGCCAACAGACCAGGAAGTAATACAGAAAATATTTTCATGCGCAGAAATGGACAAATTAACCTTACAGCTAAAAGACAAAGAAGACTCAAAATATTTTACAATATGGAATAGATGGTACCAGTGGATAAATCAGAGGAGGGGAAAAAATGGATAAAAATAAAATTCAGAAGAAATTAACACAATTTAAAAAAAAACACTCGGATGAAGTAGGTAACAAATCATATGTATATAGAATAATAGAAAACCATCCAGGTGAAGTTGGGTATTGTACAAGCAAATTCGTCTTTGATGAAGAGAGATTTGTATATTTTAAATGTTTTTTTAAGATTTAATAAAGTTTTGTTTTAAAACCAAAATAAATAAATAAATAAAAATAAAGAGAATGTGAGCTGTTTGTGTTTGTGAGTGTGTGTGTGTGTGTGTGTGTGTGTGTGTGTGCACAATGATTGCTGGCTTGCTTTCTGTTTCTCTACCAAATATTCCATATTCCCCTTCATTCTGTGCGTTTTTCACTTTGCTCCTCTGCTCCTACACTCTGTACACTCCCCTGGGACCTAGTTAACTTCAGTGGTATCTTCTTTATCATTCTGCCACAATTTCACCACCATGTTAATTTATTATGTCCTTTCATGTCCTTTCATGGGTTTCTCACATGACTCACAATCTATTCAGCCTACAGTCTCCTAGTTCAGAAAAGCATCACTAGCTTTGTGGGATGAGGTAAAATTGGAGCAGATGTTTAACGTCTTCCCTTTTACCAATAGAACAACCTGCTGTTTTTAATGTGACATTCCAGCGTGGGGAAGATTATCCAATAGATCTCTATTATTTGATGGACCTCTCATTCTCTATGGATGATGATCTGCAAACAGTGAAGAAATTAGGAGGAGATCTCCTTAAAGCTCTCCAGAGTATTACCAGACGTGCACGGATAGGTATGTACATTCTTCTAAAATATGCAACTGCCTTGTCACAGCAGTTGGAAGCACCTAACCAACTTTAGCTGATCTTGAAAAACAGCTAATAAGAAACATACTCAACTAGTGCTCAATAAAACACAACTCTGAAACTCTAAGGCTGTTAAAATTACGAAAATATATTCCAGGTGGTAATAGTACAAATGGCTTAATATTATTGATAAGAAAATGGCATGGCGGTGCCCATGAGTGGCCAAGAACTAAGCTTGACATCATTCTTATTTTTTCAAGTGTTTCCAGCTACTAAGATTCCACTGAGATATTCTATACTATGAGATCTATTTATCATATCTTAATTGACATATCTTGATTTTGTAAGAAATAGCGATTTTCAGAATTTTAACATTAGATGCAACTATATTTTATAGCAAGCTTTCCTTTCTTTTGATTTTATATAATAAAATGCAATACCCCTTCCCAATTCCAAACATGGGGTGTGTGCAGAGACAAAAAAAAAGTGTGCCGTGTTTCAGGCGGCGGATCTGGCTAGGAGGAAAGAGAAGTTGAGTCTGCTGAGAAGGAGGACGGGGGCGCGCGGCTCTGCAATGTGCAGAAAAACACTTTCAGGCGGCAACGCTACAATCTCCTCCCCAAATCCAAAGCACTTTCCAGTTCCCCACTGCACATTGCAGGGGAACTGGCCGCCACCTGAAGCGCGACTCTTGAGAATTGCATTGGGGAATCTGGGCAGCAATAGCTGGAAAAGGGGAACATTTCCCTTTAGGGGCTCCCATTCAGCTCGGCTTGGCTCCTGGGTGCAGAGAGGGCTTAGGCAGCGGCGGCGGCAGCTCCTCACATTGCTGGGGAGTGAAGTCAGCACAGCCAGAGGGGTGACCAGCTGCAAATCGTTGCACCTGCCTTGTTCCCCAAAGTTGCTGGGCAGATTCCCCCACCCCGACCGTCCCAAAGAGGGAGGGTTGTTCCTCAGGCTGTGCCCCGACCCAGATCCCTGCCTCCTGGAATTGGCTGAAAATGGCCGAAGGATGGGAGCCTGCAGGTGGGCGGGGCTACATTCAGCATATAAAACGCACCCAGATTTTCACCCCCTATTGGGGGGTAAAAAGGTGTGTCTTATACACTGAAAAATATAGGTATGTGCTAGTTGTTCCCGACTCGAGGGGTGATGCTCATCTCTGTTTCAAAGCCGAAGAGCCAGCCCTGTGTGAAGACGTCTCCGTGGTCATATGGCTGGTATGACTAAACACCAAAGGAGCAAAGAACACTGTTACCTTCCCGCCAAAGGTGATCCCTATTTTCCTACTTGCATTTTTTACATGCTTTCAAACTGATAGGTTGGCAGAAGCTGGGACAAGTAATGGGAGCTCACCCTGTTACACGGCACTAGGGATTCGAATGGCTGAACTGCCAACCTTTCGATCGACAAGCTCAGCATCTTAGCCACTGAATCACCACATCCCTTTTATTAAAGGATCATCCTTTATAATTTTAATCATTGTATGCATAGTCCTGTTTTTTCCTATAATTTTTTTTTTAATGATATATATGGTTCTCCCATACACACATTTATATTGAACAAGGTTGACTACTTTTCCTTAATATTTCCTTTAGGTTTTGGTGCCTTTGTGGATAAGACTGTCTTGCCATTTGTAAACACCCATCCAGAGAAGCTCCAGAATCCATGCCCAACCAAAGAAACCAAGTGCCAACCACCATTTGCTTTCAGGCATGTGCTTAGCCTCACTGATGATGTACAGAGTTTTAAAGAAGAAGTAGGGAAGCAGAACATATCGGGGAATCTTGATGCTCCAGAAGGAGGACTTGATGCCATGATGCAGGCTGCTGTCTGTGAGGTAAGTCCCATGGCCACTACTGTGTGGAAATAGAATTGACTAAGGACCTTTTTGGGTTAAAAATTGAAGATGGTTTCACTAATTTATTATTTCCAGTATATGCTACTTTTCCACAAATTCTACACAAATAATTTTTCTGTTCAGGGGCATGAATGTAAGCCCATATAAATGCCGCTATTGACATGACGCTATGATTATTTACATTTATATTGTGCTTGTTGTCAGTATGGGCAACTGAAACAGCTTGCAGGAAAAAAGTGACAAACTAAGCATAATTAACAGTCCAGGATTTGCACAGTTATTAAAACTAATATTTGTCTTTTGCTCGGGCTGATTTTTCACCTGGAATGAACTAAAAAAACCCAAAACATTTGACTTCAAATATCTTTATCTTTATCTTTTATTAGATTTATATACAGCTCTTCTCCTTTCGGACTCATGGCGGTGAACAGCCAGAGTAAAAACATTTGTACACAAAAGTTAAAATAATTTTAAAAGTAATTGAATAAATTTGGCCCATAATTTAAAACATTTCAATTAAAATCAGTATCAAACTTTAAAATCAACATAAAATCAGGCCAGCCCAGCTAACTGAAAAAAGTAAGTTTTTAGGGCCCGATGGAAAGTCCGAAGGTCTCGGATCGTTCATATCTCTGGGGGTAGATCGTTCCAGAGGGTAGGTGCCACCACAGAGAAGGCTCTCCCCCTGGGGGTCACCAGCTGACATTGTCTGGCTGACGGCACCCTGAGGAGGCCTCTCTGTGGCAGTGAACCGGCCGGTGGGAGGCAATTAGTGGCAGAAGGCGGTCCCGTAAGTACCCTGGCCCTAAGCCATGGAGCGCTTTAAAGGTGGTCACCAACACCTTGAAGTGCACCTGGAAGTCCACCAGAAGCCAATGCAGCTCGCACAGGAGAGGTATCATGAGAGAATGCCCCGTCGCTCCCATAATCCCCCGCGCGGCCGCATTTTGCATCAGTTGAAGCCTCCGGGTGCAGCCCAAGGGAAGCCCCATGTAGAGAGCATTACAATAGTTCAGACGAGAAGTGACGAGTGCTTGAGTGACCGTGCGTAAGGAGTCCCGATCTAGAAAGGGGCGCAACTGGCGTATCAGGCGAACCTGATAAAAAGCCCCCCTGGCCACGGCTGTCATATGCTCTTCTAAAGACAGCGTGCATCCAGGAGGACGCCCAAGTTGTGGGCCTTTTCCGTGGGGGCTAGTGATTCACCCCCAATAGCCAGCAATGGCACCAGCTGGCTATACCGGGACGCCGGCAGCCACAGCCATTCGGTCTTGGAGGGATTGAGTTGAAGCCTGTTTCTCCCCATGCAGACCTGCACAGCCTCCAGGCACTGGGACATCACTTCCAAGGCATCGTTGGGATGGCCTGTGGTGGAGATGTACAGCTGAGTATCATCAGCATACTGATGGAACTCCACCCCAAAACCACGGATGATCTCACCCAGAGGCTTCACATAAATGTTGAACAGGAGGGGAGAGAGGACTGACCCTTGTGGCACCCCACAAACAAGGCGCCTCGGGGTCGACTGCTGCCCCTCTGTCAACACAGATTGCGACCGGTCAGAGAGATAGGAGGAGAACCACCGCAGAACGGTGCCCCCCACCCCTAATCCCTCCAACCAGCGCAACATGATACCATGGTCAATGGTATCAAAAGCTGCTGAGAGGTCTAACAGGACCAGGAAAGAGGAATAACCCCTACCCTGAGCCCTCCAGAGATCATCCACCAATGCAACCAATGCCATTTCAGTGCTGTACCCAGACCATATATCACATCTTACTGTTTCTTTAAGGTTTCTTAAGATTAAAAATTATTAGAAAGTAAATTCTTTTTATGGTTCCTGAGGTGTGGTTGCTCTGTTCTTGGTTTTCATAAACACGCTAGCTGAATCACAACGAAGGAGCTTTGGGAAGTAGAATGCCCCACATTTATTTTCTTTGTATCTCTGCCACTGAATCCAGACTTGGGGTAGGTCAGGAAAAATAAAATTTCATGAAGATCACTTTTGGTGGAAGATATCAGGAAGGGAAATGCTGAATATCCTTCCTTAGCAGCAGGACAGGCATCTGTTAAAGCTGTAACACTAGATAAGCTTGCCTATCTTAGATCAAAAAATTGATTGATTCATCATGTTCCTTTCTGCATCAATGGTTTTGTAATTTGTTATAATTTCTACTGCTTTAAAATTTGTTACGCTTTAAAATCCAGAATATAATTGGCTGGAAGAATGTGACTCGCTTATTGGTCTACACAACAGATGATGGTTTTCATTTTGCTGGGGATGGTAAGCTTGGAGCCATCTTAACACCTTTTGATGGACAATGTCACTTGGAAGACAATATGTATAAAAAAAGCAATGAATATGTAAGTATACAAGTAGCTGTCAGCTAGCACTGCTATATGATAAGTAGTTTTCTTTTTCAATCTAGAAGTAGACTGGAGGTAGACTAAAACAGCAGCTGGTCTGCACTATTTGTCCTCTAGAAATGAGAATCAAGATGCCAATTATTTTCACAATAAAAACATGATTTACCAAATTATGTGCAATCCAATAAGCAATAATTATATTAAGAGCAAGATTTTATATTGTTTTTAATTGCATTTACTGTGTTTCCCCAAAAATAAGACCTTGTCTTATATTTTTTTGAACCCCGAAATAAGCGCTTGGCCTTATTTTCGGGGAGATCTTATTATTTCGGGGCAGGTAGAGCAAGATGGGGCTCCTCTTGCCGTCTTACCTGATTTCCAGCTCTGTATTTAAATATTTTTGGGGAGGCCTTATTTTCGGGGGGTGGAGGCTTATTTTAGCGCATGCACTCAAAAGCCCGATTAGGCTTATTATCAGGGGATGTCTTATTTTTGGGGAAACAGGGTAATTACACAATTGTCTATATATTTATTTCTATTATATATTTAGAGTAAAATGTAGTGTGCTTGAATCTCCATGTATGCACACACACACCCCAATATACAAAGTGTGCTGCCTAAAAGAAATCTGTGGAATAAAAAAAGAACAAACAAAATGTTAAAATGTAGTAAGGCTATAAACACGTCAACAATTATTAAAAAGAAGACATGCCAAAGTTGTGTGAACACAGAAGCTATTTATGTTCATTAAAAGCTGTACACTATTTTTCAGGCTTCCCTTCTGGAAGCCTGGGGGAAAAATGAGTGGCTTTATTGAATAGCCGAAACGGGCTACCCTGTCCACAGCACTTCTTCTAATCCCTATGAACAGGAAGCATGCCTACTACAGACCCATTGTTCCGTTGGCCGCCCCATAACTCCTTTTGAAGAAAGGATAGCAAATGACAGAAGATCTTGATTGTTTAGGCAAGACTAGTGAGGGCCACGTTCTGAGTGATCATCTCTGAAGCAAGAGGTCTCATCATCTGATCTTCTGTTACTCAAAGCCAGCATTGCTCTCAGAGTGATGCAGCTTGAACTACCAGTCACATGACTTGGTGCAAAAGAGAGATAGAATAAAATAGTAGAATGCAATAAGGCATCCATACAATTATGAATATAGTAAGTATGCATTCAGCAATTATTCCATTTTTTTCTATCTCAGTGGACTTTTGTGGCAAGAAAAAGTGGAAGGAGAAAAACAAGTGGGAAAATATGAGAGCTGTACAATGGTAGCTATACAATATCTGAAAACAGAGTTCTCATACCATTTCCTTGGTTCCATAGGATTATCCTTCTGTTGGTCAGTTGATACAAAAACTTAAAGAAAAGAAAATCCAGCCCATTTTTGCTGTTACCAAAAAAGTCTACGATACATACGAAGTAAGTAAATCTCCAATAAAATAGAAGATTTTATAAATTGTGTCACATGAACAAAGCAAATGTTATTATGATATCATGCCAGTGGTGGGTTTTTCCCTTTTCTGTCCGGTTCTTGCAAACCGGTAGTAAAAGTGGCAGGAGGCTCTGCCCGCCTGGCCAGACGTCATAATGGATTATCTGCGCATGTGCAGAAGCTTCTGAGCATGTGCAGAAGTGCACTTGCTTCCATTGCGAACTGGTAGTAAAGGTAAGTAGAATCCACCCCTGTATCATGCTGCATGAAAGCTCATAAGATAATGCTTTTGGCATATTTGTTTTTTACTGGTAGAAACTGAGCAAGATGATCCCCAAGTCTGCTGTAGGAAAACTGCAGGAGAATTCAAATAATATAATTCAACTCATCCAGCGTGCTTATAATGTAAGTGTTATTAATAATCTTCTTATTTTACTTAAGTCCGCTTCTAGTTCATAGGCTAGTATATACAATATCTGGAAGCTGCCTGCAGCTCAACGCATCTATCTCTATCCGTTTCTCACTTTCAGGCAGCCCAACAACCTACTTACTTACTGGCAAGCTGCAGAATGTCATTCTTGCAGTGAAGAATCAGAAAATCTGTGGCTTCTCATTTTCTCCCAATCCATTCTGGGAAAATAATATCTTTTGTCAGTGTTGGGAATAAAAAAAACCATAATAGCTTCCCCTTCACTCTCCATCTAAGAGCTTAAAGCTAGTCTGTATATGTATAGGAAGTTCTTTTTTAAAATAAAATTTGTATTGTTTTTGAAATAACAATAAAAAGAAAGAAAAAGGAATAAATCCAAAAGGATATGCATCACTGCATAAAAAAATTCATAATAAATGCTTAAAATAAATGAAAAAATATAACAGAAAAAGATACAGTACTGTAAAGAGATACAATCCTTTTTCTATATAATTATTTAATACAAATATTATTTGTATTATATAATTATAGTGTACATGTGGCATGTGTGTAAGGAAGATATATGTGTGGATTTCCATGCATCCATCATGCATAGGTGCGGCCCCAAAGAATTTGGTGTGGTCCTTGCAGTGAAAAAGAGTGCTAAATCAGTTATTTTTTTAACCCCTTTAAAATATATTTAAATTCCTAAAAAAGTGTCAGGCAGAAGAACTAAAAACAAAACAACTCTTGACTAGGATAACTGTAGCTGAGCTGACCATTTTGCTTTCCAGGCCAGAGAATAATGCATTCATTTCAGGGAGAGAAAATCCAGCCATCTTCCAGAAAAAAATGTTGCTGTGATTGTCTCTTGGTTTGGAAGACTATGTACTTTCTGTAAGAAAGTAGCAGTCAGCTGTATTAGTGGATCATCACTTACAATAAGATATGTCATCAAAATAAGAGACACCAAAATTCTTTGGGGTTGTTTAATTTTATTTTTATTCTATATGTAAGAAGTGTATAATTGTGAACTTATAGACAATAATATCTTGTTTTCCTTCCTCTGAATATGGTAATAAGACACTGGTTCTAGTCTTTCATCAAGTTTATTTTTATTTCATTTTAGGATTTATCTTCCAAAATTATTTTGGAACACAGCTCTGTGCCAAGCTCTATCAAAATCTCATATGATTCCTTCTGCGTTAATCAGATACATACAAAGAACCAACCACGAGGGGAATGTGACAATGTAAAAATAAAGGATAAGGTAGGGGGTAACTCATACATTGTTTCTGTTGAAAAGTATTTTGACTGTAGCGTACGTGGAAAGAAAAGGCTAGTAGTTTCTCCATTTCCAAAAGCATTTATGCCCAAAATGTTTTTCATTTATTTACATACTAATTTATTTTGTAAGCCTATTCACCAAAGATAAAGATTCTGTTGAAAAGTTTGTGATTTTTTTCTTTGAACTTAAAAGATACCATGCTCCACTCAAAATTCCTTCCCTTTCCTTCTTTTTTTTAAAAAAATGAAATTGACATAAAATTTGGCACCCCCTTTCTTAAAAGATATGTCTGAATCCAAGGGACAGATTCTTGACAGAATGTTACATTTGGAGACAAATTTCATTGAAGTTGCTTTTGCATACATTTCGTGGCGGTTGTTTTACAAAATACATTTCCTGCTCTAGATAAAGCTACTTCAAGGTAGGACAAAATGTAGCTTTTAATACTGGAGTCAACGAATCTTGTCTGGTACCCTTCAGCCTATATTGTGTGGCTTCTTCTTAGCTACTGAGCATTGATGGATTCTGGCCTTGAAGCCGGACTCTGGGCATACCCCCCTCTCTCTCATCAGTTACTAGCAGAACATTTCTCTGCCCACTTGCATGGGGGTCCAAACACAGGAAGCACACTAGCTCCATAGATCTTTCACTTTGTAAGTGGCCCATTGAGGCAACTCTGGAAAGATAAAGCCTTTCATTGCACGTAATATAAACAGGAGTGACAATAACCTTCAACTTCAGCCCTCATGCAAGGCCAATAGAACTGATCTCTTACTAGCTTAAAAGTTCTCTCTCGTCTCAAATCATCATGGCCATCATGTAAATCATCCAGCACTGTCTCTCTATGCTGTTCAGGTAGAAACAATTGCCACTTATCTTCAGAACTATCTAAGGGGTCCCTTTGGTAGGCCACCACATTGTAGAGCTGCAATTGATCCAATTCTTTATGCAACAGATGGGCTTCCTTCAGTAAATCAATCAGCAAAAACATCACCCTTCACAGTCAAATTGTACAAGAGGGTCTTCAGCTTGATCCTTCCTCAAATCTTTCTTTATAAGAACAGGTAGACTTTCATCTCTCACTTGTATTGGATTACAATATAGCTTGGGAACACATATGGCAATGACCCCAATAGTTTCTGCCCCTATTGCTCCTCTAGTTCAATGTTCAACTCCTTGACACAGGTCTTGAATAACCTCTGGTGTGAACCAAATCCATTCATCAGCAGTTGCTTTAGTTGTTTAAGTCCTTCTCAATAGGTTGTCTGAATCTCTTCTTTCTCATTCCTCGTCAATACTTTAAGCTGAAGTGGAATCCAGAGGGGGCAGCCAGACATTGATGTCCTGATCAAGTTTGGGTTATTATCCTGTTTCCCCCAAAATAAGACATCCCCTGATAATCCCAACTTGGCTTTTGAGCGCATGGCAATAAGACCAAGCACTTATTTCAGGGTTCAAAAAAATAGAAGACATGGTCTTATTTTCGGGAAAACACAGTAGGTTATTAGATCCTCAGGTTATTAATTAGGAGCTTTACTAACAATTGTATCTTATTTCCAAAGTTCATACGTCTCTGTTGTAAATATCTCTGCAACATCCATTGTTGAATAATCCTTGACCACAGCATTTTATTTAACCAATTGTAAATAATTAGATAAATAATTAATGAAATACAATGTCTCTACTAATTATTTTAAATGTCATTTGATACTAGAGGGGGCAGTCTTCTTTTTTTCTTACAGATTACCTTCCAAGTGCAAATTACAGCAACATCATGCATTGAAAATCAGACTTTTACTCTGCAGCCTCTTGGTTTCACAGACCTGACCACTGTACATATATACAGTCGGTGCAACTGTGAATGTGATGAGGAATTACCAAATAAATCTGATTGCAATGGACAAGGGACTATAAAGTGTGGGATTTGCAGGTAATCTAACTATTTTAGCAAAACAGGTCAAATATTTGCTGTTAGGTAGTCCTCAGGTTATGACAGCAATTGAGCAACAGTTTGATCTAATGTTTAAGGCACCCAGCAGAAAGCAGGAAACCATAATTTCAAGTCCCGCTTTAGCCATGAAAACCAGCTGGGTGACTTTGGGCTCTTAGCCCAAATAACCTCATAGGGTTATTGTTGTGTGGAGAAAGGTGTGTTGGACATGTGATTAGAATTTCTGTGTTAACCAAAGCAGTCATATAGTGCAACATCATATTGCTGTATCACTTAGGACTATTTTAGGTCATTAAGCAGGAAGAGATGGGAATTCTGGGCGAGGAGTACAGGGTGATGCACAGATGTCATGAGGCAGTGTGAAGATACTGCTGGCAGGTGATATAGACAGTGTGTGCTGGCAGGTGTGTGTGTGCTACGAATTATGGAGTCTCTGGCCCTATGTGAGCTTGATTGTTCTCTTGCAGAAATTTCATTACCAAACTAAGTAACATCATCAGTGCTAGAAGGCAGTGGAGATTGCTCGTGTTTGATATATTAGTGGTTTGCCCTATCAGTGTTAGTGGAAATGGTCTTGGTGGTCCCTTGAGTAGGCTGTTGTTTATTGTTAGCTTGTTTGACTGAGTTGGTGATGCCTTGATTGACATATTATTTATTTCTTGATTGTTGGTCTAGTATTAATCTTGGTAATAATATCTGTTTATCTGTCTTGCTGGTGAGGATGTGTTTGGGTCTTTTTGGCTTTTTGATTGTCTCTTTTGAATGGTATGTAGATGCTTTTTTATGTCTATGTAGTATTGATATCTGATTTGTCATTGTCAGGGTTCCAGGAATTCTCTAGCATTTTTGGACTTGGCTTAGTCTAGGATATTCACAGTTTCCCAACTGAAACCATGGTTAAGTCTGTCCATGTGTTGTAAAAATAAGGAGTTTTCATTATGTCTTCTGAATGCTAGTTGGTGTTCATAGATGTACTCTGCTAGTCTTCTGCCTGTTATAGTTTTGGTAATGAATTTGATTTGTCGTTTGGTTTTCTTTTTCCAGCATGTCTCCAGGAAGTAATCTTCATGAGGGTTGTCGGCCTTTATGTGTGTTCTGATGTGATGGTCTATTCTAATTGTTCCTTGAGGTTTTCCACAGTGTGCTGATATTTGTTTAGTCTGAGGTGTGCAATCATGATCACCAGCCATATAATTTTATGTTTACTTTCTTGGGCAATTTTCCATCCAGCTGGACAGTTTATTGGAGATTTATATTTCACCCTGGTGGGTAGGGCATGCACCTGGAACCATGAAGACCGCTCCTATCAACACTAACAAAGCAAGCCACTAGTGCATAAAAGAGCAAACCCCACTCGCTTCTAGTACTGATGTTACCTTCTAGTAGACATTTGGTAATGAAACATCTGTAAGAAAACCAAGTTCAGAGAGTACCAGGTCTACCCTGAGATACACATACTGTCTTTTATTGCTGTAGAGTACCTCAAACTTCATAGGAGCTCCTCAGGGGGGAAAAAAGCAACTTGTGGGAGTGAGTTGCAACCTTCCTTGCTCACTACCCTGTTGACTTTGTTGTGGGAAGCCAGCAGGGAAGGTTGCAAATGGTGATCATATGATTATTGGGGGGGAGGAGGTGTTGTTATGGCCTGAACCTCAAGAAACAGTTATAAGTACCTCTTGTTCAGCACCATGGTAACTTTGAATGGTCGCTGAAAAATTTGTTGTAACTTAAGGACTAGCTGTACATCAATATTTTCATGCAGTCTGTCTATAAAAAAACCTGTTCTCAGAGAAAAAAGAAATGCCTGCTTGATTTTTTTCAAGGCAAGGAACTTAACTTGAGAACAATAAATAGTAATAAAAAACATTTTGGGGAGGACTCATGGTCTCCCCGTTTCTAGACTAATTCCGTAACCACTACATCAAACTGGTTCTCTGAGTACCTGCCTAGCAAATATTTCATACTGAATCATTTTCTTATCAAATTACACAATCTGATAAGTAATTCTTAACACATGCATAGTATACAGAAACTTTTAAAAAATGTAAAACATAAATTTATAAAACAAGGTGGAAATAAAAACATCTGATTGTATATACTTAAAAATGTAATACTTGCCTGAAACCTTTGTGATTGTTGCAAGTGAATTCAAATAGCAGTTTACTAACCTGAGGAGAATTATGTAATCTGTACAGTCTGAGCAGCAGAGGCATCCATGGGCTGGACTAAAAAGAAATTAGTAGAATAATTTTATGCCTCTCCATCCAGAAATAAAATCCAGTGGGAATCCTTCTTTGATGAGTATATATGGATGCAGACTGTATAGTAACTGATCATAAATACAGGTAAAAGAAACTGTAGTTGAAAATAAGGATGATCATGCTAATGTTGCTTGCTAACGCTATTCTTTGATGTTGAATATTTCTTCTCTCATGCCAGGTGCAATGCTGGCTATGTTGGAAAGAATTGTGATTGTAAGACTGGAGGCAAAACCAGTAAGGAACTGGAAAAAAGTTGTCGAAAGGATAATTCTTCAGTCATTTGTTCTGGCCTGGGAGATTGTATATGTGGACAATGTATTTGCCATACTATGGCAGATACCAAAAAACATATTTATGGTCCCTTCTGTGAATGTGATAATATTAACTGTGACCTTCACAATGGTCTAGTGTGTGGAGGGGAAGGTAAGTGACTGATGAAAGCTGAATATGAAAATACTAAATTTACCTCCTCTGGCCTTTGATACTATTACTCCAGACATTTTTACTATAAGCTGTAAAACATGATTCCCATTTTGCACTCTATGTTATTTTTCTGCATTTTACAAAGAGCTGTATAAATAGCACTTTGATCCACACTGTTTAATATGGAAGTAAATCAGCTGATAGCCATATACCTGGGATGAATTTTTGTGTTCCTATAAATAAATATTGACTATTTCCTTTAGAATATTGCTTACTTCAGTTTTTGAACATCCAGTTTGCCAAGTACAAGCTGTTCTTGCATTGAGGATCACTGAGTGTTTTTCATATGATGCCCAGAATTCCAGGGCTTCTGTACCTGCAGTGGGTCACTTGTGAATGGTTAGCCATCTGCAGCAGAGTGCTGGCCTGTATTTTAACCTAATAACCCTTTCTAGATAATGTAGATGTTATGTGTCAAGGAAGATGCAAAGAAATGCTTTTGGTCCTAACCTCTCCAATTTCTCATTTCAGAAAGAGGTTCTTGTGACTGTGGGAAATGTAAATGTAACCCAAAATATGACGGCACTGCCTGTCAGTGCCTAGCTTCAACAGAAAAATGCCGGAATAAGAATGGGAATGTGTGCAGTCTACGTGGGCAATGTCAGTGCAATACATGCAAATGTAATGGACGCTATCAGCCCCCTCTCTGTGAGGAGTGCCCAAGTTGCCAATCTCCCTGTGCCAGATATATGTAAGTGATATACGGAAATTGTCTACTTTAATCCAACTCCTTATCATCACTTAATTTCACTTTGCTACTTGTAACATATGGATCAATCAGCCTGACATCAATACCTGGAAGATTCTGGAAAAGATAATCAAATACTTAAAAGTGAGCAAAGCTATTACTGGAAGCCAACATGAGTTTGTAAAAAAGAGATCATGCCAGACAAATTTTAGTGCATTATTTGACAAAATGACTAAATTTGACTAAGTGGACTAATACAATGCTACAGCCATAGTATACTTGGACTTCAGTGAGGCACTTGACAAAGTAGGCCACAACCTATTTCTTGGTAAGGTAGAAAAATGAGGGATCAACAGCATCCGCCTGATGGATTCATAACTGACTTGAACTACATTCAACATGCCATCCTCAATGGAACTACATTTACATGGAGGAAGCATGCAAGGTTCTGTCTTAGGCTCAGTACTCGCCAACATTTTCATAAACAATTTCAATGAGAGGATAGAAGGGGAACTCATCAAATCTGCAGATGACACTAAGTTGACAGGAATAGGCAACACTTTAGAAAATAGGTCCCTATCCACATTTTGTTACCACCGTTTCGCTCCACGCATGCACACTTGCTTTGCGTGCTTGCACACCTTCCACACATGCACCTAGCCTCAAAATTGTGCCTAAATAGGACAGCATAGCGGGGGGAAGGGACAAACCAGGCTAAATCGGCTGAACCACCTCTGGCCCTCTCCAACAAAATGCAATTCAGTGGTAAGAAAAGTTAGGTTTTATACTTAGGGAAGAAAAACCAAATGTCCAGGTAAAGAAAAGGTAGTACCTGGCAGTAACTGTGAGAGGAAGCTAGGAGTCCTAATGGACAGCCACTTAAATGTGAGCCAGCAGTGTGCAGCCAAAAAAGGCAATGCAATTCTAGGCTGCATCAACAGAGGGATAGTATCAAGATCACATGAAGCGTTAGTGCCATTTTATACTGCTGTGGTGAAACCACACTTGGAATACTGCATCCAGTTTTGGTCACTATGATATAAAAAAGATGTTGATATTCTAGAAAGAGTACAAAGAAAGGCAAAAAAGATGGTTAGGGAACTGGAGGCTAAAACATGAACAGTTGCAGGAACTGGGCATGTCTAATCTAATGAAAGGATGGACAAGAGATGATAAGATATGAGACTAATCTTCCAATATTTGAGGCACTGTCGTAGAGAAGAGGGGGTCAACTTATTCTCCAAAGCACCTAAGAACAAGACAAGAAATAACCGATGGAAATTTATTAAGGAGAGATTAACTTCAAACTAAGGACAAATTTCCTAACTGATTAATCAATGGCTTTCCACCAGAGGTTGTGAATGCCCCATCACTGGAAGTTTTGAAGAAAAAAATTGAACAGCCTTTTGTCTGGAAGGGTATAGGGTCTCCTACTTGAATAGAGAGTTGGACTAGAAGACGTCCAAATCCCTTCCAACTGTTGTTCTGTAGTAATGCGATCCTAAAGGAATATGCCATTTTATTCTATGACTTCTAGATTTACTTAGGAGCCTTTATTGAAGGTCACTGTCTGTCAGTCCTCCCTCTGTTCAAAACTCAAGAAAGAAGACCCCCAACTCCATTGATTTAGAGAAGAGGTACTTTTACTACGTTTGAAGTGATAGCAGCAAAAGCAAGGCAAGATCTGATTCAAAAGTTGCAGATTGAAAGTCACCCCAAATCCCCCCCCCCAAGGTCCAGCACTGTGAGTCCAATCATTGTCCAGTATGATGTGGTAGAAAAGCCCATCTTCAGGTATTTCTTCCATCTGGAGTCTCAGGACAGTTGGCCTTGACAGAGTATAAAAACTTCCCTTCAGCAGAACCATATTTCATGCATGCAAACTTCCCTTTCAATTCTCAAGGAACTACACCAGCTCACTTCCCCATCCCAAATATCCGAGACCCCCCTCCCTGTTACTATGGCAACCAATGCCAACCACGTTGAAGAAACCCATGCTGGAGATCTGGCTGACACTGTCAGAAATTCTTTGAAAGTAAAAGTATCCAAGGAATTTGAGACATAACGAGCTGCAGTAAACATTTTGCTTGCACATTTTTTTCCTTTAGAGTTGCTGTAAAGAGAAATTGGGCTACTGTCATTTCTTTTTTAGATTATAGCTGACATTTCAGTACAAAGGAAAAATTATGTAGCTAGTTTTCATAAAATCATTGTTTGTTAAACTAGATTACATATTAAAATTAGCTAGAGTTTAAGGTTTGGAGAATGATTTAAATTATAATTAATTATCCTACTTCAGACATATTTTGCAAACATGAAGCTTTCTGGAAAAGGTTCTAATGCTGGGAAAGGTGGAAAGAAAGAGAACAACAGGATAACCAGTAGCAAGATGGATCAGGTTAGAGACAGATTATCATAGACAAAATTTGTGTGGTTGTCAAGAGTTGACACAGACTTGATAGCATAGTCTATCAATAGTTAATCGAAAAAAGAAAAGATATTCTTCAGAATAACAGGAAAACAGAGTTGGAAGGGACCTTAGAGGTCTTCTAGTCCAACCCCCTGCTCAAGGAGACTTTATTCCATTTTGGATAAATGGCTCTCCAATCTCTTAAAAACTTCCAGTGATGGAGCACCCACAACTTCTGGAGGCAAGTGGTTCCACTGATTAATTGTTCTAACTGTTGGGAAATTTCTCTTAGTTCTAGAGAGATGTTCAGTCAGGAAATCTCTCTTAGTTCTAGATAAGTTTCCATCCATTGGAAACATATCTTGATTTCTGCAAGATATGTTTCCATTCTTGTCCTGCATTCAGGTCCTTTGGAGAATAAGTCAATCCCTTTTTCTCTGTGGCAAACCCTTGGATGTTGGAACACTGCTATCATGTCACCCTTTGTCCTTCTCTTCATTAGCTATCAGTTAAATGCTTTGAACAAATTTTACAGTACCAATAATGCAGCAAAATATTTTTCTATAATTACATCTTTTTATGATTTTTTTTTAAATGTGTTGCTAATAGTTCATTGGTTTTTGGGTTTATAAGTATCTTAATCTATAAATGCAAATGAATTGATGGAACAGATGCTTATCAATAACTTAATAACATTTATTAAATCTATAGGAATGTTGACACCACCAGGACCTTTCCTACCTTAATCTGGCTAATTAAACTTTTAACCTTTGAGTTTGTGACTAGGGTAGTGATTGTAAGCTATCATCAAACATATGGTAAATGGAAGTAAATTTCTCTGGTTTTGGGGGGAAGGGAATAGGATAAACAGTTCTGGGTTCATTCTGTCAAAGAGTTCCTGCTATAATACTTTAAAATTTAATTGTAACACTCTTTTTGGTAGACTGAGCAAGTTATTGCCAAGCTTTGTGCATTATTATACTTTTTAGGTTTAAGTGATACCGTGTGCATTCCTCGACTTACAACCATTTGATTAGTGATCATTTGAAGTTACAATGCACTAAAAAAGTAACTTTTGATCATTTTGTACACTTATAACCATTGCAGCATCCCTATGTTACGTAATCAAAATTCAGATGCTTGGCAACTGGCATGTATTTGTGACAGTTGCAGTGTCCTATGGTCACGTGATCACCTTTTGCGACCTTCTGATAAGCAAAGTCAATGGGGAAGTCAGATTCACGTAACTGTGTTACTAACTTAACAACTGCAAAGATTCACTGAACAACTGTAGTAAAAAAGATTGTAAATGGGGCAAAAATTGCTTAACAACTGCCTTGCTTAGAAACAGAAATTTTGGGCTCAATTGTGGCCATAAATTGAGGATTACCTGTACTGTACTGCTGCTACTTCTTCAAACTTACTATATACTAACTCATATTTTCTTAGCAATTATACATTCATTTTAAAGCAAGGCTTTGATTTAAGAACAACAAATTCAAATTCATATTGTTCTCTTAAAAATCAAAGACCTTTGGAGGCATGATAAAATCTGAAGCAATTCTAAAACATATTTGATCACCCAATGTGATATACTGGTTTGTGATTTAAGATACAGAACTGAAGAAGTTCATCAATACATTAGACAGATCACTAGTCCAGCATACTGTATATGCATGGGGTACTGCCTTTCAACTGATCAGAATGAGATATAGATAGATGATAAATTAGCTAGCTAGCCAGATAGACAGACAGACAGAGGTAGAGAGATATACTATAGATACTGTTATATGGTTGTGTTGTGTTGTGTTGTATTGTGTATGTTATGTTATGTTATGTTACGTTACGTTACGTTATATTATGTAATACATTCCCAAGCTATCATGGTGAGAATCAATATGATGAATTGTTTATCATTTCTGATCTATATTCTACTTCCATTTAGATTACAGAACATAGCAAACTCTATGTGACAACTATATAAGTGCCTTTGCCCACAAGAGGAATATATTTATTTTCAGAGCTTCCCTAAGCTGCTCCATTCGGTACAAAAAGTTGTAAACTGTTTAGCAAACATGCAAGGCATAGTTAGTTATGTGTAATTACAGCTTTTCCCTTTTGATGTGATGTTGTTGTTGATTAGCCTTTATTTCTTTCTGAAATATCTACATATTCACAAACTTAGCAAACAGAAATTTATTAGTAGGGCCCATGCACACATTACAGTCTCTTCCCATCATTATTCAACACCCAGGGAAATGTCCAGTCATCCTAATTTTCTCTCAAAAAAAATCTTTTTTTTTTTTATTGAAAAGGTTTTACAATACAGAAATTTCTCCATTTTCACCCCCCCTCCCCAATCCCCCTACCCAACCCCTCCCATCCTCCCTCAACCCCAGCCCCTTCCCTCCCTATCCCCCCCCCGACTTCCGCTAAAAGTTAAAAAAAAACAAAATTTAGAACAAGGGAAAAAGAAAAAGATTATTAAATATTCAATTTCTAAATTAAACAAATTTCAAAAGAGGAAGAGAAAGAGAAAGAAGGAAAGAGGGAAAAAAAGTAAAAAAAAAAAACCAACAAAAAACCAGACATTAATATATTTAAACAATATTATAATAAAAAAAAACCATTGATAGTCATTATAATTAAGAACACCATTATGATTCTATCCTAACTACACCCCTTAACTAAAGAAAAACCCCCAAAAACATAAAACATAAGAAATATATGTGCATATATAGTTATAATCATACAGTTATATCATAAAGAAAATTATCTTTTATTTAATTCATTTCTCAGTCTCTATAATCCAAATTTCAATCTTCTCTTCAACTTGATTGATGTCAAACATATTTCCTCATATAAATCCTGCTTCAATAATCTTCGTCTTGCCGCTGCCCCCATCAGCAAAGTAAAAACATTTCTCCACACAACCCCCCGAGTGACTTTATATGAATAAAATCCAACCACGAAGATATTCACACCTCTAGGAAAATTCATTCAAGCTAACTTATACTATACCTAAAAATAGGCTTTTGCAGCCTTAACATTCAAGCCTTGAGAAAAAAAAAGAAGAAGAAAAAACCAACTAAGAGCTGCATTCCCAGATGTTCCTTTAAAATTATTTCAAATCCTGCCACCCTTTGCAATTCAATCCTTCGGGTTATAAGATATTTTCAATTTCATAGTCTTCTCCTAGAAGATAAGTTCCACAAAAAATATATACTTGGGTAACCAGTGATCGCTGCTAATTTTACAGCAATCTATCAGAACTCAGGATATCATGTCCAATCCAGGATAAACTTCATAGTAAAAATTTTTATAATCCATTTTAATATATGAATTTAAAGTTAGTCCAACTCAGAATGAACTTTTAACAAATTGTTGTACTTCTTAAAAGAATTTTTATAATCCATTTTTTCCAAATCTTTCAATGCTTTCTGATTCAGTATCAAACAATTCACGATGCTCTTTAAATTTATCACCTGTGGTTTCCAGTCAGATTTCTTCGTTGACTTCTAGTTCCTGTCGATTAACATCACCCCCCATGTCTTGAAGAGTATTGGACCTCTGCTGCTGGTCATCTCGAAGTAAAACTTTGTTTTTTGAATCTTCCTCCAGCAGTTCAAGGTCCTGTAATCCCCCAAGGACACTGAGGTGTTCAGTTTTCTCATCAGAAAAATCCATAATAGAATCCTCTGGACAACCACCAAATTCTCCTTTTACTTTTAACACACTTTGATTTTCTTCTTTCTGTTCACATTTTGTAAACTCTGTTTTTGACTTTTTATTCTTGAGATATTTCGGTGCTCCCTTAATATTTTGATAAAAATATTCTGCTTTTTCAATAGTATTCAGACAATGTCTCACACCTTGATATCTAAAAATTATACCAACTGGAAAATCCCATCTAAATGAGATACTACTTCTCTTCAGTTCCTTGACCAAAAAATCAAAATCTTTCCTGTCCTTTAAGACCTTCGATGGTAGCTCTTTGAAAATCCTGATTTGTGTACCTGCTACCTGCACTCTATCAGAATAAGACTTTTGTAAAATATCATCTCTCAGTCTTTTATCAGTGAAGTAAACAACGACATCTCTGGGCAGATTCCTTTGTTTAGCCAAACGTGAGTTGACTCTGTAAACTTTCGCTATAGAACCCAAAATTAATTCATCTTGTAACTTTAATAATTCTGCAAAGGCCTTTGCACAAGTTGTTCTTAAGTTTTCTCTGTTGTTTTCTTTTATCCCTCTTAGTCTAATGGTAGATTCCATAGCCTTAATTTGAAGCATAATAACATCATTCTGAATATTATGGTTTTTGGCCTCTGCTTCCAGAAGTTTCGTTTGTAACTCTTGTATCTGAGATTCAAATTTACTACTCATCTCAATCACTTTCTTCCCCATTGCAGCCACCGCAGTTGAAAAATCTGAAGCTACTTGAGCAATAATTTGATTTAGTTGGTCATATTTCCCAGAAACCAGTTCCTCAAGATCCTTCTGTGAACCTTTTATCTTATCCACCACACTCTCTAAGGACCTTGTAATTAACTCTTTTAACTCCTGTTCTGTAAGTCTCTGCAAATGAGACATTTCAACTTTATTCATCTGATTCAAGGGGGAGCCCCCCCTTCCTTTAAGTTTAGGCATCTTTACTTTTAAAAAGGACCAAGAAAAAGAATCCTTCTTACTTCAATAGAGAAAAGAAAAGGGGAAAAAAGCAGAAGAAATCTGTTTAAATCAGCCTCTGTTCCTTTAAGTTGTTTGTCTGTGGCAAAATATTCCTTTCAAAGTCTTTCAGGACTAAACTCTGCACTCCATTTCCGCTATCACTTTCCTTCAAGCAGAGCCAGTCGCCATCTTAAAAACTTTCAGTTTTCTTCCTCTCCTTCCCCCTTCCCCCCCTCCTCTTCCAAAAAAATCCGTTGGAAAAAAAATCCATACTTGCTTAAATTTTCCTTCTCTCTTTTCCAGCTTACTCCAATTGTCATTTCAATTGTGGTGTTGCTCCCAGCATCTGGCTCCGCTAATTAGGTAATTAGCGGAGGATCCTCTCGGCGCGGAGCATACCCTGGGGGTATGGAGGGAGCCATCCCTTTGAGCCCTCCCCAGGACAAGGAAAAATTCCTGGGGGGCTCAAGGAGGCTCAACCTCACCCCCAGAAGCTCTCCCTGCTCCTCCCGTCGAGGAGCAGGTTTTTTCGAGCCGCCTGCCAGCTGTAAGGCGGCTCTAACGCGCCGAGAGACCGGCGGGCATGGAAAGCCCGCCGCCAACGAGGAAGGCGCCACCGGAAGTCTCTCAAAAAAAAAAATCTTGATCTTATTTTTTAAAATATGGCAGCAATGCATATTCTAATAAACCAAAAGTAGAGCTCACATATACAAATGCACAATGACAAATTTAATTTAAATCCTAAATTACATCATTTTTACTATTCATGTTTTGGTCTTCATGTTAACAGTGGGACAGTGAGCCAGCTACTATATCGTCAATCAATCCTCAGTATAAAGGGTTAAGCAGAACTTAGCTTAAATTAAACTATTTCCATTGGTTTCCCAACCTATTCAGGAATTGGCATCAATAAAATTCATTCCTGTCTGTAGATTTTGGTATTAAAAATACAAAGAGGGAGTCTCCAACAAATCCTAGGCTCCTAGAGAGATATATTTTGTACAACTAGATTTTATTGCTTCACTTCAGGTTCAGCTTATTTATATCATAAAATGGTTTGGAAGGAGTCTCATTAGTATACTATTACCTCAGTCTCTATTCTCCTCAGTAAACAATACCAGTTGACCAGGGAAGTTAATGTAAACCAGGGGTGAAATGCTCCCGGTTTGGACCGGATCACCGGATCTGGTAGTGATGGCGGGTGGTGGTGCGGAGAACCAGTAGCAAATATCCCTCCCCCCCCATGCCCAGCTGAGCCGCGCGATCGTCAGAGGCTTTTTTTTTTTACTTTTAAAAGCAATGCTTTTAAAAGTAAAAAAAAAAGATTGTGTGCCACAGCTGACCACACACACGTGCTGTTCTACTTATCACATACCTCTTTTTGGCGTGCACTGTGCGCGTGCACCTCGCATTTGGTACGTGATGCGCACTGCATATGTGCAGCCAGTGAACCAGTAGTAAACCGGTTCAGATTTCAGGTTAGCTCAAATTTTTCATCCTCCTGAAACAGAACTTACATAGTATGTATTTTAATAAGTTTGGATTCTCTCAGCTTTACATCCTCTTCACTTACAATATGCTATAATATGCTTTATAAAATGTAGACCTGTTGTAATAGTTCTGTTATGAAACTTTTTTAAAAAAAGCTTTGCTTCTTGTTTGTTTGTTTTTTAGTTCTTGTGTTGAATGTCTTGCTTTTGGGAGTGGTCCATTTCAGAAGAATTGCTCTGATAATTGTTCAAATATCACTCTTGAAAATAAAGTGCAACCAAAAAGTAAAGAATGCAAGGAGAAGGATTCACAGAATTGCTGGATCTCTTACACAATGTTTCAGAATGACGGAGAAGAGCAATATTCTATTACAGTCAAACCTGAGAAAGGTATGCTTAGTGCCACATCACCAAAAACTAACATCTGTTCTCTCATTGTAATATCATCTGTTCTCCATTGTAATATCTCTTGACTAGAAATGGCATTAGTATTGTGTTGGTCACAACCAGTAACAGAAACAGATCTTGGCCTTCATTGTGTAAGTAATGGGAAAAGAGGCCACTTGTATTGTTCAGCATTTTGAGAATATCTCATGCGGATTTTTCTTCTTTGAGATTGAAGACACGGTAGGAATTAGTGAGTCAGAATTAGTTAAGAGGTCTCCCTAATGGGATGGTGAACCCTGCCACTGAAAAGAGTTTCTGGCAATCTCATATGGAGATTCGGGATCTGTTATTTATATGGGGAAAAGTTTTTGAATTCTGCTTCATCTTTATCCATTAAAAAAAGTTTACCACTAGCATGTAATATATGCAAATGGATATAGTCTTATAAAAACATACCTAGCGCTCAGTCAAGCACACGTATTTTAATCATTTTTCCTTCTTCTCTTAGAATGCCCCCAACCCCCAAATATTGCAGCCATAGTGGGGGGCACTATAGCTGGAGTGGCTCTTATTGGGCTCCTTCTTCTCCTGGCTTGGCGGCTAGTGGCAGAGTTGATTGATCGCAGAGAATATCACAGATTTGAGAAGGAAAAATCCAAGGCCAAATGGAATGAGGTAAGGTGTTTAACTCTTGTGGAGAGATATAAAGGAAGGAGAAGACCTACTTGTGTCTTCTCTTCCTGTATTTGAGTTATTAATCAAAGTAATTGATTCAGCTTGGGGTACTTGATAGGCCTTTGGCGTATTGTCTATTGTCTTCCTGCTGTTTAGTTTGGGTTTTATCAAGTTAAGTGAGTGTATAATTGTCCATCTGAATCCTGATCTACTCTTGAAATATTAGGTTTTATTAACAGCTAAAGGTTTCTGATGTTTTATTGACAGGCTGACAATCCTCTTTTCAAGAGTGCCACTACCACTGTTGTGAACCCCAGATTTAATGGCCAATGAAATGAAACTTCAGCAACAGTGTAAAGCACAAAGAAACTCTTCAGCAGAAAAACAGAAGATGAATCCATTTGCTTTTCCTAAATCAACCGTTATTGCTGTATAATATTAGTTATTTTTGAGAAAACCATTCTGTGGGTTTTGCAACATGATTCTATTCCATTTTTTTTAAAAGTAAGCATTAGAGAACTTTACTGCATAACTCAGATGAAGCACTCAGAACAACTAGGCCTCTTCCATTCATCACCCACACAAACTGTAGAAATTTGAATTTTCATTTGTGAAATTA
This sequence comes from Masticophis lateralis, assembly GCA_030761175.1. Classification (NCBI taxonomy): domain Eukaryota; kingdom Metazoa; phylum Chordata; class Lepidosauria; order Squamata; family Colubridae; genus Masticophis; species Masticophis lateralis. The sequence goes on from JAUDYJ010000001.1 coordinate 162,102,376, forward strand.
CCTAAAACTCTACTATATTACTTATACAGTACGTAAATAAAATTGCCAACTGCCACTCAGGGAGTTCTTTTAATTAACAGTTTTGCTGTTTATAAGGCCTATGTATAGTGAGAAAGTGATGAGCTATTACCACAAACTGGCAATTTTCCCAAGTAAGCACTATGTTGAATTCAAAACAATCAGAGCAGAGCAGCCAATCTGCATACAGTCCCTTTGCTTTAAATTGTTGCGTTTACTACCTCAGAGGGCTTCCAGCACTTAACACATTTCTAGCATTGCTCTTTCCATACATATCGCCTATATGTACCTATGTGTATGCTTGTCTTTTAGGTTACAAAACCAGGTGAGTAGTCAGAAAATATTGGTGGTTTTTGTGTGTGTGGTGGTGGGGGGGAATATTTGGCTATTGTGGAATGTATCAAATGGCTTTGGCTCATCCATGATTGTAGGTCAGCAAGCTTTGTGAGGTCTTGTCCAGCAAACCCAAAATTTTGTAAGGGACAAGTCTAAAGCTATTATCAAATGAATTGGAAAATCCATGAAGACTTTTATTCACATGGTGATATATCAGGGATCTGATGATCTGATAACTTTGAGGAGCAGATTATGAACTGAGGATGAGATTCCTTGTGCCGGATGTCTTGTCTGGATATCAATCGGCCATTGAAACTCCAGTTATAGGATTGTTTTAAACAATAACATGTTGGTAAAAATGTACTTGCATTTCTCTTCCTCTGTTCAGAATGTCTTGTTGGTCCAGAAAAATGAGTTTTTCCAAAAGTATTACCCAGTGAGTGATAAGACTGAGTGGTAATTTCCATTTTCCAGTTTAAACTTAACTATATCAGCTGCTGAATATAGGAAATCTTTCTACTGAAAAAATGCTGACAGATCCACAAATTACAGTATAATCAGATAGCTTTCTTTGGGCTGTTGATTAGTTCTATATTCAAAGAACATGCTAAGTCATAAATCAGGCAAACCATATTATGACTGATGAGATGCATGAACAGAGTTTTATCCTGGTTTATCAATTGCATTAAACCATTTTTACTAGTTTGGTTAAATTGGTTAAGTCCACAGGATATAAGCAAATGCAAAGCCAAGCATTATGAGACATGGTAGCAGAAAAGATGTTTGAAAGCTGTATGTTTCATTTTTGATCTATTGACATATATAAATCCTAAATTTTTGGCACTGTAGACATCAATTGCTGACATGATAGCACAAATTCTGGACACTATATGAGGAATACTATTGTCACAAGTTACAACCTATTTTAATAAATTTTAATTAATGAAGTTGTATATGAATTAAACTTTGTGGATTAAAAAAACCTGCTGTAGTTGTACAGAAAAAGATTGGTTTGATCAAGCAAGCTGTATGTAACAAAGATGAAACAAGGTAATTGCAGTCACTTTAGCACTGTATATTAAAGTTTGTCATTCTCAAGATGCTAGGCATGACCATCCACAGGGAGAGAAAATGGCAAGACAGTAATTGGAAACGAAACTCTCCCATTTTGTATTAGCACTGCAATGTATCACATGTATAGGTATGAAGGGAGCAGTATTTTTGATGTCACAAATGTGCATAGCGTTGTTTTCATAAAATTTTGGCTTGTTGCAAATCCCAGGCACGTAAAAAGGTACTTGATAAATGTTGTTAATGCATCATTGAAATGAATAAATCTTTTACTGATTTAAAGCCATTTCAATTTGTAAATATGTAGCCATGCTTGCAATTCTCAACTATACACTGATACCAATAAAGCTCATGTACATTTCAATTTGTGCTCAAATATGCCTTATGTGTTGAAGTAGCCTGAGATGTGAAAGGGGTTATTTGGTATCAATTTTATTTCATCTTGAATTATGAACAGATAGAATTTTCATACGTTTAAAGGCAAGCAGGAGAAGATTCAGCTGGGATTAAATAGTATATGAGATTCAGGTATGTAATCAGAAATACAACAGATTCAAATGTATTTCTAATTTTCCTAGTGCATACTCTTTGCTCTCTGCTCCACTATTCTTTGCAACTTTGGCCCCCACCCCACCTTCTCAGCCTCTACCTGCTGGCTCTTCCACCTATCAATCATCATAGCATCTTCCCACCAGCTTGGCTGCCTCCCATCTTTCTAGGATTGTCTCACTGACCTGCTCATTTCCTAATTTTCCCAGTGTCTTCCTACTGGCCCACTGCCTTCTGAGCTTCTCAGCATATGCATGCCCATCCATTAATCTTCTTGGAGTACTTCTGTGAACTTGAAAACGCTGATCTTGGTATTTTTCTACCATATTTTCCAGGCATTTGCCTGCTAACCTGCCGATCTTACCATCCTCCCAGAACCATCTGCCTTAAAATCCATTGAACATGACATTAAGATTTAGAACTTTGGATGGAACTAATACTGTATCATGCAAGCTGAATTTCACTGTTACCACAAAACCTGAAAGACCCTCCAGGTCATATTTTGAGGATGTGCAGGGAGATAATTACAGAGGAGAGAATCATAACCTTTCTATTGCAATTACTGAAACTGTTCTAGCAGAAATAGACAACTGGATACTAACCAACAACTTTATTTTTTTTCACCATACATATATGAAAATATTTTTTAAAAGATGCAGAAACAATTGAATTAGATAACTCCAAGCATTGCCATAATGATGATCTTATGGGAGGGAGCCAAAGATGAGATGGTAGAACAGTCTTAGAAACGCCCTAGTGTCTTCTGTCAAAATGTGTTGATGATATAGCTGGGATATTGCAGATTCCTTGCAAATGAAACACAGGACAGCAAAGCAACGATAAAATGCAAGGCATATCCAAATCTAGAAGCGGCTTGACATGTTCACTGATAACAAAATAATAGTGAATTTCTCTATATGAACAAGAATTTAAGTCTTGGATCCAGCATTCATCTATATCATGTATTTTTATATTTGGAAGACCGACTTCTAAAATAGAGACTAATTATTCAAAAAGCATTAATTTCTATCTCAAATGATTTCTGAAAGTTTCCCACCATTTTTAAGTATGTCTCCAGAAATCCTTTATACAAAAGTCAATTTTGGGTAACTTTCCATTTCTGAACAGATAGATGCCACTCACTGCTGCTGCTACCATGGTGAGGAAGAGGCCTCTGTTGATCACCTTTAACAACAATGAAAAATTTGAATTTTAGTAAAAGGTCTGAAAAATATTGCAGGGGGAAACAATTGCAATTATTTTGCCAATACTTAAATCTGGCTATTTAAGGCTATTGTTCTGAACACACATCAGTGTCAGTCCCAAAGAAATTTAGGTTTTAGTTCAGCCAGCATTTCTTGTATCCTTAATTTTTATTTCTTTGCTATATTGCTTTCTGTTTTCATCTGTCCCTTTACCTCACCATGAAACTGGCAAGATATATCACAAGGGAATCTGATGATGAGCATATAACCTTCCTAGTTCATTAGTTCTCTCAGAACTGTTTGATGAAGTTGGGCTCACATTCCAGGAAGGAAAGGAGTCCTGAAAGGAAGAGATTTCAGGGCAGCCTCTGATACCCTGCTGATCCTGAACAGCCTCAGGATTCACAAATTCTAGGTAGGGGGTTATATGCAGTAGTTGTCCTGGAGTGTGTCTGGTCATGCTCTCCATCCTGATGAACAAAGAGAGGATGATTCGGGTATGACCTATAGGTCTACTGGGAAACTATTTTCATCTTTACAGTACATATAATTTGATGGTATTAGATATTCCAAATTTTCATCTTTATCAAATCTAAAGTGAAGATAGATATACTTCTCAACTTCTTCCAATGCATTTGCTACAACAATAAATATTTGATGTAGCTCAGGCAAATGCATCTGAATTTAATTTACCTTATTCTGCCATTTCCATCTCTGCACAGCTTCATGGTATCGGATTCTGGAGAATGTTACCTGAAGGAGATTACAAAATCAATACAGGACCTTGGGCGTATCCCAGAAGAAAAAAGTGGATAATTGGGAGAAAAAAAATACATGAAAAATCTTACAGTATTAAGTGTTAGAGTCTCACCATAGTATACAGAGGAATGATGATAGAAGGCAGGAGGGCATGAAGCCAATTGTCTATATGCTTTCGGAAAATGAACCACCTTGAATTCACACTTTCCCGCATCTGAAATCAGAAAGAAATAGATTTGCATTTGGTGGCCTTGCCCATAATTCAACGGCCAATCAAATATTCTTTAACTTACCTCTATATAATTATACATGGCTAAATCTGAAATTGCATGATCATCAGGTACCCTCAGCTTTGAGAACATTGAAAGGCAAACACCTAAGGAAAAAGCACAGAGACAGGCCTTCTTCAGAGAGAAACTTTGATATGCCATAGAAGATGCAAATAGAAGTTGCAGCTAGTTGCCATTCCCTCATAAGCATTGGTTGCGTGCTTTTCCATGTTTTATTTATAGCTTTATGCGCATACAGTGTCTAAAGATACAATCTGTGAAGTATTTATAGTAATATTCTACTTCAATCCTTGTCAAATCAGGTTCTGCAAGAGATTGCAATAAAAAAATATCATATTTTTAAAAAACTTTTTATGTCACATAATACCAGTGGCTGCAGTGTTGGAAATTTTTATAGATCATGACTCAGCTGCTAGCCTGCCACTTTGCTGTTGCTGATTAATAACATCTACTGTATAATTTTGTAACTGTTACTTTATATTTATATCATCCTGTCACTCACTAAGGGACATTTTTTCAAAGTTTTGTATAAAGTTGTCTATATTTTTATACATATTTCTTAGGGTTAAGACTTTTAATAGCTTCACTGTTTAATATTGTCCATATTTTTTCACAGTCAGCCTTTTCTTTAAAAAAATGGAATGAGATTACGTTTACACAAATTAAATTTAATTAGCTTAAAAAGTTTAATATTTTAACTTCAAAAGTTTAGTACGTGTGCTTTCTAAGTTTTTAAAATTTATGAAAGGAAAGATTTTAAGAATTACAACCTTCAAGTGTTTTTTGTTTTTTTCAGGAAAGATGGGGGGGAGGGCTAATTTTTTTAGTTTAAATGGGGGAAAACTTTACATAAATCGTTGCTTATTAGCATCTTTACAGAAGAAATTTGTGATAAGACTTTTAGGTTTACTTGTATGTGTTTAAAAAATCAAGCAGGATTTGTTTAAAGAAAGGAAAAAATTAAGTTTCATCTACTTATATTACTGACTTACATTAGACTTCATGTCCTTTCTGCAGGGGAAAAATCAAACAAAAAACCAGAGCCACAGAAAAATATAATTCTCCATTCCAAAAACCACCAACAATTATTACTGTATTAGACTATTATACCTACAACTTACTGACCATACTAATGTACCATGAGCTGTAGAAAAAAATATTTTTATGCAGGGGTTCCCTAAGACCTGTATGTTTTTTTTAAAACAAGGTTGAGAATGGCCTTAGTCACACTCTTTCAGTTCCACCCCCCTCACAAGATTATTGTTGTGGAGAAAAATGGAGGCAGGAGCATTATGTACACTTGTACAAAATAAAGGCAATATATAATTCTAGCAAATAAATACATTTCTCAGGATTGTTGCATACAAGGCCACTTTCTAAAAGCTAGGGTTTAGACAGCTAAACTAGTTTTGTCCTTGTATTTTGCTGAACACAATGTTGACTTAAATGAGACAAGACCTGCCAGATATTTACTGCTTCTGCCAACAATGGGTTTTGCCTGACCATACTTTCTCTGTTTCTGTTATTCTGGGGATTCAATGCCATTCTGCTTATTCTTACCCTACTGAATGTCCCATGGCTGTTCCAGTTTCTGCCAGCTGAGGCCACTCATCTGGCATCTCAGCACTGCCATTTCTTTGCAGTGTTTATCAGTTGCAGTTTCCTTCCAATTCACCCTATACTTTTACCCACCTTTTACAGCTTTTTCAACTGACACATATCCCAAGCATGGAGGAAGGGCATAGGCTGAAACAGGAGTTGGTCAGAATTGCTCCTTTTCATTTTTCCTGTATGCCTGTAATTTGCCAGCCAGAGAATTTTTGGATAAGAGCTTCCCACTCTTTCAAAGCCCACTGTTAGATCGGCGCAGGAAAGAAGAAGTGACCAGCAGGGTTCAAGTAACAAGTTTTAATAACAAGAACTGAACAGCCAGTGCGCTGCCGGAGCTCTCCTTATATACACTCCGGCAGACGCACCGCCCACTGACAGGGATTCAAAACTCCCGCCGAAAGGATCTTTAGCCAATCCCAGGCGGATGCCCTTATAAGGACATAACACTCCTCCCCCCTAGTTCTTAGTCAGTCGATCAGGGAAATAGTCACTAAGATAAACAGGACGTCTACGTGCCCACGTAGACCTGCGCAGTTCACAGTCAAGATGGACACTCTCCCGGACGGAGGGTGTCTGCTCTGCTCGGGGCTTCTTCCCCGGTGCCGGGCTGGATCTGGCCGTCGAGGACGCGGGCACTGTGTCCGAACCTCCGGCCGGGTCACGGACCTCCGCCTGCGGGCGATGCTGGTCTGCCTCGTTCCTGCACGGATCGTGGAGCCGCCGGTGTGGATCCCTGCTCTTGACCGGTCCGGAACTCCAAAGCCACGGTAGGTCCCTGGGTCTCCCTCGGGTTCCCTCTGGGCTGGGGTCGCGCCGGTCTGGGTCAGGGTGCGAGTCCGACGGTGGTGGTTGGGTTAAGCCCCCGGGTTCTCCGGTCGAGTCCGGCTTACTCCCGGGGCGGCAGGCGGACGGAATTGGTGACTGGTCGGCTCTGTCGGGGTGGCGTAGGCCTACCTTGCAGGGGTGGTGTCGGCCCTCTCTGCGCGGTTGGTCTGGTGGTGGTGCCGAATGTTCCCTCTGGCCGCTGGGCTGCTCGACCTGGTCGGGTTGGTGTTGGCCTGCCCTGCCGGGGTGGTGGAGGCCTTCCTTGCAGGGTTGGCTTTCTGCGCGGTTGGCGGGTTGTTGTAGGGCCTCCTGGAATGTTGGCTGGAGGTCCCCATCTCTGGGCTGCCGGTTGCCCACTTCGCAGGGTTGACGTTGGCTTCCCCTGCTGGGTTGTCCCCGGTCTACTTGCCTTGCCGGATCTGGTATTAGGTTAGGTGCCGGGGTGTTTGTTCTTCCCTCGGGTCGCCGGTCTCCCTCGTCTGGGTGGTTTAGGCCTACTTCGCCAGGGTGGTTTTGGCCTGCCTCGTCGGGGTGGTTTAGGCCTACTGCGGCGGGGTGGTTTAAGCCTACCTCGTCGGGGTGGTTTATGCCTACTGCGCCGGGGTGGTTTAGGCCTACTGTGCCGGGGTGGTTTAGGCCTACCTCGTCGGGGTGGTTTTCGCTCACTTCCCTCCACCTTTTGCGGAGCTGGTCGAGATGACGTCTCACGATCTGTCCATCGTCCAGCTCAACGCGGTAGGATTTGGGACCGGTTGTGCTGTGTACTGTAGCTTTAAGCCATTTAGGCGAGCCGTGGAAATTAAGAGCGAATACGGCATCACCGACGGAAAACTGGCGAAGTTGGCGACTGGCTGATGCGGGCACCTCAGAGGAGTATTGCGGGTGCAGTCTGTCCAGGGGTGACCGGAGTCTCCTGCCCATTAAAAGTTCGGGGGGGCATTTTCGGGTGGCAGAGTGAGGCGTGATATGCTGGGTAAGCAAAAAAGTGTCAATGCGCTTCTGCCAGTCCCCCGGGCCCATCTTGGCGAGCGACTCCTTCGTGAGTCGCACCATCCGTTCAGCCTGCCCATTTCCGGCCGGTCTGTAAGGGGCAGAGAGGGCATGGCGAATGCCCAAGCCAGCCAGGAAAGCTTCCATGGGCACGGACGTAAGTTGGGGCCCGTTGTCTGAGACCAGAACGTCTGGGAGTCCATGGGTCGCGAAGAGGCGCCGGAGGGCACGGATGGTAGCTTCCGTTGTGGTGGATGCCATGGGGACGACTTCCAACCACTTGGAGTAGGCATCAACCACGATGAGGAGGTGGTGCCCATGAATGGGGCCAGCAAAGTCTATGTGAATGCGCGACCAGGGGGAGCTCGGAGTCTCCCAGGGCATCGGGTCAGATTGAGGCGGGGCGGCTCTGACTTCTTGGCACGGGCTACACCTGGCGACCCAATGTTCAATGTCTTTGTCCAGTGTCGGCCACCAGACGTAGCTCCGTGCCAGGGCTTTCATCCGGACTATGCCCGGGTGTCCTTTGTGCAGCGCAGTAAGAGTCCTTCGTTGAAGAGTGCTGGGAATCAGCACCCTATCTCCCCATAGTAAACAGCCGCGCATGGTGGACAGCTCCCCTTGCTTGCGGCTGAACGGGATGAAGTCGTCGCTGTCAATTCGAGTCGGCCAGCCTCTCAGGACCCAGGAGTGGACTTGCCGGAGGATGGGGTCAGCTCGCGTGTGCGTCGCTACGTCGGCAGATGTCACCGGACAGTTGCTGTCGTTGTCAATATGCAGCAGCTCGAGCGTGGGGGCCGGGTCTTCCACGGATTCAGCGGATGGGCACCTGCTCAACGCGTCGGCGTTTGCGATGGCTTTACCAGGCTGGTGGACGAGGCTGTAAGAGTAGCCGGCGAGGAAAATGGACCAGCGCGTCATCCGGGGGGACATGAAGGCTGGGGTCTGCTTGTCCCCTGCTAGTAGGCCGAGGAGAGGCTTGTGATCGGTGACAATGGTGAATTGCCGTCCATACAGGTATTCGTGGAAGCGCTTCACTCCTGCAACAATAGCCAACGCTTCTTTGTCCAGTTGGCTGTAGTTGCGCTCAGCACTAGACATAGTCTTAGAGAAAAATGCGATGGGGGCTTCATGACCGGTAGGCAGTTCATGGCTGAGCACAGCGCCAACTCCGTACGGGGAAGCATCACAGGTCAGTCTGAGGGGCAGTGTCTCATTGTATTGAATGAGCACACTGTCTGAGGTCAGAAGTTGCTTAACGGCTCTGAATGCAGACTCTTCCTCACGTCCCCACCTCCAGGAAACCGCCTTCGCCAGCAAGCGATGGAGCGGCTCAGCAACAGTGGCTTTCTGCTGGAGGAAAATAGCGTAGAAGTTAAGCAATCCAAGGAAAGCCTGAAGCTCCGCTTTGTTTTTGGGGCTGGGAGCTTCATGGATAGCTTTAACTTTTGATTTGGTGGGGCGGATGCCAGAACTATCTATCAGATAGCCCAGGAACTCGACTTCCTGTACCCCAATGATGCACTTGTCCCTCCGGACTCTCAAGCCCTTCTCCCTGAAACGCTGGAGAACTAGCCTCAGCCGGTCCAGGAGTTGAGCCTTTGAGTCCCCAGAGATCAGTACATCATCGAAATAAGGCACCACCCCTGGAACGCCTTGGAGAAGGCGTTCCATCATGGATTGGAAAATGCCAGGGGCTGCACTGACTCCAAACTGGAGACGGTTGCACTTAAACGCGCCTCTATGGGTGACAATAGTCTGTGCCTCCGCCGTTTCCTGATCTACTGGCAGTTGCTGGTAAGCCTGGGCCAGGTCCAGTTTTGCAAAAATTTTGCCCTTGCCGAGTGAGTGCAGCAAATGTTGCACTACTGGCACGGGGTATGCGCTCTGCGGCAACGCCTTATTGATGGTCACTTTGTAGTCGGCGCAGATGCGCACAGATCCATCCTGCTTCATGGGAGTCACAATGGGAGTTTCCCATGAAGCATGATCGATGGGTTCCAGGATACCTTGGGCAATCAGCATATCTAGCTGAGCGTCTACTTTAGCCCGCAAGGCAAATGGAACCCGGCGGGGCTTGAGCCGAATTGGGGTTACCCCCTTGTCCAGATTAAAGGAGATGGGTTTCCCTGAAAAGGTCCCTAACTTACCATCGAAGACTTCTTGGAACTCTCCGATGAGTGAGTCGAGTTCGCCTGAGCTAATCTGGTGGATGCCTCCAATAGAAAGCCCCAGCGGCTGGAACCACTCCACACCCAGCAGGGTCGGGCGGCTATGCTCCACGACGGTTATGGGAAGCTGGCCCTGGAACTGCTTGAAGGCGATCCGGAGGTTGGTCCGCCCGATGACGCCGATGGGGTTGCCGCCGAAGTCCACCAGCTTGGAGTGCAGAGGTTCAAGTTGGCGCTTGGAGAGATTCGGCTTCAGTCTCTTGACCTGGTGCCAGTCGATGATCGAATAGACGGAGCCTGAGTCGACTTCCATCGTGCACGGCAAGCCTTCTGCCAACAGTGTCACGTGGAATTTTGTGGCACTGTTGGTGCTGGTGAGGGCGATCGTTGTCTGGTTCACAGCGCCGCCATGAGAGCTGTTGCGGTCGTCGCGCTTTTGCTGGATTGAGGACCGTTTGGACGACCTCTGGGAGTCGCGACGATTTTCTGGATTCTGGGGCTTGATCGACTCAGGAACAGGATCAGAGGCTCTGCATGCCTCTGCGATGTGCCCCCTCTTAAGGCAGCGTCTGCAGGTGGCATCCCGCCAGCGACAGGATTGGCGGGGATGGTGTCCCTTGCAACTGCCGCACTGAGCGGCGCGGCGGCCATCGTTTTGAATTTCCCGCCTGGGTGGGCGGGAAACTTTCAAAACGGTCGATTCTCCCTCTGAATCTGTTGGAGTGGTCGAGTCGTCGGATGATTCCGATGACGGTTTGCGGATCTTATGGATCCCTCGGGACTGGAGCATGGCAGCAGCGGCGGTCTCGGATGTTTCAGCAGCCGTAGCCTCCTCAAGAACGTCCTTCAGGGACAGTCTTTTTCTGCTCAGGAACTTCTTTTGGAGGTTGGCATCTCTCATCCCGAAGACGATCCCGTCGCGTAAGGCATTGTCAACGTTCTCAAATTCGCAGTTTGCAGCGATTTGACGCAATGCCGCCACAAAGTCTTTAAGCGATTCGCCTTCCTTCTGATTACGTTGGCGGAAGGTAAAGCGGTTCGATATGGGGGTGCCCGTTGGTGCATAGTGGTCTTGCAGGGCAGTCTGCAGATCCACCCAGGACATGACTTCAATGTCCCTGGGTGCGACGAGGTTGACGGCGAGTTCCAGAACGTCGGAGCCGCAGTTAGCAAGGAAGAGAGCCCTCTTCCTCTCGTCGTCTAGGTTGTTGTAGCCGTTTCCCCGGAGGAATTGGCGGAAACGTATCATATACGAACTCCACTTCTCCCGGCTGGGGTTGAAGGGAGCCAGCGAGGCGAACGGCGCTTGCGGCGTTGCCATTTCTCAGACCGCGTCGAGTGACTTCAGCTCGTTATGGCGATCGTGCCACGCGGAGGTTCTTCTCTAGACCTTCGTCGCCAGTGTTAGATCGGCGCAGGAAAGAAGAAGTGACCAGCAGGGTTCAAGTAACAAGTTTTAATAACAAGAACTGAACAGCCTGTGCGCTGCCGGAGCTCTCCTTATATACACTCCGGCAGACGCACCGCCCACTGACAGGGATTCAAAACTCCCGCCGAAAGGATCTTTAGCCAATCCCAGGCGGATGCCCTTATAAGGACATAACACCCACCAAGCAGTGCTATTATGTATCCCACCAACCAGTATCACTCAGTGAAAGGGAAATAAATGCAGGGAAATCCACCAAAGGCTTTCTTAAATTATCTTCACTACATTCACTCATTCACTCACTCACTCACTCTGGCTGGTCTCTGTTATTGTACTGAAGCAGAAGAAGGGGGCTGAACTAAGAAGAAGCAGGGGGTTGGACTAAAAGACCTCCAAGGTCTCTTCTAACTTTATTATTCTATGTTCTATGTTTTAAGCCTCAGCTACTAGAGCAGTGCAATTGATGCCGGCCTCCATTTCTGCTGACTGAAAAACTAGAGGATAATATGTTAATACAGCTTGAGGAATAACTCATGACCTTTATTCAGCACCTCCTTTTATAGAAAACAGTAACACTAGGGTAGGATGGGATTATTAATTTCATTGAACTAACTACAAAACAAAGTAAAGGGCAAATATGTAATGTTTGATTTTGTCTGAGGCAGTTCCAGATTATAAATACAAACAAAATGAAATGCAATATATCAAATTATCAGAACACGCTCACAAGATTAATGAAAAACAGTTTGGTCTAGTTTAAAAATAGTTTGCTAAAAGAGAAATTTCTGCAGGCAGAGACATCATATTTGTCATTGTCTTTAAAAAGTACAATACATAAGAGGAGGGGGACTTTGAGGCCCAAAACTGAGATGTCATGGGATTAGCATAATAACATGGAGTCAATTTATGCATGTTATTTGCTTTAGATCAGGGGTGTCAAACTCCCGGCCCGTGAGCCAGATGCATCACATGCTGGCCACCCCCATACCTGTTTAGCAAAGGGGGAAAAAGTCCTGATATGCCGACATGATGAAGTGAGTTTGATACCCCTGCTTTAGACTATTTAATGCATATATTACAGAGTAATTCACAATGTTACTCACAGTACACATGATAAAGAGGAGACCCTGGTCTCATGGTAAGTAGCCAATTTATGGTATGCTTCATGTCCAATTCCTTCTTATTACTGCTGATGGGGAAACAAATGTTTTCTCCACAGAATAATCCTCCAAACCTGTAGATTGTGATACCTGGGCCGTATCAGTTAAGTTATCTCAGAAAGATTCTTTCCATTTCAGGAGCAATCACAGTCTTTATCTTCTATTCTGCTATACACATACATGTAGCACCTATCTGACTTTACAATCTGCCTAGGACACAGAGGTTGGGAGAGTTGATTCTCATGCATTTTTGCAGAAGGAGAAGACACACCCTAAATATGTGGATGGGGAAGTAGATGACCGAGATACTGAACTCATTTCACATAAAGCCGTTTTTACTTTGCATTTGGTAGAATATTGTTTTTTCTATCTCATAGCCACTTACAGAGGTCATTTTGAAACTGGTCCATCAGCTCATCAAAGACTAGACAGTCTTCAAATCCCTGGGGAGGAAATGCAAGGAAAGTAAGAACCTAATTTTAAGTAGTAAATTCTAATTCCATGGGTATTGCATTGGGGAAAATATAGAAATGTATGATCTAGTAGGTGTCAAATTACTTTTACAGTTTTCAAATGATAAGGTTGTCACACAAGCCAGGTAACACCTCCTCAAACCTTGATGCTTTGTTCTTTCTGGCCAGTTAAAACAATTAAATGCTCAATTACAAATATTTAACTCAGAATTAAGAAAGCAGAAGTGATTACCTCAACTTTAATAAATCAGAAGTGGAAGGATTTGAGGAGAGGCTTCCCCCAAAACCTCAGAGGGGCAAGGGGGCAGGAAGTTTGGCCTGTTAAGTATCACTATTGTTCACAATTATATCTTTTTTTAAAAAAAGTTTTTCAGTTTTATTTCTTATACACATAACATAAAATGTACATTTTCTTATACATAATTAATCATATATATACATGTTTTCCTTAAAGAAAGCATTAAAAAAGGCATTTTAATTTACATTCGGAGTTGCTCTTCTACCCGTTCTTCCCTCATTTCGCAACAACCCTTCTTCTTCTCCTCTTTCCCTTCCCTCCCTCCTTCCTCTCCTCTCCTATTTTCTCCTTCCTCCTCTCCTACCTCTCCTACTTCCCCTTCCTTTCCCCCACTTCTCTCTTCTTTTCCTCCTTCTCACCTTCTCTCCTACTCCTGTCCCCTACCCTTCTTTCCTCTCCTTTTCCCTTTCTTCCAATCCTCTCCCTCCCTCTCCTCTTCCTGCCCTCTATTCCTCTCTCCTTTCTATCTTCTTTGCTGTGGAATATTCTCCTTGTTTGGTATCCAAGCAATTCCTGTATTCTAATAGTATATGCTTTCTTTCAATTTCTTTTCAGATTTATTCTATCTGTCAGTATTATCATCATAATTGTACATTTATTCTTTTATCTTCTTTCTTTTCCCCCCTCCCATCTCCCTTTTTCATTTACTCTGGTGTCATCTGGGTTTCTATTTCTTTTTTATCCTCTCCCTCGTTTAACTTTCTATTATCTAAAGCATTTATCTATCCTCTTTTCTTCATATTTCTTTTCTAACCATATATAAAATCTTCCCCATGTCTTGAAATACACTGATTCCTCTTTATCTCTTATTCTTAAAGTTAATCTATTCATTTCCACACAGTATAAAATCTTTTTTATTACTTAACCTTCTGACGGAATTTTTTCTGTCTTCCAATTTTGTGCAAATACAATTCTTAAATATACATCTTTACTATATCTCGCTGGGAGAATACCCAATTAAAAAAACTCTGGTTTTAATTCTATAGATTTATGTAATATTTCTTCCAACCATTTCTGTATTCTAGACCAATAATTTTTTGCTTCTAAACATGACCATCACATATGATAGTTTGATCCCTGCAAATGCAAACATTTCCAACATTTGGCTGATTTATCCTTAATCATCTTTGCTAATCTTTCTGTTCACAATGATATCTCAATCTCTATCGTTAGATTTAAAAAGAGATCAGTAAATAAGAACATCTCTGAAGCTTGTTTTTACTGTTTTTGGTGAATTTACTGTTTTGTTCTTAATCATTCTGGGCACAGCTCAGATCTATTTAAATCTTTGTAATTTTTTGTGCCACCTCTATGATTGCTCTTGAAGCAGATATCCTTTGTCTTCTAGGCTTCCTAGGTTTCTTACTCCAAGACCTAGTTGTTCTTCACCTGGATTGCCACAAGATTAATTCCTAGAATCATGCGTATGGTATTTGTCTAACCCTGATTCCTTTCTACTCTGATACCTATCTCCACAACTTGGCAGAACTAGAATCTTTACTTGAGTCATCTTCCTGCTTCATTTACCTAGAAAGACCCATTTGCTCCATCAAAACCAGACTTGAAACTTATTTTCTGCTCTGATAAATTTTGTTTAAAATTTTGTTCTATATCTGGTGTGGTTTTGACAGCTAGTTCCCTTATTACTGGTTCTGAAGATAGATGTGAACAATGTCCTCTGAATTTTTCACTGAGAAAATAGTCAAGCAAGGTAGAAAATTTTCCAGGAAACTATTATTACTACAATTGCTATATATAGTTATAGTTTTATTCCCCCCTAATGTATTAAGCTTCTGATTAGTTTCCCTATGATGGTTATCACTGCTTGTTAAAGAAATGCTTGAGGTATTTTTATTTAATTTAAATCTGGATCTAAAAACAGACTGTATCCTGTATAAAACATACTACTTTAAGTCTCTGCATTTCTCCCTTCTCTGGAACTGGTAATTATAACCATTCTTCCCAGTGTTGGTTGCCCCCAGTTCGCACCGGTTCTATAGAACTGGTAGTAAAACTGGAGGGAGGCTCTGCCCTCTGACCCTGATGTCATAAAAATATGCATGCGCATGTGCGCAGCCCTATTGCAAACTGGTAGTAAAGATAAGTAGAACCCACCCCTGATTCTTCCTCTATTACTTTTCCGCTTCATACTTGTAATCTTCCCTTGAGGTCTAGATTTTGCATCAGCATCTCAAACATAGCCAGTCCAGAAAGGAAAAAAATCTGGAGTCTTGGCAGCAGAAGCTACACCAATACTCTATGCTCACATCCTGAACTTCCTGTCATATCACCACTCTAGTGCTATCTTTCATTACCTTTTGGGGGCTTCTTCTTTTCCACTCTTCCCATGCTAGGAGTAACAATATACAATCATTCCTGTGTATGCAGTTACCTTTGTTTTTCTAAGCCAAAGCCCCATGATACCTTGTGTTAGTTGGAAGAATAGGAAAGAAGAGATAGGCTGTGGAGCTATTCAGCACCTTTTATTTAGTTAACAGCTAGCAATGCGTACAATGGCAATCTGTGGGGCTTGCTATTTATAGAGCTCCGGGGTGCAAGACAGCCACTGACAGCGCTTTAATTTTCCTGCCGCGATTTTAACCAATCAGTGGCGGTCATGCAAATAACTCACGTCCGTACATCCGTAACACCTTGGTTCAATTTCCCCAAGGTAGCCCCAAACTAGGCCAAACAACACAACTAGGAACTAAATCCTTCTAATGATTCAGGAACAATAGTCACTATAAACAGCAGACAGTCACTGAGTAGCTAGAGGCTGATACAGAATTTATAGTCCACCCTACTCCAAATCCATCATGTTCTTTTCCCATATCTCCCTCTTTATAATGAAGTTTTTGCCTTCCTGTTCTCATGCTCACTTGTTAATAGATGTGGTATGTTTACATTATCTGTATTCCTGCTCCAAGTCTCTCCTGCCCTAAGAAAATCCAGACACCACCCCACAATCCCTTTGCCCTATTGCTTGGCAGCTTTCCCCTTACTCTCATTCCCGTTTTCCTTGTTGTGTGAGCAAATGCAGAGGAAATAGGGCACTACTTTTTTTTTAATTGGCCAGCTCCTTCTCCACTCCTTCAGATTAGCAATCTGAAGGACTTCTGCAATTATCTGAAACTGCTGCAGAGGGTGGAAGCTGATAGCTGCAGAGAAGCGCTCTTTATTGAGAAACACAAAACAACAAAAATTTCAGTTGCAAAGATTCATTGACTTACAGCATTCATGCCTTGGCCATAAAAGGGTACAACAGCATGTGCAGCATCTCCCATTAGCACGCATTGAGAGCCAATGTGATACGATGAGCATTTCACAGAGACCATTGCCTGAGCTGGTAGCACAAAGTAATCTTGCATCAGTTCGTGCCTGAAATTTCAAAGTGCTGTATCACTGATTAAATGCTAAGTAAACATTAACATTTGATAACTGGTTGGAATATGGATATTTTGAAAGCTGCAAGGAGAACGGGAAGTGGAAGTTTGGCATAACTGTTCTTAAATACCCAACAAGTAGCAATGTATAAGTTCAGAACTTTAAAGAAAAATTAAAGATCACAAATACATACATATATTTCAAAAGAAAAAAATTATAGGCAGATGTATGACTGAGCTCCTAAGGGTTTCCTGCATTGTTTTAAACTATTCTTATTGTTGATCTGCATTACGATATAACATTGAAAAAACACCACTAAAGGAATAATTAAGTCCTAATATAAAGCAAAAATTCAACAAAATATACAAGTTGGGGTTGAAGGACAACTGGACTTAGTAGGTGGTTGTTTTGGTCTTTAGTTGTTTTTTTAATATTCAAACAATTTATTTTCCTGAGTTAAATGTTTATTAACCATCTTGGATTGCAGGACAATTTACAGAAAACCCATCTCATAATCTTTTTTTTAGAGTGAAGACTAAAGTAATAAGTGGAAATTAATGCACAATGGTAAGCACTGCACAAAGAACAATAACAATTACTTTTGTGTCTATCATAATCTCTGCGAGAGCTTGCTCTGTCATGTGCAATAGCGCACTGATGCTTAGATGCTTCTATTCTTAGATTACGGCTTGTTTTGATTTGATTTGATTTGATTTATAATAGACAGATTGAAACTTACTCTCCTATTAGAGGAACTGAGTCTGGAAAATAAGCTTTGAAGAAATTCAGCACTTGCTCTCCTGTGGCAAGCTTTTCAAAATCATCAAAGGGCATGAAGAGTGTACAGGTGAATGATTTATCCTATGAATTAAAATGTTTAAATTACATAAAAACTTGAAAAGAATTTTGATTCAGTCCAAAACTAATTTCCTTGCAAACTAAAGAACCTACATGCATACATACACACATACATTCAGTTTTGTTGAGTTCACTTATTTGAATACACACACACACACGTATACATATATTTATATATATTTAAATTCTATAATTTTCTATGCTATTCCATGAGGTTTTCAATAAAAAAGATAGTCTCATCCTTTTCAGAGGTACTGCACTTACTTTAGGGGCTTCCCCCATTGTTTGATTGAAAAGGCAGAAAACTATAGTAATATATCTCCATTGTCAAACTCTTATATTTTATTGGCTCTGTTCATCGCTAGTCATCTAACTTTTCTGGCTGACAAAATCTACAGTTTTCTTTATATTGAGGGTGTTCCTGCGTGTTGTCAAAATAAATGCTTTTTTGGGCTACTATAACGCCTGTATAGCTAAGGATGACTTAAATCTGTTTTACTGATAGTTTGGCAATGAGCTGAAGACAATTTCTTAGGGACATAGGAAAATGCTGTGCCAGGGCATGTTAGCACTACGATTAGATGCAAGTGGGAAGATACCCACAAATTTTTGTCTGTCATCTTAGTGAACTTGCAGATCATTAAATGGATGAGATGTTAATCACATTTCAAGGATTTAGAGTCTGTTGGTTTGGAAATGGAACAGGCATTCAAAAATGAAATATTTATTTATTGCTTGCCCATGTTTGGACAGCAACCATCAGCAAATTAGTGCCTGTAGAGTAAAAGAAAACGGCATTTTAAAATACCAGCTCCAAAACTGTCTGTTAGAAACTAGGAGTGTACAAAATATTGATACCATTGAGCCACAGGCAGAGAGAAAGGATGTAGGTCAATCTGATCTATCAAGATCTTGAAGAAAAACAAGTTGAGCAATGAAATAATCCTTAATCCTATCAGTTGAAACTAAAGCCAGAAAAGATAAGGGTGAACAAAGAGAGAGCTGATATTTTCTAACCTCTGAACCACACACCTTCTACTCTGAATTACTGAAGGGTGACTTATGTTTATTTGTTTGATTTTTCAGGCAGCCCCGATATACTATATAATATAGCAGGAAAACGTCTAAAGTTGGGAAAGAAAATAAATCCTTAGAACAGCTTCATTACTAAATCAGGCCTCTCCAACCTAGATGGAATAGCAAAGGCTCTTTTTCAGTCTATTTTAAGAAATGAAATAGCAAAGTTGGTTTTGGCTATCATTTTTTTATCTGACAAGAGACTATCTTTTGTCTCTTGGAAGGAAGAAGCTGATATTTAACTCTATCTGTTACACTCTTCCTTCACTACAAAGAAATGACCATTCGAATCTTGTCCTTTTCTAGAATATGCTATACTGTAACACGGAGGAAATAGAAACTTCTGAACTCTTATATACTAATCAAGCTTTTAAAATAGTAATTCTGATGATTGACGTTAATTTCATATCTTAGTACAGCGTGCAGGTGATGCTTCCTTTCCTCCACTTTGTGACTCCTCCTAAAATCACCCTTCAGGCTGTAATGAACTATGCTGGCAGTGCTTTCATATAAGAGAAAACAATTATGAATGAGTGAATCCACTCACGCACTTCAGTAGTTGGAGGAGTCAGAAATTACCTGCTGGTAGCAATAAGAGAGGATATAAGAATGGGAATGAACTACATGAACCATGAATGGAGTGTAGGAATGGAATTTGTATCAGTAAAAATTTAGACATACAGTTCCAGGCATGCAATCCATAATACTGTATGCTTCCAGGAAGTCAATGTTGACTGAAACTGATTGTCCAGATCAAATCCAGATTCCCAATTCTCAAAGATGCATTTAGGGTCTCTTACCAGGTTTGGCAGTGCAATCATCATGAATGTATTCCTAGGCCAAATGTGAAGATAGTTTGGCTCCATTGCAAACTGAAAGACCAAAAAAAAGTAATGGAAAGATATCTGTCAACGCCAATGTACCTTATGAACTGGGAACAGGAGAAACAAGTTCACCATGAATTTTAACTACCTACATCTCCATTTTTTGGAGGAATTTTCAGTTCCAGGTATCCATGTGGAATATATACTTGGCTGTAATCAAACCGTGTTTGCCTCATGAACTGCTTCCTAACTGTGGAAAAGGCTCCATCACAGCCCACAATTAAGTCACAGGTGACCTCTTTAGTCATTTGGTCTGATCTTTAAGAAAACACAAAAAGTACCATTAGTATGTGTGCTCAGGTATAAATAAATATTGTGGTATATTGTGTGATGATTGAACATGACTTCTGTTTACTTAGATCTCTCTTGTAGCACTAAGTTTAAAAAATGTACTTTTTTTTCCTTGACTCCTTCAGATTTGGGGAAAAGGAAACTATTTCTGAAATAATAATTTTGACATCGAATAGTAACTCTAAAAAAATGCAAAAATCCTGACTTTTAAAATTTATATTTTAATGTAACAAATGACACTCTATATGTCATTAGATTTTATTGACAATAAAATCAGGTTTTAAAAATCAGGTATAGATTTCTGAGTTCTATATTCCAATATTATACATAATGGTTTTTGTGTGAGATGATCTTTTCAAACTCCAATTCAAATATGTTTCCATACATTTCATCTTATATTTTTATTATGAGAAGAAGAAGAGGATGAAAAGGAGACTAAGTAAATGCATAAAATTGGCACTTTGTATTAGGGTTTATTTATTGAAAAAACTCATAATTTCCTGAAAATATAAATCATTGCTCAAGTAAAAAATATATCCTGAATTCAGCAGAAGCCCCTACATCCAAGAAGTTATATTGCCAGGAGTTTATGAAGTGCACATCTTCTGGTTGTTGATTAAACATTTTTTTAATGTTTGTTAATTTGGGTTAAATTGTTAATCTTTGCTAAATTGTGGGCAGGGAACCTAACGATTTTTCAATTCACACAACTATGGGCCCTACAACAGTTGGAAAGAGTCAGTGTGGCCTATTGTTTGGGTACTGGTTAATGATTAGAGTCTGTTGGGAAAATCAGAGCCATTTGATTACCCTGAAAAGGTCAGTAGCCCCGAGTCTACATTGCAGTGAAGCAGTTTGTGCTCGAAGTATAACTTAACATTGGGATACTTCTCAGCAGCTGTAAATAGAGGAAAAAGAAACAACATGAAATCTAAACATTTAGATATATTTTTTCTTAGAATAACTGTTTACAAAAAATAGTTCTGTAATAAATACTTGTATAGAATGTAGCACATTTTCTAATCACTTTTTCTCACCCAGTCCATTCACTAAGATCCCTGTAGTTAGATATGGGTAATTTGGCTTGACACACATGTCAACACAAGATTTGACTTTTGGCACTTGATGTGATGTATCCACTTCCTAACTTTCTGCCTTCTTCTCAATAACTCTACTTTGCACCACACAGACAAATCACATGGTGAAAAACAAGTCTGGCCCACTCCAACATACTCATTACTTGCTCACTGTAAGCAGCCAGGACTCTACCAGATTTGAGCAACTTTCTATTATGCCTGGTGAAAGTGCTGTTCTCCTATACTTGGATGGGGGATGGGTTAGTAAACTCTACCAATATAACTTTTGCTATGCCCATTATTGCTTTTCTGCAGTCTCTTTTTTTGGCTTGCCTCCAAATGTTCATGTTCTACATTCCAGCATGCTGGGCATTTAAAGCAAAATGACTGGATAAACTCTCTGTCTTGTAGTTACTGAGATGTTCAGCTTTCCTGAGGTTGTGGAGGTGTGTTACTTTGAAAGAGTATTTAAACCTAAGAATTTGGCAGCCGGTTGACAAGCAGCAGAGGTCTAATGGGTTTTAAGAGTTGGTGTCTTCAGAGACTTTATTGAGGTGCTGATTTTGAGTTCCCTCTCTCTTTCTACACAGCATGCATTTACTGCTTGTAGTCTTTGCTCATGCAAAAGGAGAAGAAGACACTCATTTTAAACAGTTAATAGCCATTCATCCTTCTTATGTCTTGATTCTATCTGTGTATTGATGATTCTACCTCAAACACAACATAATTTTAAATATGATAAATTGAGAATGGATCAAAACAGATTAATCCATACTTACCAGTTAATAATTCCTTATTCAAGTTTGCTCTATCTATAGAAAGAATATACTGTTTAAAAACAAACAAAAACAAAATAAGACAGAGAACATTTTATATGTTTAACTATATTTAAATACAGCCTTGTACAATACACTTTTTCCAATATTTTAGCAATAAAAATCTTAGATTATTTTCATGAACAGAGGCCATGGTTACTAAAAGTCTATCCCAAAGAATTATCTCTTGATGTGCTGGAGGACCCCATATTTTCAAGAACTCTGAACAATGCTAATGGGAATATGATTTCCAGAATCAATCTTGTTTGTAAGATAGAAAGGGTAAGGGAAGTCACAACACAGACCATAGCAAGAGAGGCTATGAACAGATGAAGGAAGCCAAAATTAGAAGAAGCATCTCCAAATACCATACATAGAAGAAGGCAATAGAAGAGTTCTTCTGTATTTTTACCAAGAGAACCATATGCACATGGCTGAAACTTCAGGCAAGTTTAGACATCAGCTAGTGAGACATTATCAGCCCTAGGTCAGAAGGCACTGTTTTAGATACTTGGAAGGAATATTGAATATTCACAGATAAATCTAGAAGTGATGAACTCACGAGACCAGAACTGCAAGCATACCTAGTGGTGGTGCAGTGGTTAGAATGCAATACTGGAAGGCTAACTCACTGCTCACTCCAGGAGTTCAATTCTGAGCAGCTCAAGGTTGACTCATCCTTCCGAGGTTGGTAAAATGAGAACCCAGATTGTTGGGAGCAATAAGCTGACTCCGTAAACTGCTTAGAGAGGACTGTAAAACACCATGAAGCGGTATATAAGTCTAAGTGCTATTGCTATTGTGAGTCAGTGGTGGTATCACTGCTGAAACAACTGGAAAAGAGAATGTGAGAAGCATGAACCAAAGAAACCTGAAATCTTCAAAGCAGAAATGAAGCATACTACATTTGATGCCTTAGGACAGGGGTGTCAAACTCGCGTCATCACAGCATCGTCCCGTTACTTATTATGACTTTTCCACCCTTTTGCTAAATTGGGTGTGGGCATGGCCAGCACGTGATGCATCCAGCCTGTGGGCTGCGAGTTTGACAGCCCTGCCTTAGGATTTTAGATGAACTGGATCTGGTCACTTTAAATCAGATGATTTTACTCTTTAGGATACAAGATCATATGAAGTATCAGAATGGCAATGATGCTCCAAAAGGGCATTGCTATATATCAGGGGTCCCCACCCCCGGGCTGTGGCTCATTGGGCCTTTTGGAACCAGGTTGTGGAAGTGGCAGGTATGCGTATGTGTGTGTGCATCTGCACTTGTGGAAACAGTGGACAAGCATGTGCATGTGCACTCCATTTGCATGAGTGGTGAGCGTGTGTGCCTGCCATTCACACAAATGGAGCTGTGCTCGTGTGGAAGCATTCCCTCTCCCTCCCTCCTGGTTTGCAAAGCCGGACCGGAAAGGTTGGGCAACTCTGCTATATTTGCTTAGTTAACTCAGTGCAGGACAGAAATAATATCTATTAGAATTAGTGGATCCCCATCAACCATTAATGTAATAAAATGTAATAGTATAATGAACTATTGTAAATGCAAAGGTGAAAGGCATTTAGGAATTCTAAGGCAAATTGCAGGAAATGCTTAACACATCGTCAGGAAAGCATGTAGGACTATTAATGGGTAAATAGAATATAAATATTTGAAAAAGGGAAGAAGCTAGAATTAGAGGAGAAATTGGAATGGGCAGCTACAATTTTGCAGGAGAAAGGTTGGGGGGAAAAGCTTTGATTATTCTCAAGCATTGCTTCATGTATAAGCACAGACTCTACACACAGACCTACACCACGAGACGCAGAAAATGGACAAGTGCATGCCAGCCCTCAGGATATTTCCAGTTACAGACTGTAACAGATAATGAATTTTCACTACCAAATATATGGATTAAATTGAAGAGAGTAATTGTGCCAGCAAGAAAGGAATATAAATGACATGCTTAATTTATGTGAAACAGAACCTGATGAAGTAGGGGATGAGATAAAAGACATTCTGAAAACAAAAAACATTTCCAAAATTTCAAAGAAGAAAATATCCAAGTGACTTTCAAAACAAATTTTCATGACAAGACAACAAAGGATAAGAGCTTTGGATATCAAGAAGAACCAATAAATGTCAGTGACAAACAAGAAACAGCAAGGTAAGATATCTCAATCAAGAATACCAACAAATACACCTAAAAAAATCTAAAGAAAGATAAGTTTTTAAAATCAGATACATCATAATATTGTATAATTGCAATCCATCCAGGGAATACTGTAAGCCACCTAGAATCGCCTTGGAGACCAAGACAGGGTGGCATATAAATTATATATAAATATGTATAAAGTTGTCACTAAGATAGAAATACTCTAACTAATTTGATAGAAGCAGATGAACATTAAACTGAACCCCTTTACAAATGAAATTGTAAAATGACAGAAGTGTTGGCACAAAAGGAAAATATTCAGGAACTAATTTCTCTAGAAAGTGAGGTACAAAAGAAAGTACATCAGTCACTAACAGGAAAGTATTTACAGAATTATATACAGTTACAGAAGAAGAGGAAGTTTAAATAGCTAATAGCTCTATGTCAAGAAGTATGGCAGAGACTGAAAAAGGGTGGAATCAAAATAGGTGTCCAAAATACAATTTAAGTGGCAAGGCAGCCGATATCACTCTGTTTGTTGAAAGTAGAAAAGAATTGGAAGAGCCCATTTTGAAGATTACCAAATCAAGGCTGCAATATTTTAAAATTACTGTTGAATTTCTAGCAGAGCTTACCTGAAATTATTGTACAGTATAAATTATTTGTTTGCTGAGGCAACATTTTGATTTTCATTTCTAATCCAGTAACATTTATTCATCAATGTCTATATAGAAACCCTATGATTTTTTTAAAAAAAACGCTTATTTTAATATATATATGTCATTTCCCCAAATTTTAGTCCATTCTTCCAATATGTTGTCACATTTTAGAAGAAGAGAGAGAGAGAATGGGGATACATATATAAGAGCAGAGATTATTGTTATAGGCTAGATTAGGATAACTAGTCCACAGGTATATCTTTCTATCCTCTTCTAGACAAAACAATGCAGTAAAAGGGAATCTACTGTGTGCCATGCACTCCTGCTGATCCCAGCTTTCACTGAGAGCAATGCTAAAGATGGGCGCAATATTGGAAGTGGCCATTTGTGTCCTCATACTTCCAGGAAATAGACAGTAGTGCCACTGTTCATAATAGTAGCCGACTTTTCATTAGTCACATCATGCACAAGTCTGCAAAAATAAAACACAAAAGTTAAATGCTTTAGCTTTAACATGTTTTGACTAATTTAACATACCTGGCTCTTTATTCCATAAAAAATTGTATATCTTTTCCCTGAGCGAGTGTGAATTCTCCTTCCCTTCATGGGGATGCCTTTAGACACAATCTGAAATTTAATTTTTTAAAAAAAAATATTTTAATACAGCATGCAATTTTTGAATTTTCAAAAGCCTTGTTACATTTGGGGGCGTGGTGGGGGGGAACATAACCAGACCAAGGAAGTTTAAATCAGCTATCTCTGAATATTCTTTGGTTGGAAGCAAATTAGTTTTAATCAGTGGATTGCTTTTTAGAATCTTGAAATGTTATGGCAGCCCTTTTATAACAGGCAAACATTGCTCCCAGGGGTGAGGTTTACTTACCTTTACTACTGTTCACAATGGGGCCGCGCACACACTCTTCTGTGCATGCACAGAAGTGTTCTGGTGATGTCAGGGTTGGTGGGCGGAGCCTTCCTTCGGTTTTAATACCGGTTCTACAGAACTGGTCTGAACCAGGGGCAACCCACCACTGATTGCTCCTTATCAGAGGCTGTATCATACTCTCAAGCTCAAGTGTGCCCACTTGCCTAAGAAGGTTTGTAACCTGGCTGTCACAGAGAAGAATGGATCAGTCTATTCTCCAAAGCATCTGAGAGCAGGACAAGAAGTGATGGGTGAAAGATCAGTAAAGAGAGATCCAGTCTATAACTAAGGAGAAATTTTCTGGCAGTGAGAACAATTAATCAGTGAAATGACTTGCCTTCAGAAGTTGTGGATGCTCCATCACTGGAGGTTTTTAAGAATAGATTGGACAGCCATTTATATGGAAAGTAATAGGGTTTGCTTGAGCAGGGAGTTGGACTAAAAGACTTCCAAGATCTCTTCCAACTGTATTATTTTACATTCTATATGTTCTATCTGTGGTGACTTGCAACATATCTTCCTATCCTTCTTATTATTGATAATCCATCCAGAGTCATTGGACACGAGATGGGCAGCAAATAAATTTCATAATTAATTAATTAATAAATAATTGATCTATCTAAAGATTAACAATTCAAAACTTCCTGCAAAATGTTCACTGGCGATATTCTACCCCTGTTTAGTTTAGTTTAGTTTAGTTTATTAGATTTATATACCGCCCTTTTCCTGACGGACTCAGGGCGGTGAACAGCCAAACATTAAAACATTAAAATACAAGCAATATAAAAGTTAAAAATAATCTAAAAACATAATTAAATCAAATTTTGGCTTCCCCAAATTTAAAACCCCTCCTAAAATTCACCCATTAAAATCTACGTTAAGCCAACCCGGCTTGCTGGAATAGAAAAGTCTTTAATGCCTTGCGGAAAGTGCGGAGGTCTGGGATTAATCGAATCCCCAGGGGTAACTCATTCCAGAGGGCGGGAGCCCCCACAGAGAAGGCTCTCCCCCTGGGGGTCACCAGTCGACATTGCCTGACCGACGGCACCCTGAGGAGGCCCTCTCTATGAGAGCGTATTGGCCGGTGGGAGGTTATCGTACCCGGGTCCTAAGCCATGGAGCACTTTAAAGATGAGAACCAAGACCTTGAAGCGCACCTGGAAGACCACTGGGAGCCAGTGCAGCTCGCGCAGGAGAGGTGTCACATGGGAGTGCCAAGTCGCCCCCATAATCACCTGTGCGGCCGCATTCTGGACCAGTTGGAGCCTCCGGGTGGTCCTCAAGGGGAGCCCCATGTAGAAAGCATTACAGTAGTCCAGGCAAGAAGTGACCAGGGCATGAGTGACTGTGCATAAGGAGTCCCGATCTAGAAAGGGACGCAACTGGCGTATCAGGCGAACCTGATAAAAAGCCCCCCTGGCCACGGCCGTCATATGCTCTTCTAAAGACAGCCGTGGATCCAGGAGGACGCCCAAGTTACGAACCCTCTCTGTGGGGGGCAGAGACTCACTCCCAATAGCCAGCGAAGGCACCAGCTGGCTATATCGGGACGCCGGCATCCACAGCCACTCGGTCTTGGAAGGATTGAGTCGGAGCCTGTTCCTCCCCATCCAGACCCGTACGGCCTCCAGACACTGGGACATCACTTCGAGGGCATCATTGGGGTGATCCAGGGTGGAGATATACAGCTGCATATCATCAGCGTACAGATGACACTGCACCCTGAAACCACGGATGATCTCACCCAGCGGCTTTACATAAATGTTGAACAGGAGCGGCGAGAGGACCGACCCTTGCGGCACCCCGCAAGCAAGGCACCTCAAGGTCGACCTCTGCCCCCCTGCCAATACAGACTGCAACCGGTCGGAGAGATAGGAGGAGAACCACCACAACACGGTGCCTCCCACCCTCAATCCCTCCAGCCGGTGCAGCAAGATACCATGGTCGATGGTATCAAAAGCCGCTGAGAGGTCTAATAGGACCAGAACAGAGGAGCAACCCCTGTCCCGAGCCCTCCAGAGATCATCAAGTCTCTGTTGTGTATTGTATACATTTGTAGTTTTCTCCTGGTTGATAATTAAAACATCCAAAAGGGAGATGGAACCCCTCTTAAATTCATCTGTTCTCATAGACAAAAATTAATACTTTCCCCTAGCATTTCAGTTCTTCCTTCCATTTATTCCATTTTTTTTTGCAACTGGCACAGCTCATGGAACATTGGGCTGTAAAGATTGCTGAGAGTTCATTGCTTCCCTAGATGTGGATGTTGCCAAGCACCTTCTCTACCAGCCCAGATGCCTCTTCAAGCAAGACACCACAGGAGCTTTCTACACATGTCAAGTTATCCTGGAGCATCTTGGAAAGATTCAAGTAGACCCAGAAGACAAGCTCAGGATCCAAAAAGATCTTGACAGACTTGAACAATGGGCCCTATCCAACAAAATGAAATTTAATGTGGAGAAAAGCAACATCTGGGAACGAATAAAACCAAAGGTACAAGAACAGATTAGGCAAAACCTGGCTCAAAAACAGTAACTGTGAGCGGGACCTTGGAATCCTAGTGGACGATCACGTAAACATGAGTCAGCAGTGTGCGGCAGCAGCCAAAAAAGCTAATGCAATCCTTGGTTGTATAAACAGAGGCATAGAATCAAAATCCCGTGAAGTATTAGTACCACTTTATAAAGCCTTAGTAAGACCACACCTGGAATACTGCATCCATTACAAAAAAGATGTTGAAACCTTGGGAAAAGTTCAAAGAAGAGCAACTAAAATGATTAAAAGCCTGGAGACTAAAACATGAAGAATGGTTGCAGGATTTGGATTTGGCTAGTCTTGAGAAAATAAGGACTAGGGGAGACATAATAGCAGTATTTCAATATTTGAGAGGCTGCCACAAAGAGGAGGGTTCAATTTATTTTCGAAAGCACCAGAGGGCAGGACAAGAAACAATGGATGGAAACTAATGAAGGACAGAAGCAATCTGAAATTAAGGAGAAACTTCCTAACAGTGAGGACAACCTCCAGTGATCAAGCACCCACAACTTCTGAAGACAAATTGTTCCACTGTAGAGTGGAACAACTTGTCTTCAGAAGTTGTGGGTACTTGATCACTGGAGGTTTTTAAGAAGACACTGACATTCACTTGACTGAATTGGTATAAGGCAGGGCTGTAAACTCGATTTCATTGAGGCTGCAATAGGGTTGTGTTTGGTCTCGGGGGGCCAGAGTGGGAGTGGCCAGGGTGGGCATGGCCAGCTCAATGTCTCTCATTGAAGCTCTTGGAAACAGCGAAGGACCGGCCCACGGTGCCTCTGCCAGCAAAAACGGAGCTTGGGAGGGCTGTCTCAACCTCCCTGGGCTCCGTTTTCACTGGCAGAGGGCTGCAGGAGGCCGTCACAGCTGAAAACAGAGCCCTGAGCTCTGTTTTTGCTAGCAGAGGCACTGTCGACTAGTTTCTTCACTGTTTCCAGGGCGGCCCTACTGCCAAATCTGGCCCACAAGCCATGAGTTTGACACCCCTGATATAAGGCCTCCTGCTTAGCTGGGGGCTAGACTAAAAGACCTCCAAGAACCCTTCCAGCTCTAGTCTGATTGAAATCTTGTATTATATGGTCTATTTCACTGGAAGGTTCTGGAAGACTTTGTTTGGTTTCTTGAACATGGATCTCTACCGGTCCATCACATATCATTATCTAAACTCTACACCATCCATAACATATTCCATTATGAATTATTGGCAGCCAAGGAGTAATGTAAGCCCATAATGGGTAGTGGACTTTCATCAAGTAAGACCAACCTGAAAAATTAATGATTTAATCCCTGTAAGGTCAAACACAATAGCTAGCAGCATGATTTACTGTTCTGTAGAGAGTAAGGAAGATGAGTTTGATGGAGATATGCAAGCTCTATTGCCAAGGCAACAAGGAGTAAAAGATATAATTATATATTATTTGTAAATGTTTACATTATGGTCAGTAGTGGGATTCAAATCCCGGCGCTACTGGTTTGCTATTGGTAGCACGCGGGCGCACGTGCTTGCTTTGCTTCTGCGCATGCGCAGACTGTTTTTGATGACGTCTGTGTGGGTGGGCAGAGCCTCCCACCACCGCCACTACCAGTTCACCCAAACTAGGGCGAACTGGGAGCAACCCACACTGATTATGGTGGACAGAATTGTTAATACTCTGCCCTAGAAATGTTATTAATAAATAAACAAATAGTCCTATAATGATCCACCTCCCACAGAGAATGTTAGCTCTTTCTCTTTAAGGTCACCTGATCTTCCATTCCAACTGCCTTGAGAGCTTCCCGTCCCCTGTGAGATAAAGCCAAATTAATGCTCCTGCCACGAGTTACACTTGAACTACGGATATCTGAAAAGAAATGAAGCACAAGTTTATTGTGTGCGTTGAGATATTATAATTTCTAGTATCAAAAATGTTCATAATTCCTTATTACTCATTTTCCAAATATTGACTTGTGCCAGGGTAGAACTGTACAATTTTTCCCATTAAGGATAGCAGAAGAATACAAATGACATGTTTATTTATAATTTATAAAATTTATTGGCTGTCCATTTAATCTCAGGGTAAGTCTCTGTTGTACTTCATGATGGATATCCTTTTTTTGGGGGGGGGGGTGTCTCAGTCTCTATATGACTGAAAACATGTATAATGAAATCAACTTCATAGCAGTTCCAAAGGTGCTTTTTCAGGAGGAGCTGGACTTTCTTGTTTTTTCTTTGAAGATATTTCACTTCTCATCCAAGAAGCTTCTTCAGCTGCCTAACTGGATGGTGGTGAATGGAGGGGTTTATATTTCTTGCAGGCAGCCGGTCATTTGCATCCTTTTTGAGGGTCATTGAGGCACCTGGATGTTTTGGGATGAACACCCTTCGAATGGTGTGGGAGTATGAACAGATTTCCAGAAAAAATGCAGACTACAGGAACCAGGAGCACTACTCAGGTGACCCTGAAGACACTGATAAATCTCCAAGTGTTTCAATGACCCTCAGAAAGGATGCAAATGACCAGCTGTCTGCAAGGAATATAAATCCTTGCATTCCCCATCATCCAGTCAGAGCTGAAGAAGCTTCTTGGATGAGAAGCGAAACATCTTTAAAGAAAAAACAAGAAGTCCAGTTCCTCTTGAAAAAGCATCTTTGGGACAGCCATGACCTGGATGACTGAGAATCTATACAGACTTTCAACCTCATAGCAATTTTCTGCTACTGTGGGGAATGACTTTACACAATGAGAAGGTGAGGGGTTTCATTGCAATTTTGTTTATAACATTCTGACTCTCTTGCCCTCCCTTTTTGGATGTTGATGGACAATGGATTGCTTTTCAAACACGAAGATTCAATCTGGCCTCCCCGCCCCACCACCACACACAAACACTATTGATTCCGTAGGATTTTCTGACCTCCTTCTTGTGCCTGACACTAGCCAGAGGAAAATAACTGGCCACAGAACTGCAGAAGGCTCTGCCTGTATGTTTTTTCCTCTGGGTCTTCCCTTGCACTTTTGTTGTTGTTATTATTTGAGCGGAATAGTTTTTTTTAAATAGTATTGAATCCTCAGCAATGTAAGGAATGAAGCTAGCATGATCTTTTATCCAGTTTGATCAACAGTAAGCAAGCATAAATGTAGACACACACACACACACACACACACACACCAGGTTGTGGCTATAAATTTCAGCCAATAATAGGTTTTAATAAGACAAATTCTTACCTCCAGGTAGACAAATCCTCTAAGTCTTCTAAATTGAGGGCTGAATTGGGCACATAGAATAACACTCTGAAAACTGATCTCAGAAATATTACATTGTTTGAATTGTTTGGAAGGCTTGGAGAACTAAAGGGATAGAATTCCCACTTTTTGAAAAGAAAACCTGACAATGGCTGATGGACTTCCCATCTAGGCTCTTGTAGACCCTGATTCTAACAAGATAACTGGCTATTTATATGATTTTATCTTCTCATATGTGAGTTTATTAACATACCATGCATATACTTTGGCTTTGGATAAGACCACTTCCTTGGTCTTAGAATCATCAATGCTGTATTTCTCCACAGTGTAATATTTGTCACTCTACTTCTCCATCCTGAATACTGTATTCACAGGCAACATGATTGAACATACAGATTTTTCTTCTGTTTTTAGAATCACACTTGGGGTAAAAGATTCTACAATTTTTTTACTGATTGTACAATTTTGATCAATAAATGTTGGTATAAATTCATTGATGTGAAGTTTAGAAGCAGATCCTATTGCTCCAACTTGCAAATATAAGGAGAACAGATATGTTGTATTTGATCTGAAAAAACTAAACCATCACTTAAAGTATTATTGTAAATAATGTTAATTATCGAAGTCTCTGGTGTTTTAATACTATAAAATTTCCACTTCTGAAAGAATGAGAAATTTCAAAAACAGCATTGCAGTAAGATTTGCAGGCTTCTATATACATAGGATTATCATCTAAAATGTTCATATATTATCAAGTAACAGATCATACCTGATCTTGCTTCATACATTTCTACTTGGAATCCCCTTCTTGCAAAGAAAGAAGCATTTAGAGAACCCACCTGTAACAGAACATTGCAGTGTTTTTACAGCCAAAAATGAAAACATGGTGAAAAGGATTTGGGAGAATGCTACATGGTTTTAAAATGCATACTGCATCTGAAGCCTTTTCTGTAGGGGAGAATCAAGTCAACCAAATCCCCCAAAATGATATATTCATGTGAATCAAGCTTGATAAAATGTTGACAAAATGTAAATGTTGAGGGACTTTTGTCTGCTAGAAATGTGAAAATTGCCACTTCATTGTTTCTATCTTTATAAAAAGAGTCATGAAATTCAGAGAATAAGGAAACTATTTAATCATTGCTTCTTATAACAGTCAAAGCAAGTTGGAAAATACACTTTTGTCTTGTTATATTTTCATTTTTATGTCATGCTTTATTTTACATTTATTTATCACACAATCACTATCAATTCTGTATTTAAGGCATATTTGTCTCTAGAATTGCTTTTTTTTTTTACTTGTTCAAAACCACAAATTTTACCAACTTGTAACAGGTATTTTTTTGTGGTTTTTTTGCACAGAACCTTCCCAATTAGGAGAAATTAGCTCTACTGACCTGCTGCCATTCACATCATAGTATCACAGTTAGAAACTTTTAAGGAAAAGACAAATGTCTTTTATGGACCATATTCTAATTTCCATATTATTTTATCCTTATTTCTTTAGACACAGGGGAGGCTTTATGTCTTTTAACAATAAAACAGGCATCAGTTACTGTAGTCACTTGTCCTTAATAACAAATTTCTCAGAAAGTTTCAAGAAGCTAAGTCCTACACAGAATCAAATTAAATTTCTTCCCAATTCATTTTTATACAAAGTAAGTAACATTATCCCCCCCCCCTCTCCTGTCCCACACCTTCTCACTCTCACTCTCTCTTTCTCTTTCTCACACACAAATTCATGTCATCCCATACTCAGCAGACATGGAACATCTTATGGTAGCTTCCTCATTTCTGCAGACTGGTGCCAATTAAAAATTAAAATGGTGCTCCCAAATACCAACAGAACTTCAGTAGTTACAATTTACAGGGGAAAGCTACTGAAAACAAACAGGTCCAGCATTCCTACAAATACATTTCAAAAGCCATTGAGAAACCCATATGATAAAGTGAAAACAAATTATGACATACTTGTAAGTATACATAGGTAAGAAGACATGAAAGCAATCCTTTATCATCACAGAATGTGCAACTATTTTCATCTTAAACAGATTTTTAAAGGTTGAAACGTTTTCTGTCAAATAGAGAAACTTTGTTAGGTTTCCTGTTTCATTCAAATACGAAAAATAGCCACTATTCAACACCTAACAATGATAGTTAAAATTTGGTTTGCAATTCTGCTCAGTGACCATAATTTTGTTATATTTTTATATTTTAAAAGAGCTTACCAGTCCTCCCCCAATTATAGCTACTTTTTTCCTCTGTGTATTAGAAGAATCCATGGTTTGAATGTCTCTCCTTTGACTAGTCAGAGGATTCTGGACCCTCTTCTTGCATTCAGCAAAAAATGTTTGCAAGGGAGGAGAAAGAGGAGGGTCCATTCAGTTTAATGACCAACCAGATTTTGCAGAAGCAGATGACATTTTGACATCAGGTCTTCTCCGGTTGTTCATTCTCTAATCTAACTTTCAACTGTAGAATAATACAGTTGAAAGAATAATAACTGTAGAATAATAATTGTCTGCCTCCGAGACAAAATAATTGAATCTGAAGATGGGTATATGTTACCTATACAAGTAATTCTCAAATTACAACCACAATTGAACTCAAAATTTCTGTTGCTAAGCAAGACAGTTAAGTGACATAGAAAGGACATTCATTCTTTCCAACCACAATTGTTATGTGACTCACTGCAATTATTAAGTTAGTAGCACAGTTATTAAGTAGCTTCCCCATTGACTTTGCTTGTCAGAAGATCACAAGAGTTGATCACATGACCCTGAGACATTGCAACCGTCATAAATACATGCCAGCTGCCAAGCATTCAAATTTCGATCATGTAACCATGGGGATGCCGCAACGGTTCTGTGAAAAACGGTCATGTCACTTTTTTCATTGCTGTTGTATCTTCGTATAGTCACTAAACAAATGGTTTTAAGTTGAGGACTACCTGTAGAAAGGATGAGGGAATACCTTGGTGTACTTCTCACTCAGCTCCTATTGTGAATCCATCTTTTTAAATTATCAGAGCAGGCTGGGGTGTTTTTTTCTTCTTTCTTTCCAGTGTAGGTACTCGTAATCTGAACCTTTTGGAAAGAAAAAGTTCAAGAACGTCCTAATTGTCAGCCAGACCATGGGACTGCTTCACAAGCTGTGGTATGCTATAATCTGAATTAGTTTAACATGTGGCACAAAGCACAGTAAAAGCCACTTGTTATGTATCTAATTTTGGAGGGAAAATTAGAGTGGAAAAAAGCTTGATGATCATTGGCTAACACACTTGGCAAGTAGCTATATAAGGAGAGCTGTTAGGCTGTAAAGTTGCTGGATTCTCACTGTACATTAAAGAGTTGTTGTTCACTTTGACCTGTCTCCTGTATCCTCATTCACCCTATCTAACACTGGCGGGTGGGGTGGGAGGGATCGAGGTAGACAGGTTGCACAAATAAGAACTGAAAACCGAATCCAGCCAGGCGGGATTCGCCAGGCGGGAAAATCTGCCCGAGCTGAGCACAGCAGAGCGATGTCTGCCTTTGCACCGCCAACGCCGTTTGATCCCAGGAAAGAAAAATGATGCGGTTTGAATGCTTCCATGAAGCAAATGACCTCCAAGGGCTGTCTGACAATTGGAAGCGAGCCCTCTTCTTGAGCCACTGCTGCCACAAAGTGTTTGACACAGCCAAATCGCTGTCAGAGCCAACACTGATGCAGTCTGTACCCGGGCAGGTCCTGCAGACCATGTTGAGGGGACATTATGCTCCCGTGCCGTCCAAATTCGTTCAGCGCTATGAGTTCCGGCAAAGACTCCAGAGGGGTGGTGAGTCGATAAATACATACATGGCAGCGCTACGCAAGGCCGCCGCGCATTGTGAATACCGTCATCTAGATGATATTCTCCTAGAGCAACTAATCTGTGGGGTTAAGGACATTCGCCTCCAGAGGTGACTGCTGGCCAAGACAACCCTCACCCTCCACATTGCTCTAGACGAAGCCAGGGCACACGAATCATCAAATAAAGCAGCAGAGACTCTGCAGCGGCAAGCGCCACCCCAGGCGGCACAAAAATCTACCCCCATCCATAGTGAATCAGCTCAAACTGATAGCACTGAAGAAAGCGAGGAAGACGTATTCGAAACAGAGAGCAAACGGCAGAACCATATTGATGACCGGAAGCAGTGCTGTGCTAGCTGTGGAGGTTTCCCTCAGAGGCAGACATGCCATTTCAAAGATGCCTTCTGCAGACGATGTAATAAGAAAGGGCATTTGGTGCGAGTTTGCAGGGTGACTCAACTGTCCAACCACAGACAGCAAATGGCTACCAGCCAGGCTGGCCAACCATAACCCCCCAAGAGGGATGGGGACAACCTTCAGAGGAGAAGTGCCCCCGAGGGGGTTTTAGCCCCCGATGCTAAAACCCCCGAGATGTTCCAGAGTCACATCAGCCAGGCTACCACATCCCCGGAGCAGAAACTGCAAGTGACAGTCAAGATTGAGAGATCGCCATGCCAAATGGAGACAGACACTGGCTCGTCTATCACAATCATGTCCTGGGCCAAACTAAAGGTGGCCATTCCGAAACTACAGAAACACCAGCTGAAACATCAGCGTCTGAATGATTACCAGGGAAATTGCATTCCTATGGAAAGTTATGGGACATTCCAGGTGAAATTCAGCAAGTTCAACGAGCGGTTGCCAATCACCATGGTCAGTGGACATCTGCCAAGCCTCCTCAGGCTCGACTAGTTCAAGGCCCTGGGCATGGAAGTGACCGATATCCATTCCATTACCAGGACCTGCCTGATGGATGATCTGCTCTGCGAATTCCAGGATGTTTTCAACAACAGCCTCAGCAAGTATGTGGGGACTCCTATTTCTTTTAATCTGGACCCCCAGATAGTCCTCATTAGACTGAAAGTGAGGAACGTGCCATTCGCGCTTAAACCTAAAATAGATGAGGAGCTGGACAAGCTCATAAGCCAGGGTATACTAGTGCCGGTCGACCATGCAAAATGGAAGACCCCAATAGTCACCCCAATTAAAGCTGATGGGTCTGTGCACGTATGTGCCGATTATAAATGCACCCTCAATAAAGCTCTACAGCAAAGCGCCTATCCTATCCCTATTGTGCAACACTTAATCCATTCCCTGGGTCCCAGCAAGGCTTTCGCTAAGTTAGACCTTGCGCAGGCGTATCAGCAACTGCCGGTAGATGATGCCACTGTGGAAGCACAGAATATAGTAACTCATAGAGGTGCCTTCAAGTGCACCAGACTGCAATTTGGAGTTAGCGTTGCCTCTGGACTGTTTCAAAGTGTCATGGAACGCCTATTGCGAGGACTACCAGGGGTTGTACCTTGTTTCGATGATGTCTTAGTCACCGCAGCAGATGAGCAACAGCTGCGGGATCGATTGAGGGGAGTGTTAACTATATTCAGGAATGCAGGGCTACAAGTTAAAAGAGACAAATGCCAGATTGCTGTACCCACAGTTGAGTTTCTAGGGTACAAGATCGATGGGACTGATATCCATCCCACAGAAAGCAAAGTCCGGGCTATCCGTAATGCACTGACCCCAGTGAACCAGGCAGAATTGCAGGCGTTCCTGGGACTTTTAAACTTTTACTCCATCTTTTTAAAAGACAAAGCCACAATGGCCGAATCACTCCACAAACTATTGGCAAAAAAGTCTTTGTGGGTTTGGGGTAGAGTGGAAGCCACAACATTTGCAGCTGTCAAAAGATTTCTATCAGCTGACAGCCTCCTGATCCAACACAATGAACTGTTTCCCCTTGTCCTTGTCTGCGACGCCTCCCCTTTTGGCACTGGGGCTGTTTTGAGTCACAGACTGCCGACTGGACTAGAAGCCCCCATTGCCTATTTCTCCCGCACCCTGTCCAGCACTGAGAGAAATTACAGCCGACTTGACAGGGAGGCACTGGCAGCTGCTAGGACTTTTGGCTGGGGATTGCCCCACCCTGGCTGCCATGTCCCCCCGTCTGACTAGTTGGGCTGTTTTTCTGGCTGCCTACTTGTACCGACTCGTCCATTAACCAAGTCAGAGACTTGGGCATGCTGATGCCCTCAGCAGGTGCCTGGTGCCGGACTTGCTAGAGGGCCCAACTCCAGGCACCCCTGTTTTGCTTATTGACTCTTATGGACTCTGGCTCTGCTGAAGTCGCAAGGGCCTCTGCTAAAGACTCTGTGTTGCAAACTGTTATTAGCTGGATGCATAGGGGATGACTGAATGGCCCTGTTGGCGGGAAATCAAACTGTTTGTCAGTAAACAACATGAGCTGTCTATGCAAGGGGGCTGTTTATTATGGGGGACTGGGTTGTAATTCCGCCTTGCCTTAGGGAAACAGTATTGGCTACATTACATATCAGCTATCCGGGTATTGTTAGAATGAAGGGATTGATGAGAAGCTATGTATGGTGGCCTAATATGGACAATTGTATTGCTGAGTGCGTGGCTAAGTGTACCCCTTGTCAAGAGTCTCGCCCAGCTCCCCCGGTAGCCCAGACCAAAGAGTGGGAAAGGCCCCGAGCACCCTGGTTGAGCATTCACATCGACTTTGCGGGACCATTCCACGGCCAAACATTTCTGATCATATTGGACGCTTATTCTAAGTGGCTGGAGGTCATTCTAATGCACTCCACCATTGCAGAGGCTATAGTTAAGGCACTCCAGAGGCTATTCACCATGCATTGCCTACCAGACACCCTGGTCTCGGACAATGGGCCTTAACTCATGGCTACGCAATTTGTGGGGTACCTGGCCGAAATTGGGGTCCAACACATCCTCATGGCACCTTTTCATCTGGCCAGTAATAGTCAAGCTGAAAGGATGGTCAGATCGGCCAGAGGCCTTGGCAAGACTTGGTCCAGGGGATTGGCAGGCCAGGATTGACACTTTTCTAGCAGCACAACATGTTACCCCATGCATGGCAATGGGAAGAAGCCCAGCAGAGCTCCTAATGGGTCGACGACTTCGCTGCACCCTAGATAGGTTCCATCCCAATTACTCCCGAGGGGTATATGGAGGCCAGAAATAGGACCAGGAGTTTCCCCATAGGGTCTGCTGTATTTGCAAGAAATTATGCGGAGGGTCGCCTCTGGGTAGCAGGGCATATTCGTGAAATCACCAGCCTACAGTTATATATTGTGGAAGTTAGTAATGGGAAAGTGTGGCGAAGGGCTATAAATCACCTAAGAAAGCACATTGCCTAGGCAGAGCTTGACAAACCAGAATACAACAAGTACAATCCAGTCCCTGACTCACCAATCATTACTCCAACAGCTAACTCAAACCTGAAGTGGCCAGAAGCCTTACCTGATGACTTCAGTGTCCAGCACCACCTCCACAAGAAGCCAGGCCCACCCAAAATGTGTGCCGCCCATGAGAAATTCCAGGTTTCATTGGCTGGGCTGGGAGAGACAAAGGGTTTGTCTGATCAGCCCAGATCTCTGCCTCAAACTGAATTGCGCAGATCAACTAGAATCAGGGAACGTCCTAGTCATTTGCACGATTACATATGTAAATAGTTAGTACAATGCCTTCTGGGAGGGGAGGAGTGTTATGTATCTAATTTTGGAGGGAAAATTAGAACGGGAAAAAGCTTGATGATCATTGGCTAACACACTTGGCAAGTAGCTATATAAGGAGAGCTGTTAAGACTGTAAAGTTGCTGGATTCTCATTGTACATTAAAGAGTTGTTCACTTTGACCTGTCTCCTGTCTCCTCATTCACCCTATCTAACACTACTTGTGACTTGTAATTTATAAACCAATTGTGCTATTGAGTGCAACAGCTGACTCTCCAACTTCATGTGTTTTAATGTTCAGCCTGTGAAAATGGTGTATGCAGCAAGCCAAAATTATCATTGTGATACAAGATCTCCCCCAACCCTTATCTACTTCCCTAAAAATCACAATGCCAGCACAAGGGGTGGTGGTGGTGAGGGAGTTTGTCAGATGCATTCTTGATCTTTTAATCCCCCTCCCAAAATGGCCACACACTCGATGTTGAAAAGCAACAACACTTTATTCTGCTTGTTCTTTTTTGGCTATGCATGTAAAATAGGGCAGTAATATCAAAGAAATACTAAACTTCAATGTTTCTTTATCAGGAATATGGTTTATTTATTCTGACTTCTGAGTACACAGTATTTTAATCTTACATTAGAGCAATATAATAATTTATAATATAAATTGGTGAAACAAGCACAGAAAAATGCATTTATAGATGCTTTTGAACGGTTTAGTCTTTCCAATCACCCCATTAATTTAATGGTTGGAACTGTAAACCCAGGAAAAAACAAAATGTATCAGACTGAACAGATGCAAATAAAAAAAAAATTACAATGCAATCCTGTAATTAAAGTTTTCTGTTTGAGATGCAACATTGGTATAAAATTAGGCACCAGAATTTGAGTTATATTTGTTCAACTACAAATTCTTGCTGCTTCTACTCTTGTGCAAGAGTAAAAATTGGTATTATAAAAATTCACAGTGCTACCACATTTTCTAAGCATCTTCCCACAAACCCAATACCCAATCTTCTCAGTCTCTTTCCACGACTGCTTTTTAAAAATGTATTTATATATCACCTTTATTATTTTTACAAATAACACAAAGTGGTTAACATATCCAACACAAGTTCCTCTTCCTATTTTCCCAATAGCAACAGCCTTATGAGATGAGTTGGGCTTGCTGTCATGGATAAGACAAGGCCTGAACTCATGGTCTGCGCTTTCTAGCCTAGTGCCTTAACCACTACACTAAACTTTTGCCAATCTTCTTGGTGGTCCATAACCCCATCTCCTTATTTTTCCAGTGTCTTTAATTTCAGAATTTACAATAATTGTAAATATTGTATGTTTCGTTGAATTTTGCACAGAATGTCAATGTAGGAAAAAAAAGGTACCAGTAAATGGTACCATGTATTTATACTCTCATCCTATACACATTACTGCAGATAATCAAGGAGACCATCACACAGCTGGGTATTAGATATCTCAATTCCAATTTCACATACATTTACTATACAAAATGGAGAACAATAGAAACAAACAAACAAACAAAAAAGGCTAACATCTGTCCTGCAAACATCCAGCCATAAATTCAGACTTGGACTTTCATGCAGGCCTCTGCTGCCACCTAGTAGTCACTTAAGGTTTTGCAGTCACAATCTAAGAGCCCTAAAGGAAAGACATTTGGCCTGAGAGTATATTGACTTCCCATTCAAGAACTTGAGCTATCACTAACATCTCATCTTCTAAAACTTTAACATGCATTCTGTCAAATCACTCAAGTGACAATTATTGAAGAACTGCAAACCTCACGTACAGAGTTGGGGATGCTCAGAGACAGACATTGCTCAGGAGCAAATTCATGCTCCAAAACAGAACTCACAAGTGGAAACTTGAGGGCCATTCATGTAATCCTTGACTTACAACCATTCATTTAGTGACCATTCAAAATTACAGTGGCACTGAAAAAAGTGACTAATAATCAGTTTTCGCACTTATGACCATTGTAGCATCCCCATGGTCATGTGATCAAAATTTGGGCGTTTGCCAACTGGCATGTATTATGACAATTGCAATGTTCTGGGGTCATTTGATCTCCATTTGTAAACTTCCCAGCTGGTTTCCAACAAGCAAAGTCAATGGGGTGGGTGGGTGGGGGAAGCCAGATTCAGTTAATAACTGCAGTAATTTGTTTAACCACTGTGGCAAAAAAAGGTCATAAAATGGAGCAAATCTCACTTAACAACTTCCTGGTTTGCTGCTGGTTTTGGTAGCGAAGTGTCATGAACAAAAAAACCCCAAAATATCATTCTATTTGGGGGGAAAAGAAAGATTCAGAAAGGATTGTTGATGCTTAAACATTAAGAAACCAGAGCCTCCCAAAGCCTGGGCATGCCATCCTCCTTTGTTTCCATGACACACATAGTAACTCATTGCTCACAATTGGAAGATTGCCTGCTGCTTATATCACTGTTGTAACTCTTCTCCATATACGCATCCTCTTGCTATTTTTGATAACAAGTGGCCTGAACCATCAGAGAAACTTTCTTTTCTGTAATATTGCATGCATAATACTGAAGCATAGATCTCGAGAGACAGAATAGTTCTGAGACTGATTGGAAGGACCTCTGTTCTGAAAATTGCTTCTAATTGCCAGAATATTATAAGAAATACAAATCTTATTCAGGAACTTGAATACGGAGAAAAATTCAAAGTTAGGGGTGGATGGGTAACATTCAACCCTGCCCCAATTTCTCCAACTGTCATGCATGCTTCAGGTGATAGGTCTGAAAGGGAGTTCTAATCTTTACTTAAAGGCAAATACAGCTGTCAATACAATCTGGATCATGCACAGAGCTGCATTTATTTAGGTCCTGGATCACACACAGAGCTGTACTTGCATTCAAGGAAGGACAGGTTCAGTACCCTTTTAGATCTCTTGATTAACATGAGGAGGTTGGAGAGCTTTCCACTTTCCAGGAGTGGAACACAGGAAAACGATTGAAAGGGATTTTGATCTTGTAAACTACAACTGAATGTAAAATGTAGAATTGTCATTATTAAGAAAAGGACAAGCATTTTTTCAGTCTCTGAACGGACTGGATCTGCTGCTGAAGTAAATTCACTGGCTGGCAGCATTAACTTTTTCCCAGGATTCCAGGATTTAAAACAGTTCATTTGGTGACTGGATGGCGTCAGGATGGTTATACCCTAGAATCTCTATCTCTGTATCTATTGGATTAGAAGATTATAGCTGTAGTCTAGCAAGCTTTTTTCTATTACATGTAAGCAAATAAAGAATTGGAGTCAATTGGATTTGTCTCTGTTGTCCTTGGGCTTCGGCCTGACACTAAAGAACAATAACGTTTTCAGATAGCAAAGAAGGCTCCAAGCCACTCCTGTTGAGAAGCTCTAGCAGTTTTAAATTTTGGACATTCTGCACATATAACCCAGAATTATTTAACATGCACAAAAGAAAAGGGATGATGAGTGCCTCATAGCTTTTCTATTATTTTGCCACAGAAGAATTTCTTTGTGAATAGCCAGAATAGTTTTGATTTCTGGGACCCGCTTTTCTTTTGCATATGATGATACTCTTGCTAGCTAAACCACAACTATTTTCTTCCTATCCTGTCTCATAGAACTTGTTTTGCTGCTCCTGATGCCCTAGTCAATGCATTTTTACAACAGTTCTGGCTTCCTTAGTTTTATTACTCTGTCTGTATGACCAAACACTATTTCCATTGTTTGAGAAGATTTGTGCCATCGTGCTCCATGCTACCCCTTCTTCCCTGTTTTGGGGTAATTAGAACAGTGATTTCCCATCAACTCCTAGTTGGACCACTCCTGTAGACAACCTTGCGGTAAAAGACTATGTTGTTGACATCCTATTTTAAATGTTGTTAGGTGGATTGAACAATGCACAAAGGTGTCTCCATCACTTCCTAATTATTATCATATGACTGCTGTTATGTAACTCATAGCTTCCAGTATGGCCAGAATAGATGCTGGCACTTTTTCTTATTTTCCTATGGCATTCTTCCTCCTCTTTCATGTCTGTAACATGAATGAACAGGATATGGTGCACAATATTTATCACGTAGTATAGCTCAAATAGAATTGACGCATAAGACTGTTGTATCAGGTGGAAATTTTATGCTCACTGGAAACCCTCTGTTGTCAGCAAATGTGCATAATTTCTGTCTGTCTGCAGCGAAGTGAAGTATCAGATGAGAGAGCTCCAATGCTTTTAATTAGGTACTCATTGCCCCTTTGCAAGCCACCTGTAAGAGAAACCAGTTAGTGTGTATACAATATTTAAGTAAGGTAATAGTGTACTTCTACAGTTATGGAGGGGTACAAAGAAAGGAACTAAAAAACTAATTTGGAAAATGAGTTTATATATGCTACTAAAGTTCTCTTTCCTTCTCTCTAGCTCCAAAATCTTGCATCTCAGATAGTTTCATGAATAAAATATTTACAATGTCAAGAAGTTCATTAATAATTGAAATCAATTGCATAATGTCTATTCATTGGGTTTTACTATTTACTATGCCTGCATCATCGGCTTTCTATAAATTCACATATTTTTCTATTATTGTATAAAATATAAAATAAATAATTCTATAAAGGCAGCATACTAATCTAATTTTAAAATTAAAAATCATAGGAATAGCCAGAGGTAGAATGATAAACTGTATAAGCTATTCATCATCATCCTAATTCTGGTGAAAAATAAAATATGTATCCAAAAAAAGTATTAAAAATATAACTCTAGGTGCTGACGGGGCCATTCCAAATAAAAGAAAATTTTCTCAAGCTTCTTTTGGGGCCAATATTTTATCTGGAATCATTCAGAAGACACATAATACACTTTCCAATCCATTCTCCACATGCTATTTTCATTCATTCTGAACTTAGCAAATATTGCTGCACAGTTGTGGTACCAAACACATCAAATGGGTCTAGTATAAATTCTGTAGTAGAATCTGTGGGAACTTACAGCTTTGTCTTTATAAACTTACATTATCTAATATGCAGATTAGTTCTCCCTAACAGGAGTTCTCTATACCAGCTGTTCCAGGAGAATCTTACAACAAAACAATCAGCTGAACAAACAGAAGTTTCATGCAAGAAGATGCAACCAGAACTCCTATGCTGTACAATAATTGGAAAAAGATGCTTGCTTGCTTTCCTCCTCAATAGGTGATACAGATTTGGAAATGTCCAAACTCAAGCTTCAAGGGGTTTTGGGCTATAATTCCCACCATGTCTAGTCAATGTGTTTGTACTCCTATAAATCTAGAGGGAACTTTCCTAGTTTCAGGATTGTTCATCTTTATCCTGCCTACACTTTATGAAAGCAGAAAAGCTCTTAAGATTATGAGAGAAGCCTGATAGGGTAAACTGAGGAACATCACTGTTACTGTTAGTTGTGCCTGGCTGAACAATTAAAAACATCTCAAATCTATTGAGTTAGCAGGCAGAAAAGGGTTAATCTGGCATGCTGACGTAGCCCTGATATAAATACTGGAAGTCTACACTCAAATTACCTTTTCTAGATTGTTGCTATGGAATCTACAAACCCGAAGATAATCCAA
Source organism: Masticophis lateralis (assembly GCA_030761175.1). Taxonomy (NCBI): domain Eukaryota; kingdom Metazoa; phylum Chordata; class Lepidosauria; order Squamata; family Colubridae; genus Masticophis; species Masticophis lateralis. Next base: position 162,146,550 of record JAUDYJ010000001.1, read on the forward strand.
GCAGTCTGTGAGGTGGCACACTTTGGGAAGGAAAATGTGTAGTTAGAAATATATATTTACACAATGATCTAACTTTATATGATTTATCTAATTTTTCCTTTTAGTGCATCTTTGAGCAATTGAAAGTAACTCAAATATGACTTGCTATAAGGAATATAACAGAACTTGCTATTCCTGAAAAGATGACTTCTGATATTTCACAACAATTTATTGTTGTTTCTCTGTGATTCTTTATGGATAATACATAAAGAAATGTACCTGAACTGGAATACTGTAAAAAGGGAACAAATGTCTTAGAAAACTTCGAAACCAGTTTTCCTACTGTGGCAAACTCTTGACTTACGTGTGTGATGCATTAACTGGAATGGGCAGATTATGTACTTCAGATGGAAAACCTTCCAGCTGTGGGCTAAGGCCAGGTTGCAGAACTAATGGCCACATGGGGAAGCCACTTTGAGAAGGAATAACTGGTGCTCCTAAAGATGTATAGTGATGATGATGTACAGTTGATGGTCGTGATTTCTCAACTCTTGTTGGAATAGGAGCAGTAAGCTGCAGATATTTTTTAAAAAATCAGGATAATATATTAAATACATCAAGTAAAATGTTGCCATCATTTCGATACTGATTTGAAGCTTATGGTTTTATCCATTTTTTTTCTCCTTTGTTTCAGACTCACAAAATACATTAATAAATCAGTGACAAACTCACTTCCCACCATAATAAACTCCACTCAGGGTGGGCCAATCTTTCATATTGGAAGAAGCACAAAACATTTCATTGTATAATGCTTTCACTTGTTTTGATTGGAAATGCTAATATACTTTTGAAGTTGGCCAAAACTACTATATTGATGCATGCGGTTTCAGTACTGAAATTTTTAAGCATTGTAAAGCTTAGGTTTCAAATTGGAAAAAAAAAGGTGAAAAAAGGGTCAGATACAGAGATTGCCTATAGAAATTGCTAGTCCCCCTCCCCCACAGTAGAGACAATGGAGTGGGAGGGATTATAAGACGTAAGCAGGCACACAATGAGGAATACAGCAGACTGTTTATGTAAATACGCTTGTGACTCCTGATGCCAGTGCATTTCGTTTGATGTATATTTTCCATAATGTGTCTTCTTGCTTACTCATGTGTAATCCCTTCCTCTCCAATGATTGTAACTAGAAACATAAATTCCCTTCTTGCTAATTATCCCAGTGTTGGGCTGAGCATTTCAGAAGTGGGGGAGTGGGAAAAGGAAAGCGCAGTCTCGCTTGTGTGATTTGCCAGTTAACCACCACTCTGCTTAATGACAGTTGCCAGCCCTAATTGTGGTCCCTAAATGAGAACTATCTGTACACTATAATCCATCCTTTTATGAATCTCAATTCGAATGACACTGACCATTAAAATGATTAGCACACATAAATGTACAGATATGATTCAGACTAATAGTTATTACCTGTTGTCCATGTTGAAGCATAGGGACCCCGTACCCACTAGTTGGTGAATATGTTGGTGGTAAGGATTTCAGCATCATGTTCTGCATAATGATTTGATGCATCTGTGCATTTTGCATTAGCATCATTTCTACCATATCTATAAAGGATAAAGGACAATTCAAGACCATCCTATAGTTATAATGGAGAACATAATGTAATCCAAAGGGTGAAGTACAGCCATTTGAACAGCAACTCTCAATCAATGCCTTTTTAAAAAACAAGCAGCCTAGTATTAGCTGAGCTGCCAAATCTATACTTTAAAAGCATTAACAATAGCACATGTTAAGAACTTGGAAGTTACACAGTGGTCGTACTACACAGTGGTCATACTACAGATGTACACAGAGTTCTTCAACAAAGAAGGAAATGATTACTTCAACAATTCCTTTATTTTCAAAGACTGCCCAGACAGAATCTAGGAAAGGGCATCATAAATCTTTCAATTGAATGAAAAAAAAAACCAAGTAGGTTCTTAGCTACTTGCCTATCTTATATCAGAGTAATATATGTTTATTCAGAGTGTGAGAGTGCTCAAGTAGCATCTTTTGTAGCCCCTTTAAGCAGCCACATCTTTGGCCAAGTTTTCTCAGCTGTTCTCTGCACCTGAACCAAGATCCCAAGCTGAAAACAATTGCCCCGTGCATGCCATTATGGTGGCCAATTTGGTCTAGTGGTTAAGACACCAGGCTAGAAAGCAAAAGACTGTGAGTTCAAGGCCTGCCTTTGCCTTAAAAGCCACCTCACAGGGTTATCATTGTGGGGAAAATAGGAGGAGGAAGGTTTGTTGAATATGTTCATGTGTCATTGAGTTGTGTAAAAATAATAAAGGTCGGAACTAAATGAATTCTCAAAGGCATGATTCTGCCTTCTGTTGCTTATGCCTGCCATTTTGAGGCTGTTGATCCTCCCTGAAAACATCCCTGCCAGTATGGTAAAGTTGTCAGGGAAAGTGCCGTGAATGGTTTTATTTCTTTTCAGAGCTACATTGGTCAGTGGTGTGACTGAACCTTTTCTGTCCCTTTATTTATGACATTTATTTATATTGTCTGATTGTAATTTAAGATTAGCACGTGTGCAAATCTAAATTTCCTGTCACTTAGTGCCACTCTCTTATCCACAAGTCCTTGTTTTGTTGCATGTATTAAATTTATCCAGTACATAATACAGACACAGGATATATCAGTAAAGAAGAGTAAAGTAAGCTCCTTTTATTCAACCAGACTTTCCATAGCTACTCTTTACTTTTTAAATTGCATCCCCAAACCTCGCAAGTAGGAAAAATAAAAAAGAATATTTGGCATTCTTTATGCCATTTTACTTAAAAGTTGAGACCCAGTTTAATCTAATGCAGTGATGGTGAACCATCGCACGGAAACGTATGTGCACACTTGTCAGGACCACGCTCCAGAAAAGCCAAACATCCGGGTTCTAGTGCCTATGCGTGTCCTACGATCAGCTGGCTGGCATGCATGTGCGGGCCAGTTTTTGGCATTGCCACACACACGAAGGGATTGTGCTCTGGAAAAGCCAAACTTCCGGGTTCTGGCACACGTGCACCCGACAATAAGCTGGCCAGCGCGCATGCACACTCTGGTTTTTGGCACTGCCGCGGTGCATGAAGGACAGCTGATCATCATGTGCGGATGCACGCCACAAACCCAGAAGACAAACAGGCAAGGCCGCGTGTGCTGGGCGACATGGCTTTGCATGCCACTTTGGGCACGTGTGCCATCGGTTCATCATTACGGGTCTAGTGGTTAAGGCACCAGGCTAGAAACTAGGAGATTGTGAGTTCTATTCCTGTCTTAGGCCCAAAACCAGCTGGGTGATCTTGGGCCAGATACTTTCTCTCAGCCCTAGAAGAACTAGGTCAAAGCACTTCTGAAAAACCTTGCCAAGAAAACTGCAGGGGCTTGTTCAGTATCTGAGAATCGAACACAATTGAATGGAAGAAATAAAATCTTGTTAGTCTCCCTGAATCTGACCGATCTTACTCTTAAGTTTGTGTACATAGATAGGAGCCCTAACAACAATCCTGTCCAAATTATGTCCATTGGACTTAGTTCTGAGTCAATTTGCAGAGGGTTGTAACTCCGCAGCATGCTGTAATCTTAGATATATTTCCTTGGACTTGAAGTTAGATCTACTATATTAAATGAGAATTATTCCGACATAGTGTACACATAGTTATAGTTTTTAAACTGTAGTTTTGAACACAGATACCTTCTTTAATACTCCCAGATCTGGGTACTGAAAAGGACTGTGGAGCTGGAATCTGTGTAATTAGTGGTGGCTGATATGAAGGTATTTGTTGAATTATGGTTGCTGGTTGCTGTGGTAACTTGCAAAAGAAAAAAAGGTGGAAAAAAGAATAGTTAAAAAGTAAACCATAGCTCCATTGTTACTGTATATCTGCAGTTGAATGAAGTTAATGGACAACATAATAAACAATTAAAATGTTATACTTACATAGAATTCACTGAGCAAACAAACAGTGAAAGCTAAGAAGAGAGAGAAGAGAGGCTAGCAAAGCTTATGTTCTGAAGAACTGCATGCTGGTTCACGAAGATTGAAAAGATCATCATAGAAGAAGATCATTACGAAGAAGTGGGGAATGACAGCGACAAAAAATTATATTAGATTTAATTTAACAATAAAGGAAGAAATACAACACAAGCATTTTAAATATAACATTTATGTTGTATTTCTTTCTCTATTGTTTTAATTTGTTGGTAGCTGCCCAGAATTGCATTTGTAGCAGCCATATAAATTGATTTGATAATACAGTATGTAACATAACATAAAACATAACATAACAATATAAATGCTTATGAGTATTATTTCCCATGTGTTTAATAATTCTATTAAAAATTACAGTTGTTCATGATTGGTACAATTCTAAGAGTTGTATCTAGGGTTTTGGGATCTCAGGTTATTCTACTCAAATTGAACGTAAAGTTTATTTAAATCTTCAATATTAAATTTATCATACCAGTGTTAAAGTGCTTTAATGTCAGTGGTGCAGTGGTGGGTTCCTCCCGGTTTGGCCCAGTTCTGCCGAACCGGTAACGGTGATGATATGATGTCACCAAACTGGTTCTGCCCCCACTCCCGCATTATTCTTACCTTTTATTTGGCCCCACCCCCAATCTATTGCTGCCTCCTGAGTCCCAGTTAAGGAAAAAAACTGTTTAACTCTTGCTGTGGGGCTTCAAAGGGCCGCCCTACAGTTGATCAGTGGTAAAAGGCAGTTTGGTGGTAGACTGGTGCCTCCAAAAACAAATGAGTAGACCGGTGCCTGCAAAAATAAATGGGTAGACCAGTGCCTGCAAAAATACATGCATAGACCGGTACAGCTCTGCAAATAGTTAAAAGCCTGGTAGACCAGTACCTCTGCTAAATCCTAAAGAACTATCACATGACCATCAAGCCACGCCCACAAAATAAGCCACTACCACAGAACCAGTAGTAAAAAAATTTAGAACCCATCCCTGCAGTGGTGAAATTTAAAATTTGTTACTACCGGTTCTGTGGGCGTGGCTTAGTGGTGATTGGGGTAATATGACTGAGTGGGTGTGGCCAACTTTTTTTTTTTTTACTTTTAAAACCATTTTTTCTACAACCTCTTTGGCTGAAGAGGCTGTAAAAAAATGCTTTTAAAGCCTCTGACGATCCCAGCTGACTTGCCTGATTGGCACAGGCTATTTTTCCTTTTAAAAACATTTTTTTCATAACCTCTTCAGCCGAAGAGGTTGTAGAAAAAAATGCTTTAAAACCTCTGATGATCCCAGCTGAGCTGCGCGATCATCAGAGGCTTTTTTTTTTACTTTTAAAAGCATTTTTTTTGGCCAAAGAGGTTATAGAAAAAATGCTTTTAAAAATTTTTTAAAAGCCTCTGATGATTGCGGGGCTCAGCTGGGCAATGTGGGGAGGCAGGGATTTTTACTACTGGTTCTCCGAACCACCTGCCTCCATCGCTACCGGATCGGGCGATCCGATCCAAACCGGGAGCATTTCACCCCTGTTTAATGTATACACTGTTCGGCCATTCACCAATTAATATGTGGTGTCATCTTCAGGGTAATTAGTTAAAGAATTGAAATCTGCCACCAAGTTTTGTTCATTAAGAATTGCCATCTGATCAGGGCACAACAAAGTAACTCAGCCTGTTTAATATGCAGAAACCTGCATAGCCTAATATGCAGAAATTAGATAGTGAATGTATTACAGTTCTCATTAATATCTGCAATCAAGTTGCTAGTTATAAAATCTGGAACTAACCCAATAATACCCCAAGAGATCTTATGAAATCATGATGTACTGATGAAATGATGTTCCAGACTTGTCATATAATGAATTTGTGCTGCCCACAGTTGGTATTGCTTGGATTAGTTTGATGGGGCTTTTTTGTTCCTCCTTGAAATAAAGCAGAAAAGACTTACTGTTTGCTGGATAATTCTTGGTTGTTGAGGTAGAGAGGGAGGGGAAGGAAGAAGAGGAGGAGGAAGAGGAGGAGGAGGAGGAGGAGGAGAAGGAGGGGGAGAAGGAGGAGGAATTTGGTAGATATGATGTGGCTTCAAGGACTTTTTATGAATTCTTGGTAAACTTTGTGGTACTGAAATCTCTTCCAAAAGATTTTGTTCCTATAACACAAAGTATAGTTTTTCTAAACTCATACATTTGCTTAAAGAAAACCAACCTGTAACAAGACAGGTACTGAAGACATTTCCAGTATATAGTCATTTCTTGCTAGTCATTAGCAAAAAAAAAAAATGAACATTAAACTTTTCATTAATTGTATTCAACGTATCGGAGGGAAATAGATGTCATACTGCAAAACTCCACCTCCCAATTTTATTAAACTTTAAAAGTGCTATAAGAGATTTTCCTTCCCCCCCCCAAAAAAAATCATGATGCAAAAATGTTTTTCCTGCCTCTCCTCCCAAATTTACCTACTCAAAATTACTTCGCTTTTCCCTAGAATTTTTACTTTTCTTAAATTCCCACTATTCCTTATCTAAACTGATATTATCTGGCAAAGAACTAAACTACTCTGTGTTAACATCATATTAACATAGTAATAAGTGAGCAGAAGAAAGTGTATTTATTCCATTTTTAAAAGAAAATGATAAGAATTAGGGATATCATACTCTGAGCTGCTGTAAAAGGTCTTTTCTTCTTCTTAGTGCACTTTGTAAGGCATAGCCATAATTGTCATAATTCCCTGCAAAAAATATGGGTGACATTAATATGTCATTTAAAAAGGAGTGAAAAGAAGAGAAAGCAAAACTGGCATATTACTCACCATGCAGAACAGTTTGAACAACCATTCACGCACGTTAGGAGGCAATAGATATCCTGAGCAACCTGTGAAGGATTTCTTCATTTGGCAAACACAGGTTGGAACAAGACACAAGCAAATGTGTTGCTTTTGCTTGGGGGCATTTAGAGTACTCTTCCATTTGTAACCTGCCACTGCTTTGGCGTGGCTGCTGGGAAAGCTCCAGAGGACCTGTCATATAGGGTGATGCTCTACAAACTGTTGCAGGAGGGGATAATAGCATCTCCAGTCACTTGCATCCATCCTTTCAAGGTGGGAAGTTCTAACCACTATAAAAAATTCTGGAAACAGGATGTTCTTTTCGTCTTTCATCCCCACATCCTCCTTAAAGGAAGTCAAAGCAGCTACTACAAATCTGAAGAATTCAAAAACTTGTCACTCCACTTAAAGAAGAACTTGAAGCTGACATTGCAAGCCAGAGAAAGAACTGGAAAAGGAGGGTCATATTTTGGGTGATATTTTGCAACTCAAGCCAATCCATGTTTGTTATTTATTTATTTAACACTTTTTGTGATCTATCCCAGATCTGATGGACTCCAAGCAGCTAATAATAAAATATGAACACATTAACCAGATAGTGAAAAGTAATAAAAATAATATACCCATGTTTTCCTGAAAATAAGACCCTGTCCTATATTTTTTTGAACTCTGAAATAAGCGTTTGGCCTTATTTTTGAAGCGGTCTTATCATTTTGGGGCGCGTGGAGCAAGATGGGGCTCCTCTTGCCTTCCTACCTGATTTCCAGCTCTACATTTTTTGGGGAGGGCTTATTTTCAAGGGGAGGTTTATTTCAGTGCATGTGCTCAAAAGCCCGATTGGGCTTATTATCAAAGGATGTCTTATATTTGAGGAAACAGGGCAGGGCTGAAATGCCTGAGTTGCTAATCAGGCAACTCAGCTTGAATCACCAGGACCATTTAAAAGAAAAAAAGTTTTTTCTTTTAAATGGCTCTGACGATCCCAGCTGAGTTGCCTGCCAATCAGGCAACTCAGCTGGGATCGTTAGAGCCTTTTGAAAGCATTTTTCTTACATGGTTTTACATGTAAAAATGGTTTTAAAAGTAAAAAAAAAAAATTGGCCACTCCCACCCAGTCACATTACCTGCCCACCAAGTCACGCCCACAGAACCGGTAGTAACAAATTTTAGATTTCACCCCAGAAACAGGGTATATTATATCAACATACTTAGAAAGAGGTAAGTACTGCCATATGGAGATTTCAGGACAGCTCTACACAGACCTGCAATCCTAGATTAATGCTTTTGCTCTGATATTTTTAACTTTCATCCTCCATATTAATTGCTAGTTTGCAATTAATTAGGTAACCTGATCAATAAAACTTGGTATGATAAAATATTTTAGGCAGATATTAAATCCAGATGGGATTAATTCTGCAGAGTTTTTTATTGCAATCCATGATTTGACATCATACATAATTCCAGTACAAATATGCTTTAATTGCTTACTTGTAGAGAAGGGTGATTCAGAGTCATCCAAGTTTTCACGTTCATTTTCTAATTTCTGTGGGAAAATATAATAGGATTCTTTTTTAAAAAAAAACTGTAACTTCTCACATTAATTTTAACGTGTTAAGTTTTCATAGTAAAAAACGTTGATCCTTAAGAAAAGGAATCTGCGGGAAACAATTAGACAAATCTTAAATGACATAAAACTCAACTTGCTATTGTACAGCATTAGAGTAGACATCCCTCTTGGACTGAAAGCACCAATGCCTCTGACATCCATTTTCTTTCTTGTAAACTTGCTTTATATTTTAACCCTAGCCAGCAATCAGTGTAAAATTGTCCTTAGTAGAGGGAGAGGGACGTGGTAGCTCAAGAGGGAGGTGGTAGCTCAGTGGCTAAGATGCTGAGCTTGTCGATTGAAAGTTCAGCAGTTCAGCTGTTTGAATCCCTAGTGCCGCATAACAGGGTGACCTCCTATTACTTGTCCCAGCTTTTGCCAACCTTGCAGTTCGAAAGCACGTAAAAAATGCAAGTAGAAAAATAGGGACAACTTTGGTGGGAAGGTAATAGCGTTCCGTGTGCCTTCGGCATTTAGTCATGCCAACCACATGACCATGGAGGCGTCTTCGGACATCGCTGGCTCTTCGGCTTTGAAATGGAGATAATCACCATCCCCTAGAATCGGTAATGACTAGCACGTATGTGTCAGGGGAATTTTTACCTTTACCTTTTAAACCAGTGTAAAATCAGGGGTCCCTCCACTATTCTAATAGATTTCTTGAGCAACTTTTCAAGTATCTGTGTAATTTTGTCAGTTGGTTCCTCCAAAGCAGTTTATGGAACACAGGCAATTGAAGCACGATATGGCTTGGCAATAGGACAGTAAAGTTTATGACAGTAAGACTTTCTGATAGGCAGGTAGGAAATCAAGACAATTTGGGGAAAGGCCCAAAGAATCAGGAATGCTTGACAAAAGGTACATATTTATGCATACATAGCATTCTTGACATGTTCAGTATGAGACAGCTAACTGTTATGCTAAAATCTTAATTTTAATTGATAGATTTTTTTCTGCCCTATTACTGGATAGTTAATGCTTGGATATAATTGTAGAAAAATCAGCTTACCTTTTCAAGGAGTTTGAGCTTCAGACGGGTCATGTGATCAGCCACATCAGATTCCATCATTGGGGGAAATTCCAAGGTAATGTGTGTCTGATAAGCTACATCATTTTGAACAGGATTAACTTTCTCTCTCCCCAGCTTCGTTATGAATTTCCATGTATTTTTTCCTCAGTAAGAGCTACAGGCTGTGGTTACAAGGAGAACAGAAACTTCTTATACTGCACCATGTCTTTTGAAATGTACACTCAACAGGGTTGCTAAGATATTGTTTCACTAGAACAATAGAAATATTTTCTTTAGGGCTGCTGACTCTTCCAGTGCAAGTTCAATGTGCCCAACCCTGTGCGTTGCTAACACCCTCCTCTTAATAACTCTGTTAAGCCTAAAGAATGAGTTAGCTTCACATCTGTTGGTTGCAATTTAAACAATATGTATTTCCAAGGATTAGTACTCACCTGGCTCATACAATATTTGGTCATCAGAGAAAGATAGAAAAAAAACAAACAAACAAAAATGGGTGAAGTTTCAACCAAGTGTTTCCCAAACTGTAGTTAAAAATAATTCTTGAAATTTCATACTATGACCAATATCTGACAATATAAAGCATCAACTTATGTTCATTAAAGTCATGATTTCAGAAATCAAAGAAAAATAGAATGAAGATTGTATAGTTGTGCTGAAGATTAATCTAAAGCACATTTGATCAATAACAAATAATAATATATAGCTGTATATCAAGACCACTGATTTAGTTAATTTGTTTCCATTTCTGGCCAATCACAGATACAATATAAAGAAATTCCAAGCAACAAAATGTACCAATTAATAATTAAAGGATTGTTACTTCAAAAAAGATACTATCTCATATGGCCTAACTTAATTCTTTTCCCAGGACTTCTAATTATAAATTATTGCAAAGACTGTCAGGGCAGAGTATGTGAAAAATACTTTCCTACATTATTAATCAGAAGTCTAGTCAGTGCATTCACATCTGAGATTGTATGTATCCATTACATTCATGTGTGTATATGGGTATGTATGCCTTTGAATCAGTGTTGACTCTTAGTGACTGCTTGGATAATCCCTGCAGTTTTTTTGCTAAGGTGTTTTCAGAAGTGATTTGTCATTGCTTTTGTCCTAGGGCTATGAGGGAATGACTAGGCCAAGGTTACTCAGCTGCCTTTGTGCCTAGCTCCAAAGCTCACCAAAGCTCACAGTCTACCAGTTTCTAGGTTAATTCCTTGGGTAGGCAGGAATCAAAAATGACTTGAAGGTACATTACTCCAACTAACTTACGGTAAGTACAGTAGTATATATACACGGGCAAGGAAGATCTATAATACTGTATTTGCAATCTTTCACTGGCAACATTTAAAAATGTATTTGGACTGAGTTCACGTTTCATAACATTTCTCAGCCAGAAATGGTGCTATTCTATTTTTTTCACATTCATACAGTTTTCTTAGGTGATGGATTTTTAAATATAAATTATAATATAGTTTTCAGACAGTGGAGTTTCAGCAATAGGACTTGAATTTCATTCAACAGATCCTGGAAAATGCTTGAGATTAGTTATTAGGTTAGTTATTACAGTCCTCTGCTTCAAAGGCGTCTTTTTCAAACACACTGCAATAATTGCCTCTTGTTACGTCCTGAAGTTAGTTGATTAGCCCTTCCTTTAGATATGAAACAATGAGAAGATATATGGGTGAACTGAAGGTTAGTTCATCAATACAGGTAGTCTTCGACTTACAATAATTCATTTAGTGACTGTTCAAAGTTACGATAGCACTGAGAAAAGTGATTTATGACCATTTTTCACATTTACGACCATTGCCATATCACGATTTACACTTGGATGCTTGACAACTGACTCAGATTTATGACAATTGCAGTGTCCCGGAGTCATGTGATCCCCTTTGGTGACCTTCTGACAAGCAAAGTCAGTTGGGAAACTGGATTCACTTAACAACTGAATACTAATTTAAGAACTGTGGTGATTCGCTTAACAAATGTGGCAAGAAAAATTGTAAAATGGAGCAAACTCTCTTAACATATTTCTCACTTAACAACATAAATTTTGGGCTCAATTGTGGATATAAGTTGAGGACTCCCTGTACAATGAAACAGTCTTTAAAATATATTGGTGGACTGACTTGTAGAAATCATGGTTGCCAGTAAAACATTGTGAATTCTAGTCTTGCTTAGGCACAAAACTCAGCCCAGGAAGAAGGAAACAGCAAATCGGTTCTGAAATCTTGCCCGGAAAAACACAAGGACTTGTTCAAAGAATGGGCAGGAATAAAAAACGACTTGAAGGTATTTTGCCTCCACTAACTTAAGTACAGTACGTTATACACATGACCAGGGAAGATATATAGTACTGTAATTTCTCACTTGAAAGATTACCTAAAATTCTGTTTGACAGATAAAATCAGTTTGATCACTGATTTTTTCAATAAAAGGTGGTATCAAAAATCCACAATTAGGGCCATTGAACAAACTATTTAACTGTACAAACTATTTCAATTGGTACAGAAGCGAAATGCAGCTTCAGTGCTATAAACAAAAAAGTTCACTCTTGATATGTAGTATATCCAATCTCACATTTGTAAGAAAAATCTATTAAACACTTCAACGCCAAAATAAATGTGCAATTAATACAGTTGGTTCCAGGTTTTTTCAGGGAAGAAATATATAAGCTATCAAGGAAACCACAAGCACCCTGAAGCTGCTCCACTCTATATTTTTTATCATTTTTTGCTGATTAGTGCTTGAGAAACATCCATTTTTCTTAAGATGAATTTTCTTTGTTTAACATAGGAGGAAAAGAGCTTGATACGTAAACATCAAAGTGTTAAAATCTACGGTGCTGCCTTTTCCTTTTCCTATTGCCAGCGGCTCTTCTATACAGAGGAAATCCATGTTTTTGCTTCGCTGTACTGTATTAAGTTTTGAGAACAAAGGCGGGGAGTGAAATTTAAAACTAAAACAGAGTCCACAAAGTGTTCTCCTGTATCAAATGACGGTCGTGAGTTTTCTTTGGGGAAACCATCTGCATGGGCGGTAGAGAAAAATGAAGAGTTAGAATCGATTCTTGGAAAGGAAAATTACTAACTTATTTAATGCACTGGAGGAGGGTGAAATAGGTGCATTGTAAACTAGACCTTACAGTTGATAGCAAAAAAAAAGAAAAAAAGGAACCTCAATTTTCCAATTCTGGGTCTTATTTTTTCTGAAACTACCTTTTTAAAAAGTCATGCCAGTTTCAATAATTCATTTGTTCTCACCACTAGCTTCGCTATGCTCCCCATTCACATAATGATGGTATAGGTATAGTATATATCATAATTTATTAAACCTATATGCTCTAATCGTGACGGGGTTATGCGTATAGCCAATATATACACATGGTATTTCTTCTTCAATAGTGTACTAGATTGGACTGTGATCGAGAAAATCTATTGGACAGTACAAATTACTATGCTTTATGGTTTTCTTCCACAAAATCAATAGGCCGTCCGAAAACACTCTGCAATTTCATTTTCTTTGCTCGCCCAATCGCAGACGACCTAGGATGGCTTACAAAGGTGAAAAAGAATGTAAACAGAAAACTACTATAGAAACGGCCGTGGCAGGGACTTCGAGTGCACGATCGGCAGAAACAGGTTCTTATGAATTCGTAGAGAATTTAGTACATAGGTTTCTTTCAGAGGCCGTTCTGACTCCATCTTTTGTATACAGTACTGAAGCCTCTGGATAGGTTGCAGTTTTGAAATTTCGACAATCGAAACCAAAATAAAGTGTTGTTTCCCCAAGGACACCAAAAGAGATTCGGAGTTCTAAGGGCGCCTCCCTTCTTTTTTCCCAGTTCGGCGATTACAGGCTCCGGAAGCTGCGCCGCGAGCTCAGTTTGCAGCGTCGCGCCCTACTACCGGCTCCCTATTGGTTCCCGGCGTTCCAATACATAGCGCCGAAGCAGCTTCGCTTCGGCTTTGCAGAGTACCTGGGTGGGAGGGGCGCTGGATGACGCCGAGGGAACCCATTGGCTGAAAGTTGGAGGCCTCCACGGGTTGCGCGACCGTTGCTGGCCCGAAAGTCAGGTCGTCGGTTGGATATGGAAGGAGAAGATCCGGCAGGAGTTCGAGAGGCTGCTGGCAGCCCCCGCGCTCCTTCAGAAGTGCGTTGCTTTCCACTTGCTCTGGGGCGGGGTGGTCACAGAGCGCTTATTTTCCGAGCTGCCTGGGGGTGGGGGCGAATGCTCCATCCGGAGGGTCCGGGGACTGTTGTGTACCGGGTGAGGAAGGGTCTTTCTCTCAGCCTCAGGTGTGGGATGCGCGTGTCTGCACGGCGCGTGGCTCTTTCTCTCCCCCCCCCCCTTTTAAGGGGCTGCCGGTAGCCCTGCCTCATAGCGGAATTTTGTAGCAACAGCCATAGCCAGATGCTAATCATCTAATTATAGCAAAGAAATATTAAAACTATCTTAGTGTAGTATGCAAGTGATATACAAATCAAACTATTGTAATCTTGGAGGAAAAAAAGTAATATACACTTTAATAATCTTTTATTCTGTTATCAGAAGAGTGAAGGTATATCTGGATAGCTTGGTGATTTGAAATAGAACAGCGCACATTCCTGATCTAATTTGTTTAAAATCAGCAGGAAAAATGACCAACCCCGAATAGTAAAGCATATTGCTGATGAAGAAAACTCAGTAAAAAAAAAGGACTGTAAATTCAGTTCTGATACTTAAAATAATCTTGAATTTGGAGTTACTTAATTCCAAATATATGTTTACTGCAGCTGCTGGATCTCAGGCTTATAATAAAAAGCAAATTTTGTTTCCAACCTTGAAATCTGGTTATCATATTTCTGATGGATATGTGTTCTGAACATGTGAATGTTCTTGTATATAAATATATGTAATGCTCTTTACTTCTCCTTAGGTTCAGGAACAAGAACAAAATTATGACATAGATGAATTTTTTAAGTGTCAAGATGAGAACAAAAACCTACATGCTAAACTGATGGAGGAACAAAAACAGTTATTAGAAGACTTGCAACAAAAAATGGAAGCTACGCTTCAAGAGGAGCTGCAACAAGCTGAGGTACAATATTCAATATATATATATATATAAAAGCGAAAACCACTCATGCATTAATCACGAAATCTCCAGAACCGTAAAGCCTACAAACTTGAAATTTGCCACATATGTTCCTCTTGGCTTCTAGGTGCTCACTAAGAAAGGATTTTTCAAAATGACCATCAGAGATTAGTATTTCCTATATTATTATTAACACACTCTGATGCTTAGGAGTTCTATTCCCCCTCGCCACCTGAAAAGAAATCTGTTCCAAATGCAAAAGCGGGAGAGAAGGGGATAGGATAGGATAGGGTTCTGTGAGGCAAGGCTGAGGGAGAGAAGGGGAAAGGAGAGGCCAATTGTAACTACTCATTAATTATCAAGCTGTAAGTATTGATTTATCAAGCCCCATCACATAGTTTTGTAGCGAAGCACGGGTATCCAGCTAGTAGAATAAAAAAGTCCTTGGCTACTGCAGATCTTAGATCCTCACTGATTGCAACCAATGAAGTTTTTAATTTGTGCCGTTTATATTGTTAGCATGATGTTATACTAATTATGAAACCAAGCTGTGAGGAAACAGCATGCTGCTCTCAAAACCCTATATAAACCTAATATATCTTCTGTTTTTAGTCACAGCATGATTCCAAGAAGCACAGCATTGGAACTCTAATACTGTGAGAAACTGATAATTATAATAAAGCATATTCATTCATATGCTGTCTTCTTTCATTTGTAGGTCCCAGATAATCTTAAACTGGATGCCATAAGACTAAATTCAAATAACATATGCACATCTCAGATGGAGCTAATGCAAATGAATCTGACAAAGGAGAAGGAAATTGCCCTAATGGAGCTCCGCGAAATGCTCAATGATAAGCATGCTCAAGAAAATGCAGTTCTGCAAAGTCGATACCATTTTGAATTGGAGCATATAAACAAACAGAATCAGAAAGAAAAGGAAGAAATGGTTTTGAAACATCAACTTGACATGGGTATACAACTTATAGATTCTGGGTCAATATGGTTAATAAAACACCAGATTTTTTGATGAGATGATTTATTACTAGAAGCAGTAAATAGGAAGCAAAATGAATCCCAAATACTGTAATAATGGATCATGCAGTATATTCAGAGTGATTAAATAAAATGAAAAAAAATTAGTTGCCAATTTTTTTTAATTACATAAAAACATATTTCAAGCTTTGTAATATTCTGATTATTTTGTACAAGCTAAAGGAGGGAATATTAACAAAGATGTGCAAAAATTTATACTAACTTTGAAAATTAGGAATATGCGTTCACTACCAAATTTTTAAAAAATATTGATTTGAACCTATATGTCAGTCCTATTCTGTTCCACTTCATTTTGCAGATGAAATGAAAGTGAAAATAAATCTGGAAATGGAGGAGAAGCATCTTAACATTTTGGAGGTATTGTATGTAATTTGTTACTTTTATTAAATCACATTTTCTATCTTTTAAATTAGAAGATTGTTTTAATACTCAGAATTTGATATGAATATGCTAATTAAAAACAGGTTATATATATATAATTTTGAGATGTCAATAAGGTATTCTCATTTCTAATGTAGATTAAACTTTACAGAAGATACCTTGAGTTTACTGTTCATCTTGTATGAAATCACAGTGCAGCAACTCAATCGCTCTTGACTATTGCCCCTACTATCTTCATCCTAGCTACTGTTTTTCAATAGCTGATAGGTTAGCTAGATAACTCTGGACTCCTCTGCCTTGGAGTGCAGAAAAGTAATAACTATTAAAGGCATGAAAAAAGGATATATGTATGTAAGAAGGATGGGGCAACAGTGCTAAGAGTGAGAAACGTTGCTGTTTCAGTTCTTCCAGAATGCCCCTTATGTAAGAGGCAAGGATAGGAGTGAAATTGCCAATACCAGTCTTCCTAAAGTCACCTAGTTAAGGATATATTTAGAGTTCTGTGTTATCCATTAATAGAAGACAGATTTTAGAGCTGCTAAAAGAATCCTGAGATGATTAGTAAGATGTTAATGCCTTTGTGGGGTGGGGGTGGGGGGAAGACAGGTTGTTTTTCATGTTTTGATAGACGCCTTGCAATAGAATCCTATTCTGTTTTTGTGAAGTCTTACAATGTAGTAACTGGGACAGAGTAGAAGAGTTACTAAAATTACGAAGAGTCCAGTTTGGAAAAAATGTTTTGTTAAGGTAATGGAATTTTCATTATTAAATTTAATTTCCTTGTAGAATCTTAAAAAGGAATGGGCCTTGAATGTAGATGTCAGTTTAAAAAATGTATCTGAAGAGTTATCTGTAAAACATCAGACTGAACTAAACAAGCTGAAGCAAAACTTAACAGCAGAAACTGAAGAATTAAAGAAAAAAATGGAGACGCTTTCTCTTGAAAAAAGACAGGTTGAAAGTAAGCACTTCATTTTGGGAATAATTTTTTCCAATATTTCTGTGCTCCCCAGAGAGGTAAAAAAATTAGCAAAATAAAAGATTTTGTAGTGTTAAAACAAGTAGATGTTTGTTACTGTTATCAATACAAAGTAGACTTCATTTATTTTGACGTATGTTTTTCAAAAGTGGAGTGGCGTACAAAATGTGAAATTTGTTAAGTCTTAAGTAATTACGAACTGAAACTAACTATAAGAATCAATACTAGATGCTCTATATAGGCAGACTTCGACTTGTGACCACAAAGCAGCCCAAAATTTATGTTGCTAAGTGAATCACTGTAGTCGTTAAATTAGCGATACAATTATTAAGTGAATCTGGCTTCCTAATTGACTTTGCTTGTCGCAAAAGGAGATAACCTGACCCCCAGGGACACTGCAACCATCATAAATATGAGTCAGTTGTGAAGCATCTGAATTCTGATCACGTGACCATGGGGATATAAGTGTTAAAAACTGTCATAAGTCCCTTTTCCCAGTGCCGTTGAATCTTTGAACGGACAGTAAACAAACTTTTGTAAGTTGAGGACTATCTGTACTAAATAATGTTGCTTCTTTGTCTCAGAAGACTAAGATAATTGCTTAGTCTTCTGCACTGGTAGGAAAAGTTATAGTGTGAAGATTACTTCAGTTCTTACACTGTCACTGTCACCTTCTGCCAGTAGTTCTAAAGAATCTCCTCTTTCAGTTTTATCCATGTCTTGTCCCCAGTGTCCTGGACACTATTTACCAGTAGTAATGTATCTAGATTTAGTATTAAGTATCTTTTCTTCTGTGAAGAAACAGCAGCATTGCTTGCAGTGGGGTTTCTGGAGGATGATAATCTCCAGGCCTTGGCTTATAGCAAAGAATATATAAAACCTCATAAACCCCTGTGCCCAACTGAAAACACAATATTTAATTTTTCCTGATTGTATTGTTTAAAGTACCCATACTGATCTGAATAAGGATGATTAAATATCTATTTAGTGAAGAATATTTATGAGAGGATTAGCTCTTTATCCTTGGTATTGGGCTGAATTCTCACTTTTGTTCTGCCAATTTTGTTCCAAAGTAATGTGGTTTTGTAATGTTCTTTTAAACTTTGTACCTTGCAACATAGTCTATTTGAAACTCGGGTGGGGAAACAAAACATCTTTTTATTTCATGCGAATTCATTGCTAGGGTCATTTTATTTTTTTATTTTTTGTGGCTAGTTTCACTGTTTTTCATTACATTTAAATGTATTCTGTCTACCAGCATATCCCTTTCATCTCCATATATATACATTCTAGAAAAGCTATCTAAGTTTAGATCGTTTTGTACCTAAACTGCTAATCACTCTCCTTTACAGCTACCCTTTTGCCCTTTGTTGTTTTTTCCCATTTTTCTATTATATCTATTATACATACACACATACACACCACTGACAAACATATAATTCTTTCTGTTATAGTCTTTTTTGTTTTTGCATTGCTCCAAAAATTTCAATGATTTGTTATTTATTTATTTATTTATTAGATTTATATTGCCACTTATTCGCCCATGGTGACTTTTTAAAAGTTAAATAAAATTATACAAACTAAGCAGACCATCAAATTCACTTTTTCCCTACATCTCTTCAGAATTCTCTAGTTCTCTACTTCTGATACTAGAAAAGGTAGGGGTTTTTTTTAATTTGATTTATATGCTGCCCTTCTCCCTTTAAATGAGTCATCATAATACAAGAATGTTCGTAACAGAACTCAACATTATTTTGTAGTGGAACATAAAAATCTAGAAAATAAATACCATCTAGCCATGAAAACACTGCAGAGCAAGCATGAAAAAGAAATGCAAGATATAAAAGAACAAAACAAGAAACAAGTAGAAGAGTTGCAGCAGGAGGTAAATATGCATTATGGACACAGTATTTGATAAAGACAAATCATCCTGGGCGTCAGTATTGTGAAATGTTGTGCAGAATTGTGCCTTACTGCTACACAAAACCATAAAGTGAAAGAAGCATTCTGCCCTTTCCATGTATAAAACTCTACTGGTCTGACAACAGTTAGAAATTCACTTCTCTTTTGCAACTTTTGGCGTTGTCCTATTTCACACTTGGAGTATCCATATTACTGTCCATAAGGTCAAGGAGTTTAAGCTATTTCAGATTCTCTAGAGCTCTGGAAGAAAACATTTTAGCGCTAGTGTTCCTAATCTCTTATGTGCATGTAAAGCTCTTAGCTCAACTCCTAGTGCCTTGATGGCGAACCTATGGCACAGGTGCCCAAAGTGGCATTCGAGTCATGTCGCCTGGCACATGCAGTGTCACCTGTTCCTTTTCTGGATTTCTGGCGCATGCGCACGGAATGACGGCTTTGTCAGCTGATCATTGGCAATGCTGGAAACTGGAAGAGCTAGTCTTCTGTTTTTTGGCATGAGCATGTACGCCAGCCAGCTGATTGGCGTGTGTGTATGTGCAACAATGAAAACTAGAACTACCTTATCCAGTGCGCGCATGGCTCCTGGGCAGCTCCTCTTTCTGGGCACAGCCCTGACAAGCGTGCACATGCGCGTGAAGTGCTCCCGTTTCGGCACTTGGTGCTGCACACACTCCCTTTTTGGCACTCGGTGCTGAAAAGGTTTGCCATCGCTGTCCTAGTGTCTCAGCAACAGTATGAAATAGTTTTCCATTGTCTTCTGATTCTTATTAAAATTTCCTAGTCTGGCATATTCTGGTATATCCTTGTCTGGTATATCCTAGTGGTCTCCCCTGCAAGTAATCACCTGGCCTGATCTTATTTCATTTTTTGAGATTAGCCAGAGTAACATAGATGCCCTATAAAAATATAATCGTAATTTATATGGCTTTGATAATTCACAACATTATGATATACAACAAAAACTTTGTAGGATCATTGCAAAAAGAGTATGATTTTAAGCATTTGAGACTGTGATAAAAAATCAAAATCTGATATTTCTTCATATAATGGATAAGAAAAAGTATCTCCACTAACTTCCTATATCTAAGTATTATCAAACATTAATATTCTTAGTGTACTGTATATGTGATCCAAATGATTCTTTCCTATTGATTCTTCAGCTTCTTCCTTAATAATGTTCCACAGTTCATATAGTGAAGTGTTAATGTAAAAACTAACTATGATGTGGTAACTTACGATGACTTCTGTAGATACAGAAACTAAAGGCAGAATCAGAAGAAGAAATGGCGCAACTTTGGTCACAATTGGATGGTGCAAGGGCAAGCCGACAAGAATTAAGTGGTAGGTTTAAAATTGGGAAATTATAAATTGTAATTAGAATAGATTTGCTATAATTTAGTGAATATATTTTGCTTTATGTTTACCAGTGTCATTAAAGGAATGCTTTTTTTTAGTGTCTTATTGTATACTTAGAAAAGGAATCATTAATAGCTTCTTTTAAATTATATTATTTAAATTAACAGCATTTTAAATTATATCTACCTTCATTTTTGCAAATAGATACAATTTTTTCATGTTCAAAAGTAGGGGACATATGTATCACAAACTCACTTGTAAATTTTTAATTTCAATTGACAATAATGGTTGTTGTTCAGTTCCTAAATTGTGTCTCATTCTTCACAATTCAATCAGGCTCCACTCTCCCAGAGTTTGCCCAAATTCATGTTCACTGGTCGATGATACTATCTAACCATCTCATCCTTTGCTGTACTCTTCTTTTGCCTCCAATTTTTCCCAGCATCAGTCTTTCCCAATGGGTCCTCTCTTCTCATTAGGCAGCCGTGGTATTTAAGATTCAGCTTCAGTATCTGTCCTTCCTACAGTAATGATATTTGATCCCTATAAGCCTGAATAGAATAGAATTTTATTGGCCAAGTGTGATTGGACATACCAGGAATTTATTGTGGTGCATATGCTCTCAGTATACATAAAAAGATACATTCGTCAAGAATCATAACGTACAACACTTAATGATAGTCATAGGATACAAATAAGCAATCAGGAAACAATATTGCTATAAATCGTAAGAATAACAAGCAACAAAATTACAGTCATACAGTCATAAGTGGAAGGAGATGGGTGGTGCGAATGATGAGAAGATTAATAGTAGTGCATACTTAGTAAATAGTTTGACAGTGTTGAGGGAATTATTTGTTTAGCAGAGTGATGGCATTTGGGAAAAAACTGTACTTTTGTCTAGTAGTTCTTGTGTGCAGTGCTCTGTAGCATCATTTTGAGTTGGAACAGTTTATGCCCAGGATGTAAGGGGTCTGTAAATATTTTCACAGCCCTCTTGACTCGTGCAGTATACCGGTCCTCAGTGGAAGGCAGGTTGGTAGCAATTGTTTTTTCTGCAGTTCTAATTATCCTTTGAAGTCTGCGTCTGTCCTGTTGGGTTGCAGAGCCAAACCAGACAGTTATAGAGGTGCAGATGACAGACTCAATAATTCCTCTGTAGAACTGTATCAGCAGCTTCTTGGGCAGTTTGAGCTTTCTGAGTTGGCCCAGAAAGAACATTCTTTGTTGTGCTTTTCTGATCACGTTTTTGATGTTAGCTTTCCATTTTAGATCTTGTTATATGGTAGAGCCTAGAAATTTGAAGGTCTCTACTGTTGATACTGTGTTGTCTAGTATTGTGAGAGGTGGAAGTATGGAAGGGTTTCTCCTAAAGTCTATCAACATTTCTACGGTTTTGAGTGTGTTCAGTTCCAGATTGTTCCAGTCACACCACGAGGCTAGTTGTTCCACCTCCCATCTGTATGCGGATTCTCAAATGAGACAGATCACTGTTGTGTCATCTGCGAACTTCAGTAGTTTAACAGATGGATTGTTAGAAATGCAGTCATTGGTATACAGAAAGAAGTGGGGGCCTTGGGGGGGCCCTGTGCTAATTGTATAGGTATCTGATGCAATTCAGCTTAGCTTCATCTGCTGCTTCCTGTTTGTTAGGAAGCTTATGATCCACTTGCAAGTTTGTTCAGGTACCTGTAGTTGGTTTAGCTTAGTTAGAAGTGTGTCTGGAATGATGGTATTGAATGCTGAACTAAAGTCTACAAAAAGGACCCTTTCCATAGGTCTTTGGAGATTCAAGATGTTGTAGGATGTAGTGCTACACTACATATTAACAGCATCATCTGTCGATCTATTTGCTCGGTATGTAAATTGCAAGGGGACTAACAGCGGATCTGTGATGGTTTTCAAGTGGGACAGCATTAGCCTTTCAAAGGTTTTCATAACTACAGATGTTAGAGCAACTGGTCTAGTCATTCAGTTCCTTGATGGGAGGCTTCTTCGGCACTGGGATGATAGTAGAGTGTTTGAAGCAAGAAGGAACATAGCACATCTCTAGTGATTTATTTATTTATTTTTTGCAAAAAGTTTTTTTATTTTTTTTCCAAACATACAAATTACATCCTTTCGGAACAGCTTTGATCGGGTCATCACGTTGTTCAATTTTTAACAAAATGTTTAACAAAATTTCATCTATTCTATTTTGCCATAACACTTATTTCTTAATCTTAGATCACATATTCAACTAATAACATCTTAAAAAAAATTAACACATATTTAATCAATCAAAATAATTACCTTTCTATTAACCCACCTTAATTCTTAATTCAATTAATAACTCATAATACAACAATTTTTACCCTAAATCCTCACTATTGACAATACAGTTCAAACATATTTATATTTTATTATGCTCATTAAATCTTTATTCCATTATTTCTTTATCAAATTTAAATCTTATCATTAATTTAAAAAATATAGCAATTTAATATTTAAACATAGTTCTTAGTTCAAATAATGCTCTTTAATGCAATTTCCCAATTATCCTAAATTCTGTCTATCAAACCATACCATTTATATAACACCAATTAAGTAATTTTTATTTATAGATCATAATCATATATTGTTTCAATTTTCATTTCTTTTTCACTTAGGTAATAAATGTTCAAATTATCACAATAGTTTATACATATTTAAACAATATCCCAATTATTATAGCTATCAATTTTCTAATTTAATCTTTTCTTTTATCCTTCCACTGTTAATCCGAGTGTACAAAATACATCTTTATTCTACTGTTAATCCCAGTGCAATCATCTTTATTTTTCTCACTGCTACTTTCAGTGTAATCATCTTTATTCACTGTTAATCCCAGTGTAATCCTCTTTATTTTTCTCACTGTTAATCCTAGTGTAATCGTCTTTATTCCACTGTTAATCCCAGTGTAATTATCTATATTTTTCTCACTGTTAATTCCAGTGTAATCATTTTAGTTACTGTTAATCCCAGTATAATTATCTTTATTTTTTCACTGTTAATCCCTGAATAATCATTTTTTACTTTCGTAGATATATTATTACGAATATTTAAATTATAACAATTGTTATAGATATTTAAACAATATCCCAGTTATTATAACCATCAATTTCCTCAAGTAGTATCTTTTAGCATCTTAATAATAAATTGGCTCATTATATCCATTGCTATATTTCTTTTAATGTAGTCTATTTTCCATATATTTTAACTTCAATCCCTATTTCATTTCTAAATATCTGTAACATAATTCTTCTCATATTTGTTAATCTCAATACAGTCATTTTATAAATCCAGGTCCTGGATTTCTTTAAATTTCTTAATATTTTCCAACCTTTTATTCTTTTATCATTCAATATTAATCTCCATATAATCATCATTGTATTATTATTAATGTCAATATAATCATCCTTATGTTATTGTTAATCTCAATATAATCTCGAGACCACCTTTTTATTATTACTATTCCCATATTCAATTATTTATTCATATTTAATCACAATATCTTAATCTTCTTTATTTTCCACTTCTATGTCTTGTTTCTCCATCTTCATTTTCTTGTCCACACATGTATACTCCATTTTGATTTTTATATCCTCAAACTTTATCCTGTATGTAACATTATAGTTATTTCTTTTATTTCCATTCTCCGGGTCAAATAATTGCTCCAATTATAAAAGTTACATTGTATTCCCTTCTATTTCTTTTTTTATTCCTCCAAAAGGCAAGCCTCTTGTAGATCAGAAAATCCTCCACAAATTCTCACGGTTATTATCTGTGAAGTTCATAATTTTCCAAAGGAATCAAGTTACAATGTTCCTTTTTACTCCAGGATGGTGTCTCTCTACAATCCACAATTTCCAATTGCTTAACAAGTATCCATTTTGTTTCCATTACATCACGATCTTACTTAACTTCTCTTTTTTCTTTTTCAATTTAAAAATATCAAATCATGTTTAAAGTCCAGTCCAAATTCAAATAGCTCTTCTCACTTCTTTTTTTCTTTATTGGCCTTTTATTTATACATCCCTTTTTTTCCTTCAAGCTTATTATCCATTTTTTAAATTCTTCTTGCAATTTAAAAAAGAACAGGGAAAAAAAATCTCTTTATTTCTTTCCAATCCTTTGCCCATGTCTAATTGTTTAAAGTTTCCAATTAATTTGTTCAAAAATCAGTTTCCAATTGGGTTTTTGTCTCTTCCAAATTACATTTCAAAATCTTTGCCCCCATGCTCCTTAGCCGCTATTACACATTAGGAGTCTTATAGTTGTATGATATTTCTCTTGTTGTTATTCAAGCCTGAGTTGGCTGTCACCTGGCTTCAAAAAAAACTTCATTCCATTCCTCTCTTCCTCCAGCTCTACACTTAATCCAGTTGTCCCAGCTTTGTGGCAGCCACCATGGTTGCCGCCCTTCGCTGCCGACTCATAGAGAGTTCCCTCTGACCTCCGAGGAACTTACCTGTTCCTCTTGGTCATCCGAGGCGCCTCTCTTTCTTTCCCATCCCTGCAGGACTGTTCCGGTCTGAAGACCCATTGGCAGCGGTTCGGCAGCCGGAGTTTTCGCGGCACTCATCAGAGCCCGCTATTTCCCCGACTACCTCGCCATGATGCCAAACCAGAATAAATCACATCTCTATTGATTTATTGAAGATACAGGTAAAGATGGGTGCCAATTGGTCAGCACAGACTTTTAAGCAAGAAGGAGTTATCTTCTGTGGGCCTGGAGCTTTTCCTGGCTTCCTGTGAAATAGGTCTTGCACTTCCTTTTCTGTGATCACTAGGGGTTGTGAACCCATTTGGATGGGGTCCGTTGTAGGAGGCTTGGCTGTTGTTGTTGTGTCTCAGATGGAGGTTGTGGAGATAGATGGCTGAAGTTTCTTTCAAACCTGCAGTAAAACACGTTAGGTCATCTGCCAGTTGCTGATTTCCTTCAGCCTGGGAAGGAAGTTTGCCGTAGCCGGTGATATTTTTAAGAGTTTTCCACATGTTTGCTGGTTCATTTGTTGAGAACTGATTCCTTAGCTTTTCAGAGTAGCTTCTTTTTGCTGCTCTGATCTCCCTTGTTAATATATTTCTGGCCTGATTGTACAGCATTTTATCACCTTTTCTGTAGGCTTCCTCTTTGGAACGATGTAGCTGTTTAAGTTTAGCTGTGAACCAAGGTTTGCTGTTACTGTATATTCGCAAATTCCTGATGGGTACACATAGATCTTCACATAAGCTGACATGTGATGTTACAGTCTCTGAGTTCATCTAATTCTGCAGAGGTACTTTCAAAAACATTCCAATCAGTGCAGTCAAGCCAGACCTGTAGCTTTAACTTTGCCTCCTCCATCCAGGTCTTCACTGATTTAGTTGTTGGTTTTGTGGTTTTAAGTATTTGCCTATAAGCAGCTACAAGGTGAATCATGCAATGATCATAGTGTCCCATAGCTGCTCGTGGTAAGGACCGATAAGCATCTTTTAGCGTTGTGTAGCAATGGTCTAAAGCAGTGACGGCTAATCTTTTTGCCATCGCGTGCCAAAAGCAGGGGGAGCATGGGTGGGCTCTCACGCGCGTGTCCACACCCATAATGGCCCTCCCTGAGCCCGTGCATGCGCGACCTTGCCCACTTTTGGCAAGATGGCAAAAAAATTTCGGTGGGCCCAGTAGGCCCGTTTTTCACCCTCCCCGGGCTCCAGAGGCTTTTTAGGAGCCTGGGGAGAGTGAAAACAGCCTTCCTCATCCTCCCTCGCTGATGCTCTGGAACTGAGCTAGCGCATGCACGCTGGAGTTGAGCTAGGGCAACGCTCGCGTGCCCACAGATATGGCTCCATATGCCACCTGTGGCGCGTGTGCCATAGGTTCGCCATCACATGTCTAAAGTATTCTTGCCTCTAGTGGGACAATTGACATGCTGAAAGTATTTTGTTAACTCTTTCCTTAAGTTTGCCTTGTTTCTATCTCCCAAAATAATGGCCAGTGAATCAGAGTATTTGACTTCAGCCTCCATAATCTGGTCAGCTAAAGTTCATAATGCCTTGTTTACACAGGCTTGTTGTGGGACATAAACAGCAATTAGAAGAAATAAGGAAAATTCATGAGGTGAATAGTATGGTTTGCAGTTGATAACTAATGTCTCTACTTTTTCATCACAGAATTTATATATTATATCCTGAGACCAGCTGTTGTTGATATATAAGCATAAGCCTCCTCCCTTCTTTTTACCAGACTGAAACCCTGGGATATGCAGGCTGCTTTCTTCAATTGATTCATTTAACCAGGTTTCAGAGAATGCTGAATTCTAAAAGTTAGAATTGTATCTGTTTAAAAGGAGTATTTCATCCATCTTATTAGCAAGTGAACGTACCTTGGTTAGGAAATTGAAGGCAGAGGAGATATATTTCTGCTATTCCTTAATCTGTTTAAAATCCTTGCCCTTTTACCTCTCTTTCTTCACTTCTTCTGTTTGGTGTTTTTTGTTTTTGTTTTTGTTTTTTTTTGGGGGGGGTTGGTAATCCATAACTCCGGGGAAATTGCTTCTTCCTGTGTTAGAATCTCCTCTGCCTTTGTAAAGGTGGACAGATCACAGAAAACTGCTCCTTAAAGAAACATTGCTTAATTTTTAGCAGATGGTCTCGTAAGTAAGAAATCCATAGTGAGTCACAGAGAATAATTAAAAATAAAGAAACCATTAGAGAGCATTTCACCGAGGCAGCCTTTGGCGATGCCATCTTGGATCCAATGATGAGGAGTTAGGGAATGATCTGGAGTTAGGTGGGGGGATCACTCTTTCTCATACACATTTTTTCCCATTTACTCAAAATCAATCTTTGGTATTTCCTGCTTGATTATCTTTCATCTCTTAAAGAGCACTTGATGTCATTGTACAAAGCAAAACTATTCAGAAATACTGCCATAGATAGGGAATTCTCCCAAGAAAGTTAATTGGATAGATATAATTGGACAGATGTAATACAAGATGTATTAATCATGACATTATTTTGATTTGTTTACCTTGATAGAATTGATGCAAGAAGTGTATGATATTAAGCATTTGTGTCTGAGATCTCAAAATTCAGTATTTATTCAAATATTATGAAGGACCTAATGTACACCTCCAGTAACTTTCTATACAGTACCTTATCTAAAGTACATGTGTCCTTGACTTGGTTTGTAGTTTTGTAGATCTTGCCTACAAGTGAAACAAAGTATTGCATTTCTTATGTGGAGAATTTTGTCTTTATGATTTTAAGAAATTCAATAAGACATTTCTTTCCTTCTTTAGGAACTCTCTTTTAAGGATTTGATAGAGCATAATGGAATTACTTTGCCTTTATTAATCGGAATTGCACAACTAATTCATCATAGGTTACAAGATTCCAATCTGGTTTTCTAGCTTAATGCAGAATGTGCTATTTGTAACCTTACATTTCATGTTATCCCCAAAGCCCTTCGGAAAATTAATTTTAAATAAATAGTGAAATATTATGAAGTAATTCTATATATTAATTTAATTTTGCAACTTTAGTTCTTGTTCTGGTCCCATCATTTTGTAATGTGCAATCTAGTTGTACCATGGAAAGAGTAAGTGTGATTCTTTGCCCAGAAAGCATTGCAAGCCTCTGCTCTGAGAAATGAAGAAATGAAAAAAGGACAGTTAAAAATGAGTGTTGTGTTATCATATTTGGGATCTAAGGTGTGTCTTTGATCTAAAAAGCTGACTTGAATCTTTATAATCTGACAGCCATATATGTCTAAAGAATAAAATAAAACTGGCATATCCATTCCCTATATAGATTATTAGACTTGAGTTGATTAAGCAATCATGGCATTCTGTAAAACTCAAATTGGTAAGATAGAATGAGGATGCTTTTTAAAGAAAAAACTGATGAAAAACAGTCTTTTAATCATTTATTTCTCCTATAATTTCTTTTCAGAGGACCAGCTGAGAAAATCAAATTATATTACAAACTTAAGCTGCATCCCCATAGATATATATCAGAGTGTACAGTATCCCACTGAATTCAATTAATTCCTCTTTTGCATAGATGTGCATAGAATGGAAATATATGTTTTTGTAATGAGATCTCCATGTTCAGAATTAAATCCCATTGTTTCCAGTAGTGTTTGCATTCAATAGGGAAACCTTAATAGTATAGGGATTTCTATTAAGAGCCTGGTGGCGCAGCAGATTAATAGCCTGTTATTAACATTCAGCTGCCTGCAATTACTGCAAGTTTGAATCTCCCCAGGCTCAAGGTTGACTCAGCCTTCCATCTTTTCTAAGGTAGGTAAATTGAGGACCCAGTTTATGGGGGAAATAAGCTGACTTTGTATAAATACAAAGTATGAAGGCTATTGCTTAACTCATTGTAAGCTGCCCTGAGTCTCCAGAGAAGGGCGGCATGTAAATCAAATTTTTAAAAAATTGCATTTTTAAAAAAATATTCAGTTGAATTAATATATTTAAAGTGAATGATATTTTTTTTACCCATCAGAACTGAAAATACAGCTGCTTGCTCGTACCTCACATGTGGAAGAATTGGAATATCTGAAAAAAGATTATCAACTTAAATGGGATAAAAAAAAGACAGAACATGAAACTGAGTTGGAACAACTAAGGCTTTATTTTGAACAGAAATTGAAGTCTGTGGAAGAAAATTACAGAGAAGAATTAACAATGTTGCATCAGAGATTGCAAGAAGTAAAAGATTATTCCATAGAGGAGATGGAAAAATCACAAGAACAAGATACGGAATTTGGGTGAAGCTAATAATTTAATATTGCTATCCTGCTATTGGTTCCACCTCAGTAAGCCTTAAATCCTAGTTTAGGATGAATATATTAATTATCTTAATTTTTTGTTAAAGAAAACTTTTTAGCTAGCCATGTTCACTAAGAATAGGAAAAGGTACTATGACTTCCAGTTTATACTGGAATAACAGTTCGAGTGACTCTTGAGCAGTTATTCCCCTATTTTACAGATATTGGAATTTTAGAATTTTACTGAGCACTTAGTGTGAAATTAGCTGTATATTACTAACACTTGTGTCTTCTAACCATGATAAATGAATATGAATTAGGAAATCTATATAGCTTTATTTCATGGTAAAGGTAAAGATTCCCCTCGCACATATGTGCTAGTTGTTCCCGACTCTAGGGGGCGGTGCTCATCTCCGTTTCAAAGCCTAAGAGCCAGCGCTATCCAAAGACGTCTCGTGGCCAGCGTGACTAAATGTCAAAGACGCACGGAATGCTGTTACCTTCCCACCAAAGGTGGCCCCTATTTTTCTACTTATATTTTTTATGTGCTTTTGAACTTCTAGGTTGGCAGAAGCTGGGACAAGTAATGGAATCTCACACTGTTATGCGGCACTAGGGATTTAAGACGCTGAACTGCTGACCTTTCGATCGACAAGTGTCTTAGCTACTGAGCCACTGTATCCCTATTATTTCATGCTAGTATTTTCTTATTTGATTCATCATAGGTTACAAAATTGATACATATGTGAGGATTTTAAGATTGTCTCAGATTGTAATTCAGAAAGTTTAAATTATTCTGTTCTTAAAAGAATACTAGCTAAAGTTATTTTTCTGAATTATTCCATATATTTTATACAGCCCTTCTGTTACGCTATTGGAAGAAATGACAGAAAGAGAGAGATTGGATTTGTTTGAACAGCTAACTCAGCAATTGGAGCACTATAAGGTCAGTTACCAAGCAATAAATAGTATTTAAAAGTTATTTAGCTCCTCCATACCACCTGATTTCTATAGTGTAAAGATGCCAGGGTACGATTTGCTGAGAACATATCCTTACAGTAGAACTTCCCACTTGCAGGCTGCCTATTACTGAAGTTGGAAAAGAGTGTTCTTGTTTCTGTTTTAAATGGTTAGGTTGAATAATCAACAGTTGAATTACAGATAGTATTTGACTGATAAACTTGATGGAACTTGCCCATTACAGTCAGAAGTCGTGACAGCCATTAAGTGAAGCAGCCATATGATCACCTAACTTGCGATCCGTCTCCCAACTTTTTCCAATGCAATCATTAAACATGTGCAAGGGAGGCACTGGGAGGACTAGTACAGTACACGTCCCAGGCCTTCAGAGGCCTCCCCTACCCACTGAGGCATTCTTTGCTCTGCTTCCTACCCCTTAGAGTCCTTACAGGCCTTGAGTCTGCTTCCCACCCCA
This sequence comes from Masticophis lateralis, assembly GCA_030761175.1. Classification (NCBI taxonomy): domain Eukaryota; kingdom Metazoa; phylum Chordata; class Lepidosauria; order Squamata; family Colubridae; genus Masticophis; species Masticophis lateralis. Next base: position 162,176,979 of record JAUDYJ010000001.1, read on the forward strand.
TCGGATCCCAGACCCTCCTCACCTCGCATCATCCATCATACACTTAGCTTTCAAAGATCTCCAAAGCTTGGGTTAGGAAAGAATGGCAAGCTGCTATGTTTCTGGGCGACATGACATGGTTCCAGAAATGGTTGCCATTTGGGGGGCGGCTGCACTGAATTGCAGGCACTCCAAAAATGGCAGCTGCTTCCAGGGTTGCGCCACATGGCCCAGGAACAAAATGGCCTTCTCTGCTTCCTCAAACTGTGGATTGCTGCTGATCTTTCCAGAACTCACATTAGGGAAGCAGGGCAGGGCTCTTTGTTTCTGAGCTATGTTGAATGGCTGAACTGAATTCTCTTTCTATTTGTTATTGGTCAGGCCTTAGCAATCCATTTTTAATTTAAATGTGACATGAAAAATCATTTCCTTCTGGGTGGTTAAAATTCTGTAGTTTTGAACTACCCAATTGAAAGTGGAGTGAGGGAAATGTTTTATTTATAGGGGAAAAATTGAAGAAAAGAAATATATCATTTTACCACTTAAAACTGCTCTAAAACATTTTTTTTAATTTTTAAATGTGTAAAACATAAATTCAATGCTTATGCTATTTTCATATTCCTTTTTATCTCTTTTTAAAAAAGATAATTCACTATAAAGTAATCACTTCAAATATTTTACTCGTATTCTAAAATCATTATTGAACCTTTTTTCCTTGAATTATTTTATTCATTTCTGTACCTTAACTTTGTTTGCATTAATACTCCAGTTGTTAAAACAATGCTATACTTAACACTTGTTCAGTTCAGTTTATGAAGATTTAGTTTTCTCAACCCGATTGTGATGTTGTAAAATGTCATCTGCATATTGTAATATAATATTGCACTTTAACCAAAAGTATAGATTGTGGTAATGTATAAAATAGTGCAAAATAGTTAAATTAGATAAAAATTTAAATTTCCTAGTCTTAATAATACATTTTTCATACATGTTCACCCTAGGAAGAACTTTGTTCTTTACAACTGCGTTTGGACAAAAAACATTTACATGAGATTGAGTTATTAAGATCTACTCTCACACTCCAGTACCAAGAGAATATTATAAAGCTGAAATTGGAGCTCTCAGATAGATATACTTCTGAAATAGAACAATTGAAAAAGAAACATTGTTTACATCTTGAACAGCTCCATGCAAAAATTTCAGAAGAACACCTCAAAGGTAAAAGACTGTCTCATAAGCAAGCTGTGGTTTTTAAATGCCCTGATTTGTAACAGATTAAAAAAAAAAAACCTCTACACTATAAATGGGCACATTTTACATCAAAGGTCAAAGATAAATAATTAGTCAGTTAGTCATATATTGTAGAGGAAGATCTTACTTATTGACCTGCTTGTTCAGCAACAGTTGAAGTTACAATGCTGAAGAAATAATTTTACGACCAGTGCTCATACTTAGAGACCTTTGCTGTGTCTTTTGGTCACATGATTGCCATTATAATCATTTTGTATTATCTTGACCTGTCCCCCCCCCCCCCCGCCCCACTTGCAGAGTGGAGAGTCCCTGCTCACTCTTTGTAATCACTTCCCCTTCAATATCTCCTCTATGCAATGGAAGAAAAACAACAGGTCAAGTATAGGAAAGATTGCCTAGTGTCTCCTCCCTCCTCCCTACATAAGTTATATAAATACATTGAAAAATATATTAAAATATTTTATTGCGTAATTTGATAAACCTGCAACTAAATGGTTGAATTACCTGGTTATATTGTTTAGAGCAAAATTTTATGAAACCTTTTATAAAATTTACTGCAATTCTTAGTAGCCAGCTTGGGCCAGTTACTGACTCTCAGCCCAACTCACCTCACACAGTTGATGTTGTGGGGAAAATGATAGAAGGAAGGAGTATTAGGTATGTTCACTGCCTTGAGCTATTTATAAAAATAATAAAGAGATGGTATTCCTGATTTATTGCTTAGATAATAAGAGCCCTGTTAATCCCATCTCTAGAATTTCAGCATACTTTTAGATACATGTATTTTCTCTACTGTCTCTTTAACTTGCAGAAGTAACTTTTCTAGATTGGCTTTCATTGGGACAGAACCAATATTCTCCAGCTACTTCATGTGGGTTGACAATTGTCTCTTATCAGAAAATTAGATTTATGAGTAATTTTAACTGCATCATAATAGAAATGACAACATAATTTCTTAGAATTCACAAGACAAGGTTTCAACTACAGTCTGATCACAGGGGCCCTCAACCTCCAGACTTTTGGGAACCAGTCTGTGGATGAGCATGTGAAGCTTTATTTGCACATGCGCAGAATTAAGTTGCACACATAAAACCATTGCCTCCAACCCCCGCCACTGCCACCTCTATCAGTCCGTAGAGCCAGAAAGATTGAGGACTGTTGGTCTCTGAAACCCTCTTTTCTGTGCTTTAAAACATTTCATCATTTTCAGAGATTGCTAAAATTCGTCAACAAAGTACTCAAGATGCTGCGCATCAAATAGAAACAGAGGTGGCCCAGCGACTCTTGTTATTAGCGAATGAATACAAGAATGGTCTTCAGCTTGAGATGCAATCTATTTCTAATCAACAAGACGAAATAGAAGAACTGAAGAGAAAAAATACTGAATTAAAAGAAATCGGCATAGTACAAGAAAAGAATGTGAAAGAAGAATTAGAACAGGTATATACTGAGCAATGCAAAAATACTGCTTTTGGGAAATAATTTGTTTAGACACTTATTGTAAGTAATCTTTATTATTGAAAAATAGTTATCTATACGATTTTTAAAAAATACCAACAAGATGAGTGTTTACTATTTTTTTTTATTTATTTTGTCAAACGTATGAGATAACAGGTATAAGTATAAACATGGACATGAGCACAGGTAATGAGTATAAATAAATGGGACAAAAGGTAAATGAAAATAAGTACTTAAAAATAACATTTAATTTCAGAGTTTAAAAGATGGCTTTATTAAAGATGGAACTAGCTCAAAGATATTACCATTAACTTAGCTTATAAATATTCAGATTGCTATTGGTAGTATAGAAAAAAGCAAACTGACTGTAGCAGATATTTTTCTAAAAGTCAATGACAAAATCAGTAGATAAACATTTTTTAATCAGGGCAAGAAAGAGGAGTGAATATATGTAGTCCTTGACTCCTGACTGGTTGCTTAGCGATTGCTTAAATTTACAATGGACCTCTCCTCCCTTCCCCCCCACAAACTACTTACGATTCAGTGCCAAAGTTACTATAGCCAGCCACACCTGGGTCACATCTTGGGTGCTTGGCAACTGGCCAGCATTTACAATGATTTGTAGCACTCCATGATCACATCACCACAATTTGTGACATTTTTCCAGAAACTGGTGTTTACTTTCAGTTTCTAGGGGAAAAACCCACCCCATAGTGAGCAATGGGTTTGTTTTTACAACCGTGGCATATGCTTGACTATCACTGCAAAAATGATAAAATCTGGTCTGATCACATGATGACATACTATGACCATAATGACTTACCACCATAATTGACAGACTCAATTACACTTATAAATCGAGTTGCATGCAAAGGAAAGTGAAACAAAAAGTGAAGAAATCCATTTCTGCTCTGTGAAGATTTAATAAAATGCTAATACTACATTGCCTGCTGAACCTCCTGTGGGACTGTCTTCGACACTCTTTGTTGCAATTTTAAGATCTTCAACTGGCTCTGTGTACTGGGAGATTAAGCAAGTAGCTCCAGCCCTTAGCAAATGGTATAAGGAATATGGGGTATAGCCTTTGCAACCATTTGCAACCTCCAGCTGCTGAATGTGCTACAGCAGAAGAAGTTTGGAGAGATGCTATTCACTGATAGTTGGCTGTGATTGCTTATTGTGGAGATGATTATGTTAAATGGTTCCCAGGACTTGAGGGAGTGATTGATGGAGGACATAAGATGGATTGTGGTATCAGAATGGTAACGGGAGGAGGGGGAAGAGAGAAATGATGACAATCTGGAAGTGGACAACAAATGGATTTTGTGTAATATTTAATAGATTAAGCATAAACTAATTGAAGATCATACAGCTGAATTAAGAAGAACTAGAAAATTGCTCCAGGAAGTGGAACAGTCTCATAAAGCAGAAGCTGAAGAATGGAGACGTGAAAAGAAGATATTGGTAGCAGAAGCTGAAGAAAAAATATTATTGCTTCGAAAAGAACTTCAAAACAAGGCAGAATATGAGAAGCAAACATGGCAAAGACAGTCTGACCTTCGAGAAGCAGAAATGACTTGTCTTCAAGAACAGCAGGCTGCTCTAATTGTAGAATTAGAGAAAACTCTAAAGGAGCAACAGAATACTATCCAGCAGTTAGAAGATAGTTTAATGAATGCACAGAAGACTTTGGCTCAATATAACAGTGAATTATCTTCCACAAAGACTCTCATGGCTGAAGAATTAGAAAAAGCCAAACAAGTTTTAGAAGAAGAATATAAAGCTAAATACAAAGAAGCGCAAAGCAGGTTTGTAATTTTTCCTATTCTAACTTGATCATTTAGTGTAAATGCTTTCATAACCATCTCCCAAGGCTAGACCCTATATAGGCAGTTGTTCAGCTGTTTCATTAATATGTTAACCATCAATGTGTGAAATTAGGTATTTTTAGAATGCCTAGGAAATCTATAGAATGCCAAAAATAGGATATTAAAGTATGAAACGCTTAATATTTCACACATTGCCTAGGCATACTATATAATGCCAAAAGGCAAACTGGCAAAGTATTAAAAGTATAAAATAGAATATGACATTCTAGCCTTCCTTGTCGCAACAAGTAAGTCAGGACTGGTCTTTTTCTCTTTTTTTCAGTAAGATAGCGCTATTCTTTATTTTGCATTTCTTTCATTTTCATACCTGTCTTTTCAGTAAAAGGTTCAGTAAATGACTCTTTTTTCATACTTTTCAAAATAAATAGTTCTTGTTATTCTGCACAATGCCTAGCATTTATATACAATGCCTAGTGAAAGTATATAGCTTATTAAAATAACACAAGACATTTCGTACTTTTTGGAGGGGTTGCCTCCCGTACGCTTCTTTTATATCATTTATTCCATCTACTTTTAGGTCTATGTTTTGTCTGTAACCTCTAGCTTTCTCTCCCCTCATCTTTTCCCCCTGTTGTTTTTTTCTATGACTACTTATTCTAACCCCTTTTTCTTCTCCCCCACTATCTTCCTGTTTTTCCATTTTCTTTTCACATCTTCTAAAATACTTTCCTTCTGCTCTAATCCCTTTTTCACTCTGCATTTTACTAATGTCTTCTTATTATTTTCTTTTTGATTTCCCAATTCTGCATTCTCCTCTCTTTTGGGTGTTTCCGTTTTTTCCTCATCGTCCTGGTCTTGTTATTCCTTGTATTACATTTTCCAGTTTTTGCTCTATACGATCCATACAGCCAAATATTTCCATCATTTCCTTACATTGTTCTTTTATAAAATCCTTAATGTCTTGTTAAATCAGCTCCATATTGTTATCTCCACTTATTTCCATTTTACAGTCAGTCCAGTTTTTTTTAAAAAAAACATCCAGGCGGTCATCCATGTCCCTTCCAATCACTTTTATTTATTCAACAGTTTCTTAATTTTGAAGTTTAAAGTAATTCTTTATAATTCAACAAAAATAAAGATCCCATAGGTGCACAGTTCTCTTAACAGCAGATGGCGCTCCTAATTCAAGTTGGTCTTGCTTCTCTGTGTAATGTTGATAATCCAATTTTAATTATTTTAAATTGTAAATCCAATAGGTGAGTAAATTTGATAGTAATAAAATAAAAACAAATTCTAGATCAAATTCCAATATTTTTTTAAATACCTTTTCAGTGTCACATCTTCACTTTGAGAGTTCAATTTAATATCTTTGTTTCCTTTTAAAAAATTCTTGAATTTAAAATGAATTTTAAAAATTCATATTATGACTTTTTTTTTCTATAAATGTGCTTATTCCGTCACTAGCAAATATTCCCAGTATACTTCCCCCTCGTATTTCTTGAGGATACTTTCAAAAAAAAAAAAAATTTTTTTTTTGCCCAGTTCACAAGCCATTCACTTTCTCTTCTGCTCAGTCTTGTGTATTCTGGTCACCTTCGATTTCATGGCAGCCATCTTTTGCTGCTGCTGTTCCTTGCCGTCGGCTGAGGGTACTTTCCAGGTCAGGGAGAGGAGATGCAGCTCTCCTCTACCTGCTAGGCAGTCCCCCTTTGCTTCACCACTTTCCCGGAGTGGCTATGGTCCCAATTAGGACCCTCTGACAGGAAAAGTTTGGCGCCGGCTGCACAGCTCGCAGACAATGCTTCTGATACCGCCGGAAGTTCAACCGGAAATTTCCCTTAATTAAATTAATAAATTTAAAGGTGGATTTTTTTTTTTTTTTTGCAGATTACTACTGCCACTAAATCTATAATCTAAACATAAAATCTTTGTACAAGTTTGTATGTATAGTGCCACACTATCAGGATGACAAAACAGTACAAGTAGTCCTCAACCTATGACTGTTTGGTTAATGATCATTTCAAGTTATGATTGGATTGAACAAATTATGGTTGCTACTGGTCTTCAGCCATCTTAGCAACCCTGCAGTCATGTGGCCATGATCTGGGTGCTTGGCAACATCTTCATATGATCAGTTGCCAAGTTCCCATCACATGTTCGCTATTTGCAATCTTCCCTCCCAGCTTCCCCAGAAAGTCAATGACAGGGAAGATTGAAAGTCATTGGGTAAGCTTCCCCTATTTAGTGCACCTGCATCCATCCCCTCCTCATTCACACCGTGTCAACACTTGCATGTCATTCCCAATCTGCACAGTACCTCTCACATACCATTGTACATCCTCCCTATTCTCATGGTGCCTTTCACACACTCTCCTTAACCCTGCCTGACATATCCACTTACCACCTGACTCCCCCCCACTCCAATATCAGCTTCTTACCTCCTTCAAGATCTGGAACTTGCATCTTTCCGGGCAGCTAACTTCGGCTATGAAAAACCAGCATGAAATTTCCTTGCCTAATGATAGTGTGGTTCAGTTAATAATGACAAATGTATTGTAGGTGATACTATCATTAAATGATACAGTTGCACGTTATGACTGCTTCACTTAGCAAAGGGAATTCCAGTCCCAATTGCCATTGTAAGTCAGGGACTACCTGTAAATAATCTTTTATCTTTGGATTTCAGCAGAAGACTACTATGTTACTATCTTATCTTATCTTTTACGGAACATACTTTCATAGACTCATAAGGTTGGAAGGGACCTTGGCATCTTCTAGTCCAATCCCCTGCCCAAGGTTTCTTGAAAACTTCCATCAACAGAACATCCACAACTCCAGGAGGCAAGCTGGTCCATTGTTTAATAATTCTCACTGTCAGGAAATTCTTCTTTATTTCTAGGTTGGATCACCCTCTGGCAAACCAACTGTTTTTTGTCTTGCCTTCAGTTCTGTGGAGAGTACATTGTCACCCTCTTCTTTTTGGCAGTCCTTCAAACAATTGTAAGACTGCTGTCATGTCTCTTTTCAGTCTTCTCTTCATGGACTTGTATCAATAGCTTTAGTTGACTTGGTTTTTAAAAAATAGCTATACTTCCTGGTACACATTAATGTGGGGCAGAAAAAAGTAGATGGATGATAAGAGAAATAAATAAGCAGATTTGCCTTACGTTACAGTTACAAGCAGAAGAAATATGAATAGCATTTTAAGATAATGTTCAAAAAATATCCCAGATATTTTACATTATTATGTTATTTGTTCTTTGCACTGTTATATTTTTTGTAATATATTTTGTTTGCTTCCTTATAAATCTAGATTTTTGGAAGAAAATAAAAAAACCAGAACAGAACATGAAATTCTTCTCCAGAAATTGAGGGAAAAGCATATTGATGAGCTAGAGCTTCAAAATAAAGAGTTGCATCAGAAACATAAAGAACACATTTTGTCCCTTACATCCAGCCAGCAAGCCGAAATTGAAGTTCTCAAATCTATATTAGAAAGAAAACAACAGAACTGGTTAGAGACCCCTGTGGCTGATATCCAGAAAAATAATCAAGCACACATTACGCAGCTGGAAACAAAGCATTTATCTGATTTGAATAGTTTGGAGGCTACATACCTTTTTAAAATTAAGTTCCTGCAAGAAGAGCACAAGAAAGCTCTTAGCGGTTTACAGATAAAATTGAAAGAACAATTATTTCAGAAAGATAAAGAAAAGGAAATGCTTTTGGCTCAAGAATTAAATACAATAAAATTTGCTGAAGAATTGCAGATTTGTGAAAACAATCTGAAAATAGAACTGGCTGATGTTCAAAAAGAAAAACATAAATTAACGGCTGCTGAACATGAAGATGTTCATAAGGTAGAGTTGAACAGTAAAGATTGCAGTTGGTTTTGAGTTCTGATTTTAGCAATATAAGCCAACCTGGAAATCATAGTTGCACTGTGATTATCTGTTGCAGTACCCCCTTTTTTCTCATGTGCACACAGTTTTGCATCTTTAGGTCTTAGTTCCACTCTCAGGACATACTATCATTTATAAGAGATTGGATTAGTGGCTAAAGCTCATCTTTTTAGTAGACTAATGAGGCTATTCATTCTGGCTGCTGTAGTAATGGTTTCAGTAATCTGTTTGCATTTGAGAAACCATTCTTTCAAATAGCTTATTTAAAAATTCAAAGATGTAGGGGAGGCTTTTAAAGAGATGTACAGTAATAATGCAATAACAAGGATTTTTTATTTGATCCAAGCTGTTTGATAAAACAACAGTTCGTAAAATTACACATTTTTAATATAATTTTATTTATAATTTTTTTCTTTGACGTACATAAATGAACAGTTTATTGTCTGGGTCAATTTACTTTATATACAATACTAATAATAATAATGCTATTTAGGTATACATATTAATCTTTCAAGTTAGTAATTATGTAGCAGTATACATAATATTTTCCCAATTTCTAATCTCTCTCTCTATTTTCTAACCCTTATTAAAGCAAACCCCATATTAAGAAGTATACTGCATCTATCCATCATCTCTTGCCCTTTTTAGTATTTCAACTCTTATTGACTTTTTGACAAATCTCCCATGCTCCTCCCTTGGGATCTTGTATCCCCTTACATCACTCAGATTTAGTCTAAGTATTTCATCTGCCTCTACAGCTACCTCTCACTTGAATCTCTAGAACACCCATCAATAACACTTTCATTACTTCTGGGAGTTCTTTCTCTTTGTCCTCTTCTATATTTTGACCTCTTAAATAGTAATCTACCTGTTCTATTACAAAAAAAAAAAATTACTATCTCTTCCGTATCTTTATCTGTTGATTTATCTCCTTTATTCTTTCGTTTTCTTCTTCTAATTTCTCCTCTATTTTCTGAATGTTTTGTTCATTTTTGATTGTCATTTGCTGAGGGTTTCCTAGTCTCACATCTGTATCATGCATTAGTTTCTCCATCTCCCTATTGGTTCTTTAATGGGCTAAAAGTTACTCAGTTCCAAATCCATCAGTATCCCAATTGTCCAGAACACCAAAAAGCCAATATTAGAAGAATTTGCTCAATCCCGGAACTGTTCCTCAGAATCCACAATTTTTATAGACCTCAAAATCTGCCAATTTACTTCCTCTGAGTATCCAAATTTGTAAAAACGAACTTTTCTTGTTTCACCTCATAAGATGTTCTATCAAACAATATTTATAATCCAGAATGGCCCACCAAATTTTCCCATGTCTCATTAATCCACAAAATCAAGTGCTCAGTTTTGAGGGCAATTTCTATTGTTTATAATCCACACTACATTGAAGATCCTCAAAAGGCTCACCAGTTACTCCCAAACAGCCAGAAAGCAAATAGATGTAGAACAAAAAACAAAAAGATGGCCTTCGTTTGCCTTTCACCTTGTTTCCCTTCTTATCAATTCTGGCTTCCTGTCAAGGTCTTTTTCAACCATGTACCATGTTTCCCCCAAAATACAACATGTCCCAAAAATAAGGCCAAGCCTGATTTTTGGGATGGGTGTATAAATACGCCCGCCCCAGATAAAATAACCCCTGGTGAAAGGATGGCCATGGCAAGCACAGCCCTTCCCTTCCCCCGTCATCTCAGGGCTTCTCGCCCCCTTAATGGGATCAGCTGAGGCGCTCCAGCTGCCATTCAAGAAACAGCTGATTTGTGAGTGCAAAACGGCTTGAAAATGGGGGGGGGGGATTTTGCCTCTTATTCTGTCTGTGCTGAGCTTCAGAACAGGGTGAGAGGAGGAAAATCCCCCCTCCCCATTTTCAAACCGTTCGCGAACGTCTTGAAAATGGGGAGGGGGCATTTTCCTACCTCTCGCCTTGTTCTGAAGGAAAAGATGGCGTGTGTGAGAGAGAGATCCCTACCCCTCCACCCCTTCCAAGGCAGCCACATCCCTCCACTAACCTGCTTTCCTGCTCCATTGTCTACTGCCACATGCAGGGCAAGAAAAGTAGTCTGTGGCATTACTTCCAACTTCGCGAGATCTTTTTTTTTCCCCCAGGAAGTTGGAAGGTCTGAATTTCTGGTTCATGCGGAGAATTTGAGTCAGTGCAGCTGCAGGCAAGCAGGTGGTGGGATGGAGAGGGTGGGGCCGGTGGGCTTGCTGCCTCCTGCCCCTCAAAAATAATAACACCTCCCTGAAAATAAGGCCAAGCCCTTATTTGGAGGTCAAAAGAAAATAAGACCCTGTCTTATTTTTGGGGAAACACGGTAGTAGTATAGTATCTTTTTTCAGCAGTAGATGGCATCCCAGCTCCAAATTCCAGCATTAAAACCAAGGGGATTGTCAAATGATCAAAAGGTCCATTTTTCTTTATACAATTTCTTCCAGTAGTCAAACATTATAGTTAGCAAATTAAAATCACTTTTCACAGTACTGCAAGTTCCAGTCCGGTCTTCCTATATTTTAAAACTTCATAGTCTTCCATTAAAATTTTATTTCTCTTTTGGATCTATAATCTATCTCCATGTGCTAACTTGCTGCTTTCTCAGTGCTTTGGAAAGTCTTTCAAAAATTCTTTTACTTGGGGTTGAGTTTCTAATATAGAAGTTGAAAATCATCTCACCCAGTTCCAATCCTCTGTTCATGAACTGCTCCAGCTCATTAGTATTTCTTCTTCTGTTGCCTCAGCTTTGGTGTGGCCATAATGGCCGTCTCTCTTCTTCGTTGAGAGGGTGCCTTGGATCGAGCGGTAGAGCCACTGCTCTCCCGCGATCAGGAAGGGGTCCCTTCTTTCTTCATCATCCCTCCAGGGTGACTTTAGCCCCTTAGGCCTCCTAACAAAGAAGGGTTGGACGGGATTCATGGAGCCCCCTACCCACAATTGTCTCGCTGCAATACCAAACCAGAAATCAAAATTACACATTAAGGAGATTGCCTAAGGACCACCGCCTCATCTGGTAGCGACTAAAACGTCAAGCTTTGTCTACTGCTTCTGCCCCTTTTCTTTGGAATGCTATCTCCAAAAGGCATAACAACTCATAAATTATCTTAGAAGAGAGGCTTTTAACTGAAGTTTTTATTGTTAATTTTAATTATGAATGCTGTTGGTTTACCTGGTTATTTTAATTGCAATTTTAATATTTTCATTTTATATTTTATTTTTCAATAGCAGTACACCCAAATAAATATGTAGCAGTTGCTATGATTTAAACATTATGATTTTATAAAATATGAGTACCATCATCCATAGTACAGGAATTGGTTTCACAGCTGTTTCCACCACCACCACCATTACCACCATTCTAACTTTGAACAGTTCCTAAGTGTGAACTTTATGTTAGGACTACTCATATGCTAAGTATAATAGCATTGTTGTCACTAGTTTCAGTTGGTTCCTCATTTTCTTCTCATGTCAGATTGCCATAACTAAATCGAAGGTCACCCCTACTAGTTAGTTTTAAAGTCTATGTTATGAATATTTAGTCATTTAGGATATATAGAAATTTGGGTCTCTGTTGCACATGAAAGAAAAAAAATATGTAAGGCGTAATTGCAGACTTCCTGACCATCTTAAACATGTTCTACCTTAATTTTTGTGATTCTGATTATAATAGAGATTGTGTTTGCTGTACATGAGTATATAAGTTAAATAAACAAACAAACAAACCTTGAGCCATGGTAGTGCTTTTTGTTTCTTTTTTTTTTCAAAGATGAACAATTTATAATTTGTGAATTATTATCTTTGATTCTATGTAGGAAGAATTGACTGTTGCACTAGAAACACAGAGGCCTTTGTTTGAAGATGAGCATCATGAAGCCCTGGATGTTTTGCAAAAAACAATCCTCCAAATGGAAGAAGAACATAAAAGAACAATACAGGGCTTTCAAGATCTTCATTTGGTGGAAATTGAAAAAGGAAAAGAAAAATTTCAGCAGCTTCAGAAAGAATTTGAGAAAATAAAGTCAGACAAGCAACAGGTGAGAAATGCTTTTTGAAAAAGTAAAATTGTATTTCCATTTGGATCTCATTTTGTGTTTTGCTATAACTTGCAATTACCTATTTAAGAAACTATAATAGAAGTGGTCAGTTTTGCTGCTCTTACTTACCAACTTTTCAAAAAAAAAAAAGTACAGGTAGAACTTGACTTACAACCGAGGTTTATGGCATTTTTTTGCAGGAAACCAGTATTTACTCCTGATTTGCAGCAAAATCTACCCATTGTGAAGAATGGATTTGATTCATAACGGCAGTGTTAATTTAACAACTGCAGTGATTCACTTAACAACCACAAAAAAGGGTCTTAAGATCGGAGGTAGTGATGTAGTGACCCACTTAACAACCAGCTTGACTTACTACTGTAATTCCAATTATAAGTCAAGTTCTACCTGTACTTTTTTTTTCAAGAAAAGTTGGTAAATTAGTGCTTTAAACTTTTTTCAAATTCCAGAAAGAAAATTTTCTTGTGCATATGTCTGTTTTGCTGTTGTACAGTCTTAAAAACATTGCCAGAAATTCTGGTTCTATCTATTCCAGTAATATTCTTACATTGAACATGCTTGCTATTGTTCTTGGTAACTCATTTAAAAACATATTGGAACTTTGATCATAAAAAAAGTCATTCGCTCAAGCCTAAAGCATAAATGTAGATATATTCCAATATTTTTGCTATCTCCCAAATTTTCATAACATTATTTATTCTATTTTATGTGGCACGGTTCATCAAAGTGCAGTGAAAATACAAGATAATAGTTGCATGCTTGTCTTAGCAAAAATTGATATTTATCCTTACTTTTCATTTTTTTCCACAGTTGGAGAAAGAAGTCAATTTTTTAAAGAAAGAAATGGAAAATGCCAATACTGAATTTAAAAAATTATATCCACAAGAGAGAGAGAATCAGGAAGAAAATATTCTTATAGCCATGTTGAGATCTGATATTGACAGTTACAGGAATGAAAGGTTTGAACACTTGAAACATTCTGGGGTACATTTTGTATTTTATATAAAGTAAACAAACTATGAACATGTTTGTATGTAGATGATGTTTGCCAAGAACCAAATGATTTGCAGTTAATATTAGCTTGTTAGATTGAATGGGTCTGAGAATTAATATATCAAATATCAAGTTACTGGAATGAATAATTTCAAGTCATAAATAGAAGGAAAAAATAGAACAAGTAAACTATATTTTGGTAAAATCTGTACTAAACCTGGGGAAATTTATATTGCATACAACTGCTGATAGAATTGTATTTGGGTATATGTGATTTGCACAAGAAATGAATGTTAAAATGGATGTGGACGTGGAATATGTAAGAACAAACAAAAGTAATTTGAAGTGAATTACTTAAAATGTATCTGGCAAAAGTAGAGAAGGTCTAGAATGAATTAATGGTCAGTATAGTAGTACTAAATTGAAGTAATTTGATCATATAGAAAAAATGAATGAAGATCAAATTTCAGAACAATGAATTATATATATAGAGGAAGAATGGGGGACATGTCAAGAAAACCAAGAAACTTGTAGTTCATTAATGGGGGACATGTCAAGAAAACCAAGAAACTTGTAGCAGCATTAATGACATTCAAGGACAGGAAATTTAAAGAAAAAAAAGAAACTGATTTATGGATGTGCTAGAAGAGAGGATTGTTCAAGAACGGAAAGGTATAGAGAGTTATGAATGGTGTTGGCATCAACTAGATCTAGTAAAAAGTATTTTTGTTGTTATATCCATTTAATTTTTTATGCTTATTAATTCTTACCTTTTTTGGCACTCTGCCTAATACTGCTTACCCTGAAGGGGAATAGTGTGATGGGCAGGTATGTATAATAGAGAATATTAAAGCTAACATTTATCAACAATAAGACCAACTTTTAAACATTTAATATTAAACATTAGTAATGCAACACAATGTAATAATTATTTCAAAATTGTTTGAGAATTCAGAGATAATTTGTAGGGAAATTACAATATATCTTAATATATAATATTTAACATAACTTTTCCTGTGCGCTGCTCCCACTATCCATGCGTGGGTTAATGCTTCAGCCTTTGGCAAACAACTGAGTGTTACTTTAAAAGAAACTTCCCCTTTCTTGGCTGCTCAGCCACACCCCCAATCCCATGACACCCCAGTCTTCGCTCAGTTGCTTGGCAAATGTGATGTGTTTTCTGGGAGCTCCTGAGCCTTAAGATATTTTTCTCCTTTTTATTCTGTTTGTTGGGGTTTCTTTTCTGTTTTCCCTTTCCTGGGGCGCTTAGGCTTTACTTTATTTTTGATTAATTTTTTCTCCTCGGGGTTTTCTCTTTGTTTTTCGGTGCTGAGGGCGGCGGCAGCGCTAATCAGCTGGGTGTCGGGTTCGGAAGCTCCGACCGCCCATGCTGCATCGTTTCCCTTTCGGCGCCAATTTCAAAGCTGCTGGAGGGTCTGCCTGGCACCCGAGCAGCCGTCGCTACACCGGAGGAGCCTAATCAACTGGGCGTCGGGTTCGGAAACTTCCAATCGCCCACGCTGCATCGTACCTCCTTTCGGCGCCATTTTCAAGCTGCTGGGGATGTTTTCGCTGCACCCGAGCAGCCGTCGCAACGCCGCAGGAGGCAGAGGAGTGCTATCTCGTCTTCAATCTACTCATCTAAACCGGGGAAAGCAGCGTGCAGCCGTGGTATTGCAGCGTAGCCCTGCATTGTGCCGCTACGCTACAGAACAGCCCCTGCTGCAAAGGCCATATACAGCGGCATCTGGTAGGACCCTCGGGCTGCCAGTACAAGTCCACTTTACGATTCTGGCACCCAAGCCTCACACCACGTGACGCCCGCCATCTTGATGGACCCTCGGGCAGCCATCTTGTTCTTTTGTTGCCCAACAAGCACATCTACATTGTGGTGCCTAAAGAGCATAGGCCAGTTGGTGAGACCCTCGGGCTTTCACTGGCCGCTTTTCCCTCCAGTGTCACCAGAGAGAGCCTGAAACGACTAGAGGGGTTTTTCCTGTCTACAATTCCCTCCAGCATTCCTATCATGTCTGACTCTCCTCTGTCATCAGACTTAGAGCTGGAACTGAGCCCACCACGCAAGGGGGCCAAATCAGCAAAAAAGAGCCCTAGGAAGCGGTCTGACAATTCCAGCCGCAAATCCAGGGCAGATAAGGTTATGTCTGTCCAAGATAGAGATGCTCTAAGTTGCCATTAGGCGCTAGAGCGACAGTGCGCCAAAGCGCAAAAGGCAGTGACTGCATCCGCTTCCACAGATCTTAGGCCAGCTAACGTGGCCCCTGCCACAGCAAGAGAGTCAGTCTCAGCAATCGCGAGTCTGGCTGAATTACCTCGGACTCCAAGTAGTCCAGTCAGGACCAGCACAGGTCCCCAAATGGAGGAGCCCCATATGCCGGTTCCAGAGGGGCCTGCGCCCCACTCACCACAAGGGGGGGAGACACCAGCCATAGGTGTGCAGGCAGACAGTCTCAGCAGGGTGATGGTGGACCGGACGGAATGGTGTCTGTATCCTTCTCTATTCCAGCTACTGTCAGATCAATACAGGACTCTGATCTTGGATCTGTTCACATCCCCAGAGAATTCACAGCTACCATACTTCTTCAGCAGGTACCGGATGCAGGGAGCAGAAGGGACAGATGCCCTCCGCCTTCCATGGCCTCCAAGTCTTTTGTATTCCTTTCCTCCTCTTCCCATGATCCCAGCAGTCATCAGGAAGGTGTTGGAAGGAAAGGTAGAGGTAATCCTGCTGGCTCCTCATTGGCCCAGGAGACCATGGTTCGCCAACCTGATGAGTCTATCAGTGGGTGACCTTGGAGGATTCCGAACGACAGAATCCATCTCAGCCAGAGGGCCTTGATCCATCTGAAGCCCCAGTGGCTACAACTGACCGCCTGGCGGTTGAGTGGCGGGCCCTGAGGCACAAACATTTCTCTCCTGGGGCCATCCACACTATTCAGGCCTCTAGACAACAATCCACATCTAGAATATACACCGCAACTTGGAGGTCCTTCTGCACCTGATGCTCCAGGTTGCAGGTTGATTCATCAGCAGCTTGGTGGCTCAGGTCCTGGAGTTCCTCCAGAACGGGTTGGATAAGGGATTAACACCAGTGCCATCAAGAGGCAAATTGCGGCATTGTCTTCAGTTTTGTCTCTCGGGACACAGGAATCCCTTTCCAGACATCCCACGGTACGCAGATTCCTTAGGTGAGTTACTAATTTGTGTCCACCGGTTGTTCACAGGTATCCCTATCTGGGATCTGACTAAGGTTTTGCAAGCTGTCACAGACAGCCCCTTCAAGTGGCGTTCCTCATTGCAATCACTTCAACTCGAAGGATTTCAGAACTGGCAGCCTTATCAGTCAGACAGGACTTATGCATCTTTCACCAGGAGAGGGTCATCCTGCGGCTGGACCTTTCTTTCATACCCAAGGTTAACACCTGGTTTCATAGGGCGCATGAGTTGATCCTACCAAACTTCTGCCTGGAGCCACGACATGCCCTTGAATACAGATGGCATACCTTAGATGTCAGAAGGGCTCTCCATATTTATATCAAGCGTACGTCTTCATTTAGGAGGACAGAGTCCTTATTTGTTTCATTCCAACCATCAACATTAGGCAACAGGGTCACTCCTTCAACAGTGGGATAGTGGCTGAGGGCCTGCATAGTCAGGGCATATAAGGTTAAGACCCTCCCAGGCCGAATAAAGGCTCACTCTACCAGGAGTGCGGCCATCACAGTGAGGTGGACGACGCAGGCCTCCATTGATGAGGTGTGTCAAGCAGCCACATGGTCCTCCCCCTCACCATTCATTCGGCATTATAAGTTAGACACCTTCGCTTCGGCGGAAGTGGCTTTTGGGAGGAGAGTCTTTCAGAGGATCCATAATGCCGGGGGGATTTAGGACCAGATGCTACCCACCAGTTAAGGGGACAGGCTGGCTTTGGTATGTCACACTCTGATGCTCTTGATCCAGCTCTAGGGAGAATGGGTATTGGTCCTACCTGAACGCCATTTCTAGTAGAGTTGGTAGAGAGCATCCAGCCCCACCCTTTCTAATGTTTGGTCCACAGTCTGGGAGGAGCTACTGTTTTACAGGTCACAAGTCTATGCATCGCTTGCCTTTGCCAAACTGGGAATCACCAGACAAGGAGGGAATGACCAGAGATGCAAATTAAATCACATGCTCAGTCTACATGCAGAACATAGAACTACTACCCACTCTGAATGCTCTCTACCAGCTCTATTAGAAATGGCGTTCAGGTAGGACCATGTCCATTTTAACCAGAAAGTAACCTGTTTTTTACCCTCTGTGCATGCGCAGAAGGGTTTGCGCATGTGCAGAGTGTCCATGTGTGGGGCACGTGCACTTCCGAACCAGTAGGGAAGGTAAGTAGATTTCACCCCTGCTGCTAATTTTGTAGCTTGCAGGTCCTTACTGATATCATATATCCAGCTGTTTTAAGTACAAATAACCTGGAAAAGATCCATGGTGAAAAGTATTCCTATATATCTCTCCTCAGTCTGCTTCCAAAAATCTTTTAAGAGTAAAGGATGAAGCTAATATAATTCTATTCTAATTTCCCATTGTTTGAGATCTTCTTGGTTTCTGGAGACAATCAAACTACGGACCATAGTGTCACTCCTACACGAGAGTTTTTTCCCTTGGTCTAATTGTAAAATCTTGTTTAGTGCTTTTCTAACTGATAGCCTAAATACTAAAGAGCAATAACTAACCTCTAAGGGATAGTAAGCTGTTATAACTCAACTGGTAAAGTGCATAAGCCTACTTGTTTTGATCTACTGGCGTGAATACTGGCGGTTTCCTAAGAAAGTGACAAATATCTTTATTCACTCTTAGATCTTAGTGTCATTTATAAAACTTAAATTTCTGGGTGTTTTTGTGCCAGTTCAATGTAGAATGAGTCCACTGGATATAATGCATATCTAAACTTTAACTTTTGTTTTGTGTTAGTAGGAAGAATAATTTTAGCTGAAATATAACTTGTCGTTTGCTTTTTTTGTATCCAAAGTTGTAATTTTAGATACCTAAATAAAATACAAAATTACAAATAAAGTTATAATTTTCAACTTTATTTTAGAACAGTTCTTGACTAGAGATAATTTGTTGGAGAAAATGTATAAGAATTACACCTATTTTAGCCTTTCCTCTATGGCTTCTAATAAATACATAACATGTGAACATTTATTTTTGCTTTTGCTTTAATTTGCTTCCTGTTTTCTAATAAGGAAGAAATCATTGTGGGAAGAAGAGGTAATCAGTGGAAATGGCAAACAGAACAGTTCAATCTATAATGTTTTGTTGTAGGGATAAACTACAAGAATCTCGTCAGCAAGCTTTGAAATTACTTCTGAAAATGGTGCAGTCCACAAAAGATATGGAAGATCTTATTTGCAAGAAAATTGGCCTTTGTCTTGATGACAGCTTGGCATCTCGAGAGTCACAAGAGATCATATCTGAAGAAACAGTACTTGCACACTCATTGAAAACAATAGAGCAATGGAAATTAAAGAAAAACAATAGAATTTGCCAGGGTAAATAAGTAGAATAGAAAATAAAATATTTAACAGAATTTTGCAACCATGTTCTTGCTGTCTTCCATAGCTTTGCTGTAGAGGTAGTCTCTGTTTATCAGCCATTTGTTCAGTGACTGTTCTAAGTTATGATCGTGCTGAAAAGAAACCTTTGCTCAATTACATCCTTTGTAGTATTCCTCACTCATGTGATTGCCATTATATTCAATATGCATTGTCCTATTCCTTCCCTGTGTCACCCCCCTTGCAGAGAGATTGGAAGGAAAGGGGTAGCAAGAAAATAAGCTGTTTGCTTTTTTACACATTGAAAGCAATGTGATTGGGTTATCAGCCCTGGACACACTATACATAACTGTTTATAAGTACTCTCTTAAAATCTCTTTTTGTCCAGTCTCTCTAATCTGCAATTTGCCTAATTTCCTGCTGTTGGCATTGCTCGGGATGTGTAGTAAGCAAATAGCTTACTCTCTTGAAATCTCTTCCTCTTCAATCTCTGCTCTGCAAGGGGTTCTATGAAGAAAAGTAAACCATTTCTATAGGTAGCCCTTTTTCTCAGCCCAGTCGTGGTCAGGTGATTTCCCACTTAGCAACCACTTTGCTTAGTGGCACAGCTGCCAGCCCCATTTTCCCAGTCCTGGGAGTAAGTGTGTGTTTAATTGCTGTCAATGAAAGGAACCTATTGTTGCAAATGTCTGTTGCTTTTGTTTTTTTAATCACTACCACTGAAATCCCTTGAGCTGCCTTTCTAAATGATAAAAAGAAAGAGAGAACCCTCATTACTTTGCAGTTTTCTCTGAGTACTGATATGAGCCTGGATGTAGGATGCAAATGAAAAGACCTGAGAACAAAAAACAGTCTTTGATATGAGGCTTAGACATTTATGTTGATTGTTTTTTTCTTTCCCTGGAATTTATTAATAGTCTTTACTAGACCCTGTTCAGATACATCATTACCTTTTGGGGTGGGGGGAGAGGTTATCAGGCAGGCAGCAGAACTTGGAGTTACATAGTCCCATAGTCTTCTTTGCCATATTAAAAAAAAAAAGATTTATTTGAATCAGCTTTGTAGACTTTTACAATACTGATTGAGAGGAGGGGGTATGTTATATAGACTGTGGAAAGACAAGGCCTTATACAAGTTTGTATTTTAAAGACAAGTTTGGACTTTAGTTTGAGCTGTCTATCTAATTTTATATTTTTTTCTAGGTTTGCATGCCACCCACAGTAAATCAATCAATCAATCAATCATTTAATTAATTAATTAATTAATCATTTAATTAATTAATTAAAATGATTAGCTACAACTATTCATATTCATCCCGGGTTGAAAAAAAACAGTAGAGATATCAGTGGCCCATAAAATAACAGCAGTATCTGATCAATACAGGTAGTCCTCAACTTAAACAACATCAAGCCCAAAATTTTTGTTGCTAAGTGAGACATTTGTTAAATGAGTTTTGCCCCATTTTGCAACATTTCTTGCCACAGTTATGAATCACTGCAGTTGATAAGTTAGTAACAAGGTCATTACATGAATCTGGCTTCCGCATTGATTTTTCTCGTCAGAAGTTTAGAAAGGGTGATCATATAACCCTGGGATACTGCAACCATCATAAATATAAGTCAGTTGCCAGGCATCTGAATTGACCATGAGGGATACTGAAAATGGTGATAAGTATTAAAAATGGTCATAAATCACTTTTTTCTGTGTGGCTTTGAACCGTCACTAAATGAATTATTGCAAGTCAAGGACTATCTGTATGTACATGTTAGTCACTTAATGCTTACTCATAATTTGTCCCATTCCCATCTCATTTGCAATTTAGTTGCTATTGATGAAGTCTGATAGGAGGGGATTTCCTACATTGGCGGGGGGGGGGGGGGGGAATCATAGACCTAAGCTAGAAGAGATGCAGTTAATCCTTTCCTCCTAAATCCATCTTTCAGTGACTAGTCAAGTGCCTTACAGTAAGTCCAGCTATCATTCTGAACTATAGTTGGTCAATACTTAAAATTTTCTTTTACCAAGGATTCAATTTATTTTCCATCTGATATTGTAAACCACAGAAAACAAGAAGAATACTCTAAATGAAATTCTTCACATGGTTATTAATTTATTTAAACCCTCTAAACCAGATTTTAAGGAATCATTATGAAGATCTTATTGATTAAGAATGAGAAATAACCATACCTTATATAGGATCCTCCTGTGGGGACATAATTGGACTTTTACATTTGGAATGTGCAAAAAGAAGCACTGTGGGAATTAAAAAGTTACCAAGCAATATAATAAATGTACAAAAAAGAATATACTAAAATCAATAAAATCCAGTTAACACCAGTAAAAAATAAAAACATCTGCAGATACAGTCTTAAATAGTAAATATAAAAATACTAAGAACAACAAGTAGCGTAAAACAGTCAAAACAGAATGTGTTGAATATTTTAAATGCAGGAAAATTATGTGTAAAAATACGCTTTTAAAAACTAATTCTATTATAGATGCTGAATTCTGTGCAGTGACAATTCTGTAATAATTTTAATTCAGTTGAATTTTAACTTGGTTTATAAAATTTTATTAGCAAAATATAATAAAACGTTTTTCTATGTTTTTTAAACTTACATTTTAAAAATCAATTTATTGAACAGGTGAAGCTCCTGATCAAACACTACTGGAACACAGCTTTGATTCTTTGGAATTGAGTGAGCATTTATGTGAAAGTATTTTTGAAAATCCAGAACTTATATTTGAAAATGAAGAGAGGATTAAAAAAATTGGCCATTGTTTATATATCGCTGTGGAGAAACTTCTTGATATGCTTGCTGAATCAACCAAACAAGTAAAATACTTTTATTTAGTTAAGTAGCAATTAAATATTATATATTAATAGCATGGGAAGCCAGGCAGTGCTGAAGACCTATTCTTTTATATCAATGGAGGGAAGGGAAATAAGTTCTTGAATTAATATGCTGCTGTTATGTATAGTTTACATATTATTGCATCTCAAACAGTCTTCAATATAACACATTAAATAAAGATAGTCCTTGCCTTTTGACCACAATTGAGCCTGGAATTACAGTGATAAATTGTTGTGGTTATTAACAGGCACCCGCATGATTGCCCTGCTTAAAGACCACAATCCCTGCTGTCTTTTGGGCTTGTTAAGCAGACTGTGGGGTGCCTCAGGATGGGAGTGGGTTCTGGGAAACCCGGCATAGGCATAGCCCACTCTATAGAATCTCACCCAGCTCATACGTGGTGTGTGCAAGGCCTCCCCCACTCTTTAGGCACCCTTGCACAGCTTCCCACCCCACTGGGACCAACAGTCCTTGAGCTTCCTCCCTAACCCATCATGCCTTGCTCTGCTTACCTCTTCTGAAGATCACCTTTCTTGAAAGAGCATCCAGCCAATGTGACACGGCCTTCCTACAGAGCCTCTAGAGCCATCCGAGAAGTGGATGGCATTTTGGAAGTGGGCACTATTCTCAGGATCTCAGGAGGGTGTGATTTTCCAAAGTGGAGCAAGGCCTGACTAAGTGGGGAGGAGACCCAGGCCTTCGGGACCTGTCAAAACAGGTGGGGTGGTGATAGATCAGTGGGGCAGTTGCAGTGTCCTTGTGGTTGGTCAGAATGGCAGGTGGATTGCCAAGTGCCCAAATTATAATGTGACCATGGATACACTACAGCATCCATAAATTTGAGTACAGGTTGCATGTCCCTTTCTTCAGCATTTTTGTAATTTTGAACAGTCGCTGAATGAATGGTCATAAGTGAAGCAAATAACTACATGCTCAGCAATATAATTAAATAAAACAGTGAGAGATCAATGTAGCTTTATGAAACATAGCAAGTAAAAATACCCAACATTACTAATACTTTTATAGTCATTCTAAAGAGTACAATTATTGCATGGCACATCAGTTGAGAATTCTGAGATACATGAAACCCAACTATCATTGGTCAGTATCTATCAATCATTATTGAATAATGCTTTGCCGTATGATTAAACATCACTTACGCTTCTTAAGAAATTGAAATTGTCCATTTCAATTGTACTAAAACTCCAGTCCACTAAATATATTAATATTTACTTTATTTTTAGTAGTTTAACATTTTCAAAACTAATGGCATTTTAGATATAATGATAATTTAACAGATAAACTAAACATTTTGTATAATAAAAACATGGAAGTGTAAATGTTCCTTTCAAATAACATTCTATAATATAACATAGAATTTAATCTTGGTGATGGTTCATAAAACCCTAGAAACCCTTTTTTCTGCTTCAAAAAGGAAGCAGGTAGATAATTATATTCTTATTTTACCAACACTCCAAAGTCCAAACATGACACCATGCCTAAGGCATTATTTTAATTGTGACATACACGCCTGATGCTCAGTCTCCCAAGGATCACAACCTGCAGTTTGAAACCCCTGGTATATATAAAATTTCCTACCTAGAAATTGTTTTTGTGTAACAAAAATATGAGTATAGATGAAACTTCATTACAATTTAATATCTTTCCTTTGAAGGTACTGTACTTAAATTTAAAATAGTTACAGAATGCTGATGTGTTTATGTTACTGACAGAACTAGGATTCCTTATTCTTTCTTTCATTGGATTCTTGGGAGAGGGCAGGGAGAAATCAGCTTTCTAGATACATTTCTCGTCAATAAGCACCAGGAATTGTGCTACTATTTAGTCATTTGCCTCCAGATTTTGTTAATGATCTCAGGTGACAGCTGTAAGAAGGATTTGGGGACTAGGTGCAATCTAAGACTTCAGGTTGCCTCTCAGAGTATGTATTTTCATTGTCTTTTAAATTTCTTTGTTTGGAAGCTGGAGGAAATGCACAATATCCATAGTAAGATTAAAGAGGAATGCAAGAATAAGAATTGGGAAGCGTGCCAAATATTTAATGAACAGCATGAATTAATGGACTGTTTTAACGAAGAAAGTAAAGTGCAGAATCAACTTATGTTAGAGCTTCATAAAGCAAAAGGTAAGCAAGCTAAACTTCCCAGTAATGGATCATGGAGCTGGCTACAATTACATGAAGAGGAGGAAAATTCTTAGCAAGTAGAAAGCCATAAACATTGAATAAATACTGGAATTTTGCTACTATAGCAACACATTTTTCCAGTTGCTAAAGTTTTCACTTGACTCTATTATATATAATTTTATTCATTCTATTCTTTACTGCTAATCCTCATAATTTGACAGTAGAATTCAGTTAAAAATTTAGGTACAGTAGTAAAAATCAATTGAGTACTGGATTATTCCTGAGAAATATGAGCTATTAATTTGTCAATTAATAAAGAAGATAGGGAAAACATGGCTTCTACAATTCTTTCTGCCACACTTTACCAGAACTGGCTATAAGAGGTGAGGCGTCAGTACTGTTTCAGAATAACAAATTAGTACATTGCATCTATGTATTTCAAGGATTTGGAATGTGGACAGTGGGAAGCATATATTCCAGCCTGGATCATGTAATCAGAGAGAAGAGACTTAAAATGGAGCAGTCAGCAACACTGAGTAGCTGCTTAACTACATTTGCTGGTAACCAGTAACCAGTGGTGTAGATTTAATGCACCCAGTAATTAGCCTCATCATATGGTTAAGTTGAACATCAATAAATCCTGTATATGAGCTGTTTATCCATACAGGTGCACAATATTCCGCTGCAGAGTAGCAAAGCCCAAGGGCTACACATTGAAGGGTTGGGGCTGAAGCTCCCCAAGTTGTTCCACATAGTTTTTGTAGGATGTTATTTCTGCTGTTAACCTTGGCAGCCATATTCTGAATATGTTTTTTATGAGACAGGGACCTGTCTAAGGTAACCCCCAGGTATTTGCTATAGGAATGCACATTTGCTATAGGAATGCACTAATATATTTACTGGAGTGTTTTTCTCTGCAACTTACAACCAGATCCAGCCCATTTTAAAATTTGATATTTGCTCAATCTGGAAAAATTGAGAATGCTTGGACCACAACATCATTCAGTGTTGGATGATGTAAAGTCAGAATCCTCAATTGAAATACTAATAATGAAGCAAAAGATTAAATATGGAAACTTATTGGAAAAGACATTAATAATTGGAAAAATTTAAAACAACAGAAAAAGAAGCCAAAATGGTTAGAGAGTTGTCATTGATAATGCAGGCAGAAGCAACCAATGACAGACATTTCTGATTAAACTACATCCATTAAATTAAAATAAGTCAGAAATAAATAACAACAAGAAAGTTTTAAGAGAGGAGTATTTTGATTATGGTGTTATAATATTATGGGATATTATAACAGTATATATTTCCCAGTATATTACATGGGAAAATAAGATTATCTCATGCTATGCTGATTATTCTGCCATCTGATGCTTTAACTGTATGGTGCTTTAATGTTGATATAATTAGAATAAATGGTAAACAATTACATATAGTGAAATTGACATTTTAAAGACAAACTCCCTGCATATAGAATCCTACACATAGAGAATGTTAGCACTAGCAGTTATTATATTACTATTTTGTATAAATCTTTTTAGTGTTTTCAAAAACAATTCAAATGTTACTCTGTTTTTTTTTATTGAAAAAGTTTTACAATACAATTTTTGATACCCCTTCCCCCCCCAATCCCACACCCCAACAACCACCCCCTCCTTTTTCCCCCCTGTCCCTCCCCCTTCCCCCCGCTGACTTCCACTATTAAACAATCATATATAGCAATCAACATCAAACAACTTTTTAGGTGAGATCCAGCTAAAAATATAACAAATTTAACCTTAAGTAATAAAGAATTAATCTAGACTTATAACATCTATTTCCCCCCCTAACCAAATATATAACAACATAAATCATTTATAAAAACTCATGGCAATCTAACAAATATAACAATTATCTTTAAAAAAAGTAATAAAGTAACTTTGAGCATCATAAATTTTAGATTAAAATATCGTATAAATGTTTAACATTAACATCATTAACTATAATTAATGTTACTCTGTTTTGAGTTATAGGTCTCATTGAAGGTTATTTAACAGAAAGACATTATTTGGAAGAAGCTTTAAAACTTAAAGAAGAATCAGAGCATCGTCTTGTTGCAGAATTGGAAAAGCGTAAAGCACAGATTCAGAAGTTAACCCAGCATAATGCAAGATTTGCAGAGGAACAAAAATTACTAATAAGTCAAAATAGAGCTTTGGCTGCCAATGTGGGAGAGAGAGAAGTTGGTATGAAGTGAAATATATAATACTGTATTAAATACATGTAAATGTTGACTGGAGAATAAGACTGTTGCCAGTGTTAATGTAATTTTCATTGTATTTAAAAGTCTACTTAAAACAAAAGTATGCAGTAGTATTTATGTTGGTTAAACTGCAGCACAAGTGTTATTTCTAACAGTAATATTTTTATTAACAACTTTAAAAAATTAGAGTTCATGTTTCTTGAAAGGTTCATTTGCACTGTAACTCATACCATATAGACTCTGGGGAGAATGAGGATAACCTTTTCACAAAAACTGATTGAAATTTGGGGAAGCTAGGTGAAGTTGTCTTCTCATTAACCCTCCTCTTTTGCCCCTTGTGGGTTTACTAGCAATGATGATAGGCAACAGAGTTAGGTGGCTATAACTTCCACTTTAACTTCCCAAAATCCTCCTTGTACAGCTATATTACAGAATATTTTACAAAGAAAACAGTAGCTAGACTCCTATTCCCCGTATTACATGCAGTCAATTCTGGGCCTTGCCAAGACAATGTTAGATACTAATCTGAGTCATAATTATAATTCTAGTGTATTGAAAAAAAGATTAATTTATGGTATATAACTAATTTAAAAATATATGAATTTTGAAAAATGTTATTTTCTTGGTACTGCTGTTTTTCCTTTATGTATTAGAATTAATCAAAGAGATAGAGCGTCTAGCAAAAACAAATTTGGAATTGCAGTGTCAAGCAGAGAAAGATTGTTCAAACCTGAATACACAGATGAAAATCTTGGAGATTGAACTTGAAGACCAGTTAAACAAAAATCAAAATCTAGCTTCAATGGCATCTGAAGTTATTGACCTAAGACAACAAATAGAAACTCTTGAAAGACAGCTGAAAAATCAGAGAGATTTCATGGATGTAAGAAAAACATATATAAAAATTTGGAACTTTTTTTTTTTTTTTGCTAGCACTCTGACTTAAAGGTTTCTCGCAAAATATAAGATTATGCTAATCTATGAAAAAATAAATGTTAAAAATTAGTAATTAAATTACTTTGATTTGATTTGAAATCTAAAATAGATTCTAATATCTGTAAAACTAACTTTCATTTTCTTAACAGAAGCAAGCTATTGAAAGGGAACATGAACGTGATGAGTTTCAAGAAGAAATTCAGAAACTAGAAATGGAATTAAAACTTACAACAAAATCTCAAGCTTCTGGAAAGTCCAGAACTTATCTGGTGAGTAAAATCATTGCATATCAAAACTATTTTTAGTGTTAGCTTACAATATAAGTATTTTGTTGGCTGGGCAGCCTTGTGCTTGAAGCAAGCACTAAGAGAATCTATCAAAATGAAGAAGAATGAATGTTAGAAATCGAACATGATCTGCTGTGATTGTATGCAGGCTAAATAGAAAAACTATGCTCCATTACAATATGATATGGTGTTCCAGTGAGTTCAGTATGAATGTTTTGTTTTATACCATTTTGTTGCTGTACCATGGGCACCAAAAGATTTTAAAAGATTTAACAGAGAAAAAGTAAATTCAGCTACAGGATGGCAGAATTGAACCCTCTCAGGCCACAATTTTAATAGATTTTCCCAAATAAAAGGAAATGAGGCACTTGGGGAGAAAGTGAAACTTTATAGGCTCACTCATTTCCCCCAATTTTTTTGCTTCTAATCAGCAATGAATAAATGAAGTCTGATGAGTGCTTACTGACAGAACCAGGAATAGAAATCAAAGTAGTGTTCTAATGCCATGGTTTCCCAAGCTTTTTCTGGTATCATTTTATGAAATTTGGCAGTCTACAGTATGTATATAAGCTTTATCAAGATCAGAACCAGCTATAAATTAATCAGTCAACTTGATTCACTTTCCCCATTATCATGGCACATTTAAAGGTTCCTGCAATGAAATCCTTGCAGGTAATCCTCACTTAATCGGCCCAGAATTTCCATCGCTAAGCTATGTGCTTCTCAAGCGAAACTTCACATGACTGCACCGTTTGGCAGTTTCCATATGGAATGGGACAACTCGCCACAAGATAATTCAACAAATACAAAATTTAAATTAATTTCAATGGAACTGTGGCAAATAATAATAAAATAAAGTCAATCCAGAAATACAAGAGTTAAAATAATTTTGACCAAAAAATGGTCACGAATAATAAAAGTAACTGAATGAAACAATTAAAACAGCATTGAATTGTCTCATGGCAAGTTGGCCATAGTGAGTTGGCTGCAGCACTTTGGCCGTGGTGAATTGTCCTAGATCAATTTCAGTAATCCTGCTTACTATTGTTAGGCCAGAATTATATAGTCATTAGACCAGAACCTCACACTTCTCCTGCCGTTGTTGCCTCTGCTTCAACTCTTCCCACCTGCCTATTTCCCCTTTTCTCTACTCTTTTGGCCACCCTACATTCTGCCATCTTTGCTGTCCCTGCTACTCTATGCTCTTTTTACACTACTTCTGCCCTGCCCTTTACCATGCATGCTCCACCAGCTTTGTCTTTTTCCTCCCACCGCTGACAAAGTGCACATAGCCTGGCCCTTTACAAGGTAGCTGCTGGCTACATGCAGATCATTGGAGATCTTGGAAGGGCCAACAGAGGGCATGAGTGGATAAGCAGAGACTGTATACAGATTGGTGGAGGCCATAGATGTATGGGGTAATGTTATTCAGTGCAGGCACGGTGCTATAGAGTAGGAGATTCAAAATAAATTAAAAATTAAAAAAAGATTATGATCCAGAACTGACAGGGTAGATCACAAGTTGCTCCTGCTACCTTTTTTGATCTCCATGATCTCATATTCCATAAGGAGTTCCTCGGGGGAAGGTGGGGAGAGAGGTAGCAGGAGCAACTTGTGATATTCCCTTCAGCTTCTCCATTGACTTTGTTTCTGGGAAACCAGGGAATATCACAAATGGCAATCACATGAGTGCAGCTTGCAATATTTTAATCATAACACCTGGCATGTCTGGATCGTAATCTTTTTTAAATTTTATTTTATTAAAAGTTTTCTCTTAATATAAAATAGAAATAGAAATAAAGACAATGGAGAAATGGGATAGAGGAGGTAAAGTGAGGGAAAGAGAAAAATTAAAAAAAAAACAAAAAGCAATTATTTCTGACTTTTTTCAGTGCAAGAAGATACAGTACATAATAAAGCTCTAGAATCAACTTTTTAGTTATATCAATAGTATCACTAGCCATTAAACATTAAAAAGTTAAAGATGCATATTAATTAATTATAATTAGGCATACTTTATCTAAGCCTCCCCCCCCCCCACCCCCCGCAATTCATTTCTGATGCAAGGCAGGACTACATGAGACCTATATGTATCTTAGCATTTTTATGACTATATCATTAAAACTAGAATATGTTGAATATATAAATTGTCTACATTACAGGATGAAGTATAATGACTTGACTACCATACCTGCACTAAGACTTACCTTTTTTCTTCCTTGTAATCTCTTGGGATCTTTCAGAGAGTCTCTATTGCCTTGAAGCAAAATACTTTGAGCAGGAGGTAACTGAATATAGGCCTTCAGGTTTTTAGTACTGCCAAGGAACAGCTTTTGATTTGAAACATTAGATTAATCAAACTAAAAATATTAGGAATATGGTGATTATTTTCTTATCGTTTGTGCTTTTTTTGTATGTATCTTTATAGGTAGAATCTCTCCACAATGAAATAAAGGAGAGAGTGGATGATTATAACAGGCTTTTTACAGAAAAAGAGCAAATAGAGAAACTCCTTGCTGCTCGTAATGAAGAAATAGAAAAGCTGGAAGGACAGGTCAGGGAGTTGCAATGTCTGAATAAGGAGGTGGCAAAGAATGTTAATAAACATATGCAGGAACTGGAAAAAATGAAAAAGAAGGAGATTGAATTAAAAGAAGTAAGCTTAATTTTGTAATTTTATATTTTTAGTAAAGGATTTGGAATTTATACAGGACAGCTAATAACTGAAATTGTGTGCTTTTTTTCAAATATACAAACTTCTCAATGAAGATGGGAAAATGCAAACAGGTAGTAAAGAAAAATGCAGCTACTCAACTATTTTGGCTTGGTCTACTAAGGCATGGCCATGTATTTGGAAGCATTGTGAAGAGCAGGAAGAGTTTTGAAAGCACATGACTGATTGAAATATAATCAGGGAATATCTTTTTATTTTGAATAAAAGGTAAAGGGGTCCCTTCAGATTTTACTTCACTAGTCATTGCCAACTAAGGGGGAACTGCTTATCTCTGTTTTAAGGCCATTGAGCCAGCATTGTCCAAAGACATTTTGGTGGTCATGTGGCCAGCACGATGTCACGGAGTGCTGTTACCTTCCTACCAAAGTAGTTCCTATGTATCTCAGATTTGCATGTTTTCAAAGTACTAGATTGGGAAAAGCTGGGTGAGGACAGGAGCTCACCCTGTCACATGGTGTTCTGCTCTTGAACCTGGGCTGCCAGCTTTCCAGCTGTCAAGCCCAACATCTTAATGCTGAGCCACCATGCCCCCCCTTATTTTGAATAGGTTTTTGTTTATTAATCATATCTCATTTTTATTATTGGTAACTTTCTTGATAGAGGGTAAGAATATATTCTCGTCAAGGTTCGATGGTCATCCCAGCTGCTCAGGTAAAGTAAATAGGTACCTACTGTATATTGGGTAGATGCTTGCAGTGGATGATGACTTTAGTAACTATGACCAAAGTATCATTTCATTTTATATGGAAGAAAGCAATTGCAAAAACATTTCTTTATTTTACCAAGAAAATCACTTGATTAGACAGTATAAAGTGATTGCCAGTATAATGCCAGGCATTAGTTCTCTCAGGTCAGATGCACTCGGTATCGTATTGAGAAATTGCTGAGGATCTAACAGTATCAGTGAAGTAGTTAGATTAAAGCATTCAGGATAGCCAGTTGCTGATGTTTCTGTGCTGACACGGGACACAGTGAAAACACTGGAAAATGAAGATTTTGCTTCCTGAACACTTTTGGCTATGTCTTACAGATTTTTGGCTGCTAATCACAAAAATAACCTGTAATTTAATCTATTGCTTAATGTTCTATAGAAATCTTCTGTTTTTACATAATGGCAATTTATACCTTCAGTACTTGTTGGCTGTGCTACACACATGAAAGAAATATACAAAACGGGGAACTGTTGTTGAAGCACATCTAGTACACCAAAGTACAACTGAAATATCTATGGAGATCCAAAAGTAGTGGCCCTGCTGCTTGAAATGCAGCTCAGATATACCAAGTACTGTTGTTACATATGCAGATGGGACAGCTGTGCAAGAGGGTCACCTTACATTAAAAAGAAATGGCCACTCTGAAAGAATTTGGTTCCAGGAGAGAAAAATGTGGCCCATGAACCCCTATTGACACGGCAAATATTTTTGCCTCCACTTTACATAAAACTCACTGATTAAAAATGTTGTTTCCAAGACTAACCAATGCCAAGATTAAGGAAGGCTTTTGTTCGTCCACAGATCAGATACATTATTAGTGTCAAGCAATTCAAAGATCTGTTAGTCAGGTTAGAGAAAATTACCTGGAATTCATTCAGAGAAGATGTTGAGAATTTTCTTGGCAACTACAGAGCACCAACATACATTCATATGGTTGACAAACTTCTTACGGCACATGTGACCATGGAATTCAAAATGTCACTAAGATTCATTTTCTGTATTCACACTTGGACTTCTTTCCCCAAAATTTAGGTGCAGCCTGAAAAACAAGATAAATATTTTCATTAGAATATTGCCATAATCAAAAAACGGTATCAGGGCAACTGGAATCCATTAATGCTGGCTGGCTAGCTATTGTTAAACACTGCAGTGAGGAGCAACTGGCACTTGAGTACAAACCAAAACCATCAGCTAAACACTTCTGGCCCTGTTGAATTCATGCGGCATGTCAGAAATATTAGTAACTAAATACATTATAATAATTGAAAATTAATTTCATACTCTCAAGATTCCTATGTGATATGTCCTTCTGAAATTATATTTGTGTTCAGTTTGAAGGAATCTGTGATAATCATCAGGAGGTTTCCAGAAAGCAAAGCTTTTGAAAAAAGTTGTTGTCCAGTGAAATTAAAGCGGGAAAGAAGAATTTTATTTATTTATTTATTGGTTCAATTTATATGCCGCCCTTCTCCGGAGACTCAGGGCGGCTTACAATGCGTTAAGCAATAGCCTTCAAACTTTTGTATATAACTGCTTAGTTATACCTTTCACTCTTATCAATACTGATTAGGCCAGCCTTAGAAAATAGCCAAACCAATGCAAAACTGTGCCACCTAGAACTTGCATCCATACCAAAAGGCTACTATGGTCAGTGGTATTGAAGGCTGCTGAGAAGTCAAGGAGAGCAAGGATGGGTGCATTATTCCTATCACACTTTTGCAAGTGTCAAATCACAAGTGTGATCAATACTGTTTCTCTCCTGGAGCCAGGCCTGAAATGCAAGTGGATTTTAAGAACATTAAATATGTTCAAAGGGTAGCAACGATAATCAAGGGAATAAGAAGCTGAAGAAAATGTTTATTATAGGAAGTGAGATAACAGTTCAATATTTCAAAAAAGGACTTCCAGAATGAAATCAATTACCCAGAACAATGGGGGAAATTATCTTTATTGAATGTACTCAACAACAAGATGTAAAGAGTAGTTTAACTAGAATTTCTTTACTGGGAAGTGGAGATTGGACTGGATTGCCTAATTTTAGGGTTTTGTGAACTTTAATTATCTTCAATTAATTACATATTAATACATATAAAATACTTTCAAAAGATGTTCACAAGATTACTGACTAGAGCAGCACTTGCCTCTTGCTTTTGTTTCTAGAAAGCTAAAACATCAACATGTATGAAAAAATATTTACTTATACAATATTTACTAATACAAGCAATTTTTGATGTTTTACAGGATAAAGGAACATTGCAGCAGCAACATAACAGAAATTTAATTCTGATTTCTACTTTGCAATCTAAACTAGATGAAGTTAGACATAGAGTATTTACTGATACTAATGAGGGTCATACAATGCTAAAGGAACAACTAAAAATACAAGAAGAACTTACAACAAAAGAGAGAGAGGTACATCAAATAAAACTCAGTGGGAACAAATTTCATGTTCCCACTTCAATTCTCATGTGAAAATATAATTAGCAGTGAAAAATCCTATTCCAAGAATATAATTTATAAATGCATAACGTCTTTTGTAAAAGTCCACAGATCCTTTTTCTTTTGTTTGCAGATGTTTATACAGATAGTCCTCATTTAAAGACCATTTTTTTCGGCAACTATTTGAAGTTATAACAGTGCTGAATGAGATTTGTGACCATTCTTCTCTGCCTCCTGAAACATCCCAATTTAGTTTCTATCCATCATCGGTAGATGGAACATTTGATTCTATCTTCTCTAAGATACAAAGAATATTAGATCTTACTTAGTTCTCAGAAAAATCTTCATGGTTAAATGGAGTATGCAGAAAACATTTCCATATTTGCACAAAATGGCATTTATTTAATTTCCACAACCCATAAAAACAATTAAGTCTCTTTTTAGCATTTTCTTACTTTTCTGATCTGAGGAAAGAAAGAAAAGCCGAAGGTTTCCTTGATGATTGCTTGTAAACAATGAAGCTAGCGCATTCATCACCAATTTTTATGAGAGTTTTTAGCTCAGGTTAGCAATTCTCCTGTGCGCTGCTTGGAGAGTCCAAGCAATGGGTTCAAGTTTAGCCTGGTCGGCCAGAGACGGAGTTGAATTTGCCTAGCCATGCCTCTTTCTCCCATGAGCCTTCACTGTTTCAACTCAGTTGGCCTAAAGAGACTTGCTTTATTTCTCTCCATTGCTTAGAATTTCTTCAAAATATTCTGCCAGCCACAGAAGAATCTCTTTTTCTCTCTTTTCTTAAAAATCTTCAATCTTACAGCCTAAAGTGTTCTCCAGCGCCGCGCAACGACCGCCAGATACTCCATAGAGCTAATTAGCTCCGGAGCTATCTCTTTGCATCAGGGATCGATCGCCATTGCTGCCATTAACAGCACAGCGGCGGCAATCTATTTTACTTTCATTTTCGGCTCCCTTTGGCTCCGAAAAACAGTGGAAAGCCCCAAACGCCTCAAGAAGCTTCAGGGGATCATTTTTTGGAGTTTTCTTCGTCAGAAACACAATAAGGAGCCACGTGAGTTTGGCGATCAGGCCCAGCATCTCAGAACGATTATTGCTTATCACTAATAGGTTTACTGTGGTTTGGGGACTGTTGTGTCTGTTCCGCACCATTTTGAATACTGCTGCATCATTAATTGCGTTCTTCAGCTGGTCATTGATCAGTCTCATGCCTAATACCTAACAGCAGTGGCAATTGCGCATACAGACTGTTGTGTCAGTTTGGCGCCGTATTTGCCAGAGCAGGAGTGAGGAATAATAATATCAATATTAAGTTTATTACCACCTGGTGAG
The DNA here is from genome assembly GCA_030761175.1 of Masticophis lateralis. Lineage (NCBI taxonomy): Eukaryota > Metazoa > Chordata > Lepidosauria > Squamata > Colubridae > Masticophis > Masticophis lateralis. Next base: position 162,211,710 of record JAUDYJ010000001.1, read on the forward strand.
TTTTCTGTGATTGAGTTTGTTTTTTCTTGCCATTCCAAGATGGTGGATCGCAGCTCCTCTCACTCCAGAGATACTGCAACCTATTCTTTTGCTTCTAAGAAAACTATGTCTTCTGATCAGAGTAAGGCAATTGGGGCACAATTTGATCCTTCCACTAGATCCAAGGTCTCTACTTCCACAGCTGCTGATAAGGATGCAGAAAGAAGGCAAAAGGCCTTAAAGAAACAATTTGCAAAGGAAAAAAGCAGGCAGAAGCCTCCACACAGTTCACCCAGAGGCTAATATTTCTCTAACTCAGGATCTTCCTTCTTCTGTTTCACATGAAGATAGATTGATTTGGTCTCCAGATCCTACCACAGACCCTCCAGCTGACTTAATTGAGTGTACTGAGGAGGTTATTCCCATATCAGGGCAGTGCTCATCTGAACATGGGGTCACTCCAGCCCCTAGGAGGTCAGTTCCATCAGCCACCTTCACTCCTACAGTGGCGGGGCTCCTCCCTGAGGTTAATCAGGCCCCTGTTCTTTTCCAGGAACTCTGCCAGATGTTAGCCCAGACCATTGCCCAGGGCATTGACTCTGCTCTGCTTAGGAGGGGCATTCCTGCACCCGCTTCAACTGGCACCGCTCCCAAAGTGCCCCAAGGTCACTCTGACAGGGTTTATTCCGGGCCCCTCACTCGGGGCAGTGAATGGTCCTATACTGGGGAGGAGGGAAGAATTCGCAGAACATGAACTTTCTGAAGATGAAGGCAGATCACCTGACAGACCAGCTTTCACTGGCCTATTTAATCCCAACATGTTTAACACCTTGTTATACAAGGCCAAGACCACTGGCAATTTGGGGGTTGCGGCTGGGGCATCTGATTGCTTGGCTGAGCAGGATCCCCATGCTTGGTTATTTACAGAACCTGTCACTACCCAGGACGTGGTTTCCTCTCCCAGATTATTTGTAGACATTATCAAGAAACAATGGGTTCAGACAGGGTCCTTGTCTAATCCCAGGAGATTAGACAAAAAGATGTAAACCGTAGAACAGGAAGTGGAAGACATGCTTAAGTTATCTGCAATAGATACTCCTTTTGCCAGTCTAGCCTCTTCCAACATTCTTCCCTCAGATTCAGCAGAAGGGCTGAAGACCAAGGATAGGAAAGCTGAGATGTCAGTTTGTAAGACACATCAAGCAGCTGCCTGGCAATTAGATCAGCACAGCAGCTTCCTTCTTTAATAGAACTTCCCTCCCGTGGCTGCGCCAAATGCAGGCACAGGCTCCCCCTGGAGATGTCAGATTACATCAAGACATCAACAAATTAATTGCTGCAGCAGAATACTCTGCTGATGCAACTCTTAACGCAGCAAAGTTCGCTTCCAGAGCATTGGCTTCCAAAGTTATTTCCAGACGATTGTTATGGCTTTGCCATTGGCAAGCTGATATGAAATCCAAATGGAAGTTGGCGTCTACTCCTTTTCAGGGCATAATCTCTTTGGTGACATTTTAGATCTCACTTTGGTAGAGATCAAAGATAAAAGGATGGTGCTCACCCTTGCTTACAGAAGGACTGATAGGAGATATTCTCCCTTTTATTACAGGCAATCCTTTCGTGGGTCGGAGGGCGGTTACTCCGCCCCAACCTACCAGAGGACATACCCTCCACCCACAGAGAGGTCCCAGGATAGGGCCCCATTCAGAGACAAGTCCAGACAGCCCCAGTCTAGGAGGCCCTTTCGAGGAGCCAGCAGTAGACCTTACCGCAGGTCCAAGTGACTCCCAGTCACAAGTTCCCATCGGAGGCCGCCTCATGAGGTTCTCCACCCAATGGGAATTCAACACAACCGACACCTGGGCTCTGCAAACGGTCCGGCTTGGTCTCACCTTGGAATTTTCCTCCATCCCTCCAAGGAGGTTCATCTCTTGTGCTCTACCCAGAGATGCCACCAAGAGATCTCTGATGGAAGCTGAGATCCTTCACCTACTCTCCATCCAGGCAATAGAACCAGTGCCTGTCTTGCAGAGGGGTCTCGACTTCTATTTGATTCTCTTTCTGGTTCCCAAAACATCAGGGGGCTGCAGGGGGATATTAGACCTAAAAAGGCTCAACAAACACATAAAATACAAGCGCTTCAAGATGCAATCCCTAACCTCAATTTTGAATTGCATCAGACAGGGAGATCTACTTACATCCATAGATCTAAAGGAAGCCTACCTGCACATACCAATTCAGATTTCACACAGGAAATATCTCAGATTCTGTTATGTAGGGCAACACTTCCAATACAGAGCCTTTTCTTCGATCTCTTCTCAGCCCCCAGGACCTTTATAAAGCTCCTGGACGTGGTGGCAGCTCACTTAGCTCGCCCAATTAGGCTTCAATGTTACCTAGACAACATATTGATTCAATTGTCATCCATTAGGCAGGCAAGACAGGACTTGTCAGAGACTATTCAGACTCTGCAGATGCACGGGTTTTCAGTAAATCTAGATAAGACCCAGTTAATTCCCTCCCACTGCATCCTTCACTTAGGTGCCCGAATAGATACAGTCTTTCTATCTCCAGACCGCCTAGCCAGCATACAGGCCTTGATACAGCGGGTCAGGTCAGCCAGGTCAGTATCCCTTGCAGTATTGTCCCAGTTGTTAGGGAAGATGATCTCCTGCCTTGCCATCTTCCCTTGGACAAGGTTACATTCTTGAACTCTGCAATGGTTCCTCCTACCAAGCCAATGAGCAGGCATCAGCTACTCCACAACAAGAATCAGAATGCCTCCAAAGGTCTTTCATTCACTAAACTGGTGGATGTCGCCTTCCTTAGAGAAAGGCTGTTTTTTCAAAGAGCCTCCCTGCTTAACACTGACTTTGGATGCCAGTCTATTCGGCTGGGGAGCTCACTTGGGTTCCCAGATGGCACAGGGCAGATGGTCACCACAGGATCTTTTACACGACATAAATTGGTTGGAACTCAGAGCTGCCCACCTAGCTCTGCATCATTTCCATCGCTCGTTAACAAACTGTCACGTGTTGCTGTTGAGCGACAATGTCACCGCCAAGGCGCACATGAACAGACAGGGAGGCACCCGGTCCAGGAACCTGATGTCCAAAGCAGCAAACCTCGGCCTCTGGGCGGAATCACAGCTGCTTTCCCTTTAGGCAGAACATATTTCCAGGACACACAAAGAATAGGCAGACTGCTTGAGTTGAACAACCATCGATGAGTCTGAATGGCGTCTCCATCCAGACCTGTTTCACCAACTGATGACCAGGTTTGGGCAACCATGCGTGGATCTATTTGCAACACCAAAGAACACTCACCTACCATGGTTCTTTTCCCGGTTTCCAACGCCGGGGGCCGAAGTGACCGACGCCGTTCAGGTGCCCTGGCCCCGAGCCCATCTATATGCATTTCCTCTGACACCTCTGCTGCCAAAGGTCATCCGGAAGTTTCTGGATGAGGAGGCGGAAATTCTGTTAGTGGCTCCTTACTGGCCCAGAAGGGTGTGGTTTGCGGACCTAATGTCACTGTCCGTGTCCCACCCGTGGAGGATCCCGCCAGACAGGATTGTCCTCAGCCAAGGGGCAGTACATCATCCCGAGCCCCAATGGCTCCAACTGGCCGTCTGGCGATGGAGGAGGAGATCCTGAGGGACTCCAGATTCTCAAGCGAGGTCATTTCCATCATCCAGGGTCTCGCCATCCATCTGCCACCAGGATCTACAAAGCCACTTGGTCAACGTTTTCCAGCTGGTGCTGAAAATCACACATTCCGCCTAGGGCAGCTTCCATTCCAGACATTTTAAGCTTCCTTCACTCAGGATTCAAACGAGGACTTACTACCAACATGCTCCGCAGACAGGTGGCTGCTTTAGTGACTATTTTACATTGCGATGGCCCTATCTCTCTCTCTCAACACGCCAAGGTGAGGAGTTTCCTTAGAGGGATTTCAAACTTACGTCCTCCTAGGTATCCTTCTTGGGATTTACCACTCGTCCTTCAAGCGCTCATGTCTGCTCTGTTTGAACCTTTAGGGTCTGCCTGCCTCAGGATACTTACCTTTAAAGTTGCCTTCTTGATAGCAATCACGTCTACAAGGAGGATCTCCAAACTGGCGGCCCTGTTGGTACATAAGGACCTATGCCTCTTTTACTCAGACAGGATGGTTCTCAGGTTGGACCCGACCTTTGCGCCAAAAATCAATTCTTGGTTTCACAGGCACAGGAGGTTGTTTTGCCTAACTTTTGCCCTGACCCAGCACATCCTAGAGAACGACGTTGGCACACTCTCGACATTTGTAGGGCACTTCGCAACTATATTGATCGGACCGCATCATTCAGGAAATCTGAATCACGTGTCCCACCCGTGATACTATTTGTATCATTCCAACCTACTTCCTTGGGGAAAAAAGTTACCCCATCTACGATTGCAAGATGGCTCAAGGCTTGCATCGCAATGGCTTACGAAACCAAGCTACACCACTTCCTAGAAACATCACTGCGCACTCAACTCTTAGTACTGCCACCACGGCAGCCAGGTCTACTCAAGCTTCCATATTGGGGATTTGCAGGGCCGCCACTTGGACTTCCCCCACTACCTTTATCAGGAATTACAAGTTGGACGTCTTTGCCTCGGCCAAGGCATCGTTTGGCAGAAGAGTCCTGCAGCAGGTTCTACCCGGCGAAAGCCCCTGGACTGCTCAGACTCCCACCCTAGGGATACTTAACTTGGGTATATCCCATTGTTTGGACTGTCCAAGCAGCGCACAGGAGAATGAACATTGGAACGTACCTGGATGTTCGTCCTATGTGCGCTGCAGGAGAGTTCAACCCCTCTCTAATGTAGCGGTCCAGCTTCCAACATCTAGTTATAGAGGAAATTGTTCTATCATCATGGCTACGTCTTCTACAGACCTGTTCGTCAAAACACTGAAGGCTCATGGGAGAAAGAGGCGTGGCTAGGCAAAATTCAAGTCAGTCTCTGGCCAACCAGGCTAAACTTGAACCCATTGCTTGGACTCTCCTGCAGCGCACATAGAACGAACATTCAGATAAGTTCCAGTGTTCAATCTGGGTGTAATTTTCTTTCTTTTGATAGATGTTTACAGTTTAGGAGTGGTTCTAACTGAAATATATATAATTTATATAAATAAATAATGTGAACTTTTACAGATATGTTGATAGAATGATTGAAGATAGTAATACTTTGTTTAATTCCATAATTTCATTTTGCTTCAGGTTGCTGATTTATTAGAACAACTTGAAAAATTTAAAGAGAATTTAATGAAGAAAAATGAAGAAAACTTACAGCTGAAATCAAAGTTAGAAGTGGAAAAAAATGCTAATATCAACAAACTAATCCAATTGAAAGAAGAAAATGCACACCTGAAAGTATGTCTGCAATTTAATTTTAAGGAAAAATCGTTTCTTTAGAGATTGTGTTCCTAGAAACTACATCTAAATTACCTTAATTAAGGAGAAAACATATAATGTGTTTTTGGGAGAATTTGCTGTAGCAATGCCACAAAACATTAGCGGTAATTAAAACTAGACCTAGAGTTTAGACCTAGTTTAGGTGCATAGCCTTTTTTAAAGCAAAGAATAAGCATGAGTTTATTAGAGAAATTAGAGAAATATTGCACTAGGAGAAGATGAATTTAAATCCTAAATTTAATTCCAGTGTCTCTGTTCAAAATTGGATTTCTTAGGAGAACAGATATGTTTATATTCATTATATGGTTTTCAGAAAGAAATGCAGAGCTGTTTTTTCCATTTACGTTTGTTGTTTTTTTATTGAAAAGTTTTACAAAAATACAAAAAAAACCCCATTTCCCCCCCCACCCCAACATCCCCCCACCCCTTCCCTTCCCCCCTCCTCCCTTCCCCGACTTCCCAGAGCATAATACAGGGTATTATAAAAGAAAAAACAATCATCATCTAAATTAATCTAACTATCCCCAAATTAACAAATCCCCCCCTGAAACCTTAACTCCAGTATAGTTAGCACAACTTCTCTTTACTTTCATTCATACACAATTTGATGTCTTCTCACTTGATCCTTGTTCTGAATATAATTGATCCATTTTCTCCACTCCAAAATATATTTTTCTTGCGTATGATCTTTCAAGTATGCTGAGATTTTTGCAATTTCAGCTAAATTTATTACTTTCAAAATCCATTCTTCTATAGTAGGCAAAGAGTCTCTTTTCCAATACTGTGCTACCAGCAGTCTAGCTGCTGACACTAAATTTAAAATCAGTTTCATCTCTAAAGCTGTACAATCAGTTGCTATACCCAATAAAAACAATTGTGGAATAAATTTCAATCTCTTTTTCAAAATATTCTGCATTACCCACCAAGTTTTTATCCAGAATGCTTTGATCTTCTTACAAGTTCACCATATATGATAATAAGTTGTGTCTTCACAATCACATCTCCAGCATTTGGCTTTTACATTTGAATACATACATGACAATTTCTTAGGATCTAAATGCCACCTATAAAACATCTTATAAAAATTTTCTCTTAAATTTTGAGCTTGAGTGAATTTAACATTTCTAACCTAAATCTTTTCCCATGTTTCCATCATTATTGGTTCTTGAAAATTTTGTGCCCATTTAATCATACAATCTTTGACCAATTCTGTTTCTGAGTCTATTTCCAATAATACATTATACAACCTTTTAATGTGCATAGAACTCTGGTCCCTAATCTGTTTTACCAAATTTTCTTCATTTTGCATAAAACCAGTTTTTTGGTCCTCTCTCCATCTAGCTTAAAGTTGACTATATTGAAACCAAGTATATATTATCCCTTCCTCCTTCAGTGCCTCTAAAGACTTCAATTGTAGTTTACCCCTTTCATTAAAAAGAAGCTCTTTATAAGTAATCACCTCCATTTTTTGTTCTATACTTATATTTTCTATTGCATGCCTAGGATTTGCCCATATAGGTATCTTATAATTTAACTTATATTGGTACTTCTTCCACACCCTTAACAGAGCATTCCTAAGTATATGACCCTTAAAAGCCTTATCCACTTTCTTTTCATATAATAAATAGGCATGCCATCCATATAACAAATCATATCCTTCTAGATTTAATATTCTTTCTTCAGTTAAATTGAACCAATCACTAATTTGTACTAGCACAGATGCTTCATAATACAATTTCAGATTAGGCATCTTCAAACCCCATCTTTCCTGAACATCCTGTATAATTTTTAATTTTACTCTAGGTTTTTTCCCAGACCAAATAAAAGTATTAACTCCTTTCTGCCATTCCCTTAGATTCCCATCTTTCTTAAGCACTGGTATCATTTGAAACAAAAATAAAAATTTAGGTAATACATTCATTTTTATTGCTGCTATTCTTCCCAGTAGAGATAATTATAGTTTTTTCCAGTTTTCCATATCTTTCTGCACTTTTTGCCATAGAACCTCATAATTATTTTTAAATAACTTTGTGTTTGAATCTGCAACAATTACTCCTAAATATTTAACCTTTTTAACTATTTCAAATCCCGTTATTCTTCCTAAATCTTCCCTTTGAGAGACTGACATATTTTTAGTTATTATCTTAGTTTTATGTTGATTTATTTTAAATCCAGAAATTCTACTATATTGTTCTATTATATCCAACATACATGGAGCTGTACTTATGGGTTGACTTAAGGTTACAACCAGGTCATCTGCAAACACTCTTAATCTATAATCTTGTTGTCTAATTACTATTCCTTTGAGTTTATCTGATTTACGTATCTTTTTCAACAAAATTTCTAAAGATAAAATAAACAATAATGGCGATAAAGGACAACGCTGCTGTGTCCCCTTCTCAATCTTAAAACGATCTGCTAGGCCTCCATTGACAATTATTTGTGCTGATTGTTCTTGCTATATCGCTCTAATTGATTGTTTAAATTGTTCTCCAAATTGCATTTTATCTATAATTTTATACAAAAATTGCCAATTCAATCGATCAAATGCCTTCTCAGCATCCAAAAAGAAGAGTGCAGCAGAGACCTGGTTGTTGTTCTCCAAGTATTCCACTAAATTTATAATTTGTCTCAAATTATATTTCATTTGTCTCCCCTTTATAAATCCTGACTGATCATTATGAATTATTTGTTGCATAATTGGCATTAATCTATTTGCTAAAATCTTAGCAAAAATTTTATAATCAGTATTCAAAAGAGAAATTGGTTTAAAATTTTCAGGCTTAACACAATTTTTATTTTCTTTTGGAATCAGTAAAATAAAGGCTGTCCTCCAGGAAGGTGGGATTCCTTCCCCTGCTTGAATCTTACCAAATAAAATTCTAAGTGGTTCTACCATTTCCACCTGCAAATTCTTATAATAGACAGCTGTTAATCCATCTGTTCCTGGTGTTTTACCTGACTTTAGCTCTTTAATTGCTACGATAATCTCTTCAGAAGTTATTGGTTGATTCAAACCTTCCCTTTGTTCTGAAGTTAATTCAAGAATATCATCCACCTTAAGATATCTATCTATATCTGCACCTTGTACTAACTCTCCTGCATACAGTTTTGTATAGTATCTAAAAATGCTTTTTTAAATCATATTTTGTTGGTAAACTTCTTTACCTCTAAATTCTATCTTACTAATAACTCATGAATTTTGTTTCTTCCTTAGTACATAGGCCAACCATCTACCTAGTTTGTTGGCATTACAAAATGTATTATGTTTAGCATATTGCAAGGTAGTTGCCACTTGATCTGCAATTAACATATTAAATTGCCCTCGCAATATATTTATTGCCTCTTTTACTTTTTTATCTCCTGGGTTACCCATTAATAGTTGTCTTTTTTATTTCCTCTTCAATATCTTTTCACCTCTTTGTTTGCTTTAATCTATGTCTATTGTTCATACATATTAAAACTCCTCTCATGTAAGCCTTACTTGCATCCTATACCATTTCCATAGAAGTACCGTTATGCATATTATTAAGAAAAAAGTCTTTCATTTGTTTTTTAAGCTCATTCACATATTCTTCATATCTAAATAAATTTTCATTTAGTCTCCAAGACCTCCTTTCTCCCTTCTTCTGTTTCAATTCCAACCAAACTGGACTATGATCAGCTAGAGTCCTTGGATATATCTTGACCTTCTTCACCCAAGAAAGAAAATCATTTGTTAATAATATAAAGTCAATCCTAGAAAAGGATTGGTGTCTATCAGAGAAAAAAGTAAAATCTTTTTTATCAACATTCCATTCTCTCCAGATATCTCTCAGTTCCAATTCTTCCATTATTTCAAAAAAAGGTTTAGGTAATTTTGCATGTGTAGAGATTTTAGATGTAGTCTTCTTATCTTTTAAAGTGTCTATTACTCCATTCCAATCACCCATTAGCATAAGTGATTTATAATCCCATAATAATACTTTAGAGTGTAATAATTTATAAAAATTTTCTTGTTGCTGGTTCGGTGCATATATTCCAATTAAAAGCATTTTTCCCTTTTGAGTTTGTAATTCAATTGCTATAGATCTTCCTTGGTCATCTGCCTCAATTAAATTAGCTGATAGTCCCTTCTTTACATAGATAACTATTCCATTCTTCTTCTCTGGAGCTGATGCCACAAAATTGGTCCCTAACCTTGAGTTTATTAAATATTTTTGATCAGTTAGTCTAATCTGTGTCTCTTGTAAACAAATAATATCATTCTTAAATTGTTTCAAATAGTGAAATATTTTCTTTCTCTTTTGTGTTGAATTTAAACCGTTCACGTTCCAAGATAAAAATTTATTGGCCATCTTTGGCGCCTTGAAGCTTTAAGAGCATTTGCTGAAGATCCTCCTTCACCTTACTCCTTGGCCTCGCTCCCCCTACTGCTTCTGTTTTTTGAGTCAAATTTTGTTGTATTTTTAATAGTAGTAGTAGTTGTTGTTGTTTAAAAGTTGATCGTGTCAAGCATTGTTCTTTTCGTTCCTCTATCCCCTCTATCTTCTCTAGTGGAGGAAGAATTGGGGACGGATTAAATTGAGATAAATCCTCTTGCATCTTAGATCCTCCAGCCAACACCTCTGCATAAGTTTGTATCAGTTGTTCTTCTTTCTCTTTTTCTTTTTTACTCCCCCCAGATGGATGTCCAGCCTTCAGTACATTAATATAAAAATCTCTTGCTTTCCAAACAGTGTTCAGACGGTATCTTTCTCCTCCATAATTCACTATTAGGCCTATTGGAGCATCCCATCTGTACATTAGTAGTTGTCTTCTCAGCTCATCCACCAAAAAACCAAAGTCCTTTCTGTCTCTCAACATTTTGGGAGGGATCTCTTTCAGTATCTTAATTTCTTGTCCAGACATCTGTACCTTGTTACTATAGGAGGCTTGCAAAATATCATTTCTAATTCTTCTGTCCAAAAAATAAATCACCACATCTCTTGGCAAATTCTTATTTCTTGCCATCCAAGAATTAACTCTATAGATTTTATCAATCTGAGTTATTATGTCCTCCTTCCTTGATCCGGTCATTGCTGCTATAGCCTCTGCACATCTGTCTCTTAAGTTTTCCCGACCATTCTCTTTCAATCCTCTCAGTCTCAAAGCAAACTCCATAGATCTGTATTGCATCATGGTCATCTCATTTTCCAGCTTTTCAGATTTAGTTATAATTTCTCCCATTTTGGTCTCCAGATTTAAATTAGCCTCATTAATTTCTTCCACTCTCTCATCCAGCTGAATAAGATGTTTAGACAAGCCTGAAACCGCCAATAAAATATCATCTCTTATCTCATCATGGTTTTTTGCAACAACCTCTCTAACTTCTTTTATCTCTTCCTCAAATTTCTCAAATTTTTCCTCTATCATTGCTGCTTGGTTACTCATAGCTTCTTTTATAAAATCTTTAAGGTCTTTCATAGAGGCTTCTCTATTTTGTGATTCAACCAGAAGTTGAGCCTTTTGTGTCACAATAGAAATTGGAGGAGAACCCCCTCCTACTTTTGGAGCTGCTGGTCTAACTTGCTTAGAAGCCATCTTAATTCCATTTTTTTAAGGGATCTTTTTTCCTCTTCATCCCCCTTTGCCAATACGTTTTTACATTTGTTGAAGTGCTAACATTGGTGTTTTGATAGACTTCCCATCTAATCTTTAGGAAAAATTGAAAGAACACTATTTATTTTTTAAAAATAAGAATTTATTATAGACTGAAACTAGCGTAGTATTTTACGGCCTGGCTCTCTTTGAGTTAGAAATTTATCACTCAGTGATTTTTCGGAAATAGACATAAAAATACAAATATAGCAGTTTTGCTCTGACTGATGAAGTTATTTGGATTAGCCACAAAATGTCTCAGATTAACAACGATTGATCCAGTTGCCATGATTCAACCTTTAGACACCTTTGGCCTGGACGATTATAGTACGTCCTCATTGACATACAAATAGAGCAAGGAACCTAAAAACATAAATATAAGTAAAATTTTGAGGCATTGAAGGCTGTAAATTTTAACAGGATTATCTTTATACTTTATATGCTAGCTGATGTTTATGTTGTATATAGCACACATCAAAGTATATTTTGCTTTTAAAATGCAAGGCTCATGTATCTTCCGCTTGGGAGTATAAATATTCTCCATTTAGAAGCTATGTCACAATCCTGTTTACAGCTTGATGTCTGAGCTCAGATTCTACTAAAGCTAAGAGAAAGAATCTTGCAAACACAATCTGTTTCCTAGAAAATAGGAAAATGCAATAGCTTTGTACTTTTGAACAGAATTACATAACAGTGTAAATGTATTTTGTTAAATTTTACCCATCTGCAAGCCAAAAGTTGTTTTAATCAAGGCTATGCTATCTCATAATATTCCTAATAGTAGAGGCTATTTGTTCCAAATATAATTTGTTTCAAATATAAGAGAGAAGGTACTGATTTAATACATATACACTTAAAAAAGTATTATTAATATTTTCCACAATGTGGGACATATTTGGAGTTTCAGCATACAGTTTTATTTTTGTCAACAGCAAAGGAACAGATTGTGATAGATTGATCTGTCTAACACAGACCTTTTTTCTGTTAGGAAAACATTGAAAAATTGGCCATACAATGTCAAAATCCAGGTGAAAATGAGCTGGTTCTGCAGTTTCTCAAATCCTTGCTTGAAGAAAAAAATCAAGAAACTGATCACCTGAATGAACAAATTGAGAGACTGGAAAAAAAAATAGAGAGTAGCAAGGAAAATGAGGTAACAAATATCACTTTTTAAAATTTGCCTGATCTATTGATATCTATTAAATTATAGAGGTTCAAACAGATATAACAACAAAATTGCTACAAACTCAAGCATGTGAGAATATTATTTTAGAAGTTTCTACTGCTAAAGTTACATTAAAATACTAGTTTTTATTTATTGACCTAAATAGCAATAGCGCTTAGACTTATATACCTCTTCGCAGTGCTTTTATAGCCCTCTCTAAGCGGTTTACAGAGTCAGCATATTGCCTCCAATAATCTGGCTCCTCATTTTACCGAGGAGGGATGGAAGGCTGAGTTGTGGAAAATTGAACTGCAGCCAGCAGTCAGCAGAGTTAGCTTGCTGCATTCTAACCACTGTGCCACCACAGCTTATGTGACAAATATGACAAATACAGATAGACCCAGCTATGACCACAACTGAGTCCAAAATTTATGTTGCTAAGTGAGAAGTTTGCTAGGTGAGTTTTGTCCAATTTTACTACTCTTCTTGCCACATTTGTTAAGTGAATCACTGTAGTAGTTAAGTTAGTAACATGGTTGTTAAGTGAATCTGGCTTCCCCATTGATTTTGTTTGTCAGAAGGCCACAAAAGATGATCATATGACCCCAGGACACAGCAACTGTCATAAATATGAGTCAGTTCACAAGCATCTGAATTTTGATCAGATGACCACGGGGATGCTGCATTGGTCATAAGTGTGAAAAATGGTCATAAGTTCACTTTTTTTTAAGTGCCATTGTAACTTTAAACAGTCACTAAATGAACTGATATAAGTTGAGGACTACTTGTAATAATTTGCTTGAGTCATCATTTCTTTTCAGCCCACAATCATGTTTTTATTTGAGTTTCTAATTAGTTTCTACTTCACAAAATTAAAATTATTAAAAAGATTTGTCCACATAGGTCACATAAAATAAAATATGTTTATAATATATGTTTAAAAATAAAAAGATGCATCAGAACTAATGCATAGTAATATTTCAGGTTCTCGAAAAGCAAATGCTTGAAACCGAAGTCATGAAATCAACTATAGAAGAACTTCGTAGTGAGAAGGAGTATTTGTTAAGAAATAAAGGAGAAGAAATCGAAGAGCTTCGTAAAGTAATTAAGAAGCTTCAGAAGGAATCAAGAGCTCTTACACCTATCTATCATGAAACTGAAAATGGGCAAGGCAATCCAAATTATTTTTCTTTGGGAGAACCAGAAGAGAATCTTGATAATAAACTTAAGGAAGGGTCACAAAGTCTTTTAGAAAACGAAAAAGGTGATGACAACTGTGTATGGCTTAGTAGCAATCAGAATGAATTTCAGAAACAGCTAGAAATGTGTTTGATGGATAAAGAAACTTTGCAGCAACTGCTTAATGAAAAAGAATCTCAGTTTAAAATGGAATTTAAAATCCTAGAACAAAATCTTGAAAATGTTCAGGAATCTTCTAGGCAGCACTGTTCTGTGCTAGCATCTTTACAGTTGTTATATAAAGAAATGCAAGAACAACACATGCTTCTGAAGGTGTATGTAATGCAAAAGGAAGATGAAATGAAAGAGATGAATTCATGTAGTCAGGATCTTGAAGTTCACCGAAGAGAGAGAGAAATGAAACTGTTAGAGACAGAACTACAACTCCAAATAGTGTCAGAGCAGAATGTAGAACAAGCAGCTAAAGTTCAGCATACAACTGAAAATATTGTGAAACTTGAAAATGAACTTAAAATTATGACACAAACACTGCACAATAATGAGATCACTTATCAAAGAAAGATAAGTGAACTTCAAGTTACTGTTGCAGAACTGAAGGCTGAAATTAAGAAAAAGGTGGAAGAACTAGAATTACTAAGGTCTGAAAAAGATCTGTTTCACTCACAGCTGAAGATCCCTATGGAAAATGACCAAGACAATTACCAGAAAAAAGTTGCATGTCCTAATACCCTTGATGTTGATGCCTTTTTTCCCTCTGAAGAAAAAGAGAAAGGAGAAGAAGAAAGAAATTTAAGTAATATGCTTTCCGCATCTGCTGATTTTTCATTTCCACTGGTAGGTATTAATCCCAATTATTGCTAAATCTTTAATAGACTCAGAGGTTAAGATAAATCTGTTTAAAAGAAACTCAGATGTGTAGGAAAATTATCAATCATTTTTCAGTAAGCAGAATGTGCCTATCACCAGTAATACTAATTTGCCAAGTCATCATACCAAAATTTATATTGTTATGATGCATCTTTACAGAATTACTCTAAACATATTATCAAAAGAATGGGTCAGTATATCTAATTGGGGAAAAATACCACAACTTTACGAAATTTCAAACAAGTTCACTTTGAAGTATCGCTGAATGCTAGATGACTAGGAAAAATAAATTTTTCTGAATTCATACTGAGAAATGTAGTTGTGCTTCATTTTCTTTTATAGAAAACAACATGTTTGCACAAAGCTCCCTATTTTCTGTTTTATCTCAGCTAATGTTAGGAAATATTCAATTTACAGCAATTTTCTAAAGATTTGTATTATTTTACAGGAAGAAGATAGTGTGACTAATCTGCAGATCTTGAGCAGAAATCCAAATATTCACAATAAACAACTGCAAGACATCCCTTTTATTCAGAGGAAGCAAACAGATCATAATGAAGTACAGCAAAATCTGAAATTTCTTTTTAAAAATATGTGGCAATCAAATCAGGATTCTCAAAATTCACAAATCTCTCAAACAATACCAAATTGCTTTCAGAATATAATCATGAATAAAACTTTGTGGGATTCTCCTGAGAATATGAGAAAAGAGAACCAAAATTTAGAGTTTCAAGCGAATCTTTCCCTAACACCCTTCTCAGAAGTTGATATTATGCATAGTATAGCCTTTGAAAGCCTGTGCTCGGAGAACTCAATCATCCAGGAAGACACCCCTAGAGTTTTAGAATGTCCAGTTTCTTACTGTAATAGCAGTGAGGATGCAGCAGCCAATCCCGACTTTTTGTCTTCTGTGTTCTCAGAACCCACCTTTTCCGTTAACAAGTGCGGTGGTCTACAAGAAAATGTATCAGTAAGTAACTAATTATTTACATATTCACATTGATTTGTTGCTGAGTCATGTATCTTCAACAGTTCCCATGGAGACTAAATGAGTTATGAATGGTAATTACTTTGTCATAGTCCTTTTTGTATCATTTCACCATGAACTCTTGTCAGGAAAGCAAAGGTAATTCTCAGATAATACTGCCATGGCCTTTTAGTAAATTATATGTAAGTGACCCCTTGAAAGTAAATATAATTACTTTAGGAAATAATAAACACAATTGCAGCAATCTAATAGAGCTATTATAACAGTTGAATATAGGATTATTCTACCCATTCGTTAATGGTTTCAAAAAAAGTGTTACTGATTATCTTGTGCATGCTTTGAAAGTGATTGGGAAGAAGTGCTTCACTTTTTTCATAAATGCAGCATCTCTACATATTAAAGCAGACTTTCCATTTTTTAGGCTTCTGTGGTGCTACACAAGATCCAAAATATTTCTGAATAATATTTGATTATATTGATTATGTTGAACCATGCAAGTTATAAAAGCAAATTTGTACAGATTAAGCCAAAGGCTTAATCTACTCCAGTAAGATCAGTCACTGTAATTTATTTGGGGTCTTGACAGTTCTGTATGCTTAAGTTTTTCCTAATATCATAGAAGATTGTTGCTTTAACAAGAGAATTAAAACCATGTGAAGCTTTATGTAAACTATTAAGAACTGTGGTATAATATTCTGATCAATGCCAAAGAATCTGATTTCCCTGAAAAGAAAGCTGAGTTTTTCAATTCAGATTTCTGTATGCCTGAAGAGATGTAGTGTCTGCCCAAGGGTCATTCTCTAAGTAAGAAAATTATTCTTAATCTTCTCTTATTGGGTGTCTCTAAAAGGAAAATATTGAATTTCTCTGCAAATTTGGGTAGCCAGCACATGGGGCAATTGTAAAAATAAAAAGTACATCTAATAACTCAAGAAAATTAAGAATAAACAAAGTACCTTGAGAAATTAGAAACTAGTTTTTCTATCCCCTTGCTTATGTGTAATTTCCTTTCAGGATGCTCAATTCTAATGAGAAAGTAGAATTTAAAAAGGACCAGGCACTCCCTTCCCTTCATATCACGTGATGATCTGCACTCCGATGACCATGTGTTTTGTCTTACAACATTTTGTGGAAGGCCCTTTAATTTATATGGCATATTCCCCTTATACTGAGGGAAAATTATTAAAATTTTGCAAGAAGCATATGTGTTATGTAAAGCCTGTTAATATATTACTGATAGAAATTATGGTGGGAACAACAATTCATTGCCCAGTGAAGCTAGAGCTTTTACCTGAGCAGAGGTATTGAGGAGAACATTCACTTATCTTATGTTCCAGGTCTTATTCAGTTGAATGTTTCACCCGTCTAAATGGATTTTTTCCTAATAGGATAGTTTTTTAGTAGAACTGGATTCCTGCAGTATTGAGTCTACTGCTTCCATGTTCTGGGAAACGTTGGGAGATTTTTGCAGTGCTTAGGATTGGATTGAAGTATTGGTATATCTAAAAAAAAATCACCCTTCCACAGAACTTCTTATGAGAACAAGAGTTTCTGTAGAAACCTATTTTCTTCAGATGAGTTCTCTACGAGTTGGGGTGCAAATATATCATTTTAGTCACTGATATGAAGATCACCTACTTCGGGGTTCCTTTGGATATAGTATATTATGACTTGTATGTAAAATGTGTAGAATATTGCTTCAGAATATTCAGTAGTGGGGACTCATTTAATTCTTGAGTGCAAAGACTAGCACTGTTTGCACAGCTAATACTGTACAATGTTAAATACCAGTTTGGTCACATCACATTAACACATAGCAGCCTATAAGTGTTTAGAATATTATAGTGTACTTTGAAAAAATGTTCATAAATTTATGTTTCATATTGTTTCAACTATATGATTATGTGCAACTTGTGACTATTTTTAGAACAAAAGGATGGAAACAGAGCATAAACATGGGTCATTAAATAAATAAAAGCAAGAGTGGTTGTAAATCAATTGTTAACATACCTAGGGATTCACTCCATTTTTCTGTATGATATCTAATAGGTAAACAATGCTGAAGTCTTCTCTCTGATACCACCTGAGTTGCAAGATGGTCTGAAAGTGACAATGTCCAGACTTCAAAGTGCAAGCACTGAATATGGAAGCAGTGAGTTCATGGATACATATTTCCTAGAATTAACTCTGTGGCATTCCATGACAATATTCTGCCCTAACAAGGATATGGAATAATTTATAAAAACAGAAGCTGTAAATAAAGTAGTTTAGTTAGAAGGTCCCTCCCCCCGCCCCCTCCACAAATGATCATCTACCCAGGAAAGATGCATTTTAGTACCCATAATCTCTAGTTAGCATGGGCAAGGACTTGACTATATTATTTCATATATGGCTATATGAAATAAAGTGTACTAGAGGGTACTGGATTAAGAAGTCATTTGAATAGAAATTAAATACAAAAAGCTAACAGCAAACCACAAGCATTAAAAAATCATTCTACCATTTGGTGCACTTTGACCCTCACAGAGGACAATAAACATTTTGCCTTTTGTTGTACTATATACTTTTATTATTTTAATTACTATTATTTTAACAAGTTGCATTAAAATACAAAATGGAAAAAATAACATATTTAATATTTTTCAGATACTAGTTTAGATTTGATATTTCAACTTAATCAGGCAGAGCCAGAAAATAAGATATGCCAAAACAGCAATGTTGTGGCTCCTCTGCAGTGTTTTGGAATGACTCCAGATGTCACTGCACCAACAGTAAAAGAAACAGAAATGATGTCGCAACAGTTGACGGTAATGTCTCGTGAATAAATGGGTGATCTACTATCTATATGAAATAGCAATATTTTAAATAAGGTATTTATTGATTTCAACAGAAGACAGGATTTAAAGAAAAATTTTCCATTTACTCTGTCTTCCTTTTAGTATTTTTCTTAACATATAAACAGCAACTGTTGCTGGAAATTAAATTTGTACTTACTCCATCACAAAAGCTTGGACATGGAGGTAAATAATAATAATAATTAAAGATCTCCTTCTCCTTCAAGGGCACAGCATGTAGGAATCTTAATTTATAAATTGCAACATAGCAGAAATTCAAACTTTCAAATGATAAATGCCTTGTTAAGTGTTGACCTTTTGTTCTCATTAAGTAATATATTTAATTCTTTTTCAGACTGTGCTGAAGATGGTATATGATGAGAGTTACAAAATACTTGTTCTATCAGAAAAATCGTTACCTCTTGATGATGGTGATAAGATTCAACAAGGTCCATCAGTGGAGGGTTGGCAAAGAGAGAGACTAATCTTGGTTGATAAAGTACAATCACTGAAGAATTATCTCAAACAATCTAATAAAGAAAACAAGGTACATGGATATTATAACATTTTTGTTTACAGTCACTGTAATTATTAATGTGTATAATTAATATGTAATTATTACATACAAAACGATATAAAAATTACAGTTGCCAGTTCTTTAGCTAGTGTTTACTTTCATATGCATCGAGTTTTTCCCAAGAACCTAGGATATCATGTATCAATATAGTTATGAGTAGAAAAGCAAATTCTAGAACTAAAGAAAAAATGCTGTAATTGCCTGAAAACTAGTCAGATTGACAGGATATAATAAACCACTAATGACCTCTTGGAAATGTAGCTCTCACTGGAGTAGTTAATCCCATTTAGGATTAAACAATTATGATCTGCATGGGCAAATTGTCAGAAATAAATTCTTTCTCCAACCTTTTCATAAATCATCATTTAAACCATACAAAAACCTTGATAAACTAGGACATTTTCTGAACAAGTTGCTTTGGATTGAGAAAAACTGAACTGTTCCTCCATTACCATTACTATTACTACTACTACTACTACTACTATTATTATTATTATTATTATTATTACTACTACTACTACTACTACTATTATTATTACCATTACTATTAGGGGTAGGTCGTTCTCTGTGGGTGCTCCCACCCTCTGGAATGAATTACCTACCGAGCTCCGGACGGCTCCTGATCTCTGCTCCTTCCGTCGGGAGCTGAAGACTTGGCTGTTCAAGCAAATAGGCTGACTCTGATTCTGGGTTTATTATTTATCATTAATTAGTTATTTGATTTAAAGTGCGATTTTATTGTACATGTTTCTTAACTTGTGTTCGCCACCCTGAGTCCTTCGGGAGAAGGACAGCATATAAATACATGTAATAAATAAATAAATAAATTACACTTTGCCAACCATTGAGCATGGAGTTGCTGTAAAAGTGGTATGGCAGTCAGTGGCACAGGAAATACTATGCAATGAAAGGAAGAATGAATTCAGTTAAATACCAAGGATTAGGGCTATGGCCCACAAACAATGAAGGAATTAAAGCTGAAAAAGGATGGTTTTTTCAGCAAGAAAACAGTCTGAAACACACCTCAAAGTCAGTAGCTATGAAGTATTTACAAGAAAGAAAGATAAAGGTTGGTGTGTTTACTGTGACCAGTTTTGAATATTATTGATAATCTGTAAGGAAGTATCAAGCATGCAGTGCAAAGGAGACTTTAAAAATATTTCTGAAGTAAGAGAGTTTTGCAAAGAAGAGAGGGGAAATAATCTAAAAACATGTATAGAAAGCTGGCTATAGGAAACATTTGGAATAAGGATGTGTTAAAAAGTACTGATTGAAATCAGATTCAAATATTTGTATCTGTCATGTACACTATTTTCCTGTTCTGAATCTATAAATAAATGATGGGGTTTTATATGGGTTTTTAACTTTTATCTGGTTTAATTAGGTATTTTAACTTTGTACTGTGGTTATTGTGGATTTTACTGTTGTGAGCCTTCCTGAGTCCGTTGTAGATAGGGCGACATATAAGTTAAATAAAATAAATAAATAAAAATAAATAAAATACATGAACATAACTAGTAAATGTACATTAAAATTTGCAGAGAATTTCAGTAAACTTTGTATCATGTATAGGTTGTACCAAGTTCCATTTTTTAAGGATGAATTGAAACATACAATTATACTAAATGTCTAAACTTTTGCCTGCAAAGTAAAGTGAAATGATAATTTTCACCTGCCACATTCTGTTCACTAATATGAAGCAAACAGCTGTGTATTGCTATTTTTTTCCCAGTGTTTTATTTCTAAAAAAAAAATTAGTCTGGAAATCACATACCATATTGAGAACAAAACAATTATATATTAATTGTCTCAAATTCCTATTTGGGACAATTTGTGGTTCACTGAAATATGCATGCATGTACACATGCAAATCCAAACCAGTGCCAATATAAATAACTCACATTAAATGTTTTATTTTTCCCTAAGGAATCAGAAAAAATCTTACAAATCTATGTAAATTCAAATGACTTAAAAATGTAAGTGATATGTAATTCATAGTTTGAATTAGTTTTAAATTCTGTGCTGTAAAAAATATGCATGTGAATTTACATCTTTTAAAAATCAACAATATATTATTTCAGTGTATGAAATGAACTTTCTTTTCAGGAGGAGCAGCAACCAAAGAGAATCATGGAACATCTTTCATCCTCAGATAGGAACAGCTTGCTTTCTGATATGCAAGATCTTGAAGTTCAATTGAGACTTACACAACTTCAAAGCCAAGAGAAGTTACAGGAACTCCAAGAAACACTTATAAATACAGAGAATCATGGGAAAAAGCAAGAAGAACAGCTTCAAAGACAGGGTAATGTATTTTTCTTTTTTTTCCCATTGTTAATTTTAATTAATAAATAAATGTTTATATATTATAATATTTAATAAATAAATATTAAACATAAAAATTGATTTACAAGCACAATTGGGCCTAAAATTTCTGTTGCGAAGCAAGACAGCTGCTAAATTAGTTTTGCTCCGTTTTATGACCATTCTTATCACACACTGCAGTTGTTAAATTAGTAACACAGTTTTTAAATGAATCTGGCTTCTCCGTTAACTTTGCATATCAGTAGGTTGCAAAATGTGATCACATGATCCAGGACATTGCAACCATCAAAATGAGCTAGGTGCAAGTGTCTAAATTTTTGTCACATGACTATGGGAATGCGGCAATGGTCGTAAGTGGGAAAAATTGTCATAAGTCACTTTTTTCAGTGTCATTTTAATTTTAAATGGTCACTAAATGAAGTGTGTAAATTGAGGACTACCTTATTATCCTCATTGGCCTTCCATCTAAATTGAAACTTTAATTTTTAAAAATGGTAAAGGGAATATATTGGGAAATATATTTGGGAAAAATATAGAAAACTTAGAAATAGATTTATGTATTTACATTTTGCAATGTTTAATTTTGTTTTCAGTTGAACTTCTAGAATACAAACTTCAGCAACAACAATCCATTGCAAATGACTTGCAGGCTTCCCTAAAACATGAACAAGAGAAAGCTTCTGAAATGCACGAATTGCTTAAACAGGAACACACTGCAATATTGAATTTGAAATCAGATCTTTGTGAGAGCAAACAAGCAAATGAGAGATTAGAAAAATCTTTACAAAATACCCAAAATGAAGTAATTAAATACAGGTAAAGATTTCCAAATGGATTCTGCCTTACATTTTTGTTAATTCATTGCTATATTATGAAAATGGTCTCTTTTCTTCCATAAGGGTTTTTAAACAAGAAGTTTGCAATCCTCTGGAGAGTGGGATCATAGGCAAATTTTAGGCAGAGGGAGTTGTTGTAGCTAGCTTGTCTACACAAGGGACTTCTGCCAAATAGCTGTGCAACCAGGGTCACTAAGATTCTCTTAAGTCTTATCTTTCTTTTTCATTTCCATATACAGGTAGTCCTCGAGTTATGAATGTAATGGAGCCTGCCAACTACCTTTGTAACCCTAGCATTCATAAGAGTGAATCACTTAACTTAAACATGATCACTCCATGCTTTCACCCACGTGGTTTGTTAAGTGCACAAGGTATCTGAGGGTGGGGATGGCCATGGGGAGGGTAGTACCTCTAACTACCCAAGGCCTCCCCTGCCCCAATGAGAAATCTCATGCTTCCTGCCCTCCCCCCCACCCCCAATCCTGCCTGATCACTTTATCTAGATCTTGATGATCAATGGTGCTGTCTCCTGTGCAGCCTCTCTGCCATGGTTTCGCCTTTAGCAAAGGCTTGCCGAGGCCCTACAGGAAAGAAAGATTGTGTCCCTATAGGCTCTAGTTGGTTTTGCAAAAAGGCTTTGCCAGTGAGATTGGAGGCTAGAAGGGGCATGTGCATCCCGCTGAACCTCCGTTTTTGCTGGCAAAGCCCTCCTTGAGCATTTTGTTGGCGAAAATTGAGGCTAGGAGGGGCACATGTGTCTCACTGGGCCTCTTTTCACAAGCAAAGGCCTGCTGAAGCACTTTGCTGGCAAAAATAGAGGCTGGGAGGGGCATTTGGAAGCCCTAAGGAAGTGGGGTAAATGAGAGTTCATGTCCTCTTCCCTTTCTGTAGTACAGATTGGCAGCTATTTTGCAAGGGGAGGTGATGGTGAGCCAATGTCAGACTGGATTTATATTGCAACTGCAACCTCAGTTGACTGAGAACCACTGTCTCTAGAACCTGTGTATCTTTAGACATGTGCTCTGTGGTGCTGCCTTGTAAGAATAACAGAACAGAATAACAAAACAGAACAGAATAATAGAGTTGGAAGGGACCTTGGAGGTCTCTAGTCCAACTTCCTACTCAAGCAGGAGACCCTGTGTCATTTCAGACAAATGACTATCCAGTTTTTTCTTAAAAGCTTTCAGTGATGGACCCACAACTTTTGAAGGCAAGCCGTTACACTGGTTAATGGTTCTTATTGTCAGGAAATATCTTCTTAATTTTATTAGTTCTATTGTATTAGACATGCAACAGGAGCATTAATAGTGCCACTGCTCCGCTATTTGAATCTTGCCCGTAGGTGACAAAACCAGAGTAAACAATGGTTGATGTGGGGAGGGATGAGTTGTGGTACATCCTCTGACTTGGCACCTTATCAGTACCCATATTCATTTGTTTATGTGGAATTAGTGTGACACATTAGGGTCTGTTAACAGACAAACCAAGAAAGGATAAGAGAAAAACAGCAGAAAGAAACAAAGAGAAAGGAGATTCACTCCTATCTTTATTCCTGCCCTTTCAAGTGCTTTGCACAACCATGCAAAATATCCTAATTTCATACAGGAACAGTCTGGAATCAGTCACCATTCCCAACAGACTCAACTGGAAAACAAAGTGCCAGGTGGGAGAAGGAGCTTTTGGGTGGTGCTGGGATCCAGAGATTCATTTCCTCCCTTTTCAGGTGAAGGGCACATCAATATGGACTTTTGGAAAGACCTTAGTAACCACCTTCTCTAGAAAGGAGAAAGAGAACTACGAAATCTCACTTGTGCATAGAAGAGGGTAGAGAAGGGGGGAAAGGGGCAGAATGTCAAGCCTACATATCAGCAAATTATAAATGGATCAGGGAAAGATGTACACTAGTGTGTTTGAATGTTCATTCATACAAATATTCGTTTGTGTTTGTGTGCAGCATGTTCTTATTTATCATATGTATAAGTTACTCCAAAGTAAATTGCATGTGGAAAGCCCTCTCAATAACCTACTATATTTCTGGCATAGGGTTAGTTTATATTTGTTCTTAAAATTTGCATAAAGAAAAAAGGAAAATGTAGGATTTTTATGGCCCCTTCAGTAGGATTATCTCACTCATGAAATCATTAGTTCTATTCATGGGAATTTGAATAGAAGGGGGTGGTCCACATAAATTCACTGATCATTTTAGACTTTATAGCATCAATCCCTACTGTAAGCTCACTTCTGAGATTCTTTTAAGTGAATTCTAATTTATAGATGTTCAAATTCTCTTTGGCTGTTTACAACTTCATTAATAAAATACCTGCTTCCTACATAAAGAAGTATTTTTGTTCATTTTATTTTGGTAATTAACTTCGTTATCATTATGATTTCTTATTTTAGTTGTCCTTTTCACATAGCCCTAATTGTAATGAAACATACCATTCATAGTTTATGTTTTCAGCTGTGTGTACACAGATAGAGAAATCATTTTTATATTGTGTATTTGATATCAGCATGAAAAGGTTCACAAAAAGAAATTTGACTTTTTTTATTTGTGATTAAAATTTATAATGTGAAAAATATATTGATTTTATTTTTGTTCAGTCATTAAAGATCTAATTTGCTAAAAAACAATAGTTAGAATAACAATTTTTATAAATAATATTTTAAAATGTTATGTCATAGTTCTGCATTGGAAAATAAAGAGAGAAGTATTACAGCAGCACTTGAAAATTTACAGAGGGAACATCTTAAAAACATAGAATTACAGATTAAGTTGGATGAACATCAGAAACAGCATAAAATAAAAGAGGATGAAAAATCAAAAGCTATAGAGGTAAAATATCTCATGAAAATAATAACTCCTATTGCTACACTGTTTTTTATATTCTTGTCTTCAAATCCTGCTCCAAGAAAATTAAGCATTCATTATGTTCAGAACAAATATAAATAAACATAAATTAATTCATGTAATAATTTTATCCATTTATTATTTTTATTGATTTTATATCACAAATTCCATTTCTAAATTGAACAGTGTGTTTTCTAAGTAACAAAATTTAAACATCCTCATAATTATTATGATCCTATCAACATACAAACATACAGTAGATACTATCAATCATTGTTATATAGTATACTATCTTCCAAATCAACATCAGTTATATAAGCATTAAAATGTTTATTAATCAAATTTTCTTTCTCATATAATCCATATTTCATATCAACCCATCTGATCTCTATATCTATCGACTAACCATTTGTAAAAAAGTTCCCATGTCATAAAATATTCAGAATCTTCTTTTTAAATTTTTTTTAGCATTAACCTATTCATGTCTGCACATTCCCATTATTTTTTTGATTATAATCTCATATTTATTATTATTTATTAGATATGTGGGGAGTTTGTTGATTTTTCCAATATTGTGCATATATAGTTCTAGCTGCTGTTAAATTTAAATATGTATTACCCTTATTGTACTTTTCTGGTAGCATGCCCAGCAGGAATATATCAGGTTTCAAGCCTATGTTTTGTTTTATCATAGCTTCTAGCCATATGCAAATTTTCTTCCACATGTCCACCACATGTGATAATATGAACCTGGTATTTGGTTACATTTCCAATATTTGACAGATTTCTCTTTGTACATATTCTCTATTCTTGCGGGTGACAAGTGACATGTATAAAACATTTTATAGAGATTTTCTTTATACGCTGTTGACATTGTAAACTTGTAGGTTTTATTCCATAATTTCTGCCATTTGCCTAATTCAATTGTATAGCCAAAATTCTTAGCCCAAATTATCATAGTTTCTTTTACTTCTTCCAATTTAATGGTTACTAAATAATTATATATCCTCTTAAATAATTTTTCATCTGCTCCCATTAGCATCTGGTCTAGTTTATTTGGTTCTTTATAAAACCCATACACCTTCCTGTCTTTTTCATACCTGGATTCTGTCTGTAATTGTGGCTACCATGATAGGTCAATCCCTGATCTGTTTAGTTCTTGTTTAGTTTTTAATTCTCCCCTTTCATTTAGTGTGTCCTTATATCTTATGATTTCTTCCATATTTATGACATTTGTCCTCCATTGTAGATAGCCAAACTGGTATTTTCCAATAATGTTGCTCTTTGATTTTAGTCCATAATAACAGTAATGCCTTCCTAATGTAGTGCCTCTGGAAGTAACTATGTATCTCATTCTCATACCATAGAAAGGCATGCCATCCCAATTGCAAATCATGACTTTCCAGTGTTAGTAACCTTGTATTCCTCAAATTAATCCACTCCTTTACCCACGTAAGTGCCGATGCTTGGTAGAATAGCTCCCAATCCGGAAGGCCAAAACCTACTCTACTCTTAACATCTTGTAGTATTTTTAATTTTATTCTCACTTTTTTACCTTGCCATACAAATTCTAATATCACCTTGTTTAATTCTTCAAAATATTTTTCCCCAGCTTTATTGGGATTGTCTGAAATAGGTACAATAATCTAGGCAAAATATTCATCTTAATTGTCGCTATTCTACCCAATAGGGACAATTGTTTTTCCAGTTTTCCAAGTCCGTCTTAATTTCTGTTTTCAGTTTATCGTAGTTACCTTCTTTAAGAGATACACATCTTGCTGTTAATTGAATTCCTAAATATTTAACTTTCTTTACAATCTGTATGTTCATCATTCTTGTAAATACTCTCTTCTGTTTATCTGTAAAGTGTTTAACCAATATTTTCGTTTTCTCTTTATTTTTAGACCTACAACTGCACCATAGTCTTCTATTTTTGCAATTAATTTAGATCCTGTTTCCTGTGGATCTTCTAGAATAAACACCCAAGTCATCAGTAAATGCCTGTAGTTTATACAGAGGGGCAAAAAAGTATTTAGTCAGCCACCAATTGTGCAAGTTCTCCCACTTAAAAAGATGAGAGAGGCCTGTAATTGTCATCATAGGTAAACCTCAACTATGAGAGACAAAATGAGAAAACAAATCCAGACAATCACATTGTCTGATTTGGAAAGAATTTATTTGCAAATTATGCTGGAAAGTAAGTATTTGGTCAATATCAAAAATTCATCTCAATAGTTTGTTATATATCCTTTGTTGGCAATGACAGAGGTCAGACGTTTTCTGTAAGTCTTCACAAGGTTGGCACGCACTGTTGCTGATATGTTGGCCCATTCTTCCATGCAGATCTCTAGAGCAGTGATGTTTTGGGACTGTCGCTGGGCAACAGGGACTTTCAACTCCCTCCAAAGGTTTTCTATGGGGTTAAGATCTGGAGACTGGCTAGGCCACTCCAGGACCTTGAAATGCTTATTACGAAGCCATTCCTTCGTTGTCCGGGTGGTGTGTTTGGGATTATTGTCATGCTGAAAGACCCAGCCACTTTTCATCTTCAATGCCCTTGCTGGCAGAAGGATGTTTGCACTCAAAATCTCACGATACATGGCCCCATTCATTCTTTCCTGTACACGGATCAATCGTCCTGGTTCCTTTGCAGAGAAACAGCCCCAAAGCATGATGTTGCCACCCCCATGCTTCACAGTAGGTATGGTGTTCTTTGGATGCAACTTAGCATTCTCTCTCCTCCAAACACGACGAGTTGTGTTTCTACGAAACAGTTCTACTTTGGTTTCATCTGACCATATGACATTCTCCCAATCCTCTTCTGGATCATCCAAATGCGCTCTACCAAACATCAGACAGGCCCAGACATGTACTGTCTTAAGCAGGGGGACACTGCAGGATCTGAGTCCCTGGCGGCGTAGTGTGTTACTGATGGTAACCTTCGTTACATTGGTCCCAGCTCTCTGCAGGTCATTCACTAGGTCCCCCCATGTGGTTCTGGGATTTTTGCTCACTGTTCTTGTGATCATTTTGACCCCATGGGGTGCAGGTCTACAATTTTGTTTCTGGTGTCCGACAGTTCTTTGGTCTTCACCATAGTGGAGTTTGGAGTGTGACTGTTTGAGATTGTGGACAGGTGTCTTTTATACTGATAACAAGTTCAAACAGGTGCCATTAATACAGGTAAGGAGTGGAGGTCTGAGGAGCCTCTTCAAGAAGAAGTTACAAGTCTGTGAAAGCCAAAAATCTTGCTTGTTTGTAAGTGACCAAATACTTATTTTCCACCATAATTTGCAAATAAATTCTTTCCAAATCAGACAATGTGATTGTCTGGATTTGTTTTCTCATTTTGTCTCTCATAGTTGAGGTCTACCTATGATGACAATTACAGGCCTCTCTCATCTTTTTAAGTGGGAGAACTTGCACGATTGGTGGCTGACTAAATGTTTGTTTGTTTGTTTGTTTGATTTTTATACCGCCCTTCTCCCGAAGGACTCAGGGCGGTGAACAGTTAAAAAATAACATACATATAAAATGTGTGTAATTAATAAGATAATTAACCCAGTTTGGCACATCAGTTAAGAATCTTCAGCATAAAGATTTGAAACAATTAGATTTATGCCAGACTGGCTTGGCGAAACAGAAAGGTCTTAAGTGCATGACGGAAAGTACGAAGATCTGGGATCATTCGTATTCCTGGGGGTAATCTGTTCCAAAGGTGCCCCCACAGAAAAGGCTCTTTCTCTGGGAACCACTAGTCGACATTGCTTTAGCGATGGCACCCTGAGGAGGCCCACCCTGTGGGAGCATGCTGGTTGGTGTGAGGTTATCGGTTGCAGAAGGTGGTCTCGTAAGTACCCAGGTACCCAAGGATTGTGACACACACCAACGGTCCTTATCAAAGTTATAACGTACCAAGAATAAACAAAATCCGGCAAAGGTTGGCAACCAGCTCAGAAGACAAAACACGATAAGACACTCACTCTTCAAAAATGCTCTTTAATAATTACACGTTGTTTCCAGCAAGAAATTACTAACTGTGTGCAACTTAAATAGGCTAAGGGAGTGGCCAATTATCCTCAAACCTTACTCTCGAGGAGACGTCCTCCTCCTGAGTAGACACTCCTGCCTTTTGGCAACCCTGCATGCTCGAGCATTGAGGAGAGACTCCTCCACTTCACTCTCTCCACTTGAAGGAGCCTCTGGAGGTTCTGAAGGCCCAGGCTGAGTCTCTGCCTCTGGCACCACATCCTCTTCAGCCTCCTCGCTGTCCGATGCGAGTGCTGGCTGTGCAGGATGCTGGCGCGACCCCACACCAGCCTCGTCATTGGGATCAGCCACGATCCGCGCAGGTCCTTGGCGGGCCGCAACAAATCCCTTTCATCTTTTCTTCTTATTTTTCCTTCCTATATAGGAGATCGCTAATCCCCTAAAGTATGCGTTGGCTGTGTCCCATACATTTTGCAGGGATGTTTCTCCATTTTTATTCTTTTTAAAAAAGAAATCCATTTCCTTCATTGTTTGTATAAACTCTTTATCTTTCAGTGCTGACTGTTGTAATGTCCATCTTGGTTTTCTTATTTGTCCTTTCCATTTAGCTTTTATTGAATTACGGTCTGCCCAAATGCTTGATTCCACTTCTACTTCTTGTACATTCTCTTGCAATTCCAATGACATCCATATCATGTCAATTCTTGACCATGATTTAAGCAGCTTTGAATAAAAAGTGTATTGTTTTTTCTTTGGTTTTGATTCTCTCCATGCATCTTTAATTCCTATTTCCATCATTTTAAAAAAGGTCTTTGTTAAAGTTCTCCTAGCTTTTAGATTTGTTTTACTACTTTTATAGTCTAATTTTACATTGACAATTGTGTTAAAATCTTCCACAATACAAATGTTATTGTACTCCATTTCTATAATTTTCTTATGTAGTTGTTCATAAAAGACTTCTTGCTTGGTATTTGGTGCATATATTACTGTTAATAGTGTCTGTTTATTAATTGATTGAGTGATTGATTGATTGATTTTGTCACATTTATATGCCACTCTTCTCCCGTAGGACTCAGGGCGGTTCACAACAATAAAACAACCCGACAATAAATAGAGTTAAATAATAATTAAAAAACTAATTTAAAATCCCCAAATCCCCAGTTAAAAACACAACAGATCAGGGAAGTTGCTGAAAGAGCCATGTCTTTAGGTTGGCACGGAAGGTGCGGAGATCAGGGGCCGTCTGGAGTCCACTGGGCAACCCATTCCAAAAGGTCGGATAATTTAAAATTTATCGTTGCTTCTACCATCAGAATTCTCCCCTCGTCATCTTTGTAAATTTGTTTTGATTCTTTGATGAAGAGGGCCACCCCTCGTTTTTTTCTGCTGTGCTAATGAAGTATATAGTTTCCCTATTTTGGGTTTTCCAAAAGTTTATAATGGTGATTTTGAATATGCACTTCCCGGAGAAAAAATCAAATTTAGGTTCAATTTTTTTTAATTTGCTAAAAAAGTTTTTCCTTTTTATTGGGAAGTTCAGTCCATTGACATTAACTGACATTAAAGTAATTTCTTCTTCCATCGTTTACTTGTAAATAGGTCTAATTGTCTAGTGGTTCTTGTTTCTCTCTGTTCTTTTGCTCTAACTCCTTCCCGTTCCGCTTTTTCATTTTGCTACATTTCACTTTCTTTTTAACTGTAGTGGTTCTTCTCTGACCAATACTTCTTGTCTCATTGTATTTATTTTCTCTATTTTCTCATTCTCTTCCTCCATGGTGAAGTGTTGCTCATCAAACTCAGTTGCCGTGTCTATTGAATCTAACCTGAATTTTTGCTCATGCCAAGTCACCAATAAACCTTCAGGTATCAACCATCTGAAGTGTACATCATTTTTAATCAATTTTCTTGCTAGCAATTGATATTCTCTGTTTATATCTATCACCCTTGTTGGTATCTGTTTTAGAATCGTTATTTCTTTCTCTTTATACACCATTGACTTTCCTTTAGCTTTTTGAAGTATTTTCATTCTTGTCTTTTTCAAGAATCTAATGTGTACTTCTCTAGGGAGTTTATTCCTCTTTGTATAGCCTATGTGTACCCGAAAAATTTCATCCATCTCAGATAGTGCCTCCTGCTTACTGACTTCCAGGATTTAAGCCAACAATTCTGCCATTTTATCGGGGAGGTCTTCTCCCTTCTCTTCTTCTACATTTTGAAATTTTAGGAAGTATTCAGCCTTTTCCATCTCCAAGGACATTATTGAGGCCTCCGAGCTCTTTTCCACCTGGGTCAATCTCTGGTCCATTTCCACCACCTTTTTCTCAGTTTGTTCTGATTTCTCCTCTACTTTTTTTTAATTCTGTCTTGGTTCTTTATCATTATTTGTTGGATGTTTTCTACTTTATCATCCATTTTTTTGTATTCTTTCATGTAGTTTAGTCATTGACTCCTGTATTGATTGGAACTTCACTTTTGTTTCCACCTGCATTGCGTTTCTTTCCTGCAACAGAAAGTTATCCAAGGATCTCTGGCTTGCCGGACTTAGGGAAAGTCCATGATGTTGCTGAAGAGGGAGACAAAATAGTTTTCTTCATCTTTCAATATTAGTGTATAGGATATACAATACCTTCACAACACTCTCCCAACTATCCCACTGTTGCTTCCCAACTTCAGCAACCTTTTTATAACCACACTCACTACTAGCTTCCTCTGTCAGTCTTTTTACACTTCTGTCTAGCTAATCTATAATATATCAATTTAAAAGCACTTTTAATTTGGTTTTCACCCTTCTTCTCTTCTTTTTTATCACAATATTATATAGAAATAGAATATGAATATGGGTACTAATTAGTTTCTTAAAGTCCACAAAGTCCAGGATATGTCTCTACAAAATTTTATGGTTATATAGGACAAACCAACATATCTCTCCCAAATCATCTTTGATTATTCTTCTCTTCCTCTTTAGTAAGAAGTCTATCAAAATTTATTTGTAATCCACTTAGGCCCACGTATGTCCCCAACAATCTTTCACAGAATATCCCAAGAGTTCTTGTAAAACTATTGTAGTCTCTTCTTTTCTTCTCCTTCTTCAGTTATAATATCAAAGATTAATTGTATTCCATCAAAGTACTTTATACTCCAGCTCAATTTGGCAAGGCTTGTAGTTTCCAAGGTCTCAGGGGAGGGCAGAAGCAACAAAACAAAAGAAGGGAAAAAGAGAAAAACTCCAAAGGCATTCTATTCAAAATGTTCCCAACTGCATCCTGCTTGCTTATTTATTATCTGTTAGAGCCCAGAAGCTGCTAATTTTGCACTGTCATTGTTCTTCCACTCTGTTCCAGACTGAACAAAATGTAGGTGTCAGGATATTGTTCTTATTTATTTACTGTAATCCACATTCCAAGGTCATGTCTATTCAGAAGTCCTTTCACTTTTTAAACACTTTCTCTGCCACACGTACCAGTAGATGATGCACTTGTTCTTCTTTTTCTATTTTTGTCCCGTCTTTCCTTAATTTTAATGGTCAAAGTTTTTCCATGTTACAATCAAAAGTTTCCAAATTTAAAAATAAAAAGGGGACAACAGAACTTCATCCCAAATAGTGCCTTAGTCTCTTTTTCTTTCTCTTCCACATTTCCTTGTGACACAATAATAATTTCTTCGATGTCCATTTTGTTAGTGACTAAAGGCTTCTTCGCCACCAAATCCAGAGATGGAAAGTTTACAATCCCACCTCCTATTCTTTAGTCTCCGTCTCAATAAGATCCAGTTTTGAGGGATAGCCAAATTTTTTCAAACAGAGTTCAGAAAAATCTCACCTAGAGTAAACACACTGCTCGAAACTCTTCTTCTTTTAATTTTCCAGGCTTCTGACAGCTTGTACTGGCCATCTATCATTCTTTGTCGATCCGAGAGGTTTTCCTTTGTTCCCATAGGGATTTGCAGTCTCCCTGTGGTTCTCAGAGTATCCTCTCTTCACTCACCCCTACAGGGTGAGCTAGGGTCTCTATGGATCCCTGGGCAAGGGGATTTCGACAGTTTCCACGGAACTCTGTGGAGTTTCCATCGCATCGCTGTAGCACTAGCCATGCCTCCCATGTAATCATTTTTAAATGGCATGTTTGAAAAATGAAGGAATACTATAGTTAGATTACATGTTAGTCCTCTATCCAGATCAAAGAAATTGGGACATGATGTATGGAAGTGTTTTAGGTTCTCTAACTCTATAAGCACTCATTTAGGCCAGTCAGTTAACCACTTGGTTCTATAGCATTGTTTTGGACAAGCAAATAATACTAAATAAATTATCAAGTTGAAATTAACTTCACAATGAATTTCCTTGAATATATCAAAGTTCAATCTACATTCATTTTTTGTTAGCTCAGTTCCATGTAGTGTTGTAAAAGAGAATAAAATCATCCAATTGTTTTATTTATTTCCCTCCAAATATACTAAGATACAAACTTATCAGGTCAGTTACTTAGCAAAATAAAACTCAAATACTTAAAGGACTCCTTTCAATAGTTATCTTGCAAAGATCATCTAATATTCATTTTACAGTAAAGAAAGATATGTGTCAGTGAAAAGACAGCTATAACCAATTCCGTATAGCACTTTCATTTTTCTACAAACAATAAAAAGAATTTGCCCTAGATTTTTTTTATCATAAATATAAATTTATATAAAATTTATGTCAATATTTAACGCCTCAATGTGGAGAGAGGGCATTTATTTTTGTATTTTGCTTGTGATGGATAGCTTAGCAGAATGGCAGCCATGACATGGTCAAAGATGCTGAAAAATAAGACAAATGTGAAAATTCAAAATATTTTCAAGTTTGATAAGATAACACACTGCTCACCAGTTAAAATCTTCTCTGAAGGCTTTATCAAATTCATTACCCCTGAATTGAATGTTAGTTCTATTGGATATGGCATGATGTTTATGTCCACACATTCAGTTCAAATTCCCAATAGTTATAAAGAAAAGCCTAATAGCAGTAAATCCACCTCCAAAATATTTTAAAATTTAGATCATCAAATTACCTTCAGCTAACCAGCAAAAGTACACTTTAGATTTATATAGCTATACATGGCTAGTTTGCTAAACTTCAATCAACTAAAGCATTTGAAATAAGTTCATCCTTGCAACACCAATTGAAATGATAAAAATATATTTACTATTCATGTCTCATTAATTTACTTAATTCTTTAACATACTTTCTTAGGTAAGTGCTTGTTAAGACAGACCCATTCCCTGATTGTATGCTGCTGTTTTATAAACCAATTTATCTTTGGGAAAGCATACCCCATAGCTGAAAACACAAGTACAAAGGATAGATCTTCTTTCACTGGTGAAATTGTTTCTTTGCATTTCTTAAAGACTATACTTGTTTCTGTTTTTCTTATAGCTGTCTGGACTTAAATCTTAATTTCCATGAAATTGCATTGACTATGGTATTAGACTTCATACATATTCAACTTTGAATTTTACTCTAATTAATGTAAATATATCTTTGTGTTGTACAGGAGTTGCAAGCTGCCTTGGAGTTACAGTGTATTCAGAACAATCAATTAACTGTGGCTTTAGAGCATGAACAGTCAGCAAACAGTAATCTCCGTAAAGAACTCCAAATTGAACATTCTCGCTGTGAGGCTTTATTATCCAAGGATCAGAATAAACTGTTGGAACTGCAGAAAAATTTAGATATTGAAAAAAAACAAAATGCAGACATGTTAACTGCCTTGAACCATGAACGTGTTTTGACAGAACATCTGACTATGAGATTAAATGAATGTGGGTCTTGTAAACATAAAGATTCATTGCAGGAATTGCAAGCACAGTTGCATTCAGAAAGATCCAATTCTATGAAACTTTTGGCAATAATTGAGAAATCACAGCAGCAGATATTTGATTCAAAGAAACAGATGGAAGAAATGCATCTGCATTGTAAAGACTTTCAACAAGAACAATCTCTCCAAAACACTGTTCAAGTTACAGAGTCAGTGATGCAAAATAAAAAAGAAGAAGATGTTCATACTTTGGAGGTACAAAGAGAAAAAGAAGCACAAACAAAAATGGGGTGGAAACAATCAACGAGAGATCAAGCAATCAGGACAGCACAAGGAGAAAGAAAAATAGCACAGGAGCAACATACTGAATGTCATTGTCTAAGGGCACTTCTAGAAGCTCAAGAAAATCAAGTAAGAATATCCTTTTTTGGGGGGTGGGTTGCCTTAGTAGTATAATGCATTTTGCATATAAAAGAATCTACATAGAGCTTTAGATTTTGTGGGCCAGTCTTTAGATCATCTGTGCAAGGGCTACTTACGTGTTTGGAACAGATTGCTCTGTTTGAAGTCTTTGAGTAAAGAACATTGATTGATTGATTGATTGATTGATTTGTTTTGAGTTGTGTCCTACTTTTATTATTTTCATTATTTATTTATTATTTTATTATTATTAACACATCTAATACATATTGTTCTTATTTTCCCCACAACACCCCTGTGAGGTGAGTAGGACTAAGAGAGAATGACTGGCCCCAGGTCATCCAGCCGGCTGACTCTCATATAATCAATTTAATAAATGTATTTTATACATATGCACATACATAAAATAAAAAATGATTGAGTGCAATATAGAACCCTCTCCCTTTGTTCCTTCTACTTTCTGCGAAAGAGGTTATCAGCAAGAGAAGACTATAATTGTTAATTTCCAGTAGATACCACATTAATTAAAATCTCCCATTGTCAAGTTTTTAATGTGACACAGAAGGATTTCTTCCATTTATTATGCCTGTCTAAGGTAAACTAATAAACTCACAATAATATCATGTTTAAAATAATGAATTCTATTGATTCCACTTTTATAATTTCTTTCAGTCTCTACATAACTTTCTACTCCTTTGATTTCCTGTTGTCTCTTGCACTGTTGGTGTAAGGAGTGGCAGAACCTGGGGGTGCAGTTAAAAGAGGGATCATCCTAAAATCCCTAAGTAACCACAAGTGAACTAAGTCCAACCTTCCTTGAATTCTGTTTACCCGTATCTAAATCCAAGCATGTGTTAAATATCAGTTGAGAATATTACTGTGCGTAAGCACGAGTAGGAATAAATCAGTTTAATTGGCACTTCAGGTGTGGACCCGATCTTTTGCTCTTGACAGTTGGTCTCATTCCTTACTGATACATTCAATTCTGGGCTTTCTCTGTCCTTCCCCTTTTTCTTCAATTTAATGCTTTCTTGTTGAGAATAGTGAGATACCTGCTGAGTACATACTTCCTGGGTTCATGATATGTAGCCCACCTTTTTCATGAGTTCTTTGCATAAAGGATCCATAATCAAGTAACTCAAAGATAGCAACACAATCTACAGTATATCACAGAAGTGAGTACACCCTCTTACATTTTGTAAATATTTAAGTATATTTTTTCATGTGACAAATGACACTTGGCTACAATGTAAAGTGGTGAGTATACAGCTTGTATAACAATGTAAATGTGCTGTCCCCTCAAAATAACGCAACGCACAGCATTAATGTCTAAACTGCTGGCAACAAAAGTGATTACACCCCTAAATGATAATGTCCAAATGGACATTAAATAAAGTAGCCATTTCCCCTTCCTGGTGTCATGTGACTCATTAGTGTTATAAGGTCTCAGGTGTGAAGGAGCAGGTGTGTTAAATTTGGCTCTCACTCATGCTGGTCACTGGAAGTTCAATATGGCACCTCATGGCAATGAACTCTCTGAGGATCTGAAAAAAATGAACTGTTGCTCTACATAAAGATGCCCTAGGCTATAAGAAGTTTGCCAAGACCCTGAAACTGAGCTGCAGCACAGTAGCCAAGACCATACAGCAGTTTAACAGGAGAGATTCCACTCAGAACAGGCCTCGCCGTGGTTGACCAAAGAAGTTGAGTGCCTGTGCTCAGTGTCATATCCAGAGGTTGGCTTTGGGAAATAGATGTATGAGTGCTGCCAGCATTGCTGCAGAGGTTGAAGGGGTGGAGGGTCAGCCTGTCAGTGCTCAGACATATGCCGCATACTGCATCAAATTGGTCTGCAGGGCTGTCATCCCAAAAGGAAGCCTCTTCTAAAGATGATGCACAAGAAAGCCTACAGTTTGCTGCAGAGAAGCAGACTAAGGACATGGATTTCTGGAACCATGCTCTGTGATCTGATGAGACCAAGATAAACTTATTTGGTTCAGATGATGTCAAACGTGTGTCGGCAACCAGGTGAGGAGTACAAAGACAAGTGTGCCTTGTCTACAGTCAAGCTTGGTGGTAGGAATGACGTGGTCTGGAGCTGCACGAGTGCTGCCAGCACTGGGAAGCTACAGTTCATTGAGGGAACCATGAATACCAACATGTACTGTGACATACTGAAGCAAAGCATAATCCCCTCCCTTCGGAGACTGGGCTGCAGGGCAGTATTCCAACATGATAATGACCCCAAACACACCTCCAAAACGACCACTGACTTGCTAAAGAAACTAAGGTTAAAGGTGATGGACTGGCCAAGCATGTCTCCAGACCTAAACCTTATTGAGCATCTGTGGGGCATCCTGAAATGGAAGGTGGAGGTGCGCAAGATCTCTAACATCCATTAGCTCTGTGATGTCATCATGGAGGAGTGGAAGAGGACTCCATGGCAACCTGTGAAGCTCTGGTGAACTCTATGTCCAAGAGAGTTAAGGCAGTGCTGGAAAATAATGGTGGCCACCCAAAATATTGACACTTTGGACCCCATTTGGACATTATCACTTAGGGGTGTTCTCACTTTTGTTGCCAGCAGTTTAGACATTAATGGCTATGTGTTGTGTTATTTTGAGGAGACAGCACATTTACACTGTTATGCAAGCTGTATGCTCAGTACTTTACGTTGTAACCAAGTGTCATTTCTTCAGTATTGTCACATGAAAAGATATACTTAAATATTTACAAAATGTGAAGGATGTACTCACTTCTGTGACACACTGCATATAGCTACTTGTTGACTTCTAGAATCCTGTTCCTCTTACAACATGTGAAAAGATTTTATCCTGATAGATGGAAAAATTACCAAAACAATATTTATATTCCCATTTTTCTGTCCAGGACCTTGTAGACTTTGAAAGTCTTTTTTGAATTGTCATTCATGTTGAATACCCAGAGGGATAGATAACACATTTTGCAGCCTCAGCAATTGTTCATCATATTCTGGTTGTCCCTGTGATATAATACCAGCTTGGCATATTCAGTCCTTATTTCTCTTAGCACAACTACCATAAGGTGCCTTTTGTATCCCAAAAGTTTCTCTGTTTCTCTGTATATGACTGCAGAAGGATTAATACAATTTTTAAAAATCTCCAGATACTCAGAGGTTGAAAAGTATATTTCAAATAATATTTTTGTCAATTAAAAATCAATAATACTGATCTTCCCTCTGTTTATGAATATTGTGCATACACATTATTGGATATAATATAAATTACTGTATTTTTTATTCCAATAGAATGAGTCCACGTTACAATATTTGCATAACTGTGTGAGATTCAAGGAATTGCAACAAATGCTAGAAGATCTGAAGAATCAAGAAATATTATTAAAAAAATATAACCAATTTCCTTCAAAAAATAATTATGCTAACTTAACTTTTACAACTGATACTGTAAGATTGCATGTTGAAGAACAGATATTGGAAAACATCAGAGAACAGCTGGTTCTTGTTGCTGCATATCTTTCTGAGTTCATATATAAAACTATAGATAAGTGAGTATTATTTTAAGAATTCTCTGTTTTAGAAACATCTTCTAGAAATTGGAGAAATAAGGGTAACTCATTCTTTCTAACAATTGGACACGCTGTCTATACCTTTCAAGAAATATCAGTTTACCTGGAAAAATGTTAACGGCAATATATGATATTAAATTTAGATTAGCGATGCTTAATCAGAAAGCTTTAATTCAATGATACATGTAACTCTGCTTTCTGTACTGAATATTAACTGCTTTCCAGATTTTAGGCAAATGCTCTATGAAGATTCTGAGTAGCAGAAATTGTCCCCTGGCCAAAATCACTTTTGAGGATGGCTAGTGAATATTAATTTTATATGACTGCAAAGTTCTATATTAGTTAATTGTTTTTATACAAACTTATTATCTTTAGCTAAGTTGCTCAAGACTAAATATACAGAGTTATGTATCTGTTTTTTGGGACAGCTACTTGTCATATAGCTACCTAGACTAAATTTTTCTGTCTTGTACTTAACAGAACAGTAAATTGGTCTGCATCAAATGATGAGATAGTTGCAGCCTTACTTCATATACTTGAAATCAAAGAATTACTGGCTTCTTCCAAACCTGTGGTAAGGGGGTACATTTTCTTTTCATAGATAACTATTTAGACTTAAGTTACAGATTTTAATTTACAGAAAAACAGCTAATATCTCATATCTTCCAATAGGATAAAAATATTTTATTTTAATTATTTATATCCTTTTATTATTTTTACAAAACTCAAGACAGCAAACATATCCAAACACTTTCCTCTTCCTATTTTCTCCACAATGATAAAGCTGTGAAGTATCACATCAGTTTTGAATTAGTATTTCAGTGAATCGCAGTTTAAATCCATATTAAAAATGGCAAGAAAACTCTCACAGTAGCAACCTATTTTTCCAAGCTTTGTGGTTTGAAAAGCCTCTGTAACAGAATCTTGGCATAAGCCTATGATCTTGCCCTTTAAAACCGTAGATTGTCTAAAATAAATTAACTATTCTTATATTATTATAATACAACATTTTATATTACTCTATATATGTATGTGTGTATATATATTTTATAGTATCTTATAATATTTAAATTTTTATATTTTATTATAAAAAATCATATTAAGTTACTTCCCCCCCCCCAAATCTTTCCCTGGGAAATTAAATGAGTGTGTGTATACACGTGTGTGTGTGTGTGTGTGTGCTGCCAGGTGGGAGAGTTCACAGGGGGTGTGAGGGAAATATTACAAAGGTTGGAGAGGGTACACAAGTGTATAAGGAAATTTTAGGGATGGTGTGAGGGAGGCAGAGAGAGGATCAGGGAGGGTGTGCAAGGGTGCAAAGAAGCAATGCTTGGGAAGGGTGCACAAGGATGTGTGAGTGGCTGGCACAGGTCT
This sequence comes from Masticophis lateralis, assembly GCA_030761175.1. Taxonomy (NCBI): domain Eukaryota; kingdom Metazoa; phylum Chordata; class Lepidosauria; order Squamata; family Colubridae; genus Masticophis; species Masticophis lateralis. The sequence goes on from JAUDYJ010000001.1 coordinate 162,251,528, forward strand.
AGAGCTGGAAGCACAGGTGCAAGAGACTTAGGCCAGCAACTTGCAACATTCCATTTTGGCTTCCCCGTTGACTTTCTGGAGAAGCCAGAAGAGAAGGTCATCAGGGGTAATCAAGTGGTAATGGGTATTGCAGCTGGTCATAAGTGTGAGCCAGTTACCAAGCACCTAGATCAGAGGTGTCAAACTTAAGTCGGGTGGGCCGGATCAGGCCTGTGGGGTGTTTAGATCTGGCCCGCAGTGCTGCCCTGGAAACAGTGAAGGACCAACTCTGGTGGCTCTGTTTTTGCTGGCAGAGGGCCACAGGAGGCTGCCCAGGCCGAAAATGGAGCCCGGGGGGGAGGGGGGCACATGCAGCTACCCCCCCCAAGCAGGGGCGGGTTCTACTTACCTTTACTACTGATTCCCAAAATAAGACAGGGTCTTATTTTTGGAAAAACACAGTATTTATTTACATTATTGAATTAAAGCAGTTTTGTTGTATTATGAAGTTTGTATCACATTATTTAAATGTTACATTTAGATTATCCCTACAAGTATAATTCACTCTGTGCAAGCATCAGAAGGGTGTACTTACCAGGATAAGCGTGGTTTACAGAATGGTTTGAAAGCAACAAACTATGCAGCAACCAAAACAAATGTGCCAGAAAATAAGCAAATTGTGATGTCTTCCAGCCCAAAGGTAAACAACACTTTACCTATATTTAAGTTATGTGGTCATGTGATTATGATCTGGTGCTTGGTAGTTGACTTGCATTTACCACAGTTGCAGTATCCTATATCACATCATCATTTGCAACTTTTGCTGTTAACTTCCCCTAAGCAAAGTCAATCGAAGAGCTGGTAGGAAAGGTTCTGAGTTGCTCTATTACAGAGCTCCCCAACCCCTGGTCTGTGGACTGGCACCACAGCATGCCAGAAATTGGTCCACGGAAATAAGTGAAATCCCACCCAACAAATGCAGGCAGCAACAAACCACGCCCCCTCCAGCCCACAGAAAAACCTCTCCACTGAACAATCCCTGGTACCCAAAAGGTTGGAGGAGGCTGGTCTGGTAAATCGCTGACAGTCCCATAGCTTTTTCATCTGAGAATTCTGGGGATGTTACACTCCATTTATATGGAATTGCTGCACCCCCATGGCAGCCACCTATGCAGCTTCCCCTATCTCAAAGCAGCCAACTCTAGGTCCACTGTGCTCATGCCACATCTACACAACCTTGTGCCTCCAGCAGCAGTTACCTCATGGCTGTTATGGCCCAAGCCCAAGTAAGTATTATCAGACACAAACAGTTCGAAACAAACAGACTTTATTAGAACAGCTGAGAATTAACTCATTCTCAGCATAGTCCAAACTAAATCAAAACAAATTCTTCATAACACAATTCTTCAGCCTTATCACCAATCTTGGTCTAATTAGGCAACCTGCCAAAGGCTTTTCTTGGCAAAAGTTCAGAAGCAGAAGACGCTGACAAGAAATACATGCAGCAAGACAAGAAACCAATCTATCAATGTTGTTTTCTGACAAAGAGGTCAAGAGTCGTTGCTGGTCTTTTAAGCCTTATAGGAGGGGCCAATCATCTCTTGGCCCTACTCCCAAGTCGTCCTTTTTGCTTTAGCTGCTCTTGCCTTCTGGCAGCTCTTCTCATGCGTACACTAGGAACAGGCTCGTCTTGTTCCTCTGCCTCTCTGCTGTCAGCCTCTGGAAGTTCCGGAGTCCGCACATCACTCTCAGATGGCCCTGGCCCCATCTCTGCTTCTGATGCAGAGCCCTCATCTGGGCCTTCCCCAGCCTCCAGGACGGGCCCATGTTCTTCCTCAGCCTCCTCACTGTCCAACTATGCTGCCAGCTCTGCAGGACCACAACAGTGGCAGCAGCCGCTCCCTGGTCCCATTCACACTAGATATCCACATACCATGCTACATTCTTGTAAACCCTTTTAACTAAGGCCAAGCTTATTTTGGGGTTCAAAAAAAATATAACACGGGGTCTTATTTTTGGGGAAACATGGTAGATGGAAACAAATTATTATGGAAACATAAGCAGTTCACAAGAAGTATTTTTTGAATAGTTTCTTAGCTTCAAATAAGAATTATTACTTTGCTTTTATTTTTTATTTAGATACAAAAGCTATATCGTAAATATTTGAGAGCTGAGAGTTTTAGGAAGGCCCTGGTTTATCAGAAAAAATACCTTCTTCTGCTTTTGGGTGGATTTCAAGAATGTGAACAAGCAACATTGTCCCTGATAGCACGCATGGGCATTTATCCTTCTCCTCCTGATCTAAATGTTTCTGTAACACGAAGCCGTTTTTTTACCAAGTTCAGATCTGCAGTCCGTGTGGTCATTGCAATATTAAGGTAACTTATTTTTAGTACTTTTTTTCCCAAAGGGTTTACATTAATTAATTATTTCCTAATACTGGTTTACATAAGAAACTTCTGCTGAATAAAAATTCTTGCAAGTCCAATGGAACTAATGGGATTTAAATGGTTGGTTAACAATTAAAGCTTTAACCCATTGTTTCCATTTTTTAAAACAAGTATAAGAAAGCAAAACATTGTGATTGAACAGCACTTATAAACTTCAGTAATTAATAGTTAATATAGAAATATTATCTTGTGTGTTGTTTCAAGTTACTCATTAATGTTTGTCTTTTTCTATCTCCAAAGATTAAAGTTTCTAGTGAGAAAATGGCATAAAGTAAATAAGAAAGAAATGCCACCGGAAGCCATTTCTTCTAGCCTTGGACGCAATTCATGTGAGAGCTTTTTCTGATGAATCCTATAGCTTTGGTGTAATTATTAGTAAATCATCTCTATTAAGTAAATTGAAAAGTAAAGTAATGATATATACATATGTTTGTTTGATTTATTCTGAGTAAACAAAATAAGATTTTATTTTGCTGTAGAAATTGAAAAAGTGTAATATTAACAGAGCATATTCTTACTTTTTGCAAATGATATGAGACAGAGGTTGTTAGAGAGCAATGGAGAGATTCAATGGATGGCTTAGCTGCCTTAAATTGGGGGTATTTATATAGCTAAATTATATAAAGATCTTGTGAAATCTGTCACTTGCCTATAACAAATAGGTACATCATATTTATTTTTTGTATGATATTTTGATAAATTAATTGGATATTTGCTCCAATTACAATTTTAATTCAGTTTTATTAATTTGAATGTGAAAAGAACAGATGCCTGTTATAGGCAAATTAGCATTTGTATGCCAATATATGCTATATTCTCAAAATGTATTGTCACTAGCAATATTAAAATCTTAAGCCATTGTTTATTTCTTACATAAAAACATTCTAAATTAATATATATCTTAATTCAGAGGTTTTCAAACACCTTCCTCATAATAAAATTAGTATCATTGAAGTTAGGGTTAGGCAGGAAATAAATATACTACTTTTAATACTTTATTTATTTATATTTATATTTACATTTACATTTACATTTACATTTCATTTGGCCATTGCCTTCAAAAAGGGACTCTAGGCATGTAGCATTATACAATAAGACATCAAAATATAAATCAATATATTAAAAATTAAAATGTTAGTTAAAATTTTGAATTAAAAATTTTAAATTATACATTTTTAAGGAGACAGGAATAATTAATCCTGTTAAAAATTGGTTGACAAAGGCAAAGAGATGGTTTTCATGGTGCTAACCAACCCCACGACTATGCACTCTTTTGGGCTCCCCATACAAGGTCACAGAGCCGCGTTTGCCTGGTGCGCCAGTTGTGCCCCTACTTGGACCAAGATGCCCTATGCATGGTCACTCATGCGCTCGTCACCCCTCGTATTGACTACTGCAATGTTCTCTACATGGGGCTGCCCCTGAAGACCACTCGGAGACTTCAGCTGGTGCAGAATGTGGCCACGCAGATAGTGATGGGAGTGTCCCGACACTCCCATGTTATACCTCTCCTGCATGACTTACTTTGGCTGCCGGTTGCCCTCCGGATGAGATTCAAGGTGCTGGTGATTACCTATAAAGCCCTTCATGGCCTAGGCCCGGGATATTTGGCGGAGCATCTGCAGCCAGCAACAGCTTCCCATTGCCCGATGTGCTCTCACAGGGAAGGCCTACTCAGGGTGCCGTTGGCCAGACAGTGTCCAGGGACCCCCAGGGAGAGAGCTTTCTCTGTGGGCGCACCCGCCCTTTGGAATCAACTCCCTCTGTAGCTCCGGGTGGTCCCCGACCTTCTCTCTTCTCGTTGTGGGCTAAAAACATGGCTCTTTCACCTGGCTGCATTGGACTAATGGGTGTTTAATCTGGGTTTTATTGAATTTCTTAATTTTAACTTGGACTTCTGTTTTAATGGTTTGTCTGTTCTGTTTTAACTGTTGTGAGTCACCCTGAGTCCTGTGGAGATAGGGCAGCATACAAGTCCCAACAAATAAATAAATTTTAACCCCTTTACAGAAGGCCAGGAGAGTGGAGAGCTGCCTTACCTTCAGAGAATGAATATTCCATCGAGTAAGGGCAGCAGCAGAAAAAGCTCTCTTCCTAGACTTAGTCGAAATTCTTTAACTAATGTCTACAACATACTTTCTCTGCTTGATCGTGTGGATGGGATGGGATGATGTGATGGGACGAAGCAGTTTTCATAGGTAGCCTGGCCCTATGCCATGTACAGCTTTATAGGTAATAACCAAGATCTTGAATTGGACCCAGAAGCAAACTGGTACCCAATGCAGTTCACGGAGCAGAGGTGTTACATGTGCCTTTCTTTGGGCATCTATAGCTGCATTTTGCACCAGTTGAAGCTTCCAGATACTTTTCAAGGGTCGCATCATGTAGTTGCAGGATACCAAATGGGAGGTGACAAGGGCATGACTCATCAAATTGAAAGCCTCCCTGTCCAGGAAAGGAAGTAACTGGCACACAAAATGAAGTTGATCAAAGGCCACCCTAGCCATAGCTTCCACTTGCTCTTTGAGAAAGAACCATGAGTCCAAGAGGACTTCCCAGTTATGCACCAGGTCCACCTGACATAGTGCAACCTCATCCAAGACTAAGGATCTGGATATACAGCCACTCCATCTTCAGCTGATGTCTGTTGTTCCCCATCCAGGCACCAACAGACTCCAGGTACCACAAAGAACATCTACTGCATCATTCACTTGTCCCAGGATAGAGATATATAACTGAGTGTCATCAGCATACTGTTGAAATGTCATCCCATGGTGACAAATGATCTTGCCCAGCAGTTTCATGTTTAATTCCACAGAGCTAGGTGTGGATGTTAAAAAGGTTAGAGAGAGCCCCACGGCACCTCACAAAGAAGGGGCTGTGAGCTGGACCTGTCACTTCCTATTAACACCGACTGGGACTGGAGAAAGGAGGTGAACAAGCACAACACTGTCAATTCCCTAAATCAGTCCCAAAGGATACCATGGTCAATAGTTTCAAAAGTGTTAGATACCCCAGCATTAGCTGTGCTAATGCTAATGAGAACAGGAAATCCTGCCAATTTTCCTCTCATTCCTAGACAGTTTTAGCTTCCCCAGTGCTAGCATACCAGTGGTGGGTTCTCTTGAACTGGTTGTAGCAGGAGGCTCCGCCCGCCCACCCAGATGTCATCAAATAAACTCTGTGCATGCACAGAAATGGCGCGCGCGCGAGCGAACAAGTAGCAAAGGTAAGTGAAACCACTACTGTAACATAGATAAGACTAGCAATGATGAAAGGGTTTTCTCTTTCAAGACAGGATTTCTTCCACTTAATGCATTTATTGCATTTATTTAACGAATGCATTGGGGAGAGCAATGATGGGGCAGTTGTTAATGAGGTGGTTCGCTTAAAAGCCCTTCTGATTGCAATGGGCAGGATCTGTTATGGTCATAACGTGAGGACTACCTATACGTACAGTTTTTTATTGCACAATAGAATGTACTGTATTAATCATGCTTATTTTTCTTCATTTGTGAGGAAACATCTATAACCTGAAATTTTCACAATTCAGATTAAAATTTTACATTGCTTAAAACAGATCCTGTAGCTAGTTTAGAAGTACTAAAGCAGCAACAGCCCTTCCCAAGTTACGCTGCTCCAGAAGGTGAATACTGCAACAGAAATAATCTCATGAGACTTGCAAGCTGCACAGTTAAATCCTTACACCATTTACATAACAGGTTAGTGCAGACCTTATTTCACTGTATGTGTGTCTTCTGCAGGATTATTTTTACTAACAATATTATAAAAATATTTATATTATGCTTAACTCGAGTCTTGTTCAATTCTATAGATAAAATCTGTATTTATATCGAAATTATTTTATCAACATGTAATTGTTTTATTTCCATGTTTATGAATGGTATAGCTTCAATGGTATGATTCAAGTACTTGTTGATAAAAAGTACATACAATATGAATAAAGTTTCATATCAAACTTAACTAGGAAAACAAGTCTTCTTTTTAAATGTTTGTAATTGCTATGAATTTGGTTGTCTTTAATAAAGACATATTTATCCTAACATATTATCTATCTTACTGATTACATTTCTTTTTTTAGTTTCTAGAATTTCTTTCAGTCATGCAATTGTTGAAAAGTAGCAGCATGGCTTCCATGAAAACAGTGCCATTGTTTTATCTTAGGCTACATACTCACAAGCACATAGAAAGTTTTGCAAATTTTACTAGGAAATAGTAGCAAATCTCACACATAAACATACACAAACAAAATCAATTCCCCAAATGTCTAACAAGATTGCCTTGAGAGAGAGTTCAAATCCAAAGCAATAGGCATAAGAGAGGTCAGGAAAAGTTCAACAGTCCAAATTTCATAGCAGGGTTGTCAGCCAGTTCGGGTCCAGAATCAATGACAAGATTTCAGACTGTTGTCTCCAACAGAAGGGCTTGAGCTTACTGCTCCTTTTAAATAGAAGCAACCCTGAGGTTCATTTGGAAGGACGAGATTCCTTTCTCGGAAAGGGCCTTGTAGAATATTTTTGCTCTCCATACAGCAAGCCCTTGCATTGGGAGAACTGCAGCCTCATTTGCTCTCACCACCTTCAGTCCAGGGCACCTACTGTATGTGGTCTGCTGCACCAGCTGTTCACTGTCTTTTTGATTTTGCTGCTGACAAGGTATGTCCAGCATAGAATAGTCCTTCCCAAGGAAGCTACTGGCCATGTTTTCCCCAAGTCTCACAAAGAAACCACTTTGTGTGTCCTTGGGAAGAAAGTCTAGTGCAGCCAACAGCTGCTTGAGAGAGGCGAAGCTTTGGAAGGCAAGGCAACAGGGATCATGAAATACAGGGGGCAAAAGGGCATAGATGTGGTGAGATAGGCAAAGCCTCCCTACTGTTCTAAATGTGAGTAGGCTGCCAGACACCCACACTTTTTATCATGTGACGGGAACTGCAATAGTTAGAACTTCTGGGATCACTAACAAGTCCTTCGTTTAGTACTGCTGTAACTTTGAATGGTTGCTGAATGAATGATCATAAATCTACTAGAAATTATGAATTTAGATCAGGTGTGTCCACCTCACAGTCTGCAAGCCTCATATTGTCCTGGGTAGCTAGTAGTGCAGTCCCAGAAGATTGTAAACTTTTAACATGTGATTAATATACTTCAATTATATTATATTTTTTACATACGCAAGACAGTTCCTCTTTAAAAAATTGAGATTCTTAATTCACAATGGCTTGGTCCACTGGACTGGTTTCAGTGTCTTCAGACAAGTATCAGTAGTACAGGATTAAAAGAATGGAGAACAAGGGAAACTCTTAGTGACTTAATTGGATTTGTACTGCATTGGATTTGAGTCTTATAATATGTAACTCAAAGCATCTGACTTAGAAATCAGACAAGTCAAGATTTACACAAAGACTGTATGATTAAATGGATTTAAGATGCAGTAATATATTTACCGGTATATGTAGCAATGGGAATTTCAAGGAAAGAATATTATATTTAGAGAAAATTGGTGTAAGTTGTATTGCTGTTACTCTAGTTCTGACTGCTAAAATGGGTAGTTCATTTGCTTAAAATAACTGGAAATGTAATGGAGAATGTCAGATCATTTTTTCATATTTACTGGCAATTTTACAAAACTCAACAATTTTGGAAAATGATGCACATTAGAATAAACAGATCTGAAAAGTTCAGTTCCCATTTCAACCTGGGATATTTTTACTGAAGTTTACTAAACTTTGTATTCCATCAAAATATGCTAAATTAACTAATTGCTGCAGAGATAATAAGTTTTGATAAAGATATTAGATCTATGGACGAAGAACTACATTGTTGGACTATACTTCAATGTCTAAAATAATTTCATATTTTAAGAATAATCTGACAATACAATTTAATTCAAATTGTAACCTATTCCTAGACCCTAACCCTAATCCCAGTTCATAGATTTGTACGTGGATTTGTAACACATCCAGAATTGAGTTTCTATCTGCCTAAAGTCCGTATTTCAATTTCACAGGATTTTAAAATTAGAATGGACTTTTAGTACTATGGACATATTTTTATTGTACTTCATAGTTTTCATTTTGTGATTTATATGTATTTATCATGGTTCTTGATATAATATATACCATTATTCACAATTCATATACCAAAAAGTTTAGTGTGGCCAGTTTGCTGTAGTAGTTAATGACTCAGGTTAGAAATCAGGAGATCATGAGTTCTGGTGTTACTTTAAGCACAAAGCTAGCTAGGTGACCTTGAGCTAGTCACACTATCAGCCCTAGAAATGAGATCAGGCAATGTCAGACCACTTCCAAAAAATTTTGCAAAGAAAATTTCAGGGTCTTGCAGACAGTTGCCAGGAGACCTCACAGACTCAAAGGCATGTACATAAATAAGGAAAACGACAGTTTTCCTATGACAATTGTACGTCTTTTAACACATCCTTTTGTGTTTTTCTACTTATATATTTTCTAAGATATGTAATATTTTTTAAGGAAAAGTATAATTGTTTCTGTTGTACAGGTCTACTAGTTTTATTTCACAAACTTCATCCAAAGATCCTGAAGATTCATTAACTGAATACATTGCACACTTGGAGGCCATTCAGGAAAGACTAGGAATTCTTTTGCCAGGTAACTTCATATTGATAATTTCTGAATCAAAGACTTAATCTATTTTAACTCATACTTGATAATCTTAGTATTGACATAAATACTAAGATTATCCAAATTTATACTAAGATTATCCAATCTTATAACTAGATTCGGTTTACTGACTTTGATGTGAACACTATAGAAGTTGCATTCAACAATTTCCTATTCTTCTTTATCTTCTGGAGAACATGTAAAAGCTCTTCTGTCTGCATGACAGGCAAATTCCAGTCAAATTATTCAACCAAGTTTGGGAGAAACTAGTAAGGTTTTCATGAAACAGTACCCCTTGCTTAATTACTGTTCAGTCAGCAATTGTTGAAAGTTGTAACAGTACTGAATGATTGGTTGTTACAGCTGGTAATCAAAATTGACCAGCCGTGGTCTCATGATCAAAATGTAGGCACTTGGCAGCCTGCCCACATTCATGACCATAGGGTATACTTCAACTTACCCAACCCACCTATCCCCCCCCCCCCCCCCATCTTTGCTCTTTTGGCTGTCCTCAGCTCAGTTGCCCATACTGTCCCCAGCTGACCTTTGCTATGAAGGCCTTGGGAATGCTGTGTGTGATCAGCACACGAAGGGCGGAATGGGACTTTTCATCTCGTACCTTTGGCCGCCCCTCCTCCTCCAGAGTTTCTCCCTTGGGCGATTCTCCGCTGACTATTCTCCTTGGCTCCATCCATTAACCCTTGTCAATGTGGCACATCCCCTCCATCCCGTGCACTTCAGCATGGCCCATTCAGAGAAGGAGGGTTCGTCCTGGGTTTTTCAATGCCTGGGACAGTTCCCTCAAGTTGTGTGTGTATTGATGTATATAAAGTATCCTGCTAGAGCAGGGAGTTGGACTAGATGATCTCTAAGGTTCCTTCCAACCTTGGATTGCTGTGCTGTTTCAAAGCATCCTCTGAAACTCCGTCTAGTGCCAGGGTTTATGGTCCTTCCTTCCTCTCCTTTTTCTCTCTCTCCCCCCCCCCTTCCCTTACTGTTATCAGGAGTTTCTACCCCCTCCCCTCTACCATTCGTTCTCCTAACAAGCGTTTTACTTTCCTAAAGCCATTTGGCTGGAGCCTTCTCCCAAACGCCACCACAGTGGTTTATGGCTGCTTGGTGACTAACTGTCCCAGGTGTCAAAAACCCAGGACAAACCCTCCTGTGAATGGGCCGTGCCAAAGCGCGTGGGACGGAGGGGATGTGCTCCCATTGCCCAGTGCAAATGGGTGGAGCCGAGGAGAATAGTCAGCGGAGAATCACCCAAGGGAGGAACCCTGGAAGAGAAGGAGGGATGGCCAAAGGTATGAGACAAAAAGTCCTAGACCTCATGAAGAGCCAGGCTGGAGGCACCTTACCAGCAGCAGGAAGAAGAAGACAGAGAAGTTGACTGGTAGAGGCAACAGGGAAGTAAGTGCAGGGGGGGGATGGGCGGGAGTTCAGGCAGAGGTGAGTGCAGCAAGGTAATAGAAGTGTGACGTCCTGACCTAATGACTGCAACCAGGATTGCCAAAATTTATCGCTGCTAAATGGTGTAGTTACATTGATATTTGGCCTAATGATTGCATCACTAAGTAATGGCAATTCCAATCCCAATTACAGTCATTAAGTGTATATATTCCTATGTACCTAAGTAATATCACAATGTCAGTAATTCACTTTAGTTTAAGAGCACAATAAAAAGCTTGTTCTTTTATGCTACTTTAAGTGCATAATACATTTTTGTATTTATACATTTTTGGTTAACTACAGATACAAACATAATTTTCTAGAAGCTCAACCTTACATTTAGAAATTAGTTAGCAGCAGAAACTTCAAGAACAAATGCCTTAATGTAGTTTGCTTTCTTGAGTCATATATTAAAAAAAAAATCAAAATGCTGCTGAACCCCAAATGTTAACTCTAGGATCTAAATCTATTCAAACCATGGAGAGTTTAAGAACTCCTGCCTTGTTAAGGCAGAGCCTGAAGCTAAAATTGATTAGTTGCAGTAGCTAATTAGAATGCAGAAGCAGCATGTACAACTAGACTTATTGGAGTGGGAAGAATTATGTCTCATTGTTTTGTGCAAATTAGACCATAATATGTCCTTTTATACTTTTTTAAATAGCAATATGTCAATATATTTTGTATAGCATCAGATTCACTTTTAATTATAAGTTAGATTTTCCATACTGTTTAATTCAAATCCCATTTAAAATATATTATTTTAAAATTGTAATATATCTATTTCCAAAAGTTTATGGAATAACAAATTTAATTTAAATTTGTATAAATTTAGGACAAGCTGCACAAGAAAAGAGTTAAATGTAGTGAGAACCAGCCTTGAATCTGAACCAGAGTTCTTTGGTCACTGCTTTATTCACCAGTGAATGGCTTACTAGTGTTACGCCCTGCGGATCTTTCAACATTGATGTTCATTTGAATAAAGAGATCTCTGTGTGATAAATTTTGCATCAGCTTTTATAAAAAAAAACTTTGTGTTTGAATGTGCTTTTTACACTGATATTTCATATAAAACAATCCTCAGGTTTTTTAAATCAAAATTACTGGGAAGCTTACAACTACAGCTTTCCGTGTTTATATTATTAATGCTAAGTACTAATGTATGTTTTTATTAAAAATGTTCAACTGAATTGCACAGACTCTTATTCAAAATACATTTCTGATACTTAGAATGATTTTACTTCTTTATGATTGTAGTTGCTAATTCATCCACATTTTCAAAAACAGTACGATTAATTAATCTACAATAGAGGTCCTACTTGTGCTATAATACCAGCTTCTTTCATTGCAAGTGAATGTGTTACTGGAAATCACAAGATACTTTCCCAGTCTTGTATATGGCGTTGGTCTGGCTTACATTAAGGATTGCTTTTCAATGTCATGCTATGAATTATGGTTCAATAAGATGATCTTAGCCCTCCAATGAATTTGTCAGCCCTTTTCTCTAAACCAGCCTCCTGCAGGGTAAGATGTTTGAACTTTCAGTCTGATTTTGATTAGTTTGTTTTGCCATTTGAGTTTAAGGAACCTAATTAAGTTTTTACCAAAGGATGGTAACATTGTTCCAATTCTTTAAAAAGTTTAGGTAATCTCATGACATTTGTTGCATTCAAAAATTGGAACAATTTACTTTTACCTTGGTTTCAGGGTATTTGAAACTATGTTAAAAACAGAGGGAGTCTTTGTAATGCTGCAGTTTTGTGGAAGTCATGGATAGTATGTGTTTCGATGTGCAGTGGATTTTGTTCAGGGGTAAAATGCTCCCGGTTCGGACCAGCTCGGACAAGTAGGTAGCGATGGCAGTGGGCAGTTCGGAGAACCGGTAGCAAAAATCCCTGCCCCCGCCCCCCATGCCCAGCTGAGCTGCACGATCATCAGAGCCTTTTTTTTTTCTTTTAAATGGCTCTGCCGATCCCAGCTGAGTTGCCTGCCGATCAGGCAACTCAGCTGGGATTGTCAGAGCCTTTTGAAAGTATTTTTTACATGATTTTACATGTAAAGCATGGTTTTAAAAGTTAAAAAAAAAATGGCCACACCTACCCGGTCACATTCCCTCTCCCCCCACCAAGCCACACCCACAGAACCAGTAGTAACAAAGTTTAGATTTCACCCCTGGTTTTGTTCCTTAACATTTGGGGAGATCAGTAAGTTTAAAGATGATTGCAGATCTCTTACAAGCTGTTTTGGAGATAATGGAAACTTGCAATAATCACCCTATGATTTGTTTCAAACTGACCAATCTGAAATGTGGATACTGGTTTGTTTAAACAAATCCGTTTAAAACAGCCTCAATTCTAGTACATTTATTGTCATTGAATAGCATATAAAGAGAAAACAGATATTTTTAGAGCTCACAGATATATAAAAATTTATACATTAAGCATATTTTGGCATATTTTGTAAGTTTTCCCATTATCTCTGGAAACTGATCTAATCAGAATTTGTACAGTTCTGGAATCTTAGCAGATTTTCCAGTCATAGGGCTGTATGACATAAGTGATGCAGTAGAGCATGAAGTATGGCTGCGATTTCCTCTGTATCACATGGGACCAAAATATGCCGTTTTTCACTGATTTTAGTTGAAAGGCCTGCTCCTAATTTCCAGTTCTATAAGCATAATTTTAAAAACCTTAGCCAAAATTAACATATAGCCTAGAGAAAGAAATTTCTCTTTGATTTCTCAGAAACACCTTTGGGGGGGGGGGGCAGAGATTTTACCTGGTGAGAAAGGGTTTGAAATCCATTATATAGCAATACTTAGATAAGTAAACAAGTTCAAGCAGTAGAAACATTAATACAAGTTTGTAATACTCCTCACTTAGCTCTAACTTTTAAAAATAGCTGTTTCTATAAATTCAATTGTACTACCAATACATGTAGATCAAACCCATAATTATATGCTATATAGCAGAAACAGAGAAATTTTGAGGTACACCAAATTTGTAGGATTCAACTAAAACTTGCTGGTATGTCATGGCCCAGGACTCAGACTATGCATCCAATTACGAAGATCCTGTTTGAGCTGAACCTGTGGAAAGATAGTATCCAGGAATTAATCGCACAAAGCTGTTCAAAAACATGCACCACTTGAATAGCTGGTCAGTCAGATGAGGACGTAAAGTCTGCACCCTGTCAGTAAGGAGGAAAGCAGAGCAGAGACTTCTTTGAAACTCCTTGCCAAGCAAGGGAGTAATTATCTTAATTAGTGACAGCTGCCTGCAGCCTGATTTAAGAGGCAGCTCTGACCCAAGTTCCTTTACTGGAAACAAGTGTTTGATCTGTAACTCAAGTGACATTTATGTGGATTCTGCCAATGAAACTCTTACCTCTGGACTGGCTGACAACTGTGATTTATATCCTTTCATACATATTATGGGTTAAGCTAACAAAACCTGTATTTATTGTGCCAATGGAAGAAAACTTTAGCTTACCTGGAAATTCTATACAAACTTCAATCATATACTGAGAAAAAGATTATCCTACATGATTTAAAATCAATTATAGGTTATATTTTGGATACTTAAAATAGGCCCGTGATGGCGAACCTATGGCATGCGTGCAACAGGTGGCACATGTAGCCATATCAGTGGGCATGCCAGCTCAGCTCTGGCGCGCATGCGCGCACTGGCCAACTGGTTTTTGGGCCTTCTGGGCCCACGAGAAGTAGGGAAACAGGCTGTTTCCTGCCTCCAGAGGGCCTGTGGGTTGGTTAGGAAGGTCCATTTTTCTTTCTTACCTGGCTCCAGTTCTCTATGCATCTGGGAAGAGTGAAAACAGCCTTTCCCACTCCCTCGGAGGCCTGAAAAGGCCCATTTCCCAATTCCTGGTGAGACAGGAAGTGACTTTTTTGCTGTCCCCAGTCTCCAGAAACTCCAAGAGAGGCCTCTAGAGGATGGGGACAGCAAAAAAAGTCACTTCCTGGGTCATTTCAGGCCTCCTGAGGGAGTGGGAAAGGCTGTTTTTGCCTTCCCAGATGCACAGAGAGGATCTGGAGCCAGGTAAGAAAGAAAAACAGGCCTACCGGATTATTGCATGCCAGAAGCTGGGGGAGGGGAGGGGTTGTGCATGCATGCACAGGACAGGGCACATAGAATTATGGATGTGGGCACGCGCGCGAGAACCTCCCTGCTCCCCCGCCCCTCCTGGCACGCAATGGCTTTTGTTAGCCATCACTGCAATAGGCTGTTGTAGCATATAAGAAGAATGGGGCAAGATTATCTTGGAAAAGCTGGAAGAATATGTTAACTGTTCGACTAGCAAACCCAAAACAAGTAAACACTCTCGGGAGCTTTGAATTTCCAAAAGTAAAACTTCATTAGATAACAGTATTTTGGTACTGAAGAATCGAAACCAGCTCTAGTTTTTCTGTACAAATGCTTGCCTAGTTAAACAAAAGCTTCCCTTTCTCCCCACCCTTGGATGATCATATTGTCCAATTATGAGATGTCTTTCTGTTATGGGAACAGTCCAGCTCTTCTCAAACACCTACAGTGGTGACCATGATGGTTACCAGGGTCTCTTGATCCATGCACCAATTTTCAGCACTCCATTCCATCCGTCCCTCCCCCCAGTTCAATGGCAAGTTAAATAGCAATAAGGTTTGAAAGAAGCAAAGCAGTTCAATCTTGACAAATTGCTTGTTTTGCATTTTCTTCAAGCTTGGTTGTGTAGTGGGCAAGCATCGTGTGGAAGGTTTTAAACCAGAGGTTAAAATGGCAGATCGCCTTTGCTTAGGTTGCTAAGCTGCTATATGTTAAAAGACTTTAGTTGCTGTATGCTAAAGAAAGTCTCAATATCAATTTTTAGCAATACACAAGGTAGCTGTGACCTGCAACAATTATGCTGCAGGTTTACCATAAGTAATGTAAACTTAATTTTAGTTGATATATTAAAATAAGTAAAAAACAAACTCTTAGCATTACTTAGGGGCTGAAGTTGAGAATGTATATTCAAGAATACAGTCAGGGCTGAGGTAGAGAATGTATATTCAAGAATAAAATCAAAGTCAAGAATACGCATTCTGTTTATTTTAATGTCAGGGTTGATGGGGCTTGGAGAATACAAATACAATACATTTTAGTAAACTCATATTTTAAGGGGAAGCATGCTAAGGTATTGCAAAAATACCTTACTAGAAATCAATGTTTTTACTATTCCATCACTTGCTTCATATGTCTATTGAGATACCTTGCCAATGTATATATGGGTAACTATCTAAAATATGCATCCATATCAACTTTCAGTGTATTATAGGAGAGAACACAATATATTACAAGGAAAGTGTATTGCTATATTTCCACATTCTTACAAGGTGATTTGAGTATCGGTATTTACTAAAAGAAGCAGGTGGTGGGCATAAATGTTCATTTGCAGCTGTTTAAATTATTAACTTCTTTTTAACCTGATGCTTCTGCAGACACACACATTTCAACTAATCTGCCTTAGCACAATGACAGCCAATCCTTTTAGCTCTATACTTTTTCCACCAGCCGCTATCCTTCTTTGAAAGACATTTGAAACATGCACTTTATGGGTGTCTCAGGCAGCAACAAAGGTAAGACTGCTTTTGCTACTGTTGGATATGACAAATAGTGAAAGTTGCTGAAAAGGCAGAGAAATAAAAACAACAGAAAAGCATCTTTTCATTTGTGCTGTTCCAGGTGAGTTGGAAGACATTTTTGTTAGTACAATCTTTGTGTTGTTCTACGATGATTGAAAACCATTAATTTTTTTTTTTTATTTAACATGAATAATTTTACTTTGAAAAAAATGGAACTATTTAGATTTCTCCATTCACACACAAGTGCTATGATAGTTTACTCTCATATTTCATGCATTAAAAATACTCCAATAATTTACTACACTTCATCACTGGCAGATGATATACAATTAATGTATTGTGGATCTTTGTCATAGCAGTCTCAGTTAAAAACAAATTTAGGGTTATTTCAAAATAACTATGTAAAATGAGAATAAGGTCTTCAGGAGCCTCTTCTATAGCTCAATACTGGTTTCCATGTTTTCCATCTCAAAATGATAAGCCATGTTTACAATAATTACCAGTATTTTATGGGTGCTACATTACAAAGCAAACATTTGGAAGCTGCAGGTTGCCCACTCCTATTTTGCAATATGAGGCATCTTTATCAATTATAAAAAATATAAATATATTTGGTTTGAAGTGATGTCCCTTCAAGAAAAATCATCTAACTCATCTTTTAATTAAATCTTTTCAATGTTTTAAAGAATTTCAGTGCATATCAGGAAAAGAAAACCCATTATCAGGTGAAATTATCTCAAAAGTCTGCCTTGTTTAAGATGAAGCTGTTCCTTACATCATATACAACTCTAGCTTTCCACCCCACCCCCACCATTAAGTAGATAGGCATCTTATTTATAAGCATCTTTTCCAAGAGATTAAATAAGCTTTTCATGGTTTGCCAATTGGTAAATGGTATACTGTATGTCTTAAGCATTTTAAACTTCTTAAACTATATTAAACTTTTGTACCACATTGAGAATCTATTGATTGAAACAGTATAGAAATGTTCTAAATCAGAAATGTCCTACAAAATAAGAATTCTGAAATAAAAATCTTCATTTAAATTGTCATAATCCCTATGACCGTGATGGTGAACATGGGCAAGCGTGTGCCAGCTGCTTTTTGCGCGTGCTGGTTTCCAGAGCTCCAGCTCGCATGAAGACCAGCCAGCTGGTGCATATATGTTCCAGTTTTGGGCACTCGGTGCCAAAAAGGTTCACCATCACCGCCCTGTGATAAAGCATTAAAGTGAATATCCATTAAACATTAACTGAGTAAAGTTAATTTTTACTACTTAACTGTCCTTTAAATGATCAGTTTTTAATTAAAGGAAATAGAAGGTCAAACCTTTCTTCCTTGATTCATATTTCATTTCTTTCTGCTTATAAGTGGGTAGCCTATTCTCTTATTATCAGAAATACAGAAAAAATAGTTACACTAATATCCATTGTGCTTTTTAAAAGATGTATACCAAACTTACCAAGTTATCAACATTTGCATTAAAATGTAGGTTATGCAGATGAAACAAAATTTGCTTTTTCCTAAATGCAGAATTAACATTAACATGTATTGGGAATGGACATTAACAACTGGGAAACCTTGACCTCTGATCAGCTTGGAGGCTAAAGATGCAACATGTCCTTCTCCAAATCAAAGAGACACTTGTTCGGCAGACTGAGGCAAAGAGGCAGTCCCGGAACCAGCGAAATCTGGGAGCTGGGCAGGGGACAGAATGTATCTGCCCTCAGTGTGGAAGGGATTGCCACTCTCGAATTGGCCTTTTTAGTCACACTAGATGCTGTTTTAGGACCTCTTTCCAGAGCACAATACCATAGTCTCTTGAGACTGAAGGATGCCAATGAATGACATTATAAGTAATAGATCCTTACTTAAATCTGCCATGTTATGTACTGAAGGGCCTTAATATGCAGACAGCCAATAACAATGTAACTAAACTGTAACTCAAAATCTGTGAAAACTGCTGAGAACTTGACAGCCTGGCAATTTATTAAGTATACAGGAGACATATCAATGAGATAACAGCTTTGTCACATGATGATACAGTTAGTCTTCAATTTACAACAGATCATTTAGTGACTGTTCAAAGTTACAATAGCGTTAGAAAAAAGCGACATGACCATTTTTCACACTTATGACTGTTGTAGCAGCCCCATGATAACATTATCAAAATTCAATGGCTTGGTAACTGGTTCATATTCATTGCAGTGTCCTGGGGTCCCCTTTTGTGACCTTGTGATAAGCAAAGTCAATGGGGAAGCTGGATTAACCATGTTTCTAATTTAACAACTGCAGTGATTCACTTAACAAATGTGGCAAGAAGTCATAAAATGGGGCAAAATTCAGTTAACAAATTTCTCACTTAACATAAATTTTGAGCTCAATTGTGGTTGTAAGTCGAGGACTATCTGTAATTAAAATGTAATTATGCATTATGCAACTTTTTCTAAAATATGTATTTTATTTGTATTACTTAACAGGAATCAACAAAAGCACAGAATAAGGCAGAAAATGTATTTCCATTGCTTAGTCTGGCTTTGGTTTGCTCTTTCACACAGTGATTCTGTAATCTACCAAGCCTGCAAGAAAATCTGTTTTTGCAAAGAAGGGACAATGTTCGTGAACTGTTCAGGAGTTAATGCTCTGGTGTCCAATCTAACGTTCCCCCCTGATGCAGAACACTTGGATCTTTCTCAAAACAACTTGTATTTTATTCCTTGGAAATCGCTAAATTCCCTATGGAAGTTGCAGGTTCTCCTTTTGAGCAGCAACTCCATCCACAAAGTTGGAGAAAGAACATCCATTTCATTGGGCAGGCTCCACAAGCTTGATATTGGTAGAAATGATATCTCATTTCTTGGCAACAGTTTTTCAGTGGGTCTTATTTCTCTCCATGAACTAATTTTGGCCTACAATAAATTGCAGGAGCTACAGTACAAGAGTTTTCAATACTTTGAAAACCTTCAGAAGCTGAATTTGCAAAATAACAACATTTCCTCCATAGAAATGGGAACTTTCCGCAGTCTTACTCGCTTGAGGCAACTTTACCTTCAGAACAATTGCCTTCATGCCCTACATAATAGATTATTTTCTATGTTGCAACACTTAGAGATCCTGAACTTGGAGGGCAATATGATAAAAACTATTGCTCCTGGAGCCTTTATTCCATTAAGCCACCTTACAACACTTAACTTGATCCACAATAAAATTGAGCATATTAAATTCAAAACATTATTATCTTTGCAAACCCCTGGAACTCATATCTTACTCTCAGACAATCCATGGTTCTGTGACTGTGATCTTCAAAGAGTTTTTGCAAAACTGCACAGTGTTAGGAGACTGATCTTGGATGATTATTATAACATGACATGCATGGAGCCCCATCTGTTGAGAAACCTGCCTCTGTCAGCTGTAGATACAGAGCTTTGTACTGCTGAGACAGTGACTGTTCTTGTTATAACTTTTACCGTCTTTGTAACTGTGGTAGCTGCCATTGTAATGGCTGAAAGGAACAGAAAGAAAAGGGCTGAGAAACGCTGGAATGAGGATAGTGATGTTTCTTATAATGCTCAAAACTGATTAAATATTTGGTAATAGGAAACTGGGCTTGAATATGCTACTTAATTTAGCTATATATATTAGAACAATTTTCAGACATGCAATTCTGAAGATGCCAAGAGGATACATATGTCTGTCTCTTATTCTGTTCATCGGGGGCAATGTACTGAGTCAATCTATCAGCTGAGACTGAAAAAATGCTTTCAACATAATTTGGACTTTACATGTCTTCTTAGGAGTTCTGACTAAAAGTTCTCATCCATATTGCAATCTTCATCCACTGAAGCCGACTTCTTCAGGTGTAAGTACAGCAACCACACTGGCAGCCACAGGGTGTTGCTAATGCTGTGACTAATATAGTTACTAAGAAAATGGAATAGACAGGTGCATTTCTTCAGGAACCTAGCTACATTATGTGATCAAATTAAACATGAAACAACAATCCATTTTTATAATAACGTAAGAGATAGAAATGTAATGATTTCAGCATTATCAGCCAGCTTTTGTATGTTCCAAATAAAAACGTAAATGTTTCTCGTCTTCACATTAGTTTCTGGAAAAGAATCTCTGAGGCATTCAAAAAGGGTGCCAATTTAAATAGTAGTATTCAAAGAACTGTTTGACATACCTTGTTTTCTCCAAAATAAGACACCCCCTAATAATAAGCCCAATCGGGCTTTCGAGTGCATGGCAATAAGGTCAAGTGCTTATTTCAGGGTTCAAAAAAATATAAGACAAGGTCTTATTTTTGGGAAAACACAGTATATATCCGTACACGAGCAATTAAATATTCTGAAGTGATAACATATATATTATGTGTTTCTGGCTGATGGTGAGGGACGGATTGTAGGCAGGGGCAGGATAGATTTACTAATGATTTTTCTCTCCTTCAGTATATTATTATATGTATTATTATAAAGATTACAACAAATAGAAAAATATAGAAAAACGGAAACTGGAGAGGGTATTAACCTGGTTAATATTTGAATAGGAAGCTGCTTGGCTACCAGATCTACTTTAAAATCTGAAAAAGAAATGACAGTACAAAAAACTATGTTCTAGGGGTTATCCTAGAGCAAGGCCAGTCAAATTGGCGGCTGCCCACCCCAACTCCAAAAGGCAAAAAACATCCTAATACGTCACAATATGGCCTGCGATGCACTCGGATATAACACTCCTAGAGGCATTTGAGGGCCAGATGTGGTAGCTCTAAGCCAAAGATTTTCAAAATGTGAATCATGATTCCAGGGGATGGGACATTTTTTTAAAAAATAAATGTTTGCTTATGTTTGTCCAAAGTGATAGCACTATCAAAACTTGCTCCTGCTTTATTTAGGCAGTAGTAGCAAGCAATATAGGGAACGAAGTTCAAAAGTGCCAAACAGCTCTCAGTCAAACTCAGCTGGTAAGTTCTGATTGTGATTTATACAAGTATATAATTTTTTTTCAAAAATTCAATTGCTGTCTTAGAAACCAAGAGAGTAACAGTTCTAATCCTGCCTTAGGCATGAAAGTCAGCAGGGCCAGTCACTCTCTCCCAGCCCATCACACCTCACAGGCTTGTTCTGAGGATAATAGGAGCAGGAATGTTTGCCACCTTATGTTATTTATACAAAAAAATAATGAAGGCAGGATAAAAATAAATGACCAGCAGAGTAACATATGTAGTCTCCATAGCACAGGCAGGAATGAAGTTTAGAATTTTGTTTAAATTCTAGTTTTTAAAAATGGGGAAAAAGATTACTGTTAAAACAGCTTAAGTCTGGAACCATGAGAGTTTTAGTAAACTGTGCCTTTTTTGCAGAATTCTAACCAACAAAGCAGTTTTATTCATGTAGAAAATTACACAAATTCATTTATGCATTTTAGGGAGTTATACTACTATAAATTTTGAGAAGCCCTGCCCTAAACAATGTGCTAGACTAGGATATCAAAATAAGAAATCCTGGAAGGGGCTCCTTCCAGGCAAATCATTTATTATAGGAAATTTAAGTTATCCTCGAGTTGAGTTCTGGTCCGATGCTGGAAAGCAACTGTTTAAAGGGTAATTAAGAGGGACCAAAGTTTTCTTGCTAAAAAAAATCCTTGTAATCGGGGCTTCCTTTCCCCGATTGGCTCAATCCTGTCCCGAAAGGAAGCGCGGGCCCCTTCGGGACTTTCCCCGGGTCCTTGCGGGAGGTGGGAGGGGTCCCGGTTCTATCCCCGCCTCCGCGCACGCGGCCGCCTGGGCGGGCAGAGGCTCCCCCAGCAGTACCTGAGCAGCCCTTTTGGCAGCAGCTGCGCCTCAGCGGGCGGAAAGAACAATGGCGGCGCTTCCTGCGGGATCCATAGTTCCCGATGACCCTTGGGTTTGAGTGTGGATAGGCTTCAGCTAAATAAAGAGGTTATGTTCTTCTGGCCCTGGCTCTGACGGAGCACTTCATTATTGCCTCATTTGACTCGTAGGAGGAGAGATTTTTGCCTGCATTTTGGTCAAAAGCTACCAATTTTATGCAAGCCCACTAATCAAGACCATCGCTGGGTGGCAGCGAGACCCACGAAAAGCTCCCCTTATACGGTACTGCCATTTAACGATCGTCAGGATTTCTGCAGTCCAGGATACAGTATTCCTACAGGACTTTCATTGCTCTTGCAAAGCAGGAACGCGGTTTTACTCCATAGCAAGGAGATTTCACCCTAGGAGCAAGGAGACGGAAGCCACAACGATTCCCACTGCTCTGGGAGAACAACGCGCCACCTCCTTTCATCAAAACGCGAAAGCCCGCCCGCCGCTCCGAGCCTTGCGAATCAGAAGCGGCGAGGGCGCGTCTTACGCGGCGACCGGACAGAAATTGCCGCTCTGTTTTTCCAGCTTGTTGGGTTGCTGCTGCCCCGCCGGAGCGGCTAGAATGCTGGAGGTACGTTTGCACCAGGCGCTGCCCCTGCAGGGGAGATTGCAGGGCGGCCTCGTCCTTTTTCCCGCTCGAGCTCTTCGGGAGCACAAGCGTGTTCCTTGTAAAACCGAGCGCGCGTGTGTGTGCATGTTGGCCTGCTCGTCCTCCACCCCCACCGAAACATTTTAGAAATCTGAGTTGACAATTATGCCCACAGAAATTGATTCACACGTATAGATCCTTTTGTGAGCTACACAGATGGGTTGTTATGTTTAGTTTTGAACTTTTCCTTGAGAGGCTTGAAGGTTGCAAAATTTGCAACCGTTTCTTGAGAGGGCTCGGCAGTGTTGCTGTTCCTAATGATTACATGTGACAGTGAACTTCGACACGGGTCCTGTTGGTGGGGCGAGAAAACTCAACACGGACCAAATGTGAATAGTGGGATACAGCCCATGGTTTATCTTCTCATGTGGTCTGTGTGGTCTGAGCGGTATATGCAATACCTTGAAATACGGGGCACCCTCCCATCCTTCTGCAAGAGCCTGGAGACGTTGCTTTGCCCGCTGGTCTGGGGACCACATGAGGGAAATGCACGCTGAAGGTGGCTGCTGGATTGGCGGCAGACTCCACCTCCCTCCCCTCTCTGCTCTCCGTCCATCTTTTTTATTATAACATTGATAAATATCTTTATTAATGTCTGCTTAGAATGGCCCTATGGCAAGATAGGCAGCAAATAAATTTGACAAATAAATAATACATTTTCTCTTTCAATGGTCTGTATGATAATTGTTTTCTCTTCCTGTTAGCAACTAGGAAGAGGCCATCTGCTCTCCACTAACTAGCTCAAGTGGCTGGCTGGCAGGAAAAACGAATAAGTACCTGCATCTCCAAAGCAGACCTTAGATGTTGGTATGTTCTTAACACTTTATTGCAGAATATTGTTGTAGGCTATACACATGTCAATAAGATTTGTTGGATTGTAAACTGCCTGTATAGACACCAAGGGTTGTTGAAAAGTAAGACAGATCCCACTACTTAGATATTGTAACATTTTATGATTAGGAATGAATACTTGGTCAGTCATGAATAATAGCAGCATACAAATGCACAGGGCTCTAAACAAATCAGTATAGACAAAAGTCATTTTTCCTTATATTAGAAAATTGTTCCTTAGATAGTTGTATGCTCTACTCACTAGTACACAGTGTTTATGCAGATCTGATGTGTCTGTGCTGAGATCCATCTCTTGACCAAAGTTTAATGCCAAATAAGTTTGAAGCCAGATTTCTTGCAACAAGATCACATTGAACTAGTTATGAAGTTATTATTTCTACATTTTGACAACCAAATGGCTACATTCCAACTAATTGAGCTAGCTTTGTTCTGATGTGCTTCATATGGCTCTGAGCATTTAAAAAAAGCAAAATATTTTACTTTAAAAAAAATAGAGACAATTGGAGGGGTTTGTGAACAGTGGGACTTCTGTTTCCATCAGTATCCTGGTCACCAGAGAGGACGTTTTGGAAATTATGCCAAGTGACTTGTGGGATTATGTTCTGTTAAGAAGATACCAGTGCGGGACTTCCGGTGGCGCCTTCCTCGTTGGCGGCAGGCTTTTCATGCCTGCCGGCTTCTCGGCGCGTTAGAGCCGCCGTGCAGCAGGCAGGCGGCTCGAAAAACCTGCTCCTTAACGGAAGGAGCAGGGAGAGCTTCTGGGGGTGAGGTTGAGCCTACTGAGTCGCCCCAGGAATTTTTCCTTTGTCCTGGGGAAGGCTCAGAGGGATGGCTCCCTCCATATCCCCAGGGTATGCTCCGCGCCAAGAGGGTCCTCCGCTAATTACCTAATTAGCGGAGCCAGACGCTGGGAGCAACACCACAATTGAAGTGATAATTGGAGCAAGTTGGAAAAGAGAGAAGATAAGTTAAAGCAAGTATGGATTTTTTTCTACTGATTTTCTGGAGGAGGAAGGAGGGGAAGGGGGAAGGAGAGGAAGAAAAGTGAAAGTCCTTTAAGATGGCGACTGGCTCTGCTTGAAAGAAAAGTGAGAGCGGAAATGGAATGCGGAGTTTAGTCCTGAAAGACTTTGAAAGAAATATTCTGTTACAGAAAAAGAATCTAAAGGAACAAAGGCTGAGTTAAATAGATTTCTTCTGTTTTTTTTCCCTCCTTTTTCTCTCTATTGAAGTAAGAAGGATTTTTTTTTTTTGGTCCTTTTTAAAAGCAAAGATGCCTAAACTTAAAGGAAGGGGGGGCTCCCCCTTGAGTCAGATGAATAAAGTTGAAATGTCTCATTTGCAGAGACTTACAGAAATGGATTTAAAAGAGTTAATTACAAGGTCCTTAGAGAGTGTGGTAGATAAGATAAAAGGATCACAGAAGGATCTTGAGGAACTGGTTTTTGGAAAATATGACCAATTAAGTCAAATTGTTGCTCAAGTAGCTTCAGATCTTTCAACTGCGGTGGCTGCAATGGGGAAGAAAGTGACTGAGATTAGTAGTAAATTTGAAGCCCAGATACAAGAATTACAAGGGAAACTTCTGGAAGCAGAGGCCAAAAACCACAACATTCAGAATGATGTTATTATGCTTCAAATTAAGGCTATGGAATCTGCAATTAGACTAAGAGGTATAAAAGAAGACAACAGAGAAAACTTAAGAATAACCTGTGCAAAGGCCTTTGCAGAATTATTAAAGATACAAGATGAACTAATTTTGGGTTCTATAGAGAAAGTTTACAGAGTTAACTCGCGTTTGGCTAAGCAAAGGAATCTGCCTAGGGATGTCGTTGTTTATTTCACTGATAAAAGACTGAGAGATGATATTTTACAAAAGTCTTATTCTGACAGAGTGCAGGTAGCAGGTACACAAATCAGGATTTTTAAAGAGCTACCATCGAAGGTTTTAAAGGACAGGAAAGATTTTGATTTTTTGGTCAAGGAACTGAAGAGAAGTAATATCCCATTTAGATGGGATTTTCCAGTTGGTATAATTTTTAGATATCATGGTGTGAGACACTGTCTGAATACTATTGAGAAAGCAGAATATTTTTACCAAAATATTTTTAAGGGAGCACCGGAATATCTCAAGAATAAAAAATCAAAAACAGAGTCTACAAAATGTGAACAGAAAGAAGAAAATCAAAGTGTGTTAAAAGTAAAAGGAGAATTTGGTGGTTGTCCAGAGGATTTTACTATGGATTTTTCTGATGAGAAAATTGAACACCTTAGTGACCTTGGAGGGGGATCACAGGACCTTGAACTGCTGGAGGAAGATTCAAAAAATAAAGTTTTACTTCGAAATGACCAGCAGCAGAGGTCCAGTACTCTTCAAGAAATGGGGGGTGATGCTAATCGACAGGAATTAGAAGTTAATGAGGAAATCCGACTGGAAACCACAGATGATAAATTTAAGGAGCATCGTGAATCATTTGATACCGAATTAGAAAGCATTGAAAGATTTGGAAAAAATGGATTATAAAAAATCTTTTAAGATGTATAACAATTTGTTAAAAGTTTACTTTGAGTTGGATTAACACTGAACTTATATATTAAAATGGATTACAAAAATTTTACTATGAAGTTTATCCTGGATTGGACATGATATCCTGAGTGTTGATAGATTGCTGCAAAATTAGCAGCGATCACTGGTTACCCAATTATATACTTTTTGTGGAACTCATCTAGGAGAAGACTATGTAACTGAAAACACCTTATAACCCGAAGGATTGAATTGCAAAGGGTGGCAGGATTTGAAAGAATTTTAAAGGAACATCTGGGAATGCAGCTCCTAGTTGGTTTTTTCTTCTCTTTTTTTTCTTCAAGGTTTGGTTAAGGCTGCGAAAGCCTATTTTTAGGTACAGCATAAGTTAGTTTGAATGAATCTTCCTAGAGGTGTGAATACCTTCGTGGTTGGATATTATTTATATAAAGTCGCTCGGGGGGTTGTGTGGAGAAATGTTTTACTTTGCTGATGGGGGCAGCGGCAAGATGAAGATTATTGAAGCAGGATTTATGTGAGGAAATATGTTCGACTTCAATCAAGTTGAAGAGAAGATTGAAATTTGGATTATAGAGACTGAGAAATGAATTAAACAAAAGATAATTTTCTTAATGATATAATTGTATGATTATAATTATATATGCATATATATTTCTTATGTTTTATGTTTTTGGGGGTTTTTCTTTAGTTAAGGGGCGTAGTCAGGATAGAATTATAATGGTTATTAATGGTTTTTTTTTACTATAATATTGTTTATTGTAGAAATATATTAATGTTTGTTTTCTTTTACCTTTTTTTTTCTTCCTTTCCTTCCTTCTCTTTCTCTTCCTCTTTCGAAATTTGTTTAATTTAGAATTTGAATATTTAATAATCTTTTTCTTTTTCCCTTGTTCTAAACTTTGTTTTTTTTTCTTAAACCTGTAGCGGAAGTCAGGGGGGTGTGGTGAGGGAAGGGGTTGGGGTTGAGGGAGGATGGGAGGGGTTGGGGAGGGGGGGTGTAAATGAAAAAAATTCTTTTATTGTAAAACTTCTTTAATAAAAAAAAAAAGAAGATACCAGTGAGTAAAGTCTGATAATAGTGATTTGGCCATCTTCTCATTGCTTGATCTCGATCCTACAAGAAATGTCTGGTATTGCTGTTTCATCCTGTGAGCTTCAAAAGTCAGGGCAGGGAATGTTCAGGGGAGACAGTTGTATTGGACTTTTCCCATTGTAGATAGAAAGTTCAACAGATAACATGTTAATATTTATGTGGTTCTAGATACAAACAAGGAAGAAGATAGGATTGGAACAAGTGAAAACTCAATAAGGAGACCCCATTAATAAAATGTATAGAATAAAAGTAAGTATACAGGAGTCTCTCCTATAGAGTCTTTGATGCTCTCTGAGTTTGGTTGTTTTCTTGCA
This sequence comes from Masticophis lateralis, assembly GCA_030761175.1. Lineage (NCBI taxonomy): Eukaryota > Metazoa > Chordata > Lepidosauria > Squamata > Colubridae > Masticophis > Masticophis lateralis. Next base: position 162,279,018 of record JAUDYJ010000001.1, read on the forward strand.
GACATTTCATTACCAAACTAGATAACATTAACATTGCTAGTAGCAAGTGGAGTCTCTACTAGCATTGATTAAGTTACTAGTTTGTCAGTGAAATGTCTGGAAGAAAGCAGTCTAGCTTAGAGCATACCAAGGACCCCACAGTTCAATGCTGAGCTATTAATATTGCCTTTTATAGAAATTTGTCCCTCAGATAATCTTAATTTGACTCATTAAACTTTGTTGTTTCCACAGAGTTAGGAAGTTACAGTACACAGTTGTCCCAAAATTTGCCAAGTCTAAACTGTCTCATACTTGTATAAGTTTGGGCAGCAGTATAACAGATTATGTAATATCTGTATATACTATATTTTTACTGAAACAGAAGATGCTGGATGTTGGGAAATGGCCATTATTTGCTCTCCACTCTCAAGAGGAATTGAAGTTAATTCGTCAAGTTTGCGTATTTGGCAGTGCTGGCAATGAAGTTCTTTATGCAACTGAAAATGATGAGGTAACTTTTGAAGATATAACAGTGAATAGCTATTTGTCTTGGTATCAACTTTAACTTCAGTTGTTCATGATTCCATACAAATTTGAAGCTTGACAGGCCAAGAATCTTTGCATGCACATTTGTTTTAAGATTTGAAAGGCATGAGACTTCTCTACCTTGCTTAATATGTAGCTTTTCCCCAGGTCTAACACAAAAAAGAATAAATATACTATATTGTACATCTGTTAAACACTTTTGGTTTCCTTTAGGGCAGAATACATGGCAGAAATGTGGCTAAAATATATATCTTCAAATATGTAAACTCAAAATTCATTATAAATGCATTTTGGGTGTTTTCAAATATTTTAATTATATATACTTATAAAAGTATTTTGGTACTGACAGTATCATTGTGTAATAGGTTTTTGCTTTAGGCACTAACTGCAGCGGATGTTTGGGAATTGGTGATGTACAGAGCAGCATTGAACCTCGAAGAATAGATATTTTATGTGGCAAAAAAATAGCTTCCCTCAGTTATGGAAGTGGACCTCATGTTGTTCTGGCTACTACTGGTATGTTATATGGTTCTAGCCATGGTTATTTTATTAATATATTACTTGGAAAGGTTCTTTCTTTTGAAAATAACAATATCATTAAGAAAGGAAAGCTAAGAAATTCTGGGGAGATGCTGAAATTACTTTTCTTTAAATGATAAAGTAGATGGAATTGGGGTTGTTATACAATTGGGTAACTGTACTTAGAGCTTAGTTGTTAGAATATTACATGGAAGTGATGTACTTAAAATTGGGACTGTAATTTCTGTTGCTAAACAATGCAATGATTAAATGAGTCACACCCTATTGTATTACTTTTATGCTGTGAGTATTAAAGAGAATCCAGTTTAACCGACTGATTTGTCAGAAGCCCTGAGAAGGTCACACATGACAATCATGTAACTCTGGGACGCTGTAGCCATGGTAAATATAATGCTGGCTGCTAAATGCCTGAACTTTAATTGTGTGAATGCTGCATGAGTTGTAAGTGTGAGGATTGTTCATAAAATCCATTTTTTCAACACCATCAAATGCTTCCATTCTTCATGTAAGATCCATTTGGAATCTTAATTTCTGTACCTGGACAAGCCTTGGACCAGACCTTTAGGGAATGCTTTCCCATATTGTTTCATTATTTGGACAAATGCTATAAGCCTGTGATGGTGAATATATGGCATAGCCATAACAGTGGGCAGGCTAGCTCAGCTCTGGGGCGCATGCACGCGCCAGCAAGCTGATTTTTGGGCCTTCTGGGCCCACCAGAAGTAGGGAAACAGGCTGTTTTCTGCCTCTGGAGGGCCTGGGGTGGGGGCGGGGACATGGGGAAGGCCCGTTTTTCTTTCTTACCTGGCTCCAGATCCTCTCCATGCTTCTGCGCAGGGTAAAAACAGCCTTTCCCACTTCCTCGGAGGCCCTCCGGAGGCCTGAAAGGGCCCATTTCCCAACTCCCGGTGGGACAGGAAGTAACATTTTTTGGTGTCCCCAGCCTCCAGAGACGCCTAGAGAGGCTCTGGAGGCTGGGGACAGCAAAAAAGTCACTTCCTGTCCCACCAGGAGTTGGGAAATGGGCCCTTTTAGGCCTCTGAGGGAGTGGGAAAGGCTCTTATTACCCTTCCCAGATGCATAGAGAGGATCTGGAGCCAGGTAAGAAAGAAAAACGGGCCTTCTGGGCCATCGTGTGCCAGGAGTGGGGGGGGGAGGGGTTGCGCAGGCATGCGCAGGGCAGTTTTCTGACATATGTACCGCAACTATTAGATCAGATGTCAGACTTCGTGTGACACTATTGCCTAGATAGGGTATAGTTAACACCTAATTGTCAGATAACTGCAGCTTACTAGATATCTATATAAGTGATGTACAGAGAAGTGAAGAACAGGCAGTATATGTGAAATTCTAGTTCTTCAAAGTATAATCTTTCTATATTTCCCACTCAAGCATTATGTCTAAATTAGAGTTATGATGGTGGCCTTAAGGAACTGAGGTAACTCAAAGTAAATCTTTGAGGTATATGCCCCAAAGAAGGAATCTTTCAGGTCTGTCAAATGTAGTTTAGCTCTAGAATGTTCTGATGATATCTGTGCAGCTGATAACAAGCCCTTTGAAGTCAAGGTGGCGGGAGCTTTGATGTTTGGATCTTTTTAATAAGAATGAGATAATAAAAGAGAAAACAGATAGTCACACTATTTTGTATATCATGTAAAAAAAATTCCACTTCAAGGATAACAATATTTGAATATTGATTGGTTTACAGACATCATTCCCTTCTCAGCCTGCCACCTATTTTGTTTATTTGTTTCAACCTTTATTATATTGATTAATGTTAGCAGAGGGTTCATTTTTCATTTATTTGTGATTTATGTAATTATTTCACAATGAAGGAAAATCATTTTGTTATTCATTGTGAAAAAGATAGCTTGTAATGTAGCCAGTTTTTACATCAGCCTTTCAAAACTATTTTCTTATATCATAGAAGGAGAAGTATATGCTTGGGGTCATAATGCTTACAGCCAACTGGGAAATGGAACAACCAGTCACAACTACATTCCTTGTCAAATCTCCACCAACTTGGTAAACAAAAAAGTAATTGAAGTTGCCTGTGGCTCATATCATTCAATGTTATTGACTGCTGATGGTGAGGTGAGAAGAAGAATTGTAATTCTGTGCAAATTGCTTTTGAATTTTGTATCAATTTTATTTTTTAATATTTTTTTAACAAAGTTAAGAGATATGAAAAATGAAGAAAAATGAAAGAGAAGAAAAATGTGTTGAAAACAATAGAAAGTAAAGGCTACTTTACTTTCAATCTTTAGAAGCTACTTTCAATCTTTACACCAATTAGATTTACTTGATTCCATTTCCCCTTTCAAAATAACATAGTGTGATTGCCTTCTTCCATATGTAGCCCATTTTAAATGAGTAAATCCAGAAATCACCAGTTCATGTTTTTCCATTTTCAGGAAGAAAAAACATAAGGGGGGGAGTTTTATATAATTTTTTTAAAGCAGCAAGAATTCAGTGTTAAAACCTAAAGGTAAAGGTTTCCCCTGTCCAGTCGTGTCCTATTCAAGGGGGCAATACCCATCTCTGTTTCTTAGCTGAGAGAGCCAGTGTTGCCCAAAGACGCTGTTGTGGTCATGTGGCCAGCATTACTATATGCCAAAGCACAGGGAACATTCTTACCTTCCCACTGAAGTGGTATCTATTTATCTATTCACATTTGTATGCTTTCAAACTGCTAGGTGGGCAGGACCTCAAACAAATAAGAAGAGCTCAGTGCTTGGGTATCAAATCGAGACTGTCAGCTTTCTCAGCCATCATACCCCCACACTGTTAAAACTAATGACTTCTAATTCCTTAATGCTGTCATTTTTGTGGTCCTTAATTACCTAAGCGTTGATTTTTATTCTTTCTAATAAAAATCATCATTGCAACCAATTTTTGTGCTCTGTGCCATCTTTGAATAAATATAGATGTCAAAAGTCTATTTAAAATAGTCTTTTCCATGCGGATGGACTGTTTATTAAATATGAACAAGGTATAACTCTGTTAGACCAAGTGGTTCATTTTTTAGCTGTAACCAGGAAGGCGGAATTTTTTTTAATATGTTGTGCTGTACTATCTTTACAATATATACGAAGGTACTGTACATGCTTAAATAAATATAAACCTTTGTACTGTGTGTGTTCCAGTTCAGTTGCATCCATATCATAATTCTACAAATGCATTGCTTTTCTATTGAAAGTAAAATTGTAACCACACTTCACGGGTCTTACGGTAGTGCTATTTTTCAAATCTCCATTCTCAGAGTTATACCAAATTATTGGAATAATGATCATTGTTCTACTTCATAGAACTGGCACTTACTCTTCTATTATTTTTCAGTGGTACATTTCAGCTTCATTTTAGATAGACTTTTTATAAGTCTTTTTCCCCATTGGCTCAGCATAAGTGGATTGTTTAAACTTAGGTCAGAATTAAACTTAACCAGATAAACCTATATACTGAGTTAAGAAGTATGTGAATTGGAAAATAAACGCATCTGCATGCAGTTTTGGGAAGAGACACCTTTGATTTAAGGAGTTGCAAGATTGTTGCAGACTCTGAAGCATCTTGTTGACTTCAAATATGAAACATGAATAATTAAGCAGCATTAATTTTATGTACTGATAATTGAATTTTTTTATAGTAGGTAAAAATATTTGAATTTTTGTGACTGAAGCATTACTTGCAAATACTTTTGTATTACTTTTATTTCAATATTATTTTTGTACTTTAAGACATGATAATTCAATAACATAGTTTTCTAGGGAAAAGGTGCTAGAAGTGTTGACAGAAATCTGTCCACAAAAAAAGACATGTTTTATTCCATGCACAAAACACAATAGATCTGCATGGAGTTGAGTCCATATCAATTAGCTAGTTTTGCTTTCTATTCTTTCTTTGTGCTATTTTTATGAAAACAAATGTATTTCTAGAATGGCATATCAGTCTGTTACTAGTTTATTTTTGCAGGTGTATTCATGGGGTTATAATAATTCAGGACAAATTGGATCTGGTTCAACAGCCAATCAGCCTATTCCTCGAAGAGTTACTGGCTGCTTACAAAACAAGATAGCAATTAACATTGCTTGTGGTCAGATGTGCTCAATGGCTGTGATAGAAAATGGTGAGGTAAGGTATTGTTCTGTATTACAGACCTTATTTTTTTACCATATGAAGCCTTATATGCTAAATTGTTCATGGTGCCTCTCTTCAATTATTAGTCAATGGAGCCAATTAAGAAGAATTATATGTCAAAATTATATGCTGAATTCTAAGATAATAGAATTTAGATATTAGCTAACTTTCTAAAAAGTTTCATAAACAAAAATAGTAATGTTTTTTTATATGAGATTTAAATGAACACCCAGTACTATTGCATAAGAAGTGTCACCATCAGTAAATAGGGTTTCTCATGCTCTTGTTGAGACTCGTGAATTAAATCAAAAGAAAGTTGTGCTCTCAGGAAAAATTCTAATGAAGGATGAGAGTGGTTATACTTAGATTTCCTTCTGGATGCTTTTGGTTGTATTTTCTCCCTTCCTCTCTGTTTTTGTAGTCTTTTTTACAGTTCAGATGATGGAGCCCAAACTGGCTTCTGAACTGAAACATCCAGCAGCCCTTCTGCCTTTCAAGGGCTGTTTGCTCATATTCCTCCTTTTTTCTATCTCAATAATTACTCAAATGTTTGTCTCCCTTCTGTCACAGCCTCAGAATAGTTTTCCTTTTTTATATGAATATATTCTGTTTCTGTTTGGATTTGACTCTTTCTCTCTTTAACCATTCCATTTCTTTCGTTATTCCCCTCTTCTTTGCTATACTTGGAAGTCATTAGTCAGAAGTTTTGATATAAAGTGTTTTAGATACAGTTATACCTCATTTAATGTTGATTAATTCAGCAACTTTTCAAAGTCTATCCAAAGAGACTCAAAAGTCCTGGCCATTGTAGCAGCTACATGATTATGTAGTTATCCTTTCCTTCGTTACTTTCCACTCATGCATTCAATGCACCCACTTTCCCTCCCTTTGCTTGCGCACACTGGAATCTCCTTCCTGTGCTTATGCCAGACCCTAGCATTCTCCTCACTAACTTGCAGACAGCCTAAGCCAGGCATCCCAGGACCTTCTCCATCTTTCCTGTGGCACCCTCATATTCCCTCTGCTTTCCCTTTAATAACTTGTCTTGGATTGCAATAGCAACAGGGACTGCTTGGTTTGCTTTACAACCATATTGCAACAGCAGTCCTAATTGCCATTGTTATTCGAGGACTCCCAGAATACAGAATAAATCAGATGCCTTAATGTAAATCATTTGGACAATACCTCTCCTCCCCCCTCCCTTATTTTTCTCCTTGTTGTGTAATGTGGGCTAGTGACCTTTAGGTTGTGACATTTACCTGAACTTTCATGAATCTCTTTCATGATTTCAGCTAGGAAGTTTCAACCTTATCATTACATTTTCCAAGAATTAATATAAAGAGAAGGTATTTTGTGTTGCTAAATCTGTATAGTAAATTGGAAGGATAGTTTTAACTGTGATAGTATTAGCATTTTATCTTGATATAATTCAATAGAAATAATGAAAGTTATGTTCTGAATAATTTTGCTGCTCTTATTGCATCATCAGATAACTGCCCGGCCACCCTGTTTAGGGTGACCCGCTCCCTGCTCCACCAGGAAGCGCAGGAGGACCCCTTGGAGGGTAGAGCCGAGGATTTTGTTCAATATCTGCATGATAAAATCACTCAGATTCGGGAAGATCTGGACTCCGACTCGGTAGTCTCAGGGGAAGGGACCGGGGCAGGTCTTGAGAATGTTATCTGGGATGAGTTTGATCCTGTGACCCCTGAGGACGTGGACAGGATCCTGGGCGGACTGAACACGACCACATGTTTATTGGACCCGTGTCCTTCCTTGTTAGTGCTGGCCTCTCGGGAAGTGACACGAGGCTGGCTCCAGGGGATTATAAATGCTTCATTGGGTGAGGGTGACTTTCCCGCCGCCTTGAAAGAGGCGGTGGTGAGGCCTCTCCTCAAGAAGCCTTCCCTGGACCCGCAATGTTAGTAAATTATTGTCCGGTCTCCAACCTTCGCTTTGTGGAGAAGGTTGTTGAGAGCGTGGTTGCGGAACAGTTCCCCCGGCATCTGAATGAAACAACGTATCTAGATCAGTTCCAGTCGTGCTTCAGGCCCGGGTACAGCACGGAAACGGCATTGGTCACGTTGGTTGATGATCTCTGGAGGGCTCGGGACAGGGGGTGCTCCTCTGTCCTGGTCCTGTTAGATCTCTCAGCGGCTTTTGATACCATCGACCATGGTATCATGCTGCACCGGTTGGAAGAGATGGGGGTGGGAGGCACTGCGTTGCGGTGGTTCTCCTCCTTTCTCTCCGACCAGTCGCAGTCTGTGTTGGCAGGGGGCAGAGGTCAACCCCAAGGCCCCTTATATGTGGGGTGCTGCAAGGATCGGTCCTCTCGCCCCTCCTGTTCAACATTTATGTGAAGCCGCTGGGTGAGATCATCCGTGGTTTTGGGGTGAAGTACCACCAGTACGCTGATGACACACAGCTGTAGATCTCCACCCCAGACCACCCCAACGATGCCCTTGAAGTGATGTCCCAGTACCTGGAGGCCGTGCAGATCTGGATGGGAAGGAACAGGCTCAGGCTCAACCCATCCAAGACCGAGTGGCTGTGGTTTCTGACGTCCCGATATAGTCAGTTGGTGCCATCACTGACTATTGGGGGCGAATCATTGGCCCCCACGGAGAGGGTACGCAACTTGGGCATCCTCCTGGATTCACGAATGTCCTTAGAAGGGCACCTGATGGCCGTGACTGGGAGGATTTTTTATCAGGTTCGCCTGATTTGCCAGTTGCGTCCCTTTCTGGATCGGGACTCCTTACTCATGGTCACTTATGCCCTTGTCACTTCCCGTCTGGACTACTGTAACACTCTCTACATGGGGCTCCCCTTGAGGAGCACCCGGAGGCTCCAACTGGCGCAGAGTGCGGCCGCGCGGGTGGTGATGGGAGCGACATGGTGTTCCCATGTAACACCTCTCCTGCGTGAGCTGCACTGGCTCCCGGTGGTCTTCTGGGTGCGCTTCAAGGTTTTGGTTACCACTTTTAAAGCGGTCCATGGCTTAGGACCTGGGTACCTGCAGGACTGTCTACTACCACCAATAGCCTCCCACCGGCTGGTACGCTCTCATAGAGAGGGGCTCCTCCAGGTGCCGTTGGCCAAACAGTGTCGACTGGCGGCCCCCAGGGGGAGAGCTTTCTCTGTGGGGGCACCTACTATCTGGAATGAGCTCCCCCCGGAGATACGGAGGATCCCGGATCTGCGCACCTTCCGCCGCGCTCTTAAGACCTTTTTATTTCACCAGGCGGGCCTGGCCTAACCTCCCTTCCTCTTTTAGCGTTAAATTTTAATCTGTTTTAAATTGTTAGGGGTGTTTTAATTCTGTCTGGGCCAAATCTATTTAATTTGATTTTATCTGGGTTTTTAAATTTTGTAAATTTTATTGTTGGCTGTTCACCGCCCTGAGACCTTCGGGAGTAGGGCGGTATACAAATCTAATAAACCTAAACCTAATTAATTAAAAGTTGTTGTGGACTGGAAATTAAATAGATATATTATAGGTTTTATTTACCATATTAAGTATATGGGACAAATAGTTTTGAGTAGTCTTGGTTTATCCTTCCACTGTGCTCCTTGAAAAACTAACCAGTTGCTTAACATGTCTGTTTGACTTCCTGTCAAATGTATGATAGGTAGCCTTTGCTTGATTGCAACCAGTGTAAATTGGAGCAAATTATTCATAAAATGCACTTCAGTGGTGGGTTTCCTCCGATTTTCACCGGTTCTATAGAACCGGTAGTAAAACTGGCAGGAGGCTCCACTCACTGACCCTGATGTCATAAAAACGTTTCTGTGCATGTGCAGAAGCGCGCACAAGCAAAGCGCACACGCACGGCCCCATTGCAAACCGGTAGTAAAGTAAAACCCACCTCTGATGCACTTATATAGATGTTATAGATGTTGAATTAGTTTCAAGTTAGAGTCCACTAATTCATCATTCAGTTTAATACTTTCTTAAACTTAAAAGAGGTCTAGCAGTCATGTGGCAATTTTATTCTTCTGACTCAAACTTCTCATTGAGATTTTCATGAGATGCTGTCCTCTGAACATCATGAAGACCAAAGTAGTTTGTAGAATTGGGCTGCCTCCTATAAAGATGGACTGTTCTTAGGGAAGCTAGCAAAGATAATTTACTACGTGGAGCTTTTAAACAGCTATTGACTTATACATTTATGTACTTTGTTATGGCGATTGCCTTTATGGTCTTCATTGTGGGTTTTTTTTAAAAAAAAAAGTAGTTGAGAAATGACACCTCTTTCTCTTAAGATTCTCATGGCCTATCACTCTTATCTGAAGGACATCAGAGATAATGGGAAGGGAGAACAAGAAAAACAATTATCTAGTAAAATCTAGTAAAATCCTAAAGCATCAAGCTGCCATTTCACCGATGCAGTGTTGGAGTTGAAAGAGAGTGAAAGATTGAAAGATAAAAATATTCAAGCTATTTGCCACTTTGGAATCAGTTGAGATTTCCCTGAGCATGAGACAATTTATCATCCCCACCCCCTACCCCGGTTAAGAAAGGACAGGTGTTTTAATGTTAGCCTGATCTCAGGTATTTTAATATCTCCATATAGGACAATATTGTCACTGTTTTACATAAATGAAGAGTAAAATATGTAGGGAAAGATAATACATAAAAATACTCTAATTTACAGATCAATTTTAATGGTGTGTGTATTGTTTTTATATGCTTTATATAGCTTTATATATAAGCCCACATACTAACTAGATTTACCTCCTTTTTAAGGTTTATGTTTGGGGTTATAATGGTAATGGTCAACTTGGATTAGGCAATGGTGGCAATCCGCCGACACCATGCAGAATAGCAGCTTTACAAGGCATCCACGTGCAAAGGGTATGTTTTCTGTATCTTCAGATCCTAATTGCTAATTACTGGAATTTCTGGTGCATCCAAAACACTAATTACAAACTAATAGCAAATTGTAAATAATTTAAATATTAGTTTTCATCTGTACTATTTTTATACTTCGCATCTTTATTTCATATTTTAACTGATACTAGCCATTTTAAATATTGAAATGAATAAAAAGTATAAATAAAACTCAGCTAGATGTCTTATGTATTGAAAACAAAGTGATATTGCCAATAACTTAATGAGTTGTCCAGTGCTTGCAGAAATAAGAATCTGAAAGATTCTTATTGGAAGGCAAGATTAGCTCAAGGTCACCCAGCTGGCTTTGTGCCTAAGACAGGACTAGAATTCAGTTTCCTGTTTTTAGCCTGATGTCTTAACCACCATGCCAAACTGGCTGTCTTTCGTAAATATATTTATTTGTTTGTTTATTTGTTTTGTCTCTCACCTTTATTATTTTTTATAAATAACTCAAGGCAGCGAACATATCCAAACATACCTTCCCTCTCCTATTTCCCCATCCTGTGAGGTGGGTTGTGCTGAGAGAGCGTGGCCGGCCCAAAATTAACCAGTTGGTTTTCATGGCTTAGGCAGGACTTGAAGTGGCATACAACATCCACACATTTAAAACCATTACAGCATCCCCAGAGTCATGTAATAATATGATTCAGCCACTTGGCAACTGATGTTTCTACAACAGTTGCGGTATGTTGGGGTACAAAATCAGCATTTTAACCTTCTCAGCTGGGTTCCAACAATGGAGTCAGTGGAGGAAGCTGGATTCATGTAATGACTTAGTGATTCATTTAGTGACTGTGGCAAAAAAGATCATAGAATTGGGAACAGTCACATGATTACTCACATAATGACCATATTGCTTAACAATGAAGTCCCAGTCCCAATTGTGGTTGTAAGTCAAGGTCTTATAGGTTGTATTAGAAAGAACAAAGCTGACACAAATATTTAGTAGATAAATTGCCTCCTAATTCCCACTCTTCCACATAATTCGTGATTTCATTCTTGGCCTGGATATTGCCCATTTGGCAACCTCTAGTACATACATACAGCTTTATGGGAACATCACACTCTGAAATTCAGCAAGAAAATGGCCAAAGTTTGGCTTGCTTATTTCGGAGTTAGGGAGGATGGTTGATCTCTCTTAAGTAAGGTTAATGAATCAGCCTACATGTTTTATTATCTGCCCATCTGCTTTTGAGACAAGAAGCTCAGTGTACCTCACAGGCACAGCTCTTATGAGCAACTTTGATTTTTTTTTTGAAAATGATTCAACTATATTTTTTATTTTGTTTTTCAAAGAATGCAATTAAAGAAATTGGGTGTTTTTCCCCATCTTTTCATGGAATCAGCACAAAAACTTCTGAATAAAAGAAAATATATGTTCAGAAAATATAATTTCTGAATAAAAGAACATAATTCTTTTTCTTTTCTAGATTGCCTGCGGCTATGCACATACACTAGTGTTAACAGATGAAGGGCATATCTATGCCTGGGGAGCCAATTCTTATGGCCAGCTGGGAACTGGCAATAGGAATAACCAGTTATACCCTGTGCTGGTCACAATACACCAAGACAGGTACAGTTCTGTTCATCTTGACTCAATCAGATGAGTTTTAGACTGTAACAATGCTTCTAGCTTTAAACATTAGGCAAGAACCTAAGAAAAAACACTAATTACTGAGTTGTTTCTCTGTCTGATTCTAAGGCAGCTACAATCACATAAAAGAACTTCTAGCAGACAAAAACGGCCGTTCAATGTTAAGTTATATATTTTGATAGTTTTCTGTGCTTCCCAACTGCTCTGCAGAACCAATTACTAATTCTTGTGAATTAGTAATTATTTATATACAAGGTTCTATTCTCTGTTTTTATCCCCCAAATATGATCCAAATCATAGCTGTCTCAATTTGTTAATAAAAAAGATTAAAACAAAAATAAGCAATACAAATAGTAGTAAAGAAAATACAAGTAGTCCTTGACTTCAAGACCACAATTGAGCATATAATGTATGTTGCTAAGTGAGAAATTTGTTAAGTGAGTTTTGTCCCATTTTATTACTTTTCTTGCCACATTAGTTAAGTGAATCACTGCAGTTGTTAAATTAGTAACATGATTGTTAAGTGAATTTGATTTCCCTATTGATTTTGCTCGGCAAAAGTCACAAAAGATGATCACATGGCCCCTGAACACTGCAGCTGTCATAAATATGAACCAGTTGTCAAGCATCCGAATGTAAATCATGTGACCATGAGGATGCTGCAATGGTCATAAATATGAAAAATGGTCATAAGTCACTTTTTTACTGCCATTGTAAGTTTGAATGGTCACTAAATGTTGTAAGTCGAGGACTACCTGTATATCAGGAATGGAATCATACATTCTGAACCAAAACTTGAAAAACAAAAGTTAGTTTTCGAATAATTTCTAGCAGGACTACCAGATTCTGTAACAGCTTTGTTCCCTATGCCATCCATCTGGTAAACATGCAAGATTCATTTTTCTTGTCATGTACATGTATACATACGAACTAGACTGTTGTTTCTCTGGTCATATAATATATGTGGTTATATGCATAATTTTTCATTTATTGTGTCGTGTTTATGTAGTGTATATTGAAGGTAGTGACCCTTTGAGAGGTGTATGCAACGAAATTTCATTTTAATGTATGCCGATTAGTGTAAATTTAAAGTGACAATATTCTAAGTTCTAAGTTCTAAAATAAGAGTTAGTGATTAGGCATAAAGCAAAGACACTTATAAACTTATTTTCTGAAGTTGAAAAGAAATCTCTAGGCATATTGATCAAAAATAATTTTTACTTTGTGTTAGTGTTGTATAATACTGACAATTAACACATTTTATTTCAGCTTGGTATTTTGCCTTGAGTGATGTCATATAGGTAGTCCTTGATTTATGACCACAATTGGGATTGAAACTTCTGTTGCTAAGTGATGTGGTCATTATGTGAGTTGTATCCAATTTTACGACCTTTTTTGCCATGGTCAAACTCTCAAAAGCACCCTAGGAAGGTCAGTTGGTGATCACAGGACACTGAGATGTTGCAACAATCATAACTACATGCCAGTTGCCATGTGTACAAATTTTGATCAGGTGACTACGAGGGACACTATCATGGTCATAAGTACAACAACTGGTTGTGAGTGATGTTTTTCAGCTCTGTCTTTGCTTTGAACAACCATGAATTGTTGTAAGTCCAGGACTGCCTGTAATGTCTTCCAATAAAAGTCATTCTTGCTTAACAATGATAATTGGAACTGGAATTTCTGTCGCTAAAGCAATGCAGTTGTAAAGAATGATTTCACATGGCTATTCAGCTTAGTGATGGCAGTCTCTGATTGCCATTGTAAAGGAAATCATTACAGACTGTTAAGCAAGGACCTCACATGACCATTACTTCTGACTTCCTGCAGGTTTCCCCGTTGACTTTGCTTGTGGGAAGCCAGCAGGGAAGGTTGTTAATCATGATCGTGTTCTGGGCTTTCTTTCATAACTTCCGCTAATATTCCAGCAATTTTTTCTAGTAAATTCTCTCCTTTTTCTTCCTCTATATTTTGGAATCTTAAGTAAAAATCTGCCCTCTCCATCTCAAGCTGTATAATTGTCTTTTCCTGGCTTTTATCTGTAGTTGTGAGTCTATAGTCCATCTCCTCCACCTTTTTCTCTGTCGCTTCTGCTTTCTCTTCCACTGTTATCAATCTTTGTTCATTTCTTCCCATCATTTCCTTAAGGTCATCGTGCATTGCTTGTATCATGGTTTTTAATTCCATGTTGGTTTTGTCTTGTTCTGCTGCTTTTTGTGCTGCCGAGCTTGGTGCTGCTGTTACTGATGATGAGGATAAATGTTGTGGTTGCTTCTTCATTTTAATCTTTACTTTCAAATCGCCCAATTTATAATCCAAATTTCATAAATCAATATTTATAATCCACATTTATTGTCCTGGTCACCACAGATCTTCAGGTTCTTGATACCCTAAACCATACATTTAAAAAATGATATTAACAAAACCAAACACTAATGTTCCCCCTAAAGGGAAACTGAAATAAGAAAAAAGAAGAAAAAAGAAAAGAAAAAGAAAATCCAAGCAGTGGAAGAAAAAAGAAAAAGAAAAAAAAAACATCAACTGCCAAAAAGAAGTTTTAATAATCAAGAAACAAAAGCAAGAAGTCCAACAGTCAGCCCCCCCAAAAAAACAAAAAATCCAACTATAAAAAAGAGAGTAAAGAAAAAATAGAAGCAAATAAAAAATAAAAATATGGTTATCGAAATGCAATAAAAAAACAATAAATAGAAGAAAAAAGAGTAGTTATCCCAAATACAAAATATTAAATGTCAAGAAATGCAAAATCCAAAAAAGAAAAAAGAAAGAAAGAAAAATACAGTATCCAAATTTTAGCTTTTCCACATTTCAGGTTTTAAACAGAAAAAAATAGAGGAAAGGAAGAGAAAAGATCCATAAATTTGCACTCCAGGTAGTCAGCAAAAATAATATATCAACAGATAATATATAGACAGGGAAAAAAAACAATTCCAACAAAGTAGTCTTTGAACTATTACTCAGTTGTTAAATCTTTTTTCTTCTTCCCCTTCTCCAGTTTTACTCCCACCGAGTCATAAAAAAGTTTATCTCAAATGTTACTCAAGGTCATTCTTTGGTCATTCCACACTTCCAAGAAAAAAACCAGAGAGAGAGAGAATTTTTTTTTGCCACTAGGTGGCACTGTATATCTTCATAACTTATTTTCTCTGATCTAAATCTATTCCTTCCGAATTAGACCTTTCCAGTTTCTAATTAAAAGTCCAAAAACCATCCGGATTTCAATCTAAATTCACTCTACCCAATCTGATTTCCCTTTTTTTCACAATCAGTTCATATTCTTTGAAAAAATTAATTTTTATACTTGGCCTACATCTTATATCGCCGCTGATCCAGAAATGGGGAGGTAGCCAGATACCCACTTCCTCCCCTTTTGCTCTTGCCATTCATTTTTGTTCTAATTTTTTTTTTTTAAGTTCAGGTTATCACTTAAAAAATAGAAGACAGCAATTACTTTCTCACCCAGATGTAATGCCTTGTTTCCTCTTTCTTTCTTTTCACTCATGACTGTTCTGGCTTCGTGACACCTCTCAATGCTATCTTTCCAGCTGTAGAGTCGAAGGCTCTTCGCTGGCGTTACAGGGAAATTGCTGATTCCCTGCCCACACCAGCCTGAGCCCTATGGGTCAGCTATGGTCCCCTATGAACCCGCAAAACAGCTGAGATATCGATGCTCACTCCAGAACCCCAGAGTTTGCGTCATTCCACCAAGTTGCAAGCCACCCCCCCCCCCAAAAAGTGGGGAGAGGGCCTTCAAGGTAGTAACGAGGGGTGAAATCTAAAATTTTTCCCTACCGGTTCTGTGGGCGTGGCTTGGTGGTGGGGGGTTGACCTGTGACTGAGTGGCATGGCCAACTCAATGTCACTCACAGCCATGCCCACTCAGTCACAAGACCCCCTTCCCATCAAGCCACGCCCACAGAACCGGTAGGGAAAAATTTTTAAATTTCTATTCTGCTGCTCTGATCCACGCGCCAGCTGCGCAAGCGCACACCCAACCTGCCACTGAATTGAATAAACAATGTGCACTTGCGCAGCCGGCACGTGGACCAGAGCAGCTCATTCAAGAAGGACAGTGAGCGACTACGGTATCTTTCGGGTGCTTGCCTTTCCTGACAGCCAGCCACGGGAGAAAGGTGAGCAGTAGGAGTCGGAGAACGGTGCCTCCAGCTGCCATTGCTACCGGTTCTCCAAACCTCCGGCCATCATCGCTACCTACTCGCCCAAGCCGGGAGCATTTCACCCCTGGTAGCAACCAACCTCAAGATTGTGTGTTCCTCTGTGTGCTTCATGCGAGTTGGCAGAGCCAGGTCTTCAAACTCTTCTGAAAGGCCAGAAGAGTGAGGACTCACCTCACCTCTGGGGTGAGAAGGCTCTCTTTTTGGACTCTTATCAGTTGGAATTCTTTAATTGCTGGAATACATAACATGCCTTCCCTGCCTGACTAGGTGGGGCAGCAGATGTAAGATGGCTCCGCAGGTAACCTGGCTATGAATGTTCTCCTTACACTTCTGAAATTTTTCTTTTTGCTTTTCAAATTTAGAATTGTAGAGATTGCAGCATGTCACTCTTGTCACACCTCTGCTGCTAAAACCCAAGGTGATGATGTGTATATGTGGGGTCAGTGCCAGGGACAGTCCATCATTCTTCCGTTCCTCACCCACTTCTGCTGCACTGATGATGTGTTTGCTTGTTTTGCTACTCCTGCAGTGACTTGGCGTCTCCTTTCAGTAGGTGAGCTTCAAATTAACTTTTTTTAATGCTTGCATTCCTGAATCTGAATTAGATCTTGAAGATGTATAAGTTACCATATTTTAAGTGCAGTCCTTAAAAAGAGTTTGAATCATGATTTGGAGGAAAAAGTCACATTCTTTTTCGTTATCAGTAGTGCATCCTAGGCTAAAGATACAACTCCTTTGTGTGTTCCCCATTTTTCTGCTTCATTGCATATGTGCTATAATGACAGTAAGGAACAACCACCCATTCTGGACTTTTGACATTTATTTCAGTCTGGTACTCTGTAGCAGTGCTCCCCAACACTTCTGGGTCCATAGATAGGCAGCAGCAGTAGCATGGCATGAGGGAGAGAGAGGGGATGGTTTGACGCAGTTTTGCTCAAATGAACCTTTGCACACTCACCTGCTGCTTGTGTGACCCAGTTCCCTGCAGGCCACGGACCAGTACTTGTCCACTGTCCTGGGGTTGAGGACCACTGCTGCAGAAGATGTGAAAGTAAACATCAAATGCATTGGGAGTCAAAAAGTTGGTTATCGAGTCAAATGGGGTGACCCTGGAAGAATGAATTTATAAAATACCACTCTTTTTGTTGTTTCACCAGAAGCTTTAATCTTTAAATGGAACTTGAAAGAAAGATTATCTGAAAATTCCAATTGAAAAGTATTATGGCTTTATGTGGAAAAGGTTTAGAGTTAGAAGTTTTTGGTTTGTATTATTTTAGGAAATTTCATGCCAGCATGCAGATAATAGAAATTGCCATAAAAAACTCTTAAGGAGGCTTTTATCTGTTTTGCTTAGAGCCACATTGATTTAATTTGTAGTAGAAACTTCCAAACCAAGTTGATGTGAAGAGACCTCCACAACATTGGTAGAAAGCACATTTTTAAAGTTCACCAAATGGGTGGGTGAGTGAGTACATGAAAGAGAGTGACAGAAATAGATATGTACATACATTTACTTGAGGGGCAAAGGCCTTTAACATTTAAAGTCCATAGCAGAGTCTTTGAGTCCTCCCATATAAAACTAATGAATTGACAGGGAGTAAATGAATACAGAGTACTCATTTAACAGCTTTTTGCTGTGGAATATATGCAATTTTACTGTTTAGTCTGGTAAAGTATGCTTGTCTTTCGAGCTGATCAGTATCCAACTGTGGCTTCTAGCTTTCCTGAAAGACTTCCTTCCCAGGCATGAGCTTGCTCAATATATTACCCTCTACCTCAAGCTGTGCAAATGTTTTGCATTCCGGGGTCAAGAGACCTAGGATAAGCCACTCTGAGCAGAATTTGCATTACTAATAAAGACAAGGTTAATGCCTTTAGGAGGAGAGGTTAGTTCTTCCCCTCCACTCATTCCATTACTTCATTCAAATTAAGACACCTAAAATTAGAGAAACTCTAATTATTACTTTTCATTTAAGACACAGTTTTTAGAGTTCTGAAGTAGACAACAAAGTGGTAAAGATATCAAAACACAAAACTTAAAAGATAGAAAATTGTATTGGAGAAATTTAAAAAAAAACTTTAATCCTAGGGAAGGAGACAATGACGATCATAAAAGATAATATTTCTGTGACTATCTAGAAAAAAAGTAGTAGAAAAAAAGCAGTGGTCTTTCCAGTAGTAATATAAGTTCCCAAAAGTGTGCCACAGAGAAAAATAAGAACTGGATTCTTATTGGATTTGGAGACACTTATTAAAAGTGCCCCCTTAATGGATTTTACTGCCTTATTGTGGTGAAGGGGCTTGGGTGGCTCAATGAAGCTATGAGCTATGCTGTGCAGGGCCACCCAAGATGGACAAGTCATAGCAGAGAGTTCTGACAAAACATGATCCACTGGAGAAGGATATGGCAACCCACTCCAGTATCTTTGCCATGAAAACCCCATGGACAGTACCAAAAGGAAAAAAAATATGGCGCCGGAAGATGAGCCCCTCAGGTCAGAAGGTGTCCAATATGCTACTGGGGAAGAGCAGAGGGCTAGTGTAAGGATTGCCTCTCCTTCCAACTTAAGAAAGTAAAGACTCTTGAAACGTGGTAGTTCAAAAGGATCCTTTTATTAAGCAGAAGTGATAGCAACCCAGTTAAAGCAAGATCTGGATACCCTTAGGCAAGACACGTAGGATTAAAGCAGTAGAGACCCCTCCTTTTAAGTCAGAATGCAGATTTTAGCCAATACACAAGTGTGAAGATGTTTTCTTTACTAGTTTCCCTGAGAACCCGAACAAACATGTATTCACACGGTTGTCCTTTAAAGTGAAACAACCCACATGAGTATCATTCTTCCATTCCTCCACGTTAAGAGGATCTCGGGGCTCTTTGACGCCAGGATATAGGTTGTAAAATATCTGTTGACACAGGCAATGCTATTAAATTGAATCCAAGTCTCTCCCTTCTCCCAATTGATGTGCAGTATCACTTTTAGGGATCTGACATGCCACCCTCCTCAGAAAACAAAAGGGTCCACCTGTAAAAAAAAAAGACAAATATAAACAAAATTTCATGATAGTATATTAACAAGGTTTGTTGGGATATTGGGAGTGAAATTTTCTCAGTAAGGTTGGTGTTTAGCGATCCATTTGTTAACATGGTGTTTAGTGATCCATTCGTTGCGTGCTGATAGTAAATGTTTCCAAGCGACTTACGTATTGGATTTTCCCTCTGTGGATCCTAGAGTCAAGGATTTCCTTGATTTCAAAGTGTTGTTCACCTTCAATCATGATGGAAACAGGTGGTGTAGATGCAGGTGGTCTGAGGGATGAGATTACTTCTCGCTTAAGTAAACTAATATGGAATACTGGGTAGACTTGCCTGAGTGTCTTTGGAAGGAGTAGTTCAACTGCCACTGGACTGATGACTCTAGTGATGGAGAAAGGTCCAATGAACTTTGCCCAGTGGTGGGTTGTTCCCGGTTTGCACGGGATCGCAAGAACTGGTAGTAAAAAAATTTAATAGTTCGGAGAACCGGTAATAAGATTGGCTGGCCACACCCCCTAACCAGTTCCCAGCCCAGTCGCTGCTGCCTCCTGAGTCCCAGCTAATGGCTAGAGGGGAAAAAAACTGTTTAAACTCTTGCGGTGCGGCTTCAAAGGGCCGCCCTACAGCTGATCAGTGTTAAAAGAAAACAAATGAGTAGACCAGTGCCTGCAAAAATAGAAAAAACAGCCCCTTTCAGCTTCAGCATAAGTTAATTACTACAAGTTGATTAGATCGGCCTCCAGACTCTCAGCTGATTTGCTCTCAGCTGTTTTGCGCAAGGGTCTTTTGCTAGGTGCAAACAGTGCTGGAGCAGGGTTTTTTTCCCCCTAGCTATGCTGAAAAAGCGAAACTGAAAGTAAAGCAGGGTCTTTGCTGCAACGTGACAAAATGAGGCAGAGAGAGATTTCTTTTTCTTTTTCCTCATCAAAAAAGATAAGTGCAAAACTGTAAACAGTGGGAAATTTAGGGCAAAAGAGGAGAGTTCAAGATTTTAAAACACAAAAGAAAAAAAGCTCTATTTAACTAGGGAATTGTAATAATTGAGATACTATTAATTGTATATTGTTTTGAAAGCAGAAATGGTTAAGTTGTGGTTTGGAGGAATACATGGGGGAAATTATTTGGTTTGTTATTATTGGTAAATATAATTAATTGATTTGTAAGAAATTGGATTGCATGGAAATAATTGGAATATTCATGTTCATATTGATTAATATACAAAAAAGATAGTTATGTAACTAATTGATTTATATTAAAATGTTGAATGTGTATTAAACAACTGTAATATTACATAATTAACCAATGTGAGGATGGATATAAAAATAGATGACAATGGGAAGGGATATAATATAGAATAGAAGGGAAAAATTGAAATTGATTAAGATTAGAGATGAGGATGAAGGGTAATATTGGTTTTTTAAAAAAATAGATGAATAAATATGGCAAAAAGGAAATATAGAAATTGTAAATTTAATTGAAATGACTAAATACTGTTTAAATTTGTGAACCGGCCAAATACTCTGTTCAAAGAAAATACATTGTATGTTTGTATGTGTGTTTCTAATTATTGCTATTTATTCATATTTGTTCTCTTTCATTCTTTAAAGTTTAACAATTCATTCTTTATCATAATATCTTTATATTTGTTTGGGGTTGGCTTTCTTCCCCTTCATCTTTTTTATTGTACAGCAATCTTTCTCCTCAAACCTACCACCTCTCTCTTTCCTTTCCTTCTTACTTTCTTTTCCCCTGCCTTCTTCTCCTCCCTACTTCCTCTTCCTTTCTCCTTCTCCTCCTCTCTTCCTCCCTCTCTTACCCTCACTCTTGCTCTAATTTCCCTTCCCTTCCCTTCCTTCATCCCTCTCTATTGCTGTATCCTTTTATGCATATGGACTACTCAAAGGGCTGAAAAAATTATTTTTGACTGATCCTCGCACTTTTGACCAGTCCTCGAACTTACGACTGTCCTCACATTTTACGTTTTTGCCCTATCTTGTCACCATGGTGAAGAGAAGTAGTTGTGAAATGAGTGATATGGTTGTTAAGAATGCTGCACAGGCATAAATGTGAGGATGGTCATAAGTGCGAGGACCAGTCAAAAGTGCGAGGACCGGTCAGAAATGACTTTTTTCAGCCCTCTGAGTAGTCCCTATACACATAGTCAAGCCCACCCAGTTACATGACCTCCAAGCCATGCCCACAAAATAAGCCACACCCACAGAACCAGTAGTAAAAAAATTTAGAACCCACCTCTGACTTTGGCCTTAGTTTCTTCGATGGTTGTAATGATTTCAGGAATTTTGTAGATAAGTATACTCTGTCTCCAACATGGAGGTTTGAGTTCCATCCTTTTCTTGTCAGTTTGAATTTTAAAAGTGTCTCTAGCTTCCTTTAAGGCTAATCTAACCTGTGGCCACGTGTTTTGCAAATTATCCATCCACTCCTTAAGTGAGGGGATGGTGGGTTCTTCTGTTGGTAGTTCATGCATGGAACTGAAATTCTGGCCTGTCACTACTCTAAAAGGGGTAAAACCAGTGCTTGAATGTACAGCATTATTAAACGCAACTTCAGCAAAAGGCAAATGTTCGGTCCAGTTATCCTGTTGAAAATTAATAAAGCATCTTAAATATTGTTCTAGCACCAAATTCAAAATTTCAGAATTTTCATTAGTAGACGGGTGCTCAACCCCTGGCCAGTACCAAGTAAGTCCAAAAATGCCCTCCAAAATTTGGAGTTGAATAGAACCCCTCTGCCGGAGATGATCCTTTGTGGAACTCCATGAAGTCAGTAAATGTGTATTAGGAATAATTTGGCTAAACTTTTAGCAGTTGGGATCTTTTGGCAAGGTATAAAATGTGCCTGTTTTGAAAACAGGTCTGTCACGACCCAAATAACAGTATTTCCTTCACTGTTTGGCAATTCTACAATGAAATCCATAGCAATCTCTCTCCAAGGCGCTGAAGACTCAGCTACTTTATGCAATAGACCTGGAGTTTTCCCCTGACGTCTTTTTGCTGCTGCACAAATGGGGCAGCTAGCTACATAGCTTTCTATGTCCTTTTTTAGTGATGGCCGCCAAAATTGTCTTTTAATTAGATGTAAAGTTTTCACAAACCCAAAATATCCAGCTAATCTGGAGTGATGGCACTTTACCATTAAGCATAGTCTTTGGCTAGCTGGAACGTATTACTTCCCTCCCACCCAAGCTAAGTCTTGTTTCATCAGACAGCTGGATTTGTTGTTCAAAAACCATTCATCGGTGGCCAATGCTTGTTTTAAAGTTTGGGTGGTGTCATTGCCCATCAATGTTTCTTGTTTTGCCTGGGATCTGGTGATTACTTTAGCGGCTAGTTGATTGTTTTGTACTATGGGTTTGATTATGTCTGACTTCGCACTATTGTATTGTGGTTTTCTGGATAGTGCATCTGCCAGAAAGTCCCCCCCCCCCCGGGAGGTATTTTAAAGTAAAATCAAATTGTCTAAAGTACTGAGCCCATCGTACTTGTTTTGGGGAGAGTTTCCTTGGGGTCTTTAGGGCTTCTAGATTTTTATGATCAGTCCAGACTTCAAAAGGGGTCTTATTGCCTTCTAGGAAGTGCCTCCAGGTTAACAGTGCCCAATGAACTGCATATGCCTCTTTCTCCCATATGGCCCACCTTTGCTCAGTCTCATTCAGGGTTGTAGTTGGTCTTGCTCATTTTTCTGAAGCAGGACCACTCCTGTTGTCACATGCTGGCATTTTCTTGTATGACAAATGGTTTCTCCATTTCCGGATGTTTTAGAATTGGTTCTGTCGAGAACAGCCATTTAAGTTTTTCAAATGCCTCCTGGCATTCCATAGTCCAGTTCAACAGTTGCCTCAGTTTAGGATTGCCCTCCCCCTTCGTTTTTAAGAGGTTGGTGATGGGGAGGGCAATTTGAGCAAAAGCAGGGATAAACTGGCGATAAAAGTTGGCAAAACCCAGGAAGCTTTGAACTGTTTACGCGTGCATGGAGGTTCCCAATCAAGTATAGCCTGCACTTTTAGAGGGTCCATTTCTATGCCCTGGTGTGAAAGGCAGTACTCCAAATAGTTAATCTTCTCTTGGTGGAATTCACATTTAGAAAGTTTAGCATAAAATTTGGCAGAGCGGAGTTTGTTTAAATCCACCCTGACTAGTTTTGCATGTTCTGCTTTGGTCTCGGTATATGTTAAAATGTCATCCAAGTAGACCAGGACTCCCTTATACAAATGCTGATGTAGCACTTCATTTATTAACTGCATAAACACTACAGGGGTTCCTTGTAACCCAAAGGGGAGCACCTTGAATTGGTAGCAGCCGAGGGGGGTGTTAAATGCTGTTTTCCACTTGTCCCCCTCCTTAATTCTGACATGGTAGTAAGCCTCCCTTAAGTCCAGATTTAAAAAAATTTTCCCTTTAGTGAGATGTGCTACCATATCTTTAATAAGGGGGAGGGGATACATGTTCTCCACACTGATTGTATTCAGATTTCGAAAATCAACACATAGGCGTTTTGAGCCATCTTTTTTTTCTCTAAATAACATTGGAGCTGCGATTTTTGGTCAGGCTGGCTCAATAAAACCTCTTGCTAGGTTTTTCTCAATAAATGTCCTTAGCTCTTCCAACTCCCTCGGTGACATGCTGTACATCCTGGGTTTAGGGAGTTTAGCGCCAGGTAAGATTTCTATCACACAGTCAGTGGCAGGGTCGGGAGGGAGCTTGTCTGAGGCTTTTTCGCTAAAAACTTCAGCCAAATCCTTGTTTTCTATGGGGATGCCCTCAGTTGGCATGGTGTGACGAGGCATGGCTGTTTCTCGGATCTCTGCCCCCTCAGTTCCTTTATGTGGATTCTCAGCAAAAGTCACGTGCATCTGAAATTTTATGATACCTTGTTTCCAATTGATTTCCTCTCTGAATCCAAAAATGGGGTGTGCAGAGGCCAAAAAAGTGCATTGCATTTCAGGCCTCCGGGGGAGGGATTGAAGCCTTCAGAGAGGAAAAGGTTTTCAGGCAGCAGTGCTGAGATCCCTCCCCAAATCAAAAAAGTGCACTGTGTTTCAGGCCCCCTAATAATAATTGTTGCTGTTTTCTGTACTCTTTCCAGACAGACATCTGTCAAAAATGGTGCAGGGTCTCCTGCTTGGGCGGGGGGTTGGACTAGATGATCTACAAAGTCCCTTCCAACTCTATTAATCTGTTAACATTTCAACATCTTTTGATCACATTTTATAATGTGATCAAAAAAGAATGCAGTATTCTAAGTGTGGTCATACTAAAGCTTTATAAAGCTGTACTAGTACTTCATGTGATCTTGATTCTACTCCTCTGTTAATGCAACCTTATATTGGCTTTTTTGACTGCTGCTGCACACTGCTGGCTCAAATTTAAGTGATTGTCCGTTAGGACTCCAAGATCCCTCTCACAGTTAATGCTATTAAGCCATGTTTCACCTAATCTGTACCTATACATTTAGATTTTCTTTCCTAAGTGTAAAACCTTACTTTTCTCTATATTGAATTTCATTTTGTTAAATACGGCCCAGTGTTCAAATCTCTCAAGATCCATCTGGATCTTGAGTCTATTTTCTAGGGCAGTGATGGCTAACCTTTTCCAGATTGAGTGCCCAAAGCGCACCTGAACCCCCAAGATGCAATGCACCCCGCACATGCGCCCCACCCCTTGCTCAAGTGCATGTGCCCCTGTGCATGCGTGTGCCCCCTGCATGTGTGCACCCCCCCATACACCCCCCGTGCATATGTGCGTGCCCCTGCACACGCCTCACCCCATGCATGTGAGTGCGGCCCCTCGCATGCGCCCCACTCTCCAGGCATGCGCAGCAGAGACCCAAAGACCAGCTGGAGGCACGCGCACATGCACAGCGGAGCTGAAATAAGGCGATGGCTCATGTGCCCACAGAGAGGGCGCTGGGTGTCACCTCTGGCACGCGTGCCATAGGTTTGCCATCACTGTTCTAGGGTGTTAGCTATTCCTGCCAGTTTAGTGTCTTCAAATTTGATGAATTTCACTGCTCCTCTAATTTAGTCACTTTGTCAAAGAATAAATCATTTGCTCATTATTCTTGAATAAGAGAAGAATGTAACAAAAATATCCTCTTGTTGTTTTGTTTATATCCAAGTTTTGTAGTGATTTTATTTATGTAATGAAAAATATTTGATTTCCATTATTTTCTTGTTTTTATGTACTATGAAAGAGATTGAAAGTATTGCTGAAACATATTTGTAATATTTTTGTTTCAGAACCTGACAATCACTTAACAATAGCTCAATCAATAAAAAAGGCATTTGACAACCCAGATAATGCTGATTTGAGGTTTCAAGTAGATGGAAAATACATTTATGTTCATAAAGTGTTCCTCAAAATTAGGTATGAAATTCTCAATCTTCTCTAATATTTTCATTATTTTCCCTGGCTTTTTTGCTCATATACCTAAAATTTTTCCAGTACTATTAAAATATGGCTTCTACTTTTGGCTGCATGCAAGGAAAGCAGCAGGTATATAATTCATTTCAAAGCCAGTTTAGTGTACCAGTAAGGCACAGAATACTGTCAATTCTAAAAACACAACTAATACGGAAAGGAATGGCTCAGTCCCTCTTAATACAAGTTATTTCGCAGGGTTCATCTTTTCCATATGATTTTCATGTTAATATTTCAGGTTTTCTGTTACATGGTAGGAATTGAGTTGTTTGTTGGTGCTGATGTTATAACTGTTTCCCTTTTATGCCTAGGTGTGAATATTTTCATTCAATTCTGAACAGTGGTACTGAGGAAATCATAGAAATAAGTGAATTCTCATATCCTGTTTACCGAGCATTTTTGGAGTATCTTTATACAGATAGTATCAATCTCCCTCCTGAAGATGCCATAGGTAATTGGAACAACCAGCTAAGGTGTTAATGTATATTTTCATCATATTTACATACATATTTGTACATACATACACTTAACTCTTGAATATACTGACTTGCGCAAACTTAGATCAGAGCATGAAATGAGTTTGCATATATTTTTCACATCTTGTAGCATTAGAGAAAGTATTTTGTTAGTGACGAAGGAAAATAAACAGACTGGTATAACAAGTTGTGCAATGTTATAAGAAAAAAGCATTATATTGCATACACACATACATACACACACACACATATAATAGAATATATATATATATATTCTACATTTTTGTGACTTTGTGACTTTCCCAGTAGGCCAGAATAAATATAGGTACATGTAGATGTTCATAATTAGTAATTAAAGGTCTTTTTTTTTCAGAATTTAATATTTCTATGAATAATTATGAGAATGGTTTTAGGAAAGATTTAATTAGCCTAGCTGTCCTTTGTTGCATCCTTTGTTTTAATCAATAGTAACAGGATAGTTAGGAATTCAGTTGTCTCTGTTGACTCTAAAGCTATTTGACTGTGTATAGTTTGGGGAATACATATGAGAATTGAAAGTATTCATTACACCCTTTTCTCTCTTCTATCTCACCTTGGAAAAAGCAATTGCTTTAACAGCAAAAAATTCAGGCATGGGCATTAAATTAAAATTAAGCCTTGCTACTGTTACCTTCATTGAAGGTAAATTGATATTGTCCAAGATAGTATCAGCTCACCTTTGTATAGGGAAAACCCCATATTTCCCACTAGAATTATTAAAAAATTCACCTGACAATTGTCTGCAAAAGAAACAGTACAGGAGCAAATGAAATGCAGACTACTTAGCTATTCTATATGTAAGTAATTCAGTGAAATCTTATTTTACAAGACATTGATATAGTAGATTTTAACGAGTAGAACAAATTACAGCAGAAATAATACAAATAGAATTCAGAAATGAATTTATATCATTATGCAAATGATGTAAATCCTCACTCTTGGACTCATCAAACTTTCCTCAGTAGCAGACATCTCGTCCCTCAATTAGTCTGTTAAATTGAGATTTTACCATAATATAATTGATAGGCAGACAAGGCACTGAATAAGAAAAGTTAAAATAAAAGCCGCTCATTCCCATGAAGCTATCACAGGTGTCAAAAAGGGCAGTTTAACCAATATATTATTTTTCCTTAAACCATTTTAACATTTTTGCTAAGTTGAAAATATTTCTGCTGGAATCTGTCTTGGGAGGTTTTTTGTTGCTGTAAGAATTGTAGCTTAGAAAATTTTATTTAAAAAAAATATATTTCCAGAGCACAGAACTCCACAAGATATAACTTTGGATTTCCAGATGGTGGAAGCTCCATTGGTGGCTCCAATGTTGAACTGTCTTTCCATTTAATTGGGAAATTATTGTTAAGTTGCCGTCAGAGAAGGGAGAACGAGGAAGAATTTCCTTGCCCATTTCTATTATACAGGTGAAACTCAAAAAATTAGAATATCTTGCAAAAGTTCATTTATTTCAGTAATGCAATTTAAAAGGTGAAACTAATATATGAGAGACTCATTACATGCAAAGCGAGATAGTTCAAGCTTTGATTTGTCATAATTTTGATGATTGTGGCTTACAGCTCATGAAAACCCCAAATTCACAATCTCAGAAAATCAGAATATTGTGAAAAGGTTCAATATTCTAGGCTCAAAGTGTCCCACTCTAATCAGCTAATTAAGCCATAAAACCTGCAAAGGGTTCCTGGGTCTTTAAATGGTCTCTCAGTCTGGTTCAGTAAGAATCACAATCATGGGAAAGACTGCTGACCTGACAGTTGTGCAGGAAACCATCATTAACACCCTCCGTAAGGAGGGAAAGCCGCAAAAGGTAATTGCAAAAGAGGTTGATTTTCTCAAAGTGCTGTATCAAAGCACATTAATAGAAAGTTATGTGGAAGGGAAAAGTGTGGAAGAAAAAGGTGCACAAGCAGCAGGGATGACCGCAGCCTGGAGAGGATTGTCAGGAAAAGGCCATTCAAAAGTGTTGGGGACTTTCACAAGGAGTGGACTGAGGCTGGAGTCAGTGCATCAAGAGCCACCACAGACAGACGGATCCTGGACATGGGCTTCAAATGTCGTATTCCTCTTGCCAAGCCGCTCCTGAACAACAAAAAATGTCAGAAGTGTCTTACCTGAGCTAAAGACAAAAAGAACTGGTCTGTTGCTCAGTGGTCCAAAGTCCTCTTTTCTGATGAGAGCAACTTTTGCATCTCATTTGGAAACCAAGGACCCAGAGTCTGGCGGAAGAATGGAGAGGCATACACTACAAGATGCTTGAAGTCCAGTGTGAAGTTTCCACAGTCTGTTGATTTGAGGAGCCATGTCATCTGCTGGTGTTGGTCCACTGTGCTTCATTAAGTCCAGGGTCAACGCAGCCTTTACCAGGAGATTTTGGAGGACTTCATGCTTCCTTCTGCAGACGAGCTTTATGGGGTTGCTGACTTCATTTTTCAGCAGGACTTGGCACCTGCCCACATTGCCAAAAGTACCAAAACCTGGTTCAATGACCATGGGATTACTGTGCTTGAATGGCCAGCAAACTCGCCTGACCTGAATCCCATAGAGAATCTATGGGGCATTGCCAAGAGAAAGATGAGAGGCATGAGACCGAACAATGCAGAACAGCTGAAGGCCACTTTGAAGCATCCTGGTCTTCCATAACACCTCAGCAGTGCCACAAGCTGATAGCATCCATGCCACGCCGCATTGAGGCAGTAATTGATGCAAAAGGGGCCCAAACCAAGTACTGAGTACATATGCATGCTTATACTTTTCAGAAGTCCGATAATGTTGTATGTACAATCCTTGTTTTATTGATTTCATGTAATATTCTAATTTTCTGAGATTGTGAATTTGGGGTTTTCATGAGCTGTAAGCCATAATCATCAAAATTATGACAAATCAAGGCTTGAATTATCTCGCTTTGCATGTAATGAGTCTCATATATTAGTTTCAAGTTGTTGAAACTTTTAAGTTGCATTACTGAAATAAATGAACTTTTGCACGATATTCTAATTTTTTGAGTTTCACATTATGCGAAAGGGGGAAAAGAGACCAGAAGCTCCATACATTTGCTAAAATCTTGAAGAGAATTTCGACTTTTCCAGATGCTTAGTACAAAATAAAAGACATAATCTCCCTGATTGTGACGGTCTCTAACTCAAAGGCAAAGGAGCCACTCGATGGTGGAAAAGACAGATAGCAGGGACCTAAAACTATTTGGTCTTGTCAGGTTTGATTCCGCCTCATCCACATGCATAAAACCTCCAGGCATCCGTAAAGTGCTTTGGATGGCTTAGGGCAGAAATGTTCTGATGAAGAGGTTCCAAGCTTAACCCTGAGCTGACAGATCACTCAGAAGTTCATGTAGATGTTAAATGAGAGTGGAATAGTAAAAAGAGTCAGGTCCTGTGGCATACCACATCACAGAGGATGGGGCTAGACCTTTTCTCACTTACCAGCACTTGTAATCAACCATGGAAGAAGCAAAAGACCCACTGAAGATCAATGCCTTCCATTCCCAGCCCCTTCAGACAAGCTAGAGGGATATCATGATTGCTGGTATCAAAAACCTCAGAGAGATCAAGAATCGGGACTCATGCTCAGAATCTTGTGGATAGTCATTTGAATCTCTTTGGAGTTAAGCTCCAGCAGTGCTGATTTTGAAATGAGTGAGGCACAGACTTCTCCAGATTTCCAGGAGAGTTCCATCCAATTATTCCCAAGGTGGTGCAAGGGATTCTTGGAATGCCACCTCTATGTTAAATCCATATCTGCTCCGGTTGGTTAGGACCTCCCAGGACATAACTTGTAGCTTGGTTCAAATGGTAGGAAATGTCATGTCATGGCCCCATTGGAGCCCAATTTGAAGTAGTAGTTGGAATTGGGACCATCTCTCTTGAAATGTTTGGAGGCTGCTTGGGAAAAGGTCACCATATACCCACTTCTCACAAGGAACACCTCATGTGGGTTGATTTAAGGAGAAACGAGGGGGGTTGTCTTTGTCAGGAACAATTGTTTGCTTTGGCTTACGCTGCCCCAGCTTTGGAAAAACTCAGCCTTGAGTCCTATTTCTGCCTGTGCCTTGTGGATTTGCCTGACCCTATAGAATTGCCTTGCACTTTGGAACTTGCCTCATGAGCTTGCACCTCTATGCCTTTACAAATTGGTTTTGTTTGTTGACTAGCCTTTGTTTGAGGGACTGAGCGGGCTGCCTTCAAGGAAGTGTGGGATGGGAAGTATGTGGCATTATTAGCAACTTTTATTCCAGAACTATTTTATAGTTATGTGTTACTAAAGGTTCCTTCTAGCCTGTGTATAGACTTGATTTCCCCCCCCCCCTCCCCACTTCTTTTGGCAGGCCTGTTAGACTTGGCAAGCTTCTATAGAGACAACCGACTAAAGAAGCTTTGCCAACAAACAATTAAGCAGGGCATTTCTGAAGAGAATGCAATTGCTCTTCTATCAGCTGCGATCAAGTATGAAGCAAAGGTATGGAACATGTTCTTTACTGAGTTGCTACTGACTGGGGGGTTCTTGTTCTACGTTGAACTATGAGCTTGAATTTATCTATGAAATTAATATATTGAGTTGTGTAAGTCAAGGAATCCACACTGTTGGAATACTGCTTGGCCTATCTTATGGGGTCTGGTAAAAATTAGAAGTTCTTTTTTGTGAAGCACTTTGAAGAAGTGAAACCATTGTGCAAATGCTAAGAATTTGCTGTTAAAAATCACAGTCTTTGTAATTTTCAAGATATCAGAGCAATTTCACAATTTGTTGGGAAGGATATATTTGGTTGCATGAAACATCTAGAGAACGCCATAAAAGAGGTGAATAAAGGAAATATTCTGAACTCAGTGAAAACTAGCTTCTTAAACTCTCAATCACCTAGGTCATAGTTGTCTCAAAGGTGCTTTTCCAAAAGGCAACTGGATTTTCTTGGTCTTTTCCTTGAAAATGTTTTGCTTCTTATCCAAGAATTTTTTTTCAGTCCTGACAGTCTATTGCTATTTGTTTTAGATCTCCGGATTTAGTTAGGGTGTGACCCAACTACAATTAAGGGATATGGAAAACTGTAGAGTGGGGGGAAGACCCAAGACAAAGAGATATAAATTAGAGCTTAGGAAAACAGTTTAATTGAACAGTTTAATTGGGTCATTTCATTTGGGAATCTGCTCTTCACTGATTGGGAAGGCAGGGACACAGGAGGAGAGTATGATTTGATACTTTATCATGGTTTTTTACTTATTTCATATTTTGTAGGATTGTTGAAATAGTTTTTGAGGTTTAATATGAACATTACTCTCACTCCATTTAATTTTCTTCCCCCCTCAGAGGAATATTTTCATGAGTGAGAAATTGGCACTTCAGTTAGCTATGAGATGCAACAAGATGATTTTTAATGAATAGAATAAATTGCCATGGCTGGTTTTCTATTCCCAGATTTCTTTTCCCATTTTAGGGTTATCTTTTTTTCAGCCCTGACCTGCCACCGAGTGATTATGTGGAACAATATCACACATTAGTAGCGTGTATTAATATGTAAACACTCCATTTCTAGGAGTTAGAGGAATTTTGCTTCCGGTTTTGCATCAACCACCTGACTGTCGTTACTCAGTCTCCAGGTTTTGCAGAAATGGACCATGACCTCATGAAGAACTTCATAAGCAAAGCTGGTCGAGTTGGAGCATTTAAAAACTGAAGTAAAACCCTTGCCTAATAACAAAGATAGTTTCATTATCATTACTTGTATTTCTGATGTCATAATTTTCTCATAAACCTTATTTAAAAAGAGCATTATGCATTCTGGCTCCCTACTGTGACAACTGATCTTAGAAATTAAGAAAATACCAAAACAACAGTTTTCACTAAAAGCTAAGTAAGTAAACTTTGATACAGCTAAACTACTTTAAATATCTTGAAATAGTCTTCCATGCTTCAGGAAAAGCCTGCCCACAGATATTGTATCTGCAGACAGTTGCTACAGTATCTTGCAGGTTTCCCAATATGAAAGCAACAGTTTTTCTTACCAACAGCTGAAGTTGCTAGCCTATACATAGGCTTATACATAGTACTGATCAAATCTTCAGGGATTCTGCTTGAGGTAGGAAGTTTTGCTCATGAGAAACTGAAGAGTCGATGGTGAAGACTGTATACAGAGTGGCTAGAGCATCTAAGAATTTAAATTCTCAAACAGGAGAATTTCAACGGGAAGCTCAAGGGGTATGCCTGAAGCAAGAAATAAATGTCTTGCTCTCGTATTTCCAAACAATCTAATCCTGGAACAGTTAAACCTACATCATTGTCCCTAGTGTTGTGTATGAGATATTCAAGTATCTCAAGTAATATTGAGTCACTATTTCGCCAGAACCCAAACTTTCAATGAAATAACCTGATTTTAAAAATCATATTAAGACTATAAGAATGAGGATGATTCCACAGTCCTGTTCTTTTATGATCTTTCTGAAATTTTAAATGAAAATGTAACTATATGTTTCTTCATGACATTTATTGCAAATAAATTCAGATAAGTAGAGAAATAATTGTTTGTCGGAGAATTTGTTTACACTAATGAATAGATTTCACAAAACAATAAGCAACCTAATGCTAAACTTATATCTGAAATATCAAAGGGTTTGAATTTGAGTTTAAATAGTATATTTCACAAGGTAACACATTTAAACATTAAGGTCCTTATTTTCTTATACTTTCTTATACTTATTGGGAAAACAGACTCATAGGATGTAAAGTTGTGGATTGCATTCCGTCAGCCAGTTTTCCAGGTGTAAATTCACTGTAGGAAATATTTCTGAAAATTTCATTGCTTTCTATTTCATGTTTACTAAATTATAGTTAGCAAGCCAAACTAAATTATATCAGCAACACAACTTCAGAATAAAAGATATTAAATATAATTTTCATTGTATATTAATGATTCTCATTCTTATTTTTTAAAATTATTTTATTAATCTTTAATTTTTATTAGAATACAGAATATTTCTATGCTCAATTTGTCAAAATACTTCGTTATGATAGTTTCGGTTAGCCATCTTAATAGTTACTGTTAATAAAATTTCAGAACTTTATTTTCATAGTCCATATTGAGTTTGCAATCTTGACTACTGATTATTACAAAACTAACAGACTAAAGAATGACAGCTACAGAATTACACTTCTCTGCTCAGGAGACAGATAAGAGTGTGCAGTGTAGGTGTTTTGTTGCAGTCATTGTGGTTTACTGAAATAAAATAATAAAATTCAACCAGGCTGCCAAATTTTCTAATTTGTATATGAGTTTTAAGATGAAAAAAAAGATTAAAATGTTAGCTAATGTATTTGATCTAGACACCATACTTAAGTGCACTGCCCAAGCGAGTGGGGGGCATCCAGAACTAATGGCTATAAATCCAATTGTACAAATTATTGTAGAACTCTGTCCTGCAGACAGTTCTTTGATATAGTGTTGGGTGTTCCTTGGAGGGGGACCTCAAACATATAAATAGTGCATCCATTCTAACATTAAAATGACAATTCTTAATAAAATACTAGTGCATTTTGTATATTGAACCCGAATATCTAAAACAAAGTAGTTCAATAAAAACTGAAAAGGTAATATAATTCAACAACAATGCACTGGGAAATCAATTTTACTGAAAACTAATATGTATAAATTAACACTTAAATGAATAATATATATGCTATGTCATAGCATGAAACACTGAAAAACATTAAACTCAACTAAATTAAATTAGCTACGCAATATATGCAAAACAATGTAGTAGAAATCAAAGCTACAGTGCAGATCCAGGGTCTCAAGAGCAGTTCACTTCTGTACGGTGTCTGAAACTTCAGCACCATCATTCAGTTTCTGGTTTTGAATTCTAGTCCTAGTAGATGCTAGAGAAACAAAAACAGTACTGCCTTTTTAAATGTGTTACAAATTTATGTGCGATAAATAAGACATTTGCTAAAATAAAATCGAAGACATGCAAGCAACTAATCTCGGATCTGTACATTAAAAACAGAATCCTCATGAAATGCAGGAACCTAGATTTTAATTACATCTTGGGGATTTTGATATTATTCTTTCAGCTATAAAATTAAAGACAAGGCAAAATAACATTTGAAACTATTTCAAACATATGAAATCTCATAAGTATTACTGGTTGACCTTCGATTTAAATGTAGTAGTTAGGGATTCATAAAATTGTTCATGCATGAACTGAAAAGTGGCCAAGATATGGAGTGAAATGGGGTTCTTCTCTTTTGGACACAGACCAAAATGGAGAGGATTTCAGGGTGGGAAAAACCAAGGTTGAGGGATTTCCTGGGGAAGAGAAAAAGTAAAGGTGCTAGGAAGCTAAAGAACAAGTCAGATGATACTGAAGGTTGATTAGAATCCAAATGGCATGGAGATTCCTTTTACATGAGGTATTTAAATAGTGACTAGCTTGTTGGATTATAGCATGTTGCTTTATGTGCTTGGGAACCACTACCCCCAAAGCCCAGTAAATACATGGCACTAGTGAGGAACTTGCCCATTGTTGTATAAGACCACCTCAAATGTCCCCAGTAGTAATTTATAATTATTCCCATGCAGTACAAAAACTTACTCATTTCTGCAAGCTTTTGTTGGAATTTTGACTCTCCAGAAAGATGTTCCCTGTAGATAAGGAAAGATAAATTCTACATTTTATACAGTTCTGATTTCAAAGTGTGTTGCACATAACTTGTGACTCCAGACCAGGAGCAGGCAATTAATTTTATCAAGGGGCTACATGAGAAAGTAGAATTGTTGTGAAGGGCTACTGCCCCACACCCTGTCCCTGCAGTACCACCACTGCCCCATCACCACCACTGCCCAGACTGGGACCATCTGCAAACCAGATGTGCCTATGGACCATAAAATGCCCAGGTCTGCTCTAGACAGCAAATGACAATTCACACTGGAATACCTATAGCAGTGATGGCTAACCTTTTTGCCATCGCGTGCCAAAAGCGAGCAGAGTTGGGGGGATTGCACACGTTTGTGTCCATACCCATAATTCGATGCGCCCCGTCCCCCCATGCATGCATGCGTGACCCCCCGCTCTCCCCCCGCTTTTGGCATGTGATGGCACTGTAGGCCTGGTAGGCCAATTTTTTTTTCCCTCCCCAGGCTCCAGAGGCTTTCTAGGCGCCTGGGGAGGGCGAAAACAGCCTTCCCTACCTACCCCCCGGAGGCCCAGAAACAGCCAATTTCCCAACTTCCGATGGGCCCGGAAGGCCTGAAAATCAGCTGGCCAGCGCGCACATGCGTGCTGAACTAAGGGAAGGCAACGTTTGCGTGCCCACAGATATGGCTCCATGTGCCACCTGTGGCACCCGTGCCATAGGTTCACCATCACGGACCTATAGTAACCAAACGGAATAAATATTCAGCTGCATATCTGCCACATGTAGAAACTTAAGGTTATCTTCTGCTTGGGGAACATGCCTTCAGCATGTCAGTAAACGGGCGCCAACAACAAAATGGCGGCCGCCCGACAATCAGAAGGTCCGTGAGGAAAAAACGGCCGTTTGAATCACACAAAATGGCGCGCGGCTCGAAAATGCCTCCAAGCGCCAATGCTGACGAGAAAGGTCTCCAAACACAGGCGCCGGCTGAGGGAACCGCCGAAAGCGCCGCGAAGCACGTATAATCAAAGGAGCTTGCCGATTCAAAGGCAGAGGCCCCTGGCCGCCAAAGAACGGAAGAGCGGTGTGGCGGGCGGAGGTGGCAAATCTACAGTCCCGGAGCCAACGCAACCGCCAGCGGCAGAAAGGGATCACTCGGAGATGCCTAAAAGGTATCGCTCCGAGGAAATTAAGCGGAACGAAGGGGAGCCCCTGGATCTCCAGGGAACTCACCCACCGCTCGCCGAGTCCAGTCTGTTGAAGCAATCCGACAAACAGCTGATCAGAAAGTCAATCAACCACACCGCTCGTTCGTAGATGAAGAAAAAACAAGCCTGAAGCCAAAGGGAAGGAGAAATTCACAGTTTGCTTTTTCTATTTCGCTAGAGCCAAGGAAAAGCCCAGTCTCTCGCTCGACTGAGTGAATGAACTGGAGCTCAGTCGGGTGAGGGAGGTGTGGCCAAGGAAGTTTCTTAAAGAAACATTCACCCAGTCTAGCAAGCAAGCTGAGGAACAACCCATCCTTTTGGATTCTCCAGGCAGTGCGCTGGAGAACTTAAAATTCAAATTTCATTTTTTTTTCAAAAATAACAAATTACACAGAATTTTCAATTTCAACACAACAGCCCTATTTCAGAGGATTCTCTGCCATCATTAATTAGTATAACTAAAGTAGACCTAACACTATGTCTAACTAAGTTACTATTACTATTACTACTAAGTTGCTAAGATAGCAACAATTTTTGAAGTCAGGAACCTGCAAACTATTATGTTAATAAACTACCAATAAGTGGTATATGTACTGTATATGTAGAAAACAGTTCAAGAAGCAGTCCAGTTGAGCTGGAAAATTCCCTGTGCAGAGGGCAAGAAAACCACCAAAAACCAGCAGGCAGAACCGCCAAGAGCAGGGGGATATTGTTAGAGAGAGAGATCAGTTTAACAGTGTACAAATTTCACTTTTAGCTTCTACATACTGCTTTTACTAAAAATAAAATTTGAAGAAATTGCAAATAAACAATTTACGGACCAGCTGGAAAAAAAAGTGGGTGCCCACTGAATTAGACAGCATATCATCTATAACAGGCATGTCCAGGCCATGGGCCACATGCAGCCCTAGCAGATAGTAATGTGGCCCAAGTTTTTATTTTAAAAATTTAAAAATAAAGGAAATTGGTTATTTATATACATACAAAAGAAAACAAAGGTAGTACCAATAGTAGTAAGCCCCTTGATGCAATCCCAAAACACTGGAGCACTACCTGAACACCATCGGCATTGATAAACTCACCATCAGTCAATTGCAAAAGGCAGCTTTACTAAAAACGGTTTACGTCCTGCAATACCATCAGATATTGATGTTTCATGCAACACCATGAAACATCAACATCTTCCTATCCCAGGCTGCTAGGAAGGACTCAATGGGTAAATAAAATGCCAAATCCTGTCTGAACATTTGGCCGACTGTGCAATGAACCATTTTATGTGCAGCCCAGGACAACTCCCCTTCGCTCAATGCAGCCCAGGCAAGCCAAATGTTGGACATACCTGGTCTATAGCAATATTATGCTAATGATATATATTACATCATTTGTACCCATCTGATAATCAATATGCAAATAGAATAAATGATGCAAATAACAGGGAAATTTGTCCACTGCATCCAAGTTGGCTAAACTGTCTTATAACTTTTTCTTATAAATATATAACAAACATCCTATCCAATGTCCATTTTCTACATGGTATCAATCTAGAGGTGTCAACCCAGTTAAAATCAAACCTGGGGATGTCCCGTTGCTTAGTACAAAGATGCATGGGATATATCTGCCTGTACACATATGCTTGGGTATGCCAAAACCAGACTTCAGGCAGGCTAGGACTAATAGCATTAACTAATAAAATAATCCATTTTATAAAATCAATTGATCCCCCATCTACATAGCTCAACCATTCTCCTACACACAAATAATTGCAATACAATGAAATGAAATGCAGAGACATGAATAAAAAACTAAAGTTATTATACTGAGTTCATATACAAATTTAATGAAAATTAAATGAAGCTATTCTGATGACTTTGCAATCATGTCTTTTTTCACCATAATCTCATTAAATTACAACATTTCTGCCATAAACTAGATGGCAGAGGTCGGTATCCACACAGTAAGCCAAAATTCTACGTGAATGAACCTAGATACTGAGATGGGACCACTAATACAGACCTGAATTATTTTATTCAGAAATCAGCTCACCTTCCATCAGCTTCATCCTGACCTTCTATATCAAAACGCAATCTCTTCAAAGGCTTAGGAGTGGTGCTTAGTTCAGCGCTCCGTTTGAGATGACGATCAGTGTTACATACCATCTTGTTTATCTTTTGAAACTTTTCAGAACTCTAGAATTCCAGGAAGATAATTAAAAAGATAATTTATTTTTACATATGGTTGGATAAGTATTAAGTGGAATTGCTTTAAGAGAAAATATGAATTGGGCTCTTAAAACAAATTGACAGCATATTTCAAACCTCTATGCATGCCGTTGTTCAGAATGCCAAGCAACAGAGAGTAACAGCTTTATAATTTTTTTGAGTGTCCCTGGCAGAAAGAAGGAATTTATTTTGATTAATCAATGGAATGACTTGCCTCTAGAAGTTGTGGGTTTTCCAACATTCAAGGTGAGAAAAAGAGATTGGACAACCGTTTGTCTGACGGTTGGACTAGAAGATCTCCAAGGTCCCTTCTGTTATTCTGATATTCTGTTAAGGAAGGGGAAGTTGTCTTTCTCCCAGCCCAAACAGATCTTGCTCTGCTCTATTGTATAGCACCAGAAAGCTGATGCTTAGCACTGTTTTCCCCCAAAGACGAAATGGCAATATTTTTTTATTTTTTTCTAGAGTATCCCTGAAGACTACACACACACGCACGCACACACACACACATATATATGTGTGTGTTTTCTGAGGTTTTCGCAGGTGTTTAGTTTTGGAGCCTGGGGAAGGCTTTGATGGATGCAGACTGTCGGACACAGAGATAGAGCCAAGGCCGTTTGGCATTTCCCAGCCAGAGAGGCAGCTGCCTTTGGAGTCAGAGATGAGTGAGGAGGAACAACAGCTGGGGCCTGATCCAGATGTGCGTATGTGCAGAGCAGATAGGAGAGGTGAACAACGGAAGACAATGAGCCAGCTTGGGAAGCAAAACAAACATGGACGCTGAATGCCTCCTCCCTGACTGGGGAATAAATAGGAGGAAAAGGGAGTGGTTTGGTTGTCATAGACAACCGTTGGTATTTCTGGAAAGGTTGCTCCTTGTGTGTTTCGTGTGACAAAGACTGCCTTGCTAAAACAGGTTTGTCTATTTCTCTGTTTGAACTGACTTAATTTGCAGCCTCCTGGCTGGGAGCTCACAGCCTTGCATTTATCATAATGAGTGGATAAGGACTATTGTTTCAGTTAACTTCTTGCAGGACTCTTGCCTGGACTTTCTGTTGGTGAATGCAGTTAATTCCCAATGTGTAAATAAAGAGGGGGTTTTCTTTGTGGGGAATCTGTTTCTTGTTTCTGCAAAGGCTGGGTCAGAACAGGAGTGTTAATGTGATTGATCTCTAAGCATCCCAAAAACGATGGAGTAATTAAAAGAAATTAGGATTGAGCTTTTAAGACTGTACAAATTAATGATGTATCCTGTTTTGAACATATAATTCTGTCAAGAGATTTGGAGAATGATGCAGATACATCTTGATGTCATCAAAATATTTGACAAAGCACCCCATTCCATTCTGATTACCACACTTGTTTAATGTTCGGAATTAAATGGAAACCTAAAATCTTGATAATCTGAGTCATATTTCAAAGAGTTTTGTCAATGAAGGTTGTTATGCAACATCTGAAATTGATAGCACTCCCACAAATGCAACTCAAAAATGGATCAGTTATGTAGATGACATCTTCACCATAATGAAAAAAGGTCAATTAGACAACACCCATAAAATCATCAACATTTTTAAAGGAATCCAATTCACAAGGGAAAAAGAAAACATAACAAAAGAAAGAAAGCAACCAAGATCAGAGAACATCAAGAACCCTTCATTTCAATCCTGAACTATAAATATTTTCCTTTATTGACATGCACTTTGATGCCCACAAAATATTTTGGTTCCAATTCCTATGGAGGTGAACCTACATTGCTAATGTGGGCAGTTGTCATCCCTCTGAAGCAAGCAAGATAAAGAAAGAGAAGCAGCGGGGATTCCAATAACGCCCTTTATTATTGCAGAGCAGGATACCCAGAATCTGGAAAGCCTGTCAAGAGGTTCTCTTTGCCTCATCTCATATTACAATAAAACTGAGACAGTATTATCCTGAGTTTCTTTCTCACCCTTTCCACATTCTCAGGACAATTTCCATTTTCCCTTCCTCAAAGCCAGATCTAAAATCTTTTGCACAGCCATTACCTATGGTTCCGTTTGAATCCTTTTCCTACTAATGAATGTCTGTTCCTTTCTAATAGTTGGGAATAAAACATACCTGGCAATTTTGGAACAGAAAAACAGGCAAGAGTATCATGGTCCCATCGGAGCCTGGTTTGGAGGAGGAGGTGGAGGTATCAGGACCATCCAACGGGGATGACACATTTGAAGAGGCCTGGGGCTGAGGACAATGTTGTCGCAGGCCTCTCAGACATTTTTTTGGGGGGGGGGGGTTGTCAACCAGATGGAGAGCTACCTGCACTCATAGACACAGGGGAGGATCGGCTGCTGACAAGCAGTGGTGCTGATAGGCAGCAGATTCCCTCTGATGAAGAACAGCTCCCTCTCCCCCTCGATTCAAAGGCATGGAGAGCAGAGCATAGGCAAGCTCAGAGAAGGGCTGTGAGGCTACTCAGTAGAAGATCGCCCCAGCCCTCCCTCACAAGGAACACCTGGAGTGGATTGACTTAAGGAGAAGCCATGGGGATTTAGTCTTTGCCAGGAACAATTGTTTGTTTTGGCTTACACTCCCCCAGCCTTGACTTGTGCTTTTTGTCTTGCCTTGAGGACTGCCTTTTGCCTTGTACCTTCCCTTTGCCCTGAGGAGACTGCCTTTTGTCTCGTGCCTTTGCCTTGTGGAGTACAGCATGTCTCGTGAACTCGCTTATCTGGATGGACTCTTAGGACCCTGGAACTCACCCTGTGAATGTGCTCCTACTCTGTGGGCTTCCTTTGTTATATATGGGCTGTTGTTTGGGGGAGGAGAGGATGGATGTCTTCAGGGTAGTGTGGGGTCGTTGGAGGGCTGCTTGTTTCAACATTTACTTATAGCAATAAAGGACTCTCGAGGCCTGATTTGCCTTGACCATCTGGGACATCTTGTGTCTTGTTTTTTCTTCCAGTGTCAACTGACTTTCAATTACTTTTCATCAAAAAATATCAGGAGAAACATAAAACCTCAGCTGTATGTAGAGCAAACCCCAATACATTTAATTTAAATAATTACTCAAAATAGGAAACTTACCCCAAAGGATTCACCAATTGAAACCAATATTCTGTAGGACAAGATAAAAAAAAAGTATTTAATCTTTTTTCTAGAAATGATGTTTGAAACTACACACTATATAGACATATATTAATATAAAGCAATTTATATAATATTGTCCAGTTGTATTACTGCCCATATTTTCCCAAAAATAAGACCAGGTCTTTTTTTCTTTGAGGGTCCTAAAATAAGCACTAGGGCTTATTTTCAGGGGTGTCTTATTCCCCCCCAATGTACAGGAGGCCCACTTCTGCTTGCTCACAGCGGGGCAGGAGGCCATGCGGTGCGCCAGTGCCACCACTGTGTGGGGGGGGATGGAGCTGCCTCATACTGGCTTATCTCAGGGCCCCCGCAGCCAGGCCATCCACACCCCAACGCCTGCGTCACCTCTCAGCTGTGGCACCAGCACACCGCTCAGTCTTCTGCTCCATTGCAACCATGAGAAAGCAGAAGTGACTCACTTCTGCTTTCTCATGGTTGCAATGGAGCAGAAGACTGAGTGGACTCCTGCACATTGCTGTTGGTGCTGCCGCTGCAAGGCAGGTATCAGGGTGTGGATGCCCTGGCCAAGGAGGCCCTGAGGTACAGGGTTCGTGGAGCAGCTCTAGCTCGCCTTGCAGCCAAGGCACCACAAGCAACCAGACTGAATGGGCAGCAGGCCAGCTGCGCAGGCTCTTAAGTAGGGCTTATTTTGGGGATAGGGCTTATTTTCAGGAAAAATATATAGTATCTGTCTTACTAATTCCCCATGCCACAACAGGACCCACTTTCTGAAGACAGAAAAGGCAAACAGAAATATTCTAAAAAGAAGTCATACTCATTAAATTTTGATTATGCCACAGTCAAAAGCCCATGCAGAAATTATTCAAACATGCAGATAAATTAATCTGGATTTGATGTTTGCCTCAATTTTTGGAGATTCATAAGGATAAATTTTGGGAGTTTTATTAATCCCAATTTTTTTAGAGCAAATCATGATTTTCAGCTTGAGATGGAATAGATGCTTTCTCTGACAATAAATCTAAAATGTTAATTCTAAATAGTCAAATCATATTCATGAGGCATAACCTTTAAACATAATTGTACCTGAAATGTTTTTTCTTCCCAATAATAATCAGAAAAATACATGGAAATTCTGTGAAACAGTCTTCTCATTCATGTTTGCCACACATGTAGTTTCTAGGAAAATATTCAAGCTGCCTCCAAGTTTTACTAGAAGGATACTTTAAGGGTCCATAAATTTAAAGGTCCTTTAAAATAAGCGTCCCTGGTCAGTCAGTGAGTTTATCTGCCAGATTGCCCTAAAACATGCCCAGCAGCAGCCAGCTTAAACTGGGTGGGAAGCACTTGCTCATTTATACAACTTCTGCAGAGAGGGGAAGAGTGGATTCCCTTTCAAACAACAGCTCCATCTTTGCAATCTGGTGCCCTAAAGTTTCTGTAACCCTTGTACTGCCATATTAGCATTAGAACAATGCAGCTCTGTTTTAATTTCTTTGGGGCAGGCTTTCTTTCAGCCCAGTGTTAATGTATTTCTGTGAGCACTATTTTTCACTGCTCTCAGGTTTTGATTTTTTTTTTAGCATCTTTCCAGAAAAACTGTATTTTACAATAAAATATGGGTAAAAGCAGCAAAACAAGGGGTTGTTAGCTGATGGAAACTGGATCCCCACCTGACCAAGAAAAGGGCGCTGCTGTTCACATCAGCAATTGAGGCCAGCTACATGAATGTCAGAGCAGCAAAATAGCAATTACTAGCAAGCAGCAGGGATGACAGTAAACAGGCCAAGGGGAGAACAGAGAGAAAGGAAGCTAGAACTGATCACTCCTCCCAATTAGCTATTTGAATCTATGGTTCCCTTGGCCTCAATAGAAGTCCCTCATAGACAACTCAATATGAAAGTCCATGTGAGGCTCTATTAGCCCACTAACAAATACATTAAAGTCTAGGAAACGATGAATGCCATTCACATTACATCCAGAATGTCTATATAGAATAAATATAGTGTCTATGGGAGTAAGGTTTCTTTTTGAGGGTAAGGGTGTGCAGATTGTACAAACAACTTTTTATGTCTAATCAAATAGATATTTCCTATAATGGAAGAAGAGCAGAATGTGATCACTTCTATTAAAACTGAAAAATATCTATCCATCTTAGGTTGGAGTTTGATTTAGTTGCTTAAAGGAATAATTTACTAACCTTGTTCTGGGTGTCATTTTTGTGGGTGACAATAGCCCTTCAGAAAATTTGCTGGGATTCTTCAAAGGTGAGACATAGATGTTATTTCCAGCAGAAACACGTAAAGGAGAATTAGAAAACTTATAAGGGCTCTGTAGAATGTGAGGAATGGGTGTTAATGTTGGAGGCTGGAAGATGAAATTTTAAATTAGCGCTATGGGGATTTGAGAAATATTTTACTGAGAAATATTCATTAGAGGATAGACATGTAATTACTTACCCTATTGGAAGCATATTGCAAAATATTAGTTTTCAGTCTTTGCATAAATACCATGTTGTAGAAGACTATAATGGAATCGTATTGTCCTTCCCTGATCAAAACACACTTGAATGTCTAGATGAAATTGATTAGAAATTTAAGCATCAGCCCCCTATAACAACAACTTCTTCCAGTAGCTATATCTGTTTGTAACATCTCTGTCATATTTAATTTGTACAGGATTTTCCTTCTTTGGAAAATTCTTATGCTAACATTCCCTCCCACAACGTTAGCTTCCTTAATCTGAGGATGATTTATTCAGAAAATGTTTGGTCCTGAATGAATTAAAAATATCATGAATAATTACTGTTCAGTGAATTTCACCTTTTTTGAATCATCCTTTTCAAATGCTTTAGACAGGTGGTATACTGAATAAAATGTGAGGTAAATATTTTTAACTGGCACCTCATGCTTGGATATAGTGATATACTAATTAATGTTGACATTATGCTTAGTTTTTGACCACATATTCATTTTGAATTTTGAGAACATGTGTTACATTCTTGCAAAATCTGATTGCTAACAGAAAGACAAGTTGATTAAATTGTTTCCTGCCACATCTGCTAGAAGATGTCAGAGGTAACATCCATAAATCAGTGATGTCTAGAAGCTTCTGGCTGTTAGCTATTGTTGCAAAGTTACTCAAGACAAAATAAGAGTTTTAATACAAATAATGCTAAAAAGTGTCCCATACCTCTTGATTTGCATTGTTGAGTTCCTTGTATGCTGTCACAATAGTTTTAAACCTGAGATCAATATTCTTCACCTTACATATGCCATACATGGAACACATCATAATCTGTTTAAATGTAGAGAGGAGCCATCATTATTCTCATCACCATTGTCATTAAAGAAAGTCCGACCCCGGCTTTTCAGGAATGGAAAAAGCTTTAAAACCTTAGCTATTGGAGCACTCATTTAATTTAAAAAATACGTAAAGTTTATTTAAACAATTGAAATAACAAACATAACAAGATAATAAAATTATAAGAATAATAAAAGTATGTAATATTAAATACCATTTTAACAAAAAAACAAAATCCTTTAAACATAGTA
Source organism: Masticophis lateralis (assembly GCA_030761175.1). Classification (NCBI taxonomy): domain Eukaryota; kingdom Metazoa; phylum Chordata; class Lepidosauria; order Squamata; family Colubridae; genus Masticophis; species Masticophis lateralis. Next base: position 162,323,610 of record JAUDYJ010000001.1, read on the forward strand.
CTACAAAATAATTGGGGCACCTGCCTGAGAAAGGTTCATGTAGATATTTAATATGAGAAATAGATATGGAACACCAATTATATGCCAAACTTGGGAATGATATTGAATTCTTTACTTCCTACATTTACCACTCTAAATAGGGATACTAGCTTTCAATGAGAAATAATCCTGAAGAAATATAATTGACTCATACTCCCTCTAATCTTGTCTTACCATTTGTGTGTTACTGCTTGTTTGGCCATGTCATGCGGGGCAATTCACTGAAGAAAGCAATTATGTTTGGAAGAGATAGCGGTAAAAGGAAACCTGGCTGTCAAAGAATACAGTGGCTGGACAACATCAAAGCTGTCAGCAGCCAGAGCACAGAAATGCTCAAAGTAGTCCAAGATTGAAAGATGTGGAGAGACCTGGCCCACAGAACTGCCAAGAGTCAGACATAACTGAATGGATAACATTATCATTTGTTTTTGCTTGCCTATCATCAAGTTTCTGATACGACTAAGGCAATGTAATGTAACATAATGTTATGTAAACTTGCCATTGTTTGAGCATGGAAAAATCTAAATTAAAAAAAAGTAAAATAGTAAATAAGCCAATTCAGTCAAATGTATTACCTGGTCTAAGTGTCTGTCTTTCATCAGTTCATATTCATTTTGCAGTGTGTGATGAAAAAGGGTCCATATCAAATGTTCAAGTTCAGGATGGTCAGGCAGAAGACGCAAACATAAGTTATTTAATCGTCTATAAGCCAAGCAATACACTGGAGAAGAGATTTGTTTATAAATTACAAACAAGGTCAAATCAATATTTATATTTATAGAAATACAGGGAGATAATGTAATACAATGTACAGGATATATTTAAGAGTTTACTCCGGGAATGTAACAAGGTGTATGTGTTATTTTAATCACAGCAAAAATTATATTAGCCTGTACAAAGTCAGCATATTTATTGAGAGACTGTCACTTTTGAAAACGGTATAGAAGCTCTTCTTTTCTAATCCTCTGCTGTGATTTTAGCAAAAGTCTTTTTAGTAATCTGAAATCATTGCTTAAATTTGTAGAAACGTATTAGGAATTAGTAATACATAATAATGAAATAATGTTTTAACTTGGTAAAACTCTATATTTAAGAAAATTGTGTGACATATGTCATGGGCAAGTAATTATAAAAGATATCAAGAAATGCATTAAAATATTTAAGAAATATTGATAATTTACATAACGCTGCAATTAAAATATACTTCAGGACTATTTTTAAATTGCAAAAAAGTTAGTGGTAAAGGGAGGCAATGGATTAACTTAGAACCGAAACATGCCTTAAGTATCTGTTCCATCTCCAGTCCTTTCCTCCAGCCAGAAGTGGCTTTTGCCAGGCAAAAAAGACTGGCGCAGGAAACTTCCCTGTGCAGTTGGCTCATCTGCCCCCTCACCTGCTACCTTCCTGATTTACTCTAAATCAGGAGTGTCCAACCCTGGCAACTTTAAGACTGGTGGACCTCAACTCCTGTAATTCTGAGAGTTGAGGTCCACTAGTCTTAAAATTGCCAAGATTAGACACCCCAATCTAGTTTCGATGAGATAATGTTGAAAAATAGCTTTTAAAATCCACCTACCTTTTTTATAGAAATATGACAAAGAAATAGATTTATGAGGTTTCTGAGACTGATTTAACCCCACAGCCTGTGACTCTGGAGAAGAATATACAAAACTGGAAGAAACTTTTTTCTTAGGAGACTTCGAAGGAGAGAGGTACCTTTAAAAAAAAGGATACAGATACACAGAATAAAAAGGATAATTAGGGTAATGATATTCTAGACCACAAACCTTATTTTCAAAAGGACTGAGTATAAGGTGGGCTACATCCTTCTCTATTAATTGCTTTCCAATCCAACTCTCAAGGACTGTTACTAATAAGACACAGCTCACATTGCTAGAAAAATTGCATCATACTGGATCTATTTCCTCTTGCACCTTGTCTGTTTACTGTCTTAACCTACTTAAATTTTAATTCAATTCAAATTTTAATTCAAGTGTTTTAAATTTGCATTTACTGTAAACTTCCTTAGATGCCATTATCTCTCAAAGACAGTAATATGCCAAATAAAACAGCCGAAAGTAGCACTGTTCAAACAGATAAAAGGATGGTCAAGGATGGTGCACGGTGCAAGATATGGAATCAATGATTTAGATTGCAGGCTATAGGGGGAAGCAGACCGACAAAACCAGCCTTGTGTTATCAAAAAGCCTGCTAACTCTTTTCTGCATTATAACAATGCCTGCCTGCCCCACAAAAGCAAAGCTGGCAGCACAATAGCAGAATGCTACTTTGACAAAATCAACAAGTACTGCAGTTTATGATTACAGGAAAGCAAATTCTGAGTGAATATTAGGGAAATTCTTAAGAGAAAGTACCACTTGACAATGGTAACAGTTTCCCAGAGAGGTAGCAATCTTCCATTTCCTGCTGCATTATGTTCAAGCAGATGCTACACAACCATCTATCAGCAATCTTTTAATCTGGATGAGGGTAACTCTGTATGAAAGTGGAAAATATTTCCTTTTACTTACAAATCTGCAGCACTGTGATTATGTTGAAGAGGCTGAGTAAAATAGTGGGCAGGTTCGGGCTCATCAGCCTGCCCCCCTCGGTCTTTGGACTGTTTTATCAGTTCAAATAATGGTGAATTCTAAAAGACACCAATCAATCATTACATTTCTTATTTAAATTCTTCTTATTCATAACACAATAGTCTATCTTAGAAGTGCCATCTATGACTACTCAGAATGGAAGCTAACTTTCATAAACGTTTCAAACATTTGTCAATACAGCTTTTAACAGCAAGGAATTTAGCAACCATAAAACTTACAGTATATATGAAGCATACATGAATACAGAAAGTTGCATGTTAAGTTATTTAAATAATTACATTAGTAAATCACAAATTATGAAATATATAAAGAAACCAATGAGATATAATAAACATACACAAATTTGTAAGACTTTCATACTATTCTGCTTCATTTGGTGTCACAAATAAGCCTGATTTCCACATTAATAATACCATGTAAAAATGTGCTATACTGAGTCCCAATAAGGTTCAATTCTATAAGTTTATAATATTAGATGGACAGGCCTTCTAAATCTTGGACTGCCAATTCTGGATGCCAATGAAAAAAGTGCAGAGTACCACAGTAGCAGCCAAGTACTGATTCCTAGAGGTCTCTTATTCAAGTACTATGTAGATATGATTCAAAGGAATACTTCTTATTTAACCCTAGAACAAAGATAAGGCTATACAAAGGAAAATGGCCAAGAAATATGTAGTAAAACAATCCCCAAATATCATACATTAGAATAACAATATTGCACAAAACAATGTTACCAAAAAGGCAAGCTGTGATATAAACTTTTTCAAAATGTTGGTAAGAACTAAGCATGCCCAGGGGTCATGAAATATTCTCTAAAAGTTGGGAAGGAACCAAAATCATAGCTAAAATGGAATGAAATTACCTCCAGGCTCATTGAATGCTACACTTGTTTACCTCAATTATCAACATTTGATTTAAAAACAATCAAAGTAGCTTTTATTATTTCTAGCTTAAGTCATCATACTGTGGAGGCTCCCAAAATTAAACTATTTATTCTGTTGGAAATTTTGCAAATAATTTATTCTATTGTTAAGAAACAAATATGAAAGATTATATGTATATTAATGTACTTAAAAAGTGCAACCAATTTATACTATTCTTTCCAACTTTGTATACAGAAGTTCATTTATGTTAAGTAACAGTGCAAGTTTCTTTATTCTCGCTAGGTCAACTTTTGTGATAAACAACAACTAGTTGAATAATCAAAACTACCAAAATAGTGACAAAGCATGACACGCACAGAACCTCTTCAGAAATGCTGTAGTACAGATTCTCAAAGCAGGCAAACCGCATTATCTTGAGTCTTTGTTTAGATTTTTTTAAATATAATAACAAAACGTAAAAAGCGGCACCCAAGCTAAACAGTATCTATACAAAGATGTTACTTTTCTGGAGGAAAAACTCCATCTACTATTACCTAAAGATAAGTGTGCATTATTTTTTTAGGAATTCATTTGCACATTGTTTTCAGCATTTCCTCAGAAGTTTTAAAAGACAATAGCATATTTACAGAAAATGCCGTATGAATTCTTCTAAATGAGATATAGCACAATTCCACCACTTGGTTGTGCTTGACTATAAATTTCATAAATGGATTTTAAAGTAGTACATACATACATACATATCTATAGTATTTATGATCAAAGACAAATTTATGAAACACTTAAAATCTAACAAGAGTTCTTTCCATTCAATGTATGATCAATAAGCTGTTGTCATAGTTTCTGAATGGTCACACAAGAAATAAGATGCCATAAAATCCATATAAATTCATTTGATCTGCCCATATAAGCCAGCACTAAAGAGCTGAATTTTAAAGGAATGTTACTAAGCACAGCCACACCTTACATCTAGGACTTTGTACCTTCTTTCACTTTTATCTAAGGAAAATATTTAGATATCACATTTGTACATAAAGTTAAATATATTAAATTCTGTCCCATAGCATTAAGCATCCTATATTTAGTTACATATGCATGTATAGGAAATCAAGATGAAACATTAATTAAGGCTTTCATCAAATAAAGACTGGTTTCAAAGTAGCACAACTCTAAAGCTCATTTGAATCAACAAGGAAATGCCAGCTCAGAAAATATAGTTTAATGCAAAAAAAGTAAGTGTTTTGAAAAAGCTATAAGAACACAGCAGAGCAAAATATTCTTATTTATAAACTTTCTGGGCGGTTGGAGGGGTGGGCGCAGGCAAGCGCTGCCTGCATATGGCTGGTGCTGGTGCTGGTGCTGGGAGTAAGAAACAGGCTAACGCTGCCTGCGTGCTGCTCCTGGGGGTTTGGGGGGGCAGCAGGCAAACGCTGTTTGTGTGCAGTTCCTGGCGGTGGAGGGTATTGAAAGGTGGTGGTGCATAGTGGGGGCGGGGGGGGCAGCCAAACTGCCCATTCGGCATCAAGCAGGCAGGGGCAGGGGGAAAGGCAGCAGCCGAACTGCCAATTAGGCATCAGGCCAAAGTCCAGGTGCAGAGGCAATGGCGGGGGTGAAAATGGGAAGGGGGTAAAAATAGGAAGCCAGAGGCCCATTGGCCGAGTACAATTGAAGGAGGAAAGCTGGCTGTAAATGGGCTGAGGCAGGTGGCTGGAGGCAAAGGAGGCGCAGCCAAGGGTGGGAGCCTGAAGGTCCCATTCCGTACTTCATTGCATGAATGTAGCAAACATGCCTTTACAACAAGCTTTAAATAATGTACATGTATTAGGTTTATTACAGAAAAACACTTATGTTTAAGCCTAATAAAGTTTACGTGTCTCTAAGATAAGTTCAGTCTAGCAAAGATTTCAAGAGAGTTAAAGAAGTTTTGATTATCATCCTGAGTTATATGCATACTTTCCAATACAAATATTTGTGACTAAAATCTTTTCAACTAAACACCTTAAAGCAGAATTGAAAACTGAAACCTTTTGTAGCTCAGCCCCTTCTTCCTGTGATGTTATCATGTAAGTTGAGTAAGCATGGGTAGGGCTTTTTGTTTAATCTTCTCTGAAGACGGAAACGCATAATAGCAGAGTAGCATCTGAGGAGGGAGCTGAAATTCAGCAAGAAAGGACATGCTTCGGAATTTTATTCTATTGTACAGTTCAACGACAAGAAGATTGAAAACTGCAACACAGTGATGAAACCTGGACGTCTATTTTCCCAGGAGTTTCAAAGTTATTTAATTTAAGTTTACAAAGGATTTATTTGTAATATTTTTTTATTTCCAATATTTTTTCCAGTGAATGAGAAGAGCAATCTCAACATTTGAAGAAATAATATTTTGGATTTGAATTAATTTGAAGGACAATATTCCTTATTTCTGAAATTTACTACTGTCTAGATTTGTGAACGTGAACAACTAATATTTTTGGAAGAAAGGAATGACATATTGATAAGTAGAACTGGCTTACTGAACTATGAAAATTTCAAATAATGTGGACCCAAGTGAAGGGAAAGACTAGATTTATAAAAGATCTGAGGATTTACTACAGCTATAACAAAGGTACAGAGTTACTGAGGAATTTTGTAATTATAAATAATTAAATTGTCATTATGGTGGCAAATTCCAATTGTACTGTTCAAGACTCTTTTAAATATACTTTATATGGCTGTGTGTTTAGTATGGTATTTGTCCTTGGTTTAATATCAAACTGTGTTGCTATTTACATCTTTACGTGCACACTAAAAATCAGAAATGAAACTACAACTTACATGCTTAATTTAGCAATATCAGATCTCCTTTTTGTGTTTACATTACCATTCAGAATTTACTCTTTTGCATCAAAAGACTGGCCATTTGGAGATGTACTATGCAAGATCTCTGTCACACTGTTTTATACAAACATGTATGGAAGCATTTTGTTTTTAACCAGTATCAGTGTTGACCGTTTTTTAGCAATTGTATATCCATTTCGGTCAAAGACAATCAGAACAAAAAGAAATGCCAAGATCATCTGTATTATAATTTGGATAATTGTGACAACAGGAAGCATACCAGCAAGCTTCTTTCAATCTACCAATGCTCGTGTTAGTACTGAAGGATGGAAACATAATACATGTTTTGAACACTTTTCTGAAAAAACTTGGAAAACCTACCTTTCAAGAATTATTATTTTCATTGAAACAGTAGGCTTTTTTATTCCTCTCATACTGAATGTGACATGCTCTGCAATAGTTATAAGGACATTAAATAAGCCAATTACACTGACCAGGAATAAATTAAGTAAAAAAAAAGTTCTACGAATGATATTTGTTCACTTACTGATTTTCTGTTTCTGTTTTGTTCCTTATAACATCACCCTAATATTTTATGCCCTAATGAGAACTCAAGCATGGATTAATTGTTCAATTGTTACTGCTGTTAGAATTATGTATCCAATCACTCTGTGTATTGCTGTTTCAAACTGTTGCTTTGACCCTATAGTATATTATTTTATATCAAGCAGTATTCAAAATTCAATAAAAATGAAAACTTCATCAACTAGAAGACAGAGATTTTCTGAAACTCAAGTTTCTGATACTCAAGTTCGATCCCAAGCATTAAAAGCAAGAGTACTGGACATTGAATCTACTATATAAATGGTGTTGACAGAGTTAGAAAATAGAATTAAGCTATAAATATTCTTATTTTTTCTAAAAATGTAAATGTTTATATTGAATTTAAAAGTTGTGAATTTTAAACACTATTTTTAATCTGTAAAATGTTGTTTCATGACATTTATATTATCAAATTCGAAAAATATTTCATCTGTGTGGATTTAAAAGAAAATCTTATTATTCAATATCTTTGGAAAAGGAGGTATTATAATAAAGTGCTAATAGTTTTCCTTATTATCCAATAAATTGTTTTATTTCTATGTTACCAGTATCAATATTAACATCATTGACAATTTAATATTTTATTCAAAGTAATTCACTATTCAAAAGACTGTGTAACTATAATAAATTCTACCATGTAAAAGTGAAGAGAAATTACCAACTGAGCCTCGGTAAAATCTTGTTTATTTGAATTATGAAGTATTAAATATAACTTTATTAAATATATTTATATAACTATCACATGGAATTAACAAGTTCTAAGTGAACTATTATCTCCAAAATTTTGGTGACAGTTGAAAAAATTCCTACGGTGAATGAGAAAACAATTTTTGCATAGCCTTTGGACAGAATATTATGAGAATTTCAGATACATTTTTGGGATATTAGTTAATTGCAGGAAAAAAATGGAATTATATTGTACCTTAGAAGAGGGATCCTCAACCTCTGGACCATGGCTCACTATTGTGCCGTGGCCTATTCATAATTTGGCCATGCGAGTGGCTGTCCAAAGCATGCATGCATGCAGATCTATTTGTGTGAGCGATGGACTGGTCAGCAATCGCGCATGCGCACCACCCTACCATTCACACAAGTAGAGCTGTGCATACATACGCAGCCATTCACGTATGTTCATATTTGTTCACAAATTTGTTCACAAATATGAACCTAGCTAGGTAGTTCCCGACTTATGACCACAATTGACTCCAAAATTTTTGTTGGAAAGCAAAACAGTTGTTAAATGAGTTTTGCCCCATTTTATGACCTTTCTTGCCACAGTTATTAACTGAATCACTGCAGTTGTTAAATCAATAATACACTTGATAAATGAATCTGGCTTCCCTATTGACTTTGCCTGTTGGAGGGTTGCAGAATACTGCAACCATCAAATACATGCCAGTTGCCAAATGTCTGAATTTTGATTATGTGATGATGGGGATGCCGCAAAGGTCTTAAGTGTAAAAAACCGGTCATAAGTCACTTTTTCTATGCTGTTGTAACTTCAAATGGTCACTAAATGAATGAAGGAGCCTCAGATAGCTCATCCGGCTGAATAGCCTGTTATTGTTGTGGCCCCGTCCTCTGAGCCTATCCCTTTGGAGGAAGGCAACTCTGAGCAGGAGGAAGAGGAGCCAGCCAGATCTCCCAGCCCTCCCCCTCTGGCACCGGCTCAGGTGCCAGCTGAAAGAGAGCCAAGTAGTGGGGAAACAGGTGTCTCAGATGAGAGTGAGGGAGAGACGTCATTCCTGGACGCACGCCAAAGAAGGCGAGAGAAAAGGGTACTGCAGCTGCGGCGTATGAGGAAATCCTGAGTCATTGGATTGGAGTCATAGGATCCATGACTCACTGGACCACACCCAGAAGCATATCTATTTAAGACAGTACAATGGGTCACGAAGTTCGTGACGAACAAAGCTAACTGCACAGCTAAACAAACGGAGCAACCTCGTAGTCTTGGAAGCTGGATGAACGGCAAAGCTACGTAGGTGATTTTCTTGTTTGTGTAAACCAATAAAGTCCTTGGCAGACGGTGTGCATATCGCTGCCAAGGTTGAGATAAGAACTGCAGAGTGTGCCAAGTGAGTCTTAACCCTCGGCTGGCTGTGTTTTTGTGGGTCTCTGAAGGGGGGGGGACAGATCAGTTATTAACATCCAGCTGCTTGCAATTACACCCGTTCGAGGCTCAAGGTTGACTCAGCCTTCCATCCTTTCTAAGGTGGGTAAATTGAGGACCCAGTTGTGGGGGCAATAAGCTGACTTTGTATAAATATACAAAAGTATGAAGACTATTGCTTAACGCATTGTAAGCTGCCCTGAGTCTCCGGAGAAGGGCGGCATATAAATCTAATTTTTTAAAAAAAATGGTTGTAAGTTGAGGACTACCTGTAGTGATACATGTATACAATTTATTTTGATTTATAAACTTCCAACTTAGGGTTTTTTGAGTACCTGGCTAATTGTGGCAATCCATAGTTTTAAAAAATGATATAAGTGAGTAAACTATAGTGAGATTCCAATGTTTTTTTTCTTCTGGTCTATACTTTACACATTTGTTCCCTTTAATTTTACTGTTTAGTTCTATTAGTCTTTAAAAGATAGATGTGAAAGCTCAGATGGATTTTTATATATTGTGTTTGAGGTAACATATCCTTTAAATTGCACAATTTCACTCGGAAACTACTATCTTGAGCAGCCATTAATTGCTCAGCAACTTTTACCAGAAAAATAAACTACTTCACCTTAAATTACTCTACAGACCAATAATCAGTTAGTTTTATATTTTCAGTGATTTTAAAGGTTCAGTATCTTGCAGAAAATTTTACAATAATCAAAGCATAATCAAATTAATACTTGTATAGTAATAATATATAAAAAAAAGACTGCATCTTTAATGCTGGTAAGTAAAATAGACACATAATTCTCAACTAGAGAAAGGCACTTCTGGCTACAATCAATATCAAAACATAGTAAATTACAAATATATTTAGTAATCCTTATTCAAAAGCAAAATGTGCAAGGAATCATCTACTCTATAAAGCTATGACTAAGGCTGAGTAAAGCATTCAAAAGAGATGTTTCCAACATGTAGAAACACATGACTCTTTAATTAAATAAAGCAACAATTTTATTAACAAGGTCCACACATTTCTTTTGGAAGCTACACCCAGTTGTCTCTGCATGTATGTGCATGCAAAGTCACTTCTCATTTAGGAGCAACTAGAGAGCTGGCCTCCAGCAATCTGCCATTTTAATTCCACATAACCGCTGGGCCTCACAGGAACCAACATCTTTCTTAGAAAATAAATATAGCACATGGCAATGAGCCAGACTTTATTCTGAAATATTTCTAGTTGCATGGTTATGGAAGCGGGTAGAGTAATTATAGCAAACTACCACAGGAAACTTTGGGTTGGACAATGCTACAACTATGTTATAGAAGTCTCAATGTATGTTTATTTCTATAAATATTAAGGTAACTTCTGTAAGCAACTTTAATCATTCCTTGTTCTTTGTATTTTACTCATTATTTCTTTGGAGACTTTAGGATTCTAAATATGATTTTTTTTTCCCCTTCTGCATGTCAGGATTTTTTCCCCTATGATTCAATTCATCAGAAACCCGGAATTTCTTCAATTCATCATGCTGGTTGGGGAATTCTGGGAACTGGAAGTCCACCTATTTTAAAATTGCCAAGTTTGAGAAACACTGACTTAAAGCAAGTATTACAATTGTCTCTGCTAATAAGTATTATTACAAATTCTGAACAGTATCTTGTAAACAATGTTCCAAAATATGCAATCTAAATTCATTCTTTCATGGGTTTTTTAATCTGTTATTCTCAAAAACTATTTTTTTTCTCCATATACAATAGCAGAGATAATTTCTATCTAACTTTTGGTATGTCCACGCCCATTTCGATATATAAAATTATTTCATGCACATACACATACAAGCACTCACACATTTATCAGAAACTAATTTTCTGCATTCTATTATTTTTAAATCAGTTTTCTAGTAACTTTGCATCTTATTATCTGTATTCATAGAGTTTTAATCCTTGTTTAGTACTCGTCTTCTTCCAATTGACTGACATAAGAACCCCTTGAGGCAGTTTCACCACTAAGGTAGAACTAAAATGAATTCCTGGCTTCCATGACTGACAAGGATATGATCTAGTTCTGCACAAGATAATATCCAGAAGTTCAGATAGAGGAATGATGTATCCTCAGAAAAATTAAAGAGGTAGTCGCAATATACGTTCAAAGAGGAAAAGATTATGAACTTTCAGAATAACTGTACTTGGTTAGCTACAGGAAACATGGTTTTCTATAACATTATCTTGCTGTTGAAGATTATTACAGGTAGTCCCCAACTTACAACCGCAATTAAACCCAAAATTGGTGTTGCTAAGTGAGACATTTGTTAAGTGAGTTTTGCCCCATTTTACTACTTTTGTTGCCACCATTGTTAAGTGAATCACTACCATTAAGTTAGTAACATGGTTGTTAAATGAATCTAGTTTCTCCATTGACTTTCCTTGTCAATGGGGAAGGTCACACGAGGTAATCCATGACCCCAAGATACTGCAACCATCATAAATATAAGGCACTTGCCAAGCATCGGAATTTTTACATGACCATGGGGATGCCACAATGGTCATAAGTGTAAAAATGGTAGTAAGTGCTGTTTAACTTTGAATCATCACTAAATGAACTGTTGTAAGTCAAGGACTACTGATACTTGCATTAGAAAAATCATTTCCCAGATGCGTATGTGTACCCCTCTAGATTATCTGCCTGCTTTATCATTGAAAGCAAGATTCCTTTATTGCAAGAGGCTAATATGTAGAATTTTAATAGGGTCTAGTAATATGAAGATTCTTTATTTAATCTGTCCCATCATCTAATGTGAATACATTTAAGAACAAGATCAGTACAGAAGATAGGCCTGTACATCTCAGCATCTTGGGCATTTAAAAAAGCGGTAGGCATCTAATACTTAAAAGGTATATAAACTATAAATAAAATTAAGCTTCCCAAGATCTTGAAGTTGAAGTATCTTACGAAACACTAAAAGAGAGAGCAACACCAAATGCCACTTATGTCCGTATGAAAGCTGAGAATGCTCTTGATTAAATGTTACAAATCAGTTTCTGGAAAAGGATGATTAAGTAGGCCTTCAACATTGAAAAGAAGCTTAAATTAGGTTGAGAGACTTTGAGAGGTACAGCAGCATTTGGTGGATGGTTTTATCAATATAGTAGTAGCTAAGGATTAGTTGCATAATTAAAAACACTTGTGAGTACAGCTAAAACCAGAAAATCTTGATAAATTCTGTGGAAATCACTTAAGAGTCCATTTTTTGTTACTGCAGCTTTGATTAGAGTTAAAATAATGTTTGATCATAAGGACTACCGAATGCATTTGGACTGAATACTTTCAGAAGTAATTAAACCCAGTATAAAATCTGTAAACTGAAAAATTGTAATACTGTTATTAGCATAAAAGTCTTTGAAACAGTAGACCAGCAGTCTCCAACTTTTCTGGTTTTACGGACCAGTGTAGGGGGAGAAAAGAGGATGGTTCCATGCAAGCAGTGGGTGAGCACATGCAGGTCCATTTGCGCAAGCAGTGAGCACGCGTGCACACAGCTCAGAGAAATGGAGCTGCATGCACATGCTCATCCACCATGCTCATGCACCACTTCCGCAGCCTGGTTCTGAACAGGATGCAGCCCAGGGATTGGGGATCCCTGCAGTAGACTACTATGGAAAAAGTAAGCTTTTATGTAATATTTGTTTGTTTGTTTAATCTTATTTACTTCTTAGGGTCCGAGACTTCCAATGCTAATGCAAAATGCTGAATTTACCTTAATTATTTTGGTTCCCTTCCAGGTAAAACAGTTATCTTTTGACTGCTTTAGTGTTTAACTAGAAAGTTGAAAACTCATGTTTTGTCCTTCATTTAATGATGCTGGTCTATGACAAAAACGAAGATGTATTGATTTATTTCTTCCTTTAGTTTACAGGTAGTCCTCAACTTACAACAGTTCATTTAGTGACCGTTCAAAGTTACAAAGGTGCTGACAAAAGTGACTTATGACCATTTTTTACAGTTATAATCCTTGTAGCATCCCTATGATCATGTGATTAAAATTAAGATGCTTCGCAACTGGTTCATATTTATGACCATTGCAGTGTCACAGGGTCATGGGATTACCTTTTCCAACTGTCTGTCAAGCAAAGTCAATGGGAAGCCACTTTCACTTAACAGCTGGGTTACTAACTACACAACTGCAATGATTCACTTAATAACTATGGCAAGAAAGGTCATAAAATGGGGCAAAACTCACTTAACAAATGTCTCATTTAACAAACATTTTGGGCTCAATTGTGATTGTAAGTCGAGGACTACCTGTACTACACCATGGTTCTGAAGGTGAGAAAATTGAGAAACCAAGGTTCATTGCCCCCTTATTATTAGAAAAGCAAAGATATTCTGTGTATAAAGATAGATGGAGTTGACCACAATTTTCATTTTTCAATATTATTTAAACAACCCAATACCAATTTCTACAATATTCAAAACAATACATTAACGTTAAAGAACAAAGCTTACATTTGATTTCTTTAGTCACGGTCTTTCAAATCAAATGAAGGTATTTTTCTTTTCCCCCTTTACATCCTTTTTAAATTCAAATTATATGCAACTGTCCAATAACAAAGACAGGGGGTGGAGGGAGTATGTACAGGCCATAGGAAAGATGCCCCAAAGAAAACCAATACTGAACTGACAAAAAGACCCTGAGACAAATATTTTTCCTACTCAAGTTGCTACCTTTTTTAGTAATTCATTTCCAATTCATTCTAAGGAGCAGGTGCAAACCCAACAACTAATCTGTTTCCAAACACTGTAGAGAAGCAAAACTATTACCGTATAAAGAAATAGAAAATGCCTTGGAATGTAGGTCTTCAAACTAGTCTTCAAAATTTAAAAAGTATGTGTGTTCTACTGAGGAAATAGGTATCATTTCAACTCCTACTTCACTAGGGTTATACATTTATAAAATTGTCCTAATTTAAATTCAGAGTTCACCCAATATACAATCAAAATAATTTTATGGAACACAGAGGTACAATACCATGGTTATTATATGTTTAGAAAACAACTTACTGATTGCCATGCAAGCGATTCCATAATTTTATGTTCACAGCATTCCAGGTGTTTTATCATCTCTCTGGTCAAGCTTGGTTCTGCTTTAATGAAGCTTTCAACAATCATGTATAATTCAAAGGCTTTCAAATCTAGGATGTTGATGATCCATGGAAAAGACAAGTCTGTCTCTAAGTTCACACTCTGTGAAGCATTTCTTGAAGCTTAGGAGAACACAATTGATTAATGTAGAGCAACAAAGTCATGTATAAAATTAGCTGTTATGCTGAGTTATTTATTACAAGACTTTATATTTAAAATAAGATTTTAAAGATGGTAGATTCCCAATCACAGAAAACACTTTGGGAAAAGAAGTTTGTCTCAAGAATGTCTGCTTGATAATGCTTCTAGTTAATTTGAACTTACTGCCATATGTAGCCATGACTAGCTCAAGAGCACAAGCCAGCAGAGAGATGTGGAAGACGTCATTATTCAAAAGCTTACTGTAAAAAAAAAATCCTCATGAACAATGGCAAACATTAACAAATTATATGGTAATTTTTATCATATTAGCATTCTAAAACAGTTTTACAAAGCAGAGATATCTAAAGAATATTTTAGCAAACATACCTGAAATTATGAACTGACAGACGTTTTTCTTCCTGTAACAGATATATAACTAAAAATTTAGCATAGCATTTTATAAAGCTAACATATAGAATATTATAAAAAATAATATACTGAAAACATACCGACTTTAATAAGGATTCCATCACTCGATAGTATAACCTTACTCCAATTTTGTACCTCTGAAATAGCAAATAAAATATTTTACAAGTGAAACATAATGCTATGAATGCAAATTATTTCATCTCTTTTGCCAATTTTTGTGGACCATTTATACCGTGCTACTTAAGAAAGTCTACTATGGTCAGCATCCAAAAATTTAAAAAACAGAATTCAATGCCTATACAAAAAAATCATAAATAATACCATGACTTTTATAACATACTTTATCTTATGAGCCAAAAATATACTTCATAAAATACTTTTGGAAATACATCTCACTGAATGTTAAACTTTTGTTTAGGTAAAGTGCTAAATTTGCTTTTATCCCTTTATCTCCTCTATACTGCACCAAATAATAAAAGATGTATGCCTCATAGTTGCATGATATCCCTTCATGGGAATGTACCCAAAGCCATTGAAGAGAACTATGTATTTAAAAGATTAATCTTAGTGATATTTTGCAAAATCTATGTTAATTAACTTGAGAATTAGATACTCTTAGAAAAAGGTGGTCAAGTAAGACATTCAGCAGGCCATCTTCAGCAGTTCTCCAATTCTAATTATTGTAGCACCTCAAATTCCATTCATTCCAATACATTTATAGGCAACATTGGTTTTTATTTCATTTCTATATTGTTCTAACATATAGGACTGTGATGGCAAACCTATGGCACAAGTGCTGGAAGTGGCACATAGAGCCATGTCATCTGGCATGCACGGCATCGCCCATTCCTCTTCCACGTTTCATGTTTGCGCGCGCACATACTTTTGGCACACAACAACAAAAAGGTTCGCCAACACTGATATAGGATATGTATGTTTTCTTTGAGTTCTAGATTACACAGTATGTTTGGATAATAAAATAGAACTGACATAAAAAAACTAAGCTGTTAAAATCAGCTTGCTTCTACAGATAATTGCAGCATCTTATTTGCAGCATATTTTTGTTCCACAAATATGTAAAGGGTGTGAATTAATAAGAATTATGACAACAATTATATTTTGTGAGGAATACTTTAAGCTCATTGATTTCCCCAACTCAATGCATTCCCCAGTTCAGAATTTTCCTAGCACTTAAGAAAAAATAGATTTTTTTTGAATTATTGAAGAACCCTACCTGAGATCCAATTTCAGCACAGCCTTGTCCAACTGCTTCAGCAAATTTGTTCTTGAAGATAATACCCATATTTTCTATTCTTTTCACTATTGATTCATGAGGATTAACTGTGCAGTTCTATAATATTTGGAAGGAAATCTTTAGATACCACAGTCAAAGCTGACACCAGGCAGAGCACAGAATAACTCAAAATAGTAGTGCATGATCAGAAAACATGGAGAGACCTTGGCCATAGAATCATGAAGAGTCGGACATAACCGAATAGATAACATCATCAGTATCTTTAGATACACAATATTATAGAATAATATAGAAAAACAAAATACCTTCAAGTAGAGGACAAGCTTTAGACATTACATTATTAAATCACTGCTTCATTTTATTAGCAACAGGATGGGATTGTTTTAGAGTCAGAACATATGAAATTAAATTATTATGCTTAAGAAATCGAAATCAATTCAGCAGACTAACATATAAGAAAGAGCCTTTGAATTAATTTAAAACTTAAACTCACAGATGTATTATTGCAATAGAAGAACCCACTCTGCAACTTGAGTTATTTTTATCAGAGTAGTATGATTGCTATGAACATTATAGACAGTAGATAGCAATGATTCCCACTCTGATAGCCTCTTATTTATATATTATATTAACCTGCCTTTGAACATAGTTCAAAATATGGAAGTAATCTTACTATTTAGAATTTGCTATTATGAACATGTTACAACAAAGGTTTGTTTGTTACAAGGATGAATATTATAGACCTATATAAAGTACAACACGACATGGATGCTTGCTATATAAAAAAATGCCTCTCATATTAATACCTGTTTTACTCTGGTTGGCAGAATATTTATTAATTTTGTTTGCCACCCATCCCACCATGAAGTGACTCTGGGCAGCTTGCAATAGAGCTCCCCAATCCCCAGCTGCTGCCCATTACTGGGCCGCTTCACGTTCAGAAGCGGGCCATGGAAGCAGCAGGTGAGTGCGGGCTCATCCACCTCTTGCGCAGAATCATCCCCTCTCCCTCCCTCCCCCCATTGGTCTGCAAAGCTGGAAAGGTTGGAGACCACAGGCTTACAACGTTGAAGAAAACAATACAAAAATATGTACATACTAAAAAAATAAAACACTATAAAATACAAATTATCAATTATAATTAAAAGATGGAGAAGGGGGAGTAGGATAAGCATGGGGGAGGTGGAATCTGTTATTAATCTATCAACCACCCCCAGCATGACACTTCCCCATAAGTAACTAGCATTAAGTAAGGACCAAAAATAACTTTCTGGGTGAGTCACATTTTGCCTTTGCATTAACTGAGATTTTAGGATTTTGTGCAATGATTGAAAAAGAAAAAAACAAAGTTTAGCCTATAAGCCTAAAAAGTCTGCTTATATTCTGCTTATAGTTCAGCAGATTGGCAGATCGAAACTCACCAACCTCAAGGTTGACTCAGCCTTCCATCCTTCTGAGGTCAGTAAAATGAGGACCCTGATAGTTGGAGGCGATATGCTAACTCTGTAAACTACTTAGAGAAGGCTATAAAGCACTATGAAGTGGAATACAAGTCTAAGTGCTATTGCTATTGCTATATTTACTTTTAAGTTCAACAAAGCTCTTTGAATATTCTCCAATTTGAACTACAGGCAATGACCATTTTCTGTGGTCATTGCAAAAAGCATTTTCTGTGTCAGCTCCTTCCCATGTATTAGATGTTGCTCAGAGTAGGACCAAACTGGTTGTCATATCAACACAACTTTCAAAATCCTGGGTTAATATGATGTATAAAACTCAGCCATTGTCCACTTGACTAATAACTATTGGGATGGCAGAGCAGGGAGATTGAGATTGCTTGAGATAGTAATTATTCTTTACTTAGAAAATTTATTCAGAGCAACAAGTAAAATAAATAAATTCAAGCTGTAGGGGAGTAATCATAAGTACACAAATATCAATTTACAGAAACTGGCTTGTCCTTTCTTCCTGTCACTGAGCTCTAAAAAGGTCCTTTGGAACATCCATATGTTTTAGAGAAGTTGTGGGTGAGAGCTGTATATAAGGAAATCCTTTCTGCCAATGTCAACCATAGTGGATAAATACCACTGAATTTCACCCAATGATTCAAAAAATAATATTGATGTTCTTCTTAATTAGCAATTTTATTATAATATTGTGTTTTTATTTCTGACAGAAATAATGCCGATTCCTTTTACTAAAGTTTATGGCTTATCAGAGAATGAAGAACTAAATCCTGACAAAATAATATACTCTAAAACAGCGGTCCCCATCCTTTCCAGCTTGGCAGCCTAGCCTGGCATGGGGCAGGCGCATATATGCACACACAGCTCCACATGTGTGAGTGGAGGGAGCTCGTGCACGTACTTGCCCATATCTTCCATGGCTCTGTTTCAAACAGGCTGTGGCTTGGTGATGGGCTGCAATCTGAGGGTTGGGGACGCCTGCACTATAATGTTGAAAAATGTATGTTTCTTTATTTTCTTTTTAGTTTAAAAAAGACATATAAAGATCCTAACAATTTAAGACATAGCCTGGTTTTCCTATAATGTTACGCCATAATTTTGAATGTGCTACAGTTGCCTTACTATGTCTTAACCTGAATCTAGCTATTTCTGGTATGTTTTATATTTCATAAAAGCAATTACAAGACAAAAGAATTCTCATTATATTCCACTCCATTTAGTTAAACAACAATATTTTTGCATGCCCAGATCATACCTGAGCAAAAGCAAATATGGGGATTTATTAAATTTTGTTACTATCCTAACAAAAAATAATTTCAGAAATTAAACAACAATCTTTAGAATTGCAGGAAAAGCACAAATATAAATACTCTTCATAAAAACACAGAATGGCATAAAAAATGTCTACCTTATTGGTGTGCTTTGCACAAGATGGTAACCTGACCAACAACAGGTATACACTGTCAATCTCTTCACATGTCTACTTTTAACCAAAGTGGATCTTATTGAAACTAACCATACCATACCTGAAGCAATTATTATTTCCAATCAAAAACAAAACACAATCTGATACAAACTGTTAAAAGTCACAAGTATAGTTAAATTGTTGCTACTTACATTAAAATAGAAGAGAAGGTTGTCTGAAGGGGTGTCACTTGCAGAGTTCAATATTATCATTAACTGCTGAATAGTATTCATTGCAGCTCTAAAGTGAATGAAGAACACTTAGTATTTTCTGAAACACAACAGCATTTAAATAAAGACATTCCTCAGAAATATAATTTTTTAATATAACATTGTAGTTGTTCCCTATAATTGTAGTATTAACATCCTCTGAAGCATTTCAAACTACCCTTATTATTAAGAACTTATTTGTAGAAGCAGTGAAATTGTACAAGAATTTCAGTCATAGATTTGCTAAATGGATCTAAGTCATAAAATGTTTGCAAGCATTCTGCTATATACTGAGAAAACTGCTAAAATAGCCTGCTAATAGAGCCTGGGTGGCGCAGCAGACTAAAGTACTGTTAAGTACTGTTAAGTAACACCAGCTGCCTGCAATTACTGCAAGTTCAAATCTCACCAGGCTCAAGGTTGACTCAGCCTTCCATCCTTCCGAGGTAGGTAAAATGAGGACCCGGATTGTGGGGCAATAAGCTGACTTTGTATAAAAAAGAACACCGCTTTGGGGGGGGGGGGGGGCGAAAGCCATACTAAGCAGATGTATACAAAAGTATGAAGGTTATTGCTTAAAAAATTGTAAGCCACCCTGAGTCTCTGGAGAAGGGCGGCATATAAATCGAACCAATAAATATTAAAATATTTGAACCCCCAAAAACAGGCTAAGACTACTCTTACTGTTGCATTTTTCTTTGAAACTACAAATGTAAATGTATGCAATATTTTAATAAGACCTAAATATTTAAGAAACTGACATTTATTTTGTTCAACTTATTTAAATGTGTAAGACTTACAATTCAAAAATAATTAAATTAAACCATTAAATAACGTATTTTTCAAAGTATAAGATACACCGTTTTCCCCCCTAAAAGAGGCTGAAAATTTGGGTGCGTCTTATACTCTGAACGTAGCTTCTTTTTTTTTTTTTGAAGCTTTTTTCAGCCCTAATGAGGCGCTAGCAAGTGAAGCAATCTTCCTCCAACTCTCAGCTATATTTTAGAAAAAAAAATTAGCCCTAATGAGGCGCTAGCGAGTGAAATGGTTCTTTTCTCATTGCTGCTCCCTCTCAGGACCTAGCCAGATGAATACCTGGTAGGCAGATTTTTTTTTTCCTTTTTTCCTCCCCAAAAACTAAGCTGCGTCTTATACCCCGAAAAAACTACGGTAATTCAATATTAATACAATTTAAATGATTCTTACCGAACAGGGGTTTGTGGAAGTACAATAGGAGAATCTTCAATTTGGTTTTTTGTAGGCGTTCTCTCTAACTGTAAACTTAATATAAGAAAAATGTCTCTACACATATGTATCATGTAGGTATATAAAAGCTTCTTTTCTTAAACCAAGCTAAAATCTCTGGTCACATTTGTTCTCCCCACGACTCATGACAGAGTTCTTGTTAATGGCAACATTCAAAGAGGGATTGTTACATACCCCTAGCTGAGTTCTGATAATAGTAGCCCCTATAAGTGCCCTTGTTCTGTGAGGTTTCTTGCTTTATTCTTTTCATTCAATTTTTTTCACTCAATTTTTTCACTCAATTTTTTTCAAGATGTATTCGATATTCATCTAGTATTTATTTATTCTCATTTCCTTTAGCAAATGTCCCAGACTTAGGTTTGACAGACTCTTGTAATTCAAAATCATATCTACTTATTTATATTATAACTTGGAAGGATCAAATATCCACTTTAGCCCAAACTTCTACAAAAGCAGCAACAGCATTGCCAAAGCTGGATAGGAATTAATAAAAGAGAGCAAAGTATCTTTAACCAAACTGGACTGCGTTCTATTGTCAATAAAATCAGACAACTGGATATTCATTCTAATCTTCCATTCTTAAATGAGGTGCCTATGAGTCACTGCCTAGCTGAAGCTAATCCTCAGATTATCTAATGAATGAATAGATATTACTGGAACACGGACTATGCAAAAAAGAAAATATATTACCATTCTGCATTTTCATATTGCAAAGTCTCATCTTTCTCTAGAAATAATCTAGCATCAATATCCTTGTTTTTCAAATACATTTCCTCATATTTGCTTGACATATCTTCAACCTTGTTGAAAGAAAAATAGATTCATACTGAAAATGCACTATTCATCTGATACATTTATATGTATTTTATTTTGGAAAACATTGTTTATACTTCATTTATTTACTCCATTTATTTTATAGGTAATGCATTTAATAAAAGCATTACCTAAGTTATAATCTAACGCAGTGGTTCTTAAACTGTGGGCAATTATTACTAAGGGAATAATAAGGGCATATCCCGGGGGTAATGGAGTAATTTATAATTTTTTGTTTTTGAGTCCAGGATCCAGTTTTGGAAACATATCAAAAAAAGGGTAATTGGGTAAACAGTTCAAGAACCACTGATTTTGTGTCATGTGACATTCAAATGAATCTACATTAATAAAAAGTATTTAAAAACTGATAAGTAGCATTTCACTATTAGAAAAGTCTATCAAGGGGCAAGTTTCTAATTATCAAAATCAAGGATTCATAATGGCAAACTGATTTTCAAATTAATTTAGGTTTACCTCCTGAAGACTTCCGAAAGTTGTAATTCCCATTGAATTCAGAAATGGAATAAAGCTAGTAAAGTAAACATTTTTCACCTAAAATTATAAAAGAGCATCAGTATCATGAATGTCATTTTAATGCTTAAAATGGTATAAAAACGTACGTGGTTTATTACTATAATTTAGTAGCATGAACACATTGCTACATGTGAGACTTGTTATCTAAAATTACATTTAGTTTAGCATGAATTCCTATGAAAACATATAGTTTAGGACATATCACTTGCATGAACTGTTTTAAGCAGATTGATTAACATCCTAAATTTTGACCATAAAAAAGAGACTAATCATCTTCTTTTTCTGCAGTACCTTCTCTTATTTTACCACCTGAAAACTAAATTCACTGCATATCTCAGGGTTAGCTTTACTGATTCTAATACAAAGGAATGACAGCAAAGAGCAAATAATGAAACTTTATTACATCCATATTAACAGCATATATTACATATCAAATGCTACCAATATTATGAAAGCTATCTTCATGTAGTCATTGACTTATGACCATATGAGGTTTTGGTCTTCAAGTGATTGTAATTGTGTGACTGAATCAGATTCTACACAGTTTTTATTGCAATCATTAAGCAAGTTACTGTAGTTGTTAAGTGAATAATGTGGTTATTAAACATGTCATATGGCTGTCCGAATGGGTGATTATTTTCCAGAAAATGACAAAAAAAGTCACAAAACAGACCACAGGATGCTGCAATGTGAGCAGGGTTGCCAAGTGTCCAAAATGTGATCATGTAACTATGAGGAGTTTTGCAACAATTGTAACTTCAAAGATGGGTTGTAATTTTTTTTGAGTCTGTTGTAACTTTGAACAGTGTTAAGCGACCAGTTGTTAAGTCAAGGGCTACCTGTAATGGAAATAGTAAGCTAACCCTGGCAGCCAGTTGCCTTCATCACTTCTGCAACCACTGACTAAAATATCAAAATTGTGCAAATATTGAACTGGTTACGACAGGAAAAAATTACAGTTGACAAATACAATTTATTTAAGCAGTGTGAAAAGTTAGTTTACTAAGCAAATATAATCCTTCTAAAGATATGAATGCTGTGAGCATCCAGTAGAGAGAGAAAACGAGTGTTAAATATTGGAAACATATCCAATATTGTTTCCATATCCAAATAATTAAGAGGAACAGGAAGTGTCCTAGAAAATGCCAGCTAACTAATTAACTCCAAAGAGCCAGTTTGGGCTAGCAGTTAAGGCACCAGGCTAGAAAGCTAGAGACCATGAGTTCACGTTTTGCTTTAGCCATGAAAGCCAGCTGGGGTGAATTTGGGCTAGTTACTCTCAGCCCAACTCACCTCACAAGATTGCTGTTGTGGATAAAATAGGAGGAGGACAATGTGTTGGATATATTTCCTGATTTGAGTTATTTGTAAAAGAAAAAATAAAGGTGGGATGTAAATAAATATATAAATAAATTTTAAAATCATGGAATTTGAAAAAAATGTATAATGAGATTATAGGCTGGAAAAAAATTTGCAGAACTTTTCCAAAAAAAGTCGAATATTTGCGACCTTTATAAAGTTAATTATTCATTAAAATATAACCAACAGGGCCGAAACATGTCAGCTACTAAAAATCCAGAAATGAATACCCTTTCTATTATGTGGACCCCAGCGATTTCCAGGATCTTAATGGGATATAAGAAGACATTTTTCAAGCGAGCCTACAAAGACATACTCTGCTGAATTTCCATTCGTATTCCATAGCTGATAAAATATAAAGTCAATTATAATTATCATAAAATAATTTCAATTTAGCTAGTGAAATCCTAAAAGATTTATTTTTATTTTGGATTAGCATTTGGGTGCTTGTTAATACATAAATTAATCATGGAACATTATTAGTTTAGATGACATTACATAAAAGGCAAAACGTTCTACAAGTACTCCTTGATTTATAACAAATGAGACCAGAATTTTGACTGCGAAGCAATGTCATTGTAAAACTATTCATCAAGACTTTGGATCCAACTTTAAGATCATTTTTACCATGGTAAAAAAATGTGAGGAAGGATTGGAGAAACATAGGTTAGGAAAAGTGCACAAGAAGTGGCCCAGGGAGGGTGTATGCAAAAGACACCATGTAAACTGGGAAGGGTACATGGGTGTGTGGTGCAGGTGAGGGAGGGTGCACAAGTGGCTGATTAGCATGAGCCCAGAGAAACTGGGGAAAGATGCGGGGAGGGGGGAAGAACAACCAACTGAAGAACAATCAGATTGTGAGCGTTCTGGGACAGCTGGACCAGATATAGCCCCCATTCATTCAGTGCTGCTCTAACTTGGAGTGGTCGCCAACCAAGTGGTTGTAGGACTATTTGCATGTTTCTCTTTTCATTTTTTTGTATTTCTTTCTGTAAAACCTGGTAAAATATATTAAAAATTAAAAATACAAAATTATACAAATTCTGCTCTTACCTCATCCAAATTACAATCATACTCTTTACAGAGCTCTTCAATAATCTTTATGTCTGTATCAATGTTTGATGTTCTTGCACTTTTATTCTGACCTTGTCTACTTGTTCGAGACGATACTGCAATTACAGATTCTATGGAAAGAAGCCAGTCATTTGCTTATTGTAAAGAATTACTTCAAAGCAATAAACAAAATTTAAAAAGTGCTATCAAGTATACAAAAAAGAATTTGTTTACTAGATCAGAAATTGTCAGGCATGAATAGGTAGATCCACACATGCTTAAGCTCTCTTCCTTGACAGGCTGAGTGCTTCCCAAAAGAACTATTACACGTGAGACAGTGTGGTATACAGATCATAGAGTTTTGGGCACACACCAAGAAAATCTAATCCATTTTCAACCACAGGAGCCTACTGAATGGGCTGGTCACTCTTAGCTTAGCCTTCATGATAGAGTTGTTGCTGTGGGGAAATTGCGAAGAGGGAGTATACCATCTTAAGCTCCTGAAGTAAAGTAAGTATAAAACCAATAAATCCATAAATAAAATGTAATTCAGTTCATGAATAAATTTCAAAAGTCATGTCTCCTTTCTGTGTGATACCTTCCTCAAAACTTAACAAACTTTGACTTAAGGTCTTAATTCTCATATCAAACTGAAATAAGTCTAATGGTTTAGTCCACATCTCTCTAGGAATAGAGTGAATCCTTTAGTTTGTAGAGATATCAGATAGTGTTTCCTCTTTGGAGGAAAAGGCAAAGAAGCGATTTTTCCCAGTTGCTTCTTCTCTTTAGATTTGGTAATGTCTTTCCAGTTGTTTTTCCAGTTTTTATAATCAGCATTAGAATTATAAAGAGATGTAAAAGAAATGGACAAATAACTTTTTGTCCAGCATGATAAAAATATAATTCTAAGCCAGTTCATACACTTGCATGGGCTAAAATAAAATAATGCACATACAATAATTCATTAATTCAAATTTAAAAATTTCTATTTGCGCCTGCTCATTTAGATCATTATATGAAAAAGTGTTATATTGCAATTAAATAGGCAAGGAGTGTTCCCAGAACCTGGGAATGGAGTTAAAAGAGAGCACTCAGCCTAGAAGTTCTACATAGCCACAAGCAGACTAAGACGACCCTTGAATTCAGTTGACCTTATCTTACTTCCCAGCATATGCTCTTAGTTGGGAATAGTTCTGTGCATAGACATGAGTAGTAATAAATCAGTTTAATTAGACCATGTGTGGATCTGATCTTTTGTGCCTGACACAAATGGGTTAGAATAGAATAGAAGCAGAAGAAAGTGATAGTTGAAATGAAAACACAACTATGAAATGTATAAGGAAGGATATCATTTTTGAACTGTCATATTTTAGTATAGTCATTATTATTATATTCGTTAATGAAACATATTAAATCCTTACTATATGGTTCTTTAAGTAGTGCAGGGGGTAATTGTCTGGTACAGTAATCAAAAACACACAGCAGAAGCTGGAAAGAGATAACCAAATCATCTTCCATCTGCAGTATTTTTCCTGAAATATTAAATAAAAATATTTGTGCTAAATATAAATCTTTAAAAATCAAAACTTTTTCTTTTAAAATTTTCATCAAAGCCATTATAAAATAATTATTTGTTCCTTTTCTGCTGTACCCCCCTAGTTCAGAGGAAGTCCTAAAATTCATAAAATGTTAGTACAGTAATAGTTTGGTCTAGCGCAGAGGTCGGGGGCAACTCAACATCACTCACTCCCACCCAGTCACATAACTCTCTCCATCTGTCCCTCTCCTTCCCTCCCTCCTTCTTTTTCTTTCTTTCCTTCCCTCTTTCTTTCCCCGTCCCTCTCTCTCTCTCATTCCCTCCCTCTTCCCACTCTGTCTCTTTCTCTCTATCTCTTTTCCTCCCTCTTTCTCTCTCTACCTCTCTCTTTCCCTCCCTCTCTCTTTAGCCCCCCTCTCTGTCTCTTTCTTTCTCTCCCTTTCTTCCTCTTTTTCTTTCTTTCTTTCTCTCTCTCCCCCCTCTCTCTCCCCCACTCCCCATCCCTACTATCCAATCCACACACCCAGGGAATAACTGTAAGGAAATTCAGCCACGTTCTCTCTGTCTCTGGAAAGATACAAAAACAAACCTTTCATTACAAGAGGAGTGACTGTCAGGCTGTTACATCACAGTGCCACAAGGTTGCAGCCTTAAGATTGCTGCACGCACTTCTGAGAAGCATCATCCCAAACAGCAGCACACTCACACAGGCATGCATACGCATCCTGCAACTCTGTCCAAAGTGGCCAGAAAATATAGTCCCCAGGCACCCCTGAAGATGCTTGGCAAGCAAAGTACCGGACAACACACACACCCATCATCAAGGTAGCATCCGCTGAATCCTTGCAAAACTGGGCAAAGGCAGAGAGATGAGAGCAGATGGAGCCAAATCAAGCCAAAGCTCGCTCTCTCTTTCTCACTGTCTGACTGCTGCAAGAAACAGTGGGTGGCTAGTTCCAGCCTCACTTGGTGCTGGATGCGCATCCTGCTGTCCGCCCCAAGACACTGCCCTGCCTTGCGCTGTACCGTGTCCAATGCCATTGCTGTTGCCAGGGGTGAGTGGGGAGGGTCACATTGTGGTTCTGCATCATAATGGGCTCCAGGAGGAGGAGGGGACCCTGTCTCCCCCCCAAGAGCGCTTTCACTGTGCTGTGCATGGCAGGAAGGCCATGGAGGCGGCGGCGGCAATAGCGTCATGGGCCACAGCAGAGGGCTGAAAGAGCCACATGCAGCTCCAGAGCCACAGGTTGCCGACACCGGTGTAGTGGTTAAGGCACCAAGCTGGAAAATGGGAGACCCTAAATTCTAATTCCGTCTTAGCTATGAAAGCCAACTGGGCCTTGGGCCAGTCACTGTCTCTCAGCCCAACTCACTTCACAGGATTATTGTGGGGAAAACGGAAGAATGGTGTGCTGGATATGTTTGCTGCCTTATTTGTAAAAATAATATATGGGATAGAAATAAATAAAAAAATAAGTAGAGGAATATGGAATTTCAGCTGGTACAGATATTAAATATATTCCTCTTTCTTTTGCTCAGATAAATTGATAAGATAAACCTTATCTTGGTCCTACCAGAATAGTCAGCTACTATAATGCATTAGTTAAAATGTTGGATTAGAATAGAGAAACTGAAGTTCAAGTTCCACTAGATCATGAAACTTCTTGAATGACACAGGGCAAGTCATTTTCTTGTTGCCACATATTTTTATTATAGAAATTATATGAGAGGAGACTATTACAATCCTTTGAGATCTCAGAATAAAAATAGGTTTTAAATATACTAATGTACCACTCAATAATATTAACTATTACTTGTTTTTATTGTCTTGAACCAATATTAAACCAAAAAATCACCCAAAATACTTTATTAATCAAACCATTATTTCAATTATAAACACAATTTGAAATGAAGTAAATTGCATGTAATAATAAATATGATTTAAACATCCATACCTTTTGCCAAAAGAAACATGATCCAGCAGTGTTTTATAAATAAGCAAGAACTTATTTCAGCACAAGTTCTACAAATAAAACACAGTAAATTTTCATATTTGACCTTTTAAAACAATTGTAAACATAGTTTGCATGGCATACCTTCTCAGCCAAATAAAATAGTTAAATAGGAATATTTTGTTTACATTTTTAGGAAAAATGCTAACATTACACCACATCAATGAAAGTAAAACAATATGACTGCCCTCCTACTATTAACTTTATCAGAACTCATAAAAAAGTTGTGTTATTATCATTACTATCAGTATATGGGTTATTTTTTCTTTCTTATCTTTCGTAAAATGATATGCCCGGACAATACAGTATATTCAAAATATTGATATATAAATTAAAAAAACTTGACACACAAAAAAAACCTCATAAAAATTCAAGATAGGAGCAATAGTTTTCACTTTCTTGTACCATCAGTTTAGATGAATAGCTATACTTCTTACGTTTATCATCTGAATTTATTTCAAGATATATAATTATGGTAAGAGTATTTCTTAAAGTTATTCTTACGTCTCCATCACTAATTGTAAAGGTAACATGTAAAATCAGATTCTTTGTCATTTAAAGAAAACATCAGCTAATAACACTATACCTATCTGCTCACCCATATGTCCTTTCCCATTGTGCTACCTGAATATTTGAAATAATAAGTTTTATAATAATAACATTAGCCATTTTTATTCTATGAAAA
Source organism: Masticophis lateralis (assembly GCA_030761175.1). Taxonomy (NCBI): domain Eukaryota; kingdom Metazoa; phylum Chordata; class Lepidosauria; order Squamata; family Colubridae; genus Masticophis; species Masticophis lateralis. Next base: position 162,352,039 of record JAUDYJ010000001.1, read on the forward strand.
CAGACTTACTGATCATTGGGCTTGTTAATGCAGATAATTTCACAAGTCCTAAAAACAAGAGAAATGAACACATTTGGTTATAAAATTTGAAATTTCACCTTAATATATTTATAATATCTTAGAGGAGATGATTTTCCTATGGGAGATAATCAGAATTGATTATAGGAGCAAAAGTATTTTTAGTGAAACTGGGCTGATGCAAAATGGGATTATTTATCATTTTTGAAAAATTTAGGAAGCAGACCTCAGGGTTCACAATTCAACAAGAAGGGCCCTTGCTGACTATGTTCTTGAGGTGATCAGGCAGTCCTCAGAGCATAAGAAAAAAGTTGTAAACACTTAGCTGTTAGTGAACTTAAAAGAAAAGCAAAACCCTAACGTATTACATCTCATATTACATCCATCAATTCACGTTAAAATTTGTTTAAACCACTTATTTAAAAATTAAGTGATAAACAATATAAAATAACAAAGCTCATAGTAAAAATATTATATTATAAAAAGAATATAATAAAATCAACATTCACTATCAGAGAACCTGGCATGTATTTAGGATGGTTACAGTGTCCCGGGGTAATGTGATCACTTTTTGCAACCTTCTGAGAAGTAGTCAATGAGGAAGCCAGATTCACTTAAGAACCATGTTATTAGCTTAACAACTGCACTGATTCATTTAACAATGTGACAAGAAAGGTAGTAAAATGAGACAAAACTCACAACTAGATTTTAGAAAGAACCAGCATGGTCGTACTCCACTCAGTATCAAGGATGCAGCTGTAGAGGTAGTCAACTCTATTAAGTATCTGGGGGTGCAGATAACTAGCAATCTGAACTGGTCTTTCCACATGTCATCCTTACTGAAGTGTGCAAACCAGCATCTGCCTTTCCTGCGTCGGGTGAGGAGAGCATATCTTTCTCCTTCTCTCCTGGCCACTTTTTACAGAGGCACGATTGAGAACCTTTTAACAAACTGCATCACTGTTTGATTTGGTGACAGCAGTGTGCCTCAGATAGAAAGTCCATACAGAGTGTGGACAGCCAAGAAGATCATAGAAAGCTCGCTTCCTGTTATTCAGGATGCTACTGATAAGTGCTATGTGCTTAGAGCTCAAAGCATTGTTAGAGACCCTACACACCCACTTCACGGACTGTTTCTGTTGCTCTTCTGTTAGATGTTTCAAAATATTTCTAGCAAGACTACCAGATTCTGTAACAGCTTTGTTCCCTATGCCATCCATCTGATATACTTGCAAGATTCATTTTTCTCACTATGTACATGTATACATCCAAACTAGACTATGTTGTTTCTCTGTGTCATATAATATATGCATAATTTTGTATTTACTTATTTTGTCATGTTTATGTAGTGTATATTGCAGATGGTGAGTGAGAGCTGTATACAACAAAACTTCATTTTAATGCATGCCAATTAGTATACAAAGTGATAATAAAGTTGTTCTATCTAACTGTCCCACTTAGCAACAGAAATGTTGGGCTCAATTGGGATTATAAATTGAGCACTACTTGTAATTGGGTAACCTATAAGCTATCAGTATGTGAGAACTTTAATTACTGATCGACTATGTATGGAATGGATATATGTTTCTGCTGTGACCATAGGAGCTGATATATGTTGTCAGTTTCTTAAAAAAGTAGGTCCCTACTTGTTCAAGTAAGGTAGTTTTTGTAAGAGTCCAAAATTCCACACCATAAATCAGCAAGGGGGTTATTTTTGCCCTGAACTCTTTCACTATGGGGATCAAGATATCTGGGTAATTATAGTTAAACAGTTTATGTAATCTTTTAGTGCTTAGTATTCATTTTATTCTTTTTTAACCCCAAAGGAAAAACAACTTGGAATGCACTAATAGCCCTTATAATATTTTCTTTTTCACATATATATTAGATGATGTTAACAAGTCAGAAAATTCAAGATTAAGATATAAATTTCCTTTTTTAATTGTTTTGTACTATTAATTGTTAATAGTACAAAAGTGGAATAATCATGTGATTCCTGGTTCTGATTCAAAAAATAACCTTTACATTTGTCCTAATTTTCTTACCAGCAATTATAAATAAAGCTATTTCATAACATATATTTAAGTATTGCTTAAGCAAAAACTCCCTTTTTAAAGAAATCTAAATTTCAAAATGCAATAGACAATGAATATTTTACCTTATAAACTTCTGGTACAGTGCAAACATTATATCATATTTTATTTTCAGACGTGACATAGTATAGTCCATTTTAGCACTAATTGTATCCATGTTGACATCTATTTCTTTAATCAAGTGCAGAAATTTGTATACACTGCAAGAAAAGAGAGCAACCAAATCATTCACTTCTAACATTTTCTAAACTAAGTGTAATATTTTCCCATTCCTATGAGATTATATTCCATATTATAACAGTGACTTTGTTCTCATGTCTGATATTTTCCGTTAGTATACTGTCTCATGTCCTTCTCCTCCTGCACATCCTTTTGTTCTGGTTGCTGCAGGTTCGGGACAGCCACCATGGCTGTCGTTCCACTGCTGCCGGCGTGAAGGGAAAGCCTCTGGCCCCGAGGAAGCTGCCCGTTCCTTTCGGCTGCCCAAGGGGTCCCTTCTTGTCCCCCTGTCCCTTCAAGACAGGGGAAGCCCGAAGACCTGTCGGCGGCAGCTTGGTAGACGGGGTTTTGGCAAGGCTCCACGGAGCTCGCCATTTCCCCGTCTGTGTCCCCGTGGCGCCAACCAGAAGTCAGTCTGCACAAAGACTTAATTTTTTTCCACTTCATTTTTTTTCCTTTTTCCTTTTCCTGGATCGATAAAAAAATACCCAATGATAAAATGAAACAAATACACACACAACACAGACATATCTGAGTCATTTTACTCATTTTATTTTGCGGCAGCCATCAAACCAAAGCACCGACAACAGCATGAGATTTACAATGGATCTAACCATTATGAAATAAAGAAAACAGTTTTAAAGTGTAACAAACAATGTTTAGGTACAATTATGAAGCAGTCATATGAGAAAGAATCAGGTTTTACTTTTTTGTCTTATCTTTTGCAAGTTGAGTTAAGATGGCAAAAAAGAAGGAACTGAAAGAGCTGACACTGAGGGAGAAGGTTGATCTTTTACATTTTCTAGAAAACGTAACCAAAGATGGCGGAACATTTTGATGTCAGCAAGACAACAATAAGCAATATCCAAAAACATAAAAATGAGTACCTGGAGAGATACGATGAAGAAAGTGGAGATTTACAACGGAAAAGGAGAACAACTGCACTGGATGAAGTCAATGAAGCCACGTTATGTTGATTCAAATAAATGAGGGCCGTTAATGCTCAGTTCACAAAGGAGTTCAGGGGATCAGATTTCCAAGCATCAAGTGGTTTGCTCAAGAAATTTAAACAACAACATGAGATCTCCTAGAAAATATTGTGGTGAATCTGATGGAGATCCAGTAGAAATTGTTGAAGAGTTCATTAAAAAGTTACCAGACTTTGCCAGTGACTTCAAAGATGATGACATCTTTAACGCTGACAAGTGTGGACTCTTTTCCAAGATGATGCTTGACAGAAACCTCGTTATGGTGAAAAATGTGAGAGTGGAAAAATTTCTAAAGAACAATTCACAGTTCTGTTGTGCACTAACTTAACCGGAGAGAAGCTAAAACCTTTGGTAACTGGTAAATCGGCAAAGCCACTCTCATTCAAGAACCTGCAGCCCAAAGACCTTCCCATCACCTGGAAATCTAACAAAACTGCATGGATGACTGATGCCCTATTTGAGGAGTGGATAAGAGGTATTGACCGAGAAATGAAGGAAAAGAAACAGCCCATTTTCTTTGTAGTGGACAATTGTCCTAGCCACCCCCAAGTGAATCATCTTACAAACGTGAAACTGAAATTTTTGCCTCCAAACACTACATCAAAAATTCAACCTCTTGACCAAGGCATAATCAAAACATTCAAAATGCACTACTGAGCCCAGCTTCTGCAGTGGGTCATTGCTAAAATTCAAACCTATGGTTCATCTGCAGAAGCAAAATCATCCGTTTCATCAGTTACTGCTCTGGATGCAGTTCTCTGGATTAGTTTTGCTTGGAATAAAGTTCAGCCTGAAACAATACAGAAGTGCTTCAAGAAAGCTGGATTTGTTACAAGAGCAAGATGTTGCAGCCCCGCTAGACAGCCCACCTCCCATGGCGGAATTCTAGGGAGTAGATTTTGAAGATTTTGTTGCAATGGATGACAATGTGGTCATCTGCAATGAACCTCACCCAGAACCAATTTTCCTATCATTACTGACCAAGGTGCAACCCAGTGGAAAAGTGCTGGAAGCAGCTGATGAAGCAGAAGAATTAGTGGGGAATTAAATGAGGACACAGAAATTGCAGATATTCCAAAAGAAGAGGATATCAGTCATTTGATAATGCATTAAAGTCATTTCTGTGGAAAAATGCTCAGGTATGCTGAATGGTATAACTAGCGTTGAGAGTGCTTTCTCCTCCTACCTTCATAAAAAGAATAAGAAACAGACTAAAATTGACTCTTTTTTTTTCAGAAACAATGAACAAACCATGAGAAAACAATACATAAATGTATTAAATGTATTGATTTTGTATGATACAGTATTGTATGAATTATTTTCCTGTGTTTTCACTGTGTGTGTTTCTATATGACATTCTCTAATAAAAGCTGTATAATAAAATGAGGCATGTGTACATATCAGCAGAGTCGTTCCGTATGTTGACCAGCTTTGTATGTTGACCACTTTCCTTCAGACTCTTCTGACCCTTTCAGAAGTTTTATTTATACAGCTCAAAAACATGCTATTTGAATAGTTGTTATTAAAAACTATCACAGTTCTTCAACCAAGATAAATAACAATTAAGAGTAATTTTTGTTAAATCCAACTTTTCCTAAATTCAACATTCTTCCACTCAAGGCAGGTGTAGTAAAATCTTTATAAATTATCCTATTTGCTCGAGGTGATGAGGAAGTTGAAACCATCTCATACGTATTACGCTGTAAATTCTATAGGGACATTAGGTTTATTTTCATTTTGCTCCTAATAGAAGAATTTCCTGGGAGACACTACACACACACACACACACACACACACACACACACCCCTATTAAGGTTTTAGATATACATTATCTGGATTATAGATGTATTAATACAGTAATAGAATAATGAGTATTATTTTGTGGATTATTTTCTTAGTTGCCAGTATTATCTATTTGCTTTTGTTTTTGTACTTTTAAATGTTGCTGACTATTGATTATCAATCAACTAACAATTTATTATAGCAGTCAGCAATGTCTAGCCAAAAAAATGTAAGTACTTTGCTAGTACTTAAATGGTGATGACCAAGGAATCTCAGAGCCATAGACTGAACTCTGAAGTTTTAAAAAAATCATCCCCTAAGATCAGAAGAAGCAATGGCAGTCCACTGCTGTCACTGCTGTAATAGGTATGAAGAGGAACTGATTTTGTAGAATGCAGTTGATGAATACATGTTAAGAACTGAAAGTGTAGAATTATAAATAAAATTGCTAAAATACATATCAAAAAGTGTGAAACAGTGCCATTGAGGTTGTGGCAGGTGTGCTATTCAGCAGGTTCTGGAGAACCGGTAGTGGAAATTTTTAGTTCAGAGAACCGGCAAATACCACCTCTGACTGACCCCAGAGTGGGGTGGGAATGCAGATTTTGCAGTATCCTTCCCCTGCCATGCCCACCAAGCCACGCCCACCAAGCCATGCCCACAGAACTAGTAGTAAAAAAAATTGAATTCCACCACTGGGTTGTGGATATACATGATGCTACAAATCTATACTGGTGACATCCACAATTTATGAGTATAGAGAAAATGAAAAAAGTAGATTTTGGTAGCTTTGTTTTGAATACAAGCATTTAAGGATGTTTATTCATTTAGACAAATCTCTACAGAATATAAATCTAAAAGTATAACAGATGAAAGTCTTCAGAATCAGAGCTGGATACAAGGGTGGCTTGAAGTTCTAAACATGAGACAAGCCATTTTGGGGGACCACCAAGAATGGATGTGGAAAAAACATGGACACAGAAGCAAAGAAAAAACGTGAAAGAGAAAAAGAGAAAAAAGTATAATTCTGGATGAAAAAATATTAAGACGGATTATTTGATATTTGAGGGAACTGCTTTTCCCCACTTACTGTACATCTATCCCATCAGATTCACAGGAGAGGTATGTTGCGTGTCCTGTCAACCAGGAAGTTCCCATTGGGCAGTACCTAGAAGGAAAGCCTTTTTCTGCTGTGATCTCATCCTATGGAATATCATCTCCCCCCCATCACAGAAGAGACTGGTCTCAACCTTGTTGTCCTTCAAGGCCTTTAAAACATTTTTTTCAACCAGCTGGCTTTATGACAGGGGTCTCAAATCCCCAGTTCGTGGCCTGGTGCTTGCCACAGCCTGTTGGGAACTTGGCCTCGCAAGCAGCAGGCAAGCATGCAAAGTTGGATTTCCGCAAGAAGTGTGTGCATGTGCAAAACCATCCCCTATCCCCCCCTCTCCCGCCACCAGTCCAGAGAGCCAGAATGGTTGGGAATCTCTGCTTTATGACAATTAAAGTATATTTATGCATATTTGCGGTATTTTTACTAATTTTTACTTGTTTCTGTTTTAATTTTAATTTTACTGTTTTTATGTACCTTATTTTTCGGACTATAAGATGCACTTCCCCCCCCCCCCAAAAGTGGGTGGAAATGCCTGTGCATCTTATAAAGTGAATATTGCGGTGGGGGGGAGGGGGTTTGGTGTGGCGCCAATCATCTGTTCACTGCTGTCTGTTCACCACCACCCGTTTGCTGGTGAACGGGTCGCTGCAGCAAACAGGCCATGGTGAATGGGCAGCGGTAAACGGACCGCTGCAGCGATCCCCACCAGCAGCAATCCCCGCCTCCTAGATCAGCTGATCGACAGTATTCCGGGAGGCCAATCCAACCGGCAGCTGCTCAGCAGTGCTCAGCAGTGCTGCTCAGCAGCTGCTCAGCAGTGAAGGCCCCAGTGTTCCCAGGTGGCAGCAGCCACTCAGCTCAGTTGACTGGTGGTAGGCGCAACAAAGTGAAGCCCCAATGAGCCACATGCTGGGGTTGCTATAACGTGCTGAAGCTAACCAGGTAAGTGTGCCTTACATAATTCTGCATTACTGAGCAGCATTACTGAAATGGATGAATGAATAGATTGAGAGGAAAGGAACAACTAAGAAAGTTTTGGTTGGATGGTAGTGATAAGATCTTTAAAAGAGATGAGTATTATGGTGATTTATCAGCTCATGTATGAATGAGCAAGGACAGTATCCAAAGACAGAAAGATATTAAGAGATGTAGTAGTATTAGTTTTTCCTTTTCCTTTACCTCATGCTTTTAATTTCTTTGGCTAAGTAGGTTTTACTCTTTTTTTTGGACTCTACATGCTTTTGTTTATCCCAGAGGGAAACAAGGTGAGGGATATGTATAAATGAATAATTTCTTCAAGAGGCTCAAATAGCAGTGGGAGAGAGGCTTTAAAAGATGGTAGAACATTTAAATGTTTCTTGTCTTAACCCAGTTTCCCTCAAAATTAGCAATCCTATTACTTGTAATTTACTACTATGCAATCCTATTACTTGTAATTTACTACTTACTGATTATGAACACTCATACAGATCGTCTAAGGCAATATACAGTAAAAGATGCTTCTCATCATGACTCTAAATAAAATTTATGTATTCTTTAATGTCAAACAGACATTACTATAATTGCATAATTATGCCAATGTATGTGGACACAAAAACATACCTAATTTTTAAACATTTCAGAAGCTCTGTAATAGTGAATGTCATCTCATCCAGGTCAACTGCAGCCATAAAAATGCAGATGCCCCACATTTCTTTTTTTAGCTGGGTCTCCTAGGGAAAAAAAGGTTAGCTCAGTTGTATTATTTAGAGCTGTAATAAACAAACAATATCAGATCAAAATTTATATTCAATATAATTGTTTTACATAGAACTTTTGCAACTGTATTTATATAGTTTACCACATATCTTCTATTATCAAAATAAGTGGATCACCATCTATCAATTTACAAAAGGTAATTGCTGTTGCTGTATGTATTGGGAACTCAAAAGAATTTTTAAGTTATTGTTATTTCAAATGTAAGAATAGCTCAGCAATATTTAGGATTGTGCTTTTTAGGATCAATCAAATATTGAAGGTTAATGCACCAAAAGAAAAGGGAGATAATAGAAAAAATGGGATTTTTGTTTAGCCCTAACTGTTATCCTATACTTGCTATTGAGTAACATATCAAGATTGAAATTATTTGCCTGGTACCTTATCACCAGTATATACTATTTGAGATGCCTTTCCTAGCTTATATCTTCCAGATATCTTGAAAATGCAAAGATCTGGCAATGCCAAGAGGTGAAAGCTATACAATAGTCTCAGATTCAAATCCCAAAATTTGAATAATTTATCGCTATTTCATAGGATTTGAACAAAAAGGTTTTTAAAAAATAGAAAAATGAAAATATATATTTTATACTTCAAAATATTTCCTCCCAACCATATAAAAAGTCTTGGTACTAACTGAATGAAGCCATAAATGGGAATTCTTTTATTAGAGGCAGAAAATATATACATGTATGCCTTTTATATTTAATACAATTCTGTACTTAGAGCCAGCAGATCAAATTACATTTCTCCAACCATAATTAATAATCAAGAGTAACAGAAACACTTTCTAGGATATACCTGTATATTAGTACAGCTTGGAATATGTCAAGAAATCAATGAAAAATTATTGAATAGGATTTCTGTATTTCATCTAGTTTATTCTTACTGGCCAAACAAGCCGTAGGAGCTTAGAGTAGACTATACAGAGAAAGAAGCTGGAACAGACTCCTTATTACCCAAAGAGGGAAGGAAAGGAAAGAATCATCCACAACCATGGACTGAGGTATCATCAATATGCTGATGATACTCAGCTTTATGTCTCAGCCCGTGGTCAGTTAAGCGATGCCGTGTCCTCCCTCTCGCAGTGCCTGGAGGCTGTTAGGGGCTGGATGGGGAGCAACGGTTGAAACTAAACCTTGGCAAGACTGAGTGGCTCTGGGTTTGGGGTTCTTTGGCCCAAGGAAACTCGCCACTTTGGTCTTGGATGAAGTGGCACTACCCCAATCAGACCCGGTGCATAATCTGAGGTTTCTCCTGGACTCGCAACTCCTGCTCAAAGAGCAGCTGGCGGTTGAGGCCAGGAGGGTCTTTGCGCAACTGTGGCTTGTGTGTCAGTTACGCCCTTTCCTGGACCAACAATCCCTACTCCCGGTCACTCATGCCCTAGTCCAGTGATGGCGAACCTTTTTGGCACCGAGTGCCACATGCACTTGTCTGGATCACAACCCGGAAGAGGAGCTGCCCAGGGCTTCATGTACACCCCTGAAAATGAACTTCTTGTTTCCAGCACACCAGCTAGTCTTCCAGGTTTCTGGTGTGCATGCACACGCGGCAATCAGCTGACTGGCGCACATGATCATACAGGAAAAGTGAAGACCAGCTCTTCCAGTTTCCAGCACTGCCGCACACACGAAGGCAGCTGATCATTGCGCCAGAAACCCGGAAGAAGAACAGGTGACACTACGCATGCCAGGCAACATGGCTCCGTGTGCCACTTTAGGCACATGTGCCTTAAGTTTGCCATCATGGCCCTAGTCACTTCCTGTCTTGATTACTGCAACACACTCTACATGGGGCTATTCTTGAAGAGTATCCAGAAGCTCCAGTTGGTGCAAAATGCAGCAGTCCGCTTGGTTTTATGCAGACCTCGATGTGCACGTTTCACCTCTCCTGCAGGAGCTGCATTGGTTGCCAATTTGCTTCCAGGTGCAATTTAAGGTTCTGGTTGTCACTTTTAAAGCCCTTCATGGCTTGAGACCAGGTTATCTGAGGGACCTTCTCTTGTCGGTCACATCTACCTGACCCACCAGAGCGGGGAGGTAAGGAATGTTGCGGGTCCCATCCCCTAGGGAGATACATCTGGTGGGACCCAGAAGAAAGGCCTTCTCTGTGTTCCCCCAGAGATTAGAATGGCCCCCACTCTAACACTCTTCCGGAAGGCACTTAAGACCTGGTTCTGCCAGTGGGCCTGGAGAACCCAGAGCAGGATGGAGCCCATTAAATGGCTCGTATGATGTGTTGTCACTGGGGCAGGGTTTTTTTTTATTATATATGATTCTCTCTTTTATTGTTTTTATTGTTTTTATATGTTTATACATTCTTGTAAGCCATCTTAAGTCTCTATGTGCAAATAGGCAGCAATATAAATCCAATAAATAAATAAATAAATGAATAAATAGAGGTCTACCTATAGATGGGCCTTCTGTTTACATAAGGAAGGATCGTGTACCTTATCAAAGTTGCCAGCCATAAATAGCAACAAGCAATTCTGAAATATTAGCACTTTGCTACCATTTTTGCATGGAGAACAAGAAACTAAACATTACTTGCACTACAAAACAAATCTTTGCCTAGATTTTATCAGATGTGAATTAATATTTATTTTAAAATCAACTTCAACTCATGAGAAAAGTGAAATAGCACTAAAAATATAAACAAAAACTAAATTGGGAGGAGATGGGTGTGAGTGTTTGTGTGTATGTTTGGTATTATTTTCCAAAACGTATTATGGTTATTACATTGTGATTTTAATTAATAAAATTACATACTTAATAAGGAAAATATACTCACTACATCCATTTTTTCGTAGGCCTTCCAAGCAGTTATTCTCACATTGTCTGTTATGCGTAAAGCATCACATAAGGAAACAAAGTCTGTTTCAGCAAGCAAAAGCCTAGCAAAGAGAAATATATTACTTATAAAACTGAATATTTTAGGTACTTGACAAGATTGCATAATTTTGTGGAATATGTACTACACTATTTTAGCGAATAAGGTACTGACTTTTCACTTCCAATACTTTGCTTATGTATCAATAAGCACAAACAATGCAAATTGTATATGAAAAATGCAATCATAGACCCTATTTGTTACCGACAGGTATCATGTTATTTTCCTGACCTCATTCCATGAACTCAAGACACAAGTTCATTCATATACATATCAATGTACACAGTTAGTTTAGTGGTATCTGGATGCAGTGAAACCTATTTTATTCATTATGAAACCTAAAAAGAATTCTGATGAAAAGCATCACCTCAAAACAATGACACTTTAATTGTTGCTATTAAGCAGTGATGCAATTTTAGATCTATGTTTTGTTAGTTCCTTAAACTTGCCAATGGTCTTTTCAGCATGCTAACACATCTTTTTCCCCATCGTTTATTTTATCTTTAAAACTTGCTGCAAACTCAGTATCTCACAGTCTCTACTCTTGTTGTTATATTTTTTCTAATATTCTATATTAGAATATTATGCCAATATTCTATATCTTATTCTTACTAAGACAGTAAAATGTTAAGAGGATAGATGAAGGTAACAAGAAAGAAAAGTGAAAAAGAGAACACTCATTATATTAAACTTCAAGTAATTGCTATATGTTTTTTACCACTGTAAAACTGATGGCTGGTTAAGAAAGAGTTTTGGCAAAGAAGCTCTTGAGTCTCAGTTTCAGATACATGAAGATGAAAAGTAATATTATCAAATTTTGAAAGTAAATTAGGCCAAATATTTTATATGTACGCACGCACGCACGCACGCACATACATACATACATACATACTCTTATTTAAACAAGCCCTTAGATTCTCAGGCTATGGGTTATAGTGGGTAAAGGACCTCTTTTACAATGTTTGATCTATTAGTCTGCCATTCTTTTCCCCCATTTTCGTTTTTAAACTACACAATTACTGTTAGTCATGGACAGTCTATAAATACCTGGATACATACATACATATATTCATATCTGGAAAAGTCCATGGGTATGAAATTTATAAGAAAAATTCAAAAATGAGACTGAGAAAAAAAAATGAACTTACAGAAACTATCTTATCGGTTAAGAGGGGGTGGGAGGGTGGGAAAAAAAGGAGTTGGGTTTTTCAAGACGACTTACTCTCATAAAACAGTTTGGGCTCGAAAAATATGCACTAGAAGAAAGATCAAACCTAAGCTTTTTCTGCAAATTGAAAATGTCTCCATTAAAATAGCTGCTGAATAAAAAAATATATAAACATAATAGAATAGGTAAAAACTATTTGTAAGGTCTTGCCTCTCCAATCTTCCCAGAATTTGGATGTGAATTTTTCTAACTTGTGCTCTATTTTTCTAACTTCAGTTACATATGTTCATATATAGGTAGTCCTCAACATACAACTACAATTGAATTTATGTTGCTAAAGTGAGAAATTTGTTAAGTGAGTTTTGTCTCATCTGAATTTTACTAATCCAATACCAAATACTATCACCTGGAAAGAGAGGGTTCATCTCCCTCAGTTTTCTTTTAATATGACTGCAAACATTGCTGCCGAAAAGCTGGATAGAATTGAAAATCACCTAAAGTGTTCCTTGCTTTGCTGATCTTTTAATATGTTCCATAATATCTAAACAGGTACTTTCTTCTTTCCAGTTGTTACCTCTATCTTATTCTCCTCCGATTTTCTATTCCTTCTTCTGTTTAACCTCTTCCTAGGACATCTCCATCTTGGCTTTTCTTTTACTATTACTGCTTTAGGAGAAAAGTATTCATATATCTGTGAAGAATGTATGGTTTTTATAATATAGGCAGATAGAGAAAAGGATTTTACAGGAAACTAATTTTAATCAGTAATTATTATTTTGAGTTTGTTATAGCACTGCCTTTTCTTTGCAGTATAATTTGCACACAAATGTCATTTGCTGATATTTATTGTGGAGAGAGAAATCTCAAGAACACGGCAATGTTTATATTTTTTTTCTGTTTCTTTTGCAAGGTCATCTATCTCCCAGGTAAAATTCAGATTATGATGAGCCTAACAGCCACAAAGGAAAGCTGCACAGGCAACAAGAGAGAGAAACATGATGTTCTCAACTCTAGCAGCCATTGCATCTGATCAATAAGGCAAACGTTGAGAATGAAGCCTGTATTCCTCTGTCCTGTTAAATATCACTGATCTCAAAACTCAGCACTACCAGGGTGGGCGTTTATTTACATGTCTGTTTGGTCTCCTGAGCATCTTTTCCAAGCCATCAAACTGTTTGGCACCGACTCGTTTTCCAAGAGAAAATAAGGGCGACAGCTTTTAAAACGGGAAAGGCTCGGTTGGTAATTTTATTTTATTTAGATCATTTTATTTTCGATGTAACACACAAGATCTGGGGGGGGGGGGAGAGAAATCCAGCCATGAGTCCCAAAAATATGATTCCCTTAATCCCAGGAGCAATCGAGAGGTAGAGGCCACGAATTTCCTTCCTTGCACGGAAAAGAAGATGGCAACCTACGGGTCACTCAAAAGGAGCTGGACTGACGGCCCTCTCTCCTCTTTCCTGACCCAGCTCTCACTTGCTGCCCCACGCCTCACCCCACCCCCACCCTCCGCCCCCAGGCGAGAGCTACCGCTGCGGGGCGAACTGACCTGTCAGGAGCCTGGGCGGCGGCGGCGGCAAAAGTGTCAGATTCCCCTGCGGACTCGGACCTGTCGTCCGTCTGGCTTGAGGGGCCAGTTCCTATTTTCCGGGGGGGGCTGGTCGGCGCCATGTTCGACGTCTCCAGCCACATAGAGATTCCCCCGAGAGCCTAGACGCTGCTGCAGAAAAGCCCGGCCGCTACCGTAGCCGCCTTTCTCAAAGCATCCCCGCCCGTCTCCCAAACCGCGGGAAAACGCTTCACGCTCCACCCCCAGACGTCACTTCTGGTGAAGCGCTCCGGCTGAGCCTGCCGTAGAGTTACATCGACTCGCACTCAGTGGGGGCTTCCTGGGCTCTGGCTGGTTTTCACGGGCTTAATGGTTGAACTCTATTTCTACCCATGATCATGATTTATCATTTATAGCTTTTATGTACAGTGAGAGCTTATGTACCGAAGACGAATTCCTTGTGTGTCCAATCACACTTGGCCAATAAAGAATATTCGATTTTCCAGCCTGGCACCCACCGACCTTGTGCCAAACTGGCCACATTTTCTCGGAATGACAAGTGAATCCGAGTTATAACTCTCAAAGTTTCTATCTCTGCAACATTTTCGGACAGGGAAGGAGGGAAACATTGAATTCAACCCGTTCCTGCGTAGGCAAAGCTGACCCTTCATGCAATGTCTCTTAAGAGACTTGGCACAAAGAAAGAGGAAAGACGACCACTCTAGAAGAACAGGCGGATCTCAAAAGTTGCTTTGAACGGCAGGAGTGTTTGCTGCTACCCTTTTCTAGCCTTTCTGTAACCACTGACAGTTTAGTGACTGCTTTTATACTGAACAGTAGAGGTTGTGATATTCACGCCAACAATTATTGCTGCCGACGTCGACCCCTTTCGCTAGGTTTGCTGGGCGGAAGCTGGTGTCCTTGTGCTCTCTATGCAAGACTTGTTGTGACTTGATCAACCAGGTTGGTTCTATGGAAATCATAATCCACCGATCTTCAGCTAACTACTTTTATCAATATTTCATATGATCCCAAATCAAAATGAATAAATGTTCACACAGAAGTAATCAAGAATTTAAAACTTAGTTCAAATCGAAAATTACAATAATTTAAAGGGTTACACAATGTGTTAACCACATAATTTTTATATTTGTAGTACACCTTTTTTTACTTTTACAAATAATTCAAGAAGGCAAACGTATCCAACACACCTTTCTCCTCCTGTTTTCCCAAAAATAACCCTGTGAGGTGGGTTGGGCTGAGAGAGAGAGTGGCCCAAAGAGTTAAAGCAGGACTTAAAATCCAGGAGTTTGGATGGAGGATTCTTTAAATCTGACATACTTGCTCAAGCCTATTTTTCAAACCAATATATTTTCATTATATAACCTACAAATTCCAAAAATCACTAACCGTAGGATGCTTCAATAATCTCACAAGTTTTTGGAGGCCTGATATAGAAAAGTTCCCTATGAGCTAAAACTTTGCCTCTGCAGATGAGGCTATTGAAACTACAGCTCATATCTTACACTATATTTCTTACGAGGCTCATAAGATTTGTCTAATAAATTACCTGACAAAACTCTGATCTTTTTATGTACAATCAGATTAGATCAGTGATTTCGTTATCAGATCAGTGATTGTTTCCTTGAACATAACCAAAATCTATTATACAGCCTGTAAAATTAGACATACCTTGACTAACTACCACAAATTCCAACATTCTTATCCTGTTTGTGTTTTTATTATTTTTAACTTTCTATCTGGCCCATAATAAACTCTACATTTGGATTTTGTTCTCCTTTGTTCAGTTCTTCAGAACACTTTTCCATGCCAATACAGATGGTCCTCACTTATTTTTATTTTTAAAAAAAATTATTTTAAGACGCATAAACATACATTTTTTCTGAATAGAGTATTGACCGAGTCAAAATTCATACAGCTTATTTTCTCCAAATTTACTATATATATTTCAATTTCTGCCAATGTATTCTATTTTCCCCTTTTCTCTAATTTTTATTTACTATATAATATATAATATAAGCCTGGACGGCTACCTATATGGAGACTTTTCTGTCCTAAGACTTTGTTGGACCCTACCAAGCTGCTCTCCCATCCTGATTTTACTGGATGTACTCAACAGCAGAGCTATGTGCACTGCGAGATTCCCCCCTCTCGCAGGTTTGGCCCTCTACTCTATCAAGGGCCTACCTTGATGACGGGTTTTGGAACCCTGAGAGGTGGCATGGTGCAAGAAGGGGGTTGAGGGGCTTTTTAACCAAGATTTTAGATAAAATTTTAAGGAGTTCTGGGAGGGATAATCTACGGGGGGTTGGAACTAGCCTGGTGAGGGGCAGGGCTATGGAGGGTGCAGGGTCAGGGGTTAAGGAGGGGGCCAGTGTCAATATTGTGGAGAGTTATCCATCAGTACTGTGGTTGGGAGGGGCAGATATGGCGGGAGCAGGGGTCCACATCATGTTCCGGGAGTGCGCACTCGCTATCTCCAGGCGATTGCGTGCTCCGGCCCCCAAGGTTCCTCTTGTTCCCTCAGTAGTCCAGACCCTTAGAGCCCAGGTTTTTGGTTGATGTTATGCAACGCCGGGTCCGTGGTAAATAAAGCTCCCCTCATTTCCGATCTTATACAGGAGGGAGGTGCAGACCTGGCGGGTGTTACAGAGACCTGGTTGGGGCAGGAGGAGGGGTCCCCCTCGCTGAACTGTGTCCACCGGGTTTCTGCGTGTTCCATCAACTGAGGGCTCAGGGTAGAGGCGGTGGGGTGGTGGTTATTATTAAAGAAGATCTGAGTCCGAGAGAGGCCACTGTTCCTTAGATAGCTGGATGTGAGTCCCTCCTTGTGAAGTGGGGTTGTGGGGCTCAGATGGGCCTGCTGACTGCGTACCTGGCTCCCTGCCACGTAGGAGCGGCCCTGCCTGAGTTGCTTGATGTGATAGCCGGGGTGGCGGTGGATACCCCCAGACTTATGGTCATGGGGGATTTCAACCTGCCATCTGTCAGCGAGACGTCGGAAGCGGCTCAGGAGTTCATGGCTTCCATGACATCTTTGGACCTGACCCAGGTACTTCATGGCCCAACGCACACCAGGGGACACACTCTGGACTTGATTTTTGTCTCAGGTCAGTGGCTGAATGATCTAGATATAGGGGATGTAGTCATCAAACCCTTGTCATGGTCTGATCATTCGCTCCTCCAACTGGACTTCTGTACCGCTGCCCCCCACCGTAGGAAGGTGGAACTGGTTAGGTAGTTCCGCCCCAGGCGCCTGATGGATCCTGAGGGATTCCAGAGTGAGCGTGGGCCATTCTGTGAGGTTCTGGCTCACAATTCGACTGAGGACCTGATAGCCACCTGGGATAGGGTGGCCACCGGAGCCTTGGATTACGTCGTGCCTTTGCAGCCTTTGACCCAGTGCTGATCCTGTGTGACTCCCTGGTTTTCTGAGGAGCTTAGGGAAATGAAGCACCGGAAAAGACACCTAGAGTGTGGCTGGAGGGCCAGCCGATCCGAATCCGACTGGACACTGGTGAGGTCTCATATTAAGACCTACCTAGTGGCAATAAAAGCAGCAAAATCTGAGTATACAGATTTTCTTATTGCGTCATCAGATAATCGCCCAGCCACCCTGTTTAGGGTGACCCGTTCCCTACTCCATCAGGGAGTAAGGGAAGATCCTTTGCAGGGGAGAGCTGAGGAATTTGTGCAATATCTGAATGACAAAATCACTCAGATTCAGGAAGGATTGGACTCTGACTGGGTAGTTTCAGGTGGGGTGACGGAGGCGGGCCTTGAGAATGTAATTTGGGAGGAGTTTGACCCTGTGGCTCCTGAGGACGTGGACAGGATTCTGGGCAGACTTAGCGCGGCCATATGTTTACTGGACCTGTGTCCCTCCTGGTTGGTACTGGCCTCCCGAGAGGTTACACAAGGCTGGCTCCAGGGGATTATCAATGCTTCTTTGAGTGAGGGTAACTTCCCCGCTGCCTTGAAGGAGGCGGTGGTGAGGCCCCTCCTTAAGAAGCCTTCCCTGGACCTGGCTGTATTAGCTAATTATCATCCTGTCTCCAACCTTCGCTTTGTGGTGAAGGTTGTTGAGAGTGTGGTGGCGTGAGTTTCCCAGGTACCTAGAGGAAACGTTTTATCTAAATCCGTTCCAGTCGGGTTTCAGGCCTGGGCACAGCACGGAAATGGCATTGGTCGCGTTGGTGGATGATCTCTGGAGGGCTCGGGACAGGGGTTGTTCCTCTGCCCTGGTCCTATTAGATCTCTTGGAGGCTTTTGATACCATCGACCATGGTATCATGCTGCGCCGATTGGAGGGGTTGGGAATAGGGGGCACCGTGCTACGGTGGTTCTCCTCCTTCCTCTCCAACCAGTCGCAGTTGGAGTACACTGATGATACTCAGCTGTACATCTGCACCCCGGACCACCCCAACAATGCTCTTGATGTGATGTCCCGGTGCCTGGAGGCCATGTGGATCTGGATGGGGAGAAACAGGCTCAGACTCAACCTATCCAAGACCGAGTGGCTGTGATTTCCGGCATCACAATATAGTCAGTTGGTACCATCGCTGACTTTTGGAGGCGAGTCGTATGATGGTGGTGGAAAAATAATTTTATAACCAATGCCTACATTTACGACCTTCACCCCATTCCTTTGTCATATGATTACCATTACAATCAATACACATTTTTCTGTGCCTACCTTGGTTTTTTCCCCCCATTGCAGAGTGGAGAAATTAGGGATTATAAGAGAATAAGCATGCACTTTGAGGAATACACAACAAAAGCAATGCACTGTCATTGCCAGCTGCAAAAGCACGCTATTCAAACATATTCCCAGTGTGCACTTTCTTCCTTCTCTTGTAATCCCTTCCTCTCCAATCTCTTCACTCTTTGGAGTAGGTGGGGGGAAAGCCACTTTTGCATCTCTCCTGTGCCTGACTTGTTTCCTCCACCTTGCAGAGAGATTGCCAGGGAACGGATTTCAAGAAAAATCCATTCTTTGCTTCTTAAATACACATTTGAATAATAAACCCCTAGTAAAAAACAAAAACCCAATACTTTAACATTTACTTTTTTCGAAAGTGTTTCACTTCTACTCTAAATCACTATTACAAATAAAATTAAATAATTCCAAGACTTAGTAACCTAGTTATTATAAAAAATTAACTCCAGTAATTTTTAAAATACAATTCTTAAACAAACAGTTCATATAAAAGAACTCAGCAAACACATTTACACAAACAGATTTTTATTTATTTTCTTTTGCATACACTTAGCTTATATACAGGTCAGTAACATGAAATTACTGCTGGAGTTTGTACAGCAGACACCTATATTAGCACAGCCAATTTGAAGTGAATTAAGTGTGACTGGAAACACAACAAATTTCATCTTTATTATAAAATGTTTCTTAATGAGCTGTAATCAGTAATAGTACTAATACACTGTTAGAAACCTCAAAAGTTGCAACTTATCTATACATTTTTTGGCTTTTAACTAATAGAATTATTAGCTTTTAAAATAATAGAATTATTTTATAGAACTTTTTGGTAATATTGGATGCACAATTTACCTCTTAATAGTTCAGGATTTATTATGTGAAATACACTAACAATATACAGCTTCTATTCCAGCATAAAAAAATAACATTATACTTCAAAATATGACAAAGATGTTTCATGAGATTAAGTAATTGGATTCAGCTATATAGGCTTGTCTATTCTTTACATAAATGATTATAAAAAGAAATCACTGCATATAATAGAAATGATAAACTGAAGTATCTTAATTTTTGTTACAGTAGCATTCCTTATTCTTCACAAATAAGCGTTTCCATCACAAATCTGTTCTCAAAATGGCGAATTATCCGGCAATTACCTGCTTCACGCTTGTGAATGCCTATTATGGGAGAATGAACAAAATATTAAGTAATTTTGTAAAGAAACTGTATACATTGTCTTATATGGAACAATATGCATTGAAAAAACACTGTATATTTTGTTAAGTATGCAGAGCAGCTCTCCCATTTAAGGTCTAAATTAGTTTCTTGAATACAAGAAAACTTCAAAGAAACAGTGACCTTATTCTGTACTGAAATGACAGGCCATATGGGAGTTCAGGTAATTCTCATTTGATGATCATTCATTCAGTGACCATTTGAAATTCTAATGGAGCTGAATAATTGGTGTTTACAACCAGTCCTAAAAGTTTTGGTCATCAAGGCACTCCATAGTCATATAGTTGCAATTTGGGTATTTGACAATCAGTTGACACAACAGTTGAGGTGTCCTGCAGTGACATGACCACCATTTGCGACCTTTCCTGCCATCTTGCTACAAGCAAAGTCCATGGAGAAGCCAGCAGAGAAGGTTGTAAGTTGCTTCTCTCAAGGAGCTCCGCTATGAGATCCCAGGGATCTTTCTGTAGTATGTGCTTACACTACAGCACTCCCTCCCACATACATAGCTGTACTCAGTCAGCACCGCAATACCTTGACCTGAGTCCACACATACTCATACAACGTCACAGAATCTCCTATTATTAACAATGGGAAGACAAGAGCATTATACGTTTTGTTTCTTTTTTTTTTAAGCACTGTTCTCAACAGGAAGTATATCCAAACTTTTCCATCTGCTATCTTCACTGGTTTCTTATTTTAAGTGTGCACTGAAATTTGTAGAAAGAGACTAAGTTTAAGTTTGTATTATGAAGAGGTTCTATCAGTTTCCATTCACTGCACAGATTCACTGGACTCTTGGAGTGGACAAAAAATGCATGAATTTATATCTCTGTCTAATTGGGAATAAGCCTCATGGAGCACTGTAGACTCTGCTTGCATAGCACACCTTTCAGATTCTCTTTATCTCAGAGAGAGAGATCAAATAAATAACTTGATTTAAATAATTTAATTAAGTAATCAAATCTTCAATTTTAATTTCAAGTTTCTTCACTATACTGTCCTAAGAAATACTGTAAAATAAGGCATTCTATCTAAATATACTGGACATTTTCAAACTTCCAATGAAATACTTTTAAATACCGTATTTTCCGGCGTTTAAGACGACTTTCTAACACACAAAAATCTTCTCAAAAGTCGGGGGTCGTCTTATACGCCGGGTGTCAGTCTCCTGTAACCAGGCAGACCAGTCCGAAAGGCTTTGACGAGCCTTAAATGGCTCTAAGGAGCCAAGCTGAATTGCCTGCTGAGTTGCCGCTAATCAGCTGAGTTACACGCAAGCCCCCTGTAAAAGGGAAAAACTTTCCTTTTACACAAGGCTGGCCATCCCAGCTGAGTTGCCTGATCACCAGAGCTTGGATGGCCAAGCTCCATTTAAAAGGGAAAAACTTTCCTTTTATACAACGCTGGCCACCCCAGCTGCTAATTTTTGCCTGCTAATTGATATGTAGCAAAAATCCCCCCCCCTCCTCCAGCATGCTTACCGTAGCTGCTAGCCGCAAGGCTTGCCTTGCCTTGCCTGCAATCCATTGCATCAGTAAGCAACTAAATCTCCCTGCCTGCAATCAAGCAGGCAGGGAGTTGTGGACTCCCAGAATTACTCAGCCAGCAAAGCAAAGCTGGCTGAGGAATTCTGGGAGTTGAAGTCTACAAGTCTTAAAGTTGCCAAGGTTGGAGACCCTTATTCTATTGGGTAAGTTTTTTTTCCCCTTTGGGAGCTTTAAAAAAAATAGTTAATTGGGGGGTTTTTTAGTTGTTCTTTTTTAGACCTAGCCATTTTTAAGGCTAGGTCTGAGTTTTAGGCTAGGAAGTTTTAAATTTAGCTTTCATATAAAAATAAAAATAAAATAATATTTGTGCAGCTTTCTGAGATTTAGTGTGTTTCTGTAGTGTTTCACTCTAACTACACAAACGCACAAAATCTCACAAAGCTATATGTGGAATTTTGTGTGTGTAAAATGTGAAAGTTGTTTTTTTGGGCTTTTTGTGGCTGTGTGAGGTTCCTGCTTGTTGCAGGGGCCATTTTGGGTCTAGCACAGCTGCTTTTACATTGTGGGTGAGCCAGTTGATGTTTTTTAATTTTTATTTGGTGTGCGTTGGAAGAGGGGTCGTCTTATACAGCAAGTATAGCCCAAACCCTATATTTTTACAGGAAAAGTCAGGGGTCGTCTTATACGCCCAGTCGTCTTATACGCCGGAAAATACGGTACATTTAAATGTCATTAATGTTGGTAAGTTAACCACATGCTTAATTTATCAAAGTAGTAGTACACAACTTTAGATTTGCCAAACATTTGTGGGGAAAAAAGTACAAAAATGTTTTAATATATGAAAGTAATATTAGTAAAATTAATACACCATTACACCAAATAATTTAGCCACAGGTATAGCATCATTTCTTCTTATAACAGAGTATATTCATAATTTATTAGGAACCATTTTTTTCCAACCAGAACATTGTGCTAAGCATAAAATTATTGACATTACAATCTGATGTGAAATACTGAAAGACAAAAAAATCTGTTTTAAAGCTTAGCATATATTAAATATACACATCTGTAACATTAAAAATTAGGTGCTATAAGAGGCATGGATATTTTTATGGACATTTTTATAATATAAGTAAATCCTAATGTAAAATCCGCTTATTAGCCACCCTCTCATGTTATAATGGTAGACCAAGTTGTAGCCTCCCCAGAATCACATTTGGTGACTTACTCACAATTATGATGCTGCAACATCCCATGGACATGTGATCACCACCTGTGACCGTGTCTGCTGGCTTTCAACATGCAGTCAATTGGAAAGCCAGCAAGAGGTTGCAGATGGTAAATGCAGGATGCTACAATCACACAGAACTCCAGCAACTGTTGTCACAGATCATCATGGTCACACAATGTCATGATTTATGACCATATTGCTTAGTGATGGTGTTCCTGATCCCAATTAGCATTGGAAAGAGAAGACTCATGTACTAGATTTTATTACAATGCAGCAAAATATATACAGACTGAAATATTAGTTTTGCATAGTTTCATGTGGGAATAAAACATTAATTAAGGCTATCTTTATTATCTCATCTATGTTTATACCATACCTTTCAGTACTTCCTTGCGCTGCAATTTGTATGTCTCTTTATCACGACAAAGGTGATAAATGAAAAAACCCAGTTGATCCACATTTTCAATGCGGTCAGTGACTATCATCTGCTCATGAATCAAGTATGACTGTGGCAAGTATGTTCCAGCCTACATGAATTAATAGAATCATGGAAGAGTTTAAAAAAATATTAAATCTGTTGCATTCATTTTCATTTAACTTCTTTATTATTAATTCAATTTATATCTATAATTTTGCCTCTGAAGAATATGGATCTTAAGAAACAGAAAGAAAGTAGCCTACTTCCTACTTTTTCAAGAAATCATAGTTTAAATCATGAACTGAAAACCAATAGTTCCCCTACAGAAGTCAGTAAAATATTCTTTGCCAAAGACGTTTGTCTTTTAAAAAATACTTCCAGGATGCCAACTGATTTTTAAAATCCAAATGGCATATCATTAAGCTATTCAAGGTCAACATTTTGGGTATGCTACTGCTATATGGTACTCAAATGTGTAAGAAGATGTCCAACCTGTACTCTTTGCAAGCTGTTTCTAAAAATAGCAAAATAAAGGGCTCAGCTCAGGGCCCATGGCAAAACTACAATGCTTAGGGTCTCAAGCAAGATAAATTATTTGGGATGATCCCTGTGGTTCATCTTAGCCCTGAAGAATAGATTTGTACCACCCTGCAAAGACCAATTTTGGTCTGTCAATATTAGCTTTACATTATTTACTTTAGGCCTCACAAAAATCTGAGCGGAACTCTAAAGGAAGGTCTGTAACTTATATCATCTAATCAGTCAAGGTTTAAATCACTCATGTCTATAATAAAATTCTCCCATCTTCCTTGACTCTCCCTGAGTACTTTTTCTTTTATGATCATGCATACTTCATATAAGAGACTTTTTTCCCTCTGGCCCAATTATGCACCAAAAGGGTGACAATTTAAAGTTATTTCAATTGTTCAAATGAAAATGTTATTATTTCAAATACAAATATTGAATCTATGTTCCATATTTTATTAAAATGTCCACTCTACACACAATGGCAATTAAAACATATAATTCCAATTGGTCACTTTAAAGGAAATCAGTACTCTCCTTGTAATGAGGAGAGTACTGATTTCCTTTAAAGTGACCAATTTCTCTATGGCAAAATTATTACCTGTAGCTTTAGCCCAAGGGAAGCAGTTGGTGCCTTTTTATAGTTTGTCACCTTTTATGTAATTTATGTATATTAATTTTTTAAACTTGTCTGTTTGATGTTTGTTCGACCATAAGTAAAGAACAAATTGCAAAGGTCTGGTTTTGTTCAGAAGGGTTATTATTAAATGGGTTTAGTGTAAGGTAGTAAAAATGTTAATATAAATATCATAATGGGATAAAACTAGGTTCTCAGTCATTCTAATCAACTGGGACATAAATTAGCTTAATAAAGATAAGGATTACTGAATACATTAAAAAAACTATTTTTATCTTACTTTGATGTTGATCAGCAGTTCTAAGAAGTTTTTAGGTGGCATAACAACTGACGTATTCAGAGGAATGACATAGCACTTATTCAGGCTGAGGTCAAGATAAGCTGTAAGTCTCTAATAAAAAAATGTTATGAATCTCTTAGTATTAGAATATGTAACATTGTATATGACTTAGTGTAGTATACTGCTCTTTCAAAGACAAAAATTTAAATATTTCAGGTATCATTTATTCCATTTCAGTCTCTAGTTATCAAAACATTATTTTCTGATAACAAGAAAAAAAGAGAATTCGCTTAAGTTAAGTATTCCAGAATAGTTTTCTACCTCATATGTTCCAGATACATTTAAAACAGTAAATACAGAACAAAATAATACATGATAGGTATATAACAGAATAACAGAGTTGGAAGGAACCTTGGAGATCTTCTAGTCCAATACCCTGGTCGAGCAGGAGACCCTAGAGGAGACAGACAAAGGTCTGTCTAGTCCAGTGGTTCCCAACCTTTTTTTGGCTATGTCCCATTTAAGCATCTTTAAAATCCTGATGATTCCCCCTCCCCCCCCATCACATATAATTCTTACTATTCAAAAAGTGAACTCCTACTCATGCAGAGGAAGCCTAAAAGGCGATTAACTTGGTTTAAACAAGGTTCCAATTGCCCCCATTAAAAATCAAATTGCCCCCCTGTGAGGCGTGGGGCCCACTTTGGGAACCACTGGTCTAGTCTCTTCTTAAAAACTTGCTGGAGGCAAACCATTACACTGATAAATTCTTCTATCAGGAAATTTTTCCTTAGTTCTAGATTGCTTCTCTCCTTGATTAATTTCTATTCGTTGCTTCTTGTCCTGCCTTCTGGTGCTTTGGATAATAGCTTGACTCCCTTTTCTTTGTGGCAGCTCCTCAAATATTGGAACACTGCTATCATGTCACCCCTAGATATTTTTTCACTAGACATACCCGATTCTTGTAACTGTTCTTTATATGTTTTAGCCTACAGCTCTCTAATCATCTTTGTTGTTCTTCTCTGCCCTCTTTCCAGAGCCTCAACATCTTTTTTATATTGTGGCAACCAAAACTGGATGCAAGTATGGTCTTACCAAGGCATTGTAAAGCAGTACTAAGACTTTATGTGATCTTGATTCTATCTCTGTAATGCAGCCGAAGATTGCATTGACTTTTTTGGTGGCTGCAGCACACTACTGCCTCATATTTGAGTAGTTGTCTACTAGGATTCCAAGATCAATCTCACAGTTGCTGTTATTGAACCAGTTTTCACCTATTCTATACCTGTACGATTGGTTTTTCTTGCCTAAGTGTAAAACCTTACTTTTCTCACAATTTCATTTTGAATTTCATTTTGTTAGATAGGGCCCAGTATTCAAGTTTGTCGAGATCCTTCTGGATTTTGACCCTATCTTCTGGGGTGCTGGCTATTGGTATCTGTAGTTCCATTAAGGATTACACATTGAATGCGGTTTGTCAGCCAGTTACAAATCCATCTTGTGATGATGTTGTCTATCCCACACTTTTATAACTTACTAAGAAGTAGGCTGTGGTCTATTCTGTCAAATACCTTACATTCAAAAATACCATGTCCACAGCATTCTTCTGGTCCGCTAATTTAGTAACTTTTTCAAATAATGAAATAAAATTTATTTGGCATATGTTTATGACAAGCCCATGTTGACTTAGTTATAACTTTGCTTGCTTCTAGGTGTTCTCAGATCTGTTGCTTGATTATCTTTTACAGGTTCTTCCCAGGTATTGATGTCAGGCTGATTGGTCTGTAGTTTCCTGGATTCATTTTTTCCCCTTTTTTGAAGATGAGAACCATGTCAGCTCTTTTACAGTCTTCTGGTATTTCCCCAGTGCTCCAGTGTTCTGAGATCACATCCGCCAGCTCCTTCTGAACTCTGGGATATAATCCATTTGAATTTGAACTCGTCTAGAGTGGATAGCTGTTCTCTTATAATTTTCTTGCCTACTTTAATTTGTATTCCTAGTCTGTCTTTTACAGTTCTGGTTTTCGTAGATTGGGCTATTTTTATATTTTTTAATATTATTATATTAAAATTTTAGCGCAATATATCACAAGTAAAAGGTGGGAAAGAGTGTCCTTTGTAAACTCTAAATAATATTAAATGCTTCAGCCTAAAACTAACCCAGAAAAGGCACATTGTTTTTAGAAGCTTGGATACAAGCAGTCTTTTGCTTGTTGTTACATCATTAAATTATTTCCTCACTTGTAACAAGACAATTCAGAACTTTGCAGGCTTTAATAGCAATACCACTTAGATTTATACCGCTTCACAGTGCTTTACAGCCCTCACTAACCTGTTTACAGAGTTAGCATATTGCCCGCAACAATCTGGGTCCTCATTTTACCTCGGAAAAATGGAAGGATGAGTCAACCCTGAGCCAGTGAGACTCGAACTATCAAACTGCTGGCAATCAGCAGTCAGCAGAATTAGCCTGCAATACTGCATTCTAACCA
The DNA here is from genome assembly GCA_030761175.1 of Masticophis lateralis. Taxonomy (NCBI): domain Eukaryota; kingdom Metazoa; phylum Chordata; class Lepidosauria; order Squamata; family Colubridae; genus Masticophis; species Masticophis lateralis. The sequence goes on from JAUDYJ010000001.1 coordinate 162,378,669, forward strand.
CTGCACTACCATGGCTCTTTAAGCAATCTACATAGTCCTTTTACTTCCTCCTTTACTTCTGGGACCTACCTCGGCTTTCTTTGTGCACTTAACAGTATATATACAAATATAACAAAGACACCAGAAATAATCAGTAACTTCAGTTAGTAACTTCAAACTCCTTTCCCTGCAATTACAATGTTATTCAGAGCATTATTCCTTACCCTCTGAAAATCATGGACAATATCAGCTGGATCATTGTCAGCAAATTCTGGAACTGGCACACTAATGAATTCAACATCCTCCTCTTGAAGGATCTGGATACTCTCTTCAATTATCTGATAATGAGCTGAAGCAATTATATCTGAGTCAGTTAGGGTTAAGCCATCCTCAATATACTTAATTCCACAGAAGTAAACATTTTCCTAAAAAACAAAGGTAATACACATAAGCCAATGCAAAACAAAGCAGAGTTCATGAATCTTGTTGCAACATATATCCACCCCCACTTCATCACTGCTAAATCTCAAATCCGGAATACTAGCCACTCTATTTTTAAGCTTATTAGATATTATAGTTTATTCAGAGCAGAATTTATCATCAGAGGAAAATTACTATCTATCATGTGAAAAGAGACATTGTAGTTTGAACTTAGAACTTTTTGTACTGGCCAACCATTAAGTAACAATTACTACATAACCTCAGGTTACATTTATACAAATTTCATACTTGTTTAATTATTAAATGAACCACAGCTGACTACATTGGTGTTATTCGGATAAGCATAACCATTTTGGTTTTGGTTCAGACAACACAAAGAACAAAAATTAAAAATGAGAATCCATATTGTGGCTTACCATAAAAGTGAGCATTCTGTAGGCCACAAAAGATAGCTAGGTTTTAAAATTGCATCAGCAAAATTTGCCAAAAGAGGTCTAACTTTCACTATATTTTTTCAACTTTTAAGAATAAGAAAGGAGGTCCATTGAAAGACAAGCTATTTTTCCACATTAAGCTATCTCCAAACAGACAAAATTGCTGATTTCAATTCAGTTCTTGCCCATGTTTGCCATTTGTGGCATTTTTAAAGGAAAATGATGATTAGGAATGATAGTATCAACTATCCAGAACATCTGCTGGTAAATAAGATAAAAACTACCAAGCCCCTTCAGAAATCACCCAGGCCTCTGAGTCAGACTATTTTGTATCCATCAATCTAAAATTGACCAGAGAATGACCAGTTGTTATTTGAAATTCTAGATAGCAGCAGCTGGAAATTCTGGTTGCCTTGATAGACATAGAAATGATATTCTGAAATTCAGGTCAACCACTAGCAATAATTACATGGCCAATAGAATGAGATTAAGATGGCACTGGATAGCTTAATTTAACCAACCAACATTCTTCAGCAAGTCATATATATGCACTTTAACTTTATTATGGTGAATATTGTCTTTCTTTTACTAATGTACAGGCAAACTATGAGCAAAATAAATCACAACTTATGTTTAGCTCTAGTCTAGACTAATTGTGTATGAAATCACGAAGAAACAAACTCTATTTTAGCCCAATGTGTCATACAAACCAGCCCACGGTATTAGTTTGACTATATGCAGTGTACCTAGAAAATTAGATTAATTCCATAAGGATTTTTAAATGAAGATGCCACTAGGCTGTTTGGATCGAATACTCAAGACCAAAGTGTCGGGATTTCTGGCGTGACATCATAGGCGAGTGGAACGGCAGGGAAAGCTTTCCTGAGCCACAAAACTTTTATTTCTCTTTGCCGAGTGGTTAAAGGAACCGTTGCTAAGCGTGGAGTGATCGGCAAAGAAGGATGAAGGTCTGAGCTTGCCAGGAGTAGTGCGAACTCCTGACGCAGTGAAAGACGATCCTGATCTCCGGTGAGAGAGAAAAGGGCCCTGCAGAGAGGGCAGAGGCCTCATTGCCATGAGAGAGCACTTTTGGGGGAATGGAGCGGAAGTGGCACTGGCAGTGAAATAAATAGACTAGATTGCAAGAAAGGAATGGATTGTCCCCTCGGAATTAAAGCTGAAAATTTGGGGGGCGCAAGGCTGATTTTGGCTGGAAGCGGCAGATTGGTTTCATGAGTAACTTGGAGGCCATATTGGAAGATCGGAGAGATCGGGTGCCAAGTGGCCTGTCGGGTCAGATGGGCACTATTTCTTCTTAATTTTGGTTGTAACTGGAACTTTCGTAGACTCTACCCCCTATTTTATTACTGCTGCGCTTTTTAAAAGTGATTTGACAATCAGTTGCTAAGTGCTGGAAGAACTACTTCTATCAACCTTCCCCCTGACTTACAGGTGGACTCAGTGGTGAGTAAGGCATTTTAACTGCCTCAGCACTTTAACTGATTGCTGTGGAGAATTATACTTGATATCTGCACGACAGAAGAACTGAAATACTATAGCTGATTAGCGCTTCCTTTTTCGAAATCCCTTGCCACAAATAGCTTTGTTATCTCTACTAACTCTTAGATCATCTTATTAATGGACTGATTGAAATTATAAGTAATTTGTAGGGGTATATTTGTTCTGGAAAATTAGGAGTTTAACGTATTGGTGAGAATTAATATAAAGTGGATTATTGATTTGATTTGAGTATTGATTAAACCTAGAGCAATAACTAGATAATTATCTGATTTACCTATTAATCATTTGAGAGTACTGAAGGGGGGATAGGAAGTAAGGTAGATAATTGATTAAATAGCAAAGTAATTCGCTAACAGACTAGAATATTGATTAATTATTGGGATAGGGTAGAGTAACAACTAGCACCTTTGAGTTCATTTTAGTTATAAGCTACTTTGGAGGAGGTTCTTCTGTTTAGCAGAAATGTCTAGCTCCTCAACTAAGGCCAGAAAGAAGCCTCTGATATCAACAGCATCTATGGCTCCAATTACGACTCCTCCTACTTTGCATAAATCCCTAGAGGCAGTAGCTGTGGCCAAGAAGACCTCTATGCTTCAAGGAATTCAGAATTTATTATATGTTATACAGGAAACTATGACAAAAAACCAGGAGGCCACAGCGAAGGACTTGGCTGAATTGAAACAGGAGATGGGAGGGATGCTAGGGGAGGTAAAACAAATCTCAGAGAGATTGAATGATGTGTGTGTGACAATGGAAAAGCACGAGTTCCAGATCCAGGAGGTAGTTACAAAGGTGGAGAAGGTTGAGGTGGTGATAGAGAGGCATGAGGCATGACAGCTACTGGTTAATAAGCAGCTTGAAGATGATATAGTTCTGCTTGAGATGGAGAAATCTGCCCACATCTTGAGATTTCAGAATATTAAGGAGGAGCCAGAAGAAGATTTGGAAGAGATGGTGGCAGGGATGCTGCAGAAAGACACGCAAAAGGAGAGATACAGATTGCGATCAAGAGGCCGAAAGCTGGTAAAACCCCTGGTACTGATGGCTTGCCTGCAGAAATTTATAAAAACTTTACAGATCTATACATAAAATATATGAAAAAAAATTTAATATAGTATTGATGGAGTTTAAGGCTCCCAAATCATGGCTAGAGGCCTATATTTCTTTAATACTGAAGGAAGTGGGGGGACCATACTCTGATACATAACTATAGGCCCATCTCACTCTTAAACGCAGACTATAAAATTTTTGCAGCTGTAATGGCAGCTAGATTTAAGAGATACCTTTGCAAATTCATCCATATAGATCAAAATGGCTTTTTACCAGCCAGACAGTTGAAAGACAATGTATTGATCATAATGGATGCCTTGGAATATTATGAGGCCCACTCTGAGAAGCAGGCAGCGTTCCTTTTTTTGGACACCCAGAAAGCCTTCGATAGGGTCAATTGGAATTATCTTATATCACAATTGAAATATATGGAGGCTGAAGAACATTTCATAAATGCAATTCAGGCAATTTATAGTCAACAGAAGGCCAAGATTTTGGTTAATGGAGAAGAGGCAGAGGAGGTGACGATAGCGAAGGGAACGAAACAAGGCTGCCCACTCTCCCTATTGCTGTTTATATTCACGCTAGAACCTTTACTTAGGTCAATAAGACAGGAGGTGAGTATAAGAGGATTGAAGATCAGAGTACAAGAATACAAGGTCCATGCGTTTGCGGACGACCTGGTCTTCGTTTTGGAAGAGCCATTAACCTCTGGAGGGCAATTTATTGATATAATACAGAAATTTGGTGAGGTGACTGGATTACAAATAAATAGAAAAAAAACCAATATTATAGTTAAAAACATGACGGAAATACAAAAATTAGAATTGCAAAACACTTTGGGCCTCCAGGTAGTTCGTAAAGTCAAATATTTAGGGATTTGGCTGCCTGATAGATGCTCCTCAATAAAGGCGGATAACTATCTAAAATTAACTGAGCAAATAGACAAAGATTTGGAGAAATGGGGCAAGATACAACTGTCATTAATAGGAAGGATAGCCTTAATTAAGACCCACGTAGTGCCCAGAATGGTTTTTCTTTTTCAAACAGCCCCAGTTAGACTAGATAAAATCTTTTTTAGGAAGCTGGACAGGGCTGCAAATAGATTTATTTGGCAGGGCAAGAAGCCTCGAATTAAGTTGAAAATGATGCAGAAACCGAAACAACAAGGCGGGTTGGGGGTCCCAAATTGGAAGTATTACTATAATTCGGTGGTTTTGGTTTGGATCCGTGAGTGGATTACACTACAAAGGAGACATCTGTTACAATCGAAGGTCATGATCTTCAACAGGAGTGGCATGCCCGCCTATAGTGGGAGAGAGGCAAACCCCCAGCATATTTTATGAAATATCATGTGCAAGGAGCCCTGATTGAGAGTTGGATGAAAATTAGGAAAACATATTATAATAAGGTACCACTCTGGGTTTCACCTGTGGAAGCTGTAATCTATCCGAATCTGTATACTCCAGAGGAAAAATTGACTTACAAAGAAATACTAGATACGAATGGGAAGTTAAAAACTAAATTGTTACTTCAGGAACAAGGAGTGAACCTAGACTGGTAGACGTACATGCAAATTAGCAGTAAGTATATGAGAGATAGACAGAGACTTGGGATTAGCCGAGAGGTGCAGATTTTGAATAGAATATTATTGGGGGTGGATGAAAAGATAATATCTAAACGTTATAAATTCTTTATGAATATGGAGGTAGGTGAGGAAGGTGCAAAGACCTTGGTTCATGTCTGGGAGAAGAATCTAGGTTATTCAAAAGAGCCTGAGAGGTGGAGCGAAATTTGGACTAAGAATATGAAATTAACCCCATCAATAGGATATAAAGAAAATATATATAAAATGGTATATTTTTTTTTTATTGAAAAAGTTTTACATTACATTTATAAAAAAAACCCCTCCCCTTCCCCACCCCCTGCCTAACCCACCCTAACCCCCCTCTCCCTCCCTCCCCCCCTTGACTTCCGCTGTTTAACAAACATTACATATTTAACAATCTTTAAAAGTGAGATCCCCTTACATAAAACACTTAACACTTTACTCTAAACATAATAAGCATATTTAAAAGAATCTAGTAAAATATTTTAAACATCAATATTTAATTCTCTAAGCATATTTAAAAAATCAAGTAAAATATACCTAAAATATATTTCATATTCAATTCTCTAAGCGTATTTAAAAAAAATCTAGAAAAATATTTTAAACTTCATCATCATCACATGCTAACATTATATAACCTTTACTATAATTCCAAACATTAATACGTTAAACTTATTCCATTCTTCATTCGTATCATTTTATACATTTCTCTTAAACCAGATATTTCATATTCAATACCTTACATTTAAGCTACTTAAGTAACTAAAATTCTAATTCAACTGAGCACTAATTGAAACTTCTTGCTTTGGTATTTGTTCTTCATATACTCTACCCATTTCCTCCACTCTTTAACAAAAGCTTCATGGGTCCTTTCCTTTAGGTATGCAGAAATTTTTGCCATCTCTACCAAATTAGACATCTTCAATATCCATTCCTCTATAGTGGGCACCTTATCTTTCTTCCAATATTGACCTATCAGTAATCTGGCTGCTGTAATCATATGCAATATTAATCTAGTATCACTTACTGAACAGCCTTTAACTATTCCCAACAGAAAAAACTGAGGAGAAAACTCCAACTTCTTCTTCAAAATATTCTGCATTACCCACCAAAGTTTAATCCAAAATGGTTTCAATTTTCTACATGTCCACCAAATATGAAAATATGTTGCATCCAAACAATCACACCTCCAACATTTAGGTTGAACATTTGGATACATACCTGATAACTTTTTTGGGTCTAGATGCCATCTATAAAACATCTTGTAAAAATTTTCCCTCAAATTCTGTGCTTGTGTAAATTTAACATTCTGGACCCAAACCTTTTCCCAGGTTTCCAACATTACTGGTTCTGCAAAATTCTGTGCCCATTTTATCATACAGTCTTTAACCAATTCACTCTCTGAGTCTCTTTCTAACAATAAATTATACACTCGTTTAATATGCATCGGCCCTTTGCGTTTCATCTGAGTCACCAAATCTTCTTCATGTAACATTAGTCCAATTTTCTGATCTTCCCTCCATCTTGCTTGAAGTTGAAAATACTGCAATCAGGTTAGATTCACTCCATCTTCCAACAGGGTATTCAAGGATTTCAAACACCAACTACCCCCATCATTAATAAGTATCTCTTTGTACAACAACCCCCCGAGTGACTTTATTTTTGGCATAATATGCCCAAGATCCATCCACAAAGGTATTTTGTAATCCATTTGAAGCTGGTGCTTCTTCCAAACTCTCAGCAAAGCATGTCTTAAAATATGCCTGTTAAATACACTGGCTCTCTTATCTTCATAAAGCAAATATGCATGCCATCCAAGTTGCAAATCATGGCCTTCTATATTCAAAATTTCTCTTTTAGTTACTCCGATCCAATCTCCAACTTGTGTCAGTACTGCAGCTTCATAATATAAACGTAGATTCGGAACTTTAAGGCCACCCCTCTCACGAGCATCTTGCATAATCTTAAGTTTAACTCTTGGTTTTTTCCCATTCCAGATAAATTTATTTAAACCTGCTTGCCATTCCAACAAGAATTTATCATTTTTGAGCACCGGAATCATTTGAAACAAAAACAAGAATCTAGGTAGAACATTCATCTTAACAGCTGCTATTCTACCAAGCAGAGAAAGTTGCAGCTTCTTCCATATATCAAGATCTTTTTGAATCTTATGCCAAAGTTCTTCATAGTTGTTTTGAAAAAGTTTTCTATTAGTTGCTGCAACTTGAACCCCTAAATATTTCACTCTTGAAGCTATTTCAAAGCCTGCCACCCTTTCAAGATCTTTCCTTTGTGGTTCCAACATATTTTTGACTATCATCTTAGTCTTTTTCTGGTTCAGGCTAAAACCTGAAACCAGACCGTATTCCTCTATAATGTCTTTCATCTGTATGATTGATTCCAAAGGTCGTGTTAGGGTAACAATCAGATCATCTGCGAATGCCTTCGTTCTATAATCTCTTTGCCTTACAACAATTCCCTTCAGTTTGTCCGAGTCCCGTAGAGCATTCAACAGCACTTCCAAAGTCAAGATAAAAAGTAATGGAGATAATGGACAGCCTTGTCTTGTCCCTTTCTGTATATTAAAATTAGTAGTCAAGCTGCCATTAATAATAATCTGTGCTGTCTGTTCTTGATAAATTGCGGAAATCACTTGTATAAACTTTACCCCAAAGTCCATTTTATGCAAAATCTTTTTTAGAAAATCCCAGTTGACTCGATCAAAGGCTTTCTCCGCATCCAAAAACACCAGCACCGCAGGGATCTGTTTCTTTTCCTCAAGATATTCCAACAAATCTATGAGTTGCCTGACATTGTCCTTCATGTATCTGCCTTCAATAAAACCTGCTTGGTCTTCATGAATCACATCTTGAATAACTGGCATCAGTCTGTTGGCTAGTACTTTAGCATAAATTTTATAATCCGTATTCAGGAGGGATATTGGTCTAAAATTTTCAGGTTTAGGAGATTCTTCTTCTTTAGGTATCAGTGAAATAAAGGCCGTCTTCCATGAGGGGGGTATTTTACCCCCCTGCTGGATATGACAAAACAAATCCTTAAGATACTCAACCAATTCCTCTTGCAGCGTCTTATAATATACTGCCGTCAAACCATCTGTCCCAGGAGCTTTAGATAATTTCAGTTGTTTTATTGCGTATAAAATCTCTTCCGATGTTATAGGTCGGTCCAGTCTATCACTTTGTGTACTAGAAATTTTTGTAACTCTCTTCGTCTGCAAATATTTGTCAATGAGATCTTCATTAATTTTATCAGCTTGATACAATTTAGAATAGTAAGTTAAGAAGGCTTGATGTATTAAATTCTGCTGGTGTACTCGTTTCCCTTTATGCTCAATGGTATTTATCATACGAGAATTTTGTTTTTTCCTCAAAGTGTAAGCCAACCATCTGCCAGGTTTATTAGCATTGCAAAAAGTATTATGTTTAGCAAATTGCAGATTAGTTGCTGTTTGATCAGCCATCAACACTTGAAATTGGTCTTTCAGAAGTTTTATCGTTAATAGTAGCCTTCCATCAGCCGGATTCTTGATAAGCAATTGCTCTTTTTCCTTTATCTCTATCTCCAAATCTATTCTTGACTTTTGACGAAGAGATCTGTGTCTAGAATTCATATGTATCAAAACACCTCTCATGTAAGCCTTACATGCATCCCATACTATCTCAATAGGGGTACCTTTATTCAAATTAATATCAAAAAATTCTTTAACTTGTTTTTTAAGGTCCATAATATACTTTTCATATCTAAATATGTTTTCATTCATGCGCCAAGATCTCCTTTCTCTCTTACCCAAATTTATCTCCATCCAAACTGGACTGTGGTCTGTTAAAGTTCTAGGAAATATTTTTGTCTTATTCACCATAGTGAGTAAGTCCGTAGTAGCCAACATAAAATCAATTCTTGAAAAAGATTTGTGTCTATCTGAAAAAAAAGTAAAGTCCAATTCTTTAGGATGATGAGCTCTCCAAACATCCTTCAACTCTAATTCTTCTTTCAATGAAAAATAGTCTGTGGTAACTTATTTCCTTTTTTAGCAAAGGTCTTTTTATCCAACGTTGCATCAATCACCCCATTCCAGTCACCCATAATCAAAAAGGACTTATAATTCCACTTCAATATTTTGTCATTCAGCATTTTATAAAAACTTTCCTGCTGCTGGTTCGGGGCGTAGATACCAATTAAAAGTATCGTAGAATTCTGTACAGTTATTACGACTGCGATATATCTCCCCTCATCATCCGCTTCTATAAGTTTAGCTGATATTCTCTTAGAAATATAAAACACAAGTCCATTCCTTTTGGCTGCACTGGAAGATATAAAATGTGATCCAAGTTTAGAAATTAGAAATTTCTGATCCTGGGTTCTAATATGGGTTTCCTGCAGGCATATAACATCATTATTGTATTGTTTCAGGTAGTGGAATATTTTTCTTCTTTTCTGCGGTGAATTCAAACCGTTCACGTTCCATGATAAAATTCTAAGCATCATTCTGAAAGTGGTCGAAGCCCTTGAAGCATCTCACGAAGACTCTCGCCAACCGCAGACGTCTTCGGTCTTGCCCCTCCCACAGCTTCAGAGTATAATTTTTTCCCCTTTGTTCCATTCTCCTCCTGTGGCTTCTTCACCTGTTGTGTCTCCAATCTTTGCTTCCCTGCAGCTCGAGTTATACGTTGATCCTTAGGTTCTTGCATCAACAAATCCAGATCAGGCAATACCTCTCTTGTAGCTCTAGATTGCTTTGGTTTCACCTCAAAAAGTTCTATCAAGGAATCTTCTAAGATACCTCCAACCGCACCTGGAATTTCCTCCCTTAGTACTTCTTGAGTTTCTTTCAGCATCCCCTCTTGAGGAGCCTTCTCAACTGAGATATCTTCAATAGGTAAAAATGTAGAAGAGCGGGGTGATATTGAGATTTTTTTCAACACATTATTGTAGAACTGTTCCGCCTTCTCCACCGAATTGATACGATATCTCACATCCTCATAACGTAAAACGATGCCAACGGGAACATCCCACCTAAATGGGAACTGCCTCTTTTTCAATTCATTCACCAGGAATCCAAAATCTTTCCGATCCCTTAACATCTTTGGTGGTAACTCTTTGTAGACCCCAACTTGATTGCTTTCATACAAAACCGTGGTCTGGAAGGAACACTGCAAAATATCATTTCTCAATTTCCTCTCAGTAAAGTAAACCACCACATCTCTTGGGAGATTCCTCTGTTTCGCCACTCGTGAATTAGCTCTGTACAGCTTATCAATTCTTTTATCAATCACCTCTGGCTCAGCTTTTAAAATCTTCGCCAACACCTCCACACAAGTTGCCCTCAAATTCTCACGATTATTCTCCCTTAAACCTCTTAATCTTATAGCAAATTCCATATTCCGAAAATGAAGCATGGTAACCTCCTCTTCAAGTCTCTGGTTCTGCACCCCCACCTTAAACATCTGTTCCTTCACTTCTTTTTTGTTAGCTTCTACTTCAAGATTTAAATCCTCCACTTTTTTCTCAATCACCAGTAGAGCATCAGTAAGAACCGTAGCCACTTTAGTCACACTTTGATGTAATTCTTCAGTTTTTTCCTCCACCAACTCCTTCACTTCCCCCACCACCACCTTGATTTCTTTTTGATTTTTAGTCATCCTTTCATCCAATTTGCTCATTTGGCCAGAAAGCTCTCCCAAGTATTTGTGTATAAATGCTTTCAGGTCTTCTGTTTCACTATCCTGTGATTGTTTTGACTGTTTTAAAGCTGGGGCTGACTTTTCCTTTGTCTGATGCGTGGGGGAATCCCCCCCCGTTCTCTTTGATGCCATGCCTGAACACTTAAGTCTTGAAAAAAAAGAAAAAAATCTTCCTCCTTTTCCTAACCTCCCCAGTTTTACAGAAAAGGAGCAAAATCCATTAACTTTTACGATAAAGAGCTTGTAAAACTTGTAAATACACAATCCAATTACAGGCAGGCACACTTTCTCTTTCCCAATACACTTTCTTCTTTCCGCTTTCACTGACTACTTTAATCAGCCGCCATTTTCAAACACTTTTACGAACAAACAGCTTGCTTTTCAAAGTTAAAAAAGTCGTTTTAAAACTTTATATATGTCAAAAAATTTTTTTCCAGATCTCACCAATCAAGTTGCCAATCATTTAAAGGTCTGCTCCGTTCGTTTGTGATTCCTCCCCGTCTTGTTCTGGCTAGCAGAAGTCCCGCGCCGCTCGGAGATCCGGCAGCTTGAAGAGGGAGCCCCAACAAAAGGCAGTTACCAGGGCAAAAAAAAATCCCTGGCTGCACTTTTTGGGCTCAACCTGTTGCTGCCCACTCTTGCTCCCCCTTCTTCCAAAAGGGGAGCGTTCCGAGCCGCTTTGAAGCAAAAAAAGCGGCTCTACAGGCGGCGGGGGCGGCGGTCGATCGAACGAGCCGCCCTGCGACGAGGGGATCGCAAACCGGAAGTCTATAAAATGGTATATTGATGGCATTTACCGCTGGCCAGACGGTAAATGTTCCCTGGAACACCCCCTGTCTGTTGGAAATGTGGCGTTAAAGAAAGTGCATATTTCCACCAATGGTGGACCTGCTGAGAGGCAATGAAATTTTGGAAGAATATTCTGAAGTGGCTCAATGAAATGTTGGGGCAGCATATACAACTGCGTCCTGAGGTATTTTTATTATGGATAAGACCCGAAAATGTTAATGGAATGGCATGGTACCTGCTGCTGCATGTAACAACAGCTGCAAGATTGGCATGGGCCCAATACTGGAAGATGGATGTTAGCCCACCCGAACAAGTAGTAATTCAGTAAATAATGAATTGTGCGGAATCAGATTGGCTTACTATGTTACTGAAAGGATGCGGGGACACAGATTACTATATATCTTGGAATCAATGGTATAATTGGATGTCAAGTCGAGCTATAAATGGAGATATTGGATAAGCATGTCAATTGGTATATGTAATAGATTTTTGTACATTACCCTATATATGTAACAGGACAAGTTTATTTCCTTCTCGCGTTGTGATGTAGACAGCTATAGATTTAATGTTTGTTGGATGTATAAGATTAAAAAAAAAAAAGCAAGACCAAAGTGTCAAACTTACCAGATCACATTGCCGTCACGTGACATACTGTGACATTTTCCCCCTTCATGCTCAAGATAATTTTATATCCTGTAGTCTTCAATTAACTTTCCAACATTAGCCTAGTTTCTTATAGCTAGTGAATTCAAAGTTCTTGTTAAACTGCACAGGTATTCATAGCAAAGTAATGATACAGAAAAAATAATGCCATAACAAAGAGCCCAAACTGCTGCATCCAGAGAAGTAACCTTCCAAGGCAAGAAAGAAGAGCTAGTTAGCTAGCTGTCCTTCTGAATCTGGCTGACAAAGAGAGGCAGTAGATACCCTTTCTCCTATCGTAACACTTGTTGCCACTTGGGAGAAAAAAGACAGAGGTCCTGGTCACTATTAATTTCTCCCTTAGGTTTGTATCTAAGCTTTAAAAATAAAAGTGTTTGGAACTGAAAAATATGCCGAGTGTCTGAAGGGAAGGCGAGATAAAACATCACAAATAAATAAAAACACTTTTCCTCTCTCTCTAATATAAAAACTGAACAGCTTACATTTCACCCATAACTTTAAACAATGTCCATTTTTGATATACAGTTAATATTTTATTCAGGTTAAATATATATTGAGAACATTTCCTCTGGAGACAACTAAAAGTACATATATTTGCCATTTACAACATTTCTAACTAAAATCAGTAAGAAACTTCAACAAGTTGAAAAACTTCTACCAATTGAAAACTAAGGAGATAATCTAGAATTAACCCAAAAGAATTTGTTTTCACAGCAGGAACACTGGCTAATATTTCCTAATATTAAGCTTAAGTCCAAATGTATTTATAGAGTTTATGTTGTATTGGAGTTAATTTTCTCAAATTTAGAAATATTAAAAATGAATTTTATATTAAGATTTAAGCTGATAAGACAAGTTGGGCAATTCATAGTAAATTAACAACAAAAACATTAAGATGATTTCCGGTTTGGCACCGCAGTGTTACAGTCGGGGAAATAGCGGGCTCTAATGAGCCCCGCAAAAACCCCGACTGACAAACCACCGATCGATGGGTCTTCGGACCAAACCCATCCTGCAGGGACGGGGGAAGAAGAGGAGTGCCTCGGGCGGCCAAGAGGAACAGGCAAGTTCCTCGGAGGCCAGAGGGAATCCTCTGAGTCGGCGGTGGGGGGAGGCAGCCATGGCAGCTGCCACAAAGCCTTGGCAAACCGGAAAAAGATTTGTGCAGGAGGGAAGAAGAAAAGACGATGTGCTTCGAAGCCAGGTGAGTGACACCAACCCAGGAGAGAAACAACGTAACAGCAAGGATTTTTACAAATAAGACCCCAAATTTTAAATAGCAGTTGAAGATCTTGGGGACTTGAGATTTTGGTAAAGCAACAATTGGAAACAAAGACCCATTAAAGATTTTGTTTTAGTATAAACTGCGTTGGAAGAATTGGCTTTTAACAAATTAGTAAATTGGGTTCTTTTTTTTTTATTGGAATGGATTTGAGAAGTGTTACTTCGGGATTTAACACCTTTGGAAAGTTAAAGAGAGATAAATGGATGGTTACATAATAGCTATAAAATGGAGATTGCTGAGACTAAGTGGAATGTGGATTGTAGAGATCCTCCTTCTGTTTGGAAAAGAAATACTTTGAAATTGCTATTTACCTTGGATTATTTTGAAATTAACTATAGACTTTTGGATTTTGGAGATTCCTATTCTGTTTTTGGATGATTTTACAAAGAAAGAAGAAAAACACTGGATTTATTAAAATCGAAATTAACTGGCTTAACAACAAAAGATGTGGCACAGGAACAAAAGAAAAGAAGCTGATGGATTTTACACAGAGCAGATGTTACAAAAGAATTAAAGTGATATATAGAGTTTCTAATATGGAAATGTGGATTTTGAAGTAGAACATTTATGGACAGATAGGGAAATGAAGAAATAAAGCAGATAAAATTAAAATGTAATGCTTAAAAACTAAATGTATAAGTGATTTTTAGATAAAAAAAAGAGGGCTTTTGAAGTAATAGATGGAAAATAAAAGAAATAAAAATAAAATAAAAGAAGGTAACTAAAATAGAGGATTGATGTATAGGCAGCTAAAATGATATTTTTATGAAAACATAAGAGTATATACTAATATGAAATAAATCTAAGAAAATTTATTGCTTTGATGTAACATGTTTTAATTCTAATTTGTAAACAAACTTGAGAATGGTAAATATGACTGATTAATGTATTACTGGATGAAAACATACGATACACAGTAACAAATTGTGTTAGAACTCAATGTATGCTGGAAATGATTAATATTATGAAATACGTTGAGAATTAATCTGGAAGAGTATTCTGGGAAATAGCTAAATAATAGACAAATATACTGCAAGGGGAAAGTTAAAACAGTGGTTCCAAAAGTGGGCGGTACCGCCCCCTGGGGGGCGGCGGGATGCCTTAGGTGGGCGGTAAGAGGCAAGGGGGCAGCAGGGAGGTGCTAGAGGCAAAAGGGGGCGGCAGGGGGGGCGCTAAGTGGCAAAGAGGGTGGTCCCCACCCTTTGCCCTGTGCAGTTACCTCCTTGCAAGCAAACAGCAAGAAAAAACAACTTTCAGCTTCAGCATAGGCTAATTAGCCCGTTGATTAGATCCGCAACTCTCAGTTGATTTGCTCTCAGCTGTTTTGCGCAGAGATCTGCCGCTTGCTACAAAGAGCTAAATTGCTGGAGCAGATTTTTTTCTCTCCTTGTGCAATTCAAGCTGAAAACGAAACTGAAAGTAAAGCAGGTTGTTGGCTTTGCTGTTTGCTGCAATGCTGGAAAATTAGACAGAGGCAGATTTCTTTTCTTTTTCCTCATCAAAAAAGGTAGGTGCAAACAATGGGAAATTTAGGGCAAAGGAGGAGAGTTCAATATTTTAAAACACAAAAGAAAAAAAAAGCTCTATTTAACTAGGGAATTGTAATAATTGAGATACTATTGTATATTGTGTTGAAAGCAGAAACGGTTAAGTTGTGGTTTGGAGGAATATATGGGGGAAATTATTTGGTTTATTATTAGTAGTAAATATAATTAATTGATTTGTAAGAAATTGGATTGCATGGAAATAATTGGAATATTTATGTTCATATTGATTAATATACTTTTGATACCATTGACCATGGTATCATGCTGCACCAGCTGGAGGGATTGGGGGTGGGAGGCACCGTGTTGCGGTGGTTCTCCTATCTCTCTGACCGGTCGCAGTCTGTATTGGCAGGGGGGCAGAGGTCGACCTTGAAGCGCCGTTTGTGGGGTGCCGCAAGGGTCGGTCCTCTCACCACTCCTGTTCAACATTTATGTGAAGCCGCTGGGTGAGATCATCTGTGGGTTTGGGGTGCAGTGACATCTGTACGCTGATGATACTCAGCTGTACATCTTCACCCCAGACTACCCCAATGATGCCCTTGAAGTGATGTCCCAGTGTCTGGAGGCCGTGCAGGTCTGGATGGGGAGGAACAGGCTTTGACTCAACCCTTCCAAGACCGAGTGGCTGCCGGCGTCCCGATATAGCCAGTTGGTGCCATCGCTGGCTATTGGGGGCAAATCATTGACCCACACAGAGGGGGCTCGCAAATTGGGTGTCCTCCTGGACACACGGCTGTCTTTAGAAGAGCATATGACGGCCGTGTTTATCTTTTTTTTCAATTATTTTCTTTTCAATATTAGCTCTTTGTTTCTCTTGCTTCTCGTTCATCTTTTCTCTTTCTTTCTTTTTTGCAAGCTAACCAATTTTCTGCTTCTTTATTTACCTTAAATGCCTCCCTTACTTTTTGAAACATCTCCCTTAGTGTCTCATTTTCATCCTCCCAATTCTCCATATTTTCAATTTTAAAAGGCTAGGATTTTTAAGCTTATTCTTTTCATTTACATATGTGTGTGTGGGGGGGGTGCTTTTCAAGGAGCCACAAGGGGAGCTGAGAGCAGAGTTATTCTGACAGTGTCTTTTAAAATTGCTTGGAAGACCCATTTTCTCCTCAACAATAATGGTTTGTATACTTTGGAATAAAACATATACCTGGAAAAAGTATTTGCAAAACTTGGACAGAAGGAAAAGAAAGACAGGACTGGACTCATTATCAGTAGCCAGTTAGTTCATTGTTATCAGTGAATCCCACTGATTCTAAATTAATTTTAAGATCGGGATTGGTGACTACTGAAATTTAAGTATTCAACATTGGTCTCAGAAATCTCTGATTTGAACTATCAAATCTCTGATTTAAACTATCATACCTTTGATTTGAACTTTGATTTGAACTATGGCAAGAAAAATTGTAAAATGGGGCAAAAGTCACTTAACCATAATAATTTCTAGATATTTTAAGTGTAGAGAATTCAAGTGTTGAGAATGACCCATTATTTTGTCTCTTTTTCCGCACTAGATACCACTATTTGATTTCTTTTCATTTTATTCAAATAACAACAGAAAACCCAATACGGTTCAGCATGAATTGGCTTTCCAGTCCTTCCTTGATGCATTTTTGCACATTGGTTATCTAGTTTAAATGCCAAAGAAAAATCAATGATATATATTTCTGACCTTTGCAGTATCACACTGTCATTTGTTCACACTGCTGAAGCAAAATTAACAGGTATGAATTAAGTTTTAGCTACAGAATGGAACTTTAATTCCAGAAGTCCATTCTTTAAACTTGGACTTCTGGAATTAAAAAGCTCTGGATTAAATGGTACCCCAGACAAAAGATGCAGAAGAGTATATTAAACATTATAATAGCTGTCTAGAAATGTGGGTTATGAGCTATTTTGACATCATCAGAAATTTAATTTATTACCTGTTAAAAATGCAAAGACAAGGAGTATAAGGAGCAAATAAAAGACCTTCATGTTGGGGTTGGTTCTGGACCAAATCTTACTTGTGTAACAGAAACCACCTCTCAGCCCTCCTTGTGACTTCTTGAAAAGCATCCCCCCCCACAGCTCCACCACCTGAGGAGGCAGGGGAGGACTGCAGGTTGATCCCAAGGGGGTCTGGGAATGGGTGTGAATTCATCCCACAGCCCTCTCCATCCCCTCCTCTGTGAAATTGCTTTCTCCCAGTCACTGGTGGTCAGCAAATTCAAAAGGAACCCCCAACTGAGAATCACTGCTCTAGATTGGTTGATTCAGGGGATTTCTTTAGTGTTAACTAATAATGTTAGCTATTTTTGTTACAGGAATAGATTTGTATTGGAGCAGCCTGCAGGCCTCCCAAAGGCTCTGCGCACCCCGTTTTTGCAAAAAACCGGCCCATTTTTCACAAAAACGGGACATGCAGGGCAAGGCTTCAGGAGGCCAAAAAATGGCTGTATTCCGTGTATTTTACTATCTTCCTTAGTGGGTTGTGCAAACCGCTATTCCAAACAATGCTATTTATAGGGGGTGGGGGTGGGGGTGGGGGCAGTGATGAGTTGCCCCGGTTCTCACCGGTTCTATAAAACTAGTAGTAAAACCGGTAGGAGGCCCCGCCCACCGACCCCGACATCACCAAAACGGTTCTGCGCATGTGGAGAAGAGTGCGTGCATGCACAAGCAAAGTGAGTGCGCACATGTGGCCCCGCTGCAAACCGGTAGTAAAGGTAAGCAGAACCCATCCCTGGGTGGGAGGGCACTGAGGATGAGTTTGTAATACCAAGGGGGCGGTGGACTGAAAAAGTTTGGGAACCACTGGTTTAGATTAAGATGTTAGAATGTATGCTAAAAAAATTTATGTTCTGATTTCTAATTTTAAAAGATGTAATGGGAAATTGTGAATGGAGCTTGTTAAAGAAATGTAAGCGGTTGTACCTATGTATGACCAGATCAAGACTTCATTTTTGAAAGATATATTTTATGTTTATGTTTGAAAAAATAAAAAAAATATTTTAAACAACAACAACCACAACAACAAAAACATTCAAAGCTTGGTCATATATTCATCTTACCTGAATTTGAAAATACTTGTACAGATAGGTACCACCAAGGATTACAACAACCAGCATAAAAGCTAATCCAAAACACATACACCAGCACCAAGCTCTTCTTTGTCCAAGAGGCACCACTTCTGCTGGATCCTAGAAAGCCACACACAAAAAAGTAATCAATAGTTAGGTATATCCAGCTACATCAGTGGTGGGTTGCCCCCGGTTCGCAAGAACCGGTAGTAAAACCGGCGGGAGGCTCCGTCCACTGACCCAGACATCATTGTAAGTGGTCTGGGCAGACACGATGTGAACTGGTAGTAAAGCTAAGTAGAACCCACCCCTGAGCTACATCATGCAGGTATAATGTAATCACTACTTGTGTCCATGCTATGTGAACAGGCTTCCTTTCCCATCTTCTTTTCCACCTTGAACAACCACCAAATCTTCCACGGAATCCCTGAACTCCCTTCTGGAGTGGCAGGTGGAATTCTAATACAGAAGCTATTCTATCAGCAAAAAGAGGTTTCACTTATTTCTACCAAGGCCACAAATCTAATCATTTTTTCCAGGCAGTTTTTAATTATTAAACAGAAATTTATTAAATTTATTCAATAAATATAAAATAAATTTATTAAATTATTAAACAGAAAGCACTTGTGTGAATGCTGTTTGTTGACTTCAGTTCAGCATTTAATGCAATCATCCCTCAGCATCTAGTAGACAAACTGGGCATTTTAGGCTTTAATACTCCTTTGTACAGCTGGATTCTTGATTTTCTTACTGATAAATATGTGCGAGTTGGGACTAATATTTCTAACACCATTTTCTTGAGCACAGGTTTTCCTCAGGGCTATGTCCCAAGTTCAGCCTTTTTGACGCATGACTATTGTGCTAGATTTACCACTAACCATATCGTGAAGCATGTGGACAATAGAACAGTAGTGGGCCTTATTCAAGATGACAACATGGTGGTGTCATGTGTCACAGATATAAAAAACTATAAACTAATTTCCTTCTTGAACTTGGATTACAAAATATTTACAGCAATTTTATGAATTGAAAGGCTTTTTAAATGAATTTATACATATTGATCAAAATGGGTTTTTACCATCACAACAATTACGAGGTAATCTGAGAGTTATGTTAAATGTACTCAAATATTATGAAAATCATCCAGGCAAACAGGTTGCTTTAGTTTTTATTGATGCCCAAAAAGCATTCAATAGGGTCAATTGGGAGTTCATATTATTACAATTAGAGCATATGGGTTTTGGACAAAGATTTATAAATGCAATCAAAGCCATATATTCTAAACAAACTGCCAGATTATTGATAAATGGTGATTTGATGGAAGAATTTACTATTGGTAAGAGCACAAGACAGGGCTGTCCTCTCTCCCCCCTACTCTTTATATTGTCATTAGAGACTTTACTGCGTAAAATAAAGAATGAAGAAGGAATAAAAGGCCTTAAAATTGGGAATCAGATATATAAAAGTCAAGCCTTTGCAGAAAATATGGATTTTATTTTGGAAGATCCTATAAAATCTTGTCTATCTTTGTTGGAAAAAATTGAAGAATTTGGGGCTGTAGCGGGCTTGCTAATTAACAAAAAGAAGACAAATATTCTAACCAAGAATATTCTAGAGAAAGGTAAACAGGACTTAAAGTGGTCAGTAAAATCAAATACTTGGGAATCGAGTTAACGGGTAGATACTCGAGCATCCAGGAGGATAATTATATTAAATTATTAACTCAAGTAAAGAAAGATCTAGACAAATGGGGTAAAATTCAATTGTCACTCCTTGGACAGGTAGCAACAATAAAATCCTATGTTTTACCAAAATTTAACTTTCTCTTTCAAACGGCGCCAGCGAATTTATCCAAAAAATTATTTATAGATCTAAATCAGTCTGTAACTAAATTTATATGGCAGGGGAGAAAACCCCGGATTTAAAAAAAAATGATGCAAGAGATGAAAGAAAGAGGGGGTTTGGGCCTACCATGTTGGGAAAATTATTACTCAGCCTCTTTATTAGTGTGAGTCAAAGAATGGATCGCTTTAAATAATAACCATCTTCTTAGGATAGAAGGCTATGACTTACAACAAGGTTGGCATATGACACTCTGGCGAGATAATACCCCACAAAGTAAATTGTTTACTCGGCACTATATAAGGAACATTTTAATTCGAAATTGGGAGAAGGATATTGTACCTTTACAGGGAGGATACATGAGATGTGGGTGTGGCTTACTGATAATGGCTAATGAACCAGAAATAGATCTATATAAGTCTCTCAATGGGCAGCATAAGGCTTGCTGGCTGCCAGAAGAAAAAAAGCCCAGAAAGTAGTGAATGTGATTTCACTCAACTAGGGTTGCAGAAAAATCTTGGTTACGTAGGAAAAACCTGGCTAAAAGAAACACACATACACACAAACACATATATATGTTTTCTTTCCTTTTCGTAGGCTTTATGTGTATTTCTCTTTAGCCAGGTTCTTCCTATGTAAACCAAGATTTTTCCTGTGCGCTGCTCCCATTATCCATGCATGGAGTTAATGCTTCAGCCTTTGGCAAACAACTGAGTGTTACTTTAAAAGAAACTTCCCCTTTCCCGGCTGCTCAGCCACACCCCCAATCCCATGATACCCCAGTCTTCGCTCAGTTGCTTGGCAAACGCTGAAATGTTTTTTGGGAGCTCTTGAGTTTAAGGTACTTTTCTCTTTTAATGTGATTAAACCTACGAAAAGTAAGAAAATAGACATTGGGCCTTTACAGGGAGGAACATGAGATGTGGGTGTAGCCTACTGATGATGGCTAACGAGCCAGAAATAGCTATTTAGGTCTCCCAGAATGCAGCACAAGATTCTGTTTGCTGCCAGAGTGAAAAAGATGGAGAAAGAACCCAGAATGTAGTGAATGTGATTTCGCTCAATTGTGGTTCCAGAAAAATCTTGGCTACGTAGGAAAAACCTGGTTCAAAGGAAAAACATATATTAAACCTACAAAAAGTAAGAATATATATATATATATATATATATATATATATATATATATATATATATATATATATATATATATATATATATATATTGCAAGTATATGTGTGTTATGTGTGTGTCTGCATAAATATATACTTTCTCTGGGGAGCAGGCAACAGAATTTCATTTTTAATGTGGGCCAGTGTACTCACAGTAAAAAAAAAAATGACAATAAAACATTATCTCTTATCTCTTAAATTAACCATAAAGTTTTCAGCAT
This sequence comes from Masticophis lateralis, assembly GCA_030761175.1. NCBI lineage: Eukaryota > Metazoa > Chordata > Lepidosauria > Squamata > Colubridae > Masticophis > Masticophis lateralis. The sequence goes on from JAUDYJ010000001.1 coordinate 162,399,983, forward strand.
TTATGAAATCAAAATATTATAAGCATAAATGTGGAACAGAAGCACATAAATCTTCACAATTATCTTTGAATAGTAACAGTGTTGCTACTTGAATAATCCATGTTTTGGTAACTGCTTACTTAGATTAATATAATGCAGTATATAGAAGGCTGCTCTGAAAGACAACCTGGAAATTTCAGTCAACATAAGAAGGTAAGCAAAAGAAATTACCAGAAGTGCTCAGTATGATTACATTACACCAAGCATGTGCTTATTTCCAATTTCAACTTAATGTATCATTACTAACTAATAAAGTCCTTCATCTTTGGGAACAACAACATCTGAAGGAATCCAGTCCTCCCACTCACTCTTGTCAATTTTATGAAGAGGCTAGATAATTTCAAAGTCACTTTTAGAATCAATTAACAATAAGTCTGGGTTTCCAACTCACATGAAAACTCACTTTAGATGGCTATATGAAGGATTATCTGTTACAGACATACATACTCAATGTGCAGGTATCTAGTTGAGATACTCAAATTATGTGGAAAGGAAATTGGGAGCACTCTAAATAACGGGTTATACTATACAGATCAATCTCAGATAGAATGAAAGAATTTTAAAATATATCAAATGATGTAGATAACATCTTCAAGTCAAGATCAGCTCCTGATATTATAGATGCATCCATGCAAATTTCTTGGCATGCCATTGCTTTCCGCCAATTGTTTAATTTCCTAGTTAAACTAACAGCTCTGGAATTTCCTGGACTAACTACAGTTAGTCCTCAATTTACAACCACAATTGAGCCCAAAGTTTCTGTTGCTAAGCAAGACAATTGAGTTTTGCCCCATTTTATGACCTTTCTTGTCACAGCTGTTAAGTGAATCACTGCAGTTGTTAAGTTAGTAACACAGTTAAGTGAATCTGATTTCCCCACTGACTTTGCTTTACGGGTCATAAAAGGTGAGAGAAAGAGAAAGAACGAAAAAATAAGAAAGAATAAGAGAAAGAGGGAGAGAGAAAAGGAAGGAAGGAAGGAAGGAAGGAAGGAAGGAAGGAAGGAAGGAAGGAAGGAAGGAAGGAAGGAAGAAAGAAAGAAAGAAAGAAAGAAAGAAAGAAAGAAAGAAAGAAAGAAAGAAAGAAAGAAAGAAAGAAAGAAAGAAAGAAAGAAAAGAAAGACAGACTTTTGTGCCACTGTCTCTCCTGTCATAACAATTACATGACTCTTTTTGTACTTACTTGCTAGGATAGATCACTGTGAGCAAAAAAATGTTTTCAAAATTAATGTCACTACTGCTTTATTTAGAAGTCTATTATCTAATAGACTTTTCAAAATGCCAACACATTTATACTTAATTTAAAAGTCAGCAAATGTTACATTATTCTTTATTAAAAGATATTGTAAACTAGTAACATGACATATACAATTGGAAATGTGCTTTTAAAATACTTCGCATATGAAAATCATACCATTAAAAAAGATGGCATATAATAATGAAAGAACAAAAAAAACCCTCCCAAAAAAATCAGTGGAAACCAGTGTCCTGAATGAACCTGAATCATCTAAAAAGTTTGCTATATCTCCCAGGCAAGGAGCTCCAATGAGAAAAATCTGCAATCAAGTGAACAATCCCTGACAAAGAATTGGGACAGCTCTAGGACTGTCATAGTTAAGTTATGACAAGCACAAAGCTGGTTGCCAAGGCAGCTTCTGCAGGGACCTGAAGCCTTGCAGTATCACCACTTCAGAACATTCCATTGCTACTGCCAGCCCTAACTGGGAATGTTTGCACTGAATGTGTGTACACGGTATGCCAAATTTCTGTTCTTTTTCTAACAAGGAGAAAATCTTGAAAATTGGCTCCTGGATCTTGGTCACAAACAGATAGCCCTTCAACTGCATTTCTCCCCTGACTATTCAAATCTGTGTTGATACAAAATACTTACACAGCACACCAAAATTAAATTAAGCCACATGGTCTTGTTCATGCAAAGCAGATTAGTCTCTTCATTCACAAGAATTCTTGGATTGCTGTTCTTTCAGCAACACCATCAACAGGGAGGAAGCAATAGACCAATGTGACTGCCCAAGTATTGATGGACAGGCAAAATCCAAAGAAAAGAGATAGCTATTGCCTGAAGCCTCTTCTGGCCTGTTGTCTCCTGAACAATAAATCTCTTTCAAAAATATAGAAGAAATCCTAGGACAGTGATGGCTAACCTTTTTGCCATTGCTTGCCAAAAGCTGGAGGACTGCGGGATAGTCAGGCGCGCATGTGCCAACACCCATAATTCTAGACGCCATGCCCCCCATGCATGCGCACGCAATCCCATGCTCCCTCCAACTTTTGGCATGTGACAGCATGGTGGGCACAATAGGCCTGTTTTTTGCCCTCCCCAGGCTCCAGAGGCGTTCTAAGAACCTGGGGAGGACGGAAACAGCCTTCCCCACCCTACCAGAGGCCTTCCAGAGACCGGAAACAGCCCATTTGCCAACTTCCAGTGGGCCCAGAAGGCCCAAAAATCAGCTGGCCAGCACGCACATGCATGTTGGAGCTGAACTTGGGCCACGCTCGCATGCCCAACAATATGGCTCCGTGTGCCACAGGTTAGCCATCACGGTCCTAGAAAATCCTTCCTAGGTTCCAGGAGTAAGTATCATGCCATTTTTACACCTCATTTTTACCCATCTCTTACCCATCAAGACTGACCCACAGTTTTTGGACTAATCTGAACTCCAAATGGTCACTGTTGCAACTCTCTTTACATCAGATGGTATACTTTAGGTTGATGTAAGTTATAGTATCTGGACAAAGGACCAGCAAACCCACATTTAATCAGCTCACTTAAAGAACTAAAAACTGCACACATATAGCATGCTATGCTTTGATAGTTTTAACAAATTCAATTTCCCCTTTTGGTTGATAAGCTTTTCAAAGTAGTCCAGATAAGAAGCAAGACAATAAATACTAGCTCTGTATTTATTGTAAGGTTAATTAACAGAATCCTGTAAGTCTGAAAGTACTTTTCCTGTCCCCTACTTTTACTCTCTCAAAAACTAGTGAGGATCCCTTCTGAGACCCTTTCTCCACCCCTCTTTTGAACTCAGATTTCTTTTATCAGACCACTGTCTAAGCTCCATATCTTCCTCCTGTCTTCCATGGTCAGTCCCAAGGAACATTACAGGTGAGTTTGTTGTATAGTATAAACCCAGCACATCTGGTTAGTTTATGGTTCAATGTACTGCATATATCCAGATAATGGGTTATATAACAGGTATTGTATGATCAGTTATACTGGATCTGGATCTCAACTGACCTGAACTGAACTGAATTCCAAAATCACAATCTTCAGACAACTAAGCCATGCCTGAGTCAGTTTGGATGCCTGGCAACTAGACAAGTGCACACAATTTTCAGTATTGGTATACTTTTGTCTTCTTCCTTGGGCTCAGGGAGTGACTGGAAACATACCCAGAAAGCTGAACAATACCAATTTTGAAATCAATTGCCATTGCCCTTTTATTGGTATCTGCATCCAGTGTCAAAATATGATATACTTTTTTTTCCTTAAATCCCAGGTCAATCTAATCTTTGGAGTTCCCGGTGATCTCCTAAGTACTAATGTTAGTACTAAGTACTAATCAGGCCCAACTATTTAGGTTCAGAGCCCAAGCTCTGAAAAAGATGTTGTTATGCAAAAGAAAAAGGAAAGGCCTGTGCAACTGAGATAAAATATTCAAATATAAAGAGAGGCCCTGCTGCTCACGCATCAGCCATTTTAGATTCATAAACTGATCTGCCAAAATTGAGGTAATATTTCACTTTCCCATGGTCGCGCCCCGAGGCAACTCTTCGAGCTAACGCACATTAAAAACCCATGAGAAATATACTCGTCTCCAAAGCCCCAGCCGGCTTAAAGCTACTCCCGGAGCCTCAGTAGGCCCTATATATGAGCGAACCCCCTTTCACGCCCCAGTCCCTCCTTATTTCGATCCCATCTTTCTTCCCCCGGACGACCACATCGTTCTCCTTCCAAACTCGGCGCTGCCCTTCTCGATTGCTTTTTTAGGCCGCAGCTTGCAAGATAAACTGCTGCTCCGCGCCTGGGAAAACCGCCCGTTTCTGCTGCTGGCCCTCGGCAGGAGCACTTGCTGGCGCCGGACTCCTCCTCACCTTTGTGTCTGGGGACAAGATGAGCACTTGGCTGCTGCAGCTGTTTTTTTCATTCTGCACCCCTTCCCCCTCCTCCTCCTCCTCCTCCTTCTTGGATGCGTCCTTCTGCGCCAAGGCCGAGTTAAACGAGACCTTCACCATGGCTGCAGAAAGCTCTCGGCTAAGGTTTCAGAAGGGATACAAAGCGTCAGGCTGCTGCGGCGAAGGTGGCCGATCGGGCCCCCGCCTCCTTCTTGCCGAGTCCCAGGGGCAGAACCGGGGCAGCTGAAGGTTCTGCGCGGCTTCCCTTCTCCTTCTCTATCGCCCTCAGGTGCCGAGCTTGCCCGACCGAGAAAGGGAAGCCGAAAGGCAGGTACAGGATTCGCGAGGGCGGGAGCCACCCAGCCAACTCAGCGTCGACGGCCGGATCGAGCAGCCAGCCCTCCGCCGCAAGGCAAGCGAGAACCAGACTCGACGAGCTAGAAGTCAGAGCTGCTGCGCAGGAAACCAAAAGCTCCGGCAGAGCGCGAGCCTTTTGAGGAAGTTTGCCTGAGGCACAAAAACAAACATGACCGCAACTACTTAGGTTCGCCTTCATTCCAGTTGTATCTGAGACGCTAATTTAAGAGCACGGCGCTAGATTGTGGCTGTCTGAAACTTGAATTCAGCTGGTGGGAACTCGCTGGCTTAGGTCGGAAATTGCTCATAAAGTTTACTTGGTTCCGACCATACTCAATGTAATCTTGAGCTACTAGAGGAAATAAGGCAACCATGCCTTACATCACAAAATGTCTCCTAAATGCATTCACCTTTCATTTTACTCCCACGGTCATACACAGGCTCATATCCTCCTCCAGGGTTTTAATGCAGATATTTACTTCTACTAAAATGAGCCATGGCTCAAGGCACTTTCTGCTATTACAGCTGTGCTCATCTTTGGCTAAATAACTGCCTGAACTGTAAATTAAAGACCAGCCAGTTAGCTCAACTCCGATTAAAGACACAGACCTATAATCTTTGCTTCCCTCTGCATATGTGGGTTTTTTCTCTTTTTCTGCCTGGACAAGTTCCCAGAGTTTTCTTAGCAAAGTTTTTCGGAAGCGGTTTGCCACTGCCTGCTTCCTAGGGCTGAGAGAAAGTGACTAGCCCAAACTAATCCAACTCAAAGACATCTGGTTTCTAGCCTTGATGGTGTTAAATCCTCGCATTTACGACTCCGCCCGAGCCAGTCGGCTACAGTTCGTTCCTAATTGGTTAAAACGCGAGCAGCAAAAGAGACGATTGGTTCCTCCGTCTGACAGCTCCTGTATTTAAGCAGCTGTCAGACGGCAACTATCAGCAGCTGTCAGCTCGCGCGGAGTTTCCTTCTTCTTGTTAGCTGTTCGTGTTAGCAATAAACGTTGAGTTGTACCAGCCTAGCCTCCTTCCGTTCCTGCCTCGTTCTCCCGACAGAACAGATCCCTTAACCATAAACTGGCTCTCTCGGTCTAGTTTACCCTTCTATAATTCCCTGTGGCCTCCATCTACCTACTAATCTGGTTTGACCCTGCTTAATTTTAGCAAGAATAACAAAGGGTGCTTCATTCAGGATATCAGTCTGTGGCCTAGTGCTTGTGCAAATCCAGTAAATCATGATTAAGGTAACAAGGGGTACATTGCAAAGTCAGAGCCAGGCTCTTCATTTCAAAGTGAAGTTTAGTGTTTTTACTTCTATTGGTATTATTTTGTGCATTGTTTGATTAGTAGATGTGTATAGTCGGCTTTCCTTTCATTCCTACTGGAGAGTTTAAGGCGGCTTTTGTCCTTTAAAAAAAGTTTTTTTTAATCGAGATAATAATTACCCTTCAAGAACATCTCTGCTACCAAATTGGCAGTTACCACCGGCAGTTGAGCCCTGAAAAGACTGCCCAAAAAAAAGCCTCACCCACGCAGATTGGCTGCGCCACCGTCTGGCCGAGGAAGGCGGAGTTAAACCAAACGTAACTGCGGGACCGGCCATGGAGAAGCCGCTGCGCCCAGGGGTCGGAGTTGGGGTGGTGATCACGAGCCTCAGGCACCCTGGTTGCGTCTTAGTAGGCAAGCGGAGGAGTGTCGTCGGTAGCGGCTTCTTCCAGCTTCCCGGAGGACACTTAGAGTTTGGGTGAGTTGGAGGCATGCCTCGTGATGGTGTCGCACGGCCCGTTTCTCTTGTGCACGTGGAGCTGGCGGAGGGCCTTTGGCGGGTTACTCGGCTACTTTTAAGATATTTGGACTCCTATTTCCAGAATCCCACAGCCAACATTTCCGGGAATGGAAGTCCACAGATTTAAAGCTGCAGTCTTTGAAAAACACCGGGATAAATAGATGGGGTGCCTTCTGAATGAATGCTCGGTTTTAATTTTAAAAAGTTGTAGGCTTCCTACACCCGGGGGTGGGGGGGGGAGGGAGGGAAGGAAGGAAGGAAGGAAAAGGGAATTGGTAAGTAAGGAGTCAAGTCAGTCATCAGTAACCGAATAACAGTTGGAAGGGACCTTGGAGGTATTCTAGTCCAACCCCCTGCTCAAGCTGGAAACATTTTCAATTATATGGAGTGTTATTGTTTTAAACTTTTATTGGTGGTAAAGCTTCTAGATTTTGGTTGCAAAACATCAAATGACAGTGGTAAAGAATAGATATAGTAGACCAACGTTCACTCTTTTTTGTAGCCCAAATCTGGAATTGCTGGTTAATAATTTTATTAAAATGGGGGATTTTGCTACTGGTCTTATTGCAGCACAAAATTGAGGGGAAGGGAAGGAAAGGCTTTGATCTGAATAATGGGATGTCAGAGCTTTGCTTGACTTTCTAGTGACAGTAATAATAACAGAATAACAGTTGAAAGGAACATCAGAGATCTTCTAGTTCAACCCCCTGCTCAAGCAGGAGACCCTATACCATTCTGGACAAATGGGTGTCCAATCCCTTCTTTAAAGGGATGGAGCACCCACAACTTCAGAAGGCAAGCTGTTACACTGATGTAATTATTGTCACTGAAAATTTCTCCTTAGTTCTAGATTGGATCTCTCTTTGATAAATTTCCATCCCTTACTTTTTGTCCTGGCCTCAGGTGTTTTGGAGAATTGGTTGACCCTCTCTGTGACAACTCCTCAAATATTGAAAGACTGCTATCTAGTCACCTCAGTCCTTCTCGGCATTAGGCTAGACATACCCAGCTCCTGCAACCATTCACTGTCTTTCATCCTACAGTTCCCTTATCTTTGTTGCTGTTCTGTGCAGTCTCATCTTTTTTGTATTGTGATCAAAACTGAATGCAGTATTCCAAGTGTGCTTTACTAATGTAGTATAAAGCAGTATCATCACTTCATGTGATCTTCATATTATTCCTTGGTTGATGCAGTTTAGGACTGTATTGGCTTTATTCAGCAATTGCAGCACCCTGCTGGCTCATACTTAAGCAGTAATCTACTAAAATACCGAGATCATGCTCAAAATTACTTTTGTTAAACCAGGTTATACCACTTGTTCTATATATATGCATTTGGTTTTTCTTGCCTAAATGTAAAACCTTATTTTCGTTATCACCAAATGACATTTTGTTGAATAAGGCCCAGTGTCAAGATCCAGTACATATCTGTCAAGATCCTTCTGGACAGACTTGAGCATTCTATGGTGCGTGGCTATCTTTATCCAGTCCATGATAGTGGGGGGTGCTGCTGCAGCCCCATTGCTTCAGCCCTCCACAATAGTCCCAGTTTTGCATGTGGCCCCTTGGGAAAAGTAATTGTCTACCCTGTTCTAAAGTGTTGGCTACTCCCCCCCCCCACTTCATGTCGTCTGCAAATTTGATGAGTTCCCTTCTATCACCTCATCTAAACATTTATGAAGATGTTGAAGAGTACTAGGCCTAAGACAGAACTTTGGTGTACCCCCCTGTATTCTTCCCTTCATGTACATATAGTTTCATTGAGGACTACATGTTGAGAGTCATTGGTTAGCCAGCTACAAATCAGTCTGGTGGTGATGATGTCTACCCAAATTTTTCTATGTTGCCAAGAAGTAGGCTGTGATCTACTTTGTTAAATTACTGAAGTGCAATGTCCACAGCATTTTGCTGGTCCACTAATTTAGTCACTTTGTCAAAGAATGCAATGGTTTGTCTGACATTCACAGATATGTTGCTTGATTATCTTTTCCAGGATCTTCCCAAATATTGATGTCAGGCTGATTGTTCTGTAGTTTCTTGGATCCATTTTTTTTCCTTTTTTGAAGATAAGAACCATATCAGCTCTTTTCTGGTCCTTTGGTAATTCCCTGGTGCTCCAGGATCTTTGAAAGTAGGGTTCAGTAGTTCTGAGATCACATCTGCCGCCTCCTTCAGAACTCTGTAATTCATTTGATCCAGGTGATTTGAACTCATCTAGAATGGATAGGTGTTGTCTTACCATTTTCTTGCTTATTTTGACTTGCATTCCTAGTCTCCTACAGTATTGCCTTTGATAGGTTGAACTATTTTTTTTCTTTTTGTGTAAAGATCAGTGCAAAGAATGAATTCAACAGTTCTGCTTTCTTCACTGCTGCCTGTCACCTCCTTGCCATCTTCTCCCATTAGTGGACATTGATTCCTTCACTTTTTTCTTGTTTTTTACATATTGAAAGAAACTTTATTATTTTTGACATTTGTTGCAAGACTTAGTTCTGAGCCTTAGTTTTCCTGACGTCATCTGCAGATCACGCTATATGTTTTTTATTCTTGTTGTTTTTATCTTTCATTTTATCAGAGTTTTTTTTTATGCAACCATGCTGGTTTTGTCTAGGGCTGAGATACATTTTAATGCCTTTCAGAAGGCCAGGAAAGTGGGGGCCTGCCTCACCTCTGAGAGGGGAAATATTCCACAGGGTGGGGCAACAGCAGAAAAGGTTCTCTTCCTTGACCTTGCCAGTAGGAGTTTCTTTAACTGACAGTCTGCAACAGACCTTCCCTTAATTAACTATGTGGGAAGGGCTGATGTAATAGGACAAAGTGTTTCCATAAGTAGCCTAGCCCCATGCCATGTAGGGCTTTATAGATCACAATCAACACCTTGAATTGGACCTGGTACTAAATTGGTATCCAATGGAGCTTGTCCATGCAGCTGCATTTTGTACCACCTGAATCCTCCAGATACCTTTCAAGGGTAGCCTTATGTTGTGCATGTTGCAAATTTCCAAATTTGAGTTAAATAGGGCATAAATGACCAAGCAGAGAACCTCCATATACAGGAAAGGGCAAAATTGGCACACAGATTGAAGCTGAGCAAAGACCTACCTAGGCACCTGCTCAGACCACCTGACCCCCAGGTTATGTGGGGCAGTGCAACCCCATCTATGACTAAAGATGAAAAGCTTCAGCATATAAAGGGGCGTACCCATGGCCACTCCATGTTATAGGGTTATAAAAGTACAATAAATAAGAAAAACATTCTGAAGCTACTGAAACACCAAATATTTTCCACTAGCTCAACATACAAAAAAGCTTTACACCAATAAACAAATATTAAAATTATGCTACATCACAGAAAATGAATTAATGAAAATAAAGTGCTATTACTTCTTTATAATCAGTTTGAGAATAAGGGCAAACAAAGCTGACAAAAATATTCAGGCACCTTGTTCAGAGTAGATGCCTGCTAGCTGTCATAAACTGGATTCTTGTGATATTTCAAAGTGATAGAACTACTCTTGCTTTCTGACTAACTCATGTTTCCTTCACTTTTCCTCTCTGTACAGTGAAAGTTTGGTAGAATGTGCAGAGAGAGAAACTTTAGAAGAAGCTGCTTTGCATCTAACAAATGTGCAGTTTGCTTCAGTTGTAAATGCTGCCAGTTTAAAGGACAATTACCATTATGTCACCATCCTAATGAAAGGAGACGTTGATATGAATCATGAGTCCGAACCAAAGAATCTGGAACCTGATAAAAATGAAAGTAAGTTTTTTACAATACTCGGTACCCATGTTGTCTGCATATATATATAATGTTGAGAATGGTTTTCTGCTTTTTTTGTTTGAACATTTGCGTGTGTATGAAAGTGCAAATCATATCCCTTATTTGTTGATACTGTGTTTAGGCAAGGCTTGGGCTGCAAGCTTCTCTAATTGATTTTGAAGTAAACTGAATTAATTTCCAGGGTCTAGAGTACTGAAAATGTGTCTCAGTATTATCTTTTGAGTTATCTACTCAATATTTGTCTTTAAATTTCCTGTAACAAAATATGTCAAGTTGTAAGACTCCAAAATAATTAGGCAGGTTCCAACTCTGATAGTATACTAAAATGTAATAATAAAACAGGAATGCTTAAACCTAGTTTTATGCAGAACAGTTTGTTTCCATTCTTCTGAAGATACCTTGGTAACAAGTACCGTAGGAGAAACAAAATGCTAGATTAAGATGACCTTTGACCTAATCCTTCAAGGCTACTATATTATACAGAGCTGGGCTTGTGCTTATGTGTGTTATTGAAGAAATAATTAACCATTCAAAGAGTTTGAGATCAGGATATACATCATTTTTGCTGGGATAGATTTAATGATTGTTAGAGATTGGCACTTACATTTACTGTCACCTGCATGCAGTAGGTCTTCTCTACCTCTTGAGAGGTACCTACATTTTAGATGTATGAAATGTTTTTTTCTTTGTAATGTTTTTAATTTTTATGCTTTTAATTTTCTTTTAAAAAATTGAACATTATATGCACCACTTGCAGCTGTCACAGCCATACGGAGCATTGTAAAATAATGAAATAGTTTTGTGTTTCTGAGTTAAAAAATCATTGTCTTTGTATCACAACACTGGGGATTTTAGACATTTACTACTTTCCAGTGAATTTCTTCCTCTATATAAACTCCCATTTCCCAATCTGACGTTACATCATCCTAGCAATCGTTGACAAATTAATGTACTTCTTATGCTGCAACATTTGTTCTTTTTCTTTTTGTAGGTTGGGAATGGGTAAAATGGGATGAATTTCCACCAGCCAATAAACTCTTCTGGCCCCTACGCTGCTTAAGAGAACAAAATTATAATCCTTTCAAAGAAGAATTAAATCACCTGATTGGGTACACTGGAAATCTATAAAAGTTTTATTTTCTGCATTTAAAAAATTTATGAATAGGCCCCTATGAAGAGACTTTTGTTATCAGTTGTACATTTTCTCTAAATACTTGAACTAACCTCTGTCAATAGTGCATGACTGGCAGTAATCATATTCCCTCCAAATGCTGTATTTTGGCACACCACTTCCTATTTTTCTTTACAACAAATTTTAATACAGTGAGGTATCCTAGTATACTGTACAGGATTTAATGCATGCTTGTGATACTTATGGTTTTGTTATTGGTCAAAGCAGCTGCAATAATGCATCCTATATTTTATGTTACTTTGCTCTGTAAGAAAAGATTATAGTATACTAAAAGGATTACCGTTGTCTCCATAATTGATATGATCCAGTCTAATCACAAAAGGTCCATATTTTAAACTCTTCCCATTCTAATCCATTTTGCTCTCTGACTTAGTACCACCATTGGAAAGAAAAATTACTACCAGTGTGCAAGTCTTTTTTTATCATGAAACTTATGAAACTTTTCCAATAATGGGAAAAACATGTTAACAACATGTTTTTATGCAACTATATAACCCACATTGTGTTTAATTTTCCACTATTTTTGCATGATACGCTGAATCAAAATTTGTTCAGCCACATTAGTTCAATATATTGTGTGAATTTTGCCTCTATGGTTAATGAGTAAACTAGGAACTATGAAAATCCATTTCATGTGAACTGAGCCTTTATTTTTTTAGGAATTTTTTTTTTTAAAGCCTTTTATTTGGGGATATTTTAATTGGAAAGAAAAAAGAGAAGTTAGCACAGGACCAAATCCAAGAGGAAAGTGTTGGGTTTTTAAAAACAAAAACAAAAAACTGACCGCTGTTTTAAAACTGACGAACAGTATTTTAGCAAGGGATCCCAACAGGTAAGATAAACAGCAAAGCATGAAAAAAACCATCCTGGTAACCTGGAACAGTCAGGAATATGTGCCCAAGTATAACAAGTGAAATTTTAATCCAAACATGCATGGTGAGTTCACAGAGTATATCAATTTAATTTTGGCTTAATATAGAAAACTAGCCAATTCTGATTTAATCAATAAATGAGATTTTAAGAAAAATGTTTCCAAGATGTTTGAATCTATTCATATTACTTAGGTTTTCTTAAAATTTACCTCTTCCTCTAGTTTGTTGGGAAGGCCAAGTCCCCAGCGCTCCTACTGAAAAACCAGCCCTTTCATCATACTCTTTCTCTCTATGGCTGTCCTTAGCTTCTATCACTGATGTTTTCCTTTGCCCTGCATGGCTTCTGATTATCTGACGCCATTTCTCCCTTTCCCCTTGATCCCCCTTGCCTTCCCTTTCAACATCATCTTGAATTCATTGTCTCTGTCCTCCAAGTTTGAGAATGGGCGTTGGTCTTACCTGATACGCCCGTTCTCGATGAAGCGCCCACAGCAGTCAGGATTGGGTAGTGGCAGGTCTGGTATCCAATGAGACCGAGCCTACTGAACTTTTTTTGGCACCTCCCCTTCCTGTTAGTCCAGTTTGGAGGCGAGTTCGTTCAGTAGACTGAGGTGTCTGCAGATATATAAGAAGAGAATGAGAGTCCGCCCACCCCCATGAATCCCAGTACGGCCTAGGGTGGGGCTGACTGCTGTGGGCGCTTCATCGAGAACGGGCGTATCAGGTAAGACCAACGCCCATTCTCCGCCCTAGCGCCCACAGCAGTCAGGATTGGGACATACCAAAGCTTGGTGCCTCCTAGGGTGGGATAGGCCGGACCCTCTGGAGAACTCTCCTGCCGAATGCTGCATCCGCCGATGCATAGGAGTCGAGGCGATAGTGCCGGACGAAGGGAGTCACAGATGCCCATGTAGCTGCTCGGCAGACTTCCTCCACCGATGCTTGTGTGGCCCAAGCTGCCGAGGTGGAAGCGCTCCTGGTGGAATGAGCGGTGATGTTGCGCGGGGCCGGAAGAGATTGTGACTCGTAGGCGGATGCGATGGTAGCCCGCAACCAGCGACCTATCGTGACTGAGGAAGCTCTTGCACCCATCGAAGCTGGTTGAAAGGACAGAAACAAGGCTTCTGATCGACGGAAGGAAGAAGTACGAAACAGATAAATGCGGAGAGCTCTTCGTACGTCCAGCTTGTGCCAAACCGCCTCCTGATGACATCTGGGAGCAGGACAGAAGTCCGGGAGGATGATCTCTTGTGCCCGATGGAAAGTGGCGTTGACCTTGGGGATGAAGGCGGGGTCGAGTCTGAGGACTACCCTGTCTGTATGGAAGATGCATAGGTCAGCACGGACTGACAAAGCCGCCAGCTCAGAAATCCTACGGGCAGAGGTAATAGCGACCAGGAAGGAGACTTTGAAGGAAAGATATTTCAGGCTGACCGTGCGAAGAGGCTCGAAGGGAGCAGCGGTCAAGGCTTGAAGGACTTTGTTGAGGTCCCACGTAGGGAACCGATGGATTACGGGAGGTCGGAGGTTTGTAGCGCCTCGTAAAAAGGAGTGCACAAGTGGGTCGTTGGCTAACGTAGATGGGGAGCCACATGAAAGAATGGAAGATAAAGCCGCCACCTGTCGGCGAAGGGTGTTAGGGGCCAAGCCTGAGCGGAAACCATCCCGCAGGAAGTCTATAAGCTGAGGAATGGAGGCCTCCGTAGCAAGGATTCTTTTCCTAGAGCACCACTTGACAAAGGAACACCAGGTAGAGTCGTATATGCGCAAGGTAGAAGGACGTCTGGCCGCCTGGATGATGGTGATGGCGTCCGGAGAGACTAAGGCTCTAGCGAGGAGGCGCCGCTCAACCTCCAAGCGGTCAGTTGATACGACTGTGGGTCCGGGTGTCGAAGAGGACCTTGAAGGAGGACTATCTTGCTGTCGGGAATCCTCCAGGGAGGGGCCACCGACAGGGACAACAGATCGGGAAACCACGGATGTCGAGGCCAGTGGGGGGCCAGAAGGATGATCTCCGCCTTCTCTAGCAGAATTTTGCGGATTACCCTGGACAGGACTGGGAGGGGGGGAAAGCGTAGAGAAGCTGACCCACCGGCCAAGGGCTGCGGAGGGCATCCACGGCCTCTGCTCCCGGGCAGGGAAAGCGAGAGAAGAACCGGGGCAGTAGGTGGTTGGCGGCCGAGGCGAACAGGTCGACAGTCGGGGTCCCGAACCGGGATATCAGCTCGTCGAAGAGGAGAGGATGCAGGCTCCACTCTGAGGGATCGATCTGGACGCGGCTGAGGGAGTCCGCCTGAATGTTGTCTACCCCCGATATGTGCTCGGCCCTGATCGAGGATAGATGAGTCTCGGCCCAGCGGAATAATCTGGTTGCCTCCTTCTGTAGGGAGCGGGATCGAGTCCCGCCCTGCCGGTTGATGTGTGCCTTGGCCGAGACATTGTCTGTGAGAATTAAGACATCCTTGCCAACAATCTGAGACTCGAAGGCCAGGAGGGCTAGGAAGATGGCCCGTAGTTCCAGGACATTGATGTTGAACCGCTGTTCCTGCGGGGACCATAGGCCTTGGGCCATGTGGACGTCTAAGTGAGCCCCCCAGCCCGAAAGACTGGCATCCGTTGTAATCACAGCCCTGGTCACTTGGCCGAAGAAAGAGCCCCGGGATACGGCCGACGACGTCCACCAGGTCAGAGAGTCTGTCACCGAAGGGGGCAAGGCGATTCTGGAAGCTGAGGTGGCCCGTTTGGTCCGTTGGAACGGGAGTAAAAGCCACTGGAGCTCCCTGCTGTGTAGGCGAGACCAGGGGACAATATCGTAAGCGGATACCATCTTGCCCAGAAGACTGGAGAGACCCAGGAGAGAGGAGGATCCGTATTTCAGGATGCGGTCAGCTGATTCAGAAAGGCTAGTTTGGCGGTCAAGGGAAAGGGAGACCTGAAGGTTTGATGAATCAATGAGAGCGCCCAGATGTTGGATGCGAGTGGAGGGGAATAGCTGGCTCTTACGCCAGTTAATGGAAAAACCATGACTTTGTAATATGGCAATGGTGGAAGAGACATCGTGGATGGCCTTGGAACGAGATTGGGAGAGGATAAGGATATCGTCTAAATAAAAAAGGGCTCTGATAGGGACAGAGGCAATATGTGCCATGAGAGCGGCCATAACCTTAGTAAACGCCCTAGGGGCAGAGGAAAGTCCAAATGGGAGGGCCGCGTACTGAAAATGGCGGCCATTATGAAAGAAACGCAAAAATTTTCGGTGGGAAGGAAGGATGGGGATGTGGAGGTAAGCTTCAGTGAGGTCTATGGAGGACATAAGGTCTCCATTGCGGATGCAGAGGAGTATGGTATTTAAAGACTGCATTTTGAAGCGATGGTAAACGATGTATTTATTGAGGGACTTCAGGTCAAGAATAGCCCTCCAATCTCCCGAGGACTTTGGTACCAAAAATAAACGGGAGTAAAACCCTAGACCCCTTTGGTTAGCGGGGACAGGCTGGATAGCCTTGATGGTTAATAAATGCTGGATGGCCTCATCGAGCTGAGCCCGTTTAACCGGGTCAGACAATAGAGGGCAAGGCAAAAAATGGTTGGGAGGGGGGGAAGAGAATTCTAGGGATAGGCCAAATCTAATGGTGTTTCTGACCCAGAGGTCAGAGGTAGTGGAATCCCATTGATCTGCGAACCGAGATAGACGGCCGCCAATGACTGGGTCTGGGCTGTCCTTAACGAGGTCTCCTAAAGGGTCTGGCTCTCCCACCCCGAAAGGACCGTTTGGGATTGAATCTGGGGCCTTGCCTAACCTGGGTGTCGAATTGGCGTTGTCTCGAAGGGAAGTTCCTTTGATGACGCTGGAACGAGGTAGACTCCGATGATCGAAAGGAGGAGGAACGAAAGGACCCCAGGTGTCGAGGATCTGAGCGCCTGGAAAGGGCAGGGAGGATCTTGCGGTGGTCTCTGGTCTCTATCAGGAGGGGATCCAGCTGCTCTCCGAAGAGTTTGTCCCCGGAATAAGGTGAAGAAGCAAGACGCCATTTGTTCCTGGCGTCCGCCTGCCAATTTCGGAGCCAGAGGAGACGCCTGGAGGTGACTGAGGTTCCAATGGCTTTGGCAGAGAATCGGGCGGCGTTAAGTGTAGCATCCGCCGAAAATTCCACTGCCGCCAGGACTTTATTGATGTCCTGGTGGGTTCGGTGATCCGTGGCTGGAATGCGCTCTTGTAGCTGTTTGAGCCAAAGGATGAAAAAAGAGGCCGCTGAAGAAGCCTGGACCGCCCATGCAGAAGCCTGGTGGTTTTTGATGAGGGTTCTCTCCGCCTTCTTATCCTCTGGTTTTAGGCATTCCTCAGAAGGCCCGGTGAGGGGGGAGGAGGAAGAAAGGGCCACGATAGGCGGATCCACCGAGGGCACCTGCAGGAGGGAAGAATAATCTTGGGCAACATTATAAAACTTCCTGTCCAGATTATTTGGCACAGGGCCCGAGCTGGGGTTGGACCACTGCCTTTTGGTGACATCAGAGAAGAGCTTAGGTGCTGGAACAATGTCGGAGTGCGCCGCAGGCTCTTGAAAGAGGGCTGAGGATGCGGTAGCAGACCCCGCGGGGGCCTCAGAAGGGGAGGCAGGAGGCCCGAGACCAGTGACCAACTGGGCCTTGTGGAGAAGGGACCGGAACATATGGGGTTTGAACAAACCCACAAAGGCAGGTTGGTCAGGTTCCAGCCCTTCATCCTCAGAGAGGTCCTGGTCAGGATGAATTTCACCTTCTGATAAGGAAGCCTGGCTGTCTGATTCCCGGTCGTAAGGGTCTTCTGTGACCTCCTCCGTACGAGCTCGGGAGCGAGAGCGAGAATGGTCCCCTTGTCTAGAGGAATCAGCCATGGTATGTTGTTGAAGGCCCTGGGCAATGCCTTGCCAGATGGCTTCAGAAATCAAATCAGCTAAGGAGAGCCTCATGTCTGAAGGTAAGAGGGGATTCTGAAGGATGGATTGCGGGTCAGCCAAGGTTGAAGCAGACGAGGCCGGAGCAGCTGAAGGATTAGCAGGGGACTGAAGAAATTGATCATCTGATCCTGGACAAGCCGGAAAGACAGAGGCAGCTGCTTGGGACGGAACAGAATCACCTGCTAGGGACCTATCAGGAGACAGAGAGGTGGTAGTGCGGTGGGGAGAAGCCTCCTGGGAGGCCACAGATGAAGCGGTGGCGCCACGTGAAGAGCTCCTGAGAGCCGCTGTCGTTGGTTTTGGTTGAGGCAAGTTCTTAGCCTGAGCCCTGTCAAAGGCCCGGTCCATGGCCTTATGTCTGCGAGCTTCATCCCTGGACATGGTTGATTTGGATGAAGAAGCGCCCTTAGCAGAAGAGGGATTGCTCTTGCTTCTTTGGGAAGAGGAGCCCTCTCCAGGGTCTTCAACCCTTGGTCTTTTGCTTGATCTGGTACGGCCTGACTTTTGAGGAGGAGGATCTGCCATGATCAGGTCTGGCTCTCTATAAAGAGAAAGGTGCCAGGAAAAAAAAAAAGGGAGGGGGAGGTCAGCAACAGCAGGACAAAGAGCCCCCTTCTTTCCTTTTCTCTCTCTCTCTCTCTCACTTTGTCTCTCTCTCTCTCTCTCTCTCTTTCTCTCTCGCTAGGTAAGGACCTTGAGCGAGGGATTGAAAGGCTTGGCCCAAAAGCCTTAGAGGTAAACTGGCAGATTTTTTTTTTTTTTTTTTTTGGAGAGAGGGGGGGGGTGGGCTGGGAAGCCGAAGGGGAATGCGGACACACTCCTCGCCCTTCCCCTTTGCTGTAAGGCCCCCGGAGAGAGTGGCAAAAATGGCGCGAAAATTTTTGGGCCCAGAAAATGGCGCCCGCGCCAAAAAACAAAATGGCGGCCACGACGAAAACGGCCCGAAAAAAGGCAGCGGGCGCTTCCAGGCAGGTGCAGGGGAAGGCGGACACCCTCCTCGCGCTTCCCCTGCGAAGGCTGAGCCCCCAAGGGAGTCGGAGAGCACCCGGATAAACAGCGAGTGGGGGGGGGAAAACAAAATGGCGCCCGCGCCTCTCAGCTGATGAGCGGGCCTTTGAAGAAGCCGCGGCGGCCCGAAAAGGAAGGGAAGAGACGCTGGGAGCGCGGACACACTCCTCGCAGCTCCCAGCGAAGAAGAAAGAAGCAGCCCAAGGAAGAATGAGAGAGAGGGGGAAAGCGGCAGAGCCAAACAGAGTTAGCTCGTGCGCCCCAACAGGAGCTGCCCAAGGGAAGCCCCAGCCTTAGGAGGCCTTCGGCGGCTACAGGCTCCTGCCCTTCACGCCGGACCTTACTTGTTGTGAAGATTGAAGTAGTCTTGAGTTGAAATTGAAGCTGAATCAGGAAGAAAAAAGGCCAAATAGGCTAGAGGATCTGCAGACACGTCTGGTCTTGGATAAGACCGAGCCGAAAAACTGGACTAACAGGAAGGGGAGGTGCCAAAAAAAGTTCAGTAGGCTCGGTCTCATTGGATACCAGACCTGCCACTACCCAATCCTGACTGCTGTGGGCGCTAGGGCGGAGAACCAAAGTCACTGCCTGCACACTCTGGTTGCCAGGTTTAGGGCATGTTTAATGGGTCTAGCCTGCTGTTAAAAATTCAGGTTGTCTGTACTTAACAGTCATAATTGGGACCAGCAAATCCATGATTTAGGGAGACATTACATGACCTTATGATCTCACTTCCCTCACATTCATTAAATAAGACTTGGTGTAACCACAGTACAGTCAGTATTTTTAGTGAAAACTTACTATTTTATATGTAAAGTCTTTTATTTACTATTTACACAGCCTGATTGTTAATGAATCCAACTAGCAAAATTCATACAAAACCCTCATGCTCTTTATGCGCATTGGGCTACAATTCCCATGACAAAAAGCGTAGGAAATGGAAGCGCTAGTAGAGTATTACAAACTAATGCACATGCCAAGTAGCAGGCTGAGGAAGTCTCATCTAAATAATATTTTCTGATTTTATGCAATCTGAAAGATTATTAGATCTAAAGTTAGCAGACTTTTACTCATAGAATGCTTCTTTAATGGAGTTGAAGAATGGAATTTTCTCCCACATCTCTGCTGCTTGAAGATCTATTTTGAAGACTAGAAGACTTACTATAAAAGTGTATTAAGGAATTGGTGACAGTTGCTCCTTGCAATTCTTTGTTATTTATAGAAGTGTTATTCTACTCACAAGCAATTTCTTAACTTGCAATTTCATAGATATTTATTTTGTGCAAAAACATTTTTATGAGTAAACACATACCAAAATAAATTATGTTAGAGCATAACACATTTCCAGTAGCTACCTCCACCCTATTTCAACAATTATCTGAAATTCTGGGATAAAGTCATATTCATCAAATACAAGAGAATGATTCTCATGAATTTTTAAGTTTCCTCCTTGGTAGCACAGCCTCTATCTGGAATGCAGAATGTGTGTATTTGCTGGTGCGATCAAGTGATTCAGATGCAGACCCTAATCAGAATCACTACTGCTACTTGAGGAATCTGTTGACATAACCTCTACATCATCCTCATTCTCCTTATTATGTCCAGGAGGTTCTAACATAAAGTCATTGCTATGATTAGGAGGAAGCATGTTCATTGATATGTCACTTGATTGCCAGGGATATTGTGGTGCAAGTACATCTGAAGAAAAAAGAAATATACAATTACTTCATGCTCTTATTTATTTTTTAATAATATATTAAAATGACATGGAAGACCCTTCTGACTGACAACCAGAAGTTTACAGTATAAAATTGCACATCAATTTTACAAAAATCAAAATAAACTAGCCGTATATTTTTAATTCCCACTGATTTCAGAAGAAAATACTTTTTCCCATTAAACACTCTGATGCTGAGAATACCTTCTACAAGTAATCCTCAATTTACAACCATTCATTTGATGACCGTTCGAAGTTACAACAGCACTGAAAACCGACTTATGACAGTTTTTCACATGACCATTGTAGCATCCCCGTGATCAAGCAGCCAGCATGGTCATACTCCACTGAGTATCAAGGATGCAGCTGTAGAGGTGGTCAACAGTATTAAGTATCTGGGGGTGCAGATAATTAACAATCTGAACTGGTCTTTCCACGTCATCCTTAGTGAAACATGCAAACTAGCATCTGCGTTTCCTCTGTTGGATGAAAAGAGCACATCTTCTGTCCTGGGCACTTTTTACAGAGGCACAATTGAGAGTGTTTTAACAAACTGCATCACTTTCGTTTGGTGGCAGCAGTGCCTCAGATAGAAGGTCCATAGAGAGAGTGGGAAGGACAGCTGAGAAGATTATAGGAAGTTCGTTTCCCGTTATTAAGGATACTACTGGTAAGTGCTATGTGCTTAGAGCTCAAAGCATTGTTAGAGACCATACCCACTTCACGGTCTGTTTCTGTTGCTCTCCTCTGGGAGGATATTTCAAAGTATTTCTAGCAAGACTACCAGATTCTGTAACAGCTTTGTTCCCTATGCCATCCATCTGATAACTTGCAAGATTCGTTTTTCTCCCTATGTACATCTTTTTTAATAGTAACAGAGTTGGAAGGGATCTTGGAGATCATCTAGTCCAACCCCCTGCTCATGCAGACCTGTACTATGGATTCAAACCACTGAACTGCCGACTTTCTGATCAACAAGCTCAGTTTCTTAGCCATTGAGCCACCTAGTCAGTCTGCAATAGACTGTTGTTTCTCCATGCCATATATGTGGGTATAATTTTCTGTTTATTTATTTTGTCCTGTTTATATAGTGTGTATTGGAGATGGTGACTTTGACAGCTGTATGCAGCGAAATTTCATTTTAATGTATGCCAATTAGCGTGCATTCAAAGTGAGAATAAGGTTAGTCTAAGTCTAAAATTCAGACTTGGCAACTGACTCATATTTTTTTATTATTGCAGTGTCCCAAAGTTATGTGATCACCTTTTGCGACTTCATAAGCAAAGTCAATGAGATTCACTTAACAATTACGTTACTAACTTAACAACTGCAATGATTCACTTAACTGTAGCAAGAAAGATTGTAAAATGGAGCAAAACACAACTCTCATTTAGCAACAGAAATTTGGACTCAAATGGGCTTGTAAATTGAGGACTACCCATAATTTGTTAATCTAAAAAGATGATAATCAGGTTCCTGATTTCAAACCATACAACATATGCTTAGCAAATAAAAATAATTGAACCAACTAATATTCCTGATAAATTTTTTAACAATCTTCCATTGGGACACAACTGTTTACTGTATACTTTTTCCCTTTGCAAACTGAATGGATGCTTACTGTAGATAACAAATGAATAGTATTAAATAACTGGACAAACACCCTCCTCCATATAAATCAAATGACCTTCTTCAGGCACCAAAACTGGATTTCCCAGAGTAAAACAAATTCCTCCCATAATAAATGCAACTGATATGTATTCCCCATGTACAAGGAAGTATAAACCACTGGCCATAATTTTATTTTGTCAGGCAGCTCAATAAGCATATCAACAGCCACAATGGGTTCTCCTGCAGCATTTAAGTTATCCTCTACCATCTTGAGCCAAGACAGTGCAACCTCAGAGCATACAGAGTGTCAAGGTGTAGGTAATGGTGAAATGATTTGCTGATGCTAAAGGACGTGGATACTTTGAGGGAATACTAGTGATTCTGCAAGAACTCAATGGCATTTGCAAGCAATGTGCTGCCAACCTGGGCTTTAGAAGAACTTCAACAAAGCTCTCGCAATAAACAAGACAGCAAATAAAAGCAAGTATTCTTTATACTATCTTCCATTTATTTTAATTGGTCAATAAGCTAATTTGCTTCTCTCTCTCACTTATATCAACCCTAGAAATTTCTGGTTTAGCATGTACCTCACTTCTTTCTACTATTTTCCAAGCCACCTATCCACCCTTTTATTATTTTTGTCTAATTTATTTCTCAGGCTATTACCTCAAACTACCAGAATCTTGTCTTCTTTAGAAATTAATGTGCTTAACTCTTCTACATCAGTAATGCTGTTTTTTCCATTTAAAAAAATCACAGGATTAAATTCTTACCTCAGAAGTCTTCTTTCCTCTAAAATTAGCAGTATATACAATTTCACCAGAAAAGCATTTTACAGAAAAAGAAGGCAACCTTATTCCCTTCCTAGATTTCAACTTCAGTGGTAAGGTGATGCTGATATTCCAAAACCCCCGAGCCCTGATGGCGCAGTGGTTAGAATGCAGTATTGCAGACAAATTCTGCCCACAGCCTGGAGTTTGATCCCTATCGAGCTGGAGGTTGACTCGTTCTTCCATCCTTCTGAGGTTAGTAAAATGAGGACCCAGATTGCTGGGGGAAATATGCTGAGATTGTAAACCACGCAGAGAATGCTGTAAAGCACTATGGGGAAGTATATAAGTCAGAATGCTGCTAAGTGCTAAAATAGCTGAAGACATCCTGATCTTATCCCTCTCTACTGCATTTCATAGTGTCATTTGTTTTTCCATTACAGACCAGCTTTGATTTAAAAGTTAGAAATAACCTCCTGATAAAATACTAAATGTTTTTTTAAACAAATCTTTTACTCAAGCCTGTGCAAATACTGTACACACATTTCACTACAGTGATGTAAATGCTTTTAATATTTTCATTTTTAAACTCTGAGTAATTTCAATCTGATTTCATTTTAAATAAATTCTTAAATAGTTTATTTCAAGGGACTTTTCTTTACTTTCTTAATTTCATTAACTTCTGAGATTTACAACATTTGTCATGCCTAAGGTTCCACATTGCATATCCCATAGGTATATATGCATTTTATATACATAAAGTGTGCATATGAACACACTTGATAGCAGATTCATTTCTCTTAAATTTCTATTACCTGGTAATCTGCCGGCTGCAAGTGCATCTCCTGGTAAGTGTCCATTAACTCCATTTGCTGAAGGATTGTTCATCTGACCCAAAAGACCACTCCTCATCTCCAAATCAGTTGGATATGGTCTTCGAGGATCCCCTTAAAAATAATGATTTAGTTTGCAATTCTGAATAAGCAAATATAAGTCAAATATATAATAGTGGTTTTTCTTTTGTGATCATTTTTACTATTGGTTTCATTTACCTTTATTACTTGTTTTAACCTTCTGTAAACCTGAAGTCATTCATGAATGGCCAACTTTAAAAATACCATGAATGAACAAATAATTTATTTTCCCTGTCATACTCTTCATTAAAAAAAATCTTAGATAATCTAAGATTTAAGACAAAACATGCATGCATTCAGTAGTCAGAAATTCAGAGTCAAAAGAAAAAAGATTCAGCACACAAAGGGTATTGGCAACTCCTTAAAACAGCTGCACCTTCTCCCAGGCTGCCTCTAAAGCTATAGCTTAATTCTAGAAGGCAGATTCAAGGAATTGCATGTTACATTCATATGGTTGTGTGCTCCAAAGCATCTTTCACCTTAATAATCCTTAACACTGCTTTAACCACCCATGTTAGAAAATATGTATTTTGCATTATCAGTCTTATCAAATTTACCAAGTAGTACACAAAAACTTATTTGCAGTTGCCAAAGAATATGTAAACACCTACTGTCAGTAAAAATAAGATGATATATTTATTATTTACCTGGCACCCAAGTTAGAGGAGCACAAACAGCATTGCTGGCACTAATTCTATGAGCATATTTAATTATTTCTTCAGAAGAAATAGCTCCTGTAAGAAATGTAGATATAATGAATATATGCAGCCATCCATTCTGTAACACAAAATTCACTGTAATATAAAATTAACACAAAAATGCACACTATTCATTTCCTTTCAAGTAAAAAAAATGTAGAACCACTAACATCATAAAATGATTGTTCCCTTTTGTTTTCCCAAGCCCTTTCTTTGGGAGGAGGGACAGTTCTATGTGCATTTCAATCTCTTCTATAGTGGAAATTTATCTTGTAAGGTACTGCATTTTCATATGGTATGATGGTTCTCATGAGAAACTCTTTGAAATACCCAGATGAAAATAATTCCTATGTCTTCAAATTAAATTCTTGGGTAAAAATGATGCAATAAAAGCCAAACATTATGAACATTCCTCCCTGCTGATTCACGAATATATTACAGACAACAGAGACATTCCAGTAGTTTTACTTTCTGTTCTGCTCTATAATTCACCATAAATTACAATTCCCTGTTGCTCTAATGTAAATAATGCTGGGAGTTGCAATTTTCGAATCTCCAGAAGGCCATTATTTCCCCTTCTCATATCTAGCATCCCGTGAAGCACCAAAAACTGTCCTTACAAAGCTAGAGAAATTAAATCAGGAATATGTGTGTTGTTCAATTCCTCCTTTTAGTTTCACCTCAATCCTCTTCTAAATAACTGTTCCAGGAGGAATCTATTGTTGGACTCAAAAGATCTCACAGAAGTTTGCAAGATTTTATTTAATTTGTTAATTTATTTAATTTGTCTGGTCACAGCTTTATCAAAGTGCAAGTGACCGAAAATGCCTTGAAGTAAACAAGAATAAATGATATGTAATGCTACCAAATTGTCTTGTTTTTCAAATGTACCATGAATTTTTAAAATATATAATTATTGATGAAAATAAATTATGATTGAAACCAATGTTTATAAATTTCATGAGACATGCAATGTTCAACTTATGGTTGTGGTAACAGACTTAAGAAATAATTAAAAACAACACTTACCTTTTCTTGCTTTTTCTATTGATTTCAGTTTTTCTTTTGCTTGATAAACAGCTGTAGCCTATATATAAAATACTATTCACTGTTATGATTTATAAAAAGTGCATTCTTTCATAAATCCTCTTAATAGAAATTAAAATTCATATAGGAAATATGCAAGTTATCCTAATCGAGGGAAAAGTCTAAGAACAACAGTTTGGTTATTTAATAGAATCCCAAGAATGTTTCTGTACTTCTTTAGGGCTATATTTCTAACCAATTTGCTAACAAAAGAAAATCTTGATCAATTGCCTGGTTTAATAATGGGCTGTTAATTAAATGAGAACCGGCTGGCTTCATACAAAATGCTAAAGAAAAAACTAAATTGACTGATTTTCTACAGCATACTAGCCAAAGTAAGTTTTTGGTCCAAAGAATTGAACAATTCAACCTCTTTCTTAATTACAGTTCCATAGTCATGCCAGCTACATGACCATAGAGATGTCTTCGGGCAGTGCTGGCTCTTCGGCTTTGAAACAGAGATGAGCACTATCCCCTAGAGTCGGGAACGGCTAGCACATATGTGTGAGGGGAACCTTTACCTTTTTTTATGCTATATAAATTCAGACAATAATTTGATAACCAAGGGTTTCAGGCTCAAGGAGCCATTATATCTTCTTTAGTAACATGCTGTAGGATTCATATAAAATATTTACATGGCTACCGGCTAGCTAGGTGGCTCAGTGGCTATGACGCTGAGCTTGTCGATCAGAAAGGCTGGCAGTTAAGCGATTTGAATCCCTAGTATAGGTGGTCTTCATGAGTAGGGGGTTGGACTAGATGACCTCCAAGGTTACTTCCAACTCTGATATTGTTATTATTATTATTAAATATCAAGAAAAAACCAAGCAAACTAGCACAGAGAAAGAAAACAGATTTCAAGAAAGTATAGACAACTTTGGCTTGCAGTAACATAGCAACCAAAGGCAAGGATTGAAGATATTAAAAATAAACTAGCCTAATTTGCATTTACTAGAACATTTAAAACTAATAAACTATACCATCTTTCTGTATGACTGATTTAAAAGGCACAAACATCAAAAGATATTGAGCACTTCACTCACCAGAATATGCTCTGCTTCTTTCAGTTGTTTTTGAAGCTGCTGAATATCATTGTCTCTTTTTTCTACAACTTTTTCCAACACCTGCATTTCATGGTGGATTTTCCCTTGATCAAGAGCTAGTTTCATCAATTCTTGGAACTCTTTATCCCGCTGAATTAATAATTCCAGGATCTGTGCAATAAATAATTATATATTATAGGAAAATGTAACTTGCCAATTTCAGGATTTCCAATAAAATCAAATCTTGTAGTAGCTATCTAGATTTTCTAATAGCTCTAGTTATAAACCTCAGGGCCTGGATAAAAAAAAGTATAAAACTGTGTATGTAATAACATAAGTAAAAATGGAGAAACAGACATACTACTTTACTTTTCAGGCTGGTCAACCTGTAGATAATTAACAAAATATTTTTTCTATAGTTTTATAAAATTTTTAAACTCTTTACCTGGCTCTCTTCCCCAGGCTGTGCTAGCTTCTGATTTCTTGAAATTGCCAAAACTTCAATCAGTTCTCTAAAGCAAAACAATATAAGTGTGTGAGCAAAAAGGACAGTTTTAGTGTAAAGCAAATAAATTAAGTCGTCTTTTCATCTTAAATTTTGCTCCCCCATCCTCTTGTTTCAGCTAATCAGGGTAAATCCAATTAGATTTGATATTTATTTCACTGAAATGACTGTTATAAAAATATGATTGATAAATAAATGAAGTTAGTAAAAAAATTAAAACAATTTAAATGGTCTTATAGTAAAAACATAACAAACAGGAATGGAGATTCTAGTTTTAAAAAATATAATTTGTGAAATTGAAATTTAAAAAGTTTAATTTTTACACCCCACAGACTTGAACATGTAAAATGTTTGAAGAACAATTTTCACACAAAAGCCAGCTTCAAAAAAAGAACAAGAGTTACATCCTGTCTTAACATATCTTGACCACACTTCTCTCAACTTGATGCTTCTCGGGTTGGTTCCTGCAAGTCTGCCAGCCCTCTACAACCGTTTAGCAGGGAAATAAAAAACTCCACTTTATGGTTAACCACTAGCCAGTTTGGGTTACTGGCAAAGGCACCAGGTTAAAAAGCAAGTGAGTTGAAGTCACCCATGAAAGCCAGCTGGGTGACTTTGGGCGAGTCACTCTCTCTTCTCAGCCCAACCCACCTCACAGGGTTGTCGTCGTGGGGAAAATAGGAGGAAGGCGTACTGGACGTGTTCGCAGCCTTGAGTTATTTGTAAAAATAATAAAGGCGAGATATAAATAGTTCCTTGTCACGTGAGCCTAGAAATCAATAATTTGAAATTGGGTACTTATTAACCGTCCAATAACGTTATGTTGCACGTCAGAACGCCGAGCAAACCACCCCTTTGGCCGAGGATAAGAGCCCGGAACACAAGAAGACGACCATATTCTGGGCTGCCTTCATTAATTCATGGTTAGGCTCTTCCACGGCCAGCGCGAAATCCCGCAGCGGAGTGCCAAGGGCGACCCCGGAGAGATCCACGGCTCAACGGCCAGCAGCGCCCACCTGGCCAAGAGCTCCAGATCGTCCAAGGCAGCCAACAGCCTCTCCCTGGTGCTGCTCTGCTCCCCGCTCGCTCCGGCCGCCATCCCGCCGCCTCTGCTGGCCGGAAGGGGAAGCCGCGGGTGAGATCGGAGGAAAGTAGTGCAGCCGGGCAGCAGCCCGCGAGCTGAGAGCGGCCCCTGGTGACCTCGGTGTCAAGGCCTGCGCAGGGAAAAGGGAGAAGGAAATTTACGCGGCTTTAAGCCCCACTTCTGTTCCCGAGCCTCGCATTATATTCAATAAGGCCGCTTTCTTCCCTGCTGGGAAACACAACCCCGTTTTAAAGACGGTGGGCGGCCCATGAGGCCTGCGTTTAACCTCTTGCACCCCTTCATAAGTTTCTGCAAAGGGGAGGCCTCTTTTTTCCAGCATGCCATTCGTTTGCGGGGAGGGGGCTTTAAAATGTTTACAATAGCATAAATAAAATTAAAGCTCTTCGGATAAAAGGCAAGGAAAAGGAAGTTTTCTTTGCAGCTACTGTTATGTTGGGAAAGGTGGAACGAAAAACAACATCGGCGGCAAGTGGAAGGAGTCGGTTATAGAGCCGATGACCGTCACCGCGACTCGAAAGGCCAGGTTAGGGGTAGATCGTTAAGGAGAAAATCTGTCTGCGGTCGCTAGGAATCGGAAACAACTCGACGCTACGTAATCAAATCCCTAAAATACTTTAAAGGAGAGGCGGAGCAATCGGGGCATCAAAGCACCAAGCGCTTTCATTCAGGGTAACGTGCCCGAGAAGTAAAGCCCAGGGGGGTCAAGACGTCTTACGCGCCGCCAACGCAGGACAACCGTCTCGGGCGTCTCCGCCGGTGGTTTCCGCTTCCTCCCTGGAGCAGGAAGAAGAACAAACGCACCAAGAGGCTCGGCTGCCTTCGGATCAGTTCCTGTCTTTCTGCGCAGGCGCTGGGCGGTCGGGGCTGTTCTCGGGAGCGGCGGTGCCCCGCAGAAAGGAGGTCGATCATGGCCGCCTCCATGATCTGTACGCGGGTGGTCACCGCGGCCGCCCGGCAGCTAAGTGGGTGCCAAGGTGGCAGTGGCCACGCGACTTTGAACGCTGCTGCCAAGGTGAGCGAGCGGGCAGATGATCCCTAGCAGGGAAGGGGCATGGGGACGTCCTTCCCACCCTCCCACCACCCGCAGCTTCTTGGGAGTTCAGCTGCAAGAGACACGCACTGACCCGAGGCCCCCCGAAGGGGATCGGGTGCCTCCTTGCTTTACAGGGAAAGAGCACAGATGGAGGGCAACTGCGGCCCGGCCATTCTTCCCACCGTCACCCGCTCCTGTTCAGGTGCCTCTGGCCGCTACACTGGCTTATTTCTGCACCTTTCAGAGTTTGGAAAGAAAAGTGGATACAGGTGAAAGCAGAGAAAGCTGGCCGGAATGGTGCTGGGCTGCCTGCCAAGGAAAGTTCACACTGAATCTCAGTTTGAAAGATAGGGAGGAAGATTGTAATCGCTTGGCTAAAGCAAGGTCATTCAGAAAGATCATGGCCTGTGTACTCTTTCAGTATGCTTCTGGCATCATAAGAAGAAAACCAAAAACATTATTATGGGTTGGCTTTATGTATTTTGGATGCAGATTTTGCTCAGTTACAAGTGGAACAGCTACAATAAAGGACTGTGAGCATTGAAATTCCATATTTTTTTAAAAAAAAGAAATAAGATTGATAACTGCAGCCTCTTCTGCACTTGTGGGATAACATTCTCAGACGCTGTTGATTGCCTTTGTGTATTGATAGTTGGGAGGAATGTGTGTGGAATTTTCACTTAGGTATTTTTTAAAATATAAAGTCCTGAGATGAAGTTGGTACCTATTCATATCCCTGCAATACTGTGACTCACAGTGTGTTTAGAGTTTCATCCTGGTTTATTTTGTTTTTGTTTTTTTTAATTAGATTTATATGCTGCCCTTCTCTGGAGATTCAGGGCAGCTTACAATGCGTTAAGCAATAGTCTTCATACTTTTGTATATTTTTTATACAAAGTCAGCTTATTGCTTATTGTCACTTATTAATAGAGATTCTTGCAACAGTGTACAGTGTCTTTATTGAACATGCTAAGCCAACATTCACTGTTTTTGTTGGAAAAGATATGTGAAACCTTAGGATAATCAGCTATCTTAGGGACACATTGAATCAAGTTTCAGTGAGTGAGGCAATCGGAGTTTAAGGGCTCCTTCCCTATAAAACAAACATTAATTGTCATCACTGGAATCTGCTCTTCATATGTTTGTGGAACTGAAACTTGCCTCAGTCAAAAGAGATGTAGGCAGTCTTCATGTTGATGTTCAGGAAGCTGGAAAGAGCTGCCAAATTTTGGCCTGCATCAATCAATAATAAGGCAGATAATGTACCAATCGAGAAAATACAACACTTTATTGTTCCTAGGGATAGATATATAGCATCCCAAAACCAACACATACAGTATTTCACGAGATCACAAACAAGTATCTTAAGCATCAGTATCTAATGTCAGCATCAACTAATCTTTCATAAGGAAAATACTGAACAAGAGTAGGAGCAGGGGCAGCTGTGGCTAAGGGGGGCTTTGCTTACAATCATTCATACTGCTCGTAGCCATAGTCATTTATTGTCACCACTCTGTAGATTACTGCAATATGTTGTACATGCGGTTGTTATTGAAGACTGCTCAGAACTGGAGCAGCACATATTTCATTATTTGCTCATGTCATACCATAGTTGTATGAACTGTATTGGCTTTCAGTTCATTTCCAGATGCAACTCAAGGTGCTGGTTAAAGCCATGAATGACATGAGGCCATGTTCTGCAGGATAGCATCTCTCTGAGGAAATTTGCTTACCCTACCCCAAGTCAGTTCCAGCTTCTTTTCATTAAATGGTGTCATCTGGTAAAACCATGAAGGCACAACTTTTCTGAGGCTGCCCCAGTTCTGTGGAAAAGCCTTCCCCCTCTCTCCCGCCCCCAAGATTCAAAGAACTACCTCTATTAGCCTTTTCAAGGGTTGTGAAGACCTAGCTGTTCACTTGATTAGACTAAGACTAGACCAGCAAATGTAGAGTTGGTGGAAATTTGTGATGCTGTCATGGGAAGTATAGTTCTTTGGGGATTTTGTGAGTTTAGATTACTATTTTGAATTACCTAGGATTATCATTTATAAAATAGATAGCCATGTAATTTTTTAAATAAGTAATTTGAATATGCAAAAATATTTTAAAATTTCAGTAACAGCACATAATTCTACTATGCAAAATTAGAAGTTATTGTAATTACCAAGTTTAAGAAGTAGAATGCCTACAGAACCAAAGCAGTAACTGTCATACAAAACAAAGGCAAGAAAAAGTACAAAGTTTTTTGCGGTCTCTGACAGATCATAAATTTAGATGTACAAATTGAATAAAGTTTTACAGGTTTCCCAACAAATAATTTCTTGCATATAATCAAGTATCTTCAATTTTCTGCTTGTCCTTTCCATATGCTGAGAGTTTCTTCATATGCATGGCTTGTGCATTGTCATTAGCTACAGTGCCAAAGAAATGTTTCTATGTTGTTTTTTGCCTGATTTTTATTAGACTAGCTTAATGGTTTATCTCCATTTGGTTAAAAAAACCTCCTTTTTTCTTATTTCTGAGTTGCAGATTTATATCTGACAATGCTGAAAATAGGGCAATTTATTCTATGTGCAGCAATTTATGATCGCTTGCAGGGGAAAAATATTTACGAAGTATTTGCTAACCTGTTGGATAAGAACTGGGAAGAACCAGATTCACATCCAGCCATTGAAGCACAGTAAAAGCTTTGGAGCCAGTCATTGTCTCTCAGGTCAACCCATCCCACAAGACTGTTGTTGGGACAATGTAGATGAGAATAATTTTTTGCATCCTATTTGACCTCCAGGAGGAAAGGAAGGATGTAAATTTAATACATGCATTATAATAAATACCCATGAAAAATACTTGAATGATATTTGCTATCTAAACCTTTAATTTAGAGAATGAATGTACATTTAATTTACTTAGGTCTGTTTTAACTATTCTCAAAAAAATAATGCAAAACAAGTTACTAGAGATGAACTGTACCCTTTAAAACTAGCCTAATAAAGGTTTGAGATCATTTTAGGAAAGTTCTGTTTCTTACAATAGTGGCCAAAATTGTGGAAATCTTTTGGGAAAAGTGTATTTTTGAGTTTGATGGCTAATAACACCATTTTTTTTGGAGACGTACCATAAAACTATGTATCAATGGAAAGATAGTTTAATCAAGAATGTAATGCAGCAAAGTTTGTTCAATTATCAGTACTGTAGGAAAAGTTATACCAAATAACCAAAAAAAGGAAGCACAACTTGCTTAGGTATTGATATCAGATAGCTTTCCTTCATCTGATTGTAACCAATAAGCATGAGTGTTTAGAGAGCCAATCAGGTATCATTTTGTTTTGGCAATGAGCCAATCAGATCACAGTAGGATTCAGATATTGATGTCGTATTGAAGCTGAGAGGAGGACATTTGTCAGTGCGTTATGTGATTGCTATCAAGTTGGTTGGGGTTTTTTGTGTTCTTTCATTTAGTGAGCTTGTAAAAAATAATCAAATTAAACTAGTGGTGCAAAGAGTTGACTGGTCGACCAGAAAGTGATGTAAAATAGTATTATTAAGTGAACAAGGCTACAGTTATAAAGAAATTAGAAGAAAAATTGGTGGAAACTTAACCAAGGGTGGCATTTCTAAGTTTTTGAAGAGGTATAAGGAGACTTAGTCACCACAAAACCACACTGGTAAAGGCAGGAAAAGGTGCACAACAGCAAGTGATGATAGAATAGTTAAGAGACTGTGCTTACGTGACAGAAGAAAATCATCTGGGTGTATACAAGATGAAATGGCGCAATGCAATGTGAAGTTGAGTGCAAGGACTGTTCAGTGCAGACTGCAGGAATTTGGCCTAAAATCTAGAATTCCACAAAAAAATCCACTTTTAATTCTCAAACAAAGGTTGAAAAGCATTACATTCTTGATTAAATTATCTTTCCATTACTGTATAATTTTATAGTACTACTCCAAAAAAAGTGGTGTTATTAGCCATCAAACCTCAAAAATACACTTTTTCCAAAAGGTTTCTACAATTTTGGCCACTACTGCACATATGAGCACTTAGGATAGATGGTTATGTAGATGAAAGACAATGCACCTTTTGAAAGAGAAGGGGTTTTCCAGGAAGAAGAAAGGGAAAAAAGTCATACTCAATGTGTTCTTATTGCTGTCAGCTTGAACAAGAGTGTGACCTTGAATATCCTTGGGATCTTCTGTCTTGAAGCTCCATTCTGTTCAACTTTTTATAAATTGCCAGGCCAAGAGAATAGATCAGTTCATTATTTCAGCTGTCATATTGAAAATTGTCCCATTCATACATCTTTACTTGTTCCTGCTAAGCTCTAATTGCTTGCATGTTTTCTACTAGGAAAAAAATGGGGAAAAAAATAATTGAAGTCTTTGAAAGCCCAAAGATAAGCCTAATTCTCTCTCCCTCTCAATGATTCACCTTAGGGCAACACATGTGGGATGGAGTCTTTGGGAAGAAGGAACAGCAGTGAGGCAATTCAATTTCTAATGAGAAACCAACCTTTTACTGTCAGCCAACTGATTAAACATTGTTGAATGGCTCTTCTGCACTTTAAAAAGGGTTGGCATCATTTTTTTTTTTTTATAATTTGATTTATATGCCGCCCTTCTCCGGAGACTCAGGGCGGCTTCCAATGCGTTAAGCAATGCAGGTTGTTGATTTATAATGTAAAGATTTGTTTATCAAACATATAGATGACCCCAGACTACAAAGTATAGTTAATAATTTAGAAGACATATTCTAGTTTTAGAAGGATCTTGATTGTAGAAAACAGTATTTATTACAAAAAAAATGAAAGCCATATGTGAGCCATATATTCATATGGAAAAGCTTAACCTGCTTATCTGCCTTTGCAATTTGTAGGATATGTTTGCCAAACACACTCATGTTTAATCATAACTGTGTTTTTCTCTGTTAATCTGATTTTTTGGATTTGTACAACACGTGAATTGTAAACTAAAACAATTAAGGTTACACAATACACTAAGTTAAAATCTGCTTGGTTAATTTATGGTTTACTGTGTTGTGCAAATACAGCCAACAGAGGGTGATTATTTAAGTCTCAGTACCAACCTAGACTCAAATAGCCAAAGGAAGCTGGTGGTGATTTCATTGACTTTGCCTTTCCTTATTTTTATTTAACATAAGAGTAATTTTTCACAAGTATTTCTTTAAAAGATTCTGAACCACCTACTCTTCCTCATAGATGCTGCAGGGTCTTCAAGCAGTTCTCATTGCCGTAACATTAATTGTTTCAATTTAAAGTTACCACAACACATAGTGGAGTTACATTTTGTACTTCTCATTTTCTTGTTAGAGTAGTCCAAATGGAATCTATATATATTCTGTTTTCTTATATAATTATTTCTGCTGCTTCAAATTATTTCTGCTGCTTTTCACATCTCACATTACATTCTAGACTCTTTCAAGGCTTTAGTAAGCTTAAAATCAACAAAACTTTTACTTGATTGTGAAAAATAAACAAGAGACTCAGGTGCATTCATTTTGCATACATGCCACTGTAGAGACTCAGGTGCATTCATTTTGCATACATGCCACATTTTAGTGACTGAATATTCTCGTTGTTAGACACTGAGAGTTTGTAGCTTTTTTCAGTATGTTCAAATTAACTCAGTAAAACCTAGTGTTTCTAAATAAATGTATGATATCTGATACAAATATAGGCATTGAGATTGTGAATAAGGGTTTAATCTATAGTACAAAGTACTACTAATTCTTTAGTTGCTGGAACGTCACTTGTTCCCAAAGAATTTACAGGAAATGAGGTAGGATGGAGGATGGCTGAAGCACAGATAGCAGAAATGGCACAAAAATAATCAGAAGAGGCTAGAACATATGCATATCCAAGATTTGGACTTCTCTGGTTATGTTGAATTATCAGTTCTTTTGACCTGAGAATATGGACAAGAAACTTGTGTTAGACTATATCTCAACTCCTACATATCACGGCTGAGTTAATCAAGTTTCAGAGGATTAGCTGAACAGATTAGAAGAGGTAACTTCATCCTTGAAGAATGAAAAGTTGCTGAATATAAGTGATGTATAAATAAAAACATTAGCTCTGGTTTCTTTGGATCTTAACAGTAATTAATATCTCCTTTCAGGTGAAGGGAATTTAGAAGGTGGTAGCTACATAACTGCAGATGCTCTTGGAAGAAGCAGATTATCTAGTTCTGTTTTGATCTGGTTTCAAGTCTTGGTTGTGAAACCTATTGGATAAGCTATATAGGAAGAGAAGTATAAGGAATGCAACCTAGTTGGTTTTTCTTGACCTCAGTGGTTTTTGATTCTGTTAACCATAATATCATTCCAGACCAGCTTTTCGCATTGGAAATTGGAGTTTGTTTTGTTTTTTACAATGGTCCCATTCCATATATGGAGGTGTGATCATAAGGAGACCATTGGATGATTATACCATGGTCATGTAAAAGTCAAATTTTTATGGATTCTATACTGTTGCAAATGTTGTTTGAAATCTTTATACAGCTTTCAGGAGCAATCATCAGAAGAAATGGAGTGACATTAAAACTATTCTAAATATCTCATATTCTCTCTTAATATTATGATAAACTGTGCTATGGATTAATATCTGGAGAAAATGGTAGGCTAGTTGAAACCCAGTATGTTGAGGATATATCCCAATAAGCAACATAGTTGTCTAGTTTGGGAATTTGCCTGTTTTGGACAAGAGAGAGCAGTTATATAACTTGGAGATATGCTTATACTAGAGCCATCATTGGCTTCCAGAACAAAGAGTGCCTCTTTCCGATTACAGTTGTTCCTGGACACAGATTGCTCTGAATTACTTTTAGATTTGATTATTGCAGCATGCTATCTTTGCTATTACTGTGTTTCCCTGAAAATAAGACCCTGTCTTATATTTTTTTGAACCTCGAAATAAGCACTTGGTCTTATTTTTGGGGAGGTCTTTTTTTTTTTAATTAGATTTATATGCCACCCTTCTCCGGAGACTCAGGGCGGCTTACAATGTGTTAAGCAATAGCCTTCATACTTTTGTATATTTATACAAAGTCAGCTTATTGCCCCCACAAACTGGGTCCTCAATTTACCTACCTGAGAAAGGATGGAAGGCTGAGTCAACCTTGAGCCTCGAACTTGCATAATTGCAGACAGCTGGGTGTTAATAACAGGCTATCTAGCCCATCGAGCTATCTGAGGCTCCTATTATTATTTTGGGGTGCATGGAGGAAACCAGAGGAAATGGCAGGGACTGGCTGCACATGTGTTTAAATATTTTTGGGGAGGGTTTATTTTCAAGGGGGGTTACTTTATTTCATGCGCTCAAAAGCCCAGTTGGGCTTATTATCAGGGGATGTCTTATTTTAGGGGAAACAGGGTACAATTTAAAAATATTACATTTGTTCCGAAGGAGCTGTCATTTTGCTACCAAGACAGATTAAGCATACTTACTCTGACAAACAAAACTCCCTATAGAATCTGGCTATTGGATATAATACTTGTGCCATGACTTTATACTCCTTATCAACTGATCTTAGTCTTATGCCGTCTTGAGGGTGCAGCATACACTAGGAATTTATTTACAGAATTTATATCAAGAATGCCATCCATTATGGTATTTGCTCTGCTTAGTTAAATTGAGCCATAGGCATTTGAAATTTAAGGTGTACGTGTGTCTTTATCCTGACCTTTGTTTATATGCAGTTGCTGAATGTTTGTTTGGATAGTATTGGGAGAAAAGTTCCTTCAGATCAGTTTTGTCTCCTAGCAACTATCCGGACAACCTGTAGTTTTCTTGGCAAGATTTCAGAAGTGGCTTGTCCTTGCCTTCTTCCTAGAGCTGAGAGAGAAGGCTGGCCCAAGGTCACCTAGCTGTCTTCATCCTAAAGTAGGACTAGAACATTCAATCTCCTTGTTTCTAGTCCTGATGCCTTAATTACTTTTTGAACAATATTATTATAAAATAGACACAGAAAATTAAGAAATGGTGGTTTGCTCTCAGAGGTTTTCTTTAAGCAGTAATTTTAAATGTGGTTGTATCGAAGTGCTTATATTTTAATTGAAATGAATCCCTGCTTTTGAACTGTTTAAAAAACAGAATAAATGAAGATTACTACATGTTGACACTGGGGTGATGACATAATACTTCAGTGAGATGGTGGTAATGTGGGGAATAATGTGGAGAAACAACACATCTCTAATCTGCTAAACAATTTGTTTCCTGACTGGCTTCTAACTTCCCATTATCTGCTGGATGTGTTTCCCTTTCCCCTTTCTTTAATCATCTAGAGAGCATCATTAGGAGCTGTTAGACATACTGAAGGGGTGGCGTTAGGTGCTTCTATTTCTGCAGAAGGCTTTGGGGGAAGATTGTTACAAGCCTCCTCCACTTGTAACCTTCCCTGCTGGCTTCCCAAAATGTGGACATGTCACCATACGTTGGGGTGGGGGTGGGGGGACAGCATAAGTGGTCAGATGTGCACAGAGGCAAGGGGAAAGACAGGTTGCCAGAACAGAATTGAAATCTCAAAGATTTCAGCTCCACTCCTGCAGCTTCATGAAGGATTTCCCCTCTGTGCATGGAAGGGAGCAGGGTTGCAGGAATATTGGAGGCCAAATAGGCTGCTGCCAGAAGAATTTCACATTTCTTGGGTTTTGCTCCATCTATTTAATGGCCTGGGAGATTGGCTAATACAGCCCGGGATACAAGGATTGCTATTGCTGAGCCAAGCAGTCACATGAGTGTCTCATTTAATGACCATTCAAGGATCAAGATTTCAATCCCAATTGTCATAAATCAAGAATTACCTGTAATGGTATTCCAAATTAGTGATACAATTTATCAGTGGATGTTGCAGTGAGGCAGATAGTTAATGTAATCACTCTACTACATTCAAGCTGTGTTTTGGCTAAAGTCTTACAGTGATGGAACACAGTAACACAGCAGGTTCCAGGAAGGAAAGGGCGGGAGGGGGGGGGGCGTTAAAACAAAACATGGCACAAGCCCAACCTGGATCACGAGAAGAGGAAGAGATTTAGGATAGCCACTCCCTATAATCTCCTATTGATTAAGTTTAGTCTGGCAAGGTTCTGTCTACTAATTGTAAGAAAATAACTGAACTTTGGCTGGATTGTGTTATACCTTTCTTGGGCTGGGTCTGATACTTACCTATTAAATACTTCATCTTTTGATACTTCTAGAAAGGATCTACTGTGGATGTTCAATGGGAGTTAAGTTTCTTTTAGTCTTAACTCTCCAGTTTTGGAATCTCTGCCATTAAGAAAGCCATCTCAATCTTGGTTCCTAGATGTTCGGGTAGTTTCTATTTTTTGACACTTTGATCTTAGCTAGGCATTAATTCAATTTATAGTAGATATTTCAAATAGTTCTGTAAGCTTTTTAAAATTTTGTCAGCAAACTGCCAGAGATCCATACCATCTGAATTAAACTGAATTAAATCTGACTTCTCTGGGGATAGTTAGAATGGCATACAGTTGGATTTTAGGAGATCTTAAAAATGTTAACAATTGCCTAATCAGTAATTATATTAGTGCTCTGGTTAATAAGAGAAATAGGGAATTGCCGGAACCTGACAGCATTGTGAAAACTGGAACTGAAAAAAAATCTCCAAATTTCAAAGACCAAAAGATCAAAGTCCAACACATGACCTGACCCTTTCTTAAAAGCATTTAATCACATGATAGTTTGTAATCATATATTGTTTATATGGACCCCTCAGTATTGGAAATGTTATATTTGGGGAAACAGAGCTTCCATCTAGCCTGTGAATTTCTATGAGCCAGAGGATTTTTGGCCCAGTTATACAATATATTTTTGCAAATGTCAGGCTGCTTATTTGAAAGAATAATGCTAAAGGATTAATTAACGTTTTTGTTCAGTTGAAAGCTGTGTTCTAATTTCCACAGGTTATAGGTGGAAATCCAGTTTTATTTAATAGACATGTATTTCAAGTTCAGCAACGAAGGAATTTATCACTGCACGAGTACCTGAGTATGGAATTACTGAAAGATGCTGGCATTTCTGTTCCATATGGATTGGTTGCACAGACACCAGAGGAAGCTTACAACATTGCAAAAAAAATAGGTAAATGACTAAAGGAAATATATATATAATAACATTTATAAGTTCATGCAGTATCCTGTTTTCATTCTTCAAATAAAAATACCAAAATCATGAGATTTAGGCCATTTTAAACATATGTGTTTATTTTAACCCCCATTCCAGAATCTATCCATATGCTATTCTATTCATAAGCTATTCTAAGTTAACTTAGAATAACTTAGCTATTCTAGTAGATGTTGGGAAGAAGCTACTGTAAAGGGAATACAGGTCTTCAGGTTGGAATTAATTGGTATTAACAGATAAATGCTACTAAAAATTTATATTAACCTAATTAAAACTATTAAAACAGCTAAAAATTAAAAAATATTAATATTAAAAATCACCTAATTAAAAAACTCCATTAAAAAGTAGTACAGCTTTATGATAGAAGCTGTCTCTGCATAACAATCTTTATGATTGAGGTTCTTTACAGTTCAAGTGTTGATAGTGGCTAATTATTATTAAATGTTTATCCTATCTTTGCATACAGTGGGGCAAAAAAGTATTTAGTCAGCCACCAATTGTGCAAGTTCTTCCAGATAAAAAGATGAGAGAGGCCTGTAATTGTCATCATAGGTAGACCTCAACTATGAGAGACAAAATGAGAAAACAAATCCAGGCAATCACATTGTCTGATTTGGAAAGAATTTATTTGAAAGAAACATGGCTGGGTCTTTCAGCATGACAATGATCCCAAACACACCTCCCGGGCAACGAAGGAGTGGCTTCGTAAGAAGCATTTCAAGGTCCTGGAGTTGCCTATCCAGTCTCCAGATCTCAACCTCATAGAAAACCTTTGGAGGGAGTTGAAAATCCGTGTTGCCCAGCCACAGCCCCAAAACATCACTGCTCTAGAAGAGATCTGCATGGAGGAATGGGCCAACATATCAGCAATAGTGTGTGCCAACCTTGTGAAGACTTACAGAAAACGTTTGATGTCTGTCATTGCCAACAAAGGGTATATAACAAAGTATTGAGATGAACTTTTGATATTGACCAAATACTTATTTTCCACCACAATTTGCAAATAACTTCTTTCCAAATCAGACAATGTGATTGTCTGGATTTGTTTTCTCATTTTGTCTCTCCTAGTTGAAGTCTACCTATGATGACAATTACAGGCCATCTCTCATCTTTTTAAGTGGGAGAACTTGCACAATTGGTGGCTGACTAAATACTTTTTTGCCCCACTGTATATAACTCAAGGCATACCCAATATTCCTTCCTGCTGTTTTCCCCCACAGCATCAATCCTGTGAAGTGAGTTGGGTAGAAAGAGATTGACTAAAAGTTAAGTTTGATTCATTCAGGTGGTAGGGATTTTATTTTGCTATATTTCATGATTAAGTATACTAATACAAATATGAAACCTAATTACTTTTTAATTGGGAATGATATCAAAAGGAAAGGCAGCAAACTTTTTGTTAATACTTTTTTTTTGTTCCTCAAGTGTTAAAATATTTTGAGCATTTTAATGCTCAAACATCCTACAACCCCATGCTGCTGTTTTAAGCTTATCTAGAAGTGAAATATTTGGTCTCAGCTAACTGTTTACAGAAACATTTGTGATAGTAATCCCCTTTCACTAACAGCTAGTGAACTTCTGACCTGTTTTAGTTAAAAAGCAAACAGCAAAGTTACATCTTGAGGAACAAGTTCATAATCTTATTGGAATCTTTCTTGAGCTGTATATTTTTCTAGCTTGACACCAAGGATATTTTACAATAATAAAAAGTTGATTCATTTTTTTCCTCATTATGCAAAGAATAGTTTCTGTCTTTGAATGCATTATTTTGTCACTGATTTTCAAAACTAGATGTACAATTGGTATAGATTAAAAGATGTCATGCAATTTTTAATATTTAAATTGAGATAGTTCTTGCCTTTTCCCTTTTTATTCTAGGTGCAAAGGATCTTGTTATAAAGGCACAAGTTTTAGCAGGTGGCAGGGGAAAAGGAACATTTGAAGGTGGCCTTAAAGGAGGAGTGAAAATAGTTTTTTCGTAAGTTAAATCAATAGATGAATGCTATTTTAGATTTTAAAAATCTACTACATTCAGACATTTTCTTGAATTATTTCAATATCAGAATTCTAATCATGTTTGTTATTTGAAAAATTGACTGTAAGAAGAGCAATGCTGGATATGATCTATGTAATTCTACATTTGGAATCCAAGTGGACAGATAATGCCTATGGGATGTTTACAAAAGGAACCTAAACAAATCTTTCCACTTGCAATTCTAAGTAACTGTTTTTAAGAGATTCTCTGAACCTAGTAATTAAAGTTTATATCTAGTCCCAGCAGCCTCGTTCGCCATCTGTTCGTAATTGAATGCAATTTTTAAAAATACATTATTTCTACTTTCCTCTATCTTTAATACTTGATTTTTTTTTTTAGTCCAGAAGAAGCAAAAGAGATATCCTCAAAAATGATTGGAAAAAAGTTGTTTACCAAGCAAACAGGAGAAAAGGGAAGGATATGCAATCAAGTATTTATTTGTGAACGCAGATATCCCAGGAGAGAATACTATTTTGCCATAACCATGGAACGGTCATTTCAGGCAAGTGCATCTGCCTAGTACAGATAGTTACCGTGTGAAAATATTTTGCTACATAAAAATCTTGTTCCATAGTCAATCATATAATTTACAGTTTTCTTTAGTATATTTTTATATTAAGTAGCTCCGCTCTACATGGGGCTGCCCTTAAAGAGTATC
Source organism: Masticophis lateralis (assembly GCA_030761175.1). Taxonomy (NCBI): domain Eukaryota; kingdom Metazoa; phylum Chordata; class Lepidosauria; order Squamata; family Colubridae; genus Masticophis; species Masticophis lateralis. The sequence continues at coordinate 162,441,420 of JAUDYJ010000001.1, forward strand.
CAGAAGCTCCAGTTGGTGCAAAATGTAGCGGCCCACATGGTTTCGTGCAAACTTTGGTGTGCACATGTATCACCTCTCCTGCGGGAGTTGCATTGGTTGCTGATTTAGTTCTGAGGGCAATTCAAGGTGCTGGTTGTCACCTTTAAAGCCTTACATGGCTTGGACCAGGTTATCTGAGGGACCATCTCTTGCCAGTCACATCTACCATATCCACCAGAGTGGGGAGGCAAGGAATGTTGCGGCCCGCGGGGTTCTTAGATCTGGCCCACAGGGCTGCTTGGAAACAGCAAAGGACCAGGCCATGGTGCCTCTGCCAGTGAAAACAGCTCAGGAGGGCTGAATGCGGCCCTCCCGAGCTTGTTTTTGCTGGCAGAGGGCTGCAGGAGGCTGTCACAGCCAAAAATGGAGCTCGGGAGCCCATTTTCACTGGCAGAGCGCTTGGGCCACCACAGGCAAGCCCAATATGAGTGACGTTGAGGTGGACATGCCTACCTTGGCCACACCACCCCAGACCTCCAAGGTCAAAGATAACCTTGATGTGGCCCTCAGGGAAATCAAGTTTGACACCCCTGGCCTAGGGAGATATACCTGTTGGGACCAAGAAAACGGGCCTTCTCCATGGTGGCTCCCTCTCTCTGGAACATCATTCCCCCAGAGAGTAGAATGGCCCCACTCTAACACTCTTCCAGAAGGCTCTGAAGACCTGGTTCTCCAGCGGGCCTGGGAAACGCAGAGCAGGATGGAGCCCATAAAATGGCTCATGTGATTTGTTGTTGCCAGGGTGGGGGATGGGGGGTTATTATTTTATTTTATTTATTATGTGATCATTATCTTTTATTAGTTTCATTGTTTTATATATGAGGTTTTTATATTCCTGTAAGCTGCGTTGAGTCGCCATGTGAGAATACGCAGCAATATAAATTTCCTAAAATAAAAATTAAATAAATAAATATTATCGAATTAAATATAATGAAAATATAAAATGATAACTTGCTTCCCATGTTTGGGTCATGGTTTGTAAAGAATTTGAGGGCTAGTTGGATATTTGGAAATATGTGGGTAGACAGTATTTGTCCTCTGGATTAAAACCTTTTTGTATAAAATGAAAATTGTTAAAGATGCATGGAATCCTTACCTGTATGTACTGTACTACAAGTTGATACCAGACTTCTATTGTCTTTGACAGTCAGTTTATATAAAAAAATCCATAAATGATGCATATTATCCTACAGGATTTCTACTACAGTGTTTTTGATGTAACAATAAAAAAGGCTGGAATAGTTATCAGAATTTAAAATTATGTGACTATCACATTTATATTAATAAACTTTTATTGATTTGTCTTCCACTCAGTAACAAGCATTCACCCTCATTAGTTACCATTAATATATAGCTCTATTGTCTGGAAGCCTATTAAAAAGCCTTCGTTCTAACCAGAGGCTAAAGAGAGTATGAATGTGGTTTCTGGTTTTAAACAGTACTAATATAGAACTAATTTGCTAACACACTTCCTCTTTTCAGGGGCCTGTTCTCATTGGCAGTTCTCAGGGTGGTGTCAATATTGAAGATGTGGCTGCCGAGAATCCTGATGCAATCGCAAAGGAACCAATTGACATTGTAGAAGGCATTAAAAAAGAACAAGCCATCAGGGTAATGAACTGGCTATTTTTGCTCAGTGACAGCATGTGTATAACATAAGTGGTGCAACCTGTTGAACTGATAAAAATATATTGATTGGATAGATGCCCAGGGAAATGTTCTGTGAGAAGGAAGCTGCAATATAGATCCTTGTAATTTGTCCTTAAACAGAATATGTTGATACAATGTATGGCATATTTTGTTTTGCATGTGGGCTTTGTTGCATAACATCCTATTCTTTGACAGAGATACAGTATGGGAATTTCAAGAATATATTAAATGATTTTAGTGCCATCATCATTTTTTAAGTTCAATAAGAACTAGGTCTTTGGTTCATCTATCTTAATGTTGTCTACATTAATTAGCAGTTTCATCAGTTTCATAATGCACAGATTTTCAATATAGTTTTAATGGAAGATGTACATGCATTCTTGAACTTTTTAAAAATTCATAAAAATTAAAATTTAAAAATAAATAAGAATTGAATTAGGAACAAAAACAAAAATGTTAGTTTATCTTTGTTTGGTTTGTTAGTTACACAATGCTTAATCAAAGCTATACTACAAGTGGATTTCTGTTTTGTTTTCCCCAAGAGGAATGACTGGATGTTCATTGAGGATCACCGCACAAATTTACGGAAAGAAGGGCTTCATGCTTTACATGTGAATGTATTGGTTTCATCAGGGTTTTTCCAAAATTTTTGAAATGCAACAGGAATTTTGGCAATATGGTTCATCTGTGAGGAGAGCAGAGGGTCCCTCACTACAGATAACACTTATTGTTGAGTGTCCCAGATGTATGCTGTGCATATTTATTTGTAATATAAAATAATACAGTATTTGGTTTCTTACTGTCTTCCTCTTTTATTTTATTTTTAGCTAGCCCAGAAAATGGGATTTCCTGCTAATTTGGTAGATGAAGCAGCTGAAAATATGATTAAGATATACAACCTTTTCATTAAATTTGATGCCACTATGGTGGAAATAAATCCAATGGTTGAAGATTCAACAGGGATTGGTAAAGTACTTTCTCATGGACTTCTTTAGTATGGTGACATATAAAAATCTTAAGTTTCAGTATCCAAGTTCTATTCGTTTCACTAAAAAGGAAATTTTGAACAATAAAACTTACTTGGGATATCATGGTATGATGGAAGGGCAATCTTTATGTCCATATTGCTACTCAGCCTTCACAATGGTACTCTTGTAAAATGCTATATATATCATTAGTATTCTAGAATGTATTGGGACCAATTTACTGCAGCTGTGGTTAAATGTAAGGATGGCTTAGCATTATATATGCCTCAATCTATGGTTTCTTCAGCAAACTATGCCACATTTTTAAAAACGTTCATCATAAACATAGAATTTTTAAAAGCAAATCATACCTCCTTTTTTTGTACATCATAGGAGTCTTATGATGTAATATATTTTGATTTTGGCAAGGTTGTTAGTATACTCTTTTTAACAAATTAGTAAAATATAGAGAAGGTTGTACTATTTTATGGAGATATTTATCTGTCGTAATTGTTTGATTGCATTTGCACTGAATGCTCCTCAGTAACTGATCTATTTTGAAGAAGTGACAAATGAGGTGCAACATAGTGTTTACTAACTTTATATCAGTTTTGGATAAAGAAACAGAGAAGATGCAGTACAATAAGGATGGGTGCATGCATAACCCTAGAGTTGTAAACCAAATCTAAATTCAGATCAGTTTCATATTAGCATTATACAGCAATTAAACTGGCAAGACGCATAGTGTCCAATTCACAAGGAATAATGGTCACTTTATCACTTTTTTCTACTTTGGTCAGAGCTCACCTGGAATTGTGTGTTCAGTTGTAAGCACTGCAGTTTAAGAAGGATGTTGACAAATTCTTTGGAATGTATCCAGAGAAGGGTGATGATGATGTGCTTGGAAACCAAATACTATGAGGAAAGGTTGAAGGAGTTGGGACATTTAGTCTGGAGAAAGGTCAATGAAGAGGTGACATGACAGCCATCTTCAAATACTGAAAGCTGCCACAGATGAAGGAACCAATTTCTTGGCTCCAAATAGTGGGACTAGAGCCAGTGGGTTTAGTAAATCCCCCTCAAAAGGGAAGGATTTAGATCTCTTATAATTGGTAAGCATCTGAACAGCAAAGGTTACTGACCCTCAACTTATTCCATGTTTATTAAAATGATAATGAGTTTAATGTCCTCTAGAGGTGCCCTGGTTCCCCACTCTTATCACTGAACTAAACTTTAGGAGAATAATCTGATGATACAGGCTGTTTGTTGATGAAACAGACTGCTTCCAAAAGGGATGGATTCTAGATCTACATATTTGAATTCAAGCACTGACAGCTATCTTTAGTGTTCTTCTGTTGTAGTAGAAGAATTTACTGCATTGATGCCCTTCTAATTCCATGGTTCTTTGAATTCAGTCATTTAGAAGTTAGCCTACTTGGGTCTCAGAGTATTATGGGATAGAGAAAGACGAGGGTGGCTGGAATCTTGACACAACCTTGCCCAGTACTTTTTAAATAAAAGGTTAAAAGTAAACAAAAATTCAGAACAAGTACCTGCGATGTAGAAGGCAGACGTGTTACACTGACTTATCTTAGATCACAAAGAATGCAGTTATCTGTCATTTTGCAGAACTGCATTTAGTGAGGGGGGAATGGGTAGTGTGACATCACACCTAATTTCCAGAACATATTTTTCTAGGAGAGAAGTTTAAGTTTTAGTGCTAAGGGGTCTAAACACAATTTATTTGTCTTCCAAGTGATGTGTATGGACGCAAAGATAAATTTTGATAGCAATTCGGCTTATCGTCAGCAGAAAATCTTCGACCTGCAGGACTGGACCCAGGAAGATGAGAGAGACAGGGATGCAGCAAAGGCAGATCTCAATTACATAGGATTAGATGGAAGCATTGGATGCCTGGGTATGTTTTGCTCATCCAGTGTACGAAGCTCAAAACATAGGTGCTCTGGATCGTAGTGATTCTTTTTTATCCTCACCCTTTCTCTCTGCCCACCCCACGTTCACTCTAGTGAATGGAGCTGGTCTGGCAATGGCTACAATGGATATAATTAAACTTCATGGAGGCACTCCAGCAAATTTTCTTGATGTCGGAGGTGGTGCTACAGTGCAACAAGTAACTGAGGCCTTTAAGCTTATAACTTCAGATAAAAAGGTATGAACAGAATCTTTGGTTTATTTCATTGTATTTCTTTAAAGCTCTTTTTGAGCTGAAGGACCCAAATGCTAGTGTATCATAAATAAGGACTTTTTTCTGTCAGAATACCTATTGAGTATTTATAGATACCATAATCTCATATACTATATTCTCATATTCAGAAACAAGTCTCAAAAAGCTTTCATTATGCTGTCTACTAAAAAGTGTGCACAGGTTTATAGTCTTGTGTAGAAAAATCATATTACTGTTTGTTAATTGTTAAAATCTTAATCTGAATATTTGTAAAACATTCACTATTTTCACTTGTGCACTCTGTGAGGAAGCCAGTTTTGATGTTGTTTGTGTCCTTGTTTTACCAAGGCCTTTAGCTAAATGCAAGTAAATTTCTTTTATCTATAAATTTATATAGTGTAATGGAAAAATATATACATCTGGCTCCCTAGTAGCTTCCCACTCAGTGACTGACTAAAGCTAGTTCTGCTTAGCATTCATTAATTTGTTGTAGCCTCTGCCATCTGCTAAACCTTTCTAAATCTAAATACAGTAGATGCCTATACTTCCATATCATCTATATCAGTGATGACTAATCTTTTTGCCATTGTGTGCCAGGAGCGGGAGGGGGAGTGTCACATGTGCGTGGCCCACACCCATAATTCTATGTGCCCTGCGCATGTGCGCACAACCCCTCCCCCCACTCCACCCACTCCTGGCACGCAGTGGCCCGGTCGGCCCGTTTTTTGCTGTCTCCAGGCTCCAGAGCCTATCTAGGAGTCTGGGGAAGGTGAAAAGGGCTTCCCCACACACCCCCGGAGGCCCTCCAGAGGCCGGAAATGGCCCATTTGCCAACTTCCGGTGGGAGCAGAAGGCCCATTTTTTTGCTGTCCCTGGGCTCCAGAGCCTTTTGTTTTCACCCTCCCCAGACTCCTAGAAAGGCTCTGGAGCCCGGGGACAGCAAATAATGGGCCTTCCGGTCCCATCTGTCAGGTATGCCTCATTTCAGTTCTCAAGAAAGAAAAACCCCGACTCAATTTTCATAGAAAAAGGTACTTTTACTGAGTATGAACTGAATGCAACCAAAGAAAAGCAAGGTCTGAGGCAATGGGTGCAAAAATCATATATAGATAGCATCCTTAAAACCCTCCCCCCAATGGTCCAGTCAGGATTATCCAATCCACAAGCCCCCAAGGAATCATGTAGGATGCAGCTTCCAATGGCTCCATCCTTCTGGTATACCAGGACGGTTGACCTTGACTGGCTATTAGCGCGCTTCCCAGTTGCAGACAAACACTGAGGAAAACTTTCTCCAATTCACTCCACCAGCTCACTTCCCCCCTCCCAACTATCTGGACAGTTCCCTCTTCCCCCTGTTTCAATGGTAGCCATAGCAAGCAAGCAATATAAAAGCGGAGGCTGACAGTTGGCAAACGGGCCGTTTCCAGCTTCCGGAGTGCCTTCTGAGGGTGGGTGGGGAAGGCCATTTTTGCCTCCCCAGACTCCTAGAAAGTCTGTGGAGCCCGGGGAGAGAGAGAAATGGGCCTTCCCTACCACCCTCCGAGGCCCTCTGGAGGCAGGAAACAGCCTGTTTCCCTACTTCTGCACGCCAAAGCTGAGCTCACATGCCCACTGATATGGCTACATGTGCCATAGGTTCACTATCACAGATCTTTATAATACTAAAACTCTCGATCCTATAACCTTTCACTGGCCAAAGCTTAACGGTGAGAAGAATCAACCAGAAGTGCCTTGGCTTCAGAAGTTGTGAGTGCTCCATCCATGGAAGCTTTTAAAAAGTGACTGGACAGCCACTTGTCTGGAATGGTATAGAGTCTCCTGTTTGACCAGGGGCTTGGACAAGAAGACCCCCAAGGTCACTTCCAACTCTGATATTCTTTTCCATTCTATAAAATGGTGATCATAGGGCACATATTTTCAAACCAAGCTTTTCAAATGGGCTAACTTGCAGAATTTGTCCAAACTCTGGGACCCATAACACCCATGGAATTGAAATTTGGCAAACTTTATTAAACATATAAAACATTTTTTAATTACATTCATAAAATATTTCCTGTGCTAATATTTGACATTACTATACAGTTTAACATGGGCTGTTTTACAGGCAGATACATCTCTGAATGTATCCCAGCTTTTCCAGTGAAAACGGTACAGGTAGTCCTCAACATATGACCACAATTGAAGCCAAAATATCTGTTGCTAAATGAGTTTTGCCCCATTTTACCTTTCTTGCCTCAGTTGTTAAGTGAATCACTGCAGTTGATAATTTAGTAACACGTTTGTTAAAGTGAATCTTACTTCCCTATTGACTTTGCTTATTAGAAGGTTGCGAAAGGGGATCACCTGACCCTGGGACACTGCAACTGTCATAAATACGAGCCAGTTGCCACCCACGCCTCACACGCATGCGTGTGCGGCCCCCTGCATGCGCTCCGCTCATGCGCGGCAGAGACCCGATGGCCAGTTGGCCGCCGGGAGACATGTGCATGCGTGGCAGAGCTGAACTGGAGCAACGGCTCATGTGCCCACAGAGAGGGCGCTGCATGCCGCCTGTGACATGTGTGCCATAGATTCACCATCACAGCTATAAACTCACCCAGATACATATAATATGCTGTGATTAGCCCTATGAATCTCTGTCTGCAAAAAAGAACCATTTTGAATAGCATGGTCTGTTGCTTTGCCTAAGAGTCTGCTGCCTAACTGACTGAAATTTTTCTTTCTGCCACAGCCCCACTTTAACGCATCATCACAGTTTCAGAGGGCTTCTCCAAGAGCTTTTCGACATTGCAGTCAATAAGCAACACACTTTTACTCAGCCCTCCTGGATTCTGATTTTCAATCTTTTAAACAATCTTTCAGCATATCTGTTTTTCTACTCAGAAAAACGTGGCAGTTTATACACACAATTATGTAAAATAGAAATATTTCTGTAGAAATATAGGCTGCAAATATTGTTTCAGTAGTTTTTCCTTTATATTGTGCCACCTGCTTTGCTTCTTTATTAAACTATACATTTTATTTTTTAATATATTTTGGAGGATAGGCCATTTTATCCCTCCAGGCATTTACTATTCACTCAATTTATGGTTTTTAGAAATCTACTATTGCTAACACTAGTTGCCATAGGGTAGTTATCCAATACATTAAATATTTGAGCATTGGACACTGTCTATTTATTTGTTATATCAATTTACATATTGTAACCACGAGTCATAATCATGACTCTGAGCAGCAGACACAAGATTAGAAGCCAAGAGACCAAGAATAAGTAAAAACAAAGAACAATAACACAATAATAACACAATGGCACACATTTAAACTTTTAATAAGGAAAACTATGGGTCATTTTACTTGAAAAGATTGCAGTGGCATCATTTTAAGGTTGCTAAATGTTATACAGTTTCCTCTATTTCTCCATGTTGCCAACATTTAGACATGTATTTTGCTAACAAATTGTATTTCCAAAGTAAGTTTAGGAAATATAGATTATTGACATATAATTATGTCTTAGAAACCAGCAATGTACTAATAATTTTCTGTTGACACTCTCTCTATCCCCCCTCTGTCTTGCTATTTTTCTAGACAAAAATTGATGTTTCACTCCTTGCTGCACTTCATTAAAATTTAAAACTTCTTTCAACAAGCTTTTGTCAGTATTACCTATTTTTGGCAAGCCAAATTTAAAATGCTTTTAAATTCCCAGTCTCACCATATCTCCGGTCTCAGCCTATTTGATGCTTAGTTTATTTTAAGTTTGAATATCTGCAGATTTTTCCTAAGAAGATTCATATCCTTGCTTTAACTATTGGCACCAAACATTATTTTCTTCCTTTTCTAGTTCTATTAGAACTATAATCTAGATCGGCGGTGTCAAACTCGATTTCATTAAGGGCTGTATCAGGATTGTGTTTGACCTCAGGGGGGCTAGGATGGGCATGGCCAGCTTGATGTCACTTATGTCGGGGGCGCCTCTGGCAGCCCGAGCGCTCAGTCAGCGAAAACAAGCTCTCGAGCTTCCGTTTTAGGTTGTGACAGTTTCCTGTAACCCTCTGCCAGCATAAATGGTGCTTGGAGGGCCACCTACAGCCCTTGTGATCTCCATGTTTGGCTGTGACATCCTCCTGCAACCCTCTGCCAGTGAAAACAGAGCTCAGGAGCCCTCTCAAGCTCCATTTTCACTGACAGAGGCACCATAGGCCAGGCCTTTGCTGTTTCTAGGGTGGCCCCACGGGCCAAATCTAAGCACCTTGCAGGTCAGTTCTGATCCCTGGGCCTTGGTTTCACACCCCTGATCTAGATAATCTACCTATACTATTGATTTGCTGCATATACCAGAGCTCGCTATTTAAATTGAAACCATGTCACTAATATTTACAAACTTCCAGTTCTAAGAGCAGTGAAGAAGCAATAATAAAGTACCAACTTTTTTTTTGCAAGAAGTACCATATGTAGAGCTAGTCTGGGTCCTACTTGAGCTTTCCTGGATTGATAATTGCTTGCTAGGTCTTTGTTGTTGTTTTTTTATTCGTTTAAGTAAGCATATCTGTCTAAATTTCATGTGTAATTATAACATTTACTCTCTGTCAGAATAAAAGACTTGCAAAAGACCACCTCCCCAATTTCCTTGAGTCTGGATAGCCACCTTGTTGTAAGGAGGAAGAATCCAAATAAATAATAACTTTTAAAAGGGGCAACTTGAATCTTTTAAGTCTATTCCATTATATAGAAATCAACCCATTCCTACAAGGGTAAATGATTGACGTATGAATATTCTACAGAGTTATTTAGTTGCTTATGTTCCAAAAATTGATTAAAACAAATTGTTTTCATATACATTGGAAAAGCTTAAAGAATATCTACTTTTAATAGTTCTTCAACTTATGATGACATGTATTACTTATTTACATAGGTTCAGGCTATTCTAGTAAATATTTTTGGTGGCATTATGCGATGTGATGTGATTGCCCAAGGCATAATTATGGCAGTAAAAGATTTGGATCTAAAAATACCTATTGTTGTACGGTTACAAGGTAAGCATTCCAAATATAGCTGAATCCAAAACTGTATTAGTGAGTGACCTCTTTGCTTTTTTCATCCATCCATTGACAGTTAAAAAAATTCTTAGTACCTATTTAAATAATAACATTCATATGTTAAAAAGCTATATGGACCTGGAGCCTTAGCTCTCTACCACATGCAGTATTGCACTCTGTTACCTCCCCACTCCCAATATCCTTGCTTTGTAAAAAGCAGTTACCAAGTGAGATCTGGTTATGCTTACATTACAAGCAGTTTTTCCTCAGATGACTTAAATTTAATATATGTCCCTCGGGACGGGGGATGGGCACACAGCACACTTAGTTCTAGTATTGAACTGAGAACAATTGAAAATTCTGTTCTGTTGAGAATTTTTCACCATTCATGTTTAAGCCTGTTTCTGTTTATAGAGAGGTAGAAGTTTTGTGCTAAATCAAATTGTTGGTTATTGGCCTGTACCTAAAAACTAGGCTGGAATGATAACAAAGCAGTTTAATTCAGAAATGCATTGACAGAGGTTTGACATTAAAATCAACTCCTAGAGCCTTAAGAGGCCTATAAATCATGGGAAAAATCAGTGGGAAGGAAGGAATGGTGTGGCAGCTGAATGTTGTACATTATTGAAATTCAGAGAAGTAATATTGTAATCCTGAAACAACCATATAATTGTGCAGGTACACGAGTTGATGATGCCAAAGCTTTAATAACAGACAGTGGTCTGAAAATACTTGCTTGTGATGACTTGGATGAAGCTGCTAAAATGGTGAGTGAAAACGTTTCTATATACTTTTGCCACTGGTTCTTAACCACACAGGTACTCTCAAAGTTGTTACATAGTTTGTTAATAGGGGCATGTATAGGGACAATATTTCATATACTTAAGAAATTCAGACTGTTGTAGAATTTGTATAAATGTATTCAAGCTTAGTTTGTATATATTTACTCCTTAATTTGTATACTTAATTTACTACTTCTCAATTGTATAAAGTTCACTATATTAATTCTCTGTGCTGGAGCATCACACTCAGGTTTCAGTGCCCTGATGACCTGTCATAAGTTACAGATTAAACATCAAAATCTTTAGTGGGTTTTTTTGTGTTTGTGGATCAGAAAGCCAACCACAGAATCATAACTTTCAAGATGATTTATGTGGAACTGAAAATATCTGAAGAGTAAAGTCAATTTTGATAGGACTGAAATGATAAGATGAAGAAATGATATGGACAGAGAAGAAGAATAGATGGATCTCTGATGTTGAAACTGGCCTCTCTGATTATAAGAAATATAACTTGAATTTAGATACAGATCCCATGACTATATACACATTTCAGAAAACCACAAGGAAGCCACTGATCAAGGAAGGCCATCGTATTGGCCTAACCTGTCCAAATTTGCCAATCTCTTTGATGCAGTTATTTTACTGAATCAGTTTAGGTATCTACCTAAAAGGGGGGATTTAAGGCTATCTTTCAACTTGGCAATAACTTGAGCTTGACTGAAAAGTGGGCTTACAACTAACAGAGGCTCACTAATATTGCATGTAGGATAAAGTATACATTGCCTCAATTTTTTCTGAAGAGATTATCTCAGTAATTTCTGTTTTGTCTTCCAGGTTGTGAAGCTTTCTGAAATAGTGACCCTAGCAAAACAAGCTCAAGTAGATGTTAAATTTCAGTTGCCAATTTAGTCCAGTATGTAGTTAATATCCTAATCCTTCATCATGTTTTTTTTTCTCTGAAATGCTTTTCTTCTTCCCTTTCCAACTTTTATGTATGTCTGCATTTGATGTGTAGTAGTGTTAATGACCACATACAAGTTTCATTTTTCTATGAATAGAATGTTTATTGTAAAAGAATGGTTTGATGCCGATTACATAAGTTATAGATCTTAGTTCCTTAAATTTCCAAATGCAAATTGAGCAGTTCTTAATATATCTGTTGTAAACAAAAAATACAGATTTGTTTTTTCCAAATATAAGTTTGATGTGAATAGGATTTTCCCTTTGCCTCTCTGATAATTCACCAAGTGATAAGACTGAGAGTAGATATGAGCAGTTGCACTTGCAGTATTCAACAGCCATTGAGAAATAATTCAGGAAACACAAAAATATTAGAATATTATGATTGGCATATGCTGGTAATGCATTTAAGGTATTTATATTCTACAGTACACTGAATAAATGGAGCATCTCGCTTAACTAGTTATGAACAGTGTATGTCTCCAATTATTGTTTTCGAAAGCAGCTACTCCTTGAACACAGTAAGTTAACCACTACAGCAAATACTGTAATACTTAATTTTTAATTTCTGGTACCATGAAGTTTTCTGTTTGTAAACAAATACAATTTATTTATCTTAGTGCTAAGCAGACATGATATAAAGTAATAAAGTTTTTAAAAGCTCAGCATTGTTCTTGGTCTTATTTTTCAGCATTCTTTTATTTAAACATTGCAATGAAATTTGCAAGTAGATAAATTATCCAACTATAATGGGATTAGAGCCTCAATTCTATGGGCCTACTTTCAGTTCACTTTGAATGCAACAGACAGTTTTACTTTGGACTTCACCCCAAATAATAAAGTCCTCTGTTTGCAAAAGCAGCACAGACAATTGATGTAATTAATGACACTTGTGTAAGTCTATAATTTTTACATCACTTCTATCAATATGTGTTATCTCTTATGAAAAAGATATAAACATATAATATCAATCACTACCCTTTCAAGAATAGCCGTGTTTTATACAGCACTATTAACAGATTAACAGAGTTGGAAGGGACATCATAGGTCACATGCCTCCCATGGGCTTAAGGCTTGCCATTGGTTGCTTTCTAGCACATGTCATAGGCTTAATTAAGGCTCATGTTAGATCTTATATTTGAGGGTGATTTATTGTAATGTTATTGTTATTTATTTATTTATTTATTTATTTTTAAAATTTATATGCCGCCCTTCTCCCGTGGGACTCGGGGCAACTCTCAAGGTTAAAACAACAATAACAAAATTCTAAAAAACGGTCCAATTTAAAATCCCCAATTTTACAATGTAGGTACTGATGAATCAATACGAAATGCTTGCATCTATCTCTCTTCGTCTTTTAACTGTATTGTTTAAATTATTATTATCTTTGACATATTACAAATACGTCCACATGAGAAATGAAAGAATGAGAAGAAACATTTCTACAAATTCGTTCAAAATAAGACTTTATTAACTCCTTATACATTTTTGTAAGAAAACAGTAGGATATGATCAATCATCTTTTGGGATCCCTATACCTGTTGATGTATGGGTACATGAAAAAAATATTTTTGCATTACTTCTCACCATTGTACACTGTGGCTTGGAGTAAACTGCAGCTTTCTCATGAGCAAAGCTAGAACTTTGGGAAAGATCTTGCTCCTTTTTCACATTCCAATACTTTTTAAAAAAACAAAGATATTCCTTCAAAAATTTTGTTCTACCTATTGGCCCTTAAGACCACATTTATACAAAAGATGGGGGAATCTGGGAGATAAACACTTAAAATCTATTGCTTGTCTTGGACCTTTTAATGGGATTTTAAAAGCAATATTGGATTTAAAAGGTATATTATTTCTAAACGATATACCTTTTAAAACCAATATTGCTTTTAAAATCCCATTAAAAGATTTCTAAACAATATAAATTTACTGGAAAGATTATGGGGAGCCTCATGATTACAATGTATGTAGAAAAGGAGGAAACTCACTATTTCCAAATATAAAAGTATTCTCCAAACCAGCTTAAAGATAACCTTGTTCAGTTCTCGAAAAAGTTAGAATTATGGCAACATAACACCAAACCATTCTGTTTCAAGGAAGGGGACTGAATGATGGTTTTGAAAGTGTGAAATCTGCTAAACTGAAAACAATTTGAGAGAGCCATTTTCCTCATCTGGAATAGGAGGAAGCAGAACTGGCACAATCCACACATCCAGGGCCATAGGTATAACATAGGAAATGGAGGGATTGTGATAATCTCACTTTCTTAATAAAGGTGAAAGAGAAAGAGGTCATCTCCTCAGCCCCCTCGCAGTCTTGCCCTTGGCCTGCACGTGGAGCATGTTCCCCTCACGCACACGACTGCAGTGGTAGATGCATAAGAGGGGTGCTTTGCCAGCAGGCCCTGCAAAAACTGGGGGAGGGCGTGATATTTCCCCATCTGCTACCAGACCCAAAACGCGATGCCCTGTCAGGCTTCCCTGAAGTGTGGCGGGGTGTGGGGTAGGAAGCTGCGCCTGTCCGAAGGCTGGAGAAAGAGGGCCTTTGAGCCCCGGGCCCTGGTTCGGGCAGCACTCTGCTGACTCGCCCACTCGCACAAAAGGAATCCCCGCTACCCCCGAGCCATGCCTTTCTGGAACACCGGCCGAGTGGGGAATTTGGCTGCAACCATCGGAACCAAGATATGGCGGAGGTGGGCTGCAAGACAGAAGGCTGTCTTCAGTACAGGGAAGGCACCGCAGCCTCAGGGGCTCTGTCTGAAGGAGTTGCCTCGGTCGGGCAGCACCTCAAAAATGCTCTGGAACTGCTGCCTCGCAGGGAAGGGTGGAGCTCAGCTCTCCCTGCTGAGCAGCCTCAGTGAAGGAGGTGTGTCATTGGGGGTCTCTAACCCTGGCAGCTCCTGGGTGGCAACTCCGCCATCTCTTGGCAGACCCGCCCAGCTGGAAAGGCTAAGTAGAGGTTATAAAGCACACCCAGGCCCAGCAAACAAAAAACGGCCCCCGTGAGTGGGGAAAGCCAGAACCCCATCGGAGCCCTGGCTGCCCAGGCCCAGCAGAGATGGGGGGGAGGCATGCGATTTCAGCTGGGCTTGGGGGGCCATAGCACTGATAGGGATCGGTGCTCTGGCCAGAGTTCACGAACAGTGATGGCCTAATGGACCTGCATAAGGTAGTGATGGCCTCGGTGGAGCCAAGGTGGATCGGATGCACAAGGGGAACATGCTCCACGTGTGGGCCAAAGGCAAGACCCACAAAGAGGGCACGAGGAGATGACCAGCAACGACCTGCAAGCCAAAAGAGATGAGACGGAGTAGGCAGAAGCCACTTCACACCCTCCTCACTTTATCTTCGCCTGCAGGGGCAGCAGTAGCCGAAAGCAGAGGCACAGGGGAGAGGCACATGGTGCGGCCTGCTGGAGATGTTGGACAGCCACTTGCCTTGCCTCAGCCACATGGGTTGGTCCACACCACATGCCTCCCCTCCACTCTGCCTGCTGCCAATGCCAGTGCTGCCGCCACCATGCCTGTTTCTTGGAGGAACTTCTGCACCTTGGAGGATGCCACTCCTGCCATTCCTTTTGCATCCTTGCCTGCCACAGCTGCCAGCAGGTGGGGGCAGCCAGGGACCCTGAGGCTGCACCGCCCACATTGCCCCCCTGCCCACTAGCAGCCACAGCAGGTGAGGCATCTCCTCTCCAGACCCCCATCATCTGGGAAAAGCCAGCCACGCAAGGAATAGCTGGGAGGAGAGGGGCGACAGGCAGGGTGAAAGGTGGGGCTGAATTCAGGGGTGGGTTCTACTTACCTTTACTACCGGTTCACAACGGGATTACACGTGCATGCTCACTTCACTCACACACGCGCCTTGCTTATATACATGCACAGAAGCTTCTGCACATGTGCAGATCACCAATAATGACATCCAGGGTGGCGGCTGTGGCCTCCCGCCAGTTTTACTACCAGTTCTTGCGAACCAGTCTGAACTGGGGGCAAACCACCACTGGCTGAATTCCACCACTGCGCAGACCAGATACATTGCATTGATTAGCCATATCTGGCCCCCGGGCCATAGTTTGAGGACCCCTGATCCAGATGGATGTCTTAATTGTGCACCAGCTCAGTCCAAAGAAGTATCCAAGGAGTCAAGGATGGCAAATCACCCCACCCTAGGGGTCAAAAACCCAAAGAGTTTTTCTAGGGTTGAGCAAAGCCAGTTTCTTACCATCCAGGCCCTCAGTCCTCTAAGCACTTGGCCATTATAGCAATACTAGCAATTGCCTGGACAGGACTGGGGATCTATAGCTGATTATCATCAACATTCTGGTGATAGTATATCCTATGCTGTCAGACGACCTCACCCAATGGTTTCATGTAGATGTTAAAAAAGGAGAGGAAGGAGACATCAGCCCCAAGGCACCCCACACTGTGGGGACTTAGTGTTTGACCTCTCCCCGCAACACCAGCTGAAACTGGCCATGGAGGAAAGAGAAGAGCCAACACAAAACAGTGCCTTCTATTCCCAAACTCCCCAAAACAGTCCTGATGTATACCATTATATATGTGTTTAAAAAGTGCACAGGGTGTAAAAATGATGTTTATATGAGCATGTGTGCCTTAAAATAAGCCCTTTGAAATTATTGGAGATATAGGGAAACAATTTTTGCTTTGCCCAAGTGATATTTAAATTATTTTGTATACTAAGTTAGACACTATACTAAGTTAGACAAACTAACTAAAACACTATTCAATGCCCTTTGGCATTTGTACAGTGAAAGTATGGTGGCCCCTTAACTCCATTAGTCCAACTGAGCACCAACATCTTCTTCCCTATTTTATTTGAGTCTTCGTAGTGCAGCGGACTAAAGTGCTGTTAAAGTAGCACTTAGCTGCCAGCTGCCTGCAATTACTGCGAGTTCAAATCTCACCAGGCTCAAGGTTGACTCAGCCTTCCATCCTTCCGAGGTAGGTAAAATGAGGACCCAGATTGTGGGGGCAATAAGCTGACTTTGTATAAAAAGAACACCATTTGGGGGTGGGGGTGGGGGCAAAAGCCCTATTAAGCAGGTATATACAAAAGTATGAAGGCTATTGCTTAACACATTGTAAGCCATCCTGAGTCTCCAGAGAAGGGAGGCATATAAATCAAACCAATAAATATTTACACTATACTTTTATTCCCCCCCTGACTCCAGTAAGTGTTTATATCTCCATAACAATACGCTTAAGTCTAGGTCTCCAAACTCTTCCAGCAGCATCTGAGAACGTAAGTTATATAATCACTGAGAAATTAAATTCAGAAACGAGAGATTCAAAGAGCTTTCCCAGACTATAGATCTGCTCTTTGGGGGAGAATACAACCTCATCCAGAATAGATAAACTCAGACTTCAAACCTGTGCCTGATTTCTTACTGACCAGAAGCCTCTCTGTCTGGAAATATTGAGCTTTAGAAATTGTCATTTGCCTTCTACAAATTGATGGGTTGAGACTGTGAATGGACAAGGATCCACCCTTCTCAACTGGCAGCTAGTACCAATAATGTTTCTTAAATATACCCACTAGCCTCTCAGATTAGGGGCCCTGTTTTCTCTCTTTTATGTTCATTGAATATAAAATATATTTATTTTTAGTTGACATCTTTTGAAAGCAGCTGAAAGATGTTGGGGAAGATTCCCCAACTTCACCACCACATCATTAACTTCATATACACCACAGATCCTATATGTTTTGCCAATAACAAAGATTCTGTTGGGTTGGAGAAAGTGGGAAAGAGCACTTCAGAGAAAATAAACGTTATGGTAGCTGCCCTCAGATACAGCCTGGTTAGGAGAGGAAGGCTGTGTCATGGACAGGTGTCCTTCAAGAAGGGTTAGATAGACAACCTCAAGCTGAAGTTTTATGGTTGTATAGAGGTGCTCAGGTAGTTGCTTTCTATATGTTTTTTTTTCAAACAGGCCAAGTTAGTTGTTTGTAATCCAAAAAGCATGCAAAGGTAATTCCTTTTCTTGAACAAATTATTTTCTATACATCAAAATTAACCCTCCCCACAAATTAAACTATTTACAGTGTAATATTCAACTTTCAATTTAGAGCTAGGATGTGATCAATTTGTTGAAAGGAATAATCTGATGTTTGCCCATTATATGCAATTCCTTGCTTCTTCTTTTTCATAGAAGAATCAACTTTTTTACAGGCTGCTGTTATCAAGAGCTGCTCTGCAGGATATCCTGTGGGAAATGTTAATTTTTTTAAAGTATGAATGCCTCACATTGATACACATAAAACTGCAACATGTAAAAAAAAATCCAGCTCAGTTCAGTTTATTCTCCTTCTGCCTTTGTTGTTTATGTAATGTCAAAAATAATGTGACATCTTATAAACAGGACAAAAGAGAATCACTTCCATTTTTGCTAGAAACTATTTTGAATCCCCTTTGGAAATTTCTGTTCTCTGTGCATTATAATTTTTGGGGATGATTATCCAGAAATTATTCTTCCAATATGATTCATTTTAGGACAAAAACAACAGAGGGAAGTATAAGTGGAGCAGCTGTAAAAGACAAAGAAGACTTAACAGACAAGGAAACACCGTTGCTGTAAGAGGACAGCTGAAGAATCTGCAAAATGCATTTGATTCATGCAAACTGGAACTAAAGAATATCATGCTAGCAAAGACAATGAAGGATAAAATAAATCAAGGCACAGCATTAATTTAATATAGAGGATTTTTCAAATACATTGTAAGTGTTTTTCTTATAGCATTTTTCAGAATGATAGTATTAAATAAATATATGGTATTTAATAACTTCCATGATAGGACAAAATAATAATGGTAACTATTACAATATTTTTTAATTGTCAGTTACATGATTAAAATATTTTGGGAAAAGATTGCTATGACTAAAAACATTAGAGGAGGATGGATTGCTTTTTCTTTTCCTCAACATTTTGAAATTGACTGTAATTGTTCAGCAAGACTTACTGTATATAATATAAAATTATATATTAAATTGAAAATTATACAGTCATCTGAACAACTCAGTTTTATTCATAAAATTTTATTTCCTTTTTGGCACTAATAATCAATATAGAGCTTGATGGTAATAAAACAGCTGCAATTTGCATTTTTAATGGTAAATATTCACCAGTTTCAGAATTTTTAGAAATGGATATTTTTTCTGAAGAATGGTCGGTGAACCTAACAACATATTCCTTACTACAATTAAGCCAAGCTAGAAAATTCAACAGAAGTGTACTTACATATGAAGAAATTAACAAGTCTTGTTTATGCAATGTGACTGCAGACTTTGATCATACCATGAACTGTTCTTGTGAAGGGAACCTGACTACATCATTATTTCCTATTCTTCATGGGAAAAACTGGCCTGCTCTTTTAACAATTATTGTGATTATTATAACCATTTTTGGAAATATTCTAGTCATCTTGGCTGTCTCATTAGAAAAGAAGCTGCACAATGCCACAAATTATTTCCTGATGTCACTTGCAATAACTGATATGCTCTTGGGTTTTCTTGTCATGCCGATATCAATGCTAACTATATTATATGGTGAGTACCATTAACAGCCTTTAAAACTCAATATACCACACTTTAATTGATTAATATGCATATTACAAGTTACTTTAATGTAACTATAGACTCAATGAAAAGAGGCTTTCTAAAAAATTAGAATTATGAACTAGAAGATGTGGATGTCTGAAACCTTAATTCTGCACGATGCTTTCATTGTTTCTCAAATAATAGAGCATCGTTGACTAAAAAAGCCCCCCCCTACAGTCCTCATTCTGTCCTCACAGCTGTCTGAGAATTCTAGTTGTTGTTCCAATTTATCCCAAAAGTACTAGATTGCCAAATATGTGCACAATTTGATGGCTTGTACTTTTAAAAAATTAAATACTTGTATTGAACTTAAAAATCAGTAAGTACATCACTGTATATTTTAAACATGCACAACATCTATTGCATTTACTATTCAGATTTCATAGTTGAAGAATTAAAATTGCAAAATCATTAAATTTTAGACTAGACTGGTAATGGGACTAAGGATCCTAAATCATCACTATGTGGGGAATCATACTCTAGGAGAAAAAATTTGAAGATGAGGATATCCAGATAGTTATGAATTAAAATAAATGACTGTTGTATATTTATACAGCTAACTCTAACAAGTTAATGAAATT
This sequence comes from Masticophis lateralis, assembly GCA_030761175.1. NCBI lineage: Eukaryota > Metazoa > Chordata > Lepidosauria > Squamata > Colubridae > Masticophis > Masticophis lateralis. Next base: position 162,461,234 of record JAUDYJ010000001.1, read on the forward strand.
AGGTGTACTATTATGAAACTGTTTGTATACAGATCCGTGTGACACCGTTTTCACTACTTTGGATAGCCTGATGAAAAGTCATGCAAATTTTAAAAGATTATTGCCTAACTATGATTCATTTGCCATAGAGTTCCTCATAACTAAAGGATAAGAAAGTAACCTTGATATATAATATCAGGAGTATTTTACAAGCATTATAAATCCAAATGCTTGAGGCAGAATGTAGCGGCGAGGGTTATATCTGTAAGGCTGCATATGGTTTAGGAACTAATATTGTTATTTGTTTGTTTGATTGAATGTTTTTAACTGTCCATTTCAGTGAATGACTCTGGGTGGCTTACATATTTAATATTTGAGGGAATGCTTTGTGCAGGATCAGGTGTTTGAGGCTTAAATTCCAAAGAAGAGCAACTCTCAATGCCTATGGTTGGGACAGATATCCTATATGAGATCACTCAGGATTCTTGAGTAGGAAGAATGGCATATAAATAAAGTAGAAACTATTAATAATGTGATAATGGAAAACTGATCTTGCATTTGTAGATCAGTTTGGAATATTTCACACTGTCCAAATGAATTTTTATTTTCTGAAACAGCATAGTGTTTGAGATCATTATGCTATCATTATGCATAGAGATCATTATGCTCCTGAAGTTAAACTTCTCTAGTCAAAATGACAGCTTTCTATAATGTGCTTGAGGGATAAGTGAGAGAAGTTTTTAAGAGTGCTATGGGCATATATTATTGCCTTAATTTTAAGAGAAATACAATGTCTGGTTTTGGTAAGCTGTACTTTCCACTGTCTGTCCTGAAAGCCATCTTTTACTTTGGATCTTCAGAAAACTTTGGAACTGTCAGAAAATAACTGCAAGATTATTATTAAAAGTGGAATATTGAGAAGAGTTTATGCCATTTTTTCTGCATCTTTTCTATTGAATAACTATTGAAAGCATTGTAAAGATATTTTTTTCAGTCTGTGCACTTGTGTTTGTTCAAACAGATATAAAGTCTGTCTGTCTCTGCCTATATGTACATTGACAAGGCACAAAGAGATACACATCTCTCAACACTCACAAGAAGTCCTAAATACAGGTAGTCCTCAAGTTACGAATGTAATGGAGCCCGCCAATTACATTCGTAACCCAAGAATTCATAGGAGTGAATCGTGTAACTTGACCACAATCACTCCCTTCTTTTGCCCATTAATTTGCTAATTGAATGCCCGGTTCATTAAGTGCACGAGGTATCTCAGGGTGGGGAAGCCTTGTGATGGAATAGGCCACCTTCATCAGAGCACCCAAGGCCTCCCATGATCCACAGATACCTCATGCAATTGCTTCCCTCTCACACATACAGCCTACCATGCTGGGTCCCCACAGGCAGGCCTCAGTAAAGAAGCTGGCAAAGATGTTCATCAAACAGATTTACCGACTGCACAGGATACCCTGCCAGATCAGCTCAGACCGAGGAGTCCAATTCTCAGCTAAGTTTTGGAGAGAGTTCCTCAGATCAGTTGGATCCACACAAGGACTTAGCTTGGCTTTTCATACAAGTATGAATGGAGCTGTGGAACGAGCGAACACAATCGTGGAACAATATATATAAAATGTTATGTGGATTACCAACAAGAGAACTTGGTGGACCTGCTGCTGTTTGCAGAAGTTGCTTTCAGCAACACCATGCACAACAGCACCAGATTGACCCCCTTCAGGTCACAAGTGGCATGGACTCATGCCCGAACTGCCCAGAGAACCCCACACTTCCACAACCCTGACTCAGTAGATGGAGCTGCTGAGAAAGGGTTGGGAGAACACTAAAAAAGTGCTAGCAGAAGCCACTGAGGCATATAAAAAGCAAGCAGACAAACACTGATCTCTTCAACCTCTCTTCCATGTGGGAGATCGGATTTATCTGTCAACCAAATACATAAAAACTATAGCTGCCTAGTAAAAAGCTGGGACCTAAGTTTTTATGTCCATTCCCAATAGTGAAAGTAATCAACCCAGTGACAGTGCAGCTTAGCCTCCCCTGCATTCTAGGAGAAGTGCATCCTGTTTTTCACTGCAGTGTCCTGAAACCAGCCATCAGGTCTAGATTAAGACTGCAGACTCGACCACCTCCTAAACCTATGGTGATGCAAGGAGAAACCCATTACAATTTTAGACTCTAGATTATATAGAGGTCAATTGCAATATCTAGTTCGTTGGAAAGGGTACCCTTTGTCTGAAGCTACTTGGGTTAAAAGCTGGGATGTAAAAGCAGACAGGCTAGTAAAACAATTCCATGATAAACACCCTGATAAGCCAAAGGGTCCCCCTGGGGAGGGAAAGAGGTGGTTAGTTTTTTCAATTAACCCCCTGTGTTACTCTCGTTGCAGGACACAATCTTCTGATGGGGGGGGGGCGCAGCTTGTCAATCCTAGAAGCCATCTTTTACATTGGGCCTTCAGGCCTGCTGTGGAAAACTGGGAGGGGGGGATTGTATGGAGCAGGGGTAATATGTAGTCATAATAACCAGTGGTGGGTTTCAAAATTTTTTACTACCAGTTCTGTGGGTGTGGCTTGATGGGCGTGGCATGGCATGGCTTGTGGGGAAGGATACTGTAAAATCTCCATTCCCACCCCACTCCAGGGGTTGGATACTGTAAAATCTCCATTCTGTTCCCCAATCCAGGGGAGGGTTACTGCAAAATCTCCATTTCCTCCCGATCGTCTGGGACTTGGGAGGCAGAGAATAGATGGGGCGGGGCCAGTTTACTACCGGTTCTCCGAACTATTCAAAATTTCTGCTACCAGTACTCCAGAACTGGTCAGTACCTGCTGAAACCCATCTCTGATAACATTCCTTTCTCAGAGAGTCAAGGACATCTTGCTCTACACCTGGAGAGGTGTGGCTGGGAGGCTTCTCCAGTTGAGATGGTGCTTTGATTGGACCATGTGATGAACCTGTGAGCGCTGGGCAGGGACTTGGATTTTCCTTTGGGTGTGGAAAACCTGTAAACTTTTAGATTTGGGTTTTCCCAGCTGTGGGAATATTAGATGCCAATATGGCATCTCTAATAAAATGGAATTTTGAAGAACTTCAAGCCTCGGAGTCTTCTTTTATTGGGGGCGTTACTTGGAACCCTGACAAACACATTACAATAAAAGCTGCAACCTACTGGAGTGAAGGTACTCTAGATACTTTTACTCTCAAGTTTGAGCAGTTTTTTACATTGGATGTTTGTAATTTGTGTGCTTTTTCTAGCCTCTTTTTCTGGTCTACAACAGTACTGTATCTTTTAATAAATTTTAAAATAAATCTTTTAAATTTTAATTTGAATGGAATATAGCATGGTAGGGGAATGGTGGCAATTAATGGCACTATAGAAAAAGAAGTCCTAAGTATTTATCATCAGAAATATTCATTGGACTGGTTCTGGTGTCGTCACTTCCAATTTTATCTTTCTTTAATGACAGTTTCACTAGACTACCTTAAAAGCTGAAAACAGAGAAATTAGAAATTTTATAAATACAATTATAATTAGTTTAAATGTGATATCACCACTGGATAAGGTTTGATGTGCCCCCCCTCCCAGATTTAAGGAGGTTTCAGTGCAAACTATACATTTAAAAGAAGTCCAAAGATGGTACAAAGACAATTGTATCATTAAAATTTAGCAGATTTGCTGCCATATCAGCTGCAGTGAAATCTAGAGAACTCTGCTGGCTTCAGAATTGGATATCAGAGCCTTCAAGAGCCTGGGGGAATCAGCAGGACACGGACTGACCACTTTTAAAAATCTGTATATGGATGAGATAAAATATAACAACAGAAAATGCATTTCATATTAGTGAAATATAGATATAGCTTTCCAACTGCTGTACAGTTAATAAACGCTGTCCTTGGTTACAGAATATAGATGGCCATTGCCCAGGAACCTCTGTGCTGTGTGGATTTATTTAGATGTGCTTTTCTCCACTGCCTCCATCATGCATCTCTGTGCCATATCTCTGGATCGTTATATTGCCATTCAAGATCCCATTCATCACAGCCAGTTTAACTCCAAGACAAAGGCCTTGGCAAAAATTGCTCTTGTTTGGACAGTATCAATAGGTGAGTTGATCAATCTTTATGTGTTATGCTATAATCAGAGATTTCTACTTTTAGTAAAATTATATGTGCATCCTATCCCAATCTCTCTCTAAAGCTATGCATTTTCGCCTGAGGCCTTTTGATGTCTTGATTGATACCATATTTTCTCTTGCATTTCATGGCTTTTTATTACTATTAATCCCATTTTGGCAATCAAAAATATTTTCAGCTCCACGTGACCCCAAGATAATTCAATTTGAACTAAATTGTCAATATTTTACATTGATCTCCCCCCCCCCCCCCGCCCAGGATTTAGTTTAAAAGCTGGTGTACTGCTACTATTTTAATTCAAATGGAGTCTTCCCTTCAAAATACACTTACTTGTAAAGTGAAATGCAAATCTGAATAGATACAAAACAATTTATCAGGAAAGTGCTTTGTAAATTCATCACAGCTCAGTAACTTTATTATCCCAAGAACTCTTCACATGAAATAACACTGCTCAACACTGTTCAACAATAGTAAGTGCTGCATGGGACAATGGCTGGAACATGAAAGATCAATTCCCAGATCAGTTAAACATTTGGAAGTTTTATTGCTTTCTGCTGTAACTATATTGTTAATCTTAATCATCAATGAAGGCCTGAGACATAACATGTCTTTATTGGGAACAATGACTTTTTTAGTTAGCATGTCCTTTCAGAAGGAGACAAAGAGATTCCCCCCCCCCATTTTTAAATTACAATTACAGAAGTAATACAAGAAGAAAAACACGGTTAATTGCAGATGTCATTGAGAGAAAATTGCAGTAACTGTTGTTAGTTTATTCATTAAGAGATGTTTTCTTGAAGATGCAGTTTTGTGTGCTTGATTGGCATATGTGCATCAGTGCAGAGCACTAGAACATTGTCTTTCTCTCTAACTGTGTCCTGCATAGATAACATTGTTTCCTTTTACTATAGGTATAGAATGCATGGAAATAAAATATGCAAAACCAAAATAGCCCTAAGAGTAGGCATTGATCATTCACAGCAGACTAACAGTGGATGAAATATGTATGGCTTGAACATACAGTATTAAAGGACAGCTTTGTTCTGCTTTTGCTGGAGGGAGTGTTAAAACAAAGTCTTAAATCTTAAAAAGAAAGTAAGGAATAGAATAAACAACTGAGTTTTTTAACACTGGACTCAACGCATCCGAAATAGAACAATCTCAATAAAGTTTGCTGATGAGATATTATCTTCCTCTTCCCACTGATCTCAACTGCATTAAATCACTGGAGAAGGAGGGGAAGCTTTGTCACAAAGTGTATATATGTGCTGGCAAACATATACTTGTGATTCCCAAGGTACACCAGCATTATTTCTGTGTTGTGTGTGAGAATGCATTAGGACAATATAGTACATGTAGTCCTTGCTTAATGAAGGTAAATATGACTAGCAGTTTCATTGTTGAGCAGAGTGTTTGGAAAGCACAATGTCATATGACTGCATCAACTTACAATGGCAGTTGCAGCTGCTCCAGTTGCTATTGTTAAGGCAAATCCTGCGCAGAGTGTTCCAGAATTATGGGATCACTGTTTGTGATTTCCCATCAGCTTCCCCATTCATTTTGCTTGTGGGATAGCAGCTGAAAAGTTTACAAATGGTGACCATGAGATCATGTCCATCATAATTGTGAGCTGGTTGCCAAGCACCCAACTCATGTTCATACAAATGCGAGGATGCTGCATTGGCTGCAACTACAAGGAACAGTTATAGTTTCACCCCATTCAGCAGCAGCATAACTTTAAATGTTTGCTGAATGAGAGGTCATTGAATGAGTGCTGCCTGTATTACTAAACCTGCCAAACATTAAAATCTCATGATTGTGTTTTTTTCCAAATAAAAGCTAATCAAGTACCGCAAAAAAGTTCACATTTCTGAATTGAAATTGTATCATATAAAATTGTGTCATATAAAAGTCAGCAATTTGTTCAAGTGGTTTTCCAATCTGTCCTTGTAGAGTTTACACAGTGCTTGTAGCTACTACCAAAGCCAAAACCTTTAACTTCTATTTGTAAGATGGTACTTTGTTTTTAGCTTCCACTGAATAGCTGTGCAAACTTCAAGGAAGCAAATTCACGTTCTGCAGTGGTGGTCTAATCTTTATGTCCAGGAATGTTATTGGGAATGAGTAGGCACCCATTGTGGTACATCACAGAAGGACGTATTTTTAAATGTGAAAATGACTGTACTTATCTTTTTTTTAACTAAATATATAGGTATTTCAATGCCAGTTCCTATATTTGGATTCCATGATGATTCTAAAGTTTTCAAGAATGGAAGCTGTTTTCTTGTGGATGAAAAGTTTGTTTTAATTGGTTCTTTTGTAGCATTTTTTATTCCACTTGCTATCATGGTGATCACATATTTTTTAACTATAAAATCCCTTCAGAAAGAAGCCACATTATGCATGAATGATGTTGATTCAAAAGCTAAGTTTGGCTCATTCAGTTTTTTCCCTCGAAGTTCTCTTTCTTTGGATAAACATTTCACGCACTCTCTGAACAGAGAGTCAGGAACTTTTAAGAGGAGAAAGATGCAATCAATAAGTAATGAACAGAAAGCATCCAAGGTACTTGGAATTGTCTTTTTCCTGTTTGTGGTAATGTGGTGTCCTTTTTTCATCACAAATGTGATGGTAGCTTTTTGCAAGGAGGCGTGTGACAAAGATATAATCGAGGATCTACTTAATATTTTTGTATGGATTGGCTACCTTTCTTCAGCAGTCAACCCACTTATATATACATTATTCAATAAAACCTACCGATCCGCTTTTGCACGTTACCTCCAATGTCACTACAAAGAGAAAAGGAAACCTCTGCAGTTGTTCTTAGTGGACACTATCCCTACTGTAGTGTACAACTCACATCAGTTAACACAAATGAAATGCTTTAGAAAGGAATCTAAGTTGATGGCTAAAGACTATTCTACAGGGACATTTGAAATACATGATCTGGATGAAACCTTAAAGGGCAAAGTCAGCAACATGAATGAAAAGGTTAGCTGCTTGTGATTCTGGTACAAGACCATTTTCTTTAACTGTGTATATTCTGCAAGCTGGAGAAAGCTAACCTGGAAAAATAGTATGCAACTTTGCTGGGAATTTGCAAGACAGTGCTTCACTATCAAAGATTTGTCTATCACTTTTCTCAATGCTGGAAACAGAATGTACAGGAGTGTGAATGCAGCTACTCCTATCTATGACTCATTAAAGTCACTCATTGCAATTGTTTCCAGGACTATGTAGCACTCACTTAATGACAGTAACTGGAGATGGAATTTCTGTTGCTACGTAACATGGTCGTAAAGTGTAATCTCATGTAACATTAGATTTGGAAAATGAGAGCAGTACAATGTAAATTTTTGATTTAATTATACCAAATACATTTTATATCAAACTAATTAACAGAAAATATAGGAAATATAATATAGACGTAATATGAACTATGTTATAAACAGAAATCAAATAAATAAATTGCTAAAAGATGTTTTCCTTGCCTTTTTGCTGAAAAAAATTAATTCAAATGCTGATAAAAACAACATTTTTAGGTCCACTATTGCAAATTAAGGAGCAACTTCTTCTTTTGCAGACTTTGAACTACTATGATTCATTACACAGGTCCTCCTCAAATTACAACCACAATTAGAACCAGAATTTCCGTTGCTGAGCAAGGCAGTTGTTAAGTGAATTGTGCCTGATTTAATGACATGTACCAACCCAGCCAGGCAGTTACAGTAATTTTTAATTAATTTTGTTGTGCACCCGCAGAAAATATGGCTAATGGTGTCTTTAATTATATGTAATTTTATCAGATAAACTCCTTGCACTTTAGAAAATTGAGTCTTTATTCTCAATTATACCAATAATGAAACTGAATTTGATTGATTACTTTATGTAGTATGATTACAGCCATATTGTCAGAGGACATCCCATACACATCTATGATTCTACATTCCACAGATATCTCCAAGAGAATTTAATACCTTTTCTGCAGAGCTATCTACTGGTAGATCTTCTAAATATAAACTGCCCTAAATGATATTGGTTTTTCACTTTGGTTTATTTTATTTAGATCTAAGAATCCCCGAAGGGAAAGGCATTACTTAGAATGCACATGAATATGAGTTCTTCTCTTCTTCCTTGTACATATTGCAGTATTAGTTCTAACTTCAAGTCAATAGCTATGAAAAAAAACTACCTTTTAAATACAGTGTGCTACAATAATCTTATTATGATTTGATTCAGTGGTGAAATCTGAACCGGTTTGCTACCAGTACGCTTGCTGCACATGCGCGGTGCACGCCAAGTGCAAGCTGTGCATGCGCGTGCAGTGTTTGCACCAAACGCACACTGCATGCGCATGTGCAATACACACCAAAAGAAGGCTTGGGAAGGTAAGTAGAACAGTTGGGGGGGGAGGTTGAATCAGCTGTGGTGAGTGATCTTGGGAACTTTTAAAAAAATCTTTAAAAAAAACCTTTTTAAAGCATGTTTTACTACCGGCTTGGGCAACTAGGTAGTAAAAAAATGCTTAAAAAGTAAAAAAAAAAAAGTTCCGACAATCGCCCGTCACTCAGCTGATCGTCAGAACTTTTTTTTTTACATTTTTTTACTACCAGTTTGGCGAACCAGTAGCATTTTTTACTACCAATTTGGGCGAACTGGCCTGAACCAGTAGCATTTCACCCCTGGTTTGATTAAAGATTAAAGAGACTGGCTTTGGGGGTTAATATGAGCTTCATCTTGCATACCATCACAATTCTCTATTACAAATACTTCCAAAGATACCAAACTGATGTTTTAGTATGCACAGATTTTTTTCTAAGACATCAAACTCACATTTATTGGCAACTGAGGCAAAAAGAGCCTTGGTGGTGCAGCAAACTAAAGTGCTGTTAAATAGCACCAGCTGCCTTCAATTACTGCAAGTTCAAATCTCATTAGGCTCAAGGTTGACTCAGCCTTCCATCCTTCTGAGGTAGGTAAAATGAGGACCCAGTTTGTGGGGGCAATAAGCTGACTTTGTATAAAAAAGAACACCGGTGGGGGGGGGGGGGACAAAGCCCTACTAAGCAGGTATATACAAAAGTATGAAGGCTATTGCTTAACGCATTGTAAGCCACCCTGAGTCTCCGGAGAACGGCGGCATATAAATCGAACCAATAAATACATAAATAAATAAATAAACTGTAGCCGACTGTGGCAAAATAGGGGGCGTGGTTAACTCCACAATTGCCTCTGTGTACAGTGTCAAGTGATACGAAACCTTCAGACACTCACAGCCTCCTTTTAACAATTTGGCACCTTTAGTTCTTTTCTCAGTCAGGTGCCAAACAAAAATACCCTGGGTGTCCAACTGTGTCAGACCTTCCACAGCTAGGTCTCTAGGAAAGACAGACCTTTGACTCCATTTAGTTGAAACGACAGGTTCTTTTACTAAGGATTAGTGGTTGCAACAAAAGCCGGCTAGAACTAAATTTCCCACACAAAGTGTTACAGTATTTCCCTTTGTCCCTGGCCCTCCCCCCTTGTCCGGTTTGTTTTCGTCCAATGAGATGCCACATACGTGTTTTGGGAACAGTTCAGATATTTGGAACTGCTTGGTGCAGTTCACATTCCTTTCTCAGGCTTTGCAGCCTTGAAGACTGGAACAGGCTGGTTCTCACACCTCTGGCTTCTGTCAATCTGTTACCAACTCCTCTTTAGCTCATTTCTACCCTTTACATGCTAATTGCCTATTTCCTCTTCCACCCCAGCCCCCTAACAATTTATGGAAGGATGCCAGCAAAGCTCTAAACTGAAGATGGCAGATCTGATAAACTGGTTCTTTTTTTCTCTTTAGCAGGTAGGGTAGTTTAACTATTTATTAACCACTCTTGGCAGCTTTAGTACAACCACATATAATAACTTCTAATGTACACATGCATCACACTATTTAAATTATATAGAACTAGGTATAATTTGGGAGTAATAAGTTTTTGTTTTTGTTCGGTAAGGTTTAATTTTCCCATTTTTAGGAGTTTGGGGTTTTTTGTTGTCCCACCCACCTTCTAAGTTTTATAATACAGGCTTTTCTCCTTCTTACTATGTTTCTTTTTAAATAGTGTCAGGCTTCTTTATCCTTAGCATTGAAATTTTTTCCTTTACTCCCTTCAATAATTCCTATTAATTCATTTTCTATAACCATCAAAACTACCATGTTTTACCACCTCTTGCACTTACACATACATTGCCCACATTCACCACCTCTTGAGAAACACAACTACCAGTAGTCCTCAAATTACGACTGTAATAGTGTCTGCCCATTATGGTTATAACATTAACTGAATCATATTGAATGAAGGAGCCCCATCCCTCCTCCCCCAATACATTTGTTAATTGACTGCATAGGCTGTTAAGTGTGAATGAAGTACCTCAGGGATGGGGAAGACCATGGGGGTTTAGTGCAGGAACAAGACCACCTGCTTCCAGCCATCCAAGGTCTCCCTGCACCCTCTGAAGTATCTCATACTCCCCCACTATTCGGGCCTTCTTACTTTTTGAAGATCAGCAGAGCTCAAGGCCAGGTGGCAAAAAAGTGGCTGTCTTCTCAGATGCTGGTGAAACTGTTTTCTTTAGATGTTGTGTTCTTATACATGTTTCTGTGCTCTTTGGAAAAGCCTTTTTGCATGGAGAATGGAGAATCTCCAGGGATGCCATATCTACCCCAGCCCTGCAGCCTTCTGTCTTCTTTGGAAAAGCCTTTTCTTTTTAATTAATTAAAAATAAACGAGTTAATTAAAATTTTAATTATTTTATTTTTTAAAATTTTTGTCAGATGATGGACATCTGTTTATCCCAAGCATGTTTAATGTTAGTAATCTTTTAATAAAACACATTATTACTAGAAATTGTACTGCAGTCATCAACATAATATTGAATATATACATATAATTAAATATTCTCAATTAATTACTTATTTCAAAACAGAATCATTTATATATATGCTCCTGGAAGCATGAAGCCAAGAACACCAGCCTGAAGATGACGAATGAGACTTCGTCGAAATGTCGCCAAGACACTTCCAATTTTACGCGGAAGACCTGAATAACCAAAGACCTACATACAAACACCCGCGAAAACCTCAGAAAACAGATAGATGGATAGATATAATTTAATTATATTAAATATTTATTACAGAATGATGGAAAAAGAAAACATGTGCAAAACAAACTATTCTTGCTATTCTATTGAGAAGCAGCCCTTTCAAGTTTCAGAAAATAGCTCCCTGGATTCTCTTTTGCTAAAACTTTAATTATGTTTATTAACTAAAAGCCTCTTTGCTGGGGAAAGCACTCCTATGATGCATTTAAGATTATAGATGTTTTGAATTCTGAGGATACATATCCATTCATTTAAAAATTCATCAATACAACAATACATTAAAGATGAATGAAACACGGATTTAGATGAATGGCACTTTTAAAAACAATTAAACCACATCTCAAACCACATTCAGTACTGGAAATTTCAACTTATAGCCCTACTGGCTGCAAATAATAACATTTATTTAGGATCTGTATATTTTAATAGATATAATTGAGTAATACAGGTTTTCCTATAAATATATTAAAAGCTTGGTAAAACAGATAAAAACACAAAAATTGAGAAATAATCATCACCCTGTTTTCCTGAGCATCCTTCTCTTTCATTCACATACCTTCAAAAGAGTTGGAATATTAAAAGAATAGAACTGTGCAACATATTCAAAAAGCACATTCTGCCAGGTTAGAGTGCTCTGAAAACAACTTTGGAAGCAGCCACATCATCTTGCAGAAAGAATGGCTATTTTGAAAGACATATACTTCACTCCCATTCCTGTTACTGCAAATCACCTTCTTCAAACACTTCGCACAATCCTAACAAGACTTTTCTTACAAATTAAAATCTTACATTATGTACAAGTTTTCATTTTGTAATTCTCCAACTTTTACAGAATCCTTTATCCATTGCTCAGACACAATTTTAAACTTTTTCTTAAATGTCCTTCTGATGGCTTTTATTTTCTTCAAATCAGAATGATCTCCACTGATTACATGAGAAACACCTTCCTCAAGCTGTGACACTACTTTTGCTCCATGAAAGCGAAGTATCAACTCTACGGTTAAACATCTGGTTTGATTAATTCTGTCCCTTGAATTGCTCATTTCATCAAAAAGACTTAGGTAAATGGTTTGTTGCCTAAACATACTTAGGGAACTTTGCCAGGAATAACGGGCTTCTATGTCAGCAATCACATCCTGAGAAATCTCTTCAGAGGTATTAATTCTTGAGAACACTGCCTTCAACTCTAGTGGATCAGTATCAGCTGTGAAACTATCACCATAAGTATCATATTCACAAGCAAAATGTTGCTTTGTTTCAGGAGACATGTGAATCATAAAAGCAGGCTGCCATGGAACAAACTTTTCAGCTTGGAAACACTGTAAAAGCCATTCGGCTCTCACAACATCATAATTGTTGGAAGAAATAATATTTTTCACTCTAACATTCTCAGTACCAGCCACCACACAGTAAGTATCCGGCCCAGGATTTTGAACTATGCTGCCACCATATTCTGCTACTTTGCTTTCCAGGGCATACTTTGAATAATTTTGTGTCCCAGTCATAATACAAAACTCAACATCTTCAAAAATATTAGAAACTTTGTTTATTTTAGAAAGATCGGGTGCTTTAAAATGATCCATTAAATCAACTGCTTTTTTATTTTTTGCCAGAGTTTTGCGCTTCTTTTCTTGTGGTTCATCCTCAACTACACCAAGGTGCTTTGTTGCAAGCTTCCCAGCAGCTTTACTTCTGAGTTGTTCTAGAAGGTCAAGAGTCATACATTCATACCATTCTTTATCTTCCCTTATTCTTTCAATGCGTGGAAAACGTAATGTACATTCTGTTTTATACATATCACTACTCACAATCTCAGCAGCTTTAATCTGAACAATCACTGAATTACAAGGATCAATATAGACTTGAGGCTTCTCAACACCACATAAGATATTACAAGGTGGAACCTTCCTATTATATTTCTTCCAATATGTAGCTAATTTCAAGCCAAGATCATACAGTTCTTTCATAGTGCAACCGGAACCAACACGACAAATAGAATGGAATTTAGATGGTTTTTCACCAGGCAAAGGAGTCTCAGCAACCGCACATAAAAAATGAGATATCATGCCACCACGAAGACCTTTACCCCAGTAGCCTCCAATAATTAAAAGGTCCAGTTCATCCATCAACCCACTGACATATTCTGGCTTGATCTTCAGCCATCCTTCCCCACGCTTATCTGGCTTGTAAATTGATTTGGGGTCTTTTATTACAATTCCTTCTTCTCTGTTATCAATGGCTTCATTTAGGGCATCTACTACGTCTTTCTGTGTGTTTGCTTGAATTCTAGAAACAGTCTGTATTCGACCAGGTATTGGTGTAAAAATTGTATTTAATATAGTGTATCTTTTGCTCAGCATCTCATGACCCAACTTTTGGTCATTGACCATAAGAACATCAAATACACAGAAGCATGTTTGTAATTCAGAATCATCCACCATCCTTTTGATGTCAAACTTGCTTCCTTTCTGCATAAAAGTCTGGGTAGTAGGATTATAGGCCATCATTTCACCATCCAGAATGCAGTTTTGAATATTTTTAAAGGCCTGATGAATGAAAGGAGTCAATGAACCTTCGAGGGGAGAAGCACCAAACTGCTGAGTATAATCATATCCATTTCTGGAAAAATATTTGTAAACATCTCCATCTTTGTGCATCTGCATTCGTTCACCATCTAATTTGGTCTCTATGTAAAAAGTCTGATTATTCATTTGTTTCTCAATTTGGCGCACACTGGCGATAGAAGCAAGCATTGGTTTAAAGGCAGAAAATAATGAAATAGAAGCATCGCTAAGTGATACCGAAGGATTATGCAACTGCCTACAAACCTTTTCCAAATCTGTTGTGACATTGTGCAATTCTGCAGCATCAGGATGGAAAATAGAAAATAAAGTTTGTTGGCTGACACCAAGTTTCAAATCCTTTATGATCATCCTGATCAACCACTTCTGTTCTAGTGCTGAGCTCTGAGTTATTAATTGAAGAAGGCTCTTCTTAACTAGATCCTTCCTTTTGGCAGCATTATTATTAGAAACAGAATCTAGAAGATCATTTACTTGTTGTATGGTCAGTTGACCTTTGTTGATGCATCTTGATTTTAAAACAAAGTAGGCAATCATAGCAAAGTCTCCAACATTTCCTTGTGAGCCAGTGGGTGTTCGAAAATTTAAAAGTTTTAAAGCATCTTTTCCATCTTTGGGTAAACTTAGCAATTCAATATACAGCTTAGCAAGCACTGTTTCTTTAATTCCATAAGCCATCCTCTCTCTTTCCAACTGTGGAAGAATGAGCCGCATTGCAGGATAAAAAGAATCTATCACATCCTTCTCATTTTTATGAAGAGCATCATGAAATTTCCTCCAGGAATCTAGAAAGTCCTTGAAATATCTTGTTTTATCTGATCGAGATTTGCATTTCTGAATTCGTTCTAATGTTGAACAGAGATCCGCAAATGGGACTTGTGATGCTACAGTTAGCTTGGAAGGTGAATGTGAAGTGGGGACTGAAGCCATCTTAGATGTTTTTTTCTCTACAAAGAGAAACAACCAAAGGAATTACAAATGCATAGCTTTTTTTAGTTTGAACATTTTTACTTATTGTTTTACCGTGAATTAATTGTATACCTCGACATTGCATAATGAACATTAAACTCAAAGTAATAAACTTAGTCTTACTCTCTGATTCCAGCTATGACATGGTGATCTATATGTGGTTAGAAACATGTTCTACTGGTTATCAGAATATCATCAGATGAAGTACACAGGCAAAGTCAAATGCCACTTGAGATACTAAATAAAAGAGTTTTAGACGGCAGTATTATATTCTCTGTAAGCAAAGAAGCTTCCCATTTTATTTTTATCATATTGTTTCTTTTCATATCCAGTTATCTAACTTTATAGTCTTAATTGACCTTTGAAGGTGTTTTTGCTATATGATGATATAGTAGTACTACATGGCAACGCAGTGAGGAAAACTGAGCAAACACTGATTATATTTATTTATTTATTTTATTTATTTTTTTGTGATTTATATGCCGCCATTCTCCCTGAGGACTCAGGGCAGCTTACATAAAACAATCACCAATATAAATCACAATAAACATAATTAAAATAAGATTAAAATCAACAATAACAACCATTAAAATTATAAAAACTATACAACCCCACGATCAGAGAATTGTTGGAACAGCCATGTCTTTAGTCCGCAGCGAAAGGAGAGGAGGTCGGGGGCCATCCTAAGGTCGGTGGGCAAACTATTCCAGAGGGTCGGGGCTCTGACAGAGAAAGTCCTCCCCCTGGGGGCCACCAGCCAACATTGTTTGGCTGACGGCACCTGGAGGAGGCCCGCTCTGTGGGCGCGCACTGGACGATGGGAGGAAAAGTGTACTAATTGAGACGTAAAGCTACATGTGACCTCACCAGACTTTTCAGTGAAGCTCCCATAATCCTTTGTAAGTCATCAAATTTTAATGTTTAATGCAGTACAATGGCAACAGGTGCTACGGGCAGCATACTCTGCTTATATTCTTTTCTTTGCTTTCTGCATCCAGCACCCTTAGTCCCAGAGGATTAGAGCGAGAGTTTGGTGTAGTGGTTAAGGTGCTGGCCTAGAAACCAGGAGACTGAATTTTAATCCCGCTGGGTGACTTTGGATTACTCTCTTTCAACACAACCCACCTCACTGTTTGTTTGTTTGTTTGTTTGTTTGTTCGTTCATTCATTCATTCATTCTCCCGAAGGACTTAGGGCGGTGAACAGTCAGAATAACATACATATAATTTGAAATAAAATTAATTTAAAATAATTAAACTGATTTGGCTCATCAATTAAGATCCTCCATGTAGAGTTTAGATAAACTGAAAATTTATGCCAGTCCGGCTTGGTGAAATAGAAAGTTGTTGGTGAAATAGTTGTTGTTGCTATTGAGTTACCTAAAAAGTAATAAAGGCAGGATAAAAATCCAATAAAGGAACAAAAAAAAATAGAGCCATTTATCCTGCTGCCCTTAAGGTGCTCATCCAACAGAATTATGTTGCTCAGAAAGAGCAGATGGAGATAGCCAGGAGTTTAACCTAGAGCAACTGAGTCCACTCCATGCTAGGCCACCTGCAAAGGCTAATACTGGATCAGTCTTTCCTATTCTCCTACCATGACTCCGCCACATCTGGTGGAAACATAGAATGTTGCCTAGACTCAGCACTGCCCAGACTGGGAGAATAAACCAACACAAACTGCCACACCAGATTTGTCTTCTAAGGACTTATATTTTTGTCTTGCCTTTTTATCTATAACTCAAGGCAGCAAGCATATCTAATACATCTGTTTCCCCACAACAACACTGTGAGGTGGACTGAACTGATAGTGACTGCTTCAAAGTCACCTAATCATCTTTTATGCCCAAGAGAGACCTAGAACTCAGTCTCTCCTGGTTTATAAACCAGAACCATCAAACTACATCAGACTTGTCATTCCCACATCCTGTTAACTGCAGATCAGAGAAACTTCAGCAACCGTACTTGTAGGATGAGAAATTATTAAGTAATCATTAACACATTCTGACCCACAGAGAAGGCACCCTGAACACATATTTTCCTGTTCCAGTTTTAAATTATATTTTAAATCTATGGTATATACAATTTACAGCTTCTTTTGGCAGAAGCTGTGCCCTGTCATCTATCTGTTTAATCTTGTATCAAGATAACACTGGTGTGACAGCCAGAGACTGCTGTGCATATGTCCCTGCCCCAGTCCTTGCCTACTGATCTTCAGGACCATTTGCCTTATAGCAGTAGGAAAATCTGGACTCACTGAATGAATTAATCAGCCATGTCTCCAACAGTTTGTGCCAACTCTGCCAGATCTGGCAACAGATCTCAGGCAGCTAGGATGAATGGCAAGAAAAGCATGTTTGGGCAGCTGCTCTTTAACCACCAATTCTCCAATCCCAATTCTGTGGGATCAAGAACTGTTGGGGGAAGATGAGGCATTCGTGACTGCCAGCACTCCCAGAATAATATTACCCATTTAGCTATGGTAGATGTATTTGTTTGTTTGTTCAATTTCTATACCTGCCCAGCTCAGCCAAGTGACTCTGAGCTGCTTGGAATTCTAAAATTGTAAAACAATTTAAAGTTATTAAAACAATAAAAACATCCACAAAATAAATAAGTATAAACAGCAGCTGTGATGTAATCAACTAATAGTAAAGTCAAGTAACAGGGCCCTTAACACATTCCAAGTCTCAGGTCTGGGTATATAGCCATTTAAAAAAAAAAAGCCAACAGGATCAAGCCCAGCACTGCCTAATTTAGCAGAGTTGGGTACAGCTTTTGACCCATTTCCAGCAGTCCTCTACAACATACAGGTACTATACAGGTAGTTCTCAAATTATGTCCATAATTGAGCTTGCAGTTATGGCCATAAGTCACGATGAGTATCAACTGTATCATCATGTGACTACCCGTGAATTTTATGATGTCTTTTGCAGCAGTTGTTAGGCAAATGTGGCGGTTAATTGAACATTGCAGCCATGAAGCAAATCCATTGTTTGCTATGGAGCATTCTTTGTCAGAACCCAGAAATAAAACCAGCTGTAGCAAAAACATCATAAGTCATGAACATGTGATTGCAGGCCATTGCAAACCACCATAAATGCAGGCTGGTTGTCCTGTGTCCAATGGGGGAGGCAGCCTTCAAAACTTTGAATCTGAAAGGGTCTTCAAAGAATCACTAAGCAACCCAGTTGTAAATTCCTGTGTAAACCTCAGGCGTAAGCCTAGAATTTGAAGTGCCAAAGGTACATCCAGAAAAAATGGGTTCAGTTTATTCGTAGATGAATGCATTCACAAGTAAATAAGGTTACATTTTAAAGTAAAGTACCGGTGTGTATATATTTACGAGTAAGCCCACCTGCAGACACCGTAAACCAATCCTTGAAGTTTTAACCCCAAAATAAACCACCCGCACAGAAGCCAAACGTGAAAACTAAGAGAAACTTCCAGGATTGCCTTATTGGCATTTTTCATGTTGCTTTGGTTAAAAATTCTAGCACCGGCTTATTCACGAGTATATGTGTTATGTACCCAAATATATTCTCACCGGCCGATTACAAGCTACGGTAGTCAGAGGGAACGGCACCTCCTCATTTCACGGCGAACCGCGGCCTACTAAAGCGCTACTTCCGGAACTTCACAGAGGCGGTTCGGAAGTCGCCATAGAAACAGGAACGCTGGCCTGCCCTCGAACCTGAGAAAGAAGCCCCGCCCCCCCTCAGCCCCTCTCTGGCCAATTTCTGCCGCGTTCACCAACTTGGCGCGCAGCGCTCTTTCAGTCGGTTCAAGACGATCCGTCCTCGTCACTCTTTGCCCGGAAGCACTTGTGACGTTGTCGATTCGGTTTCCCGGAAGTGACGGCTGAGCGAGTCGAGCCTGGTCCAAGAGGAGGAAGGATGGGATGCAAAGTATCCCGTCCCGGGCAGCGATGAGGTTGGTGTGCTGGGACTCCACTGATTCGAGCAGAGGCCTGCGCGCTTAGCTAGGAAGCTGAGGGGCGCCGCCGTCCTCTCCCCTTCGAGGTGGGGTGGGGGAACAGCCGTCTCAAAGTGTCCACGGCCTCGGGCGCTTCCAGGTCTTTTGAGCGCTTCGCCTTCTGCCTCTCCTTTCGTGCCTCCGTGCGTTTCTCTCGAAAATCCCCGGGGTGGGCGCGAAAGGGCTGCCCGTATGTACCGGTAGTTCTCCTCTCGGAAGCATTCCCTCGCTGCCCCCTCATACTGGAGGCCGGGGGATTTCTGATCTCTTTCGAAAAGGACATTTCACCGCGGCCTTCCGAAATAGGGCTCATCCCTTAAATGACCCTTGATGGCTGGGGAGGCTGGAGCTTAAGAGTTTTGACTTTCTGAACTGCCCCGGATTGGGAAAGGTTGGACCTAGTGAACAGCTAATGCTGAGATTATTAGGCTGTTGTACCCGAGCTTCTGCCTATTCGAATTGCTCCCACGATTGTTTTTAAGCCAAGCATACGTTGGAAGATCGGACTGTCGGTCTTTTGTAATATATCAGGTTTGGCCAGAAGAGAGCCAGTGTTGAACACTCTGCTGGTTCAACTTCTAAAAATGGATGATAGTGTAGTTCTTTCCAGTCGGTCACATTTTCTTATGGCTTACTAAACAGTAACATAAAGCTTACTAAAATACTTAACTCCTTTAGTAGGATTTGTGAACAGTATGATCGTTTCAAAACAAATATGGTAGTAAGTAATTGAAATAGTTACTGTTTGAACTTCTTTATTTTCTGTCCTAGCTCCATTTCTAAATCCTGTGGGAATTCTTTGTTATAAAACAGTTCCTGATCTAAAGTTGAAAAGAGATGGCTTATGTAAGAGACATTTTCTTCAAGAAGTTGATCCTTAGGTATGAAAGCATCAGCTGCCTTTTGTGTTTCTATTAATTTATATTACCATGTAGTTTCTCAGATCAGTGCCAAATTCTATTGTTTATGTACATTACATTAGATTGCCAATAAATATCTTAGCTCATACCCAGAAATTATTTAGGTCTGGAAAAATACTGGTTTATTTCAGAAATACAATAGGCTTCCTTTGGAGTACACAAACAAGCACACCAAAACCTTTATATCACAAATGCATTATGTGTGAATTAGAGCAATTTGCACTGTTGAGATACCACTAGTGGATATATAAGATATAGTTGGGTTTCTTCCATGTTCTTGTATGAAACATTGATTGCATGGGGCCAATTTAAACTATTTTCTTCATGCTATTATTATAAAACATAGTGTTATTCTTCTATATTATATAGAACATATCTGTAGATATTTCTTCAAAGACTTTGCACTAATGTAAACCGTGGTATTAAAATAATGCTAAAAATTAGGATAGTTGATTTATTTGATTACTTTAAGAACAGATTTTAAAAGATTTTGTGGTGAAGCATATTGAAAGGCACACAAACAGTATTTCCAAGCAATAGCTTAACATTGTGTGGAGAGTCTGCAACAAATTTGATTTGAAACCTTAGACCTATGTACTATAACCCTATCCTATGGTAGAAGTAATTTTGTAACATTGTTTTGTATAATACATTTAAAGTTAGTATGATCTAGAAACCAATTTTTGTCTTGTAAAACAAGGTGGTCAGCTTGAAATAAATCAATTTCCAATATGGTTTCTGAATCTGACTTGTTTATTTAGCACAAAGCTGAACTTAAAATTAAATATTCTAGAAATTGAGAACATGTGAGAAAGTAGGAAGGGTATTTTATTCCCATCTATGTTTTTGAGTCTATTTTCTTTTGAGTTTAATTTTCAGAGAACAGTTAAATGATTCTCATGATGCTGCAAGTTAAGTTTCAGGCTTAACAGCTGAAAAAATAATGAAATCTGCAGAATAGTTTGTTTAAAAATCTAGATTCTTTGTCACTCATTACTGGTAATCTTTCATCTCTTCATCACTTATTACCAAGGAACAAATATAGGATAAGCAACACTTAAACATATATTTTACAGGGCTGGAATAATGACAAGCATCAACAGCTATGATTATTTTTTTAAAAGAATGAAGAAAAACCAGAACTAAAATAAAACTGTAAAATTAATATTGCGGTTGCAGTTGTTCAGTTCCAAGATTAGGGCATAGATGGATGATAAATAAATAAAGTAGTCTCAATGAAATCAGGATTTAAAATTCTATAACTACAACTATGGTAGTTGTTTATAATAGTTTGAAATAAGACTGAAATACTATTACTTTTAATGTGCAAAGTTATAATGTACATGTTTTTTTCTTGGCAATCCTGATTATCATATTTGTTAGAAATCTGAAAAAAAAATAAATCTAAGAATACCAAATGAGAAGGTAGTACTTCTGAGAGGCAACTTAATTATCCTTTGCACAAAACCATCATTATGCTTTTAAGTACCAACCCTGTAGGAGCTGAAGAAAGATATTTCAAATTCATGGGTGCTGATATATTTCTAGATTCCTGAATGATGAGATGTTTGTGATATTTTCCTCAAGTCATTTTTGGTATGTCATTAGACTAAAGTAATTTGTGTATCTAAAATATTTTTTTCTGTATGACATTGGCTAAAGTTTGTGTGATTCAAAATGAAAGCACCTCAGTGCAGTTCTTTGTCCTCTGATCCAGCTGCAATCTATTACAATTCTATTCTTGATGGTCCCTCAACTGTAAGGGACCATTGAGGGATATAAAGATACTGCAGCTAGAACAGCCATCTGATTCTCAAAACAGTTCATTCATTCATCACATTTCTATAGCGTCCTAAATCAAAGGTGTCAAACTGGTGGCCCGCAGGCCAGATGCATCATGTGCAGGCCACCCCCACCCCAGCTCTGCCAATGGGAAAAATGTCATGTGATGCGATGAGTTTGAGCTAAGTGATTCTGGGTAGTTTACAGTATAAACCTGAAGGTGCAAGTAGGCTGGATGAGACAGGAAGCTGCTGCGTAGCTATAGTTCTGCTCATCCTATTTTAGATCAAACCATTATCTGGTTGTAGACTTTATTGGTAGCCTTGGAAAGTTTTGTTTTTTCAGCAGCTTTTATCAAAATTAGAGTAAATAGGTAATGGCCATAAAACTTTATGCATAATAATTATTATGCTAGTATAGATATTACTGGATGATAATGGTTATTTAAGATTTCTTTGAATCAGTTGTACAGATTCAGCACTTATTAAGCTGAAGAACTTTACTAATCTATTTTAAAATGTTAATGTGCTGCTGTTCAGCCTAGAAGGCTGCTAAAACAGCTTAGATGTTAACTGAAGTCAGTAAATACCCTCAGGCCTACAGTTTAAAATGATGCAACACAAATGGGATGTTAAGGAAGAGGATGAAAAGATGAATACTTAAGCTTAATATGAAAGCTTGTGTGTCATCAAAATTTGTCATTTTCTCATCTGCATTTGGTTATGACTCAAAGTTAGAAATTTTACCTCTGAAACATAGCAGGTAAGATTGTAACATAACCATTCTACCAAGTATCAGTGAAGATGTTTTCATTCTTCAAGGAACCATTACTTTTGGAAGAACACATGGCTTTGTGAAAATAGAAAAGAGTCTTAGTTACCTTACATATTTTAGAAAGATAATACAACTTCTGTCACCCCAAGTTTGAAAAAGGGTTTTTTCCCCTATAGAATTTTTGTAAAAATCAAAATTCTGGCCTGGAAATCTGCCCTACAAAGCAAGCAGGGTTGATCTTCCATAACCTATCCGTTTCTACGTTTAGTCTATGTTTAGTAGTCTAGAGTATGTGTCTTACATTCTATATGCTGTGCCACAGTTTCAGTATAAACGGGAGGATCTAAAAGGGATTCACTTGTATGTCCTTGTCCCAGCCCTGGTCTCTATTGAATTGACAGGAAGAGAGGTGATCACAAGATACAGAAGGCTGAAAAAACAGTCTTGAATGGCAGAATTACCTAAACCTAAGTTATAAACTAGAATGGTGTTGCATAAAAGTGAGGAGTCAGCTGCTACCTAAATATGTCAAGCATGAGCTGTGATGTTATCCTGATTCTTCACTTGCATTCCTTTGTCCTACAGCACTTTGTGATCTCAGACATTCTGCATCTTGTATCTCACATCTAAGGCCAAAGTTGATCCTTTCTTTTACCTTCAAGTAATACATTAGAAAAGTCTGAGATACCTGTTTTACCCCCTTCCATGTACTTGTTAAATTCACATTTAAATAATAATTTGTGGAATAGAGATGGTACTTTGCATGTAGAAGTACAAACATTGCACCTGTCTGTGTCTCATTAAAGGAGTCAAGGCTACTCATGTCTTTGGGGAAACACTCCAAATCCAAAGCAATATACCGCCCTGTCTTCTCCACTTAATATATTTTGTGTTCCAGCTCGCAATTTCTTTGAAAATTTTTAGACAGCATATTTTCGTAGTAAGATTGTATCTTTTGTAATCCATCCTTTCAATCTTTAGAACATAGGGTAATGTAATGCTAAAGGAAAAATAGGAGAGGAGTTGGTAAAAAACAGCTGTCTCAATTGTAGAAGTTTTTTCAATTAAAGCATAGCCAAAGAAAGGCCATCACTTGTTGAAACTGTATGGCAGGTAATGAAGTTTCCTTTGTTTCATACTAGGGCAAAACCAATATTGAACACAACATTGCCCTTACACATTCAATAATGGCTCTGAGTTGCCAACTAATGAGTTTTAATTGCTGCTGCAAGCTGGTATGGCTGTACATGGATTTGAATGATGGAATTTTGATTAAATCTAATTAAATTGGGTTTCTCTTGGGGTGAATTGGGGAAGAGAACAAATTTAATTTGCCTTAATTTAGAAGGCATCAGTCAAATCTAAGGAGAGAAAGGGCTTGAAGCTCTCAACCTTCCTTACCTCTATTTTCTCTGTCTTTTATTTATGAATATTTAAATTAGTTTAATTTTCCTATTAATTTGTTAAATTAATTAATATAATTTTCAAGTGCCTTAGATGAGACACTTATTTTGTTTTATTTTTCAAAAACATTGCTCATTTGTCAGAGCAATCTAATTTTTCTGATATATTATGCTTACCATTTGTTTTGCTTTACTTTTTTTGTTCATGTTGTTTTAAGCTTAAGTGTATTTTCTTCTTTCAGGATTCATGTGGACTAGAGATTCATTGGCTACTATAATGGAAAAATCATGGATGCTTTGGACTTCCATTGAAAAGTGGCTGCTTGCTTTGGTGTCATGGTCCTGGGGTGTCTGCCGTATTTCTCTCTTACCTTTGATAATGACTTTTCATTTGTATGGTGGCCTGATTTTACCTCTGTTGATATTTGTATCTATCACAGGTATATTATATAAATTCCAGGATGTGTTGCTTTATTTCCCTGAGCAACCCTCTTCATCACGACTCTATGTTCCCATGCCTACTGGCATCCCACATGAGAATATCTTTATCAAAACCAAAGATGGTGTGTTGCTCAACCTAATTCTTCTCAGATTCACAGGTGATAATTCCTCATATTCTCCTACTATCATTTATTTTCATGGGAATGCAGGCAACATTGGGCATCGACTACCAAATGCTTTGTTGATGCTGGTAAACCTGAAAGTAAATTTATTATTGGTTGACTATAGAGGCTATGGGAAGAGTGAAGGAGAAGCAAGTGAGGATGGCATCTATTTAGATTCTGAGGCTGTTCTAGACTATGTGATGACTAGATCAGATCTTGACAAGACAAAAATTTTTCTTTTTGGCCGTTCATTGGGAGGAGCAGTTGCTATTCACCTGGCCTCTGAAAATTCTCATAGGATTTCTGCCATCTTGGTGGAGAATACATTCCTTAGTATCCCACATATGGCCAGCACTCTGTTTTCTTTTTTCCCTATGAGGTACCTTCCTTTATGGTGCTATAAGAACAAGTTCCTGTCTTATAGAAAAATATCTCAGTGCAGGATGCCTTCACTATTCATTTCTGGACTTGCTGACCAATTGATTCCTCCAGTTATGATGAAGCAACTTTACGAACTTTCCCCTGCTCGGACTAAAAGATTGGCAATATTTCCAGATGGAACTCATAATGACACTTGGCAGTGCCAAGGCTACTTTACTGCACTCGAACAGTTTATCAAAGAAGTTATAAAAAGCCACTCCCCTGAAGAAATGGCAAAAATGACATCTAATGTAACAATAATATAATTGTAATTCCAGTCTGTCTTTCTGACACAACTGCATTGTACCTGGATTTGTGGGAAGTGGTCATTAATTACCATTTTTAAAATGTGTATTCTGTCTGTATTTATCTTTAAAAAGTAAAATTAAACATGGAGATATCTACTGATTTAAGATTCAACATAGTTTTTACATTGCATTGTAAACAAATAAAACTTCTATTTGTTCTAATAAAATGTCTTTTATTTTAGGAAAAGACATTTTAACACATTTGCTGCTGAATGTTGTGTTCTGAATTGAGGGAAGAATAAAGCAATTCAGTATAGTGTGTATGTTAACTCTGTGGATAAACATGGTTTGCAAAATATATTTGGCAGTCTGTTTTCAGAGAATCATAGACAGCTAGATACTAGATTAGTCTGTTACTAAAATTAATCTGTATTTTCAACCCCTGCTCCTGCTGCTGGATCCCTGTGATTTGACAATTTTCAGCCTGTCTCCAGGCTTTTCTTAGAAAAAATGGAGAATGTGATCAGACTACAGCTCCGAAGGGAGCAATCAGGTTTCACAACCTGATACAGTACTGAAAAAACTTGGTCATCCTTGATTTGTGGCAGATCTAGGATGGGGGTTGTGTATTCATCCTGGCCCTTGGGGACTTTTCAGCTTTTCATACTATTCATGGTGTCCTGGTCAAGTTTAGAGTTTGGGTATAGAGAGCACTAGGTTCCTGTGGTTCTTCCTCAAAATCTGAAGGTTCCAGGGTGTTTGAAGGCAGAGTTATGTCCTAGATTCCTATTTTGAAGAGTGCCACGGGGCTCTTCCCCTCCCCCCCTTTTTTTAATATCAACATCAAGGTCCTATCACTTGTTGATATGGAAGGAGAGACTCAGCTCAACCTACCAGGACAGTGACTTGGGCCCCATAGGACCTGGGCTGGAGATGTTTCAACTTTGAATGGAGTTGTACTACCCTGCTTGGATTCAGCATGCAATTTTGTAGTCCTCCTAGACTCGTAGTTCCTGTCCAAAGAGCGAGTGATATCTCTGAGCACAGGGACTTTTACATAACTCTGTCTTGTATGCCATGTATGTATCTTTTCCTGGGCTGCTCCCAGTCATTCATCCTTAGTCATTCCTGAGTGAATTACTGCAACCTGTTCTACCTGGGGCTGCCCAATGAAGACTATTTGGAATATAGCTATGCAGGTAGTTAAAGGCATTCCTCATTATACTCATGTGACACCACAAGATGCATTGGCTCTATATAGATTTGTAGTTGCAATTCAAAGTGCTAGTTCTCACCTATAAACCACTGCATGGCGTTGGAATGAATTGTTTATGGGACTGCATTTTTCCAATGGTATCTGCCTATCCCACATCCTTGGAAAGGACCCAAGATGAAACAATGCCATCTTGTGGGATCTCAGAAGCATGCCTTCTCAGCAGTGGCCCCTAGCCTTTGGACTTGTCTTTCTCCTCCTGGTACATCGCTGGCCTCAGCACTGCAAGCTTTAGAAAGATTAAGATCTGGATTTTCCCCCAGCTCTTGGGATAAGAGGAGCAGATTTCCCATTTGGTGGGATACAACAAGCTTTTTGTTTCGATCACCATGTAATTGTTCTGCAGCATTTTATTTTAATGGTATATGTTTCTTCTGTTTTGAGTTGTGTAGCTGTACAACTGTCATAAACAAAGGAAACTATTTTAGATTGTAGAAGCAGAGCTTTTCTATGATATTTCATTTATTTGAAGTCTTTTTCTTTGTCCTTGACTGCTCATTTGTCATTTTCTAGTCCAGCTTGGCAGAAGAAATCTGGCAACTATTACTTTAATACAATTGATTAAATCTACAAATTTAATTTTTGTGATTCATGATTAACATTTAATATTATAAATACCACTAAGGGAAAAACAATTCATTGGAATGGCTACTTAAATACTTTATACTACTCGTTCTGTATTTAAATAATAAAAGGGATATCTAAAGATTATAATCATTTTGATATTACCATACAGTGTCAAAGGCAGGTAAACCTGGTCATGCCCAAGACTTTAGCTTGCAGTCCTGGTATTGCAAAATGAACTTTGTATATTTTCCTATGGATTTTTATTTACTTCAATCATGAGGAGGCCCTGGTTCAAATCTGGGTGCTCCCTCCCTCTGGCACATTGAGATTGCCTGATATAAAACTACTATGCGGCCACTTGTTTACTTTGGATGAAAGAGTGGGTGCTGCTGAGAAATAAATGAACATTTGAATTAGCGTGATCTGAGGTTTGGAAGGCATGGCGCTCTATTGAACTATAAAGAATGTAGATTTTTAAAATGTACTGTATCAGAAGTGCCGTATTGAGAATATGGAATGAATATATTCCAAACTGAACTTGAAAATGCTTTTACGGGTCACAGCACAAGAAGTATTTTATAGGAAAGAAATAGCAGGTTAAGAGTAACAAATATATATTATTGCTGCTGCAGAGCAACAATATGCACAAAATGGAAAGATTCTAATGGAGTAATGGTGAAGATGATGGGATTAGCAGAAATGGCACAACTAACTTTTTTCTTTGAGAAAAATCAATTACTCCATTTATTAATGATTTGAAACTCCTTACGGACTTTTTACTGAAAGAAAAAAATGAACTGATGATTTAAGAGATTTGATTGGTACAAAAAGTAGATTATGGAAAGAAATAAACTTTGAAAGCCACTTATTATTTTCTTATTAGGTTGTCTTTTTTCCCCTTCTTATCTTTATCTTTTCCACTTTTACATTTTTCTCTATTTCTTCTGCCTTTAATTTAAAATTTATATTGTTTTAATTGTTTGGGAAACCATTAGATAAACATTTTCAGAAAAACAAATTAGATAAAAAAGAAAGCCCTGGAATGAAAAAATTAAACTGCCTAACAGTACAGTTAAAATACTATTTTTTTTCCCTGGAATTACATGTTGATAATTGAGAGTAGGATACTGAAAGTTTAGTTTTTTGCATTCATCTCTAATTCTCCATGTAATTCGTTATCAAAAAAGCAATCTTTCTATATGACCACAATGGAGAGTACACTTTTTTCTAGGTTTTGTATAGACGTTCTGTGTGTGTGTGTGTGTGTGTGTGTGTGTGTTTACATATATACAACACAAATATAAAATGAAAATATTCTGGTTTTTGAGCAAAGAATCTTTAATTCCTATTGAAGAATTAAATTCCCAAGTATTGGAAAACTTTGTGCAAAGTTTGGTTTAGAATAAAATGCAAACCTGATAGCAATTTGTGAAGGCAACAATACATATGTGGGAATTTGACCTCCATTATTATTAAATCAAATTATTTGTTCCATACAATTCATTTAGTGATGATTAGAATTTATTTGACTTTTCCCCCCTTAAGCCAGTCAGTCAGTCTGTCTGGAACCATTCAGACATCTCAAAATCTTAACACTTAATACATGGTTTAAAACTGTCTTTCCTAAGAAACTATTGGCAATATTTTTTGATGCAGCTAGATGAGACAGTTTTTTCATACATTTTACATATACAGTGGTACTTTGATACTAAACTGCTTTGAAACACATCAAATTTGGTATTCAATTAATTTTGACACAAAAATTTTGTCTTGGTACTCATTGTTTGTTTGGTACGCCACACACAAGCTAGAATTTGGTGTTGGCTGCCTTGTAACTCACTACATTATTCCTTATAGGAAAAAATTGTTTGGTACTCAGTGTTTTTGGAACTCATTGCATCTCCTGGAACCAATTAATAATGAGTACCGAGGTACCATTGTATAAGTACAGCAAGGATTAATATTGAATTTTTACATGGAGCATCTTTTTATCCTTATTTTTGTCATTCCTTTTCACTGACATAGTACATTATTATTTATTAGATGTATACTCCACCTTTCACTCAGAAACTCAAGGCAATGGATGTACGGTATTCTCCCATTTTCCCCAAACAACCTATAAAGTAGACTAGTAATTACTAGTAAGTAACTGACCCAAAGTGACTCAGTGGGTTTTTGTAGTTAAGGATAGACTGTTATAGTCTTATAACATCTTTATAATTTTGTTAATTATAATGCAAAATAAAAAATAGCAAAAATAACGTAATATGTAATCCATTTAAATCCCAGTAGCATTTGCACTTTGACAGTTTTTAATTTTTTTCTTTGCTTTTCTTATGGCATTATTTACTTTGGAAACATCTCTCTGCCTGTGCTATTTTGAACAAAACAATCATAATACAAAAATAAACTACACCAAATATTTTGAGAAATATTCTAGCATTATTATGCTAAATACTATATATGTAGTGTCGAAAATCTATTATATTCAGAATAACACAGGCAGTGTGATATTTATACTATGCTAAATGAAAGCCAGTCGAGGCATCAGGCTAGAAACTATGTGGTTGTGAGTTTTAATTTTGCCTTAGGCATGAAGCCAGCTGGAGATAGTCATTCTCTCAGTGCTAGAAAGCAGACAAGGGCAATTCATTTCTGAGATTATTATTAAATGTTTGTATCCCTCCTTTTTATTAATAATTTTTTATATACTATAAAATGTCAAACATAACTAATACTCCTTCCTCCTATTATCTCCACAACAACCAACCTTATGAGGGGATTGGGCTAAAAGAGAGAGAATGACTGGGCCAAAGTCTCCCAGCTAGCTTTTATGTTTGAGTTGGGACTAGGGCTCATTCACTCCTGCTTTCCAGGTTATCTGTCTTCACATTATACCAAACTAAAATCCTGTCACAAAAGTTGCAGAGATTTGTTCAGGTGAAAGATCAAGGAATGACCATTGACCTGAAGGCACACAAATACACATATGTAAACGTATGTGAATCGAATTGTGCCAACCATGAGATTAATGCTAGACTATCACAGTGGTTGTCTAGAAATAGGTATTCTTTCATAATTACTTAGGAATTGATATTATAGCATTATGTTTATGTTGGTTTGTTGTACTTTAGGCTCTTTTTCTTGAGTTTTTCAAGATACTTGCTTTGACTTACAGACATTTTTAATAACCTTGAAGCTTATCATATTTTAGAAATACATACTTTTCATATTTTGATAGCAGAGCAACTTTTGTGGATCAGTAATTTCCTGAGCCTGTAATTAAAACTTTGATTAATCTTTTACCAATATTTTTGAGCAAAACCTTTTTAAATACACCATCTTCGTTTAATGGTTAAAGCACCAGGCTAGAAACTGGTAGACTGTTGGTTCCAGTCCAGCTTTAGGCATAAAAGCCGGCTGGGTGACTTTGGGTCAATCATTCTCAGCCCAACCCACCTCACAAAATTGTTGTTGTAAGGAAAATAGGAGGAGGAAGGTATATTAAGCATGTTCATCGCCTCATTTTATTATTTAATAAAATAATAAAGGCAGAATAGAAATCTAATAAATATATAATCTTTTTCTATATGCAAAATTTGTTTTATATTTACATTATCATACAGTATTGGAGGGAAAGGACAAAAGAAACAATGTTTCCAAATAAATATACTATATATTTGAAAAGAAGAAATACAGTATAATAATAGAGGCAGATAATTGTTTTTTGTTTGTAATTACTCAGAGGGGAAGGGTTATAAATATAAATTGCAATAATTTTGGTTTATGTGAATTAATATCTAATATATGCAATGGATTTTCTAATTAATGTATTTATAATTGATTTATATATTGATTCACTAATTAAATTACTTAATATTCTAATTAATTTCTAACATATTAA
The DNA here is from genome assembly GCA_030761175.1 of Masticophis lateralis. Taxonomy (NCBI): domain Eukaryota; kingdom Metazoa; phylum Chordata; class Lepidosauria; order Squamata; family Colubridae; genus Masticophis; species Masticophis lateralis. The sequence continues at coordinate 162,491,917 of JAUDYJ010000001.1, forward strand.
TTAATTTTCATTATTGCATCGAGAAATGTAGAAGAATTGTGCTGAAAGAATTGCGATTCAGGTAGGTTCATAGCAAATATATAAAGTCCTTTTAATTTTTATTTCTTCCTGAAATAGTCACTTGAAATGTTTATATAGCACTCAGCTCAAATGATTGCACAAATTTATTAGGCTCAGTTGTAATGACTGATTTTGTGCCCAAAATTTATTTTGATACACATTATTGTTTGAAACTACAAACCAGTGAATCACATGTAATTCATCGTACTCTTTGACAGTCAGTCCTGGAGTACTTGTATATTGTAACACTACATTGACCTTTTTGCTATTTGGAAGAAAGTTCCACTGGGGCTTTTGGATGTGGGCAACAAAAATACAGACAATCATTAGATGGCAGCAAAGTACGTTCCTTTCTGTCCTCTAGTGCAGCGGTCACCAACTGGTGGTCTGTTAGAAAATTTTGGTGGTCCACAGAAAATTGTTTGCATTTTTTTAATATTGCACTAAATCAGGGGTCCTCAAACTATGGCCCCTCGGACAGATACAATTCATTTTTACAATGAATTTTTGTGTTGCTGCAAAGAATCTCTCCCTTTGGGGTCTTTTTATGTGGATTGGAGGGGGAGAGAAATTCCAACTTGGGGTCTGCTTCAGCCTTCTGGTGCTGGGCTTTGGGCGAAGGCTGGAAGAAAGTGGTGAAAAGCCAGAGAACCTTGTTCCAGTGGGACTGCATCATGGCCTGGAACTGGCTGACCATCTCAGCCTATGAGCCTCCAGGCGCCAGTACCTGGCCTTGCACTCTTGCAGGTCTTCCCTCTGCTTGGAAAGCCTATGCTCATAGTCCTAAGTGAGGTGCTTCTAATGAGCCTCCTTCTTGGTCAGATCCAATTTGAACTGAGTCAGCTGTTTTGCCAACTCTTTCTCATCGTGGCTGCTTAGCTCCAACAACTGCTTCCTTTTGGGCCCTAAGGAGCCTGGGTGGGGAGGCGAAGAGTGGCTGGGAGGGGGAGACGAGTAAAGGCTGGTGAGGCGCCCCTCAACGTGAGTGACATTGAGTTGGCCATGCCCACCCAGTCACATGCCCACCTAGCCATGTCCATCCAGCTGATCATTGGGCAGATCATATTAATGGTCCGCAGGATTTAAAATTACGAATTTAGTGGTCCCTGAGGTCCAAAAGGTTGGTGACCCCTGCTCTAATGGTAATTGGTTACATTTTATTTCTCATTTTTCTTTGCATTACATTTTTACTCAAAGTCTACATTTGTGTACTGAAATATGCAATAAAATGATGCATTTACAGTTAGTACCTAATTTCCTCTCACTGTGTGTGATCTGCTTTAAATATAAATATACTTTGCTGCTTACTGCTAATTTCCAATTCTCATTGATCGTGGGTCCGGTGGTCATCTGATGGGAGGTGCTCTGCCGATGACATGGATCGGGTCTGATAGCTGAGAAGCTCCTCCCCTTCCTCTTGCTTCCCAGCTTTCAGACTCAATCCGATTTGGATAAGTCACGGTTCGAGCTGCTCCCATTAATTGACCATTCTATATATATTTAAAAAAAAAAAAAAAAAAAAAAAAACGGAGGACTAAGACAAGGACTAGCCTTGCATTTCCCCTGCTAGACAGCTCCCCTCTAGGGGTAGAGCCTCCAGCGAGACAGGCTTCGGCCCAACTCCGCTGAAGACCCTCTCCCTTGGGAGGGGGGGGTGGCAGGCTCTCCTTAAGATCGAGCCTCCCCCTGCAGCGTGAGGGCCGTTTGGCGTTTCTCCGTTGCCTGCAGCCTTTTTCAACCCCCCTCCTCCTCTTACTTGCTGAAGGGAGGGGGAGCGACCAGGAGAGGTTGGGAGCGCGCGCGCGGAGCGCAAAGAGGCATTTGAGCCGCCAGAGCTGCTTCTCGACGGCGAGAGACTTTTAAGCTCTCGCACGGCTGCAAACCGCTTAGCAGGGGCGGTTCCGCTGCGAAGAGGCAGCGGTGGGCATTGGCATCCTCTGGGCTTCGCCCACGCGCCGCGGAGGCCTCAATCCTTCCCTGGACTGGTTCGCGCACCGCAGCGGCGGTAGCGCTCCCTGGCTGGCTTCTCCTGGCGTTGGATCCTGCTGCAGGCCCTTGCAAGCACAGTTTTGGGCTTTGGTCTTCTCCGTGAGTTGCCCTTCTCCCTGTATCTATTGAGCTCGGCCTCGTGGCGACCGCCATTTTGGGGGGGGCAGAGCCTCCTTCCCCTAGGCGGTTAGCGGGCCGCCATTTTGTGTCCTTTGATTGGGAGTTCTCATTACTGCTCCTGGGCTTCTAGGCCTTCACAATGGCCTCTAAGCACTCTAGACCAAGGAAGAGGGGTAATTCCCCTGGGGATCAGCCAGGACCCTCGTCTTCCCATGTAAAAAGGAGTAAGAGATCTCCTTCCAAGGCAGCTGAGGCTAAGGCTAGGGAGGAATTAAGGTTACACCAGGCCATTGAACGATCTATAGAGAAGGCCCTTAAGAAGGCCTCCATTTTGGATGCTTCCCAATCCACTCCTATCCCATCCCAGCCCCCTCCCCAGGATAGGCCTGAAACCATTCCTTCTGAGCTTCCTCCTGCCCTATCCCCAGATGAGGAGGGAAGCACCCGGCCTGCCCAGGGTCAGGTTGACCAGTCCCTTTTTGGTGCCCAAGACTCACCTGCCCCAAAGGAAGGACCTGGACAAGCAGATCCTCTCCCCATCGTTCAGGATGCTCCTGAGGCCTCCTCTTCCGGGGTGCAGGCCACTAGGCCTTCCATTTCCCCAGACCTTGCAGCCTACATTCACCAGGCAATCCAACAGGGGATTCAGGCTGACAGGCAGCGCAGGACAGCCTCTTGGGTTTCTGGGACCCACTCCTTTGTGGACGTGGAAGGCTCCTCTCTGACTGTCGAGGGGGCCCACTCTTCCAGTTCTTCAGTGCAGGGATCCACAGGCAGGGAAGATTTAAAGGATTTTGATTTATCAGATGATGAGGACTTAGGCCCGGACCAGCCTTCCTTTGTTGGCCTTTTTAAGCCACAGATGTTCCGCTCCTTGTTACATAAGGCCAAGCTCACCACAGGCCTGGGGACCCCAAGGCCCACCCCCACTACAGGGGGAGGGGCCTCTTCTTCCTCTTCAGCAGCAGTTCCCTTGTTTGAGGAGCCTTTAGTGGAAACAGAGGAGATTCCGGGCCCCAAATTGTTTAAAGAGGTCCTCACAAAGCAGTGGCTCGCGCCATCTTCTGGCCCCAAACCCAACGCGCTGGATAAGCGCATTTATAACCTGGCCCCCAAGATCTCTTCCCTCCTGCAGATCCCCAAGGTGGATGCTCCAATTGCTTCTCTCTCATCCAATGCGTATGCGGCGGCCCCACCTGAAGAAAGTCTTCGGCCTGAGGAACGACGAATGGAATATGCCTTGGTCAAGTCCCACCAAGCAACGGCCTGGTCCATTAAGTCTACGTTGGCGGCCTCCTTTTTTAACCAGGCTTCGATCCTATGGCTCAAACAGCTCCAGGACCGCCTCCCGGTGTCGGACTCACGCACACACCAGGATATCAATAAGGTACTGGCCGCTTTAGAGTTTTCCGCTGACGCCACCTTGAATTCCTCCCGGTTCTCAGCGAAGGCCATAGGGGCTTCTAATTCAGCCCGTAGGTTGTTGTGGCTTAAACAGTGGCAGGCGGACAACAAGTCGAAGTGGCGCCTGGCCTCCTCTCCATTTGATGGCTCCCAACTTTTTGGCTCCCCATTGGAGCCTCTTCTAGTGGAAGCGAGGGATAAGCGCAAATTCCTCCCTCCTATGTCCCGTAGATCTTACCAGCGTCCCCCACGCTCCTTTCGTGGGCCGGACAACCCCCCCTTCTCAGGGCCTAGGTTCCAAAGACCCTTCCCCCCCGCCAGCCCCGCCCTGCGGACCGCCAGGGTCCTCAATCCCAACGGGGTCAATTTAGGCGGCCCTTTCGAGGGGATCGCGGGCGTTCGGGCCGCAGATCCCGCTGATGGTGCGCCCGGACCTCCCATTGGGGGCCGCCTGGCACTCTTTGCCAGCCAATGGGAGGCCACGTCCTCGGACGCATGGGTCAGGGAGACGGTTCGGGTGGGCCTCTCCCTCGAATTCCTCTCCGTCCCCCCCGACCGCTTTCTCAGATGTCCGGTCTCCCGAGATCGGACTCGTCGGCTCCTGATGGTATCGGCCATTCATCACCTCTTAGAAATTCAGGCCATAGAACCGGTACCTCAGGAGCTGCGCGGACACGGCTATTATTCCCGCCTGTTCGTGATCGAGAAGTCTTCGGGGGGGTGGAGGGCGATCCTAGACCTCAAGTCCCTGAACCGGCGGATATCTTACCGTCGGTTCAAAATGCACACCCTCTCCTCCATTTTGGAGGGCATTCGGCCAGGGGACTTCCTCTCGTCAATAGATTTGACGGAGGCTTATCTCCATGTCCTTATCCACCCGGACTTTCGAAAATTCCTCAGATTCCAGTATGCGGGCCGTCATTATCAGTATCGAGCCCTTCCATTCGGCCTATCCTCGGCTCCCCGAGTTTTCACGAAAATTATGGCCGCGCTAGTGGGCTACCTCCGGACTCTTCCCATAAGGATCCAGGCCTACTTGGACAATCTCCTCGTTCAGTCGACTTCGGAGGTTCTAGCGCGCCAGGACCTGACCACCACCCTTCAGGTCCTGGAGAGCCACGGGTTTTCCGTCAACCTGGCCAAGAGCCAGCTGATACCCACGACCCGCATACAACACCTGGGTGCACTCATCGATTCCGTAGAGGGCAAGGTCTATCTTTCCCAGGACCGCCTGTCCAGTCTGCGGTCACTGGTCAGGTCAGTCTCGTCAGGGAGACCTGTCTCCCTGGCGTCTCTGTCGCAGCTCCTGGGCAAGATGGTCTCTTGCATAGGGATAGTCCCTTGGGCGCGCCTCCACTGCAGGGACCTGCAGTGGTTCCTGCTCCCTTACCAGAGACGTCTGTTGGGGGCCTCAGACCTCAGGGTCTCTCTTCCCCACAAGGTTCTCCTCTCCCTCCGCTGGTGGTCCTCGGAGGCCCTACTCAGGGGGAGGGAATTTTGGGAACCACATTATCTGATTCTGACAACCGACGCCAGCCTTCAGGGCTGGGGTGCACACCTGGGGTCCTCTATGGCCCAGGGCCGTTGGACCCAATCCGATCTAGCCCACAACATCAATTGGCTGGAGCTCAGGGCCATTCATCTCGCCCTGCGAGTTTTTCAAGACAAGGTGCTGGACAGACACATACTAATTCGGACCGACAATGTGGCCGCCAAGGCCCACATAAACCGCCTGGGGGGGACCCGGTCTCGCCACCTCATGGAGGAGGCCGAGAGTTTGGGAGCCTGGGCGGAGACTCATCTGAGGTCCCTTCGGGCCTCACACATATCAGGAGTGGCAAATACCCGGGCGGACTGGCTGAGTCGGGAGTCAATAGACCAGGGGGAATGGAGCTTGGACCCCGACCTGTTCAGGAGCATCACGGATCGATACGGCATGCCAGTGCTCGATCTCTTTGCCACTCGCCTCAATCGCCAGACGGAGAGATTCTTCTCTCGATTTCCGGAACCGGGGGCGGAAGCAGTAGACGCTCTTTTCAGCGATTGGCCGGAGGGGCTTCTCTACGCCTTCCCTCCCCTGCCACTCATCCCCAGAGTAATCAGAAGGATGCTCTCCCTCCGAGCGGAGCTTCTCTTGATAGCCCCGTTTTGGCCACGACGCCCGTGGTTCGCGGATCTTCAAGCTCTCTCCATTCGTCATCCGTGGCGTCTTCCGGCGGACGCGGTGGTCCTGCGCCAAGGACCTTTGATTCATCCGGATCCCGGCTGGCTGAAGCTAACCGTGTGGAGGTTGAGCGGCGCCTGCTGACAGCGGCAAGAGTCCCGGCCCAGGTGGTCCCCATCATCCAGGCGGCCCGACGGCCCTCTACTACGAGGATCTATGATTCCACCTGGAGGTCCTTCTCGTCCTGGTGCTCCCGTCGGTCCATCACCGCCTCGGCGGCTACTACGGCGCAGGTACTAGCATTCCTTCATGAGGGGTTCGAGGCAGGCTTGGCCCCTTGGCCCCTAGTACTCTCCGGAGACAGGTCTCCGCCCTCTCCACCATCCTGTGTTGCGGGGCCAGACGGTCCCTTACGGACCGTTCTCTTATTCGTCTTTTTCTCAAGGGGGTCTCCAACCTTCGCCCGGGGACCGTCCATAGGTATCCTTCCTGGGACTTGCCCCTAGTTTTGAACGCCCTGACCAGGCCACCCTTCGAGCCCCTCCGGGAGGTTGGGCTTCGGAACCTAACTTACAAAATCTCCTTCCTTCTGGCTATTACTTCGGCCAGGCGGATTTCGGAATTAGCGGCCCTCTCTGTGAGGGCGGACCTCTGTGTTTTTTTCCCTGACAGGGTGGTCCTTAGGCTAGACCCCACCTTCATGCCTAAGCTCAATACACCCTACCATAGGGCTCAAGAATTGGTCCTCCCCAATTTTTGCCCCCGACCTGTTCACCCAAGGGAACGGTCTTGGCATTCCCTTGATGTCAGGAGGGCACTTAAGATCTACCTTTCCAGGACAGCGGGTTTCAGGCGGTCGGAGTCCCTCCTCATTTCCTTCCAACCTTCTACCATGGGCCAGAAGGTCTCTTCCATCACAGTGGGGCGGTGGATTAGGGCTACCATTGCCACGGCATACGGGGCACAGGCTCTGCCTGTTCCTCATCATATCACAGCCCATTCCACTCGCAGCGCGGCCACCTCGGCCGCCTGGTCCACTCAGGCCTCCCTTGAGGAGATCTGCAGGGTGGCTGCCTGGTCCTCCCCGACTCCCTTTATCCGACACTACCGTCTGGATCGTTTTGCATCTTCTGATGCGGCCTTTGGCCGCCGCGTCCTCCAGCAAGTGGTCCACGGGTCCACCCCACCGGCCAGGGCGTCTCCCGCCCAGTAGTCCACAGCTTTGGTATGTCCCATCAGATGACCACCGGACCCACCATCAATGAGAATGGGCTTTGCCTTACCTGAAAGCCCTTTCTGATTGTGGTGGGTCTGGTGATCAGCCCCTCCCGTGGACGCACAGGCCGGTGGCGTGGTCCTGGGGTTCTTCCTTTCTCCTTCTCTTGCAGCTCACCGTGTGGGTCTGTCACAAATCGAATCTCTTCAGAAAGCTGGGAAGCAAGAGGAAGGGGAGGAGCTTCTCAGCTATCAGACCCGATCCATGTCATTGGCAGAGCACCTCCCATCAGATGACCACCGGACCCACCACAATCAGAAAGGGCTTTCAGGTAAGGCAAAGCCCAATTTCAAATTAAAGCATTATGCTTGTCTTTTTTTATAGCGCTTTTTTAAAAGTTGGATGATTTGTCTATTTGAAATTGCTATTTGGGACAGACAGACTGAAGTTGGTGCTATCAATGATCCTGTGAAAGATGCTTTGAAGAACTTATTTCATTGTAGCTGTCTCCATGCAGCAGTGTTTTATGTGGCACTCATTTGCTGCATGAGTTGATGCTTTCCTCTGTGTAATTACTGAAATGACTATTTAGCCCTATCAAGAGAGTGGGAAATCCTTCTATATAGAAATGAGCACAGGACTGACTGATTATGATGAGGCCTGTTCATTTATTAGATTTATATACCGCCATTCTCCTTGTGGACTCAGGGCAGTGAACAGCCAGAAGTAAAAAAACAAATTTTACAAAAGTTAAAAACAATTATTAAAAGCAACTAATATAAAATTTGGCCCATAAATTTAAAACAGTTCAATTAATATTTAATATCAAACTCTAAAAATTAACCATTGGATCAGGCCAGTCCGGCTAAATGGAAAAAGTAAGTTTTTAAGGCCCGACGAAAAGTCCGGAGGTCTGAGATTATTCGCAACTCTGGGGGAAGATCATTCCAGAGGATGGGAGCTACCACAGAGAAGGCTCTCCCCCTGGGGGTCGCCAGCCAGCATTGCCTGGCTGACGGCACCCTAAGGAGGCCCTCTCTGTGGGAGCGAACTGGCCGGTAGGAGGCAATTGGTGGCAGAAGCCAGTCCCGTAAGTACCCTGGTCCTAAGCCATGGAGCGCTTTAAAGGTGATCACCAACACCTTGAAGCGCACCCGGAAGTTCACCAGCAGCCAATGCAGCTCACGCAGGAGAGGTATCACATGGGAGCTCCCTGTCGCTCCCATAATCCCCCGCGCGGCCGCATTCTGCAGTAGTTGGAGCCTCTGGATGCACCCCAAGGGGAGCCCCATGTAAAGAGCGTTACAATAGTCCAGGCAAGAAGTGACGAGTGCTTGCGTGACTATACTTAAGGAGTCCTGATCTAGAAAGGGTTGCAACTGGCGTATCAGGCAAACCTGATAAAAAGCCCCCTTGGCCACGGCCGTCATATGCTCCTCTAAGGACAGCAGTGGGTCTAGGAGGATGCCCAAGTTGCGAACCCTTTCCGTGGGGGCTAGTGATTCGCCCCCAATAACCAGCGATGGCGTCAGCTGGCTATATCGGGACGCCGGCAGCCACAGCCACTTGGTCTTGGTGGGGTTGAGTCGAAGCCTGTTTCTCCCCATCCAGACCTGCACGGCCTCAAGGCACTGGGACATCACTTCCACGGCATCGTTGGGATGGTCTGGGGTGGAGATGTACAGCTGAGTATCATCAGCGTACTGACGGAACTCCACCCCAAAACCATGGATGATCTCACCCAGCGGCTTCACATAAATGTTGAACAGGAGTGGCGAGAGGACCGACCCTTGTGGCACCCCACACACTAGGCGCCTCGGGGTTGACCGCTGCCCCCTTGTCAACACAGATTGCGACCGGCCGGAGAGATAGGAGGAGAACCACCGCAAAACGGTGCCCCCCACCCCCAATCCCTCCAACCGGCGCAACATGATACCATGGTCGATGGTATCAAAAGCCGCTGAGAGATCTAACAGGACCAGGATAGAGGAATAACCCCTACCCCGAGCTCTCCAGAGATCATCCACCAACGCGACCAATGCTGCTTCGGTGCTGTACCCAGACCTGAAACAAGGAAGCGAAGGTTGGAGACTGGACTGTAATTAGCCAAAATAGCTGGATCCATTGAAGGCTTCTTGTTGGTAAATAATGAAAGGATACTTCTCTGTGATTGCTATTGTATTTGCCAGTCCTTAATTGTCACCAGATGCATATTCATCTGTGTGAAGTATGGTAATTTTCTTTTCAGTTCCCATGAAGGGAAGATCTTCTTTGACTAGCTCCATGGTGTTTGAATTGCAAACTCTGAGAATCTTTGGTTGCAAAGCAGCTTCTCAAAGCACAGTAGAATGGCTTTCTGAGCCTCCATTTGAGAAAATCTGGAGAACAGATGAAGTGCCAGAGGAGAAGAAGGCAATGGTCTATATTTTAACAAAGATTGAGAGAACTGAATGTGACAATGTGGGAAGTACACCACAAAAGGACAGTGCCAGAAACCACTAAAGCAGTGCCAAAAGACTTAAAACAACTCTTCCCCCTTTAAGAAATTCAAACCCCCAGAGTGGGCATGGCCAGCATCAGGCGATACAGTGTGGATTCTGGAGCTCCAGGAGAGCACCGATATCCTAGCCGATTTTGGGGATCCCTAGGGATCATAGATGTCTTATGGAGACAGCGAAGAAAGAAGACGCTGGCTGACATGGGTAGGGAAAGGGCAAGTTCCCTGAAGTGCCAGCATTAGTCTTCGACCCGTCCACGAAGGAAGGCAGCCATTAAGGAGCTGTCACAAGCCAGAATGGCCAAGATCAGAAAGAGGGAACGTCGGAGCGGTAATTGAATGGAGTATTGTTGAGCCTGAGTAGCATAGGTGGCTAATGCCTCCTACTAAAGGCAGCAATTAAGATCCAGCTGCCTGCAATTTCGGCGAGATCAATCCTAGCCAGGCTCAAAGTCGACACTGGGGTGATCCAGTGACTCAGCTAATCTCTGGCACGCCTTCCCTTCTGCTGTGCACGTTTCTCCCTGCGTCGCTGTCGAGGATCCAGCCAGCACTTATCTCCTTCGTCGCTGTCCACCTGTGGCTGCAGAGACGTGCTTGGCTCTGGGCCTATCTCTTGCCCTTCGGTGTCCTCTGGGGGCATTGCCAGAGAGGAGGGTCCTGGAGAGGGAGGCCTTGCCAACTCCTCCCTTTCACTCTCAGAGTCCTCTCCTGACGATGACACAGGCTCAGGCAACGGAGCCACAACACGGTCATGGTATCATGCTGCATCGGTTGGGGGCACTGGGAGTGGGAGGCACCATGATGCAGTGCTTCTCCTCCTTTCTCTCTGACCGTACACAGTCTGTGTTGACGGGGGGACAGAGGTCGACCTCGAAGCACTTTACTTGTGGGGTGATGCAAGGGTCAGTCCTCTTGCCCTTCCTGTTCAACATTTATGTGAAGCCGCTGGGTGAGATCATCCATGGTTTTGAGGTGAAGTGTCAATTGTACGCGGATGACACACAGCTCTACATTTCTACCCCAGACCACCCCAATGATGCCCTTGACGTGATGTCCCGTTGCCTGGAGGCCATGCAGATCTGGATGGGGAGGAACAGGCTCAGACTCAACCCCTCCAAGACTGAGTGGCTGTGGTTTCCGGCGCCCCAATATAGCCAGCTGGTACCATCGCTGGCTATTGGGGATGAGATCTTGCCCCCCTCAGAGAGGGTTCGCAACTTGGACATCCTCCTGGATACGCGGCTGTCTTTAGACGATTATATGACGGCCGTGGCCAGGGGGGCTTTCTATCAGGTTCACCTGATTTCTCAGTTGCATCCCTTTCTGGATCGGGATGCCTTACGCACAGTCACTCATGCCCTTGTCACTTTCCATCTGGACTACTGTAACTCTCTCTACATGGGACTCCCCTTGAGGAGCACCCAGAGGCTCCAACTGGTCCAGAATGCGGCCATGCAAGTGGTTATGGGAGTGACTCGTCACTCCCTTGTAACACCTCTCTTGTGCGAGCTGCACTGGCTCCTAGTGGTCTTCCGGGTGCGTTTCAAGGTGCTAGTCACCATCTTCAAAGTGCTCCATGGCTTAGGACCGGGATACCTACAGGACCGCTTCTGCCACCGAATGCCTCCCACTGTCCAAAACGCTCTCACAGAGAGGGCCTCCTCAGGGTACCGTCGGCCAAACAATGTCGGCTGGCGACCCCCAGGGGGAGAGCCTTCTCTGTGAGGGCTCCTGCCCTATGGAATGAGCTGCCCCGGATATAAGAAGGATCCCTGACCTCCGCACCTTCCGTTGTGCTCTGAAGACTCTATTGTTCCATCAAGCTGGCTTGACCGAATTAATTTTAATGGGTTTTAAATGGTTTTAAAGGAGTTTTTAGCTAGGGATTTTAAATAATGGCCAAATGTTTTAAATTATTTTAATTGTTTTTAATTTTTGTGTTGGGTTTATTTTATTATGGCTGTACACCGCCCTGAGTCCTTCGGGAGAAGGGCAGTATAGAAATGTAATAAAATCAAAATTAAAAACCACTGGGCTAAGAGACTGTGATTGGCTGAAGATCACCAATTGTCTTTGTGCCTAATGCCGAACTAGAACTTACAATCTCCCAGTTTCTAGCTTGGTGCAACCATTGCCAAAGTGGCTCTACAATAATCATAAATATCATAGAGATACTTTAGCCCCTGTGTAATAGCTGTCTTGTTTAGTGGCCATTACAGTTTTAGTGATGAAAAAGTACATTCTTCCATTTACAACTTTCACAGTTCTGTAAATCAAAGAAAAGCTGAGGAAAGACCATTACTACAGTTTCCATTTCATTTAGCAACCATTTTGCTTAATGACCAAATTGCTTGTCCCAGTTATGGTTTCCTCAGACCCTGATGCCAAAAACATGTGCAAAATGGAGTTGTAAAAACCCCTTTGTCCTCAGGAAATACCTTCATTGATATTTCTACTATGGAACCTTAGGACACCGAGGCAAGACTTGAACAGTTATAGTAGAAAGTCTCTGGGTCATGCTTTACTTGTGGAAGCAGCTATATTACCCCTTAAGTTAATGGGCAGTATACCATCAACTGGAAGCCAGGAACCCAGTTCCCAACCAGGAGACTATACTGCATCAAAAGAATTAGCCACTTTAAAAGAGTTTCTGGGCTGATTTATGGTTATGATGATCAGTCAGATTATAGAAAGAAAAATATAATGTAACTACACAGAGAGAGGTTAAAACACATTATACATATAGCTGCTGTGAAGAATATCAGAAAACATTTATTTTTTATTTTATGTCTTTTATCTTTTTCCTTCTTTACATAAGTTGTGTTAGTTTTTATCTTTTTGTTTAAAGGTTGTAATGATACAGTATATATATGGGGGAGCTGTGTGGCAGATTTGTTAGAACATTGATCCTTGACACAGGTTCAAATCAGGGATGGGTTCTAAAAATTTTTACAACCAGTTCTGTGAGTGTGGTTTATTTTGTGGGTGTGGCTTGGTGGAGGTAATGTGACTGGGTGGGCGTGACCAACCTTTTTTAAAAAAAAAACTTTTAAAAGCATCTTTTCTATAAACTTAAGAGGTTGCAGAAAAAAATGCTTTTAGAAGCCTCTGACAATCAGGCAACTCAGCTGGGATCGCCAGAGGCGTTTAAAGGCATTTTTTTCCCTACAGCCTCTTCGGTTGAAGAGGTGGTACAAAAAATGCTTTTAAAAGACTCTGACAATCCCAGCTGAGCTGCGTGATTATTAGAGGCTTTTTTAAAAAAACTTTTAAAAGCATTTTTTTAGGCCAAAGAGGTTGTAGAAAAAATGCTTTTAAAAGTAAAAAAAAAAAAAAACTCTGATGACGTGGGTGGGTAAGCGAGCGGTGATCAGGCCGGGGACTGGTTCAGGGGCGTAGCCAGCCAATGTTATTACCGGTTCTCCGAAGTACTAGAAATTTTTACTACTTCTACTTTACTACTTTACTACTTCTTGTGAACCAGTGTGAACCGGGAGCAACCCATCAATGGCTCAAATCCTGAGCCCACCTTACCAGTAAGGGTCTTTGATAAAAGCACTTCACCTGCCTCCCTCAGATATGAGACTGACATGAAGTAAGAGAATCAAGTCGACTTGGATATCATCAGGCATAACAAGGTCCACCACTAGGACAATCTAATGATAAGTGGGCTAGTGGAGGAAACCATACATGACAAGAAAAGAACATCTGGAACTGATACAATGCTTCTACAACAGCAGACCTAATGAAAGGGGATACATGTAGCATATGAGGGAACTATAAATGGACAGAAGTCCCACTTTTTAAAAAATTATTCCACCCTACACAAATGCACTCATTTGCCAAGGAGGAAATTAATGCCCAGCTGCAAAACGCACTTTTATTGTGCAGAGGTTGTGCAGTCAGGCAAAGTCATGGGGCTGCATAATGAGGATAATGGGTAATAAATGAGGCAGAAACCAAAATGAGGAAGATTCATTGCCGAAATACAGAAACAAAGTTTTACATTGTGCAGATGTAGAACAGAAACAACATACATGGCATCAGCAGGTTCTCATGACCGGAAGCACGCAGTATGGAATTTTGACCACGTAGCTTGGATGCAACTGGCAAAATGTTTGCATTGCACAGAATGAGAAGTAGCTGAAGTTTCTACTTGGCTTTTAATAAAGGAGTCATGAAATCTATGAATTTCCCGCGAGAAAAAGGCAATACCTTCACCACTTGTGGGTCTTCCCCCTCTTCCTCTCCTTCTGTTAATGGCTTTGAGTGCAATGGACTCCTATTCATCTTTCTTGGACTTGCAGTGTTTGTCTCCTCTTGCCTGGCAGCAGCATCTCTTTACTATGTTGTTGCACTAAAAACAGAACTAGCAGTCCTCACCAGCAAGCTGAATGGCAGGATTCAGGCAAGCAATTCACTTCCACAGCTTGTTGAGCCCTTGGGAGAAACCAAGGCAGCCAGCCCCTTCATTCCCTACTGGAAAATGGCCAATTCAGTTTCCAGCCAGGTGAGTTGAAAACCTTTGGGCACTGGAGGAGTTGAAGAGAGAGAGGGAGGGAGGGAGGGAGGGAGAGAGAGAGAGAAAATGAGAGGGAGAGGGAGAGAGGGAGAAATTGCAGTCTTCATGATGCTTATTTGCCTGTGTTTTGTCAGGGAATTGTTTTGGGATCACATCGAGGAAACCGAAACATAATGTGGACTGGAGACAAACATAGGGGGAAAAGATCCCCCTCTCAGAGAGGAGAAACAGGTATGGTAAGATCTGGTTGGATGAAGTAAGATCTGATTGGAGATCATAGTGGTCTCTGGAAAAACACCTCAGGGTCCAGGGCACTAAGAATTGTGGATGAGCATGGAGGGCCTTATATGGTCAAAATATCAGATAGTAATAGGGTAGACCTGAGATATCTGTAATAGCAAACTTTCCTGCTGAAAAGATGGGTATCTTTCAAGCTTTCACCTTTTATATGAATTGTTGCTTGATGAACTTTAATCCTTCTCTCTTTCCCTGATCAGTTATCAGTGGAACTCAACTCTAACCAAAGGTGAACTGATCCTATCTTATGTATTTTATTTTATAATTGCTCTTATTAACATGGTTTATTTATTTTCAAAATATAATATTAGCAATACTATAATTCTAATCCTGATTCGCCAGTTGCGTCCCTTTCTAGATCGGGATGCGTTACGCACAGTCACTCGCGTGAGGTGCCCTCGTCACCTCACGCCTGGACTACTGTAATGCTCTCTACATGGGGCTCCCCTTGAGGAGCACCCGGAGGCTCCAACTGGTCCAGAATGCGGCCGCGCGGGTGGTGATGGGAGCGACGTGGCGCTCCCATGTGACCCCACTCCTACGCGAGCTGCACTGGCTTCCAGTGGTCTTCCGGGTGCGGTTCAAGGTTTTGGTTACCATCTTCAAAGCGCTCCATGGCTTAGGACCAGGGTATCTTCGGGACCGCCTTCTGCCACAAACAGCCTCTCACCGACCAGTCCGCTCCCATAGAGAGGGTCTCCTTAGGGTGCCGTCGGTCAAACAGTGTCGACTGGCGGCCCCCAGGGGGAGAGCCTTCTCTGTGGGGCACCTACCATCTGGAATGAGCTCCCCCCCGAGATAAGGAACTTACATGACCTGGGTACTTTTCGCCGTGCCTTGAAAACATTTTTATTTGAACAAGCTGGGCCTTGTTCCTCCTTTTTTGGGTTTTTAAATTTTATAATCATAATTGG
Source organism: Masticophis lateralis (assembly GCA_030761175.1). Classification (NCBI taxonomy): domain Eukaryota; kingdom Metazoa; phylum Chordata; class Lepidosauria; order Squamata; family Colubridae; genus Masticophis; species Masticophis lateralis. The sequence goes on from JAUDYJ010000001.1 coordinate 162,507,103, forward strand.
ATTTTTAAACTGTTGAGCCAAATTATTTAATTTATTTTTAATGATTTTTAACTTTTGTATTTATTATATCTTATTCTGGCTGTTCACCGCCCTGAGTCCCGTCCGGGAGTAGGGCGGTATAATAAATAGATAGATAGATAGATAGATAGATAGATAGATAGATAGATAGATAGATAGATAGATAGATAGTCATTTTTTCCCAGGCATAGTTTGAATGGAACCCTAGCAACATGTATTAATTACAGAATATCAATGCACATTCCATTGAACCAGTTTGAATTAAACATTCATTAGTAGTGTAGGAAGAGTTGCAATCAAAACTTTCCTGAAACTAATTATATTTTATTTCCTTTACTTGAATCCCATATTAATTTCCTTGTTTTTTTCCCCCTTCTCTCTAATTTGAAATATCTCTTTCTAGTATTACAGTCATGTCTGCAATTGATGGCTGACAGCAAAAGTGCCATTCAGCAACATGGTAATGTACTAATTTCTTAACTTGATTTTGTGCAACCCACCAATTTTCTGTGAGTAGGCATATTCTGCCATTGCATTATAATTGTTCAAGTGCAACCTTGTTCTTAAAAAATGTAGGAAGGAAAATTCAATTATATTTATTAGCATTTTACCAGTCCACCTTTCCCACTTTTAGGGGAAACTCTGGATCAGCATTAGAGGTTCAAGTTTTCAATTCTGATGGTCCACTGTTTCAACTGATGACACGTGGAAATGCACAACCAATTATAGTTTGTCCCAAAGGGTTTGTTTGTTTCTATAATTTACCGGTATATGCTAAAAAATAGGATACCTGACTACAAGCCTTCTCCTATATTCCAGTGCATTCTTCTAGTTCACCAACCTTCTGAGGTGAGTTCAGATAGAGTCTGAATCCTGGTAGAGCCATAAAAATATAGCTTCTGTCAGGGGGCTGTTCTTGAAACCTTGGTATACAAAAGCTACTTATCTCTTTTTTAAAATCCATATGTATTGTTAAAATATTGAAATAGATTACAAAGAATATTGAAAAAAGCAAATATATTACAAAAAAAGTTGAAACAAGCAATATGATACAAAAGCACTGCTACATTTGAATTTTAAAAGTCATAGCGAAAAAATAAAAGGTAAATTGCCTTTTATTGTTTCATCATTCTTTTCCCTTTGTATCCTCAACACTAGTCATGGCTTAGTTATGTGAACTACTCATCAAACATTAATACTTGTTCTTAGTTTCTGTTTGAGCTACTCATCTGAAAGGCATAATGATTTTTTCTTTTTTAAAAAAATCGTAGGAAATATACAAGAAAAATAGTTAATCCACGTTTAATGAGATACTAATAATTTTTCAGATGACTCAAGTATAGTTCCCTGGCTTCTTAGCTTTAAAAGAGGAACAGCTCTAGAAGAACATGGAAATAAAATACTGGTCAGAGAAACTGGCTACTTCTTCATATATGGTCAGGTAAAATAGAGAAAAAAGTTCTTTTACTAATCTGTCTGAAGTATTAATTTAAAGTTGTAATGAAATTTATTTGTTCAGGTTTTATATACAGATGAAATGTTTGTAATGGGACATTTGATTCAGAGAAAGAAAGCCCACGTCGTTGGAGATGATCTCAGTCTGGTTACATTATTTCGTTGCCTGCAAAACATGCCTGAAACCTCTCCTAACAATTCTTGTTATACTGCTGGTAATTATGAAAACCATCCTAAATTTATTGGCCTAGATAAGCATTTTACTGGTAGGAAAGAGAATTAGCCATATAAAAGGATTCATTAGTGGATGGTGTGGTGGGCTATGCTGAACACCTTACCTCATATAGGTGAGTTTCAGTTAATTCTTTCTCTTAATTCCAGTGGCAGGCAGCAACCTCTGTTAGAGAAAAAGATGCAAAGATACACTGCTTTTTGCTTTGGGGCACATCTTTCTATGTTAGGAAAATGGCATAAAACTGGGGACTGCCTGATGGACATAGGCATAAAATCTGTTGGGAATGGGGAAAAATGTTCTAGGCTGCTCAGGACTTAGAAAATGAATTGCTGCTGAATGGACCCAAGTCCCTGAAGAAATTGAACTGCATGTTTTATTATTATTGTTGATTGCATAGTCAGCTAGATGTTTAGACTGGATTTGCCTACTTTTGTCCATCTCTTGAGTCCTTCCTAAGGACTGGAATAGGAAGATACTGTTTTTTGATGATGTTAAAGGATGTAAACTGTTCCAACTAAGGCTGCCTTTTGCAATTAACTGATGGAGATTTGTTTATATTTTGACCATTCTCCAAAGAGTTTAGACTAGTGTCCATGATCCCCCATCCTTTGAGCCTCAGGAGAATTCTTCAGGAGAGGCTGGAATCTGAAAGAGTGACTGATCCAAAGCCCCAAGGCAGCTTCCATAATCTTAAACTATACTGCATATCTATTACACTGCACTACTGTAGTCTGCCTTTTCATCCATGTTGGAAGTCAAGATCTATATAGAAAAGGACTTACAGATAGTCTTTGATTTACAACAGTAATGGAATCTATCCATTACTGTCAAAAGTTGGAGTCTATATTAAATGAACCACACCATTAACAACCTCCCTATCCCTGCTCTCCCTAATGCATTCATTAAACGAATGCATGGGTCATTAAGTAGAGCATGGGGTGACTTGGGTGTGGGAGATCATGGGAGGCCTAGTGCAGGGACAGGCCCACCCACACTGGACCTCCCAAGGCTTCCACCTACCCTCTGAGATACCTCAGACTCGCTTCCTGCTGCTTGGGTTCCCCACATCCCTAAGGCCTCCTCCCTATCTACCCTGTCACACTTACCTTTCACGGATGTCCAGAGTTCAGAAAGTTGGAGTAGAGAAGACCACTCCATTGCTGGGCCATATGGCAGAATTGAAGGGAAGAAATCCTTTCGGTTCTGCTGTCCTTGCTATGTTTCGCTCCCCCAGGACCAGCAGCTCCAGCTTTATGTTAGCATTGGTAAAGTTGAGAACCTGAGAAGAAATCCTGCTGGTTTTACTTTCCTCACAATCTTTGCCTCCTCTGGTGACAGCAATACTAGCTTTACACTAGTATTGCAGGCCCTGGGGGAATAAAGCATAGCGATGAAAGCAAAACCAATAGGATTTCTTTTCCTTGATTGTGCCATAGGGCCCAGCAAGAGTGGCCTTCCCTACTCCAACTTGAGTTCTGGATATATTTGAAAGATAAGTGGGGGCACAGTGACTGGAGGGGGGGTGAGGAGTGTGTAGAAGCCGGTGAGTTGGAAAAGCAGCCTCAGTATCTTTGGGGACACAGTAAGCAGGATGAGGGGGAATAGGTGGGTGGATGTGCTGCAGTGTTTCTGTGGTCGATTATATCGGCCAATGACCATGGGGGAGCTACAAACATTGTAACTTTGAAACAAGTTCATATATAGCTTTTGGTGGGAAGGGTGTTATAACTTTGAATGTTCATTAAATGGCCTATGGCACCTTGAGGACTACCTATATTTATTTATATACATCTTATTTATAGGTGTTTATAATGTGCATAACATGCATCTTTTAACCTCAGAATGAAAGAAGGTGGCAGCTTTGTCTTTTAAGGACTAGCCAAATCATAGCCAATATGATTTATTTTGGTCTGGTACATTAGACTGTTGTACTTAAAATGATTGCAATGTTTTGGCAGGTGTTGCAAAATTAGAAGAAGGAGATGAACTTCAGCTTACCATACCACGGACAAGTGCCAAAATAGTCTTGAATGGAGATGTCACATTTTTTGGTGCAGTCAGACTTCTGTGAAAGTCTGTTGAAAGATCTTTTTGATGTTATTAATTGCCTCGCTTTTTCCAGTGCACCAAGATATTTCAGGAATTATGAAATAATTTGAAATCATTATGCAAGTTTCTTGCATGTTACCTCTTTAGTGAGTGGATTTTTTAAAAAAGATATTAACTTATTCAGAAAGAGGAAATCCTACTCATGCTTGTCATGTACTACCCTCTCATGTGTGGATTACCAGAAATGAAACTTTTCTTGTGAAAATATAAATAGCCTTATTACATAAGAAGAGTTGAACTTCTGCTGCATCAATTCTGGAGTTCAAAGTCTGTTCCCAAGAGGTATCCTTATCCCAGCAAAGTCACAGACAAGGTGTAAATATCTCAATTTTTCCTACATTTTCCCCAAGCAGCTGCAACTGGAGAATCAAGACTTGCATCTTGCAGTCTGCAGAAGAGGAAGCAAGAAATCATGCTGCACCTGAACAGCATCAAATGTCCTACAGAGAGCAATACAAATATGAACTATAGCAGGAAGTACATAGTTCCTCTTTAGGACACGCATAAACATGGTTTCAAATATGAACATAAATCAAAATAATGTTTATATGGTTCTTATGCAAGTAACTATACCAGGATGTTAGATTTAAAGGGCTAAGCAAGCAATGCCATGTATATTCTATTTATCCACTTGCCTATCTTATTTACTAATAATCTGCAGAATAGAATAGAATAGAATAGAATAGAACAGAACAGAACAGAACAGAACAGAACAGAACAGAACAGAACAGAACAGAACAGAACAGAACAGAACAGAACAGAACAGAACAGAATAGAATAGAATAGAATAGAATAGAAGTTGGAAGGGATATTGGAGGTCTTCTAGTCCAACTCTTTGCTTAGGCAGAAAATCCTATACCATTTCAGACAAATGGGTTATCTAGTCTCTTCTTAAAAACTTCCATTGTTGGAGCATCAACAACTTCTGGAGGCAAGTTGTTCCACTGATTACTTGTCAGGAAATTTCTTCTTAGTTCTAGGTTGCTTCTCTCCTTGATTAGTTTCCATCCATTGTTTTTTGTCCTGCCTTCAGATGCTTTGGAGAACAGCTTGACTCCCTCTTTTTTGTGGCAACCTCTGAGAATGGGAACACTGCTGTCATGTCAAACCTTGTCCTTCTTTTCATTAAACTAGACATACCTAATTCTAGCAACTGTTTCTTATATGTTTTAGCCTCCAGTCCCCTAATAATCTCTGCTGCTCTTCCCTTCACTCTTTCTAGAGTCTCAACCTCTTTTTTACATCGTGGCAACCAAAACTGGATGGACTAAGATGGTTAAGAAACAAACATTCACTTCTGATGCATACCAAATATGTGTATCAGCACTAACTGTAAATTTTAGTTCATTTGTATTGTCTTTTGTTGGAAGAAATATCCTTCTGGGTTCAGTTCCAAGTGGGGAAAAAGACACTGGAAACATAGAGACTGCTTGGAAAGATGGTTTAATGGTGGACAATGTCACATGGTTTGAGTTCCTGAGCAGAAAAGGGTCGAGATGCTGAGCATGCTTTGGCTTTATGCCCTCTCTGAGCTTTGAACTTTCTGGGGCACAGGAAGAGTATCCTGATTGGTTGTCAGACTCCCAGGGGGTGGGGGTCTTAGCTAGCTTTGCTGGCTGATGTAATCTTCCCAGGTGCCATGTAGTGAGTTTCTGTTGCTAGATGGGTCCTATTGTGTTGCAGATGATGGTCCATTGACAAAGGTGGGGGGAATGAGTGAGGTTGGCTGAGGCCTTAATTGACAAAGGTGGGGGGAGGCAGGAAGCTGCTTTGTCTTTAAAACATGTTTCTCCATTTCTCATCCAGGGAAATATAACATCCTGCCTTTTTAATATTTCCTAAAATATTTCATTCTTCTAGGAGAGGGGTGAATGCTATTCTTTTACAGGAAGATACTCTTTCTGTAAAAAAAAAAAAAACAGGGGCCTCTGGACTCTGTCTAGCCCAACTTTCCCTATAGCCATAGTCAATTAACATTGGGATGCAGGGATCCTTCGTATCTACTGCTTTGCAGCAAAGAAACAGCAGATGCTAAATCCACTGCCATTTACAGTAGTGGCCAAAATTGTGGAAACCTTTTTGGAAAAAATGTATTTTTGAGGTTTGATGGCTAATAACACCACTTTTTTTGGAGTAGTACCATAAAATTATATATTAATGGAAAGATAATTTAATCAAGAATGTAATGCTTTTCAACCTTTGTTTGAGAGATAAAAGTGGATTTTTTTCATGGAATTCTAGATTTTAGGCCAAATTCCTACAGTCTGCACTGAACAGTCCTTGCAATCAACTTCACATTGTATTGCGCCATTTCATCTTGTATACACCCAGATGATTTTCTTCTGTCACATAGGCACACTCTCTTAATTCTTCTATCATCACTTGCTGTTGTGAACCTTTTCCTGCCTTTACCAGTGTGGTTTTGTGGTGACTAAGTCTCCTTATACCTCTTCAAAAACTTAGAAATGCCACCCTTGGTTACGTTTCCACCAATTTTTCTTCTAATTTCTTTATAACTGTAGCCTTGTTCACTTAATAATACTATTTTACATCACTTTCTGGTCGACCAGTCAACTCTTTGCACAATTACTTTAATTTTATTACGTTTTACAAGCTCACTAAATGAAAGAACACAAAAAAACCCAACCAATTTGATAGCGATCACATAACACACTGACAAATGTCCTCTTCTCAGCTTCAATACATGACATCAATAACTGAATCCTACTGTGATCTGATTGGCTCATTGCCAAAACAAAATGACAGCTGATTGGGTCTCTAAACACTCATGCTCATTGGCTGCAATTAGATGAAGGAAAGCTGATATCAACCTAAGCAAGTTATGCTTCCTTTTTGTGATTATTTGGTTATATCTTTTCACAGAATACAGATAATTGAACAAACTTTGTTGTATAACATTTTTGATTAAATTGTCTTTCCATTAATATATAGTTTTGTGGTACTTTTTTAAAAAAATAGTGTTATTAGCCATCGAACTCAAAAATACACTTTTCCCAAAAGGTTTCCACAATTTTGGCCACTACTGTACTTACAACATCTGAGATGAGGGTGGTAGTGAACGATAACATAGGATTGCTAGTCCTGACCGCAGCAAGACTTCTGTTCATTGGACAATGAACTACGGGGTGGCATGGAAGTAGCTGCAACTTTTTGATATTGCAGAAAGCTCCCCTACCCTGTCTGTGTAGTTTTGCAGGATGGATGGGGATCAAGAGCTATGAGGCGTGGTCAAAAGCTTTCTAATGCATGGTGAGAAAAAAAGCCAAATGCTGCTTGAATGGGAGAAGCAGGAGGATATTAGAGAAGCATATTTTATGTGCGTCACAACATTTCATTTCTCACAAAGGGAACCAAGAGAGGCAGTTGCAGCAGCTGCATGACCCTGCATGCATTCCTTCCCGTTTCTCTCCTTCAGCATCCCCAGTCCTATAGCAGAGATTGAATAGGTTATAATTTCCTCACTTAAAATCTTGAAAGATGGGATGCGGAGTTGCCAAAAAGTGTGCAGATGTTGCACGTTAGTATTGCTACTAAGGTGGGAAGCTTGCTGCTGCATTTTCAGATTTATTACTTTGACTTTCTGTCTCACAATCTTTCTGAATCTAGTTTAAAATATGAACTATTTTCAAATTTATTCATACAACACCATACTGCAAGCACATCATGTTTGCAGATTTCTAGAGGTGATAGTGTGCTGCCAAGTCAATTAATACATGTGCACCAAGCAGCTAGCACTGAATCACGACCTCTAAGAACTTCACTAATCCACCCTTGCTCCTCTTTACTTAAAATTATAATAATTATACTAGTTTTTCTCTATGTTGGCAAACCTCCACATTGCCTGCTGAATTTGCTAATTCTTATGTTTCAGCAACTCTGTTTTAGAGCCCCTTTATTTAGTTGTGACAGTTGACATGATAGGATTGGTGTCAAGATGGAATGAAGCCAAAGAAAGCATAGATTCTCCCTTACGCACATTGTTGCCAGCATTTCTTGATCCCTGGTACAATATCAAATCACTGGATATGTCAGTGTTTCAAAAACAAGCATCCGGTTAATGTAATCAACAGGGGATTTCCTCCACTCTGCTACTGGAACTCCTTTTAAACTTTTAAACCCCATCTTGAAGCTAAGAAGACTCTTCAGTGCCATCTTCTGGCTGGAAATTTCACAGCACTTTCCATTTGCTACTTGCTATTTTTCTTTGCTGGAATTTACAGCTAGTCCTCGGTTTACAACAGTTTGCTTAGTGAGCATTCAGTGGCACTGAAAAAAGTGACTATGATTATTCACACTTACTACCATTGCGGTATCCCCATAGTCATGTGATTTACATTCAGATGCTTTACAACAGATTCACATTAATGACGGTTGCAGTGTTCTGGGGTCACAGGATTCCCTTTTATGACCTTCTGACAAGCAAAGTCAATGGGGAAGCCAGATTCATTTAACAACCGTGTGATTAATTTAACAACTGCAGGGATTCACTTAACAAATGTGGCAAGAAAAGATGTAAAATGGGGCAACACTCAGTTAACAAATTTCTCACTTAGCAACATAAATTCTGGGCTCAATTGTGGTCGTAAGTTGATCTGTACTTTGCTGATAAACACATTTCTATGAATCATATCAAGTCAGTCATTCAGACTCCAACATAGGACTAGCTAACTTTAAGAGCAGCTTGAAGATTGGGACATGGTGCTTTTGTTTATGCCACTTTCTTCTTTTTGTTTCATCTATTTTAATTTTATTTTTTAAAAAAGGTACAATGAAACCCAAAAAATGTTAAAGTGACAAAGAAAAAACACAAAACAAACAAGACACTAAAATATGCCTAAAATAAAAAAACTAATATAGATACACATATTTTCCTCCAGCTGAATAGTGATTAATATATTACAACAATATTAGTTTCTCATCCCTTGCAAAACAGGTCCAAAAGATTTTAAACTACTAAACTATTAATTCTATTTGCAAATTATTCATGTCATCTATAAAATATATTAATGACAAAATAGTTAACAAAAGGAACAATAATAATAAGACGATTAAAATTTCAAACCCCTCTGTTAACGAATTATTATAATCAACTCTTAGAAAATTTACCATGGCTTCTTAGCTATCCTAAATCATCCCAAGAATTAATGATGATTCATCTTTGATGAAATATCCATGTTCAGTTGTTCTAGCAACATATTTGCCAATACAATGATGCCTAATTCACATTCTAGCCTTCTCTCTGTCCAGGAGATCTTCATGCTATAGTTCCTCTATAGCTGTCTAGCATTTCATATTTCTCTGAACATTTCAGTTTAATTTTTGGAAATGTAAATAAATCAAACATGCATTTTGGAAAAAAACAGACATGTTTATAGAAGCAATGCCTTGAATTGCGGAATTTAGCAATTATTCAGACATAACAAAAACTGAGAAGAAATTAAGAGATGTATTCCTTTTTACCAGAATTAGTAATATAAAATTTATCAACTAGAGGAAGTATTTTTCAAACATGATGGCATGCATCATGGAAAAACTATATACTATTCTCATAATCTGGAGTCAAAGGAAGACTTTGGAATGTATAGAGGAAGCCAGCTGTCACAATGAAAGTAGAAATATTAGAGAACAGAACACTGGATCAGATAGGTTTCAAAAAGTTAAGAAAGTTTTTAAGGAATGTGAAGATGCCTTATTGCTCTAATCCCGAACAAGCATATTTACTTCCCTATAAGTAAATATTTACTTCCCTATATAAGTAAACACTGATTAATTTTTGTTGAGTAAAATAGTAAAGCATAATAAAAACACCGTAATGTGTAGTGTGTACCTTTAATCTTGGATTGGGAATTGCTGGGTAGCTTGAGGCAAATAATTTTAAGATGGTCTATTTCTTTCTAAAATAGCAAGGAGAACCATACAAACTCCAGAGAGATTATGCCCTTGAAGTAGTAATCCTGGGAGAGAGTTCATGTGAAATAAATAAGCACTTCTAAGTAAAAATCTATAGATAGTCCCGTAGAATGCCAGCTTTCCCAAGCCTGAGGCCTTCTGGTGAAGCAGAATCAGCAGCCATGAGCGCTCAGCCAGCAAAACCTTTGGCTATGCTGGGTGACAATGAATGCTCCAGTGCATCTGGAGGAATGATTGGAGAATGCAGCAAGCAACACTGAATTCAGGGTGACACATGGCCAAATGGAGATGTGTCAGATTGCATTGCAAAAGATTGTATGCATGGTAAACAACCCTAGTAGTCTCTTTAACAGTAACTTGAAAATGCTATTTATAGTTTAGCTCACTTCAAAAATAGCTCATGGTAAACAAATGTTACAGGAGTAATTGAATTCTCATATACTTTCTTCAAGAACAGTAATAATTATTAACTTAAAAGTCACTGGTTGAACATATTAAATTGAAGGCCTAATTTAAAATGGCAACAATTTGTACACACCCCTTTTCCCCTTCTTTGTGCTCGATGTTCTATTTGAGCATAATTACATTGTCAGATCAATAGCCATATCAAGCACCCACCTGTTTTTCTTTCTGTGCTCAGCACTGATTCACAGAAACTGCTGGGGAGGCCTGTCTGCTATCCATCTGTTTGGATCCATTTAGGAACTGAATACAGGAAGGTAGTCATTGTACATTATTAGTTTCCTGAACGTTGGTTGTAGCAGAAGCAGCAAACACAGAGTGCATTTATTAGCACAGAAGGTCAGCTAAGAAAAACAAATGATACCACTCAGTTTCCATATGAAATAGAAATAGCTTTGTCTTGACAACTTTTATTATTATCCTGAAGCTGCAGCTAAGGAGAAATTGCTTACAAGCCAGGCTTTAGCAGTTGCTGTTCCAAGATAAATTGTTAGATTCAGGCAAGATTATTACTGCCACAATCAAGGGACACTTCTAGATATCCATCCATGGGTTAGCAATGCAACAAGTACTGACCTTATTTACCATGAATGCTGTTAGAAACCATTGGCCCTGTTTTAATTAAAATGTGAAGTATGCAATGCCAAAATTGCTTGAGATTCAGTACTAATTACCATAAATGGAATACTGTTTTCAGGATTTGAATTTTCACTAGGGAAAAATGTTTTATTTGTTTACAATCCTGAGATCATATGATACAAAAGTGATGGGCATAATAAGTGTCAATTGTTAGCAGTGTAATCTGTCAGTGCTAATTACACCTCATAATAAACTGCGGGAGTCGACTCTGAACCAAAGCAAGTTAGCAGTCTTTGGAAAACAGAGTCAATTAGACTGGTGACTGGGGTGCAGGTATTGAATGACTATAGTTAATTGCAATGCCGCAATCTTCAGCAAGCTAGCTCTAAATTAGAAACAAATGAATAATTCTGGTTCAATAAAGTAAACCTTTTAAACATGTTGGACAATTCATCTTACATGCTTCCCTAGCCCCACCAAGCTGATTTTCATTTTCATGGAACGTTTATGACATCTTTGGAACTCTTGTTTTCTTTACCTTGTAATTTATCTTACCCAGAACTGTGCAGCTGGGTAAGATAAGGACACTTTATATCTTGCAGAAGGACAAGATATAAAGTGCAACTAAATGTTGATCAACATTTAGAGCTTCTGATAATCAGGCAGGTCAGGAGCTGTTCTAAAACTGTTCTGCCTAAGAATTCTCCATTTAATTCACATCTCAGGCAGCTGATAAACAAACCCATATTGTGATGTAATGTAATGAAGAATATTTATTTTATAAGAATTACAAATATAAACATAGACAAAACATGAACACAGAAAGAGACAACGCTTAAATCACAAAGGCAGGGTATTAATAGAACAAGAAAACAAACTCAGAAATTACAAAGAATCGAAAGACATCTACTAAAGACCCAAAACAAAGAGCCAATTTTTCCATAGCTGATGAGAAACAACCTTAGACAGATATCATGGAATAAGCATAAAAAGAGGACTTTTTCCTGTATTAAGAAGCATCACTTATCAATCTGGTTGGTTCAGTCTAGCTGGATGGGCAGCTTCGAGCTCACCTAGGCAACACTTGAAAAGAACATCACAGGTCATTCAGGTCTGATTAGCCTGCCAGCTCCAAAGGTTGTGTGCTTAGGCTTAATTTCCTGTTGACAGGTTTAAGAGGACTTGATAGAGATTGTGGTTGTCAAGTGTTTTTCTTCTTTCCCTATATGGTCTTATATGGGAGGAGTACATAATATGTACTTTTGGGTATGCTTACTATGTGGGCCAGTTTAGGGTAGTGGTTAAAGGCATTAGGCTAGAAACTGGGAGTCAATGAGTTCTATTCCTGCCTCAGGCATGAAGCCAGCTGAGTGACCTTGTCCCCAGTCACTCCCTCTCTCTCAGCCCTAGGAAGGAGGAAGGACAAGCCACTACTGAAAACCTTGCCAAGAAAACTGCAGGGCCTGGTCCAAGAAGTTGCCAGGAGTCAAAACTGACTTGGATATACAGACACTATGTGGGATACAGACCCACTATATTACAAAGTAAACATGTCACAGGAGTTCATTCCTGGATTCTGTATACCAATTCCAGAAAAACCCAGTACAGGTACCTTAAGCATCAAATGGGAAGAACACCTACAAGAATTTTCAGCTGTTGAGAAGGTCTTCTTAAATTCAAGATGTTTATAAATGACATATGGATTATAGCACAAGTAGCAGAATTCTATGATTTATTTTTAGTTATCACCCTATAACAAGGATATTGAACTGCTAAGTAATTGGCTTCAGTTTAGCTAACAATCTTAAACTTGACTGAGTAACTAACAGGCAGCCAGTATATAATTGCTTTTGTAATGCATGGTTACCAGTTTGTGAATACCAGAGGCCAAGATGTTCCTGTCTAGGAAAAGAACAAAGATCAGTTAAGAAAAATATGGCAGGGAAATTTCTAGTAATATCCTGCAAGACTGTTCTTTCTGAAAGAGTTGAATTCATGGAGTCTTTGGTGCTCTCTGGGTTTGATTGTTTGCTTGCAGATATTTCATTACATGTCTGGGCAATATCTTCTGTGCTACAAGGGAAGGGGATTTGCTCTCTGTTTATATGCAATATTTTGCCCTGTCAGTGTTGGTGGGGATATTGTTTTCTCCATGGTGGTTTCTTAATTAGGTTGTTATGTATTACTTGATTGTGTGTCTACTGTTAATCCTGGTGTTAATCCCTGTATATCTGGGTGCTGCTTGCTGGTGAAGAGGTGTTCTGGTGTTTTTGTTTATTTGTTTCAGTTTTAGCTTTTTTTGTTGTCTTTTTTGAATGTCCTTTATCTCTGTGGGCCTATTGATGGCTAATGCATTTGAGTGCCAAGCTTCCAGGAATTCCCTAGTATTTTTGGATTTAGCTTGGTCTACGATGCTCAGTTTTCCAGTTGGAATTTTGATTCAGTCTATCTGTGTGTTACAAATTAAGGAGTTTTTACTGTGTCAGCTCACAGGTAAAATTAGAAAGATTTTACAGTTGGCTGAAATTGGTATAAAACATTCTACATGTGGTATAAAATTCCATCAATAATATCCAGAATAGACAAACAAAGTAGTAAATGTTGGAAATGTAATCAAACAGAAGAAATATTGTATAACAAGATACACAAGTCTAATGCAGAAAGTTTTGGAATTTAAATTTGAAATGAAACCAGTGATGCTATTCAGCTGGTTTGCATTGGTTCAACAGAACTGTTTATTAACTCTGTGGAGTTCTGCGAACCAGCTGAATAGTCCAGGCTGCCTGCCTGCCTGCCTAACAATTCCAGTAGCTCACACACACCTCAGACGTTCCTGCTTGTTTGTAATTAACCAAAGGAAAGGAAAAGAAAAAGAAGAAATAATCACATAGCCATTTCCTCAGCAGAAAAATTCTAGACCCTTTAAAACTCAGGGGGTAAAATAAAATAAAAGGGGTTTTTTTTTTTGCTTCTCTCTCCCTTCAGTTAATAGCTCTGGGCAGACAGTCAAGAACCATTTAACATGGAATATAAGATGGAATATAAAGGTAAAGAAGTTTATCAACAAAATTTGATTAAAAAAGCTTTTTTAGAATATTATACAAAATTATATGCAGGAGATTTGATACAAGGTCAAGATATAGATAGATATCTTAAAGAGGTTGATGTCCAGGAATTAACTTTGGATCAAAGAGAAGGTTTGAATCAACCAATAAATTCTGAAGAGATTATTTTAGCAATTAAACAGTTAAAAGTAGGTAAAACGCCGGGAACGGATGGGTTGACAGCTATTTATTATAAGAACTTACAGATGGAAATGGTGGAACCGCTTAGGATGCTTTTTAATAAAATTCAATCTGGGGGAGAAACCCCACCCTCATGGAGAACAGCTTTTATATCACTGATTCCTAAAGAGGACCAAAATTGTGTTAAACCTGAAAATTTTAGACCCATCTCACTTTTAAATACTGATTATAAGATCTTTGCTAAAGTATTGGCAAATAGATTAATGCCAATTATGCAACAAATAATCCATAATGATCAATCAGGGTTTATAAAGGGGAGATATATGAAATATAACTTGAGACAAATAATAAATTTGGTTGAATATTTGGAGAAAAATAATCAGATTCCCGCAGCTTTTTTCTTTTTGGATGCAGAGAAAGCTTTTGACAGATTGAATTGGCAATTTTTATTCAAAATAATAGATAATATGCAATTTGGGGAGCAATTTATGAGCTCAATTAAAGCAATATATAGGGAACAAAATGCACAAATAATTATTAATGGAAGTTTAACGGATAGTTTTAAGATAGAAAAGGGAACGCGGCAGGGTTGCCCATTGTCTCCCTGATTGTTTGTTTTATCTTTGGAAATTTTGTTGAAAAAGATACGTGAATCTAAAGAATTAAAAGGAATAGTGATTCGACAGCAAGATTATAGGTTGAGGGCTTTTGCAGATGATTTAGTTGTTACACTAACGCAACCTACAGATACAGTTTCATATATGTTGGAATTGATAGAACAATATGGTAAAGTTTCGGGATTTAAAATAAATCAACATAAGACTAAGATAGTGACTAAAAATATGTCTTTCAATCAAAGAGAAGAGCTTCAACAAATATCAGGATTTGAAATACTTAAAAAAGTTAAATATTTGGGTGTGTTTATTGCTGGGTCAAATACAAAGTTATTTAAAAACAATTATGAAGTCTTATGGCGAAAGGTGCAGAAAGAAATGGAGGATTGGAAAAAGTTACAATTATCTTTATTAGGTAGAATAGCAGCAATTAAAATGAATGTATTACCTAAGTTTTTATTTTTGTTCCAAATGATACCGGTGCTGAAGAAGGATGAACAACTGAGGGAATGGCAAAAAGGTCTTAATACTTTTATATGGTCAGGTAAAAAACCCAGAGTTAAATTAAAAATTATACAAGATATTCGGGAGAGAGGTGGTTTAAAAATGCCAAATTTAAGATTATACTATGAAGCTTCGGTATTAGTTCAGATTAGTGATTGGTTTAATTTAACAGAGGATAGAATTTTGAATTTAGAAGGACATGATTTACTTTATGGATGGCATGCTTATTTATTGTATGAAAAGAAAGTGGATAAAGTTTTTAAAAGTCATATGCTTAGAAATGCCTTGTTGAGAGTCTGGAAGAAATATCAATATAAATTGGATTATAAAATACCTATTTGGGCAAATCCCAGACATGCAATAGAAAACATAAGTATAGAACAAAAGATGGAGGTGATCACATATAAAGAACTTTTATTTAAAGAAAGGGGTAAACTACAACTTAAATCCTTAGAGGTTTTGAAGAAGGAAGGGATAATTTATACTTGGTTTCAATATGGTCAACTTCAAGCAAGATGGAGGGAGGATCAAAAAACAGGTTTTATGGAAAATGAAGAAAATTTGGTAAAGCAAATCAGGGACCAGGGTATTATGCATATTAAAAGATTATACAATGTATTATTAGAGATAGATTCTGAATCAGAGCTGGTTAAAGACTGTATGATTAAATAGGCTAGAAATTTTCAGGAACCAATAATGATGGAGACATGGGAAAAGATTTGGGTTAGAAATGTTAAATTTACTCAAGCACAAAACCTTAGAGAGAACTTTTATAAGATGTTTTATAGATGGCATTTAGATCCAAAAAAGTTGTCCTGTATGTATTCTAATGTACAAGCTAAATGTTGGCGGTGTGATTGTGAAGATGCAACTTATTTTCATATTTGGTGGACCTGTAAGAAGGTTAAAGCATTTTGGATAAAGATCTGGTGGGTAATGCAAAATATTTTGAAAAAAAGGTTGGAATTTACACCGAAACTCTTTTTGTTGGGTATTATAAATGAATATACATTATTGGAGACTAAGTTGATTTTAAATTTAATAACAGCAGCTAGACTGTTGGTTGCACAACACTGGAAAAAAGACTCTTTGCCTACAGTAGAAGAATGGATTGTAAAAGTAATGAACTTAGCTGAGATGGCTAAAATCTCAGCATATTTGAAGGATCATACGCAAGAAAGATATATTCTGGAGTGGAGGAAATGGATTGACTATGTTCGGAATAAATACCATATAAGAAGACATCAAATTGCGTATGAATGAAGAGGAAGAGTTGTAATTTTTGTTTTTCTATTTTATTAGATTGGAGTTAAGATTTTGATAGTGTTTGTAAACTAGAAATTGGATAGGTTAATGGTTGGGTTAAAATTTTTGTTGAAGAAGAGAAACCCTGTATTTCACTCTGGGAAGTCCGGGGGGAGGGAGGGGGGTTGAAGGAGGGGAGGGGTGGGGGGGGGGAAGAGGGGAAGGGGGGGTTTATATGTTTGTACTTTTATAAAACTTTTAATAAAAAAAAAAAAGAACCATTTAACAGGTGAATACTTAATTGCGATAACAAAACAGGAATTCAGTCAGCACAGAAACAATAGATCCTTAAAAATCATACAGATTAACAGAGTTGGAAGGGACCTTGTAGGTCATCTAGTCCAACTCCTCCCACATAAGCAGGAGACCCTAAACCATTTCTGAGAAATGGCAGTCCAATCTTTTTGTGAAAGCCTCCAGTGATGAAATTCCCACAACTTCTGAAGGTAAGCTGTTCCATTGGTTGATTGTTCTCACTGTCAGAAAATTCCTCCTTATTTCTAGTTGAATCTCTCCTTGTTCTTGACAGGATTAGGCCAGAGAAAGAGTTTTAAAAATGTTAATACAGAGCAGGAGTTTCTGGTCAGAGTTCTAATGTCTTTTTAAATACATGTTCTAATTAGCAGACTTTATTTTATTAATTTGGAATAGGGTTGCAATGCTGTTTCTATGTTTATGCATTTTGATCCTGCATTTTCAGCATATTTTTTTAAATTTGATTTATATGCTGCCCTTCTCCGGAGATTCAGGGCAGCTTACAATGTGTTAAGCAATATAAATTAGCTTACAGTATTAGACTGTAAAGATTTCAAATTATCTTATAACTTTGTTGCTTGTGTGTGATGGAGCACCACAACTTCTGAAGCCAAGCTATTCCATCGGTTGATTGGTTTCACACTTAGAAAATTTCTCCTTAGTCTTAGGTTGCTTCTCTCTTTGGTTAGTTCCCATCCGTTGTTTCTTGTCGTGCCTTTTGGTGCTTTGGAAAATAGATTGACCACCTCATTTTTGTAGGAGCCCACAAGTTTCCTGACAGAACAATTAATCAGTGGAATAATTTATCTCCAGAAGTTGTAAATGCTCCAACACTAGACGTTTTTAAGAAGAGATTGGATAAACATTTGTCTGACGTAATGTAGGGTTTCCTGTCTAAGCAGGGAGTTGGACTAGAAGACCTCCAAGGTCCCTTCCAACTCAGTTGTTCTATTCTGTTCTGTTCTGTTCTGTTCTGTTCTGTTCTGTTCTGTTCTATTCTATTCTATTCTATTCTATATTGGAAAAGTGCTATTTTATTGTGCGTTGGACTAAGGAAATTTCCTAAAGGTGAGACCAATCAAGTTGGCCATGCCCACCCAGTCACATGCCCACCCAGCCAGTCATTAGGGCAGAGAACCAGTTGTTAAATTATTTGAATCCCACCACTGAATGAAACCATAACTTTTTATTAGGTATAAACTCAGGGGAAAAGCAAAAGAAATGTGGTAATTTAATGAAATATAGACTTACAACCAGGGGTGGGCTGTTGGGGGTTCGCAGAGGTTTGGGAGAACCTCTAGCTAAGATTCTGTGCAGTTTGGAGAATCCCCAAATCCACTCTCCGGCCACCCTGCCCCTCCCCTCCCAGGAGTCCCCACGCAGCCTGTTTTGGATGCAGGAGGCTTGGGAAGGGTGAAAATGGGCCTACCAGAAGTTTGGGAAGGCCGGAAATGGGCCCGTTTCCTACCTCCAGAGGGCCTCCGGAGCCTGGATAGCCTTTTTTCGCCCTCCCAGAAGCTCAAGGAAAGCCTCTGGAGCCCAGGGAAAGCAAAACACCCTCCTGCCATGGTGTAGGAGGCCAGCTAGGCCATGCCCACCCAGCAACCAGGCAGAGAACCCCTTGCTAAAATTTTTGAAGCCCACCCCTGCTTACAGCAGCAAGAATAAATTTTGCTCAACACTAGAAAAGATATTATTTTAAAGCGTCTGACTGGAGAATATGCAGCAACAGCAAAACTCACAGTATACATACACAATAAAAGTTTAAACAAGAATAGTTCCCATACATACAATACACCATGCAACATGACAAATACAATCTGGCTTCTAAGGACTCATAAATGTCTACAATTTTGTAAATTAGCTGACGTACAAGAAGGAGGAAGTTAGAAAGCCAGTAGTTCATTTTTCATTAATTTTTCTTTCAAAAAAGGAGCCTGAGTGGCGTAGGAGGCTAATGCCTCCTACTAAGGCAGAATTTAACATCCAGTTGCCTGCAATTACACCAGTTCAAAACACCCCAGGCTCAAGGTCGACTCAGCTTTCCATCCTTTCTAAGGTGGGTAAATTGAGGACCCAGTTGTGGGGGCAATAAGCTGACTTTGTATAAATATACAAAAGTATGAAGGCTATTGCTTAACGTATTGTAAGCCGCCCTGAGTCTCTGGAGAAGGGCGGCATATAAATCAAAAAATTTTTAAAAAATTATTTTTTAATTTTTGGTAAATATTTTGCTTTTCCTTTTATTAATATGTCAACATATTAAACTACACAGTGGAGATTTCAACATTAAGTAATCAACTTAAGAGCAAAACCCTTTTTATACATCTGATACTTTCGTATCATCTGCAACATTTATTTTTCATGATGTTATATTCAGCTTTGGATGGAAAAATGATTTTATGTTTATAATAAAAATGTACTAAATTGTAATTGATATTGATAGACTATTTCTTTCTCTCTTATTTCCAGCACTCTAAATTATCTAAAGAATAGATTGTCTGGGGAAGGCTGTTTCCATCCTCCCCAGGCCCCTAGAAAGGCTCTGGAGCCTGGGGAGAGCAAAAAACAGGCCTTCCCCACCCATCCCCAGGCCTCCAGAGGCAGGAAACAGCCTGTTTCCCTGCTTCCGATGGGCCCAGAAGGCCCGAAAATCAGCTGGCTGGTGGACACGTGTGCCAGAGCTGAGCTCGCATGCCCACCGATATAGCTCTGTGTGCCACCTATGGCACACATGCCATAGGTTCGCCATCAAGGCCTAATACAATCTTCTACCTACGCTCTGTGCGGCAGCTGACTCATGTTTTTTTCTCCTTGGATCACTGAAAGTTTCGGTTTACTTAGGACATTTTGGGGGCTTTAATTTGTTTATTTATTTATTTAGTGTATGGCAAATGCATGGACTTATAGTGGTTCAAATGTTAATGTCCAGACCACCCTGCCATTCAAGGACAGAATGGTCTATGTTGAAAAATCAAACATTGGGCTGGTGTAAGCTCTTGATGGACCTTCAGACACAATGTGATGGATATTTTGTCAAAGAGCACCACAGTCATACTGAGTGGTAGAGACAAGACCCCACTTAAACAATGAGTCCTGGCAGACACCATGTTGGGTACGGATCCTGTTCATAGTTGACCTATGATGACCCAGGGCATGACACAAAGGCAACACAGTCAGAGAACCGGTATGAGTCCCTTTATTATCATCAACTGTGCCCTCTATGTCCCTTTCAACTCTCTGACCTGGAAAGAGCTCTTCCACCAACTTGTAATAGTCTTTGGCTGACAATACTTCAATCCCAAACATTGTAAGCAAAAAACTTCCAACTATAAATTCAACAAGGCAAAATAAGGTAATTAATCTGTCAGGGCAAGCAAGATAAGAAGTTCCAGAAGTGAAATAGCACGGCAGTAAATCAAACTAGTTTGGAGGATGCCAGGGACTCAGATAAACAGTGAGCACAAGATGAACTCAGTGTTTGTTTCTGACAACCTTTCCTCCCATTTTTCTTCCTTTAAACTTCATCCCTAGGTGTGCCTTGTGAAGGGAATTGGGGCCCTTTCCTCCCCCATAAGCCACACAACCCACATTGCTGTCTTCTCCATTCTTCCCTGTGCTGCCTAGGATGAGGAGAGGCTGGGTCTTGGTCTTCATCTGAACCCCCTCTCCCTTGTTCTACCTCTCCTCTGCTCTGCCCAGCCTGACCTTGCCCTTCCCCAGTTTCTTCCACAGCCAATGGAGCCACTCTCTTGCTCTCTGCCAGCTGTTCATCTTCCCCTTTGGATTCAGACTCTGATAGGGTCATGACATGACCAATGCTGGCAAGGAGGGTCAAAACTTGGCACCTTCTGTGTAGGATCATCTATGTAACTGCCTATATCTGGGCATTTAGCAGTCCATTTGGCTTTCCACTGTATGTTGATGTCAAAGTTGTTAGACAGCTGTTGAGCAAGTGCCAGAGAGGGCTTCCTGGATTTAAGCCTGCCAATTGATAGATGAGGAAGATCAGTGTGCACAGGAAGAAGTGGGTTTCTCATAATTTTATTGTACTCCTTCACTAAGGCTTCCTGCCTTCATATTGGTGGTGCAATGTGACTTAAGAATAGGAAGCCAGCAAGTAGGGGTAGATTTTATGCTTATGATCCTCATTGTATCATTTAGTCTAGCATCGATCTTGCTAGTGCGGCAGCTATTAAGCCAAACAGGGGTGCAGTATTCAACCCTAGTGCTGAGGCTCCCCATCTTGATCCTCTTAGTTTCTGGAGTAAGTTGTTCCTGGTATTGATTTTAGCAGACATGTTCTCTAGGCGTTTCTTATAGGAGAGAGTCCGATCCAAAGTTAATCTGAGGATCATAAGGGAGTAGGTTGTTATTCAAGTACATCTTCAAGATGGTATTGGCAAGTTTGTTGTTGAGATGGAAACAATTTATTTTATTGATTCCAATTCACAAAAGTCTTATATTCAGACACCATCTATTAAGATTTTAGTTTAAGAAAGAACCTCAACTTATTTAGCCTTCATTCAAAACTCTAACTGAAGATGAAATGATAGGATAGATAGATAGATAAGATGATAGACGATAGATGATAGATAGATAGATAGATAGATAGATAGATAGATAGATAGATAGATAGATAGATATAGAAATAGATAGAGATAATATAGAACAAAAATGATAGAGATGAAATGATAGAATCAGTTGAAGTGGCAACAACTTTGAATTAGAATTCAAGCATAAGCAATAGAATGAAGTCAAACTAGAACCTTGGACTTTAAGAGATTTCAACAAATTTAGAAAGAGCTTGAGAAGGATTTCATGGAAGAAAATCTTAAAAGGGAAAACAACTCAAGAAGCTTGGAAAACTGAAAACTGAAATTATACAAATCCAGTCTAGCATAATATCACTACTAGAGGGATTTGTAAATGGCTGATTAACCATACTCAACATGTAGTCCTCTATGGAACTACAACTACATGGAGGAAAGTATACAGTGGGGTACTCCCAAAATTCTGTCTTAAGCTCAATACTTTTAAACATCTTCATAAATGATTTAGATGAGGGGATAGAAAGGGAACTCATCAAATTTGCAGACACCAAACTGGGAAGGAATAACTAACACTTGAAGAAGATAGGTTCAAGATCGAGAAGGATCTTGAAAGAGTTGAATAGTGGGCCCCATCCAACAAAATGCAATTCAGTACTGATAAAAGCAAGGTTTTATACTTGGCAAGAAAAACCAAATGCATGGTATAGAATAGGCAATACCTGGCTCAAAAGCAGTAACTGTGAGAGGGAACTAAGAGTCCTAGTGGACAACTCCTTAAATATGAGCCAGGAGTATGCTGCAGCTGCCAAAAAGCCAATGCAGTCCTGGATTACATCAACAGAGAAATAGCATCAAGGTACGGGAAGTGTTAGTACTAGTTTTTACTGATTTGGTAACACCACACATGGAATACTGTATCCAGTTTTGGCTTACCATGATAAAAAGGGATGTCGAGACTCTAAAAGAGTGCCGAGAAGAGCAACACAGATGATTAGCGGACTGAAGGCTAAAACATATGATGAATGGTTGCAGGAACTGGGTATGTCTAGACTAATGAAGAGAAGGTCTAGAGGTGATATGATTGCAGTCTTCCAATATTTGAGGGGCTGTCACAGAGAAGAGGTGGGTCAACCTATTCTCCAAAGCACCTGAGAGCAAGACAAAAAGTAATAAATGGAAACTTATCAAGGAGATAACCTAGAACTAAGGAGCAATTTCCTGACAATAAGAACAATTAATCAGTGAAATAGCTTGCCTCAGTTGTGGGTGTTCCTTTACTAGAGGTTTTGAAGAATATATTGGATGGCCATTTGTCCAGAATGGTATAAGTTCTTCTGGTTGAGCAGGAAGTTGGACTAGAAGTCCTCCAAGGTCCCTTTCAACTCTGTTATTTATGTATTCTGAATCAAAACTCTTAGAGTATGCAAAGTAGTATTATCTTCAAGATCTAGCAAGAGAATGATATCTCATATAAAATATCATAAGTGTTCAGTATTTTATATGAAAAATATAACATTATAGATGCAGGATTTTGGTTAATTATTACAATTAAAATATATTTAATATTTGGAATTTGTAGAGAGTATCTAGAGATGTTTGAAAATCATGGTGCTCACAGTCATCATATTACTAATATTTGGAGAGGACTTTAGATTGAGTGGTTGACCTAGATATTACCCTTGTACACTTAGTGGACAGCTAGTGGTTGTCCCATTAGGTAATATCTTGTCCCTTATGTTTTTAACATCTAGATGAAACAGCTGGCAGATGTAATTTAGAGATTGAAAGTGCTACCATTGTCCAGCATTCTAACTCCAAGGAAGTAGTAAATACTGTTTAGCAATGCATAATCTTGACAATAGGCTGGAAAAGGAAAGAGTCTGAAGTTAAATCCAAACAAGATAGAGGTACTTGTTGCGGCCCGCCAGCAGCCAGCAGAGCTGGCAGCATATTCGGACAGTGATGAGGTTGGGGAGGAACATGGGCCAGTCCTGGAGTCTGGGGAAGGCTCGGACGAGGGCTCTGTGTCGGAGGCAGAGAGGCGGCCAGGGCCATCTGGTAGTTATGTGTTGCCTCCGGAGCCTCTGGAATCTGATATCAGTGAGACAGAACAGTGTGAGCCTGTTCCCAGTGTGCACATGTGCAGAGCTGCCAAAAGGCAAGAATAATTAAGAAAAAAAAAGGGTGACTTGGGAGTAAGGCTTGGAGATGGCCCCTCCCATAAGACATAAAAGAGGAGCAAAGAGACGTGAGCCTTTGTGGGAAGCAATTAGTTCATATAGTCAATTCAAGCTCTGAGAAGTCCATTTGACTCTGTGCTCCATTTGGCCTTGCAAAACTAATTGACAATTAGGTCTCTGGCAGTGTTTCAAGGAAAATAAAGGTGGGTGCTTATCAACATCACCTGAAAGACTGTGTCAACTTGAGCAGCCATCTGTCGGAAACTTCACAGACTGTTTGTGAATCATTAGGGGCTGTGAATGACCATAATTCACAGCCATCTCAATAAAAGAGGTTTTTTGGGACTAAGACAGGGGTGAAATCCAGCAGGTTCTAAATGTTCTGGAGAACCGGTAGCAGAAGTTTTGAGCAGTTCAGAGAACCGGTAGCGGAAATTTTGAGTAGTTTGGAGAACTGGCAAATATCATCTCTGGCTGGCCCCAGGGTGGGGTGGGAATGGAGATTTTGCAGTATCCTTCCCCTGCCATGCCCACCAAGCCACACTACACCCACCAAGCCACGCCCACAGAAACAGTAGTAAAAAAATTTGGATTTCACCACTGGACTAAGAGTGTGATTTATGCTTTCTCAGGAAGCTTAGGTCAGAACAGTGCTATTGGGAAAGTTATACTCAGGGAAGGAAATGAAACCTCTCTTGTATATATTTGATTCCCTGACAAAGAGCAGGTTCACACGTAGCAACAAATTATTTATTTATTCATTCATTCATTCATTCATTAATCCATTCATTCATTAGTTCGATTTATATGCCAGCCTTCTCCGGAGAAAATTAGCCTTTTCTCCAAGGTAATGGTGGCCAAGCATTGCTGTAGATCTGTGGAAAGAGATTAGTTTAAGGTACACATTACAGCAGCTTAAAGTTAAATTTTTCATGCTAGAAATGAGAGGAAAATAAATCTGTGGCTTGCAGAGGAAGATCTGTGTTGTCAGGGTACAATTAAGTTGTGATACAGGACAGATGAGAATGTCAGAAAAGATTACTAAAAGGCTGGTGGTTAAGGGCAGAGATGAAAGTGGGAGTCACTGTGGTTTAGCTCATTGAGCTCATTGTTTATTTTTCCCTGGATTACTTGTTCTGAGTTCATAAATAAATATATGTTTATTCATTTAATTTCTTGTGCTTTTCAGTCTTAGTGCATTCTAAAGTAAACATTTCCCATCCCCTGTGTTCATTGGAAAGAAGGTTTCCAATGAAATAAACAAACAAAATAACGTGGTTACTGTATAATTCAGTAGGCAAGGGAAGCAGTACTGGAGGCAGTCAATTGAAGGACTTAACCAGTATCATCTACTTATTCTGTCCTTGTAGGAAGCTCATGTTCTTGATGATTCCTTCCTTGTATTTCTGTTCCCAAAACTATGAAGGTTCCTCCATGAACTGGCTACATTTCTGCCTAAAAGCATGACTGGTTGGCAGCATTCCCTCTCTTTTATGTTCATGTATAGAAGACTGATTTAACAAACTTCCAGTACATTTAAATTTTTTATTTCAGATCAACTTATTTGCAGGACTATATTCCCATTCTAGAAGCTCTTAGTGGTTCTAGAAACTCGTAGTGGTTCTCCAGTTGAAAGATTAGAGAGATTAAAAAGGAAAGGATTACAAGAGAGTAAGCAAGCAGACAATGGGAAATACACTGGGTTGTTTCTATACTGCACTTGTACCTTCTGGTCTTAGTGCATTCCTTTCTATATGTGTTCCCATTAAAAAGACATAAAAATACACAATTGGAAAAATTGCCTGAATGTATTAATTTTTTAATAATCAAGTTTAAAAATGTGTCATTTTCCAAGGTAAAGGTGTTTGTCTTCAGATTCAATGCTATTGTTACCAGAGCCAAGCCATGTATTGTTCAGGAAATCCCAAGACTGATTTTTTTTAAAATAAGTTTTTGGATTTGGGAATCACTGTATAATTCAGGAGTAGGCAAATGTTTTACATATTTTTTATATTATTTGTTTGGGTAATACAGGACTATTATGGACAAGGTGATGTCTTTCATTTATGGAGATGTTCTAGGATTCCTTGTTCCTCTGTTCAGGAGGATATTATGAACTATAAATACATTAAAACTATCATAGACTTAGTACACCATTTTCTGTTTCCCATAAAAAATGGGTTTGTTCCTGGATTTTCATGGTAAGACCATGGAGGCTAGAGGTTGCAACAAGTGGGGAGGGCGATGAGGATTTAATGTGGCATGGCAGAATTCTTTGTTTCCCCTGGTAATCCATCCATGGGAAGAGAAGTGCCACTTTGAAGCAATGCAAGAAGGTGCATATATCTTGTCTCCAATCAAAATTACTATCCCTTACTTAATGAAGATACGTTTTACAGGGAAGATTTCCTCCATAGAGCAACCAGAAGCTTGGGGAAAAATTTAATCAGGAAAAATGGTTGTAAAGAAAGGAATTAAACATCTTTGTAATGGTTCCAATGCTCTGGCATTTTGATAAAAGTGTGTCTGAATGGTAGAGTCTAGACCAGAGGTGGGCAAATGTGGCTTTTTTACAACTTGTGGACTTCAACTCCCAGAATTCCTGAGCCAGCTGAGCAGTGAAGCTGTCATTACATTGTCCTTATACAGATCTCTTTTGTTTGTGTGTAAAATGGAGGTGGATATTAAAATTTCACATTAAAAGAAGTGAGAGAGACAGGATTGGAACATCTGTTTGCTCAGAGTTTAGGAGAAATTGTTTAGCCTCCTAACAGAAAGGCAGGGATTGTGACTGAGGAGCACCTCCCATGGGTCTTCAGCTTCCTTTGCACTCCAACTACATGTTGGAGATGCCCAAGTTGTGCATCTGTCCTCAGAGTAACTCTTTTACCTAGTGTTTCTTCCTTTGACAATCAGGACTCAAAAGAAGACTCAGGAGGCCATCCTGTGGCTGAAAAGAAGCTCCTTACCTGAAAAAAATAAATTCTAGTAATAAATAATAAAACAATAAAATTAATACTCAAGTGCTACAGCAACGTGGCTGACATGACCTATGGCAGAAACCTGCTGCTTACTATCTAAACACTGTGGATCTGGATGAAGGCTTCCCAAAAAATAAAATCCCCATGCAAAAGGACTGGAGAACATGGCTGAAATTTAAATGTCTTCTAGGAATTATTCATTACCTCAGGTATCTAAGTGATAGAAATATGGGGAATGAGGGATTAAGAGTTTGATCAGTTTAAAGATAATTGTGTCAAATTCTCTTAGGCTGTCACATTCTCTCTCTCTCTCTCTCTCTCTCTCTCTCTCGTTAAGGCACTTGAATTTGGAAAAAAATCCATTTTAAAATATTAATTAGATAAAACAAAATACTGTTTAGAAGATGGAACCGTTATCAAGCTTTGTTATCAAGAAGGAATAGTTAAGGTATAACTTGGGAGTAAGTACTGTTGAACTCAATGTAGTCATGTGCAGAACTATCTGGCATACAATTTAAATAATGGAAGAAATCTTAATTAAGCTTAATACTATTGTCAAGTACAACAGCCTTCAAGTTTTTTCAGGCCATGGAATCTGTTAGCTAGAAAAAAAATCCCTGCTTCAGAAGCAATGCACT
Source organism: Masticophis lateralis (assembly GCA_030761175.1). Lineage (NCBI taxonomy): Eukaryota > Metazoa > Chordata > Lepidosauria > Squamata > Colubridae > Masticophis > Masticophis lateralis. The sequence goes on from JAUDYJ010000001.1 coordinate 162,534,167, forward strand.
CATGATAGAAAACTGGTAATAAAATGAAAAGTAATTGTTTATTGTAAATGTAAAACTAAAATTTCCAGTGTACACAAAGTAGTATTTGAATTTCAGAGTTTTTGAGAGGTTCATGTTTTAGCCAAACAAATCAAAAACTATGATGTGATTGTTTTTCCTTGGATAAAAGTTCAGTATTTAGAACTACTGATATTACTTGTAAGTAGAGATCACTTTCTATATTTGGCTTATCTCTCCACTGGTTTTGTTGCTGCACCTAACAAGAAGATTCTTACAACAGCACATGCTTGCAAATGGCATCAGATATTTCTATGCTTAATTGACAATTTCAGGCTATTCCTTTAGAAATTCTACCCAGAAATTCATTACATTCTGCATGTGGAACTGTTTATAGTTTTAATCTCTCAAACTTGGCATTTTAATCTCTCAAATTTGCAACACAGGCATTTCTTTTCTTTTTTTTCTGTCTTCATTTTTTTCTGTAGTTTGCATTTATACCAATTTGTAGCCAATGATCCATATCTAGAAAAAAATTCACAATGCATCAATATCAGGCCTTGAGGGGAAAAACAGTATAAAAATAGTATGAGTGACATACCTCTAGTATAGGGGTTGGTGGCCTGGATTTTTTCCAAGGTGAAAGCTTTGCTGAAGCTATTAAGCACTTACCTTCCCCTTGCCTGCCTGAATTTGCAAATATGACTCTTGTGTTGTTTACTCTAGAAGTCTCACACCGAAGACATTTGAGATACAGCTCAATGCTTTACACTGAACAATGCAATCTTAATTTCTTTATTAATTCCTACACACTTATAAAGGCACTTTGTCCTCTGTAGCTCGGGACATCTGCATGCATACAAACAAATATGATCTGCAGTTTGGACAAATAAGAGGGAAGGAGAACTCACTATTATTTTTCTTGTGCTGGTAAGCAAGTTACATAGGTTGGGCTGACTTTGGGGTAGGCAGGGAGTTTAATTTTATAGGTCTATGGTGAGAGAAAGACAGCCACCTGCCATCTGTCCAGAGCCCTTGCCAATGTTGCTGATGACAAATTGTGATGATGTTATAGCCAATGAGAAGAGAAGAACACATCAAGGAAAAAATGGATGGTTGAGTGAATGTCAGAGACCGTGTTTGTGGTCTTCCCCCCTTAATCTTCCACAGAACCCACTCAGCCCAAATGCTTGAAAATACATTATAATGCAGGTCTTGTTTTTAGAGATAATTGTTTTGAAGCATTTCTTTTTCTAAAGTGATCAGAATTTTCTATGGTTGGTAGAATGATGGCAGAAATGATGGGCCCGTTTCAGTGGTGAAATCCAAAATTTTTTACTACCTGTTGTGTGGGCGTGGCTTAGTGGGCGAGGTGTGATTTGGTGGGCATGGCAGGGGAAGGATACTGCAAAATCCCCATTCCCACCCCCACTCTGGGGCCAGCCAGAAGTGGTATTTGCCGGTTCTCCAAACTGCTCAAAATTTCTGCTACAGGTTCTCCAGAACCTGTCAGAACCTGCTGGATTTCACCCCTGGCCCCTTTGTACACTGTAAAAAGTAAGTATTTCAGACTTAATTAAAGTTTAATAAAACAAGATTTTACAAATGAATATTTTATTAGATCAAGGATTTCTAGTGTCAAACCCTGATATCTGGATGGAATTGATAGTGGAATTGTCCTGGAGATGGCTAATGGATTAGTCAGACCCCCACCTCCTCCCCACGTGCACTTTGTTCCCTTCCTTTCCATTATGGTTAATCGAATTTTATCCAAATTTATAACTGCATGGTAATTATTTATTGTTTTAGCATTTTAATGTTTAAATGGTACTATAATTGTTTGACTGTAAGCTGTCTAGGGTCAGCTTGGCAAAATGTGTGGCATAGAATCCTAATAATAAACAAGCAAGCAAGCAAGCAAACAAACCAATAGCTACTAAATACAACTTCTCAAAATACAACTAAAATGCATGGCTATAAATAATAAAAAATCATTAAGATTAAAAAATTAATAATTTCTGGAGATATTACTTATCCCAAGTGGTAACATTGGCATTGATGTTCATTTGCCAAAAAGGTTGTTGACAATAATTTTCCTGAATTAATGTCATCACTACAGGGATTGATGGGACAAAATATCTGTTTAAAAGTACTGTTCTAATAAAAGACTGTTTCCAAATCTGAAAGTATTTTCCCAGGACTAGAGTGCACATTTTCAAGCGAAAGATAGAATTGATCATTTTTACTAATGGAGCTTTTGACTAGAGCAGCAGACTGAGCAGGAGGCTCCAAAACATAGCAGAAAGCTATATTATTTGCAGAACAATTTTGATTTTAAGAAAAAGAACAGGTCTCCAAGGACTTTAATGCTTCAATAAATAATATTTTATTGCATATGGCTATTAAGGATAGCAGCCAAGATCAGTAAAGACTAAAGACTAAATTTTAGTTCCATGTTTTCTCTTCCCCAGCAGCATCACTGATTATTTCTATATACATAGTATGCATTGGAAGACACAGCAAGATAAATTAAGTGTTTTGCCTTAGCACAATGCCAAGAAATATATTTACTATATCAATGTCCAGAAACAATTATATTTCTAAAAAGAAAAGAATGCTTATAACTGTTAATGTTACATAGCAAAAAATATTTAAAATTTAAGGTAAAATCAGGCAGAATGTACAAAGACCCAATATACATAGCAAAGTGTTAGCAAATTTAACATTTATACATTTTGGTTTCATATTGTAAACTAGATTAAGAATGTAACTATTTGCATATGCCTTTGTGAAATGTAAAGTATTGACAACGTCAGTATATATTCAAGCTTGTTTATTTTAGAAACTAACTAAATTGACTATTATGGTATCAAGAACTGACTCCCCCCCCCCCCCCCCGAAGTCATTCAGATGCAGTGCTCCATTACTTGAGGACATGATATCCAGCTATCTTCATTAATTTAATTTATGACATTTCCCCACAACTTAATGCTTTCAAGATTTTTGGATCACAATTTCCACGACCTAAGCCAACATGGGCATTAATCAGGAATATTAGAAATTGCAGACAAAAATTTCTGCAGAAATGTGGGCTACTTATTATTATTTTTATTTGATAATTCCATTCTTCAACATATACTCTCCTCCCATTCCTCCCAAAAAACTCTGAGTGAGTAGAGATTACATTCAGACGCATCATTCTACAGAGCCTTCTGTCCCAACGCTCAGCATGAAAGCAGGAGAATTTTGATTATCCTGAGCAATAGTTCAGTAAAGATAGTAAGTACTGCTTCTGGTAACATTGTGTTAATTGCTTAAACACAGACAATGTTCAAGGAATAATTTATGGTTGCTCTTAGTAATGATATCAATACATTTTAAAAAGTCTCTTCAATCAAAAATGGATCAGAAGCAACACGCGGAGGACCATCAAAGCTCTGAAGATATGTAAAAATAGCAGCCATGACACTGTTATTTTCAAAATACCGAATACTTATGTTCTTATGAATTATCCTTAGGAGATTGACTGAAAATTTTGTCCTCTCCCCAAATATTATGCTTTTTTTAAAATGGAAATTGTTATTTCTTGTTGAAGAAAAATATTCAGCTTTACTGAATAATATGTAGAATTTTGTACAAAAGTTTGCCATCTTTTTGACATGTATTACCTTCATTTCTAAATTTTAGTTGCAAGAAAATAAGCTAATACCAAGTATAGGTGATAAACATAAGCATACAAATAGGATAAAAGATCTCTGAAGTCTGCAGAACTTTAAAAGAAACTATCAAACCAATGTGTCAGAGGTATAGAGTGACATCCCAATACAGTTTAATGGTACCAAGTTTTGCTGCTTCTGTAGCAGATCTTATATTTACCAGAAATATAGTGATAAAAATCTAATCTTTCAAATTTCATCTTGGCTTTAAGTTTTTCAGGTCCTATTTTGGGTTTGCATGTAAGTAAACAAAGCAGCCAGACAGTAGCAGGGTTCTTGATAGATTCGATAAGGCTGACAACTGTACTATGCCACTGAGAGAAAGGAAATGTCAGCCATCCTAAACCACAATACAAATCCAGTTTGACTTTTAACTGAGGTAGTGCTGTAGAGATTTGAAAATATGCTAGTAAACACCAAATTTTACTGCTGTAGCATGTGCAAGCAGAACCTCTCAACATGCTGAAGAGTTAAGTACAGTTCATTGGTACTGAAAAGGCAATGATCACAATCCATCATCTGAGGTCCAAAGTCCTAAAAGATATCACGCTGAGCACAATTTATGCAAACAGCGGCATAGTGTTGTAAAAGATCCTGATAAATGAGACAGGTTGCTTCTTCTCCAATATTAATGAAGAAATGTTCTGAAAGCTACATGAAGTAGGGAGAAAATGGATCTTATAGCAGCTTAAATCTAAAATGATGACAGTTCTACCAAGTATAAGGGTGAAACTGGTTTCTTCATTCTGGAAAGGGAAAAAAACAAGTCAGTAAGTTCTAATCAAAAGTAACCAAATGCACAGACTATCCTTATGTACTAATTTACTGTTTTTTTCAATTACTGATTAATGTAGGCATGTCTACCCTCCTCATAACTGATTTCTAAGTTCTAAGGAACCTTCTTAGGAATTCACAGCTGCTCCAGAAATATTAACTGCTCTGGAAGATGCTGCACATCTAACATTAACTTAACATTACACTGCTAAGTTTCCCTTCAATAGTATCACTGCCACAATTCTCCTCCTAGAACCAGGAAGAGGAGATCAGAAGAAAAACTATCCACTTCCTCTACTAAAGCTAGAATAAACATAAGTTAGCAATAATTTCAGGCAACACAAAAGACTATTCTCTAAATTATCTGATTTCTTTACTACATGCTATTTGGGAAAGAAAAAGTGTAGATTTATGGTGCCCTTTTCCTCTCCTTCATAGCTTTCTTCTTGTTTTACTTAGTACAGTATTTTATTATAGGTTGAAAGGTCAAATTGACAAAGAAAAGAAATATGATAAATGTCCAAGAGAGGTAATAAAACAACAACCCAAGCAAAACTAGGGACTCAAGGTCATATATTTTAAAAACACTATTATGATATTCAGGTACTAGATATCATCCATTTCCAGTTTGTAACAAAATTATGAGTATTGAGACACCAATATGATGCATATTGATGTTCTACAATGCATTAGGAATAATTTAGAAAATACACTTGGAACGTGTAGAAAGAAAGTTGCATCTTTCAGCAACTTTCTGCATAATTTTTCAGCTGTCATCAAAGCATAATTCAGCTCTAATGATCAACCTATCAGCAGACTGACTGAGAGCACTACTCATTCATGGATATCAAGAGCATTCAGGAAGAGCAAGCAACGAACAGGTTGATAGCACCACCATGAACAAAAGACTAGACTGAATGAGGTTATTTTCACAATATTTTATAATATGTTTTTCTGTATAATATGCTTGTGAAGACTCTAGTGGTTGACTAGAGACATCCTGCTAGCCAGTTTCATTTACTAACCTCCATTTCTTAAGATAGTATAAAATACGCCAGCACAAATTTACTCTGTCAAAATAACCAGATTGTGATGCACAGTGTTAACAAAAATTGAGAATGGTGCTGTTTTAATAATTTACTATAGGACAAGCTAAGGTGCAGTGATTGGTGGATTTTTTTGCTAATGGGAAAAGATCCAGTTTCCTCCCCCTAATTTAGGCTGAGGTTGGGACTTGAGAAGGAGGCTGATCTGGAGGAGGAATTCCAGGAAAACAGGAGAAGCTCTCTTTCTTCCTAGATCTCCTGTTTTGTGTATGGTGTTCTGGGGAACAGCAGTATCTATTCTCTCCTCCAAGATTCCCCACATGAATTTCTCAAAGCATATGAGTAGACAGAGGCTGAGCAAAGGGTCCTGGTTCAGCAAGTGCCATCACCATATGACCTGTTGTAGGAAGTCAAGGAAATGACTTTGGAGAAAGAATTGAGATGCTGTTAGAGAAACATCAGGTCCAGAGGAAATGTGCATTAGGCCCAAGAGGCAGTAGAGTATTACAAAGAAACTCAAACTAGCCTTCCTCTCACTCCTCTGGCTGCAAGAGGGAGAGAAGGGAAGACATGGGCAGACTTGCAAAATTCTATCATTGCAGCCATTCTCATAAAATATAGTTCTGGTCTTCCAGTGGAGATTGCTTCCCAATTGATCTATCTGGAAAAGCTGCCACCTGCCTACACACATTGCACCATATGGTGCAATGGCTGATTACGTGTGGTCATATCTATTAATCTCTGGTTATACTGATAATTATGCTGGCCACTTGTGCATGTTGATGGCTCAGATGATTACTTGTAAAGTTATGGGAAGTTTCTGCTGGTTCAACCATTATTGAATCTGCTGACAGGCATGCAGTAGAAAGGGGGCAGAAGTATGCCCACCTGCCAAAGGGCCAGCAGGAAAGGGAGATTCCCCCCCTTCCCCCATATAACTAGTTCAGTTACTGTCATGGTTTTAGCCAAGGGAAGATAAAAAAACCTCAAATTCTGATGCAGCTATAGTTTTGCCTCTGGTTTGGAGTTGAAAGTGTTCTGTAGCATTCCAACCAGATGTCTCCAACCAGACATAAAGTTATTTATGAGTATTTTCAGCCTCTGGTCATTTAGGACTCTATATTACCATTGTATTATTTTAATTTCTGGCACTTTTCAATGTTAGTAATCCAGTTACCTATGTACTGTATGTATATAGTCACAATCCATAGACAAACTAGGCATAAATGACCATTATATAGTTCTTCCATTTTCAATGCAACGTTTTACTTATATTTACAGATTAAGCAATAGGTTTTTTAAAAAGGTACACATTTTCTTCCCAGTATGAAACAAGAAACAATTTTTCTTTTTATTGGTTTCTTTTTGAAGTATCATTAAATAAATGGTCATAAGTTGAGGACTATCTGTACAAACTTATTTTGTATGCTCTTAGCTGACAAAAGATTTTTAGATATTAAGATATTTGTTTTATTTTTTGAGCTGAACTGAAGCAGAGGGTGCAGATCTTAAAAATTACAGTAGACAAAGATCATTCTTTCATAGTTCTTCGACTCTTTTAAATGACAAATGCACAGTTCTTAGTCACTTGGAAGTGACTAAAAACAGCACAGCATTGTACCGATTAGAACTGATGAATACTAGGTGAATGCATTGCCTCAGTGTCTTGCTTATCTTGTAAAATATACTTGACCTTATTTGGTTCAGCAAGTTCAAAGAATAAACTTGAACAGGAGCACTGTTGAATCAAGGAGGGCATCTGGAGGAGCAAAGTAACATGCAGCTGGGGAAAAGGCAAACACACCCAAACCTGATATTACTTTATACACTTTCAAGATCACAGTTATTTCAGCTTTTTGTTACAAATTTTGTGCTAGAGAAAACATAACATGATAGTATTTTCCTTATGTTTTCCTTATTATTTGGGATGGGTATAATTTTAAAGTTAACATCAATAGATAACACTGAAAGTGTATTTTGTATTCACTATTCCAGGTTTCCATAACAAACAATTCAAATTTATAGACCTGTTATTGTGTGGCTTTGTTTGAAACTTGCAACAAAAATGCATACCACTGCACATAATGTAACTATTCCATAATAATTAACTGAATTTATCAAAGTATCAGGAATTACATGAACTTCACATTTGGGAGGGAACCAAAATAATTATCCTATAACTCTTGGCTAATAAATGTACATTCAATTCACAGCAGGGGATGCTTGAGGCCCATTTTTGTCAACATCTGAATCTATTGGGTGTGTCTTTTTTTTTAAGGGCCAAGGAAGAGGACTTTCTTATTAAGTTTTTTTGATATACATTTTTGGGGTTTGTTTTACATCTCTTGTATTATATATGTTGTACATATTGACCATTCATAGTACCTGATATGTTCCTTTTTCTGGGTTTTTTTTAGTAAAATAAATAAAAATAGTGCTACCATTCCATAACAGAGTAGAGCAATAAGAATTCTCCAATGGGAGAAAACATAAAAGAAAGAGAATAAAAGCATGATTTGTTTAAGAGCTCTATAGCAAAATAAAAAGATACATGGGCAAAAGTGTCAATAGTACAATTTTATTTATATTTACTCTGAACCGAGCCAGCTTTGCTCATCTCAAAAATCAAAGCAGAATAAGATCTGGTCCATTAAGACTAGGGTATCTAAACTGCAAAAATCTGGACTTCTAATTCAGCAGCAAAGTATACAGCTCCCCTATCTCTGAATTCCCCTCAAATACTTGTCTGATTAGTACTAGATTAGTATTTGGGTAAGAATTCTCCTGAGGATATTGCAGATGCAGCAGATTAGATTGAAAAAGTTAAAAAAACAACCTGGGAGAAAGAAGTAGCAAGTGAGTTATATTCTGCTGCCAAGAAAACTTCATGGTCATATTTATGAAATCACCAGGAATCTAGCTCCATTGTAAGGAGAATTTACTTACTTACTCTGAATGACATTCTTTTTCAGTAGGAATTAGTCAATTGGAGCATCAACATATTACTGGACTAAGAAATAACAATGCACTAACTGAGACTCACATATTTAAATTTGGAATACTTTCATATAATCTTAAGCTAGCATCTTCACAACAATTTAGTAAAATATTTTAAATAAATAGGCAAAGCATTTTGACTTTGTATTTTCTTTGGCTCTAATGGCTCTTTCAAAAACCCAGTTATTGAAAGGGAAGCAGGAGTAAGTTTGCAAACTCACCTTTCACTAAAGATGTTTTTTTCAGATGCTGGGCCAGAACACTTATACTGATATAAGTACTGTTGATATTTCCATTGAGAGGATACCTGTCTTTGTGCTCGACTTGGTCTCCAACTGCAAGATCACTTCCATCCAATGCATCAACAGCAATGTAGTTGAGGCCATTCTGGAAGCCAGCTGAGGTTTCCCGGCACATGGGGCTGCTGTTCTGTTCCTCTGCCCCCAAACCTTCATTTTTCCTGAGGGACACATTTTCCACAGAGGCTGAATTCTGCCGCTTAGGATGGTGTGCAAAGGAAGGAGAAACAGGAGTCACTGTGGTAGTAGACAAGAAAGTTTCTGAGCTGTGCCTTCGACGTCCCTGAGGATCAGCACGAATGACTTTGGCTCCATGATTGGGATCAAAAGGAGGACTAGCAAAGACAAAAGCCTCTACCTCAGGAAGGGTAAGTTGCTTCAGTCCAGGGCCAGTCACACAAACACTTTCTGGCTTGTGTGAGATGGGCTGTGGTGGTGCGGTGGCAGTGTTAAAAATCATCTCTGCATAGTCATTAGATTCAGAAGTTGGGCTGGAAAGGCAAGCCATTTGCATTCCAATCTTTAAATAATGCTTGTCTAGCTTCCCGGGGTTAGGACAAGATCCTGGCATAAGTATTTCTTCCAAGGGCCCTAGAGGGATGGCATTTGTCTGTGGACCATCAAAGTTGAGGTTCATATAACTGGAAATCTTTGAGCCATTATGCCCACCTAAACCAGGTTTAAGCAGAGAAGATAAACCTTTACAGGTTGGTGCCAGTGAGTAGCCAATATCAACATAATCTCCACTGGAACTCTGAGGTTCCTTTAGAAGAGGTTGTTCATTCATGATGGGTAGCAAAAGCCCCAGAGAAGGGTGACTGGGCTGGGTACTGCCTGTCTTTTGGCTGAAAGTGGTCTCTGTTTGATTGTGTTGCATGGATAAATGCGTTGCAGTGTTGTTGCATGGAGCAAGAAAGAATTCCCCTTTGGGAGTGTAATTCTGTCTGCCTACTGGAGAGTTCATAAGCACGTACTGGTCACTGTCCTTTCTCTCACCGTGGGAATCTGATTGCTGTTGGCATGCATGGAGTAGGCTACCCAAGTAACCAGCCTGGTTTCCAAACCTCAGGGCACTGAAATGGTCAGCAGAGAGCTTAGGTGAGTCTGAAGCAGAAGGTCCATGCAAAGGGGGCAAAAGCAAAGGGGACATACTGATGTAGTCATCGCTGGCCAATCTTTCTTCTGGACTCTCTCCAGGCAGCCTAGTTCTGGTACTCCACATATGCATGTAACCACAATCATCTGGAGAAATCTCCCTGTTGATTTTGTAGGAATAAGACTGTGCAATCTGCTGTGGGGCTGACACACTTGTGGGGTGCATAGACATATAGCCATCAGAATCAGTCTGCAATGACACGGCAGATGATACGCTGGGACTCATGGGCATATAGCCATCCTCCTTAGGCACGCTGCAACCTAAGTGTGACCTATCACTGCTGATGCCACTGCACCCAATGTCCACATCACAATAATCCTCGGGATAAGGAGTAAAGGTTGTCTTTGGTGAATATCCCGCTCTAGAAAAGGTGGCTTGCATGAGTGTGTACTCATCGAGGGAGGCAGAGGAAACTGGAGGAGGCAAGGAGCCTTGGTGTGCTGGTGTTGTCAAAGAGTAAGTGCGCTTCCTGGGAACCTTGTCCTCTCCACAAAGATATGGCTGGTGGCGAAGGGGTTCCCGCTCCATAGCAATGTAACCATCCAACTGCCAGCCAGGAGGAGTCTCAGATGTGTTGCTATGGTGGCTTGTTGCTGAAGAAGATGAGAAAGGCAGTAGGTCTCCAGCTGGACTGGAGCCTAATTCCTCAAAAGTCATGAAGCCAGCTAGGTCACTGGGGGAACCAGAAGTGCTGCAACTAGATAAGCGTTGAGAGGCCAAGCTTGGCTCTGTGGTCAACTTTGGTCCCAGGGAGGAAGAATGCCCTAAAGCTAGGGAGCCAACAGAGTGGATCGCTGCTTGCCCTCCTAGTGGGCTGAGGGTCCCTCTGATTCCAAGGCTATGTGGGATTTGCCCCGTTTCGGGGCTCAAGGGGCTGCCAGACAGCGAGTCAGCCCTAATTCCATCACTCTCGCTGGCCGTCCGCACCCGGCTGCCGTGGCTGCTGCTACTGCTGCTGCTGCTGCTGCTGCTCCCTGCTACAGTCAAGATGTCAGTGCGCGATCGGCGGAGGCGGCCAGTCTGGCTGGGGGGCAGAGGCGCCAGCGGGTGATGGGCGTGATGGCGACGGCCGGGAACTGAGATGGGCCGGCTGCACATAGACGATAATCCCCCGCCGCCGCCGCTGCCCGCATTCACGGCGACTGTGGTGGCGCCTCCGGACGAGGAGGACGAGGACTGGCTCTTGCTCCGTGGACGGAACTCTACGAGCTCCCGCAGCGCCTTCATGGCTTCCAGGATGGTCTCGTGGATGTTCTGCGCCACCACCGAGTCGTCGGCTTGCATCCATAGCTCGCCGGGCCCTGTCGAGGCCGAGCGGCCGAGCTCCATGAAGAAAAAGCTGTCCGAGTGCCCGCATCGGCGGATGTTCATAAGCTGCAGCGTCACGCAAGGCCGATCGCAGTTGAGCCGCACCAGTCCGACTGTGCGCGCCGCCAGGCACAGGCGGTGCACGCCCGTGAGGTTGCGGCTCTGCCCAAGTCCCTTCGGCTTCAGCGTCACCTGCCACACCTCGCGGTAGGCGGAGGACGCAGAGGGCCTGCAGCCCGGTTGCCCATAGCTGAAGTCCTCGCAGGAGGCCAAGTGGGACGGATGCCGAGGAGAGCCCTGTGCCGCGGCCTGGCTCTCGAGGAGCAGCTCCGTGATCGCTTGGTACCAGGCCTCCTGCTCTGGCTCGCTTTCAGCCGCCAAGGCGAAGTACTCGTCACGCGTGTAGAGGGCGATGAGGTGCTTGTGCTTGGCGTCGGCTCGCTTGTGGATATTGAGGCAGGCGTCGAGAGCAATGGTTCGCTTGGGAGCCGTGGACTTACTCCGCCACTTCTTCTCACTCTCGTAGTACTCCAGTCGGGCGGGCTGCTGCGGCGACGCCTCCTCCCCCGCTGCCGCCCCGCCACCGGGGGCGCGAAGCACGAAGAAGCGTTTGTGGCCATGCTTCTGCTTGCGAAGATAGCCGCACTTGCGCACGCCTGGCGGTGGCTGCTGCTGCTCCTGTGGTTGCTGCTGGTTGTTGTTGTTGTTGTTGAGATTGGGGCCAGCCGAGGAACTGCTGGGCGATTCCGGCGCGGGGGAGGTCGCCATCCCCCAGGATGGGACGGTATTCCAAGGAGGGCGAGCCCCGAGTTTCCGCGGCGCGCGGCACCTGTCCCTGGTATCTTCTGGGTCTGCTCTTACCGTCAGCTCGCGCTCCTTCGCCTCTGTCCGCCCGAGGCTACTGCGCAAGCTCCGTCAGTTTCAGCACCACGGACGCAGCGAGTTACTTCTCTCACTTTGCTCGTCCCCGCGAAGAGCAAAACAACACGTGAACTGCCGGTTACCCAGCAGTTACCCAGACGCTCACGCACACGGAGGGATGGGGTTGCGGGGAGATGCCGCCTCTGGCCTTTCATCCCACAGCGCTCCACATTGGGTGCCACACCGGGTAAAAGGCAGCTTGCTCCACCAATAGCGTGAAAGATAGACGCTTCCCCCTCGAGGCCTCTAGGGTATTATTGGATTAGAGGCTGGCGTCTTTTTCCTGCCACGCCTATCAGTCCCTCCTGTTTTTTCCACACCTGTCCCTGCAATAGTATTTCCGTGCAAAGTACCTCCTGCGCAGTAAACGGCGATTTCTGTCCTCGGGAAGCAGCCTTGATGGTCCTAGTTCCAAGGGCGCTCCGAAGTCCTAAACTCTGCATTATTTATTTTACAGTTTTAGACAGAGATGCACGTGCACGCGCATACATACTAGAATTCATCGTGAATTACAGCATCACGTGAAAGCTCTTCTAAGGACTGGAATATTACGGGGCAATCCATAATTTGGGGGAAAGAGAAGAGCAATTGGACATTTTCTGCTCCTGTGATGAGGAGGTGGATGCAATAGGTTTGAAAGGATTAAGGTAGGAGAAAACAGAAGTTGAAAAAGGAAATAGGCATCATATATAAATCTTCTCTTGCACTGAAACTTGTCTCTTGCGTCAATTGTTTTTCCTGGGACTTGTTTCCAGACGCCTGGAATTATCTGGTTGCTGCCTTCTGAATTTATTCAGAAGTCAGTGTCATTCTGAACACATGGCATCAACAACTGGTTGCAAAATTTCAGAACCCACCCCCGCTAATTTTTTTAAATTTGGTGATTGAATTGCATTGCTGGTTCATGGCTGTTAAATTTATTATTACTACAAAGCAAGAATTATTTCATCCTGGGAAAAAATCATTAACAAGAAAACGCACACACAAAAGTGTGTGTGTGTGTGTGTGTGTGTGTGGTGTGATGTGTATATACTGCCTCTATCTATCTATCTATCTATCTATCTATCTATCTATCTATCTATCTATCTATCATCTTAGGGGTGAGAGAGAGAAAGAGAGTGATTGGCTTATAGTAAACAAGCTGGCTTCATGCTTAAGGCAGGATTCCTGGTTTCTAGCCTGGTGCCTTAACCAGTATACCAAACTGACTCTATTAAAATATAACAACAGAGAATTACCAAGGAGACTATTGGGCTGCTAAATGACAGACATTAAAAATATGCTAGGTAGGGCATACACAGTTAATGAAATATTTGCTTTCATTTTTGTTGGGGAGGATATATAATCTAGGCTTAATGCCTAAAATAGTTTTTTTCAGGAAGAGAATCAAAGTAACTGAAAAACATTAGTCATATAATATGAAGTTATATGCCTACTGCCAAATTAAAAATAAGGAAATCCTGAGATCGGGATTTCAGGATTGGATATTTGCTTGAGAATTCTTAAATAATACTTTTTCAAAGGTAGCATTTGTTCTCAAAATCTGTAAAGGGTGCAATTTTTTTAAAAAAGCCAGAGAACATACAAAACTATACACTCGTTAGCTTAATGTCCTTTCTGCATAAAATGCTATAAGATATTTAAAAACATTCAAAATATATAGAACAATGGGATTTGCTAAAAAGGGCTAAAAGAAGTTTTGTGTCACCTAAATGTCAAGACATTTCTAAAGATGTCAGAGCTTGAGATACTTGATGGCAAACAGGCCAGTTTTGAATACTGGGAGTGGTTCTTTTCAATTTGCTTATAAGAGATCCAAAATTAGGATCCAAAATAAGATGTCAAGTTCAGTGATGTTATCAAAAAGGGACTGTTGAAGGGCTCCAAAAAGATCCATTCAGATTGGTTGAAAGGATAAAAAAAAGGGGAGGGGGAAACAAATTGTAAGCAAGTATTATATTTATCTCCCCAAAATCCAAACTTCACTAATACATTAATAAATTGTGAGATGAAAAAAGGGATCAGGAAAAGGATCTTGGGATAATAACAAATCAATGAAAAGTTGAACCTAGTGTGTGGTTGCTGTAAAGTAAGGCAGACTTTATATTTGGACCTTTGGAAGGGGAACTGGAAATAAAACAGGACTGCCATATATAAATCGAAAGCAAGACCACGCTTGGCATACTATCTAAAGTTCTGGTTACCAAACTGAAAAAAAGAAAAGATATTGAATCATTTACACCAGTGGTCACTAACCGGTGGTCCATGAGGAAATGTTGGTGGTCCGTGACACACCCGGGTGGAGGAGCTGCTCCGGGATGAGCAATGGCCAGTCCTGTGACTAGAGCTCTGGAATATGGGACTGGCCAGGCAGCTCATGGTGGGGCTGTAGAGGAGGTTTCTATACCTTGCAACTTTGCAGTGCAGCCCTTGTTGGCCGGAATGAGGTAATGGAGCAAGTGGGGTGGCGGTGTAGGTGGGCCGAAGCAATGGGTGGTAGCAACCCTGGGCTGTTTCTTCCCCCTGCTGTAGCTTCCTGTCAGCTGAACCAGGGGTGAAATCTAAAATTTGTTACTACCAGTTCTGTGGGCATGGCTTGGTGGTGGTAGGTAATGTGACTGGGTGGGTGTGTCTAACTTTTTTTTTAACTTTTAAAAACATTTTTTCTACAACCTTAAGGAAAAAATGCTTTTAGACGCCTTTAAAGACATTTTTTTCCCTACAGCCTCTTCAGCCAAAGGGGTTGCAGAAAAAAATGCTTTGAAAAGTCTCTGACGATCCCAGCTGAGCCGGGCAATCTTCAGAGGCTTTTTTAAAAAACTTTAAAAAGCATTTTTTCAACTGAAGAGGTTGTAGAAAAAATGCTTTTAAAAATAAAAAAAACAGCCTCTGATGATCGCACGGTTCAGCTGGGCATGGGGGGGAAGGTGCAGGGATTTTTGCTACTGATTCTCCAAACCACCCACCGCCATCGCTACCGGATTGGGTGATTCAGTTCAAACCGGGAGTATTTCAACCTCCAGCGGCTGTCCCCATCCCTCACCCTCCCTTCCCAGTCACTCCTCTCCTGGCCTGAGAAGGGAAGGGCAGGGGATGGAAATTCGCTCCATATTCCAAAGCGGGAACGAAGGTTCGTCTCTTGTTGGATTTCGCGGGCGTTTCTTTTGGCCCTTGTTGGTCCTCTGCGTACCTCGGTCTCTCGGGGAGTTGCTTGACTTCCTCTCAGCCCCAAGACACTGGCTAGCCCATGAGATGAGAAAGAGAAAGAGAATGAGAGAGAGAATGAAAGAGAGAAAATGAGAGAGAGAGAGAAAGAAAGAGACAGAGAGAATGAGGGAGAGAATGAAAGAGAGAGAGAGAATGAGAAAGAGTGGGAGAGAGATGAGAGAGAGAAAAAGGGAAGAAAGAAAAAGATGGGAGAGAAAAAGGGTGAGAGAGAAAGAGACAATGAAAGAGAGAATGAGAGAGAGAGAAAGAGATGGAGAGAGAGAGAGAGAATCAGAATCAGAATGAGAGAGAATGAGAGAGAGAGAAAGAGACAGAATGAAAGAGAGAGAATCAGAGAATCGGAGAGAGGGAGAATCAGAATGAGAGAGAGAATCAGAGTGAGAGAGAGAGAGAGTGGGGGAGAAAGAGAGAATGTGAGAGAATGAGTGGGGGAGAGAGAAAGGGAGAGAGAGAGAGACAGAGAGAGAGAGGAGGGAGAGTGCCTGAAGGACCCCATCCTGTCACTGGGAGTCTAGGCGCTTCAGTGAGCTGCGAGCGGTTCGCTGGATTTGTTTTAGTGGTCCGTGGGATTTAAAATTATGAACTTGGACTTCCGGTGGCAGTGTCACAGCAGTGCAGGGGAAGGAGAATGGTCTCTTTTCTCAGAACCCGAATTTTTCACGTTTTGGGGACGTAATAAATTGTCAAATTGAGCTAAATCTGGAAACATTTCTCCTGGGAATATTAAAAACTAAATTTGATAAAAAAAATAAGATATCTGATCCTACATATACTAACAGCAGCAAGAATTGCATTTGGAAGGAATATAACTTACCACCAGAGGGATTGATTATTCAGAAAATATTTGAATGTGCTGAAATGAATAAACTAACTTTAGAATTAAAAGAAAAAGACGACTCGGAATATTATGCTGTTTGGGAAAAATGGTATAGGTGGATAGACACAGGGGATATAGCTATTGAACCCTTGTCATGGTTAGACCATTCTCTCCTTAGGCTTGACTTTCTGACTGCTACACCCCACCGCAGGGAGGCGGAACTGACTAGATGGTTCCGCCCCAGGCGCCTGATGGATCCTGATAGATTCCAGATGGAGCTCGGGCCATTTCCTGAGACTCATGACTTGACTGAAGACCTGGTGGCCGTCTGGGATAGGACGGCCGCTGGTGCTTTGGATCAAGTTGTGCCTTTGTGGCCTCTGACCCAGCACCGAACCTGCCCAGCTCCTTGGTTTTCTGAGGAGCTGAGGGAGATGAAGTGCCGGAAAAAAACCTAGAGAGTGATTGGAGGGCTAGTCATTCCAAATCTGACTGAACACTAGTGAGGTCTTATATTAAGACCTACTTAGTGGCGATAAAAGCGGCAAAGTGTAATTACTTTTCAGCTCTTATTGCGTCGGCAGATAATCACCCAGCTGCTCTGTTTAGGGTGACCCGTTCCCTTCTCCAAGGGCAAGCTGAGGATTTTGCGCAATATCTGCATGATAAAATCGCTCAAATTTGGGAAGGCTTGGACTCTGACTGGGTAGGTTCAGGTGAGGTATCTGAGGCAGTCTTGAGATTGTTATCTGAGATGGGTTTGACCCTGTGACTCCCGAGGACGTGGACAGGATGCTGGGGAGGTTGAATGCAACCACATGTTTATTGGACCCGTGTCTCTCCTGGCTGGTGCTGGCTATCCAGGAGGTTACATGAGGCTTGCTCCAGAGGATTATAAACGCTTCTCTGAGTGAGGGTTTCCTGCCTCCCGCCTTGAAAGAGGCAGTGGTGAGGCCCCTCTTCAAGAAGCCTTCTCTGGACCCGGCTGTTTTGGCTAATTACCGTCCAGTCTCCAACCTTCGCTTTGTGGTGAAGGTTGTTGAGAGTATGGTGGCGCGACAGCTCCCACAGTACCTGGATGAAACTGTCTGTCTAGATCCATTCCAGTCCAGCTTCAGGCCTGGATACAGCACAGAAACGGCATTGGTCACATTGGTTGATGATCTCTGGAGGGCTTGGGACAGGGGTTGTTCCTCTATTCTTGTCCTATTAGACCTCTCAGCAGCTTTTGATACCATCGACCATGGTATCATGCTGTGCCAGCTGGAGGGATTGGGAGTGGGAGGCACCGTGTTACCGTGGTTCTCCTATCTCTCCGACCGGTCATAGTCTGTATTGGCAGGGGGGCAGAGGTTGACCTCAAGGCACCTTGTTTGTGGGGTGCCGCAAGGGTCGGTCCTCTTGCCTCTCCTGTTCAACATTTATGTGAAGCCCCTGGGTGAGAACATCCATGGTTTTGGGGTGCAGTGCCATCTGTATGCTGATGACACTCAGCTGTACATCTCCATCCCAGACCACCCAAATGATGCCCTTGAAGTGATGTCCCAGTGCTTGGAGGCCGTGTGGGTCTGGATGGAGAGGAACAGGCTCCGACTCAACCCTTCCAAGACCGTGGTTGCCAGCGTCCCGATATAGCCAGCTGGTGCCTTTGCTGGCTATTGGGGCGAATCATTGGCCCCCATGGAGAGGGCTTGTAACTTGGGTGTCCTCCTGGATGCACGGCTGTCTTTAGAAGAGCATATGATGGCCGTGGCCAGGGGGCTTTTTATCAGGTTCGCCTGATATGCCAGTTGCAACCCTTTCTGGATCGGGACTCCTTATGCACAGTCACTCATGCCCTCGTCACTTCTCGCCTGGACTACTGTAATGCTCTCTACATGGGGCTCCCCTTGAGGAGCACCCGGAGGCTCCAACTGGTCCAGAATGCGGCTGCGCGGATGATTGTGGGGGCGACATGGCACTCCCATTTAACACCTCTCCTGCGCGAGCTGCACTGGCTTCCGGTGGTCTTCCGGGTGTGCTTCAAGGTATTGGTTTTTATCTTCAAAGCGCTCCATGGCTTAGGACCTGGGTATCTACGAGACCACCTTCTGCCACCGATAACCTCCCACTGGCCAATACGCTCCCACAGAAAGGGTCTCCTCAGGGTGCCGTCGGTCAAGCAATGTTGACTGGTGGTCCCCAGGGGGAGAGCCTTCTCTGTGGGGGCACCTGCCCTGTGGAACGAGCTACCCCCAGGGATACGACTGATCCCAGACCTCCGTACTTTCTGCAAGGCCCTGAAGACTTTTTTATTTCAGCAAGCCGGGCTGGCTTAAAAATTTTTTAATGGGTTAATTTTACGGGTAAGGGGGTTTGAAATTGGGGAAGCCAAATTGATTTAATTATGTCTTAAATTATTTTAATTTTCATATTGTATGTATTTTAATTTTGGCTGTTCACCGCCCTGAGTCCTTCGGGAGAAAGGCGGTATACAAATTTAATAAATAAATAAATAAATAAATAAATAAATAAATAAATAAATAAATAAATAAATAAATAAATAAATAAATAAATAAATAGACAACAGAAACAAAAATAGATAATATTCATAAGAAAATTGAGGATGTATATAATGTATATATTACATGAACTGTTAATCCAAAGTATATAAAAATGAGAGTCTGTTTGATTATGTATTAGAATTATGGAAAAGAAAAACTACAATAAAAATTATTATAAAAAAATAAAAATAAAATAAAATTATGAACTTTATGGTCCCTGAGATCCAAAAGATTGGGGACCCCTGATTTAAATAGTGTAAAAAAAACACCATCACCCCTCAGGATTAAATGGTAAAAGCAGTTGGCCCCACTGAAAATCATGACTTGAGGTCTGTATTATAATGTATGGTATGAGCAGTGTGGTGGCCTAGAAGTGAAGATGCTCACCTGCCAATCTAAGTAGCAGCAGATGTTTCTCTCTTAGGGCACAAAGAAAAAATATCTGCTGCAAACTCCACATAGGCATCAGAAAGGGCATCCAGTTAGTAAATGCTCAGCTACATCCAGTTGCGCTGTCTCTACCCTGAATTCTTTCCCAAGTTTTTAATTTTTTAAATTTTTGATAAAAATGTCAAATCACTGCATGAACAATGTGGCACCTGGGTGCCATACATTTCAATACAAACAAAACTGATCAGATTAAACATTATTATTACATTCAATCAATAATTGAATATAAATATAAAATTCCCATAACAATACACATCTATATTAGGTTATAGTCTATCATTATTCAATTATTCCACCTATTTCTCATTATTACTTTCATTTTATCAAATAAAAATGTATACATTAATAATCCCTTTATTTCTATCTCTTACTCTAGCTTTAATCATATCACCCTATATTAAAAAAAATATTTAATTTCTTTCCTGTCTAACTTCTAATCATATCACCTGCCTACAAAAAGAGAAAAAGAATAGAGAGGGAATAGGAATAATCCATCCATCATCTCTTGCCTGCTTTATACTTTAGTTGCTATACTTAAAAAAAAAAGAGGGGTAGAAGGAAAAGCAAGTCAAAGCAACAATAAAGAAAGAAAAAAAGAAATCCCATCGTCTTTTGCCTGTTTCGATCCTTCAATTGCTATGCTTTTTTTTTTACTTGTCTCCCACATTCCTCTCTTAAGTCTCCATCTATATCTATTTCTTGGATGTCCCATCTTAGTATTCCTCCCACCTCTACCCTCTTCCACTGCCTATTTTCTAAAATTTTTACCAATGCCCCTGCTTCTGTTTCAAACATATCTTCCAGAACTCTTAATATGTTTTCCCCCTGGTTTAATTCATCAATCATTATTATTTTCATTATAATCTCCTCCTCTTCTTCCTTCTTCATTTCTTCTTTTGGCTCCTCGGTCTCCATCCTTGGATGTCTCGATCTGTAATCATTATCCCTTGTATAGTATTTTCCATTTTTTCCATAATAACCTTAAATCCTTTGTCCATAGCGTCTTTTATATTTTGATAAAGTCGTTCCATCTCCAGGACAATTTCACTCATTTCTCCTTCTTCAGTATTTTTTTTTTTTTTAAATGATTTTTATCCAACAGTCCAAGAATTATTTATTTAGACTTTAAACTACCCTTCAAGGAGCACACTAGTCCCAATTCTTTATATCTCATAAGTTAACACTCAGTTCCATTCAAGTAGTCCCCAGAGGTTATCAAAAAACCTTTTATATCCTCTTTGCAAATTCAATCCTCTAATATGGTGTTCAAGTGTCTCTTTACTTAAATCACTTCCTTGTAGTTTCCTCTTTTGTCAGCAGGTGGTACTCACTGTTTAAATGTCAGTTTGCTAGTTTATTAGTCCATTATTGTTTGGGTTGTACAGCCAATATCAAAGCAGAGTAAATTTTTAAAAAATATATAGATAAATACAATGTTTAAAAATACCTTCCTAGTAGCGCTTCTTCCCAGTTTAGGAGTCTGTTTATTTCATAATCTGTTGTTTATTCTACAGCTTTCATTTCCGGTTAGGTATTTTTTCCCCAAAATGTCCCAAAATGCTTAGGCACCGCTTTAACACTCAATTCTGAGCAAATAGTTCTGGTTATTTCTTGGGGTTCAATTTACAACAAAAGAAAAATCCTTTCTCCCACTTTCATCACAGCTCACCTTCTCTCCAACACTAGTCTTAGCTATTATTCTTCGGTTTGTCCCAGCTTTGTAGTGGCCATCTTTAGGCTGCTTCTTCTTCTTGCTGTGGCTGATAGGAAAGAAAAAACCAGGTCTATTTGCTTCACTGCCCCTTCAGAGCGGCTTAGGCTCCCAGCAATACAGGACTGCAAAAGCAAAATCCTTTTTTTACGTATGCTTGAAAAGAGGTTTAAACCACGAGATTTGTGAGCATCAAATGTGAAGGCAGATTATGCCAAATATAAAGTCACTCGGGGGGATTTTATACAAAGAGATGCTTTTTAATGATGGGGGCAGATGGAGTTTGAAACCTTTGACTATTCTGTTGGAAGAAGGGGTGAATTTAACTTGGCTGCAGTATTTTCAACTTCAAGTGAGATGGAGAGAAGATCAGAAAATTGGACTAATATTACATGAAGAAGATTTGGTGACTCAGATGAAATGTAAAGGGCCGATGCATATTAAGCGAGTGTATAACTTATTGTTAGAATGAGATTCAGAGGGTGAATTAGTTAAAGATTGTATGATAAAATGGGCACAAAATTTTGCAGAACCAGTAATGTTGGAAACATGGGGAAAGATTTGGGTCCAGAATGTTAAATTTACACAAGCGCAGAATCTGAGGGAAAACTTTTACAAGATGTTTTATAGATGGCATTTAGATCCCAAAAAATTATCATGTATGTATCCAAATGTTCAGCCTAAATGTTGGAGGTGTGATTGTTTGGATGCAACTTATTTTCATATTTGGTGGACTTGTAGGAAATTGAAAGCATTTTGAATTAAACTTTGGTGGGTTATGCAGAACATTTTGAAGAAGAAGCTTGAATTTTCTCCTCAATTTTTTTAATTGGGGATAGTTAAGGATTGCTCATCGACTGAAACGAGATTGATTTTATATATGATTACTGCAGCTAGATTACTGATTGGTCAATATTGGAAAAAAGATAGCGTACCCACTATAGAGGAATGGATATTGAAGATGTCTAATTTTGCAGAAATGGCTAAGATTTCTGCATACCTAAAAGACAGGACCCATGAAGTCTTTGCTAAGGAGTGGAAGAAATGGGTAGAGTACATGCAGATTAAATATCAAAGTAAGAAGTTTCAATTAGCATTTGATTCTTAATTATATCCATTAATTATTTTATTAAATATTTGAATTTATATTTCTATTATTTTTTATATTTCTATTAATATCTAGACAAATTATAATGTTAAAAATAAGTTTATATATCTGATAGATGAGTTTTACTTTTATATATATATATATATATTTAAATATTATTACTAATATCTATTAATTATTTTAAATTTGATGTAACTCTATATATTTCCTATCTTTTTTAAAAATATTATTAAGATTGAAAATTGGGAATTATTCTAAAAATTTATGATGCTCAAAACTGTTTTTTCTTATATATTTGTTATACATGTGATATTTGTTAGATTGTCATGAGTTCTTATAAAGGATTCATGGTTACTATATATTTTAAGGGGGCAAAAGATGTTAGAAGGCTAGATTATTTTTTTATTACTATTTAGGTTAAATTTGTTATATTTGTTATATTTTTACCTGGATCTCACCGGGTTTCTTTTTGTGATATATATGATTGATTAATAGTGGAAGTCAGGGGTGGAAGGGGGGAGGGATAGGGGGAAAAGGGAGGGGGTGGTTGATGGGGGGGAGTGGGGAGGGGAAAG
This sequence comes from Masticophis lateralis, assembly GCA_030761175.1. Lineage (NCBI taxonomy): Eukaryota > Metazoa > Chordata > Lepidosauria > Squamata > Colubridae > Masticophis > Masticophis lateralis. Next base: position 162,556,813 of record JAUDYJ010000001.1, read on the forward strand.
GGGTATAAAAATTGTATTGTAAAACTTTTTCAATAAAAAAAAATGTGAAGGCTTCTAATTTAGGTGATTTTTAAAAAGAATCTATAATATCACTCTTCATAGACTGTCTTCTTCACATAATTTAAAACAAAAGATCTTCCACTGAAACAGGGAAGAACTGTGTAGTATTTCTAATTTGAAAGAGCTAGTGCAGATGCAATGACTAAAATGCTAGGCTAGGACAGGGTGTGGGGGTGTGATCCAGGGAATTCCAGACTCTGCCACAGAATGTTGCTAATGGATAACACTGAGGCAGTCGCTCTCTTGTCAGCCCAACCTATCTTACAAAATTGTTATCAGAATAAGATGAAGATAGAACCTATGATTTTTTTAGATTTAAAACTTTGTAATTTTTATTTTAATAGTAAAATGAAGTAATAGTTTCAGTCCCATCCTCCAGTATGATCCAAATTCAGGAATCATGGAAGATGAGGTAAGGTTAAGACTTTGTAGGTCAATATTGCGAACCGATATTAAAGGTAAGTAGAACCCACCCTTGGTATGTACTGCTGTCTCTATTATGAGTGGAATAAAAGTAACATTTTAACATTTAAGACTGAGCATGAATAAAACATGATGGATGAGTCTGCTATCAGAATAATTAGCTTGAGACTGCTAGATAAAACATGAAGATGCTGGAAGAATTTATGACACTAGTTAAGTAATGTGTCTTGTGAACTTATGCTACACCTCAAATCATGGAGACAAATGATACTACAATGAATGGTGGAATGCAAGTATATTAAGTTAAGGATAAACTACTGTGATAGCAATAATCTCTGAGTGAATTAAAAAGTAACAATAAGTAGGGCAACAAAACTGTCTTGCAATAAGCAGCATTACCCCAATACTTTGACTGATTATGTGCCATTATGTCAGTATTGACTCTTGGCAAGTATATAGACAGATGTTGTCTAGGACAGTCTGTCCCCAATCCAGTCTTTTGAATATTTCAGTTGTACATCCATCACCATTATAACTGAGTCCATCCACCTTTTTAAAAAAAATCCATCTTTTCCAGCATTGTAGACTATTATCAGAAAAATGTTTTTGAAATTAGGTAGATGCTCAGAGAATAAAATTGAAATTTAGTATGTGTGCAGTCTGAATGGAGACTGGAAGTGAATTTTGGAATTCACTGTTGGAATTTTTTTTTTTAAATGTCTGGAATAAAATAAGTATCATATTTCACACTTGATAATTTAGTTTAATGTTAGCAGCATTAGAAAATGACTTCTGATGGAATAATAGCCAGGAAATGAACTTTATAACTTCTGAGATTCCAGTAACTTCTCTCATTTCTAAGAACACAATTAAAAGATTGTGCTGGATCTGACCAAAGGCTTAAGTAGTTTGCTGTGATGATCAAGGTTCTGGACTAAAAAAATGGGAGACTGAGTTTTGTCCTTCCTTAGACATGAAAAATAATTGGATAATTCTGATCTACTCATTCACTCTTAATTTAACCCACCCGCTGGATTGTTCTTCTGTAGGCAAGAGGATGCAGTACTTCTTTGTTGTCCCAAGTTGTACAAATAACTTACTTATTGTAAGTGTCTACACTAGCTATCCTTGCTCAGGCTAAGCTACAAAATGTTTTTTCTCACTGTTTGGGGATCCCCATGTGCACTGAGCTTCAGTTAAGAGCTTATTGTAAGTGAATGCTAGCTATCCTTGCTCAGGTTAAGTTAATCAATAGTGGAGCTCTAAGAATGCCAGATGATCAATGGGCATGTTCTGAGTTTCAAAACGTCTGACTTTTCTTCCTCCTACCAAAGAACTTTGGGGTTCTTCACAGAAAGGGAGAAAAAAAGAGAGAGAGAGGGAGAGAAGAAAGAGACAAAGAAAGAGAGAAAGAAAGAGAAAGAAAAAGAGGAAAGAAAGGAGAGAAAGAACACAGGTATCTCTTAATAGAGGCTTGAACTTGCCTGAAATTAGATCAAGCCCTACATCACTTAACCCAATGTATCAGATTAAATTGTTATTGAATTATTTTTGGTATATATACTACATTCTCTTGTGCAATTTAGTTACAGTGTAAAATTATTCCATTATGTCTCAGAATAAAAGGGAGATAAAAAATCCAATTAGTGGCATGAAAAAGTCATGCCCACAAGTGAATCACCAAAGACCTTTCCCATTCTATTTATATAGCTACCCAATTCATATACAGTGACTTTATCACATTTGTGTTCTTTTCATGTAGTTCTCAATGTGTCAATCTCCTTGCTATTGTATTTCCTTCACCAAAATTCTATTATAAATAATATTTCCACACATTACAGCTCTAATTTTGTGTATTTGCGCCGGTAATTTTCAGAAAAAGATTTATTCCTCTCTTACATAATTATTTAGAAGTAGCTACATATGTCCGTTTACTTTTACCATTAAAAAATGTTTTGTTGCATTATAAAAGACTGCAAAAGCCTTTTAGCAGTTTCATGTAACAGGAAATATCCAGTAACAATTTTGAAAGGAGTTGTCATAGCCACAAACACCCTCCCCCCAAAAAGACAGAGAAAGAGAAAGAAAGAGGAAGGAAGGGGGAGAGAGAGAGAGAAAACCTCTGTACTATTATTTTTAATTGTTCCATTATTTATCATGTGTTAATATTTTACACTGTTCCTACACCTAGAATGATTTTACTGCCTTTCTTTTACCCAGGGCTACCACATTTTATAGATCAGGTTGCATAAGTCCATCTTAATATGCTATTCCTGGTATGTGATGTTTTGTATACATACAGAGAAAGAAGTACTCGTGGTCTTTGACTTTTATGCTTGCTGTCAAACATCAGCCATAATATTAATTACTGTTTTGAACAATATGCACGAATGGCTATTTTATATGTGAAATTATGGCTGAAATATTTCTGCACCTATATTGGTTCACACTGTCAGGAAGTTTCTCCTTAGTTTTAGGAGAAAAATTAACTTCTCTCTTTGTTCAGTTTCCATTCATTGCTTCTTGTTTTGCCTTCTAGGGCTTTTTAAAAAAAATTTGATTTATATGCCGCCCTTCTCCAGAGACTCAGGGCGGCTTACAATGCGTTAAGCAATAGCCTTCATACTTTTCTATATTTATACAAAGTCAGCTTATTGCTTCCACAAACTGGATCCTCAATTTACCCAACTTAGAAAGGATGGAAGGCTGAGTCAACCTTGGGCCTCTTGGGCAAAGCATGTGAGCCATTTCCTCCTTTCAGTGGTCCATGAAAGTACATCTATAGTATGTAGATAATAAAGTTGAAAAAAGGTCAACAGTTTTACAGACCTATAGATACATTGAGACTGGGTGTGACAAGGAATGGCTGGGAGGGGAGGGGCCAGGTGAGGGACCCCTTGACATGGGTGACATTGAGTTGGCCACGCCCACCCAGTCACATGACCCTGAAGCCACTCCCATCACATGACCAAGCCACGCCCACAAAATAAGCCACGCCCACAGAACCGGTAGAAAAAAAAATTAGAACCCATCCCTGAGGATATGGAATATCCGTGATTTCTTATTTCAATTTCTCGCTTTTCAGGTTAATTGGATGATCTCTGGGAGTTTTCTGATCAATTTGGAGCCCTGGTTTGGAGCTATTAGCAGAGCAGAGAGCAAATCAGGTATTATCAGGCACTTAGCAAAGACAAGGACAAAACTTACGTAGATTGTAGAAATAATCATCTGTCCAGGACTGCTGGGAGGTGCTAAGTTTTTATTACCAAGAAAGAGTGCTACTGAAAACATATATAGACACCCAGCATCCAAGCATCTGATATAGTATCACCATGTTGCAATGTGGAAAACGTGGGAAATGTGCCATGTGCTGTAAATCAGCAGATGAAGACTATCTAGCAAAAAATGTCCTGAAGAGGTGGAGAATTTGTATATAGAGGAGAAACTACAAATACTTGTTTCTTGTAGAGCATTTCATTTTAAGGAGCAGATACAGTGAATATTGCATGCATTGTAATTGTGGAAAGCAAATGTGCTGACTTCAGTTTGATGGTATTAATTGTTCTCCTAACTATGATTGGGAAGCTGCAATAACAAACACTATTTAAAAGCAACTCCTGCAGCTATATTTCATGGAAGAGGGCCAAAAAATGGCAAAATGTTTTTATATAATAATGCCACTTTTCAACTCTTCTTCACCTTGTATTTCTACATTTTTTCACGTATTAGCTATTCATAAAATACCTTTACTAAAGAACTTTGAAGCTTTGTTTCAAATCATAAGCTAGTCCCACTTCCAAATGTTGCTACTAACTATAAACATTTAATATTGATGCCAGAAAATTAAAATAGCTGTATGTATGGAGAGGCAAATACAACCTATAAACTAATAATTCTGAAACTATGATTCTATAGAGACTATATCTGTAATATTCAGAAACACAGCAAACTTATGAAGAAACTTTTTATTGTAGACCATGTTACATTGGAAAGAAGTACAAATAGAAACAAGTAAACACACCAGCTTATTATTAAATGTTCCATATAATGCATGTGACTCTTAATCTTTCCCTTTCTGCCCTTTTTCTATTTGTGCTAATTTGAAGGCAAAGGCCAGATTGATTGTTTGAAGTCATCTCTGCCTACCTGATTAAAACAATTTGACATTATAGAGCCAAAGAAGGCTGGGGAAAGTATTGGTTCCATGAATTTCAGAGTTGCTCCCAGTCATTGCAGGGCTGAACACAGCTCCTACGTTTTTCCTGTAATTCTGAATTTTTATGAACATAAACACAGTGTGGTATTTCAAGAATAGAACTGAAAGAAAAAAATAGAACAAGTGCATATTTTCATAACTAGGAAGAGACTATTTTATTATTGGCAAACGTTCATTTATGGCACATTTTAAGTAAGAGTTTGGAAAAGAAGACAAGTAGTTTGCAGATAGACACAGCATTATTAAGACACTGTTTGCTTATTGCTTTTAAAGAAGATTCCAAGACATGTTAAATACTGACAACTACCTGATAAAGACAATTATCTGCTTCTGTAGTTAGTAGCAAGTTAACAAAAGAGAAACAGTGAGCAAAGGATAAGTAAGTCATGAAAAATATGAGGGTGAGATTTTACTCCAACAGTAGAGAATATGTGTCATTTAGGATTGAACTGTTGGGTTCTTGGTATTCTCTGAGCTTATTTCCCTGCAGATATTTCCTGCACTGATATTACCTTACCTGATAGTAAAATGTCTGCAGAAATATAATACTTTCGAAAGATAAAACTGTTCTTATCTTACAATACAGATTAAAAAATCCCAAAATCCAGATAAGGTATGTCCATAAACTCATTTTGCTTTCATTCTGGTGCCCCAGTTGATCTCTTGTACCTTGCCTATTTCTTTTTTTTTGTTCGTTCTAAATTACAAAGAATGCCAAGATTATTAGAAAATGGATGTAGATAACTGCAATTTGCAGATATGAAAAGGTATAACCTTATTTTTATAATACCAGCTAAGATGCCTACCTTATCCAAGAATGTATCTTTTTTATATAAAGGTGAAGGAATTCTGTTATTCATAATAAACTGATAAGTTTTCATTTGATTTTCTGAGACAAATATGGATGGCAAGGCATAGTTTAGTAAATTAACTTGAGGTAGATGATATAAATGAGACCAATTTAGACCACTTTAATATTTGAATTTAATACTTGACTGACATCCAACCTCTGTTTAGCCACATACACCTTGTACCTTCTTCCAAGTTCACAAATAAAGTGGAATTGCAAGTTCTTACACACTTCATTTATTTATTTATTTGTTGCATTTTTATGCCGCCCAACTCCCGAGGGACTCTGGGTGGCTAACAACAAAGAATAAAACAATATGAACAATATTCCATATGAAAGTTTAAAAAGAAAACATTAAAACCCATACACTCCAATTTGTGGCCAGGTCTCGCAAGATCATCCTAGCGAGATCAACGGCCCAGGCCTGCCGGAAGAGCCAGATCTTCACCGCTTTCTGGAAGGCCAGTAGGATGGGGGCAGTCGGGACTTCAGGGGGTAATTTGTTCCAGAGAGCTGGGGCAGCCACAGAGAAGGCCCTTCCCCGCGGGCCCACCAGCCAACATTGTTTAGCTGACGGGACCCAGAGGAGACTGACTCTGTAGGATCTTACCGGTCATTGAGAGCTATGCGGTAGAAGGTGGTCTCAAAGATAGCCTGGCCCTGAGCCATGTAGGGCTTTAAAAGTAATAACCAAAATCTTGAATTGCGCCCGGAGACTGATAGGGAGCCAGTGCAGCTTGCGAGAATTGGTGTAATGTGGGTGTATCTAGGTGCACCCACAATACCTCGTGCAGCAGCATTCTGGACCAACTGTAGTCTCCGAACACTTTTCAAGGGTAGCCACATGTAGAGCATGTTGCAATAATCCAACCATGAGGTGACAAGGGCATGCATAGCTGTGAGGAGAGCCTCCTGATCCAAGTAGGGTTGCAATTGGTGTACCAAACGAACTTGTGCAAAGGTCCCCCTAGTTACAGCCATCAGATGTTGTTCCAATCTCAGCTGTGAATCTAGGAGGACACCCAAATTGCGAGCCCATTTTGAGGGGGACACTTTCTCCTCCCCCAGAACCAAGACTGGACAATTGACATAGTCTTTAGGGGACAATACCCAGAACCATTCGGTCTTGTCTGGGTTAAATCTGAGCCTGTTAACTCCCATCCAGATCCTCACAGCCTCCAGGCACTGGCACATCACATCCATCGCCTCACTGAACTGATGAGGGGTGGAGATATACAGCTGGGTATCATCAGCATATTGCTCATATCCCACCCTGTGTTGTCAGATGATTTCACCCAGCGGTTTCATGTAGATGTTAAATAGGGGAGAGAGGACTGAACCCTGAGGCACCTCGCAGACAAGGAGTCTTGGGGTCGACCTCTGTCTTCCTACCAACACTGACTGTGATCGACCAGAGAGATAGGAGAACCACCGCAACACGGTGCCTCCCACTCCCAATTCCCTTAGTTGCCCCAGAAGGATACCATGGTCAATGGTATTGAAAGCCGCTGAGAGGTCAAGTAGCACCAAGATAGAAGAATGACCCCCATCTTGGGCTCGCCAGAAATCATCCATCAGCGTGACCAAGGCAGTTTCCGTGCTGTAGCCAGGCCTGAAGCCAGAATGAAAAGGGTCCAGATAATCTGATTCATCCAATGACCGCAGGAGCTGAAGTGCCACCAGTTTCTCTACAACCTTTCCCACAAAGGGTAGGTTGGAGACTGGATGAAAGTTCTTTAATTCTGCTGGGTCCAGGGAAGGCTTCTTGAGGAGGGACCTTATAACCACTTCCTTTAATGGTTGTGGGAAGGACCCTTCCCTCAAGGACATGTTAACTAAAGCCTGGAGCCAGCCTCGTGTCATCTCCCTGCTGGCTGAAACCAGCAAGGAGGGGCACAGGTCTAACAAACAAGTGGAGGAACTCATCACCCCTACAGCCTTGTCCACTTCCTCAGGAGTCACTGGCTTGAACTCCTCCCACACAATAGGACTAAGACCTGCCCCCGTCATCTCAGTTGGTATTGCCCAATCAGAGTCCAGGTCCATCCGAATCTGAGTGACTTTATCCAACAGAAACTGCACAAATTCCTCAGCTCTACCTTGCAAGGGCTCCTCCGTTCCCACTACCTTAAGGAGGGAGCGAGTAACCCTAAATAGGGCAGCTGGGCGAAAATCAGCGAATGCAGTAAGTGCGGAAAAATGTGAACATTTTGCTGCCCATATTGCCACTAAATAAGTCTTAATAAAGGCTCTCAAAAGTGTTTGGTCAGATTCTGATTTACTGGTCCTCTAGCATCGCTCTAGATGTCTCTTCTGGCGCTTCATCTCCCGGAGCTCCTCAGTAAACCAGGGAGCTTTCCTGGATCCACTGCCATTGAGGCGCAATCCGGTCCAATGCCCCAGACACTGCCCTATTCCAGGTAGCCACTAGGGTCTCAGACGGACTGTGGACAAGGGAGTCAGGTATCTCCCCAAGCTCCTTCTGAAACCCTTCAGGGTTCATTAGGTGTCTGGGGCGGAACCACTTAATCGGTTCCACCTCCCTGTAGTGGAGGAGTGACATCTTAAAGTCCAACCTCAACAGGAAATGATCTGACCACAAGGGAAAGACCTCTATACCCCTTAATTCCAGATCCTGTCTCCACTGCCCCGAGAGAAATGCCAGGTCGAGCGTGTGTCCCCCCTCATGGGTCAGATCCATGGTTGTCATGGAAGCCATGAACTCCTGAGCCACATCTGAGGATTTGCCAAGTGATGATAGATTGAAGTCCCCCAGTACCATAAGCCTGGGGAACTCCACCGCCAACCCGGCAATTGCCTCTAGCAGAGCAGGTAGGGCTGTTGTATTTAGTTATATCTAACCTTTTATTTTTGTAAACAAAATTAGGTCCAGCAAAAATCTTTTAGAAACAATTTAATTGCATTAGACTATATTATCTGATCGAATTTAAATGGGAGACATCCATGTGATTTCTCCACAGAGTTAAAACTAGAAAGGTATGAATCCTTAAAGTATATTTTGTTTGATCGTAGCCATGACTGACTTTGGCTGTTTTGCAAAGTGTTCAGGGATCAAAGATTCAGCCTAGCTAAGCTTCCGTGCCATTTGAAGGCTTTTAAGAGGTAATACTAGATCTTCTGGTCCAACCTGAACCTTGATTAGAGGCAAATTGAACATCTTGGGTTTTTTTGAATTACAACCATAATACTGACCACTGTAAATAGTTTAAGAAGTAAGCTACAGCAGCACCATTCACATTTATCACCAAAAACAGTGAAAAAAAGAAACATTTAAAAGCAATTTCTTTTCACAAAAATAATTATTTAATTTCTTTGGTGAAGTGGCAGCTGTAATTCCACTGACTGAATATATTAATATTCAATTTTCCAGTGAGTTGGCTGTTCACAGGTTTTCTCATCATCTCCACAAAATCTGTTGTACGTTGTTTTGGGGTCAAATCCCAGAATTTCTCTTTCTTCATGAATGCGGAAAGAAAATGTTGAGACTGAGGTTCCTATAAAATATCTGTGAAGAGAAAATATCAATGGATAAAAAAACATATTCCTAAAAATTTTGCTATCAGTTTTCTATAATCCATTATTTATTTATTTGTAAAATTTATTGGCCACCCATTTTATCTCAGGATAACCCCATTAATTCTATGCAAATAATAAAATAATTCAGTCTTACCAAATATATATGTTTTAGATTTATCCATATATCCATCAATACAAAATAATAAAGTGTAGTGCTTTGATTCACAATGAATCAAAGCACTACAACCAAAAGTATCAATTCCTACTTCAAATGCTCTCTGAAAAGTCTCATTTTGAATAGCCTGTGGAAAGCTGATAGTGTAGAAACAAGTAAATACAAGTACAGGGGTTAGTATGTATCAGCTAGCACCCAGACCACCACATTCTGGATTGTTTCTGGGTAGTCTTCAAATATATATCTGTAGTCTTATATACAAAACACAATAAAAGTCCAGGAATAAGGTAAGGGAGTCTCTTGTGGATTTTACCCCGCTAATTGTTGCCAGCTCTAGGATGGGAGGAATGCATTGAGCCAGCACTCTCCAAAGACTTGTCTGTGGTTATGTTGCCAACATGATATCATGGAGTTCTGTTACCTTCCCACTGAAATGGTACCTGTTTATCTACTCATACTTGCATGGGTTTTTAACTGCAAGGATGGCAGCAGCTGGGACAAATGTGTGTGTGTGTGAGGGGGGGGGGGAGGAAGATACCTGGCATGTGCACATATCCATTGGTCAATAATTGCTATTCCTCCATCTTTGTAGAGTTCCGTTTCCTCCCAAGTAGGTTCAAATCTCACCATCTCTGGAAGAAGTGCTTTTAATTCTTCAACCTCTGGAAAAATACATTCAATCAACATTATTCAAGTGGCAAATTTCATCTTATCTCTACTTATATTAAAACAAACTATCTTTTTTTGCTTATTTAAGGATTTAAATAAGAGGAAAATGATGCAGCAAAGTTATGTATTAATATTTTTCCCTGCTTTTTCATTGTATAATGTATACTTTTCTTTTTCTTTTTTTTAAAATGCTTTTTAAAAATTATATTGCTAAAGCTTGGAACCTTTTAATCAATGAAGATCTATGGATATATCAAAGTTGGACTGTTCCAAAAAAGGCTAATGATGTACTTATGGAAGAATAGTTGAAACTATTGCATCGGTGGTTATTTTCCATTTCACCTATTTTTCCTCCATTACACATTACACACATGCGATAGTTTCTCAGTCGGTTGACTGAATTAATGTTAGTTGGTGGGGTTTTCTTTAGTTTTTTTTCTTCTTTTATGTACGTATGTTTGTTTTTTGGCTTCAAGTTTTTGTTTTATATATATAAAGAAAAGACCAAGGCAGTGTTAGCCCATACAAGGAATGTAGCTGTTCTTGGTTGACAAATGACTCCACCAGGTGGCGCCTACAGGCTGCTTCAAACATGGCATTTTCTGATACACGCACATAATTAAACACAGAATCCAAACTATTAAAAAAAAAAAAGGAAGAATATTTAACACCAGATTCTAAATGTTGTCTTAACAAATATGGTACGGGTATAGGGGGTGGGTTCTAAACTTTTTTTACTACTGATTCTGTGGGCGTGGATTATTTTGTAGGCGTGACTGGGTGGGCATGGCCATTTTTAAAAATATTTTTAAAAGTATTTTTTCCTACAACCTTAAGGGGTTGCAGAAAAAATGCTTTTAAAAGCCTCTAAGATCCCAGCTGAGCTGCGCGAGCATCAGAGCCTTTTTTAAAAAAACTTTTAAAAGCATTTTTTCGGCCGAACAGGTTGCAGAAAAAATGCTTTTAAAAGTAAAAAAAAAAAAAAAAGCCTCTGATGAGGTGGGCAAGGTAAGCGAGAGGCGACCGGGCTGGGGACCGGTTCGGGGGCGTGGCCAGCCAATGTTATTACCGGTTCTCCGAACTACTACAAATTTTTACTACCAGTTCTTGTGAACTGGGAGTAGCCCACCACTGTACAGGTAGTCCTCAATGACCACTACCTTATGACCAGTTGCTTAGCAGCCATTCAAAATTATGATGGACTCCCCCAAAGCTACTTATAACTCAGTTTCAAACTTATGGCAGTTATAGTGTCCCTGCAGTTATGCACAAAATTTGGGTGGTTTCACCCTTACGACTGATCTCTGCCTATCTCCCTCCCATCCTGCTCCACCAAGTCTCCAAAGGGTCCCTCACATTGGTGCAAAATTGGAGAAGGGGTGCAGCTGGGCATCGTAAAGAAGGTGTGCTATTGGCTTCAAATAGCAATAGCAACAGCACTTAGACTTATATATATATATATATATATATATACCACTTCACAGTGCTTTCCAGCCCACTCTAAGCAGTTTACAGAGTCAGCATATTGCCCCCAACAATCTGGGTCCTCATTTTACCGACCTTGGAAGGATGGAAGGCTGAGTCAACCTTGTGCCTGGTGAGATTCGATTTGCCAAACTACTGGCAGCTGGTGATCAGCAGAAGTAGCCTGCAGGACTGCATTCTAACCACTGTGCCATTGCGGCTCAAATATTCCTAATCTCAGTATCTCCATGACTTCTACACAGAATAGGTAGTAAAGGTTGGCATATTTTCTAATGGAAGAAAGTGAAATATTCATATCTTTGAATGATATTAAAACAAAAACTGACAATCTCAGTTTGAAAGAAAGTAATCCAGAATTACAAACAGAAAAGGATGTAAATTATCAGAACTAACATATAGCAGTTGTTTGAACATTCTCCTAATTCAAACACAAATGTTTCAAGAATTTTGCAACCTTCACTGGTAGCATTTCAAATAGCAATGAACCAGCTGAATGAAAAGAGGCGGTTGCAACAAAAGTGATTATATAGTCATTGCATGCAAAACTAAACAAGCCGTTTAGATTTGCATTCAAAATCTGGACTCTAATTCAGCTTTTTTCCTAGTCATTTCTTCACAAGGTGAATTTCACTTACCCTTACAAGCTCCTCTTTGCTACTTAAATTGATAAATATGAGGAGGTATTTCTCACAAATTATTCCATAAGAATTAATATAGTCTTTCATGACAGTGAACCTCTGTGTCTTTCTTAAATAAATACTATGTTTTCCTGGAAATAAGACCGTGTCTTATATCTTTTTGAATATAAAAATATTCAAAAATAAGCTCTTGGCCTTATTGCCAGGCGCTCAAAAGCCCGATTGGGCTTATTATCAGGAGATATCCTATTTTGTGGGAAACAGGTTAAATAAAATCAAACAAGACTTGGTAGAATGTGAGTGACCATCAGGTATCCATGGATGAAACTCCTTTACATTAACACATCTGAAGAAGGCAGCAATTTATCAAGTGTAAGAACATAAAGAAAAGCATCAATACATTTTTAAATACATTCAATAGCTAAAACAATTGTTGGAGTGAGCATATAACAAAGCACAGCCACTAGCATCGTATTTCTTCACTGTTAGCTGTGGATATCATCATCATGATCATCATCTTAGCCACTATCTATCCACTTTATGATAAAGGCCACTTCTGCATGTTTCCAACCAATACAGTCCTGAGCTTTCTTTTACCAATCGCCAATATCCGTAACTATGGATATAAAGACTACAAATAAAGACAACATTCCCCTCCTTTAGCTTATCCATTTATTTGGTTTTCTATTTATTTTGATAGAAATCAGCTCTTGCCAACAGTTTGCTGTTTTCTCTCTCTCTATTTTTGAGAATGAAGAGACTATATTATTTCAATCTATACTCTGCTCAGAGAATCTGCTGGGGTAAACTGTATGTACAATTGGACAGGGCTGCCACAGAACATGTCAACACGTGGTGAATTTACAGTCAAATATTTTCAGAAGAATCAGTGAATTCATTTAAACCGGAGTATAAAACACTTATTTCTGAAACTTCATGATTGATGGCTACAGCACTCTGCCTGTTTTCTTTTTTTTAAAATTTTTTTAAATTTTTATTATACGAAATAGCAATACAATCAAAACATTTTCGGTTCCGTGGTGCAGATACATATATACAAACTTTTTACTTGCCATTTACATAATATTACTTCTTAGAGTTGGATTTAATAAAGAAGCTATTACAAATAATAGTGCTCAAATCCTTAAAGTACAAGTGATATTGTTCATTTCTTTATAATCTTTATTAATTAGTTAATAATTGATCTCTATACTCTACCTCATTTTTTATTTCTTTTCTCTATCCACATACCACACGTCCCACACGCTATAGTATTCCGAATCTTCTCTGTCATTAATTTCTAGAGTTAATTTATTCATTTCGGCGCACTCCAGTATTTTCCTAATAACATATTCTTCAGATGGTAACTGTTTTTCTTTCTAATACTGGGCAAAAGAAATTCTTGCGGCTGTCATATGTATAATTAAATACCCTTTCTTTTTTGCATATTCTGTTTTCAAGATTCCCAGGAGAAATGCTTTTGGATCGGAATCAAAATTTTCTCTTATTATTTCTGAGATCCACTTCCATATCATCCTCCAGAATTTTTGTGCCTGATTGCAAGTCCACCAACAATGATAAAAAGTACCCTGTTGGTGGTCACATTTCCAACAGTTAGTGCTTGAATTGTGGTAAATCTTTGCTATCCTAGCTGGGGCCATGTGCCACCTATAAAACATATTGATTTTCCTTATAGGTCACCACCCTAGTCATTTTAAGATTATTATTCCATATTGTATCCCATTCATTCAGATTTATATTCTGTCCGATATTCTTGGCCCAAGCTAACATTGGTTCCTTAACCACTTCCTCTGCCATATCATACTGCAATAGATAATTATATAATTTGGCTAATATTTTATCATCTGTACCCATCCAAATCTTATCAAATCCATTAATGCTTGTCTCTATACCAAATTCCTCGTCCTTTTTATATCGGGATTTAATTTGAGCATATGGCCACCAATCTATAGAGATACCTTGCTCCATCAATTCTTCCCTTGTTTTGAGATTCCCTCCCCCATCCAGTATCTTGTAATATCTAACCATTTTGCCCATTTCTAATACATTCAGGTATATTAAGGCCTCCATGGTGGAGAGCCATCTCGGAACTTTTGAATATTGCTTCTGTCTTATCTCTCCCCATGTTTGCATTAAGGTCTCCCTTATTTTGTGTCTATGAAAATATGTTTTTGGTTTTTTTCCCGTTTCCCAAAGATAGGCGTGCCAAGCCTTCTGAAGATCGTGCCCTTCCAAGGTTAGGAGTCTTTTATTTCTCAAAGTTGCCCAATCTTTCAGCCATACTAAATTTTTTGATACATCTCCCATTTAGGTAATCTGAAACCCCCTCTTTCCTTTTTGTCCTATAGGTTCCTAATTGCTATCCTCGGTTTCTCCCCCCCCCCCCATAAATTTCCTAATCATAGTATTAAGCTCCAGAAAGAATTTTTTATCTAATTTAACAGGGACTGTTTGAAATAAATACAATAGCTTGGGTAATATACTCAAACTGCAATTGTTGCTGCAATTCTACCTAATAATCATATCTGTAATCTTCCCCACTTTTCTAAATCCTGTTTTATATTCCTAATTAATGGTATATAATTATCCTCCTTGAGGGCCGAGCGCTTCGATGAGATCCACACCCCCAGGTATTTTACCTTCTTGGCAATTTGGATCTCCATTGATTCTTCCAACACTTTCTTTTGTACTTCCGTCATATTTTTAATTACTAATTTAGTTTTGGATTTATTTAACTTAAAGCCTGCTACCCCTCCATAATTGCCTAATTCTTCCAATATTTTAATGCCTGATTCCAATGGTTCTTCCATAATTAGTGCCACAGCGTCGGCAAATGCCTGGGTCTTATACATCTCTTTTCTAACACTTAATCCCTTGATTTCATTGTTATTCCTAATCCTTCTCAAAAGTACTTCTAAAGCTAGGATGAATAAAAGTGGGGACAGAGGACACCCTTGTCGGACCCCTTTTCTAATTTGAAATGTTTTTGTTAGTTCTCCGTTCAATAGGATGTTGGCACATTGTTTTTTGTAAATTGTAGATATTATTTTGATAAAATTTGATCCGAATTCCATTTGAGTGATTTATTGTTTCATAAACTGCCAATTCAGATTGTCGAACGCCTTTTGGGCGTCAACAAAAACCAGTGCCATTTCTTTATTCGGATGTTCCTCATAATACTCAAGTACATCAATTATCATCCTTGTGTTATTTCTGATCTGCCTCCTGGGGAGGAATCCATTTTGGTCACTGTGTATTAGGTTATTCAAGATTATTTTTAGCCTTCCTGCTATAATGCTCATGTATATTTTGTAGTCCGTATTGAGGAGGGAGATAATTTTTTATAATTATAAAATTTTTTATATAATTTTTTATTAATTTTGGATCCTCTCCTCCTTTTTGGAGAAGTGTGATATACGCCTCTCTCCATGATTCTGGTATTTTAGATTCTGTTAAGGCCTCATTATAAATTTCTAGCAATTTTGGTAATAAGATTTCCTCCAAATCTGGGTTTTTATACAATTCTCCTGGGAATCTGTCTGGGCCTGGGGATTTGTTCTTTTTAAGTTTAGATATTGCCATCTTTAATTCTATCATTGTTATTTCTTTGTTAAGCATTTCTTTCTCTTCTTCCCCAATCTTTGGAAGGTTTTCTTTTGACAAGTATTGGTCCATCTTTTCTTTAGGGATTTGTTCTTCTCCATACAAGGAGGCATAGTATTCTTGGGCAATCTCTAATTTGTCTTCTTCTTTATTAATAATCTGACCTTCCAGGTCTTCCAATTGGTAAATTATCCCTTTCTCTTTTTCTTTTTTTAATCTATAAGATAGCCATCTGCCCGGTTTATTTGCGTTTTCGAAGTAATATTGTTTAGTTCGTTTCATTTTGTACACCAACTCCTCCTGATCAATGAGATTTAATTTATGTCGTACAACCATCCAATTTTCTTTGGCTACCTTATTGTCTGGGTTTTGTTGCAATTCCTTCTCAACTTTCCCTAATTCCTCTGTCAGAGCCTTCTGCTTCTCTCTTCTTTCTTTATTCCTATGTGAGCCATACGATATCACCAGGCCTCTCAGATATGCTTTCATTGTGTCCCATATAATTCCTCGGGGAGTTGGTTCTTTTTCATTCTCTTCAAAAAATAGTTTTAGTTCTTTTTTAACTTTCTCAATATTTTGCTTGTCCTTTAAAAATTGGGTATTTAATCTCCATCTTACGTTTTTCCTCTTGTAGGTACTTTTCCATTTCACCTCTAATGGGCTATGATCCGCCCATACATTAGGTGTAATTTCTATTGACATAATGTCTAGCCCTATATTTCTGCTTACCCACATCATGTCAATTCTTGACCATGACTTTTGGGGGTTCGAGAAATATGTATATTGCCTCTTATATGGGTGCAGAGTCCGCCAAGTATCTACTAAATTAAACTCTTCTACAACATCAAAGAATGATTTTGGTATATTTTTCCTTTTTTTCTTTTTACCTTTGGCCCCTTTATAGTCTTTATCCGGGTCTATTACCCCGTTGAAATCCCCAATTATGCAAATATTATTATTATTCATTATACTTAATCTTTCACCTAATTTTTTATAAAAGTCTCCCAAGTTTTCATTCGGGGCATAAATTGCTGTTAGACAAGATTGGACAGTTACCTCTCTTTACTTCTACCATTGAAATCCTACCCTTCGGATCTGCATATTTTAATTCTGCTTTTATGTCTTTCTTTATATACAGTGCAACCCCTCTCTTCTTTTTATCAACTAGAGAAGTGAAAAGATTTCCTAATTTCTTATGTTCTAAATATTTTTGGTTTTCCTTTTTGATATGTACCTCTTGAAGGCACACTATATCTACATTTTGTTTAACTAATTTTTAAAAAAAATTTCCTCTTTTTATTATCATTCAAGCCATTTACACTGATCAATATCAGTCTCCAGTCTTCCATCTCTTTTGTCCTTTATGTTATCCTAGTACTTGTTGGCTCGTGTAACTCTTTGTGGTCTTTGGTTTTTCGTTACTTTTTTTACTATTCTTATCTTCCACCCCCTTCTTCTCCGGTGTCCCTTCTTTCTCTTTTTTCTGCTGAATGGCTTCTTCTTCTGGTGTTATCGCCTCTAATTCCTCTTTACTGCTTTGATCTTCAGTTGCTCGTAATTGATCTAGGAACTCTTGGGCTACTACCGAACTATCTATCTTGATTTTATTTCCTTGCCACATAATAATCATGCCTTCTGGTAAAATCCACCTAAAGAGGATGTTCCTCTTATTCAGTTGGGTAGCCAAAAATCTGTAATCTCTCCTTGATTCCCTTACCCTCCTTGGGATTTGTTTTAGTACTATTACCTCCTTTCCCTTGTACATCACCTGTTCCTCTCTTGCCATACTATGAAAGATATCCCTTACCTTCTTCCTAGCAAATCGTATATGCACCTCCCTTGGCAATTTGTTTCTCCTTGCATAATTAGTCTGGACCTGTATACCTCGTCTAATTCCTTTATGATGTCAAGTTTGTCTTGTTGCAACACCTCGGCTATTATTTCCGCCATCACTTGGCCCAGATCCTCTTCCTTATCTTCGATGATATTTTGGAAACACAAATAGAAGGAGGCTCGATCCATTTCCAATTGGGTAATTGAATCTTCCAATTCCCTATTCTGCGCCATCAGCCTTTGATCAACCATGTCCAAATTTTTTTCCTGTTGCTCCATTTTATCTTCCATTTTTTAAATCTTCTGTGTATTCATTTGTATCGACTCCTGTATATCATTCATATATCATCGTGTCCTGTATTGCTGTCAGTGTTGATTGCATTTCTTGCATTGTGGGAATCATTACTGATTTTTCAGTTTTAGAAAGGCCTTCGGTTGATCTTTGCATAGCAGGTGAAGACATTGTAATCATGGGGTTTGATGGTGTTTTCTTTCCTATTTTAGTCACCGTGGATGAAAGGCTTGTCATCTCCTTTAGCACCTTTTTCTATTCTCTTAATATCCTTTCAATATTTTTCCAAATTGTCATGCACCAGTGTCTAATTTCCCGTATCCAATGTTATCTTTGTTTTTTCCACTCCTGGAGATGTTTAAATATATTTATATTTTGTCCTTTAACACTAATCCACTATTCAATATTTATTTTGGTGTAGCAATAATTCAAATTATTCTATTTGCTTCAAGAGTACTTAAATCAATTCTCACAATTTATGTTATTTATCCTTTTACCTTATTCTATTATTTATTTACTATTATGCAGATCTACCCCATAACAAATCACTTATTAATCACTTACCCAAATTCATTAATTTAAACTAGAATAACCTCCCCGCCCTATTTTCCTTACCACAATTATATCAATACTTAGCAAATCGACTATACAAAATCCCTGTTTAACACTTAATCACTAATAATATTCAAATATATATTAGATAAATGTAAATACACAAATGAATTAATCAATGTCAATATTCAAAATTATATATAAGTTATCAGGAATAGCAAATAATAAATAGAAAAGAAGAGGATCCACTTATAGAAAGATATATCCCTTAATATCAATATCTAAAAGGCACTTAATAGGTCTTAAATAGAGTCAATATTAAGCTCTAGTAATCTATTACCTTATTCCACTAAGTGTAAATATATAAATATAAATAGAATTAAGTATAAAGTAGAAATATGTAATATATATATGATATAACTATAAATATGTAGATATACTAGTATTGATTGTAGTTTTCGTCCCAATCATTAATTAAATGCTCAATAGTTTCGCCACTAGGATAGAAAAAGACTGCTCTGAAGATATAAAGATGTCCATTCACAGAAGTAGGCACACTTTACTGTATAATCTGTTTTCCGCTGCTTTTAAGTTCTATCACTGTTCGTTCTATGTTGTCACTCTGATTTCAACAGCTACTTTGCCTTCCGTGAGTACTCTGTCTCCCCTCTCTTGGTTCATGACTGTCTTGTTGTTAATTTATACAATGGCCGCACTTCCGGTATCCAGTCACTGCTACATAATCTGCCCTATTAACACTGTCAGCCTCCCCAAATTACTTGCTCAGTTCGGTGTATTAATCCTATTCCCTGGTAGCGCTGTCTCCCTGCTCCAAAAGTGTTTTTTTTACTCGTCGATCTCACCGGCTCGTCTGTGATCTCACTCCACTCCGATCTCCTCCAACCTCACACTTGCCACCCATTCCTTCTTGGATCCTTCTCGTCCGACCCAGCCAGTACAATCCAAGTGAACTCACTCAAAGCATGTTTGTGGGAGACTAAATATGAGTGTTAATTACCACCAGCTTCACCGAAATTTTCTTGCTTCCCGTCTTTGTTGGCTATCACAGCTTCGGGTCTGCCATTAAAGACAGACGTGCCGTGCTAGATTGACAATGATTATCGGTCCAGCAGAAAGTGCTTGCCTCTCACCACTCTGCCTGCCGACACCCCGATTCTGTCCGCGGAGCTCTCCAAGCTCCCACGCCTCGAAGGGACTCCAAAACACGGCGAAAAAGTGGCGTTGAAGGCAGCAATCGCTGTCGCAACGCCATGTCGCTGAGAGTCACCAACCGGAACTCCCTGTTGTAATTACTGTACTTATCTATAAGAGCTTTCAAAAGGCTCTTTTTTTCCTTTTAAATATCTCTGACGATCCAAGTTGAGTTTTTTACCTCTGCCAATCAGGCAACTCAGCTTGGATCGTCAAAGGCATTTAAAAGAAAACATGGTTTTTCTTCTTTTAAATGCCTCTGACGATCCAAGTTGAGTTTTTTTAAAAGCCTCTGCCGATCAGGCAACTCAGCTTGGATCATCAGAGGCATTTAAAAGAAAAAAAGGTTTTTATTCTTTTAAATGCCTCTGACGATCCAAGTTGAGTTTTCTAAAAAGCCTCTGTCGATCAGGTCACTCAGCTTGGATCGTCAGAGGCATTTAAAAGAAAAAAAGGGTTTTTTTCTTTTAAAAGCCTTTGACGATCCCAGCTGAGCCGTGCGATCATCAGAGGCTTTTTAAAAAAACTTTTAAAAGCATTTTAAAAGCATTTTTTTGGCTGAAGAGGTTGTAGAAAAAATGCTTTTAAAAGTAAAAAAAAAAAGCCTCTGATGATTGTGCGGCTCAGCTGGGCATGGGAGGGGGGGGGGCAGGGATTTTTACTACCAGTTCTCTGAACCACCCGCCTCCATTGCTAATGAATATCCTGCCTGGGAGAGATATTTAATACCTTAGGCAGTCAAAGGGCACACAAAAGCCATGCTGCCTGAGTGCACAAAAAATCTTCAGCAGTTATTTTGTGATTCCACTGAATGGAGTAAGGTGGGATGGGGATGTTGACTTCCAGCTGCCCTTAAATTATTTCAAGTTAAATCTTTGATCTAGCTCAGGGATGTCCAACTTGATTTCATTGAGGGCTGCATCAGGGTTGTGGTTGACCTTGGGGGGGTGCGTGGGGCATGGCTGTGTGGGTGTGGCCAACTGGGTGTGCATGGCCATCTTGACACCACTCCCCAAACTGCTGGCATGTTTCCTTCTGCACTGGGTAGACTGGGCTGAAGCCAATAGGCCACGGGCCAATAACTGGCTGCAGCCCACAAGTAGGGGACCCTAATCTATATAACACCATTGTTAAAATATTTCCAGATCACCCAGACATTTTGATGTATCTCTCATATTTTTAGGAGTAAACATATATGGCAAATTAAAATTGCCAAAACCAGTCCAGTACACTCTATTGTTAAGCTGGCAATTGAACCCGGTAGTTTACGTGGGGATGCTGCTGGGTAGCAGGGCGGCCAGTAAACTATCAACAATAGTTTCCTTAACCTCCAAGAGACTTTGCCTAAGATGATCTGCAGCTGAGAATTCCTAAGAGACTGTAAGGAACTATGGATGACAACAGCCACTTCTCCTCCTTTTCCTGAGGTCTTGACTGAGGCAAAACCATAAACTAGGGCAAAATTTATTGGGGCAGCAGGTAAACCAGGAACATATTAGTTCCTACAAAATGGGGCCTCTGACCATTGCTGTGGCTGATGGGATAGAGATTCTCACCCCCAGGTCATCCATTATCTTGGGTTTTAACTTTTCATTTTTTAAAAAACTTATAATTGTTTTAGCACTTTTTAACCCTTTATTATATTGTAAGATGTCCACTGTTGCTGTATTAGTAAGATGAATGGCATAGAAATTTAATACATAAAAATAAAATTTTATTTTATTTTTAACCTTAAAATTGCTAAATAAGGTTTGCAATTCTTCTTCTTCTTAGATTGGTCGGGTTTTTTTGTAATTGTTAATTACTTTTTATGTTTTTTATATGCTGCTTGAGCTGTATTGGGAGCCAATTTGCTTCCAAGTTCAATATGTTGCCTATGTTCTTTAATGGGATGGGGCCATGTTATATATGAAATCATCTTCATCCCATTACATCAGCCTGTCTCACCTGATCAAGCAGGGAAGGTATGCTACGGACCCCATCAACCAAGATCCAGGAAGAGGTAAGGCGGGCCCTCACTCTTCTGGCCTTTGGGAAAGATTTGAAAACATGGCTCTGCTGCCTTGCTTGGGGCTCACAGAGAAACACGCAGCCATGAGGCTGGTAGCTTCCTAAAGCTCTCTCCACACTTTTAAAGAAACTTTTAACATTGAAGTTGAATCATCCTTACCAGTTTTTAAATTTTATATACTGTTTTTATATTTTATTATTTTATTTGTATATTGCCAAGAATCCCTCTGTGAGAGAGATGGGCGGTTTCAAAATTTTGTAATATAAATGAACAAGCAAGTACATTTTTCTTACTGGCTTTCTTTCTGTTTTATATAACCTACCTGTTTTATACACTGTTTTTACCGAGGTAAATTTTGTTGTGGTACTAATTTTAGCTGTTTCTTTTCTTTCTATTTAGTCTTGGTTTGTCTATCATATATTTTTATAGTGTTGATTTTTCAAATTATCCTGACTTTTAATACCAACTGGGGTAGTCCAGACCTTTCTATTACTTGTTTACCTTTTCAGGCTGGTCTTTTACTGTATAGATAGTTCTTGGTTTACAACCACTCGTTTAGTAAGACAGCACTTAAAGAGGGCGACTTATGACTGGTCTACCAAGTTGCAGCTGTTGTAGTGTCCCTGCAGTCATATGATCGCAGTTTGGGCACTTGGCAACTGGTTTACAATTACGACAGTTGCAGCATTCTGCAGGCATGTGATTGCCATCTGCAACCTTCCCTTCCAACTTTCCACAAAGTCAATGGAGAAACCAGCAGGATGTTGCACGTTGCTCCCATTACTTTTTCACCTGTCCATGCCCACAGAGGACATCCATCCATCTATACTCTGTGCTCCTGTCCACTGCACCCATCTGCATTCCACAGCATCTATCCATGAACCTGACATGTTTGCAGTTCTCACTTGCAGCTTTTTTTTTTTGAAAAATCTTTTTATTTTAAACATAACAAAACATAAAAACAACCATCATTCAATACAATCAGACAGTTTGTCGATCGGTTAAAATTCTTTTGTGCTTAATCCCATATCTAAGGTTACGAATTATTTAATCTCTCTTATTTGATAATTTTATATATCCCTTTATATTATTATTCTCATTTAACAGGTATTTAACAACGGCTTATTTTCCATAAGAAAACCTTTCATATATTTTATCATTACCTTAATTTCATATTTCATACTTCATCTCCATGCTTTATTATCTAGCCATTGATAAAACAAGTCCCATATCAAATAGTATTGTTTGTCTTCCTGTTCTCTAATTTCAAATGTCAATTTACTCATTTCAGCACATTCCATAATTTTCTTAATAACTTCATCATCAGTAGGTATTTTCTCTTTTTTCTAATTTTTAGCAAATACAATTCTAGCCACTGATAAAACATTTACAATTAAATATCTCAATTCTTTGTTATATATTTGTCACTCTTATTCACTTGTCAGCTTGCCTGGGATTCCTGCCTCTTCTTACTTTCAACTCATGAAGTCCTAAAGTTACAAAGGAAACTGAGAATGCTGGGATTGCCATCGCTAAGCAATCCAATCTCAATTGCTGTCACGACCCAAGGAATATCTGTAATTCAAGTTCAACAGGTACTGGAGACCAAGCCAGAGGGAGGAGTCAGGTAGGGAATTAGTCTGGGATCATTACATAGGCACAAGAGGACAAGCTCTGCCCCCCAACCCCACAATGCCATTGAACCTTACCTAGTTTGGCCTAGTGCAAATTGCCAGTCTGGGAAGAGTCCTGCAAAGTAGGAATGAACAATAAAGTAGCTGACTGAACGCTTCACATGTGTATCTAGTTGTTTGGACCTGGCAGTAGTGAACAGATAAAACAGCGCTGTCCTACTTTCCAGCAAATGGTATTCAGAGGCACCGTGCTTCTAATATTGGAAGTAGAAATAACTAACATGGGATTGAGTTATTTGAAGGACTACCTCGTGTCAGTTATATCTACCTGACCCATGAGTACTGGGAGAAGCAGCATGTTGCAGGTCTTCAAAAGAGTGTCATCCGATGGAAGGCAGCCTTTTCTGCCATGGCACTTACCCTTTGGAACATTGTTCCCCTGGAACTAAGATTAACTAAGTCCTAACCCTACTGGCCTTTAAGAAGGCCCTGAAGACATGGTTCTGCCAGCAAGCTTGGGTGTCCAATTTTTAAATTATTTTGTTGAGCTTGGTGCAAGAATAGACTGTGGCCACTGACTAAGTATACTTTTGTTTTCTAAGTGGTGTTTTATATGTTTCCATATTGGTTTTTTAACTTTTTTATTGGATTGTCGTTTTAATTGGTCATTGACTAGACAGACAGACAGACAGACAACTGTTGAGTTTCCCAGAATCACTTAGGTGAGATGAGCAGCCATTCAAATCAGATCAGATCAGATCAGATCAGATCAGATCAGATCAGATCAGATCAGATCAGATCAGATCAGATCAAATATAAATAAATCAATAAAGAAAGAGCACTAGTGCATTATCTAGCATGTATTTTTCTATTTCCCTATTAAAAACGATCCAGGTGAGTAACAATGCATTTCAGAGTGTTTACTTTTACCTTTCTTAGATCTTCTGATGTTCAGCTTTCCTGGATAATTCTGGATGCTAATATTATCAGAGGAGTTAAACCTTTTTCTTTACATTTATACATGACACATATAATTTTATATAGAATTACCCGTATTATGTAATGGAAACCTACCGACTGGCCCCTTTTCTACAATAAAAAGTTATAAACATTTGAATCTTTCATTACAAGGAAATTGCTAAACTGTGCTAAATTTTGGTGTCCATTACTATACTATTTCCTGTTCTCCTGCATTAAGTTTTAGAGTGTACAATATAAAACAAAGTTATAAATGGATTGACTGTTACAGACTGGATCTCTCTAAAGAATATTGCAGATCATTGTCTCATTAAATCATTAATTTCTCTATAGTTTTGTTTTCAAAAGAAATAAAACTATGATCATTCTCAATGGTTCGTTGAATTGCAATAGCAGCCACAAAAACAAAACACAACAGAAACTGCATGATTAATCTCTTGAAGGAGTTGGCACTGTAGTGATAACTTATGAATAACCAAATGATTATGATTTTATCTTTGACACAGATTCATGTGCAATAAATGAACAGATTTTGTTTGTAACAGAATGTAAAATATTTTGCTAATTAGAGAGAAAAATACATACCCTGCATGATGGCATCAGTAGCTACAAAAACCTTCTCCAGCTTGTACAACTTTTTGAGGTTGTGGATTTTCTTAACGGCTCCCTGAATGCTGGGCACATCACTTCTGTGACCCCAGATGAAGTCTTTTCGTCTGAGATGAACACCAAGATACGGGCCGCCAATGGCTGTGCCCAGTTTTACCTAGCACATAAGAACCAGTACATGCTGAAATTGAAATAAAATGGCATTGATTCAGTAAGAATATATCTCTACTCTTGAACATATTTTCTGTAACACTGCTTAGGGATAAATTTGATATATTTGATAAAGTTTTAAATATTCATAAATTGTCAATGTACATACTGGGTTTGTATACAAGTTTTTAACAATAGCTTCAATTAGGAAACTCTGTATATTGCTCCCAAATATATAAATATACATATTAAATAGAGAAATCTTTTATATCCTTTATCTACATGGAGAACAATTCTATACTTGAAGATTTTATGTGCTCACAGCACATACATCTACTTAGTCCTATGTATACATAATATACGTATGTTATTTATTATGTAAACCACTTTAATTTGTCACAATCAGTTGCTAGTAAGAAAGGGCAAGTGATATTGCTGTCCACTCTTCAGATATATGTTGTTCTTCATATACAGGCTTCAAGGGTAACAGGCCTAAATATATTGCCTTTGATAGAAGAATGAATCCTTCAGCAGATGTGTGTATTTCCAGAGCTGAAAGCCATACAGATTTTACAAGAATTCTGCGTCTATGAATCCAGCAATATGTGCCACATTACTCAAAGTTAAGAAATTTTTATAAACAGAGTGGTATCTTTTGAATTAAGGCTGTCTATCTCATTTCTTGTAAGTATTATATGAACCTTCTTGCAAGTATCTATCAGGCATAGGCAGGGGTGAAATTCAGCAGGTTCTGACAGGTTCTGGAGAACTGGTAGCATCTATTATTGGATAATCCTCATTTCAGAAGTTTAAAATGTTATTAAATAGATAAAACACTCTCTCCTTGTTGTAATTATAACTGCAACATAACTGATAGCAGTCTATTTTTCCTATTTCATGATAACATGTTCTTAAGACAGATCCTTTTTTTAATAAACCAAGTAAATAAACTATCTTTCTCAAACAATAGAATTCCTTCTTGAGCTATTTTTCTGTCAAGAGCATAAACACCCAAAGGAAAAGGAGTCATGTATAATGAACTTCTAGGATTAATTACAGATTTAAAAGAAATACACAGCAGCCTAGCAATTTATAGCCTGTTTCAAAAGAAGAAAAGTTTATTTGGTTATCAGACAGATTAAAGCCTACATTTACGTAGCCCAGGACAAGAGTGGCATGAGTGGGCAGCCTTTGATGACTGGGATTAACATTTTTTAAGTAATTGCAGGCTACTTGTATGCAATGGTGCTGCATGAGACTGAGATCTTCTGTCCCCACCACTGGAATAGGGAGGAGTGTCAATTTGTGACGGATGCATTACAAAGAACCTAACATTTTAAAACTCTATTTTTTTTATCACTTTTCATCTCAAGAAGATAGGAGAGCATGCCACTAATGTTTGGTCCATTATAGTTGGAAAACTCAGAGCAAATGAAGTTGCCCTGACTGTTCATCACATTTTGTTTATTGTACCATTCCCTTTCAGGGATAGTGCATGTCTTCAACAATAGGAATGATGTTTTGATAAGTAACAATTTAATGTTGAGTCATTACTATTTTTTCATCAGCTATTACTCATACATTACTCATAAATCCTAACTCCATACATCAATAGAAAAACAAAGAAGGTATATGATCATTGAGGGATAAATAAAACCATTAGATTTATTCCCTTTTCATTATTGAAGAAATAAGTAAAGAATATTTGACCACTATACATGGTCAGTCTTGCTGCTCTTGAATTGGGTCAGTTTTCAGGTTGTAGGCGATTCAGGATAGAAACGAGCCATGAGATTAATTTATGAGCCTCTCCTTTTCTCCTTTTAACTATAATTCCTGACAGAATTTTATTATGATTTTAAAATTAAGTTTGACTTAATTATCTCTTTTTAAATATCTACTTCATTATATCACTGAAATAGGGCGAGATCCTTCCATAGAAATATAAGCAGTACTGAGAAAATTTGGAGCAAGCAGAAGAAGTATATAGTATATTCTTCATCCATAATACATTAATCCAGTGCTCACTTTCTATATCTTACAGTTTAAGCCATCTACCTGAATTTTAGTGACTAGTGAACGTAAAAAACCTAAAGGCCTGCAATATTGTTAAACTGAAAATCAATCTGTACATTACTTAAATTACATTACCTTCATATTTCTCCAATCTTCAAGGTACCATGTTCTGTCCTTTTCATCAGAAGAATTTAAATATTTAGCTCTAAACATGTCTCCCACCACACGGAGGTGTTTGGCGAATACCATACTTCGACGAGTCTGTTTGACATAAAAATGTTATTGAGAACTAGTTTATTTATTTCAGCATAATTAGAAAGATCTCCTAGAATACACAAAATTAGAGGAAAATGAAACTGAAAGAAATAATTGTTTTATCAGTAAGGCTGATAGGAGTGTTAGTTTTAAAGTTGGTTAAACAAAAAAAATAGTGGTTTCATGTTAAAAATCATGGATGACCAAACTTTTGGATTGCCTGAGCCACACCAAATGAACAGGAATTGTCCTGAGCTACATATAAAATATATAATATAATTACTGTATATAAATCACATAATAATGTTAAAAGTTTATAATATTCTGGGCCGTATTATTACCTGTCCAAGGCTCCATTTGGCCCTTAGGTCATGGATTGGACATGCCTGTGTTAAATTGCAGTTCATTACATTAGCAATTACAAATAAATATATTAATCTAAGAACAATTTAAACAACAAGCTTGCAATAGGACATGTTTGGACAAATTAGAAGTTCTAACAACTGATGAAGAAAAAAGATCTCCTTTTAGTGGAAACACTTCTTCCATTTTATGGGAATGCTTAAAGGAATTCAATTGAAAAAAGCAGAAAAATTCAGGTGTAGTACATATCTTCTGTTTATACAATACAAGGTTCTAATTAGCAACAGTAATAGTATATAGACTTATATATCACCACATAGTGTTTTACAGCATTCAGTGTCAGCTTTTTGCTCTCAACAATCTGGGTCTTCATTTTACCGACTCTGGAAGGACGGAAGGCTGAGTAAACCTTGAGCCTGTCAGGATCGAACTCTAGGCTGTGGGCAGTTAGCCTGCAGTACTGCATTCTAACCACTGCACCACCAGGGTTCTTGTGACACAAATGAAAGATGCACTGAATGCAGAATACTGCAGGCATTTTCTTAAATGGATTTTAATTATTACATTTTAGCAGATATCCTCTGAATCCCTTAAAGTGATGGGCACATTTTGAATTTTTATGTGCTATAGAATAAAATCAAATTATTACTACTAAGATATGGTTAATTACAAGCAGCCGCTAAGGCTAATGCTTAGCTAATCATAGAATGGGAGGATTTGGGTTCTCATAAATAAAAATAATATTTAACAGATTGTGTATTAAAAATTACTATTCCATTATTATGCAGATAATATATTATTCTCACATTCCAGTAGTCTTTGCCACCATAATGATCATGAAGAAGATGTTCAGCTCTGTCTAACATCACTGACCTATTAAAATAAAAAAAAACTAAGTAAGGTAAAGATACATTAAGATAGTTTTCCTCTGTGAGCTCCACAAGTATTGACTATGCATCCATGGCATTTTCTTAATAACAGTATAGAAGTGGATTTACTTTTCGGGGATCTTTTTAAAACTTTCCAATCTAGCCTACAGCCCTGCTACTTCATGCTCTCCCATCTAAATTAAAACCAGGATGGATTTCAAACTGCTGTTTTAAACTTTAACTTTAAACTTAAAGTTGACTTACTTAACTTTAAACTGATAAGGTCTTTCAATAAATTTGAAATATTTACCACACCTTCTACTAACCAGAACATACTTGCTAACTTACTTATTAACTAGCTTGCTTAACTTTTCAACAAAGGTATACTACAATAAATATAAATTTCAAAACTGATTAAAGAAATAGGACCTCATACATCTATATTCTCCTTGTCATTATCTTTATCTGGGCAAAACAGGTTTTGAATGAAGTTCAAATAGTTTAAATAGTTAAATAGTTCAAAAAGTTTAAATAGGCTTACAGAATGTGTCCAAAATCTGGAACCATGACTCCTGAGTGAATGATATACATGGTAATACCGCTTACTTAAATATAATGTATTTCTGATGATACATTTCCAAACACCTATTGCTTTCAGCCAGTTTACTTAACAGTATGGAATGGTTGGCAGTGGTGAAATTCAAAAATTTTCCCTACTGATTCTGTGGGCGTGGCTTGGTGGGCATGTGACTGGATGGGCATGTCTGCACAACTGACCCAAACACAATGTAAAAGCAGCTGGACTTCACACAAAATGGCCCCTGCAACAAGCAGGAGCCTCACAGAGAGCTCAAAAACCAATTATCACACTTTACACAAAAATAACACAAAAGCTGCACAACTGACTAACACATAATGTAAGAGCAGATGGACTTCACACAAAATGGCCCCTGCAACAAGCAGGAACCTCACAGACAATCAGGCATAACTGATTGCCTCACAGCTGATTGGTAGTAAAAAATTGCTAAAAAAAAGTAAAAAAAAAAAGTTCCAATGATTCGGCAGCACAACTGATTGTAGTACTTTTTAAAGTATTTTTTAACTACCAGTTCAGGCGAACAGTAGCAATTATTACTATCCGTTTGGGCGAACCAGCCCAAACCGGTAGCACTTCATCCCTGAATGGTGGGCTTTGGAACTCACTCTGATCATAGACTGTCCATCCTGTTTAGTGTCCAATCCATTGATGCAGATTTTTACTTTGAAGCATTTGAAACTAAATTTGAAAAATAAATACCCAAGTCTAACAAGCATTTTAGCTATATGGTAAAGTTTCATCTTTACCATATAGCTAAATTCAACTGCTCTAAGAAAAACTATTTCTGCTATTAACTACAGTTTAAAATTCCAACAGTACACTTTTTCTCATTGGTAAAGGAATTACAAATGGGAGTCAACTTTTGTTGCAGAATATAAAGTGCTCTTTATTAGTGCTTCAGAATTTGTAGGTGCTCCAACACTGGAGGTTTTTAAGAGACTGGACAATTTGTCTGAAATGGTATAAGGTTTCCAGCCTGAGCAGGAGGTTGGACTAGAAGACCTCCAAGGTCCCTTTCAACTCTGTTATTCTGTTATAACCATAAGAAAGATTCAAAAATCCAAAAGATGCTCCTCAACCTCAATTTCCGATTTATATTCTTTTCCCTTTACAATAGTTGTAAATTGGGATAATAAATACTCTCAACATTAGTAAGTTTGATGCATGAGAAAACATAAAATTCTTATTTTCTTCTTCTAAGCTAAAATAATGGCAAATATGTGTAATAAAAAAATTAATTCAGGAAGTCTCACCTGCTGGATAAATTCAAAAGCAAAGGAGCTACAACAGAAGCAGAACCTTGGACAGATAAACAAACCACCTTAAGGCCCCGAGTTTCTTCATAACCCCAGAACCATCCCCTATGGAAACAAGAAGCGTTAATAGTTTCATGAATACAAAGTAGTAATAAATCTGAAATAAATCTTGGTAATAACTCAATATAAGTAGATAACTCAATAGTAACTTGTTAGAATGTTATGGCGTGAAGTAAAAACATTCAGTGAAAATTGTAGTATAAAGTACTACTTTAATATTTTATTAAAATAAAAACTTTAACAATTCTTTAATAATGGATAACAATAAATCAGTTGAAAATAGTGAACATGGGTAAAAACAAACAAAACTGCATTACAAAGAAAAATACTGTATGAGCTTTAAACAAAAATTAAAACAACAAAGAACAGGAAAGCCTAATTTTACTTTTTAAAAAATTACTATCCATTCTCTGAAAACAGTACAAATTTGAATCAACTGAGACGTTGATTTTTAGGAAGCATACTACATGAACCACATTTCTTTTACATTCTTCTTCGGTTTTGCATATCTTCCTGTGTCCATCATTTCCCCAACTTTTTGTAGATAAAACTACTGTTATCTATTTCACATGTATTTTTTTGAATGAATTCATTAAGGCAATTAAATAGAAGATGATCACACTGAGGAAAGATGTTATATAAAGAAAATTGTTTATTAAAAACAGTCAAATTTAAATAATTAACTAGTGTCACTTTCATTTTGCTTTCTGATATGATCATGGCAGAAGAACTGTTTTGGCTTCCAAATGGACAAGGTGGAGAAATAAAAAGTCTAGTGATAGGAGAAAAAGAAGGCTGCAATTTGTGGAACATGGATGCTAGTAGGAGAGTCTGTAAGTTGGGCTGAAATTTTATCTTTTCAGTTTTTGGAATGAATTTTTAAAAGCTGTATTAAGTCTGTTTTAAGGCTAATAGTTTCACGTTTCATATCATAAAATAACAGGAAATTGTGTTTCACTATTAAATTACCATGATGAAATTAAGAGTGCTATGAGGGCGCTCTCAGATTCATTTTGGGGACAATACATAGATGTGGAATTTCATATTACTGATCTTTGATTTGGATTGTGAATTGCTTAGGAACAGACTTGACGAATTATAAAAATCTGTAAACTGCTGCAACCATTGGCTATCAGCAGGGAGTTATTATCTAGAGAATATATCTCCTATACAACGCTGTTTCCATTTATCTATCAATATAAGAAGATAAGGACTTTTAACACCCCAATAGCCTATACCTATCCCTTCCTGTTGCTTTGCTTGTTCTGAGGCTTTGGGCCCTCCTGGCTGAGATTTTGGAACTAGAAGTTTGTTTTTGTTTTTTAAAATTAGATTTATATGCCACCCTTCTCTGGAGACTCAGGGCAGCTTACAATGCGTTAAGCAATAGCCTTCATACTTTTGTATATTTTATACAAAGTCAGCTTATTGCCCCCACAAACTGGGTCCTCAATTTACCTACCTTAGAAAGGATGGAAGGCTGAGTCGACCTTGAGCCTCGAACCTTGCAATAATTGCAGACAGCTGAATCTTAATAACAGGCTATTAGCCAGTTGAGCTATCTGAGAAGAAGTTCATCTTCTCAGTTATGATACTTTTACTTTGATATGTTCTTCTAAGGAGAATGATTCTAAGTATCACTTGAATTTTGACTTTAGTTGTAGTATACCTATCCCAAGAGTCCAATTTTGAATTTTGAAATGTTTTTCACTCTTTTTCTCAAATACTTCCCTCCTCCCCAGAAAACATGGTTAGAAATCATTTTTAACTAGAAACTATGTTAATATAACAATATAAAGATTAGTATACCTGTAGTATTTATCTTTGTCTGTTGAATACATATGTTGGTCAATACATGGTCTCTCATCAATCTTCTCCTCCCATGTCCCCTCTTTCCATCCTTCAGCATAGTTTTGCAGGACATATATCTCATCAATAAAAGGACCACCGGACTCTGAGTAACAATTCAACATAAATCAGTACACAATTATAAGCATATATCTCACTACAAATAATAGATGTACAATCATAATGAAGGCATTGTAGCCAGTAGATACAAAGTAGCACCACCGATTTTAAAATAGTTGTCTTATACTTTTTGGAATGGGGGTTTGAATAGAAGAATTTGAAATGGACCTATGTATGTTTAAGGGGAGAGCCAAATAACTTACATTAGAAAGAAAATTCCAAAGCATTTGAAAAGTTAATAAAATTGTATTCTCTCTCTCTCCCCACACATGTAATAACAAGCCTGTAACTACTAAATTCATGAACTTTGCCTGCAATCATTGTGCTTTTCAACTGTGCAAATATATACCAAAAAGTTTTAAATGGGGAATGCATACAATTGTACTGAAAAAGTTAAAAGATAAGCATAGAGTTTGAATGCTGAAATAGTATCTTAATACAGCTCACCTATCTTAATGCATAGAAAAAGACATATTAAACTATACTAAGATTTCATATCACTGGTGCTTTTAAAGCATTATGTTACCTGCAATAAATTGTTCATACTCAATAACATGTATGTTTTTATTGAGGCTTGGCACATCAAAAAATTTGGACCAAGGAATTTGGACTTGATGAACTGTAGGAGTTTGCCAATGATAAAGACGTCCCCATGGAGGCAGAACCAACACCCATGCTTCAGTCTTCAATAAGGTCTTCAGAAGAGATGCAATTCGTATGTATACATCTCTACGTAGGTTGAAACCTTCAGGTGGATTAACATCATACAAAAGATACCTAGAGAAAATAAATAATATTACAAATAAACTACTGTTAAACCATGATTTATAATCATTTCAATTTTAAAGCAGAGAAAAAGTTAAGCAACTATATTTTGGAAGGATTCTGAATTCAGATATTTTGAAAAGAATGGTTGAATATAATGATAGCTGCTCTGACATTCTATGATGGCTTATCTTTATGTAACATCTACTGTATGATATAAAAAGAAATCTCTGTTGTTATATAAAAATCACTGTATTTCTTTTTATGCTTTCATGCTTTTTTCTTCTTAGTGCTAAGAAAGCTCCTAATAAACAATTTTTGTGTATACTCATGAAGGTTTGTCTTTGCCTGGATGTGCTTTGTTATAGAGATATTTTGCACTAAAACAAGCTAATTAAGTCTATGTTTCCTATCCTTGTCCATAATTGTTATAAAAACAATTTTCTTTTTCGCCATTTAAAATCTCACTCTTTGTGACTATTCAATAATCCTAAGGTTTAAACAATATTATTAGTGTGGTATTGATATAGTCATATATATATAGTATAATCAGTAAATATCTTGTACTGCAAATAGTGACATGCTATTTTCACTACTGAATGAAACATTGTTCCTGTGTTTACCTATCTCATCAAAGGGTTTAAGAGCCCCTTCTTAAATATAACATGCTAAAAGCCCTTTGTCATTTACTGTTTTATCGAGTTACTCTACAATATCTTGTCTTTGGGATTATACTAGGGATGAGTCCAAGAAATAGCCTGTACTTTCTCTTCCCACCTCACGTCCTCAAATCCTGCTATCTCTTCTGATAAAACTTTACAGCAAAGTACTAGTTCAAAACCACTAGGTATCCTATTCCTCTCAATAAGCCTGGCTTTCATGAGTATTTAAGTCTTTTTGTGGCGCTCTTGGTGCTTTCTGAACTTGGCTATTTGCTTCCAGACATTTTGTTACCCAAACAGATAAACAGCAGTATGAACTGAGTGTGGGATTTGTTGTCTCTATTTGCATGTGGTACTTGCCCTATAAGTTTCAGTGGAGATGTACAGTACAAGCTACCGCACCCAAACAGTAATTCAATCTAAACCACCTCCTTTAAATATGTACTGTATGTCTATATTATATAAGGTAAGTTACTATGTTAATATAAGTAGTCCTTGAGTTACAACAGTTCATTTAGTGACATTCAAAGTTATAATGGCACTGAAAAAAGTGAGTTATGGCCTTGTACTTCCCTCAGCCTTTTTCATTTACAACCATTGCAGTATCCCCATAGTAACATGATCACAATGCAGATGCTTGGCAACTGACTCATATTTATGATGGTTGCAGTGTCCCAAGGTCATGTGATCACCTTTTGTGTCCTTCTGGTAAGCAAAGTCAATGAGGAAGCCGGATTCACTTAACAACTATGTAACTAAATAAAAAACTGCACTGATTCATTTAACAACTGTGGCAAGGAAAGTCACAAAATGGGGCAAAATTCACTTAACAAATATCTCACTTAGCAAGAGAAAATTTGGGCTCAGTTGTGGTCATAAGTCGAGGACTACCCTTACTTCTTGGGAGATACGTTTAAGTTAGCTGTTAAGCACAAACACCTCCAACCCACCTATTATTGGCAGAGGCAATTCTGGGGATGAGATGTGGAGGTGGAAAGCAGGTGAATCTCATCACGTTTCTTTAAAACTTCCTCAATAGATCAACAACATTAAACAAAACAGTCTAAATCAGAAAGAACGGTGACTTTTGAAGAGGTTGTTAAAGTTTCCCTCATTGGGAAAATGGTCAGGAACCAGAGAAGAAAGAGGCTGAGCGGGGAAGCCGGATCAGACCCCGAGAAATTAAAGCCATCAAGCAGGGCAAGAAGCCACAAGCCGGAGCAAGCTCGGCCGCGGTCTCGCATCCCCACAAATCGACGCTGGGAGCCCTCTTCACTGCAAAAAGGGAAGCGGCCGAAGAATGCGGCCTGGGATCCCTCAGTCTCAAGGGATGACCCAGGCTCCTCGCTTCCGCGACCTATCAGTCAAGGAAGTGCGGCCGGGCTGCAAACGCGCCCCCCGGCCCGGCCCTTGAGCTGCTTCTCTCACCGTCTGAAAGGCGCCGCCACGCCAGCGGCGGGCAGGGAGGAGGCGCTGTGGCCCGCCTGGAAAGCTTCGAAGGGCGCCTGGGCGGCGGCGAGAACCAAAAAAAACAGCACGGCAGACAAGCGGAGAAATCCCCAGCGCAGCGCCATCTGTGGTTTCTGCTACCGAGAGAAGGGGCGGGTTCAGTTGGGTTGGAGGCGGGCAGAGAAGGTCCGATGCAAAACCTGGCTTGAATTTTGGAAGACGAGGCTGTTGTGCTTGGGGGAGAAATGGGCATGCATCAGCGTTTTAGAGTGCACGACTTTCAACCCTAACCCACTATATGGAATCCATTTTACAGCTTCTTGTTCTTCTCTTCTGGGACAGTTATAAAGGGAGTACTGCAGGTTTCCTTTAATAGTACAGAACGCGCTTACGGAGCTGTGATGGTTTTCACTATTGTTTTGCTCCTTTCTGGGAAAAAATAACCAACAGCAACATTTGGAATAGTGTGACTCATTATAGAGGGGTTATAATTGTGACCTTCAGCAGAAGAAGATATTGCTGGGTTCTCTTTTGGGTGTGCAACAGTTTAGCTGGGATGGAAGAGACAAGCAGAGCTTTGTTCCTAAAGTGGTTCAAGTACCTGGCCAACACAGTTTTCAACAAGGAGCAGCAGCAGTGATGGTGAAGGTAGAATATGAAGCAGGAGGAACTTTCAAAGCATTTTGCTGGCCTGATTGCCACCAGGCTTGAAATTCTGGGCTTAGACAATTTAGTACTGTAAGGTCCCAAAATATACTTGAGTCACCAGAATGCCAAAGAGAGAGACTCAAGATGAGGCTTGCAAAAAAGCAGATTTTATTTATGGCCAAAAACAAAATATTGGGTGGAACTATATCCAGAACATACAGATAACAATGCACGCGAGGAGATAGCCACACCTTGGGGAAGGTATGGCATCCTTTTATATCCTCAGAGATGTCAGCTTAGTACCCAATTCTGGCCTCCGAATTTAGGTTTGTGTATTCCTTGTTGCCCTGCAAGGGGGGAATAGAAACTTCCTTGAGCATTCCTTTGTTTACTCAATTGGCCGTTTGGCCCCCTGGTTCTTGCAAGACAAGAGTTTATCCAGATCAAACATAAATTAGGGCTGAGGTATAAATTATCCCTTGGAGATACATACCATGCTCTTAGATAGCACAAGGAAAAACAGGGAGAAGATTGATATGGGTTCAGGTCAAATGGCAGGGACATATGTTTGACAAATACCAGATACATTATAGAGGCCTAATAACAGAATATGTTTGTTACCAGAGATACAAATACAAAGGCATATATGTATTACAGAAACCTAATGGTTACGGAATCTAGTATACCAATATATCATATTCTAGTATTATTTATTATATCCTTATTGTTTCCCTTTCAGAACTATGCCACCTTTGGTCTGACTTAAGCGTAATACATAAAATTATCTGCTACAACGTCCTACCTGTCAATGACTACTTCAGCTTCAATCACAATACACCAGCACACAATAGATACAAACTTAAGGTAAACTGCTCCAAACTTGATTGCAAAAAATACAACTTCAGCAACAGTGGTCAATACCTGGAATGCACTACCTGACTCTGGTTTCTTCCCCAAACCTCCACAACTTTAACAGTAGACTGTCTACTGTTGACTCACCACATTCCTAAGAGGTCTATAAAGGTCGTGCATAAGCGCACCAACGTGCCTACCATCCCTGTCCTAATGTCCACATTTATTCGTATCCATTTCATGTATTCATAATCATATTTATACTTATATCTGTAATCTTATAGATGCTTGACAAAATAAATAAATAATAAAAAATTTTCTAGCAAAATTAGTTCATGAGGTAATTGTATTCTGCTGACCAAGGATGGAGGAGAAATTAGGAAAATAGGAGATTTATTTTAATGAAATAGCATATAAATACAATGTTTAGAAATGGTGTTTTGACAGAGGTTCAAAGTTTGTGCCTGTCAATTTGCTTAATTCGTGCAGAATTTGTGTTTCCTTTTCATACATCTGAAAAAAAGCAAGGCCATAATGAATGCATACATTTCCTTTCAAATAATACAACAATGTCTGATCTTATAAACTTGATTTGAATTTTGAAATTTAAACTTGTACTGAAGAGTAAATTAGAAAATTTTAGGATGCATTTACATAAGCTTACATTTGGAAGTTTTTGAACAATAAAGAAAACTGAAAAATTAGAACTGTATCAAATCAGTTAGAATACTTACTTGTTGCCAGTCTGTTTCTGTATTGTGTTTATAACCAAGTAAGTGGCACATGCCATGAGCAACTGTCACCTGTTGAAGGGAAAAAGCTTTTAAATGGTTTACATATTTGTAATTGATAGGCAAAGTAGAATATTAGAGAAATCCCACATCACAATAATTTAAAAGCATAATAGAAATAGTCATCATTTATAGAGAATACAGTGAAAACCTCAGTGTGATTTCTCCCTAGTCAGTGGAAAGAAGTTAGACTTATAGAGTGAACAAATGTATCCAATGTATGCCATTCAATTTAAACAGCATTTTGTATTGCTAGCAATTCTACTAAAGGGGTTGGCAAACTTTTTTTCATAAAGGGTGAGATCCCATCCCCCCTCTGCCTCAATGGGCACAACTGGCAGACTATAAGGAACACGATAGACATTGGACATGTCCTCTACCAGCAAGCAAGAGACCTCAGTTTATCAACTCATTTTATTCCCATATTTTATTTTTAGATTTTTTTTATTCTGCCTTTATTATTTTTACATAAATAACTCAAGGTAGCCAACATATCTAATACTCCTTCCTTCACTTATTTTCCCCACAACTCTGTGAAGTAGAGAGAACGAGTGGTCCAAAGTCACCCAGACTGTTTTCATGCCTCAGGTGGGACTAGAACACAACATCTCCTTGTTTCTAACCTGCTGCCTTAGCCAGTAGACCCACATAACACATCATTTTTAAACAATGTTCGATTTCACCAAGATTAAACAGGAGGGAAAGCATGACTTTTGGAACACCACTGAGTCATGTGACCAGCTGTGTGGGGATCTTAGAACTGAGGAACTGCCACATTCCTGAAACTGGCAAAATCAACTGACAAGCCCAAAGAGCGGTAACCATAAGCTTTCACCAATGAGTTATTAATATTTTGAGTTGGCATACTGATTTAAATAGCTTAACTATGAAAGGAAAAAAAGCTAGTGACTTGTTTAAGAAAAAAAAATCTTGCAATAAAACACATGCTAGTAAAAATGAGAAAGCTAAAAATAAACTCTTGAGAGCAAGCATGTTATGGGCTAACTTGAAGAATACTGCAAAAAAAGGGCTACCAGAATTGTGCTGTCAAAATCTGGACGAGTTGATGGCAGCAAAAGGATATAGACAACTTGTTTCTGCCATCTAGTGATCATTTGGATTTGTGTAGTACGTGTATGTTTTTCTAGATGTAAAACGGTAAGATTTCTGTCAGTGTGATTGAGACATTAATGTCATATTTTCTGATACCAAAAAGTTTTTAATAACTGGAAACAATAACAATAAAAATATTTCCATTTTTATAAATTATTTGATTGAACATTTCAGAACCTTATTCAAATAAAAAATACTACTTTTATAAATGTACACTTACTGTAAAAATACTATTATAATCATCGTGGTTCTGTCTACATTGTTGATAGATATATTCTACTCCTAGAAAAATGTCTCCCAAATTGTAGTCATCTTGAATACAGGGCTGGGGTAATTCTCCACCTTTCAGATTCTGTGATATACCCAAAGAAAATTCAGTTTTATACATGTCCTCAATTTGATAAAACAAATGTCATGCAGAAAATGAAATAGGGGTGTTAAGAACAGACCATACAATATTTCTAAACACTTTATGGTAATAAAAGACATAGCATTACTATACTTGAATCAGGGAGATATGAGTTTAATTTGTTCTCCTTCTCCCATGTTCTAACTTCTCCTTGGTTGCTTCTTATTCAAGAAGTATACACTTATGCATTATGACTTATGAGCTATGGCTTTCTTCTTGGAACAGATTTCCATATTGCACTAAGCCAAAGCAAACTGTATTATGACTTAGTATTAGATATATATCAGGATTGCTTAGGAATAATAATATACGTAAGTTCAATGGTATACTCTCAGAAGGATAATTCAGAGTTTTTAATGGGATTTATTTCCATCTAAACTTGCTTAGGACAAGAATTGTATGAGTAAATTGCAGATAATATGAAGATCAGTTGTACTTCTATCCCCCTACAGAAACTTACATACAGAACATTTATTCATTTATTAACTTTATACGTTGCCCATTTTGCCTAGTGCTGACTCTAAACAGCTTAGATAGAACAGTAAAACAGGATAAAACATCAAAATAGTAACGTAATATTAATGTTATCATTAAAATTTATATTTACTTTCTTCTCATACATATTAATTACAATAGTTATAAAATAGAGCTTGAAAAACAAGTAATCTTTTAGGTATCCATTTATTCACACATTCTGCAATATCCACTATTATGGATATTGATGGATTTTTTGGGTACCCTTAGATAATGAGCCCTGCTGTTTTTCAGGGCCTTCATTTTTGATATGCCACAGTAATTGTCCTTTCCTCTACCATGAAGATTTCTGGGTAGGTCCTGAATCATTCCTAATTTGTCTGACATTTCCATTGTCCTATTATATAAACATGATACCGTTCTATGTATTAATACCTGATTTTTGATAAAATTACTGCCAAGCTCTAAAGGAATAAATGAGCAAACACATACCTCATGAAAAGGAAAAGATAACACATCAGTAGGGATATTCTTCTGTCTGTAAGTTCTGTTGAGTTGCTGCATGTACATATTACTAACACAAATTACACCAAGATCAAACTTTTGCACACCCAAAATAGAACGGAGTTGTTCTATATTCTTGCGAAGTGGGATTCTCCTGATTGGAATAGCTCTCTGCAAATTACGTATGATCAGGCTCATCTCATAAAAATTGAAGAACTTTACACAGTCCTGCAAAGTAAACTATGATTAGACACCAATTACCAGCAGGTGGAACAACTTAAAATGAGAAGTATTGCAGTATTTTGGATAACAAAAGAATTGTAGAATTTTTATTTTATTCGAAGTTGCCAGGTTTTCCAAGATAAAAAAGACTCTCTCTAGAGTTTTTGCAAAGTAAAAGAATGGAAGATGAAACCTGATTTAAAAAAGAAATGAGTGCTTTTGCTGTTAGTATATCAGGCTTCACTCTAAGGTGAAGCCTGATATACTAACAGCAAAAGCACTCATCAAGCTAAACCAGGGGTAGTCAACCTTTTTATACCTACCACCTACCTGTTAGTAGTAAAATTTTCTAACTGCCAACTGGTTCCACAGTAATGGTGATTTATAAAGTAGGGACAAAACCCCTACCACCCACCATGAAAGCTGGAACACCCACTAGTGGGCAGTACGGGCCAGGTTGACTACCACTGAGCTAAACAATACAATTGTGGCGTTACTGCTTCTTCACTAGAGTTCAGTGCCCAGAGAGCCCTTTTGAGATCTGTTTTCAATTGAAGATAGCATCTGAAATGACAGAATGTTAAGATCAAGGCATAAAAAAGTATTACAGTGCAGTGGTGATGCTTCTGTCCGCCCCAGCTTTTTTGAGTCTGTAGGCAAGAAAAGAATTAACACCCAAGTGTTAGGACTGCTGTGCCTGAGCCCTGCTCTTCCACCAAAAAAGCAGATGAAAACAATACAGGAGTTCCCAGCCACCCACCCCTTTTTGAAATGTTACTTAATGTTGAGAAACATTTCCCTCTACTAACTTCTATGAACACGTTATTGTAAATTGTCGGGGCGATATAATTTAGAAAGTGGTTGTGAATGCCTTAACCCAGGCTTTCTCTCAATCTTGGCAGCTTTAAGATAGGTGGTCGCAGTATGTGTGTGTACGTATGGGAATTCTGGGCGCTAAAGTCCACCCATTTTAAAGTTGTCAAGGTTGTGAAACCCTGCTCGAATTCAGAGCAAAACATTCAAACTTTTCGTGGAATATACCTTTGCCGCAAAACTCGTCCGCGCTAATCACTTCCCTATTCACTTTGTAATATAAACTACCTCCAGGCCCTTCCTCATGCACACATTTTATAAACAGATATATAAAAAAGAGAGACGAAGCTCCGTTAAAAGAAACTCTTAAAATTTTAAACTGCTTTGTTCATAGGACTCTTCGTTTTCGGAGTCCTACGCTATCGGCAGAAGCTCTGCCATTCTATTCTTGGGCGGGGAGGGGTGGTTCCTTCAAGAGCACGCGACGCTGCGTCCGCTGCGTTGCGTCACTTCCGTACTGCGCGGGAGACGGCGGGGAGGTGCGCGGTGTCTCTCCTTCCGTAGGTGGAGCTGAACCTCTCCGCCTCTTCGGGGCCCATGGCGGTTTGTTTATGCGACAGAGAGAGGTAATTCGGGATTCACTGTTTAGTTTCGTAGGAAAAGTGTCCTCTGTTCATCTTCAGTCAGTGGTATCTTTTCTCTCGCTCGCTCTCTCCCTCCTTTTTCCTCATAGTTGGGCCCGGGCAGCGCAGATAGAAACTAGGAGGCCAAAGTTAAATCTCAGCTCGGAGGTTTACGGGCTGTTGAGGGGAAGTAATGGTGTTCCACTTGCTTTGTACTCACGGTGGGTGTTGCTGAGACGGCAGAAGGCAGGCAGAATGAGCAAGAGAGGGGAGCACTTCTACGGTTGGAATAGATTACAACTTCGGCTAACGTGTGTAGAAATTCTCCCTTCTGTTTTTTTTAAGAGTGCTAACATCCAGAGTTATCCAGTGGAGCTGGCGGAAGATTCAGAGCACATTAAAAGAAGTTCAGCTTTACGCAGTATCAAGTGTATAGAGTTTAAATTGCAGTTTCAGGTGTTGGGTTCTCATCCATAAAGCCCTACGTGGCTCAGGGCTGCAGTAGCAATGCTCAGGGCTGCAGAGGAGCAACCTTTCCTCTGCCCATCCTACAGATCTGGCAGGTTGAGCAAGCTCCAGTCCCATCACTTAAACCAGTGGCTCTCAACTTTCACTGGAAAATTTCGGGAGTTAGAGTTAGGTTGTTATATGTAATGGTGTGTGAGAATGACCATGGGAGGTATGGAGAAGAGCCACAGCCAGGGGAATTGTTGGATTCCCCTGTATTCTTCTGGGTGTGATTCTTGTCTGGACGACTGATAAGGCTGATAGCTGTGAAACATTGGTATAAACAGTGGTATTTTGTGAGCTTCAGGATGCCTCTCTATTATCATTTTTGGGTTACCATTCTCCCAGAGGTCTGTTCAGCCCTAACCCTGCTCTGCTTTAGAAAGGAATAGAAAATGTGGTTTTCAGAAAGCCCATGGCCCACGATAGTGTTGTGATCTTACTTAGGGATGATTGATGAGGAATGGCAGAAATGAGTTTTTATGTATCTCCCCATGGTTTAGTGAGTTTTAAAATGTAAGTTGCCTTGAGTCTTTCTGACATGATGGTTATAAGTCAAATAAATACAGTACAATAAACTGCTTATTTTTCCCACAAGTGATAACTATCTCTGAGTTTGAATGATTTTTAAACTCCATTGAAAATTAATGTTGATAATGGTTATTATCACCAATATCGCAGGAAACCTTTCTCTCAATGTCAGACAATGGAAAACAAAAACAGGAGAGTACTTCTGCCCTTGTGATCTGCCTGTTGGCTGCCATAAATATATGACTAGTTATTGTGGAAACAGTACTGGAACATGTAGATCTTCCATCAATTCCAACACTATTCTTCTACCATGCTTCTATTGTTAACCTATTTTTTTTAACCTATTTCCTGAAAAATATGGTTTTAGCTTTTATGGAAGAGTGGAGTTAATTTAAGGAGATGTTATAGAATAGTTAAATTTATCTGAGCTGTATCATTCAAGGTGGCAGTATGATTAAACAGATATTCCCATGATTGTATGTTCTGCAATTAAATGATTTATTGTAAATTTTGACTTCATGGACCATGTTTTAACAATAGACAAAATTGTCTATATGCCATATGCTTCTGAGAATGTATAAAATCTCATTCTCATTTTGTGTTTGTAAAATACATAAAATATGCATGCTTATTTCCATCCCACTCTACACATGGATAAAACACAAAATATGCATGGGTAAAATTTCATTTGAATTTTTTTTTTTAAAATACAAGCTTTATTGAATTTTTTTCTTTCATCATGCATATTTTATGAACACAATGTTGACTGGGTCACTTCTTATAAACCTTATAATATAGTCATAATCATAGTTATAATGTTTTTTAATCTCCCTATTTTTTTCAACATTCATTTCTTTTATATAATTCTTTATCATAAATTAATCTTTTCACCATGTTATTTTGACATCTGCCGTACTAATCACTTTCCATAATTCTTTATCATTTTTAATTTTGCTTACAAATACGATCATTTTAAGCCTTATGTTTCTCCTCAGTTTCAATTATTCCAGTTATTTACCATCTTTCTTCATTTCCAGAAGTATGTGTCTAATTCTTTTTTCCAAATTATTAGCATTTAAATTATTAATCTTAATTTACATTGTTATCAAAATTAATAATGTTGTTAAAGTACTTATTTTCACATTTCCATCTGCTGATATTTATCACAAACAAGTTCTATTCATTCTTCATTATAATAGTGATCGCTTACATGATTTTAACATTATTTTTATAATTGACATTTTAAATATCTTAATTTACATTATTATCAAAATTAATAATGTTATCAAATTACTCTTTCACATTTCTATCTGCTGAGATTTAATATAAACAAATTCTATTCACTCCTCTCTCTGATATAATCACTTATATTCATTTTTTCCCTTTTAAAGTATTTTACTTTTCCCAGTTTTCCAAATCTAAAACTTCTTTTTAGGCTTTTTGTATTATAGTCCCCGCTTTTTCTTTTTTCCATATGTGTGTTTTCCCCTCCTCCAAATGCCAGATAGCTGCTAGTCCAAGCTCAGGAATTCCTTTTAAAACCCCAATTTCGTGTGGCTGATCAGAGCCCGCTATTTTCCAGTCCGGTCCTGCTATGACATCAACCGGAAGTCCAAATTTCATTTGAATTTGATAACTTATTTAATGGATGCCTCTTTCTCCCATACCCATTAAATT
This sequence comes from Masticophis lateralis, assembly GCA_030761175.1. Lineage (NCBI taxonomy): Eukaryota > Metazoa > Chordata > Lepidosauria > Squamata > Colubridae > Masticophis > Masticophis lateralis. Next base: position 162,601,186 of record JAUDYJ010000001.1, read on the forward strand.
GTGGATTGACATATATACAACTCTGTGGTACTTATATAGTATAGAAAATAAGCATGCGTACAAGGAATTGAAATACCTGTCAACTATGTGAGCTTTCATTTTAATTTCATATACACATTTACTATTTTAAGCTATTTTTAAATAGAAACTTAGCATATCTCCTTTTTGGGTCAGTGTCCTATTTAGTCTATCTGATTCATTTTTCATATTAGGTAACAATACTTTAAAAAGTATTTTTGTTATTTCTCAAGAAATTATTCCAGAAGAGGATGGAAGGCCAAAGGACTAACTTAAATAGGTTTAGTTATCATTGTATCATAACTCAGTCCTAGTATTTGCATATGTACTGAAGATGTATTTTCTATGAGAATAAAACCATATATATTTGTGTAGATTTGATTAGCACTTTTCTTTTTTTGTAACTAGATTTTTAAACCATTACTTTAAATGACTATTATTTGGGCCTGTATCCAGAATAATAAGAGATGTCATTCCACAAGTAATTTATGGCAAGATACCTGTATTTAAAATTGTAGTTTAGTTTCAAATTAAGTTTAACAGTGAGAGAATTTATAGTGATGCGCTCAGTGTTTTCTAGTGAGTTGTATAATTTGTGAAAGGCTTTATAAGTCAAGACTCATTTTAATGAAATGGCTATGTTGCATTTGTATCTTAGATGCAGATCAGGTGCACTTGAGGTACATCCTGGATAGTACAATTCAGTTCTTAAATTGGAATATGTCTTGTTGGAGAATAAAATTGCAAACCAAGGCAAGAGTTGTTTTGGATTACAGTAGGATAGAAATGGAATAAATGAATTAAAAATATAGTACTGTTTCTTTTTTTTAAAAAAAAATCAGCTTAAAAGGATTATTTTTGTTTATTAATTTTATGACTTAAATTGTATATTCCAGGACTAAAAGATGAAAGCCAAAGGAATCTAGACAAAATATATTTTATATATTAACATCACCAAAAATGAATCCAAATACTCCTTTCAGTGGACAGCCTTCAGGAGTTTTTCAAGCATCACCTGGTGTGTCAACTGGAATGTTTTCAAGTCAGCCACCGTTCCAGTTCAATCAGCTCTCTCTCTTTGGATTGAACAGTGGAGGAGTAAAGAATCCAGGATTTACTGACTTTACTATTACTTCAGGACTGCATAATTCTTCAGGGCAAGGCTTGGGATTTGGGCAACTTCCAGGGTTTACACAATCTTACTCTCTTGGGCAAACAACAACATTTGTGACTTCTGCACCAATGACTGCTTCTGTTCCCAGCAAATCTGGATTTAGTTTCAGACCACCCACAAATCTTGGCAATTCTCAGAGTACTTCTGCTTTTGGAACTGTGCTTGGAGAAGCTTCAGGTGGTGGTTTTGTGAGATCAGATTTCAGTTTCAAAAGTCCTGAAAATGCAGTGTTCAAACCTATCTTTGGGACTAATTCAGAACAAGAGAAAATACCAACTTCTGCTGCTTTTACATTTTCTTTTCCAAGTGGTGCAGGACCTGGAAAATTAACCCCTTTTGTCATTTCTCAAGAAAGCAGCAATTCAAATAATACTGGTTTCAGTTTTTCCAAACCAGTCAGTAGTAGCAGTACTTCAGCAGTTTCTTTCAGTACTTCTTTACCAAGTAAGACTCTAGCAGATGATAAAAAGAGACCTATGGCTCTCTTTACAAGTCCTGGTAGTAGTTTTTCTTCTTTTTCAACCTCATCTTTGCCTTTGAGAGATGCTTTCCAAATTAACAAAACTAACAAGATGGAACATGACGATATGTTCATTCCAAGTGAGCCACTTCCCACTCTTGGGAAGGGAATGAAAAGGAAAGAACAACAAGAGCATTCCCCAAGACATCATGATTATGACACTGATGAACTAGAACCTCCATCGAGGAATGATCATGCTTCTAATAAGCGTCCTGTTAGACTGAATCGTCCACCTACACAAGGTCTATTTGGTAGAGTATTACAAGATGTTCTGAAAAGCAACAAAAAGGAATCTAAAATTGAGCGTGTTCCCATTGAATCTGGAGAAATGGTAGCAACAAGTGTGGCAGGGGGATGTCAGTCTGGCTTTGCAATGGCTAAACCAATATCAACACTAAGAAAAGAAGAAAAGGGAAAATTGAAACATGGTGGGTAGCAGAGCTTAACAAGAATTTATCAAATGAAAGTGGAAATGGTTGCAATTAAATTACATTATAAGTGGCGGTATAAGTAGAGCATTTTGTATTTTACTTCATAGATAGATGTGACTTTGAAATATACATGTTTATTTTTAATCACCATTTGATTACTTCCAGATTCTGCTGCCTCAAACCCTTTGCGTCGAAATCGGAGCACTGGGAGCATAGAAAGCCTTGGATGCTCACCAAGTGAACTGACAGCTATCCAATGTAAAAATATTCCTGATCATCTAAATGACAGAAATGTTCTTCACAAACACTTTGAGAAGTTTATTAAAATCCAACAAATCCGTACCAACCGTAACAAAAAGTTAGCCATTATACGCTGTTTTGATCATGTGAGTTTTAAAATATCAGAAGATTAATAGCTATAGATGGTATATATTAGACTAACTACTGGGAAACGTAATCCATATGCTTCTAAAGTTGGTTGATATTTTGCAATTTAATGTTGGCTACACTATTTAAGTTGCAATTAATCACAAATGTCATTAAAATTATTGGGATATCAGTGGCCATTCTGAGCTGCAGTTTATAATACATGTATTATGGAAATGGTGACTAGAAAATAATTATTTTACTTAGCCTTCTAAAAACATTTTTTTCAAATAGTTAACTGTGACATAAAACTTTCTAATCGATGATACCAAGTCTGCATGTTGACATTTTCTTAATAGTAGAAATTGCATCCTTTTAAATGGGAAATTCCTGGAAAAAGTAAATTATTGTAGAAAATTGAGACAGAAAAACCATTTGCATATCAAACAGACATTTGCCCTCTTGAGGGACCAATTTTCTCATTTAGTGAATGAGAGAGTGGATTTGATACAAGATTTAGGCTGCACATGTGCTAATTAGATGCTATAATTTTTACTAAAGTTAAACTTTTTTCATTGTACTCCAGGCATTTATATACTTAATAAATATGGGACAGATTGGCAATATAATTTTCAACACTGTGAATTCTAGGGGAGAATGAAGAAAAATCTCTTAAAAAGATGCCTTTTCCCAATGACTTTTGATGGCAGAAGATACATGAAATCTTCTAGTAAACCTTCTCAGTTCTTACGACAAACAAATATCAGTGGATCTTTTCTAAAATATTTTAATTATTTCCCATTATTGCACTTGTTTGTGATTGCACTAGTGTGTGGTTTGTGTGTGTCTTTTTGTGTAAGGGTGCGGGAAGAGCACAAGAGCATCTTACGATAAAGCAGAATGTTCCAGGATCTTATCAAGCCTGGTTATCTTTCACATTTCACTGAATGAGAAACTTGATGCGCAATTTATTTTTTTGCTCTTTCATTTTCCTCAGATCAGATTACACTTAAAATTCAAGAAAATCACCTTTGTATTGTTTTAGATTCCTATAAGAGATTGCCCAGGACTAGAAAATGTTCCACTGCAAGAAAGGGACTCCTGTATTGGGTTTATTCCATGTTATATATTCAGCCTCCAAATTATGGGAAAGAAAGTTCATATAATGTCAGATGAGAGTTATTCTCCGTTGCGGTTTTTCACTACTTTACTTTTTGATTTCCCTATTCTAATAATTTGATTTATTTTGTGCCTGAATAGGTATATGCAATTTATCTCAAGTTGTAACTCCATCTTATTAGAGAAGATGGACATTTCATGTAAATCCTGTCTCTAGTGTTATATTGGAGTGTTCGCTTTCACAAGAAATGTCATCCTGTTTCCCATAAAGTGAATAATTGTTAAAAGTTTTCCTTATATAATAAACAGATGCTGTCATTAAATAATGTTATATAACATTTTATATGCCACACTGTTTCTAAATAGCCTTTTCCCCCTCTAGGCATCTGCTGTTTTGGCTAGAAAGAAAGTAAAAGACTTACACAAAGATATAGTGACAAATTGGCATAAAAAGAAACCAAGTAAGCTATTTTGTTTTAAAGATCAGATATTATAATATTGTAAATATTTTTTGTTTCATAGAGACTGTTGGAAATGTTTGAATTTTTTATTAAAAACTGTGACTTAGTGAGACATGCATAAACATGTTACCTCTTTAGCTTTCCCACATCATTTCTTCCTGTATGAAAAGTTTTCAATTCAGCCTTTGATTAATCATTACTTGTGTCATTTGAAACTAAGAAGCAATGATTAACTTTAACCAATGGTGGTTTATTAAAATGATTTATTTAAATTGGTTGTACTAAAAGTTTTAGCTTGTCAGAACTGAAGGTTAGTGTTTCTGAACTCTTTTTTTTTTAGGCCAGGAGAAGGAATATTCAGGACTGGGGATGGGGTGGGGGTGGGAAATCTAGCATTACTCTTTATAAAGGTGAGAAATGTCTGACAGGTATATTATCTTTGTGCTATGCATTAAAGTTGCACTCCAGAAAAATGCTGGCATTAAAAGAAGTGAGTAAGTAGAAGAGGTTGAGAAGAAAGTGGAAGGGATTATAGCAAAATGAGCGTGTTTTAAAACATACAAATTAAAATAAGAGAACCAAAAAAAGAACACTGGTAGGTTTACTGGCCTCAGTCCTTAAGAGTGCAGAACTAGATAGAACATGGTAGAAGTCAAACCCATTTGCAATGTTGATTTTTTCTTTATTCTCAAAACTATCTTATTTTTTAGATAGGCAGGATGAATAATTATATAGCACAGCATTAAGAGATCAGAGAGCCCTTTTCTATTTTAATTATGAGACTCTTTGGGAAACAAGGTTTGTTTTAAAAAGAAGGATAAAGCTAGAACAAGTAAATCAAGTACAAAATTCCCCACTTAAACTAGAAGTAATATTTAAAGCAATGGTTATCATTCTGTACATTGCCTAATTTACATTAACAGTGTCTGCATATGTTTACATTTTAAATCAATTTTAGTATGTTTCATTTTTTAAATTATGTTTCATAATGTTTCTGAAATAAATTCAGTGTATCAGTAACACTGGACAACATTTTCTCCCCCAAAAGTTTGGCTTCCTGAAAAACTTTTGGTGATATGATAAAGTCCTTCAAACTGAACAGAAATAAAATTTTAGAATAACAATGTACGTGGATATCTTGACAAATCTGAAATTAACTTTTAATGGCTATAATGTATTTAATCACATAATGCAGTAGCCCCCAACCTTTTGAGCACCAGGGACCAATTCCTGGGAGAGAGAATGTAGAAAATGAATCTTCAGTGATATGTTGCACTTCATGGTTTTGGATGCTATAAGAAGTTTGTTGACCAGCTGAATGTAGTTTGGTGCTCTGTAGTTTACTAAAAAAATTCTCAATGACATCCTTAAATACTTCTCAGGCAATTTTCTTTGATAACCCCCCCCCCCCCCCCCCACTAACAGATCTTCAGACCACTTTGTCACAGATAATATATTTGATCTGTGGACCAGCAAAATGCCTTTCTTAATCTTGGCATCAGTTATTCGTCAAACATGTCTCAAGTAACAAAAACCTTCACCGTTCTTGTTTATTGTTTTCACAAAATTTTTCATCAGTCAGTTTTATGTGAAGTGGAGGCAAAAATATCTTTGTTGGGTCAACAAGTGGTTCATATGCCACGTTTTTCTGTCCTGGAACCAAATTCTTTTGGAGTGGCCATTTCTTTTTAATGTAATGTGACACTCTTGCAACACTATACCATTAGCATATGTAACAATAGTACTTGGTATATCCAAACTGCTTTCCAAACAGCAGAGTCATTACTTTTGGATCTCCACAGATATGCCAGTTGTACAATTCCATGTTTCTGTTATGTTTCTTTCATATATGAACATAACTCACAGGTAACGAAGGGTATACATTACTATTGTGTAAAAATAGAAGATTTCTATGCAGCGGTATGTAATAGGTTAAATTACAGGTTATTTTCATGACTAGCAGACAAAAATCTATACGATACACCCAAGCGTTCAGAAAGCAAAATTTTCATTGTCCAGTGAATCCATTGAAATGTGTCTGTAGTAAAGAGAAAAAAAGGGAACATACCATCTTTTTTCATCTTCGTATGTCTGCTTTTATATATTTATTTCTATCATTATGGGATAGATTCTGCGAGATATTTAAACATATTGAATTCCTGTACATTTATTAATTGTAGTGTTAAGTAGTAAAATATATTATTTTTTTTGTGTTCTCAACATGGAAAGGTCCTAATAAGAAAGACTATTCACCTAAGGAGGAGAAGCTAGATGAAGGTGATGGGAGGCAAAGCAATGAACAACTGAGTCATCAGCCTTCTGTACTTTCTAAATCCTTAATCCGTCCCAGTGGAAGTGGGAATCTGTCAAACAAGAGGTATGCATTTCATAATAGTCTTTGTGAAATAAAATTACTAGACACTATATATTTAGTAAATTATGTTATAACTTAACATTTGGAAGGGTAGTTCTGTGGACTGTATTATGCCTTTATATATTTGTCATATTCATTTTGAGTTTGCTGAAGGCTTGGTAGTGTTGAATAGGACTGCCACTGAGATGGATTGTTTTATGATAAGATATTTGTGGTCAGTTGAAAACTAGGAAGGTTAATGCTGATCTAATTGTGAAAGAAACCAATTTTTGTTTCATTTCCTTTGCAATATATTCTCAAACATTTGGATAATTATATTTAAGGAAATGTTTACAATTACAGCTTCTAAGGCAGTTGCCATTATAATTATTCAGTCAAATATACAGAGAAGATATTTCTTGCTGTTCTAGTGATGAAGAAGACATAAATTGGTTAATCATTTCTAAAAAAAATACATGTATAATTAATTTGAACAGAAGAAATTGTCCTATGCTAGGTAAGATTGTCATTCTATTTCACTAAGCATATTTTCTCAGTTTGAGAATCTCCATATTATTTGGATAGTATCTTTCTGTGAACTGTCCCACATTTATAATACAGCTTTATCCCCTTCCCTTTAGAATACTTCACCAGCTTCCATCATTATATATTAAGAGGTTATAGTAGTTTTCCCCATTTCCCATGTGAGTAATTTTCTGTTAGTTGGTAGCCAGTACACTCTCAGTTAATGCCTACATCTAGGTCAAAGCAAACACATATATTACTCAGTGAAATATAGTTGATGTTTGTTTATTCATGTATTAAATACCAGCTAACTAATAATTAACTGGCAAAATGGGATAAAAGGCAAACAGAAGCAATGAAAGAAAGACGCATGAACTATGAGCAAGAATGTACATTATATATTTCCAATAGAAGAGAATATATGTACCTTTCTGAGCTAGGTTAATTGCTTGCAGACATTTCATTACCTAACTAAATATCTATAAAACATTCAGAAGACACAGTGTAAAAGCTAAGAAGAGAACAAAAAGAATAGGACCTACTGTATTTTCTCCAGCGACAACATCCATAAGCAGGAATTTACACCAGGCAAAACCACTGGAAATAATGCCATGGCTAATATTGCTGTAATTATTTATTTGCTGATTATTATCTATTTGTTGGCTAAGCACTGTAATAATTAAATTTGCTATGGGTAATTAGCATGGGCTGTTCCAAAGGAAGTGGCCTTAATCCTTTTGTGTACATAATACCACCAGAAGTGAGATGGACACTAGATGAACCCCTTCACTATTCTGTATTATTAAAGAAGTATTTGGTGGATGGGGATGATGTATTGAATCAGGAACTTGTTAGGGCAGGGATGTCAAACTTGATTGCATTGAGGGCCACATCAGGCTTGTGTTTGATCTTGGGGGGTCGGAGTGGGCATGACCAGGTTGGGCATGGCCAGCTCGACATCGCTCGTGTCGGGGGCGCCTGTGGCTGCCTGAGCGCTCTGCCAGTGAAAACAGCTCAGGAGGGCCGCCTGTGGCCCCCTCAAGCTCTGTTTCCAGCTGTGACGGCCTCATGCAACCCTCTACCAGCAAAAATGAAGCTCAGGAAGCATTGAGTTTGACGACCCTGTGCTAGGTGTTCTACATTAACTCTCATGATCTCACAAGCAGCACGCTAAATGCTAACTGGAAATTATGAAAGCTGAAATCCTACAGGTATGTTGGGGAAAATGGAAGATGGAAATTGACCAGTCATAGGCAATGTGATATTCTTCAGACATTTTGACATTACAGGTAGTCCTCGATTTACAACAGTTTGCTTAGTGACCATTCAAAGTTACAATGTGGCACTGAAAAAAGTGACATGACCATTTTTCACACTTACAACTGTTGTGGTATTCCCATGGTCACATTATCAAAATCCAGATCCTTGGCACCTGACTCATTTATGACGGTTGCAGTGTCCTGGGGTCACACAATCACCTTTTGCAACTTTCTGATAAGGAAAGTCAATGGAGAAGCCGGATTCAGTTAACAACTGTGTTACTATCTTAACAACTGAAGTGATTCATTTAACAACTGTGGCAAGAAAAGTTGTAAAATGGGGCAAAACTCACAACAACAGAAATTTGGGGCTCAATTGTGGTTGTAAGTTGAGGACTATTTGTACATTCATTTTTAGACTTTTTAGTCTAATATCTTTTCATGAGTAACATGTTTTTATGAAGTAACTAGCATGATTTAGTTATATTATTCCAGACTATGGTTAATTCACATCATTACAAGCAGACAGCCATATCCAAGGACTACAAAAGAAACAAAGCTATTCTTTCACCAGGTGATCCATATACTCTACATACATATACTCACACACAATCAGAAACTGTATTGTTGGCATAAAAAAGGCAATGTGTTCTTGGGGGCTAGGTAAATAAATATTACTTTCTGTATGTCTTGTTTCTTATAGTTCTCCAGCTAAGAAATCTGGCCTTAAAAAGTCTTTGCAATTTGAGCCATACACCTTTGATTGTGGATCTGAAGGTCAGGGCTCAGAGAATGCAGAAGTGTCAGCCTCTTCCTACAACACTCTTATAGGAATGGTGGCAGAAACCTCTGAGGATAAGTACCGCCTTTTAGACCAGAGAGATAAAATTATGCGTCAAGGTAAGAGTTGTTGAAGTGCTGTGATAATGATACTTGAAATATAAATTGGGGGAGAGGATTTGTGAAGTAATGAAGCCATATACTTATTGTAACACAGCAATGAGGATATTATTATTGATGTACAATACTATAGTATTTAGGAATGTAGAATTATAATACTTTCTGTATTTTCCCATAGTATTTTATTTTATATTAAATTCTGCCAATTTCTAGTTGGGCTTGTGGTAGTGTACAATAAACAGAAATCAGATCAGGTTAGCTTTATTTCAGTCTTTTTGTTTGTCTTTTTGTTGTTTAGTCATATGCGATTTCCAGATATTATCTGTACAAGTTCTGCCGTTTTCTTGGCAGGTTTTTCAAAAGTTTGCCTGCTTCCTAGGGCTGGAAGAAGGTGACTAGCTCAAGATCACCCTACTGATTATATGCCTAAGGGGGACTACAACTCATGGTTCTGTACTGCATGTTGTGAAATGCAAAAATTTACTCAGATAACAATAAAAATAAATATAACAGTAATAGATAAATAATACAGAAATAACCTTTAAAGCCTCAAATCATACCTTTTGTTATTCTAGCAAAAAAATAAGTGTATTGATGACAGGGTTAAATAAATAAATGATCTTCCAAACAGCTCTGTTTTTAAGTCTTTTCTAAAAGTCATTGATGGAGTCATCTTGCTTTCTAATAGGAGGATATCCAAAATGTAGGTCCCAATGATGAAAAGCAGGAGTTTCTTGCTTTCCTGTGGATCTCGTAGTGAGAAAGAACCTTAAGCTTCTATTTCTATAATATGCTCACTGAATGGGCAGAATCTACTTTTAAAAGGTGGTTCACTAGATACCTGAGTGTCAAACTGTGTAATGTTTTAAAGATCAAAACCAGCATTTCCAGTGGACCTGGAAATCTACTGGTAATGAGTATAAAGTCTTCTGCACCAGTATTTTGTGTGATTAGTAGTTTAATCAGTAGTGATCAGTAAATAGGCTGAACAGGTTTCAGTGGTCCAGTCAATAGTCGGGATGGTAGAATAGACTGCAAGATACCCACATCCACTAAGTCTTCCTAGGTTTGAGTATGACTATTGTTCTGCATCCTGATTACCACTTGAACAAGACAGTATCCCCTGGACAGCCAAAGGTCAATCTATACATTTATAATTACTAGGGGGAAATCAATAATGCATATATAATGTAGTTTTAAAAAAATTAGGATTGCAAGGGTTCATTAGTGCCAGATACATAGAACTGTTGGTAGATTCCTTATCTTTATAAATAGCTATTGTGGGACATCTCTGCTAATTGCAATACAATTTTCCTACAGATGGACAGAATAAAGCTAGAGTAATAAAAAAAAAGTTGCTGAAATTTAAAAATTCCCATTTTACTAATTGTACATTTTATGGATATGTTATCAATTCATTTTATGAAGCATTTTTAAACAGGGACATTTTTCCATGAAAATGTAGCAAGTTTATTTTTGGAAAACATTTATATTTATACCACTTTGTATATATAAGGCAGAGGAGGTAGAACCATGCACCACAGGTAGTCCTTGACTTACAAGAGCTTGAGGGTGTAGATTTGATCTCGAAGCTTGTGAGTTAGTTTCCAAACATTTTTGTTACCGGGCTAGGTAGCATCTTCAGTGGAGTTTAGGGGATGTCAGTGTCAGTGTTCTTCTGCTTATAAGGGTTTCAGATGTGGGTGTGTAAAGTGAAGGTCTTGTTTTACAACAAGACAGCTTGTTTTTGTAACCATTCAAAATTATGATGACCTTGAAATTGGGTGCTTTATGCCTTTTAAAGTACTTTTGGCCATTATAAAATATTGCACCCCTCCCGTGGGCATGTGCATTTTGGGTGCTTGGCAACAAGCTCACATTTATGACTGGTTGCAGTGTCTCATAATCACATTACCATGATAGATGTTTTTGGTTTTCTGCAAAAACCACCCATTTGGACGAATGGTTTTGCTCAACAACTTTACAGTTCACTTAATAACTGCATGATTTGCTTAACAATCATTATTATTTGCTTAATGACCACCATGAAAAATGTTTGAAAAATGGGTCTGGTCATGTGGTTGCCTCAATATATGTCTACAATGACTTATGTCTAGATTTCTGGTCCCAATTGTAAGTCAAGAACTACTTGTACCTATTGTTTTCATTGTAAATATTGATCCTCTCTTTGCATGTGTACTTCTAGTGAAATGAATACTGTATACCTTATCTATTTAGCTCGAGTAAAACAAATGCATCTTGGCAAAGCTAAAACCTTTGTTGGCACATGCCCAGATATGTGTCCAGAAAAAGAACGTTACATGAGAGAAACAAGGAACCAACTTAGTTTTTTTGAAGTGATACCAGGAACTGACAAGGTAAAAATAATTGAATATTTTCCATGCAGAAATTCTCCTACTTCAGATTTATTATTCGTGTTTGCACACAGTACTGTATTATATCCAAAATCTTAAGCATGTCTTTGATTTAGACCTCTTTTTTATGTGCTGAGGGTTATTGACACATTTTAAAGATGTTTCATTCATTCCCAATTCCTTTGCCTGTTATTTAATTTTGCACATGGTGAAGAGCTCTCTCCTCTTTATATTTTTAAATATAAAAAAATAGATTAGCACCAAGAAAACTACAATGAAGATTTTCTTTTCCAGATCTGAACCTTATTTTGCTGCTTTTTACTTAAGACAGTTTAGATGATTAGGAAATCAAATAACATTTATTGGATTCAAATTAAATTTAGGAGTATGCTTTCGTTCTGTGAGTTCCATTCTTCTCCACTTTAAAAAGCTATTACTTGTTACAGATCTGTATTTACAAAATATGTGAGAAATTTGAAAAAAGTGAATAAATTTTTGTTCTTGATTCTTTTTTTCTTCAGTTATTGTTTAACGAATTTGAAAAAAAATCACAGGTACTCTGTTGAGGTGTTTTGTCAAAAGTAACAAATTCTTATCTGATTTTGTATGTGTTCAATCATTAAGCTTTATTATATATCATTAGTGGGACCATTTACAGTAGCTGAAGACTGGTATATATCCTCATCCAAAGTCAAAACCATCAACATAGAATATTTAATATTAAATACAAGATCCTTTCTTGAAAATCTTTTAAAAATATGGGAAAAAGTTCCAGAATCTGAACATGGTGTGCCTCTCTAGAGTTCTTTCTGACATAAAATTCTTCATTTCACTAATTATTTATTAGTGAAATAATAAAATAATTTATAGTCTATACTATTTTAAAATTATATCAATCAAAATCTAGATTCTGTTGTAGAAGATGTAATCATACTCTTATATACCGTGTTTTCCCCAAAAAAGACCCTGTCTTATATTTTTTTTAACCCTAAAATAAGGGCTTGGCCTTATTGCCATAATAAGCCCAATCAGGCTCAAAAGCCTGATTGGGCTTATTATCAGGGAATGTCTTATGATGGGGAAAACAGGGTACTATATTAAATACTTATAAATCATTTGATTTGGACCCTTAATCAGGACAGGAATCTATTACAGTATCCCTGACAGATAACTGATTTTGTTTGAAAATCTACCTCAAACTACAGCAATTCTAGTAAACTATTCTACTGTTTAAGCATTCTTTACAATAATGAATTAATTTCCATAATGGAAATTGAACTATAAACAGCACTGTAAAACTGGCAAATATTTTCCTGTTCCTTTCTTATATTAAAACTGAAATGTGAAGATCAGTCTGTTATTATATAAGGTGCTGTTTAGCATTGAGAAGATCCAGCTTTGAGTCCATTCTGAACAATATAAACTCACTATATGACTTTGAACAAATCGCTATCTTTCAGCCCAACCTCTCTTATAGTAGTCATTGCGAAGGAAAAATGAAAGATGTCCATTTAAGAAGCTATCTTGGATTGCTGAAGAAAAGGTGGGATATAAACTTCAATCCAAAATTTTACTGAGGAAATGATTTTCTTTCTTTGAGGTTGACCATGCAGCAGCAATAAAAGAGTATAGTAGGTCTTCTGCAGACCAGGAAGAACCTTTACCACATGAACTGAGGCCTTCAGAAGTATTAAGCATGACCATGGACTATTTAGTAACTCATATCATGGACAAAGGAGAAGGGAACTACAGGGAGTGGTATGATTTTGTCTGGAACAGAACCCGAGGGATAAGAAAGGTAACCAATAATAAAAAAAAAGCATTGTATTTCACAGAATAAATACAAATAGACGGGTAAGGCTGAAGGAAATAAAAAGTGAGGGCAAGGAAGAGGGACACGTTGTGGAGATATCAAGATAATGCTTACCTTTTCCCTCAAACACCACACATTCTTGGCCTTAGTTCTCAAACTTACCTACCTACCTACTTGTTTATAAAATTTATAGGCCACCTCAAGATAATTCTGGGCGGCTTCAGTCTTAAACGTATGGAAGGTATTGAGATTTGGTTTTTCTTTGTCGCTTTTGCTGTCTTTGAATATTAATTCTATTTATGCCATTTGATTTCTTGCTTGCCTGTTTTTTTTACACTTCCACTTCCTCTTGTACCTGGAAATATTAGTTAATCTGCATCATCTTTTCATCTTCTGCTGTTCCACCAATGAAAAAAGTGATCTCTTTTAACTGCATACTTCTTGGGTTGGGATCCGAAGGTATTTGGAAGACCTTCACTTGCATTATATAAAGCATTAACTGAGTTTTATAGAAACATATAATTAAAAACAGCTTCATAAAGTTTGTAAGTAGATTTTGATGGATTTTATTTTGTTGAATTTTATAGTTCTAATGATTTGCCATTTTATGTTTGGCTAGGATATAACCCAGCAACATCTGTGTTCTCCTCTGACTGTTTCCTTGATTGAAAAATGTACCCGTTTTCATATTCACTGCTCCCATCATTTGTGTGAAGAACCCATGTCATCATTTGATACAAAGATTAACAACGAAAACATGACTAAATGTCTCCAGAGCCTGAAGGAGATGTATCAGGACCTTGCAAACAAGGGTATTTACTGCAAGGGTGAAGCAGAATTTAGGGGATACAATGTCCTCCTGAATCTTAACAAGGGAGATATTCTCAGGTGACTTTTTAAATGTTTACAACATTGATTTGACTTTTTTCACTACAAACATTTCATTGCCTTGTTAATAAATCTTGTCAGAATGGCAAGAATGAATCACTTTAAATATAGAGAAGTGTAACTATTTGATGGGGTGTTCAGTGTTGTTTGACTAGGATCTGCATTCCAAAAGATAGGCAAGTCAGCATTAAAAAGTAGAACAGTAATAGGTAAGAGCAAAAATGCAGTTTAAAATATTTATTATTTTAAATTGATCAAAATATCATTGGATAATATATTAATTCTTACAATTTGCTGGGAACATTTATATGAGTTCTGAGGGTCATATTCAGTGGATCTCTGGACATTTTTTGAACTTGTTGCAAATTTTTATAGTGCAAGATTAGAAGAGACCAAAGCTTTATTACCATCTAACACTGCCGAAGACAAAACCATCCATCTATCATTAGTTCTTTTAAATTATCATGTAGTCCAGAACAGTGTTTCTTGCTAGTTGCTAATGACAAATTATATCCTGCTTTTGAAATCAATAGGCTAGCTGCATTTGTTCAGCAGTATTAAATTGTCCAGGTAGTAGGCTTCTTCCCAGTAGATAGACATTGATAATTATTTGTCCCCAAGAGTCTATTTCTCTTTTATAATAAAGAGAATTACACTTCTACAAGAGAATTGTAATTCATACAATTTCATAAATTTACTGATAAATTTATCTTTTGCAAAAGTATGTTCTTCAAGCCAGAATAAAACAGTTGTAAGTTAGCTAGTTCAAAAGCAAAGAGTTGAAGCACCTTAAAGGTTAACAGATTTATTATGACATGTACCTCATCAGACCCATGAAAAAGTTGATTACTGTCATAATATTGATTTAAAAGATGATAAGTTGACAAAGTTGAGAGGTGTAAGAGATCTTTTATATTGACTTCATTACTACGTCTTCTGATTGTTCAATCAAATCCTTATATATCTATCCATATCTGTTTTTATTTGCGGGCCAGAGAAAACTCTATAATGAAATTTATTCCGGTCTAAAGACTACTTTGATAATAATTATTGTAAATTTATTCACATGTTTTACTTAGCTGTAGTGTGATGTCTTTTGGCCTACTGTGGTGTGAGTTGGTGTTATGAGGATCAGATCACTGATTCACAGCACTTTGAATTAAAACTAATTAGTCCAGCCATTGCTTTTGCTTAGCATATTAACATAGCTATCCAACTGTCATTAATAATGCATATATTTTAAAATAAATATTTAGATACTGAAATAAACATTTCAAAATATTTTGTGGCAGTTTTAAATTTAAATGCATAATTCTGTATGAATTTCAAGATCAAGTATCCCAATGTTTTTGCAACTTCTTTTAATGTACCTGTTCCATGCTTCCATTGAGAATAAAAAAGTGAGCTTTTTCAATCTTTATCTCAACAGAGAAGTGCAACAGTTTCGTCCATCTGTCCGAAACTCCCCTGAAGTTAGATTTGCAGTTCAAGCTTTTGCTGCATTAAACAGCAATAATTTTGTCAAATTTTTCAAACTTGTTCAAACAGCATCTTACTTGAATGCATGCTTGCTTCATTGCTATTTCAATCAGGTAAGAAATAACAGCCATTTTAATGGCCAAACCCACCCAGTCACATTATTCCCCACCACCACCAAGCCACGCCCACAGAACCGGTAGTAACAAATTTTACATTTCACCACTGCAGTAGACCAAGTATTTTCATTGGTGGACAATGATTGACTTTGTTTTTAAAAATAGTCTTCTCCACTGATAGTATTCCATGGTTGGTGTTTTCCAAGGACATGTTTAGTACAATTGTAGACATGGTTTTATGAGTTAAGACTGAGCTCTTCTTTAAAATATAATATCAAGAAACCTACAAAGATATAACAAGCAGTGAAGACATGAATACTTTTCAATGTACTGTTGAGCTTCCAGTATTCATAGCATTGCAGAGATACTTTAATCTCTGCAATTACTTTATAGACTTCTGTATCTTTTGCATAAACAAAAGGAAACCTTCATTGTTAAAGATGATCTTCTTAATATTTGTACAGCTTTATTTCCCCCCCAAAAGGTCCATGCTGTGTGACCTATGGCCAATACAACTTCTAAACCCATTGTGGCTGTGCATGAAACATTCAACTACCTGCCCCCCAATTAATATTTGACAAAGACCATAACGTATTTTTAATACTAGGATTATGTAATAGAATTTTATAAAGTAGTGAAGATATTAATATCTCTTAAAATATTTTTCAGGTTCGTAAAGATGCTCTAAAGTGTCTCAATTTTGCTTACACTGTGAACTATCAGAGATCCACTATATTTCCATTGGAGAATATAGTTCGCATGTTGCTGTTTAGAAACCTTGAAGAAGCAACTGATTTTATAAGTTACTATGGCTTGGGGGTGTCTGATGGGTAAGTGGTTGTTTTGCGTAACAGGATGTTTAAATGAGGTGATCTTATGGGTTAATATTTGTCACAATTCCAACAGTAATGGCCAGGCTCCATTATGGTTATGAATTGAGGATTTCCAAAGACTGATTCAAATTATTGATTCAGTTTATGCATTATATAGTATCTGACACAGAAACTTGTTCTAGTTTAATTTTAATATTGGATTGGCCACATGTTCCCCTTGTATAATACAATATTAGTCTCCTTTCTGTTATCATTTTAACATCTGCCTGAATAGACCAAGATTGAAGATCCCAAATGTTGAAAGTCTTTGAACTTGTCTTTGACAGATGATTGGACAATACAATAGTAAAAGTGTTGTGATAAACCTGACATATGACAGAATCTGCAGATTTATCTATTTATTTGATTTATATCACCTATGATCAAGTGCCAAGTTCACTGGGCCCTAGGTTTTTTATTGGAAAGCACTTGCCACAGATGTTTTTTTAACTGATCTAAAATAACTCTACAAAGCCAAAAAGCTGGGTTTTTAAATTGTTCATATACATAATTTCTACAAATACAATGTACTTAATATATTTAGACAGTGCAACCATTTGTGTCAGGGCTTTTATGTTTTTAAGTGGGATTCATATTAATTGCTACAAATGTCACATCAAAGGAGAGATAAATTAAGACACTATTATGATTTATTGTAGATGTGTTTGGAAAAATAGTTGTGAAATAGTTCATTATAATCTTGAAATAACGTGTTTTGTACTTCCCCTACACAGTTCTGTGGAATTGAATCGGTCTGCCTTTTTGGAACCAGAAAGCTTGCCCAAACCAAAGAAATCACTGTTTGTTGGGCAGAAGCTCACTCTGCCTATTGGAGAAATTGTCAGTGGGGGGCCTCTACAGCACATGACTCCTCATGTACCTTTGTGTAGTTTTAATGCTCAGAACAAGTACACAGGAGAGAATTCAGTAGTGGATTCAGCCAGCAATCTTCAGAAAGTCAGTGTTGATATAATAGGTAAGAAGCTACAGTCACAAAATGACAATAGGAATTACGATGGGTCCTAGAACCTATTATAAAAAATATACTGGCTGTCATAGTTTGCATTTACTATAGATATTTCATCACTCTGAAACTTTAATATTAAATACAACAAAGTCTTGTTAGAGTGTTAAAGTTTTTGCAGTTCATCTGATTGAAATGATGTATTCTTTATTTGTAGAAAGCAAGCTAAATTAATGTAGAAAAAGGTCCCAAACTCTTGCATGGTATTTTTTTCATCGTTATAATAATTTGTATCGAATTGCTGCTAACTCATCTTAAAGAAGATTCAATGTGTTTTTTTAGTTCAATGCTTTGACTTGATCCTATCCTTTGATAGAATGCAGGTTTAAAAATATAACTAATTATATAATTATCATACTTTTAATGTTAAAGTGTTTCACATACTAATAATCTCTCAGTGATAAATTATTATCATTATGTACTATAGAACCAGTAAACAGGTAGAATGTTTAAGGTCATCCAAAAGTATTCTTAGCAGAAGAAAATTTTAGATAGAAATCTTTGATCAATGATTTAAGTTATGAATTATTAACAAGATGAGAAAAAGAGAATTCTGGACAGTGGTACACTTTCTAATCTCTTGTGTCTTAGATCTAATATTTGCCTTTTTGAAATAATACTGTTTTTAGAGAAGAACATGCTAGTATATGTATTACTCACAGGTGATTTTAAAAGAGAATGCACGCCTTTAAATAACAATAAAAAGAACAGTCTTATCTGTTCTGGAAGAAAGATTGTTTTCGACTGCATTAAATTTGGTTTGTTTTTTTTCTCCCAATGCTCCATAATGACTTTAATAAATTAGCATAAATTGTATGTACTAAATCTAATGAAAGTAACTGTAAAACTGCCAGTGAATACTAAAATATAGTATCTCTGAATAGCATGAGAAAAAATAAGTACACCCTATGTAAAGTTTTTTCTTTTTTAGCATGTAGACATATCAATAATTTATCTTCATTCACACAACGTATAAAGATAATGTAATTGAACAAAACTATAAAAAATGACTTTTCAGTCATTTATGCAACAACAACAAAAAATCAATAGATATTCCTGCATGGAAAAAGTAAGTACACCCCTGGCTTGAATATCTGGAATTATCTCCTTTGGCAGAAACAACCTTGAGTAGTCATATCTTGTAACTTTATATCAGTCCTTTACAGCAGGCGTGTCAAAGTCAATTTCATTGAGGGCCGCATCAGCGTTGTGTTTGACATTGGGGGGCCGGGGTGCGTATGGCCAACTCGATGTCACTTGTGTTGGGGCGCCTATGGTGGCCCGAGTGCTCTGCCAGCGAAAACAGGCTCCTAAGCCCTCCCAAGCTCCGTTTTCGCTGGCAGAGGCACTCTGGGCTGGTCCTTCACTGTTACCAGGGTGGCCCTGTGGGCCAGATCTAAGCACCCTGTGGGTCGGATCCGGCCCCTGGGACTTGAGTTTGACACCCGTGCTTTACACTATAATATGGAATAATTTTTACATATTGCTCAATGCAGAATTTTTGCGATTTCAGAAACCATTTCAAATGACACAATATTTTAGTGGGATCTAGATTTGGGTATTGAATTGGCCATTCCAGAGTCCTCCATATTTTTTTTTCAACTATTCCTTGGTGGATATGTTGGGGGATCATTGTCATGTTGCAAAGTCCATGTTCTTTTGAGCGTCAATTTGATAGATTGGTCTCACATTATCCTGAAACACAACAAAGAATTCATAATGTGTTGCCCAAACCCTGTTGCAGCACAGTAGACCCAAACAATAATATTTCTGCCACCATGGCATCACATAAAATTTTGTTTTTAGTTCCCGCCATTTTGTAGGCAAATACTGTGTCTTTGGCCCATCAGTCCAGAGCATCATGTTTTGAATATCCTGGCCTTTGCCTAGGTATTCATAAACTTGCTGGGGTTGCCTGGCCTAGACAGGTTGGCAGCTTTCTTCTCTTGTAGATGATTATCTAGACAGTGGGAAGATTGATACCCAATTGCTTGGCGATCTTTTTAAATCCCTTTCCAGAGTCATAGTCATATGTAATTTTTTTTCTTACTACCTCAGAGAGCTAAAGGTGGTGACATCACTCAGGTCAAAAACAATGAGCAAATCAAACTAAACACCCTCCCAGATCCTGTTTAATGATATTCTAAGTAATTTCAGTTGTTCTGGTACACTGGATTCTAATTATAGGTATTTGAGGTAGTAATAAATGTAGGAGGGGTACTTACTTTTTCCACATGCAAATTTGCATTTATGTTGAGAGCAATTATATAATGGCTTACAATGGACTACTAGAGATTAACAATTGCTTCTCTCAGTGACTAAGCTTCTGATCCTAATTGTGGTTGTAAGTCAAGGATTGCCTATAAAAGGACATATTTGTTATATCCCCTTTGTCAATATTGCTGAAATGAAGATCAAATATCTGTATTTTGAAATAATTTGAAATTGTCAAAAAATTCAATGGGGTATAGTCTTTTTAACATATGACTGTTCTTCGATTTAGATTGTTAGACATAAATGCTTGATAAATGCTTGAGTGAAAATAATTCATTCCAAATCTGGGTATTAATTGATCTGGCTGGGTATTCTGTTATAATAAACAGTGTCTCTTTGATAAGCAGAAATATTTTACTGAGATAATTCCCCTAAACCATACCTTTACCCATGGTTTTCAGAAACCATCCTGGAAAAGTCTGCCCTGGATTGAAAAAATGTTTTTAAAAGTTATGAAAATATTGTTTCTTTTGCTTAATAGCTTGATATTTTACTGCCTGTTTTTGCCCACAGAACCAAGAATAGGAGAGGAAAATGTAAAAATGGAAGCACTTCAATCTCAATCTTCATTTTTACTTCGACCATTCCCATCTTCACTGGTGCCTTCCTCTGCAGAGTCCATCTTCCAGCCCATCGCACAACCGTTGTCTCCCACACCAAAGCATCAGCCTGAATATAGTGATATGGTGAGAAGCATCTGACATTTCTTAAATTATCACACCTTTTTTTAAAAAAATGATTTTGTATTTCTACTTTTTTTTTAATGTAACAATTCTTGATATAAGAGACATAGTTATAAAAACTTAAAGGTAGACTATGGTGTAAAAATAATACTAGTGATTGAGAAAATGATCTTTTTGCCCTCAAAATGGAGCATACAATCCCTCAGAATATGCAGCTTCTCCTGGCATTTGTATTTTCTTCCTCCTACAGAACTTTGCCATTAGCTCTTCGTGTTCCTATTCTTCCCAGTGAATAAGTGTGAGGAAAGCTTCTGTATTCAGCTGAAAGGTTTTATATTACTTGATTCTGATCCTTGCCTTAGCTGCCTGGGTTTGATAGGGATAACAAATGGAAGGGTAATTCCAGCTGATTGTTTGCTTGCATCCTATCTTCATTTTTTATTTTTATTTTTGCAAATAAGGCAGCTAACATCCAATACATCTTCCTTCTGTTTTTACCAGAACAACAAGCCTGTGAAATGGGTTGGGTTGAGAGACAGTGATTGGCCCAAAGTCACTCAGCTAGTTTTCATGGCTAAGGTGGAATTTGAATTCATGGCTTCTCAGTTTCTAGCTTGGTGCCTTAACCATAGATCAGCCTGGCTCTCAAACCAGGAGAAGTTTTCTGTGCAGAATACTTGGAAGACAAAACAGTCTCCTTGCCCTTGAAAAATGTGTTTCTATAAGCAGAGCCCTACATTCAATTTTTCCACTTCCCCTTTCTTTAATTCAGACAGTTTCACTACAGTTTTTCCTATAGAAATAGACAAACTTTCTAGGCTCTTACACTGTTCTTATAAGAATGCTGATGACTGAGTAGTGTTGTAATATTGCCTTAAATTTTCTATTTCATCAAATGTTTGAGTTTTAATATTGTGCTACCATGTACTGTACCATTTTATTTGTCTTGGTTTTATAAATATGTGCTAAAAACAGTGTTGAAGGCTAATTCTTACTCTTTGCTTCTTAATATCAGGACATTTTAGAAATAGCTAAAGACCTTATGTATGAGGTACTAGAAGAAGAATGCTTAGAAATCAGCAGTGCAGGAGCAGACTATGTACAAACAGCAATACGGTATGTATAGATAATGTTTTTAATGATATTTTGGAAACAGGTATTGCTCAAACAGGTTTGCTCATTTGTCATTGTAAACAGATCCTGAATACTGTAATAAGTTAGTGCAACTTTCTCTAATGTATACATGTTCCAAACATGTGCATTATAACTTCCTAAATTATGTAGCCAGCATGGCTTTTATTAAGAATTCTAGCAGATGAGCATGCTCAGGTTGGGGAAGATTCAGATAAAACATGAATCAAGGGTTGATATTGGATAACTTTTCTAATTTAGCTCTATATTTAGAGAGAACATGAGAAATGCCACTATTTTGGTTTGATGCTTTATCATTAACTTTATTTTTATTTAAAATTTAAACTATTACTTGAAGTATGCTAATTTGAACATCCAGGAAAATTTAAGTTTCAGCTTTTATAAATAATTCATACCAGTACGGCATCAGTCTCTCTTTGATTAGAGAAAAGTCTAAAGGTGTCAGAAGGTAGTATCTTTCAGTTGAAATCTTTTCTGTTATTCTTGAGCCTTTTGGCATTAAAACTAACATCTGTTCTCTTTCATCATAACACTTTTTGTTCTCACTTCTTCATCTTCCAAATCTTCTTGGCTAGATGTGAATGGGAGAAGTTTTTTTTAACTTGTAGCCAGATAGGAAGGGCTTATTGCCGTAGAATTTCAAAAGGCCTTTTTCTGATCTCTCATATAATCAGTCTTCTTTAAGCAGGGTTTCTATATTATCCATAAGGCTTTTGCCTTATTTCAGCACAATTCTTCCCATACTTGTTTGACTGAAGGTTCAAAGAAAGGAAGCTATAATTTTATGGGATTTATGGTATGGTTTTATTGTCCTTGTGAGCCATCTAAAGTTGTGGTTTAAGTTTGGAAGCCATAAATTTCTGTTAAATAAATATTTTCTATAATAGATTTCCTTAGATTAACAAAAACAACCTATAGGACTGAGTAAAATCTTTCTCTACACAGAAAAGCATTTTCAACCCCTTCTGCCACCACTTTCTGCCAAGAAAGATAAATTAAATTAATACTGATATTCCTTTATTATAACCAACCAGATGACAAGATGATGCAGCAGGTTTTTTTGCTGATAAAACATAGATTGTGGCTTAAATGCAATAGTATATTTATTTTTCTTATATACCCACATATGTGACATATGTGACTCTGGGTGGCTTACAATAAAATAAATTTAAAAACAACTTAAATGATATAAGAATAAAACATGCATGGTATGCCCTGTTTCTATTTTCATAGCAAAAGAAGTCTATCCTCATTTTGGCCTCGTAAGGATAACTGCCCATATTTTATTTTATTTTTATTTTTTATTTTTTATTTGATTTATATGCCGCCCTTCTCTGGAGACTCAGGGCGCTTACAATGCGTTAAGCATTTTCATTCATTTTTCATTAACCGTCTTTACAGATACATACTATATTCTTAGTTCTAGGGGTGTATATATTGAAGATCATATTTTATATATAGGAACATCATTTCTCAGATTAGACCTCAAACTTTTAGGGTTTTCCTGTGTGGCAGAGTGAGGCTTCATGAGACATTCATCTTTCCATCTTCCCAGGCTGAATGTTTCTGAATGCTGCAGTGATATTTACTTGTGTTGTGATTAGTTGGTCTGTGTCAGATCCTGTCCTGTTTTTTCTTATATAGCAGATATAAAATCTGATTAAATTAATGTTTTTACTCCTGTTTTCCTTCACTAACACTTTGAAGTTAAACTCCTCCTTTAAAAAGTTCCTGAGGTCATATCAAATTTTCTTTTGAATTTGAAAAATGTTGCATGTCATGTTGACTGTGATGTTCAGATCTTGTCTTTGTTTTTTGTTTTTAATTCAAATGAGATACTGGCTTTATGTAGTAGACTCATTGGTCTATATTTGGTTTTAACAGGAAAATTTAAATGTAGAAGAGTCTTGTACAAGGGTGTCAAAACTGGCGGCCCGCGGGCTGGATGCATTACTCACAGGCCATGCCTATTCCAGCTCCTCAAAGGGGAAAAACATTACAATACGTCACCTGAGGGCAACGTGACACTGCGAGTTTGACACCCCTGGTCTTATAGATAGATAGAAGAAGAAAAGTATATGCAGTTTTGTGTCTTTTACCAGAGACCTCACTCCAGGGACACTAACCTTACACTTTCCCAATAAGGCATAAACACCAATATATATGCATAACTATAATAAAAGTAGCATATGTTTAAAACTACAGATAATTTTTGATTTATGATCATTTGTTCAGCAATTGTTCAAAATTGCAACTGTGCTTAATGAAAGCGGCTTCCAACATTTGAGCTATCGCAGCATCCTGGCAATCACATGATTGCAATGTGGGTGTTTGGTGCCCACTCATAATTACAATGTGGCAGCATTCCATAGTCAAATGAACATAATTTCTAATATTCCATGATGTTTTTCCATGAGTGGGGAAGTGAGGCAAGTGGACAAGTGGGGAAACCAGCAGAAAGTTGAAACTTGCGGTCACGCAAGGTCCTTTCTGAACAACTCAGTCACAGTTGCCATTGTAACCCAAGGACTACCTGTATCTTTATTATAGCTTAGAGTTTCATGTATCTATGTTTGTATAAAATAAAAACAAATAGGTTGCTCTACTTACAATTTCTAATTTCAGAATTGCATTTGCAGCAAAAACCAGGCACAGATTTAGAAGCACATATGCACAGGCTAAAGGCCTCTCCTTGCAAGGGTCAGTCACCATACATAATTTACAATCCCCTCTCCTCTGAATCAAGACCATTGATTAAGGGTTTTAGGTTGGTTTTTTAGGTAAAAAAACAGGAGACTGTAAATTCTAGCCCTTCCTTGGGTATGAAAGCCAGCTGGGTGTCTTTGGGCCAATCACTCTCTTAGCCCAATTCACTTCACAGGGTCAATGTTGTGGGGCAAATAGGAGAAGTATTAGATATGTTCATTACCTTGAATTATTTATTTTAAAAAATAATAAAGGTGGGATTAAAAATAAATAATCGAATTCCATCTAAACCAGAAGACATTCTTATATAGTTTAGTGGAATTTATTTTACATGCCTCTCTTAGGAATCAGTTATCTCAAATTTCTTACTAAGTAAATATAGTACTGGGAGCATGTATAACAAAAACTCTTGAGTCTATTTTTCATCATAAAGAAATCTGAAGCCCCATAACCAGCCCAGCAAGCACATTAGTCAAACAGATAATGGACCTACAATAGGTATATCAAGCTCTGTTGAAGCCATTAAGAGTGGGAGGGTACTCATTATACCACAGTCTCTGCAATCACAGTAGTTCCAACTTTACTGGAAAAGACATCATACGGTAGGGGTGTCAAACTTGCGACTCGCAGGCTGGATGTGTCATGCGCTGGGCACGCCCATCCCCGGTTTAGCAAAAGGGGAAAAAGTGATAATGTGGTGACACCCCTGTCATAAGGGAATTGGCATACTCAAGATTTCTCAGGCCAGTGAACACAGGCTTAGGCCCACCAAAGCAACAGTTTCTCATTCACTGTGCTAGGGAAATAAGATTTATACTATGTATTATTTTAGAAGGAAATATCTCATAAAATTTACAGCTTTTAAAAAGTTGTATTTGTTTTTTGCAAGATGAAAAAAAGTAAGTGAACAAGAAAATAGATGAAAGCAAAATGAATTTATGGATAATTAATGGGATGAGGAGAGACCAGAGAAGCATAGGAAGGCAGAGAAAAAAGGGAAGGTTGGGAAGATTGAAGGAATAGCAAATGGAGCAGTGAAACATTGGGATGGAGAAGGAGAAGAAATCAGCATTCGGTAAAGCTGAGGATTTTGGGATGAAGTGGCAGGTAAGGATGAGAGGGCATTGCCATAGATTTGCACTGATGTTTCAGTACTGGGTATTTCTACTTATGTGAGCAATAGGACTAGGGCAGTGATGGTGAATCTTTTTTTCCTTGGGTGCCCACATCCACAATGCAATACTCCCTCGCGCCCACCCCCCCGCACGTGCGTATGTGACCCCCCCGTTGCCCCGCTACATGCATGCATGCACAACCCCCCCCCGCTGCCCTGCCCCCCAACGCATGCACGCATGAAACCCACCCACCCCATCCCCCGTTTTGGGCCTAGCAGGCCTCCCTGAAGCCTCCAGAGGCCAGAAACGGCCCATTTCTGGACTTCTGGTTTTTCGCCCTCCCCAGGCTCCAGAGATTTTTCTGGAGCCTGGGGAGGGTGAAAACGGCCTCCCCGGGCCCCCTTCCCCCTGAGGCTGGAAACGGCCTACTTCCAGACTTCCAGGGAGCAGCATTTTTTGCCCTCCCAGAGCCTCCGTACGAGCCCTGTACTTACTTGGCATTCAAAATGAGTCACGTGGAGTCTCCTGGTAGGGGAGGGGTGGCGTGGGTGGGGCCAGCCGAAAATCAGCTGGCCAGCGCACTCATACGCACTGGAGCTGACCTAGGGCAACAACTCATGTGCCCACAGATATGGCTCCATGTGCCACCTGTGGCACACATGCCATAGGTTCGCCATCACGGGACTAGGGGATTCTTCTGGTAAATCAACACTACCTAAAATACTTGGGTTGTTTATGCTCATCTTTTAATTAACTTTTATTTTGGAGATGAAACTTTTATTTTAATATTGTTGTGTTAATACATGTAACCTGGTTGTGCAAGTGAATAAGAAACACCTATCTCGAGGAGCTGGTGAAGTTGTAAAAAAATTAGAAATGTGCAGCTCGTTCTTTCAAATAAGGCTTTACAATGAATTTTATTTCTTTTATAGGGTCTCTGACACTACTATAGATGAACTAGTTACAGAAGTGATGTCTGGAATTTTGAGGCAAATTGCATCTGTTGTAATAAATGAAGAAAGGGAAAGATTTGAAGAAGAAAAGCGTCAGGCCGAAAAAGAGAAGTAACTTTTATTTAACATTTGTTCTGACACAGTTTAAAGTTTCAGTGTGTACAAATTGCAGTACTACAATATAGTATTGCATAATTAGATGTGATTATAAGGGAGATATTCATTCAGTTATACTTGCAAAGAGACATAACAGTGACTGTTGGGGGAGCACCTCTATAGTTAGGTTTGCCTGTCCCAGTTATCCATTCACCATGCACCTTGCTAGTTAGTCGTTTGGCCATTGTATACATATGTAGGTCAGTTAACATGTAGAACTCTGTCATACTCTGGGGAATCTGGCTACTAATGGGTAAGAGTAGATTGCATGCTTCCATGTTCCCTTTTATACATTGCTCCAATTGTGTGATAATTATTTAAACACCACTAGTGTATTTATAGAGCAATAGATTGCACACAGATGGTTCTTGATCCGACTCCAGACAGACAGACAAACAGACAGATGTATTTAACAAATAATACAATATAACGAGAGGATGTAAGTTAAATAGAACATAGTATTACTTGTAACTTCGTAATGTTTTTATAAGTTATACTTAATACTTTATTTTTAAGATAGCTATTTTTTTATTGAGAAACTTTGTTATTAAGGTAAGTATCTGAAGTTTTCTTAACACATAATGATTGGTTTCATTCCATCATCATTTTAGGCAAAAAAGGGAAAAAGAAGAGAGAATACAAATGCTAAGCAAGTCACTGGGTGCAGAACTGATGGAAGAAGTAATAAAACAAGAAATAAAAGAAATTTCAGTTAAGGAGCTAAAGTATGTGAGTTGCGGAACCATGTTCTTTACTGATTGTTATGTCTTTATCATTATTAATTTTATTATGCTTGTTCCATAAATAATTATTATCGATGTTTTCTTGCAATGGATAAAATAAAAACACTCTTCTTAGGATAAATAACACTTATTTTTTGCTATCTTTCTGCCACTTTATAATTTGTTATTCTTCTTACTGTGGATGTTTCTAATACTCTGGCTCCAGTAATGAAATGTATATCTGTTTCCAAGCATCTAGTTGCATTTTTATTTCTTTTCTCAGAACTGTGTATTGCTTTCTATACATCTTAGGCTATTTTTCTGTAAGTGAGCATCTAAGTAAATAAATTTCTTTTTTCAGTTTAGGGTTTTCTCTGTTTTTAATAACATTATGATTTAGGCTTTTAAATAAAAGGTAGTTATTACTATAACCACTTATAAGAAACTGAGAATTTCCTCAACCTTGATTTCAACAGTTTCCTCTTGCAAGTTGTTCAGAAGTAGGGAAGCATTGGAAACTGTGGAGGAAAAAGCTCTTCTCTGAGTTGTTTTCTTCTTACATAGCCACTGTTTATAAACTGGAATATTTTTGATGATGCAGGAATAATAAATAATTCCTTTTTATTTTACAAATGATAATTTAGTTCAACTTAGATGTCCATTTCAAGCTTGTTTCTTCAATTTTGCAAACTAGAGACATGATACTTTGTATGCAGTGATCAATAAATTCCATTTAAACTATATTGCAGTTCTTATCAAGAGTGTTATTTAATTTATATGACATAACATTTGCTTTTAAACAGTTCTTGAATTATTCTTTGAAATGAAATCTGTTGTATGATAGAAAGCCAGAAGTGCTATAATCTATCTTGAGATATCTGTTAAATTAATTTATTATATCTTAGGTGTGCTGTGGAGATAGATCAAAAGGCACGCATTGTCCGGTGTTCACATGAAATCTGTGCTGAAATGATGGATGCATTTTTGGAGGATGAAATTTTCCAAAATGCTAAGGAGACCCTGCAAGAACTTCAGTGCTTCTGCAAATACTTACAAAGGTATGTCAAGTGTATTAAGGTTAGCTCTTAAGAAGTTTGCCGGTAATTATTCTCTTACTTGTATCATATTTCTTCCACTAATAAGCTCAGGATAAGATATGTAAAATCTTTTCATTATTCTTGCAATTTTATTCTACAGGACATAACTACATGACAAAACTTGTCTCTTAAGTTTTAAATCGTGGAAGTACTTCTTTTGCAAATTCTCCTGGGATCTCTAATTGTCATTTATAGTTTACATATCATAATGTGTTTGCCTGGTTTGCTCTGAATTTATAGGGGTAATGCTGGTAAAGTTAGCTACTCTATCCAAGATAAACTTTTAAATGGGATTTAGGACTAAATCCAAAGATGAAACTTTATATAAGCCAGATATATATGCAGTCTGCTTAGAGAGAAAAAAGCTGGGGAATTCATTCATTCATTCATTCATTCATTCATTCATTCATTCATTCATTCATTCATTCATTCATTTTCTATAGTTGTCCATCTCATGCTGGTGGTTCCTTAAGGTGAATAAAATAGGAAAGCAACAAGAAAGACACATATCTTTCTTGTTGACACTTCTCTTTTTTTTAACTATAGAGCAAGTGAGCAATTGAATGAAGAGTCCGTATAATTGCTAAGTTCTGTAGAGAGGACTGTATAGCCTTTTCTTCCTTCTCTTCTAACAGTGCAGAAAACATTTGCTTCCCCACTAGAACTGGTTATAATCTGGTATCAAGCAGGTAAAATACAGTCTAATTGAAAGGATGGTTCTAGCAAGTTGTATATTTTGGCAGTCAGTGATCCTTGCTTGTACATTCTCTTGAAGATGGAAAGAAGCTGTTTTGGCCCGAAAGAAATTGAAACGACAGATGAGAGCGTTCCCAGCAGCACCATGTTATGTAGACCCAAAAGATAAATTGAAAGCCCTTTCACCCTCTGCAGAGTGTCCAATTTCCAGGGAGCATCTAATTAAAAGAATTGTGAACTTGGGACATGCCGGGACTCTGGGAACCGCCTGCCTGCAGTAAGTACTGTCCGTCTCCATATACATGAAAGAAGAGCATGTAGCAGCTACCTCTTTCTTCTCCATGCTATGATGGTATCAGGATGATGATATGTGCAACATGGTGTTATCATAAGCCGTGGTGGCGCAGTGGTTAGAGTGCAGTACTGCAGGCTACTTCTGCTGACTGCCGGCTGCTTGCAGTTTGGCAGTTCAAATCTCACCAGACTCAAGGTTGACTCAGCCTTCCAGCCTTCCGAGGTTGGTAAAATGAGGACCCAGATTGTTGGGGGCAATATGCTGACTCTGTAAACCTCTTAGAGGGCTATAAAGCACTGTAAAGCGGTATATAAATCTAAGTGCTATTGCTTTCATGCAAATGATACAATATAATTTCCACTCCCACTTCTCACAATGCTTTGTATGTTATCCTGAGGAATTGGCACTTTTTTTTTCTCTGATCACTTCCCTTGTCTTCCTGTTATATTGGAGGATATATGCTGCAGACAATTAGGGCCAGTCATTTCTGATGCATCTGCATCAAGCATTTTGCTTGCTACTTGTGTAAACACTTTGAGATCCAAACCAACAATGTGTCATATATAGGGCAGCCTGCCTGGGGAGACTTGCTGTTTGAGATGGGAGGAGCAGGATATTTCCTCTGAACTCCTGCCATTCTTCCAATATCCTTTCCCTGAGATCCTTTCCCATTTCTTCTCCTTCTTCAGTTGCACTTTCTGTAACTTTTAAGGAGTTCTCAGAATGATAAGTTGTAAGGTGGCTGCTTGAATAGGGAAGTACTCTAACTATTTCCCAGGACATTTCTTTGAGGATCCCATCATAGCAGTGATGCTGGCTAACAATGGGAGTTGCTGGAAGCTGTAATTCATCACTTCCAGAGAGCTACAGATCCTTCATCCCTGCATTTGGTTGATTAGTTTAAATCTTAACATACTTCAAAGTATGTTTTCTTAAATAACGTCTAGCTTTCTTTTCTATTTATTTAAGTTTAAATCTAAAATAAATTAATTGATACAGCTACTCCTTAACTTACGATTTACAGCCAGTTGCCAATTATGTGATCGCCATTTTCAATTTTCTCTGTCGGCTTTTCTAGAAAGTTTATGTGGAAACTGGCAGGGAAGATTGCAAGCTGCTGCCACTTTGCAAAATG
The DNA here is from genome assembly GCA_030761175.1 of Masticophis lateralis. NCBI lineage: Eukaryota > Metazoa > Chordata > Lepidosauria > Squamata > Colubridae > Masticophis > Masticophis lateralis. The sequence goes on from JAUDYJ010000001.1 coordinate 162,631,863, forward strand.
ACTCCTTTTGTTTCTGCATAGAGCTGCCTCCTGAGGGAAGCTAAACTCCTAAAGATTTCAGCTCTATTTCTGGGTATGGTCAGAGTTGGTACTCTGTGTCATCATAAAATAAAAATAAAATATAGTACAGCTGTGTATTCTATCAAAAAAAATATTATAGGAGGACTTTTTAAACATAGTTATTCTTGACTTTGGTTGAATGTTAGATGCAGGTCCTTATACATTTGACAAATCAAAGGGCACCAGGTATGAATGAGAAATATTTACTGTTTGATACAGTCAAGTGATTTTTACAGTGGTTTTTATTTTCAGGTTTCAATGGATACGGAACAAGACCATCCACCAAATGAAAGTACAACATTTTTATCAGCAATTATTACAGTATGTTGATTGTAATTAAATTATGTTAGAAAAAAGACTGAAAGCTTTGAAGTTACCATCAATCATTGTAATCTAACTAAAATCATGAGAGATTTAAGAATTAAATATATTTTGAACCAAAAAGGAATCCATATTGGTTTTATGAGAAATAAGTTTTGTGACACCTGAACAGAGAAAAGATCCTTGTCTTACATATGTCACTGGAAGTGGAATACTGGACAAGATGCAGGAGAAAAGTCAAATACTGACTGCCCTGCCCAGAGAACTCCACAGATTTGTGTCTGTACAATGAGTTTTAAAATGCATTTAGACAACTGCTAATTAAATAAATGATCTAGTGCATGACCTGCAAAAGTACTTTTTAACAAGATTTTATAAGAATGGATTTTTACATGCCCTAAAGCTTTGGAATATATTTTTTAACAAAAAAATCAAGTTATAAACTAGCATGTTTTAACCGTTACGTTTAATCAACCATTAAGTTGATTGTTGTAGCAACTATTAAATTAATACGTAGGCTTCTTCTGGAAACAAATTTTCAAGAGATTTTAGATTTATTGTTTTTTGTTATTAAAGTAAATAATTTTAGATGGCTTAAAGTAATCTATTTTTCCTGAAACACTCTTTAGGAAATATAATCTACAATGAATATGGTTACATATTTTAATATTATTTGTGTGTCTCAGAGATACAGCATGGAGTCCACTTGATCTACCAACATTAATTGCTGAAAATATTCCTATGCAACAAGAAAAGATCTTTTGGAAAGCACTGCTTGTGTTGCCAAGTTATGATGACTATCCTGCTGAAGATCCCAACAGGTACTGCTTGAATTGAGACAGTGCAAGAGAGTCAAAGTGTGTTGATTGTGCAGTTCTCAGGTTGAATAGGATATTGTTCCCATTCATATCTTGTTACTAATAATATCCTGTTATCTAAACTCACAAGAAGTGTTTCATCTCCTAAGTACATTGTTCATAACTTCAATCTTCTAGAACAACTTTTGTTCTGCTTTTAAAACCTCTTTTGCGATTTCTTTCAACTGCTTACTAATTTTTCACTACTTTGGCCCATTTGCCATATTCTCAATTCCTCAGAGTTCTCTGCTATCACCAGAGGAGACCTTTTTTGTTTGCTGCAGGAAGTAAACACATGTGCTTTTTTCCTTTACCCATTGTTTTCCTGTTGGGAGAAAAATCTTTAATATTTGGAGGCTAATTCCTGTTATTGCCTCTTGTCTTCCAAACCCATGGATGAAGAACAGGAAGAGGTATTATACTGGCTGGCCTCCATAGAGCCAGCTTGCCCAGGAGTAGGGCTCAAATCTTTCATGCCCTCATTTTACCTTTGAATCTAGTGGGTGGATTTAAAAAGTAAATCATATTTAATTTATATTTGCATTCAATGAAAATTAAGTTCAGTAAAGGATATTATTTTCCTCCCATATATTTGATATTATCCTAAAGCTGTCACATTGAACATTACCTTTGGGAGGGGTTCTGTTTGCAACTCCAGATAGTTGTGCATCACTGGATTAAACTCTTCAGATTATATGCTCCTAGATTAGAGTGGCAGGAGCAGATAACTTTTGGAGCAAGAGTCTGGAGAGTATTTTCTGCATATTCTTAGATTAAATCTAGAGAAATTTTCTAGGACAAAATCATTATGCCCTGGAAATGTGAATAGCCTTTTGCATGTTTATAGTTTGTAGGTTAGCATTTGAACACAGTTCCTGTTTTATAAATACAGATCAGGGAAGAGAGGATTATAACTTAAAGGCCAGTATCAATGTCACTAGCCAATGTCTTTGGATAGCCTGTAGGTGAAGAGTGCTATCTGTTTTATATAAATAAACTTCAACAGCTGCATTAAAGGTGGCTTAGTATTTCTATAGGTGAAGATATCCCACTGAGCTTATCTTTGATTCTTGGCTTCTCACTGTATACTGTACTTTTTTTCTTCTCTGTTATATACAGCAGAATGCTTCCTTTCTTGTCTTTTCTCAGCACAAAATTTCGGACTGGAAAAGTAAAGGCTATAGAATCTTTATACCATATATACAATCAATAAAGTCAAGTAATACTAAATGGTTGGTTAATTTAGGATTCTTTAAATCCTATTAAACCTAGTAAGGATATTTTTTTATCAGAGCAAGCATAGTATCAGAGCAAGCATAGTATTAAGCTCTGTTTTTTTAACCAAATAAAACTTGAGAAAATAAAGAAATGATTGAGAAAATATCAAAAATATACAAGAATACAAAAATACAGGAGAGAAAATACAACATTGCAACTGCAAATCATGCTCTATATTTCCACTATTCAACAATAGATGTTGCTAATGTAGCTATAATGACTATAAACAAGAACCCTACGATTTTGCAATAGTAGTAGTAGTAGTAGTAGTAGTAATAATAATAATAATAATAATAATAATAATAATAATAATAATAATAATAATAAAAATTATAATTATAAAATTATAATTATAAAAATTACATGGAGATTTGAGCAACTTGAAGAACCTAAGGCAAGGTCAGTTAAAGAACAAGCAGGTCAAAAGCAGCCTGGAAGCAAGATACGATCTGAGGAATAAGGAGATTGCGGTAGTAATTGAAGAGCTGAAGCAGAGGGTTGTTGCCATCGCCGAAAAGATTAAAAGGTATGAAAACCGAGTAACTCAGTTCAAAGAAAACTCACAGTTCAGAGCAAATCAGCACCAGTTTTATAAGAGCTTAGAAAATAGAGAAGGAATAACAACAAATGAAAAGCCTGATAAAGAGAAAGCTCTGAAATTCTGGAAGAATTTGTGGGAAAACAACAAGAAGCATAACAGAAATGCAAAATGGATCAAACAGGTTGAGGACTCTATTAAAGTGCATAAAATGGAAGACATGAAAATAACAAAAGCAATTGTGCAAAGACAGTCAAGAAAAGTGAAGAACTGGAGTGCACCTGGGCCAGATGAGCTACATGGCTTCTGGCTAAAGGCACTTACAAGTGTGCACAAAAGATTGGCAACCCAGATGAACCAGGTCCTAAAAACACCTGAAAATGATGAATGGATGACAACTGGAAGAACATTTTTGATCCAAAAAGATAAAGAAAAAGGAAAGGACCCTGGAAACTATAGGCCAATCACCTGTTTGCCAACAACATACAAGCTTCTTACTGGTATCATTGCAAACCAAATCTATGGATACCTGGAAAGAAATAACTTGCTTCCTGTAGAACAGAAAGGATGCTGCAAAAACTCAAGAGGAACAAAGGATCAATTGCTGATTGACAAGCTAATCCTAAAGAACTCAAAGAAAAGACGAACCAACCTCTTCATGGCTTGGATAGACTATAAGAAAGCGTTTGATTCAGTTCCCCATAGCTGGATCAAGAAATGCCTGGAAATCTTTGGCATCAGCAGAAACATACAAAAATTCATGGAATCTTCAATGAACCTCTGGAAAACAAAACTTATGGCTAATGAAGAAGAACTAGGTGAAGTTGAAATTAAACAAGGCATTTTCCAGGGCGATTCCCTTTCCCCCCTACTTTTTATACTCTCAATGCTACCACTGACAATCATTTTGAAAAATCTGAGCTGTGGATACGAACTTGCAAAGAAAGGACTGAAAATCTCGCACTTGATGCACATGGATGATTTGAAGCTCTTTGGTAAAACAAAAGCTGAACTGAATTTATTAACTGAACACACAAAAGAATTTAGCCAAGACATTGGTATGCAGTTTGGAATTGACAAATGTGCAACAATAGCAACCAAAGCAGGTAAGATCATAGAAGAGGATGGAATAGAACTAGAGAATGAAGAAACGATAAAGGCAGTAAAATCAGAAGAAGGCTACAAGTACTTGGGGATTTTAGAGGCCTCTGACTTAATGCATAATAAAGTCAAGGAAATAACTTCAGCCAAGTACATTTGGCGAATTCGTAAGATATTAATATCCAAACTGAGTGGAGGAAACATCATAAAAGCCATAAATACCTGGGCTATACCTGTGATTCGATACTCTGCAGGAATAATTGACTGGACCCAGATGGAGTTAGACAATTTGGACAGAAAAACAAGGAAGCTTATGACAATGAATCATGCCTTGCACCCTAAAAGTGATGTTAACCGATCATATTTACCAAGAGCAGAGGGTGGTCGAGGACTCCTACAAGTAAAGCAGACTGTGGAAGAAGAAAAATGCAGCTTGAATGATTACATCCAGAAAAGTGAAGAACCAATGATTAAGGAAGTAAATAAAGGAGGCCTTTTAAAGACAACTAAAACAAAAGCAGAATATAAGAAAGAAGTAATTGAGCAGCGAGCTGAAAATTGGAAAAGCAAAGCTCTGCATGGCCAATACTTGAAAAGTATTGAAGGCAAAGATGACCAGAAACTAACTTGGAACTGGTTAAGATCAGGAGTACTGAAAAAAGAAACAGAAAGCTTTATTTTGGCAGCTCAAGAACAAGCTCTAGCCACAAACTGCATGAAGGCAAAAATTCAACATGTTACCACCAACAGCAAATGCCGCCTCTGTAATGAGAAAGATGAGACAGTCGACCACCTGATCAGTGGATGCAGCAAAATTTCACAAACCGACTACCTACAACGCCATAACCGTGTTGCTAAGATCATTCACTGGAAATTGTGCCAGAAGTTTGGATTTGAGTACAGCAAAAACCACTGGGAACATCAGGTTGAGAAAGTTCTAGAGAATGAGAAACTCAAGATCTTGTGGGACTTTAGGATTCAGACTGACAGGCACTTGGTCCACAACACACCTGACATAACGGTAGTTGAAAAGAAAAAAGTATGGTTCATTGACATTGCAATACCTGGTGATGCACGGATTGAAGATAAGCAGCAAGAAAAAATCACAAAGTACCGGGACTTGCAAATCGAAGTTGAGCGACTATGGAAAAAGAAATCATGTGTTGTTCCGATTGTAATTGGAGCCCTTGGAGCAATACCCAAAGGGCTACCCCGCTATTTAGAAATTCTAAATTTACCGGACTTGAACATTTTGACTCTGCAAAAAACCACCTTACTCGGAACAGCTTACATCCTCCAACGATATCTTAACAGTTCCTAGGTCCTTGGTTAGGACTCGAGCTGCTGAGCTATTAACCAGCCTCAAAGACTGTGAATCTCACTACAGATTAACCAATAATAATAATAATAATAATAATAATAATAATAATAATAATAATAATAATAATAATATTTAGGATGAAATCTCCCTAAATGTGGAATAGAACTATAAATAGTTCAGGTAAAGCTGAGCCTCTTCAGTGATTGTTGGGGTATTTGAAAGTAATGATTACGGTTGTTTGCACTGCACACTACTATTTCAGGTTCTTTAGATTTATTTTCATAAGCTGATCTTAGTCAGTGCTTCAAAGTCTAATATTAAGTAAAGACATCATCATCATCTTATACCATTTGATAAACTAATGTTTTTTGTATGATAACAAATATTTAACATTTTAATTAGACATAGTGCTAGGAATCAAATCTGTGATACAGTTCTAAAAGTACTTATTTCTTTTCTGGTTATAGAATTCTAATGGAATGGTTGAAAGCTAAATTTCAAATCAAAAGAAATGAAAAGGAATCTGCATCTCAGGCAAATAGCAGAATTCAGACACTCGCACTGCATACATCTCTCCAGTCACAAGAAGATCAAGAAACCTGTCTTAGTGTGTGCATAAAGGTCCGCTCAAGTAATAATTTTCTGATGCCGCTACCTTGACAGATAGTACAAAGCACATTCTGTTTTGGGCAAGGACAGTAACCTTCTTTACTCAAAGTAGCTACATTAATTCAAAGATTGTGGAAAGGGAGGAAATAGGTAAAGAAATGAAATTCATAATCGGAGAAGAGGGTCTTGAACAGAGCCTGAGGATTGATTGCTACTTTTAGTTCAGCTATGCTAGAGTGAAAGAGAGGTTGAGAAACAGAAGCATGAGAATTTAAGTCTGGGTTAGTAGTTAAGGGCTAGGAAGACTCAGGTTTAAGTCCACCTATGGCCCTGGAAACTCACTGAGAATTTTGATTTACTTCAAGACTGATGGGTTTAAATCAATGTCTCCCAATTAGGGGTGAAATGCTACCGGTTCAGACTGGTTTGACTGAACCGGTAGTGATGGTGGGTGGTGGTTTGGAGAACCAGTAGTGATGGCGGCGTGAGGCTCCGCCCACCCAGTCATCGTTACTTCCTGGTTTTGACCAGGAAGTAACCTGTTTTTTACCCTCTACGCATGCACAAAAGGATTTGTGCATGTGCACTTCTGAACCGGTAGGGAAGGTAAGTAGATTTCATCTTTGCTAGCCAACCATGGCCATTTCCAAGGCTATGGACTTCACCTCCAGAATTCTTATTAATGGCCATGCTGGCAGTGGAATTCTGGAAGTTGAAGTCCATATGCCCAGAAATAGCTAAGGCTGGGAAATATTGGTTTAAATCTTACTAAAAAATATGAGACTAGAAGACAGTGAGCTTGCACCTGGCTTTATTTCAGCAACTAGCGCCCCTCTTTGAGGGAAACAGGTGGTTTAGAAATATAAAATAAAAATAAACTGCAATCTGAATGTTTTAAAAAATTCTATTCAAAAGTTTTAAAAATCTGAATCCTTGGACTTGTAATGTTTTTGAGAACTCTTTTATTTACAGAAATGCTTCTGAATTTTAAAGTGGCACTTCTTTGCTCTTTCTATAAATGGAAATAAATTGTTTTCCATGTCCTGTGTAGGTGGCTTGTGGAACACTTGGCACTTCTGAACTTGAAGACCCAGAAACTTTGAAAGAACTACTTGGAACTAGTGGGCTGCTGCTTCTTCTATCACCTCAAGTAAGAAGTGATGATCCTGCAGAGGAAGATGTATATTGGCTTTCAGCCTTACTTCAGTTGAAACGGCTCTTTCAAGTAATACCTTTCCAACCAAAACTACCTCTTGTGGTTCTTGTCCCCAGTCTTGGAAATGAGACTGTGAAAAAGGAAGTAGAGGAAGGTATGTAAAGAACTTTGAAATAATATAAGTCATTTATGGCAATATCCAAGATAGAAACAAATTTAATTAGCTTATAAATAATGTAGAGTTTAGAACTCTAAATAGAATATCTAGGTTTCTATCAAGGAAAGCTAGTGTCAGGGTTCCAAATACACCTCCAACAAAAGAAGACTCAGAGCTTAGAAGTTTCTCAAAGTTCCATTTTATTAGAGATGTCATATTGGCACATCTGGGAAAACCCAAACCTGAAAGCTTCCAGGTTTTCCCCACCCAAAAGAAAGTCCAAGTCCCTTCCCCTGCACCTACATGTCCATCACATGGTCCAGTCAATGCATCGTCCCAACTGGAGGTGCCTCCCAGTCACACCACTCCAGGTGAGGGCCTGAATGTCTTGGAGAAAGGAATGTTATTATGGCTAAATATCTCTACCACTCGATGCAATCCCCTCTCCTGGTTTCCTACAGCATTAAGTGTGACAGCCCTGAAGATCCAAAGAAAAAGATGGCCTCCAGGGCTTTCAGCTAGAATAAGTCTAGGATAAGTTTTTTAGATGGATGATAATTTTGATTGGTATTTTCCCCTAAAAAAGGAGTTGGCTAGTACCGAGCTTCCATGAGGCTCTTATTTTTCACCCTTTATGTACTAGGGCTCTTGTGTTAAATGCTGAAGTTTGCAAGGGACTAGGAAAGGGAAAAGGAAGTTCTCCATCAAGGAGGAAACAGCAGTCAGGTTAACTCTGTGTCTTAACTGCTTGGACTGAGTCTGCAAATTGTTAAATGACACCTCTTCCTGTTGCTTGCCAGGTTTTTAGACTCAGTCTAACTGGACAGATGTGTTTTCTCTGAGCTGTCCATTCACTGACTTTTTTCTGCTTGGAAAAAAAGTTTTTATTTGTATTTTCTACTTGCTGAGGTTTGACTTCCTATCAGGTAAATTTTTAGTTTCTTTCCAGAGCCGCGGGGGCGGCAAGAGGTCGCTCAACTGAGGACCTCTGGGCAGCACTCATAGGCTTGCCTCACAGTAGCTGACCCGCAGAGGACTCAAGGATTCGGTCCCTCTGCAAATTAAAAGGCAGAAGAGCTCTGTAGCGCTTGCCTGCAGGGTGCACAGGATCTGCACCAATGGAAGCCACTACAGGCAACGCCCATGAGCTTAGCTCCGTAGTGCTGACCTGTATTGCAAGGAGCAGTGGTGAGGAGCCTCCAGAAGTAGCTGTGGCCATTTTTTGTAGCTGATCGATGTTGTGCCATTTTGAAACTACATGAAGGTTTGGCGGCCATTTCAGGCACCTCAGAAGGAGGTTTGAGCAGAGGATCTTCATCTGCAGATTTCAATCTGAGTAAGGCTGATCCTGGCAGAAGCCTTCGGAGGCACCCTCCTCTTGTTACTGGGTTGGCGTTCACGAGCATGTCTTCGTGACGCTGAGACCATTGTGCAGCGGCCCAATGTGACCTGGTGGGGAGAGTGGCACTTGGGGTTTAGATCCCAAACATGTCAGTGTTCAGGCTTTCCCAATTTACTTCCATTGTGGGCCCTTGAGTAAGGGGTAGCTTTATTGCCTTAATTCATCGTGACCATATTCTCCTTGCAGGAGTTGTCACAATGGTTTCCACAGCTTCAGGACGTTCCAGGTCCATGTCAGGATCAGGCCATCCTGAATGAGGCAGTGATCCAGGGAAAAGGCCTTCTGCCGCTCAATCCCTTGGGCAAGGCTCATTCTCGAGCTCAGAAGCCTTATTCCCAGCCTTTAAAGCATTCTAAACAGAGGTCCAAGCAAAAGCATAAGGCCTCTGCAAAGGCACCTCAGATGATTCAGAAGGAAGCTGTAATGAAAGGGAAGATTTCCCAGGGACAAGGATTGCTCTAAGGCCCAGGTTGCCTCTGAGGGAATACAGGAGCTGTCTGCTATTCTGGAGGAAGCACCTCCATTTGCCTGGTCTCCAGATGGGGACTCAGCACAGGCTCCTGCCTTACCCAGTGGCAATGCCTGCTCTTGAACCATCGGTGATTCCTTGGGAGCAACAAGTGGAACACAGGTCTCCTTCACCTGGGGCTTCATCCATGCCCATTTCTGCAGGCTTACAGCCTGGTCAGCTGGGTGACACTCAATATCTGGATCATTTGTCCACCTTGATAACTAATGCCATAAGTCAGGGCATTGAAATAGGATTACAACGAATATCTGCTGCTATGATTTCTGATTTTTCTAGAGCTAAATCTTTCCATCATAGGCAACAAGGATTGGGATCTTCCCTTCCCTTTCAGGATCCAGGGTGTTCTGAGGCATCTTCCGGCCAGGCCTCCCTTTCAGGGGAGGAGATGCAGTGTGATATTATCTGATGATGACGATTTTTACCTGACCAACCATCATTCGCTGGACTCTTTAGGCCTCATCTCTTCTGGTCATTGCTGCACAAGGCCAGGGTAACCACTCGACAGGGCTCAGTCCAGTCAACTCGTGGTACTGTTTTGGAGCCCACTGACCCAGCTGATCCCTTGTTTGTAGAACCCACTATTGAGTCTGAGGAGGTTCCGGCTCCCAGACTTTTTCTCGACCTGGTGCATTGACAGTGAGCCTCTCCAGGCTTGGGCACTATTCCCAGCAGTTTGGACAGATGCCTGTATTGGTTCCAATATGATCAAGTCACTACAGGTTCCAGTGGTTGACCCTCCAGTGGTGGCTCTGTCATCACAATCCAAGCTACCAGATCCTCTGGAGGAACACTTCCATCCGGAGGATAAGAGATCGGAGCAATCTCGGGGCAAGACCCATCAGACTGTGGCCTCCTCAGTTGCATCATTTTTTAACAGGGCTTCTTTGCTCTGGTTAAGGCAATTACAGGATCACTTCCCAGTCGCAGATATCAGGTCACACCAAGATCTCAACAAGATCATGGCAGTGAAATTTTCCGCCGATATGAGGCTAAATGCATCTCAATTTGCGTCTAAGACTGTTGGATCTTCCATCACTTCTCGTCACCTCCTGTAGCTTCGCCAGTGGCAGGCTGACTCTAGGAACAAGTGGAGACTACCTTCTTCCCCTTATAAGGAAGAGAAATTATTTGGCGAATCACTCGACCTTATTCTGGTGGAATCTTGGAACAAATGCAAGATTATGCCTGATTTGACCAGACAGGTCCGTCCGAGTCCATATTTTTGTCCCTCTTCCTTTCGGAGAGTGGACAGTAGTTTTGGGGAGCAACGATCTCAGAGACAATTTGTCTTCAGACAGGGTCAGGGCAGGCAGGGGCACCATTTTCCACCCAAACATTCCTTTTGGGGCAGGATGGGTCGCCCCTATCAATGGTCCAAATGACTGCTCTTTAAAGCCTCCCATAGGGGGCTGGCTGGCTCTCTTTGCCGACCAGTAGAAGGCTTCCACTTCGGACTCTTGGGTCAGGGAGATAGTAAGGTCGGGCCTCTCCTGGAATTCCTGTCCAACCCTCCGAGGTTTTTCATCCGCTGTCCTGTGATGCAGGATCTGGTGAAGGGCGTCTCATGGATTCGGCCATAACACATTATTGGTCATTCAAGCCATTCAGCAGTTCCGGAGGTGCACCACGGTCAGGGATTTTATTCCAGACTGTTCCTGATTCCGAAGTCCTCGGGAGGTTGCAGGGCAATTCTCGATCTCAAGACCTTGAACCATTATATAGTGTATCACAGGTTCAAGATGCAGTCTCTCCACTCCATTCTGGAGGGCGTCAGGAAGGGCAATCTCCTCACGTCGGTGGAGCTCATGGAGGCCTACCTACATGTCCCCATTCATCCAGATTACAGACAATTTCTCCATTTTCAATAAAGGGGGAAACATTATCAGTACCAGACATTGCCTTTCGGCCTGTCCTCTGCCCCAAGGGTGTTTACCAAGTTGATGGCCACCTTGGTGGGCCATCTCTGGACTCTTCCTGTCCGTATACAATTCTACCTGAATGACATTCAGTCCAGTTCAGTATCCCGAGCCAGACAGGATCTAGATACCACCATACAGGTCCTCCAATGTCATGACTTCTCAGTGAACCATTCCAAAAGTCATCTGATCCCCACAACGCATTTGCTCCATCTAGGGACAATAATAGACACAGTGGAGTCAAGGGTATATCTTTCACTGGACCGTCAATCCCGCCTGAAGGACCTGGCAGTCAGAGTCCGGTCAGATCGTGCCTCTTCCCTGCTGCTTCTCTCTCAGCTGCTGGGATAGATGGTGTTGTGTTATGGCATCATGCCTTGGGCTCATCTCCACAGCAGGGCCGTCAGTGGTTTCTCCTTCCATTCCAACGAGCTTGGCATAGCACGTCTCCAGTACGAATGGAGATTCTACCAGCAGTTTTGTCTTCCCTCACATGGTGGTCTTCCGATGCCATTGTCCAGGGTTGCAGGTTCCGGGACCCTCATTGTCTCATCCTGACAACCGACACTAGCCTCTTCGGCTGGGGTGCTCATCTCGGATCCCACATGGTTCAAGGTCAGTGGTCCCTGGAGGATCTTTCACACAACATCAACTGGCTGGAACTGCAGGCCGTCCACCTGGATCTCAAAAGTTTCAAGTCCTTTTTGTCAGGGTTGGACATATTAGTGCTGATGGACAACGTGGCTGCCAAGGCCCACATAAATCGTCAAGGATGGACCCGATCCTTAGGTCTGATGCAAGAGTCAGAGCAGCTGATTCTCTGGGTGGAGTCTCATCTGTCTTCCATCCAAGTGGACCACATGTCAGGAGTGGCTAACGTCCAGGCAGATTGGCTCAGTCCGACTTTGGTCGACCAGAAGGAGTGGTGTTTGGATCCATCTCTGTTCAGAGCTTTGCCACACGGGAAAACCGTCAAGTACCGTGGCTCTTTTCTCGATTCCCGTCTCCGGAGGTGGAAGCAGTGAATGCGTTGCAGAGCCCGTGGCCATCAGGGCTCCTGTATGCTTTCTCTCCTCTTCCTCTGATTCCCAGAGTCATCTGGAAGCTCTTGGAGGAGAAGGCGGAACTTTTACTTCTGTCTCCTCATTGGCCCAGCAGACTTTGGTTTGCAGATCTAGTGGCTCTCTCAGTGGTCTGACCCTGGAGGTTGCCTCAGGACAGGATCTCCCTCAGCCAGGGGAAGTTAGTACACCCAGACCTGCAGTAGTTTCAACTAACCACTTGGCACTTGAGCGGGGCTTACTGAGGGAGGACAAATTCTCTTCCAAGGTCATTGCCACTATCCAAGCATCCTGCAGGGATTACACCAACCGTATCTATAATGCTACATGTGGTCGCTTTGTACCTGGTGCAAGAAAGGGATTCTAGTTCCCACGGAAGTTTCTGTGGCTCAGGTTTTGGACTTTCTTCAAGTCAGTTTGGATGCTGGGTTGGCCTCTAATACTCTTCAGAGACAGGTGGCAGCCCTTTCTTCCATTCTTACTTGTGGAACCAAGGATTCCCTGTTGAGGCATCCTGTAGTGCCACAGTTCCTCAGGGGGGCCTTGCCTCCAACCTTCGACCACCCATGGTTCACCGCTTTCCCACGTGGGACTTACAGTCTTAACTGCCCTTACTTGGGGTCCCTTTGAACCCCTACGGGAGGTTAGTTTGAAATTTCTTTCCTATAAGGTGGCGTATTTGGTGGCTATCACCTCTGCTAAGCGCATATCTGAACTGATGGCTCTGTCCACCAGGGGGGATCTCTGTATTTTCCATGCTGACAGAATAATTTTACACTTTGACCCTACATTCCTTCCAAAGGTCAACACTTGGTTTCATAGGGCTCAGGAGCTGATTCTGCCCAATTTTTGCCCTGAGCCTTCACATCGTTTGGAATGTATTTGGCACACATTGGACATACAGAGGACTCCCTGCATATATGTTAAATGGACCTCTTCTCTGCGGAGGACAGAGTCCTTTTTTGTTTCTTTTCAGCCTGCCACCCTTGGCGGCAGGGTCACTTCCTCCACCTTGGGTCATTGGATCAGGGCTTGTATATCTATGGCATATGAAGCCCAGGCCTTACCTGTGCCCAGGCGATCACAGCTCATTCAACCCGAAGTGCTGTAACCTTTGCAGCTTGGGCTACCCAGACCTCTGGAGGAGGTCTGCAGAGCAGCTACTTGGTCTTCCCCTTCACTTTTTGTACGTCATTACGTACAAAGCATTACGTACATTACGCCTCCGCTGAGGCTGCTTTTGGCAGACAGGTTCTCCAGCAGGTTCATTCAGACCTAAGACTGCAGACCCAGACTTCTCCCTCCCATTAGGACACGGCTTTGGTATGTCCCATTCCTGACTGCTGTTTTTTCCTTGATGGAGAATGGGCATTGGTTATTACCTGATACACTGTTTCTCAGTTTAGAGGAAACAGCAGTCAGCCCTGCCCAGTTTATTTGCCAGCCCTGGCATTGGGAGGATAGGGTTTTGTTCTTTTGTCTTTACAGCTCAACACGTCAGTCTGTGTTGACACCTTTATCAAAAAGCTGGCAAGCAACAGGAAAAGGCGTGGCTTAAAAATTCACAGACTCAGTCCAAGTAGTTAACAGGCAGAATTAACCCATTCCTGACTGCTGTTTCCTCTAAGATGAGAAAGGGCATATCAGATAATAACCCACGCCCATTCTGTGGTTCTCATTCAGGTGAAGCTAAATCTCTTATTTTGAGCGGAGGAAAGGTTCATGCATGAGTGCAGATCATGTAGTGAGTAGCTGTGTATGAAACTGTATATGAAAAGTTTTCTATGTGCATCTGTATGTGGGGTAGAGCAAATTACATGAACTTGTACATGAAGATGCTAATTAATCTATCCTAGCATTTGATATACTTAAACCTTTAAAGATTACTGACCCCTAGCATAGCCTGTTCGTATAGTTATCCCCGTTTATTCCTCTGCATGTCTGGGGAGGATAAGAAGTTGTATGTCAGCCCTAGATGCCACATAGACCCAAAAATTATTCTTATTAAGATTGCCTTGGCAACAGAATCTTGCAAATCTAAATGGGTTTCTCTTCCTCCCTCTTTTACAGGTACTCCTTGACTTGCAACAATTGGTTTGAAGTTACAACAGCAATGAAAAAATGATTTATGGTCGATTTTCACACTTACAACCAATGCAGCATTCCCATGCATGAATTGGGTGCTTAACATGTATTTATGATAGTTGCAGAATCACAGGATCATGTGATTGCCATTTGTAACTTTCCTAGACTTCTGAGAAGCAAAGTCAACAGGGGAAAGGCAAATTCACTTAATGATCACATGATTCACTTAACAACTGCAGTGATTGACTCAATAACCATGGCAAAAAAGGTCATAAAATGGGGTACTACTCACTTAACAACTGCATTGCTTAACAGCAGAAATTTGGAGCTTAACTCTGGTCATAAGTCAAGGAGTGCCTGTATATATTATACGAATGAGGGAAGTGCCTGTCTGAGATGTTTTCATAACCCTCACTCCTCATTTGGGTTTAAACAGTGTTTACCTGTTGCCTTGGCAGTAAAACTCTTCTCCCTTTATCAAGATGATCCTCTTTATTCTTTGCATTATATGACTAAAGTGCAACTTCTTGTTTTCAAAGGTTTGATGCTCCCTGACTTGATTTCAGCTAAACTTATATCAAACTACAGCATTGTTGAAATCCCAGATTTTGTAAATGATTTGCAGGGTTCCCGCAAGGTAAGAACTTTCTTTGGATAAAGTTTGTAATCTATGCCCAGAACAAATATGTCTTTTCTCAGGAACCCATTGCAGCAACAAAGGGCAGCTGTATCATTCCTGGAGAGATCACAGTTCTTTTAGGGAATTATTGACAAATGCTGTATAGTCGTGCTGGCGAACCTATGGCACGCGTGCCACAG
The DNA here is from genome assembly GCA_030761175.1 of Masticophis lateralis. NCBI lineage: Eukaryota > Metazoa > Chordata > Lepidosauria > Squamata > Colubridae > Masticophis > Masticophis lateralis. The sequence goes on from JAUDYJ010000001.1 coordinate 162,647,073, forward strand.
GTGGCACGCAGAGTCATCTCTGTGGGCACACGAGCCGACGCCCAGCTCAGCTCCACCGCGCATGCCTGAGCACATCCCGCTGGCCACCTGATTTTCGGGTCTATGCTGGGAGATGCACATGCATGTGCGGGGGGTGGGGGGGCATTTGTGTATGTGTGGGGGATGAGGGGTCATGTGCATATGCATGGGGGATGGGGGAGCATAGGTTACACATGCATGTGGGGGGTGCACTGCCTGTGGGGGGCATTGCATTATGCGTGTTGGCATGCACGCACGTACTGTCACGTGCCCATACACGCTTTTGGCACCCGAGGAAAAAATGGTTCATCATCACTGCTCTGTAGGCACCCATACATGAAACTGAAACACCTTTGTCTTGCATAAGTCTTATCAACTGTTATAATAGGAGAATATTATTCTTGATTACATTCTAAATATTGCATTTAATATCAGTCTTTTTAGAACAAAGTAAAATGTTCTCATAATCCTGGAAATAAATGTGTTATCTGTTTCTGATTCTTGGAAACCAGCATTTTAAACCCTATTGGTATTTTTATTTTTGTTTCTACACATATTTATGATTTTTGCTCTTGGATGTATGATTTACTTTCTGTTTTTCTGTAGTTCATTCTTGATCTTTTAAAGGGAGCATTGCATACACTAGACGATATTAGAAATGATCAGGTCAACATACTGACTTTTGTTCCGTTCTTCATGGGACTAAAGGTCTAAAACCATGATGGTGAACCTATGGCACACATGCCAGACATGGCATGCAGAGCCGTTTCTGTGGGACACATGTAATCGCCCCAGCCCAGCTCCAATCATGTTTCTCCATTGCATTTCACTTAATCAATCCCAACTTCTCACAAAAAAAAAGATCTCGCAAGTTGGAATTGATTGAGTGAACTTTTTCACTCGTGTGCTTCACAATGGGGAAGCCCATTGAAATGCAGAGCCACAATGCAACCCTGTGTCAGCTCGGCTCAGCAAAAAGAAAAGCAGTTCTTTTCCTGCAGAGCTGCCTGTGTTGGGATGCCCCGCCTCCCCGCCAGCCAGCTGAGTCTGGGCGCACTGCTCCTGGGCACGTCGGCCTTCGGATGTCATTCCCACCACCCAGCACCAGTTCAGGGGTTCCTTCCCCCCTCCCCGCGTGGGGAGTGAGAGAGAAACAGAGAGGCAGAGAGAGAGAGGGAGGGAGGGAAAGAGAAATTATATTCCAAAAGTTTTTCTTTTTTATTGTTGCTAAACGTAATGTTTCAAAAGCAGAAAAAGTTGCCCCAAAAGGAGTCTTTGAAGGCTGAACGATGAGAGGCATGGATTTCCCCTGCCTTCTGCGTTCCCACCCCATCCTGAAGCAAACCAAATGGGCTGGAGTCTCCCCACTAAGCAGCCCGGCCGAGCCCGCTTGCAAACTTGCAAATGAAAAGAGCCCGGTGGCGTGGCAGACTAAAGCCTGTTATTAACATTCAGCTGCCTGCAATTACTGCTAATTCGAATCTCCCCAGGCTCAAGGTTGACTCAGCCTTCCATCCTTACTAAGGTAGGTAAATTGAGGACCCAGTTTGTGGGGGCAATAAGCTGACTTTGTATAAATATACAAAAGTATGAAGGCTATTGCTTAACGCATTGTAAGCCGCCCTGAGTCTCCGGAGAAGGGTGGCATATAAATCAAATTTTAAAAAAAACAAAAAAAAACTCCGCTGAGCACAGCTCCAAACGTTTAGCTCGCACATCCCTCCCAGCCAGCACCGGCGCCAGTACCATAGCAGCAACAAGGAAGGTGTGCACCCTGCCTGGTCCGCTCTCATTGATGAGAGGTGGGGCTCCAAGCTGCCCCCTCCCAGCCAGAGCGCCATGTTTGTTTGCTTGCTGGTCACCTCTGAGGAGAGAGCTGTGCTCAGGGTGCTCGGGCCCCCGTCACTGGGGGAGAGAGGGAGAGGGAAGGTGGAGGATCTCCCTGACAGGATCCAGTTTAGAGTTGCCTTATTTTGTGTAGATTTCCAACGCTTGGCTTTGCCTGCCAGACATCATTCCAGGGGTGAAATGCTGCTGGTTCGGACCGGATTGCCTGATCCGGTAGCGATGGCAGCAATAGTTTGGAGAACCAGTAGCAAAGATCCCTGCACCCCCCCCCCCCCCCCATGCCCAGCGGAGCCGCACGATCATCAGGCTTTTCTTTTTTACTTTTAAAAGCAATGCTTTAAAAGTAAAAAAAAAAGATTGCACACCATAGCTGATCACCCCCCCTTGCGCGCTGTTCTTCTTATCGCATGCCTCCTTTTGGCCTGCTCTGTGCATGCACACCTCGCATTTGGTGCGTGGTGTGCACTACATACGCGCAGCCAGTAGTAAATCGGTTCAGATTTCTTTTTTTTTTTTAAATCAAATTTTATTAGGTTTTTTTCCCCCCCTCACATTCACCCACATCTTTCTTTCACATTGCACCTACTGGTCTATTTCATTTAATAACATTTTCACATATAATTTCTACCACTTACATCATTCTCTTTATTAACAAATTAACATTTTAACTGACTCTTAACCATTTTCCCTTAGTCTCTCCACAACTCCATTTCTTAGTATTTGCCTCCCTTTCTCCCATTCCCTTACCTTCTTTTTCCTTTTCTTGTATCTCCCCTTCAGCCTCTTTTCTTTAATTTTAACTCTATTAATTTTCTTTCTCAATCTTTCGCCATTTATTTCTCTTCTTTTCCTATTTGAGATGTATTTTCCCTTATCCATTCTTTTTTCTGTCACTGCTAAACCCAGTGTAATCATCTTTATCTTTATTTTCAATTATTTCTTCTCCAATATTATCTCTTTGTTTCTTTTGTTTCTCATTCTTCTGTTCTCTTTTTCTTTTTTTTGCATTCTAACCAATCCTCTGCTTCTTTGTTTCCCTTAAGTCATCTCTTATTTTTTGAAACATCTCCCTCAATGTCTCATATTCCTCTTCCCAATTCTCCATATTTTCAATTTAAAAGGCTGAGATTTTTAAATTTATTCTTTTCCTTTGCATATATTTCAAATTTCCAAGTCCATATAGTCTTCTTTTTTCCCCCCTTTTAAATAATGTCCAATTCAAATCTTTACTTGAGCCAGCACCATTTCAGTTTTTGTCCTTTGTTCTCTTAGCTTGAGTAGAGTTGTATGAATTCTTTCAGACCTCTTTCTCATGCTCTGCCAGCAGTTATCTTTCTCCAATTCACAATCCTTTCCATAACAATGAAGCCATCTTGTAATACACAAAAGCATTCACTTCCTCTTTTCCACATTAAGTTTTTCTACTGTTTAAAATGTTTTTCTATCTTCTTTTCCTTGTCTTATTTCCCCCCCCCCCCCCAATCCAGTTTTAAATCCGAATGGAAGATTAGGTTTGATTTTTAAAGTTCCGGGGTTTTTTTCCCTTCACTTTAATCCTTCTGTGCCAATTAGCCGCCAATCTTCCGCTACCATTTTTTCAAGCAGTCAAATACTTTTTTCCTTTTACCTTGGCCAATTATTCACCCGGCAACAATTACTCCATTCAGTTACCGCTCCTACATTCCCTCTTCCTGATCTTGGCCGTTCTGGCTTAGGCCTTAATGGCTGCCTTCCTTCGCTGATGGATTGAAGACTAATGCCAGCATTTCAGGGAACTTGCTCATTCCCTATCCATGTCAGCCAGCGTCTTCTTTCTTCGCTGTCTCCACAAGACAGCTATGATCCCTGGGAATACCCAAAATTGGCTAGGATATCGGTGTTCTCCTGGAGCCCCAGAATCCACACCGTATTGCCTGATGCCGGCCACGCCCCCTGTCAACCAGTTCAGATTTCACCACTGCTCCACTCTCCCTTCACAGCCCAAGTGCTTGGATTCACACGATACGTGAAGCTGGACAGGAGAGCACAGACAGACAGACAGACAGACAGATGAGAGAGAGATAAAGAGAGGGAGGGAGAGAAAGAGAAACAGGCAGAGAGAGAGATAAAGAGAGGGAGGGAAAGAGAAAGAGGGAAGGAGGGAAAGAGATGGAGGGAGGGAAAGAGGGGGGGAAGACGGGGAAAGAGGAGGAAAGAGAGAAATGATATTAGAAAATTTTTTGTTTTTATTGTTGCTAAACATAATATTTCAAAAGCAGAAAAAAAATGAAGGGTCATAAAAGTGCATTTATCACATTTTCCTTAGAACAATTAGCTGAACTCTGCATTGTTTATCATTATTTTAGGTAGTAAAACCTCATTATTCAGGTTAAATTGCCATGTTGGCACTTTGCGATAAATAAGTGGGTTTTGAATTGCAGTTTGGGCACTCGGTCTCTAAAAAGTTCACCATCACTGGTCTGAGAAGTTGGCTAAAAGGTTGACATTTTAAAAAAAGAAATAGTTTATTAGATCTAAAAATGATGGTGTAATACTAATGCCACTGGACTAGTATTTGGGAGACCTAAGTTGAAATCCACCCTGTCATGGAAGGTGACTTACTGACTTGAGCCAGTCTTTCTGTCAGCCCAACAACTTCAAAATGTTGCTGTTGGGAGTGGGGAATGGGAGAAGGAATTGCTGTGTATGGTGCTTTGACTTTCTAAACAAATATAAATCTAATAACAAAATAGTACAAAAGAAGAGCTGAACTAAAATGCTTCAGTCTAAGCAAGAGTCTTAATTTGGGAAGGATTTGACACAGGATTTGCATTTTATCTTTTCTCTTGTCAAATTGTGAATTTGTTGTCTCTGCTTTTATCCACAGCTCTCCGAGGCAGTACAGTGGTTGGTCACTCAGTGTCCACAGTCTATCAAACTTTGCTGCCAGACCATCATGCAGTACCTTGAAGATGGCCTTCACTGTAATTTCACCCAGGCTTTCTACCAAGATAAGTGGGAGAGACATATGGCTGGGTTACCCTCTCAAGACCCTAGCATCATAATAGAGCTGTACAACAGTGTAATACAGTTCCTGGCTGAAGTTGCCACTTCAGAAGATCTCAGGGATTTGTCCTGGCCTGTAACCGAATTTGCAGAGGCTGGAGGCAACAAGTGGCTTCCCCACCTCCAGTGGAACAAACGCAGCCATCTTGCATGGCTAAAGAAGGCGCTGCTGTCCTTTCAGATTCCTCAAATGGATGTTCCTCCTTTTGGTGGTAAGAACCTTCTATCAAAGGACAGATCACAATTTTAATGTGCATTTTTATTATTAGTTGCGAAGTCATGTCTGATCCATTGTGATTCCATGGACAACGTTCCTCCAGGCTTTCCTGTCCTCTACCATCCTCTGGAGACCATTTAAGCTCATTAATGTGCATAGAGATTTAAAATTGAATAAGCAGGCATGGGTTAATATGTGTCTTGAAGGAATTACAATGTTTAGGTTGGGCTATCCCCAGATTTCTTGTAGACATTTTATCTGAATAAAATTGGGATATAAAATAAAAACTGTGATTTCCCCATAATTTGGTATAGTATAATAAATGTTTTTCTATTCCCCCTTCTCTTAGCTCCCTGGCTTCCTGTTTGTGCCATGATTTTCCAGTATGTGTCCCAAACGGCTAGCTCTCGTCAGACGCAGGAAATTCTCCAATCTCAGGTGGAGAATTTGTTGAGCAACATTTACTTGAAGTGGAAGGATCAGAAGCATGCCAACGCAGAAAAAGATGGCCCTTCTGTTTGGGAAATTCCTTGGGATCATATCTTGGCACTGTGCATTAATCATAAATTGAGAGACTGGAACCCTCCTCACCTTTCAGTAGCACCAGGTAATAAAGATTCTTTGAGCAATAATTTTTCAGTTTTGTTACAGATTTCTTTTTAAATTGTATTTGATATATTTATTTTTGGAACCCTATACTTTAAAAAAAGTTTTGTTTTTTGTTTTTTTAATAAAACATTATTCAGGGAGACATGATCAGGATGGATAAAATTGTGCATGGCATGGAGAAAGTGGATTTTTCCTCTCAAATATTTCTCCCATTGAAATCAGGGATTCAAAGACTACTATTCTTGAACTTTCAGTGTTACCACCAGTTTGGAGGTAACATTTTTGGTAGCTCTGATTTGGGAAATGCTTGTGATAATTGGGCGCCCAATCCGTTTCATGTTAATATTCATAAAAATGCATGGGATTGAAACACAATTTTATTTAAATTTAATATTAAACTTAATTATTATTTACTAGTCCCACCCCAATGTGAAAATCATCTTAATAGCAATTCTAGAAGCCTCGTGGAGGGACATTGTTTTTATGTTTTAAGAGTCTCATTGTGCTCCTTGATAAAGAAAATATTTTATGTTTTCAGTCTTTTGTTGATATGTTGGCATTTTTTAAAAAATATCAAATATTAGTTAGATTCACATCGAGAAAAACAAGTATTTATGCCATTAAGAGACAAAGTCAAATCAACTACTTTGTAGCATAACTTAATAAAAATTTCTGAAAGAATAATTTCATTAAAAATTCCAAGCTTATTCATTTCCATTTTAAATTAATTTTTCTACTTTATTTTGTGCAAGAAAAAATGAAAAACATGAAAAAATCTGCTGTATTCTTTCTATAAAAAATTGTTAAGCATACTCAGATTTCTTTATAAATTTCATTGTATGTGAAGAGGTAAAGGTTTATATTGCTGTTATATTATCATATTAAATACTTTTATTAATTCCTTTATTCTAAACTTTCCTTGAAATTTGATGGATAGGGTAGAAAAGTTAAACAAATAAGCTGACAAGTTCATATTCTATATCTGCATAGACTAAAATAAAAGGATGGAAAGGTAGATTTGTTGTTTGTCTCACTGCTTACTTAAACTAGCATTCTATATAAATGGACAAAATTTTTATTTTAAGAATAAAGTCACTGGGAGTTGAGCAGTGTAAATAAATAAGTATAAATAAATTGTGATGAACTTGGAAAAATCTGTTTGCTGTTAATTTCCTGATGGCTGTATTTTTTTTTTCATCTTTTAGAAGCAGTTAGTAAAGATGGACAGATACATGTATACTTTTTAAAGGAACAATTGCAAAAATTCATTTGTCCTTTCTCATGGGAGGAAGCCAGATTAAAAACTCAGAAGGAGATCCAACAAAATCAAGAAAGGTAGGATTGTCTTTTTGTGTAAGTGTTGTATTTATGAACAATTTCTGTTTAAATGCTTTTTATCCTAAAAACTAAATATAGCTGGGCTCGGAAATAAGCCATTTTTATTACGATTGCCCCGAGTCCCCTTCCTTTCGTCTTGATTTAATATCCTTATTCAGAAGTAAGTAAGTATTAACAGAAGAAAATGTAATATGATGTACTTTGTGGCAAAATTTGTAAATACCAATGAAGGGGATTGAAATGATGATTATTAAGCCACGATAATAAACTTCTTTAAGGTGAGGCATCTCCTCCTAGGGAAGAAGGAGACTGAGATGCACCAGAAGGGGCACGCTGAGGAATTTGCAGATTTTCTCGAAAACAAAATTGTTTGATTTTGTTCCCAGTTAGATGCCAGCATGGTTTCTGGTCCAGTGCAGGCCCTTGGGGCAGGTTTTTACCCTGTTAAATGGGAATGGTTTGACCCTGTTGCTCCTGAGGAACTGGACAGGTAGGCAAGTACCTGTGTTTTAGTCCATGTCTCTCCTGGCTTGTGAAAGCTTCCTAGGAGACTCTGGCGGTGATTAATGATTCCCTACAGGAGCGGGTAGTGCCCTAGCACTTTAAAGAGGCTCCCCCTGTTCCTCTGCCTCGCTGAGGTATGACTCTGGAGGCAGCACCTACCTCCCAGATGGCCCTTTCTCTGCTTCCAATGCAGAACCCTTGTCCGAGCCTTCCGCAGACTCCAGGACTGGCCCATGTCCTCCCCAACCTCTTCACTGTCTGACTTTGCTGCGAGCTCCGCAGACTGGTGGCGGACCACAACAGGTGTTCTCCTGGACTCGTGAATCCTGCTCAAAGAGTCATGACCAGGAGGACCTTTGCACAATTGTGGGTTGTACACCAGTTACACCCTTTCCTGGAATAACAAACCCTACTCATGATCACGCATGCCCTAGCCACTTCCCGTCTCGACTATTGCAATGCACTCTACATGGGGTTGCCCTTGAGAAGCATCTGGAAGCTCCAGTTGGTGCAAAATGCAGCGGCTTACATGGTTTTGTGCAGACCTTGGAGTGCACATGTGTCATCTCTCCTGCAGGAGCTGAATTGGTTACTGATTTGCTTCCGGGCGCAATTCAAGGGTGCTGGTCGTTACCTTTAAAGCCCTTTATGGATTGGGACCAGGTTATCTGAGGGATTCTCTTGCCAGTCACATCCACTCAACCTACTAGAGCGGGGAGGCAAGAAATGTTGCGAGTTCCGTCCCCGAAGGAGACGGACCCAGAAGAAGGGCATTCTCTGTGATGGCTCCCAACTTCTGGAACATCATCACTTCGGAAATTAGACTGGCCCCCATTCTGACACTCTTTTGGAAGGCCCTGAAGATGGTTCTGCTAGTGGGCTTAGGGAACCCAGAATAGGATGGTGCCCATTAAATGGCTGATATGAGTATTTGTTGTCACCGGGGTGGGGGGGGGGAGTCGGGGGGTGGAGGATTATTATTCTATTATTCTATTTATTATTTATTATTTTTAGTTCTTTTATATTGTGTTTTTATTTCGTGTAAGCCACCTTGAGTCTCCGTGAGCGAGTAGGTGGCAATATAAAATAAAATATTTTAGGATTCTGGTCAGTTGGCTTAATTAGAAATGTAGTGATGAAAATGGCCAATTCTATGTTTATTATGAAGGGACAATTCTAAATGCCACTTCTCTCATTTCATCAACTGCATGAACCCTCAATAATCACACGTTATCTACAAATCAGCATTGATGTGATACAAACGTTGAAAAGCCATAGCACCTTTTTATGCTTTAAAATATCATTTGAGTTTTCTCCCTCTTCTCAAGATATGGATAAAATTCATCTTTCATCCACTTCAACCTTCAGTCCATGTTTGTTTTGTCACTAGTTGAACTTCCTAGCTCCTAACCAGTTTTGAATTCATCCAAGCTAGGGGGTTAATTCTCAAAAGCAGTTTTGTTCGTGTGCTATTTTCATGGGGAATTGTTGAGGTAAGTTACCGGGTGAATAGGCCACTAGCTGCAGTTGTCTCCAAGGTCAAGATAAAATGTATTTTCAGTGAAAGCCTGAATCAATTGTATTAGTTTAAAATCCTGTGATGTCTATAGTAACATGCAATTGTTAATATTAGAAAATGCTGCTGAGAGTTTAACAAGCACAGAGTTTTGACTTGGTACCTTTCAAAATTGTCAATAATATACATCATTGGTTATTTCAGTATTTGGCCTGTTATGTGAGTTTCCAGATTGCAATCCAGTTTATTCTGGAATCAATTGATTATCTATTATCTGTGAAAGAATGCAGTTGTTTGGTTAGAACAGGACGTGTGCAGTTTCATTAATTCTACTTGTGGCTATTTCCATATCTTAGGCATTTCTGCCTAAGATATCTGCCTTTACATTTGATTGAAACACTCCAGTAGCCATTTCCTGATGCCCCGCTCAAAGCATTTCAGTTGCTCAATTTGAAGCTATTTAGTTTTGCTAAATTTTATATATTTAATGTACTGTTTATCTCTACATTTTCAACTTAATTGCTTAGAAGCCTATCATTCTGGAGAAGTTGATATATTAGTTGCTATACTGTGATAGTGTTCATCTTCCTTGGTTATTTTTCAACTTTATAATTATACTTTCTTGCTCTTGATTTCTGAGATGGTTGTTCTTATATGTGTGTGTATTTGCATGTAACTGTCTTTGTTAGTGATTTGTCTTTTAATTAACTTTTTCTCAGCTTTTCAGTATCATTAACTTCACTAAATTAATTAATTATTGGTTTAGATGGTTGATTTAAAGAATAAAATTGTTTGTGATTTAGAATTCAATTTTAAATGAAACATATGTATGATATACCGGTATATTCCAGATTATATGCAAATTGCACTAAAATTCATTTTTTTCCATAAACGCTATTAGAGGCTGATCTTGCTGTATATTAAAAGGCTTGGACGAGCCTCTATTTCTTTCTACAATCCTTATTGGAGTTTTTAAATTGATCAATTGTTGCCTCATGAGACGCTATAGTCATGTTTAACTCTTTCTCATATTTATGAGATATACTGATTTTCTGAATGATTGCCTTGATATCTGAGTGCTTTTGTCAGTCAATGGAAATTTAAAACCGTTTGACATCTCAGAAATGTAGATAGAAGTTACAATAGCTTTCTAATTCACCTAGAATAGAGTGAGCAACATCAGACATAGCCACAGCATCAGCAATATTTAAGTCCACTTACATGCTTTTCTAGAGAAAACAGTTCTTTCTTCTCATGGACTCCTTCCTACAACCAGGTTGAGAAGTAGATTGTAATAGGAAGACTATTGTAGGGCATAGCAGATTTTTAAAATTCTTTGATAGACTCCCCACTGCCCCCTCTTTTAGCACAAAGATTTAAGATGGAATTATTTTGTGCTTTTTTTATCACATCCTTTTTCCCCCAAACAGAGTTGTCTCTTACCTTCTTGAACTATTCCTGCACACCTTCTTCTAAGTTTTCTATGCATACAGGTTGTCTTCAACGTATGACCACAAATGAGCCCAAAATTTCAATTGCTAAGTGAGGCAGTTATTACATGAGTGGGACCTCATTTTAGAACCTTTTGTGCCATGGTTATTAAGCAGATCACTGCATTTGTTAACTGAATCATGCAGTTGTTAAGCAAAATTGGCTACCCCCATTGACTTCGCTTGTCGGAAGCTGGCTGGGAAGGTTGCAAATGGTGATCACCCCCCACCCCCAAGACAATGCAATTGTCATAAATACATGCCAGTTGCCAAGTGCCTAGATTTTGATCATGTGACCATGGGGATGCTGTGACTCTGGTAAATGTGAAAACTGGTCATAAGTTATATTTTGATTGGTATTGTAACTTTGAACAGTTAATAAATGGTTGTAAGTCAAGGACTACCTGTATTATCTCTCCAATTTTCCCCTGAAATTAATGAAGTGTGGAGAGCCACAGAGATGGAGAAACGATGGAGTAACTTCTTTATCTTTATTTGATTTGTATACTGCCCTACTCCCGAAGGACTCAGGGCGGTGAACAGCCAAATGGTAAAACTACATAAATAACAAAATTTAAAAAACAGAATAAAATCAAATTAAACAATTTGGCCCAGACAAATTAAAACACCGTAATCATTTAAAACCAATTAAAATGTGCATAATTAAAAGGGAAAAGATTAGGCCAGGCCCGCCTGGTGAAATAAAAATGTCTTGAGAGCGCGGCGGAAGGTGCGCAAATCCGGGATCCTCTGTATCTCCAGGGGGAGCTCATTCCAGATAGTAGGTGCCCCCACAGAGAAGGCTCTCCCCCTAGGGGCTGCCAGTGGACATTGTTTGGCTGACGGCACCCGGAGGAGCCCCTCTCTATGGGAGCATACCGGCCAGTGGGAGGCTATTGGTGGTAGTAGGCGGTCCCGTAAATAACCAGGTCCTAAGCCATGGAGCGCTCTAAAGTTGGTAACTAAAACCTTGAAGCGCACCCGGAAGACCACCGGGAGCCAGTGCAGCTCGCGCAGGAGAGGTGTTACATGAGAACGCCATGTCGCTCCCATTACCACCTGTGTGGCCGCACTCTGCGCCAGTTGGAGTCTCCGGGTGCTCCTCAAGGGGAGCCCCATGTAGAGAGCATTGCAATAGTCCAGGCGGGAGGTGACGAAGGCATGAGTGTGTAAAGAGTCCCGATCCAGAAAGGGACGCAACTGGCATATCAGGCGAACCTAATGAAAAATCTTCCTAGTCACAGCCGTCAAATGCTCTTCTAAAGACAGCCGTGAATCCAGGAGGACGCCAAAGTTGTGAGCCCTCTCTGTGGGGGCCAATGATTCGCCCCCAATAGTCAATGATGGCGCCAACTGACTATATGGAGCAACTGTTACAAAAACATGTTTAAGCCCAGGCAATAAATAAAACATTAGAGAGAGTCTGCAGTGGTTCCTAGGGATATAAGAGGGAGATAAGGAAAAACACAGGCTTTCAAGATAACTTGTTGTCATCATCTACCTCAATAGAGCTCCATTCATTCTAAAGGAAACTGTTTCTGACATAGCCTACCTTGAAGGCTAACACAAGACAAATCTGAATTATTCAGCTAAAGTTACCATTTTAAGGAGAAATCACCTGGGGGATTACTTTATTTTCTTGATAATATTTGTCCTAGCAGCACATGGGAGGATTTTGACATTTTTCATACTTTTTGGGCTTAGATTTATATCTGTCACTACTATATCAAGATGAGCCATAAAAACTTTCCAATTAGATATTTTAAGAATTGAACTGATTGTGCTGGGTATTCTGTCTGTCTGCTTGTCTGTCTATCATCTATGTTGTATTCTGCCTTTATTATCTTCACAAATAACCCAAGACAACAAACATATCCAATACATCTTCCTCCTCCTGTTTTCCCACAACAATAATCCCATGAGATGAGTTAGGCTGAGAGAGAGTGACTGGCCCAAGGTCATCCACCTAATTTCTAGCCTGGTGCCTTAACTAGGCCAAACTGGTATAATTATCAGGTGATCCTGAATAGCAGCAGGGTGATATAGAACTATCTTACTGCTCTATGAATGTGATATTACTGCTCACAAAGATCCAATCCAAAATGTAGTTTTGTTTCAGTGAGCTGCTAGTAAAAGAGTTTAGGATTATATATTAGATTATTTTGGTTTATGCCTGTGTTTCTGTCATCTTGCTGAATTCATTTATAACCCTATTTATTGTTATGGTTGTAATTACCGACTTCTATTTGTATCTCACTGATACCCCCAAAACAAGTGATATACTTGGTGGTTGTAAAGCAATCAATCATTTTTATATGTTATTCAAATAAAGTAAATAAAACTTTATTTGAATAACAATCTGGATGCCCACCCTCACCCTCCTACCAAGGGCTTTAAAAACCTGTCTCTTCATCCAGTCATTGTGAGTGAAGCCCACTTGTATTGTGTGGGTTGGTTTCTTTTTCCTTCCCTCCGGTATTCATAATCCTTGCCATCATTTATTATTTTATTTTCATCTCTCTCTCTCTCTCTCTCTCTCTCTCTCTCTCTCTCTCTCTCTCTCTCTCTCTCTCTCTCTCTCTCTCTCTCAATATTTTTACTTGTGAGCAGCTCAGAGTCTTTGGGAGTTGGATGGCATTACAGTTTAATAGTAATAATAATAGCAACAATAACAGCTATGTTTCCTGTCTTCTAGGTCTAAATTAAAGACTATGGCAAAACTGTATTCCCCTTTATTATCTCCAAATGAACATTCTGTCAGCCAAGAAATTAAAAACAACAAGGAACTCAATATTTCTGGTCGAGATCTCACACTGGCTGTTTCAGAAGTAGATCTTCTGCCAGAATGCCTGTCTGTTAAGCTACAATTGGAGAAAGTAGAGAGCAAGAGGTAAGATTTCTTTCTTTGCAAATGTTGAGAAGTGCTAAGAATGGGAATATGAATGGGTAGAAAGAACAGAAAAAACATAAAATGATGGGATTTAATATTCATTTATTTAGTTCCAGTTCTGATATTCTAGTTGCTTAGAGTTGGGAGGCAGCAAATCAAATAAATCAATACATAACATTAGAAGAGGAATAAGAGAAGAATAATATGGAAGGAAAATGGAAAGTTGAGAAAGATGATAAAGGAGAAAATGTATATTAGAAAAGTGTGAAAAGGGTTCATACAGATAACATGTGCTGGCTGTGTTGGATATTAATTGGATTAAATGGAAACGTTATATATGCGAAATATAAAGTGAAATAAGATAGGGGTTTTATTTTAAATTCTGAACCAGAGCATTATCTCAATCCATTAGGTATTGTCACCAGTACCCCAATCTAGGGGGCAGGGCCAGCGGAGAAACAAATCACACTTAGTTACCTAGACATGAGGGCTGTAATATATATATTGAACTTTTCTTTGATCAGCAGTCATATATTTGTCATGAGAGGGTATTGCCAGCCAGAAGACTGCATATTTTTCAGGTTTTTAAAATAAAAGATTCAGCCCATGGTGAAATGCTGAAAAGTATTTTACTGAATAAATCTTGAGAGTTACAGTTACAGAGAAAGGAAGGTATACCAATCTGCAAATTTTCAGATTATCAAATATCCAACAAATGGTAATATATGGACTCCTGAAAACTGACATCTAGTTGCACCCCACCTCCTAGAACTTAGGATCTACACTGTGGTTCATACTGTCTGAGGCCTTACCAACATTCCCACACAACACTAAATCACAAGATTATCAAGAATCTTGTGACAACTGGGAAACTGAATTTTAGTCCCACCTTAAACATGAAAGCTTGCTGGATAGCTTTGAGCAGTCAGTCTCTCAGCTCAGTGCACAAGGTTCTTGTGTGGGGAAAATAGGAGGAAGAATTTGTTGACTTATGTCAAACAAAAAAATAGGATAAAGATAGGATTTTTAAAAATCTAGAAAAAACATAGAAACAGAATCATAGGGTTGGAAGGGACCTTGGAGGTCTTCAATTTCCTGCCCAAGGCAGGAGATCTTATACCATCGTGGATAAACAGATATCTAATATTTTCTTTAAAAATCTCTAGCAATAGAGCACCCACAACTCTGGGAGGCAAGCTGTTCCACTGATTCATTGTTCCTGCTGTCAGAAAACCTCTTAGTTCCAGACTGGATCTCTCTTCAAACCCACCACCAAATTTATGAAATGCCTTACAGCCCATTTTCCAGTGGTAAAGGTGTAATATAGTTTGATTCCACAGGCATAGATATTTCTTCTACATAATGGGTTAAACATGATGCTCAGACTTAACATACTTTATATACATTGATTGTACTGCCCTCTGTCCTGACTAGATTTGGAAAGAAGTCTGTTCTATAGATTCCTTAGAGGAGCATCCTTGTTGAATATTTCTGTCATTATACTCTTTCACAGTATATGTTTTCAAAGTCCTAATGAAACTGCCATTTGAATTCACTCTATTTTCCTCAAGATTTTATCTTTTAAACTTAATTTTTAGTGACATCAACTCTTCTGGTCAAATCTCTGAACTCTCCAAATATTACTTGTGTATATATCAGTTCTTCGAAATAGTTCAGACAGGAAATCAAAACCATGAGTACCAATACTACTTTTGTTGTAAGGTTATTCAGTAATTGCAAGTCTGAAAGCAGATTCTCCCCTCCCCAGCCTTCATTTTTCAGAGAACAAGGAGAGTCCTCTTTGAGCTATTTATTCTACCCCCATTTCTCCTTTAGGCTGAGGTTTCATTTAGCCATAATTCTCAGCAATTGCTTCATTAGCAGTATCTCCTGTGGGCTGATTTCTTTCAGTTAATGCAGTTTCATTAACTCTAGTTTTGTAACTCAATCCTGCCAACTATAATTAAATCTGGCCAAATATAATTGAAATTTAGAGAACAGAATCCCAATATATCTTGCTGTTGACTCAAGAAGTTGTACTGCACTGCATTAACCCAAGACCTCCCTTGCCATGTTGTTTGATGTACGGAAGTGGGCCTCAAGAAGCATTTTCCTATCCTACTTTTAGGTCCTGATTAGTGGTTGAACAAATATATTTCATCCATTTTTTAGTGCTCTCCAAACTCTGAAATTCACACCTGTGATTCAAGAGTATTCTCCAGAAAAACATTCTTACTCATTCCTCTTGTTTGCATTATTTCACATCATGGAATCTACAGCTAGTGCTAAAAATTCTTATCCAAGCACTTTGGCATAATTTCCTCTGTTGCTTTTACCAAAACTTGTGTTCCTAGTGGCAGTCCCACTGGGCAGGAAAATCTCTGAAAGGGATTCTTCCCTCTTTCCTTCTACGATGATTGAGTAGAAATAAAAGACTGTCATCTGAGCCGACTGTCATTTATTTCTAATAAACTGTGAGCTCAGCTGTGTGGAGAAATTGAAATCTTCTCTCCTTTTATCCCAGATCTTTTGATTTCTCTAATGGCATAGACTGAACATAGATAAAAATGTTGTCAAACAAACAAATGCTATTTTCTTTCAACTTAATTCCAAAGACAACATCAGTGTCTAGCAAGCTGCCTTGCATCTTCTTGCCTTAGATGACTCAAGTCCTCCTGCAGATCTTACATAATAAGTCCCACAGCTATATCTGCTGTATCCCCTACTATTGCCATTTTTCCAGAGATCTGAAGGGTGACACTTTGATCAACTCCAGTAGATATTTTAGCTTAGCCATAGATTTTATTTTGAAGAAGGTTCTTTGATATGTGGTGTAAGCTTTTATTGTCAATATCAAGTCAATGGTAATGAGTTTTTGGACTAATAGTCCATGACTTTGGTATCCTGATGTTTCACTAACAACAATGGCTGGCATCTTCAGAGGTCTAAGTAATCTGCTCTGCTACTTGCCTATTAGCTTGGAAGCTAATCACCACTGAGTGCTTTAATACGTTTTTCCATTTCTAATTTCAAACTGCCACACCATGAAGCTAGCTGATACACATCTGATTCAGAGCTGCCTCTTGACATTTACCTGAGAATGGAACATTGGTTACTTTGGTTTTGGTTTCTTTGTTGAGGAAGAAAATTAAACCATACCCTTGTTTGTGTGATTCAATTTTCTAGGTTTGCTGCATTCTTTCATATCAATTTCCTTTCTCTGTCTCTTTTTTTATTCTTGGCCATTGAATGTGAGGTTGCAGGATGCTAAACTTTAAATATCTGTATTTGTAAATGTCATGTGATCTTTCCCTTTTTGGGATGATGATGATGGTATATATTCATTTTTAATATTTTTGAATCTCTGTTGAACTGTCAAGGGAAATAATCAATTTTTGTTTATGTGTTTCATTTTCTTTTGTCTAGATTTGATGAACAACTGCAGCAGTTATTAGTTAAAGATTCTGAGACACTCCAGGACACCTTGCCTCTGCCTCTTTATCTTCCTGAATCTCTAGTATCTATGCCCCAGATTATACAGCCATTCACCAGGATTCCAAAATCAAGAAGTTCAGAGGTAACATATAAATTAAAATACAGTGGTGGTGGGCTGCAATATTAGACTCTATTCACTTCCCTTGATCATTCTCTTCCTATTTTTGCAAACTGGTGCAAGTCAGTTAAAGGAAGGAGCCAGAAACAATAGTATTAATTTCTGCCCAATCAGTTTTTTAGGTATCCCAAGCAAACTGTAAATCTGGCACTTTTATTGCAGTGGAACTGCTATGATTAGGTCTTATATAGTGGCTGCATCAAAACCATCAGATTTGAGTTGGATATGACCTGCAAGGGCAGTCTCAAAGCTCAGTGAAGCCACTGTATTCAATCCATAGTGCTGTTCTTGTCCATTAATACTCAATGGTTGAGTTAGTTGGGAAAGATGTGGGACTATAACTCAGGCAGAATCAGCATAATATAAAATCATATAAAATTGTAGCACGATCCAAGTATATTTCTATATTCTAGAAATAGAATTGCCATTTTTTATGATAGCTTATATTATATAGTAGTCAGCACATCCACAGGCAGAGTAAAATGTCAAGATAGCAATAGCATCATAACAGTTGATGTCCCACTCCTTTGTAATAACACATAAAAAAGGATAGGGCTTTAATAATGCTGCCACAATAATTGTTTTAATCTTTTTGACCTCATCATTCATAGTAATTTATAACATATTTCCCTAATCCAAACATGATTTATTTTGGGCATTCAATCGAGCTCAGTATCCAGTTAAAATCTTACTCAGGCATTACACTAATACAAGGTATGGCAATGTGTAAAAAAGATATGATTGTTGACTCAAATGCTGGCATTCGCAACTTGTTAGGGTCCATCTTTCCTCCTTTTGGGGGGGGTGTTAATGGATATATTTTTTCCTTTTATTGTAATGTTTAGATCTTGGTGCATCGTATTATTTCATGCAGATTTCATTGAACTAATATTTATGTAGTATTAATGAACATTCTATTTAATATAGTTAGAATAGATAGAATTCTTTATTGGCCAAGTGTGATTGGACACACAAGGAATTTGTCTTTGGTGCATATGCTCTCAGTGTACATAAAAAGAAAAGATACATTCGTCAAGAATCATAAGGTACAACTCTTAATGATAGTCATAGGGTACAAACAAGCAATCGAATCATACTAGGAAACAATCAATATAAATCATAAGGATACAGCAACAAGTTATAGTCATACAGTCATAAATGGGAGGAGATGGGTGATGGGAATGATGAGAAGATTCATAGTAATAGTAATGCAGACTTAGTGAATAGTTTGACAGTGTTGAAGGAATTATTTGTTTAACAGAGTGATGGCATTCGGGGAAAAAACTGTTCTTGTGTTTAGTTAGTCTGGTGTGCAGTGCTCTATAGCGTTCTTTTGAGGGTAGGAGTTGAAACAATTTATGTCCAGGATGTGAGGGGTCTGTAGATATTTTCAATATAACATAATATTATTAACATTTTCAAATAGAATGATTGTGGCAAAAGAAAGAAAATACCAAATAGTAATAGGCACCTTGAGTGCATTCCCAAAACAATTGGAACATTATTTGAACACTATTGACATCGACAAAATTACTATCAGTCAATTGCAAAAGGCAGCTTTACTTGGAACAGCTTACATCCTGTGGCAATACCTTTAACATCAACAGGCATTCCCTTCTGCCTATCTCAAGTCCTTGAGAAGGACTCTGTAGATGGATGAAAATGCCAAATCCACTCTTAACATCTGGTTAAACATGCAACCAATTATAATAATAACATCCTGAAAGAATAGCTTTAATATTTTTAAATGACAAATTCTGTTCCAAGTTCTTGGGAAGGACTTGCCAAATTCAGTCTAAATATCTGGCTGATTATGTAACCAACTATAATTATAGAATAAACTGTTGATTTAGGATGCCTGTTTCCTCAATTGCATGTTTTCTGTTCTGATCAAAAACAGCTGAAAATAGTTTTTTCTAAATGGCCTGATTTATCCCTTAACCATTTAATCTTTCTGCTTTCTAGTTCCTTTTTCAATCTGCTTGACAACCATCTTCCCGCTTTATCGGCATGTTCAAAGTAATATTGCTTTGCGCTCCGAATTTTTTGCACTAACTCAGCTTGGTCCAATAAATTCATATGGTGTCTCGCCAATCCTCTTGCTTCTTTCGCTATCTTATCTGTTGGTTCCTTTTGTAATCTCATTTCCCATTTCTCCAACCTGTCTGCCCACCCTAGTCTCTCCTGCTTATTTTCCTTCCATTTTTTAGCCATATATTTAATCACAACTCCTCTCACCACTGCCTTAGCTGTGTCCCATATTATTTGTAACGATTTTCCTCTCATCTGTTCTCCTGGAAAAAAAGCCAACTCCCATTTTAACAGCTCCACAAAATCCTTATCCTTGCATAATTCTGCTCTCATCATCCATCGTCCTCTGCTGTGCTCTCCTTTCCAGGCAAGCACTAAAGGGTTGTGATTTGCCCAATCACTCCTTAAAATTTCAATCTCTTATACCATTTCTCCTAATTCCAACGACATCCATATCATATCAATGCGGGACCATGAGTTATGCCTGTGAGAGAAAAAGGTAAACTGTTCCCTTGTTGGATAAAAGTTCCACCACATATCCTGTAATCCAAATTCTTCCCTTAATTGATTCCAAGTTGCGGGCAACATCTTCCTACCTTTTTTTTCACTCCCCCCCCCTTTTCCAGATTTGTAATCCTTCTCCCTATCCATTATAGCATTAAAATCCCCCATAATACAAATATGTTCGTATTCTAATTCTACCAATTTTTTATATACCCTTTTATAGAACTTCCTTTGATTACTATTAGGAGAGGTAAATACCCACCAGCAAAATACGTCTACCATACATTGTTACTTCCACCATTAACAATCTTCCCTCTTCATCAGAATATATCCTTTTTGATTCTATATAAGTTTGAACATAAACTGCCACACCCCGCTTCTTGTGGTCCACTAGAGATACATATAACTCCCCCAATCGTAAACATCTTAATATATCCCTATGTTCTTTCCTGATGTGGACCTTCTGAAGACATATTATACCAGTTTTTAATTTTTGTAATTTTGAAAAGATCCTATTTTGTTTTATTGGGGCATTTCATCCATTAACATTAATCAAAATCAAATTTCCAATCTTCTCCACTTCCTCACTTCGCTGTGGTTTTCGCCTTTGTTGTTTGTCTTGTTTCTCGTCAGGTTCCTGGGGTTTCATCTTCACTTATATCACTCTTTCCTCCTTTCACTGTCTCTTTCAATTTCCCGCCCTTTTGGACGCACCCACGCCAATCTTCTCAAAAGGCAATCTTAACAAGTACAGACTCTGTCGCTCCAGCCTGTCAGTCAATTTGCCGCTTTCAATGGAGCCTCCCACGATCCCTCTCGTTGGCATTCCCTCATATACACACCTCTCCAAGCAGTCTGACCCCAACACGGGTTCTTCCGCTTCACGTGTCTCTGTGTTGTGGGCAAATCTCCTTCCACTGGGCGCAAGCCTGGCTTCGGGACTACCGTCTGGAGCCCTCTTCCTCCACTGGCATCCTTGGGGGATTTTTCCCTTCGGAAACCCCACTGATCCACTTCGGCAGACTCACTAGAGCTTCCTCTCTTCTATACCCACCCCAATGAGGTGAACAGAGGCCAATTCACGGTGCTCGGCGGGTAAAATCCAGCTAGGGAATCAGGAGTGATCCACCTAAGCTGTAGTCGCCAGTGATGTCACGCCCGGAATGGCCAGTAATGGGGGAAAAAAAGAAGTGGCGTATGAATTTTTTCAGGAATAGTATCAAAGAGAAGATACCAGTCGAAAGCAATTTAGTTTCCTAGAGAACTTACCAGGGGTACCAGATCAGATAAGAGATATGCTAAACAGGCATATCTCAGAGGGGGAAATAGAGGAAAGTCTGAAAAAACAGAAGAGTGGTAAAACCCCTGGAACAGACGGACTAGAGAGGTGTATAGAGTAATTTGGGAAGTGATTGGGAACCAGTTGCGCGACGTCTTTAACGAAGTGTTGAATGATGGACGAGTACCAAAATCTTGGGAAGAGACATATATCTCTCTCCTTCCTAAGGAAAGGGCCGATATGACCTATATTAAGAATTACAGACAATAGCTTTGCTTAATGCTGATTACAAATTGTTTGCATCCATCCTAGCAAAAAGACTACAGGTTTTTTTAAATCAGTTTATACATAAAGACCAGAATTGTTTCTTACTGCATAGATTGTTGAGAGATAATCTGAGAGTAATATTAAATGCTCTTGAGTTTTATGAACACTATCCGGACAAACAGATGGCATTTCTCTTTTTAGATGCTTATAAAGCATTTGACAGTATGAGTTGGGAATTTATGTTAACCCAGCTTCGTAAACTGGAATTTGGCGAAAAATTTACACAGGCAATACAAACAATTTATTCTTCCCAGATGGCATGGGTTTTAGTTAATGGGGAAAAAACGAAGGAGGTTAAAATCAGTAGGGGTACGAAACAGGGTTGCCCGCTTTCCCCACTTTTATTTATTTTGACACTGGAGCCCTTCCTCAGGGAAATTAGGAATAACACGGCAATTAAAGGACTTAAAGTACGAAGGCAAGAATTTAAAATATAGGTATTTGCGGACGATCTCGTCTTCATTTTAGAAGACCCTCTGGAGTCGGGCCCAGAGTTAATAGAGATGATAGAAGAATATGGTAGAGAGGCTGGGTTAAAAATGAATAAGGATAAAACCAAGATATTGGCCAAAAATATTCCAAAGATGCAGAAGGATATACTAGAATTTAGATTGGATGTTCAAATTGTAAATACAATCAAATATCTAGGAATTTGGCTAACAGCCTGATGTTCTACAATTAAGGAAGACAATTTTGTTAAACTATATGATCAGACTGTAAAAGACCTGAAAAATTTACAGTTGTCTTTGATGGGACCGATAGCAGCAATCAAGACACATGTTTTGCCTAAATGGCTATTTTTATTTCAATCAGCTCCGGCGAGGCTAGATAAAAGGTTTTTTAAAGGTCTGGATCAAGTCGTGCTGAAATTTATTTGGCAGGGGAAGAGGCCTAGGGTGAAGCTCAAAATGTTACAAGAGCATAGAGTGGGGGGGGGGGGGGTTCAGTCTCCCCTGCTGGGAACTATATTATCGAGCTTCACCGCTAGCCTGGATGAAGGATTGGGTGTTATTGAAGAGGAGGTCTTTATTAGATTTAGAAGGACACGACCTACAACACGGCTGGCATGCACTGCTATGGAGAGAGAAAGCTCAACAGTATAAGTATTTCAAGAGACATTATCTAAGGCGAATATTGCTGGAAACCTGGGACATATTTAGAGGGAAATATATTATACCAAGATCCCAACCTGGCTCTCAGTAATAGAAGCAATGACATACCCAACAAAGCTTAAACAGGATAATATTTTTAGATATAAATGCCCAAGGGATATTAAGGTCTAGGGGAGATTTGATTGATAAAGGAATTAGGCTAGATTGGTGGACCTGTGCTACAGTTCAACCTCGTTACAGGAGAGATAAAGATAATTATGGATATATGTGATGGAACAGAGTTTTGATAAAATATTATTGGGAGAGGACCATAAATACATAACCAAAATGTATGTACAATTGCTTGAGCGAATGATAGGAGAGGAGGTTGTAAAAGACACTATGCTTGCCTGGGGGAGGAATTTTGGTTACTCGATCCCCTAGAAAAATAGCAACAAATGTTGGGGGAAAATATTAAAATGACTATGGCAACATCTTTCAAGGAAAATGCATATAAAATGTTGTATAGGTGGCACCTCCCACCAGCAAGAATTGCTAAAATGTTTCCGGGTACATCAGACTTATGTTGGAAATGTGGGAAAACCAGAGGTACGTATTTCCACCAATGGTGGACTTGTATAATGACAAAGAAGTATTGGAGAAGGATTAGGAATTGGATTAAGGAAATTACTAATGTGGACCTCCAATGGAAACCTGAGATATATTTACTAGGTATTTGCCCAGAGGGGCTGAGTAAGAAAAAATGGTATCTCATTTTACATATTTTAGTTGCAGCTAGAATAGTGTTCGCTCAACAGTGGAAAGGAAAAGAGATACCAACTAGTTCCCAAATTATAAACAAAGTATTAGAGTGTGCTGAGGTGGATAGAATGACATATATGTTGAAAGAAACAGAGGATTCTGAATTTTTTCAAAGTTAGGACAGTTGGTATCGGTGATTGAATAAAAGACTTGAGATGAAATGAGGGCCTATGTTAATATGAAGAGAGATATACTTATTTAGATTGAAAAATAATTGTATGAAAATCACATTTGGGGATTACTTACCTTATTCTGTGTTGTGGGCATAATTATTTACTAAATGAGGGCAAGAACAATATCTGCTGGGATAGACATGATTTTTTATGTTTAGTGTTATGAATGGGGGAGGGAGAGGAATGTATGGTTTTTGTTTGTATGCATAAATAATGTTTTTGTCTTGTGTTGATTATAATTTGAAAAAGATTAATAAAATTTATTAAAAAAAAGAAAATAGCTTTTTCTTACATATGTTTGAATATGTTCGAAAAGTACTCAGCATGCAAAAAGTACTCAGCATGTTTGGGAATATTAGGATTAAGTGGGTTGATCCAACATATATAACCCAGGTTTCTTACAACCGTTATATCCTATTCAAGTCTCTAGGGTATTTCTCACTTTTCATTACTGCTTATCTACTTTGATTTTGAAAATGTTTTATGCTTCTCTCCTATTCAGGTTGGGACAGAAACGAGAAACATGGACACATCTTTATTTGGCAGACTGGCATTGCTGAAACAACTGATTAATGTTAATAAAGAAGAAGAAACAGCTTGTGAATTCCACATGTCTACATTGCTAGACATGGTAGATGCTTGATAAGCATTTCCTTAAACTGTAGAACAAGAGAGCTGACAATGTATAACATCAGATATGAATAACAAGAGTTTTCTTGAAAAAAGCCATGATAGATGGATGAGTGTCTGATAATTCTTGCATAGGTAATACTTCCCTGATGAAGTTGAATGCATCTTTTGATCTTGCTCTTTGACCTGGTTAGTTTGCTATATATGTTTACTTGGGAATGCTCCATTAATCTGAATAGGATTTATTCCTATGAAAGCCAGTTGTTACTTTTTTTAGTGAATTGTGCACCTCTTTTTCTGCTTTACAATTCAGAATGAAGTTCTTATTTCCAGTCTACACCACAAATCATATTTTCAGGTCCTGGATTTTATCTGGAACTCTACTGTGAAAAGTGGAGCATTCTTTGCATGATGTATTTTATGAGAATTTTATTTTATAAAGCTTATATTAAACAACTTCTAATGATTACTTTTTACATAATCATAGTTTCTATGTAAGAGTTTACTGTATCCTATAAATTGTATGTTGCTACCTTATGGACATGTA
The DNA here is from genome assembly GCA_030761175.1 of Masticophis lateralis. Lineage (NCBI taxonomy): Eukaryota > Metazoa > Chordata > Lepidosauria > Squamata > Colubridae > Masticophis > Masticophis lateralis. The sequence goes on from JAUDYJ010000001.1 coordinate 162,671,565, forward strand.
ATGTGTGCTTTGTTGGGAAAGCTTGAATTCTAACAAAAGTTAATATAAAGAAGTTCATGGACAGAGCATTTCTTGTTTCTTCTTTCCCTAGGATTTGGGAAAGAGTTTTCTGGATAATGTGGAATGTGGCAGAAGAGGAGGCTAAAAACATTTTTTAATGGATTTCCTTAAGTTCATTCATATTAAGATTTGTCAATATGAATTTTATGAATATTGGAATGAATTTGTGGCCTTAGTGTATATATTTGTATTGAGATTTCCATGGTTGAAAAGAGATTTGAATTTCAGATGGAATTACTTTCAGTTATGAAAGAGACTTGAAGCCTAGTGGAGAATCCAAGAACATTTGGCACCTTGTTTTTTTCTGCTGTGGGATATTAGCAACCACTGTTCCATGAGCCCCTGGAAATTTTTTTATCGTAAATGTTCTATTCTTTGTCTTCTGAGATCTATAAAAAACTTAATCTGACTAACTCAGCTCATTCTTTTGGAATAATTTTATGAAGTGACTTCAGACTTTGTAGTCCTTGACTTACGACCACAATTGCGTAATGCATTGTAAGCCGCCCTGATCTCCGGAGAAGGGCGGCATATAAATCAAATTAAAAAAAAAAATTGAGCCCAAAGTTTTTGTGGCTAAGTGAGACAGTTCCTAAGAGAACTTTGACCCATCTTATGACCTTTCTTGCCACAATTGTTAAGTGAATCACTGCAGTTATTTAGTAACACGGTTGTAAACTAAATCTGGTTTATTGAATTTTGAATTTTGCTTATCAGAAGATCGCAAAAGGTGATCAAATGATCCTGGGACACTGCAACAGTTGCTAAGTATCCAAATTTTGATCACATGACCATGGGAATGCAGCAACGGTTGTATGAAAAATGGTTATGTCACTTTTTTCAGTGACATTGTAACTTTGAACAGTCACTAAATGAACTGTTGTAAGTTGAGGACTACCTGTATTAAAAATATTAGAACATATTTTTAATGTGTAGGGCAATGTTTTTATCCAGAAAATATTATCGATCTGATGGAAATATTCTTAAATACACAGATTGTAAAGTGGGCAGTAGCTTATTAAGACTAAGAAACTTTAATATGGTTGTTAAGAGAAATATAACTACCGTATATTTCTCTTTTAAAACCATTAGCTAAATGTAATGTTTTGAAAGTATTTTATTTTGGGACCAGCTATTATTCCCCAGGTTTTGCAATTTTCTGATATACTGGATAGGGTGTATATTTTTTATAATCTGCAGCTGATTATTATTTTTCCACTATTTACTGAAATATGATGAATACACAATATCAGGCAACATGAACAAAAATCCAAGATGCATATAAAGAAAAAATATATAAAATTCAAGAGAGAACTACCATGTAAATAGATGGATACTGCACATATACACATTTATCATATATATGTAAGATACACAATATTATAATATATTGCTAGTAAGATATAAAATCCATCAAAATTTGATAAATTGTAGTTCCTACTGTTGATGTCTCATTATTTTAACTATAATGAAATTTAAGTGTTTCAATCATGATTAATGTATATCAGCTACAAACTTTAAAACCAAACAAAATTACACACGAAGTTTGCAGCTGAGAATGTACATTAAACATGATTGAAACACTTTTAAATTTAACCACAAGTTTGATTCATTCTCTAAAGGTACCTTACCATTATAAAATGGAAATGTTTTTAGGCAAAGTGGAAGACTTCAAGTACATATATGTTTGGTTGGTTGCCATAGAACGGGTAGACAAGAGCCTTAATGAACACTCCCAATTTGGGAATTGGAGTATGAGCTACCAATTGCCTGAGATTGAACCAGGATGATTTTTGTAGAATATTAAGACCAGGTGACTGGTTTCTGGGGGATTCTATTTAAAACTGAGTATCTATGTCTTGGATTCAGACTGAGGTTCAGTACTATGGTTCAGTCGATAAACTCTGTGATTTGATGGCAACTTCTGGAATCCCATTTTAAAAAGTTCTATTACCGTATACACATAATCTTCGACTTAAAACCAATTGTTTAGCAATGATTTGGACTTACAATGGCACTGCAAAAATTTACTTATGACCATTTTTCACACTTACGATCATTGAAACATCCCCACGGTCATGTGATAAAAATTCAGATACTTGGCAACTGGCATGTATTTATGGTGATTGCAGTTTCTGGGATCTTGTGATCCCCAATTGTGGTTGTAACTTGTACCGATAAGTACAAGTACTTGTACTTTCCTAAGGGAAAGTAGGAATGGAGCAGATAAAATAGATACAAGCATGTGTCATGTCTCAAACTGATTTGCGCATATGCATATGCCATCTACAAATAGTCCTCGACTTAGAACAATTGAGCTCAAAATTTCTGTTAAGTGAGACATTTGTTAAGTGAATTTTGCCCCATTTTATGACCTTTCTTGCCTCAGTTTTTTTTTTTAAATTTGATTTATATGCCGCCCTTCTCCGGAGACTCGGGGCGGCTTACAGTGCATTAAGCAATAGCCTTCATACTTTTGTATATTTATACAGTCAGCTTATTGCCCCCACAAACTGGGTCCTCAATTTACCCACCTTAGAAAGGATGGAAGGCTGAGTCGACCTTAAGCCTGGCTAGGATTGAACTCGCAGTAATTGCAGGCAGCTGGATGTTAAATGCTGCCTTAGTTATTAAGTGAATCACTGTAGTTGATAAGTACCACTGCAGTTGGTAATCCGATTGTGAAGTCAATCTGGCTTTACCACTGATTTTCTTTGTGAGAAGGTCATAAAAGGGGATCACATAGTCTTGGGACACAGCAATGGTAATAAATGAGTCAGTTGCCAAACTTCTGAATTTTGATCACATGATTTTAGGAATGCTGGAAATGTCATAATTTGAAAAACTGTCTTGAGTGCGGTTGTAACTTTGAACAGTCACTAAACGAACAGTTGTAATTTAAGGACTACCTGTACTTGTTTTATTCTAAGCAGTTTACAACACATGAGAAAAACTATAAATCTATAGCTGGTATCAAGTCAGTATGCTGTTTTAAAGAGTAGTGTTTGTTATATTCTAAAACATTGGGATAAGACGGGTCAGCAACCCGCAACTCCGGAGCCGCATGTGGCTCTTTTAACCTTCTGTTGTGGCTCCCTCCTTTCATCCCTCTGCTGCAGAGAGAAGCTGCTGCCGCCGCTGCTGTTTCCACTTCCATGGCCTGCCTGCTGCTCTCGCAGCACCTTGCGCAGCACAATGAAATTTAGCGCACTTCAAACTGGGGGAGATGGGGTCCCTCCTGGAGCGATGCAGAGCCACAATGTGACCCTGCCCCACTCCCTCTGGTAACAGCAGCATTGGCCGCGGCACAGGCCAGTGTCTCGTGGCAGAGAGTAGGTCGCGCGTCTCCCTGAGCAACCAAGGCACATCAAGCACCAACAAAGACCGGAAGTAGCTGCCTGCTGTTTCCTGCTGCAGTCTGTTGGGCAGTGAGAGAGAGAGAGAGAGAGAGAGAGAGAGAGACAAAGGGAAAAAAAGACAGAGGTGAACAACACACCTAAGGCTGGGTGTGGCAAGAGGTGGCTAGGAGGGGAGGCGGGGCTGGGCTGAGCATGGCAAATTTAACTACCGGTTCTCTGCCCTAATGATGGTTGGGTAGGTGTGGCTGGGGTGGATAAGTCATGTGACTGGGTGAATGTGAGTGTGCCCATCCAGTCACACTGGTTGTTAAAATTATTGGCTCCTGGTGTTTTCTGTGGGAAACGGTCCAAATGGCTCTTTGAGTGTTTTAAGGTTGCAGACCCCTGGGATAGGAATACACCTATATTTAGTAAGAAAGCTTTTCTAGAGGCAATGGGATACTACTGAGAATGTCAATCCTCTGGTCTCAGTCACCCTGTTATAGAAATTAAGACTCACAAGATTTCCATGGGAGATCAGAGAGGTTTATTGCGCAAGGTTCAGTGCAACACAAGAAGCAAAGGCTGAACGCCAAAGGATTATAATGCAGTTACATTTATACATACTTTTGACATCTTATGATTGATTACAATGCTGACAGCCGACCGCAACAAACCCACCCCCCATTTCCTTGCTACTATATCCTACAAGCGTACTAACGTGTATTCCCTCTTTAAGTAGAACACAGGTGTTACTTGCAAACCTATCTTAAGTTCCTGCCGTTAGATCTGTGGTTACCTCTGCTTGGCTAAGTGTGATATTTTGCTCCTGATAATGTTTCCTGAACTTGACAGCTGAGAAAGGTTAATTATTTCTGTGGTTTTACCTTTTGAACCCAATACTAAAGAAAGGGGTCCTTCAGAGGTCATCTAGACTGACCCTGTTTTATATCATTTTTATATCCAATTTCTATCTTAACCCCATACCCCCAATTTCTTTCAAGTTGGGTGATTGGTGTATCCTTTTGCTATTAGATTGTGTAAGACAAGCAGATTCTACATAAAGACAGTTCTGAAACTAATAGGCACACAAAAACAATGTCACTCAATATTATACTATTACTAACTCGTTAACAAGATCATGAAGAATTAGGCAAACCAATCAACCATGTAGAACTAGAAAGGTTTGAAATGTATAGTTAAATCAATTAGGACAAGATGAATGGGGTATCCATCAATTTATTGACATATGTCAAAATGCTCTGAGAGAATACACCAACACAAGTTTCCAATTTATACTGTATAATAAATAACTATATTGACATCAAACTTAAAGGCTTTATTTACTCAAACGATCCACAGGCTAACTGACCTCCCATTTGTTTTTATACAGCCCATGAGCCAATGAACGGACAGGCAAGTGGGCTGCAGATTAACAGCACCATATCTCAGCCAAGGGTCGTGTGTGGGTGAACGTCCTAGGTGGCCATAAAGGCCTATCAGCAGTTTCCTTGCTGACAGGCTAGCAATGTCCAATGCTACTGTGCTATCTGGCCTGCAGACTTGCCATCTATACCTGCAAAGACAGAGGCTCTTGATCAAAAGAATTTCCAGAATTCTAGTTTAGACTACAGTTATGTTTCATAGTATGTTCTATTCAACATGCAAAGTGAAGCAGGATAGTTTTCAGTCACAGAATGGTTCTTGAAATACAGCACTCCCACAGAATGATGCTCTGCTGTGATGAAATACATTTTAGCAAAACAACCTGAAACACATTTCCCAGTAAAACAAGCTTGTCAACTCATATGAATAGTAATCATTGATGCAGCAAGAGAGTGTTCCACTGAAACCTTTCGCTTTGGGCAAACATTATTTCAGGGGGGAAAACTACAGTGTCTGTTTCCGAGATATCGAGACCAGCCAAATTGATCAGTCACATATGAATTTTTATGATATTAGATCCAAAATTTTGGATGGAATCACCAATGTTATCACACATAATCAACTAGCAGATGGAGTTTGTTAGCAGCTATCTTTCAAATGGCAGTTCAGCCCAGGAAGAGAAGATTCAAAATGTTCAGACTCTGCCTTAAACTTACTTATAAATGAGAGCTAGAAATTCCTATTGCATTTAGTGTAATTCTTTTTGGATTTCACCCTGTTTTGAGGGGCCTAATAGGCCCTTTAAGCATAGTTCTCATCTTACATCCATTTGTTTAGTGACCATTTAAAATTACAACACTACTGAAAAAAGTGACTTACAATCAGTACTCAACCATTGCAGCATACCCAGAGTGACATGATCAACATTTAGGTGCTTGGCAATTGGCATATATTTACGAGGGTTTGAGCACTGGGTGTGTGGGTGTCACATGATTGCCATTTGCTTCTTTCCCAGCCAGCTTCCAAGAAGCTGTCAATGGAGTAAATTGCATTTGCTTAATGACCATGTTTCATTTAACTGCTTAACGACCATGGCAGAAAAGGTCATCAACTTACACAACTCACTTAACCACCACTTTGCTTAACAATGGAAATTCTGGTCCCAAGTGTGGTCATAACTCAAGGACCACATATGTATTGATATAAAAGTATTTTCAGTTCAACTTTATGGAAAGATATGGGTACTCTTATTCAACAAATGTTCTTGGCATATAATTTGACAGAAATCTATGTGATATGGTGAACATCTGCTTCATTACCATCCACATACATAATTCTCATTGGATGTCAACAATTTAAACAATGTTTAAATGGAAAAAGCTGTCAGTTTCATCAATAGGAAACATCATTCAGAATGCAGAATTTAAGATCCATCTGACATTACAGTTCAGGATTCATTTAAGGGTTTTCATAAGTATGTTTGCAACCAGCCCATGATCCTTGGCAGTTAGGCATAATCCAAGAACAGGTTTGGTTTGATCATGAATGTTGTGAAGCTGTAAATCACCACTTTAAATTCTACAAAGAGATCCCCAGAAAAATGCGATTTCCATCTGGTGTCAACGCCCTACAACTACGTATCTATATCTGGGGAGTTACATTGGTTTGGCTGGCTTGAAAGCTATTTTTCTGGGCAGTTTTGCCTCATATCCTACAAGGGGCAGTAGTCCCAAAACATGACTTTGGTACTTCTTAATTTAGAAGCGTCCCTTCTGTGCCCGTCGCGGCTTTCTTCCCATCCCCATTTTCCTGTCACTCGCTTACTTCGCATGAAAGCTCTGCTGCAGGCCACATTTAAGCTCCAAGGAGGAAAACCAGGAAAAGCACGGAAGGGCTGGCGCTCCTCCGTGGCCTCGGCCTTAAATTTCCCTGCATTTCTTTGTATCCTCTCGCTGGCTCCGTTAAAGCTACCAGCGCCTTGGTTACTGTTCCACAGCCAATAATTCAGTTTTCCTTTATCGCTTCGCGAGTCCAGACTTCCCTGCAAAAGTTCCTCCTTCCCCACAGAGCGTCGAGACCAACAGAAAGCTTTACTTGGAAACTGACTCCACCTTCAATTGTACCTAAAGTCTCGTGATTGGCTCGCACTTTCATGGGCTTACATCAGATCAGATCGGATGTTTCGAATAGCTTCTAGGGAATTGTAGTCCTCAAGAAAGAATTGCTTTGAGCCACGAAAGACGAAAGACTTCATATCCCAGCGTGCCGCTGAAACAGTCGAGATGTGAGGTGTGTGATAAATCCAGCCTTGGCTGTATTTTATTTTATGCTGGTCCTTGTGCTACTGCCTGCCGTCTTCAACCTTAGCTCAGAGTGGCAGGATGGATGGGACGTGAGTACTTTGGCATCTCACCTACTTTAGGACCAGAGCTTCCTGGTCGTTTTAGCTTTGTTTGGAAAAATCACTAGGATGCTTTACTTGTGGGGAGGCAAAAAAAAAAAAACCCAATAAAAAACAAAAACCCCGAATTAAAAGTCCAGTACATAATTCGTGATAAAAAGTGGCACATTTTCCCATGATCTGAGAAGGGATTTGAATCTTCTGTGATCATCTATCCGTTAATTTTTTGACAAAATGGGAATAATTAAAATGTAATGTTTTGCACAGATATTTATACTATGCATATATGATGTGATGCATACATTATTGCCCTGTGCTTTTTTCCTGTGTTAATTTAAATCACGTAGCGGCTATTTGTGGTTAGGTTGTCCTTTTGTTTCACAAAAAAAGTTGATTTTGATAATGTTTCATACTATCTATTCATCAAATTCATTCTTGTAATTTTAAATATTTTTTTCTTCTCCTGTATTATATTTCTCTACTACATCATAGAAAATATTGGTTTGCAATAGCCATAAACTTTTTCTAGATTAAACATAGTAAAATGGACAAATCTCATATAAATGGCAGAATAAAAATTTACATGGTAAAAATAATCCATTAAAATAGAGGTACTGAGGGAGTTAGTGACCAAAGAAGGCTGATGTAAAAAGGCTGGTTTGGTAAGAATGCTTCCAGCACATCTGCTTGGAGACTGGAACCCTGCAGAAGAAGGTTGTTGTTGGATTCTTGGTACTCTGAGCTCAGAAAACATCAAGAACCCAGCACTTTAACCTTGAGCTACATATATTCTCAGCTATGGGAAAGCAAATCATTACCAATCATGTAAAAAGGTCACCAATGTAGGTCTTTAAATGGCAGTCCCAGAGAACAGCTGAGAGGAGTTTGATGTCAACGGAGATGTTTCTTTGGTTCATCTACTTGAGGTATCTAGAATTTTGTCCCCAAATAGAAGCCCTTTTAAATTAAATTAAAGCATTGTATCTTTTCCCATAGCATCTGTTGAAATTGACACAATCCACAGTATCACATCATCAGAAGTAATTACTGGTGCATTTTTACTCTTAACAGTTTAAGAATATTGGCTGAGTACAGATAGTCCTCAACTTACAACCACAATTGAGCCCAAAATTTCTGTCATTAAGTGAGACATTTGTTAAGTGGATTTTATCCCATTTTATGACCAGTTATTAAGTGAATCACTGCAGTTGATAAATCAATAATCTGGTTGTTAAGTGGATGTGGCTTCCCCATTAACTTTGCTTGTCAGAAGGTTGTAAAAGATGATCTTAATGACCTTGGGACACAGCAACAGTGATAAATAAGAATCAGTTGCCAAGCATTTGAATTCTGACCACATGATCATGGGGATGCTGCAAAGGTCGTAACTTTGAAAAATGGTCATAAGTGCCATTGTAACATTGAATGTGCTGTTGTAACTTTGAATGGTCACTAAATGAACTGTTGTAAGTGGAGGACTACCTATATAAACATTGAACAAAGCCAAGGCACATTGAATTACCATTGGATGAATAATCCATAATTGGCTGTTTGCATGTCATGATATGATTAAGGGAAGGGATGCAAATGCTGAGGAGCAGGAATGGTGCTGAACCCATCCACAAGCCAAGCAGCTGCACATTGGAAGCATGCAGGGAGAAGCAGTAGGGGTTTTATTTCCTGATTTAATTTTTTTATTGAATTTTGACAGAATTTAAAGGGACCTTGGAGGTCTTCTAGTCCAAACCCTGCTCAGGCAGGAAACCTTATACCATTTCAGACAAATGGTTTTCCAATCTCTTCTTCAAAACTATCCACAGTTAATCCATAGTTTAGTTTTAAGGTGGGGTCCTACAATAAGCTTCAGACACTGCTTGGATCCTAATGCTTGGACATTTTGCATTTGCAATGCTAGGATAAAGGCTTTACTTGGTGTCTCTCTTTTGCTTTTCACTCCTGTTAGATATTTACGGAAAAGAGGAGGCCCATATAAGACAGAACCAGCCACAGACTTAACCCGCTGGCGTTTGAGTAATGAAGAAGGTCGGCAGCGGTGGCGATATCTAGCAGATGGCGAGGATGTGGAGCGGGAGCAGACTGCATTGGAGGCTCATTCTCTAGGGCTGGACACAGTAAGTGACTGATGCTGTTGTGAATATGAGATAGGAGGGGGATGGACAGCTTGCACAACTCTCAGCAATTTCTTTCAAGGTCAGTCTTTAGGGAGCAGGTCAGCTTGTCTGTTGCAAAATATTTCTGTGTTCTAGCAGACATGGAAAAGAGCAAATTCACAGTGCGTCTTTGGGTCATGTGAGGCACTGTGAAGATCTGTGGAGCTCTACTGTTAACCTGACTATCCAGGAATTGTGCCATGACACACATTCAGTCTTTGCAGAAGGGAAAATGGTAATGGTTGGAGAGCACTTCATATTTCTAGGGAGCTTGTCTGTTATTACTCAATTTATTTTGAAGAGGGGCAAATAGGGTGAAACTGATTTGCTTGGCAAAAACCTCTGAAATGACCAATGTAAGAAGATGTGATGGATTCAGAGTGGTTTATGTACACATGTCATTGCAGGCCCTCTGTAAGTTGGAGAAAGGATGCAAAAGTGATCTAGAGTTCTCTTTGTAGAAAGATACCATCTGAAATACATAAGTCTTATACTGCAGACTTCAACTTTTATTTCTAGTCTTCTGTAATTAGAAATGTTACTTCCAAGTATATACAAGAAAGGGTTTGAAGAAGGCTTATACTCTATATATTTCCTTACCAGCATCTTTTAGTGTTTCAGGCACTAGAAACACTGGATCTTGGGTCCAGAAGCAATACTCAGCAGATTCTCACAAGGAGGATACTGCTCTTTAGGAAGCATGCTGATATTGGCTGGTTCCATAAAATAGTAGATTAGATAAAAGCAGGACTAGATAACCTATGGTTTATCATGCACTAGGATTGGTCTAATGCTTAAGGCACCAGGCTAGAAAGTGTGAAACTGAGTTCTAGTCCTGCCTTAGCCATTAAAGCCTACTGGATGACCTTGAGCCAAGCATTCTTGCTCAGCTCAGCTCAGCTCAGCTCAGCTCACAGGGTTGTTGTGGGGAAAATAGGAGGAGGAAGGTGTGCTGAATACGTTCAACCATTTGTAAAAATAATAAAGGCAGGATACAAGTAAACAAATTCACTATGAATCTTTTCTGGCTGGTATCCGAGACTGTCTTTGGTTTGCCTTAAGGGAGCAAATTCAAGGCCAGTTGCTATCCTTTCTGTTGTACCAGAAACAGGGAGAGAGAGCAGCTAAGTGCCTCTCCACAACTTGCACTGCTTGAATAAAGCAGGAGAGTTCAGTGAACATCTTTATACATATGCCAGTTCGCTTTAGACTTTTATGGACCTACAGTCTGGTCATTTATATTACTTTCTGGTTCCAATTCCTTCTACTTTGCAGACTGAAGTCTTCCCAGTCTTGCCTACAGCCTGTACTGCAGAGGAGGCAGCGCTAAATGGGATGAAATTTTTCTCAGGCCTACAAGCAGAGGATGGTCATTGGGCTGAGGATTATGGAGGACCTCTCTTTCTGCTGCCAGGTATTATTATAAGAAAGGTCCCAACAACTTCTTCTCAAAGATGGTCTTGCATCAGTCAGATGATCAGTGTTTTGTATCAAAGGAAAAAAAATTGCTAAAATATATTGGCTGAAGCTATTTCAGAATTAATTAAATGTTTCTCTACATGCTACCCATTACTGACCAATGGTTTAAAAGGAATAGAGGGATTTATTATATTAATGTAGAGTACCGCTAGAACAAATTAGCTCATGACAGTGGTGAGTTTAAATGACAGGTCTGTCTCCAGGCCTCTTGGAATCTTTTAAGACTAAGCATTCCAGTTCATTGGATTTCAGCAGAAGTGAGAACAGACAGAGACCATTGATTATTTCAACAGCTTGTTGTTGTTGTTGCTGCCTGAAAAGGCTTTCCAGCCTTAACTGCATTTTTCTACCTTCTGGTCTTCTTCCAACAGGACTTCTGATTGTGTGCCATGTTGCTAAGATTCCACTCCCAGAAGAAAGTAGGAAGGAGATGGTGCGCTACTTGCGTTCAGTGCAACTCCCAGATGGAGGATGGGGCCTGTGAGTAAAGCTCAAAAGCTGCTGCTTCAGAAGGACTTTTGCAACTTTCTGCTATTTCATTATCAGGGTAGTGGTGGCGGCAGCAGCACCAGCAACATTTCAGTTCAGCTCAGTCTAAATAATGATGCCCCAGACTCACTCCATATTCCAAAGCGGGAGCAAAGTGACCCTGTACTTGCCTCTTCTTCCGGCCCATGTTGGTGCTGTGCGCACCAGTGTCTCTTGGGGAGACGCGTGACTTTCTCTCCGCCCCGAGACACTGGCCCGACTGTCGCTGATGCCGGTGCTCTCGCCCCCTCCATGGCCTGCTCGCAGCTCTTGCAGCGCCTTGCACAGCACACTTAAATTTAATGTGCTTCACAATGGGGGAGACAACGTCCCTTGCTCCTCCTGGAGCCCATTATGACGGGGAGCATTGGTTGCTCAGGGAGACATGCGACTTTCTCTCCGCCCCGAGACACAGGCCTGGCCCAGCTGCATCTGATGCTCCGCGTTGTAATGGGATCCAAGAGAAGCAGGGGACATCGTTTCCCCCATTATGAAGCGTGTTAAATTTAAGTGTGCTGTGCAAGGTACTGCAAGAGCAGCGAGCAGGCCATGGAGGCAACGAGCACCAGCATCAGGTGCATCCAGGCTGGGCCAGTGTCTCAGGGCAGAGAGAAAGTCGCACATCTCCCCGAGCGACTGAGGTGCACACAGCACCAACAAGGGCCGGAAGAAGAGTACAAGGCAAGTACAGGGCCGCTTCACTCCCGCTCTGGAATATGGAGCAAGTCTCCATCCTCCGCGGTCGCCCTTACCTTCTCAGGTGAGGAGTGACTGGTAGGGAGAGGGTGAGGGCGAGGGGTGGGGCCAGCCAGTGCGGGGTTCAGCCGGCAGGAAGCCACAGCAGGGGGACGAAATAGCTTCATTTATCTGGGAACCTGAAATGATTCTTGATTTAAATCCTATGGTAAAAAGCACTAAAAGAAGAAGAAAGAACATCAGCAAAACAAAAAAACCTAAAAAACAACTCCTTCCTGTTTTTGGAAATGGTTCAAACACACACACACACACACACACACACACACATGAGAGAGAGAGAGAGAGTTATGAGAGACAGAGGGAGAAGGAGAGAGAGATGGGGAGAGAGAGATTACAGAGAGGGGGAGAGAGAAACAGATGAGAGATGAGAGGGGGGGAGAAAGAGATGAGGGAGAGAGAGATGAGGGAGAGAAAGAGACAAAGAGAGACAAAGATGAGAGAGAGAAAGAGGGAGAAAGAGAAAGAGATGAGAGAGAAAGATGAGAGACAGAGAAAGAGACAGAGATGAGCGGGAGAGAGAGAGAGAGTTGAGAGAAAGAGAGAGATGAGAGAAAGAGAGGTGAGGGGAAGAAAGAGAAAGAGAGACATAAGAGAGATGAGATGAGAGAGAAAGAGGGAGGGAGAGATGAGAGAGAGAGAAAGATACCTGTTTCCCACAGAAAAGAAAACACTGGGAGCTACAAAACCTGGGTAGGCTGGGGGGGTCGTCATGTGACTGGGTGGGTGGGAGTGATGTCAAGTTAGTCATGCCCACCCGGGTTTTGTGGCTCCTGGTGTTTTCTTTCCTGTGGGAAACGGGTCCAAATGGCTCTTTGAGTGTTTAAGGTTGCAGATCCCTGGACTAGAAGATCTCTAAGGTTCCTTCCATCACTATGGCTCTATGTTTTATTACCAAAATAATATAAAATAAAGGCAGAGGGAATGACTTCGGTAGAAAAAAAAGCGTAAGAATGTGTGGCTTAGAACAGACAGTGGCTTTGTTTGGAATAGGTGGACATTCTGTTTCTTAGACCTATTTATGTTTCTTAAGCCCCACAAAGTTTGAAAACGCAACAAATAAGAATGATATGAATTTCAGGAAGACTTCTTAATGCTAGTGTAATGTGTAGTCTTGAAAACTATAAAAATAAGTTCCAGACAAATTCATAGCAGATCAATTAAGGTGGAGTTACTTTAAAAGGCTTCCTACTCACCGATGGGCTGAGAACTCCTCTTCTGGCTGGTTCCTGCAGTCGTTCCCACTGCTTCTCTTAACAGATACGTTACTCGTAGCTACAGATAGTGAAATGTCCAGACTTCTTTGTTTTCTTTGGAATCTATCATCTGAATGCTTAGGGATTACAGTATTAATTTTTCCTATTTCTGGTGAATTGATTCTGCAAGCAAACTAATTCTACCCAATCTCAATCTGCAGCATTATATTTCTCTTTTATGCATTTAAAATAGAACTCTAAAATATAGTCATTGTTATTGTAATAAAATTGCTCATGCTCTTTTATTTTGCCTTCTTTGGTTTAACCAGTTCTTAAAAATTCACAGAATTGGGTTGGGTTTTCTTGTGTGAACACATCTACCTAACACTTTTCTTGTTTGTTGTCTGTTAGACACATTGAGGATGTGTCTAAGGTATTTTCCACTGCACTGAACTACACGGCCATGCGTATTCTTGGAGTCAGCGCTGATGATCCAGACTTAGTGAAGGCTCGAAATAACCTCCACAGCAAAGGTGAATAACCAGCTGGAGCCTGGAAATAAATGTGGTTTTTATTTTTCATTTTACCATCATTTGCTGCCTTTGGAAAAAAGGACTCTGCTTATAGAATAATCACAAATTATGGTTTATATGTTTATGGATTAAGTTGATGTCAGCTTTTAGTGACCATGTTGGTATACTGTCTTCAGGAATATTTATCTCCATTCTGGCCCTTCAGATCTTCCAATGATATGTCAATTGCCACTGTAATCAAGCCCAACCATGGATAACTTACTGTCTTCTTTTGGGCTGTCTTGATTATACAGTTTGCATCAGCAAAACTGTCTCTTATTCTTCTGCTTTTCTAAAGCCAGCTTGAACATCTGGCATCTCCCTTTCCATATCAGGCCCTAATCTACATTGGCTGATCCTAAGCATTACTTTGCTAGCATGAGAAATTAAAGGCATAGTATAATAGTTTGCATACTGTATTAAGTCTCTCTTTTTGATATACAGATCTTTGCCTGTATTTACTTTAGTTTCTGTTTTCTTTTTGGCAATTTCTACTTCTTATTCTGACATCTAGTTTTCTTTATTCTATTTTTAGCAGTCTTTTTTCACATTCATTCTTAACAATTTCTCTGATATTATTTCTCATTTCCTCTGATTCTCTGTCAAATTAGGTTCAGGGCTTCCAAGCAATTCCTGATACTCTCCTTGAAAATGGTGGATATATGCTCAAGATTGTATCATAGAAACAAGCTGGCTTTGTTCTTCTGCTTTAGCTTAGTTTGGAACTTGTACAAGAGCAGTTTATGATCTGTTCCATAGTCAGTGTCTGGCCACACTTTTGCTCTTGTAGCTGAGTCTTCCACATCCTTCTGCCAATAGTATAGTCATTTTCATTTTTTTATTCATCTTCTATGATGTCCAACACTTTAGTTGTTTGAAGATTTTGATAGCAGTGAAGTAATTAGATTGGAAGAAACTGATAAATTGTTCTGTTCTTGCAGGAGTGGCAGAACCTGGGGGCAAGTCAAAAGAATCAATCTAGAGCTGTGATGGCTAACTTATGGCACGTGTGCCAGAGGGCATGCAGAGCCCTCTCTGTGGGCATGTGCGCTGTTGCCAAGTGCCCTTCTCGTTTCCAGCATGTGCATGCACACTGCCCAGGTGATCCTTGCACATGCCGGAGCCCCGGAAACCCGAAGACCAGCTGGCTGGCGAGCATGCATGTGCTGGAAACCAGAAGACCAGGTGCGTGCCGGCCAGCTGGTCTTCGAGTTTCCGGGGCTCCGGTGTGCATGAAGACCAGCTGACCAGCGTGCACCGGAAACCAGAAGACCAGGTAGCCAGTGAGCACATGTGCATTGGCCAGTGGTATTCAAGTTTCCGGGGCTCCGCCACGCACACATGCACACAAGCGTGTTCCGGTTTAGGCACTCGGTGCTGAAAAGGTTTGCCATAACTTGTCTAGAGTCTTTTCATAATCACAAATGAACTAATTCCAACTTGTCTTGAATTCTGTTGACTTTATTTAGTGCCAAAATAGTGCTAACCTTCAGTTGAGCAAATTCCTGTGCATAAGCATGAATTGTAATAAATCAGATTAATTGGAACTTCGTGTGTGGTCCTGTCTTTCATGCCTGACAGTTCCAGTTCAGTTTCCTAAGCCCAACTACATTTTTCTCATCATCATTTCCACCATTGACATTTCAATCTCCAAATAGCACATTTTGTTTGCATATTCTATTGATTTTACATTAAACTGGACCATAAAACTTGTCAATTTCCTCTTTTTCTGCATCAGTTGGAGAATATACTTGGATAACCTTCATAATAAAAGGTTGTACAGGAAGTGTAAATGGCTAATATTTGATCATTGCTACATGATGCCCAAATACTACTTTCACTATATCCTTCCTGATTATGAAAAAAAATGCCATTTCTTTGTTTTTGTGTCTTGAGTAGTAAACAGTATGATCAACTGGCTGAAAGTATCCAGTTGGTATTCATTTTAATTTGCTGATGCCAAAGACCTACAAATAAAGCAAATACATTTCCTATTTCATTGTTTTGAGCTTTCCCATGTTTAGCAGGACTTGAGGGAGAAGATTACATTTTTACTTTAGATTTTTCAATACATTCTTGGTTCTCCTTGATCATGTTTGTTATGAAAATCTAGGAGCAGAAAAAAAGATAAACTTGATGCCAACCTGCTTCCTTTTCCGAATATCAAACTAAGAGATTCTTCTGGTTGTCTGTTTGGTGGTATTCTCAGCTTGATTGGAGCTGCTCAGTAATTAACATGGCTAATGCTGTTCATTCATTAATAGTTTGCTATTTGTAGGAAATGCTTTTGGGGCTCATTATGTGACCACTTGTGAATTAAATGTTACTTACCGGTACATTGTTCAATTTTCCTAGGAGGTCTTTAAGTAGAAGGCACCATCTCTTCTTTCCTAAAATTCCCCCGCTTTACTTAGCCTTGTCAGTAGACTTGTTCTTCTTGTGTCTGCTCCAAGTCCAATGAATAGTAGGTATTTGTATTAGTTCTGTGGGAGGTAAAAAGTTATTCACTAGCTCTTTCTTGCTTTCTCTCTGACTGGAGAAATTGAAGCTACCCTTTTATTTTCTGATTTCTGTGTTTTACATTGGCCAGAAACTCCAGGAAAGTCTTATCTGTAGAGAATGACCCATAGAAAAACTGCTGTTATGGTCAGGATTAATGGAAGAAGAGGAAGGGTGAGGCCAGACTATTTGGTAGCAGAGCCTTTTCAGGACTGAGAGGACAAGACACACCACACAGACAGAGGGGAAAAGGAGAACCCTAGCTCTTACTTAGATCATTTCTCCCCTTTCTTCTCCTCTGTAATAACTAGTATGAATTGTTTATGTTTTATAAAGTTGGCAGCTGTTTTGATACTATTCTATTTTGGAATTCTTCAGGTGGTGCTGTAGGAGTCGCTTCCTGGGGTAAATTTTGGCTGGCTGTCTTGAATGTCTACAGTTGGGAAGGAATGAATACATTGCTTCCTGAGATGTGGTGTGTAAATCGTCATCAAGATAATTATACCCAGCTTCTGTCTGTCTTCATTATATAGATGGATGCATTTGACCAAAAAAACCCACTTTTACCATCCCCCCTCCCAAAATACAAAGCTTTCTTAGAATTTACACTTACTGTATGCATGTAAATACTGAATCTGTTTCAGTATTCACTATGAGAGTATTTTTGGATTTTTTTCCTGATATGGGCTCTTGAATGTCCTCTAAATGCCTATTTTACTTCCTCTTCTGTTTTCTTTTCTACAAGCTGAGGAGGAATTTCCTATATTTATTTTTAAAAATTCACCTCAATGTTTAAGATAGCAATCTGACACCCCTCCCCGCAAGAATGAGTGTTTTAACCACTACCAAATGGCTCTCTAAACTTGTCTTCCTATTGGAATAGTAACAGTAAATAGGTTGACTATATCTCAGTTTTCATCTAAGACCAAAGGAGTACAATCTGATTCCAGTATTTTTGATACTGTCCCCAAATGTGACATTATTTATACACTGGACACCTTCATGGAGACTCTTCGAGGTCTGATAGTTGCTAGAGATGGGCATGCCAGTGGCCAATTTTCAAAGCCTGCTGGGTGAAGTGAAGTGGCATGAAGCAGCCACTCCATGTTTTGTTGTCATGATCTTTTTGCAGATTTCCTTTAGTCAAGTTGTTACATTGTCTGGAGGTATCAGTCCACTGTTATGAGCTTTTTCCTTCTTTCTACTTCACAATAGGTTGTTTCCTTCGTGGATGCCAGCTAACCCTTCCACACTTTGGTGTCATTGCCGCCAGGTTTACCTGCCAATGGCCTACTGCTATGCTATCCGCCTCACTGGAGAAGAAGATGAACTTATCTTGAGCCTTCGACAGGTAGTTGCCAAAGCATAGCTTTCCTATTAATCCAATGACTTTCAATTAATGGAATCCCTGATCTTGTTTAAGATGCAGGGTTCGGCCAATTTTCATTTTCCCAATCCCCAAAGAATTCCAAAATTGAAATTTGATAGGAAAATGCCCTTTTGATTCCACCCCCTTCTTTTTGCTGGAAAAATATATTTCAGAGTTGTATTAGACCAATTTAGAAAGGGTGCACATGCTTCAAACATTATTTCAAAGAGGGATTATGAAATGCATGGGATTAAGGCATCATTTTAAAGCAGCCACATTTTTCAGGCTTCCACACATTCAGCTCATTAAAGCACCCCTGTATTTAGTGCTGCTTTAAAGTGCTGTGCTCTTTCATATTCCAAAGCATCTTTTCCAAATAGTTCTCAAAGAATGCACAGCCTTACTATTTAAGCTTGTAATTCTCTGTTCATAAAATACAGTAAAACCTCTGAAACTTGACCCAAGGGACTGAATGAAAGTCGTCAGCATACAGAACAATGTACTGATATGTACGCATGCCTCATTTTCCTGTACAGAAACACACATAATGAAAACGTAGGAAAATCGTTCACACAATACTGCATCATACAAAATCAATACATTTATATATGTATTGTTTTCTCTTGTTTTAATCATTCTGAAAAAAGAGTCAATTTTAGTCTGTTTCTTATTCTTGTTATGAAGGTACCATATTTTTCGGAGTATAAAATGCTCCAGACTATAAGACACACCTACTTTTTTGAGGGAAGAAAACGAGAAAAAAAAATCTGCCTTTGCGTCCCAGCAATTTGCCTCCTTGCAGCAAACAGCCCATTACAGCTTCAGCTTCAGCACAGCCTGATTAGCACAAGAAAAAAATATCTGCCTCTGCCTCCCAGCAATTTGCCTCTTTGCAGCAAACAGCCCGTTTTAGCTTCAGCTTCATCACAGCCTGATTAGCTCAAGCAGCTGATTGTCAGTTGGATTTGCCTTCCGAAGGTCAGCTGTTTCAGGCTGCAGGAATTGCCATAGCCTATTGCCACCTCCCTGTGCCCCATTTTCTGGTGGGTGTACATTTGGTGTATAAGACATGCCCAAATTTTCATCCTCTTTTGGGGGGGGAGTGCGTCTTATACTCTGAAAAATATGTTAAGTGAAAAAAGCACTCTGAACACTAGCCATACCGCTCAGCATACCTGGGCATTTTTCCATGGCAAATGATTTTAATTGCATTATCAAATGACTGACATCCTCTTCTTTCGGAATATCTGCAATTTCTGTGTCGTCCTTGTTTAATTCTTTTGCTTCATCCATTGCTTCCAACACTGACTTGCATCTCGGCCAGTACTGATAGGAAAATTGCTTCTGGGTGAGGTTCATTGCAGATTACCATATCGTCATCCATTGCAACAAAATCTTCAAAATCTACTCCTTAGAATTCCGCCATGGGAGGTGGGCTATCTAGCGGGGCTGCAACATCTTGCTCTTGTAACAAATCCAGCTTTCTTGAAGCACTTCTGTATTGTTTCAGGCTGAACTTTATTCCAAGCAAAACTAATCCAGAGAACTGCATCCAGAGCAGTAACTGATGAAACGGATGATTTTGCTTCTGCAGACGAACCATAGGTTTGAATTTTAGCAATGACCCACTGCAGAAGCTGGGCTCAGTAGTGCATTTTGAATGTTTTGATTATGCCTTGGTCAAGAGGTTGAATTTTTGATGTAGTGTTTGGAGGCAAAAATTTCAGTTTCACGTTTGTAAGATGATTCACTTGGGGGTAGCTAGGACAATTGTCCACTACAAAGAAAATGGGCTGTTTCTTTTCCTTCATTTCTCGGTCAATACCTCTTATCCACTCCTCAAATAGGGCATCAGTCATCCATGCAGATTTGTTAGATTTCCAGGTGATGGGAAGGTCTTTGGTTGCAGGTTCTTGAATGAGGGTGTCTTTGCCGATTTACCAGTCACCAAAGGTTTTAGCTTTTTTCCGGTTAAGCTAGTGCACAGCAGAACTGTGAATCATTCCTTAGAAAGTTTTCCTTTGTGGATGCCAGCTAACCCTTCCACACTTTGGAGTCATACGGTTGTTAAGCGAACCTCACTTCCCCCATTGACTATTTCTTGGAAGACTGCTGGGAAAGTAACAAATGGTGATCACATGACCCCTGAACAGTGCAACTGTCATAAGTACATGCCAGTTGCCAAGCAGCTGAATTTTGATCACATGACCATGGGGGTGCTGCTACAGTCGTAAATGTGAAAACCAGTCATAAGTCACATTTTTCAGTGCCATTGTAACTTTGAATGGTCACTAAACAAATGGTTGAGGACTACCTGTAGTCCAGATATCTCTACCAAGAAGCAGCACAGCAGGACCTTGCCCACAGAAGAGAATCCGCTTCTGGTTCTCCCTCACCTATTCTTTAGCGGTGCTGCTAAATTGGCTGTTGAAAAGAGCAGGTGGAAGGGCATTTCAGTGGGGCTAATCTATCTTATTTATTAAATGTATTTATGAAATGTATGTGACACTCATCTCACTGTAAAAGTGACTCTGGATAACTTGCAGCATAATAAAAAGATAATACAAAGCAATTTAAAAAATAAGAAAGATTAAATACAGACTAAAAAACCAAAAGGTCATATGATATGGTGGGGATATTCTCTCTGCACAGTCAGCCCCAGCATTAAGCACCCCTATTGGAGCCCTAGGCCAGGCGGCAGAACCAGGTTTTAAGGCTCTTCTGGGAGGCCAGAAATGTGGGGCCAACCTCACCTTCAACAGAAGAATCTGCCAAAAGTTGGGGGCCACAGCAGAGAAGGCTCTTCTCCTAGATCCTGCCAAAGAAATTATTTGGCACATGGGATCTTCTGTTGGAGTGAGTGGGACTACCAATAACAGAATAACAGAGTTGGAAGGGACCTTAGGGGTCTTCTAGTCCAACCCCCTATTCAAACAGGAAACATTTCAGACAAATGGTTGCCCAATCTCTTTTAGGGTACAATGTTAAATAAATAATGGGCAGGCACAATTGTTTTTTTCTGGTCTCATGATGCTAAATTAAGGTGGAATCTCTCTAAAGGCCTTCTGGAGGTCAGTGTTTCTGGCATGTTCCTTAAGAAACAATTTTGCTTGTTCAAAACCCACTGAGATTTCTTATGGATCTTCAAATGCTAATTCTTTATTCTTCCGGACTTCTTTTGTAGGAACTCTATGTACAAGATTACGACAGTATTGACTGGCCAGCACAAAAAAATAATATTGCTTCTGGGGATTTATACACACCACATAGCTGGCTACTAAAAGTGATCTATGGTATGTGAAACTACCTCTTGCCGAAGGGGCCCCCTCATTTGTTCTTGCCAGATTCCATTTCACTGCAGAATAAAAACACTGTCAAGGAAACATCTTTGTAAATTCAAAAGGGTCCACAGGAAGATAAAACTAACAAGTTTTTTCCTAACATTTCATTGTATCTAATGGTTCCCCAAAATAGCAGTGATAGTAACAGATATATTATTCTCCTATCTGACAGCACCCTCCCTAGTCACTCACATACCCTTGCACATAGTCTCCCATGAGGCAGCAGCCACCCCAATCCACACTGCATTTGTGCCACTCCTTCCCGACCACCTGCGCACTCCCTTGCTCACCCACCCACAAACTCCCCCCCCCCTCCCGCTAGGCAGCAGCCACTTATCTACCTGCTGTCTGCCTTGTGAGCACCTGGGACTTGCAAATTTCTGCTGGTTTCCCCACTGATCTTGATTAATGGAAGTTGGCAGGAAGTTGCAAGGAAGTACTCACTTAAAAATCCATGATCCTTGTTTAACAACTGCAATAGGGACTGCAGGGATTGCTGTTGCAGTCATGTGCAGGCTTTATGATCACATTGCTTAGCAATATAAATTTCAGTCTCAATTGCCATCATTATCTGAAGATTACCTATACATTTAACAGGGAATGGCAAAGTTATAAACCAAAGCGTTTGTGTGTGTGTGTGTGGGGGGGGGGGATGAAGATTAAGAAAGGTGTAAAAATTAAACACTGTTTGCCTGGAGCAGTATGTTAAATGGAAATTAAATGAGTTTTCCAGTTGCAGTTTGAATTATGATGGAAACATACGTTGGCTTTGCAAATTAATTGAATAACAGTTTCTGCTGTATTTGCTTCCAATTTTTCAGAAGGTAAATTGAATCTTCCATAGGTCTTTCTGCTTCTATTCCAGCAATAGCCAATATCTATGAGCAATTCCACATCAAAAAATTGAGACAGCGAGCAGCGGAGGAATTATATGATCATATCAAGGCTGATGACCAATTTACCAAGTTCATCAGCATTGGCCCTGTAAGTAGATTTTAAGAATCATTTAGCTCAATAGCTCTGCATCATACTGTAAATTGCTCTGCAGAAAATCAATGGCACCATAGCTTGTGGCCTTAGTGCTCTCTGAGCTTGGGTTGTGTTTTTTTTTGTTTGCAACCAACTTTCATTACTCAACAAATACCATCATTAGTGCTGGTGAGTGCTGGTGCTGGTGGGGTTTGCTCCCTGTTTATATTCAGCAGCTTGCCCTATTGGTGGGAGTGTGGTTTTCTCCTTGGTTGTTCCTTGATTAGGATATTGTTGTTCTTCTAATAAGAATGAACAGGAGCAAATATGTGCTATCTTGCACAAGCACTAGCCTTGTCCAGAGTAGATGACTTTTTAGAAAGTATCTAGAATTCTCATCAAATTTTCTTGGAAACCTTTTTTCTAGTGTACTATGTTTTACAATCAGGCTGATGGTACATATCCTATTAGAAAGAGGTGGAGGGAGAAGAGAACCTGTATGTCTTCTCCACATCATGAAGTATAATATTATAAAATCTATGACTCTATGCCTAGCCACTAAATCTAAATATTAACTCTTACCTAGATCTGGATTCAACTATCCAACTGACTATCGTGGAAGAAGAAAGTTCCCTGGTTTTAATAGTAAACTTATAAATGTTGGTTAGGTTGTTTTATAAATGTATTTTAACTTTGTCTTAATCATTATTTGTATCTATCTCTATATGTATCTAGATATCTAGTTACAGAGCACTCTGCTTGTTTGTAAATAAACAAGTGAAAGTGAAAGAGAAATTGATTTAATACCTTCTGGTGGATCAGGTTGCATTTACCTCCAATTCTCCAAGCCCTTGGGGGTGAAGACTCATTCCTCTTGATAGACAATTGTTGTGCTCGCCTCCCACAGAAACAGCAGCCTCCTGCTGGCGGCTATGTGGATGCTATGAATGTGCCTTAAGGAGAATGTTTTCTTTCTCCTACAAATGTGGAGGAGCAGTGTAGACTGCAAACAATGAACACATCATTTCTGAACTTCCAGCTACCCAACAACCTCATCTAATCCACTTACCACTCTTTCTATCTCTAATATTTTCTGCAGCCATCCCGGTCTGCCTTCTAGGCATACAGTAACAATAATTAAGATAAATGTTAATTCTGTGGAGGAAACTTCTCTGTGATGAGTGGTGGGAAACACTATAGTAATGCCCAGTCTGCAGTGGGATAAGGGATGGTAGTGCTGATTGCTACTCAGTGTGTGCTGATGCTATGGAACAAGTTGGCATAGGAAGGATGCATAGGTTGCTTTAAGGGGGATGAGGCATTCAATTGAATTGAATATCATTCACACCAGAAAGACCTGATAGTGTTTGGACATCAGCCTGAAGGGGCTTTTTTGTGGTTTGCAGGTGTCAACTGTATTTCTGGTTTCTTACAGCCTTGAAGAAAGGAAATGCATTAGTAGGCATGCATTTTTCATCAAATAGAAATATTCCATCTTTAAAAATTTCATCCATTTCTAAATAAAATGAACATCACTTTTAATTTTTTTAAAATAAAAAACTAGAAATACATCCATGCATTGAATCCATGTTTCAAGGTACTTTCCTCTAATATTTTTGTCCTTCATAGTTAAACTCAATGCTGTTTGAAGACACTCCTTTGATTTTATGAAAAAGGTTGTAGTTTTAAATACTTCTCATCTGTGTCTACACTTAAACAGAAGATACTGGTTTTCTCAGGAGTTTTTGAAATGATGAAGAGCTACATTTGTGAAGAAGCACAGCTATTACTTTCAGATGACTTTAGACTTTAGGAGGAAAATAATAGTTCTTTCTTTGCCTTTGTAGATATCTAAAACAATTAACATGCTAGTGCGCTGGCATATCGAAGGAGAGAAGTCTCCCGCATTCCAGGGACATGTTTCTAGAATTTCTGACTATCTCTGGTAAGGCTTTGTTGAAATCCAAACTTGTCCAGCAAACTTTGTTAACCTGGGATCTTCCTGATGTGTTGGACTATAGAATTAACAATTCTGGTTAGGTATCTTGAGGTGCCCGCCCTCTGGAATGATCTACCCCCGGAGATACGCAGGATTCCAGATCTCCGGACCTTTCGTCGGGCCCTTAAAACCCATTTATTCCATCTAGCTGGGCTAGCTTGATCCCATCCTCCATTTTAAATTTTAAATTGATTTTAAATTGGGTTGTTTTAATTATTGGCCAAATAATATTTAATAATTTTTAATTGTTTTTAACTTTTGTATACCATGTTTTATTTTGGCTGTTCACCGCCCTGAGTCCGCAAGGAGAAGGGCGGTTTATAAATTGAAATAATAAATAAATAAATAAATAAATAAATAAATAAATAAATAAATAAATAAATAAATAAATAAATGTATGTATGTATGTATGTATACATGTATACATGTATACATGTATATATGTATTGTATATGTATATATATATGTATGTATATATGCGTGTGTGTGTGTGTATGTATGTATGTATGTATGTATGTATGTATGTATGTATTTCTCTTTAGCCAGGTTCTTCCTACGTAAACCAAGATTTTCATGCAGCCCTAGTTCAGTGAAATCACAATCCACTAGTTTCTAGGCTTTTTTTTTTGGCAGCCAGCAAACATTCTGCTGCCCATTGGGAGACTAAGGAGACAGAATGTTTGCTGTCTGCCAAAAAAAAAAAGCCTAGAAACTAATGGATTGTGATTTCATTGAACTAGGGCTGCATAAAAATCTTGGTTTACGTAGGAAGAACCTGGCTAAAGAGAAATACACATAAAGCGAAAAGGAAAGGAAACGGAAAGAAAAGAAAACAAATATATATGTATGTATGTATGTATGTATGTATGTTTATATACACACACACATACATACATACATACATACACACACAGATGCACGCACACACACACACACACACTATATATATATATTCTCAATGATGGCTTGTATAGTGTTTTTAACTGCATTTTATTAAACTACTTGAAACTATCTGTATTGTAGGAAAGAGATATTCTGAGATGAGAAGTACACATTAAAAGTTCCAGGTAGAAAATCTTACAAGGTTGTTTTTTTTCCTTTCCATTTGTGTTGTGGCCCACCCCTCTAGGAAATCACTGCAGAGTTTGAGCAGTTGGCCAATAAGTAGGTAAGGGTGAGTGATCTAGCCCAAGCCTGCCTCCTTCTTCACATCCAGTCATTTAGCCTTGTGTCTTATTCAAAAGGCCTTTCCAGGAATGGCCTGGAGCTCAATGTTCATGCAACTCATGGCATTGGACTCACTGTTTATGGTAGTGAATCTTACAGGCCTCTTACCTGTTTCTGCTTTGCCATGCCTCTCATGCTTGCTTTTGCTTTTCTTGCAGGCTGGGTCTGGATGGCATGAAGATGCAGGTAATAATTCCTGGCATGTTTTTCTTTTGCTGAGATCTGAACCCATCTCACCGGGTAATGACTACTACAGACTCTGCTTAGAGCTCTGTTTAAAATTAACAGTAACAATAGTAATTTATTAAACTTTTTTGTCATCTGACTCCTATCAACTTTGAGTGGCTCATAACAATAAAAATTTACTCTAAACCAATAAAACGTAAAAAATAAAAAGCTAAAAGATAGCAAGCATGATGAAGTGAAGGGTCCTCCATTTCAAAGACCAGAGTGAAAAACCAAGTTTTCCTAACCCTTCCAAACAATAACAGAGTGGGGGCCATTTGTATCTTGGGGGAAATCTGTTCCCAGAAGGCAGGTGCTACCACTGGGAAGATCTACTTCTAGAGTCCTGATAGATGTCATTGTTTAATACAAGGAACGCAAAGCATGCCAACCCCGCAGGAACAAATCTGCTAGGCAAATGAGACAGGCAGTCCGTGAAGCAAGCAAACCCTATGCCATGTAGTGCTTTATCTGTAACAGCAGCTTAAATCACACCTGGAAACAAATGACAAGTGCAGTTTGTAAAGCAGAAGCTTTAAATCGGCATACTGATGGGCATGCCCATCGCTGTCTGTACTGTTGCTACATTCTAGACTAATGGAAGCTTCCAGGTAGTCTTCAAATGAAGCCCCATTTAGAGTGCATTGAGTAGTCAAGCCAGGATGTGACTGGGCATGAGTGACTGTAAAATTCATTTCCAAAGAGGCAGTTGGGATTAGGGAGGTGGAGAACTGTTTCTCTTCTTATGATTGATTTTCTTCTGATAAATTCCTACACACACACACACACAGCCATTAAGTGTGAGAAAATAAGAGTGATAAAGTAACCTATGAGTTCAGGAATGACAAACATTTTTTCTTGCTCTGTGTGTGGAAAGGGGTACATTTAGAAAGTAATTCCTAAATAGCAAAGGACTGTCAAAGTTTTTATTGCAGGAGAGAGAGATTGTCTTGAGTACGGTAAGGTTCCAAGTAGAAGCTATTGGTGCTAGAGGAAGGGTTCCTGGAAGCCCGTAGCATACAGTACCCTTGGAAGGGAGACCAGCTAGAATTGATTTTATGTAGTCTGCTGGCTGAAATGGTATGCATGCTGAAGATTTCAAAATGCAATCAAAAAGCGTCATTTCAAACTAACTTCTCTTTTAGGGCACCAATGGATCACAGGTTTGGGATACAGCATTTGCTGTTCAAGCTTTTCTGGAGGTAACAGCTTTTTTCACAAGTTTTTCTTGTTAATTTTAATGAACTTTGTGGAAAAGTTAACTAGCTGCACTTTCCTATATCATAATTTAAACAAGAACCCTGCCCCAAAGCAGCTCTTTCAGTTTCAAATTGCAATTGTGAGAGAAAAACGAAACAAATGAAATTACATCACCTTCCACTCTATCCATTCAGAGTGCTAATAGCCTTATTCTGGCTTCTTTTCCTTCCTTATTTCATTTACATTTTTAAACTGGATATAATTAATATAACTATATTGGCTACGATTTGCAGTGAGTATACATAGTATTCTAGCCATAAACCCTGAACAGAAATTAATGATAATAAAATATTAAATAAAATTACAGAGATTGATTGGAATCTAAAATGATGTCTTTGCTTTACTTGAAGTTAAACTCTTCTATTTAAAAGGCTGGTGCCCAGGAGAAGCCTGAATTTAACAGCTGTCTGATACTTGCACATCAGCATTTCAAAATTGCACAGGTAAAAATGTCACATTCTAGTCTCTGATTATACTTGAAGGATTCTTTCCCAGTGACCACTGAGCTACATCCTACAGACATTGTGTCTAGTTGCACATTTGATTAAAAAGAACTAATCACATCAGAGAACAAACTAACCATTTCTGATAGTCCCAACAACAACACCTGCCTATCCCAGATCCTTAGAAAGTACTTGATAGATGGATAAAAAGTTCTAAGTCCATAGCTCTTCTTAAAAATGAAAAGCCTGCATCTGGAAAATAGAACTATGGAGAAAGGAAATGATATCTCCTATCCGTTCTCATTTTATTATTTATTTTTTATATCTTGCCTTTATTATTTTTGTAAATAGCTCAAGTTTTTCCCCACAGCTACCCTGTAAGGTGGGATGGGCTGTGAGAGAATGACTAGTCCAAAATCACCCAGCCGGCTTTCACTCTTATGGTGGGACTAGAACTCACAGTCTCCAGGTTCCTAGTCTACCACCTTAACCAGTACACCAAACTGGTTCTCTCTCCTCAAGCCCATAGCTAGAACTAAATAGCTTTGTTATGGTTTACTCCTGCAAGATGTGTTTTATTATAATATTCTATCTCCTCCAGATTCCAGATAATCCACCTAATTATGAAAAGTACTACCGTCAGATGAGCAAGGTATGATTGTACGAGGTGACAGAAAGTGGAAACAAGATCTTAAACTAGCAGTGAAAGCTTCTCTGTGCCCTAGGACAGAACAGCTAGGGTGAATAAAAAGGGTGAAAGAAGCAAAGTAGGTTTGTAATTGTTGAGTAGATTTTGTGGAGCCTTCTGCATTCCTGCTTGTGCGCTGAATGATCTAACAGTGTAAAACGTCAGGGACAGTCACACTGTAGGATTGTGGATGAGATTGTTCAGTGAAAGGCTGTAGCCATTGGGCCATCTTTTAGCATTTCTCTTTCTTCTAGATGTGGCAGAATTGTTCTCTTCTCACCAGTGGGCAAAATAGGGTGAGAGTCAGTAGTGGTTTTCATTTACCTTCGCTACTGGTTTTGAATGGTGAGTGCGCATGGGGCGCTTCTGTGCATGTGCAGAACTTTCTGCGCATGTGCAGAGCATCCATGATAACATCCAGTTGAGTAGGCGGAGCCTCCTACTGCCGCCACCACTGGTTCGCTCAAACCAGGGTGAACCAATAGAAACCCACCACTGGTGAGAGTAGCATTGGAATTGATTGTGGATTCACTCAAGGCATTTAAAATAAAGCTGCAAGATCCATACTGCAAAAATCTGCATCATTGTTAGAGAAGAAGAGTTTCATTGCTGCCATCTTCTAGATACAGGTCAACAAATATCTAGACTTGCAGCTCCCATATGCTAAACAGAGGCAAATAGAGTATCTTATCTGGTAATTTTTACCCCAAGAAGGAATTTTCATGACCTTGTTGCTAATTCCTGAGTGCTAGAGCAATGTGTTTAAATCAACATTTGTGACCATGCAGAAGATTTATATGCATACGTATCACTTTGGGGGTAAACAGTGCTATGCAAAGTGCTGAAAGAGAGAAAGAAATAGTAAACCAGAGAAATTAGAGCATAAGAATAAGAAAAAAAGGAAAAATAGTGGAGCCTAAAACCACCATTCACTTTTCCATCTTTGTAAGTCATCCTTGATTCCATTCTTGCTTCATAGATGTCTTGTGTAATTTACTATTTTTCCTTTTTAAATCTCATCAACTCTATCCAAACATACAATATGTTTTCTCTCAACTCATTGACTTTTCCTTTATAATCTCATTGTACATCTTTTGTATTGGTTATTTTGCATTCAATTAATATTCATGTAAGCATACATTCTTGGTTTTTTCTCTTTTTGTTTTATGACACATATTTCTCAAGGTTACCTTTCCCACCTCATTCAACATACTCATTCCTCCTAATAGTTCATATACTAATCACTAGCTTTTTACAAGTATTTACCTGTGTTTGATTTTCACCATATTTCATAAATTTTAGTTAACCAGGATATGTAATTCATTTATTTCTTCTCGATGAACGTTGCTATTTTAGTTTGCAAATTTGTTTTCTTTTGTGTTCTGTTTTGGTGTTCTGTGCTCCAAACCAAAGTAAACCACTATTGTCTAATAACCACTAGGGTGGATTTCCCTTCAGTACTCGTGACTGTGGCTGGATCGTTGCTGACTGTACTGCAGAAGGTCTGAAATCTGTGATACTGTTACAGGAAAAGTGCCCATTTATCAAGGAACACATCCCCCCCAGTCGTCTCTTTGATGCTGTAAATGTGGTGAGCACAGAAAAGTAAATTTCTTCCTGAGACTCCATCTCCCCCACTTACCTTCTTCTTGGCCATGCTGTGCATCTCTGCCCAAAAGGGCAGATATACTGAGGAGATAGCTTGGGGGGGCAGGGGTGGGTGGGATTTAAAGCAGAGGCAATTCATGCAGGGTAGAGAAGTGGGGAGTCCTTGTCCATTGACCATTGCTAAATGGCATTGTCCTGCAATGTTTTGCTTAATGACTGCTTTGCTTAATGACAGAAATTCTATTTCCAATTAGGGTCATAACCCGAGGACTACATGTAGAGATTTCCAGAGAAGCAGTAGGGCTCTCTCTTATATTTTAGGTTGCCCTGATCAATTATGACTTTAGGTGGTAAATAACAAAGCAAAACAGAAACAATAATAGCCAAATAAAAGCAGCAATACAAGGTGTGCCCACAAACGATAAGCTTAGACTGAATTCATACCCTGATTTTCAGGGAAGTAGGGGGCTGAATGTACATCCAGATGGAGTGAGGGCTCCATTAGAGAAGATTTTCAAGGCAGATAAGTTCTGAAACTTTTCACGGCTTCCTGAAGACTCCTCTTTGGCCAAGTCAGATTGTTCTTTGTCCTCTCTCTTAGCTGCTAAACATGCAGAATGCTGATGGTGGCTTTTCAACCTATGAAACCATGCGCGGGGGCTGGTTGCTGGAGCTGTTGAATCCTTCAGAGGTATTTGGTAAGAATGAAGACCTATATGGCTTCTTTACTTCTCTTAGAGACCGAGTGCCCAAAGTGCAACACAAAACCCACTTATTGATTGCAAAGTGCTAACACAGCAATTTAACCTGAATAATGAGGTTTTACTACCTAAAATAATGATAAACGCAGAGTTCAGCTAATTGTTCTAAGAAAAATGTGATAAATGCACTTTTATGCCCCTTCATTTTTTTTCCTGCTTTTGAAATATTATGTTTAGCAACAATAAAAAAACTTTTTGTAATATCATTTCTAGTTCCCTCCTCTCTTTCTTTCTCTCTCTTTCCTTCCCTCTCTCTTCCCCCTCTCTTTTTCTCCCTCTCTCTTTGTCTTTCCCTCCCTCTCTACCTCATTCTTTCTCTCCGTCTTTCTGTTTCCCTCCCTCCATCGCTTTATCTCTCTCTGTGTGTCTCATCTGTCTGTCTGTCTGTCTGTCTACCTACCTACCTACCTACCTATCTACCTATCAATGCTCTCCTGTCCAGCTTCAAGTGTTGTGTGAATCCAAGCACTTGGGCTGAGGAGGGGGAGTGGAGGCTGGCAGGCAAAGCCAAGCATTAGAGATCCACACAAAATAAGGCAACTCCAACCTAGATCCTGTCGGGGAGACCCCACTCACTCTCCCTCTCTCCCCTCGTGGTGGGGGCCTGGGTAGCCTGAGCGCAGCTCCCTCCTCACAGGTGACCAGCAAACAAGCAAATGTGGTGTTCTGGCCTAGAGGCAGTGGCATGGAACCCCACCTCTGGCCAGCAAGAGCAGAGCAGGCAGGGCATGCACCTTCCCTGCTGCTGCTCTGCAGCTAGCTAGCAGGGATGTGTGAGCTGTGGAGCTGCGCTTGGTGGAGTTTGGAAGCGGGCTTCATGGGGCCACTTAGTGGGGAGACCCCGGTGTTTGGTTCGCTTCAGTGTGGAGTGGGACTCCTTTGGGGTGACTTTTTCTCAGGGGTGAAATGTAAAATGTGTTACTACCGGTAAAAGCCTCTGCTGATCAGGCAATTCAGATGGGATCGTCAGAGAGGCATTTTAAAAAATGCTTTGAAAAGCCGCTCTGATGATCAGGCAACTCAGCTGGGATCGTCAAAGACTTTTCAAAGCATTTTTTTTACCACCTCTTCGGTCAAGAAGTTGCAGAAAAAAATGCTTTGAAAAGCCTCTGAGGATCCCAGCTGAGCCGTGCAATCATCAGAAGCTTTTTTTTTTTACTTTTAAAAGCATTTTTTCGTTGGAAGAGGTTGTAGAAAAAATGCTTTTAAAAGTAAAAAAAACAAAACAAAAAACCTCTGATGATCTTGCGACTCAGCTGAGCATTGTGGGTGCTCAGGATTTTTGCTACCGGTTCTCCGAACCACCCACCGCCATGGCTACCGGATCAGGGAATCCGGTCCGAACCGGGAGCATTTCACTCCTGCTTTTTCTGCTTTTGAAACATTACGTTTAGCAACAATAAAAAAGAAAAACTTTTCTAATATCATTTCTCTTTCCCTCCCTCCCTCTCTCTTTGTTTCTCTCTCTCTCTCCCTCTCCCCCCCTCTCTCTCTGCCTCCCTCTGTTTCTCTCTCCCCCCCCATGGGAGAGGGAAAGGAACCCCTGAACTGATGCAGGGTGGTGGAAATGACATCCAAAGGCCAATGAGCCTGGTGGGGAGGTGAGGCATCCCAACACAGGCAGCTCTGCAGGAAAAGCAACTGCTTTTTTTGCCGAGCTGAGACCAAGCGTGGTCGCATTGTGGCAGCACGTCATAATGGGCTTCAGGAGGAGGATGGGACCCCGTCTCCCCCATTGTGAAGCGCACAAGTGAAAAAGTTCACTCAATCAATTCCAACTTCATGAGATCTTTTTTTTTCGCGAGAAATTGGAATTGATTGAGTGAAATGTAATGGAGAAATGTGACTGGAGTTGGGCTGGGGTGACTGCACGCGTGCCCACAGAGAGGGCTCTGCGTGTCACGTCTGGCACGCGTGCCATAGGTTCTCCATCATGGCTCTAGAGGGTCTTTAGCCCCACTTCTCGACAATTGATGTCAGTCTCTGCTACTGTTTATTCTGGCCAAGGGATGGTTGCCTCTGTAGAATAAAGATGGGTTGAATCTATCACCCCTCCCCCACTTTCCTGCTGCCAAGCAGTTTTCTTGGCCTTTTGATGGCTTCACCATGTAAAACCATGTGCCAGAATTTCACTGGAAGAAAGAAAAGTATATTCCGCATCCAACATCCAGACCTACTTGTTGCTGTGTGTGTTTAGGTGATATCATGGTTGACTATACATATGTGGAATGTACCTCAGCTGTGATGCAGGCACTGAAGCTTTTCCACAAGTGCTTCCCTGAACACAGAACTCTGGAAATCAGGTAAACAAAGGGGAATGAGAGTAGAAGGAAAGACTCTTTCAGAGGTTACTTTTCTTTTACTTTATTTTATTTTACTGGACCTTCTTTCTGAGAAAGTCTGCTGGAGGACAATCTGCAGAATCAGGGCAGGGGAGGAAACAGATCATTATTCCTTAAGGGGAGAGAAAATGTGGATTGCTTAGGAGGGAAAGAACAGACAGTGGATATGTTAAAATGGTTTCCCGTTGTGTTCTCCTTTTTACTTAGAGAGATACTGCAAAAGGGCTTGAGGTATTGTCAGAAAAAGCAGAGAGCTGATGGGTCCTGGGAAGGGTGAGTATCTTCTAAATTAGGGCTGTTTATTCCAGACATTTCTTTGGATAGGAAAATGTGTCATCACAAATAGTGAGATCCCTGGTTCGTTTCACGGATCCTGTTTTCTCACTTGTTGGGTCGCACTCAGTGGCCCTTTATCATTGTAGCAGAAGGATACCCACCGTGGACTTGGAAGATCCCTCCTGCTTCTGGCAGGCATATCTCCATCTCTCTCTCTCCCTCCCTCCTCCCCTTCTCTCTCCCTGCTGCAGAGAATGAATAACAGACAGCCCAGTATTTTACTCTCCTTTCCCTTCTGCCCCAGCAGTCTGCATTGGCTGACTGATTTCTTTTCCTTTTTAGAAGCTGGGGTGTGTGCTTCACTTACGGCACATGGTTTGGATTGGAAGCACATGCGTGTATGCAGCAGACGTACTGTGGTGGGTGAGTCACCTCCTTTCTCCTTTCATTTCTGCTGGCTAGAAGAAAAGATTGGCAGTGGAAGAAACTTCTCACAAGCAGTGTAGGATATCATCTTTTTCCTTGCTCTTCCAATCACTCTTTTGGCAAGCGTGGCTCTGGATTTCCATCCTTCTGCCTTTCTCCTCCTAGAGTGGCCTGTCAGGCAGTGTCCCAGGCTTGTGAGTTCTTAGTCTCCAAGCAGATGGAGGATGGTGGTTGGGGAGAGGACTTTGAGTCTTGTGAACAACGCAGATATGTCCAGAGCATTGCATCGCAGATCCACAACACCTGTTGGGCTCTCTTGGGACTCATGGCTGCTAGGTAAGAGCTTGCAGGATCCATTGCCTTTGGTTTCCTATAACAGTGGCCTCTGTTCTAATCATGAGTCAGGTAGCACTGATTATTTTGATATTTTAATTATCTGGCAGCTGGCGAGGAACAGTATTTCCATCTAGGTCCCCACAACAACTTCCAATATAGGTGTTGTAACTGTACAAAACAGTATCCTTAGGATGTCTCCTGAAACAGCACTTTCTCCATAGCCTCACATCCACATTCAGTTTTCTATCATTTCAAATAAAGTGTGTTGAGCTGGGAATAGAGTCTATCTGAAGACCTATTATACACCACCTCTGATGGAAATTCTAACAAGAGATTGGACTGGATTTTTGTGCTTGGGGTACTGCAGCACATGGAAAAAGACCTTTTCTGAACATAAATGTTTCCTGTGCTACCTTTTCTTTCTCTAAATTTAATTGGAAGTTAAGTTCCCTGAATCGGCCTGTAGCAGTTTTCTAGGAAGCAGGGGAGGAAAAGGGGAGGATGGTGATTTCTATCCTGCCTTTATGATATGCACTCAAGGCAATGCACATTATGCTGTGACCTCCTCCTCTTGCCCTCTGTGGGATGAATTAGATTGGGAAAGAGTGACTGGCCCAGAGTCATCTAGCCAGCTTTCATGATTAAGGGAGCACTAGAATTTACTGGCTCTCAGTTTCTATCCAGCCTCATAACCACTACATCAGATTGGTTCATTTTGCTTTGCAGGTACCCAGATGTCCGAGTTCTGGAAAAGGGAATTAAACTATTGATTGAGAAACAGCTGCCTAATGGGGACTGGCCTCAGGTAAAATGTCTCTTTTTTCAGTTTACCTGTCTTTGCTTTAAAAGCATTATGCCTCAATTGCTTAGCTGTTATAATCCTTCTCTCTGGGTTACCTGCAGATTTTTCAGCATCAAAAAAGTTTCTTTCCTATTGCTCTGTAGGATCTACTGATAAGTTTTTACTTATCTTCTGCACACCGTACCAGCTAGGTGGTATATTCTTTCCCACTCTTAGGCTACTCTTGAGGAACTGCCAGGGCAACAGTTTTTAATGCTTAAAAGGCTTAGTTCTCAAAGTCCTCTTCTCCCGGAAAGCTTAGGTCCTTTTACCAGGCATGCAGATCCAATAAACCACACCAGATAGGTGGAAAGCAATAAGACTTTTATTTGCAAATAAAAGATTTGCAGAATATTTTCAGAACTTGCAGAAGCAAGTTCCAAAATGGGCACATCCCTGCTTACAGTGGATTTCCTTTTTATGCAAGTTTGAAAAGCATACATTGCCATGAACCAGTCACAGAAACACACATCACTGTAAACCAATCATTAAAAGTAACATCATGCATACATTTCAGTAGTAACAGATGATCTGGCTCAGTGGTGGGTTGCCCCCAGTTTGGACTGGTTCTATAGAACTGGCAGTAAAACCGGTGGGAGGCTCCGCCCACTGACCCCAACGTCATCAGCAAGCTTCTGTGCGTGCGCAGAAGCGTGCAAGTGAAGCGGCCCCGTTGCGAACTGGTAGTAAAGGTAAAGATAAGTAGAACCCACCCCTGGTCTGGCTTCCATCTATTGCTATTATCCCTGCCTAACAAAGCAGCTCAGTCAGTGCATAACCACACCATCCACAAAGCTATTGCTGTATGCTAAATAATAATTAATATATGAATTAAAATACATTAAAGTGGATTGTCCCCAAACTCTCATGAAGTTGCTGACTCATGCTTAAATATGGATGGAGAACAAAAAGCATCTGCCGCTACTGCCTTTTACTTTGCAATAATATCATGGGTTCAGTTGTGATTTATTCTGATACCCTTCTTGATTAAGTCCATTTCAACAGCTGCAAGTCCCTCCTTTTTGAATGCCTACATTATCTTTAAAATGTGCAGACTTTTTATTCTTTTGATATACAAGGCAAGTCAACTTGTTAGAAGCTTCCTAATATATGTGGTCATGTATGTTAGGTGGCAGGTGACTCACATGTTTTATTTTCCTTTCCTGCATGATCTTTTGTGCTATCAAATGTACAGGAAAAATGAGAGGGAAGCTTTACATTGTATTGCTTGTTTTGCTTATAGGAGAATATTGCAGGTGTATTCAACAAGACTTGTGCTATCAGCTACAGCTCCTATCGAAATGTCTTCCCCATCTGGACCCTGGGGCGCTTTTCTTCCCTATATCCTGCCAGCCCCCTTTCAGGCAAATGCTCAACAAAGGCAATGGGAGGAAAGAACTGACTGCAGAAATGACCAACGGACATAGTTTAGGATTTGCTGCTTTGTAAATGTGGGGCTTGTAACCAATCTTGAAGGAACATCTTACCTGTCTGTCTGAGGTTCTTTTTGAGGCAGTAATTTGAGGCCAGTGAAGGGACTCTTTTCCAAGGAACCAGTGAAGAGAGAAGTCAGTGAAACCCTGCTGCTGCCCTGTTAGTTGTTGCTCCTTATAAAGTGTCTCTAAATTCTGCTACATTTGGAAGAAAAAAGCCCTAATCTGGCAAAGACAAACACGTCTGAGGAAGAATGTAAATCTGGAGTCTTGAAGGCTTGTGGAACTTTGCTCTTCTGACTGGTTGAAGCTCCTCTCTTTTAATAAGAGGGAAAACATTAACTACCTTTATTCTGTCCAGTCATTTTTATGCCCTACTTGGGCATAACCCTAACCCTAACACTTTTTTTCTCCTTCTTTCCTCCTTTTGATATTTTTAAAGATATCCTTACTTCCTTTTGCTTCTTTCCTTTATCTATTTATCTATATTTCATCACTGTCCACTATTTGTCTTCCCCCTGAAGAATTGGTTTTATTAAGATCCTTATTAAATAGTTTTAAATTCCTCTAGATCTCTGCTTTTTAAATGCTTGTCTTTTCTATGTATGATCCAAATTTTCTGACTTTTTATTCATTATAGGTTTGCTTTAATAAACAATAATTTTAAAAATGTTTGTAATCTTTGATGTCCTTAGTTTTAGTTTTCAAGCTTTCCTCAGTTCTCTGAGCTCTTTATCAAAAAGATATTTGCATAGGTAAAGATAAAGGTTCCCCTAAAGCACATATGTGCTAGTTGTTCCCGACTCTAGGGGGCGGTGCTCATCTCTGTTTCAAAGCCGAAGAGCCAGCGCTGTCTGAAGATGTCTCCGTGGTCATGTGGCCGGCATGATTGAACACCGAAGTCAAGAGTTGTAGTTGTTTTTTAAACACTACATCATATTGCTGATACATGTAAAACACTTAAGGTCTACTAAGACGCTACATCATTTTCCACATGTATTACTATCAATTTAGTATTCTCAACACCAGTCCATCCTCTCCTTTGGACATTATCTAAACCAACCTCTCCAGTTTCCATGATGGCAATCTAGTGTTCAAGATGTCCTGATCCTTTCTGATGGCTGAGGTGATCTTGTACCTCTTATAACCTTATTCCACAGGGATAGTCTGCCTAGAACTAGGTATCCAGAGATGGACAATTCATTCTTTGCAGGCCTCCTGTAACTCCTGGAGTCACTGAAAGACATGCCATTGAAATTCAACAGCAGATGATGTGCTGATTTGGGATTAGAAATGAATGGAAATAGATTCATTAATCAGGGTTATTATTCCTATTAATGAGAAGCATCCCTGAATAAATTGAGAAATAATAAAAATAGAATAAAGCAAAATAAAATAAAGTAAAATATGGATCTACCTGTGACAGTACCAAGTTTTCATTATCACATTCCCTGCATTTTTGAACCACCAAAACAAGAAAAACAAAATCACAGGTAAAAAGTTACCTGTGAAGAAACTCTGTAGTAAGAAATGTGTCAGAGTTCCAAGTAACACCCCCAACGAAAGAAGGCTAGAAGTTCCCCAAAGTTCAATTTTATTAGAGATGTCATATTGGCATGCCTGGGTTTAAACCCAAATCTGAAAGCTTCCAGGTTTTTCCCACCCAAAAGAAAGTCCAAGTCCATTCCCCTGCACTCACATATCCATCACATGGTCCAATCAATGCACCATCCCAACTGGAGATGCCTCCCAGTCACATCACTCCAGGTGCAGGCCGAATGTC
Organism: Masticophis lateralis; assembly: GCA_030761175.1. Taxonomy (NCBI): domain Eukaryota; kingdom Metazoa; phylum Chordata; class Lepidosauria; order Squamata; family Colubridae; genus Masticophis; species Masticophis lateralis. The sequence goes on from JAUDYJ010000001.1 coordinate 162,709,275, forward strand.
CTTGACTCTCAGAGACAGGAATGTTATTATTGGTAGATATCTCCACCACTCCATGCAATTCCCCCTCCCATTTTCCCACAGCACTAAGTGTGGCAGCCCTGAAGATCCAAAGAAAAAGATGGGCTGACAAAGTGTTTTAGTTTTTTCGAAAAGCGATTTTCAGATTTAGCCAGTGCTATTTTGAGACGTTATTCTCAACAGTGCCATGTGATCAGGCCTCTTAGACATACTATTCCATTCTATATACAAATCATACCTTATTTCACAGCAGAAAGGCCAGTCTGAAAGAAAATGCTCCAGTGGAGTATCCAAGTGTTCTCTTAAGAACACATGACATCATAATTGTGTAGAAACATTCTAAGCTTCATAATGTCCTCTGAACCTCTTGAAACACTGAGGTGACCTGTCTAGTCAAGGCTGTCCCTAATAAATTAATCCTTCCTCACCAGTGAGGAAGAGGAGGATGACAGAGGAAAGAGAGTGGATAAAAAGAATTCAGGAAGAAAATGCACATCTCAAAAATCAAATTAAGCTGCTCAGAGAAAATTATGAATTACGCACATTGTTGAGTCAGCAGTGTGAGAACAACAGTCAGGCCCAGTTCATAGCACCTCAGATTTCTCCTTCATATCCTGATACTGGTTCATCAGTAAAAACAGGTAAGAAACATGCCAAATTAGCTTGTTAAAACCAATTGTTATATAAATACTGTAAATATGTTTCATTGTGTATCCAAGTTGATACATACAATTCAGTAGGACCTTTGTGAATTCATCTATCAGAAGAAGACACAAATCTGTATAATAGGAAGTATATTGGGCCAACTAGGAAAGGCTATACATGATTTAACTAGCAGGAGGACAAATTATTCTGATTTGCTCATTTATCAATGGGCATACACGCACACATACACGCACACATCTTCAGGAGTTTCATAATTTTAATTTATATGAGCTTGTACTTGCATCCCTGCATCCTTGTCATAGTATTCATTTTCACGGTAAATACCATTATGGAAAGCACAAAAATTAAAGAAAACATTGTAAGCCAAAGAAATTAAGGACACAAAAAAGGAAGCTCTACAGAGAGAAATTGTATTTATACTTCCCATATACTTTTCTAACTCCCCTATACTTTTCTAACTCATAACTTTCTTCCCCCATGCCTGTAGTTTGGTTCATATATTGCCTTTCTTTAGGCTTTTCGTCTCTTTCTTTTTGAGGATTATTAGCTACTGTACATCCAATCACAACTTTTTTGATTTTCTCTTCCTTTCAAACCATTTACTCTTCCTTCATTTTTTGCGAGTCAGACCCCATCAAAATGGCCAAAATAATTCAGTAAACCTGTTTAATATTTGTCTCTCACTTTGATATTCAATCAACATTCATTCAGCATCCTTTCATTTCTATGATCCATGATACCACCCAGTTGTTTTTAGGTCAACTGATACTTTCACATAAAACGTTTTGATAAAATTGAAAAGGTGTAGTAGAACAGCTGTAGTACTATCCATGTTACATGAAGCATTTTCTGTGAACAATAACATTTTCTTTCATACTCATAAAGTTGAAATGTATCAACTTTAATGGAAAGGGGATCTTGTCCAATCCCCTTTCCATCATAGGATATATTGCAGTACAACATATCTGGCAGTTGGCCATCCAATGTCTCTCTGAAGGTCTCCAGTGAAGGAGAACTCACCACTTTGTGGGACAGTCTGTTCCTTCAGTGAGATGTTGTATAGTCCAGAAATCAAATTGGTCAATAAAAACACCTGGATCCCAACTGTCCAAATCTTTTTTTATCTGTGTTATTAGTTTATCATAATTGGAACAAGTTGAAAAAGTTTACAAATTTCATTTATGGGAAGAATTTCCATTATCAAAATGAATATATTACCAAAATTGCTATATTTGTTCCAGGGCGCCAATCAAATTAGAAAAAAACTTTTTTGTGAACTTAAACAACATAATTTCTAAATTTATATGGCAGGGAAAGCGCCCATGAATTAAACTAAAATTACTCCCAGATTTTAAGGAAAGAGGAGGAACAGCACTCCCCAGTTGGGAACTTTACCACCAAGCGGCAGGACTAGTATGGATTAAAGACTGGATGGAGTTGAGTAATAGTAGAATACTAACCATTGAAGGCCATGATCTACAAACGGGCTGGCATTCCTTTTTATGGAATGGAAAATATAAGTCACATACCTATTTCAAGAGACATACACTTAGAAATGTTTTATTATTAACTTGGTTAAAAACTAAAAAACAATATATAAAAATTCTGTCTTGGTTCTCACCCTCAGAAGCTCTAAAGCACCCAAACCTAACAGACCCCAAAAATATATTGAGATACAAAGACCTAATTGATTACCAAGGAAAACTGAAATCCAAACAACAACTGGAAACAGAGTTAAATAAGGAAATTGACTGGTGGACATTTTTACAGATGCAATCCAAACATAAGGAATATATAAAAACATATCAAATATGTAAAGAGAAACAGGAATTAGATATCATCATATTAGACTCTGCAGAGAAATTAATCAGTAAAATTTACAAATTTCTGTTAAGGTACAAGATGGAGGATGAAACAGTCAAACATACAATGATTAAATGGATGCAAAATTTTAAGTACTCAATAGAATTGGATAGATGGGAAGAATTCTGGCAAATGAACATAAAAACAACTCTGGCGGCGGCATACAAGGAGACCCAGCTAAAGATGTTTTATAGGTGGCACATGTCTCCAACAAGATTGGCTAAAATAAACCCGAAAAATAGTTCGGTGTGTTGGAAATGTAAAAATCCACAAGGCACTTTCTACCATTTATGGTGGACATGCCCAGTGGCAAAGAAAATCTGGTCAACCATCAAGAAATGGCTAGAACAAATCACCAAATTACAAATAGACAAGAAACCTGAAACTTTTCTATTACGAATTTTTACAAAATTCTATCTGAAAAAAATAAAATATTTGTTAATACATATTCTAACGGTGGCAAGGACAATATATGCTAAAAATTGGAAATTGGAAAAAATCCCAACAGAAGAAGAAATAATAGATAAAATTACACAATGTGTGGAAATGGACAGATTGATGAAAGAATTAAAAGAAAAAGAAGACACTGAATTTTACAAAGTTTGGAATAAATGGTATCATTGGCGTAGGGCTGTTATGGAAGAAACATAGTCAGAAATTATATAGTATAAAAGTACATTTGTGCATATATCCACCTCCTTATGGGCGAAAAAACTTAGAAAGTGAAGGTTATACATAGAACATTAAAGTAGAAGTCTTAGAGAACAGATAGAAGAGAGGGTAAAGAGGTAATAAGAAACCATTAGGTTAAGATTTAAAGGAGTAAGTATAATTGTATTAATGGAAAGATCACCATGAAACAGATGCTCCAAATGATTGATTTTTATAATTGTTTAGTGTATAATGTATTTTTCTTCGGTTTTGTTATTTGTGTTTTATGTGTTTTTTTAATTTGTTAATAAAGTTTATAAATAAAGGAAAAAAAAGAGCACCTGGATCCCCTTTTACACATACTGTCAAACCAGTTCACCTAATCCTATACTGGTGCCTTTCCTTTATTTCCCCAGTTTTGCATTTCTTTCTGTTAAACTCTATAAAGTAGTCCCCAATTTAGAACACTTTATTTAATGACTGTTCAATGTTACAATGGCACTGAAAAAAGTGGTTTATAACCGTTTTTCACACTTACGACCATTGCAGCATACGCACGATGGCATGATTAAAATTTAGATGCTTGATGGTTAATGTTTATGATAGTTGCAGTCTCCTGTTACCTTTTGACAAGCAAGGTCAATTGGAAAGCCTGCTTCACTTAACAACCATGTTACTAACTATACAACAGTGATTCACTTACCAACTGTTGGAAGAAAGGTCATAAAATAGGGCAAAATTCACCTAATAAATGTCTCACATATCAACATAAATTTTGGGCTCAATTGTGATTGTAAGTCAAGGACTACCTGTATTACTCATTCCAACCCATTGTTCAAGTCAATTTAGTTCTATTTGAATGTTCTCTCTTTCTTCCAAAGTACTAGCCATCGCTCCCAATTTTGTATCATCGACAAACTTAGTAACTTTTTATTCCGCTCTTCATTCTGACAGAAGTCCATCAAGGCCTTGCAGAAATCTGATCCAACCCACTTGTTGCTATTTTATTTTATTAAGGAATATCATAAGGCACTCTTGCTACAAGCTTTGCTATGGACCAAGTACACTGTATCAATGGCATTGTTCTACTAGTAATAAATTTGCTTTATCAAATCTGTGCTAGCTTTCATTAATTGTAGCTTCTTATCTATGTGCTCAACATGCATGTTGCTAGACCTTGCTCTATATAGACTTCATCCTGACAGGCCTACAGTTTTTCAGATCCGCCTCCTTTCTTTTCTTGAAGATGAGAATACATTTGCTCATGAGGAGGAATTTTTAAAAGGTTACCTAGATTAGTTTGTTTCTTCAGTACCTCTGTGAAAAGTAGCTTTTTCTGCTCTTTGATATTTTTTTCAGATTTCTGTCTGTTCTGGAGAGCTTCAATACTTCTGATCATGACTTCCCTGATGCATTTCAGTAGACCAATAATCTTAAATCTTTCCAGGCCTCCCACTTGACTGCTCTTGCCAGACTCCTATTTGCTCTTCCTGTTTGTTTGCTCAGAGGGCTTAGGCCAACTTTTATTTATTCATCTTTCTCTCTCTCCCTCTCCCACTCTCCCTCTCTCTCTTACACACATTTTTTTCCCATTCTATATACAAAAATGTTAAAAGTCCCAGATAAAATGACAATAATAATTGCTTGTAGTAATGTCCTTGCTTTAATATGCTGTTCAGTTGGGATACAAAAGTCACATTCAATATCAAAAAGAATTCAATACAACTTATTGATGTTCAAGAAAGCATGTTTGGACTGTGAAAATTAGATGATTTCTGCATATTTTCTGGGTAGATATTTTGAAGCATTTCAATCAGTACAGATAGATCTGTTATCTCAGTCAATTTTCCAAGGACAGGTATGTCAATAGACACATACTAGATGTTCACTGATAATGTTTTCTAAAAATAGCATATGTTCTATTGATGTCAAAAAGTATTTTGCTAAATCATGTCAGTTTCTAAATATATACATGACATACATGACATAAATGTAACTATTTCTATTGTTTGTTTTTCTTTTCAGTTCAGTCTGTCAGAAAAGATTATAATTATTCTCCCCACATCCTTTCCAAAGAGGCCAACATGTCATATCCTAGCACCCAGTCACCAATTAAATTGTTCCACACTGATCCTGTTACTGTTCAATCTAGAAATGAAGATAGGAAATCTGCACACATCTCAAATATACCATATTCTACCATGCCTGGAAAACAGCGTGAAGAACCTACAGACATATCAATGTTAAGGAAATCTTGGGCTACAGATGGTCTTTTCCCTGGTGGTGATAAGGTTCAAACATTTCCATTTAGCGTTGGTGAGAAATTATATTTGATGTCAACACTTTATGTGTATATTTTTAGATACATGTCTGCAGAGTTAATGGGATAGAGTTTGTTCTAGAAGCATCTGATTTTTTTCCACTTTCAGTCCGTAAGAATAGTGTCAAAGTAATTATCATGAGTGACTAAGTTCTATCTGTGGACAAATTTAAGTGTCAGCTACACAACTCCTTATTTTAGTTACTATTTTTTAGATCTTTATGATCCAATTTAGAGATGAAGTAACCTGAAAAGTTAACATATTCCAATTATAGTTGTACGATAGAGTTGTGTAAGAGTTTTAACATACTAGCTGTGATTTTCAGTTCCTTATCTAAAGCTCCTAGAAACAGAACTGGCCCTCACAGCAGATTAATGTGTAAAATTGCTGATTTGATCAATATATCTATAAAACATCAACATTCTGTCAGTCACATTTAGTATACATTTAGTTATGAGCTTTCCTCCATAAATAAACTTGCTTAAACAGCTTATATAAAGCTACATCTACAATATTCTTTCCTTCCATTTGAAAATAGCTTTTTGAAGGTCTTCTTCGTCATTTTAAAGTAATGTTGGGCATTTAATTGTTTATTAATAAGTTATCAATTTTAGTAAACAAATATGTTAAAAGCAATGTCCTGATGTTTTAGCAACTTTACTATTTGCACTCTTTATTGTGAAATTATCCATTCATTCATACTCTAAACTTTTTTAAAAAATCATGTTAAGATTGCAGAAGAAATTGGAATGCCTCACCACTCAAACCTTTTGTCACAACTTCACAAGATTTAAGCAGTCAACACTCCCAATATTTTTTTTTAAAGAGTCCTAATGAAAATGAAAAAAACCCCTGTTCTTTATTGCTAAATGAAAAAAACACAGAGATCTATTTCATTTAAGACATCTTGTAAAGAAACCTATCAGATGAAGCAGAAATCACAGCATGGTGATTCCTCCACTAGATGATCAATCGAGCCATCAAGTCATTTTCAACTCCTAGCAACCACATAGACAGATTTTCTTCATGAGGTTTTCCTCCATGATGTCACTTACATTAGATTGGTATGTCTCTAATAGAGAAATGTGAGCTTTTTGGTATGTGAACTGCACACTGCACTAACAACAATTTCAACAAGGTGAGCTTCTCTTTCTCTCTCTCCCTCCCTCCCCCTCTCTCTCCATTGTAATTCAAAGGAGAGAGCAGGACACAGCCTTTATCAAGCTCCGGTTATTTATGGCCTAGCTATTCACAGAAGATGTGGAAAACAGTGGGAAGAAAATATTTATTTGGGGTGGATGTGCCCAGTTAAAATGAATTTCTATAATCCATTTGCTGTTTTATTACTCTTGGCATAACTGGTGCTAAATCTTCTTAACTGCAGCTCATTACAAAACAGGAGGACTCCTGAATCCAAAAGAGAAGCTCAATTCCTCAACATTGTGGCCAGAAGAATCACATTCTTCAAGGACACACAAAGAGGAGGCCCAAGCACAGATTACATTTTCTAATGATGTAAACATCCCAAAAGGAAGGAGTCCTGAGAGACAGCCCTACTGCTTAGGAGGTAATGCTCTGGACACCAGCATAGACAAAAACCAGCTTGAATCGCAAGAGATGCCTCGGAAGAAGAGAGTCTGGTTCTCTGATTCACCTGCTACAGACAAGTTAAGGAAATTCCATACGTTCTACCTGAATGGTAATACTGAGACTTTGTGGATGTTTCATGTTGCAGATGTGAAGCGAAACCCTCATTCCCCCGCCAAAACATTTTTAGAGTTTTCACATCTCTGTGTGGTATGTTTGTGTGTTTGTATAACAGAACAAAAAATCTGAGAATTTAATTATGTGTAATATTTTTATAACTCATTAGAAATACTTATTTATTAATTAAGTAAATCTATACAGTAAAACTACTGAGCTACCCAAATCAGTGGTGGGTTGCCCCCGGTTTGGTCCGGTTCTATAGAACCAGTAGTAAAACTTGCGGGAGGCTCTGCCCACCCGCCATGATATCATCATCAGTGATCTGCGCATGCTCAGAAGGTTCTGCGCATGCGTAGAAGCGTGCTCACTCCCATTGTGAACTGGTAGTAAAGGTAAGTAGAAACCACCCCTGAACCTAATGAACACTGGGTGATGAACAAAATATGAACAAAATACAGAAAAAACAACCATTTAAAATGATAAACTAAAGTAAAGCCCCAGTAAAAACTTGCATCCATTCACCTACTGTCCATATCAGATATATAATTATTTTTGTTGCTTTTTAAAATGTATTATATATAATTTAGGTATACATAAAATGCTGCTTCCAGAAATAAATAAGAAATCATGCAGCTTTACTTAGCACTCTAATTCATATTGTCCTTAGTACAGTATAAAAATGATCCCTCCTAGGTATTTTTAATATATTGCATTGTTAGTACAGAGCCCTCAAGGACATTTCATTTCTGTAAAACACAAGCAAAATGTAAAACAAGGATGACTAGTAACAATATTAACTACTCTGTAGAGCTGTTGTGCAATGCTTTTCTCCCTGGTCTTTTTATGGGTTATCATGCAGAGCCACTTTAACATACAGTCTCTCAGCCTATCCTGTATTTAGCATTATTTATTTAGAGTATAGTATATCGTATATGGACTAGCAATTTTAAAAAACTTACTTCTCTTTTCCTCCCCAGGACTCAAGGTTTCAGTTTATGTAACAATTGTTGCATGTTTTTATCATCTCCCTTACTCACTGTAGATGGTGTCCTGAGTGTGCCCGAATTTGTTATATTATCATTACTGTATTGATGGGATATGCAGTGACCATCAGTTTTAAGTTATGATACAGCAATTTGAAAAACTCTCCTGTTTTCATTCTGATGATTAGAGACTTCCTAATTCAATTTAATAACTGAATTTGCTTTTTGTATTTAATTTTTTGTTTATTTTTTAAATCCTGGGATGTTTTAAAAAAACAGAATTGGATTATGTTTTCAGACATACATTGTATCTTTTATTGGGAATCATTCTTCAACACTACAAATAAATGCAGGAATTTTAATTGTGATCAACAGTTTTAATTTCTGAATGGTCCCTAAAATATTCCATTGTAGGCAGATTGGCTAGTTAATTTATCTTTCTCCCCTCTTCCCATTCTAGCATTTACAATTAAATGTCAAATAAATCATTCAATAAATGTAAACTGATTGCAAACATACCACTTTTTTCCTACACCTTAGGGTTAGGGTTAGGGTTAGGGTTAGGGTTAGGGTTAGGGTTAGGTTTATGCTGAATTTCTTGCAAACTCCTGATAGTCTGACTTTTATTTGGGTCATATCAGGAGTTTCCCTCCTTTTGAGGGAATGCTATGATGGAAAAGAAGTGGCTTTCCTTCAGCTATCAATTATATTTCATACCCAAACAAGCAAAATCTGACCATTGTTATTTCTCTGAATATCGTGAAAGCTGGTTGACAGGATTAAATATTTTGATCAAATATGGCTTTTTTGCATTTTACAAAAAATTGAATGGATATGTTATATATTTATTCATAATTAGTTAGAATAACAGTTAGAAGGGACTTTGGAGGTCTTCTAGCCCAACCCCCTGCTCAGGAAACCCTATTACTCCAGACAAATGGTTGTCCAATCTCTTCTTAAAAACTTTCAGTGTTGGAGCATCCACAACTTCTGAAGGCAAGTTATTCCAAGTTGTTCCACTGATTAATTGTTCTCTCAGGAAATTTCTTCTTAGTTTTAGGTTGCTTCTCTCCTTGATTAGTTTCCATCCTTCTTTTCATTAAACTAGACTTACCAAATTCCAGCAACTGTTCGTTATATGTTAATGTAATAATGTATTTATATATTTATTCATATATCAGTCATAATTTATTATAAACAATGTATATTCTTTCTCATGTTGAAATGAATGCTAAAAATGTATCTGGTCTCCTTACTTCTTAAATATGATTTCAGAGTTGCTTCCTTATACCATTAATAACATATTATTAATGAGAGCCAAATTTGTGTAGTGGTTAAGGTGCTGGTATATAAACTGTAGATCATAAATTCTAGTCCCACTTTAGGCATGAAAGGCAGCTGTCATGTGCTAGTCACTGTCTCTCAGCCTAACTCACTTCACAAGGTTGTTGTTGTGAAGAAAATAGGGTGGCGGGAGCATTAGTCATCTATCCTACCTTGAGTTTACAAAAAATAAAGACAGGATGAATCAAATAAATGAATAAATAAGAAGTATTACATTTCAGTGAAATTAAATATAAACTAGCTTTTCAAGCAGATAAGAGATCAGAAATTATCACTGCATTTTTTATTTAATAGAAATTTATTCTGCTGTATAATACATGAATTCTGATGCCATTGGGCTCTAGTAAGACCTTTGATGTGCTCAGGATTTGTGGTTTAAGTGATTTCCATTCTCACTCTCCTTCGGTATTAATGGGCCAAGACACTGAGCTTGTAGATCAGAAAGGTCGGAAGTTTGGTGATTCGAATCCCTAGTACAGGTCTCCTGCGTGAGAAGGGGATTGGACTATATGACCTCCAAGGTTCCTTCCAACTCTGTTACTGTTAATATGATGATGAGTATTTTTTTAATCTAATAAGGGAAAAGTTCATTACAGACAGGCTATTTCATAGAAGTGTTTTTAGCCCTCCTGGCTAAGATCATGTCTACCTCTGTTTTTTTCCTCTAGATATAGAAATTGCTCAAAACAACAAGAAAAATGGGCGCATTGTGGGAGAGATTGCTTTCCAGTTAGACAGGCGTATCCTTGCACATGTGTTCCCTGGAATAACACGGCTCTATGGATTCACAGTATCCAATATTCCTGAGAAAATAAAGCAAGTAAGTAATTCTATCCCAACACTTAGAGATAAATGGAGATTTTGTCAAGATGGTTGACCTGAATAAAATTTAGAGGTCCATCTTTTGTGCCACCTGGCAGCATTATTGAGCAGAAGAAGGCAGCCTCTTAAGGTGTCAAAGAAGAGAACTCTGGACATAATAAAAGTGGACCTCCTTGTATTCCCTAGAAGAGCTCAGTTTAAAGTGTAAAACAAAACACATTTTTCTCAGGTCAGGTGATAATTTCTTGTCAATAGAATTATTTATGTCAGTAGAGAGAAAATAGTTCTATCTTCTATTTTCTATAGTTAGATAGAATTACTTCAATCGTTACATTCCACACTTGATGTATCAGATTTCTTCATAAACTGATAAATTTCAAGTTTTCATTTTATAGGTCATATTAACATAATCATTACCATACTACACCATATCACAAAAAAGATGTTGAGATTTTGGAAAAAGTTCAGAAAGAACAACTAATACGATCAAAGCCCTGGAGACTAAACCGTATGAAGAACAGCTGCAGATTTTGGGTCTGGCTAGTCTAAAGAACAGAAGGATTAGGGGTGATATGATTTCAATTTCAATTTTCAATTTAATTCAATTTATATGCCGCCCCTCTCCAAACACTCAGGGCAGCTCACAATACATTTAAAATCCTAATAAAAAACATTTTAAAATTAAAAACATTAAAACATTAAAATTCATTCATACCATTCATGGCTGGATCTCGCCAGATTGCAAGAGTGAGATCAATGGCTCCAGGCCTGCTGGAAAAGCCAGGTCTTCACCACTTTCCCAAAGGCCAGTAGGGTGGGGGCAGTCCGGACCTCAGGAGGTAACTGGTTCCAGAGAGCTGGGGCAGCCACAGAGAAGGCCCTCCCCCGCGGATGGGACCTGGAGGAGACCAACTCTGTGGGATTTTACCAGTCACTGGGAGCTATGCGGTAGAAGGCGGTCTCAAAGATAACTTGGCCCTGAGCCATGTAGGGCTTTAAAGGTAATAACCAACACCTTGAATTGTGACTGGAGACCAATAGGGAGCCAGTGCAGCTCGTGGAGAATTGGTGTAATGTGGATGTACCTAGGTGCACCCACAACAGCTCGTGTGGCTGCGTTCTGGACCAACTGTAGTCTCCGAACACTTTTCAAAGTTAGCCCCATGTAGACCGTGTTGCAATAATCTAACCGTGAGGTGCCAAGGGCATGAGTGACTGTGAGGAGAGCCTCCCGATCCAAGTATTCATGATTGCAGTATTTCAGTATTTGAGGAGCTGCCCCAAAGAGGAGGGGGTCAAATTATTCTCCAAAGCACCAGAGGGCAGGACAAGAAATAAAGGTTGGAAACTAATCAAAGAGAGAAGCAATGTGGAATTAAGGAGAAACTTCCTAACAGTGAGGACAATTAACCAGTGGAACAACTTGCCATCAGAAATCGTGGGCACTCCGTCACTGAAGGTTTTAAGAAGAGACTGGACAGTCACTTGTCTGAGATTGTACAGTTTTCCTGCTTGAGCAGGGGGCTGGACTAGAAGACCTCCAAGGTCCCTTCCAGCTCTATTCTAATTCTAATCAAATCTCATTTCTCTTCCAAATCAAATAACTTTCTAAATTGTTGTATGAATGTAGATTTAGGCAGTGGTGGGATTCTACCGGTTCACACTGGTTCGGTAGAACTGATTTTTAAGTATTTAAGTAGTTAAGCAGTTCGGAGAACCTGTTGTTAAAAGAAATCTCCTTTTATTTTTTTTCACTTTACAAAGTTAATCCTGTAAGGAATTACAACATTCAGTGTTGTTTCCTAGTCTAATCTTTATTGCCCTGCTTACAGAAACTGCCTCTCCAGCAGTATGCCTAGATATACTGTCGCTTCCGGTTCCAGAGATTCTCGGAAGTTTTTTTTTTTTTTTGCTTGACTTTCTTAAAGGGGAAGGGTTGTTTTAAGATTTTTACACCACTGTTGGGAGGAAATACTCCCCTGGTGGAGTTCTTCCAGCCAGGGTGCAATGATCAGCACTTTGAAGAAATAATTGACTAATGAAGCAGAAGCTTTTAATGACAAGGAACCAAGATGGGTGACATTCAGCAAGGTTTATTGGCTAGCTAGAAAGATTGACATTCAAACATGAGTTTACCTACCCTTTCTGACTTTTGGTTTAAAACTGGTTTTTGGTGAAATTTAATTCTGTGCTTGGTGATGTTTAACCCTGTATTTAGTGATGAGATAATTTTCCCTATTCAGCTTTGTTTGGAAGGAAAAACATTAATCTCTGTTCCTGAAAAGAAGCAGCTTTGGAAATCTGAGTAGTTCCTGTGTCTATTTGTTCTGGTAATTGGTTTAACAAGCAACAGCTACTGTGTTTCCTCCTCTGCTTCATTCTGGAGATCTTAAATGATCTCTCTGCTAAAGGGTTTCACTTTATGAGCAAGAGTTGGCTGCTGATAGTTATCATTACATTTTAACTATTTTAATTCCTCAAGGTATTCTGGCACCCTGCCTGATTTGTAACTCCAGTTTGCAGGTATTTCTAATCTAATGATTGGTATTTAGGGCAGCTTTTTGCAAGCAAAGAAGCTTTTTGTATTTTTGTACAGGTAATCCTTGACTTACAACAGTTACAATGGCACAGGAAAAAGTGATTTATGACTGTTTTTCACAGTTATGACCATTGCAGCAAACTGTCATTAGGGCAAAGAAGCGATGCCACATGACCACCTGGCCACGGCTACCCGGTCACATGAAGCACCGCAGTTGTGAAATGAATGACATGGTTGTTAAGAATGCTGCAACGGGCATAAATGATCACCAGTCATAAGTGCAAGGACCTGTCAAAAGTGCAAGGACCTGTCAGAAATCCCCTTTTTCAGCCCTCTGGGTAGTCCTTTTGTGCATATGGACTACTCAGAGGGCTGAAAAAGTTATTTTTGACCAGTCCTCGCACTTACAGCTGTCCTCACATTTTACATTTTGCACCCTATCTTGTCACCATGGTGAAGAGAAGGAGTTGTGAAATGAGTGACATGGTTGTTAAGAATCCTGTAACGGGCATAAATGTGAGGATGGTCATAAGTGTGAGGACCAGTCAAAAGTGCGAGGACCAGTCAGAAATGACTTTTTTCAGCCCTCTGAGTAGTCGCTATACACATAGCCACGGCCACCCGGTCACATGACCACCAAGCCACGGCCACCTGGTTAAATGGCCACCAAGCCACACCCACCCAAATAAGCCACACCCACAGAACCGGTTGTTAAAAAAATTGAATCCCACCACTGGATTTAGGCAAAAGACACTAATTACTAATAAGAGCCAAAATAACATGTTTGCATTGTGATAACTGGTGTGATAACTACTTTTGTTTGCAAAATATCCTTTGATTGTCTAATAAAACAGGCCAATGATCTCAAAACAAAGCAGAGATAAAAACTATTTTTAATCAGTTCCAGAGGACATCTTAATAAATGAAGAAATAATTGCATTTGTTAACTCTAGCTGAGATATTTAGATACCATATTTTAAACCACCTGTTAAAAAAGGAAGGGATTTTAATTTTTATTAAAATATGTTCTAAAAACATAACCTGCTTCATATCAAAACCTTTTTCTATTTCCATTGAAGCCACCACTGCCAACTCAATTTCTGTGCGTATGTTTCTGAACTAATAGTTAAAAGTGTGATATTCAGTTCTTCATTTTTATTTTGGTCACTGATCAGCATAAAACGTTTATATAAAAGGAGTGCGCAAACAGGTTTTGTTTCAAATTTCAGTAGAGAACTAGAAAGAGAACTAGAAAGGTTTTCTTTATGCAATTTTTTTACAAATATACCAGATGAATTTATAATAAAACCCAGAAGTCAGAATTAATTGTTGCTACATTACATTTTTTAGGTCCAGCTACAAATCAGGAGCCTGTGTAGCATAGAGGGCTAATGCCTCCTGCTAAAGGCAGCAATTAACACCAGCTGCCTGTAATTTCTCTGAGTTCAATCCTAGCCAGGCTCAAGGTCGACTCAGCCTTCCATCCTTTCTAAGGTGGGTAAATTGAGGACCCAGTTTGTGGGGGCAATAAGCTGACTTTGTATAAATATAAATATACAAAAGTATGAAGGCTATTGCTTAACACATTGTAAGCCACCCTGAGTCTCCGGAGAAGAGCGGCATATAAATCAAATTAAAAAAAAAAAATCTGAATTTTCTGAACCTTGGTTTTTTTCCAAGGTGCATTGTATTTTTACGAATAAAAATTCATTCATATTCATGCTATAAGTAACTGTAATGGTATTGTAGTAATGTTGCGGTAGGGGACTCTGAGTTTATGTGTGTGTGTGCAGCGGTTGTGTGTATATGTGTGTGTGGTATGCATGGATTTAGAAAGAACAATCTTTTTTTTTTTTTTTGCATTTATAAGAACTTTTCCAGGACTATCAAAACTGAAGGTTTGGATCATGCATGCATGGGAAAACTTACACCAATAGTACAAACATTCACAGAATCACAAAATTTCAGAGTTGTATCAGGAGATTAGTCAAATTAAATAGAAAATATTATAGTAATAGTACTATTTGTGATCCAGTTCACAAATTTTTTAAAAAACTGTACAATTGTCATTTTTTTCTTTTCTGCTCCGATTAGTGTTATACAAAATTCAGGCTGATTTACACTTCCATAAAATATTAACCATAGGTTTATATCTGACAATTCTTAGGTCTCCACGAGATCTTTAGATGGTTCTCTAGATGAGAAAAAATATCGAGCTATAACCCAGCGTTATCATAACCTGATTACCCGCTTGGAGAAAATGGGCTACCGCACCGATGTCCACCCAGTGTTTAGTGAATTTCTTATCAACACCTATGGCATCCTGAAGCAAAGGCCTGACCTCAGCTCTAACCCCATGAATGACAATCCTAATGATCTCAGAAAGATGGTGATAGACATTGTCCCAGCTAAATTCCTTGGTGATACCTTACTGCTCTTGAACTGTTTGTGTGAACTTTCAAAAGAAGACAACAAGGCCCTTTTTGCCTGGTAGTGCCTGCAACGTCCCCATTTTTAATAGAAAGAGCACCTAAGCACAGCATATACGTAATAAAGAATGCTGCTAAAAGAGGGTGTGGGATAATACGTGTATGATTTTTTAATTAAGCTGTGGCTGTCCAAATCACTGCTTCATGTTCTATGTAATTTGGTTTTGGCAAAGTTTATATTTCATGATATTTTTGAAAAACTGGTGCTGTATTGATAATGTTTCATTGGTAACTGCTATGTCAGGTATATTTTGATGGGAATATCAATAAAATAATATAGAAGTGGTTGTTTGTTGCAACAGTTCACACATTCCCAATTAAATCCTGCATTATTTCTGTGTGAGAAAGGAAGCACCTGTGAGACTATAATTTTATTTTGCTTGTTCCACAAAAGTACAGCTATGGGTATGACATGACTTACTGTAAAATTTGAATGCTCTTCAAGAAACACATCTCTTTCTCATGCCTATAAAAAACCTGGGACATTTTGCTTCAGTGGTAATAAAATGTATATAGCTTCCTTTGGATTGATACAGCACTGTATGTCACAATTTACCTGCATTGGTGGTACAAAACATTTCCAGTACTTCCAATTGGATTCTGGAATCCTGTCACTTAGTATGACAAATATGCATTCAAATGTTTATCGATGTATTCAAATGTTTGAAAGTATAATAGGCTTTTCTAATTAGTTTTAGGATGACAAAGGGAGGGATTAACTTTTACCATAAACTTACTTCCAATGAGAAGTCTGTGCATTTTTTCACAATGAACACAACTGCAATTTCAAATGCTATTGCAAAGCTTCATTTATTGGAGTGGTTGATGGTTATCAACATTCTGTTTTATGCCTAACTGATGATTAGGCCCCTGTTGAGGCTGTACGCCACTAATGGAGCAGGGAATATATGGCTCCCCACATGCTGTTAAACTAGATTGCCCCATCACCTCAGCCAGCATGGCCAATGATAGGCAATGGTGGAAACTGTATACAACAACTCCTGAAAAAGCCAGGGATTCCCAGACCTCTCATCAAATTTTATCTTCAGAAATGCTAGACAGTTCTTAGAATTATCTGTCTTGTTTTTCTTCTTTCTTCAAAGAGCTTCTCTCCCTTTACATATTATTTATGTGCCATTTATCTATTTAGTGAAGCATGAATTCTGTCCAATTTTGGAAAGGATGAATTATTGTTGAGTTTAATAAACTATTTCTGTCAAATGACATTGGAATGCTATTACATTTTCTCCTTCACAGCGTTGGTTTGATAAGGGAGACCCAGGTTTAAGACTATCCTTAGTTACGGAAACACATGGGTTACTTTGCCCACTCATTCTCTCTCAGTCCAGTTTATTTCATAGGGTTATTGTGGAGGGAGTGCTATGATCACCACACTGAGAATTAATAAGAAAGTGAGTTGAGTGTGTTCTAGAGAGCAAAATCTTACCTTGGCATAAATGAGTGGGGTCAAAGGACTAGGCAAAGCTTAGCTTTGAGGAAGTTACATATCCTTCCAGGCAGAGAACAAGTGACTATCAGAAGACCCAGGCATTTGCAGGGAGCAAGTGAGAAAGTATATGCTGTGTTATGTAAATTCTGCCCCTTGCCTCTTTTCGTGTAATATCATAATACAAAAGGTAGAGCTTTTTTCCTCTACTGATATCACAATTCATAGTTTGACATTTTGGCATCATCGTGGTAATGGACGAAGGCTTATGAAAAGGAGGCAGGAAATATCCTGTCATTAGCAATCTCTAAAGAAGGGGCAGAGAGAAGGGTAAAGATCAAGATCTGTGATCCCATTTCATCTGAAGCATATATTTCTAAAGCAGGTTGCTAACAATTCTACTGTTACTTGTTCGTTACTTTTTTGACTTGTGTTTTTTTCTCATGTGTTACTGTTTTTTATTTATGTGATATGTGCACTTAGAATTGCTGAGGTAACAGAGGCAATTTAAAAGTTGATTAAATAAATAAGTGTAAATAAAGTAGGCTTACAGAGGAAATCCATGCATCTTATTTATATTTTAAATCTTGTGGTCAGAAAATTGTGAGGTGCTAAAGAGTCAGTGCAACTATAGTCACATTTCCAATAAAAACACAGGAAGATTCTAAATGGATGAAAGAAAACATTTTTAAAAGTGTGTTGTCAAAAATATACTGAGATGGTCTGATTTAAACAATGCCTAATTGAATAATACTGTAGTGCATTGCCTCTAAAATTAGCACAACTTTCCTGTTAATCAATGCATGGAAGAAAAACCTGTTCTCTTTGTAACTTTGATGGGGATAAAGATCCTTTTGTCAATCAGAAAAATTAAGAATTCTATTTATCTCCATTCAATTTTTTACAGAGCAGCATGAATGTATATTTTCAGCAATACTCTGCTTTTAAATGCAGCTGCAGCTGCTGAACCCCAACATTGATGAACAGGGCCAGGGTTAAACTTAAATAAAATAAAATAAAGGTAAGTCCAAAGTGCCAGCAAAATTCTTTGTAGCTGGTGTGCCTTGGTTAATGAGAAACAATTGAGGATTGAGAAATCCCATTAGATACAAGCTATAAAGATTCAGATTCTACTTTACTTTCACTTTAAAGCAAAACAACAGAAGGAAAAATAGGATAAGCTTCCAACTAGAATAATGTCAAAATTAGTGGAATGTGTTCCCAATTTTTCCGAAGGAAACAATAAAAAGGTAAGTTCTACATAATTTTCTTTCTAAGGAAATCTGTTGTGTTTTTGTGTAAAGGACTAAACAATTATGAAATCCATGTTTTTATAAGAGACTTTATAATCCTGGACTGTTTGAAAAGACTATAAAGTGTAAGAAAAATGATCTTGACAGAGTTATACAGGAATGAAGGCAAAAGATAATGAAGCATTTTGAAGATCCAAAATAACAGACAACATTTGAAAGTGACTCAGCAGACACCTTCCTAATTAAATGAACTCTAAGACGGAGGTGGCAACACAAAACAATCACACTTGCAAGATTTTATTACTACAAGTAATCACAATAAAATTTAGTTCTGGTCTTCCTGTGGAGTTGATTTCCTGGTCTGGTTCATCTAGTGGAGCATACCTATCATCTCTATACCATCAAATACATTTGAAAATGTTTTGCAAGTCACTGAAAATAGCTCTTCTACATCTATGGACACAAATATCTGTGCAACAAGATTTTAAATTAGCATGTGTTAATAAATTGCGTATACCATGTGGGTTAACTACTGGTAGTGAGTGAGGGCTAACTGCTGGTAAACTACCAAAAAAACAGATTTTGGGCAGTGTGAAGCATCATCTTCCTACCAAGTAATTATGAAAAAGTCCATGAAGCGAGATCAAACGTTTGATGTTTATGTGGCATAAATATTTATTTATATATATTTCACTTAAACAGAACACAAAAACAGAAATAGCTTTCACTTTAAAACTATACATGGGAGAGATACCAAACTTGGCGATCATATATACAAGAAGCAGTTTCATTCATTAGATTAGGAACTGTTGTCTTTTGTAAGAGTTTCTCAACTTGATTAATTTACTCTTGAATTGAGTCCTAATGAGTGGATTCTACTATAATTGAAGTGATAGGGGAAAGTTCATTCCTAAATTCTTCAGGGTAACATGAACTACACTAATTGTAAGAGCATGGAAATCTAGTTCCCAATTAAGGAAAATGATTAAGAGTTTACTGAGGTACAGTATATCACCATGTGCTTCCTTTCCAAGCTCTCTGTCTCTTCTCTGCTACAGGTGATAGATGAGATTGGCAAGGCTATCTCTCAAACAAAGGGTTGCCTCCTGTTGGATGTGGATGCAGGCCCTTCCACTAATCGGACTGTTTACACCTTTGTCGGAAGTCCAGAGGATGTTGTTGTGGGTGCATTGAATGCAGCTAAAATTGCTTTTCAGCTTATTGACATGGCAAAACATAAAGGTAAACAGAGAAGAGGAGACAAATTATGAGAGTCAATGTAGGAGCAAAAAGGTCTGGGATATAGGACTGCAGCCTGTATTTAGTGTTGCAACAACTCTGATCATATCTCTAGATGGCTCAGTATGAAAATTCTCTGGGTCCTGACATTTTAGATAATGCCATATGGGGGACCAGTGATCAAACTTTTGGAGCCCAACCTCTAATCACTGCTCAGACAGGCATCTTGAATATCCTTGATGAATCTCATGAAAATGTAAAACTAAAATGCAACATTATACGGATTGCTACTTGGAGGCTTTGTAATAAGATAAATATAAGATTACCCAAGCAAACATTTCCATCCTCTTTTATACAACGTGTCCTTATATTTTTGGGAAGATTGGAATGTGCCACACTTATAAATATTGACCAAAAGATGGATTGACAGGCGTAAAAGGCATGTGGATTTGTGTGATTAGACAATGAGACTGACCACCTCTGTTTGGCATAATGTGATAGACACCAATGCAGAAATATAGAAATTTATATCATCTCCAATTTGGCCATATCTTGCCTCAAAAGAGGGCTCTGTCAAATTTCAGAAGAAAGACGGTATGACCCTGAATTTGTGACATGCTACCTGTTGCCTGGAACTAATGTTTCTGAAAGCAAATACACAAAGATTAATCAGTTACTTTCCCCAGACCTGACAGTGATCCTCAATGTTAACGTAGTCCTTTAGTAGAGTTCAGGGGTCCACAACCCCTGGTCTGTGGCCTGTTAGGAACCGGGCAGTGCACGTGGTGAGCAAGCGAATGAAGCTTCATCTGCGCAAGTGCGGGATCTAAATTCTGTGCAAAACCACCAAAACCCTGGTCCAGGGGTGAAATTTACTTACCTTCCTTACCGGTTTGGAAGCACACGTGCACATGCGCAGAAGATAAAAAACACAGGCGGGTGGGCGGAGCTTTGCTCTACCATGCTACTGGATCACCGAACCACCGTCCAAGATTGCTACTGGACTGGGCAGCATTTCATCCTTGCCCTGGTCCATGGAAAAATTGTCTTCCATGAAACCAGTCCCTGGTTCCAGAAAGGTTGGGGACCACTAGTATAGTTTATTCAATATTTCCCAACAAATGAAAACAAAACATACTCTACATTTTATCTGTTTTATGACTACTATTTCCTGATACCCTTTCTAATTTTGTTACACATTTTAATGCTTTGCTTTTTGTATACAGGTGAGCATCCCCGAATGGGAGCACTGGATGTTTGCCCATTCATTCCTGTGAGGAACGTTACCATGGAAGAGTGTATTTGTTCTGCTAATCTCTTTGGAAAATGCTTAGCAGATGAACTGCATGTGCCTGGTGAGCCTGTCATAGAAAAATAAGCTGGGTCTGAAAGAGTGCAATGACTAATCAATTTCAGTTTAAAATTCTGTTTGATCATTCACAGAAAGGAGACTTTGTTCTAATCGCAAAGATCTGTGATCTTCTTGCTCAGTGACAACATGCCTATCAAATTTGAGTATAGGTCTTGATACATTCTATGCAGACCTGTTGAGGAAGTCTCTTACTCTACTGTGATGAAGTTCTGAATCTTATTTCCTTTTCCTATATAAGTGCTCAGTTTTATTCTGAAGCAGTCAGTATTCCAATTCTGGAGAACACTAAGTGTGAAGCCAGACTATGGCACTAGAGTTCTACTACTACATCCATAATAGGCAAACACTGTGCTATCAGCCAAAGAAGGACATCCCAATTCATGCTTTACCCCCCATTTCAGTCCACCAATTCCGTTTCAGTGAAGCAATCCTGTTTTCCCATTGGTAAAATTATTTTAATTTTCAAACTCTAAATCTTCTCCAGACAAGGCCTAGCAGATGGAACCCCTGACTTTTTTTTTTTTAGCTTTATTCTACCTTCTAAATTATGATATGGGGTTGTGGATAGAAGCCCAGGGAAAGCAAATGGCAGGTATAAAAATGATAAAAAAGGAATGGGCTCCTGAGAGAAAGGAAGGCCCTCAACATCTCAACTGGACTATCAAAGCCTAAAGCTAACACTAATTATGCACAGCTACTAGGCCTCCTATCCATTCTTTTGATTTACCATTAATGTCTTGCAAACCAGGCTCTTTAGATTTCAAGATGACAACTCTCAGTGAATATAGCCTTTATTTGCAGTGTACCTATACGGTGAAGCAGCTCTGAATGAGAGCAGAAGATCTTTGCCTGCTATCCGAGCAGGGGAATATGAAACCCTGCCTGAGAAAGTAAGATAACAATAGTATTTTTAACATTAGCTATACCAGGGGTGTCAAATTCATTGAGGGTCACATCAGGGTTGTGGTTGACCTTGGGGGGCTGGGTGGGCTGGTCAGCTCAATATTATTCCATGTTATGGGGTGCCTGTGATGTTATGGAATGAAGTGACCAAGCAACATCCCTGGGTCAGCCAGAGAGAGAGTTTATTTGTGCAAAGACTCAAGCTAGGTTCCCATCTTAGCTTTGAGTAAAGACTCCATGCTTACATGAGAATTATATACTATTTCAAACAAAGGATTCTGCTAACACAGCAACTTTCCATATATGGTTAACATACATTTGTTATTTTTAATTGACATCTCCTTATTACTAAAGTTTTACATCGTCCTTGCCAAACAATCTTAATTCTTCTGTAAATTACTGGAGCATAAGTCCAATCATCTTTTGTTGATGGATGAATTCCAACCAGGTGGACATCCTTGGCCTTATCACCTTTTAACTATATTTCATTAGGTTTGTTCCTATCTTATGACAAGTTAGGGGGTTACTTAGAGTATCAAAGGACTTTGTATTCTCTCCAGCTGGATGATTTCCTTCTTTCAGAATATAGTTGCTTTTAGAATATCTTTTAGAATATAGTGAATATAAAATTATCCAGTGGTCATCCAACTGCTCCCTCTACATTATTCCCCCCTGTGAAAGTTTGTTTCTAAATACATAAACTTTCACCTTTAACCTCTGAGTATACAAAGTTCAAATAAACAAATCTACCATATATAGAATCTACCAAAATATAATAATAAAAGTAAAGGATAGGTAGTTCTTGATTGTTATTACTCTCTTGATTCTTGAGGAGATTCTCTCCACCTTTCTACAGGTCCCATATGGGTCTGTATCAGAATCTTTATGTTCTTCAGTGAGGTCCAGGTTGGGCTGGGGGATCCATTGTCTCTAGCTGAGGAAGGAAAGATCACAGCGAGTGTTAAACCCTTCTCCACCAGAGGAGCCTTGTTGTCTCGCTCAGGCCACTCGGAGGACCCCTGGATGGCAGCGCAGGCTGCCTGGAGCCCTGGGCATTGGAGGCCAAGTGCCCAGCCCAGCCCTCAAACTCCCAGGGCACTGAGATCCCACAGCCCAGCCTACCCCCGCTTCCCCAAGGGGGCGCCTGGCTACACTTACCTCCTCCTCAAGGCTGCTGCTGCTGTGCTTGCTCTCCTTAGCCAGGTTGGTCATGGTGTGTGCGGGAGGGCTAAGTGTGTGGGTCAGAGGGAGGCCCACTGCCTCCTTGCAAGGAGACCCAGCTTTGTAACCAAAGCATCTTCATCTATAGGGTGGGAGACCACCAGGAAAGGAGGGGGCAAGGGGATGGCAAAAGGGCTGCAAGGCTGCTGGTGGAAAAGTGCTAAGGAAGGACTTCCCTCAGACCCTCCCTCCCTCTCATAATCTCCTCCCTCCCTTCCTCTCTCTGTCCCTTCCCATTCCCATCTTCCTTCCTTCCTTCTCTTTCTTCTTCCTCTTTCTCCTTTCCTCCTTCTCCTCTTCCCTCTCCTCCTTCTTCCTTCTCCTCCTCTTCCCCCCACCCTTACTTCTCCTATCCCTACCCTTTTCCTTCCCTCCCTCCCTTCTTCCCTCCTTCCCTTCCTTTTCCCCTTTTCTTCTTTTTCCTTCCCTCTTCATTCTCCTTTCTTTCTTATCCCCTTTCCTTCTTTTTTCTTCCTTGGTCTCTTCCCTTCTTCCCTTCTTCCCTTCTTTTTATTTTTCTTTCATCTTTCCCTTTCTCCTTTCCTTTCCCTTCTTGGATGTTCAAATGCAAAACGGGAAACATTTCTCAATATTTCCTTGGCTTGTGATCAAATGCCACTTTTGCTAGTAGTTTGTGGTCACTTAAAAGACTGAGAACAAATCAGGCTCAGTTTATCTCATGCTTGCCTTTAGTGGAGGCATCTACAGACAACAGTACAGCAAAATTGTCAAAATGGTGTCTGTGATAGTTGATCAGAGCTCCTCTGTTTTATATGTGCAACAGCTTTAGCATTTAGGAACAGAGATAAATTAGTTGCTGTTCTATTAATACATAATCCTTAAAATGGCTCTCCTGTAGGGATCTTGCATAGTCTAATTCAGATTGGAAATATAACAAAGGAAAAAAATGTTTTCCACACTCTGCTTTGTCCTGTTTTCCCCACTGGAAATGGCTGTTTGCAACATACAAGGAGGGGATACTTTCCTAAGAGCTCATAATTCAAGAATAACAATGTTAACTTGGATTGCCAACGAAGTCCTGTCTGTGACAAAAATTGCTTTCTCCTTTGAGTCCAAATCTCAATGGATTCAGATCTCCGGGGCATCTCCAACCAAGTTGCCTGTCTTTCCTTCCTTCCTCTTTCCCTCCCTCCCTCCTTCCTTGCATTTCCATCTCCTTTCTTCTTTCCTGCCTGCCTGCCTGATTCTCATTCCCATCTACTTCCTTCCTTCATGCTCAGGAAGGGATGAGGGTCGGGGGAGAGATTGGCAGCATTGCTGGTGGCCATGCTGCTGGCGGCCGTGGGTTTCCCATGCGGTCATTCAACACAAAATTAAATCTACTGAAAATACATAATGACATGCAAAATTATGAATAAACATTTTTAGATTATAACTTAAATTTATTTTGTTGTAGTTCCGTTGTGGTCTAATAAAATAAACTACTCTATAACCAAACTTCTTCTTGTATTTTCCTTTGCTAATCCATAAATTTAGGTATTTTCATTGCTTTGCACTGCCATAAGATATTTATTTTATCTTTTGTTGGCAAAATTAATGCATGTTCCATACCTAACTTCTTTTAAATTGTATAAGAGATTCATAGATGACAAGTAGATGTCATCAGTTGAATATTGTACAACATATCATTACAGATTAAGTAGAAAATTTGCTTTAGTTTGATGTTTTCACACCAATGCTGATCCTGTATAAAGGCTTGAAGTTTTTTTTAAAAAATAGAAATACATCTCCTGACACCTTTGTAATTGATTGAATACTTCAGCCTATAAAATAATTCCAGTTTTTAAAGAATTATTGGAAATATAAGTTGTGTGTCTTCATCTGGGAAGATTTCCTTTTCATTGTCTATGCCAAGTTCAACAGACTGTAGAAAATATATTAAAAACTTCTTAGTATATTTCTTATGGAGAATCAAAGCATAGCAACCATAGAACACATTCAGTCTAGAAAACTAACATCTAAGACTTGATACAATATATTGTTGTTATCCATAGAACAATAGTCTTTTCTGATTTTGAAATAACTTCAGTGTCAAATCATTTCCATAGAATGTTACTGCCCAGCAAATTATAAAATTTGGCAAAGAGCATGTTCATAGTATTAAAGGAAAAGCACTCTTTACTTTTGCTTTTTCTTTCAAGCTAAAAAAGGCAGAATGGACTCCTGATTTTGGTCCTGCAACCTTTGTTCCAAGATGGGGAGCCACTGTAACAGGAGCACGAAAATTCCTCATTGCATACAACATCAACTTGCTGTGCACAAAGGAACTGGCACATCGGATAGCACTTAACATTCGGGAGCAGGGCCGTAGTAAGAATCAGGTACTCCAGGGAAGGTTGGCTTGTAGATCTTTCTATTCTGCACTCCAATAAAGTCTTAAAACAAGGCAACGCAGACATCAGATTTGTGGTTCCTGTTTTTTTTAAAAAAAACATTAGTTCAACAAATTGGAATCTAGTACAAAAGGCTGAACCTGTTTGCTTTTCAGAGTCTTCTCTGTTTCTCACTTACAGCCTGGACGGTTGAAACAGGTGCAAGGTATGGGATGGTATTTGGATGAGAAAAACATTGCCCAAGTCTCTACAAATCTGTTGGATTTTGAAACCACTCCTCTTCATGTGGTCTATGAAGAAGTTTGCAAGGATGCCAAGGTGAGTGGAACAAAGATGATCAATTGAATGAACCTGAGATTGGGCTGAAGTGGAGCCAAATGCACTGGGCTTGGGGAAGTCCTGTCTGAAACTCCAAGTAATGGCCCAAATCAAAACTCCAAGGCAGGTTCCTCAAAGTATAGATTTATTAGGCATGTCATATTGGCACAACTGGTGAAAACCTGACTTTGAAGTTCCTCAGGTTTTCCCCACTCAGTTCATATCCAGTTCTTACCTCCATCACTCACAACCATCACATACCCCAATCAGGTCTCTCTCCCCATCCCAGTTGCCTTCCATCCATGCCAGTGGTGGGTTGCTACCGGTTCTCCCTGGTTCAGGCGAACCAGTAGCGGAGATGATGAGGTGAGAGCGAACTGGTTCTCTCCAACCGTCAGTTGGGCCTTCTCGCCCGCCCCTGCGCTATATCTACCTATATTCATTCATTTTTAGCCCAGGCATGACAGAGCGGATTGCCATGCTTCAACTGTTCTGAAATTCAATGCGCTTGCACGAAGCAAACTGGTGTGCAAAGTTATGCAAAGCGCGTCTGTGAAGTGAACTGGTGGTAACACCAGTTGAAACTCAACACTTGTCAGCTTCCGAATCAGGATGGGGAAAAATAACCACAAACAACAGGGTGGAATCTGTGTTACAGGTTTATCTTTCTCGATTCGGCACGCTCCAACAAACACCCAGTGCAGTTACAGTGAAAATATTGTCAGCTCTAAACATATCGTGCCTTCCCTCCCTGTTTTAATCCCAGCGTGCCCCACCCTGCTGCTCCACCCCCAACTCCATCCCAAGCTCTCATGCTGATTGGTGGGGTCCAGCTGCTTCCCACTGATCAATGATCCGTTGCAATTAGTTCAGGGCTGTTGGGGCCGTTCTGCTGGGGAAAGTCCAGTTCATCAGCATTAACCAGCGTTAATGCTGGTTAATGCTGATGAGCGGCGAGACGGTCGGCTGTGTGAGGAAAAGGAAGTGGGCAGAAAAGGATTCCGCCATCTGGATGCAGGAGGAGGCAAGCAGGGGCAAGGCAAGATATCCAGCCATGAATGTGGGTTTGTATATTTGATCTACACCCACCACTGATCCACACCTCTCCAGGTGCTGGTGAGAGTGTCCTTGGTTCCCAGAAGAAAGAATATTATTTTGGCTACATATTCCCCCAACTATCTCTACACCCCCGTCCCTTTCCCACAGCTTCAGCCCGCCTCACTGTGGCAACCCTGAAGATGCTCAAAGATGGCTCCAGGATTGACAATTGCTTTGTTTTGTTGCCTTAACAGGGTTTGCACAGTGCTGTAGAAGTTTCTGAATTCTGCAGCAAAACAAAGCAGATGGTCAATGTCAGATATATATTGATGGTCGTGCTCATTTGGTTCTGTGAGAAGTTATTTGGTCAATACAGCTTCAGGTTCAAAAAAGGTTGTTTTAATATTTACAAAATATATACATGCATACAATAATGAACAGAGTGTCCTGTTGCATTTTTCTTTTACCCTAACTGTATGACTCAGATGTTGAGAGGAGAGAGAAGTTCACTTGTTGTCTTGCTGACAGATAGATGAGAGAGAGGGTGGGGGGGGGGGGAAGATATCCAAGTGGTTTTTGGGTAAGAGTCCAATAAGAGAGTTCATTGGCTGATATAGTCACATGTGATGTCTGTAAAGACTTAATCTCTTCTAGTCTCTGGTGCATCACATGCAGGCAATATCTCACAGACCCTTCTATTGCCAAGTGTGACGGAACAGTGTTCAAAAATAATAACAAACACAAGTATAAGAAAAATAAATTATAAGTACAGTCCAACTGATTTACAGTGGTTCCAATGTGTTTCACAAGGTACAGGTTTAGTCCTTGGTATCACAATGAACAAATTCAACAAAACCCTTTTTCACTCTCACATTTTTATAACGTATATCAATATGGCGAGATCTGAAGCTGACATCATCTCTGACCAAAGAGGCTATGTCGGACTCATTATCCTCGTGGAGAGTGATAGGTAGTGAAGGTTGTGTCCAAACATCTGAAACTAATTCGTATCTCCATGTGAGAAGTGTGCAAGCGTCAGAAGTAGTGGCGTATTCAGCTTCAGCCGTGGAATTAGCAATGAAGTTTTGGTGACAAATGCGCCAGTCTATGGGGCAACCATTTAGGAAGTATATAAAGTCTGATGTACTTTTTCTTGATTTTTCATCCCCTGCCCAATCGGCATCTGAATAACAGGTAAGTTCTGGGGTGACTCCTTCATCAGGTTCTAATAATAAGACCATATCTTTTGTGTTATGCAAATATCTGAGTAACCTTTTCATAGCAATCCAATGTTGTTCTTTAGGCTCATCTACTTGTCTAGATAAGAGATATGTACTTAATGATATATCGGGTCTACTCCATCTGCTGATACAAAGGAGTGATCCTATGATGGATTGATATTGAGTTTTATCGTGATGCTTGTTACCATCTAGATAAGCAATTTTATTATAGTCAGTGCGCATGGGTGTATCTGTGGGGTTGCAGTATTCCATGCCACATCTTTGTAACAGGTCTTCAATCTTATCCTTTTGTGAGAAGTAAAAACCTCTATCGGTTTTTAAAATTTGTACGCCCAGATATTGGTCTATATGACCTAAGGTCTTTAAATTAACATGTTCTCTTAATTTGTTTGCAAATTGTTCGATGGGTTGTATGTTGGGCCCGATATAAATCAAAACATCAACATAGATTAAAATAATTTCTTTTCTCCCTTCATAAGGTTTTGTCATTACGCACTGATCTGATCGAATTTGATTATACCCCATTGATTTTAAAATTTTGGTAAGGCAGTCAAACAATAGTTTGCCCGATTGTTTTAAGCCATATAGCCCTTTGTGTAGCCTCCATGTTTTGCCGAATTCAACTTGGAATCCTGGTGCCTCATTGACATAAATTTCCTCCTCTAATGGTGCATGGAAGTATGCGGTCTGGACATTAAATTGGTAGACTTCTTGATTTGAGACAATGGCTGAAGTCAGTGCCGTTTTTATGCTTTCTAGTTTTACTATGGGGGAGTAAGTTTCATCGTAATCTTTGGGAAAGCATTGGGCAAAACCTTGGGCTACTAGGCGTGCTTTGTATAGATATGTGTTGTCAGGGAGTGTTTTAATTTTGTAAACCCATTGAGTGCCAATTGGGTGTTTGTGTTGTGGAGGTGTTGTTTTTGTGAATACTTTTAAATTTATTAAACAGTCCATTTCTTTGGACATAGGGTCCCACCATTTTAATTGTTCTGATTCCGGTAATTGGAGCATGTGTTTAAAATTTTTTGGAGTGATGGGTATTTGGTTTGTCTGTGTTATATTGTTGACGTCAAATCTTTTAGGTGGGATGCCTTGTATAATTCGTTTGGATTTTCTGATTGGTAGTTGTGTATCTGTGTTGTTTGTTCGTGGTGTAGCTTTTGGTGTTGTTGTTTGTACATGTTGAATTCTCTGTGGTGTATCTGATGTATTTGTTTCTTGGGTTAATACGTATGAGTCATTTGAGTGTATTTTGGTCCAGTTGTGGATTTCTATGAATGTGGCTGAATAGGAAATTATTACTGTGTTGTTTTTTATGAATCGATATGCTTTCGAACCTGGTGCATATCCTATGAAACACAATTTTTTGGACACCTCATTCCCTTTCTGTCTGAATGGTTTGGGGATATTGACGTATGCATAGCAGCCAAAAACGCGAAGATGTGTGAGGTGTGGTTGAGTACCATATACAAGAAAATAGGGCATTTGGTTAATAACCTTATTCCATGTGTAGTTAAAAGTGTAATTGACATATGCAAGGGCTTCTGCCCAATAGCTAGGGGGTACATCAGCCTCTAACATGATGGTGCGCATCATGGTCTGTAATATTCCATTTTTTCTTTCACAAATCCCATTCTGCTGGGGGGTAAAAGGAGATGTTTTGTAGTGTATAATGCCTTTGGAGTCAATCCAGTTTTGAAATTGTACAGATGTGAATTCGGCTCCACAATCTGTTTGAATTTTCTTTAATTTGATGTTGTGTTGGTTTTGTATGAGAGTGTAAAATTTTTTAATTTTTTGGAATGCTTGAGATTTTTCAGTAAGGGTATAGATATGTCCAAAACGACTGAAATCATCGACTAAGTTCAAAAAATATTTGCGTTTGCCCAAAGAAAGTGGAAAAGGGCCTACAATGTCAATGTGTACTAATTCGTATATGTGTTTTGATCGTCTTGTGCTGGTGTGGGGAATTGGGGCTGCCTTTGATTTTGCAGCTTTACAAATCTCAGAGTCAAGTTGGATAGGGAAATCCTTAGTGGATATGCCTTGTGAAAAATTTTGAGTATTGTCTACAGCAACAGTATTGGCATGTGCTAAACGTCTGTGTAATAAATGGGCACAATTATCATGTAAAGGTTCACCTATATGAGTATGAATTTTTGTTTTTGAGGTTCGTAGTTTTGTGAGTGGAATCTGCTACTGAGATGGGCTGCCCCTAGGGTCTTATTCGAACACCCCTAGGGTCTTATTTTTATATCAGTTTATTAGTAGATTGACCTTTATTTGTTCCTATCTCTGTTGCTCTCAGAAGTGTTGACATGGGAGTAGAAGTTATGTTGCAAGCCTCAGGAAAGTACAAGGAAAAGAAATAAGGAACTTGTTAAATGTACTGATGAGCTTAATGACCTATGTTCTATATCATCCCTGTAATGAACTTATATTAAGAAACATATTATCAGAAGTGTGCATGGAAAATAACAGATGGTATACCCATATATGGAACTAGAGTCAGAAGCGTAACGTCTCTGGCGTGGCTAGAATTGCAAAATGTATAAAAGGTAAACCTTGGGCGTAGCCCAGGGTTCAGAATCTGACATGTGAATGCTTTGCTAGCAAATAAACCTGTGTTCTCCAACTTTTGTGGTCTTGTCTTCTGATTTTGGGAAGCGGGTTTTCCCGCCACATTTCTGGTGACCCAAGATGGGACACAACGGGTCGTTGGGACTCTCTGGAGGATCACCCCTCTGCCAGGGGTCTTGTTTAGTTACAGGGAACTTCCCAGGTGCCATCGAACACTTTGTTCTGAGGGGCTTCCCAGTGACCCAGGACCCCTGCAGCGGTGGTTGATGCCTCCAAGAACCACTTGGAAAGGGAACGGAGACCAGGCCAAGGTACAGCCAGCCAGAGGACAGGAGAACAAGTCTGCAGGCAAGTATTGGGGGGGGGGGGAAGGAATAATCCGTCCCTGTAAACAGGCACAGTGGGAGAGTCCTCTCTAAAGGTAAAGGTGGGAAGCTTGTCAAGTGTGGTTGACATGCATTGATGCATTCTTGGGATGGTATCCTAAGCTCCCAGGCTTGCAGGCCGTCGTGGCCCTCATCAGCCTAATTGCTGCTGGGTGTGTCATCCTGCCTTGCATTCTCCCCCTCTCTATCCTTACTATCTCCAATTCTCTCTCCCTGCTTGTGGATAAGAAGGCGACTGCCCAGGCCATGGCATGGTGGGAATATGAGAAGCTTAGGAATTGGAGGAATGTCAGCTATTATATGAAACACCATAGTAATTAAGGAATTTTGCTGGAGTTCCAAAGGGGGGAATGAGACGGGCTGCCCCTAGGGTCTTATTCAGACACCCCTAGGGTCATTTTGTCAGATATATATTGATAGTCATGCTCATTCGGTTCTATGAGAAGTTATTTGGTCAATAGAGCTTCAGGTTCAAAAAGGTTGTTTTAATATTTACAAAATATATACATGCATACAATAATGAACAGGGTGTTCATTATTGTATGCATGTTGCATTAATGCTGGTTAATGCTGATGAGTGAGACATGGTCAGCGGTGTGAGGAAAAGGAAGTGGGCAGAAAAGGATTCCGCCATCCGGATGCAGGAGGAGGCAAGCAGCGGCAAGGCAAGATATCCAGCCATGAATGTGGGTTTGTATATTTGGTCTACACCCACCACTGATCCAC
Organism: Masticophis lateralis; assembly: GCA_030761175.1. Classification (NCBI taxonomy): domain Eukaryota; kingdom Metazoa; phylum Chordata; class Lepidosauria; order Squamata; family Colubridae; genus Masticophis; species Masticophis lateralis. Next base: position 162,740,759 of record JAUDYJ010000001.1, read on the forward strand.
ACCTCTCCAGGTGCTGGTGAGAGTGTCCTTGGTTCTCAGAAGAAAGAATATTATTTTGGCTACATATTCCCCCAGCTATCTCTACACCCCCGTCCCTTTCCCACAGCTTCAGCCCGCCTCACTGCGGCAACCCTGAAGATACTCAAAGATGGCTCCAGGGTTGACAATTGCTTTGTTTTGTTGCCTTAACAAGGTTTGCACAATGCTGTAGAAGTTTCTGAATTCTGCAGCAAAACAAAGCAGATGGTCAATGTCAGATATATATTGATGGTCGTGCTCATTCGGTTCTGAGAAGTTTTTTTTTTTTATATAATTTGATTTATATGCCGCCCTTCTCCGGAGACTCAGGGCGGCTTACAATGCGTTAAGCAATAGCCGTCATACTTTTGTATATTTATATTTATACAAAGTCAGCTTATTGCCCCCAACAAACTGGGTCCTCAGTTTACCCACCTTATAAAGGAGGGAAGGCTGAGTCGACCTTGAGCCTGCCTGGGATTGAACTTGCCAGTAATTGCAGCAGCTGGATCTTAAATGCTGCCTTTGTAGGAGGCATTACCCCCCTACCCTACTCAGGCTCCTGTTATTTGGTCAATACAGCTTCAGGTTCAAAAAAGATTGTTTTAATATTTACAAAATATATACATGCATACAATAATGAACAGGGTGTCCTGTTGCATTTTTCTTTTACCCTAACTGTATGACTCAGATGTTGAGAGGAGAGAGAAGTTCACTTGTTGTCTTGCTGACAGATAGATGAGAGAGACGGGGGGGGGGGGGGGGGGAAAGATATCCAAGTGGTTTTTGGGTAAGAGTCCAATAAGAGAGTTCATTGGCTGATATAGTCACATGTGATGTCTGTAAAGACTTAACCCCTTCTAGTCTCTGGTGCATCACATGCAGGCAATATCTTACAGTGAACATGGTTGCCATTTGTCCTGCCCACTTATGGGTGTGACAAAATGATGGCTGTTAGATGGTTTGTTTTGTTATCTTAAGAGGTTTGCATAGTGGCACAGACATTTTTGAATGCTGCAAAAGGTTCTGCAGAGCTGCACAGTCCTTGTTAAGGCAGCAAAATAAAGGAGTTTGTTCCTGGGCCACACATTGGTGACCTGAATGCAGCTGCCATTTTGTGGGTAGGATAAAATGGTGTCTGCTCTGGGAGCCACACTATGCAGCTGTACAAAAAAGCAATCCATTCCAGTGCTTGGAAAGCCTCAAAAGGTAAGTGAGGAGAAGATTGTTTGGTCTAGTGGGGTGGGAATCAGACCTCAGGCCTGAGGTGACAGGTAGGAATAGGAAAAGGTCTATGGGGACCCAAGGGGGGGCTGCTCAGGGGTGGAGGAGAGCTTGGGAGAGCTTCATTGAGAGAGCAGAAATGGGGTGGGGGGTTGTTAGTTGAGATGCTTCACCTCACTATGTCATGATAATTGGCAAGCTTCCCTATGGTCATATCTCGAGAATTATCAGGATATTTCAATGTATGTGGACTGTTCAAGAACTTTTGCCTGTATAGTATTTTAAGGGAAATTAGGCTATTCTTTCACGGCTTTACAGATTCTGGCCATGTGGCAGCTATTTCACTGCTAAGCTCATTTAGTTTTAGAATGTCTCTTGTTACTTAGAAAGTAAAGGCATTTCCTTGATCTTTCTGAAAACTACATAGCTACAAAAACTGCTTCTCAGTATCCTTGTTATGGCACTTTTCTCCCCATAATGTTTCATATAGAACAGGGGTCCCCAACTGGCCCCCTGGCACTGGGCCACACAAGCAAAGGCCCATTCGCCGGATGCAGGCAGCATGTGAAACCACACCCCCTGTAGTCCATGGAAAAGCCTCTCTCCACAAAACCTGTTCCTGGTGCCTAAAATCTATAAATCAGCAATGGAAATTTTTAGATAATACTTGAAAAATGGCATTCAAAGGTATGCCAATATGGCAATAATATGTAACAATGTTGTGGTGATGAAATATATTCCAATTGTTGTAAACTAGTGATGTTATTGGAGTGATGTATATAAATATAACAGCTAAAAATGAAAAATAGTTCTGGGTAGATCTGCTAGGACGAATGTTCTGAGGTGATGCTGCTTACATTTTTGGTTATTTCCTGATGCAGATTTAATTCCTCAGCCTCTGTGGACACGGCTCCTGGGGCTTCTTGGACTGTAGGCTGACTATAAAATATCTGGTTTTATTTCTAGGATCTCAGTCTGCCAGTGGTAGGATCTCAGCTAGTGGGACTGATTCCTAAAAAGGCCATGTTAGATGCAGCAGAATTTTATATCAAGAAAGAAAATGTCTTCATCCTTGAGGAGGAACATAAAATTAGACTGGTAACTTTTGATATCCATTTATATCTTGGTTTTATATAACAAAAAAGTTAAAACAATCCTAATGTGTCCTATAAAATGCATTAAGTTGGATGTTCGTTACCTTTTAAAAAATAATTCAAACTGCAGTGAATGGTTTTCCTTTAATTTCTCATGACAGATATTTCTAAGCTCTTAATTTGAAGATACTTTTTATTTCTTAGTTATTACGTAACATACTTTCTAGAGAATGGGATCCCGCACTGTGGTAAATCACAATGTGGCTTGTTTGGTTTTATCCTGTTGTGTAAATCTAGTCAACTGCGAATTATCTAGTACAGGTGGTGGCAACCAATGGCTCCGGAGCTGCATGTGGCTCCCTGCCAACCAGGTCACGCAATCTGCTCTCCGTCTCTCTGCCCTGAGACACTGGCCCAACCTGGCCCTGGCTGAAGCCAACCTCACTAACACGAGGGATGGCGGGATGGGAATGGGATCCAGGAGGAGGGTATGATGGAAAGGGGGACAGGCCCACAGGTAATGAGCGAGCACAAGCGGTGGCAGCGGTATCTGTCCTGATACTTAGCAGTTTACATTACACTACTCAGTGTAATGTAAATGAAGAAACAGAAGACCTTCATCTGTTTCAAATGCCAGTTTCTATTTAATAATATGAATTTGTATTCTTGAATCTCAGGTAATTAATCGATTGGGCTTGGATTCTTTGTCTCCATTCAATCCTAAGGAGCGCATAATTGAGTATGAATATTTTCATTTTCTCACAGTTGGTTTTATGGTGATAGTGTATGTCTGAAGACTTTGGCTGGATGGGTGATATATGGATTTCTAATTGAAGTCATATATTGTATATAGATAGGTCTTAATCTATGGAGCCAGAGATAAAAGTGCAATTTGGAGAAACAAAAATTGTCTGCTACTTCTTAACTTTTTCATAAGAAGGGTCAAGATTCGAGAAAGCATGTTGTGTATCTTAAGCACAAATTAAAAGATGCAAATAATTCCATTTCCAGTTTATAATTATGCAAATGTGTTGCACCTGTTTAAGATGTAATTAAATAATTACTTAATTTAATTAAGCACTATTTAATTCACATAACACTATCATCCCAAGACATCTGCTTTTACTTGGGAAACTCAAAACCATATTCCAGGTGAGCAAATTTTTTACATTTTTCTGGCTCAAATAATGTCTTCTTACTTTGGATCATTTCCTCATCCAAAAATCTTTATTCCTATATCTGGCAGAGACATGTCTGAGTACACACCTTTCTTGACTTCACTTTTTTTTTTAATCAGCAGCATTTTATAATACCAACAGAAGAGAATATTTGTAGATCAGGGTTGAATTGTGGGATCCAAGAGTGAAATGCTACCAGTTCGCACTGGTTCAGGCAAACCGGTAGTAATAAAAGCTTCTAGTTTGGGCTAACTGGTAGTAAAAAAAAAATAGCTACCGGTTAAACTGAACCGGTATTTCTGACAATTAGCTGTGCTGCGCGATTTATATTTGCTAGAAAGCAGGAAATTCTGCTTTCTAGCAAATATAAATTGCGTGGCACAGCTGTTCCCCCCCCTCACTGTTCTACTTACCTTCTTAAACCTCCTTTTTCAGCATGAAGTGTGCGTTTGGTGTGCACTGCGTATGTGTGCATACGCAGCATGCATTTAATGTGCATTGTGCATGCGTGCGATGTATGCGTTTGGTGTGAAATGTGGATGGGTGTTCACAGCGTGCATTTGGCACATACTGTGCAAGCATGCTCAGGGCACGCGTTTTGCATGCACTGCACATGTGCAGGCAGCGAACTGGTGGCAAACCACAGAGGATTTCACCACTGGTGGGATCCTTGGTGTTCTCTAACTTGATGGTTTTCTTGCAGGCATTTCTTTGCCAGACTAGGTGCACCGATGATGTTACCTAGCCTGGTAATGAAATATCTGCAAGAAAACCCCCAAACTCAGAGAACACCAAGGACTGCACAGCATTTTATAGTTTGTGAAAGTGATTTTTTTCAAATGCTTTTTACCTTCGGAAGGGACATGGTGGAGGATGACAGAGAAAAAGGCTGTCTAGTGTCTTTGCCTCTTCACACCTTTGTGCAAAAAGTTGGCGCAAGATCAGCTGCTCCTGGAGGAGGATCAGTATCAGCAGCAATATCATCTCTGGTATGTAGCTACTTCGATACCCCATTTTAAAACTACTATCCTAAATAGTGATTCCACACAGGACTTTTCCTGTAATGCTGATATACAGTAATGCTGAGCTTCACCAGCAAGATTTGAAAGTTGAAAATAAATTGCTCTCAGCTGATGCTGAGTGCAAACTTTTCCTGTTTTTGATAATCCCTGGAAATACGTATTCTGTATTTTCGGTTGAGTGTAGCTAAAAGTTCCTTCTTGATCTGTCAGCCAAATGACATTGAAATCAGCACCTGAGAAAATATCAATTATACTGTAATTATGCTTATGCTCTTCCTTCAGCTTTTCTTTACTTTACAGATCTGTGAAGGTAATAATAAAGTTACTTTTTCATCATCATTTTAACTGTGAACTGTTGTTAAATGCTGCAGTCGCTAAATGAGAACTACACAGTTCAAAATAATATGGATATTATATTATTAACTAATGTCTCAAAATCAGATTGCTACGTGCAATTATTTCTTCCCAGAACATCACTACATCACAGTTTTAGAACAAGATGTTTTAATTATTATTTTCCAACTGTACATTCATTCTTTTTCCATACAAAGCTATGAGGTCCAGTAAATCATACACACACACACACACACACACACACACACACAAGACTTGCATACCTGTACCCGTGAAAATCTACGAAAACAAACATATACATCTGTTTGCAGCCATAATGAAGAGAAGAGCCCAGAATGTAGTGAATTGTGATTTCACTCAGTTGTGGTTCCAAAAAATCTTGGTTATGTAGGAAAAACCTGGCTTAAAAAGAAGAACACACATTAACCTACAAAAATAAGAAAATAGATATTATGCCTTTACAGGGAGGAATATATAAAATGGGTATGGCCTACTGATGATGGCTTATGAGCCAGAAATAGCTATTTGGATCTCCCACAATGCATCACTAAAATCTGTTTGCAGCCATAATAAAGAGAAGAACCCAGTGGGTCTCCCACAATGCAACACTAAAATCTGTTTGCAGCCATAATGAAGAGAAGAGCCCAGAATGTAGTGAATTGTGATTTCACTCAGTTGTGGTTCCAAAAAATCTTGTCCAGTTTTTCTTTCCCATGTGGCCAGATTATGTAGGTGTCGTCTACGTATCTGAGCCAGAGTTTCGGTTTGTGATCAGATTTTTCTAGAGCTTGGGTTTCAAAGTGCTCCATATAGAGGTTGGCAATGACAGGTGAGAAGGGTGATCCCATGGGTGCTCCTTCTATTTGTTTGTATTTTTGTCCGACAACTTCCTCACACACCTCAACTGCCTACACCCCAAAATACAGTTCACCATGGAAACAGAAGCAAACAACCAACTTCCCTTCCTGGATGTCTTAGTCTACAGGAAATCCGATGGCTCCCTAGGACACACTATCTACCAGAAGAAAACACACACAAACCGCTATCTGCATGCACTCTCACACCACCACCCAGCCCAGACACTCATCTACAGAATGTAGCCAAGACTGTAGCCAAGACACTCATCTACAGAACAAAACGCTTAGCTGACGAACAACACCTAAAAACCAAACTACACACTCTCACTAACGTACTAACATCCAATGGATTCCAAAGAAATAAGATTACCAACCTAATCCAAAAAGAAACCCCCACTAAAATTCAAGACAGAGAACAAGAAAATGGCAAAGCCCTCCTCCCATACATAAAAGGCACCACAGACAGAATAAGCAAAATCCTCCACAAACATAACATCAAGACAGCATTCTGCACAAACCGAAAAATATCCACCATCCTAAGGAACCCCAAAGACAAAATTGAGTTAGAAAATCAAGAAGTCCCATGCACCGCCTGCCCCACCACATACATCGGACAAACCAACAGAAGAATAAGTGCACGCATTGAAGAACACAAAAACTCAGTCAAAAAAGAGGAACCAACTTCTTCCCTGGTCCAACACTTTAAAGCCACAGGACATGAAATTGACTTTAAAAAGATCAGAACTATCGCCAAAACTGAACACTTTAATAACAGAATAATCAGAGAAGCCATCGGGATAGAAAAACGCCCACACAGCATGAACAAACGAGACGATACCTCCCGCCTACCAGCCATTTGGAAGCCCGCCCTTATTGACAAACGAGTCCCTAACACGATGAATGACACCAGACCCATCAGCCAATCAGAATACAACAACACTGTCAACCAATCAGAATACACCTTTGCCTCTTTTCATAGAAAAACGTCAGTTAAGATCACACAGTTTGCCCATAAGCATCAAACCGAGAACATCAGCCAGAAGATGACGAATGTGATTTCGTGAAACATCGCTACTATCCTTCTAAAGATATGTTTACAATTACACGGGAAGAAACCCGAGATATTACCTGTACACACACACACACACACACACACACACACACAATAAGCTGTAAATTTAAAATCTAATGAAATGTGTCAAATGTGTCAAATTTTTCTTTTTTTAATTTTAAAAACCAAACTTTATTAAGATTAAAAAATAAAAATTATACGAAGTATTCACAACTGTAAAATTACATAAAACAATACATATGACAACATACAAACTAAATATGTATAAATCCTTATATACATGTATCTAGACAGTGACTTGTTACTTCTGTTATCTTAATGACGGTTCCTATTTGTTACTCTCAATTTCTTACTGGATTTTACCTTTACCCTTTTTTGTTTTGGTCTATCCACTCATACCATCTATTCCATACCTTAAAAATTTTTGAGTCTTCCTTATCTTTTAGTTTAAGTGTCAATTTATCCATTTTTGCACATGTATAAATTTTTTGAATGACTTGCTGCTCTGTTGGCATTTGATCTGTTTTCCAAAATTGTGCTAATGCCAATCTGGCCTCTGTAATTATATGTAATATTAGATATTTTGTTTCTTTTCTAATATTGTCTTTAATCATACTTAATAAAAAAAATTCTGCTTCTAATTCTATTTCTTCTGCTGTTATTTCTGATATCCAAATTTTTATTTTCTTCCAGTATTTCTTGATCTTTGGGCAAAGCCACCAGAACATGAAATAATGTACCCTCGGCTTGTTTACATTTCCAGCATGCTGGGTTTAAGTTTGGGTACATCTTTGCCAACCTCGATGGATCCAGATACCACCTGTACCACATTTTATATTGATTTTCTTTATACGCTACTGATTTTGTCATGCTATAGTTGGTTTCCATACCCTTTCCCATTCTTCTAACTGTATATTATGTCCAATGTTTCTTGCCCATGCTATCATTTGCCCTTTGACCAATTCTTCTGCTAGATCAAATTCTAGTAAATATTTGTAAATTTTTGAAATTAATTTCTCTTCCTTGGTTTCCAATAATTTATCTAATCGATTCGGTTTTGTTTCTATTCCTCCTTCCTCTTGTTCTTTTCTGTATTTTGCTTTTATTTGTAAGTAGGGCCACCAATCTATTAATATTCTTTGTTTTTTAAGTTCTTCCTGTGTTTTCAATATTCCCTGTGAATCCAATATATCCCTATATCTTATTGTCTTTTGCTTTGTTAATGTGTTGGGATGCATTATCGCCTCTATTGTCGATAACCATCCGGGAGCTTTCATATAATGTTTATTCTTAATTTCTTGCCATGTGCCAATTAGTGAATTTCTAATAATGTAGTTATTAAAATGTTTATACGTTTCAAATGGGGCAAATTTCAATTCCAATTTATAGCAATGGCAAGAAAATTGTATTTGGAGTAGAATGAAACATTATTCAAGTTTCAAAAAAGAAATTTGGCCTTATTCTTCCAAATTTTAAATTGTATTCTAGAACAAGCTGTTTGACAGCAGAATGTTGCTATCAGAAGGAGCTGGCCTAGCTAGAGAGCTCCATATGGTACAGGGACACAAAAGAGGAACAGAACCTGAAAAGCAAATTATAAAATAAAGCTTGACAAAAATATGGAACTCTTCACGGAAAATAATGCCCAATCATTTTAGCCTTTTGTGAGAATACTTTTCATGTTGGAGATGTCTACAGTAAGAGAAGTATAATTACATGTGCAAACATGGAATAGACTAAAGACAAAGAAAGAATTTGATGTACCTACAAATTGCTGGAAATATAAAATCTGACCTTAGAAATGAGGGACATTAAGAAAATTACTTAATGTCATTTTGAAATCTTTATCAAAAATAAAGATCACCTATATATAACCTTCTATTTAGTTCTGATATAGGGACAGAACAAATGAAAGCATTTATGTTAAACTGGATGCAAAACTTCAAAGACATTGTCTCAATAAAACAATGGGAAGACTTATTGAAGAAGCTATGATTTGAGAGAAAACTGGTGTAAAAAAAATATAGATGGTATACAACTCAGTCAATAATGGCCAAAGCAATCAAATTATATGGTAATTTGGTAATCTTTCTTGTGGAAATGCCACAAGAAAGAAGAAACATTCTGCTATATGTGGTGGACATGCAAAGCTTTGGAAAGACACAACCCCATTCAGAGAATGTCAGGATCAGGGGTGGATTGGGGAGGGTGTACCAGGGTGCAAGAGGGTTCAAGGGTTGGGGAAGGTGCCCAGAGTGAACAAGTGTTAGATAAGGAAATCTCCCTCCACCTCTCCTTCTCCCCTTCCCCTACAAACAGTTTTGCTCCCCAGTATTTTGATTTAACATAAAAAGTCCCTGCTGCCTGGTGATTGGTGAAATTAGGAAAGTGTAGACATCTTGCTTTTTTTCCCTTCTGTGTGACAAAGGCATTTCAGAACATCAGGTCTCTCCTTCTAGGGAGCAGCACTTGGTTGCATGGTGGGATTAATGACATATGGAAAGCGTCAATTTGAGGACCTGGATCCAGTTATGAGGCAACTCATACCCCCGTTTCATCAGGCCATGAATCAACTAATTGCTATAGTAGATAAGGATTCCTTGGCATTCAGCAGCTACATGGTGAGTGAAGCGTTCATACTTTCAGCAACTCTGTATTTTGTGCATCTTGTATCTTTGGATAGGAAGAATGTAGGGGAGTTTTTTGCTTTTTGGTTGATGAAGGTTGTATTTTTGGGGAAAAGTAAGGTGAAAGTAAGTTCTGTGAATCTATCTTACAGCCTCACCCTCCATTCATGTTCCCTAAAATAATAGCCTAAATATGTGTTTGTGTTCTCTACAGGATGCTATGAAACTTCCTAAGCAGACCCCTGAGGAGAAAGAGAGGTATTACTGGGCCTTTTGTTCACATGAAACTACAGTACTTGCTTTCATAGCAGTTCAGAAGTTGCTCAAAAAGTTCCAAGATGTACATTTTGATGAAATTCTATGGTTACTTGTTAAAGGTTCTTAGTATATCTCCTAAGTAATTTGTGAGTGACTGAATCTTAGTTCACCTCATAAATCCATTTTAAAGTTGTTTAAAAAAACCTGTTTAAGGTACAGCAGGATAGGGAGTACAACATTTGGCCAATGAACTGCCTGCAGATCAGCTGACCAGCAGAGAAATGCAAGGTGCTCCTTCATTTCCTTCTCTCTCCATATCCAAGATTGCTGACTTTCCTTTGTGGATGGAAGTAGAAATGGGTTTTGTTCCCTGGGGCTGATGAGAAAAAGCAAAAAGTCTTAGGCTTCCTCCTTCCTGCCCAAGTTCAGGCTGCTTTAGCAAATGATGCCAATGATTATCTTGGAGTGGAGAAAGCTCCATGCAGTGTCCACTACTGAATATTGTAACAAATGTGATATTTGAAGACAAACTTTTTCTATCCTACTCTAAGTGTCAGACTGCCCTTTATTAAATTCTGTAAAGAAATTCTCAGTGGGTGACAATGTTTGTTCATCTGTTGATCTAGTATATTTTATGCTATACTTGGGACTAATGTTGTGGTCTCCTGTGTTCTAGCCTGATGTCTCAACCGTTACATCAAACTGGCTCTCATGTCCCATGTAGGGCTATGCAAATTTTTTTAGCAAAGAAGAACTGATAGCTTAGCTTCATATATTGTAAAGAGAACAGTAATATTCTACTTTGCAAGATAAAGATGTTTTTAAACAATGAGCTTCTTTAATTGAGCACAACCAAGACATGCCCAACACAACGAGGGCTGAAAGAAGCACCTGCAAGACCCAGCAAGAGATGAGACCCAGCTTCTTTTCCATCCCCCGCTGTCACCCTTACCTTCTCAGGCCAGGCAAGAGGTGACTGGGAGGGGAGGGGAGAGGGGTGGGGTCAGCCAGTATTGGGATCAGCTGGTTTGCCGAACTGCAGAAGTTTACCAGTTCGGTAGGGAGCCGCAGCAGAGGGGTCAAAGAGCTACATGCAGCTCCAGAGCCACAGGTTGCTGACTTCTGCTCTAGCCAATCAAAAGTGGGGCTGTTATTAGAATGCAATGGAGTGCTGGAGACCATACACTCTGAGGGACTTAGGGGCTTTGATTGGAAAATAGCATTTTTGAAGTGAAGCTGAAGAAACGGCTGTGGATGCATTTCAATGGGCCGGGAGGGGAAAGAGGATGAAATCATCCATTTCTGCACTGAGAAAGTGGTGGGTGACCTGCCCTGGCGGTAGCCAAGCAAAAAATATGGATCTGCCTTGTTAAATTGGGGGGTGGAGGTGGGAAAGATATGTCAGCTGACTGAACATCTTTGGCAGGTATAGTGAACCTGGATCTATTATTACACTACACTAAGGCTTTTCTTAGACAGTGGGCAATCTATTTTTTTCTCTTTGTATTGAATACATTTACATTTTAAAAGAACATGGTAAAAGTAGTCTGGTAGTTTTTAATCTGTTTTTATTGCAAGATAGATGCTCTTACAGTTGCTTCTTTTGCTTTCCCTGGGTTGGGATTGTTCTCCCAGATTTATTTCATTGTTTTCTTATTCCCTATCTACAGGCGTACAAAAGCCATGCAGCTAGGCCTGAAGAATGCTGTTGCTGTCCCTTTCTCCTTGGCAGAAAAAATTAACTCTTTATGGCCTTTTTTGAAAGAAATAGCACAGCATGGAAACATAGCCTGCAGATCAGATATTCAGGTATTTGTGCTGCCCAGTATGAGGACAGAGCTGATCTTCAGGTGTGCAACTAATTATTTTATTGAGTGAACTCTTGTCATAAATTGGTTGAGGCCATAATTGACTGCATGAAGTTGGTAGGTTTCATTCCCCCTGGTCACCAGCATCTCTTGTCCTGATACTGATTTTAGGTGGCAGCTAAAGCTTTAGAAGCAGGTGTGTTTGGGGCCTATTTCAATGTCATCACCAACGTGAAAGATATAACAGATGAAGATTTCACACAAAAGGTAGGAATTGTTCACATTTGCTTAGAATTATGGACAATTTAGCATTAGTTTGAATTCTTAAAAAAGGCTGAAACAGCTCTGCAGTTATGTTAAGATTGGTTGAGATTATTTGGATTCTGTGTAGTGTGAGTTGGACTGGAGGGTTGGTGACTCCCTCACTAGACTCTGTTTTTTTGCATTTTTCTCTGAGATAACAGACGCTTGACAGAAGGTGTTTCCCAGATGACTTAGATCTGGGGTGTCAAACTCACATCGTCACAGCGGCATCATGTGATGTATCATGACTTTCTCCTCCTTCAGTAAACCAGGCATGGGCGTGGCCAGTGTGTGACGCATCTGGCCCGTGGGCCACGAGTTTGACAGCCTTGACTTAGATTATGGCATTTTTTAAGTCAAGGGTTTCAACCACAGCTTCACAGTTAAGGAAAGTCTAAGTGATAACATATGATACAGTTTTTAGACAGATGTCAACCAGGTCTAATGGACATTGTCCCCTCTCTCAATATTACTTTCATGCTTTAGAACTTATTTTTAACTGTGCCTCACTTAGTTCAAATATGAATGAATGCTTCACCACAATGACTCAAGAAATTCGCTAAACATCCTCCTCATGACAAAGACCTCACTTCCCTTAGAGCACTGTTTCTCTACTTTGGCAACTTTAAAATGTGTGGACTTCAACTTCCATAATTCTTCAACCAGCATTCCTGGCTGAGGCATTCTGGGAGTTGAAGTCCACATATCTTAAAGTTGCCAAAGTTGGGAAATAATGCCTTAGACTAGAGCTACTTGTCAGGGATTTCCCAATTTTAGCTGGTCTTTTGAGTCAAAATAGTTTTAAAAGGAAAAGCTCCCACCTCACCTTGTTATTGTCTCATGTCTCCTTCCTCATCCTCCCACATTTTTTCCTGCCTGTTATTTTGTTTTATTGCTTCATGCTAATTGGCTACTCTTGAGATCTACATGCTGTGCTTAAGCCATATTTTATGCACGGTAATCACTATGGTAGCTGATCTACATTCCATTCTGAGAATCTGATCTTCCTTTTTTATTTTGCTATACTTATATATTAATATAAGTATAGCATATTTATGCTATAGTTTTTGTAAAAACTATAGTATTACACATACTATATCTTATCTTATCATATAGTATTACACAGTTTGAAATCAATCCAGAAAAAATCCTTTCCTTACTGTATCTGGCAATTGAGTTGCAGTGTCCTCACAGAATGTTTCCAAATAGGATAATTAGATGCAAAATACCACTCCTTCATGAGTAATTCAGAACTAAAGTAAGTAATTCTCTCTCTCCCCCCTCCCTCCCTCTCCTTCTCTCTCCCCCTCTCTCTCTTTTGCAGATGCACAGGAATATTTCGCACTTCTTGGAGGAAGCCCAAAAGAATACGACAGTTATCCTAGATCATCTGGACAAGCGGGCAACATGAAATATTGTATCTTCAACCATTTGGTTAAACATAAAATTCTATAATACTGTTCAGCTACATTCAGACAGATTTAACACTTTTGAGAAAAAGAAAAAATATATAACTTACTTTCTAGCCTATACATGTATGAATTTTGTTACAAATTCAGAGTTTTCTGGTGTGACTAAAAGGGATCTCTTTTTGCTTCCTGCTATCCCATCTTAATAATTATGATATAAAGCAAGTTTTCAACATTTGAACATTGACCCATCCATGTTCAAAAGTAGAAAGCTTTAAATCTAGAAAATATGACCTATGTAGCATATTGTTTTAGCCATTATGCCAAGATTGTTAAATTAATCAAAGTTACTGATAGGAAAATATTGAGCCCACCAGCACAATCCTTTGGTTCACTATTTGAATGACAAGTGTATCTTGAGTGGAATTTAGTAAAGTAGAAATAAATCATGTTGTCCTCAATAAACACTGGCTACGAAGAGGTTTTTTTGTGTCCTAATACATGCATCAATGCTTAGATATATATATATTACTGTGCAGTGGTGGGATTCTACCAGTTCAATAGAACCGATTGTTAAGTATGTCAGAGCAGCAATCAGCCCCGTTACCTTGCGTGGGGTAATTGCCCTCATTTTTGAGTTGGATCGTGGCTTTTATCCTTCTGTATACTTTGATCAATAAAACCAGAATATACCCTCTAATTAAACTCATATTTATTATAAGAAAATAAAGAAATCTCACTATCTAAATTAGATTACATGTTGGCAAAGAATCCCCAGCCTGACCTTAGCTGGCTGGAGAACAAAGGAAAGTTTCTAGAAGAAATAAAAGAATGCATGACATGCGCAGTAGATGCTGATAAGAAATTTGGCAAGCTACAGTGAGTCTGACAGTCCAGAAATAATAGCTCTGCTGATAAATATAAAAATGCAGTGACAAAGTAGGTAAGCAATTCGGAGAACCGGTTGTTAGAAGAAATCTCCTTTTGGTTTTTTTTTTCATTTTACTGGGTGAATTCTGTAAGGAATTACAACTTTCCGGTGTTGTTTCCTAGCCTAATCTTTATTGCCCTGCTTATAGAAACTGCCTCTCCATTAACCGTTATTACATTCTTGGCAGTATGCCTAGATTTACTGTCACTCCTGGTTCTGGAGCTTCTCGGAGGGTTTTTTTTTTTGCTTGACTTTCTTAAAGGGAAAGGGTTATTTTAAGCTTTTTACACCGGTGTTGGGAGGAAATACTCCCTTGTTGGAGTTCTTCCAGACAGGGTGCAATGATCAGCACTTTGAAGAAATAATTGAATATTGAAGCAGAAGCTTTTAATGACAAGGAACCAAAATGAGTGGCATTCAGCAAGGTTTATTGGCTAGCTAGAAAGATTGACATTCAAACATGAGTTTACCTACCCTTTCTGACTTTTGGTCTAAAACTGGTTTTTGTTGAAGTTTAATTCTGTACTTGGTGATGTTTAATCCTGCATTTAGTGATGATATAATTTTCCCTATTCAGCTTTGTTTGGAAGGAAAAACATTAATCTCTGTTCCTGAAAAGAAGCAGCTTCAGAAATCTGAGTAGTTCCTGTGTCTATTTGTTCTGGTAATTGGTTTAACAAGCAACAGCTACTGTGTTTCCTCCTTTGCTTCATTCTGGAGATCTTAAATGACCTCTCTGCTAAAGGGTTTCACTTTATGAGCAAGAGTTGGCTGCTGATAGTTATCATTACATTTTAACTATTTTAATTCCTCAGGTGCTCTGCCACCCTGCCTGATTTGTAACTCCAGTTTGCAGGTATTTCTAATCTAATGATTGGTATTTAGGGCAGCTTTTTGCAAGCAAAGAAGTTTTCTGTACTTTTGTACAGGTAATCCTTGACTTACAACAATTACAATGGCACAGGAAAAAAGTGACTTATGACCGTTTTTCACACTTATGACCATTGCAGCAAACTGTCATTAGGGCAAAGAAGCGATGCCACCTGGTCATGCCTAACTGGTCACATGAAGCACTGCAGTTGTGAAATGAGTGACACGGTTGTTAAGAATGCTGCAACAGGCATAAATGATGAGGGTCATAAGTGTGAGGACCCGTCAAAAGTGTGAGGACCAGTCAGAAATGACTTTTTTCAGCCCTCTGAGTAGTCCCTGTGCACTTAGCCACGGCCACCAGGTCACATGACAACCAAGCCATGCCCCCAAATAAGCCACACCCACAGAACTGGTTGTTAAAAAAATTGAATTCCACCACTGCTACTGTGGCATTATGATTATAGAAAAATTTACTGCATCTATTCTTATCCTGATTACCTGGTGTCATAATGATACTTTCTCTTTTATAAGTATATTCTTTCATAATTCTATAAAGAATTGCTTGTGCAGTAATATTTCAGTTGACTAATGTTACCTGATATTATTTGGAGGCCTTTGTTTTCCAGAAGTTGGAATGGACAATCTAAGCCAGTAATGGCAAACCGTTTTCCTCAGGTGCAGAAAGTGCGTGCATATGCGCATGACCACACATGCACATGCAGACACCCATAATGCAATGCACACCCCACTGTGCATGCATGCACAACCCTATCCCATGCTCTCCTGCGCATGTACCCGAACTATGCATGCACCCCACTCTCTCCCACACCCCGTTTTGGGCTTGAAAGCCTCCTGCCCCAAACTTTGCTGGCAGGAACGGCCTCTTGGTCTGACAGCCTCAGCAGAATCTCTGCCCCACAGCTGCTTTGGTGGCTTCATGACTTCCCTGCCGGTCCACCGCCAGTAGGCTTCCCCAGCCACTTGCCAGCCGGGCTTTCTGCGGGCAACAGCCGGGCAGGGCCCGCCGCTGCTTTTCCCTCGCCTGGTGGGTTGGAGTACTTGAGCAACCCAGCTGCCTCATGCCAAGAACCACATCGCCCTGCCATACTCACCTGGCTGACTGCGAGTCTTTTGGCAAGCTCAGCACGTGTCACTGGGCCAGAGGGCAACTGGGTACTGGCCTGTTCCCTGGCGAGACAAAGCAGCAGCTGTTCCCTGGCTGGCGGCAGCATCTTGGCCCTGCCACCTTGGCCTCCAAACATGTGGCCTCCACCAACCTGTCTTGGCTCCCCCCTGCTGGGAGCCGCTGGCCGAGCAGGTGCGGCTGGTGGGGTGGGGAAGATGGGCTGCCTGCGCAGGTGAACCCCATGGCCGCCGTCAAAGCAGGGCTGAGAAACCCTCTTGGCTCACTCTGTCAGCCACACGTGTCCCCTGGACTGTGGGCATCACCACCTCCCCCTGCAGCAGCCAGGGAGCACAGCTCGCTGGCGGCGGCGATGTGAGGGTGCTGTGCCGCCTGTGATTGGGCCCCTGCCTGACCTCCACCATGCCTGCTTCTGCGCCCCACCTGAGCTCATCAGCCACTTCTATCAGCTTCGCCTTCTTGTGCCCCACCCGAGCCATTTGTTGCAAGTCAAGAAAGACATGGGGCAATGATCATGTCCCTGTTTTGAAGTCCCCTCTCGACTCCAGACATGTTTTGAAGTTGTGACCCTGAGCCAACACCAGGGAAGGAGTAGAATGGCAGCTGGCTAACCCACCTGCTGCTCCTTCTCCGGCATTGGCTTGGCCAGTGGCACAACAGAGGGAATGGCAGAGAACAGGCAATGGGACCAACTGCAGGCACTGTGGCACCCCTACCCAACCCCCACCACCCAGCCGTGGTGTCTGGCTGCCGCAGGGTGAGGTGACAACGCCCACAGACCAGGGGACACATGCGGCCGGCAGAGTGAGCTAAGAGGGTTTCTTGGCTCTACTTTGATGGAATCCATGGCAACCATGGAATCACCTGCACAGGCAGCCCATCCCCACACCCTCACCGGCTGCTGATCCACATGTGCCAGGTGACATGGCTCTGCGCACCACTTCTGGCACACGTGCCATAGGTTTGCCATCATGGGTCTAAGCCTTTGTACATAGACAAAACAAGTCCCATGCTCTTCTATGGAGAAACTGCAGGAAAAGACTCTTTGCGAGCCGGTATGAGACTTCCATCTCCAGTGGGAGAAATAAGGAGGGCACTGGCTGCTTCTGAAGACTTTGGCAGCATCAACTCTCTATCATGGAATAGAAGTGGGCTTGTCTGGTTCCTTTTTGTGCGTCTCGGGCTGCAAAATATTTTGGGGCTGCTAATCTCCCATAGCAACCATTTTACTTGTTTTCCATCTTGATACGGAAATGAATATACACTTGTGTTGATCAAGTGCTTGTAATCAAACACTTTTTTTCATTACTCAAATTTTGTCAATGAGTGGATCTTTTCACTAGGCTCAAATATTTTTTCACCATTTCACTATTCAACATTGGCGTGTTTTACTACCTACTGTATATAATTCTTTTTTTTTTGCATTTATACTTTTATTGTTTATATATAAAATACGAAGAGAAGTAGAAATGGAAAATTAGGGGAAGGAAAAAGGGAAGGGAAAAGAAAGTGTGAGGTACAAGGGGATAAAAAAAGGCATCGACTTCTGATTCTTTTTAGCATAGTACAAGATAAAAACATTCCAGCCTCAACTTTTTGCTTTTAAACATTAATATATAACTAGCCATTTCTATAACAACAAATCTTTCTGATCAAAACAAAGTCAAAGTTTCATTTTTTTCATCACAAGCACAAAATCCAGAAATGATATACAAATGAAAAACGCACTTAAATATATTATCCTCTGAATAAAACCTATATAACTCAACAATAAATAATATTCATACAATATAATTAATTGCTATTTGTCCCACTAATGAAAATCAGTGTATGTATCTCAAGTGTTTGAATGCACAATCATTCCCTCTGGCCTGCATGGTGCAGTGGAAGATAAAGCCAACTCTAGCCTGAATATGCTTTGATTTCTGTTCATGATTCTATACCAAAGGAACTTCATATAAGAACAGGCAAAACGTGCATCTTCAGTACAATTGTACAGATCTTCTATGAGCTGAAAAGTCCTTGTATGTGGAATCTTGGCATCTGTCAATGGGAAGGCTTGCCAACAGAACAATTTTCCCCAGTGTTGCCTTTCCCTTGCAGGCCTGACTCCTAAGTATAGTTATTCTTTTACAGGGCAAAGTAATAGTAGTGTGATGAGAATTCAGCATGTATAGCTGCAAGGAAAATACTTTCTCCATTCACAGCTTTCATATACTCCAATATATGCCCTCTTGCTTTTCATCAGATTCCTTATATGAGTTTGCCTTTAATTTTAATTTTTCAGGAAAGACAGAGAGAAAATCTAGAGTGAAAAAGAAGCTTTAGTCAGATTTTAACAATGCTGTTCTAGCATATGTTAACCACTATTAAAGGCATTGTCTGATATATATATATATATATATATATATATATATATATATATATATATATATATATATATATACACACACACACACACACACACACACACACACACACACACACACACACATGTAGGTCTTTGGTTATTCGGGTCTTCTCCCGCATAGAATTGGAAGTATCTTGGCGACATTTCGATGAAGTCTCATTCGTCATCTTCAGGCTGGTGTTCTCGGCTTCGTGCTTCCAGGAGCAATGTGAGATTGCAGCTGTCTCTTCCTTTTAACTGCTAGTGGAGATGTGAACTGATTGGGTGGGAGCTTGGCTGTGTTCTGATTGGGTGGAGGTGTGTTCTGATTGGTTAGGGGCTTAGCTGTGCTCTGATTGGATGGGGGATTGGTTGTGCTCTGATTGGATGGGGGTGTGTTCTGTTTGGGTGGGGGCTTGGTTGTGCTCGGCTTAGTCTGAGTTGCAGGGGGATTTGAGCTGGTGAGCTGCGCTGCTGTTGTTTGGCTTCACGTTTGTGGTCGTGAGAGCTCTTCATGGTGGGTGTCGGTCTGATTCATGTATGGATTGGAGGGGTTAAAAGTGGCTAATGATGCAGCTGCAGTCTGGCTTCTGGTCCTTGGTCGTGCCTCATTATCAGTGTGGGTTTGAGTCTGCTTTCTGCGTGGATGTGTGGTGGTGACATCCTGTGTGGCTCTTGTGAGTGTGGGTCTGGTGTCATTCATCGTGTTAGGGACTCGTTTGTCAATAAGGGCAGGTTTCCAAATGGCTGATAGGTGGGAGGTATCGTCTCGTTTGTTCATGCTGTGTGGGCGTTTTTCTTTCTCAATGGCTTCTCTGATTATTCTGTTATTAAAGTGTTCAGTTTTGGCGATAGTTCTGGTCTTTTTAAAGTCAATTTCATATCCTGTGGCTTTAAAGTGTTGGACCAGGGAAGAAGTTGGTTCCTCTTTTTTGACTGAGTTTTTGTGTTCTTCAATGCGTGCACTTATTCTTCTGTTGGTTTGTCCGATGTATGTGGTGGGGCAGGCGGTGCATGGGATTTCATATACTCCTTGATTTTCTAACTCAATTTTGTCTTTGGGGTTCCTTAGGATGGTGGATATTTTTCAGTTTGTGCAGAATGCTGTCTTGATGTTATGTTTGTGGAGGATTTTGCTTATTCTGTCTGTGGTGCCTTTTATGTATGGGAGGAAGGCTTTGCCGTTTTCTTGTTCTCTGTCTTGAATTTTAGTGGGGGTTTCTTTTTGGATTAGGTTGGTAATCTTATTTCTTTGGAATCCATTGGATGTTAGTACGTTAGTGTGAGTGTGTAGTTCAGTTTTTAGGTATTGTTCGTCAGCTAAGCGTTTTGTTCTGTAGATGAGTGTCTTGGCTACAGAGTTGATCTGGGCTGGGTGGTGGTGTGAGAATGCATGCAGATAGCGGTTTGTGTGTGTTTCTATTATATATATAATTGAAAAGTTTTAATAGGTTTTACAAATGTATCCCCTTTCCCCTCCCTTCTCCCTTCTGCTGTATTCTAGGTGTGGTCTTACTAAGGCTTTATAGAGCGGTATTAGTACCTCACTTGATCTTGATTCTATCCCTCTGTTAATGCAATTTAAAAAAGCATTGGCTTTTTTGGCTGCAGCTGCACCTTGTTGGCTTATATTTAATTGGTTGTCCACTAAGACTCCAAAATCACTCTCAGAGTTACTGATATTAAGCCTGGTTTCACCCAGTCTATATAAAATGTAATTTTGGTTTTTCTTGCCTAAGTGTAAGATTTACTTTTCTCTACATTGAATTTCACTTTGTTAGATAGGGCCCAGTATTCATGTCTGTCAAGATCCGTCTATCATCTAGGGTATTCCTCCCAGCTTAGTAACAACCACAGATTTGGTAAGTTCCCATTCTATTCCCTCATCAAAGTAATTTATGAATTTATTGAAGAGTACTGGGCCTAAGATGGAACCTTGTGATACCCCACTGCTTACTTCCCTCCATGTAGATGTAGTACCATTAAGGACTACTCATTGAGCGCTGTTTGTCAGCCAGTTACAAATCCATCTGATGGTGATACTATATATCCCACATTTTTCTGGCTTACCAAGAAGTAGGTTGTAGTCTACTTTGTTGAATGCCTTGCTGAAGTCTATTATGTCCACAGTATTTCGCTGGTTTACTAATTTAGTCATTATGTTGAAGAATGAAATAAGATTGGTTTGGATGATCTATTTTTAACAAATCCATGCTGAATTTCTAGTTATTACTTTACTTGTTTCTAGATGTTGGCAGATCTGGTTTTTTATTATCTTTTCCAGTATCTTCCTGGGTACTGATGTTAGGCTGGTTGGTCTGTAGTTTCCCTTTTTTGAAGATGGGAACCACATCAGCTCTTTTTCTCTGGTAGTTCCCTGATGCTCCAGGGTTTTTGAAAGATGTGGTACAGTGGTTCTGAGATGACATCTGCCAGCTCCTTTAGAACTTGGATATAATCCATGAGGACCCAGTGATTTGTATTAATCAAGATCAGAATGTAACCATGCCCAGGTCCTGGTTACCCTGGCCAGCCTGTTCCTCCATATGGATTTCCTGGGCCAGTGGGGGATCCTATCCAGAGTCCACATCATCATGGATCGCATCCACCATCTGATTTACCTGGAATGTTCCCTGGAGGGCCTGGATGTTACTCTCCTGCACCACCTCCAGGCTCTCATCCTCCTGCAAGTCATCCCGGACATTACAAAAAGAATAAGCATTATAAGTATTATAATGGAAACCATAGGAAGAAGCAAATAGAAATGAAACAGTTAATAAAGAAGTTAAATAAATGAGGAAAATACATGCGAAATATCAACAATTGTAAAAAGATTTAATCTTTTTTTTTTCTTTCAGCATAGTGGCAGTTCCAGCAGCAGCTCAGATTCAGACTAAAGAACTTTCACCCCAGCATGAGTACAGCTCTTCACGAACTCCCATCAATCAAAAATATTTTAAAATTCTTCCATCCTTTTTACTGTACATTCTTATGCCCACGAATCATAAAACATGTAAATTAGCTTATCCCAACTTGGTGAACTCTAAATGTGTTGAACTTCAGTGTAAGTTCTCTATCCAGCAGAGCTTTTGAATTAAAGGCAACATCTAGATTCACTACAGTGAAGAAGCCTGATATGATATATTGTTACATTCATAACAATTCATAACCTAAGGCTCGCAACTTGGGCGTCCTCCTGGATGCATGGCTGTCTTTAGAAGAGCATATGACGGCCGTCGCCAGGGGGGCTTTTTATCAGGTTCGCCTGATACGCCAGTTGCATCCCTATCTGGATCAGGACTTCTTACTCAGTCATTCAGGCACTCGTCACTTCCCGCCTGGATACTGTAATGCTCTCTACATGGGGCTCCCCTTGAGGAGCACCCGGAGGCTCCAACTGGTGCAGAGTGCAGCCGTGCAGGGGATTATGGGAGCAAGGGGGTGCTCCCATGTGACACCTCTCCTGCGCGAGCTGCATTGGCTTCCAGTAGTCTTCCGGGTGCACTTCAAGGTGTTGGTTACCACCTTTAAAGAGCTCCATGGCATGGGGCCTGGGTACTTGCGGGACTGACTTCTGCCGATAGCCTCCCACCAGCCAGTATGCTCCCACAGAGAAGGACTCCTCAGGGTACTGTCAGCCAGGCAATGTCGGCTGGCGATGCCCAGGGGAAGAGCCTTCTCTGTGGCAGCACCAGCTCTCTGGAACGATCTGCTCCTGGAGATCTGCATGTTATCTGATCTCGGGGCGTTTCGCTGTGCCCTAAAAACTTTTTTGTCAAGCTGGGCTGGCATAACCCCCTCCCCCCCTTTAGCTTTTTAAATTGTCTATGGGTTTCTAAATTTTAAATTGTCTGAGTTTTTAAATTTTCTGGGCCAAAAATTGTTTAATTCTTTTACAAATTTTAAATTTTGTATTGTAATGTTTTTTATTCTTGGCTGTGCACCGCCCTGAGTCCACCAGGAGAAGGGTGGTATATAAATTTAATAAACTAACTAAACTAAACTAATTTCGGGAAGAAATACTAAAATATTTTTTGTATCAGCTATTCAGTTTATCATTTGTAGATTGAATTATTAAGAGATTATCATTAAGTCCAAAGGTATAGACTAGATGTCCAAGTCTAAAAATTTAGACAACTAAATAAAGTGGAAGTAGCAATGTATTTCCATATTTTTCTCATAATATCAATGGAACATGTTCATATAGTAACCAGGAACTGAGCTGCACTTGAGGGAAGCATTGTACAAGAGCGAAAACTGTAGTATATAGCATTTTGTGTCAATTTTAAAAAAGCTTTGAATTTAATAGGAAATTATGAATTAGAATTTATATTGCATAAACATTTTCTTTATATTCTTTTTTGATTATTAATTCTAATAATTAAGAAAATAATAAAACAAGCATATATGGTAAAAGAGCTATATTGGTTCTTCCAACTCTAAATTGCTACAAAATGAATGACATTAATATTAAAATATTATGAAAAAAGTTTTTATTTATCAAGAGTGCAATTTTGGCTCAAGTAAGGATGTTATTCCAGAAACAGTATGTCAGGAATACATTGACATTGGGTATTCATTGCTTATCAATTAGTGTGGCTTTGCACAATGGCCCTTTGGATAGTTCACACTATATTTCAGAGAAAGTATAATCTTTCATTTATGAAAGAATGAGATTATTAGCAATTAGACATAAAACCAAAGATATATTTTCGCTAGAAGATTGAAAGTATAAGAAAGGCTCCATGGTGTGGAAGAAAAAAAACCACACGCACACACACACACAAAAACAAACTACAAATTATTTGGAGTAGAAGTGTGCAAACCAGTAAAATGTTCTCCATGTTAATAAGGCAGAATTCTGAATTATAACTATGTTTATAAAACCATATTTTTGGTTTCATATGTTCATAATTTATGGAATTTTTATATTCATCTTTGTTACGTAACACTTCAATTATCCTTCCTCCATCTCTTTAAAAATGTAGTCATGCTTTCTTTTTTTCATGTAAATTTGCAGGTTTTTTAAAAATTGGTTGTTATGCAATTTCCTGGATTGGGGAAAGCAAATTGATGGAACTGTTTATTCTAACGAAGACCTAATAAAAGCAGAATGCTTAAATACAGTTCCAATAGACTCTTTTATGCACACAGTAGTACACTTTAAATTGGGATTCAGTTCAATAGTGCTTATCATCATTATTGTGAAAAAAATAAAAACGGTCTGCCAAGTCAAGTCAGGGAAATTCCAGATTTATACATGGAATATTGAAAGCTGATGGTACTTGGCTTCAAATAAATGTAGCAGGAAATCCAGAAGAGAATCCAGCAGAATCTCTTTACATTATCCTGATGTCCATTTTCAGTGAAAGACTCCTTCTTTGGGAGTGGAACAGTACTGACACAGGAAGTCTGGATGCCATATCTTATCAATACAAGTAATCCTCCACTTACAATCAGTCGCTTAGTTACAACAGATCACCCAAAAGTGACTTACGACCCAGTTTCAAAGTTCAATCTCACCCCCTTCCCTGGTGCTTAACAACCAGTGCGCATTTATGGCTATTTGTAGTACTCTGCAATTTACATTTTTGCCAGAAATGGGCTTTACTTTCAGTTTCCATCAAAAACTGCCTCATGGAGAATGAAGAGTTTGCTTAAAGACCATGGCGCTCACTTTATGACTGCTGTATTCACTTAATGACTGCCATAAAAGGTAGTAAAATCGGTCGGTCACATAGTGAGTTGCTTTACATCCTTCATGGCTTATGACTGTAATTGCCAGGCTCAATTACAGTCACAAGCTCATGACTACCTGTATAGAACAAAGCTTCTTTTCCTAGATCTTTCTAAGATGAAATAGCTACAGAGATCTTTGTGAAGTCCATTTATTACATGCATCATGATACAGGGGGGATCATCCAACGTTGCAACCCTGAAGCAAGTACATGGAAAGAAAGCAAGGAAGCCTAGTTGTTTACCAATGGAATAGGCCAAGTGCAAGACTCGGTACTGATAAAAATATTTCCTGTTATTGTTTCAACTGCAAAGTATCTCCTTGAAAACAGAGGAAATGTTAGCATCACAATCAAGGCACAATGGAATTACCCGTCTACCAGTAAATGGATGAGTGGGAAATAATGGGAGAGGAGGGTTAAGATGGATCCTGGGGCACCTGGAGATGATAGTTCTTTATGCTTTATGTTAAATACATGGTTTCTCTATTCAGCACCAAAAGTATTACAATATAAAGATCTTAAACAATGTTTTAAAGCGTGACAAATGATACTGTGGTATTCTGTAGCCTCCTATTATTTTGTTTTTAATTAGCACCATAAACATTATTTGAAAAGAGCCTACCAATTTGCAATATAAAAATAAATTCCCGTGAAAATTTGTGCCTGCTACCTTCTGGCAGCATACTTTTGCTAAAAAAAAAACATGTAACGATATAGGAGCTTAAAAGCTTTGATGTCTACCTCACAACTAACAGATCCACTTAACAAATCTATCAAAGAAGTCAGGCTGGGAGAGACTTAGGTAGTCCTTCTCCCGGAAAATGGCTGACCGGTCTCCTAGACTGATTTTCAGCAGGACATCCATGTCCACATCACTGCCTAGGGCCACGGCTGTGGGCATAACATTCTGCTTCTTCATGGAATCAATAGCCTCTTCTAGGTTTTTGTTGCTTGTAATACCATCTGTAATGAAGACAAAGGATAGCTCCGCATTACGCCGAGCTGCCTTCTGCCTGTCTTGTGTGTTGATGACAAGGTTGTTGACAGCATATATGATGGCAGACCCAATGTTGGAAGAGGAGTCCATATATTTGATCTCGGCTAAACGATCGGTGATGTCAGTAAGATTGTATGTCAATGGGAAAACTATGTCATGTTCGTCCTCATTTCCGTATTGTAGCAGGGCAATGCGTGCATTCATGTCGTCTTTGTCGCTTCTGGCCAGGGTAAGATGCTCAGCCACTGCTTCTATAAAACCATGGGCCCTGCGAAAGTTCTGGCTGCCAATTCTTTCAGAACCATCCAGGAGGAAGACAATGTCAACTGGACGCTGTGTGCACTGGGCGACAGAAAGCTCTATGAGTAGGGAAAGAAAAAAAAAACCAATCAGGACTCTAGAATACATAACTCAAAAAGCCGAGGAAAGGATTTCATTCCATTCTGAGATTCTAAGACTGGAGATCAGGTGGGGGAATGTTTACTCTTTTCTCATCTTCTTCCCCCTATAACATAAACCCATTTCTGTAATTCCATAGGGACACTGAGACTTTAAACTCTGAGAATGGCAGAGTTTATAAATCAAGTGCTGTGTGGAGTGGAAATCCATGCAACCAAAAAGAAAAGTACAAATAGAAAAAAGAAGTTGTACAGTTTAAAATTTGACTTTCTTTGGGTTTGGGCCATGTGCCCCTAGCCCCTTAGTAGTCAGGGTTTTAATTGAAGAACATTTTGACCAGTATATTCATGCTAAAAGTTGGTATTACTATGGCATGGAGTATATAAAACAATTCAAGTGATAAAAATACTTAATTTTGATTAATTTTGTGGTGTGCAGCATTTATCTTAAAAAGCATTTAAAATAGAGGCGGCAGGAAGACAGACGTAAATACCACTCAGCCATTAACTTCTTCACTAAAAAACTCTGAACTCCCCTGGGTTTAAAGAGTAAAACATAGGAAAGGGGCATTGTTTAAGAGGGTGGGGACTATGTTTTCCAAATGTTTCTTTAGTGCAAAGAATTTTGAGAAATTTTGCAAGTTTCTCAAATAAGAAAGGGATGTATTGGAAGAGTACTACAGATAGTCCTTGTTTGCTGACTGTTTGCAGTTACAATGGTAATGAAAAAGTAACCTTGAGACCAATTCTCACATTTATGATCTTCACAGGTCCGTAAAGCAGAGGAAAACTGAAGGCAGATCATAAGCACAGTCACAGTTTCACTTAGTGACTACTTTAGTTAATGGCTGTGTTGCTGGTCCCAGTTGTGGTTTCTAAACAAGGATTATCTTTACTTGGAATAAGGCCTTAGCCTAGCTAGATTTTTGTTTGAAAACTTATAGTAAAGTTACAATAAATAATACTCTATTAGCCAAGGTTTGCACTTTTTATTGAGATTTCATTTCTTGCTTTCACATATGAAAGCACATTGCACATATTGCTATTGACATGATTAACAAAAATGACAATAACAAAAACAGAAAATGTATTCATAAACCATTTTATGGAGAATAAAACTTTTACTGGTTAAATAAATTAATTGCAAACTTTTACCCAAAATAAAAGCATTTTTGTATACCAATGTCTCCTTGGGAAGAGCACTGTAAAAAGTCTCTAAATCTTTCATTTGTTTTCTGTTACATCACAACTAAAACAGATTTACACAGGGGATAGGGAACTTTGCTGAGGTTCCTTACCACTGGCCATGAATTGCCAAAAATGAAATAACAAGAAACAATTTCCATTAACTCTGTTTCAAATTATTTCTAAGGTTATGTAAAGGTGTGATTGAAACCTATCTTAGGGAAGTAAACAGAATAAAACCAGTGCATAACTGTACATGCAGTATGACAGACTGGCCAGGCAAGTTCCTGAGCATGAACACTAGTTTCTGAGTGGAATTTTCTTCAGATTGAGCCAGTAACCAGTTTATAAGGAATGTATCAAATTTAACCAATTGATGTAAATGGTGGACAAAAATTTACAAATTAATTAGATTATATACTTCCCCTTATACATTTTTTCCAATTATTATTATTTCCGTGGATGCCAGGAAACATTAGTAGGCATTGTCTGTACCAGCAAATTTATGCCAAAAGAGGGGTTCTATTGTTTTAGTGTATTTTATTGTTCAACTGCCTGGATGATACTGTGCCAAGTCTTTCTTTAAAGTCACTTTTGGCCTCCTTACCCATTACTCCCTGGCATTATCACACATGTTGATTTGTAGCCTTTTCTGTTTTGACCTGCTGAGTCAGCTGTTATTTGAAAAATGCAGGTTCAGAGGTAAAAGGGAAAGCCTATGACACATCTATCTCTAGGCTTTCCCCCCAAATAAGTGTTAATTCATATTCTTTTCCTTCTATGTTTTGGTCCACTTATACAGGTTCCTTAAAACTTGCAACCTGTGTTTGTAAGACTAGCAAGCAATGAGAAATGCTATTAGCATAACATAAAATGTTAAAAGAGGAAGGATAACTGGGAGACAATAAGAAACTGAGCAAATAAAAAACAGAAAGATTGCATTAATATAGATTTCTTTTTAGCTTCACCATCCTACATTTCATGCCTTGAAACTAGAATCCAATCAATTCCAATTATCTTCGCTATGGTCTTTGACAAATCCAGACAATAAACAAGGTCATTATATCAGTAGTTGTTCTGGTGGACCACTACTAAATTACAAGCCAGAGTGTACAATTAATTAATAAAATAGCTTGTCTCTTGGAATTGTGGATCCTCCATCACTGGAGGTTTTCAAGAATAGACTGGACAACTATTTGACTGCTTTTGGGTAAGGTTCCTACCTTGAGCAGGGTGTTGGACTAGAAGACCTTCGAGGTCCTTTCCAGCCCCATGATTCTATGCACCTTACACAATTGTGGAGAGCTGTGAGAGTTTTCTGAGTATAGTAACAGCTTTTCATGCCATATGGGAACAGTCTTTTGACATGAGAAAGAAAACTCCAGAGCCAGAGGTTTAACTTAGTATCTCTGAGTCTCTCAGATAATCTACAATATATGGCAGGTGTCAGCAGCTATATAGACCGCCTCTAGCATGCTATTGGGGGGCCTATATTTCTGGAATTTCTCAGAAAGGCATCAAATCTTCAGTAGTATCAGGTTTGGTGTGAAACTGCTTGGTATCTAATATAAAATGTTTTAATTTTGGGTCCCTAGCCTTATTTATTCTTAGCACAATTTTTCTAACATGCTTAGAATAACTTCAGATAGTCCTTGACTTACGACCACGATTGAGTCTACAATGATGGTCATAAGTCATGGTGGTTATTAAGTAAGGCTGGTGATCTAGATGGAGCATGTGGTGCACTGCAGCACCTCCCAGCTCACAGATGGCCTGCCCCAGTCCTTCCAGGGATTGTCCCAAACCAAGGGAGCCCTTGCATAGTTTCCATTCCTGTTGGGTCACACACACTCTTGGGCTTCTTCCCCTCCATCATGCCTCACTTCTTATTTTTTCCAAAAATTACCTTTGGGAAAGAGAAGCACCTGATCTGCTTCACGGCCTTCCTATATAGAGTTGCATGGTGCTGTCCAGAAGCAGGTGCCATTCTGGTAATTCTTGGGTCATTTGTGGATGCCCCCAAAATAATACCTGCTTCTGAGGCAGCTTCTGTATAGAAAGGCTGCACAGTGGACCAGACGTTTCTTTTTCTGAAATCTTTGGAAAAGGTAAGTGAAGCAAGGCAGTAGGATGGAGGAGGCCCAAGGGTGTGGGACCCAGGGGGCAGGATGCAATCCCAGGTCCAACAAATAATGGAAACCACTGTATGGGATTAGCTACCAAAGCTCTTAGAAGTAAAAGAAAGAGTCAGACAGGCATTTACAGATAATTAGTTGGCAGAAGGTTTCACTAGAGAAAGAGAGACATACTGAACACTTAGAAACACTCCATATAGCAACTTAATTGTAAACATCGTGTTCTAAATATTGTTTGGGAAGTCAAAGAGCAGAATGTTGTCATTCTTCTTAATTTGGATTTTTCAGAGGAAGGATGTTAAATGTTTTCTGAAGGGGAGCCACCATTGGTCTGCATTCCAAATATAGCAAGCATTTCATATACCATATTAATTAAAATATAGGTGGCCCTTGCTTAACTTTGGTAATTGGGACTGTTTTACATTTACATCCACATCATTTAGCAATGGTAATTGGGACTAGCAGTTCTATTGCTAAGCAGTGTGGTTGTTAAGCATGACATCACATGACTGTGCCAACTTAGGATGGCAATTGCAACTATCCCAATTGCTGTTGTTAGGCAAATCCTGCACAGTTGCAATATTCCGTTGTCACTTGATTGCCTTTTGCGATCTCCTGTCAGCTTTCCCATTGACTTTGCTTTTTGGAAACTGACAGTGAAGGTCACAAATGGAGAACTCATGACTATGGGATGTTGTGACATCATAATTGTGAACCAGTTGCCAAGTACCTGATTCACAATCATGTGGCTGTGGGGAACACTATAATGGTTGCAACTACAAGAATCTGTTGTGGTCATTCAGTGTGGACAATTTCTAAAAATTAACTTCCTTACTCTCTAGCCATCTCTTTAATGTTTTCCCTGCTTCTTACCAGTTGGTAACAATCTTTTGGGACTGACAACAAGATTCTTGCAGGAGTGTGTGTGTGTGTGTGTGTGTGTGTGTGTGTGTGTGTATCATGATCTTAGAATCTCTGCTTTAGCAAATATGCCAATCTCTCAGCCCAGACAAGTTTTAAGGTAAGGAATTAAAGGATTACTCTCTCCTGCCTTCTGTATGTCTTTGTTTGGAGATGCAGTGACTGGAAATATTTCTTGGCCAGGACCAGGGCGCTGGTTATTAAGTAAAGCTGCATGTAAGCCTTAGCCACACCAGAGCAGACATTTGAGAACATTCCTGTTCTAGAAGCTTCTTTATTATAATCTGGAATTAATAAAAAGTAAAGGAGAAATCCTTCAGCTAAAAGGGCTGTCCTTTTAAATATCTTTAAGTTCTGTAGGCCAAACGTAAATTTATTTTTGTCTCAGAGGCAAAATAATAATTTCAACAAAGTCCTATTACAGTCTCTGGATCCCCCACAATTTCTCTGTGCACCATTTTAAAAGTATCAATGAATAAGTCCATCCACTCCTGCCGCTCATGTCCAGTGGCAAACTTGGCTTTTTCGGCGGTATAGGCCAAGGTGGCCACCAGTTGGGTATACATGCTGGGGTCCTGGATCTCCCTCGTGGAGTTCAGGAACTGGGCGATCATAGGTTTGGTGCTGGGCAAAGTTATCTCGACCTCCATAGGGCGGAAAGTAACTGGGTACCTCCCATCTGCAAGTGAGTGTCAAAAGAATATTTTCAGGGGTATGCTCTGATTTCAGATCCTGCTGGTTTTATATACTGATACTGGTGCTGAATTGCTGGCCAGTGAGTTTAAATATGGTAATCCCTGGATAATACCTTCCCTAGAGCCCCATATGCTATAGTTTGTCAGGGCCTTGAAAAGTCCCTTTGTATCTTCCAAGGCATTTTAAAATAACTTTAGTGCTTTTAAAACTTCATATTGTTTATTCTGCTGCTGGTTTTAATGTGATCTTATGTGCTGCGTTTATGATTCCTTTGAGATAATGCAATTATTGGGACATTTAAAAGTTAACAAGCAAAAATAAACATTTTAGTAGCCAAAATTTCTATTACTATTTAAACATGAGCACTACATATAGATATTTAGCTGGAATTCAAATAGGCAGTAATGCTAGTCTGTTACAGCACACACAATGAAGAATGCTGTAGTTCCTTAAAGATTATCAAAAGAGTGATGGCATTTTGTGGACCACAGCAAATGGACTCTAGCCCACAAGCACCCATATCACAGGTAGACAACATGGTGTGTATTGGTGCCAGGCTGCCTACAAGACCCTTTAAGAGACCAGCAGACCCTCAATTTATAGTAAGTTCCAGAAAGTCCAGATACAATTCAGCTTGATTTGATTTTTACCACAGATGTATTAATATTAATTTATTGTTGTGTGTCTTTTTAGTTACTGTATACTACAGAGAGTGTACGTGTTTATGACAGGCATTAATATGGTTAGTAAACAAGGCTGAAAATGTGGTTGTTTTTAGGAAAGAAAAAAATCTTGCCCAGTACAAAGCCCAAATGGCAATACAGCACATTTTTCTCAGTATCAACTGAAAAGCATTAATACACTTAATATTCTTCTCTCTACTTTGCATTCAGGCACAGTTTTGATCAGGCTAATGTATTTATCCCCTGTCCAGGCTGCTTTCTACTGAACTCATACTTGTTTTCAATGTACAGTGCTGAATCCTTTGATCCAGATGGGGAGCACGTTATCCTTCCTCACTGATGCCCCATCAATCTTTTCTATTCATTGCAAAGAGATGGAGATCCAGTACTTTAGGACTAAACTGACTACAATATGTACAAGTTCTATTGTTCCTTTAAATGAAGACATGAAGGAAATTTGTGTTCTCTTATGGTGTTTGAAACAATTATTTTTGAAAAAGGAAAATAGCATAGGAACTATATCAGTGATTTATGGTGTGTCAAAACATAAACCAGCATTTGATCACTGAGGATTAATGGCAATTTCCCCAAGTGCTTCTATTAAGACCTTTACTTTCTTATGGTTAGACTCGGGGCCAAGATTAGGTTGCTATTTTCAAAAGGGACATGTCAGAAGAGAAACTTTGAGAAACTACTGTTTCAAAAGACTTGGGATATTTAAAATATATCTATAAAGCAAAATAGCTATAATACAAGAATGTACCTACCTGTAGAATTAAACATTAGGAAGGAATAACATTTAGAAATAATGTAAAAATATGAGTTACAACGCCCATTCTTTGTTTAGCTCAGAATTCTTTTATGTACTACAGTAAAATTGGAGAGGAAGGGGAAAGAGGATCATAGTTTAAATTATTTTGTTTTACCTGTTTGGCAGGGTAGTTCAGGGCAGACAATCTGAGGATCTGAAAAAAGAGTAAAAAATATGATGAAAATCATTCAGGTCACATTTAGCTTATAACTAAAACAATATTTAAAAATTTTTTTTATTAGGATTTTAAATGTATTGTGAGCCGCCCTGAGTCTTCAGAGAGGGTGGCATATAAATTGAATTAAATTGAAAATTGAAATTGAAATATGCAATGTATACATATCAACAATTAGGCAGGATATTAAAAATATTAAGTTTTAAATTAGTGCAACCAAGAGAAGCTAATTAATCCTTTTTCTTGGGCCATTTATGATTCAAAATGATCTTCCGTGCAGCAACAATGACATGTTGGCCTAGGAATCCCTAGCAAAGGGATTAAGAGAATACTGCATCATTAACAACAAATCAATTGAATCTCCTTTTCATTTAGGATGATAGTCTAAACAAGTGTCAAGAGTGTAGAATTGGTATTCAGACTCACTCTAAAATTGGCAATCACTACATTGATCAATCTTTGAAAATTGTCCTTTAAGACTTTACTAGTGGGTACAAAATATGTTGAGTCTGTGCTCTGTACTGCACAAGCCTTTTTAATTAAACTGCATGAGCAAATGCAGTTTTCTTCATAGTGAACTATAAATGCAGTTGGGTATGAATGTTATCTTATTGAAACAATGCAATTTTCTCCCACAGAAACTATGATTTAAACTTTCAGTCAATATTTGAAAATGAAAGCCTCGCTGCTGGGCCAGAGCATTTCCTTCTGGCCATTCCTTCTAACTCTGATTATCACTAGACCTTGACAGTTGCTACTTTTTAAAATGGAGATGCCATGAACATAATACTTAGCCCAAATGTATGAAAACTCTGACATGCCATATTACTTTCTTGCAGTTAGCCTTAGCATTCACTGACCTGGACAGAGTTCAATCTCTATTTTGTCAAGGAACTCTTCAGCCACTAAATCAGTGAACACTTTCATTCTTTGGACTCTGTCCTTGTCATTACAAGCAATTGCTTTCAGAGTCTCCGATTCTTCATCTACATTGAACATGTCTCCAATCCCAATGGCATTGACCACAACATTTCCATCACAGAGGGCTTGTAAGTTTGACTCTTTATCTCGAGGGTCATGACGTCCATCAGTCACCACCACAGCAAACACCCGGGCTTTATCTCTCCGGCTTTCTTTGATGAGTTTTTCATAGGCAAACTGAAGCGCAGAGGGAGTCCAGGTACCCCCTGCAATCCACTCCAGTTTTTTCACTGCTTCTTTGAAACTAGAGAGTGAGTCAATGCGCTTATCATTGAGCTGGATGGCTTCAAAGGTTCCCTTATGACTGTACTGTACCACTCCAACACGGGCACCTGCCAGGAAAATAAACCCAGTTATAATTGCTAGATTTTGATATTCTATTCCCCTTCATCACAGTGATCTCTAACCCCCACCCTGTTTGAATGCAGATTCACATGTGTACTGGGCCAATGATTTGAAATCATTTTTAGAGACCATTAATACAGTTACTATAAAATAATCCTCAGAAAAAGTATCATTTTTGATCTTTAGAGAAAGGGATGGTTCCCAAGTCAAACAATAATTGACACTGACAAAATGTCACATCCCAAGTGGCGACCACAAAGACATCAGTTGCCATTGATATTGCCCTCTAGAACAGACCTAAAAGGACATTTTGGATCTTCATTGTCCTGATGAATGACACCACTGGAGGCTCTTCTACTGTATCATCCTTCCTTTAAGAGTGGCACTAATGAAGTAGAAAACCAACTATCTCAATGAAGCTTCCAATGCACATAGAGGTTGATCAGAAAGGGCTGTGGACATGTTAGAGAAAACTGGATCCAAATACAGATTTTTCTATGTATCTTTTTAAAAATTAGACCAGTGTGGAATATTGGTGGGTCAAGATAGCAAATATTTGGAATAGTGACATAGATCAGGTATTGCTTCCTATGATGCAATTAATTAGTGACTGAAAAAATGTATGTCATCATACAAGTATTGGAGACCATTACAGCTATGGAGAATATTCAGCTGTAAGAAGAAATCATCAGTCACTGACCTGTCTCAGATTTTGGATCTTTGGCAATGGACCCTAGTCTGCTCACCACATTGATAACAAAATTTTTCTCCAGGGAAAAATTGGTATAGCCGATACTCTCTGAACTGTCTATGACGAAGACAATATCCAATGGACCACACCGCTTCTCACAATCTATGAAAAAGGAAGACAAAATAGTCAGGAGTAGTACCATAAAATGAGTCCAGAACCATAATAACAATGCACTGTATTGTACTGAGAAGTATTTTAAAGTATGGAGCCTCCTGAACTCTATTTGAACACTGCACATATGAACAAACCAGGGGTTAACATTTTAAGTGTACATGCTAAACTAGCTTTCCTCAACTAGCATTCTCTAAATATGTTGACCTGTTCCCTCTGTTCAACATGGCCAATGGCCGATAAGAATGGTGGCCAATATGGCCAGACAACCTGGCCAATAAGAATGGTGAGAGATAGCGATCCAAGGGCACTAGAATACAAAATGCAGAAAGTCAAGCAATACCATAGATTATCCAGGCCATGTGTCCCCAGGCAAAGCTGTGCTTCTAAACTGTCCCTTCCAACATAGTCTGAAGCTTGGCATTTGGAAGCTTAAGCTTCTGGTACAGTTAAATGCTGGATCGCATTAATTAAGCAGCTTGGTCAGCCATTGTTAGTTCAGAGTGAATAATGATGTCAATTTGGATCCCAGGAAAAAAAAATAGTAAGAGTACATTATTTCACTTCTAAATGCATCCTTTCTAAGTTAATGGCCAATAATTTTAAAGGAACCAACAAAACAAATAAAAAATATCCTTCTGGGTTATTTCCCACATTAGGCACACATCCGTGGTAAGCTGTGACTATTTCTGCCTATTTGCAATGAATTAAAAACCAATCTACTGCTTAGAGTCATCTACAGTTCTGCAAATTCTTTTGATGTAAGGGCTACTAGTCCTACCCTAAACAGTCCAAAATTAGCCTAGCCATCAAATAACTGAAGAACACCATGATATGATAGCAAACTTCCCCTATCTAAATGGTATAATTTCCCCCTTCTCAGAGAACCCTTCTGCTCTAAATGAAGATCATGAAAAGACTCCGAACAAACCACAGCAGCCACAGGTCTCTCTGATGTAGGTCATCACATCGCAGTCCTATCAACGACAACAACAGCAACAATTATGTATGCAAGAGATACATGGACATCAGTAGATTATTATAAATATTATACAGTAATGTGCATTCCAATGTTCCATTATTGTAACACTATAAATCCATAAATATCTGCCTAACCTCAACAAAACATGATCAGAGAGTACATGCATTAAGATATATAAATGAAACAAAATCAGCTTCTGATTATAATTTCTATTATGCCAAATAGTGTGAAGCAGCATTTGCTGTGCTTTTTCATAGCTCATAACAAATTATCACTGATACCAGAAAGCAGCAAAGTGACCAAAGTGAGTATGCAGTATAAGAAATGTTCTTGACTTACAGTTAGGCCAGGATCTCCAGGAGGACCAGGGTCACCCTAGAAAAGATGATGATGTAATCCACCTTTCTGAGATTTCAGGATGTAAGAAAAATAATATATCCACTTGCAATATATTTTTTAATATTCAGTAGCTTTTGGAAATATAAGTGTTGCTTTAAATAAGAAGTAGAATTAAGGCAGGAGAGTATAGAAAATGTGTCATGGCATGTATAAAAATGCATCATTCAGAGACTTAAGAATGATAGTGAATGATGTCAGTTTGCTGATTAATTACTTAGGAAAAGGTTTATTTGTTTTGAACATGAATATGTGGTTTAAGCATAAATCTATTTCTATGTATACATAGCAAACAGATAGATTTAAAAATCTCACTGATTTTATTATTTTTTATACAAAAGGCCTGAATGAGAGACAGTAGCAGATATGAGAGTAATGAGAAAGTTCTGATTGAGGGACTGACAGTGTTTTGGTAGAGCCAAAAATGGTTCTTGGAAATAAATTCGATATAAATAGGAACAGAATAACAGAAATATGACAACATGACAGAGTGTTTCTAATGCAACATTGTGTTCAAAGGACAAGGAAATGGGAGGAGGGAGTGCTCAGCATACAATTTGCTCTCCTTGAAATCCTGAGGTAAGCACTAAATTAAAAGGGAAAGGACTCCTCTACCTAGCCTGCTTTTTTACAGCCTTCAGAAAGTAATGGATGTTACTTGTGGTGCTGGCAGCACCATTACCAACCTTTCCAGACATGCAGTAAATGGACTGCTGTCAGAGCTTAGAAAGTGACATACTTTCTTCCCATTTTAGGGAAAAAAGCACATTACTGGGGATATCAAGGTAGTCACTTCTTTTGCCTCCTGCTTCTCTGGATTGGGATTGCTCAAATGCCTCGTCCAAAGGGAAGGGAGCCATGCAATAATGTCCAACCTGATGCACAACTATAATACCTCGGGTCCAGGTTCACCATCTGGTCCTCTGGATCCAGGTGGACCTGGAAGGCCGACACCTCCCTAGAGAGACAGAGAAATGCAGTTAAAGGCAGTGAATGAAGAAGGTTTTACTGAAGAGTACAGAAAATGAATGACAGCTCTTTGGAGACAGATAATTGTTTCAAAGAGGGTTTAAAGGGAATTTATAACTCTCTGGGTATATAGTTATTTCTCTCCCTGGCCCCTTCCCTCCCCACCACCTCATTCTCTCTCTCTCACACACACAAACACGTCATTTGCACTGTTTTTAAGAAACCCTGTAAGATCATTTCAGCCAGAAGCAGAAATGGAACCAAAAGAGAAACCGTTCCCAACCAGTACAACATTTAAATTAGGTTTTTGAAGTTCTACCTATAATTCATTAAAGAATCCTAAGGAAATTCAGCAGGCTTCAGATATTATTACCATTATAGGAAACATACATGGTACCCCAGTAAACTTTGCAACTGTATTTTAACCACAGGCCTGAGAAACCTGGAACCACAAGCTCTCTGGTGTTTAAATCTCCTTGTCATAAGTATATGATATACATATTATCTACATACAATACAATAATTATAACTGTATATTCAATTATATATGAGATATAAGGGATGTTCTAATTCTTAAGATTACATGGGCAACAGTATAATTTAAAGCCTATGAAAGAAGCTGTAAGTTTATAAAAGATATGAGTTTACTATTATGAAATATCAGCTTATCATTAGCTAAGTTCATAATAAGCCAAAAAGCAGTGGAAGAGCACACAGGAAATGCTTTTTAAATCAGAATATTAAATTAGTCTTCAAATGGTTAAAGTTCTTAAGCAGTTTAGAGAATATATGATCAAGAGTCTACTTACATCATCACCTGGGTCTCCTTTTTTCCCTTTAAATCCTTTTGGTCCAAGGTCACCTCTTGCACCCTGTCTCAAAAATTGTATAAAGAAGAGATAGTTTTGTATTTTCCTCTACAGCTCACTATTTTCTTCTCATTTTCCTCTATTATTTCTTCAATAAGAGGATTCTACTTGATTCAAGGGCTTAAGCTAAATTGAAATAAAAAGAAGTTTGTGAGAAGAACATCTCAGCAGGAGACGATTTCTGAAAGGTGAAGTCCACACCTCTTAAAGTTTCTGAACTGAGAAATACTGGTATTAAACTTGTGGCTTGTTTTTCTATCCTGCTGGCAACTCAGGGAGACCCCAGAACAACTCCACTATGGACACTACCTATACCTTCCTCCTGCCAGTTCTCATAGCTGCTTCTGGGATCAATTCCTCAATAAGTGAAGGAAAATAACATGGCATCAATTAATGGCCAATTTATTAGCAAAAGCAAGTACATAAGTGTACGATACCTCTGGGCCCGGCTGACCCTTTTCACCTTTGTCACCCTAGAAAGAGAGAAAAGTGTCCCAGTTTTCATTTTGTCTTGCCATAGATTTATTCAAATATAAGAAAGCATAACATAAAATTTCATATGGTGATCAATAAATTAATTAGATTAGTTAACAGACAAACATAATTTTTGGAGGGCCAAGGGAATCAAGCAATTTCTCTTGGTTTCAACAAAGAATGAGAGTAGTAAAGTATCTGATGAGCAACATTCCAAAAAACTGAATCCATCACAACACATTAAATCAGTTAATAATAATTGAATATGACAAAGTTGGCTTGATTCACATAACATACAATGTACCTATTATGGCTAAGTATGGTCTGTTAGTGTTTTCTCTGTCAATGAACATTGAATTGAATGTATATTGCTTAAACATTCAAAAAATATATTCTTTACTTCACGATAACAGTTTAAAGTATACAGTATGCTAGTTGTTTATAAAACATTTCCTTAATTGCTCTTTCATTTAAGTATTAAAAATTTTAATACTTAAAATACTTAATACTTTTAAAAATGGATCTGCATTTAAAATAATCAGTTGCAAAGATAATTCCTTCATCTACTTGTAAAAGAAAATCATTGTAAAACTGCTTAGTTAGAAAATTATTTTCTGTTGTATGTTTTTAATCAATGCTTTGCTATATTTTCCACCTCATTTCCTTTACTTATCCATGATGTGAGGAAAAGAGATGGGAAGAGGAGATTAATTTCTTTACAAAATATTGGGAGGCAGAGGGAGAAGTGGGGGCTGTGTTTATTTTAGTAAGTGTTAAAAGAAGAATAAGGGCTCTCTTGTGTTTTTATCTTTCACAATAAAGATGCTCACAAAGACATTGTTTTTACAGCTTTAAATTTGGCAGCATTTCCTGAAGTTGTCAGAAAACCATGCTCCTGCATGTTTGCAGGATCATTCTAAGAAGTTCAAAAGAGAAGGATGTGAATGTAAATGACTCTGCCTTCCCAGAGAGAGAGATTTTTGGTTTCTAAACCAGCCAGGAAATTGCTGTTCTTGGAAGGATTAAAAATATAAGTAGGAGAATAAAAGGCAGAGAGAAGAGACTTTCTTATGGATTGTTCCACAAATGAACTATTCTAATGGTGCTTCTGCTTTGTTCAGGGAAGCCTCTTCATATTAAGAATTAATATAAATATGCCACACCATAAAAACATACCCGGGATCCCCTGGGGCCAGGAACATTTAAGCCAGGTCTTCCCCTATCACCCTATGATTAAAACAAGAAAGTAAACATACAATTCAAACATTTCATATATAAGACTCCAGAAGTTTGCTTCTTACTAATCTGTATGACAATTGAGCTTAGCTCTTATGATTTATATATTACGATTATTTGTATACCATCAACTCTAATGACTCTGGACAGCTTACTTAGATTTAATTATATTGCAACATCCATAAAATCACCAATTCCATAAA
This sequence comes from Masticophis lateralis, assembly GCA_030761175.1. Lineage (NCBI taxonomy): Eukaryota > Metazoa > Chordata > Lepidosauria > Squamata > Colubridae > Masticophis > Masticophis lateralis. Next base: position 162,780,376 of record JAUDYJ010000001.1, read on the forward strand.
ATTTACTCCAAGCTTTCTTTTATAATCTGAAAGAAAGTTAGTACCAAATGGTATACAACTCCATCAATAATTTCCATGATAAAGAAAACACAATAATAGACAATTGAAATGCCTGGAAACAGAAGAAAAAATTACCAAAAGTGGTAGACACATTAAAAAAAAATCAAAAGTACTGGAAAGATATGCATGGTATAATGCAGAAAACTTAATTCGAAATGAAATCACAACTTTCTTACCAGATATAATGTTGAAAAACTTAAATAAGAAATGTAAAATCTAACCAACATTAATATTTTAGAAATTATAGTTAATATTGATATAAACTTTTTTACAACTTAAAAGTCCGCCATTAATAAATAATCGGCTGACCTTTTGTCTGTGTGTGTGTGTGTGTGTGTGTGTGTGTGTGCGTGTGTGTAGGTTCACGTGTGCCTTTAAATCAGCGCTAACTCCTGACAACTGCCTGGACAAGTCCCTACAGGGTTCTTGGCAAGATTTTTTGGAAGTGGTTTGCTATTGCCATTGCCTCCTTCTTCCTAGGTGTCTCATTCCGAAGGCTAGGAGAGAGTGATTGTCTCAAACCACTCAGATGACTTCATGCCTAAGATAGGACTAGAATTCACAGTCTCCTGGTTCTATCCTCAATCATTATATCAAACTGACTTTCGTTTAAGTTTAATAGGCCTTTAATGAACAAGCAGTATAGAAGAACCTAATTCAGTTGGCAAGAAACACCAACAGAAAGATAATGAACAATTTATTAAAAATGTTATGAATCTGAATTTTCAAGAAAGACACGGAGAAAGACAAAAAAAATCTCCTCTTTCTTGAACATAGCCTTAAAACAAGGCTTAGCTGATTAAATCAAGTTAATATTATAAAGCAAACCAAAGCAAACCTAAGTCTGTCCCTGGTAGCTACAGGCCTTACCTTGGGTCCTTTAGGCCCCATGTCACCCCTTTCACCTTCTCTCCCAGGAGCTCCAGCTGAGCCCTGCAAACAGGAAATGGGGAGAAAACAAAGAGATGGAATATAGAAATGAATGATCAGGTGTAGCATTTAGAATCTCATGATCAACATGCTTTCTTCCACTTACAAGGGGTTTTTTTCAAATATAGCCAGTCATGTTTTTCCTTCCATCTGCTCTTTGCCAATCCATGACAGGCAACAGAATTGAGATGCAGGCATTCTAGATTTTCAGGCATTGCTTCTTTGTCCATTTAAAGATGGCAGTTTAGTATACTATTGGGTCAAATCTCATGCTAAAATTCCTGGCCTAACCATTGAACTTTTCTGATTTCTTCAATCCCTTGCTATTTGCATCACTTTTTGTAATGAAGACTGCATTCCATATTATAATATTATATAATAATTAAAAATTATAATCAAATTACCGTATACTCAAATTCTAAGTGAGAGAGAGAGAAATACACATTAACAAAAATTGAAAAAAACACTTTTCCCAAAGTTGAAATGGAGATACAACACATCACTTGAAGTGCTGTTATTGTTTATTCTCTTGGGTTACTATGGAAATTTTTGATAAATAACAAAAGAAGAGTAATAGATTTTGGATCCTCCCAGAGATGTTGTGAAAACTGGACAAGTGAAATCTATAGCAAGAAGCAAAGAACAAGGGTTTTAATCTTGACTGAAATAATTTGTATGGGGAAGAAAATGTATTATTTTCTTATTTTGCTGCTTCTTGGAAAGCAACGACATAGTTAATGGCTAATGGCTGTAAATGAAATAAGTTAATGGCTGTATCCTGTAAATGTGCTTAGATAAACTTACAGGATTGCCTGTTTCTCCTACAGGACCTGGTGAACCACGCGGGCCTGGTGATCCTTGATCTCCCTGTGAAACAAAATGTGAGAGGAACAGTCAGAGTTATCCCTCACTTCAGATACTACTTCAGATACACATATAGACTGGGTGAAACCAGGCTTAATAGCAGTAACTGTGAGAGGGATCTTGGGAGTTTTGGTGGACAAAGCCTTAGTAAGACCACACCTACAATACTGCATCCAGTTTTGGTCACCACAGTATAAAAAGATGTTAAGACTCTAGAAAGAGTGCAGAGAAGAGCAACCAAGATGATTAGGGGACTGGAGGCTAAAACATATAATGAACGGCTGCAGGAACTGGGCATGGCTAGTCTAGTGAACAGAAGGACCAGGGGAGACATGATAGCAGTGTTCCAATATTTGAGGGACTGCCACAGAGAGGAGGGGGTCAACCTATCTTCCAAAGCACCTGAAGGCCAGATAAGGAATAATGGATGGTAACTGAACAAGGAGAGATTCAACCTAGAAATAAGGAGATTTTTTCTGACAGTGAGAACAATCAACCAATGGAACAGAAGTTGCCTTCGGAAGTTGTGGGAGCTTCATCACTGGAGGTTTTCAAGAAGAGATTGGACTGCCATTTGTCAGAAATGGTACAGGGTCTCCTGCTTGGGCAAGGGGTTGGACTAGATGACCTACAAGGTCCCTTCCAACTCTGATAATCTGTCTGTCTGTACGATAGACATATAGAGGCTTACCTAGAGAGTAAGGCCATCCTGAGTCGTAACAGGTGAAAATGAGCCTATTTATTGTATTATATATAGGCAGTCCTCACAACCACAGTCCTTACAACTACAATGTAGCCCCAAATTTTTGTTACTAAGCAAATGAGTTGTGCTCCATTTTACAACCTTTTTTGCCACAGCGAATGTGAAGTGGATCACTGCAATTAAGTGAAACATATGGTTCAGTGAATCTGGTTTTCCTCATTGATTTTGAATGTTGAAACCAATTGGGAATGGTGATCTTATGAACCCAGGGCAGTGCAACTGTCATAAATACATGCCAGGTGTCAAGTGCTTGAATTTTGATCACATGACCATGGGGATGCTATAATGGTCATAAGTTGAAGAGTGATCATAATTTACTTTTTTCAGTACCACTGTAACTTTGAATGGCCACTAAATGAATGGTTCTAAATCAAGGACTACCTATATTAGAATATCACAGAAACATTATGCTTATATGCTGTCAATCTTATTTCAACCATAACTGATTTCAGATTTATTTCTATCAAACCTGAACTCATTCAACCATATGTCAACAAGCAACTGACAGTCAATCCTTATAAAATCAATTTAATGATTATTGCAAAGCAGGAAACAAAAATATTTATTGTTCATCATTATTCAATTTTCCTGCTGCATTATATTTCAAACTTTGGGTTGCACCAGAGTCTTAGAATCTCATGCTGCAGAAACGGCCAAAAAAAACTTCACTTCAACAACAAATAAGGAGGAACAATTTCTATTAGATAACTTTGCAGTCTTTAGACTGTATTTCCTTAAATGGACACTATGAAAGATGTGTTAACAGTTATCAAAGACTATCAGGATACCTTGATTTTGAGGTTCCTTAATCATATGGAAAGTATACATCACAATGATGTATATTGTTTCTTTTAACTGTGTTAAAAGATAGTTTCTTTTAAAGTTAACTCTTTAACTGTAAGCTATCTAGAGTCACAGAGCCTCAAAATTGAAATATTAAACATTAATATTAACCCAGTTGGAAAGGAGACCCAGAAAGTTGTATGAACAAGGAGGCAAGACTTTGGGGGTGAAAGTGAAGAATCTATAGAGGACAATTTTTAGAACACAAAAGTTATCCCGACAATTAAAAATTAAAAGTTATCCATACAATTTTTAGAGGTCAAAAGTTATCCAGAGAAAGCTCCAGATTTCTGTTTCCCATCAACTCTATTAAGTAGTATAATTAATAGTGGATAGTTGTGACTGGACTTCTTGTCCACCTTCCCTTCCCCTACCCTACCATCTTTCTTCTCTTCTGTCAGGAATTGAGCATCAAAGTTTTTTAAATTTAACATGATAAAGTGCCATTTTGCCAGAATATTTTAACAGTCTCACCAATTCTAGTAGTATATGTAAACCAATAATATATAAATATCTATAATAGGGAAACATTTTTTCAATCTACTTTTAAAGTAGTGGCTAGAGAAATCTAAATGGGGTGTGTGTGCATTGACTGATATTCTATCATACATTTCTTCCTTTCTCTCCAACTTCTCCTGGTAGACCCCTTTGTCCCTCAGAACCAGGATCTCCCTGTGAATAAAGAAATAATTCATATTAGTTATTGCTTTCAACTCTATTGCAGCTTACTATGTATAATAACTGGATGTATGAGAGAAAATTCCAGCAAGACATCCATACATAAATTTAATATTTAAACCTTGATGTGAGGTAAACATTAGGAACCTGGATTAATATTCCACTACTTTCATATTGATTTCTAAATCTGTTTATTGTCCTATTTATTGCAACAGGTAAACATAACTAAAAATAGCAATAGCAATAGCATTTAGACTTATATACTGCTTCACAATGCTTTACAGCCCTCTCTAAGTGGTTTACAGAATAAGCATATTGCCCCCAACAACCTGGGTCCTCATTTTACTGACCTCAGAAGGATGGAAGTCTGAGTCAATTTTGAGCCAGTGAGACTCGAACTGCCAAACTGCTGGCAGCTGGCAGTCAGCAGAAGTAGCCTGTAGTACTGCATTCTAACCACTGCGACACCATGGCTCTTAAAAATAAAATCAAAAGCCTAAAAAGGGCTTACAGACATTTGAGTCAATTGATGTACTTAAATCTTTCAGAAGATATAATGGGCCTTGTCAAACACAGTGGGCATGGCAAAGTATAAAATACTAATTTGCCAGAAGGAAAGAGATGTTGCCTCTTTCTCCTGTCCCCCATTGGCTTCTCCTTATTTATCCTTCTCTTGTTTTGTGGACCTGCTGCCACCATGCTCCATTTTTATTTTCAAAGAATAGTCATCAAACTCAGATAATTCTGAAAGCTGGAACTTTGCTTTGCAGAATGTCACTTTCCCAATATTATTTTGTTAAACTTTAAAAGTCAAATCAAGCAGGCAGCTGCCAAGAAATACACTGGTGAACTGACTGAAATTTATAAGCACCATGTTAAGAACTCCAGCTAAGAAATAAAATTCACCAATGTGTCCTGGAAAATTAATAAAGGCAACAGAACATTATAAGTGATAGCTCCCTTTATCTTCCTGGACTGGGAATCAAGCAAGTCTCTTTAGAAAGCAAGGAAAAACTTTTCTCAGACAACATTTGGTTCTTTTTTATATCTTATTCATTTCCACTAGAAATCTACATGTATCATTCCCTTTCCCAAGAGATTTTTGTAAGCACTAGCATTGAAAAGGTTTATATCTGTTGTTTTGGATATTTACTTTTTCCCCCTTGGATCCTTGATTTCCAGGTTGTCCTATGTCTCCAGGATCACCACGACGACCCTGAGCAAAACAGAAAAAAAATTATTTTTAAAAAATCAAACTCCAAATGTGGATTACTTCACTGAAATGCTAAACAGCTGCACAAAGAGTACCTACTCTATTTTAAGACATGAAGATACTACCAGGAAAGGAAAGCCAAATAAAAGCATTTGATTATTAAGAATTAGAGCAAAATTTCAAAAGGTTGCAGAGCAACCTTTCAAAATTAAGATTTCTGCACCTAATATAGTTTTTGGTGGATCAGTTCTCAAAGAGGAAGAAGACAACATATTTATTTTAAAAGTAAAACAATTCCTATTTGTTTTTTCTGTGCATTTCATCCACTAATACGTGCCAAGAGGAGATATTTTATTAAATATTAAGGCAGAAAACTAAGGATCAGACACTATAATACATTTTTACATGATTATATTTCAATGTCATAAAAAGAAGGAAATTGGAAGTTACAAATTGTCATACGACTGATACCATGAATTGTTTCACAAGGTATTATATAAAGGAAATCAATCCCAAAAGTCTGGCACCTGCACCTAGATACTGCATGCAGCTCTGAAGCATTATCCTTCTGAATGTCTTTTAAGATTTGTAATGCAGCCTGATTTTGAAAAGCATTAAAAAAGCAAAGCTAGAAAGCATCAATGGTCTTACAGCTTCTCCTTTTGGTCCTGCAAGTCCTTTGGCGCCTGAACTTCCCTTGGGACCAGGAAGTCCAGGTTCTCCTTTGTATCCTTTTGGTCCCTTTGAAAATAAAAGAAAAACAATAGAAACAAAACCTGTTAGAAAAGGTTTGGACAACAAAAGGTAGTGTTCCAGAGGATTATCTGATTTGATCACACTGAACCACACTTCCAAATGTTAGGTTTTTGCAAAATAGTTTCCTGTTTCTTGTAATACAAATCATTAATTAATTATCACCAGATTGGAAGAATCAGGTTTTAAGGGGTCTATCTAGATTTTTTAAGCCAGTTTTTTATTTTTATTTTTAGTCCTGTTAAATACAGCTCTGAAAATAGTGGTTTAGAAGAAAAAGTCTCTGCAAGAAAAGCACTGCTGGAAAACGCTTACCTTCAGACCATCTGCCTACAGATAATTTCAAGCACAATGTTAGAGAGTTCAATCAATAGCGTGGATTGTGAAATTTGTATTGGAGGGAGTGCAAATGTTGCAGAAACCCTTGGATTTTGCAGTTTGGAAGCACATACTCTCTTAGGTACTTCATTTCAATCATACTTCCAATAAATAGTTGTCCCCAAATACAAATATAAATGAATGTTCCCCTTAACATTTGGGGGTTTACTAGAGGAGTTTAAGTTTAGTTCAGTGTAACCAAGGTTCCTATTTTTCTAACTTTTTACAGTTGCTATAAAAGGAACATAGATAGATATATCATATCTGCATTTTGAAATCATGCTACTGTTGCACTACAGTCAGCATGTGGCTCTGAAGTTCAAAGAATTTAATTATTTCAGAAAAGTCACAGGGTTACATACAGAATCTCCGAGTTCTCCAGGGGGACCAGGTGGGCCATCTCTACCAGGCCGGCCAGGATCTCCCTGAAACAAGATGTAGTAAACAATGCATGTAAGTTACAATTTAATTATAGTTGTTACGGTTACAGTTGTTATAGTTATAGTTGTTTTAGTTACATATGCATGCATGCATGCATGCATACATATATACTGGAATCAGAATGAAATTAGTCTCAATCAAACCATGTTATGATCACACCCAGCAGAAGGATGTATGGTGGAAGCTGAGAAGGAAATTGAAAGTGTGGAGAGAAGGGAAGTTGAGTCAAAAATTAGATGGAAGAGAAGAGAAAGAGAGGAGCAGAAAGGACTGGCATGGGACAGACCAGATTCAGAGGTCCAGGTGCAGGCAAAGGAGCACCAGCTGGGAAGAGATGGTGAGGAAAGGGGCAACTGGCAAGGAACAAATGATTGGAACCTGGACCAGCAGCCAGTGAAACCCAGTAGTAAAAGAGAGGCTCCAGCATGACTTGGTCAGAAAGAAGCGAAGATGTAATAACTAACTCCTACCTAAAGTTGATACAGTAAAGGCTAATCCATCTAGCCTGCTCTGAGGAAAGTAGTTGGAGCAGTGATGTACTTTGAAGGGGGCAAAGCTATCTCTAAAAACTAGGCTGAAAGGGAAGCAACTATAATTGGATCCTAGACAATAGACAAGGACTGTAAAAATTAGCGGAACTATATTCACCAAAAAGGTAAGGAGGTACGGCAAATGCAGTGTTATAGATATGTTTCTCAGAAGAAGGCCTCCCAGGTAAACCTATTTATCCTGGAAGTCAGAGATTAAGGGGGGGGGGGACTTTTAACTTTACTTTTAAGCTACAAAAGAGAGAGAACAAAAAGAAGAATTTGCAATTGATCAGAATAATTTGGTTTATAGTGAGCCCAAATTTTACCAGCCAATGCAATTTTTCTCCAAGTCACAATCTACGGCCAATCTACATCCATCAGAAAATTAGCAATTAGCAACAGAGGAACATAGAGACAGAAGACCACAAAGATAAGGAAAAATAGAGCAGGATTAGGATTAGGCTAATAGACATATACATAAGTATAGAAACAAAATAGGAAATAAGATTCCTCTCCCATTTCGGATACCGGAAAACATAATTTTGTGCAATAAAACATTCCCCAATAGGAAAAAAAATCAGCCAAGCTTTGTGCCTTGGCTCATGCCACCCTCAAGGAACTCATTAGAGATGTTTAGTGGAAGGCTGTTTTAATTCTTTTGCCCATTTCCTAAGCATCCAGAATTACTAAAAAGCATCTAAAGCAGCTTTTCCCAATTTCCAGTTGTGCAGACTTTAAATTAGGCCCTCCTAAAACCATTTGCATCCCATTCTGATAGTCATGGAAGAGCTATAAAAAATGACTCATTTTAAATATAATTTAATAGCAGTGATGTGTATTGGGGCAGAGAAATTCAGTGTGCTTTTCTCCTTTTAAATCATCCCTCACTTTCAGGTCTGCCAACTTCAGTATATCCTGCTTTGCTGGCATGCTGCCATAAAATGCAGGGTTGCGGGGGAGAGGAGATTAGGGAAGTAGGAAGTAGAAAGGGCGAGAATGATACGGTGACAAGAATCAGAGGTGTCAATCAGAATGAACTGGCTGATGAAGATGGAGCATGAGAACAGAATGCAAAACTCCACCAAAGAACTACCAAACCTCAAAGCCGTTCCCAAAACATCTAAAGCGAATACTATTGGACACCGATGGATGGTCAAGGGGGGAGGGCCAGGGAAGTGGGAAAATCACAGGCTTTGACAGGAACATTCAGATCCAGCTTTGCTTACACTGTAACCACTTGACTTTAGTAAAAGTGAACCTTTCACTTCAACCATTGAGTTGAGGGTCTTTCTTTCCTAAATGCTCAAGTCAGGACAAGCCTGACATTAAGCAGGATTTGACTTCCCAATTAAACAGTTCACCCGTGGGAAAAATTTGCAACTGTGAAATGGAAAGAGACATGCAAGAAAAATGTTCTCTAAATGGCTCTTAGCTCTCTTCCTATTGATAACAGCATTTTCCTTACCTTACTTTTCAGAATTTCCAGCTCTCTTTACAAATTAAAACTCATCATAAGATTTGTTTTATTATAAAGGTAAAATCAATTGAACAAAGCAAGCATGCAGAGAAAGCCTGTCTTCTCACCAGGCTTGTCCTCTGAAGGTGGTCTGCAGTTGAAAAAAAGGGCAGAACTCCTTTAAAAGGCTACAAACAGACCATTGGTATTCCCACACTTTGAGAAGCACCGTTTGGAGGTCCATTCCAAATCTCAGCAGAGCCCTAGAATTCCCTAAGTGAAGAGCTACTTCCTTTTGTTTTCCTACTTTGTAACTCAAGTTCTAATAAAAACCTTTTTTTAAACAACCCTTTTTTTACTTCCTTTTTTTCCTTTACATTTCCTTTTACTATCCTTTTTCTAAACTAAATATCTTGAGAAAGTTTCTCAACTGAGAAATCAGCCAAATTCATGTACTGCTTTTGTTTGAATTTACTCTTCCTGACTATGTCATGCTGCCTTTAGTCTCTGCCAGTATGGAATAGTACAGACCTTTATTCCTTCCTCTCCTGGTAGTCCTTGATCACCAGGCTTTCCTGGATAGCCATCAGGACCCTAAAAGAAAGAGTGGGAGTGCGGGATGATATAGTTAGAAGCCATTTCATTTAGCAAAGTAGAATGTAAACAACAAGAAAGTGTTATGTGACTGTAGATATCGTAATGGTGAAAACATCTCATGAAGTCATGATGCTTATTTTTTTCCATGCCTTAAATAGATGGCATTTTAGAAATGCATCTGAGAGAAGTCAGATGAGATTTAAATGGAATTATTTGGTGGCAGTATAATAGAAAATATATAAAAAGACTCTGCAGAGATATTTAGAGGTAGATTTCACCCTTCTTAGAACTTTATCTGGTGCAAATCTGAATCCTGAGGATGGAATCCAATATAGTAGTAAACATGGTGGCTTTGTCACATATCAGTTCTGCTAACAACCAAAACTATGTTAAACTTTTTATTTTCCAAAGTAAAGCTAGTTCCCGTGTCTTCTGTACAAAAGGTGTGTGAAAGTTTAATAAGTTTTATGAACTTTAATGAAATTCAGTTTCTATCCAGCATAATAATGTAAATCACATTCTGAACTTAAAAAGAATGCTGAGAACTGGACACATTAATAATAAATAATTATTCTAGAGTAGAAATGGAAAAGATGGTAATATTTGTGAACTTGGAAAAGAACAGGCTTAGGACCCAGCAATTGTTAATACTGCCTACCATTCTGGTGTTAGTCACATACCAAAGGTGTCAGTATGTAATACTTATTGTTGTGTTATTTTTACTGCATTTATAATCTGCATCCTCCTAAACATATCCCAGTCACCTAATATTAAAGCAAAAGGTAGAAAAATATTATCAAATCATGTAAAAACCATGTAAGTTGTGTACATTGCCTCTAAAAAGAGAAGACAAGTTGTATCTCACTCATGGATACATACTTCAATTTGCACTGCTATGGTACAAGCAGTTTGACTAATGTTACTGATTGTGTTGTATAGAGATGTGATTGTTTGTGGATGTTATAGTATTATGATTGAATGATTACAGGCAACTGAAAAGAAGCATGAGCTAACTATATATCCATGGTGCATTAAACATTAGTGAATCATTTTTCCTAAAGGATTTCTATTGGTCAGTCTTTTTCCCGCTTTCTGCTATTAATTCATTAACTGATTTGCTTGCACACTCTGAAAGTGGTCTTTCAGAACATTTTGTATCACTGTACTTTATTTTTTTTAAAATATACTTTATTAGTTTTATAGAAAAAAGACAAAATACAACAAATTTCTAATATCGTCGGAAGTGCAGTGTCTGTCCATATTTACAAAATATACCGCAGTTGTATTTCCCGCTACAGATACATAAATACAAACATACCTACTCTCAGAATTTATTCCTATTATAAAGCCAATTGTACCATCTACCCCATACGGCATAGTGTTTAGATTTTTCACTGTTATTTAGCTCATTTGTTAAGTTGGACATTTCCGCGCACTCTAGAATCTTATTAATTATGTTTTCCTCCGAAGGGGAAGTATTGTCCTTCCATGTTTTTGCGTATACTAGTCTGGCTGCCGTGGCACTGTATTTTATTATTCACCTTGAAGAGCTATACAGAATTTGTAAATTAAAGTCACCTTGTTTCAGGTTTTCATTTATTTTATTGCTAAACAAACCAATGACATTTGTTTAATTTATTTTCAAGGTATGTTTTTCTAAAAAAACAACTAGTGTTTTTTATCATCCATAAAATTTCAAAGACACTTTGAGTACAATAATCTCCTTTGCAAAAAATTTATAAGAATATGAAAAAAGAGTTGACTTAGTAGAGAAAGCACTCCTACCCTTTCGCCTGGGTCTCCCTTACAGCCAGGAGGTCCAATCCGCCCCATCTTGCCCTGAAAGCATTAGATATAAAAGGAGGGACTGTAAGCAACATTAAACGGGTGAGGTGGAAGAATCACAAAGGTACTTAAATGCCTTCTTCAGCTCCCTCCACCAGCAATTCAGGGCCTCTTTAGTGAATGAACTGGGGAGAAATTGAACCAGGAGGAATGAGCTGCATTTCAGAATGAATGAAATAGAATAGAAACATAGGGCTGGAAAGGGGCCTTTCAGATCTTCTAGTCTAACCCTCTGTGCATGGCAGGAGACCTTATATCAGCATTTCTATTTTTTTCATCCTCCCAGGGGTTACATAAGTGTAAAACATCAATGTTAAATCTTAATTCATTTTAAGCGGTTTAAAGTCATTGTAATAGAACTTGTCATTTTTCCACTGAATGTTAATAGCGTTATCCTGTTAAGCTGCAAAAACTAAGGCTGGGAAGTTGCCTGAGGCCTGTTTTCCATGAATTGCCCTACTTTGATTTACAATAGCAGCAAATCATTACAGGCCAAATGCCAAGAGAAGAGCGGTAACTCAAGTCTAAAAAAGTTGTGGGTGATAAGGTGATAACTCATAGGGGCTCCACTAATTTTGGATGCATCTCAACTATTCAGAATCAATATACAACATGGTGTTGGCAAATTTTCAGACAGAACAAATGACTGTTTCTATAAATTAATTAGTTATTTTCTTCCAATTAAATTAAATGAAACGAGGACGTGGATATTTGAGTACCTCAGGAATGAGACAGAAGAACTTGCCAACAAGCAATGGATATTCAGTTACAAAATGAAAGGGAAAACTAATGATCTATCTGGGCCACTCTCCTATTTCAAATTGCTAATTAAAGCTTATATTTACGGAGCTCATTCTCCTTTAAAATGCATTTTATCAATGTAAATGAAAGATTGACATTATAGTGCTAAAAATAACATTACCTTCTGTCCATCAGTGCCATTTCTTCCAACAGTACCACTAGCTCCCTGAAATCAAAGACCAAAAGCATTAGAGAGAGCTTTTCCGTAAGACCAATAGTGAAATAATGTCTTATGTTCCTCTGTCAAACCTTACCTTTCGTCCATCTGCTCCAAACTCTCCCTACAAAGGATATAAGAAAACAACATGAGTCAAGCCCTACTTCCTTTAAAAACAGCCACAACAGTGTGGCAGCTAGTTAAGAAATTATTTGGGACAGAGTGAAATAATTCTGTATCACTAAATATTATCCTAGAACAAATGACATGGAAGATCTTCCCCACTCCTTTTCAGTTGCAATGTTAAGCCCTGCCTGGCCAATTGGGTGAAAAAGAATTTTTTTTAGGGATAGAAGTTTTACCAAGGTTGCTCACAATAAGAAAGTCACAAATGATAACATAAATAACATCTCAGCAATTAGCCAGACAATATTAAAATCAGAACACAACTGCAGTTTAAGAGCATTTCAGTAAAGCACAGGACCACTGCTTATTTGGTGATTAGGACTGAACAGTGCTTCCAACATGAAAACCAAAACTACTTCAGGCATATGGGGGGATCCTCAAAGCACCTCTTTGCCACTCCTTCAGTAGCTACCTCTTTTCCTAGGAGCTCCAAAGTGCAAACCAGTAACAGCTGGTTACAACCCAGAAAAAGCTGATTTGGGTTGAAAGAGTTGTGCTAGAGAATATATTTCTGCTTCCCAATCCAAAGCACTGCTCTGTCCTAGTGGCAGAGATTCACTTGGATTCCAGGAGCTTGTTTCAGGTTCAGCCCAACCCAGGATTGCAGGTTCTGCATGCAGGCGAATACCTTTTGTCTCTATCTCCAGGAATGGTGACAGGGAACCCGTTGCTCAGGGCTCTCCTTGAATTATACGAAATAAAGCATTCTAATTATAAAGCACACTTCCCAAAGTTTTCTGAATGTGTAAAACTACCTTACCTTTTCTCCTTTTAGACCAGGAATACCCTGGAAAAGAAACAAAAAGTACTTTCAGTTAGTGTTTGTGGACATAGTATAGTTTACTTCTGATACGCTATTCTGACTAGAGTGAATTGACTTAGATTTGTTAATTAGTTGATTTAAACAAATAAATTTAAGTAAATGATTAGTTTGGAATTTATGCTCTCCTAACTTGCCTCAATCTATCTTCTCCTATGTCTTGTCCTCCTGTTTGGTCCCTGACTTAGACTATACACTTAAGGTTGCTTCTGCAGGCTATCAGTTACTGTGGAACAGTCATGCTTTGCAAGCGATTCCCACCTGACTTCCACCAGGCTTTCACATTTCCATTTTTGTTTCAGTGCTCAGAAAATCTCTTCTAATTTCTCTAGTGAATTCATACAATTTTTCATTTTCTTTCTATCGTCCAGTATTTCTCTTTTTGGGACATAGTTTGTGTCTTTCATCAATGTTATTGGGAGGGGAGTACCACACCTTTTTCTTCCCAGTCTATAAAACCTAAGATAAATGAATTGTTCCTAATTCAGGAATTTTTAGATATTGAACAGGATAAAGGAATGGATATCTCATCAGCTCAATAACCATTAATTATCTGTCCTTTTTTGAGAATCAAAATAAATTTGGTTTCTGCAGCTTTAATGATTACTGATTACTATCAAGATCTCTCTCTCTCTCTCTCTCTCTCCCTCCCTGCCTCCCTCCCTCCCTGCCCCTCTCCTTCTCTTCCACCCTCCCACCCTCTCTCCCTCCCCCTGCCCCTCTCTTTCTCTCCCTCCCTCCCTCTCCCCCTCTTATTTGGTCAAGTTCTGAGCACAAGAACAAGTGACACCTAAAATTATTTACCTTAGGCCCAGGGTGTCCAATTGGACCTTCAATTCCTGGATCACCCTATATGTAAAAAGAAAATGCCATTATTATTAGGACATAATCTACATAATATGTTCATTTACCTTAGGCAGGCAATAATGTATATTACTTAATTTGAACAAGGTAATAGTTGCATTATGCAATATTATTAATTGTACCAATTTTATCAATTTACATTATGGTTGCAATCCTATATACACTTACTTGTGAATTTAATATGATTAACCTATAACATTTGGAATAGTAATATATTAGTGATTGTTTCTGCTTTCAGACTGAATAAACCTATATGATGAGAATACAAAAATATTTTAAAAGAATTTAAAGAATTGTGTTATATTTTTTACAAGCAGTGATGAATATATTTCTTTTGCCCTATCACTGCATTCAACTACATCAAATGTTTTGTTTATTAGAGGTCAGTGTGGAATGAAAGCAAGCAGCAGGAACAAACTATACAAACTGCTTTCATACATTGTAAAAAAGATATAGGCTTGGCTCTGGTGTATTGTTAAGCTGTGCTGAGGTACATTAGCAAGTTGGAGAGTCAAATGTACTCTTTCTCCTCATCTTCCCTTTCCATTCACAAGTTCTGATTGCCAGAATTATCAACCAATGTATGATGAAGTGTGCGAGCCTGAGGCTTATTCACTGAAAGTCACACCATGTTACAGCATAACCTCTGGGTCAAGCCTGTTCTTCATCCTGATCCTAACAGAAGGAGATATGGATGGAAAGCTAATGAACAAGTGGAGAATGCACACATTTCTTTAGATTCCAGTTGCCTTCTACATGCACACATAATATATAAATAAAGACACACACATCTTCAATATCAGTACTAACATTGCCCCATATAGGACAGGGATATTTTTGCATTGAGTGGAAATGTTCTGTTATAGCATACAGACTATAGGCTGACATCAATATAATAACATGCCTATCTCACTGTTGAAGTGATTCTGGGAGGCTTACAAAATGATAAACAGAAAATATATAAATAAAAGAATAAAATCAATGAAGATTAAATAGAGACTAAAAGCCAAGAGGATGGATGACACAGGGTTGAGGATCTTCTCTCTACCCTGTTAGCCACTCTCAGCATAGAACATCCCCAGAAAGTTCTTCAACAACGATATGAATCTTATTTAAAGTGCATATTTAAATGTGGGGAATCCTAATCTGGAAAGTGCCCTCCCCAGCATGGCTAAAATGGGCTTCAATTCTTTGACCCCTAATGAGGATATATTCTGTATTTAGAAATTAGATGCATTCCACTTAAACTTCTATTATTAAAGGAAAAAAAGGAGAGAGAGAATCTGTATCATGATCTAAAAGAAAAATTAAACGGAACTTTTTGATTTTCTTTATGAATTAGGGGATTAGAGTAGCGTGATAAATGAATATACACAGATTATATAAATAAATAAATTCTCATTAAAGCAAGTTGAAAATCCTACAACCAAAATAATATACTGACTAAACATTCTCAAAGGAATTCAGATATTGATTGAGTATCACAGACTAATTTTAGAATTAAATGCCATCCTAAAACTGGCGTGTAAGTGAGAGTCTGATTCAATATGATCTTGTGTACTCCATGTTCAAAGAAACAGAAATTGTATAGTACTTAGTAGAATTCTCCCTTTTTCCAGTTACTTACTTGTCGTCCTTTTTGCCCAAAAAAACCTGGACTCCCCATGTTCCCTTTTGCACCCTAAAAATAAAAAAAAGAAAACAATTAGTTCAGAGATTTCCCATAAAACAAAAAGCTAAATCAACTCCTACGCTCACACATCATTTCATGTGACGTTGGCTCAGGCTCTTCATATTGTATCTTCAGAGGCTATTCAATGTCATGCTTCTTGTCCAACCTACAAATCTGGAAGAAATCCCATCCAAATCTAAAGGCTAAGATACTGATAGTAATGATTACTACTCACTCAAGGGATCAACCCTGAAAACAGGAGATTACTGAATGTGGTAGCTGCTATCACATAATTGCCAAAGTACTGGTTAGATAATAGTAGAAATACTGGTTAGATAATAGTAGAAATTAGGAAACTAATATTATTATGTAAAAAAACTGACTCTGACAGTACACTGTTCACTAAATACTTATTGTATACAAAGAGAAAATATATAAATGTTGTTTTTTTTAAAAAAAGGAACCATAATTGCTAAGGTTCCATGTGCCCACAGCTGTTTTATGAGTAAGTCCAAAGTTTCCTGGCCAATTTCCCAATATTCTTGAAAGATTGCACATTGATCCTGCAAGAACATTTCTATTTTTTTTTTAAAATGCCAAAGAAGATTGATAAGACAAGATGCCAGCCTTTGGAAGCAAAGTTGAAGGTCACTTGTTCCAGAAAAGAGTATATAGGATTCTAAGCTAGGGCTAGGAGACTTACTTTTGCTTCTTTACCTACTGCTCTTTGCAAATACCTAAGAAACTGAATTGCCAATGAATTGTTTATATTCTAAATACAGCAAATACTAGAGAACTATGCAGCTGTAGAGGCGGCAGATTTATAGGGAATAGATTGCAATTCTCAGTTACGCAACTGTCTAAATTATGAATGTAAAAATCTGGTACAATCACAGCAAAAGTTGACTCATCAATTGTGGCATGAGTCTATCACACTTGGCTCAAGAATTTCATATAAAACTTATGGAACAACATATACCGTATTACAGAAAGTTGTATATTGGAAGAATGATTATTATACAAATTTGTCTATTAATCTTTCCCTACAACTCAAAAAGCAAAAATTAATATCAGAAGTAGTAGTATTAAATGAAATATAATCAGGAAAAGTTTACACAGAATTGTAATTTTTGTGTTATGTATCAGATTCATAAAAATGCTGATGTTAAGGGAATGTATATTAAAAAAACCCAAATGTATTTTTCCCTACAATTTTTAGGAGACAGAATTCAGGTTAATCTCTATGTACATAGTCTAAAGATAAGTGACTGTGCTGAATTATTAATGAATTGTGATTATTGTATAGACTGAAGCATTACACCACTTCCTCACTTCATTTCCCCAAAGCTACAACCCATTGTTGCATGATAGTCACACTCTTGAAATTGTATCTTTGGTATTTTTAAGCCATTAGTGTAGGGTTTCTGTTGAAATCCTTAGGAGGTATAATACACAATCTGTTCTTTCTTCTTACATATTTATTGTCCCTTTTGCCCTTATATCTTTACCTTTTGTCCTTGAAATCCCTTTGGACCACGCGGACCTTGAATTTCAAGGCAGCTCATTTTATAGCACTAAAAGAAAAAGAAAATATAAGTGAAGATTTCATAATGAATTATATGGTTTCTGTTCTTCTACAAGGATATTTTGGAGCTGTGGGGCAAAGTGGGGCAAAGTTATATTTAAAAGGAGGACCATTATGTTTAATCAACCTCATTAAATAATTCCACTAAAAGCATTTTTTCTGCTCTTCTTTTTATAATATTTCTTGAAGGAAGGCTGTCTAATCTGATATCATGCACTTGTGGGTCGCCTTCTGGATATGTGAATTGCACATCCTTTTCTAAAGATTTTGCAATAGGGAAAATAATTCAATTTCTGCATATTTTGTACTCTATCCCTTCTTTAATATTTCTGAAGACAAATCCATAAAAAATTAAGATGGACTGGATAGATTTCTATGTGTTCTGCCCCAGCTACGGACCCCAAAGAACACAGCTCACACAAAATTTGTACAAAATTTAAATTTCCTAAAATAACTCAGATTTTTTCAAACAAAGGCTGTTAATAAACTTCCTTAATAGCCTACAAGAAAACAAAGATAAAGTAATCACAATCTTACTAAGGTTGGCAGAAAGCCCAGAAGCAATTTGCAGAGAATCCAGATGCAGAGAAGAATGAACTAAAGTTGTTCCATACAATTTGCTTCAATCGGCGTTCCTCCTTAAATAGGCTACGGGAGTGGCCAATTAGCCCCAAGCTTTACTCTCGAGGAGACCTCCTCCTGAGGAGCCACTCCTGCCTTTTGACAGCTCTGCGTGCCTGTGCATCGACAAGAGGCTCCTCCTCTTCATCCTCTTCACTTAAAGGAGCTTCTGGAGGTTCTGAAGACCCTGCTGAATCCCTGCCTCTGGCACCACATCTTCTCCAGCCTCCTCATTGTCTGACTTGGGTGCCAACTGCACAGGTTGCTGACGCAGCACCACACTAGCCCCCTCACTGTCAGAATCAGCTATAATCTGCTCAGGCTGCTGACGGGCCACAACACTATGACACTGCAACTCAGCCCAGAATTTATTTTCTGAGAAAGAAGCCTCACTGCATCAGAAGCCTCACTGCATCTAAACAGAATGCACCGTTGGCAATGATTCGAAACCTGCAGCTGCATATGGTTTCCAAAAGTTCCTATCCATAATATTGTTGTATGGACACAACTTGTACACTTACCTTTGCAAAGGCATCATGTTTCTGTTAGGGAATGAACAAAAATAAAAGAAAATTATAAAATTGAAAAAAGAAACCAGCATAGCTCTTTTGAATCTGTCTGGTTAAGCATGTTCCACCAATGTACCCCCACGCAAAGTTTGGGTTTTCTCATCCCATTTTAAGGGAGTTATGCAGATTTTATGGCTTCTGAGAATTCTTGAATTATCAAACACAACAGATGGAGTAGGGCTATTTTAGCAATTATGACTGGTATTCTGCTTAACTTTGTTTTTTCTGCTTGATCCTACTTGCAATCAAACCCCAGTCTTCAGATTTTTCATTTTGCCTTTGACACGATAATCCTAATGCTTTCAAAACTGTGGATTTTAGAAGCAGAGAAAATTACAAAATATAAAGAAGACATAATTTTGTGGAAGAAGTCAAAGATTTGATTCTGGACTTTTCTTCTGTGGAAGACTATACATGGAAATATTAAAGGCTCAGATGCCTGTATAGCAGTGTGCAGAGCATGGGAACAAACAGAAAGAAATTAAAATCCTAGTACAGAGCAGGGGGCAAATATGACATTGCTAGTATTACTTAGTCTTGGTGGGATGGGATTTAGGAATGGGAGGTTATGATTTGTTCAAAAGAAGCTGACACAACAAAAGGGAAGAGGGAAGTCACATTATTCATAAAGAATTACTATATCTATATGGAAATTTATGACACCAAGGTAAAAATCCTTCTGAAAGCATCTGAGTTAATACTAAGGAGAAAAAAAACGATGGTACTGGGACAGGACAACCCATCAGGCAGAAGCGATAGATAAAATACCAAACCAATAGCCAAGATGCCCAGGAAACACACTACAGTACTATGATAAGTGGGAATGCTATGGGTATAATATATTGTACTTAAATTTTAAGTAAGGCACTTACTTAATGTTGACCACAAATTCCTACTTGATAAAATGAACAACTACATAAGGACAGACCCACTACCAGATGGTTTTACAATTGGTTGAACAACTCTCTTCAATTCCTAGTCCTTAATGGGTCTATTTCTACAGGGGAAGGAGGAATGAGGGGAATAATTCAGCATTCTGTCCTAGGCCAAGTGCTCTTCAACACTTGGAGTAGTGTCCAGTTTTGATCAACATAATGCAAGACAGAGACTGAGGATGTGGAAAGAGTGCAGAGAACAGCAAGAAAGGTGGTGAGAGGCTTAGAGGCTAAATTTATGAAGAATTTAGAAGAACTATGTATGAATAGCTTAAATAAGAGAAGACTAAGGAAAGGCATAATAACAGTGTTTCAATAGCTGAAGGGTTCTCACAGGGAAAAGTTGGTAGATTTGTTCTTTGCAACATCCAAGGACCAAAGGATATAAACTTTATAGAGAGAGATCCAAACTTGAAATAAAGAGGAATTTCCTGCCAGTGAGAGCTATTGAGGAGTGGATTAGCTTGACTTTTAGAACTGCAGATGCACCATCATCTAGTATTATCAAACTAGGGTTGGAGAGTAATTTTATGGAATTGTTTGCAGATTCTTGCCCTGGGTAAGAGGTTGCACTAGAAGACCTCCAGAGTTCCTTCCAATCTTATGTGTCTATCCTTAAATCCTATCAGGTGCTTTTGCTTGATTTGTATTGCTCCCATGATAGACATAATTGTTTGTAACAAATTAAGCATATTCATACATTGTGTTAGGTATAAATTGATTATATTATTTACATTATTTTAATTTTGTACAGGTTTATAGTAATATCTAGTATGATTTCCTCACATTTTTTCAATATTAAAAAATTAAACGTTTCAATCTATAAGAGACTAACCCTCTCTCTCTCTCTCTCTCTCTCTCTCTCTCTCTCTCTCTCCCTCTCTCTCTCTCTCTCCCTTCCTCCCTCCCTCCCTCCCTCCTCTAGTGCTAGTGCTGTGAAGAACCACCCTCAAGGGGATTGCAGTCAGAGTTTGGAAAAACAAAAGGAATTTTGGGCAGAGTTTATGCACAAAATCTGGGATGGCCATTCCATTTTTTTAAAATTTCGTATTAGCTAAGAACAAAGTCAAGCATCACCTTAAATTCTGGAGCAGGACCTGGAACCCTGCATAGGAAATGCCTCCTTAGAGATTTCTTCAGGTAGCAGGAACAGGAATAATCTCCTTTGTTCTCTCTTCCTGTTCATTTCTTCTCTAAAATATTTTGTTTCTAATAATGGCCTGAAGTATTTTCATGCAAATTAAGCCAATTAGTGCTTGGTGTCTAGAAAACCATACCTTGCAGCTCCCAACTTAGTAGACTGTCAATCTATTAAATGATTCAGTAAAACAATGTTGTAACACAATTCTTAGGTATCAATTCTTACCATAACTTGGATGATCTTATCCATGGTCTCAGTATCTTCATCAACACTGCCTTTCTTTAGGGTGGCATAGTTGTTCCGGAAAAGCTCATGTGGAAGGCTGGCAATTTCCTGGAGACCTTGCTCATAGATTTTCTGGCTGGGGGCCACTGCAAAGAGTTTGATCCCTGCATCTCGTGCTCGATCAGCTTGCTGCTTCATCCCTCCACAGGGATTTCCTGTCACGTGGCCATCAGTGATCACAACGGCATAATTCATCCCCAGTGAATCGAGAGGCATCTGAGCCGTCATGTTGGAGAGAGCACAATCTGTAAAAGTGCCCCGACCAATGTAACGGATTTTTTCCAACCGATCATTGAATATCACTTTGTCTTGGGTTAAAGGACTGAAGATTATCACTATATCTGAAAAATGAAGTCCCCCAATTTGCCAGTTTATGGATACTTGTTGTTGGTAGACCTCATTGGCCAGCTTATTGACGAATTGAGCAACAAACTTCTTGCTATGGTTCACTAAACTCTCAATAGGGTCAGTCTGAAGGGCAATGCTCTCAGATGTGTCAATGACAAAGTACACTGTGATAGGACACTCAGTTTTATCTGTATAAAAAGAAAAGGAGAAAGAATGTGGTAAGGAGACTAGACACATACCCATCTAGAGGCTTGCCAAGTGTTCCTGGGGAATGAAACCTCTGGAGTTTGTGTAGATTTTCATTCCTATGGTGTAGTAGCTGAGTTAAGGATCAGTTCCTGAATTGACTCTTACAGCCTCATGAAGACATGAGATCTCTTCCTCCCCTTTTCCCAAACCACATTCTCCAAGAAGAGATGATCATTCTGATCTCCATTACAGGGTAGCATCAGTATATAACATATAGAATATTGCATGAGACTTATTTATTTTCATTTGGAACATGTATTCCTTAAACCAATGAGGCTAATCTAAATTTACAGACAGTAAGTACTGTCTGTATGAGGGTTTTGGTCAATAAGTTTTTCAGCCTAAAGTAATCACATAAATAAACCTCAGGAATTAACAGAATTATCAGAAACATAGTCACCCTTAAGCAAATATTTACTGTATTTATTAAACCAAATGGGCTACTAGAATTTTTTTCCACCCCAGGTACATCTCCTAATGCATTCTCAAACCAAGTTCCTAGATGTGATGTCCCTCTTTTTAAGCAGGGATCCATAGTGTCTGAAGCATACTGAAACTTCATTAATATGACACACATGCAGCTACATCATGATGTAAATCCTGCCCATTTGCCATTGTATGCAAGTATAGAAGTCAATTATTTTATTATAGCATCATAATGCATACTTCTTCTTTCCCCAAAGCCTACAAATACAATCTAAAGGCAGTCTATGCTGCTTTCAGTAACAACTCCTTGCTTCATCTTTGAAGGACAAGTTTCAGATATGATCAGAATTCAACCTATAAAGATATTGGCTCCATAATCCTAATCTTCATCTTTACACTTCTTAATTTGAGAGGAACTACATAAAGTTCCTTGGATGCACAGACGTATATAGAAGTGGCCACCTTCACATAAGTGCTTGTACATATTGCCCCATTTTATGACCTATTACTTTTATATTTTCCCCCAAATTAAGAAACAACTCTTTTTATAGGGAAATCCTATACCATTTCAGAGAAATAGTTGTCCAATCTTTTGTTTAAAACTCTGGTTAAAAACCAGTGTTGGAGCATCCACAACTTCTGAAGGCAAGTTGTACCACTGATTAATTGTTCTAACTGTCAAGAAATTTCTCCTTACTTCTAGTTTGGTTCTCTCCTTGATTAGTTTCTACCTGTTGCTTTTTGTCCTGCCCTCAGGTGCTTTGGAGAATAACTTAACTCCCTCTTCCTTATGGCAGCACCTCAAATATTGGAACAATGAGAATTTTGGTTGTGCTTTTCTGCATCTTTTCCACCTTTTAAAGCTGAATCAAATAATATCTCCAGCTGGATTATGTGTGTATGTCTGTATGTGTGTGAGTCTATACCATTTTCATTGGGGTTTTGTGGCTGCTGCAGATGACAGTCACAGAATTCTAGAAAAAATTTAGCTGCCTTAAGGAATTAGAGATATCTGAGTACACTGTATGATTGATAACACCATTTTGCCTTCAGACTCAAAGCACTGCAGAATCCTAGATATTCAAATATATGATTTTGGACATGTATTATAATCATAGAACATCTTCAGAATAAGATTTTTAATTATTTCTTATATTAAATTTACAGCATTACATATTTTCAGAAGGCATGACAGAAGGAAAAAACACAAAGAAAGAACTGAAGTAAATTGAGAAACTTATGTTTTTTACCTGCACAGGAAGTTCCTTCATCATTTTGAGCATTGAGGGGGACGAGAGTTATGCAGAGCAGAACAGCTAAAAAGGTTTGCGAGAACATCCCCACAATTCTCCCGTCTGCTTCACGTGCTGTTAGAATAGAGTCAGCACAAAAGTTAAAACTTTTTGAATTGACTAAGACACAAAGTAGTGGATGCTGGGAAGGTGCCTTACACAGAGTTTTAGTCCACCTAGTCCAGCAGAATTCATACGGCAACAAAAGCAGGATAGACTGTAAAGAGAATAGAATAGAGCTGGGGTGTCTTCTAGTACAGCCCCCTGCTCAAACAGGACAGACTCCTCAGTAGCCTGTAAGCTCAGCCACCTGCTCTTTAAATCCATGCCTCTCGCAGCTGGTTAAAGCAGTTCAGGGGGATGTTGTGTGAATGAGTTCTTGCAGTGATTGATTCTTCTTTGAAGGAGGGGGTTGTTCTTTACCTCTTAGAGACGTCATGTTTCCCCCTCCTCAAGAAGCCATCACTGGATCCCAGCATACTGGACAATTTTCATCCAGGATCTCACTTCTCTTTTCAGGGGAAAATGGTACGGAAAATGGTAGTGCAACACTTTAGAAGGCCTTAGAGGAAGCAGATTATCTGGATCCTCTTCAGTCAGGATTCAGACCTGGCTATAGGATGGGAAAGGCATCGGCCATGCTTTTGGATGACCTCTGGCATGGGTAGGATGGAGGTAGTTTATTCATCCTTGCTCTATTTGAGTTCTCAGGTTTTTGATACCTTCAACCATGATGTCCTTCTGGAAGAGCTCAAAGGATTGAGGGTGGGTAGCAGAGTGTTGTGTTGCTTGTTCTCCTTCGTTTGGGGTCTGTTCCAGTCAGTGATGTTGGAGAAGAGAGGTCTGGCCCTCGGCCCCTACTATGTGAAGTGCCACAGAGTTCAATGCTTTCTCTTCTCTTTTTTAACATCTACATGAGGGTGGGTGGGTGAATTCATCTGTCATCTTGGTATTATCAGGTATTATCAGTACGCTGATGATACCCAGTTATATATCGTCACCTCTGGCAATGATGATGTGGATATCTTATCCCACTGTCTGGAGGCTATGAGTGTCTGGATGGTGAACAAAAGGCTTCAGCTGAACTCTGACAAGAATGAGTGCCTTTGAATTTTGGGGCCCACAGATTCCATCTTTGGTATTAGATGGGATTGCACTTCCCTAGAAAGAACCAGTGCACAATCCAGGGGTCCTCCTAGACTCATAACTCCTGCTTGATGAGTAGGTGATAGCTATGACTAGGAGGTCTTTCACATAGCTTTGTTTTGTGTGCCAGTTTTACCCATTCTTGGATCTGCAGCCCTGCTCACAGTCATTCATGTCCTAATCACCTCCAGTTTGGACTATTGCGATAAACTCAACATGGGGCTTACTCTAAAGAGAGTGTCTCGAAGCTTCAACTGTTATAGAATGCAGCAGTATGGGCATGTGCACTTCTAGATCAGCACAGTTACATCTCTGCTCTGCCAGCTGCATGGGTTGCCCGTTTACTTCTGAGTCCAATTCAAGCTACTGGTTTTTGTTTTTTTTAAATTTGATTTATATGCCGCCCTTCTCCGGAGACTCAATGCGTTAAGCAATAGCCTTCATACTTTTGTATATTTTATACAAAGTCAGCTTATTGCCACCACAAACTGGGTCCTCAATTTACCTACCTTAGAAAGGGTGGAAGGCTGAGTCAACCTTGAGCCTGGCGAGATTCAAACACAGTAATTGCAGACAGATGGTGTTAATCACAATGCTTTTAGTCTGCTGAGCCACCAGAGCTCCTAGTTTTGATCTTTAAAGTCTTTCATTGCATTGGATCAATATCTGAGAGACCAACTCTCTCTGGCTATATCAGCCTGCCCCACTAGATCTGGTAAAGAAGGCATGCTGTGGTTGGGATCAGTTAGAGATCTACATTTGGTGGGTCACAGGAGACAAGCTTTTTCTGCTGTGGTGCCACCTTATGGAATCTCCTTCATTTTAAATTTCCTACCATAGAGATTTGTCTCTTTCCCCCATTCTTGATTGATCTTGTTCCATAAATTTACTACACTTTTATGGGAAGTCATAATTAAATGAGAAAAAACACATTCATTGAATGAATATGGAGGAAGGGATGGAGATGTCTCATTATTAATCTGAAATTTAAATCAGGATATTTATTTCATCAGTCTTGGGAATACTTGGTTTTAGAGGAATTTATCTGGTACAAATCCAGTATGAATGTGACTGATGAAAGGACTATTTTATTTATATTTGTTTATTTAATGAACATATATACCCATTGCCATCCATTGCCCAGAGATTTCTGGATGGTGAATTATGAAATAAAAATATTAACCAAACTACACAAATCCATTAAAAAAAAGTGAGCCATGGTTCTAAAAATCCCACCACATCTAATACAACTATAATCATATCAGAACTCCATCAACACCCTGGCCCTGGTACCTAGGGGAAGAGACAAGTTTTCACAACCTTCTGGAAGACCAGCATGATTGGAGTGTCCGTATCATACTTTATCCTAAGTTAAACTAAGCATGCTTCTAGTCTATATCTAATAAAATAAAATAAGGACTCCCTCATACAAAATATACTTTGCATTAAACATTGGGGTGCATACAAAATGGCTGTATACATAATGGCAGACTTCGTGTGATGACATCATGGCACAGATTTCACCATTTTGGTGTCTCTGGTTTGTTACAGATGCCAAGAAAAAAAGTATAATTACTACAGAGTAGCATTACTTCTCTCAACAGCAGTTGGGGAGAAGGGAGGTTTTCTATCATATAGCAGTTATGGATAATTGGGCAAAGTATCCAAAGTCCTATATTAAGAGGCTGCTTTTGTACCTTTTCTGTGAGATACCACAGCAGAAGTTTAAGGATCTACATTTATGGGATTCTCTAAATCAAATCAGTATTTTTCATCCCAGCTGTTGTGTTTTCAGTGTACAAACAATAGCAATAGCACTTAGACTTATATGTATACCGCTTCATAGCGCTTTACTACACTTTCTAAGTAGTTTACAGAGTCAGTATATTGCCCCCAACAAGCTGGGTCATATTACCTACACAAAACATGTAAAAGGTTAAAATCATAGCAACTGGACCAAAGTTTATTAAACTGAGATGTTTTGTTACTCATCCAAGTAACTTCTTCAGTCAAAATGACAATTTTGTCATTTTGGCATAGAGTGGTTGAACTAACTCTTGCAGGGGGTTCTCCCCAAAATGAAATGCAATATGTAAATGTAGACTCAATCATTCAGGCCAAAAGCATATAAAAGGTTAAATCATGGCAACTGAACCAAAGGTTATTAAAGTTAGATGTTTTGTTACTCATCCAAGTAACTTCTTTAGTCAAAATGACCTTTTACATGCTTTTGGCCTGCATGATTGAATCTACATTTACATACCTCTACAAAAGTTCTACATGGCAGTGAGAGAGTCTGGCCTGATTCACTGACATGGTAATATATTCATTGGCATTGTTTCTGGAGTGTACTATCTTAGCATGCAGGGCTTATTTTCATGAGTAGTATTAAATAATCCGCCCCTCCCCAAAGAGCATTGCCCTTTGTATGTCAATGGAATGAAAGGCATTTGTTTGGAAGAGCATCCCATCATGCAATCAATCTCCTTGTTCACACTGAAACACAATCAAGGATTTCCCCAACCCCCACTGTAGCCCCAGCCTCATCAGGAATCAGCCCAATGACTTGGCCAAGACCATCAGTGAATTCTGGAGGTGAGCAGAACCTTCCAACTGCACAACCCCTGCATCACTTCCCAGGCCACATCCTGTTCAAGAACAACTTCCCAAAGTTGTTCTAAAAGGGGAGCTGGAACCATGTATTTCAGGAGGCCTAAAAGTGCAGTTCTCAGCAGTGTCTTTCTGATTTCATCAGATATTAGGAGCTTCACAGATTATTATTATTATTATTTTTTGGCTTCCACACAGTCAGTTACTTCTAAGAAAAAATAACTTTAAAATCTATATCTGGATTTTAAAAAGCATGGAATGTGCCTTTAGTATTTTAAGTATTTTACGTAAGAAAAATAATGAGGTCATAATTGAGTGGTTTACCTGTTAGAAACTCTGGTTTGGTCTATATATTCACACATTATAAATACATTCTTCTACAGTTCAATAATCAAGAATATTTTGCAGAGACAACATTTCAAAAGAAAGGAAAATAATCAAGATTGCAATAAAAATTCTTTCCCAACCCTGATACTAAAAAAAGGCAATGGACAAAAGCTGAAGTCCTTTTCAAACAGAAATGAATACTGAACTGCATACTGAGCTGTGGCTTCTCCCCATAACTTGGGTCTCATAAACCTTAGAACTGAGGAATATAAGCTGTTAATGAAAGTAATATTTTACCCCTACAAATCTGATTTGATCTGCAGCCATTTTAATAAAGTCACTACACACTCGGTTCTTAAGTTTAAAGTGCTTATATTTATGATTAAACAAATCAGACATTTTCAGGCCTGCAAATCAAGGAATTCCAGCTGTAGTTTGGGTCTCTAATTTGCATTGTGTCTTTACATGGAAAACAGTTTGTATAGGACAATTAGCTCTCCTTTGTGTTTAATAGAGAGGCCCACAAAATTTCAGAAATATGTGGAACTTCAAACAACCTTTCCCAGTGTGCTACAGTAGATTGTATTTCTCTGCTGAGCAAAAAGCATAGTAATTATGTAACAACAAGCTGTTATAGGGGCCCAGAATGGAGATATTTTTAAGTTTTTATATTCACAGCTGGTCTTGATTTTGTTTTCTTAACAAAAGGAGACACTGAATAGTTCCTCTAACATTAACCATTATTATTAAGAATATTCTTCTCCTCTTCTCTTCTCTTCTCTTCTCTTCTCTTCTCTTCTCTTCTCTTCTCTTCTCTTCTCTTCTCTTCTCTTCTCCTCTCCTCTTCTCTTCTCTTCTCTTCTCTTCTCTTCCGATTGCTTTGCTTGCACTTTCTCAGTGTATTTCATGTTGTTGTATTCATGCTCTCATGAACCATATGATATTCAACCTTAACTGAGCCTGGATAGCTCAGCAGACTAAGCATTGTAATTAAAACCCAGCTGTCTGCAATTACTGCTAGTTCGAATCCCCAGGCTCAAGGTTGACTCAGCCTTCCATCCTTTCTAAGGTAGGTAAATTGAGGACCCAGTTTGTGGGGGCAATAAGATGACTTTGTATAAATACACAAAAAGTATGAAGGCTATTGCTTAACGCATTGTAAGCCGCCCTGAGTCTTCGGAGAAGGGCAACATATAAATCAAATTTTTTAAAAAAACCCTAAAAACCTGGATATCACTTTCCTTACAGCTTCCAGACTATTCAGCAGAGTAGCCTTATTCAGAAGAAGAGCATGTTCTGTGGTAGGTCTAGACATTTTCCAATCCAATCCAATCCAACCTATTGACCAGATAAGAGTCCTTTCTAAAGAACCATGCAAGTCTGGGCCTCTCCTAGCATTATGGCTGCTGCTTGTGGTGATACTTTTGTGAAAGGAGCTGTTCTTGGACAGAAACATGTTCCCAACTAATAGCCAAAGAGAGATTCTTGATGTGTAACTGCTCAGAATGTTCTTCCTCCCTGCATTCACGTCCTTCCACAAAGCAGAAGGCTGGGCTGGGCTGACTTCTGTAAGCTTAGAGACCAAGGTCTGAACTCTGAAGCAGCAAAACCAAGAACCAAGCATGTTATTTACTAAAGATGCTACTATTTTTGTGTCAAATGATACAAAGCAGGTGGACAAACAGTGTTGATGAATAAATTATTGTTCTATCACGTTCTAGATACATACACACAGAGAAATTGCAATTTGTCAATCAAACTCACTAGTGAGTACAACTCGTAAATCTGGACTTAAGACAGAGATTTAAAATAGTCAGTGAATTTTGCACTTTTCTTTGTGACACAGTGAAAGCAATATATCTAAAATGGCAGGATTAAAGGAAAGAAAACTAGCCAGCTTTTAAAAGTTAAAATCATTGCAGCATCTAACTGTATTCCTAGATTATTAGAAGATGAAAAGTCCTCACAAATAGTACAGACCAAATATTCTACAGTTTCTTAAGCAGAGTTAAACCAGAGATACGTTTTAAAAAATCCAGAAGTGATTAAAAATAACCCAATGATCATTTGTGTTAATATGACCCCACGAACAATACATATCCTGATTAATTACCTCGCTATGTTACACCCTCACACCACCCCCCCCCCCAGCTTTGGTGGCTAAAAGAAGGGTACAACTGTATTCTGAAGTCATTTTCCTGCAGGCATAAGAACAACTTCTGCTGAGAAAAAGGCTTTGTGAAAGCAAAGAGGGTGCACAAGAGGATTAGCTTTGCCTCTCTATAAGTGAACATCCAAGCAAAAGTTCAGCAAAATTTCCTATCTGTTTGTGCCGAAATAAAATTTGCTTCTCTTGATAAACAACAGTGTTTCTAAACTTGCTTGTCCTCTGATAATTATTAAGAAAAAAAATCACAAAATGGGCAGGAATACAAAGTTGTAGTCAGCTTACCTGCAAAATACTGAGATCAATATACTTTTAGACTGAAAAGGGTAAAATGAAGATTGTTATCCTTTGGTTTCAAGAGGGGGACTGCATCTTCAGAGAGAAAGGGTCTCTTTCCGTTTCTCAGTTTTTGAGTGAAGGGAAGGAGCCAATCGGGTGTGGCGGCGCTTTCTTCAGCTCCAGACTGTAACTTCTCTGATGAAAAGTAACAGCCTACTTCTTAATTCTCCTCCTTCGAGTCTTTCCTTGAAAGAAACCTCCGAGCAGCGTAGTCACATCCGTTATCCACCAGGTGGCGCTGTGGATCTATCAATCCCACCTCGGGAAAGGGCGGGGTGCGCAGTCCCCTTTTCAGAGTAGGAGTTGGTGGGACGTGAATGAAGGCAGGCGAGCGTGGAGGAGGGCTGAATTTTTGACTGAGTTACAAAGCCACGACAGGAGGAGTGACCGCCTTTGGATGACAGAGTCTTGTGAAAGAGTGGTTGTGTTGCTCTCGTTAACTTGCTTGCTTCCTGCTATGTCTGTACTGTACAGTATTTCGACCCCACTCTCCCCCGCATCTCCCGCTGAACTTACTGGGGAAAAAGAGATTTTAAAAAAATTGCTCAGTACGAAAATGAACTTTTCTTTGCAGGCACAACCTTAGACAATGAATCCAATCCAGTAAGGTGGAAACCAAGTCTCTATCTTAAATTAGTGGGTTGGCAACCGACCCTCCTCATCTCCATTTCCCTGCCATAAATTCTATGGTGCAATTGTTTCCCAAATGGACCCTTGCACTCTTTGTTCAATTCCACTCTTTGATATCCTATCTCTAAAATACACCATCCACCACTTTTCAATTTCAATTGAAGTAATTTCAGTCATTTATCTTTAATTTGTTTTACTGGAGTCTCTAGCTCTCTTCAACCACTGTCAAAACAATGCAATAGTTTAACAGAATAACAAGAATTGGAAGGGACCTTGGAAGTCCCTCCAATTCTAATTCAACCCCCCTGCTCAAGCAGGAGACCCTATATCAGGGGTGTGAAACTGAATTTCTTCAAGGGCTGGATCAGCGGGGGGGGGGGGGGGGACACAGGATGGATGTCTCCTGCAGCACTTGGCAGGCCAAAATGGGGCACGGGGGGAGGGATCTGCACACACACCCCACACACCTCATTTTCGCCCTCCATGGCTTCCTGCAGCACTTGACTGGCTAAAAACGGGCTACACAGGGGTCTCAGGAGTGTTTGGCCAGCAGAGTGCTGCAGGAGGCCGTGGAGGCCAAAAACAGACTGCAGGGTGGCCTCATGCACCCTGTTTTGACAGACAGAGGCACTGCTGGCCAGTCCTTTGATATTTCAAGGTTAGCCCCAGAAGCCGGATTTAAGCACCCGGCAGGTTGGATCTGGCCCGCAGGCTTTGAGTTTGACACCCCTGCCCTATATCGTTTCAGACAAATGGCTATCCAGTCTCTTCTTAAAAGCCTCCATTGAACCTCCAGGGGGGTGGGGAAGGCCGTTTTCGCACTCCCAGACTCCTAGAGAGGCCCTGGAGGCTGGGGACAGCAAAAAATGGGCCTTCCGGTCCCACCGGAAGTTGTCCAATGGGCTGTTTTTGGCCTCCGGAGAACCTCCAGGGGGGTGGGGATGGCAATTTTTGTCCTCCCCAGACTCCTAGAGAGGCCCTGGAGTCAGATGAGAAAGAAAAATGGGCCTACCAGGCCATCACATGCCAGGAGCGGAGGGAGTTGTGTGCGCATGCGTGGGGGGGGGGCGCATAGAATTATGGGTGTGGGCACACGTGCACAATCCCCCCCACCCCCCTTCCTGGTGCGCGATGGTAAAAAGGTTAGCCATCACTGCTGTATCCTGTCCAAAAAGTGTGGACAAAGGTGTGATTGAAATTCTTTCTATGTTTGTCAGATCACAAAGGCATACCTTCTCTCTTGACTCTTTGCCTTCTCCCTGAACATGCCCTTGATACACAGATACAGTGCTAACACTAATTAACACCAAATGGCAATACACTTGAGCGTCTTGAGAAGTTTGCTCAGAGATGACAGTCTCTTTGTACAATACTAACCTCTATAAATGGATCCTTCAAGAGACAATACATGTCAAAAGCACTGTGTGTTTTTACCACAACCCTGTCCTGTTCCTTACTAAAAATTGCTCACGGCCATTTATATACTACTAAAACTCTTATGGATGCTTGTCTGCTTTTAACCTTCAATTGGATGAAATGGTGCATCACAAAGGAACAATTTTTGAATGAAGATACCTAAATTGGTTAATTGAAGCATATACATATACTTCAGGTTTAATATAACACCATTTAAAAAAAATATTTAAGATTGAAATTGAGACAATAGTCAAACACAATTGTTTCACTGGGTGAAAAGTAGATCTTGGGGAAAGATGGACCTGGGAAAAAGAAAAAGCAGATATAATGAAAGATGACGAAGAAAATGATGAAGAAGCAGAAAAGAGTGCAACAGAAATGTGTAGAGTGACACTGATGACATCAGAGGAAGGGGTGGAATGACAAAGAAAAAAAACATTATGGTTTAGAAATAATTATTACAAAATTTGAGAAAAGTGTCCATTATAGCTGCAAGGAATATTGTCAAAGTTAGGAAGAAAATAGTAAAAAATAGAGATAGTGAAAATGTAAAACTATTTTGCTGAATTTTTAAAAAATTACATCATGATACCTGTCATTTTGCCAGTGGAAGACCTCACCTAGCAGCTTCATATAGATGTTAATCAGGTGGGGTGAGAGTGTCAAGCCTTGTTATATCCTGCGGTTCAAGGACTTTTGATTTCTCCTCTTACATTAACACTGACTGGAGCTCCCATAATGCTACACAGTACACCCATTCTCCTTAGTCAGACCATGATAATGGTATTGAAGACCCCTAAGAATTCAAAGAGAGCCAAGATGGATTGCAGCACCGCCATCCTGGCTCCATCAGAGAATATTTTGCAGAGACAACGTTTCAAAAGGAAAACAATCAAGATGGCAAATAAAAATTCTTTCCCAACCCTGATATTTAAAAAAGGCAATGGACAAAAACTGAAGTCTTTTTCAAACAGAAATAAATACTGAGCTGAATACTGAGTGGTGGCTTCTCTCCATAACTTTGGTCTCATAAACCTTAGAACTGAGGAATATAAATTCCTAATGAAAGTTTCTCAATAATTTTTCTCAAAAAGAGAAGGTTGGAAACTGGATGAAAGTTGTCCAGCACTCATAGAAGCAGTGATATTCTCTTGAAGAGGAGATATATCATTGTCTTCTTCAAGGAAGGCAGAACCATCACCTCCCTCCCATAAAGTTATCACATAAACCCAACTATATGTCAACTCTTGGGAGGCCTTTGCTAACCAAGAGAGACAGGAATGTAACAAAGACATGACCAGGTTAACCATCCCAAGGAACAAGACCCCTTAACTAACTCTGCCCAGGCAGAGCCTAACTAAGCAGATCTGACTAGTTTTATCTGTCAGATGCCTTAGAATATTATTCACTATGACTCTAGATATTCTTGTGATTATTCCTCCTAGCAGGGAAGGGCAACTCATAATCTATCTGCTGACATGATAAGAATAACAAAATAGGTAACATTTTTGCCCAATTTACCACCATGTCATAATTCTTACTGAAGAGTGTTACTGGGGTTTCTAGGAACACCAATGAGCCCTCTGAGAGCTAACCAACATTAAATCAGCATGCCTGCATTTAGATGGCAGACAATATGTTCAGTGATGGGTTGCTACAGTTCGGGAGAACCTGTAGTAAAAATTTTTAGTCACTTGTAGAACCGGTAGCAATGGCTGGTTGGCCACGCTCCCAAACTGGTCGCCCGGTTGCCACTCACTTGCCCTGGCTGCCATGTTCATCACCGCCATGTTCTTCACGCATGCACATCCCATTGCCTTGCAAGTCCAATGGGATGTGCATATGTGAAGAACAAGGTGGTGATGGCAGCAGTTTGCCTTCAGAGAAAGCTTTCCAGCAGCAGCAGTTGGCTGGGGGCCGCCAAAAATTCCGGCCAGAATATTCTTCCTGACTCTGGAATAGCTGCCGTGGAAGGTAAGCAGCCGAACAAAGAGGCGGTGATGGAGGAGGAAGGCAGGCAAGTGGGCCTGGCCAAAGGACCGCTGGGAAGGGGGCATGGAAGGCAGGCAAGCATGCCAGGGCCATCCGGCTGTAGGGAAGGGAGCTCCCTTCCCTGTAGCCTGGCATGCTTACCTGCCTTCCACATGGCCTTTCCAGCAATCCCCCACGTCTTTGCCTTCCAAGGTCAGGACACACATGCAGCCTGTGACAGGAGATGTGCTGTTTCCGGCCCGGGGTGGGTGGGCAGCCCTTTGGGGAGATGGAGCAGTTGTGATGGGGCTGAGAGGAGCGGCGGCAGCAGCGGTGCTGCGGGAGGGTGAGCGGATTTCCTAGGGCTGCTGCACATGTGCACCGCATGTGAAGGGAGGCAGACACCACAAAAGCCATGCAGGAAAAGTCCTGGGGAGTTCTGGGACTCCCTGCTGCTGCCGATGCCTCCTGCAGCAAAAGTCGCACAGGAAAAGTTTTGGGGAGTTCCGGGATGCCCCACCAATGCCACCTGAAGCTCTTGTTTCGACCCCTGCCCCCCCCCCCGCCACAGCCTGAAGTTCCCATTTTGGGTGCCGCTGCTGCTGCTCCTTTCGTTGTTGCCACCAGGCATTCTCTCGGGCCTCCTGGTCTCACTCTCCTAGACTTTGAAGGAGGGAGGGGGAGAGAGAGAGAAAGAAAGAAAGAGAGAGAGAAAAAGAGACAAAGAAAATGAGAGAAGGAGAAAAAAAGAAAGAGGAAGGGAGAGACAAGAAAGAAAAAGAAAGAGACAAAGAAAGAAAGAGAAAGAAGGAAGGAAGGAAAGGAAGGGAGAGAGAGAGAAAAAAAAGAATGAAAGAAAAAGAGACAGAAAAAACAAAGAAAGAGAAAGAAAGGGAGAGACAAAGAGAGAGAGAGAGAAAGAAAGAGAGAAAGAATGAAAGAGGAAGGGAGAGAGGGAAAAAAGAAAGAATGATAAAAAAGAGAGAAAGAAAAAAACAAAGAAAGAGAAAGAAAGAGAAAGGAAGGAAAGAAGGAAGGGAGAGACAAAGTGTTTTTCCAAATGTAGTAGGTGAGGTTGACTGTGTATAGTTTTAGAAGAGATGTGTTGTGTGTGTATGTGTACATCAGGGGTGGGTTCTAAAATTTTTTACTACTGGTTCTGTGGGCGTGGTTTATTTTGTGGGTATGGCTTGGTGGCATAATGTGACTGGGTGGGCATGGCCAACTTTTTTTTTTAACTTTTAAAAGCATTTTTTTCTACAACCTTAAGAGATTGCAGAAAAAATGCTTTTAAAAGCCTCTGACGATCAGGCAACTCAGCTGGGATCACCAGAGGCTTTTAAAGGCATTTTTTTTCCTACAATCTCTTTGACCAAAGAGGTTGTAGAAAAAATGCTTTTAAAAGAAAAAAAAAGCCTCTGATGAGGTGCGCAGG
The DNA here is from genome assembly GCA_030761175.1 of Masticophis lateralis. Classification (NCBI taxonomy): domain Eukaryota; kingdom Metazoa; phylum Chordata; class Lepidosauria; order Squamata; family Colubridae; genus Masticophis; species Masticophis lateralis. Next base: position 162,815,719 of record JAUDYJ010000001.1, read on the forward strand.
GTAAGTGAGTGGCAACTGGGCCGGGGACAGATTCAGGGGCATGGCCAGCCAATGTTATTACCAGTTCTCCGAACTACTACAAATTTTTACTACCGGTTCTTGTCAACCAGTGAGAACCGGGAGCAGCCCATCACTGGTGTACATACACATACAGTATATATAGTAAATAATGTATCTTTTTGTGTACCTATACACACTCTATACTATGTAATATGTATGTACACATATGGCATGTGTACATAGGATTAAGTAGTATATTTTGGATGTTCAGTAGTAGTAAATAAATAGATAGGGAAATTGTATTTCGTTGAGGCTTTGAGGCGAAGACAGGCTAGGCACCCTAACTATAACCCTTGACATGAGTGATGTCAAGTTGGCCACGCCCACCCAATCACATGACCACCAAGCCACCCCACCCAGTCACATGACCATCAAGCCATGCCCACCAAATAAACCACACCCACAGAACTGGTAGTAAAAAATTTGAAACCCACCACTGAATATGTTCCAAGAATGAAGCGTTGAAAAACAGCTGTTTAAGGGTGCTGGCTGCTCAGACAATTCCAGGAAGTAATGGACAGTGCCTTTAGCAGAACAAAGAGGCAGCAACATCTGAAGGAATCTGATGATAACAGCCCAGAAGTACCAGGGATTAAAAATGAAGTGGGATATCCCAGAATCTGCTACAGCTTAATTTAAATTATATTGTTGGCCTTTGAACTGAGTTTTGGTTCAGATAAAGCCTTAGGAAACATTTTCTTCTTTTATCTTAAGAGAATCAGTTTTAACATGCAGAATTGATTATTGGTCTGGTCCTAGAATAAGATAGGAAGACTAATTATTCTTCAAGAATGGGAAATGCTATTTTTATTCTTGTTCTAAAAACTTTCCATAAAAGTATTTTTTTAAAAAAAATCAAAAATGGATAACCCTGATACCCTTTCTACCTTTTCCATTGCCATGCAGTAGAAAAAGAGCAGAGAAAATTAATACAAGCTATACATTTAATGCATTCTTGTGCTTTTCCACATAATATTAGTATGATTTGTGGGATGTGGTCAGGAGTGAGGATTAGAAAATACAGCTGTATTTTTATTGTTTTCTAGTCACCAGAGTAACCAAAAGAGACTAGTCTCTCAAGCAATCCAGCTGAGTGTAAGCAGCAAACATGGATTCTCCTTATTGCTTGTTCAAAGATGCCACAGGAACATTTTCCTTAATAGCTTCTTTGGGCAACTTGGACATGGTGCATCACCCTTTCAAAATATACTTTTTACACATTTTGCATATTTTTCCTTTATCCAAACATCTTATTTTATTCTGCATGACTCAAATAATATTCCCTGGAGTAAACTTCTTGGCAGAGAAAAGACAGTTATGTTTTCTGTTACATTTTATTGGTTGAATGAGTAATGTTACTTTAGTACACAGTAGTCTCTGGCATGCATTTATTTATTTTATTTATATTTCATGTTTCTTAACTGTCTCAGAGAGAGCTCTGGGTAGTCTGTACGTGTGTCTGTGTGTTGGACATAGCTCAAGGAATATCACACACACACACACACACACACACACACACACGTATAGGGGCTCTGTGTGTGTGTGTGTGTGTGTGTGTGTGTGTGTGTATTCACAGGTCAAGGAATATGAGATAGAGCAGGAGTCAGCAACCTGCAGCTCTGGAGCTGCATACGGCTCTTTGAACTCTCTGCTGTGGCTCCCTGTCAGGTGATCCCACCACTGGCTGGCACCGCCCCTCGCCCTCCCCTCCCAGTCACTCCTTGCCTGAGAAGGTAAGGGTGATGGCGGGGGATGGAGAAGCAGCCAGGGCAGAGACAGAGAGATACAGAGAGAGGGGAAGAGAGAGAGACATAGAGAGATACAGAGAGAGAGGGGGAGAAAAGGGGGAGAGAGGGAGGGAGGGGGGGAGGGGAGAAAGAGATATGTCAAAAGGATTTTGTGGTTCCTGGTGTTTTTTAACAACTGGTTCTTTGCCCTAATGACCGGCTGGGTAGGCGTGGCTGGGGGGGTCATGTGACTGGTGGAGTTAGTGACATTGAGTTGGCCATGCCTGGTTTTGTGCCAGGTTTTGTGGCTCCTGGTGTTTTCTTTTCTGTGGGAAACAGCCCCAAATGACTCTTTGAGTATTTAAGTTTGCAGACCCCTGAACTAGAGTGACCAGGAACCAATGGTCATGCTGACTGAGCTCCAGAGATCCTGTGTGGCGATGGACAGATTGTCAACTGCCCAACTAGTGAACCCAAAATAAGGAAACACTCTCGGGAGCTTTGAATTCCCAAAAGTAAAACTTTATTGGATACATCATATTGATACTGAAGAAACAAAACTAGCTCTGGTTTTCTCATGCAAATGCTTGCCTAGCTAAACAATAGCTTCTTCTTCTCCCCACATTGTCCAATTATGAGATTGACATGTTACCATATCTGCATACATTCTCAGCATTCCATTTCCCCCTTCTCTCCCCCCCCCATTCATTGTCAAGTTGAAAAGCATTAAGGTTTGAAAGAAGCAAAGCGGTTCAATCTTGACATGCTGGCCCACTAAAAGAAAAGGGCACCTGGAAAATATTGAGCATATTGTTAAGGCTCTGACTAATGATCCCAAGCAAATGGCTCCTTCTCAAAGGTCTTCTTTATTATCATATCGGCATAGCTTCAATGGAAAATCAATTCTAAATCTTTGCCACGGTTTCAGTATAATTAAACTAGGAAATAACCCCATCCCTAAGTCTGACAAATCAAGCTGGCCAATTGGGTTAATTGGCGGGGTCTTTGAGCACTCCTTCCCCAACCTTATCTGTTGCCAGTAGAGATGATCTTGATTCTCATGAGAAAGCTCTTTGTTGTGTCTAGTAATGCATTCCAACCTCCTTTCCCCCTTCCCCCTCTATGTGGCAAGTGAGGGAGAGAAATATGGCTGTGGCCAGGTTCGGTTCGAAGTTAACACATAAATATTGTTATTTAGGTAGTCTTAGCCTTCACTAATCTCTTTGGTCCCTGAGGGTATTTTGTATGGAATCTTTTTTTTTTAATTGAAAAAGTTTTACAATACAAATTTTATCATTTCTCCCCCCCCACTTCCCCCCAACCCCCCTTCCCCCCCAACTTCCCTCTCCCCAGCCCCCCTATCCCCCCCATCCTCCCCCTTGGCTTCCCTTGCAAAAAAAAAATTATTTTCACACAGTCTACATATATTAAACTAGAAAAATACAGTGAAATCCGAAAAATAATATAACAAATAGACCTATAAATAATAAAGTTTTCGTAAAACTAATAATAATAATGTTTACCTCATTTATCAGCCATCACTATTCATTTAAAAAATATCAAACATTTCTCTAATCTGATATTAATAATTATTTATCTAAATCAATCCCCCATATTATATAATAATAGTAATAAGATATAATATATAGCATCATCTATATCAAATAATTTTCTGTATCAATAAACCAACTTTTAGTCTTCTCTTCATCATGATTGAAGTTAAGTATACTGTAGCCTAATTAAATCAATTTCTTCTTTCAACAAAGTTTTTATAAACTTCATATTCCAGCTGCCCCCATCAGCAAAAAGCATCTCTCCATATAAGATCCCCCCGAGTGACTTTATATTTGTAAGGTCCAACCACAAAGGTGTTTTGTAATCCTCTAGGTAGAACGTTCAACCTAGCTTCTGCTGTTCTACCAAGTAAAGACAGATACAGCTTTCCCCAATTTTCCAAGTCTTAATTAGAGACTACAAGCTGCATTCCCAGATGTTCCTTTAAAACTCTTTCAAATCCTGCCGACCTTTCCAATTCCTTCCTTTGGGTTTCCAACATATTTTAACTATCATCTTTGTTTTCTTCATCTAGATGATTAATTCCAGAAGCTATAATAGGGTAACCACCAGATCCTCTGCAGACACTCAAAAACAGTACTGCAGCGATCTGTTTACTTTTCTCAAAATGTTAAATCCAACTCAGGATGAATTTTGCAAAAATTTTATAATCCATATTCGTATATAAATCAAGTGTAATCAAGATAAAATCAGGCCTTAAAAAAAAACAATTAGTGAAATATTTGCCATCCTTTCTGTAGAAAATTCAATCCATTCATATTTCAAGATAAAAATTTAACATCCCAGAATAAAAATTTAAATGTTATTTAAGTTTCACAAAGCAAATCGAGCAATTGACGAAGTTTCTGTTGCAGAGCAGTGGTTTTCAGTCTAACTCCTCCCTTGACTTCTACTTTCTGTTGCTTGCCATTATCCCCCTTTTCCTCTTGTGAAGTACTGGGCCTCTGCTGTTTCTGCTTTGCTAAGATTTGCTTCTCATCTCGAGTTGTATGTTTATCTTTCGGTTCCTGCTTCAACAGTTCAAGGTCCAGTACCACCTCTCTTGTATCTCTGGGGTGTTTTATTTTCGGCTCTGGAAGATCCATAATAAAATCATCTGAAAAACCACCTGCTGCTCCTTGAGTTTCTTCTATTGCACTTCGAATTTCTAATTCCATCTGCCTGCATTGTTCCTCAGTCTCTCTTTCAGACTCTTTATCTTTAATGCCTTCTTCCATAGTTAACAACATAGATGAAGATGAAGATGTGGGGGCTCCCTTAAAAATATTATTATAAAAATGTTCTGCTTTTTCAATAGTATTTAAACGGTATCTCACGTCTTGATAACTCAGAATTACGCCAACTGGTGCATCCCATCTAAATGGGATCTGTCTTCTTTTCAATTCCTTCACCAAAAATCCAAAATCCTTTCTGTCTCTTAGCATCTTAGGTGGCAACTCTTTATAAACACTAATTTGTTTACCTTCTACCTGAACAGTAGCAAAATAAGACTTCTGCAAAATATCATTTCTCAATCTTCTATCAGTAAAATAGACAATAACATCTCTAGGCAAATTCCTTTGTCTGGCCACACATGAGTTCACCCTATAAGCTTTTTGAATACAGCTAAGAATCTGGTCATCTTCCACCTTTAGTAATACAGCTAGTGCCTTGGCACAGACTGTTCTTAAGTCTTCTCTGTTGTTCTCTCTTACACCTCTTAATCTTATCGCAGACTCCATAGCTCTAAATTGAAGCATCATCACATCATTTTCAATTTTTTGATTTCTAGCATCACCTTTAAAATATTTTTCTTCTGTTACTTTCATCTTAAAATCAACTTCTGTACTGATTTCAGCCACTTTTTTCTCCATTTCCATCATCGCATTTGAAAGACCAGAAACTACTTTAATAATAATTTGGTTCAATTTGTCATATTTTTCATGTACCAGTTCCTTGAGTTGCTTCTGTGAACTTTCTATCTTTTCAACAATGCTTCCCAAAGCCTTAGTTATAAAGCCTTTCAAATCCTCATTTCCAGTTCCCTGAGACTGCATTTGAGGCTTTTCTAATTTTTCCTTTGTCTGATAAGTAAGGGAGCCCCCCCCCCCCTTAATTTTTGTTTCGGAGTCATGCTTCCACAAAGTCTTAACTTTTCCCAAAAAAGGGATTCTATCTTATTAGGAATTAAGTCAATTTTGTTTCTTTTTAAAATCCTGTTAAAATGTTTCTTATAAGTACTTCAAAGCAGGCTTAACTCTCACTTTCACTTTCCACTTTGTCTTCTTCTGTTTAAGCTAATTGCCATTTTCTCAAGCATTTTCTCCCGTTAAATCTCTTTTTCTTTAAAAATTATTAAAAAGACAAATACTTGCTTTGTTTTTCCTTTTAGAAAGTCCAGATTTCACCAAATTTTTGCTTGCTGTAGATTTCTATTTTTTTAGTGGCATTGCTCTCGTCGTCTGGCTCTGCTGCTGCAAACAGACGTCCCTCACCGCACGGAGCTTTGGTGAGCTTGAAGGGGAGCCATCACCCTGAGCCCTCCCCAGGACAAAAAAAAAAGTCCTGGGGGCAACTCAAGGGGCTCTACCCAATCCCACCAGCTCTACCCACTCTTCAGTCTAAAGAGCAGGTTTTCCGAGTCACCTGCCAGCTGTAAGGCGGCTCCAACGCGCAACGAGGCCGGCGGTTATGAAAAGACCGTCCGACAACAACGGAGACGCCAACCGGAAGCCAGTATGGAATCTTTTTACTAACTTGCCTGTGCTAACATTTTTTAAGATAAAGTTTTATTTTCTTTTAATAGAAACATTTCATCATTTGTTAAACAGTGTGTCATCTAGGTACAATTTTTTTGTGCCATAACAATTTAAGCTTACCACCATATTCATTATTTATATCTATTCTTATTTTAATACTATTACTTAATACTTAATACTTAATACTTAATATTGTAACATTTCTCTTCTTAGCTTCTTTAACTTTATAATACATGGTTTTCATATTTATTCTCTAACCATTGATAAAATAAATCCCACATATTATAGTAATCGGATTCTTTCTTTTTTTAAATTGCAAGTGTAAATCTCATCAGTTCTGCATGTTCTAATATCTTCTTAATCACATTTTCATCTGTAGGGATCTCTTCACCCTTCCAATTTTGTGCAAATACAATTCTAGCTGTGGTTATTACATGAATAATCAAATATACATTTTCTTTACTATAAATTTCTGGTAAAATCCCTAACAGGAATATCTCAGGTTTTAGATCAATATACTGCTGTGTCATCTTCTTGAACCACATATGAATTCTTGCCCAATATTTTTTTGCTTCTACACATGCCCACCACATATGATAATACGACCCTGCTATCTGGTGACATTTCCAACATATAGTTGATTTGTCTTTAAACATTTTTGCCAATCTTTCAGGTGAGAGATGCCATCTATAAAACATCTTATACAAATTCTCCTTGTATGCAGTTGACATTGTTAATTTATAATTTCTATCCCATAATTGCTGCTATTTATCTAACTCTATCATATGTCCAAAGTTTTTTGCCCATGCTATCATTGTTTCTTTAATTTGTTCTTCTTCTAGTTTAATATGCAGTAAATAACTATACATTTTTTTATCACCCTCTCTTCTGTTCCTGTTAATATGTTATCCAATTCTGTCAGTTCCATATAAAAACCATATAATTTAGCATCTTTTTTATATCTAGATTGTATTTGCAGTTGTGTATACCAAACCATATCAATCTCCTGTTTTTCCAGTTCTTGTTTCTTGTTTTAAGTTCCCCCTTTTCTGACAAAATATCTTTATATCTAACAATATTTCCCATATTAATAATATTTGGATGTATTAGTGCTTCCATTGTCAAAAGCCAAACTGGTATGTTCAAGTAATGTTGTTCTGTAATTTTCTCCCATACTAATTTCTTATATAATGTTTTTGAAAATAACCATGTATCTTATTTTTCCCATACTATAAAAAGGCATGCCAACCCAATTTCAAGTCATGACCCTCCAATGTCAATAATCTTGTATTTCTCTAGAATAGAATAGAATAGAATAGAATAGAATAGAATAGAATAGAATAGAATAGAATAGAATAGAATAGAATTTTTTATTGGCCAAGTGTGATTGGACACACAAGAAATTTGTCTTGGTACATATGCTCTCAGTGTACATAAAAGAAAAGACATGTTCATCAAGAATCATAAGGTACAACACTTAATGATAGTCATAGGACACAAATAAGCAATCAGGAACAATATCAATATAAATTGTAAGGATACAAGCAACAAAGTACAATCCATTCTTTCATCCATGTTAGCACTGCTGCCTGGTAATACAATTCCCAATTTGGTAGTCCAAACCCTCCTCTAGTTCTTGCGTCTTGTAACAATTTAAAATTGATTCTCGCCTTCTTCCCCTGCCATATAAATTTCATTATTATTTTATTCAAATATTCAAAATATTTTTTCTCAAATTTTATCGTGATTTTTTGGAATAAAAACTGTAATCTTGGTAATATGTTTATCTTGATTGTTGCTATTCTTCCTATTAACGATAATTGCAAATTTCTCCATCTCTCCAAATCTATTTCGATTTGTTTTATCAGTTTCCAATAATTATCTTCTTTAATCGTTACACATCTTGCTGTTAGTTGAATCCCTAAATATTTTACTTTCTTTTTTTTATAGACAAGTTTTATTTTTAAAATAATGTTTTTCATACATATTTTATGAACAGGTATTTTATGATTTTTAGGTCACATCTTACACATTTTATACATAATCAAAATCATCATTATAATATATCTTAATTTTCCAGTTTTTCCCCAATATTTATCTTTTTTGTATATCCTTTATCACAAATTTATCATTTTTCTCCATATCTTCTTAATTCAACTTCTGCCATATTATTTTCTTTCCATTATTTTTTATCATTTTCAATTTTATATAAATACCATCACTTTACACCTCATGCTTCTTCTCAGTTACAATTACTCCAGTTGTTTAATTCTTTCTTCATTTGCATAAGTGTCTCTAATTCCTTCTACCCAATCATTAACAATAACACACAAAAATCTACATCCATGATTGCATTGAAGTTGCCTACAATACATATATTTTCATATTCAATTCTATTATTTTCCTGTGTAATTTACCATAGAAGTCTTCTTGGTTATCATTTGGTGCATATATCGCCACTAAGAGAGTTTAAAGTTCATCATTACCTCTACCATTAAAATCCTTCCTTCCTCATTCATAAAAATTTGTTTTGACTTTATTGTCTCTTTAATATACCCACATCAGCGTCTCCATGCCCACTAACCAACCTGGCCTCGCAGCCCCCTTTCACTGGAACCACCCCACCCCCATGTGGGAAAGCCACAGACAGTGGTGGCACAACCACTGGCAGCACTGGCAATCTCTTCCCCACCCCTGGTCCCTTCCTGAGTGCAGAGGAAGAAAGGAGATGGGAATGAGATGAAATGGGACCTTTAGGACTATTGTGTTTCTGTCTGCCAGCCTGGGATGGGTGATAGGCGATTGCAGGGGCTAGGGGGGTGGGTGCGGCAGGTGAACGTTGGTGGTGTGAAGTTTCTAGCATTGTGGAGGGAAAGGCGGCGGAAGCAGAACTGCCCTTTTGGCATCAGGCATAGAGTTAATTCAGACGTGGAGGCAACGGAGGGGATGGTGGACAAAAAGGGAAGCCACTGCTCCTCAGGGTTTTATTTAGCTGCCAGAGGCTTCCCATTTTGATCCCTTGCCCTGTCATTGCCTCTGCACCTGATGAGGCAAAGGAGGCAACATTTAAGGCATTTTCCATGCAGGGCCATCCTTCTTGAGAATTCCATCTTCTAGAGAAGATTTTCTTTAGCATCAGAGGATGTGGGGCAAAATGGGGAAGGAGAGAAAGTTACACCCTTGGGCAGGGGTGAAATCTAAAATTTCTTACTACCAGTTCTGTGGGCGTGGCTTGGTGGTGGGGGGTTTAATGTGACTGGGTGGGCATGGCCAATTTTTTTTTTTTTACTTTTAAAACCATTTTTTTCTACAACCTCTTTGGCTAAGAGGTTGTAAAAAATGTTTTCAAAAGGCTCTGATGATCCCAGCTGAGTTTTCTGATCAGCAGAGGCTTTTTAAAAACTCAGCTGGGATAGTCATAGCATTTACAAGAAAAAAAACCCTTGTTTTCTTTTAAATGCTCTGACGATCCAAGCTGCTGATCAGGAAACTCAACTTGAATCGTCAGAGTATTTAAAAGAAAAAAAGGGTTTTTTTCTTTTAAATACCTTTGACGAGCAGCACAATCATCAGAGGCTTTTTTTTTACTTTTAAAAGCATTTTTTGGGCCGTAGTTGTAGAAAAAATGCTTTTAAAAGTAAAAGAAAAGCCTCTGATGATTGTGTAGCTCAGCTGGGCATGGTGTGTGTGTGTGTGTGTGTGTGTGTGTGTGTGTGTGTGTGCGGGGATTTTTGCTACCAGGTCACCGAACCACCCACCTCCATCGCTACCGGATCGGGCAATCCAGTCCAAACCGGGAGCATTTCACCCTTGCCCTTTGGCAACTGTAATTGTGTTTGGGTTCTGCAGAGAAGTTGTCACAAGGAGTTAGGAAGGAAGGATGTTGCAATTGCAAATATGTCTTTTTTTTTTCTGAAGCAAAATTGTACCTGCTCATGACAAGCTGGCTGGACTAAAGAAATGTACTCTCCAAGAAGGAAAGGTTGTGTTCTGATGACTAAGTCATTGTGTGACTTTTCCACACTTTTGGAGAAACTTTCCATCATCCCACCTGGAAACACACAAACCCCCTCTGTCTTTGAGTTCCTGATCCTCATCCTAGCAGGCTGCCTTGCCTCTCTGAATTAAGGTTCTTAGTGAATAGAATTTGGCAGATGGCAAAGGAGATCCTATTTGGCAGACTCTTTCTCTTTTCCCAGGGGCAGGACCATTCAACACCCAGAAGGCAATACGTGTACTAGGAAAAAAAAGACTGTGGTACAAAAATAGAATCCTCCGTCAAGGTCTCCATTACAGGGAACAAAAAGTGTTATGAGATCTTATAACTCTTTTTATATTGCACAGGAAGATGACTCATGCCTTGCCCCCCCAATAATTATGTGTGAATAGAGGAGCAATAAGGAGGGAGGAGAATGTGTATTGTACTTGCATGTTCTGATGGGTTTCTCTGTACGAAGGCAGTTCATATGTATGAACAGAAAATAATGGTTTATAGATGAAGATGGAGATTCATTTGTTGGTTGGGGGGGCATCTTATTTTATAGGCAATTAACCAGTAGTCATTAATTTAGATTTATTTTTGTCCTGGCCCTGGAATGTGAGTTTGGCACATGTACACCCAACATTTGTATGTAAATGTAGACTTTTATAGGAGAAGGAATATCCTACTGTTCAATTTTTTCACAATATATCTGAGCATATTCTATGATATTAGTTGGAAATGGTCTTTAAATTTAATTTATTTAGTTAAGAAATTATCTTCTTTTAAATAATAATATACAAGCATAATCCCTTTAAGTATATGAAACATTCTCTCTTTCCTTAAGTAAACTATTTATCCAGTTGAAAACATTATTTATCTTGGGAGTTCTTTTTCTGGCAATGAAAATGTAATCTCTCTTTCGATTGATTTAAAAATAAATAGCTACTTTTGTGACCATCTTTTCTCCTATTAAAATACAACTGTTAGAGCTTCATCAAACCTGCTGACAATCTATTGTGTAGTTTCTGATGTGATTTGCACAAATTGGAAACCGTATGCATATGAATATGTTTGTCTATGTATTTATAAGTATATGTGTAGATTATTCTGATTTTGGCAGAAAAATAATCATTGATAGACAGAGAATAGGCCAAGTGGTCACTCGTACCTTCCTCTCTCCTTGTTCCTTTATTTGGCCAAGTATAAAGCGGGAAAACATAATAGACTCCCTATGTACCTAGACTCTGTGTATCTCCCTATGTACCTAGACCTAGGTCCTAGAGATTCTGTAGTGCTGATGGGGGGAGGGGCAACTTGAAGGGGAATCTGGAAAGACAGCTATAAACAGGGCAGGCTATGTTGTAATCTCCTGTGCTCATATGTAGTTGTTGTGATTTTCACCAACAGAAATACTACACATGCCTAGCTATATTTGAATTAGACTTTTCCACAATTGCCTTCAGGTTTTATCTTCAAGTGAGATAAAAATATGTTTCTGGCTCAAAGAGGCACCTCTTAAAGAGGAGGAAATGGAGATGCTGAAAATTATGGATTGCAGGTCAAATTGTACTGAATCATGTTGCGTGAAAAATAGATTTAGTTTGCAGATAATCAACCTTCCTGGGGCTCCAAAGAGGTTTCACTCTCTTGTTTTTATCTGCATGTAAATATTTGAAGGAAGAAGGGGCATTTAGTATGCTAAGAGTTTTTTCACCTCTGTGATATCATGATCTCTCATAGTCACTGATTTCTCAGGGCCACGAGTTGTTCCATTCTCTCCATATGAAAATAAGTGCATCTGAGGTACTAATACCGCTCTATAAAGCCCTAGTAAGACCATACCTAGAGTACTGCATCCAGTTTTTGTCACCACACTATAAAAACGATTTTCCCATATCAAATAATATTGTTTATCTTCCTATTCTCTTATTTCAAATGTCAGTCTACTCATTTCAGCACAGTCCAATATTTTCTTAATAATTTCTTCATCAGTAATTATCTTCTCTCCTTTCCAATTTTTTGCAAATACAATTCTAGCTGCTGTTAAAATATTCACAATTACATATTGCAATTCTTTATTAAATGTTTCTGGTAAGATCCCTAATAAAAGTATCTCTGGTTTAAAGTCAATATGTCTCTCTGTCATTTTTTCCAATCACTTGTGTATCTTAATTGAAAATCTCCTTGCTTCTACGCATGTCCACCACATATGGTAATAAGATCCTGGGGTCTGATGACACTTCATATTATTTATTATTTTTAAAATTTGATTTATAAGCTGCCCTTCTCCGGAGAGTCAGGGCGGCTTACAAAGCGTTAAGCAATAGCCTTCATACTTTTGTATATTTTATACAGTCAGCTTATTGCCCTCACAAACTGGGTCCTCAGTTTACCTACCATAGAAAGGATGGAAGGCTGAGTCAACCTTGAGCCTGGTGAGATTCGAACTTACAGTAATTGCAGACAGCTGGAGTTAATTGCAATGCACTAGTCTGCTGAGCTATCCAGGCTCCTTATTGAGCTATCCAGGCTCCATATTGACATAATATGACAACAGATTATTTGATATGGGAGATATTTTATCAATGGATAGATAATAAAGCATGGAGATGAGATATTATATATGAAATGAAATTTGGATAAAATGTTTAAATACTTGTTTTCTACTAGAGGAAAGAATATTTGTCATATGATGAGACTTTGAAAATTTTTGAGGGCACGAAATGATTTTAATCAATCAAAACACTGTAATTGTTGGGAAGGATGATATTTTTATGTTGTTTTTGTTTAAAAATATAACTTTTTTTAAAAAACGATTTTGAGACTCTAGAAAAAGTGCAGAGAAGAGCAACCAGGATGATTTGGGGACTGGAGACTAAAACATACAATTAATGGTTGCAGGAACTGGGCATGGGTAGTCCAGTGAAGAGAAAGACCAGGGGATACATGATAGCAGTGTTCCAATATTTGAGGGGCCGCCACAGAGAGGAGGGGGTCAAGCTGTTTTCCAAAGCACCTGAAGGCCAGACAAGGAATAATGGAAGGAAACTAAACAAGGGGAGATTTAACCTAGAAATGAGGAAGAACTTTCTGACAGTGAGAACAATCGATCTATGGAATACCATGCCTTCGGAAGTTGTGGAAGCTTCATCACTTGAGACTTTCAAGAAAAAATTGGACTGCCATTTGTCAGAAATGGTGTAAGGTCTCCTGCTTGAGCGGGGGGTTGAACTAGATGACCTTACAAGGTACCTTCCAACTCTGTTCATCTATGGAATTATGTTGTGCCAAAGTGAACTTTCCACTTTATTACCTTTCTATTGGTGTCTTGGCTATGTCTCAAAACAGTATTTCAACAAGCAAACTATTCAACTATTCATGCTACAAATTCAAACTATTTTGCAAGAGTCACCTCTTCTGATACCTCCAGTCTGCAGAATGATGGAAATAGTTCATATGTCTTGTGTAGGTTATTGGTTTGCTGTCATTTAGTCACTGTAGGTATGCAAGCATTTTGAAAATCAAAGCAAATCCAAACAGCACCCCGACTGATGATAGACAGCAAGTGTGGGCTACATATGTTTGATCGGCCTTGTAAGACAAACCTGCAGATCTGTGCAATAATTGCCTGAAGGTGAAGTTGGATCATACTGAACACTTTCCACTTGGTCAATAATGGCTTTACAAGAGACACAGACCCAGTGTTTACAGTGCTTCAATAGTGCTTACATAGACTCTGTCTTAAAACATGGCATGCAATATACTCCAGAGTATTTCAAATGTCCCTTGAGGAGCACACAATAGAAAGGAAAAATAACTTATGAATTTGACAATATGTGGCTGTGGTTGTGGCCTAAAATTAGGTTAGGTTCCCGAAATGGAAACTTGCCAACATCAATTCAGTGAACAGTAGAAAAGATGAGTTGTGGTCTGAGAGACAAAACAATTCAGAAATGCCTCCTGATGGAGCCTACTGTCCTCAATCCACAGCAGTTGCAAGGAATAGGTTGAGTGATAATACTTATAATTTATATAAGACTTCAACCCACAGCTAAAAAACACTAGCCAAAGAAAACTATTTTACGGTGGGGGAGGGAATGCATACCTAGGTTGTTGGTTCAAGAAGATGGATTACTGGTATTGTGGGCAAAGGGGATACCTACAAGTCTCCCATAGGTCATCTAATGCAAAAGGTTCCAAGATTGTATTACCAGGCAGTAAAAACACAAAAAGATACTTGCACAGAGAACTAAACTGTATCACCAATGACATGTATGAGAGTCTTCCAACTGAATAACATCATTGGTAGAAGTAAAAACGCTGATGATAGAATTAGGTACATACTTTACTGTTAATGCTACTGTTATGACGGGGTGAGGTTTGTCCCAACAAACCGCGAACCTGTTCACATGCAAACGCACTGGGGCTGAAATAAAACTGACGGAGGAGTCTTGTAGAAAAATATACTTTACTAAAAAACATTAAAAGGACTATGTCTTTAAAAACACATTAATAACAAAACTTATCTTCATTGACAGAAACCAGGCCGTCTCCTTAAATTCCTCTCCACAATACCGAAACCAGTTCTCTTAACCCTTTCCAAAGTGGAAGGAAGAAACTAATACAACACTAAGTGGTTTCAGAATCGGTACATCATTGAGGTAATGGAAAGCGGCAGTGTAGGCTTCTCAGCAGAAAGGATGAGAAAGTCAAAACACCTGTAGAGTTGATTCAGTCGTGGCTTGAAGCTTCTGACAGGGAAACTCTCCAGCTCTTCTTCTTGGTCGTAGCAGCAGCAGCAGCAGCAGCAGCAGCAGCAGCAGCAGCAGCAACTCAGAGACATCAACAGATGCTAGCTTGCAGGCATATGCTAGCTTGCATGCTCAGCTCAGCAAAAGCAAGCTTTCCTCTTTCTGGCTTTCTAGCTCTGAGCTTCAGCTTTTAGTTCAGGCATTTTAGTGACTTTGTTTCAGTTCTGTTTGCTCCAGCTTATGATTAGCTAGCTCATCTCTAGGTAGCCCTTCTATCTGTGTCAGACCCCTGCATTTGGCTCTCTCTCTGTGACAATGTCTGGCAGGCAGCAAGCTCCTATTTATATAGGGAGTGTGTAGGTAATTAACTAGGGCGGGAAAGGCTTGCAGTTAATTGTGAGGCAGAGATAGGCCTGTTTGAATCCTTACAGTTTGTAGCTAATCACATAGTCACAGCAATCCTGCAAGCACTTCTGACAAAAACCATGCAAAAAACTCTCTTAAGGTGTTCTTGAAAAGCTGGGTTTTTATTGAAAGGAGAACAGATTGCTTCAAAGTGCAAACGTTCAAAAATAAAAAAATAAGATCATGGCACCCAGACCCATCACTTCTTTGTAAATAGAAGGGGAAGAAATGGAAGCAGTGACAGATTTTACAGTGGTACCTCAGTGCTCATTGTTAATTGGTTTCTGGAAGGTGCAATGATTTCTAAAACGATGAGTACCAAACAAACTTTTTCCATAAGGAATAATGTAGTGAGTCACAAGGTGGCCAATGCCAACAAATTCTACCTTGTGTGTTGAGTACCAAACAATGAATATCAGGACATTTTCAAATCAAAATGCATTGAATACCAAATTCGGTAAATTTCAAAGCAGTTGAGTACCAAGATATCACTGTATCTTCTTGGGCTGCAAGATCGTTGCAGACAGTGACTGCAACCATAAAATTAAAAGATGCTTGCTCCTTGTGAGGAAAGCTGTGGTAAACCTAGACATCATATTAAAAAGCAGAGACATCATCTTGCTGACAAAGGTCCATATAGTCAAAGCTATGGTTTCCCTAGTAGTAATATACAGCTGTGAGAGTTGGACCATAACGAATGCTGAGTGCCAAAGAACTGATGCTTTCAAATTGTGGTGTTGGAGCAGATTCTTGAGAGTCCCTTGGACTGCAAGGAGATCAAATCAGCCAATCCTAAAAGAAATTAACCCTGTTTTTTTTTTTTTTTTGGAAGGACAGATACTGAAGGTGAAGTATCTGTCCTTCCAAAATATCAAAATGATGATTCATTCGAAAAATCCTGATGTTGGGAAAGATTTAAGGCAAAAGAAGGGGACGGCAGAGGATAAGATGGCTGGATAGTATCAATGAACATGAATTTGGACAACTCTAGGAGACAGTGGAGAAAAGGGGAGTCTGGCATGCTATAGTCATGGGGTAAGATATGACCTAAGTCTGATGAAGAGTCAGATATGGCCTAGTGACTGAACAAATTATTATCTTAAGCTTTATCAAGTGCTGCAGCCAAGTATCAAAAAAGTATTATACACCTCAAGAATGTCAAGGCCTGACCAATGTCATTGGAAAAGAGGTAATAAAGAACACATTTGTGGAAGTCAGACAATACAAAGTGTCCGGCTTTTCCCCAGTAGGCTAGGTTGGGAAAATTTTTCACAGAAACACAAGAAATGAAGCATACCAATTCTGGAAACATTTAAAATCAACTTTATTGTAATGCACCTACATTGCAATCCTTCAAGGATGCAGCAAAAAGAGACTCCCCTCTCACCACCATCAAAATATCAAAAATGATTATTGGATTGATTTGATTGTTCCTCTAACCTTTGTGAAAAGGGTGTTAATAGTTGGTATTTTTAAATAGTAACTTTAGCCTAATTTTGATAGTGTTTTAATGAATTATTATGCTTTGTCACAGCCAGCCAGATATTTAGACTGGATTTGCATTTTTATCCACCTATCCAGTGCTTCCCAAGAACCTGGTGGAGGCAAATGTTGTTTTGATGCTGTTAAAGGTATCATCTCAGGATGTAAGATGTTCCAAGTAAAGTTGCCTTTTGCAATTGACTGGGGGCGATTTTGTCAATGCCGATAGCATTCAAGTGGTGCTCCAGTTGTTTTGGTGCCTGTTACTATTGCTTTCTTTTGCCACAATTATTCTACTTCTACTTGTAGGTCTCCAAATTCTCTGATTTTCTCCAGTTCTTTCTTTTCTGTTCTGCTGTCTCCAGGTACTGCCATGTCCATTATCCAGACTTTATCAAATTTTGTTAAGTCTGAGTTCTTATGTGGCAGGTGTTTGTCTATTGGAATTCTAGTCAGATGCTTTTTTCTATTTCCTTTTATCTTTATCTTTCCGCATCTACTGTATCTTTTTTTCCTTTACTCTATATTTTTAAACTCTTTAAAACTTTTAATATTTTTTTTATATATAAAGAATCTAAGTCTGTTTCACATATATATAAAAAGCCAAATGAACAAAACCTCCCACTAGTTACCATCACTTTTATAATTTGACACTGATGTAGAATCACTTTCTCTTCCATCAAGGAGGAGGGTCATATTAGTCAATGGTGGGGGAAAAACCAACAGTCTAGAGGCCCCTTTAGAAGACAGAACAGAACAGAAGACACTGAAACTATGGAACAAAATTTATTTGCAAAAAAATCTCAAAAGTGAACATTTGTCAGTAAAACAAAGGAATAAAATAAAACAAAGTGGTAAAATGAATATTGATTACAAAACCATACAAGCTGTAATTCTGAAATTGCTTCATTTTTTAAAAAACCATACTGAATTCATAGCAACAGCACCATTGGAAATACTATATGAAACCTGTCCAAACCAAGTTTGAATATGTAAACATATCAATAATGTAAAGCTCAATTTGTGAAGTGAGTGTAGCACCTTATCATAATATCATATTGAAAAAAATAAGATCCTCTGACAACAAGAGTTCTGTATAGGCTTCCAGACAATTTCATTAAAAACTATTTAGATAATGCCAAACCGTCTTCACTGGATTAAAAATCTCCATTGCTGGAGAGTTTAAGAAGAGACTGGACAGCCATTTGTCTCAAATAGTATTGGGTCACTTGCTTGAGCAGAGGTTGGGCTAGAAGACTTCCAAGGTCCTTTTTGACTCGTTAATAACTCTTTCAATCACATTTGTAACTTCATTGTATCTGAATAATATCATGGTTGATTAAATGGCTTGTACCTTCTTCTCCAGTTCTAAACTGGGCTAGATATTGTGACTTATTATTGCCAAATCATCATCATCACCACTACCACCACCATCATGTTTTGAACCAGATGATTCACCCTATGTACCTTCCCTCAAGTGACAATGGAGGGCAATAAATATTCTATGGAACTTCTCTTGTTACTAAGAGCAGAATAATTTTTCTGGAACAGGAAATGCTTACTGTACTGTATTATATTGTATCTTTTTAGTTACAAAATTGAAAAAAGACAATGAAGTCATGTGGCATTTTATTCTGAAAATAAGGTATTTATATTCATGTGAGGAGTACTAATAGGGATAAAGATAGTGCATTTAACATTCCCAGTTAGCCTGGATTATCGCTTGTCAAATATGAAACAAAATTCTTCTCTTGGTTACAGTTACGAACTAGAGTGACAATAAATCAATTTGTATTTCTTCCTGTAGGCTCGAGGAATTCATGGACATTAAAGAAAAGAGGAATGGACAGGGATAAACATAGCACAGCCTGAAAGCAAGGACAAAAGATTATGGCTCTGTATAAAAACATGGGTTCCATGGGAGGTTAACAATTTATTCCTGAAATCATAGAATATGCACTAATTTGCTTCTCTAGGAATCACCTCCTCAGATTATAGCTAGTTTTCTGGAGACAGTTTGATAGAATACACCTTTCAGCAAAGATTGATAATCGGGTACTCTGAAAAGGTGACGCTCTCTGTAGGCTACATCATCCTGAGCCGCTTTTTGGGAGACAAGCAAACGTAGGTTGGGCTCATTGACTTGTGTGCCAACAGCAAGTACATACATTTCAATGTCTGCTTGTTGAGCATTCTGGACTGCTCTCTCAATGGCATTTTCAGTGATACCTTGAGAATTGCCATCCGAGAAGATCAGCACCCTCTTCTTAATAGCAGGACGAGAGGACCTCCGAAACAGGTTGGTGACATAGTTCAAGGCTGCAACAACATCTGTGCCATCATTTATAAATTCCATTTTGTCAATTATATCAGCTATCACTGTGTAGTTCTGCTGAAAGTCCACCTCCAGTTTTTGCTGTGTGTTACCACTATACTGGACAACAGTGATGCGCACAGAAGCCCCTGGACTTTTATCAGCCGATACGAATCGTTCCGCAAGACGTTTCACAAACTTCTTGGTGATATTGAAGTTATGGGCCCCAACACTGGTAGAGCTATCCACGAGAAGTGTGATATCAGCTGAGTTAGCAAAAGTAACTGAAAAGAGAAAAGGTTATTTTGGGGATATCCCTGCTGCATATATTTCAACAATTTGCTTTCAGTAGCTTCCATCCATACTTTCCCTTCCCCTCTGCATATCCCTGAAAAGTTTCTAGAGATAGCTTAGACTAGAGCTCCTCAGCATAGGAGACTGTGTCATATTGGGATGAACTGGGAAGGAGCTCTCTTCCAACACTGAGTGAAAACCCCTTGTGTAAGTAAGCAGCGTTTTCACTGAAGCAAGAACTCTCTTGCTGATCTGGAGCAATTTTCTCTTCCCTGCAGCTCTCTGAGGTCCATACCTCAGAGGTTGGTGGTGGTGGTGGTGGTGGGGGGGTGCTGCCTTCCCCTGGGCACTCATTGTATAAAAAAGAGAAGCAGAATAACATCAGGGATTAAGGACTTTTCTGTTATTACACAATACAGAGGCACATTGACTCTATCTAATGTTCTAAAATCCAATTTATTTGGGAATTAATTGATAAATGTTGTATATAGTTAATACCGACAAGAGATTTTTAGCATTTGATTCATATAGTTAAAATTGTATTTCTTTAATAACACTTTTACATTCTTATTAGGGAGGCTGGAGCAGCTGCAAATGAAGCAATTGCAAAGCATGTCTTGTGCTTTTGTGACTTTCTTCTCCATCATGTACAGGAAGTGAAATTGGGACACTAAGACTCAGCTTTCTCTTATCCTGCTCACAATGGTTTTGGCCAGAATTTTAACAGAAACGTTAAAGAAAAAAGGCCAGGAAATATTGGCTGGGCAGACATCACTCTGGTGACAGGCATACTACTCAAAATGGCTGATTAATTACAAATTGCAAATGACTACAATTTACAATATTATATTGCTGCAGCTGGCTGAAATAACTTACCCATTTTGGCTGGACATGCTCAGATGGAAATGATCCAGTCAGGCTCCATGAAGCAACCCAGCAACCCAGCAAAACGTTTTATTAAATAAGGCAATATTAAGTTTATGCATGGAGCAGAGAATTCAAAATAAGGTACATACAATAGTATGGGATACTCACTTGGGCAGGTATAGTCGGGACATTGTTTTTCTATAAAACAAAACAAAACAAAAAAAATCCCATTAAAGCACTCCTGAATACCGATAGAATGAAATAGATGTTTTGTAATTTCTCACCAGTCTAAATTTTTTCATTGTAGTTAGGATTGTATAGCTTAGACTGCCACTGTAATCAAATGGCAACTAGCCCTGGCTGTCATTTTATTGATTTTATGCATGGCTTTTCCTGCAGAGAGGTGAATACAGTACATAGTTTCCCAGCCTATCTTTGATTACAAATGCAAACACAATTAATATTTGGTAACTTCATTAAAAGTGTTTTGCAGACATTAGCACAGAGTGAACTATTTAAGATGATGTTTCTTCTGCGTCAATATGAACTTAATTTAAAATAGTGCTAAGGTAACTGCTTGCATCCCACAATTGTCATCTCCTTATTTTAAAGTAGTCAGTGGTCCTTTAACAAGAGTTGAAGAACCAAGAAAATAACAGGTTTGGTGCTACCACAAATGGGCTTCAAAACTCCAGACAATCATTAGAGGGCAGAAACAAACAACTCTAACTTTTTGCACCCATCTAATAGTTATGCAGCAGAAAGCAATAGAGACCAAAGGCAGAGGTCTGGTAGAATTGTGGGAGCATGGAGGGTTGTAGAAGGCAATGGGAAGTGGTGTGGAACAAGTACAGGATGGTTTGGGGAGAGAGGAAGGGACATTGCAGGCTTCATTGGACATGCTGTTTTAGCTAAACCAATTAGCAGCATATCAATTTATTCACCCACCTCGACAAACGTAAGAGGTAACGTTCTGAATGAAGGTGTCATCCAGCAAGGCAATATACTCTGGTTGGGTAAATGTGAGGCCTCCACAGGATATTTCACTTAATTTTTCAGAATCTGGAGGATCTTGGAAAATATCACTAGAACCCACAGGGACAACCTAAAGAATAACAGATATTATAATGCTTACATTTAGATAAATGGGTGTTATAAAGGTTCTCTGGTGCTCCTAAAATGTGAATGAAACTTTCTCTTCACTTGAAAAGTTTACGGGAAGATTGCAGCAATATTCCTAAAACAGTAATACTACAGCACAAATATTTGTAGATTTTGGGTAAAAACACCACCATAATGTGCACTGTCTTTAAGCCAAGAAAGCAACCCCTTTTAGAGAGTCCAAGATCAATCAGGTCTTATCAAAATTCCAGGGCACTAAGTATATATACAGATTCTTTAAGGAACATGAAAGGGACTTAACAGTCAATGTTACCTTCTCATCAACCCTCATCATATCTAGATGGTTTCTGGTAATTTACTAAAGAAATGTTGTTTTTATACAGTCTATATCTGTTGTCCTTATTACAAAGACATATGGTTTCATAAACTTTTGTTCTTTCTCTTATCTACTTACCTACCTACGTACCTATCATCATCCATCCTGCCTTTATTCCTTTTTTAAATAAATAACTCAAGTCGGCGAACATACAGTATATAATACTCCTTTCTCCTCCCACATCAACCCTCTGAGATGGGTTGCACTAAGAGAAAGAGCAACTGGCCCAAAATTACTCAGCCAGCTTTCATGCTTAAGGCAGGACTAGAACTCAGTGTTCTGGTTTCTAAGTTACCACTCCCACTACTTCCCCAAACTTATATTGATTTCACCTTATTATCTCTTTCACAAAGTACATTGATGGGTGTTCGATCGTGTAATACATCAGTCCGTCCATCTGTGATGACAATGATAACTCTTTTGTGAGTGAAAGATGAGGGCAGACGTTTTTTGGTGTAGTCAAGAGCCTCTCCAGTAAAGGTGCCACCAGCAATCCAGTGAAGGTTCTTCACAGCCCTTGCAATAAAGCATCAAAGGAATCAGTCTCAGAAAATTGTACCTTATTCAATAAAGCTTTATACTTTATAGGAAGATTTTTGAATTCTTTCTTTCAGAAAGTCTAGTTTGTGTTTTCATTCCAGAAATTTGAAACTAACTAATACAATAATAGCAATAAATTAGTTTAATCTATTGTATGAAGCTCAAAATCCTTGTGATAGGTACCTCATCTGTTAATAAAGCAATGTTCCTAACTTGCCAAGACCCAACCACAAATAAAGTATTTCACTGGCTATTTCTTTTTAAAGCAGAGAACATCTGAGCAGGATATTTTTCAGCTACAGATCAGTGGGTGGTAATGGTATGGAATTAGGAAAGGCTCTATCTAAACTATCCAACAGAACAGATGTTTTGTTTTTGGAATGAATGCAACAAACTGGAGGAAATCACAACTGTTTGTCCAGAGAAAGAAAGTGGTGTCTTTCCAGAAAAAAGTTGTTGTAAATATTTACATGAATACCAGATACATATAATGAAAGAACCCAAAGGATGCATATTTGTCTATCTGAATCAAATAACATTAACCAGCTAGTTCTTATTCATCATTTTGTTAATATATACCCAAATGTCAGATTTAACTCTTATTTACCTTATTCATCTTTTGCAGATGACATGACGATGTCAATATTACTGGCACATTATTCTATTCTCTCAATTATTTTGCATAAAATCAACTGGAGAAGCTATGTTTGTTAGTGCACACGCTTTTTTCTTTAAAACTATGGATTCTGCATACAACTTACCTGTACACAATACTCCTAACATTTACATTTTTAAAAACTGTCCATATTCTAATCTTCTTAAGAATGCATTTCTAGCATGCTGTTACACATGCATGCAAAGACATTCAACCTCCTCAGACCTTTGAATGGAGTTCTGGTGGAATCCATGCAGCGCTGATTGTTTATTTTATACTGGTTCCATCTTGTTGGTTGATGGCTTTTCAGACACAGAAATACATATAAATTTTCTTTTGCACCCCTATCAGCTCTTTACTGATGTAATCAATCAGTTGTGGCCAACTGACAATCAATTATGACCCCCTGTAATAGCTAGATCTTTTCATAGCTTTAAGACATTGAAATGTTGTCTCCAGTATACTGTATGCTTCCACCAAATCCAGTTCTTTTCCTTTCTTCCCACTAAAGAGCAAGGCAACCCACAAAGTGTCCAAGTGCAATTCAAAAATGCTTTTAGATTGGCTACTAATCATGGCATATAATTTGACAATCCCACCAAAAGAATGGTTTAATTGTGTCTCATCCACAGCAGCATATGATGGAATCCTAGCAAGCAGCTTTTTGCAAGTAGTGGCTATTCATATTTGAAAATATTTTTTAGAAAGTTACTGTATTTTTCGGAGTATAAGATGCACTGGAGTATAAGACGCACCTATCTTTTTTGGTGAGGAAAAGAAGAAAAAGAAATCTCCCTCTGCTTCTGAGCAATTTTGCCTCATTGCAGCAAACAGCAAACAGCCTGCTTTACTTTCATTTTCGTTTTCAGCATAGCTTGATTAGCACAAGGAAAAAAAAAATCTGCTTCAGCAATTTACTTCTTTGCAGCAAGCGGCAGACTCCTGCGCAAAACAGCTGAGAGCAAATCAACTGAGAGTCGGGAGGCCTATCCAATCAACTTGTGCTAATTAGGCTGTGCTGAAGCTGAAAGGAGCCTTTTTTTTCTTGCTGTTTGCTTGCAAGGAGGTAACTGCTGCGAGGCAGAGGGTGGGAGCCAGTGGGTGGGGAGGGCTACATTTGGTGTATAAGACGCACCTAAATTTTCACCCCCTTTTAGGGGGGGGGAAAGGTGCGTTTTATAATCTGAAAAATACGGTAAATACACAATATGCCACATAGAAGGCAAAACAACAACAATAAGAATTCTTTCATCTGTTATGAACTCACTCCTTGAAACCTTGAACGTCTCCATCTTTCATGAGCACCAATTCCTCAGTTCCACCATGACTATACTGCACAATAGCAAGATTGGAGTCTTCACTGGAAAACTGTCAAAAAAAAAAGTAGTATACAACGAATAGTTGTAACTAAAGCCAAAAATCAGAGATTACACTATCTGGACTATGGTAGCTCCAGAGAAACCTGTTTTAAGACATTTCATGCATTAAAGTGCATGCTATTCAACAGTTGTTACTAATTATTAGCCTTATTCATAGAGATTCCATTAGGGAAAAACTTGGGGATAGAAACTAGGGTACTGCTCAGCAGAATGGGCAGGAGGACCCGACTGATAACACTGAGCCCAGAACTAGGATCATAGGTTGATGCAGTTGTAAGTCAAAACATCACATGACTAATTTGAAGTTGCAACCATATTTTACAATAGTCATTAAGCAAATGTTGGAAATTAGCAAAAATGGTCATAAGTTATGGTCACATGCCTATGAGAGACTACAATCAATCATAAAAGGTGACCTAGTTACCAAGAACACAAAATACAATCATGTGACTGCAGGGCCATGTGTAGCCATCATAACTCCAAAAACAGGTTGTATATAGTTCTGGGGAGATCTGTTGTAACTTTGACCAGCTGTTAAGCAACTGGTTGTAAATCAAGGAATAATTGTACTAAAACTTACCATTACATGTTCTTCTGTGCGCAGCCTGTCAATAACTTTAATTATAAAATCCTTTGCAATACCAAAATTCATTTCTCCAATACTCTCAGAACTGTCTAGTACGAATATAATATCAATGGGACCACACTTACATTCTGTAACAAAACAAAGGATACTGTAGAATCACACACAGAAGTGTGAAAATTGTATTTTCAGAAGCTTAGACAACCAATAGCATTTATAGCATCAAGAATAAATAAAAGGTCTCCCTGATTATTTAAGGCTAAATTCAGGTATTTCAAATAGCTTCTGGAGGGAAATGGCAGCCTGACAATGTCCAAAACTCTCCAAAGTGAGAAGAGCCACTGTAGCTTTGAAAGCCACCAAAGGGGGGATTTCTGGGCAGAGTTTACTTCCCTAGGTCAAAGGGAGATCAAGAAATTAACTACATCAGATCTGAACGGTAGTTCCTTTTGATTAACCTGCAGAAAAGTGGTTGCAGCCAGATCAGCAATTATGTTACTGGGACCCTGGATTTATGCCCCAACTGCAGCAGAGCCCTTGTAACAGTGGTGAAATCCAAATTTTTTTACTACCGGTTCTGTGGGTGTGGCTTGGTGGGCGTGGAAGGATACTGCAAAATCCCCATTCTCTCCCCACTCCTGGGGGAAGAATATTGCAAAATCTCCATTCCCACCCCACTTTGTGGTCAGCCAGAGGTGGTATTTGCCGGTTCTCCGAACTGCTCAAAATTTCCTCTACCAGTTCTCCAGAACCTGTCAGAACCTGCTGGACTTCACCCCTGCCTTATAAGATTTCCAATTTGTTTTCCCCATCTCTTAATCAATTTAAGTAATTAATTACAGCTGCAGATTTCTTTTGCAGCAAAGAAAAGACTCCTTGTTGTGAATTAAACTTTCTTTTGAGACTACAGAAATACAAGAGAAACTTTGGTTAAAGATTTAAAATTTATTGGCAAGTAGCTCAATTAAGAGAGGACCTCTGAAAGGGTTCAGTAACTATGGGGACAATGTTTATGTTTTAATCTGCTATTTTTTATTTTTACAGGTAGTCCTCAACTTACGACCACAACTGAGTCCAACATTTCTGTTGTTAAATGAGACATTTGTTAACTTAATTTTGGCCCATTTTATGACCTTTCTTGCCACAGTTGTTAAGTGGATCACTACAGTTGATAAGTTAACAATTCAGTTGTTAAGTGTATCTAGCTTCACCATTGATTTTGCTTGTCGGAAAGTTGCAAAAGTTTATCATATGACCTTGGGTCACAGCAACAGTCATAAATATGAACCAGTTGCGAAACATCTGAATTTTGATCAAATGATCATGGAAATGCTGCAAAGGTTGTGAAAAATGGTGTTAAGTCATATTTTTCAGTGCTGTCGTAATTTTAAAGATCAGTAAATTAACTGTTGTAAGTCGAGGACTATCTGTACTATTTTTTACTTTTGACGAAAGTGCTTTGATACAAATTATTACTAAATTAGTGAAAGAGAATAGTTTAGCATGGGAATGTCTGTCAATTACCTCTAAGTTCTGTGTAACAAAAGATAAGGCGCCAGTGGTAAATTTTTTTTTACTACCGGTTCTGTGGGTGTGGGCGTGGTGTGACATGGTGGGCATTGATGGGCGTGGTGTGACATGGTGGGCATGGCAGGGGAAGGATATTGCAAAATCTCCATTCCCACTCCACTCTGGGTCCAACCAGAGGTGGCATTTGCCAGTTCTGCAAACTATTCAAAATTTCCGCTACCGGTTCTCCAGAACCTGTCAGAACCTGCTGGATTTCACCCCTGTAAGGCGCCACTCTCAACTTTTGACTGGAGACCTGAGGTCTGGACCTAATGGACAATCCAGTTTGTATTTTATGTTTTTTAGAATGTCATATTTACAAAAATAAACATATATGTTTGTATGTGCATGTATATGCATGCTTGTGCGTAGATATGTAAATAAAATCCGAGTTGCTATTTTATTTGGGGATTTTTTTGCTTCTGTTTTGTTCTGGAGGTTTTTGTCAATCAATTGCAAGTAATAAAGCTAATTTAAGAATTCTTGTCCATATTAAGGGGCAATTTAGAAAAAGATTACAAACTATTTAGAATAAATGTATTCAAGAGTTGGGAGCAAGTAAATTTAATTCTAAATCAGAGCTTAAGACTCATACTTTAATTATATAAAAATTAATAAATATTTCTATATAAACTTGTAAAGAATTAAAGTCTAATAAAAAGCCTTTGAAAGAATAAATAATTGCCTCCCAATATTTGTCAAATCTCAATCATCACACACAAGTGGACATTTCCTTATGATATGCATACAAATCTCAAAATAAGTGAAAATATAGTGGATAAGTAATGCTGAATAAGCAGTGCAATATTTAGACCAATATTTTGATTAAGTTGTAGATTTCTATAATATATAGTAGATTTCTGAATATATATTTCAATAAATGTATTGTCAAAATATCCTTCTCATGACAAATACTGAGAATGAACATGCCTTGTCTGGTTCTCTTTTAAGCTACTTTTTAAACTAGATAATAAACCTAATCATGAATCTCTATAGCTAAACAGATCTGCTGATTAATTTAAAATTCTTGCAGCAGGTAACTATAACAATAGATTGAAAAAGTGATGACAGCAGCAGGCAGTCTTACAGAAATTAATTCTAGGATTGCCCGCTACTGAAGAATGGGCTAAAGAATGAATTTCCATCTAAATCTTTATACACAGAATGAAAGAGTGATAAAGAAATTGCAAATAAGAAACTTACCACAGCAAGCTGAGGTGGTTGTGGGAGGGGGGGGGGAGAGAGAGGAATAAAATGTATTGAGAAACACAAACGTGGCAAATACAAAGAGTGCTGAAATACATCCATACTTCTGCTGTTTAGCTAGGAACACAATTTAAACAGATTGGAAATGTTTCCCTTCATATTGGCTATATTTTATAATGTTTCCCATATCCCAGTTGTTTAACATACCGCTACATTAAACAAATGAAAATATGGGGAATATAATAAAAATGCTGGACAATTTTTTCAATGTGTGCACCTGTATTTTACCTGCATTTTATTTATTACTGCATTTGCCAGAAATAATTAAGCTAATTTTTAGTTAATTTCCCAACAAGGATGTTTAAGAAAAGAATATGCACACAAAAACTTCATTTTCACTGGTATATAACCAATAAAACATTGCTCAAGAAATTTAAAATGGCATGCAAGCAACACATTAAGCCCTGTTCCTAACAATCCATTTTTAGTTTATGAAGTGTAATAATTTCAGTACTTTGTATCATTCAGCAGTAAAGCTATAACATATTTTTCAAAAAACAAGAATAAAAACAAACTAATAGCATAATTGCATATTTGTTTTCCAAAACAGCATTCCAGGGCAGCATATTCTAGATTGCTTTCTCTTGTGTACGTTGAGAAAATAAATAAGCAAGTAAATAAATTAACAAAGTACTGACATATTAATAATTTTGGCTTATGCCAATTTCTTAGCATAATTATTCTGATTTTGATGTACATCATGTACTACTGTTATCCTAACTGAATTGAGGAGTTTTGATTCTTGAGCTATCAACATTAATTCTAGGCACCACTATTTGCCAGTCAAAGCTATAGGAGGACAACCGAAAATGGGAAATTATTTGATAGCACCTTTTTCAAGTAATGAATATTAATAAATGGTGTAAGATTTATTAAAAGGCATGAGGCATCTGATTTTCTAAGAATCTAAGCATGCAAAACCTGGGTAACATTAGAAAACAGAGAAAGGCAAAAAAAAAGGAAATACAGAATAGAATAACAGAGTTGGAACGGACCTTAGAGGTCTTCTAATCCAACCCTCTGCTTAAGCAAGAAACCCTATAGCAAATGATTATCCAATCTTTTCTTAAAAACTTCCAGTGTTGGAACATTTACAACTTCTGCAGGCAAGTTGTTCCACTGATTAATTGTTCTGTCAGGAAATTTCTCCTTAGTTCTAGGTTGCTTCTCTCCTTGATTAGTTTCCACCTACTTCTTGTCCTGCCCTGAGGAGCTTTGGGGAATCCCTCTTCTTTGTGGCAGCCCCTGAGCTATTGGAACACTGCTATCATGTCACTGTTAATCCCAGTGCAATCGTTTTGTATCTCAAAGTCATGGACTCTTCTATTTTGCCCTGTATTTCCTGTTGTTTTCCATCCCTTTTCCTTCTTTCTTGTCTTTCCACTGTTAATCCCAGTGTAATAATTAGAATTTTTTATATTCTTTCTATTCCACCCTTTTCCCCCTCTTTGTCTCTTTCTACCCTTTCCGTTTTTTCCATTATTAATCCCAATGTAATCTTTAAAATTCTCATTTTTACTGTTACTATCCACATAATCATTTAATTTTCCATAGTCAATCTTGTTGTCTTTGTCTTCTTCTTTGTTTTCAATCTCTATGTCTTGCTTCTCATTTGTTGTTTCCTTGTCAGCTTGAGTATACTCTAACACAATTTATGGATCATCAGGTTTCGGTTTACCATGTAACATTGTAATTATTTCGCTTCCGTTTTCAGTGACAGATACATCATTTTTATCATTTCCCTAATTTCCTGTGCCATTTTATTCTTTCCAAACTGATATTTTTCCAATTAAAAGTTTTATTGTATGCCTCTTTTTTTTAACCAAAGTCAAGCCACTTGCAGACAAACAAATCCTCCTTAGAAGTTCTCACAACTATTATCAAAAGTTCAAGGTTTTTCCCAAAACAAAAGTTCAGTGTTGTAATGGTCTTATTTCTCCTAAGATGTCTCTCTAAAATCCACAATTCCAATCAGCAGTCTGAGAAAGTATCCATTTTGTTTCAATTAACAGTTTTTACTAGTTTTTTTCTTTTTATCTTTAAATATGCCAAATGAGTTTTAGAGTCCAATCCAAATTACCCAGTTCGTTTTTCCCCTCTTTTTTCTTTTTTTTCCTTTTTTCCTTTTTTTTGTACAAAGCTTCTATTACAGGGCTTAATTTCCAAGTTCTCTTTAGTTTTTCTCTAACATTCAAAAAGGGATCTGCTTACTTTCTTTCCAATCCTTTACCCAGTTAAAGAAAGAAGGAAAAGGGATGGAAAACAACAGGAAATACAGGGCAAAATAGAAGAGTCCATGACTTTGAGATACAAAATAATTACACTGGGATTTAAGATTTAAGGAAATGTATAAAATGGTATAAAACAATTGGGTTTATTCTTATAAGAAATGAATGATTGTAACACCACATAATTAATTGATTTGTATTAAGATGTTGGATATTGAAATAGCTGACAATGGAAAACATTAATGATTATTACGGAAATACTTGGAATTATATTATGTGAGATTTTAAATTTGAGGGGTTTAAGATAGAGATGAAGGAAAAAACTGAATTTGGCTAAGATAAGGGGTTAGGATGAAGGATAATATTGGTTTTTTTAAAAATAGGGAGAATAAATATTATGGCAAAAAGGGAATATATAAATTGTAAATTTAGGTGAAATGACCAGAAACTGCTTAAATTTGTGAACCGGTCAATACTCTGTTCAGAAAAAATACACTGTATATTTGTTTGTGTGTTTGTGTAAAAAATAAAAAAAAACTTTAAAAAAAGAAATAAAAAGAGAGTTTTTGGGACTAAGAGTGTGATTGTTACTATCTCAGGAAGCCATGGTCAGAACAGTCTGCAAATTTGATGAGTTCCCCATCTATCCCCTCACCCAAGTCATTGATGAAGATGTTGAAGAGTACTGGGTCTAAAACAGAGCCCTGGGATACTCCACTGCATACTTCCCTCCATGTAGATGCAGTTCCATTGAGAACTACATGTTGAATACGGTTGGTCAGCCAGTTACGAATCCATCTGGTGATGATGCTGTTTAACCCACATTTTTCTATTTTATCTAATAGTAGGTTATAGTCTACTTTATCAAATGCTTTACTAAAGTCCAAGTAAATTATATCGACAGCATTCCTCTGGTTCACTAATTTTGTCACTTTGTCAAAGAATGCAATAAGATTAGTCTGGCATGATCTGTTTTTGACAAACCCATGTTGGCTTTTGGTTATTACTTGGTTTGCTTCTAGGTGTTTGATGATTTGTTGTTTGATTATCTTTTCCAGAATCTTCCCTGGTATTGAGGTCTGGCTGATTGGTCTGCAGTTTCCTAGATCTATTTTTTTTTCCTTTTTTGAAGATGGGAACCACATCAGCTCTTTTCCAGTCCTATGGCAGTTCCCCGGTGCTCCAGGATCTTTGAAAGATATAGTTCAGTGGTTCTGAGATCAAGTCTGCCAGTTCCTTCAGAACTTTGGAGTGTAATCCATCTGGTCCTGGTGATTTGAATTTGTTTAGGGTGGACAGGAGCTCATTTACCATTTTCTTTTCTATTTTGACTTGTGTTCCTAATCTGTTTTTTGTGGTGCTGTTTTTGATAGGTTGGATTATTTTTTCACTTTGTGTAAAGACAGATGCAAAAAATGAGTTAAGTAGTTCTGCTTTCTTTCTTTTTCTTGTCACCTTCTTGCCACTTCCTCCCAGCAATGGACCAATTGTTTCCTTAACTTTTTTCTTGCTTTTAACATATTGGAAGAGCCTTGTGGCGCAGTAGACTAAACTACTGTTAAAGTAGTATTTAACTGCCAGCTGCCTGCAATTACTGCGAGTTCAATTCTCACCAGGCTCAAGGTTGACTCAGTCTTCCATCCCTCCAAGGTAGGTAAAATGAGGACCTAGTTTGTGGGGGCAATAAACTGACTTTGTATAAAATAGAACAGGGGCCCCCAAAAAGCCCTACTAAGCAGGTATATACAAAAGTATGAAGGCTACTGCTTAAAAGCATTGTAAGCCGCCCTGAGTCTCCGGAGAAGATCAAACTAATCAAACTAATAACAAACAAACAAACAAACAAACAAATAAATAAATTTTTGTTGTTTTTTACTTTTGCTGCAAGCCTTTGTTCATTATGAGCCTTAGCTTTCCTCACTTCATCTTTGCAGGCTTGGACTATTTGCTGATAGTCTGCCTTAGTTATGTACCCCTTTCCACTTTTTATACTTGTCCTTTTTGTCTTTTAATTTATCAGAGAGTTCTTTATGCAGCCATGCTGCTTTCTTTTGAGAGCTGTTATTTTTCTTATTCATTGGTATTGTGCTAGACGGGGCTTTTATAACCTCACTTTTCAAAATTTCTCAAGCTTCTTGAGTTGTTTCCCCCTTGAAACATCCATGGAATCCTTCTCAACAGTGGTGAAATCCATTTTTTTTTACTACTGGTTCTGTGGGCGTGGCTTGGTGGGTGTGGTCTGGCTTGCTGGGCATGGGAAGGATACTGAAAAATCTCCATTCCTGCCACACTCCTGGGGAAGGATATTGCAAAATCTTCATTCCCACCCCACTCTGGGGCCAACCAGAGGTGATATTTGCCGGTTCTCTGAACTACACAAAATTTCTGCTACCGGTTCTCTGAACTGCTAAAAATTTCCATTACCAGTTCTCCAGAACCTGTCAGAATCAGGGGTGAAATTGAAAATTTGTTACTACAGGTTCTGTGGGCATGGCTTGGTGGTGGTGGTGGGGTAATGTGACTGGGTGGGTGTGGCCATTTTTTTTTTTTACTTTTAAAACCATTTTTTTACATAAATGGTAAAACCATGTAAAAGGAGCCTGGATAGCTTAGCAGACTAATGCATTGTAATTAACTCCAGCTGTCTGCAATTACTGTAAGTTCAAATCTCACCAGGCTCAAGGCTGACTCAGCCTTCCATCCTTTTTTGAGGACCCAGTTTGTGGGGGCAATAAGCTGACTTTGTATAAAATATACAAAAGTATGAAAGCTATTGCTTAACACATTGTAAGCCGCCCTGAGTCTCTGGAGAAGGGCGGCATATAAATCAAATTTTAAAAAGTAAAAAAAATGGTTTCAAAAGGCTCTGACGATCCCAGCTGAGTTGCCTGCCGATTAGCAGGCAACTCAGCTGGGATCGTCAGAGCTTGGATCGTCAGAGCCATTTAAAAGAAAAAGAGACTCTGATGATCATGAGGCTCAGCTGGGCATGGGGGGCAGGGGCAGGGATTTTTGCTACCGGTTCTCTGAACTGCTCGCCGCAATCGCTATCTACTTGCCCGAGCCGGTCCAAATTGGGAGCATTTCACCCCTGGTCAGAACCTGCTGGATTTCACCCCTGCTTTCCAAGCTCTAAGTTTATTGAAATTAGGTCTTTTAAAGTCTAAGCCTCTAGTTTGACTTCGTTCTATTGCTTTTGCTTGCATAATGTTAAATTCCAATATTGCATAATCACTCCCCCCCAAGGTTCCTGTAGTTTCAACACCCTTTATCATTTCATTTCTGTCAGAATTAAGTCCAATATGGCTGATCCCCTTGTTCCCTTCTCTACTTTTTGGGAAACAAAGTTGTCTGCTAGGTTTATCAGGAACCTGTTTGATCTTCCACTTGGTGCAGAGTTTGTCTCCCAGTTGACGTCAGGAGTGTTAAAATCCCCCATTACTATTGTGATGTGCTTCCTGCTTACCTTAGTTATCTGACTAGCAAAAAGTTCATCTATTTCTTCCGTTTGGTTGGGTGGCCTATAATATATATCTATGGCAATGTCACACACACACTTTATATTGACCTGAATGCATTCAAGGCAGTTTTCATCATTGTTGTGATCTATTTCTGTAGAGATGTAGTTATTTCTTATATATAGTGGCACTCCACCTCCTCTTTTATTTGGTCTATTTCTTTTAAATAATTTAAATTCCTCTAGCTGTATGTTCCATTTCATCCCACTAAGTTTCCATAATGGCAACAATATTGTATCGGCCCTCATTTACCATACTTGAATTTCTAATGCACCCTGTTTATTCCTCATACTCTATGCATTGGTGTTTAGACATTTGAGTCCATTTTGACTGACCCTGTGTTTACTTTTAACATAATCTGGATTGTGCCTGACTTCTCCTACTTCCTTGCCGCTTGTTTGATTAGTGCACATGGTATGGCACTATTAAATGCTTGATTTTGCTTGACAGCAAGGTTGATATTCTTGCCTCCACAAACATCTTTGTTACATGCACTGATAACCCCATTAATTTTAGATTGCTGGGGACAGAAATGTTCTGTATCAATTATCTCTCTGTCCCTGCTGTTCAGTTTAAATATTTATCCAGAAAATCTGTGAATTTAATGCCAAGTAACTCAGTCCCTTTCTTTGATGGATGCAAACCATCTCTTTTGTACAGTTTTTCATTGGACCAGCTGCAGACATATGACTAATATAACCAAAGCATTCCCTTTACACCACTCCACTACTCCTTTAGCCACACATTAAACTCTGCTATACGCTGGCCTTTCCCTTTTTGTTCTTTATATACTGGTAAAACCTCTGAAATATTGGGGATGCAGCAGTTGAAAACCTGGAGACTTATTGTATAGTTTGTGATGGTGATTTGGTAAAACCAGTAAGCTGCCAATTCTCATTATGGTAACACTTGTTAATCAATGATATTCTTAACTGCAAAAACTGAAATCAAATACTTACAACACATTTTCATGATGATATCTAAAATTTCACATTCCTAAAAACAAAGGAATAAAAGTTGGTCTCACTGAGACTTTGGAAATGTCGAATGAACTGGGTCCTTCCCTGCAATCTTTAAGAAAATTCTTTTGATATCCTTACAGTTAATTTAGCAAACAGTTCAGGAAATTTATAGACTACAATTGAACTTCAGTTTCTCTCTTTCAAGCATTTTAGTTTAGGGCTGTTAAAGAATGGCTGTCATCTGTATCTATTTAGGTACCTGTACAAACATACACACACATACAGACTTTTAAGATTGGCTTTTTTATTGTTTAAAGGCTGCAGGAAGTTGCAGTGTCAATTTTTGGCAGCTGAATTGCCAAAGTTTGCTGACATTATCAAATGAATCATTGGAGCTTATGAAAGGCGAAGTGGAAAGCATGGATTATCTATTCCTGAAATCAAACTTAATACGTTTACCAATAAAGGAGAATATTTGTAGCTCAAGGTTAAAATATAAATGCATTATGAAGGGTCCTTGGTGCTCTCTGAGTGAGTTGTTTTCTTGCAGATGTTTATACAAATTTCTTGCAGATGTTATACAAATTAGGTAACATGATCAGCACTAGTATATAATCAGCACTGATGATGTTACCTAGTTTGGGTAAGGAAACATCTGCAAGAAAACAACCCACTCAGAGAGCATCAAGGACCCGGGGTAATATATTTACTTAAGCTTCATTAGAGAGGATGTAGCATTTATAGAGAATGATTTGGTATGCAGGAAATAATGAAAAGATCTCTGACATTTTAATTGGTAAATGAGGCTAAATCTTGATTTCTGTGAAAACTAGATCTACTCATCTGAATGTGCATCCGTACTGAAATAATATCAAAAGCAAAGCAGACCAATATCGTATAGCATTAAAAACTATTTCCGTGTTTTAATTTTGCTTTTATTGTTTTTATAAATAATTCAATGTTGTGAACAAACCAATCCTACTTCCTCCTCTTATTTTCCCTTCAACACCAATCCTGAAATGAATTGGGCTGGGAGAAAGTAACTGGTCAAAAGTCACCTAGCCAGGTTTCTTGCCTTAGGCAGTGCTAGAACTCAGAGCCTCCTGGTTTCTAGCCTGGTGCCCTAACCACTAGAGCAAACTGGCTCTCTCATTTCTTGGTAAAGAAAAAAGAAGTCTCTGTGGATTTTAATCCACTAATCCTTTAAGAAGAGGTACTCATCCCCGTTTCCTTAAGCCATTGAGCCAATGTTGTTTGAAGAGATTTCCACAGATATGTGGTCAGCATGACATCATACTGCAAAGAGGATGGCGAAATGTGGAACACTTTACCTTCCCACCAAAATGGTACCTATTTATCTACCTCCATTTACAAGCTTTCGAACGGCTACTGGCAGGACCTTGGGTAAGTGACCGGAAATCTTTTCATGTTTTTTAAGCTACTTGTTGGTATATTTCACAAATTGGAATGAAGACCAAGGAATGGGTAAAGCTTAGGTATCCATCAATGAAAAA
Organism: Masticophis lateralis; assembly: GCA_030761175.1. Classification (NCBI taxonomy): domain Eukaryota; kingdom Metazoa; phylum Chordata; class Lepidosauria; order Squamata; family Colubridae; genus Masticophis; species Masticophis lateralis. Next base: position 162,851,626 of record JAUDYJ010000001.1, read on the forward strand.
AAGTAATAAATTAATCTAAGAAGGCCTACTCAAAGAAAAGGTTTTCTCTAAATAATATTGAGAATATTTTCTGGACTTAAAAGAGAGAAGCCACTGACTATGGAACTAACTTTCCTCCAAGCAGCTGAATGTTATATAAAATTGTTCTAAATATCTCATCTCTGCAGTGTTTTGCTGTACTAAATAGTTTACTCAACTTTCCATGAAAACACTTGAATAGTGCTTTGTAGTTTAGAGAGAAGATAAACCACATAATTTCAGTCCTACTCACATCTGGCCCAGGGGGTCCTGGAGGTCCTGGAGGTCCCTAGGAGATAAATCATGGTAAAAGCTATGAGAAAAATTCTCAGTTACATACAGAAATTCCAAAGGAATAGAAAGGCGGCTGTGACCTATGGTTGCTTTTGGTGAAGCTCAGTTCCCAAACCAGACTGAAGAAGAAATGAAAATATGCTAAAGAACGATGACTGCTAGCTATTGAAGATTCCAGGTTGTTATCTTCCCCATTGCCATGGACTACATAACTGCTGGCATATTATTTAAAATATAGCCGTTCTCTAAAATACACGAGATAAAATGACAAAGCAAACTTTATTTTTCATCATGAACAAAAACAGCCCTTCCTCCCTAATGCTGTAGTCATACTTTTTGACCAGCTGGAAGGACTGCAGCCTTCAATGATTCTAATGATACTAAAACTTGATGTTCTAGTGAACTGAAGGTAATTTTTTCTGCAGGTGAGGTCTTTCCAGAAAAACTCTTTTTCTTATAGAAGCCTTAAAAAATAATGGTCATTTGTACCAGTCTGAGGCTAGGTTTGGGAAACCCTATCTTTCCTGATAGTATTGTGATAGCATAGCCTGCTACTTCCTTTAAGATCTAAAATGAAAGGAGGGGTGAGATGTTCTATCTTTGTAATATTGGAATTAATAAGAAACTTATTTTGCTACTTACTGGCTCTCCTTCTGATCCCCTGTAACCTTTGGCACCTTTCTTGCCTTTGATCCCAGGTTCAGTTACCTGGAAGGGGGAAAAAACAAGAACAAGGCAAATTTTCTAAGTAGATGGTGGTGCTACCAGCTCTTTTCTTTTAGAAAACAAGAGAAAGGCTTCTTTGCTTCCTTTTTTTTCAAATTTCTAATTACAATAGAATTGAAAATTATGAAAATGACTTATACATAATTTGATGTTAGTCCAAATCTCACAAGAGCATAGCTGTTTCAAGACGGTCTTGAAACAGCTATGCTGGACCTCTAGGTAATTATCTCATAGGTTCAAAATAGAGGTGCTGTAGGAAGATTCAACTCTACAGTAAGGCTTATCAATTTTTTTCTTAAAGTAAAATAAATATCACATTTGATGTTCAATCAATATCCGCCGTGATTATCATCCTGTGTCCAGCAGCCCCATCCACTGCTTTCATGACTTGATGACTTGATGAAAGACTTGAATCTTTCCTTGGTTGATGATCCCAAAGACAGACTATATAGATGAGTATTTCTCAACCTCAGCAATTTGAAGATGTGTGGACTTCTCTGTAACTCAATTTACTCCCAAATAATTGGCACAGGATTTTAGGCTGAATCACAATTGAGTTCCCTCGTTCATATTTTAAATTTGCTGCGGTTGAACAATTTCCCTATCCATTCTAGTCATTTCTAAACTATAATGCATGGGTCTTTTCAGAATAATACAATCAACGTTACTACATAATTCTCATTTCAAATAAATAGGCAGAATGAGATGAAAAACTTGGATTGCATTATCTAAAGGAGTTGATTCTTGACAAATATGCTCTATTCCATTTTTTACCTACTTGTTTACCAGGCTCTCCAATTTCACCATCATCACCTTTGGGCCCAGGGTAGCCTTTGGTGCCCTAAAGAAGACAAGGCAACGTTTAGGAAAAGCACATAAAGTATGTGGGACTGACTCCTGCAACTGACAGTAGACAACTCCATTCTCCTAAACCTTCTTCAGAAAAGTGACACTTGTTATTTTATTTTATTTATCAGAATATTCAACTACAATACAAGTAAGATTTTGGTTTCCATTCAGTGCACTGTTATTTTTAAACTATTTATTGTATCAAATAGGACTGCTGGCAAAGGAAAGTTTTTCAGAACAAATGACAAAGTCTGCCCAACTCATCTCAAATATGCTTGATAGGAATACAATTTTATAGTATTTTGTGAGACCCCGTCAATCTCTTTATAGAAGAAGTCTCTTTTGGACCTGTAGGACTTCCCTTCAGTGGCTGCCCCCCCCCCCCCATGTCTTCCTCTACAACTTGAGATGTGCAGCGCTGGACAGGTGAAGCATACCCCCACTAGTGGCCAGGGTAATGCTGATGTGAGCTGGGAAGAACAGAAGGCAGGGAGGGTGGGAATAATGACAACAGAGAATAGATCTGATCTACAAATCTACTTGCCCTGTATATCAGTATTTATGAAAAGGTGCCAGAGAGACACGTCCTTGAGGTATGCCGAGGCTGCTGCTACATACAAATTTGTAATTCATTGTTCCTAAATATGGTAAAAAATGCATTTGTGAGAAAAATCCTGCTTCTGACTACCTTTCAGTTTCCCATTTTGAGGCATCTCATTACAATATTATGTCATGAGGCAAAATTATCACAGAAAACTAACAGCTTAATTGAGGCCCCTTTTCTTAAAATAAATAAGATACAATTGAGAAATTCAAATGCTGCAGAAGAGGAGGATGACTTTTTCTTGCTTCTTTACAAAACAAACACCGGTTTTCAGGAAAGAAATAAGGGATTCTCATTTCACCTATTCAGTAAGGTAAGGAGGAGGAAAATACTTACATTAAGTCCACGGTCACCTCTGATTCCAGGATCTCCCTGGAAAAGTAAAGGAAGATTGGAAAGTAAAATTAAAACAGCATAAAGAGAATAAATTCTGTTTAAACTTTTAAAGTATGAAATGAAACTTACTGGAGCACCAGGATAGCCAATGGTCCCATTTCCTGGTGGGCCATCTTCTCCCTAAAAGGAAATTGGGAGATTAATAGAAGTCAGAGTTTGAATTTATTGGCAATTAGTTATTATAATCCACATTGACAAAAAAGCGAAATATGGATAAAAAATGGATAACAGTGGATAAAATATAAAATCTTTGAACGAAATGAAAAAAAAAAAGAAAAAGCTGAACTGTCGTCTTGATTTGAAACTCAAGAGTAAAGAATCTGGAGGCTCAAGTGGTCTTATTCATTCTTCCCTGTCCACCGAGAAGGACAAAAATTTGGCGGGGAGTGGGGGGTGGGCAAGAAAGCTAAAAATGGACGATTGGCTAGACAAATGAAATGTAGGACAATTGGGTTCAGGTTACTTGGATTGAAGATCTACTGGCATAACATTGCTGGTAAAAATGTGATTTTTGCACATGGCAAAGGTGACTTGAAACTGAATTCTTTGGGATATTGGAAACAATGTCCTTGGAAAATCCATTTTTAATAAATGTTTCTGAGGTATAGAAGAGGAACAAATATTTTTCTTTAATTGTGTCCCTTAAATTCCATTAAGTAATTTTTTTTTTTAAAAAAACACCCCACTTATCACCAACCACATTGGTTCATCAAGTTAAGACATTGGTTTTCTATAAATTAATGCTTAGATTATGGCAATTGATTCAAAGGCACTTGAAGTACAGGAAGCAATATAATTGAATAAATGGAATGGAGAGTTGGTGGAATGATTCCCATGATTACAGCTTAGTTATATGTTTTCCCAAAACTAGGACCTGTCCAGATAATAAGCCCAACTGGGCATTTGAGCACATGTACTAAAATAACCCCCCCCCAAATAAGCCCCCCCAAAATACTTAGATGCATGTGCAGCTGCTGCGCAAACAACACATGAGGAGGTGGGGAAAGAGGGGGAGAAAAAGAGGGGGAACATGTCCCACGTGCCCCACACACACCTGTCATCCACGCAGAATGGCCTTGTGGAGGCCGCTCCTGCAAACCCTAGCTCGCACACCCCTTCTCTTAGTGGTGGCCGCAAAGAGCGGCCGCAAAAAAACTCTTGCCAGCCCTAGCCCTGTCGACCTAGGACTGGGGGGAGGGGGACTGGTGCCGGAGCTCCAAGCAGTAGCCAGTGCGGGCTGTCTGTGTAGCCATGAAGTGGGATTGGCATGGCTGGTTCTTGCCCGCAGCATTGCTGGCGAGGATTGAGTCAGAGCTGCTGCCGCCTGAGATCAGCAAGCCAGATTCGGTGAGCTGGATGCATCGCTGCCACTCGGGAAAAGAAGAGAGAGAGAGAGCCCATTTCTCATGTTTTTTCCTAATGGGCGGTGGCACCACGTTCAGCTCCCCGAATCTGGCTTGCCGATCTCAGCCAGCGAGGGGGAGTGGCAGGTTGGGAGGGGTGGGGTGGTGGAGAAGCAAGATGCATGGAGCAAGATGGGGCTTCCCTTGCTGTCTCTTCTTCCCCCCCTTGCTGGGCATGGCAGGAGCAGGAAGTCAGGTAAGACATGTATCTCGCTTTTTCTGCTGTGTCTTAACACGGTATTTGTTCAATAGGGGAAAAAAGAGCAATTGCTCTGCTGTTTGTTAGAATTATTCATCCCTGCTCAAAATTCAAAGTGCTGATTGCATAAAGAATTTCTGGCTTAAAATAAATACAGGAAAAAATATTGGTTATTGGTGTCTACTATTACCCAACCAGCCTAGGGAAAAATGGTACAGGGCAGTGATGGCTAACCTTTTTGCCATCGCATGCCAGGAGAGGAGGGGCAGGGGAGGGTCGCACATGCCCGTGCCCATGCGCATGCAACACCCCCACCCACCCCTGCTCCTGGCACATAATGGCCTGGTAGGCCCGTTTTTCTTTCTTACCTGGTTCCAGATCCTCTCTATTTAACTGGGAAGGGCAAAAACAGCCTTTCCCACTCCCTCGGAGGCCCTCCAAAGGCCTGAAATGGCCCATTTCCCAACTCCCAGTGGGACAGGAAGTGACTTCTTTGCTGTCCCCAGCCTCCAGAGCCTCTATAGGAATCTCTCTAGGAGCCTCTGGAGGCTGGGGACAGCAAAAAAGTCACTTCCTATTCCACCGGGAGTTGGGAAATGGGCCATTTCAGGCCTCTAAGGGAGTGGGAAAGATTGTTTATTATATAATTAATATACCAGCTGCAAGATGCCTCTGACAACAAAGAAAGACAGCAACTGCATTCTTCTTTTGGCACAATGTGGTATGAGGTCTACTAAGCAATTGTGAAGAACAGAAGGGGAAGTTAGGATTGAAGTTTAATCAGAACAGGGAATAGGAATTTGATTATTTTATAACTTTAGTATGCTTAGCTCACTTGAAAATCATCTGTAAAAAATACACAGATGCAGGATGACTCTTCGCTTGGTTCTTACCTGTGCTCATGAAAAATACTGGAATAGGAGGTGATTGCAGTTGGGTATAAATTAGTAATGTAGTAATTCTTTAAAAATACAATTTTAGGCTGCATCAAGAGTAGTATAGTTTCCAAATCACATGAATGGATGAATTACCCTTTACTCTGCATTGACCATTCCCTATTTTATACATTGTATCTAGTGTCCAGGCAGTGCATTTTAAGACTGAGTTAGACAAACAGGAATAAATTGGAGAAGGACAATGAGGATAATCAGGTGCTTAAAACTAGGCCCTCTGAATAGAGAATTAAAGAACTAAAGGTTAGATTTGCAAAGACTGTGTGAGTGGTGGGTGGGGAAACAATGCCGTTCTTCAAGGACATATAAAAATGTCAGATGGAAGTTCATTACTTATTTCTTTCATTCCAAAGCACTGGACAATAATCTGTTAGGATGCTTTAATTTGCATTTGTGCACTAAGCAGGGGAATTGCTGGCCTCAGTGCCTTCATTCAACTCTAGAATTCTATGACAATGAGGAGAAGGTAGTGACAACCCTACGAGATTTAAAGACTGGCTTGAGGCTTAAATGACCCCTTTGAACTTCAGTTTTCATGAAGCTCAACCATGTATGATTATGGCCAGGGCTGTTTTCCCTGGAAGTAAACATAATTGGACCACCAGCCAAATTAAAATTTAGCATTTCCAGATATTATATCACTCACTCTATCACCCATCAAGCCAGGGTTTCCAGTTATTCCAGGTGGTCCAACCTGTCCTTTAGGACCCTGAAAAGTAAAAAGGGAAATAGTTACATTAATATTTAGTGTTAATTTAAACCAAATGACAAGACAATCACAATTCATTTTCAGAAGAATAGCTATACAAAATCTATACTGTAGTATCTTAGAGTCTAACAACATATCACCTTATCTTTAAGATGCTGCAGACTCTTACAATTAATGTTTTGTAGATTTATGTTACATTGCCTTTCACTTTTTAAATGAGCCTGATATATTGAAGGATAGTAGATTTAAATCCAGAAATTTTGGAAGCCAACTTTTTTATTCTTATTTATTCTTTGCAAAGTTTTATTACTTGTTTTCCAAGTCTCACAATATGAACATCATACAACACCAATCAGTAATAAAATACTCTTAAATATTCTAAATATATAAATTAACATCTAAAATGCACAATGTTTCCTTGTTTTAATTGACAGCTGTATGTATCCTTTAGATGATATCTGTATGCACCTTGTAACACTGTTGATCTGAGAAATGTGTATGAGAAATTCAGTGAGATATGGGATTCTCCCTAACCACAGACACTAACCTCTGGTCCAGAAGGTCCTTCATCTCCCCTAAAACCCTTAGGTCCAGGTGCACCTACTTTACCCTAGAAGAAAAATGTTAGTTCAGTGATTTCATCCTTCATAATACATGGCCAGAACCAACTAGTTTTGCAGAAATTACAAATCTTTTCCTGCAACCTCACGAAATGATCTGAAGGGAGTTTCCTGAAGTTGCTGTTCCTTTCCTTTCCTTTCCTTTCCTTTCCTTTCCTTTCCTTTCCTTTCCTTTCCTTTCCTTTCCTTTCCTTTCCTTTCCTTTCCTTTCCCCTTCCCCTTCCCCTTCCCCTTCCCCTTCCCCTCCCTTCCCTACCCTACCTAATTTGGAGTGGGCAGACTTAGGAAGGAGTTTGATTTAGAGGCCTCAAGTTGTTTATACTTTTTTTAGTATAACAAGACCCAAATTCTTTCGTATTGCTAGTTCTACAGGGACATTTATCATCGGTTGATTACCCTCTTTTTAACTAAATTTCAAGGGCATTGCACTAATTCGTATATGCATTATTTGTTAGACAGGCCAAATCTATTTCTCTAAAAGTAGCAATATTCTGCTACATTATGTGTAAACTTTCCCCACAAATGTTTGACAACAGTCTTTGATGGTAGGGATTAACTGCTTTCTTTGTTTTATTGCACTGAATGTATTTTTATTGGTCAATGACAAATAAAATTTCTGTTTGTTTGTATATTAAGAAGGAAGAAACTTTTTATATATTATTCTTTTTGAAAATATTTTGCAAGCAAGTAGACCTTTTAAATTTATAATCCCTTATACAGTTTAGCTATTGCTGGTAACTCATATCAACATTTTAGCTTTGGAAACCCAGAGATAGATCTCATGCTTGCTGATTTGTTCCGAATTTAGAGACTAATAATTTAGAGGGTATCAGATCAGGAGTACAACTTTACAAAACAGTGAGTTGAGATCCAACCTCTTTGCCTTGGGTAAATGAAAATTACTCAGATTACCTCAAGTGGCTGTGGAACTGAGCTTTTACCAGGTCTAGTACGCACACCATGCAAATGCTAGTGTCAGGTCTGGAAGCCATCTTTTGTACTGGGCCTTCAGGCCTGCCACATTTACTGCTGTGGGAAACTGGGAGGGGGGGATTGTATGGAGCATGTGTCACATATAGTCATAATAACATTCCTTAACTCAGAAAATCAAGGACCTCAGAGACTTCTGCACCTGAAGGAGTATGACTGGGAGGCATCTCCAGCTGGATGATGCTTTGATTGGACCATATGATGGACATATGGGTGCTGGGCAGGGACTTGGACTTTCTTTTGGGTGGGGAAAACCTGGAAGCTTTCAGATTCAGGTTTTCTCAGATGTGCAAATATGACATCTCTAATAAAACGGAACTTTGAGGAACTTCAAGCCTCAGAGTCTTTTTTCATTGGGGGTGTTACTTGGAACCCTGACAACTAGATGTTATATATATGTACATATATATTTGGCAGGTGAGATTTCAAAAGTTTAATTGCATTTTAAAAATGAGAATCCATTAGCATGGGGTTCAAATATACTTGCATCAAATATAGATGCAAGTTTGAACCATCATTTAGGTTCACATATGTAGGTAATCCTCTACTTAAGACCACAATTGAGCCCCAAATTTCTGCTGCTAAGCAAGACATTTATTAAGCAAATTTTGTCCCATTTTACAATCTTTCTGGCCCCAGTTTTAAGTGAATCATTGCAGTTGTTAAGTTAGTAACATGGTTAACTGAATCTGACTTCCCCATTGTCTTTGCTTGTCAGAAGGTCACAAAAGGTGATCACATGATCCCAGGACACTGCAACTGTCATAAATATGAGTCAATTGTCAAGCATCTGAATTTTGGCCACGTGACCATGGGAATGCTGCAACATTTGTAAGTATGAAAAACAGTCGTAAGTCACTTTTCAGTCCAGTTATAACTTTGAACAATCACTAAGTGAACTGTTGTAAATTGAGGACTATCTTTACTTGCACAGCAAAGAGGATGCAGAAGCCTGATCTTGAATCTTGAATATTTTAGAAATGGAGGTTACCCATGAACATTTCAGAATATTTTATGGGAAAAGTTAAAGATTCCCCATAGAAAGAATAGCGTTAGGATGAGTATGACTTATTTCTTTACTTACAGCACATTTTTATCCTTGTCATTTAAAACAAACTACGAAGACAATAATCATCAGGGAAACTGTACAATTTAAATTTTAGTTCTGTGCAACTGTACTGTCTAGGACATGCAGTATTATCAGTTAATTTGTCAGATTTTAGCTTTCCGTCGATCCAAGAGAAGCCCTGTACTGGCTTAAAAACCAAAATAAATAGCTTTAAGAACTTCCTATTTCCCCTTTTATAGCCCTTTCTAATTTGTTTTTCCTAAAAGAGGTATCAATTTTCATTATTTTACTGATGCTAATTTGACAGTTTGGTTTTTTAAAAAATTTCATTTACTTGAATCCTGAGTTCTAAAATGTGATTCATGGCCATTTTGTATCCCCCTTAGAACAAATAATTGTGGTCTTTTTCTTTTCTTTTTAAAAAGTCTGTTGCTTTAAATGTCTTGAGGAATTCTTGCTTAGTCACCTTGAAGCAATATGTTCAATTTTATATAGAAAAACACAGAGGGCTCTTATAGCAGGGAAGGTTCTACATGGGATTTATGTCAGCTTTTATACTAGCTGCTGTTTTCAATTTGCCATTTTGGTGCAGAACATCTGCATTTCATCTTAACAATACGTGTTGTTTTACAACTACAAACTGGACTAATAGAACAGAGCAAGAGGCCTCACTTTGGAGCATTATGGGATGGAAATGTCCTGGATCTGTTGAAGGACAATTTTCCTCTATAGCTGGAATACACAGGCCAGTAGAAATATGTGCAGTGAAGTGGAAAATATGAAAGGAAAAAAAAACCCAAAACAATAAATAGTATCTACTGCAACCTATATGCATGGTCTTATATTAGAAAATATAAGAGGAACTCATTAATAATGTATTTTCTTATTCAGTGTATATTTCATAACAGTACCGTCTGTTCTTAGTAATGTTATTGATAATGTTAATGATACAAGGATACCAGATCCTCACATTATGAGCCAGAATCAAGTCCTTTTTTACTGTCTTAATTGCTTATAGGGCTCTTTGCACTACTCTCATCAACACTAATTCCATTGATCGATCTTCACTGCGAAAAAATTATTACTATGAAACTCAAATTAACACAGAGCCAGGGCCTCATCTAATATTCTCTTCCTTTCCACTCGTTGGTTTACATTCTCCCTCTGCCCAACTGAGCGATCAAGAATGCAGAAGAATTAAGAGCATCTTACTGGCTCTCCTGGTAGTCCAAAAAGTCCCTCACGGCCTTGTTCTCCTCGTGGACCTGGCTCACCCTAAAAAAAGAGGAAAATAAATGAAGCAATACTTGCAGAGTAGAATAGGTAGAAAAGCAGAAGAGACAATATAACATCTGCAGAGTTGAATCATACGTGTTCTATATGTATACTATATATACTAAATTATACCATATTTGGCTTATAATCAACACAGGAAAACAATATCAAGCAAACACTATCAAAGGCCCAGATAATCTTAAAACCCATGGATTATCTACTCAAAAAGCTCATTCAAAACAAAAATCATATCTTGCCCATAATCCTCCAGGGATTGGAGGATTTTGGAATAATTATACTGTATGTAGGATCCATTGCATCATATTGTCATGAAAGCCAACTATTTCCAATGTTCTTGCCAATTCGTTTGTAGAATAAAGAGTACTGAGAAGTTAATGTCTCAAATGGGACTAAGGCAAAGAAACTATGAGAGTAGCCAGAGGAAAAGACTTGTTCACATATACCCTCTTTTGCCTCATGAGTTGATGCAGTATCAATGGCCTGGCAGAAATGCCCAAAGGCTACATGGAACTGAAATTGACTGCTTGGTTGTGGCACTTCTAGTGTTTCTGTCTGCTTGGTTCCCTCTTGGTGGCTTGAATTCTTGTCATCCTCAGTCAGGGACACTACTCACTCTCTGAAGCTTGACTACCTCATGGCAAATGAACAGCACTGACTCAAAGAACCAGCAGTGAGCAATATCCTTGTGTTTCAAATATTATCACTGGGCAACAATTTCTTTCGAAAGAATGCCAAAGTATGCTGTACTCATGGGACAGTAGCACAACAGAAGCGCAAGAAGCCAAAATAATGAGGTGTCTAACACAGCAGCATACCAAGGGGTATTACTGCATTATCCAATCTTAATTAAGAGGTCTTGGGAAACCCAGGGAGTCTGTGGGAAGCTAGACTGTGAGAACATTAGTGAAGGGTGCAGTGGAGAGGGGGCAAGAGGAGAGACTGCTGCTTGTCATCCCATTTTCTGAGAAGTAGAAATGGTCAGAGCCAGATTAATTGAGGGACTTCTGGAGAAAAATGTTTTATTCGTTTGAAAAATAAATATAGTACGGCGGTATATAACACAATCCCTTATGTGGCAGCACTCCTTCTTCCTCTGTGCCAAAACTTTATATAAACAGAATACTTGATTCATGTGAAGAATTAGGAAATGTCTCTGCTTTATGAATTTGGAATGAGATAGATCAAGTATCCCTCTTCTGAAAATGCCTGCTGCACTCACAGCTGAAGATTTAGACTTAAACTGAGCAAAGAACAATCCTAACAGGGACTTTCTTTACAGTATAATAACGCAAATTATATAATAATGGTGATTAAATAATCGTTATTCTATCATCTGAGTTTGAAAGATATACTGTCTTCCCAGAATGTCAGCATGTTTGTTTCATTGTAGATACAAAACCCACATTTTAATTATTTGTTACCCTTTGCCCTATTGACAGTAGCATGTTTTTAACCGAAAGCCAGCAGCAATCAGCAGCTAGAATATCAACGTAAGCCTGGATTCAAGTTCCCATTAACTCATGAATATTATACTACCATGTTTTATGGATAATGACATTTTTTGTTTGATTTAGCTTCCAGGATTATTCCCTAGAGAAAACAGGAAGTGGTTGAGCATTCCATCATGGATAAAAGGGTAGAATATGCTGTAACTAGGTCTAATAAGTAATTGGAACTATATTCCTACTTAGGCTGGATATCATGTTAATAGAGGCTCCACCCTTTTTTCTTGTAGCAACATTCACACAAAGAAATGACAAAAACCTTGCAAAACTGTCAAGGTTTATTTGCAATATATTTGACTATGTTTTGATTTCTCCTAAAGCATGCTTCCTATAAGACAAGAACTTCCTTTTCCTTTGTTCCCACCATGAGAACAGAAAACTCCGTTGCAGAATTTTGATCATCACATGTTACTTCCTCCATAATCCTTACTTTGTTCTTTGGAACCATAAATATCTACCTCTTAGGCCTGTTGCATCTTAGCTGAAGAACTCCAGAAAATCACTAGATGATAGCAAAGAGATACAAAATCATAGAAACTAATGTTTTAGAACTAATTGCACTGAACCCCTGTCCACATCTGCTCTCCAAGTACAGTTGCAATTCTGTTTGAAAAAACATCAGATGTAAACAAAAAAACTAGAAACGTATTTTCCTCCTTAACTCTCTTTGTAACTTAACAGGGAGATTTTTGGTTTTGGAGTCATATGGGTTCCATTCCACTACTTTTAGCAGCCACTAGCAAAACTGTTTGCATTTAGAATAAGACTGTCAAGATTGAACTGCTTTGTTTCTTTCAAACCTTATTGCTATTCAACCTACCAATGAACTGGGGGGAGGGAAGGGTGGAATGGAGTGCTGAGAATTTGTGCACAGACTGTGAGAGCCTGGAAACCATCAAGGTCATCACTGCAGATGCTTGAGATGGAGGTAGGCTATTCCCATTACAAAAGGATATCTCATAATTGGATAATGTGATCATCCATGAATGGGAAGAAAGTGAAGCTATTGTTTATCTAGGCAAACATTTGTGTGGGAAAACTAGAGTTGGTTTTGATTCTTCAGTACCAAAATGATGTATCCAATAAAGTTATACTTTTGGGAATTCAAAGCTCCCAAGGGTGTTTACTTATTTTGAGTTCATTAGTCGGACAGTTGACAAGGACATTTTATCACTCCACTTAGTTCACATATCAAATTTATCCAAAAAATAAGATAAATCACAAGAAGTGGTAGTACCGTTATATACTGCACTAATGAGGCCACACTTGGAATACTATATCCCGTTCTGGTTGCCATGATATAAAATTGTCTGAAATGGTATAAGGTCTCCTACTTTGGGCAGGGGATTGGATTAGAAGACTAGATTACCACCTACAGCAGAAATAAATTCTGTCCCCTCGACCAACAAACATGTCTTTGCGAGGCATATTTGCTTAGGAATGTATTTGTCACCGCCAGGATCCAACAAAAAAGAACAGGGGCAAGACAAAGAAGACATCTATTTTAGTTGAATTAATTACTATTAATTACAGTAGTGGCCAAAATTGTGGAAACCTTTTGGGAAAGTGTATTTTTGAGGTTTGATGGCTAGTAACACTACTTTTTTTTTTTTTGGAGTTTCAAGATAATCATATTCCACTGCTGGAATGGCCTGGGAATAGTCCAGACATCAACCCAATTGAAAATCTATGTAGTCGACTAAAGAAACTTGTTAGTCAGAAGCGACCCAGCAATAAAACCCAGTTAATAGAAGCAAACATTCAATCTTGGTTTCACATTATAACAGCTGCAGAACTAAAAAACTTGGTTCACTCAATGGGAAGACGTTGTAAGGCCGTAATTCATGCTAAAGGTTACCCAGCTAAGTATTAACTGATGTGATAATTTTTATATATCTCATTTTTTCTACGTGTTTCACTTTTCTTCTTTATACTGTAACTGCTATTTTAATAGCAAATCTTTCATAAAAGTTATTGCATTACATTCTTGATTAAGTTATCTTCCATTGATATATAATTTTATGGTGCTACTCCAAAAAAAGTGGTGTTCTTATCTAGTTTTAGAAAATGCACTTTTCCCCAAAAGTTTGTACAATTTGGCTACTATTGTACATTAATTAAGCCATGGTGTGTCCCTGTGACACTTCATGGCAGTGAAAGTTGGACTTTGAAGAAGCAGGACAGGAAGAGCATTAGTGCCTTTGAACTTTGTGTTGGAGAAGATTCTGGAGAATGCTGTAGACAGTCGTAAGAACAAACCAATGAATCATTAAACAAATCAACTTAGAGTTCTCACTTTAAGTATCATACTTTGGACACATTATGCGAAGACCTAACCCTGGAAATGGCTTTAATGTTGGAAAAGCAGAAGGAAAGAGAAGCAGAGGACAATCAATAGGATAATGGCTTAACTCAGTTTCAGCTGTGATGGGTGCACCATTGGAAAACTAGAAAGACCAGGTTACAACAAAGAATAACAGGGTTGGAAGGGACATTGGAGGTCTTCTAGTCCATCATGAAGTCTTGCTCATGAAGAACATAGACAATTTATAAACTTGATTGCCCATTTGCATATACCAATTATTCCCTCTCTCATATAGAAATGACTCTTATCCACAGAATAAGAGTATACAGACACAAACATTTTCTTCCAATAGAAACAGCAAATGAAAAAATTGTAACATTTATAAAAGCCAGAATTGAGAAGATGGCACCAGACAGCAAATGGCGCCTCTGGAAAGAAGCTGAAGCAGCAGTGGATTACCTAGTTAACTGCTTCAAGTAGATAACACATATTGTTTACAGACAATATCATGACAAAGAGTAACAATGATGCATTGGAAGATCTGCAAGAAATATCCATAACAGTATTTCTGCTAGAACCTAACAGTTCTAGCAAGAACTGTTAGGATCGTAAAATAGAGAAAATCATAGAAAATGAAGAAGCTAAAATGCTTTGGGACTTTAAAATTCAAACAGGCAGGCACTTGCCACATAACACGCCAGACTTAACTGGAGATAGCAGAATAGTAGAGAAAGAGTTGGAAAAGATAACAAAATACAAAGATCTGCAAACAGAAATAAAACATCTGTGGCAAAAAGAAAGCAAAGGTAGTACCAATAGTAATAGGGGTTTTGGGTGAAATCCCGAAACAACTGGAGCACCACTTGAAGATCCTCAGTATTGACAAATTCACCATTGGTTTGTTGCAAACCAAAACAGTTTTACTTAAACAGATTACATCCTGTGATGATAACTTTAACACATCCACATCTGCCTATCCCAAGGGAAGGACTCAGTAAGTGGATAAAAATGCCAAATCCAGTTAGAACATCTGACTGACTGCAATGAACTACAATAACAATACCACCACCATGGATGAGTTAGGGGAAACAGAATATAATAAATTTGGGGGAGCATAATCAAAAATGTATTTCTATCCACCCTTTATTAGTTAGGATGCTTGAGAAATTTATTTTTGAATCTGTTTGTCTATCTGTCTGTCTGTCTGACTGTCTGACTGATTGACTGACTGATATGCTTTCCATCTCACTATCGAGCAACTTAGGTTTACAAACTAATCTGGTCCACAATTTTAAAATGACAATTCTCTTCAAAAGCATATTTCTGAATTATGTGAACAAATTTCTGCCTAAACAAAGCAAAATGGGTTCAGAATGTTACTTTATGAAAAGTGCTTTTTAGTCTTCTGAGATAAAATATATAAATGCCCTTGTTACTCATGAATAGACCAATGAGAGGGAAGCTGAAACTATATTATTTTGATACAATCTTCAAACTCACGAACCCTGCAGCACTAAATTTTCTCAATATATCAGAGCATTTAAAAAATTTTCCTTCCTTGTTTCCCAATTGGCTTTGGCCAGCTGAATTCTTCTAGCTGCCCAATTTTACAGATGCACTTTTTGGTTTGAGACATAGTAGATTTTCCCCTATTCTCTCAACTTTCTCATTAAAAGAGACATTGTTTTCCTTTCCTGTTCAACTAGCTCATCAGAGGTAAATCCAACCTGGAAATAAGAAATTGCTTGAAAGTGAGAACAATTAATCAATGAAACAGCTTGCCCCCTGGAGTTGTGAATGCTCTGTCCCTGGAGGCTTTCAAAAATAGATTGGACAACCATTTGTCTGGGATGATAAAAAGCCCCTTGCTTTATACGATCCCAGAGAGTTGGACAAGAAGACCTACAAGGTCCCTTCCAACTCTATGATTCTATTCTGTTATGTTCTGCTCCTCTCCTCCTTCTATTCTATGCCTTTCTTAATTTATAAACTCAGTTCATTGTACACTGAGTCATGTGTATCTTCCAAGTTTCAGCTACAATAAATTCACCACAAAACAAGTTTTAACATAATCAGTTAAGAGTGCAGAATGTCTTTTCCCACATGTTGAGACATTATTAGAAGTAGTTAAAACTCTTAAACTTGACCATTTCTCTAAAAAGATCACCAGGCCATTTCTTCTTCTTCTAAACCAGCGGTTCTCAACCTGGGGGTGGCGACCCCTTTGGGGGTCGAATGGCCAATTTGCAGCGGTCGCCAAAGCCCTCTCTCGCCCCCCCCGCTTTCACTCATCCTCACCCTCTGCCTCTGTGGGAGGGCTGTGTATCCCAGCATGCAACGCAGTGCCCCACACATAAGCAAAGAGAGTGGAGAGAGGTTGCCTGCATGTATGCGTGCACGTGGGTGTGCGCGCATGTGACTAGAAAAGATTCTTGTGCAGGAAAAGTCCTCGGGAGTTCAGGGACTCCCCGCTGCTGCCGCCGCCGCCAATGCCTGAAGCAGCAAAAGCTGCATTGAAAATCTTGGTGGGTGAGTTGAGGGATTCCCTGCTGCTGCTGCGCCGCTGATGCCTGCAGCGACAAAAGCCGTGCAGGAGAAGTTTTGGGGAGTGCCCCCTGAAGCTCCCGTTTCAGCCCCTGCCTCTGCCTGCCATAGCCTGAAGCTCTTGTTTTGGGTGCAGGAGAAAAAGCAGAAAGGAAGGAAGAGAGGGAGAGAAAGAGGGAAAGACAAAGGGAGAGAGAGAGAATGAGAGAGAAAGAGAAAGAAAGAGAATCAGAATAAGACAGAGAGAGAAAGAGACAAAGAATGAAAGAGAGAATGAGAGAAAGAGAAAGAGAATCAGAATGAGACAGAGAGAGAAAGAGACAAAGAATGAAAGAATGAGAGAGAGAGAAAGAGACAGAGAGAATCAGAGAGAGAGAGTGTGAGAGACAGAGAAAGAGACAGAATGAAAGAGAGAATCAGAGAGAGAATGAGAGAGAGACAAAATGAAAGAGAATCAGAGAGAGAGAGGGAGAGAAAGAGAGAAAGAGTGGGAGAGAGAGAAAGGTGAAGAGAGAAAGCGAGTATGAGAGAGAGTGGGGAGAGAGAGAGAATGAGAAAGAGTGAGGGAGAGAGAAAGAGAGTGAAAGAGTGGGGGAGAGTGAAAGAGAAATAGGGAGAGAAAGAGAGAATGAGAGAGAGAGTGGGGAGAGAGAGAATGAGAGAGGAAGAGTGGGCGAGAGAGAAAGAGAGTGAAAGAATGGGGAAGAGAGAGAAAGAGAGGAGAGAGAAAGAGAAAGAGTGGGGGAGAAAAAGGAGGGAGAGAAAGAGAGAATGAGAGTGGGGGAGAGAAAGAGAGAATGAGAGAGAGAGTGGGGGAGAGAGAATGAGAGGGGGGGAGAGAGAGAAAGGGAGAGAGGGGGGGAGAGAGAGAAAGAGAAAGAGGGGAGAGAAGGGGAGAGAAAGAGAGAATGAGAGTGGGGAGAGAGAGAAATGGGGGAGAGAATGAGAGAGAGTGTGGGGGAGAGAGAAAGATAAAGGGGGAGAGAAAGAGAGAGAAAGTGGGGAGAGAGAAAGAGGGGAGAGAGAAAGAGTGGGGGAGAGAAAGAGAAAATGAGAGAGAGAGAGTGGGGAGAGAGAAAGGGGGGAGAGAGAGAAAGAGAGAATGAGAGAGAGAGTGGAGAAAGAGAGAGAAAGAGGGGGGAGAGAGAAAGAGAAAGAGTGGGGGAGAGAAAGGGGGGAGAGAAAGAGAATGAGAGAGAGTGGGGAGAGAAAGAGAGAATGAGAGAGAGAGTGGGGGAGAGAGAAAGAAAGGGGGAGAGAAAGAAAGAGAAAGAGTGGGGGAGAGAGAAAGTGGGGGAGAGAAAGAGAATGAAGAGAGTGGGGAGAGAGAGAAAGAGGGGGAGAGAGAAAGAATGAGAAAGAGAGGGGGAGGGGGAGAGAAAGAGAGAATGAGAGAGAGAGTGGGGGAGAGAGAAAGAGGGAGTGGGAAAGAGTGGGAGAGAGAGACAGAGGAGGGAGAGTGCCTGAAGGACCCCATCCCGTCACTGGGAGTCCAGGTGCTTCAACAAGTGGCGCACTGGATTCGTATTAGTGGTCCACGGAATTTAAAATTATGAACTTGGTGGTCCCTGAGGTCCCAAAGGTTGGGGACCCCTGGCCTAAGACCATCAGAAAACACATACTTTCAATGGTTTTAGGAATAATTTTATGGTTGGGGGTCACCACAACATGAGGAACTGTATTAAAGGGTCGCGGCATTAGGAAGGTTGAGAACCACTGTTCTAAACTACTTGTGAATATCGCCAATGAAAATTTACCTTTTCTCCTTTCGGTCCACGAGTTCCAGGGACACCTCGTAAACCTTCGGATCCAGGGCTACCCTGTATGCAAAAGGATTATGATGATTTTATATACTAGATTCAATAACAAGCCTGCTCTCTGTGGCAGAGAGCTTTTAGACACATTTCTCTTGACAAAGAAGCTAAATGGGAATTTTGTATCAGAACTTGTTCTAAGAATCCAGTTAGGAAGGATTCTGAAGGCTTGCTAAGGACTGAAGAAATTCCTAAACATTTTCATAGGTTTCACTGTGTTTACAGCTGAGGAAAGCTCTTTGCTGATTGTATCCCATTCCATATAAATATTAGAAAAACAGCTTTTAGTCAATACATTAAATTTCAGCTCCAGAGGCTTAATGAAGACCATTTTCTTGGTTCCCAATTTTGCTACCAACTACAGAAAACATCATTGAAAATAGTAACCTTACCTTTGGTCCAGCGATACCATCAGAACCAGGACTTCCCTACAAGAAAAAGAAGAGAGAGTGAAATTGATTGTCATGTATTTAAACTTGCTCCTTCAGGCCCATAAAATCTTTAAACATGTACCTCATCTCCCCATTCTCCTTTTTCTCCTTTGGCTCCCACTTCTCCAGGCAGACCCTAAAAGATATGAAAAAGTAAATATTTTTACCATGAGCTTTTGAGTATTCATGCAGCAGCTGTGAATCACACAGTGATCTAAACTTAAACGGATAGAGATGTCAGAGCAATGTTATTATTGCCCTTCAAAATCAAAATCAACTAGCTTGCCTTTCATAGACAAATGACATCTTTATATAAAGATTGTCTGCCAGTTTAAAAACAACTCTGACTTTCTCTTATTCCATGACATTAACTGCATGAGGAGCTGAAATGATACAGTTTTGGCTTGGCTATAGTATAGCTGCAACAAAACCAACATTTTAATTCATAATCTGAAATATGGTAACTCCTTACAGCTGTTTGGCAATCATTTTCCCGTCAGAAGGATCTCTTATCTTATCCCCAAATGCTGGTTCCTGAGCTTTGGTTCCCCTAAAAGGTCCTTGAGGGGAAATAATGGCTTAGAAACTTTAAAGTCTTCACATTTTTAATGCAACTAGACAAAAGGCAACATGAATTGAGGACTGGGGTATATGGAATAGCAATTTTACTCATCTGTGACATGGGATAAAACACTTTTCTCTTTACTCCAAAACATCCTGCAGCTGGGTGAGAGCAGTAATTTTTTTTTTGCTCCTTATCAGTATATTAAAATTGGGTGTTGATCACATGACAATTCAAAACTTTCTGATGGTTTGGGAAGCAAAAGAAGTGGAAATGTAGAAGAGGCCAAAGTGTCTAAAAATCATGATTATTTCATACACCACTTTTATGACGAAGGAATGTTACTTAGGTTATTCTTGCTTTGATTACAGTTGCAAGTGGCAACTCTGTTAGTAAGTGCTGCAATTGCAAACCAAAACATCACATGACTGACAGAAACCTCGGTTTTGGTTGTTAAGCAAATCATTGAAGTCATTAAGTGACCATGACTTGCAATTTCACATCTGTGTTCTCCGTTTATTGTGCTTATTGAAAGCAGGTTGTGAAGCTTGCAAATTATGATCATGTGGGACAATACAACTGTTGTTAATGCATACTGGTTGAAAAGTACTCAAGTGGCAATCATGTGATCATGGAACACTGTGCTGATCCTTAATATAAGGTTTGGTGGCAAAGCTATTTTTTCCAACTCAATTTCAAACAATTGCTAAATGAAGTAGTCAGTAAGTGAGGAGCGCCTGTACAGTCCTTTATAAAGAACATTTGCCCTCTCTATCTAGGCTGCATGGAATACATGTACAAGAGTACAGATGTGTAAAATCCAGGAAAAATCCAAGAGAAGCTGCAGTATCTAATCAAGTTCATGTTTTGTATCTGATCAACTAACCAGTATTCTTAATCTGGCAAATTATCAACAGCCAATTTTGAAACCAGGAAAGCTCAAATGAAGTTAGGGTTAGGGTTAGTCTCTACCTAGTAAAGTGAGGGAGGGATGAAAATCCAGTCTTCTGGCTGTTTACC
This sequence comes from Masticophis lateralis, assembly GCA_030761175.1. Lineage (NCBI taxonomy): Eukaryota > Metazoa > Chordata > Lepidosauria > Squamata > Colubridae > Masticophis > Masticophis lateralis. The sequence continues at coordinate 162,871,933 of JAUDYJ010000001.1, forward strand.
ATCTTCTAATGCAGTGCTTTCCACCCTTAGTTCCCCTTTTCATTACCCAAAACTGCTTATCAGAAAGTCCTTTTATCACTTATCAGAAATTCGTTATTTAAATGTCCCTGCGGTCATTTGGGGCAATTTACTTAGAATAGGGAAGTTTAGAGAAGCACAGCTCTAATGGATCCACTAGCAAGTTGTGGGGAACCTTCACCCTGCTATTTATTTGCCTGAATAAATACCCAATTCTGCTGACTTCTTTTATCAAACAGTACGCAAACAAACAAAAATCAAAGAGGCCAAATTAATTGATTTAGAGCCCAGTGTCATAATTTTGCTTCTCAGTAGGATATAAAATATAAACAAACATTTATCATGAAATGCACCACTCCTTAGCACTAGTAACAAGAAGTAACATTGGGGATATTGTTATAGCATACATAAATCTGAACGATCTACCCAGTGCTTAAAGCTGGCTGAGCAGAAAGAGTGTGAATATGCTGGCTAGTGCCTCTTTTCTCCTAACCTGATGGTGTTATGTTGGGGGAGGGAGTAATGTCTATGATCCATATTTGGCTGTCTGAAATGTGAGAAAGGGAAGTGGGGAGAAACGGCATATGATCAGGGACTCTCCTCCGGACAGCTAACAGCAGTGATAAAAGGAAAAGGCCAAGCAATGCTGTAAATTCACAATTACAACTATACCTTGTCGCCAGGACGCCCATCTTTTCCTTGTGGGCCTGGACCTCCTTCGGGCCCAGGCTCTCCCTTGAAGTAAAGAACACAAAGACACATGTAAATTTAGGAAGGAAAACAGGAATCCCATTCCAACATCCTAAATGACATGACATACAAGAGGGGATTTGTCTTTGATCCTCCTCTCTCTATTGGAAGTGAGAATCACTTAATCAAAATAGAGAAATCTAGAGTTTTATCATCGTGATAGAACCACGAATGCCAGCCTAAATGAGAAACATACAAGCAGAATTTCCAATTCTTTCAAACACAGACCATTTTTATATTTAAGGATCCTGTTATGCGTGTGTGTATGTACCATATGTGTGTATGTATATATATATGTAAGTATATGTATGTATGTATATATAATTATAAATAATATAAATGTTGAACATTACAACATTGAAAAAGAGTGTTGCTAAGATCAATATCTTAAACTAATATTACTTATTGAGATTTAGTACATTGCTGATTTGGTTTCCCTTCACTTCAACTTACTACTATAATAATCTACTAAAACTGCTTCCTTGGACTGTTTGGATTTGCATGTGTGAAAATGTTTCGTAAAATGAATGTAACGCCATATTTAACGATTTTACAAGTATTAATACTAGTAAACTAGTATTTACTAGGTTTATGTTTAGGTTTTATTTGATTTCTATACCGCCCTACTCCCAAAGGACTCAGGGCGGTGAACAGGCACAAGATAAAACACATAGAATACGAAATTTAAAAAACAGAATAAGATCGAATTAAAACAATTTAGCCCAAGACAATTTAAAAACACCCCAGAATTAAGAACAGATTAAAATTTACATTTTAAAAGAGAAAGGGAGAAGGTTAGGCCAGACCAGCCTGGTGGAATAAAAAGGTCTTGAGAGCGCGGTGGAAGGTGCGCAGATCCGGGATTCTCCGTATCTCCGGGGGGAGCTCATTCCAGATAGTAAATGTCCCCACAGAGAAGGCTCTCCCCCTGGGGACCGCCAGCCGACATTGTTTGGCCGACGGCACCCGGAGGAGCCCCTCTCTGTGAGAGCGTACCGGCTGGCGGGAAGCCGTGGGTGGCAGTAGGCGGTCCCATAAATAACCAGGTCCTAAGCCATGGAGCGCTCTAAAGGTAGTGACCAAAACCTTGAAGTGCACCCGGAACACCACCGGGAGCCAGGTCAGCTCGCGGAGGGGTGTTACATGGGAGCGACATGTCGCTCCCATAACCACCCATGCAGCCACACTATGCGCCAGCTGGAGCCTCCGGGTGCTTCTCAAGGGGAGCCCTATGTAGAGAGTGTTGCAGTAGTCCAGGCGGGAACTGACGAGGGCATGAGTGATGTGTTTAAGGAGTCCCAATCCAGAAAGGGATGCAACTGGCGAATCAGGCGAACCTGATAAAAAATCCTCCCGGTCATGGCTGTCAAATGCTCTTCTAAATACTAGATAAATTTATCATGGTAGTTATATGGTGACATCACGAAAAGTATAGTATCCAAGTCATAATGAGAAAACAATGAATTATAGCTAACCTTTTTCCCTTGGGGTCCATAAGAACCAGTATCCCCTTTTTGTCCAGGAGGTCCTTGTAAACCCTAGAACCAAGCAGTTATCAATTAACTAATGACAATGTTTATGTTTTGGTGTATTACAATAATCTCCATCAGGCTAGGCTGAATTTCTCCATATTGTTTTCCACCTATTTCTATTCCGTATTTTTTCTTTCATCTTTCAGATTCTGCACTTTGTAACTACCTATTCTTTACAGATTTGCTTCCACCACTGCACCCTGAGATTGCCTGTTAGCAACCAGAATGGATAGATCTGTAATTTCTTGCACCAACATACATCAAACCCCGGAGATCCTTTGCATCCCGATAGTCCATGATATCCTTGTTCACCCTGTGAAGAAAAAAAAAATTACATGACTATTATGAATCATTGGGAATTTTCTTTTATCATTAGAAGATAGCAATAGCACTTAGATTTATACAGTATAATAATATAAGAAATATTAATGCTCTGATAGTCATTTTGAAAAATCCTTTCTTAGTGAGCACCTAGAAGCCAAGAGGAACATAAGTGGCAAATTTCATAAGTGGAGATTTTGTGATGATGCGTGAGTGGTATTTCCCTTTTATATATACAGATACCACTTCACAGCGCTTTACAGCCCTCTCTGAGCAGTTTAGAGAGTCAGCATATTGCCCCCAACCATCTGGGTCCTCACTTTATCAACCTAGGAAGGTTGGAAGGCTGAATCAACTTTAAGCCACTCAGAATCGAACTCCTGGAGTGAGCAATGAGTTAGCCTGCATTATTGCATTCTAACCACTTTCTTCATTCACATCCTTAAAGCCAATACTTTATTCAATTGCAACCCTTTAATGCAGCTTTTTTTTAAGGCGTAAGGAAGGAAACTACCTTCTGTGTGCAAATATCAACCATACCTTCTTGCCATCAGCACCATCTATGCCACGCTTGCCCTTCTCTCCCTGTAACAGAAAAAAAGTCAGGTATATAATACATAATTCAATTCACTTTCAAAAAGATAATGGCACCATCCCCCAAACAAAACCTAAAGACCCACCTTGCCTCCTTTTGCACCTCTTGAGCCCTGTAGATGAAAGAAGATGATTTAGAATGATGTACAAGTGCTTACTGGAGCTATATGGAAAAGGGCAGGGGAAGTGGATGTTTTTGGTCCTCTTTTTAGAGTTTACTATGTAATTTAAGATGTTATATGATCTTCTAGATAATCACTGGGCACTGATGTTATATCAACAAATATAGTGGCTGCATCATGCCCTAATACAATATCCTAGGAACAAATTGTACGTCCTTTTGAACCGAACTGAATTAGCCTTTTCATTTAAAAAAGCATATATACAATTTTGCAAAATATCCTAAATCTTATCAAAGACATTCCCTGTCTTTGCTCTGATTGTCTAACTTTCTAGTGGTCACAGAATTACTGTCCCCATGCTAGTAGGATAAATAATGATAATCTTAATAGCCTTTGGAGCAATACCCAAAGGGTTGCCTAGATACATGGAAATTTTGAACTCATCAATCCTGAATATTCTGATTTTGCAAAAAAAAAACCCTTACTCGGAACTGCCTATATACTCAGACTTTACCTTAACAGCTCTTAGGTCCTTGATTAGAACTTGAACTGTTAAGTTTTTACCAATCCCAGACTATGAGTCAAATTGAAGATTAAATAAGCAACAACAACAATAAATTGAAGATTACCACTACTACTACTACTATTACTACTAGTAGTGAAACAGCTAGAAAATTTAACAAAATATCATGATTTTCAAATTGAAGTTGAATGACTATGGAGGAAGAAATCAGTGGTTCCAACAACAGTAATAGAGCTCTTGGAGCAATACCCAAAGGGCTGCCTAGATACATTGAAAATTTGAACTTAGACCTGAATATTCTGACTTTGCAAAAAACCACCTTACTTAGAACTGCCTATATACTCAGATGCTACTTTAACAACTCTTAGGCCCTTGGTTAGGATTTGAATTGTTAGGTTTTTACCAGTCCCAGACTGTGAATTGAATTGAAAATTAACCGTAATAATAGTTTTAAAGTAATTTTTATATAAAATATATATTTAATATATTTTAACATATTGTATTTAATGTATTGTTTTTATCTTTAATGTATGGTGCCCAGAATCACTTGTTTGTGAGATGGGTGGCCATATAAATTTGATAAACAAATCAATGTGTAAAATAGAATCCAAGATTTGTTTCTTTGCCCAATGGTTCTAGTGGGAATCTCAGATCCAAACAATTTCAAGTACAACCAAATTAATTTAATTTTTTAATATCCTTTTCTCCTTTTGGAAAATAGACACTTTAGAAACAACATATCTGCATTTCAAACTGATTGTAGGACATGTTTATTTATTTGATGATATCTCAGGAAGAAAGCAGGCTTTAATTAACTATTGCAGAAAATTTCCTGAAGTGCTACATAGTAGGCAGGCTGATAGGCAACTATTAAGAGTGCTACAGTAGATTCCCTAAAGGGAGTTAGCAGCAGAGGGTGGGGCAGGGTGGGGTGGGGCTAAATGATTTTTTGAGGTATTTGCAGTTATGAACAAGATTCATGCTATATATTAAATCAAAATGCTGTTGACTTGTTTTTGGCTTGATGTGTAAACCCACTCAATTGTGATTTATTTATGTGGTTTGAAATGATATGAAACAAGGTAAGATCCTGAGAGTATAGAGACTTTGCAGTTTCAATCACAAGCCAGTTTCTCTTCCCCATCCCCTATTTGGTTTATAACATACATCTAGATCAAGGCTAATTTTTGTGATATTTTGACTGGCCCTAAAAATGGCATATGCAACACTGAATTTTGGAGTCGTCCCCATCCCCGTCTTCCCCAATAATTCAACACAGCTTCATTCAGACTCACCTTGTCCCCTCGGCTACCCTTGTCTCCCTAAAAATGAGAAGGAGGGGGAGAGGTCAAATATATTATAAATAAAATTATGAAAAAAAAAAATCAAGAAAGCAATAAGTGAAATTGTACTTGCCTTCATCCCTTGGTAGCCAATAGGTCCTGGGTCACCTTGCTTTCCCTAGGTAAAGAATAACATTCAAACAATAAATCCCATTGCAGTCAGATCTGATTCTTGTTTAGGAATTTCTCTCAAAATTGTAGGGAAAAGAATTTCATCCAGAATTTTGTGTTAATTGGGATTTTGACAATTTCTTACAATATAATACAAAAGCATTAAGATTGATATACAGTTGGATTAAGACATACAAGTAAAATGGACTCATGGCTGAATCCAACCTTTGTTTCTTTAACAATGCAATTTTAGATGTGTCTATTCTGAAGTAATCTCTTTTGAATTCACACTAGCTCAGGGCTTCCAGAATTTCAGATTAAAGCTTTTCTATGTTATCAAAAACACTTCACTGACAAATGTATTAGTGCCTATCAGATGTGAACTCCTGACTTACGTAAGGGTCTTTCTGAAGGCTACAGAAGATTGAAGATTACAGTTCTTTGTGAAAATTACAGAAGTGTCCCCTAGTTTTATTATATTATAGTGGTGCGTTAAAATCTACCAAAACTGGACATACTACTGATGATTTGAGAAAGAATCATGAGATACTTGAACAGAATAGATGGGTAAAATCAGGCCGAATCTCATCCCTCCTGTAACTTCATTGGCAATTTGCAATTTTGGAAAGATGCTGACATACAGATGGTGTGTCTGCAAAATGGATTAATGTTATCTCACAAGTCTTCATATATGGAAAATGTCCTTTGGTAGGAATGCAGCCCTCCAATTAAAAGAAAATACTTCATATTTATTCAGAATATACATTAAAATAATTCAGTATTACATAAGATTCAGCTTCACTTTGAGTATCTTCCATCCAAGGTCAAATGTATTTTCTACTTACAGGATCTCCAGCTTCTCCTTTTTCTCCTGGCAAGCCAGGTCTCCCTCTTTCTCCCTGAAACAAAATATCAATAAGCATTAGATTCTATTTCCAATTTTTATTTAACTTTACATTTCAGGTAAAGTTTAGCTTTTAAAAACCATCAAAGAAAAGGGGTCATGTTATGAATGATCTTGCCATTGTCCAAAGGACAATTTCAAAGCTTCCCTTTAATGTTGGGAAAATGCCAAATATTACAACACACATAACCTTAATTTTTAACGTATCTTTTCACTTTTCACAATTGTTTCGGAAGCAACAACAGTAAATAGTTACAAAAGTCTAACAAAACTCTATAAAATGTGGAAGTACTATTTTCCCTCAAAAGACTATTCTATTCATATAAATTAGCAGGTACATAAACAAAAAGAAAGTAGTAATGGGAACCGAGGATCCTTTAAAGAAAGGACTCCCTCAATCCGGAATGGAAAGGTTTGCATGGCAGAGAAGAATGGAAGTGAGTACTGTACAGCTGCCGAGGTCTCTGTCAATAAGAGAATGGACAGGAAAAGGCTTGGAATGAAGTATTATTATTGACAGAAGTGCACACTATAGAAGGTGTCAAGTTAGTCATTTCACGGAGAGGAGAACTGGCTGGCTTCACATCTTTTCAGGTTGCAATCTAACCAGATATGGTAAAGTGAAAAAAATAAGCTTTTCAATCAAAGGTCCTATTCTTAAATGCAAGGCCATTTGCCCATAAGGCAACTCTTAAATGAAATTTTAAATGAACATATTGGTCTAGTTCAGGTAACAGAGACCTATTTGACTGCCCGCTCAGTTGAGGACTCAAATGGGCAGAGCTTAACTGTACATTAGCCAGATTATATCAAGTTGGTTCATACATTCAAAATTAAATCCTGAATGGCAACAATTATCATTCCTGATCTGGGTTTGATCATCAGCAGAACAACAATTCAAAGGGCTGCTTACATGAAACCATGTAGGTAGGATGGCTGTGAGCAGCTTGCAAATGTCTGATCTTCTTGCCCCCATTAATCATCTCCTTCCACTGTATGACTAATTTTTAGATGATAATAAATTCTACCAGATACTTGGCAGTCAATCTAAATGTAGTCTTATAGAACTGATACAGTGAAGAAAACACCTACCTCTTCTCCTGGGTCCCCGATGTGCCCCGGAGGTCCTCGAGGAGGCTAAGAAACAACAATCAAAAATTGGGATTAGAGTACAGGAATGTAACAAGCAAGATTTTATATATTGCTTGGCTGTCAGGATAATAACACTCACCTGGCATTCATAGGAACAGCACTGTCGACAGAATAAAAAGACACCATTAAAAGAGTTACCAAGTTTACACTCATAGAATGAGTACATTTCTCTTTTGTTCTTACTTAAAAGCATTGTTTCATTTTTCTAGCTTGTTCATTTGTAACAAGCTAGAAAAATTGAGAAGCAGTTTCCCACACAATGCTGGTGAGTTCTAGCAGGAACTGAGGCTGCCACATGACATAATGCAATTGTTTGGAGCTTCTAGATTAGTTTCCTGTCCATTTGAACAGTCATCAACCAAAAAACCAACAAAATTATGTTCCTTAGATATGCCTAAAAAATTATACGAAAAATGTTGTATGGACTTATTTCAGGGGACAAACACAAAAAAGCAGCATAATAATTGTCTGTTCTGCTATTTGCTCTAGACTTTTCTTTTCAGAAATTATCTATGTTGATGTAGGACCTGTCAATATGCAAATCTCCAGCATGGTAAGAAAAGAGGAAAGATACCCTCCAGAAGTTCAGCTATATTTCCATTACTCTCTGCTTTAGGATGAAAACATCTGATCATTTGTGACAAAAGGGAATGCATCAGACTGGTCCAAGAGCTAATGTAAATGAGACACTTTAGAGCAAAATGCAAACTAGAGGACTATCATTCATCCCCCTGGCTTCAGCTCCAGGCTGGCATACTTTTGAGTTACTGAGCACATGTTGGAGTCTCCATTTTGAGACCAGTCTACTGCTGTAGAAGGTTGAAGCTGGATCATGTTGACAAACAGCCAAATAAATGTTTTAGTAGAAAACTTTTTGGCCTGAATCTTGTGGCCTAAAATCATTCATGCTTAATGCCTACACTTACTCAGAAACACCCTCACCCACCGAAAACTAGATATAAATATAAATACTGACTTGCTGATAATTCCAGTTTTTATAAAATAAGTTTTTAAAAACTATTTAAATTCTCAAATATTTACATTTTTCCAGAGCTTACATTAGTCCTAAATTTTAAATAGAAGACTAAGATTTTGAATCCTCCTTTGTTATCTGAGCAAAGGGCTGTAAATTTGGTGCAAGATATGGTTCTTTCTTTTATTCCTTGGGACAAAAACATTTCACTGTTTCTTTCTTACTAAATCATAGGCAACAGGAGTGAATCTTGGCATTTAGATTAACATTGGCATGATTAGCTCAAGATTTACTAGGAAAGAAATAGTGAAAAGAAATTAGAAAATTTACAAGATAAAAATGATTCTTGAATGAAAAGGGCACTGAAAAAACTTACCACATGCTCCACATTATTTTTCTGAAAGAAAAAAAATAAGGAATAAAATGATCAGAAGTAATAAGATAATATATTTAATGCATGATACGTTTATCCAACAGGAAAATACCTCTAAATTTAACATTATTGCTGTAGAAAAGCAAATTAGACAGAAGAAAACTCATAAGCTGACTTTGTATAAAATATACAAAAGTATGAAGGCTATTGCTTAACGCATTGTAAGCCGCCCTGAGTCTCCGGAGAAGGGCGGCATATAAATCAAATTAAAAAAAAAAAATCTGCTCTATTACTGTATTTTTATATCTTCCTTTCAAGTAGATCTAATAAATAGAAAAGAAACACTAAGACTTACAATCATTTCAATGATGGTGTCAATTGTTCTAGGAATATCGCTTTGTGGTACAGTTGCTGTGAAATTGCGTCGATAATCATGGTCTGTAGCAATCACATTTAATCTGGATTCCTAGGATAAAATAACCAAATCAAAACTATATTTTCATTCCAATGTCAGCTTGTAAATTTAGCAATGAACTTGGTCTAATTGCTGCATAGACTGTTGGTACTCCAATCTTCACATGAAGATCCAAATATAATTCCACTCATTTGTGTTGATGTAGGTTTGGTTATAGTTATCTATGTAATATGCCAGGAAATGTACTGACCCCCTCCTGCAGGGGAGGAGAGGCATTTGGGCAGTTAACTTTAGATCCTAACATTTGTGCATTCACTGTAATACCTGAAAAGATTTCTTTACACACACATATATGCCTCTGCATGTTTTTTGCAATTTTCTGTACCTACTGCCCCTTTCTGCCAAATTTCAACACATCAGTTGAAAGAATGCATGGAAAAAATTTTTAATGATTGACCCACAGCTATCAACTATTTTTTTGTGAAGATTTGCTACTCACTGAAATATCTGAGCAATAAGAATTGCCAATGTTTCTTTTTAAAGATTACATGAGGTTTTATTCATTTTAGCACATGTACCTTATTTGACCTGGTATAATTAGGCATATGATATATTGCACCTTTAAAATCAGCAAATTTGACCCAGCTTAAATCACAACCAATATAGTTTCAGGAAATGCTGCACGAAGAGGGCAGCATCTCTGATTATTACAATTAAGGGTTAGAGCAAAGGGTGCCACCTCTGTGGCTGGCCACAGTATGCAAAATCATAGGAAGAAGCACATCTTCTGAACAAGAGCTGTCTCTGGACAGATCTTTATTTATTGACAGTAATTGCTTGAATATCATCCATGTGTACACATTTCATACCAGATGGTCTGGAGATACAGCAACAGCAAACACTTTGATCCCTTGGTGCTTTGCTTCATTGGCAGCATCTTCCAGTCCCCCACAGGGCTCTTTGTAACCTTCTAAGGGATGTCCATCTGTCACCACAATAAGATACTTATTTTCCCTATGATGAGATCCACTGAAAAAATAAAAACCAGTCAATGAAAAACAAACCATATTACATAAGCATGCACTCTCATCACATCACAATCCTAAATGGTTGCTGTGGAGTTTTATCTTTTCTGCTTATGTATTATGCTGCCCTGAGTTGAGAGACAAAGACAGACACAGAAACATAGAGTCAGAGAGACAGAGAAAGCCAAACTGAGGTACAAATATAACAACAACAACAACAACAATACACCATGATAATATCTGCTGATACAACAATACACCATGATAATATCTGCTGATATATCAGTAAAGTCTTAAAGAAAAGTCTAAAAGGTCTTCTCCTTATAAACCAGAAAACTAGTACAGGTAGTTGGGGGTTGGCAGCCATGTCAGATATCAATGGAGACAAAGAAAGGACTACCTGGGAAAGACAAGGATTCCATGGATTGAAGTGGATCCTTAACTGTGCTATAACTTTGTTTACTCTGGAGAATAAAACCTTCAGAAGTCATGTGATGCTCAGTACAGAGGTAGGAGTCTCAATGAAACATTTTAAGTAATTTTGAAAGACACAGTAGAGTTCATATTTAAAAGTCTACCTGAATGGTATCTTAATCTCATTTTGCAGCGTGAGGAAAGATATAGTACTGTGTTTCCCTGAAAATAAGATCTGGTCTGATATTTTTTGGGCTCCAAAATAAGCACTAGGGCTTATTTTCGGGGAAACACAATTTCAGGGTGATCAGCATGGCTGGGTGTCCCACCCCTCGGAGCAAGCGCATGGGGACCACTGGTATCCAGCAGCAATGCAGCCTGGTGGTTTCTTCGTCGGCGCACTTGGGCTGCGCAGACCATGTAGCACAGGTGAATTGATTCTCTATCCAAGCAGCAGACGGAGGCAGAGGCACCGGGGGGGGGGGAGGGGGGGAGGCAGGTGATCGGAATGCACCGCACAGGCTGTAGGAATGCTAAGAGTCGGTGGGCCGGATCGGTTGGCCAGCTGCAGAAGGCTCATCTTCCTGCAGCGGCACTGGCAGATGGAGAAGAGCTTCCTGCAACTGCCCACCTGCTCCGGCCCACCAACTCCCAGGCCTTCCCGTGGCTCACAGGGCATGTCTGGATCACCTGCCTTTCCCCCCAAGCCTCTGCCTCTGCCTGCTGCCAGTGCCACTGTGTGAAGATGAGCCTCCCACAGCTGCCTGCCGCTCTGGCCTACTGACTCCCCACTTTTCCGCGGCCCATGAGGCATGTCCAGATCATGTGACTCCCTCCCACCTCTGCCTTCACCTGTTGCTTGGACAGGTAATGAACTCATCTGTGCTGCATGGGCTGCAGCTGCTGGCAGATACTATTGACCCGTGCACACTCACTGCCTTCTATGCTCCCCATGCCCACACGTTCACTAGGGCTTATTTTGGGGTAGGGCTCATATTAGGCGCAAGTTTAAAAATCAGGCAAGGGCTTATTTTCAGGATAGGTCTTATTTTCGGGGAAACATGCTAGTACTCAGTTGCGTACATTCAGTACACTTAGTTCTTCATTCATTGTAATTTCAGTTACTACTATTTTGTAGTACTATTACACATATGTCTAGTTCCATAGTCACATCATAAATCAGTCATTTCTTTCCAGTCTTATAATTAATAGAGATATTTTAAGTATCTGAGGGTTTTCTCCTCCAATTTCCATGTATAGACTCATACACACACACATACTTGTAACTGTAAGTTTCATTCGCTCCTGATACTTCTACAACTTTCAGAAAATAATAACTCTTTGTTAAATTATGCACAATTTTGTTGTAGTTTTAATAAAAATAAAAATAGATGCCTCTCCCGAAATAAAAGAAAGCCAAATCACTAAGATAAATAATATTAGACAATGGATAAATATTTAATTTTCAAATAGATAAACATATACATGCAGAGATGGAACACATTCCAGCTCAACATTTCACCCAGGACATAGATGTTTTCTTTTTTAACAGAGAAAAAGTCCATTTCACTCATTAACTCACATATAAAAGCTAACATGGGAGCTGCTTCCTCAATGAAAGACTACCTGGGTTTTCCATATAAAAACATGATTCTGCTGGGAAGGAGAATACAAATTCGACGGAAAATATGTATGTGATTATTTCTATTTATGGTTGCATGCATACATCTTAACAATGAAAAATTACTTTCATCTTGCTACAGATGAGATTTATGGATATAGAGGCATTCTGCTGCTTACCTTGAAACATGATATATTATTGTAAACACTTCAATGTAAACAGTGAAATTCTTGGTTTCAGCTCCTGCAAATGGTTTGTGGAAATATGCAAAACATCTACACCCCCCCCCCCCATTTTTAAAATTTAGGTATTAAATCTGTTTATTTCCCATCTTTCTCCCTCCTGCTCCGAAAGAGCCAATTTCAGCATAGGTTGTGTTTGCCCAGGCCTGGCCCCAATGATCCTTTAGTGGACATCCTCTTAGGATCATCTAGGGTCAAATCATTTTGACCTTTCCAAGGGATGTGTAGTTATCTATAGTGCGTAAGAGTGAAGGGGATAGAAGTACATTAAAAACATGAAAACTGGTACTGATAAAAATTAAAGTTTTGTAAAACAAATACTATGTAAAGTATCCCAAGCTTTTCCCCATATAACAGAATAATAGAATAACAGCTGGAAGAAACTTTGGAGCCCAATCTAATCCTGCTCAAGCAGGACTATATCTGCAATGGTGAACCTGCGGCACGCGTGCCAGAGGTGGCACGCAGCACCCTCTCTGTGGTCATGCAAGCCATTACCCCAGTTCAGCTCCACAGTGCATGCACGCATGTCTCCCACCGACCAGCTGGTCTTCGGGTCTCTACTGTGTATGTGTGGGGGAATGGAGGCATGTGGAGACCATGCACGCATTGCATTTTGGGGGTTCGGCCACCTGCGTGCACATTGGTGTGTGCATGCATGCGCTTCAGGCATTCGGTGTGGAAAAGGTTAGCCATCACTGCTCTATAACTTGACAAATAGCTGTCTTGTCCAATGCTTTTTTAAAACCTCTAGTGATGGAGCACTCACACAAATTCAAACACAATGTTGTTGTTTTTTTTGCAAGGATATACTGTAGTTGGAATTCTCTCTTAAGTCTCGTTTATTATAGTTGCTGACCTCTAGGGTTAGAATGATGGTATCAATACCTAAGGCCATGATGGCTAACCTTTGGCATGCATGCCAGAGATGGCACGCAGAGCCCTCTCTTTGGGCATGTGTGCTGTCACCAACTGCTCTTCTGGTTTTTGGCATGTCCTTGCATGCTGGCCAGATGATCTTTGCATGTACCAGAGCCCTGGAAACCTGAAGACCATCTGGCTCTGGTATGCTTGCCAGCGGGCATGCATGCGCCGGAAACTAGAAGACCAGGTGGCCAGTGCAAACATGCGCATCGGCCAGCTAGTCTTTGAGTTTCCGGGGCTTCATCACAAGCACATGCATGCAAGCGTGTTCCGGTTTGGGCACTCAGTGCTGAAAAGGTTCGCCATCACTGGCCTAAGGCCTCTGTCTTCTAAAGGTGTGCGGACTTCCACGCACATTTTTCCTTCTCCCTATTGGTATAATAAGAAACTATGGTTCCGACTTACCCAATGAGTAGTTCTTCAAGCCCTGCCTTAATGGCACAGTCAGTATAGGTGCCTTTCCCAATAGACTCTACTGAGGTCACACGGTTCTTCAAGTCTGCTCGCCCGCTGGGCATCCGGGTAAGTTTCTTGATCAGTTCCACCTCATCACTGTAATGTAAGGCACCTGCATTCCACACTAGATTTCGGTCACACCGATAGTATCTGAAAAAAAAAAAAAAAAAAAAAAAGAGGGAGCGGATGAGTGTGAAGAATGTATCCCCTTTCCCCCAAGACATGCTTTTTGCCTCTGTAATAGTAAAGTATTATTTGTTTTAGCAGATTCTTGGTAAAGAATGAATTTGAGAAAAATGAGAAGGCGGGACATATCAGGACAGTGAATATGGATGAATAATATGGGTGTAAAGTTATAGAACTAGACCAGTTAATTCCACAGGCACCCCTCAGATGATGTTGCCTATTGGTTAGAATCTGTTGGTTATCCAACAGAAACCTGTATTTTCAGTTCTACAGTGAAATGGCTTCCAGCAATCATTCTGCAAGTGGAGAAATTGTTCTTAGCTTTTGAGGATCCACAGAGGCAGAATTTCAGCAATGATGTGCTATTCCCAGGGAACATGCATCCCATTTTCAGCGTGAGCAATGACAAAAACAGATAACAGCCTATTTTATTTCTACCACTGCAAGGCAAGTCACCCAACTATTCCATATGACTCTGTCCACTGTAGCTAAAGCCATACAGGAAGCATCTGCTGAGATTGGTCAATAGTCACTTCAGGACAACAGTACAGATTCCATCAAATGCTAGCAGCATCTAATCATTGAGGTTGGTGTCCTGTCGTGGCATTTAGATTGCTATTTTGTGACCTCTGCTTCCTGAGAAAGAAAAATAAGACTTTGCTTGACTTCTGTAGTCTTAGCTTTTGCAGCAGAGAACCAGAGTAATGGTAGTAGACTGATTCACTTGCTTGATCCTATTCATAGGTTTTCTTCACATTAGTAGAAAGGATAATTCATCTTCTTCATCTGAAAATGGTCCCCTAACAAGTTTTGTCTCTTCTCTTGTCAAAGCTTTAGGTCTGTTCCACCGCCAGCAGAGAAGCAGATATGTCTCTTCCATAACCAGCAGAGAAGCAGACAGAAGCAGATACAGTGGTGGATTGCTACTGGTTCGCCCCAGATTGGGCCAACTGGTAGTGGCAGCGGGAGGCCCCACCCACCTGCCTGGACATCTCTGCGCAAGTGCAGAAGCATCACACACATGCGTGAGCACCTGTAAATGAACCGGCAGTGGCTGAAATTGAAACCGACTACTGAGCAGATAGATAGCAGATAAGAGAAGCAGATAAAGCTGATAAGTGTCTACCACCACCTTTGCCTCTGGTTGCTCCCCAGAACTGGTCTACCTCTTTTAGTTGTTCATCTCTTTTCATTCCTTTCCTGACACGCAAAAAGTAAACATGAAAACACAGGAGCAATATTTTGTAAACACACTGTCTTTATTCAGCCCAACAAAGCATCAAAATTGTCCATAAACTTGTGGAAGGTCCAAATGCCGTTTGGAAGGACACTGCTTCTTCTTATGATGCAATAATATTTTATTATTACTATTATTATGAGCTGGGTTTCTTGCATTTCAATACTGTGTAGGCCACCCAGACAGTGAAAAAATAAGTAATAAGCTAGTTAGGGTTGTGGGGTCAGGATCTGGCCAAATCCAAAACAGGGTTCTGTTTTCAAATATACTAATATACAAAATTGGAATTTGTACTACAACTGCCTTTTTAAAATTATTTCTATTGCTGCCTCTTGACTTTAAAATTAAGCTCCCTTGAACATTTTTGAGCACAACTACCAATTCAGAAGGGAACTACATCAGTAAAAAGATTGGCCCAGGAATATATGAAAAAAAATGCTTCCTTGGGTGTGTGTTTTTATGAATCTGTGGAAATAGCAAACTGTTAAAATAAATGTAAACTAATGATTAGGGAACTTTTTGAAGAAACGTTTTCAGAAGGAACACCATCACCATTATTTGCTAATCAGAGTATAAAAATGAATGCAAATGTACTGCTTATTCTAATTCTTAGGAAAATGTCAGATCCTTTTACAATTATTCAAAAATATTAACATCCATCCAACAGCTTCTCTGTAGTTTTGTGCAGGCTTCAGCAGTTTCTGATTGCCTAAACATTGTAGGCCCATTTTGATTTTCAAGATGGCCCCTCTAGAAATCACTATTTCTTCTTCCTGTGCATGTTTATGCATGTTGGAGATGTGAGACAGAGGGAAAGAGAGAAAGGGAAGGGTGTCCAAAAGAAAGAGCTTTCCAAATCAGTATAATAATGCCTTTTTACAATAACTTCCACATTCAGGAAACTTGAGTATATAAAGTACCTGTCATTTAATTTATCAATGAATTGATTTGTGAATGCTTTGATCTTGTCAACGTTGGCTCTACCAAAAGGTTTTACCCTTAAGGAAACACTCTCAGAGGTATCCAGGACAAAAAACAAATCCACCGGGCAATCTGTTAAAATTCAGAAATGGACAATTTAGAAATAAAATGTTAACATCTTTACATTAAAAGATTCATCAGAAAGTTTTCAATGCATCAGGTTATATGGAAGGAAGCTGTAGTCACAGAACACTGCAGATTTATTCAAAACTAAGACCTCCTTTGTTCCATGTGGCTTACTCACCAATGCAACCACAGCAATATACTATATAGGCTTGTTTTTGCTCTGAGGTCACTTGGTGGCCTAGACAAACCAGGATCTCTTAGCCTCACTCCACTCTTAGAAAACTAGTAGAATAATCACTATCTAATCTATGAATAAATTTGCAAGATATGCACATTTAGACATCAGGCAATAATATAAGGAGCTTTGGAAACACAGGGAAAGAAAAGAAAACCCATTTGAAGGAGTTTATATAATTTAAGAGAATGTAATTTTACCTCCAGCATCAAACATAATTGACAGGACCACTAGAATTATGGATTCTAGTGGTCTATAGACGTTAATATGGATAGAGATCTACCAACCCTCCTACCATGCCAAAATCCTAGGCATTTAAGATTATGTTTGCATACATGGGGTGGCCTATTACAATCTGATCACAAAATTCACAATCTTCAAAATCAGCAGATAAAAATCACATATTCCAGTTATATACTGGAAAAGTTGATTTCTGAAATGAAAATTTGCAGTAATTACTTAAATATGGTAAGTTACACATTGACTATATTAAATTTACTTTTTAAATGTACTTTTTAAAAATATACTTACAGAAAAACATTCTTCTTAATTATTTCTTCTCTACTCCTTTGACTTTATATTTTAATTTCCAACAAGAATGGAAATATTTTCTTTCCTTCCCCTTTTTGCTTTACTAACCCTAATTCAAAAATGCATTTTTTTCACGGCACTTTCAAAGAGATGTTTTTTTGTTCTATAAAATAACGCTCTTTGTTTTGCTTCTCAGTTCTGCCTATTTCTTCAGCATAAAGTATCATTAAAATTACTTGCCGTGGCTGTTCAGTTGATCACTAAAATAAAGGCACACATATTGCACATATTTTGGAATGCCTACCAAACACATATTATAGTGGGACATAGAAAAGTTCTTTTCCTCTCTCCAAAAACTGCACCACGGATATTCTTTACTTACATTGGTGGAATGCATATTACTACCCTGCACCTAATTTTCTGTTTGTCAAATTCATATGTAAGTAAAAGTTTAAACAAAATAATACGATAAAAAATCTGTACTGAAAGAGTAGGGCAAAGGTGGAGTTGGGTTACGATTAACAGCTTCATCCTTTCATTAAAGCAGGCACATCTAGAGAAACCAGAACCACGGAAATATATTCTTACCTTGGAAGGCTGTTACTCTGTTCGATATTTCTGATCCCTGAGCGAGAACCCTCTTTATTAAAAAACAGTCCTGAAATAGGAAAATAAGGAAGATGCAGGCTAACTTCATCTTGCACGGAGCGGAGTTAGCATTGGGTAAGATCTGAAAATGCAAAAGAAGCGCAACGAGAGAAAGTTCAAACCCAGTTTCTTTTAGTTGGTAATTTTTGTGAAGTTTCTATCCCGTCCCTGAGTTTTGAAAAGTGTAGGAAGGAAAGGAAAGAGGAGGCGGCGGCGGCAGCAGCGGCCGTGGACGTCGAAGGGGCCAGAGCAATCCTTCCAGAGGGGAGGGAACAGGCGGCCTCTGCTGCAGCTGAACTCTCAGCACCAGCTGGTGAGTCATGAAACACCCGAGTCTCCTTGGAAAGGACTCTTTTTAATGAAGTTGTTCTTCTACCTTCCTCAAGTAGAGAGGCTTGTTTCTATAGGCTCTGAATTTGCATTGAAGCATCTCTGACTTTAATTGCAAAATTATTTCTTATCTGCCTTTCTATATTAGCAGAGAGAGGTAAGACTTGGTGCTCACATTTTCAGCCTGACTTTTAGATCACAACTCACTCTAGGAATGTGAACTCTGTAATGATGTGTTTTTCAACATGCAGGATGTAATGGAAAGGTAATGTTGTATCAAAACAATGTCGAAGATGAAAAACTCGAACAATTGCAAATCTGTGTAATAACAAACTATTAAATTTGAACAGTGGCTATTCAGGAACAAACATAGCTCTCCCTCCATTTGCAGAGTAGCAGTACAATATTTTGTAATGACTTAAAGACCAATATTTGGTAGATGTTTACTGATTTCATATGTTTCATATGTTTCATATATTTCCATAATTTATTATATAAGCCATGGTGGCTGATTTCACAGAACATATTAAGAGAGCATCAAGGTTTACAAACTACAGTGGCTGGATTCAGATGCCATGTTATGCAAAATCAAATTCATAATTCTATAGTTTCATTTTGCACATGAATTTACTCTTGCTTGTTTTAAAGAAGATAAGATTAAATAGGAATAATGGGGAAAGTCCCTTTTTTTCCTGCCATCTATTAGGCCTCCAGAGTTTTGCAAGCCAGATGTGGTAGGCCTAAATTAGTAACAAAGTAAGATACAGATTTTCTCTACAACGTATTCTGACACTGTGGGATCTTGTTTTCCATAATTATGGAAGAACTACAGAACAGGAATAAAGTCAGAGCAGAAAATTTTTGTTTCAGCATTCAGACACAGCTTTATTTTGATTTTCTTGTAGTTGATAGGTGATACAAACTCTTGTTTGCATCAAGATCAAATGGCAGTAGAGTGGTGAGACTGAAAGGTGAAGACGTTATCTATGTCTTAGAAAAATTTCACCTGCACTTAAATGTTCATGGGTTGTGGTTGTCTTCACCTAGCTATTAATTCTTTGGTCACAGTTGTATGCATGAGTGAGTACTGGCTGGGAAATTCTGGTACTTAAGTCCATATATCTTAAAGTTGCTGAGGTTGAGAAACCGAACAGGAGTGTCAAACTTGCGGCCCTCACTGGCCACCCCACCCCCGTTTTAACGAAGGGGAAAAAGTCACAATGCGTCACATCACGACAACATGGCGATGCAAGTTTGACACCCCTGTTTTAGAACAATAGTCTTCAAACTTTGGATACCCAAGGAACTCTTAACAGGCTTATCAATCTCCACTTTCACTTCTGCCCATGAAAATCGCAAATCATCAAGTTTTGTTCTCATTATTTTAATGAAGGTAATATTAATTAGGTGCTAAAGTAGATGTGATAGAAAAAAAATCTGAGGTTAGGGAAGAACAAATTACTTTCCTCTGCAAATGGTCCCCAAGAATTTAATATGTTGTACATATTTACTTTCAAAGCAAATCTATTAATTTTTAATGCTGCTTACTTTAAGTAAACATTCACAGAACTGTAGTACCAGTTTCTGTCATTCGTGATCCACATACTTTCTCCCATTATTGCAAGAATCATTTTCAAGCTTTCTTATGTATTAAAATAAGAGGACTTAAATTAAGATACAGGTAGTCCTTGATTTACAACAGTTTATTTAGTGACCATTCAAAGTTACAATGTACTGAAAAAAGTTACTGATGACCATTTTTCACACTTATGAGCATTGCAGCATCCTCATGATTAAAATTCAGGTGCTTGGCAATTGACTAATATTTATGACAGCTGCAGTGTCCTGGAGTCATGCGATCACCTTTTGTGACATTCTGACAAGCAAAATCAATGGGGAAGCCAGATTCACTTAACAGCTGTGCTACTAACTGAACAATTGCAGTGATTCACTTAACAAATGTGGCAAAAAAGGTCGTAAAATAGGGCAAAACTCACTTAACAAATGTCTCGCTTATCAACAGAAATTTTGGGCTCAATTAACAGAATAACAGAGTTGGAAGGGACTTTGGAGGTCTTCTAGTCCAACCCTTTGCTCAAGCAGGAGACCCTACACCAGTGATGGCTAACCTTTTCTGGACCGAGTGCCCAAAGCGCATGGCTGAACACTCAAAATGCAATGCATGTGTGGCCCCCGCACATGCAGCCTGCTCCCTGCGCATGTGTGCGCAGCCCTCTGTACCCCCCCCACATGTGCCCCTCCCACCACACATGCGTGGTAGAGACCCGACAACCAGCTGGCCGGCGGGAGGCATGCACACATGCGTGGCGGAGCTAAACTGGGGTGACAACTCACATGCCCACAGAGAGGGCACTGCGTGCTACCTGTGGCACGTGTGCCATAGGTTCGCCATCACGGCCCTACACCATTTCAGAGAAATAGATGTCCGGTCTCTTTTTAAAAGCCTCCAGTAATGGAGGACTCACAAATTTTAAAGGTCAGCTGTTCCACTGGTTTATTGTTCTCACTGTCAGGAAATTTCTCCTTAGTTCTAGGTTGCTTTTCTCTTTAGTTAGTTTTGAAACATTGTTTCTTCTCCTACCCTCAGGGAAATAGGCTGACCCCCTCTTCTTTTTGGCAATCCCTCAAATATTGGAACACTGCTATCATGTTGCCTCTGGTCCTTCTTTTTACTAGACATACTTTTTACTAGACATATTAGACATACCCAATTCCTGCAACTGTTCTTAATATGTTTTAGCCTCCAGCCTCCTTATCATCTTTTCACTTTTCACTTTTCAAGTCCTTGACTTACGACTACATTGTACGTTGTTGTCATAAATTGAGGGTCACCTGTATTGCTTCAAACTATTTGAAATTATCACAGAACCATAGTATGTAAGGATTGAAAAAAGCCCTGGGGTAATTATTTCTTTATTTGAATTTATTAGAAGCTGAATTCTAATGGATACATTTGGTCCAACCCTTGGACAATGAAGGAACCTACTATTATGGTATCCCTAACAGATGGCTATCTATTTTCTGCTTAAATAGAAGGATAGTTGACCTCTACTCCCCCCCCCCAAATCTGTTTGTTACACATACATACTAGTAGGACATTTTTTTAGATATCAAAATCTGCTTCCCTGCAATTTAGAACCCTGTGCCTGAAAGAACAAGCTATGATGTCTCTCTCTGCAGTTTGTTCTTCTCCAGGCTAAACATAGTCAAAACTTCCAGCTGCACCTCTCACTAACCTTCCAGATTCCTTACCATCTTGCATGTTCTCTCCTAGATACATTCCAGTCTGGTAGAGTCTTTTCCAAAATCCACTGAACACAATATTCTAAGTGTGATTAACTATGCAGAATAGAAGGGGGCTGTGACTTGATTTAACACCATAACTCTACTGATGCAATCCAGGATTGTGTAGGTAGTCCTTCACATACAATCATAATTTAACCCATACTGTAATTTCTGTTGCTAAGCAAGATAGTTGTTAAATGACTTTTGCTACATTTTATGACCTTTTTTGCCACAGTTAAATGAATCATTGCAATTGTTAAATACAGTTGTTAAGTGAATCTGGCTTCCCCACTGACTTTGCTGGTTGGAAGGTCACAAAAGGTAATCACATTACTCTGGGACACTGCAATCATCATAAATACACGCCAGTTGTCAAGCATCCAAATTTGATCATGTGACCATGGGGGTGCTGCAAATTATGAAAAATGGTAATGGGCCATTTTTTTTCAGTGTCATTGTAACTTCAAATGGTTACTAAATGAATGGTTATAAGTCGAGGGCTACCTGCATTGCTTTTTTTTTGTAGCTGAATATACTGTCAGTTCATGTCCAGCCTTTATGTCCCCCACACTCTTTTTGCTTGTATTGTATGCTTATGCCTTTAATTTATCCTATTCAAATTAAGGCCTTGACACTGTTGAACTTCATCTTGCTGATTTCTGCCTATTATTCTAGCTTATTAAGATCTTGCTGAATCTTGATACAATTCCTGCCATATTTACTATCCTCGTCTTTGGCTGGTGGTGAATAGAATGTGTATACGCAGTTAATAAAATAATATATAAATACTTAGAAAACCATGAAAAGCTTATTATTAATTTTTATTCTTAGTTTCAAATGTATATTCTTACCAAGATGGCATTTGCCCTGACAAAACATTTCATTAAATTTTAAGATATGCTATGCAAACAATTAAGATATGTGCCTTTTTAATGTGCTTTCACTGAATTAGTTCTTGTTAATAAGTATACTACATCCTTTTAATGTTTATTCCAAACACAAATTAAAACAGGGAGTTTTGACTGAATAAAGAAGCTCCTTGCTTTAGCCCTTCTCTCCAGTGCATGGAGTAGGTCAAGAAAGAAGAAGATCTGCTCCTCAGGCAAAAGATATTGCAGGAGGAGCCTTAATACTTCTGTGGTTTGGGGCAAATCTAAGATGATTGCTTATCCCATGTCAAGTCTGTTTTAATAAAAAAAAAAGGAATTGAATTTGGACATGAAGGACTCTTGTTAGCTATTGTATGTGTTGGTAGACTGAGATAGGGCAATAGGGAATGGCCAATAAGGTAATGGCCAATGCACATATGTTAAGCCATGCTTGCTTTTAACCATGACTGATTAGGAATGTATTGCATCCTGGTATATGCAGTGCCTTCAGAAAGTATTCAGACCTCCTTCACTTTTGTCAATTTTGTTATGCTGCAGCCTGATTCTATAGTTATTGAAATTTGTTTTTTTTCCTCATTAATCTACATTCAGTACTTCATAATGATAAAGTTCCAGAAGGACAACCATCATTGCAGCTATCCATTGATCTCCATTGATCAAACTCCAAGTGAAAGCTCACTTGGACTTTGCAAAAAAGCACCTGAAGGACTCTCAGACTGTGAGGAACAAACTCTAAGAGGGCTTTCATGTGTTTTGCACTGAGGAGAGGCTTCCATCTATCTACTCTTCCATAAAGCCCAGATTGGTGGATGGCTGCAGTGATGATTATTCTTCTGGAACTTTGTCGCATCTTCACACAGGATCTTTGGAACTCGGTCAGAGTGACCATCGGGTTCTTGGTCACTTCTCTTACTAAGGCCCTTTGCCACTGATTGCTCAGTTTGACTGGGCGTCCAGCTCTTGGAAAAGTCCTGGTTGTGCCAAACTTCTTCCATTTCAGAATTATGGCGGCCACTGTGCTCTTAGGAACCTTCAGTTCAGCAGAAATTTTATTGTAGCCTTCCCAGATCTGTGCCTTGCAATAATCCTGTCTGTGAGCTCTACAGGCAGTTTCTTTGACCTCATAGCTTTTGCTCTGCTACATTGTCAACTGTGATGCCTTCTGTAGAGAGGTATGTGTGCCTTTCCAAATCATGTCCAATCAATTTACCACAGGTCGACTCCATTCAAGGTGTAGAAACATGTCAGCAACGATCAAGAGAAATGGGAGGCACTAGAGCTAAATTTCACGTGTTGTTGCAAAGGGTCTGAATGCTTATGCCAATGTGATATTTCAGTTTTTTCTTTTTAAATAAGTTTACAGACATTTCTAGAATTCTGTTTTCACTTTGTCATTATGGGGTATTGAATATAGATTAATGAGAAAAAAATGAATTTCAACAACTATAGAATCAGGCTGTAGCATAACAGAACTGACAAAAGTGAAGGTCTGAATACTTTCTGAATATACTGTATATTACATCCCACAACTTCTGGGTTTATACAATAAGGTTAACACCAAAACAACCTATGACTTATCTCTGTGAACCAAGCTGATGTATACTACTGAATAAGGATAAAAACTATAAATATAACATCTTTACTTTATCTAAAATCCAGACACAAGATGCAAGAAGAACTGAAACAGCATAATAGAGACGTAAAATAAATTTGCTAAAGTGGATTCAATCATGGCACAGGAAGCAACAAGCAGACATATTGTTTGGCAGAATGAAATTGGGTAAATCATGATACGTTTAGAAAAATTGCATCAGTGTAGATGTGGGAAAGTTGCTTGCAAACTATATCAGTGTGAAATGCATTTAAATAAAGCATACATGTGTCAAAATACATATATAATAAATTAATAGAAAGGGGAAGAAGATTCCTACAAATCAATATATTTAGCAGAGATATATAGTATGCCCAAAATCTCCTTGGCAACAATGATAGGTTTTTGGAAGTTTAGATAAACATTTTTCCCTGGAAAACCTGCAGAAGGAAATAACTTCAGCATAAGCAGGATTGATTATTTGTCAATAATTTGCAAAGATATAAAGATATAGAAACAATTTATTCAAAGAAAATGGAGCAAGCATCTTAACTGAACCAAATCCAATATTAAAAACTAATTCATACTTATTAAGGGAATCCATTTTCCATGTTAGATAGGTACCTGCTGGTTTCATACTTTATAATAGATGCTATATTTAAACAAATAGATACTAACATGAAATTTGAGAAAATTTCCTGAATAGAATTTGAATAATTAAAATTCTATAGTAAATAGTATTTATGCACCATCAAGTAATTTAAAGTCTTTAAGCAATATATCATAAAGGCATTGGGAAAATTAAATGGTAATACTCAAGACAGAAATATTGTCGTTACAACTGAAATTTGCTTCATTTGCCTCTTTGTGACAGTGTCCCACAAAAGTACTCTATAAAAACAAGATTTAGCTTAACTTCAGTAGGAAGCTAGATCCAGACTTGGCCCTTCTCAGAAAAGATACATGAAAACTCAGGGAGGTATGTTAGTTATCACTAGAACATAGAACATAGAATTTACAGAACACTCATTCAAGGCCAATGTATTTTAGTGTACTTTCTTCCTTTATATCCATTATTACTGCTTCAGTTTCTTTCCATATGTTTTTCCAGAGGGGTATTCGGCCAAGTTTTCCAACAGCCAAAGAAGCACTCTTCTTCCATTAGGGGGAGCACTGAATCCAAGAAATACAACTTTTTTCTTATACTGTGCAAAGATCTTTGGAAAAGTAGGCTACACTGTATAGCACTGGATCAAATGGCAAGGAACCTTGCTGAATTCGAGTTTCATCCCTCTGACTCTCTCCTGCCTTCAACCCTTATTCTCATAGTTATCTAGATAATTACAGCAGAAAAAGAAAATACCCCCCTAAGCTATAATTCTGTTGCTCAAACTGGATGAAGCCAATTTACATTTATTATTTTACAACAGCTCCTTAGGTTCATTGGAGCACAAACTTTTAAGCATGAAAAATAACATTTAAACAGCATGGAGAGGCTTAACATTTTAGGCTTTTCCACCTTTTTATGTAAAAAAAATATAAGAAAATTTGTTTTAAGCAGTATGTCCTAGAGATAATGGCATGATTTTTGCTGGGCTTTTTTTACCATATTTGGGAGGGGTTTTTTTTTTTTTTTACATCTGGTAGACATCAAGGACACATGTTTTTTTTCCTGAAGGAATCACAGCTGGACTTGATCCCAGCTTCCTTCAGAAGGGAAGGGTTTTCTCAGAAAGAGCCACAGCCCCACTCTTGGCTACAGATCTTGGTTCTGCAGCCGGTTGCTTAAGCACACTCAGCTGCTTCAGGACAATGTTCCCCACAACTTTAACAACATTTGAAAAATGAGTCACTTCAAATACCATTTAGCTACAGAGCTCTGTATATTTTCCGCAGAACATACGATTCCTTTAGAATACAAATCCTCTCTTTAGAACTTTGATCCAAAATCTTTATGCCCAAAAGTTATCTGATGAGCCAGCCTAGTCATCCCCTTGTTTGAAGAAGAGACTTGATTTGTATTCTGCAATGACAATAATTAAAGTATTTTCATATTACAAAATATCTTAGAATAAGAAAATATAGTGAATCTCAAGAAAATGAGTGTTATGTGTAAAAAGAAAAGGTAAACCAGGAAAGAAAATTTATCTGAATGATAATTAAGTTTTCTTAATTATCCTTAAGGGGACAAAATATCAGAATACAGCCAAACTTATGTACAAACACTTAATTTTATTTACAATGATGTGGTCCCCTTAGTTTGGAGAAAGAGGCATTGCTGCTATAGTTAAAATAGGGTGACAATAAATTAGCTGAAAACAGGCAAGACAGGGAGTAGACACTTTAGGATGCCTCATTAACGCTTTAGGATGCCTCTGAACTTGGTGTATAAACTACCTCTAGTGCATTTCAGAATAGATGTCAGCATCTATCAGCATTCTAAGAACATTTTTTTAAAAATAAGACCTTGCTGGATCAAACTGGAAGACCCATCTAGTCCAACAGCCTGAGCCCATATTGGCTGTCCAGCTGCCAAATGAAGGACCAGAAGCAGGACTTGAATACAATTGTTCTTGCTCATTTGAGTTTTTTCCAGCTATGACTACACAGTCCTACAGAGTCCTTTGTTCTTTTATTACAGGTAATATATAGCTATCCCAATTAGAGGAGCCATTAATAGTCCTAAATTCAGGACAGAATTGAGTGTACTTAAGATAAATGTAAAATATGTCACTTAGAAGAAAACAATAGATGTACATGTATACAATATTGTACAGTTTAGAAGAAATGCATATGCAAAGTATTGAACATGCATTTTGAGCAGCGTTGAGCAGAAGCTAAACGTGACTTAGGAGTAGAAAATGAAGCTGCATTTAAGAATACAGTTGCTAAGTCAAGTAGTGGATTTTGCTCTATTCTTCATGACTGGACTCCAACTCTGTCCTGTTAAGGTGATTTCTTCATATATGGTGCTGAACACACAAGGCCCATGTTTTCTCATAATAGTAACCATGGGCTAAACAAAATTCCCAGAAAGGTTTCCATCCCATTTCAAGATTCCAACTCAGATGAGGTCTTGGTGACCAAACGAAGGCTACTCGTCCTCCCCCATGTTGCAACACAACTAAAAGGCTTTTGTTAGATCAGGCGCAGGAACAAAAGATGTGACCAGCTCAGGTCCATTCAGCACTTTATTTGAGTGAGAATCAGACTGGCGCTGCGCTACCGGAGCTCTCCTTATATTCGCTCCGGCAGTCGCACCGCCCATAGACAGCGGTTTGAATTTCTCACTGGTGGATTTGACCAATCCCTGGCGGATGTCCTTATAAGGACATAACACTCCTCCCCCCTAGTTTTTAGTCTGTCCATCAAGTCTCTTACAGAACGTAGTCGTGCAGGTACGCAGGACGCTTGGAAGTCCTACTTGACCTGCACAGGCCTATTTGGGCTCTGCCGTCATTCTGCACAGGCGGGGCTCCTGTCTCTCCCGGATCCCTCCCCGGAACCGGACTGGATCCAGCCGTTGAGTGTGCACTCTGCACAGGCGGGTGTCGCTCCAGCACCTCCGGCCGGGTCGTGGAACCTTGTCTGCTTGTGCTGTTGGTCTTCCTCCTGGCCTGGTTGATGTGGTTCGTGATGCTGACCACTGCTGCTGACTGGTGGGGAACTGCTGAAACCTGGTAAGTGACTGGTGTTCCCTTTACTTTTGGCAGGTCCGGTGTTGGTTGCTTTTGGCTCGGTTGTCAGTTGGGGTGGTTTCGGGTGACCCTTGGTTGAGGTCAGTGCCCTCCCGTGGTGACGGCTGGGTTGCGGAGTCCGTTGTCCATCCTCGCAGGGGTGGTGCAGGCCTTCCTCACAGGGGTGGCGGTGGCCCTCCTTGCTGGGATGGCGTTGCCCGGACGTACTCTGGTGTTGTTCGAGACAGGACTGCCGTTTGTCCTTCCTATCAGGGTGTTGCAGGCCTCCCTCGTTGGGGTGGTGGAGGCCCTCCTTGCAGGGATGGTTTTGGCCCACTTTGTCCCGCTGGTGTTTGTTGTTGTGCGGTTGTCGTGATCGGTGGATCACGCCAGGGTTGCGCTGGATGACCTCGTGGGACTGCTTCGGGGCTCCCCCAGTGGCTCGTCCCTGGTCTACTGCATTTCTGCATTGGAGGTCGCTTTTGCCGGGGTGGTGTTGGCCTACCTCATCGGTGTGTTGCAGGGTGTCCTTGTTGGTCAGTCCTAGGTCTACCCTCTCGTAGTCCTGTCGGTCCTCGTTCCTGGGGGGTGGGTGGCCGTCCTTGCCAGGATGGTGCTGGGTGCCCTTGCTGGGTGGTCCCCAGTCTACTCCCGGTGTTCAGTGCTGGTTCCCTCGCCTCGTTTGCGGCCGGCCCACTTGGTAGGGGTGTGGTAGGCCTCCTTCGACAGGGTGTGGCAGGCCTACCTCTTCAGGGTGTGGCAGGCCTATCTTGACAGGATGTGGCAGGCCTACCTCGTTGGGGTGTGGCAGGCCTACCTCATCAGGCTGGATTTCGCTGACTCCCTTCTACCTTTTGCGGAGCTGGTCGATGTGACGTCGGCAGACCTGTCCATCTTCCAGCTCCACAGTGTATGACTTCGGGCCAGTTGCGCTAGCTACCTTGCCTTTCAGCCATTTCGGAGATCCGTGAAAGTTTAAAGCGAAAACCAGATCCCTTATTGCAAAAGTCCGGAGCTGGTGGCTGGCTGTTGCTGGCACCTGTGGATTGTACTGGTGGTGCAGTCGGTCCAGGGGTGACTGCAGTCGTCTGCCCATCAGTAGTTCCGTCGGGCACTTGCGGGTGGTGGCATGCGGCGTGATGTGTTGGGTGAGGAGGAAGTTATCAATTCGTTCCTGCCAGTCGCCCATGCCCATCTTGGTGAGTGCTTCCTTGGTGAGCCTCACCATCCGTTCTGCTTGCCTATTTCCTGCCGGTCTGTAGGGAACTGAGAGGACATGAGATGCCCAGTCCGGCCAGGAACACTTCCATGGGCAAGGACGTAAGTTGGGGCCCATTGTCGGAAACCAACACGTCAGGTAGTCCGTGGGTAGCGAAGAGTCGGCGGAGAGCTCAGATCGTTGCTTCGGCTTGGAGAAGGCATTGACGACGATTAGGAGGTAGCGCCCCTGCATCGGACCCACAAAGTCAATTGGATCCTTGACCAGGGGCTGCTAGGTGTCTCCCACTGCGACGGTTCAGCCTGGGGTGGCGCAGGACGCACTTCTTGGCATGGGTTACATCTGGAGACCCACTCCTCAATGTCCTTGTCCAGCGATGACCACCAGACGTAACTTCGTGCCAGGCCCTTCATGCGGACTATGCCGGGGTGGTCATTGTGCAGAGTCTCTAGCGTCTTCCGTTGCAGAGTGCAGGGAATCAGCACTCTGTCTCCCCATAGCAAACAGCCGTTCATCGCAGACAGCTCCTTCTGCTTTCTGACGAATGGGGTGAATTTCTCCGCCGTTTTTCCTGTTGGCCAGCCTTGCAGGACCCAGGACTTGACTTTGCTGAGGGTTGGGTCCTTTTGTGTGTGGACAGCCACATCTGCGGATGTGATTGGGCAGGCAATGTTGTTGTCTATGTGGAATAGCTCGAGCGTGGGGGTTGGGTCTTCCAGTGGATCTCTGGATGGGCATCTGCTCAATGCGGCGGCGTTCCCGATTGACTTGCCTGATTGGTGGATGAGTCTGTAGGAGTAGCTGGCTAAAAAGATGGCCCATCTGGTCATTCTTGGGGATATGAAGTTTGGGGTAGGTTTGTCGCCTGCAAGGAGCCCCAGCAGTGGCTTATGGTTGGTCACTATAGTGAAGCTCCTCCCGTAGACATATTCATGGAACTGTTTGATTCCTGCGACAATAGCCAGGGCTTCCTTGTCCAGCTGGCTATAGTTCCATTCAGCGCTGGACATGGTTTTCGAAAAGTAGGCAATGGGTGCTTCCGAGCCATTCGGTAGTTCGTGACTGAGCACCGCTCCAACCCCGTATGGTGATGCGTCGCAGGTGAGCTTGATTGGTAGTGTCTCATGATATTGGATGAGGACACTCTTGGACGATAACAGTCCTTTGATGGCCTGGAAAGCTGCTTCCTCTTCTTCTTCCCATTTCCAGGAAGCCGCTTTCCCCAGCAGGCGGTGAAGTGGTTCAGCAATCGTGGCTTTCTGTTTGAGGAATACACTGTAGAAATTAAGTAATCCAAGGAAAGCCTGAAGCTCCGCTTTGTTTTGGGGGCTGGGAGCTTCATGGATAGCCTTAACTTTTGATTTGGTGGGGTGGATACCTGTGCCGTCTATGAGATAGCCCAGGAACTCGACCTCCTGGACTCCAATGATGCATTTATCTCTCCTGACTCTTAAGCCCTTCGCCTTGAACCGCTGCAGGGTGAGCCTGAGTCGGTCAAGGGGTTGTGCTTTGGAGTCTCCGGAGATTGGAGTCTCTCATCGAAGTACGGCACCACTCCTGGAACGCCTTAGAGAAGGCGTTCCATCATGGATTGAAATATGCCTGGGGCAGCGCTGACTCCGAATTGGAGGCGGTTACATTTAAATGCGCCCCTGTGGGTGACAATCGTTTGTGCCTCTGCCATTTTTTCATCCACTGGCAGCTGCTGGTAAGCCTGGGCCAAGTCCAGTTTGGCAAAAATAGAGCCAGTGAATGCAGCAGGTGTTGCACCACTGGGACTGGGTATGCGCTCTGGGGTAACACCTTATTGATTGTGCATTTGTAGTCAGCGCAGATGCGCACTGATCCATCATGCTTCATTGGGGTCACAATGGGAGTCTCCCATGCAGCATGATCGATAGGTTCCAAGATGCCATGGGCAATCAGCTTATCTAGCTGAGCGTCTACTTTAGGGCGCAAGGCAAATGGAACCCGGCGGGGCTTCAGCCTAATTGGGGTGATCCCCTTGTCCAGATTGTAAGAAATTGGCTTCCCCACAAATTTCCCCAGTTTACCATCGAAGACTTCTTTGAACTCTTTGATGAGGGTGTCGAGTTCGTCCCTCTGAATTTGGTGGATGCCTCCGATCGATAACCCTAGTGGCTTGAACCACTCCACTCCTAGCAGGTTCGGGCAGCTGTTCTCCACGATGGTGATGGGAAGGCTGCCTTAGAACTGTTTGAAGGAGACCTGGAGCGAGGTTCTTCCCAGGACGCCAATAGGGTTCCCGCCAAAGTCCATGAGTCTCGACCGCAGTGGCTTCAGCTCTCTTTTATTGCAGGTGGGTTTCAGCCGCTTCAGTTGCTGCCAGTCCATAATGGAGTAGATCGAGCCCGAATCTACCTCCATTGTGCATGGTGTCCCCTCTGCTAGCAGTGTCACATGGAATTGGGTGGCACTGTCGTCGCTTGTGTGAGCGATGGTTGTTTGGTGCACCGCTCCACTGCAGGAGAATTCGTTGTCCCTGAGCCTGGACTGGTAAGAGGACCATTTGGATGCCCTCTGGGTATCTTTCTGGTTTTCGTGGATTCGGGGGCTGGGTGGCTTAGGGGCTGGATCTGCTGCTCTGCAGGCCTCGGATATGTGTCCCCTCTTCAGGCAGTGACGGCAGGTGGCGTCTCTCCATCTGCAGCTTGCTCTGGGGTGGTCACCTTTGCAGCTGCTGCAGCGTTCCCCCCGGTCACCATTTTGTGGGGTTTCCCGCCTTGGGGGCCGGGAAACCTTGTGAATGGCCATTTCCTCATCTGACTCGGATGGAGCGGCAGAGTTATCTTAGGAACTTTGGAACGACTTGTGGATCTTGTGAATCCCTCTCGCCTTTACCATCGTGGCTGCCGCTTTTTCCGATGTTTCGGCGACTGTGGCTTCCTCGAGGACTTCCTTGAGTGGGATCCTCTTGCGGCTCAGGAACTTCTTCTGGAGGGCCACATCCCTCATCCCGAAGATGATGTGATCATAGATGGCATTGTTGACGTTGTCAAATTCACAGTTTGCAGCAATTTGACAAAGGCCGGCCACGAAATCCTTGATGGGTTCACCTTCCCGTTGGTTTCTTTGGTGGAAGGTGAATCTTTTTGCAATCGGGGTGCCTGTGGGTGCATAGTGCTCCCGCAAGACTTCCTGAAGGTCAGCCCAGGGCATCTCTTTATTATCCCTTGGCGCCACAAGGTTGATGGCCATCTCCAGGACATCAGAGCCACAATGCGCCAAGAAGAGGGCTCTTTTCCGATCGTCGTCCAGGTCCTTGTAGCCGTTCCTTCACAGGAACTGGCGAAACCGGACAATGTAGGACCTCCATTTCTCCCGCCCAGGATTGAATGGGGCCAGTGATGCGATCGGAGCTTGCGGCAATGCCATGCTGCAGTTTGTCAGAGGTGAGTGACTTCAGCTTGGAAAAAGGTGAGCTCTTGGTCAGTTGGCAATCGTGCCACACGGTTGTTGTTCTGGTTCTTCTCCTTCGTCGCCAGTGTTAGATCAGGCGCAAGAACAAAAGACGCAACCAGCTCAGGTCCATTCAGCACTTTATTTGAGTGAGAAACAGACTGGTGCTGCGCTGCCGGAGCTCTCCTTATATTCGCTCCGGCAGTCGCACCGCCCATAGACAGTGGTTTGAATTTCCCGCTGGTGGATTTGACCAATCCCCGGCGGATGTCCTTATAAGGACATAACAGCTTTGAACATAGAATATAGAATAATTGCTTGCTTGAATTCATATAATGGAGCTGTCAAAACCGGGCTGCTCATTAAGAACAAGTTTAAATAAGGACAGCAAGAATGAGCAAAGGATAGACTGAGTGGACTGGATTTGTTTAGTCTTCAGAAAAGATGACTGAGAGGACTTTTCAAGTATCTGACTAAAGGTCACATCTTGTTCTCTGTTAATCCGTGGTACAGTGTTAAATTATAGAAAGGCACTTTTGGTTTCGTGCTAGGAAAAATGTCCTAATGTCAGAGCAGTTTGACCATGGAACCAATTATCTAGTGAGGTGGGGCTCTCCTTGGCTGAATGTGTTTAACAGTGACTGAAGAGACATTTGTTGCGACTGATATATTTTGGATTCCTGAAATGAGGAAGTGGTCGGCATTGTGGGCATAACTAGCTCCTTTCAATTCTAGAATTCTATGAAGAGAAAATCCTGGTTATGTGTGCTCTTTTATGGTCATTAGACGAAGTGTAGGAACCAGTTCCCCAACATTTGAACCTGATTCTTGCCCCAAGAGGTTCCCCCCCACCTTTAACTGTAAGAAAAAGACTGAACATGTAATGCATTGGATAAAATATTTTTGTTGGAAACTCAAACTTCCCACTAATAAAGTACCATTCATCAAAGAGAAATCTGCTTCACATGACACACTAAGCCACATCATGATTGGTTTAAGCTTGTTGCTTGAAACCAAATCTACAAGATTTCCTAATGTTCCTAATTTCCTAATGTTAGTCCTAATAGGACTAACCTAGATATTTTCAAGATGAATTTAGCCCACAGTCCATGAGCATTTTTTTTCTAACGGGAGACCCAAGAAGTGCAAAACTGCTGTGAATACTACTTCAAAAAGCAAAATGTGACTTGGTGTATTTGGAGTTGATATTAAGAGGTCATTGATCTTTCTACATTCTACAAGGAATTCCAAGGAATTCTAATTTCAGGCTACCATCCAATTGCACATATTTATTACATATTTATTCTTCCTTAACTGAAAATAAATTATTACATATTTATTCTTCCTTAACTGAACTGAAAGCAGGCGGCTTTCATTCCTCATCACCACCTATTTTACATCCTTTTCTCCCACAATAACTTATCTTTACTAAGAGGGTGAGATGCCAACGTCTTCATGCAGTATTTGATTTAAGACGAATCAAATAATTGTGAGGTAGTGGTATAACTAACAGTTGAGTCAGCCTGTAGAAGGCTTCAGTATTCATTGGTGTTGGATGGGTTAATATTTTTCCAGTTAACTGATGTTGGCTTCTGATTATATGGAAAATCTCAAAGCATCTGGTAATAATATATATTTAATAGCTGTCTGCCTTTGTGGAAAAGTTTGACTTGATTTCCTTAAAAATGAGGATAGATTTGGTTTTAAGAATGCAATACAGAAAAGGCAGTCTAAAAGTAGTTACTGTGCAAATGAACCTCCCTAGGCAAACAATATATCAGTTCATATTAAGAAAGTTAGATTGAAAAAAAACCCCTTTTGCTTTTTCAAAGCTTGCAGATAAAATGTTTAGGATAGCCAACTTAGGTTAGCTACAAGGAAATAGCACACTGTTTTTTTTTTAAAAAAAGGAATTCATATTTAGTAGGGATGTACCCAGCTAAGATTCTTTGCTGAAAATTGGGAAGTGTGATTTCAATTATATAATGTCTGGTTTCAAACAGAGAATGATTAAAAGATGATTAAAAGTATCTGAACTAAGATGTAACATTCAATAATTTTTTTAATAAACTGGGCATAAATAGCTTTTCAGAATTCTCCAGGAATTTAGTGGAGAGAGAAATTGGGTAGATAATTTCTCTGAATTTCTCCAGAAGGAGAAATTCCATAAATTTCTCAAGAGCAGGATTTTACATTCACAATTGTGATAGCTCTTCTCCTAAAACAGTTCATCTGGCAGAGTGCATCATGGTGATTTCTTTAGAATTTAATGAAAGTATGAGAAATCGGAGATGAGGACCAATGAAGAGATCATTGTATGCTGAAAAATAGGATTTTTATTCCTGAAAACCTTGTATGTAAGTGCAAGAGGACAAATTTGAAATATTTTTTTCATCAGAGTACGAATTGGAAGGAGAATTTCACTGCCTAGCACTCAAAAATCCCTTTCAAAATGTTCCATGTGTTTAATTAGATTTTATTTATTTGATACATTAGGTGCTTCACAGTGCGTAATAGTTAAAATCATTATTCTAAAACAGAGCAGCAGAAAAAACATACAGCAGTAATAAAAACATTTTAAAATATTATAAGAAACTGATTTAAACATTATTAGCAATTTCTATGTTTCAAAAATTGCACAAAGTATTTTTCCCACATTCCTCCTTTTTTGCTGGTTTTTTTTTCAGTGTAGCTTCTAGCTTGAAACTGAATCCAACAAAGTTTGTCATCCATTCTGAAGTATTTTGGTCGGTCCCCCTGAACAATAAACTGGTCAGAAAACATCCTTGATGATTTACACTGTAATCTCAAAGAGTTGGACCCTTTTCATATACATATTTTGGCTGAAGAGCCAACCATATAGTGACCATTTTATTTGCATTTTAGTAGCATAAAAGCATTTGATAATTTCTTTTTAGAATCAATCCCTATTGTCAGTATGGGACTAGATTTAGGGCTAGTCCAGACTAAATGGACACAATAACAAAAACTTGAATTGCTCTTTTCTGAGATAGCTTCCCAGATTTTATCTATAATAATTGAGCATAGGTCTGAGAACTGTTACAGAACTATATCAAAGTTATTCAGTTATTTCAGCCAGCATTATCTGCTCTAATATCAAACTTAAGAGTAAAGGCTTACTGACAGTAAGCTTACTCCTGTCATTCCTGATTTGATCCTTGAGTGCCTTGAGTTCAAAATTTAGTTGATTGGGCAGTTTAAACCATATAATGATGATTCATTCCATATACCATTCAGGATATTTTACTACTAAGAAAGCAGTAGAAACACTTTACATTTTTAAAAAAGAATTTTCTAGGATGTTCTGACAACAAGTAATAATGGTATCATAGTCAGAATTCAGCCTTATTTTGGAGCTTCTTAGCTTCTTATTCAATTCATTCAAAAACCCAGTACTCTTCAACATCTTCATAAATGATTCTAAATGAGGAGATAGAAGGGGAGCTCATCAAATTTGTAGACAACATCAAGATGGGGAAAATAACCAACACTTTAGAAGATAGGCTCAAGATTCAGAATGATCTTGACAGACTTGAATACTGGGCGCTATCCAAAAAAATACAATTCAGTGATGAAAAAAATATGGTCTTACATTTAGGCAGGAAAAAATAAATGTACAAATATAGAATAGGATGTACCTGCTCAACGACTAAAACTATAAGAGGGATCTAGGAGTCCTAGTGGACAATCACTTCAATATGAGCCAGCAGTGTGCTGCAGCTGCAAAAAAAGCCAATGCAGTACTAGACTATATTAACAGGGGGATACAAAAAGATGTTGAGGCTCTAGAAAGAGTGCAGAGAAGAGCGGCAAAGGTGAGTAGGGGTCTAGGGGCCTGGAAGCTAAACTGTATGATAAATGGTTGCTGGAATTGGTAGGTAGTTATAATATAGTAGTTTAACAAGGAGTTATAATATACCTGTATTTTTTGGAGTATAAGACGCACTTTTTTCCTCCGTAAAAGAGGGTGGAAATGTTGGTGTGTCTTATACACCGAATACAGCCATTTTTGGGCTCCTGAAGCCCTGCCTTGCTCATCCCATTTTTGTGAAAAATGGGCCTATTTTGCACAAAAATGGGGTGCACAGAGGGTTTGGGAGGCCTGCAGAGTGCTCCTGGGGACTGGGGAGGGCAAAAATGGGCCTGTTGTTCACCCATTTTTTGCAAAAAAAATGGCGTTTTTGCCCTCCCCCAGCCCCCAGGAGCACTCTGCAGGCCTCCCAAACCCACTGCGCATGCCGTTTTTCACAAAAATGGCATTTTTGCCCTCCCCCAGCCCCCACGAGCACTTTGCAGGCCGCCTAAATCCTCTTTGCACTCCATTTTTCGCAAAAATGGGGTGCACAGCAGGTTTGGGAGGCCTGCAGAGTGCTCCTGGGGGCCAGGGATGGCAAAAACTTTTTTTTCTTACTTACCTCTTTGAAATCATGGTGCGTCTTATACCCCGGGATGTCTTATTGTCCAAAAGATATGGGTAATAATCTAAGAAGGAGAAGGACTAGGGAAAAATTGGTAGGTGTCTTCCACTATTTGAGGGACTATCACAAAGAAGAGGCAGGGTCCCTATTCTCCAAAGCACCTGAAAGTAGGAGAAAAAGGAATGGATTGAAGATTATCAAAGAGAAATCAAATCTAGAATTAAAGAGAAATTTTCTGTTATTGAGAACAATTAATCACTGGAATATCTTGCCTCCAGAAAGTATGGGTGCTGGTGGTTTTCAAGAATAGATTAGACAATCATTTGTCCAGAGTGGTAAAGCATCTCCCTCTTGAGAGCAGGAATTGGACTAGAGGACTAGAAGACCTCCAAGGCCCGTTTCAACTCTGTTATTCTATGATTTCTGTCACTTCTATTTGTAATATAAACTGTTTAGCTATTTTAAATATTTGTTTACTTGTACTATTATGGTCAGTGACCATCATGAAAATTATTCACAGAGCATGATTTGATTTTTTTTTTTTTAAATAGAATGTTAAAAACATTCTACAGATAGTTATCCACTTTTGTTTCTGGTCCTCTTAATGGCAAAAATGGATTTTCTTCCTACTGTAAATGATCTTCCAAGCTCCACTATCAAGAGTTGAACATCTAGTTAGGAGTTTCAATTGTATAGTTTCAATCCAAACACATGGAGAGAGAGGCAAGGTATGTCAAGTAGGACCTCCCTTCACAATATGGCCCCACTGTTCCTCATATGAATTTGCAATTGATCATAGAAAAAAGTTCTGAGGATACCTGTAGAGAACTGAGGGTCTCATCCATGATACATCCATCACAAACCACTCTCAGTTGTAGAGAATGGTGTGAACCAGTCTCAATATTCAGTGTATGGCTTATTCTGTTCCACTTATAACTGGTCCTAGCAGATATCCCAAGATCTAGATGTAGCTATGGAATTATAGGGTACCATACATTTGAACACAGCCTAAGGACAAAGTTCAATTTATCTTAGGAATCAGTGAGGATTTCTTATGATACATATTTCTAAACATATTAAATCCCTCTTAATATGATAATCAGGAACAATTCATGATGTTCC